>OY829913.1:50187270-52920020 GCA_963691935.1 Nephrotoma guestfalica | reverse complement strand
ATAAGTTAAAAATCATCATATCTCAACCTTATTTACCACACACGTGAGGTTTTGACTTAGCTATTTAGCCATATAGGTGAGACCCCGTGAACATCTCTAGATTCGGAGATATAAAAGTAGAAACAGTGTCTAAAATAACCTTCTTTAGAATTAAAAAAACTTTAGTAAAATGTATCACAATTTTCTCGTGTTTATTTAAAACTGTTAGAAAATTATCTGTTCTTTACAGCGACACTATTAGGGATTCAAGGGCTTCTCTAGTATAAATGTTAAAGATTATCTAAAAATGTTTCAATTTCACTACAAAATAAATCCAATTGGAATATTTTTAAATTTAACAGTGTACATTTTTGGTATTATTTTTGGTATGTATTTCACAATCATGACTTATTTGTGGACATCGACTTATTCAAATAAGTCACCTCGCAAGGATACTTATTTGAATAAGTTGGTCTACATAGAAATGTCACCAAAAATGTGTTTTGACTAAAATACATGCCGTTTTTATTTTCAAATCTAGTAGCAACGCTCAATATGTCAAGATATTTTTTTTTCTTCTATATAATAGAGATTGCGGTTTGTTTTTTGTTATTACGTCACAAATATATCAATGAATTGGAATGACTTATTCAAGATGGCGACATATAAGTCAATTAGTCTGTAATAAGTCAGTATTTGTAAAACACCGTCGCACTTCACCTCAAATTTTTGAGGTATGGTGAGGTGAGATGAGAAACATAATAGGGGCATTAAGCTGGCCATTAGTTCTCACTTGATCCATAGTTGTATTTTTAGCTTCAACACGTTTAAATTTTATGATTAATTGTTTGCAATTCCCACTGCCGGTATGGCCACTTCGTCTAATGTCTAATTTTGAAATAATGTCATCTTTGTCTTTTAGATTATTGGAGAAACCGGATACAAGCAGTTCTCGTTCCAAATTGCATTGTTTCAAGTAATTTACTTCAGACTGAAGACTACTAATATAACTGATTGTTTTATAGGACGTTCTCATCAATTACAGCAATTCTATTATTTACACCAGAAATATCAGTCTTAAATTCATTTTCAAAGTCCTCAAGAAATCGTTTGGTTTTCGCAGCGCTGGCAATCAACTCACTATAATTGATGAGTGGCGTTAGCCTCTAAGAGTTTGACAATCGTTTGCATTATATGTGCGTTGGTTGGAGTTTTGATTTTTACTATATCGTTCAGATCCATTTTGATACTCGATTTGAACTGGAAAACTCTGAGATGGCAAAACCCAACTAAAAAACTATAGGGAACACAACCATAATAAGCATACACAACACTGGTTCTTTACCATTGAAATTGATGGTGGAGAGTGCCCATAGTCCTCTTATTTCCTAGGTGTCATGAAATTCATTTTTTTTATTTTCGTTAAAATGCACGAGTTCGTCTGCTTTCAATGGTTGTCAAACACAAACTGAAAGAGGCAGTATGCTCAAAATTTGACAGTAATCTATTAATAGATGGCAGTTGCCGAGGGCAGTGTTGCATTTAAAGTTACCGCGCGGGTACGAACTATAGATAAATGTATAAACCAACGAGTTTATGTTTAAAAAAATCATAAACAAGTGGAATTTTAAAATTCAATTGATTCCAGTAAAATTAATAAATTTTCTAATTATTATCGAATATTTTAAATAAAACACCGTCGTTAAAACAAGCAGGTACAAAAAGTCGCAAACTAATAATATAAAAGTACACTCCTGTGTTTAGAATTGTTCCTAATTATGGAACATTTCAGCCATTTTCAAATATTATGGATCAGTGGCGGCCGTAGAACCTTTCGAAATCAATTTAGCACTTGTTGTTCTTAACAATAAACATATTCAAACGTCTTATGCACCGAACGAAAGGCGGAACGGACAACTAATGCCATGTTAATCGCTATATCTTGGCAAATTTCCGAACGGTGCTAAGATGATCAAAAATTTAACTCCGATCATCCAACTTGAGAGCATTAGAATATACGGGTTCCGTACACACAATTTTAAATTAAAATACGAGTAGAACAAAGAAAAACATTTTGAATATCAGTGAAACTAGCTTACTACTGGAAAGATAAATTTATGCCATTAATGGCGTAATCTGGAGGTATCCCGCGCTGTGTGGCATGTGACACGTCTCTATACCTTTCACCGTTGACTGTAATATCCCGTCCATCATCGTTTTTGAAGACATATGGACCAATGATTTCGCCGGCCCATAAAGCGCACCAAACAGTGATTTTCTCTGGTTGTAATGGTGTTTCGACAAAGGCTTGTGGATTATCTTCCCTCCAAATCCGACAATTCTGTTTATTAACGTAGCCATTCAACCAAAAATGTGGTTCATCGCAGAACAAAATTTTATTTGGAAAATCAACATCAATTTCAATTTGTGCTTCAGCACATTGGCCGAATTGGCGGCGTGCGCGATGCTCGGATGGCTTTAACTCCTGCACAAGTTAAATTTTGTAAGCACGTAAACCAATATCCTTAAAATAAAATCTTTCATAAATTAGATAGACACATCTCCAGTTGCTGAGAACGACGTAGAATTGATTGATTTGGGTCTTCCTCAATGCTACGCTGTACAGCGTCTATCGCCTGTTCGGTACGCACTGTTTGACGTCTTACTGGATGCGTGTTATCATTTAGAGTGGTGCAAAAACGATCCACAGATAACCGAATTACCCGCTCAAATGTACGGTTATGACGTCCGTAAAATGGACGTAATGCACAATGAGTTTGGCGAACAGAACCATTATTTCGATAAAACAAAATTCAACAATTTGCTAGCATTGTTCGGGCGTGAGTCTAAAACAGTGCTGCCAACATAAACATGTGAACCTCTAAAAAACACCTGTTTACGCGAGACATGCAAGGTTCACAGCCCGTTAAACTGTTTAACTCCTAAATCTTGATAAAACCGAGCACACAAGCACACAATTTAAAAATTGTGCGATTGGTACCATTGGTGCTGGGTTTTTTTTATTTTCTTTGGCGTAAACTTTGCAAGTCAAACTTTGAATTCAATTTTTGGTTTTTCCGTGAGCACAACACAAATTAAAAAGATAGATTAATTAAGTATTTTTAAATATGTGAATATGTTATTTTTTTGAATATAAATTTGTACCAATTTAAACAACGAAAACCATTGTCGTCGAATGTATTAAATACAAATTATATCGTAAATGCAACAAATAAATATTGTGTGTTTAAATTGTGCTACACCATCTTCGAAACAAACGCGATAAGTTTGTCATTTTTGGTCCTTCGAGCCGGATGGCTAAAACTACTTGAATTACATCCATTACACGGTACTAACGGAGTTCAATAGAACATCGCTACAGTACAATCACCTGAAATCAAGGACGTTTTAGACATCAGTTGTTAAACCATTGCTGTTGGAATCATCACATCATACATCATACAGTATAGTGATTTGAATGCAATAACTAAACAATTTTGTTTTTCATCGACCATTTTGAGATTGCATTCAATAACTCATCGTACAGTATCAATAAATCATCGGTGGAAAAATAAGATGGTTGTTATCTTCGGTTAAATTGGACAATCATCGCATATTGAGCAGCCATCGTCAAATATTGTGCTCGTGGTTCATGTTGCAGTTTCCAACAGCTTAGTCAACGGAAAATTAGTAAGCGGTTCACCAGTAAAGGTTATAAAAGCTTTCATCGTTCGTTGGCGAGGTCTTATTAACCGACCTTCATCTTCAATCGTCATTACAATTGTTTCGTCATTTAAAACGTGATAAACGCATCGATACAACTGCGACTATTTAAGTACGTTTTATAAAGTCGAATACTATTAACGGCAGATTTTGGAAGACAGGTGAACTTAATGTGAACGAGACACATCGAACAAGGTCATAGCATCCAGTTACATAGAAGCAGATAGATTAACGGCGTATGTAAGTTTAATCTAATTTTAATTTCAAATAATTTATTTCTGTTTATAATATATAATTTAGTTAAGAAAAAAAGAGTTTAACCAGTCGAAATCAAAATTGAATCTACACGTAGAGTACGTAATATTTATAATAAATATACCGAGATTCAGTCAAAAATCGAAGTTCTTGAAGTGTCTGCAATAGCTGATAGGGAAGCGTTCGAAGATGATTATGGTGAATTTGAGAGTATTATTTTGAATACCATTCACGAGAATAAGAAACCAGATCCTAACGTATCGCTTCAAAATAGCCCGACAATCGATATTACAAATGTTGCGGCTGCATCACCACAAATTGAAATGAGAATGGCTGAAATTAAATTACCCTCTTTCAGCGGAAAGGAAATCGATTGGCTTCGATTTCGCGACATTTTTGAGGAACTTGTACATAACAGAAATATCGATAGTTCGATAAAATTCCAGTATCTTATTTCTCACGTTTGCGACGGTAAGGCTTATTCTTTAATTGAAGGAATACCGGTAACAGCTGCTAATTACAATCTAGCATGGTCAACTATTTATAATAAATACAATAATGAAATAGCTATACAACGAATGTACTTAAAGCAACTGTATGACATTAAGCCTACGGTATCAAATTCATTTAAATCACTGCAAGTTTTTATTGATCAAGCCGTTAGGAATTATAACTCGTTGAAGGCTCTGCAAGTTCCAGTGGACAGTTGGAATCTAATCCTAGTTCATCATCTTTCAGAAAAATTAGATAACTCTACAAGAGCAGAAGTTATTAAAGGCTCTAATGATAGATCGGTGCTTAATTTTGATACCCTCATAAAGATTCTACAAGGTTGTGTTCGAGTACTACAAGCATTAAAACCGTTGACCTCTTCCGGTGCGAATCCAAAGTTAAATTCGAATCAATTCCGTAAACATGGCACTCCATCAACATTAATGTCTAGTATACATTCTTGTATTTACTATATGGTACCCATCCGATCGTAAATTGTACAGACTTTTGTGACTCGAAACTAACACCGCAAACGAGATTCCAGTTCATCAAAAATAAACGAATATGTACTAATTGTTTATCAGCCTCACATAATGTTCGTAATTGTACCAATAATGGTTGTAATAAATGTTCTTTAAGGCATCATCCTCTATTACATTTTGTATTCGATCGTCAAACCCAGCCTGTAATAAAATCTGAGAAATTAATTAGTTCTGCTAATGTGGGTAGAACTCCATCAGAAAACGCAACTAATAAGGACAACTGAACAGCCTTCACCTGATCAACAAGTTATGCTAGGAACTTTAAATAATCCAACAGTATCTAACAAAAACTTAATTTACAATAACAATTCAGCAAACTCATCCTTATCGAATACTCAAATTATGTTGGGAACTGCAGTAGTAAAAGCAGTTGCTAGTAATGGATCACACATATTTGGTAGAGTGCTACTCGATAGTGGTTCACATCTAAATTTTATCACAGGTAAAATGTGTCGTATGCTGAAATTAAAAATGCACCCAACTTCAAAACAAGTATCTGGGATGGGAAACAAGATAACCTCGCTCGATCACAAAGTGTATTTATCCCTAGAATCTCGATTGTCTGATTACAAATTAAATATAAAGTGCTACGTACCACCAAGAATTACAGGCAATTTACCTTTGTTGCCCGTTAATTTTGAAATGAATTTAGTGCCATCCTATATAAAACTTGCGGATCCACGCTTCAACATTCCTGATCGTATCGATATCTTAATTGGGGCTGAATTCTATCACGAATTGTTCACTGGTAAATCATTTAAATTATCAGAAGAACTTCCATTATTTTATGATAGTGTATACGGTTATGTTATCAGCGGTAAAATAAATGGAGACCAATCTTCAAGTACTTCAGTTCCCTGTCAAACTTCGCTTTGTTCTGTTGAATTACTTGAATCACAAATGAAGAAATTTTGGGAATTGGAAAACATTGTGCTTAAGAACAACTATTCTATCGAAGAAAAGCTATGTGAAGATCACTTCATGAAAAACCACGAAAGACAAAGCTCTGGTAGATATTCGGTTGCCATTCCACTTAGTTCAACAATAGTAGAACTTGGTTCTTCAAACGAAAGTGCCCGAAGACAATTTTTCAAAACTGAACTTCAGTTATGCAGAAACCCTGTAATCCGTGAACAGTACAAGAATTTTATGGATGAATATATTCAACTGAATCATATGGAATTAATTCCCGATCCAAACATCGTAGACAGTAAATGTGGTAAAACCTATTATCTACCACATCACTTCGTTACGAAAGATACAAGTACAACCACTAAATTGCGCGTAGTTTTTAACGCATCTAGCAAATCATCTTCTCAGCTATCATTAAACGATTGCATGATGGTCGGTCCGGTAGTTCAATCAGATTTGTTTTCCATAGTTCTTCGTTTCCGGAAATAAAAATTGCAATATTATAAATTGCATTTTCAGCTAACATAGCGAAAATGTACCGGCAAATCTTGATCAATAAGAACCAGCAAGATCTTCAGCGCATTTGGTGGCGAAAATCTCAGTTTGAATCACTTAAATGTTATAAGCTTCGCACTGTGACTTACGGTACTGCAAGCGCTCCATACCTTGCCACTAGAACGTTAAATCAGTTAGCTAATGATGAACCAGCATTTCCCAAAGCGTCCAAAGTTCTGACAGAGGACTGCTATGTCGATGATGTCCTAACTGGTATAGATCACATTGAAGATGCATTAACATTGAAAGACGATTTGATAAGTTTATTAAAACGAGGTGGATTTGACCTTCGAAAATTTTCATCAAATATACCCGAACTTGCAGATGAAGATTCAATTAACCATTTGACTCTAATATTGGGAATTTTATGGAATACCGACACAGACAATTTCGAAATGTCGTTTGAAAAATTGAATTTAAACAAGAAAAGCGTTACAAAAAGAGAAATTTTATCTGAGATTTGTCAATTATTCGATCCGCTAGGCTTGTGTGCACCATTGATTTTGACAGCCAAATTATTTATGCAAAGACTATGGACCTTACCTGAGATTAAGTGGGATGACCAACTTCCGTCCAAATTAGTCAAACAATGGAGTGAGTTTAAAGAACAATTAGTACAACTCATCCAAATTTCGATACCTCGTTGTATTATAAACTATCCATATGCCTCAATCGAATTACATGGGTTTGGGGATGCCAGTGAAACCGGTTTTGGGTGTGTGTTTTATATTAGAAGTACAGGGCATAACGGAATACATCAAACTAGTTTGGTTTGTTCTAAAACAAGAGTGGCACCATTGAAGAAACAAACGATTCCCAGGCTTGAACTCTGTGCGGCATTGTTATTAGCTCAAATGAGTCATAAACTGATAGATATTCTTAAGATAACTTTTGATCTTATTTATTTATGGTCAGATTCCGAAATTACGTTGCTTCGAATAAAGTCGGAACCTAACAGATATGCCACATTTGTTGCCAACAGAATGTCTCAAATCCAAGAATTAACTTCAGTTAGTAGTTGGCACTATATTCCATCTTCGCTAAATCCTGCTGATCATGCTTCTCGGGGATTATACCCAAAGGATTTCTTAAACTCAGATATCTGGTGGAACGGACCGGAATTCCTATAAGGATAAAATTGAATGGCCACAGAGTGAAAATAAAATATTAAGCTCAGAACTTATTAATCTTGATCTTCGAAAATTTACTCATGCGTGCATTGCTACCACAACATGTGACGTTGATTTAATAAACCAATTTTCTTCGTATAAAAAATTAATAAACGTCACTGCCTATCTTTTCCGTTTTTACAACAATAGTAAGATAAAACGCTCTTAATGTCGAAAAATTGGGGAACTAAGCGCAAATGAAATGGCAATGTCCCTTAAAGTTATTCTTAAAATAGTACAGTCCCAAGAATTTGCGGACGACATTAAAGCACTCACAACCAACGGTATTGTGAGTAACAAAAGCTCCTTAAAATCATTGCCCCCGTTTCTGGATTCCGATGGACTTCTACGTGTTGGAGGCCGACTTAAAAATGCTGATATGACGCACGAGCAGAAATACCCAATTTTACTCACGCCGAAGCATTTTTTTCTACTCTGCTAGTTCGCGATGCACATAATAGGCTTTTACATGCTGGTCCTCAAGCGTTACTCTACAACTTAAGATTGAATTATTGGATCATTTCTGGTCGAGGTTTATGTAAAAGGATATGTAGTGAATGTGTTCGATGTGTTCATGTAAGACCGAATTTAACTAATCAAATTATGGGTGACCTTCCCAGGGATCGAGTTCAATCTAGTAGACCATTTTCTGTTGTCGGCATTGATTTCTGCGGTCCATTTGTTTCAAAATATTTTGTTAGGTCGAAAACGAAAATTAAAACGTATATTTGCCTATTCATTTGCTTCGCCACCAAAGCGGTTCATCTAGAGGTTGTCCAAGACTTGTCCACTCAAGCCTTCTTAGCATGTTTTCGTCGGTTTATATCCCGCCGTGGCATGTGTTCAAAAATTTACTCCGACAATGCGACTAATTTTGTAGGCGCACGATCCGAACTGAAAGAGTTAAGAGACTTATTCTTGTCAGAATCCTGTCAAACGGAACTATTAAAATTCTGTGCATGTCATAATATGGAATGGTTAACAATACCACCCCGCTCTCCACATTTTGGAGGCTTATGGGAAGCTGCGATAAAAAGTGCCAAATACCATTTAAGACGAGCAATTGGAACACTGTGCTTAACGATAGACGAATTCAATACATTAGTAGTTCAGGTAGAGGCTTGTTTAAATTCACGACCTCTAACACCTATGTCAAATAATCCGCTTGATATGCTGGCACTGTCTCCCGGTCATTTTTAAATTGGTACTCCCATTACTGCTACTTCCCCGAACCTAGTTTATTGGATTTATCCTCGTGCAGACTATCAAGATATCAACTGTTGCAACAGACACTACAACAGTTCTGGAAGAGATGGCAAACTGAATATCTTTCGGAATTGCAAAATCGTTATAAGTGGAATAAGCCATCGATAAATCTAAAAATTGGAGATTTAGTAATCTTAAACGATGAGAATCTTCCACCCATGTATTGGCCTTTAGGTAGAATAACCGAAGCGCATTGTGGTTCTGATGGCCGCGTTCGTGTTGTTACGGTAAAAACTGCACAATCAATATTTAAACGAGCCGTAACTAAAATTAGTCTTTTGCCAATCGAAACTTGAAAAATAAACAACAACATAACTTCGATAGAAAAATGTTTGTAATTAAAATGCTTAAGTTTATTTAAATACGTATAGCTAGCTTCTTTTGAAATGTATTATTTCAAGGTCGCGGGAATGTTTACGCGAGACATGCAAGGTTCACAGCCCGTTAAACTGTTTAACTCCTAAATCTTGATAAAACCGAGCACACAAGCACACAATTTAAAAATTGTGCGATTGGTACCATTGGTGCTGGGTTTTTTTTATTTTCTTTGGCGTAAACTTTGCAAGTCAAACTTTGAATTCAATTTTTGGTTTTTCCGTGAGCACAACACAAATTAAAAAGATAGATTAATTAAGTATTTTTAAATATGTGAATATGTTATTTTTTTGAATATAAATTTGTACCAATTTAAACAACGAAAACCATTGTCGTCGAATGTATTAAATACAAATTATATCGTAAATACAACAATAAATATTGTGTGTTTAAATTGTGCTACACCATCTTCGAAACAAACGCGATAAGTTTGTCATTTTTGGCTTTATATGTAATATTTTCCGCGTTGATTTTCCGACACAGTAGCACCTTACCATTCCGTAAAAGGTAAATTATGCTTAATCATTCAAACTATAAAGTTTTCCATCTTTCCATCGAGGAACAAAAAAACTCTCGTATATGTGTTATGCAAAATAGAAAATGATGGTTAAATTTTTCATTCAATTTTCTTTCGTTATAAATTAAAGCACCACTACAACAACAACAACAAAACTAAATTTATCATTTTGATGAGGCTGCTATTAAATTTGATTGTTTCAACGTCGACAATGGTTGGCTGTAATATTATTGTATCGGGAACGAAAGCACCACTGTACTCGTATTACAATAATGGGGATGCTAACACATATACATATACAAAAAATGGGAACATTTCGCAGCAAAGCATAGTGAAAAATATTAAAAATTTATAACGTTTTGTTGTATATTTGAATGAAAAATAATTTTCATTTTTAATTATTTTATTTCATTTTTCATCCACACCGTGCGATTTTATCTATGTCAGTCGGTATCAAAAAAAAAATTTTTTTTGTTCTGTGTAACGAGATTTGGGTTGCGAGCGAGAGTATACGCGCGCAGATAATGGGGTGGCTACGACGCCCTCTACATAAATATACAGGTCGGATTTAAAACGGAATTTATTTCATCTTTCATTTCGTTATCCAGCAACACTATACATAATACTTATACGAGATATGACTGTACAAGCACAACACGACTGTGGGAAAATTTATCATGGAAAATGAATTGTTCGCAAGCGGTACGGTTATCATCTTGTCTTGTGTATTTTTGTGATGGATCTTTCTCCCATAAAGGCTGTACAAATGTTTAACGATAATGGATTTAACATTCAGGTTTAATTATTTGCTTTTTGTGTATTTATCTGACGAATGAGGTTTGGTTAAATTTTCCGTTAATGCCGGTGATGAAATTTTAAATAGTTCATTAATTTTGTTATTCTGAACACCGAGGGAGAGGGTTTTGCAAGCCATGGAAATTATTAATCTGAAAATTAGTAGCACGAAATAGATTTATGTACTTGAATTATTTTGAGGAATTGGCTTAGTGTGGGACTTTACTTTATTTTACAAAGATAAGTAAACGATAGTACCTGATCATAAAAAATGTCAACCTTGAACCTTTTCTCGATGTTGATGATAAGATTTGCATGCCTCAATAATTTGAAAACTTCGGTCAATAAAGCAAAATGCTCCTCTAAGTTAGCGGAGACAATAAGACGTATAAATAGACAAAATATCGGGCACGGAACTGGTAAGAAATTACCTTACATTGTGAAGTGATACAGAGGACGGTCATGAAGAAACATTTGCCAGAAGGCATCCTTTAAGTCGATTGACCTTTTATAATCATTTGTCGTTCATCACTATCAGTGTTTAAGCAAGAAGGTAAGTAATGGATCTAAATTTCGGTTTGTTCCAACAGTTTTTCTGAACCAGCCTCGAGAACGCTAATACTAAGAGATGTGAAGGCGATTTCTTCTCTTCGATCATTTATTGGTTTCGTTTTAACAGCTCCAAACACGCGTTCGTCAGGGGTTCTTATTTCCCGCCGAGTGTTTCCCATATTTTAATTTTTGCAAAATAAACAATTTCATCTAATAGTATTTGAAGCACCACAAACGAAGCAGTGTCGTGGGTTAGTATGGTTTCTCCAATTATATGAGTACGAGAGGTTGTTTGATTTACTCGGTTGCTTTAATTAATACTTGGATCACACGGTCTTGCGATGGCTCACATTTCTTCATAATAGTGAGAATCATGAATTTAATAAACAGAATTATTTCACGCAGTCTGATTTTTATTTCGCCGAATTTTGAAATATTTACCTTGCTCAGCATTTGGAGAAAACAATTCGTATAGATTGCTGTAATCGATATTAGCCGAATTTCTAGTTTCCGCTTTAGGTTTTTCTTGTTTGTTTTTCCACTGAAAAATTCATTCAGCTCCCAAAAATTATGTGCCGCTCAGATCCGTCACAGCTTAATCTTTTCCTAGTGTCTTCAATTTTAACACACTAAGTTACGAACTCGGATATCGAAGAGATGTGGCGATAAAAAATTTTATATTGAAACACACATGCATAATGTTTCAAATTGAAGAATAATTCTGAGTCAGGGAGAGATAAATTTAGAACTAAAATTGAGGTAATAGATTGTTGATTTCGAAATCAGACTTCCTGAGTCGTTCTAACATCGCCTGTTATAAATCTATCCATTCATTGCTAAACGATATACCGATATCAAAATCTCTCGACTGAAATTTCACCTTTAGACGAGCCGTCATATTCCACATTCTTTCATTTGTCAACACCAATTTTATGGGAATAGATTTTGCCGCAATCAAAAGACACCTCCCCCATTTTAGATTCATGGAGACTAGATGTGGCTTTTAAAATCCGGTTATTTACAAATTACCAACTCGTATCACCCACATTGCTGAAAACTACGTATGATTCGAATATTGGGATTCGAGAATTGGTAAAGTGTAAGTATGGTAAGTTGATCCTATAGACTTGCCGTAAATTTATATGAGAGCAAATTAACAGAAGTAGTTGTATCATTAGAAGCACACACACACATCGCTGACAACCACACCACCAACAAGAATTATCGTTTACGTCTTGGGTGGACGAGTTTAGTGATAAGTTCGTGCTCTATTTGACGTTTGATGGAGTTTTTACTAAGCAGAACGAATCAATGGTGGTTTAATTCCGATAATATTTTCCGCCAAAGTAGTTATGGCTGCTGTATAGCGGGCCGCTGCTGTTGTATGGTTCGATGTTATTACTGTTTTTGACTAGATGGTAACTGGCTGGTAACTTTGCAGTGTTAAGCGGCGTACAGTTTTCCATCGAATATGCGTACTTTCATTTATATTTGTAGACGACAGCACCGTTACTTTGTGAAGAAAATGAATTCGATACAACTTAGTCATATGTAACATTACCAGATCGACGACGTGGTAGTTGATGTTGTTACTGGCAAGATGTACGTTTTTGAACCGATATTCTTTGTATAGTTTCTCATCCCTATGACATCATTGAATAGGAAAGCCGGCTCTAAATTATCCACCGTTCTGATAGCCGTTGCAATGATGGTGTAACTATTGGTAGATCCCACACCTAGACCATAGAAATTCTTATAGTGCAAGTACGTTTTTTTGCAAATATTCTCATAATTCATGTGTACAGTATGGTTGTGTCACAGATGTGGCTTTGTCGGCGAAGTGAGAGTTTTCTTATTGAACTTGTCGGAAAATTCCTGTTGCCGATGTGCTTCTAGAGGTCGGCATTGAAGGTGTTTTCCATGTGCGTGTCGATAATATGAGTGTGGGCGATGCGGGTGTCGACGATGTGACGATGGATGTCGGCGACGTAAATGTCGACGATGTGGTTATCGGCGATGTTGGTAGGCAAAGTGGGTGACGCGGCGATGTGGTAGTTGTGCCTGCTATGTAGCTTGTCGTTATAGTTGGCAAGTATTTAATACATACAGGACATATTTTTAATAACCGAATTTATAGATAGCACGGTAATTTACTGAGAACGGCAATTCTTCGAAAAGCAATTCACTGAAAACGACAATTTATTAAAATGCTTTTTATTAACATTAATTAACTGAAAATTACAGTTAACCGAAAACAATAATTCACAGAAATCAAAATTCACCGAGATTATCAGTTAATCGAAAACGTCAATTCACCGAAAAAACAATTAACCGAAATTAACAATTCAACAAAAACGACAATTCGCCGTAAAGCAATTCACCGGAAAAACAATTCAACGAAAACGAAAATTCACTGAAAATGACAATTCATCGGAAACGACAGTTCACCGGCAATTCACTGAAAATTTTTTTTTTACAGAAAATGACAATTCACCGAAAATCTATCGAAATATAACTAGCGGCGCCCCTCATTGAGAATACGGTTTCTGTCGTTGCTTAAGCCCCAATTTACCTGACTCACAACTTTATTATAACTTAGATTCATCCGACCCTATTTATTGAAATTCTCATATGAAAAGACACTCCCGAAGCTAGGACGGAGCTAAACCATTTCTTAACTGATCATGATGAAATTTGGTATGTAGTATGGAAACGTGATTCTGGTAAGCCTAAGTTTTCCTTGAATCCGAAAGAATTGCTATGCGGAATAACCAATTTCAGTAACAATGATTAAAAATGAAACTTTTATAAGTATAGTCCAATAGAAGCTCGTTAAGCAATACAATCTTTGTGATTGGGCTGAGTAACAATAATCTGAGAAAAGAAAATGCGAAATAGACCAACAGAGAAATATTTGATCTGGTAGGTCTGTTTTCAATCCCTTTGAACTCCACATCAATGAAATAAAACTGATTTTAGCAATTTATTTTCCAATTCCATTTCCATCCAAAATAAAAAATTCCAGCGCTAATAAAATTGGCTAGCAGTTTCTCTCTCAGTTAACCATATGCTTGAATTCCTCCAACATTAGTTTTAGAATCACGTTTCAATCCTAACTATCGTATTTCATCAGGATCGATTAAGACACGGCTTAGTTTTGTAGGCCATGCTCCATACGTTTTTCATTCTAAAAAACAATTTAGAATTCCATTTCCATTCTACAATTGGATGAAGTTGGGTCATCATGACCGGCTATGAAATAACCTTGTTCCATTCTAGTTGGCATTTGAGAATCATATAACTTATTATGTCGTGATCGAATGAGAAGTAGCTTAATCTCATTAAAATCTGACGATTTCCAGAGCTACATTTTGAACTCGACAATTCATCGAAACGGCAATTTTCCGGAAACTTCAATTTACTGTAAACGATAATTCACCGAAACTTTTAAACAATCTTCCAATTGTTCCTTTAAAAAGTGGACTTTACCTGATTTGTGTAATAAATTCAAATAGAAAAATAATTATTTTAAACCGAAAACCGAAACCTTAAATCCAGAAAACGAAGAAAACTAAAAATCCTGAAAAAATAGAAAAATCTCGAAATTTGAAATACTTAGATTCCACTACAACAGCTCATTGTGGTTTAATATAAGTTTAATTAAAGCGAGTTAACTCTTCTAATTAGTGAATTTGGTGTCCCTTTTATAATTGGCAACAGCGCCAATCAAAGTCTTGGACTAATTGTAGAAAGAATTTTGTAGTAGAAAGCGCTGTTTCGGCTGTTGTTATTCCCATGCCAGCAATGTTTACTTGAGTAGGAGTTCTTGATAACTTGAGACCATCTGCAGTTTCTTCAGTGATGAATGTTGCTTACGAGGCTGGATCAATCAGCATTCGAACTAAATGTGCTCTGCCGTCGCTTGTTTTCCTGACCATAGCGGTTGCCAGTAAAACTCCACCTTTTAGAGTATTGACACATGTTTGCAATGATGTCTTTGTTGGAGTTTCCGGTTTCTTTGCCTTTTCCTTTTGAATGTCGTGAAGTAAAGTATGGTGAACTCCTTCACACTTTTCACATTTATTATGCATTTGGGGCCGTGATATTGAGCAGCCATGGTCCTCTCTGTTATTCCTCTCACCACCACAATGAGTGCAGCAAGATGATGGAAGCGTCAGTGCTACGTGTGTTGCTTTTTTCTGGATATTTTATTGTGGTGATTCCATTTTCTTAATGATCCTATCTCTAGAATGATCCTATCTCTAGCAACTGTGCTGCCTTGACAGTATGGTTATTACAAAGGCACTCCAGTGTTCTGTCTGGATACCCAAATTGGTGAGAGCACGTATGCACTCTAAGACATTAGCATACATTGTTCGCAGTCCATTGGCTGATTCTACCGTTAAGGTAGGTCCAATAATGCGGTGATATAATTTTCTCCTGACAATGCTAAATGACTGAATAGCTTCGCTGCTTGTCCTCGGACCACCGAAAGTAGGTAATACATTTTTCCTTCGTTGGCTAGAGTTTCGTTGGAATGAACAGTTCTATTGAATAGACTAAAGAAGGCGGTCCATTGCCTATAGTCCCCGTAAAATAAGAGAATTTTTAATTTTGGTAACATTATTTTGGTGATCTTCTTTATGTTGTCATTACCAGTATTTGAGCTGCTCCAGCTCTTCTTGTAATGCAATAACAATTGCTTCGTATTTAGTTTGGATGTTGTCGAAAACGGAAATGTTGTCGGAATACTCTTCATACAAATTCTCCTTTTCGGCTTCTGCAATAATACTTTCGTGATTATAATCTTCTATTTACCGACCAAATGGCACAGTGGTTAAAGCTTTGGCGTTTGTTTGGATTGGCAGGTACCGGGTTCGAATCCCGATAGGGGCAGGATGCAAAGGGAATTTTCATCAACAAATTCCGATTTGTGATGAAATGGAACACATCTGTGACCCCCTGTCGGAGTGCAAAACTCATGGGCCGACCCATCTTCCATACCAGATAAAATCGAACCTATAACTGTCCGTCCTCGAATTGGCCTAAACTGGCGAAAAAGTAATTACGTAAATCAGCAAACCGCGAAAGAGTTGGGAGAGCCTTGGCCCCAGAAAAGATAGCAGAGATAATAAAAAATCTTATATTTTGGTTAGGTTTTGTTTCAACATCTCAGCCTTGGCTACTTGCGATTTGTAGCGTTTGTTCTGTTTTTTGGGGTAGATGATCCAGTGGTTTCCTCATCTTCCTCAAATATATAGAGGGCGGCATCGGGTACTTCATCTTTTCTGGCCTTTTGTTTATCTTCTTTAGATTAGGTTGCTGTTAGTTCTTCTTTGATTTTGAGAAGCATGGATTTCGTCTCTTCAAATGCCATCTGGACTTGCTCGTCGGGTCATCGGGTAATGTGCGTATGTGTGCGTTTGTTGTGCAGAATTTGTCGAACAGAACTTGAAGGTTGTCCCACAGAAGTTTTCTGTGGGACTCATCTTTTTTCATGTTGATTTTGATTTGGTTGATTAATTTTCCTGTAGTAGTTTGCTGGCACAAGATTTTAGCGGAATCCATAATGCTCGTGTGTTAGAGCAATTCTTGAATTTCCAACGTGCCGTTGGTTTTGTTACTCGAAGGACCAATGTTTCTCTTAGTGTCTTCATTGGAGAAATAGTTTTGTTGATTATTTAATACTATTAATGTTAGCCGACCCCCTCTAGCCAAAAAATGTCGATAATACAGATTCGGCTGTACCAACTAAAAGTCACCAGCATAATCATATC
The DNA here is from genome assembly GCA_963691935.1 of Nephrotoma guestfalica. Classification (NCBI taxonomy): domain Eukaryota; kingdom Metazoa; phylum Arthropoda; class Insecta; order Diptera; family Tipulidae; genus Nephrotoma; species Nephrotoma guestfalica. Next base: position 52,903,111 of record OY829913.1, on the reverse strand, counting down.
GGTAATGCAGATTCGGCTGTAATAACTAAAAATCAGCATCCTAAAAATGTCGGTAATGTAGATTAAAAACAATACGGATTATCCGCTAGTAAAAGTCGGTAAGGCAAAATCGTATACACAGCCAGCCTAATAAGGTCGTTAAATCAGATAAATACATTTGGTGTTTAACAAAAATTTCTTCTTAAATCCAAAATGTTTAATTCGTTGCATTAAATGCATTAAAACTATAATACAAAACTATTTTACTACTGAGACAACTCGAAGAAATATATGAAGCAAAACCTCAAAAATTTCAGGTCAATTTTCATGTTGGGAGTCCGGGAAAAGTCGATTGAATATATCGCACACACAAAAATTGAAAATTTCTAAAAATTTACCGTTTGAAGTGTCATGGCTGGAAACAGATTCAAATGAAAGGGCATAGTGATGTTAATACGTGGAAAATCATTCAGGTCAATTTTCTTGTTGGGAGTCCGGAAAAACTCGATTGAATATATCGCACACACAAAATTTGAAAATTTCTTAAAATTAGCCGTTTAAAGTGTCATGGCTGGAAATAGATTCAAATAATAGGCCTTAATAATGCTTATACCTGGAAAAATTTTCAGGTCAATTTTTATATTGAAATGATAAATTATATTTAAAAAAAATGTATCTACACTATCGACATTATTCGGCTGCAATTTAATCTTATATAAGTTTAATCTGCATTATCGGCATTGTTCGGCGAGGTATATCTGTGGTTTTCTTAACCATTTAATATTTTTTATTCAACCGAGTTTTCCCGGACTCCCAACATTAAAATTGACCTGAAATTTTTCCAAAGATTGAGCATCACTAGGACCTTTCATTTGAATCTATTTCCAGTCATGACACTTTAAATGGTCAATTTTTAGAAAATTTCAAATTTTGTGTGTGCGATATATTCAATCGAGTTTTCGCGGACTACCAACATGAAAATTGACCTGAAATTTTTCCCACAATTGAGCTTCACTAGGACCTTTCATTTGAATCTATTTCCAGCCATGACACTTTAAATGGTCAATTTTTAGAAATTTTCAAATTTTGTGTGTGCGATATATTCATTTGAGTTTTCCCAGACTCCCAACATGAAAATTGGCTTGACGTTTTTAAAAGATATTCAATAGAAGACACATTTGAAATGTTTTCTGAATATTTCACTATAGATGCATTTCTCATTTTACCTCCCCATACATCTAATAAAGCACTTAGCAAAATTTGCTGTGGGTAATTTGTTTTAAATGTTTCGAATTAAAAATTCGAGGAGTTTTTAATTCGCTGAAGTTTTGAATCTACATTATCGACATTTTTCGGCTGGACATTTTCGGCTAACTTTAATAGGGTGATTATTTGATAATTAGTAAGATGGTCAGGTCTTATTAATTATTAGACTGTTTTTCGGTGAATTGCTTTTCGGTCAATCGTTTTAGGTTAATTGTTTATTCGGCCTACTGTTGTTTTTGGTGACTTGTCGTATTTGTTGAATTGTTTTTCCGCAGTGAATTGAGTTTTAATGAATTGTTTTTCGGTGAATTGTCAATCTTGGAGAATTGTTTTTCTAAATTGTCTTGGAACCGAATTTATGATCTACATGATTTTTAGAATTGACAAATACGAAGATCACTACCATGACTGTATCGAAAATGTAAAAATTTCAATAAAATTGTAAATCTACCAATTTTTTCAAAGGTAGTTTAAAATAATAAAATAAATCGGCTAAAATCGATTCTGTCTCTGCCGGATTCATCAAACTGAGTGTTTAAATAAAAGTTCTTTATTAATGACATGTGACCGTTAAAAGTTTTTCATAAAATATGTAATTTTGACAAATGTACGGATAAATGTCGAATAAGTCGGCTCGTCGGCCAAACTTCCTGTCAGCGATGTGGATTCAAGGATTTCGTTTGCTTCGACAACTTTACTTTTCGCCACATCGTGTCTTATATGCAAAAAAGGATATCTGCACTGTATGAGGTAGGATCGCTATGTAAATTTAAATTTACATTAATATTAGTGTCGGCTGTAAATTTTGTCATTTGAGATTCAAAATCTCCAAACTCTTCAACAATCGTTATTCACTTAGAAATAAATTATTCACAGAGACATTGAGCTTAAAAGAGCTAAGATCGCACAGTTTACTCTAAATGCAGCTTTACTCAAAATTGTATCCAAAATTCCAATTTAATGAAATCCTGCATGAAAAACCAGTAAACTTTCACGGGATAGCTTCACAGAGGTAGTATTTTTTTTTTGTTAAATCTTAAAGCAGCTTTGGAGTTTGTTGTCAGCCAAATATTGGAGAAAAAAAAATTATAACCGTCAAAATCAATTTATCATCGTTGACGTGTTCACTTGCAGCCTACATCATGTCAGCATATGACGATTCTATTGAACTAAATCAATTAGATAGAGCGATTCAAAATTGTACAAAATTAGAGAATGATTTGGACACAATAATACGTGATTTGAAACGATTAAATTTACGACACAATCCCGATTGGTATTTCCATAATCACACGATAAAATCAGATGATTTAAACGAGCTGGAAGATGATTTACTGAATGAAATGCGTAAACAAATGAATTCGTTTGAATCGGAACAAAGTGATGAATTTGATTTAAATAGTACCACCGCCAGTTATAGTGTAACGATGAACAATAGCCGTGCAACGAGTTGTGCTAATTTATCGACGAGTACGCTAACAGCGTCGACCGCAGCTTCAACCGCATTCGACCGCACCCTAAACGATATAAATCAAATTTACAGTGAACTGAATACAAAAATGATTAAATTGAAGAGATCGTGCGAGACGCCGATGAACTGTATTAAGGTGGTAAAGAATCGGCTTAATTTCCAGAATTATAATGGACCGGTCGCATCGAAGTCGGATGATATGGCGGGCTTCGGCCGATTTAGCGGTAGTAATTCGAGTTTGAAGAGTGGTCGGTGCCCGAATCGGCCAAAATCGATACATACGATAACGAATTTTTCGGTAACATCGCGCGCCTCAACTAACAATAATCAAAAGTAGCGGAAAGCTTATTTTATTAATAAAAGTTTCCTACTTTATTGTTATTTTTTCGTATAAAACGAACGGGCTTTTTATATATTTTCCATGGAAATTTAAATAATTCAATAGCAAATCCTACGATATATGTTGGGTGCTGCTTGAGTTTCCATTTCAGTTTTCATTGTCTTCCACCGTAGTATTATTATGGTATATACCTGGTGCTTTTCCTTATTTATTTGCTTTTTATTATTTGTTATTTCAAAATTTTTATCTTTTTTAAGAATTATTTGTGTTGTGTATTTCTTCGTTCGTTGCTTTCGATGATTTTCACAATATCAATTCTGCCAGTTATGCTTTTGAATAAGTTATAATCTTGTAAAGTATATGAAAAGCCGAAATCAAATGAAAATGTTTATGGAATATTTGGTGGAGGCAGAATGTTTTTATATCAATGTACGTATATTTCATATACAAACTTGGTACATTATTATTCAACAGGTAAGACACGTTCATAAATAAGAAAACAACTTTCGTTATTGATCAGCAAGGTATACCTGGGCGTCTTTTTGTATGCGTCTGTGTATACAAGATTCAGGTTTATTCAATTTGATGGAATTGATTATGAAACAGATATGGTTTCGGTTGAAAATTAAATTTAGATATCAAATTTGATGGCGAGTTTATTATTTAGTATACGCCAGTTTAGAAATATCGATTAAATATGGCTCAGCATTGACTAGTTCCGAACTCATGGCGCAATGCAACTCTCACAATAAATTCGAGGTTTAGCCATTCACGATTCATTCGCCAGTTTGTGTATTAGTTAGGTTTTAAGTATTGTGATCTGAATTTTCACAAAGCACTGAACCCCAATCAAACAATATTAATTTTTTATAAAAGCCTGTCGGCAATTTGGGATTAAATACAACTGAATCTGAAATTGTAATTTTATGTTTCGTGACTATCCTGTACGACTAATTTATCTGTGCACTCAACCTGAGCGTAATCAACCTCTAAATTCGACAAAACAACATAGTCCTGTGATCCAGTTAAATGTTGGCTAATTTTGCTAATTTTCAACTGATTATGGTGATAAGAAGATAATAATCACTGTACCATTGGTTAGTCTGATTTCATCTTTTCTCGTATCTTAAACTATTGAAACGACAACCGAGGCTTTGGTAAAAAATATGATCAAAAGAGTCATAACCCTAAATTATAAGACCGGCGTGTATAAAGTCAAAGTAGGTTAAATGATTCATAGTGACTATTGATCGTAATGTATAATATTAGCTCAACGAGAGCGCTTCGCGCCAGCGAAGCAGTGAGCGCTGAGAGGTATATGAAGCTGGCTCGAAAACCATCGCGAAAAAACCTTTTAATAGAAATGTTTGCGTCCTCGCTTAATTAAAAAAAAGCCTTTCAGCCTGAAAAATAATACAAACGAACAGTACCTTAGAATCCATTCCGAAACAATATATATAAAGTTTTGGTAGATTTATGGGCGTTTAGATGTTTTTTTTCAATCTTTTCTACGGCCGAAGCACTCCTAACTCTTCCGCAGTTCGCTTATTTACGTCCTTACCTTACGCAGTTTGTCCGCCAAATCGAGGAAGTACGGATATAGGTCCGATTTGTTACCATATGCACATTGCATAGCTCCATGCCAGCCTATACTGGCATGGAAGATGGGTCGGCCCATGAGTTCTGCACTCCGACAGGGGGTCACAGATGTATTCCTTCTCATCACAAATCGTAATTTGATGATGAAAATTCCCTTTGCATCCTGCCCCTATCGGGATTCGAACCCGGTACCTCCCGATCCAAACGCAAAAGCTTTAACCACTATGCCATTTGGTCGGTGACGTTTAGAAGTTTCTCCTACCCATGATAGTCTTAGGAAACTTGTTAATTTGCAACTCAACTGAAAAAAAACAATTTGCCCATTATATACCATTCGGATTGTTTTTTATATGAGAACTTATTTTTTCCAAATAAAATATACCGGGTGTCCACCAGGAAGGTATACTACTTTGTTTTGCTGCCATTTAGGCGAATATTAGTATTGACAGTTCATACTTGACAGTCGTGAAGTAGACACGTGGCAAATTCTTCCACAAGACCATTTACGCCGCCGTACATATGCCAATAGGATGTTACAGCTCGCCCATGACAACCCCGATTTTCATGAAAAAATCATAATGAGTGACGAGGCACATTTTCATTTAAATGGATATGTGAATAAACAGAATAGTCGGTTCTGGGCAGTGGAAAACCCTCACATTATTCATCAGTCACCTTTACATCCATTAAAAGTGACAGTCTGGTGTGCAATTTGGTCAGGAGGAATCATTGGACCTTACTTCTTTGAAAATGAAAACTGCGTAACGGTAACTGTGAATGGGGAGCGATATCGTGATATGATTGAAAACTTTTTAACGCCACAACTGCATACTTTGGGCTTGATTAACATGTTGTATCAACAAGACGGTGCCACATCGCATACAGCCAGGATTACAATGGAATTACTGCGAGAACTCTTTCCACAACAAGTTATTTCAAAAAATGGTGATGTTGATTGGCCTCCACGGTCGCCTGATTTGACTGCTCCGGACTTCGTTTTGTGGGGATATCTAAAAAACAAGGCTTATGCAAACAAACCAGAAACGCTTGAGCAACTCAAACAAAATATTCGTGATGAAATTAATGAAATACATCGTGAAATGTGTGAGAATGTAATGAAAAATGTGCTCAAAAGGGCTCGCATTTGTGAGGCTAACAGAGGCGGACATTTATCTGGTATTGTATTCCATACATAATTGCCGACATTAAATAAAACATTTATCAATATAAGATCCATTCTCTTTCATTTAATCAAAAATCATAAACAAACAAACTAGTATACCTTACCGGCGGACACCCTGTAGTTCCACAAAAATTACTTGAAATTTAGAAAACTAGATGTCACCAGCTTTAAATTCAAAACTCAAACCCAGTGTCCAGACTATTTCAAATATAAACTCAATGACAATTGATATAAAATTGATTTTATATTTGACACTAAGAATTGTTATCAAGTTGAATTTTGAATTGAATTGATATTGAAAGCCACAGATTAAGTTCCGTATTTCAATCCACTTGGCAATTCATGCGATGGTGCAAGGTTTTTGCTATGCAATGGTTTCAATAGCGCGATATATGAAAACGGCCATGTTTGACCCTATGACTGCGCGCCAATAGTCGGGTAAATCATTTACTATGGTAAAAATCGAATTTAGAACAGATTTTTCGATCAGTTTGCCTTAGATTTTTTGAAAAATAAATGAATTTACCGAAAAATTTACTTAAAATTGATTTTTACTCGACTATTGGCCTGCAGCAGCCCCTGTATATCTTTGATCACAGAGGTTTGCACATATAACCGAATAAGTAATTTGCTTGATAAAGCCACCAATAAAATACATCCGCAAGGCCACTGCAATACGATGGGTAAATGGTAATATAAAGGGTGGTTAAATTTTAAGGGCCGATGTTGATTTTGAATAAAACACAAATTATTTAGGAAATTATTGTCAATTCTTTTTATTATGATAATATGGTATGGTTCAATTATGTATGGAACAAAATATTGGCCAAATGGCCGCCGCGACACCTCGGCGGGACACCTCCACCCGATGGTCCAAATTTTCGATGACGCTTAGGCATAATTGAGGTTCTATGCCGTTAATGTGCCGAATTATCTCATCCTTTAGCTCTTGAATTGTTGCTGGCTTATCGACGTACACCTTTTCTTTCAAATAACCCCAAAGAAAGAAGTCCAACGGTGTCAATTCACATGATCTTGGCGGCCAATTGACATCGCCACCACGTGAGATAACACGGCCATTGAATTTGTCGTGCAAAAGAGCCATTGTTTCGTTAGCTGTGTGGCAAGTGGCACCGTCCTGTTAAAACCACATATCGTCCACATCCATATCTTCCAATTCGGGCCATAAAAAGTTCGTTATCATCTCACGTTAGCGAACACCATTCACAGTAACTGCCTGTCTGGCCTCATTTTGGAAAAAATACGGCCCGATGATGCCGCCAGACCATAAACCGCACCTAACAGTCACTCTTTGTGGGTGCATTGGTTTTTTGACAATCACTCTTGGATTATGATTCGCCCAAATGCGGCAATTCTGCATATTGACGAATCCACTGAGGTGGAAATGTGCCTCATCACTGAAGATGATTTTCTTCGAAAATTGATCATCCACTGTTGCCATTTCTTGCCACCATTCTGACCATTGACGACGTTTGGAATGGTCAAGAGGCTTTAGTTCTTGAGTCAATTTCACCTTATAAGCGTGTAAATGCAAGTCTTTATGCATAATGTTCATCAACGACGAGCGCGAGGTGAACGGCTCTTCAGCCACACTATCGCGAACAGCAGCAATATTTTCTGCTGTACGAGCTGTACGAGCATGCACTGGTGTTTTAAAATTACCTACAGACCCGGTTTGCTCAAATTTTTGCTCGATTTTTCCGATTGTACGCACATTTGGACGATTAAATTGACCGAAAAAATCACGAAGTGCACGATATGCATTTTGATTTGAACGCCCATTTCCATAATATGCCTGAATAACTTTAACGCATTGCTCGATTGTGTATCTTTCCATGGTTCAAATTGAATTAGTCTGAAATTGAGAAATGTCAAAATAAATGCAGAAAAAAACTTGACGTTTAGGTGTGGTTCACATTCAACGTCGGCCCTTAAACTTTAACCAGCCTTTACAAGCCATTTGCTATCCAATGATGTTCACTGTGCGAAATATGAAAACGGCCGTGATTATCAATGCATCCCAAACGATGAGTATACGGGACATATGAATATACATTTTTATTGTGTACATTGGAGTCTCCGATTTAGGAATGGAAAACAATTTCGTTCATGTGGCTATCCCTGCCTTACAGTAAACGATTCTGAGAGTACAGTTTTTAAGAACTTTTTCGATGATTTCGGCGCCTATTTTGCTAATAACAGTCGCAATGTTATGTTTTAAAGCTTGCATTGTCTCTAGATTATCCGGCGTCAAATCGAAGCTCCGCGCAGCTCAATTAACATCTTCAAAACGGCTGATTATTTGGTTGTAAAATTTAGTGCGGTTTGTATGGTATGTGGCGCCATCTTGTTGAAACCAAAGGTTGTTTACATTCATAGCGTCGATCTGAGGCAATAAAAAGTTGGTCAGCATGGTTTTGTAACGGTAGCCATTGGCGGTAATGGCATTTCCAGCAGCGTTTTCGAAGAAAAGTGAGCCAATTATACCACCACTCCAAATCCACACCAAACAGTTACTCTTTCTCTACGTTTACGTGTGGCTAGTTCAAAACCAAAATCCAGAAGTTCTGCTTGTTTACATAGCTCCCGAGATTGAAATGCGCTTCGTCTAAAAAGATGATTTTTCGACCAAAATCGGCGTCATTATAAATTGTATGGCCCCCGCAGATAAATAATATCGAAGGTCTTTGTACAGTATTATCCTCAGGCTGATGCGACTAATGGCCAGTTGTGGATGAATTCTGTCCTATACTATGAACCACAGCTGCAATATTCTCAGGCGTGCGTACTGTCCGAGCTCAGGGACCACTTCTTTCATCCAATATAAATCCTTTCTAACGAACTTTCTTCACCAATTTAACTACAGCGGTTCCGCTTTGGGCTCTTTCACGACCCATATTTCTTTTCTAAATTCGCGACGGTTTCGGCTGCACAACACTGACTTTGAAAACATGATTGTTTCGTGACCCGGAATATCAAACTGACGAGCTGTGAAAATTTCAAGCAGATTGTTCAAAAAAGTTTTCCATAGCCTATGATTGAAAAACAAACCAATAGATGGCCCGCACTGTACAAACAATTTGCTATCCAATGATTTTGAATGTGCGAAATCTGAAAACCGCCATGTTTGATACTGAAATTGGACAACAAATTTTAAGATAAGTTGAAATAATATCTTAATTCAAATTTGTATAAATGTTTGTTTTCTGAACGGAACGTCAACATGCCGCCGGCCAAACACCTGATTCATTTGATTGTATTGGTTAGTCTGCACAGCTTATAATTTGCAACGTGCATCTACAATGCGTATCTTGCCATCATTTCCAGAATAAGTATTCATGACCTTGTCTAATGTCCATCATGTAGATGATAAGGTTGTTTCAGCCACCAATACTACATTCCCATCGTCAAATGTGCAGTTTCCCGTTTCTATTTACATTTTTTTGTAGGATCGTCAGATAATCCCTATGCCATCGATTCCAAAATTGCCGTTGTATTTGTTTAACCAGCCGCCCCCGTTCTGTAGGGGATTTATGTTTATTTAGCACGTATTCGTCTGCTACATCCGTGAATGTACGCCTGATCAGAAAATCGAGTGGTGTGATACAGTCGACCTCTTCATCTTGTGCGACAAACTCGTCTAGCGTTAAAGTAGACTCTCGTACCACCCGTCCTAAACGAATTTTAGCATGTTTGACAGCGAAATAAACTTACAATTTAATTTATATTTAAGGAGTCCTACCATCATGTCAAATGAGGTCGTTATTTGCTCCATTATTGTATGGCAAGTGCCCTTCGTGAACTAAATCTCGTTAACGCAGCAAAAAAACTTTCCGCCATTAAATTTACGTCGTACTGGCTGTATCTTGAACGGACCGCAATAATCAACACTAACTTTATAAAACCAATATACTATGCGACTTTCGGCCTAGGGACTTTACTTGATACATTCCACACATTTGCTTGCTACTGTTCTTGCTAAGATTTTGATCCGAATTATGCAAAATCTTTGTCGAATAATATTTGTGAGTAAACTTGGCCCGTACGACGGGTATGAAGCATGTGTGCGTCTCTAACTACGCACTTGACCGCATGATGGTTTGATGGTAGTAAAATCAGATGCTTGACGTCGTATGATGCAAACGATTTTTGAGTTTGTTCTCCTACACGAATAATGCCTCTTTCGTCTAAGAAAGGATTCAAGCTATTCAAATTGCTATTTCGCGACGATGATTTATTATTTTTCAACGCTTCTCCCTCTATCGGGAACTCGGATCTTTGAATTTCATAATCAGAATCATCTCCGTAACAAATAATTCTTCTCTGGCCGTTGACCTATATCGCCCTCCTTGCCCGTGTTTTATCTTTGACATTTTTGCAAAGCTGGAGTACCTGATAAAGAGATTTTGGCTTAAATTGTTCATTAACAGCAAGATGAATTTTGAATATTTTTGAGGTCCGTAATTCGTCAGATGCGTCATCTCTTACCAACCAATAAGGTTGGTTCACGAATGTGGTCCAAACTCGAGGATGGTCAACCAATCTAATAAAATTTTTGAGTCAGAAAATAACCGAGTTTTGTTCATGGGTATGCGCATTGAGTTATCTATTAGCTTCATCAGATTGGCAAGCAAAAATGCACCCATTAACTCTAACCTTAGAAAGCTAATTTGTCGTACTGGAGCTACTCGATTTTTGGACGCGATTATGTGTGACTTCAAACCATCATCTGTGTCCACTACTGAATATATCACCTTCTTCTATTTGACCTGCGTTACGGACTCGGTCTCCGACATTAGATCATCTACGTATATGTCTTATAATATGTGCTGCCTCCGGCTAACTGGAGTGCAATTGTATACCAATTTGCTTTTAAGTAACGAGTTGCCAAAAATGATGTTGGGTGATCATATGGGTTATGACGTCACAAGATATTTTGGTCTGTTTGATTATCCTCGTTTACCCATACCTGGCGATACATTTTCTCAACGTCGCCACAATTGACGAACTATATGATTTTGTGGTTTCGAACACTACTCTCAATTTTGTTATCAAACTATTGGCCTTCCAAACTCCGTATCGCGTTGGATTTTTTTCTCCATCGCTTTCATACGTTTTAATGCAGTTTTGTAAAGCGTTCCAAATGTTTTACTTGGTTGCTTAATTGGAAGTTTCACTATGAACTTGCTATCCACAGCTGTCTTGGTGATCGTTTGGAATAGCCTCTCACATTGTTGTTCTTCGTATGACTCTGTAATATGTTTGGCTCGCGTTCTACTTCCCAGAACTTGTGTAAAGATATATCGATATATCAGAACATTAAAACTGTTTGTTACTCACGTACCTTGAATGGTTTCCTGGCGTCCAATTCTTAAAAAAATGGGTCCACTCCTAAGAGTACGCCAATTTGACCTTTTTTGTTTAAATTAGGATCAGCGGGCCGTAGTCTATTCAGGATGTTAAAACCCTGATAACTTGAACTCGTTTGATAAACCAGACACCTTTGGAATAATAAATGCTTGTGTTTTAGAAGTATTTACGCGATCCGCAGATGCGATTGTTAGCTCTACGAATCCTCTGATTTTATTCATACCGGCTTCAAAGTCCCTTTGAACCCAAGTTTGCCAGGAGCCGTTAACCTCTTTTACTGGACTTACGGTGTGTACCTTAGTTTCAGCTTCAGCTCTTGTCTCGTTTTTAGCTCCAATAATAGCTACTTGAATTCCTATACTTGCTGATTGATTCTGATTTCTATGCTTTATTCGGTGACTCATGTAATGATGTGTGATGTTTACTGTGGCATATAGTTTTGGATCTATAGTCCTACATCCTGTGACTTCCATTCAAACAGTTGAAACATCTGTGGCTTCTTCAAACTATACAAATTAGCCACGGATCATTGTAAGCATTTGGCTGCCCTATATACTGGCAGCTTGAAAATATTGACTGTATGGTGCATTCTGTCCTATCGCTGTACATATTTGGAATGTCTCATTATAGTTGGCATTGGTAATGGCAAAATGCCGGATAAGCATTGCCGGTTCACCCTCATACACACATTTAAGGTACTGTTTGGGCAGCATATAATTACCTGTGCATTTTGGGATACTGATCTTCGGTAAGCGCACATCGACGGTTTGCTACTGCGTGCTATTCATTGTATTTTATAGCTTTTGTGGAGAAATGCTACTTTTGCGAATTATAGCATTGAGCCCTACCGAAACCGCGTAGTAATTGTCTTCGAAATTGGATAAGTCTGTTTCTGTTTCATGGTTCAAATCAAACTTCTCTCTTTCTCTCTCTTTCACTTTCTCAGTAATATGCTGCGCTGGTACTTTCTCTAGTAGGACTAGTGAAATGGAATTATAAGCTGCTTCGACACAATGCAATTAGGAAAAAATTACGTAATTTCCGTTGAAATGTTTGGTAATACAAGTACCTATGCCTACATATCTCCCTCCCTCCCTACACTCGTAATCGTCAATCGTTCTATTGTGTTTTGTTGGTCACCAGTCTACACATAATATGGACACAATACTGTCAATTATCTACCTTTTTGTTTTTCCACCTTTCTGATTTCATTAATTTTCGCAAAAATATCGTCAATAAACGCGCTTACACAATTGAATTGAAATAATCATCTACCATTTTATTGTAAAACACTCGACCATTTTTTCGGGTTCTGTGTGTGTGTCTGTACCGTTGAAAATTGTTACTACAACAGCAATTCCAAGAGAAAATTGATTAGTCAAAGGCATGCAATCAAATCAATTACGGTTTGCGGTTGAAAAGATAACGCAAGAATATTTTTAAGATTTTGTTGTTGTTGTTGTATTGTATAATATCTGCTGTGTTATCAGCGGAATAATTTTTTGGTATATTTTTTGTTGCGATACGAGAGGAAAGCCACGATCGAAAAGAAAAACATTTTCCTGTATATTTTTTGCTCTTGTTAAAATTGTATTATTGTTTTTCCAGCTAAAAAGAAAATATAATTTACAATTCAATAAAACAATAAAGGAATCTCTATACGTACAAGCGAAGTTTTGTTTATACGTGGAACAACAAAAAAATAATCCTTGGAAAATATTCGGTATTTATCTTACTTTGGTGAACCAAACCAAACCCAAAAATAAATTTGAAATAGAAATGGAAATTCGAGAAAATTGCTACTCTCTAGTCCACAAGTAAAGACACTGTACATCGAGTGATTGAAATCGGTATCTTACCAAATATTTTACGTGCTCAAGTTAACGTAAATCTGTGCAACTTCATATTACGAGTATTTTTTGAAAACCAAGAATATATTTTGGTGGGCATACGAGAAAGCTTGAGATAAACGTAAACGTGAACGTATTGAACTATTCAAAATCGTTACTGGATTAAAATAAATTATGTTAGAGCAGCTCGACAATAGGTAACCATTTGTTTTGTTTATTAGGGAGCCTACCGTGGGTCGGAACTGGCACAGCAGATGAAAGTTTGTCTTCTAGCTGTTTTAATTAATCAAATTGCAGCTTGCATGCAAACGTTACTTATAGCTTTACAATGAAACTTAAACGGAAGTTTCACAATACCCCCCACTTCGATGAAGGCTACTTTCATAAATGGAATAAAAGTTCCATGCATTGTGTTCACGTAATTTAATCCACGATAGGTAATTTCCATTGAAGGAATCTGATTGCATCTCATGGTTAATATATTTGGGCGTGAATTAACCCACAAAAAAATTTGAACTCTCCTGAAACCGGATCGGCGTTAAATAATATACTACCGATCGCATTATTTTTTTATCCTAACGGAATATTTATTTTGAGGTTCATTCACTTTTACAGATAAAAACATATGCATGTGAAGTTAGACCTAACCGGTACAGAACTAACTTTAGGATTAGTTTAGCACAAACTTCACACGCTTGTATGCGCGTGTGAAGTTAAACCTAACTTAATCCTTACCAACAAAAACAAACGAAAATTTGTATGGATCGTTAAAAGTAAAACACGAATGTCATTTAGGCGAAATACAGAACTTGTGAACTAACTCCAATTGCAATTTATAATAAATAATTAGGTTCAACATTTATTAGGATGGGAATAAGAATTTAATATTTTCTTAAGAAATTGAATATCTCCAGACCTAATCTGTTTATCGAGAATGTTATTATGTTTTTGTGATAGGTCTAGATTAGGACTATCTATACTCCAAGCCATTTGGGAAGCTAATACTTTCGGCGCGATCAAATTAATTTTTTGCTAAAATTTAGAGAATTTTCGATTTTCGAGAACTTGGGATTTCCGTAAGAAATTGAATATCTCCAGACCTAATATGTTTATCAAGAATGTTATTATGTTTTTGTGGTAGGTCTAAATTAGGACTATCTATATTCCAAGTCATTTGAGAAGCTAATAATTTTTGCGCGATCAAATTAATTTTTTGCTACATTTTCGAGAATTTTCGATTTTCGAGAAGTTAGGATTTTCTTAAGAAATTGAATATCTCGAGATCTAATCTGTTTATCGAGAATGCTATTATGTTTTTGTGATAGGTCTAGATTAGGACTATCTATATTCCAGGCCATTTGAGAAGCTAATAATTTTTGCGCGATCAAATTGATTTTTTGCTAGATTTTCGAGAATTTTCGATTTTCGAGAAGTTGGGATTTCCGTAAGAAATTGAATATCTCCAGACCTAATATGTTTATCAAGAATGTTATTATGTTTTTGTGGTAGGTGTAGTTTAGGACTATCTATATTCCAAGCCATTTGAGAAGCTAATACTTTCGGCGCGATCATATTCATTTTTTGCTACATTTTCGAGAATATTCGATTTTCGAGAACTTGGGATTTCCGTAAGAAATTGAATATCTCCAGACCTAATATGTTTATCTAGAATGTTATTATGTTTTTGTGATAGGTCTAGATCAGGACTGTCTATATTCCAGGCCATTTGAGAAGCTAATAGATTTTCGAGAATTTTCGATTTTCGAGAAGCTAGGATTTTCTTAAGAAATTGAATATCTCGAGATCTAATCTGTTTATCGAGAATGCTATTATGTTTTTGTGATAGGTCTAGATTAGGACTATCTATATTCCAGGCCATTTGAGAAGCTAATAATTTTTGCGCGATCAAATTGATTTTTTGCTAGATTTTCGAGAATTTTCGATTTTCGAGAAGTTGGGATTTCCGTAAGAAATTGAATATCTCCAGACCTAATATGTTTATCAAGAATGTTATTATGTTTTTGTGATAGGTCTAGATTAGGACTATCTATATTCCAGGCCATTTGAGAAGCTAATAATTTTTGCCCGATCAAATTAATTTTTTTCTAGATTTTCGAGTATTTTCGATTTTCGAGAAGTTGGGATTTCCGTAAGAAATTGAATATCTCCAGATCTAATATGTTTATCAAGAATGTTATTATGTTTCTGTGATAGGTCTAAATTAGGACTATCTATACTCCAAGCCATTTGGGAAGCTAATACTTTCGGCGCGATCAAATTAATTTTTTGCTAAAATTTAGAGAATTTTCGATTTTCGAGAAGTTGGGATTTCCGTAAGAAATTGAATATCTCCAGACCTAATATGTTTATCAAGAATGTTATTATGTTTTTGTGGTAGGTCTAGATTAGGACTATCTATATTCCAAGTCATTTGAGAAGCTAATAATTTTTGCGCGATCAAATTAATTTTTTGCTAGATTTTCGAGAATTTTCGATTTTCGAGAAGTTGGGATTTCCGTAAGAAATTGAATATCTCCAGACCTAATATGTTTATCAAGAATGTTATTATGTTTTTGTGGTAGGTCTAGATTAGGACTATCTATATTCCAGGCCATTTGAGAAGCTAATAATTTTTGCGCGATCAAATTGATTTTTTGCTAGATTTTCGAGAATTTTCGATTTTCGAGAAGTTGGGATTTCCGTAAGAAATTGAATATCTCCAGACCTAATATGTTTATCAAGAATGTTATTATGTTTTTGTGATAGGTCTAAATTAGGACTATCTATACTCCAAGCCATTTGGGAAGCTAATACTTTCGGCGCGATCAAATTAATTTTTTGCTAAAATTTAGAGAATTTTCGATTTTCGAGAAGTTGGGATTTCCGTAAGAAATTGAATATCTCCAGACCTAATATGTTTATCAAGAATGTTATTATGTTTTTGTGGTAGGTCTAGATTAGGACTATCTATATTCCAAGTCATTTGAGAAGCTAATAATTTTTGCGCGATCAAATTAATTTTTTGCTAGATTTTCGAGAATTTTCGATTTTCGAGAAGTTGGGATTTCCGTAAGAAATTGAATATCTCCAGACCTAATATGTTTATCGAGAATGCTATTATGTTTTTGTGATAGGTCTAGATTAGGACTATCTATATTCCAGGCCATTTGAGAAGCTAATAATTTTTGCGCGATCAAATTGATTTTTTGCTAGATTTTCGAGAATTTTCGATTTTCGAGAAGTTGGGATTTCCGTAAGAAATTGAATATCTCCAGACCTAATATGTTTATCAAGAATGTTATTATGTTTTTGTGATAGGTCTAGATTAGGACTATCTATATTCCCGGCCATTTCAGAAGGTAATAATTTTTGCCCGATCAAATTAATTTTTTGCTAGATTTTCTAGAATTTTAGATTTTCGAGAAGTTAGGATTTTCTTAAGAAATTGAATATCTCGAGACCTGATATGCTTATCAAGAATGTTATTATGTTTTTGTGATAGATCTAGATTAGGACTATCTATATTAGTCCTAACCTAGACCTTTCAGAAAATTAGTTCTCAAATTCAATTTTACGCCTAAATGACATTCTTGTTTTACTTTTTAACCAGTACATACAAATTTTCGTTTATTTTTGTTGGATAGGATTAAGTTAGGTCTAACTTCAAACGCGTTAAAAACATTCATTCACCTAAAATTTAATCTAAAGGAGTATTTTAATATACATTTTCGTTTATTTTATTCCGCCGTAAGCAGATAAAGCTTTAGCTCGTAACAGAACAAGAGCGACAACGACGAGCGTCGACGAATCTATAAAAAATATCCCCGCGATATCGCTGTAGCTTACAGAATAAGAGCGTCGGCGTATGGCGATAAAAACAACCACAAACGACAAAATCACGACATATTTATCTATGTCAAAACGGATTCTTAAAGTTAGCGTACTCCGGTATGAAACCTGGATTTATAAATAATTTTGGTTTAGTGACGATTGACCAAGATATTGCAATCTCACCTATTTGTTTTATAAAAGTTGAATTTTAACTGCCAAAATATTGGTAAACCCCAATTTACACTGGACAACTGTAAAATGACGACCTAGTTGAAGAAAAAGAATGGAAATAAGAATAAGAAAGCAACAATCTACATTGTCTACGAATTGTCTACATATTATACCAATTCTCAACATTGTCTACTCCAAAATCAATTGTTTATGCTATTATCGACACCAACATGTAAACAAAACAGAAATACGTGTAGATGCACAACACATACACTAAATCTCAGTATCTGTCAGTTTTGATTTAAGTAGAAATTTATAGATGCGGCTATTGATTACTTTAAAATATTTATTTAAGCAGCTTCGATATTTTTAGTGTTACATTTTATATTTCAAATTTGGGCCAATAATTCTTCTAATTTAATTTTCTGTAATATTTTTCGAATTACTTCCTCCGATGGTTTGTGTTTGTGCCAAAAAGCAGCAAACTCTGGAAATTTCTCCTTTACTTGGTTAACGGTATCAACTATATCAGATATTGAAATTGATTCTTGTATTCGTTTGAATAGACCGGGCAAGCCACCGCAAGAGGCTGCTTTACTTGTATCAATTTTAGGGTAGTGGTTACTGGCCCATAATTTTACTTGTTCTTTGATCCAATCGCTGGTGATTCCCACTCCTTTCAATTCAGAGGCAAACTGTTGAATTTCAGGACTCTTGTTAAATTCTCCGTAAAGTGATGCGAGTTTACGTGTTAAATTTACAGCAGAGGCTCGTAATTCCAGATCATTGATGCATGGTTGGATGATGTTATCAAGTTTGTCCATTGAAACGGTGTCGACTATAAATTTAAAAGCATCTTTGATCGAATTTTGACTTATTACGGCAGCATGAGCAATGCCGAATACCGCTAAAATTGTCCACAAAACTTTCATCTGATATCTGGAAACAACACAAATTTGTATGATTCAAAATACTTCAGGCAGCTCTTATATACTAAACACGAGTAAGTTTCAACAATGAACTGTAATGTTATATTTTGTGTCACAAGCGATTCCAATGCTTATAATTAATTTTAAACAGCAATTATTACCACGAAAATATGATTTGTCAATACCTCGTTATTTATAATCTGGAAACGTGACAAAATATGTGCACGAGCACCTATGTATATCTTGACCTTGGGGCGGAAATTTTACTGGATTTTTACCGACCCCATTAAGTCTGAAAAAAGGTCGATGTTCTTTCGACCAGCAAAATTGTATAGGGTTCTCGTTAAAGGTAATCACTTGGCGTCTAAAATATTCGAACCTCTCACCTAAGTAGTTTAATCATATCAAAACTTAAGCTCTCACGTGTTCGCTGGTTACGGCTTTAGTTACGAGGTAATTTTTCTGTTCCATTTAACGTGGAAAATACTAATTCGCTGCAAATATTATTCTGTGAATTGTTTCGTACGAAAAGGCCGGAGCATATGATTCGACCTTGTCCATAACGCCCTAAGTTTAACATAAAATTGGAACTGGAAGCCATGTATAAACGTCTGCAATTTTAAGGTTTCATTGAACATTTGAATAAACATACAAAAAGGGATTTAAAATTTAATGAACTAAACCTTTTGAAAACGCCTGCTCGGTAAGCCGAAGGGGTGTGTTTTTTAAACAAAGGTAATTGAGAATATGTGAAATTCACAGTCACCGGAGATACGAGTACGTCGTTATGGAAGACAACATTTATAGTATAGGTGGCACTGTCCGAACATGGACAAATAATTTGAAGGGAAATGGTGATCTAAATGTTTGTGGCCGTAAATCGAAATTTAAGTTTATATTCTAGATCAGGAATGTTCTATCCTTTTTCATATTTTTCGAACACGAAAGTTTCACCATGCTAAAGTTCTCTAAGAGACTGAAGGGAATTTGCAGAGACAAGTCCATTTTTGAAGTTTCGAGAAAGGCGTTTTCATTTTTTAGAATCAATTGGAAATTACAGATTTATGCCAAACCATCAAGAAGACCTACCCGAGACGACAATCCATTTCGAGCTGGTCACTTAACCAGTCAACCGTTGCCTTTTAAGCCACACAAACTACTCAGACGAAGACGGATTATTAGGTCGGAACATCAAAAGGAAGAGCCTTTTTAGCCAAAACCCTGCCTGATATTGAATGCATCGAAATCGTCGCAAGATGGAAATTGCTGATCAACCTAAGTCAAAGCTTAGGCGAAAAGTTCTCAAGAACAACCTGACTAGTAGAGGTTGTCATGCGCAGATAACAAAACAAAACGAACACCCAAAAGCTTAGAGGGGCGCCCCACGATAACGATACGGAAGGAATATATTTCGTGGTGGTAGCTTTGAACTTGTTAGTAACTTATTACGACATGAAGAACTATTGGGTGGAAATGGAAGCTTTTAAGCAAGCACAGGTATTTCTTAAGGGCCATCCTACAACAGGTATTTCTTAAGGACCATGTTTGGAATCCTCACCCAGCACAACGGGGATGAAGCCCAGTTTGAGACAAATTAACAAGAATGAGAATCATCTAATAAAATTAATGAGGTAATCTCGGTAATCTGTCAGGTGGTTCGCTGGCTAGGTTTATTCATCAAAATGAGTATCGGCCGCGTATCATCGACTTTTTTCCAATAGATAATCAAATTTACTCATACGGAATGGAACTCCAAACCAACAAAGAGGCCAAGTGATGGAATAATGAAAAATTATATCGACACTTTATAAATCCCTAATCCATCTGGTGCTTGTGCTAGGTTTTGGAAGCAAAAGCTAGCCCATAACCATCTTCTTTTCGTGCGGTCTGCACCTGTATCTCAAGAAGGGATGAAACCGATTCTACAATGCTTTCTAGAAAATTTGATCAGCATACGAGGGCGGTGGACACAACGACCAGGTATTTGATGGTCTTGTTCAAAGTCGTTCATGTCAGTCTTGTTGAATGTGACCGTAACTCCATCATTTGATTTCCAAGGCCGTTATGGTTTCACTTAAGCTCTGACTACACCCGATTATATAGCAGAGATAAGTCGGTCGTGCGTGCTCCATATGACGCATACTGCTTGTATTGTCCCGATTTGTGTATTAAAGTCACATTCACGTAAGAGTAAAACTATCTTCATATCGTGTTGGTGAATTTGGTTTAAAGTACATAACATCGTATGTTATGGTTTTAACTCATTCTTGAATGTTGAAATTACTTGTACAATCTGAGTACACAGGTCCAGCGATGTTATTGTTGTTGTCTCTGATCGGCGATGTTATTGTTGTTCAAAGTCTTGTTTCTTATGTAGCGCAATTAGATCAAGCTTGAATAATGAGATACCAATAATCGAAAAGTTGGCTGAATACATTCAAGTAACGTACGTCGTTGGGGAAGCTCGAACAACATCTTTCTGTTATAAATCGTCGAAACTGGAGGCAAGAAAGTTGTAATCCCTGAACGGAATCTAAGAGCCATAAATAAGCTGATAGGAATATGCAACCAGAAGTGCCAACTTCATTGGTTCCTAGAACACTTTTTGTCAGAAAATTGTTCATTCAACAATCGTTGTTGTTCAATGAAATTGGGCCAATTCTGGATTAGCACAAATTCAGCCACTAAATTTCTCGGATGGCAATGAACTTATCTGATCGGAATATGCAATCAGAAGTGCCAACTTCATTGGTTTCTAGAACACTTTTTACCGGAAAATTGTTCATTGAACGGTCGTTTTTGTTCAATGGAATTGGGCCAAATCTGGAATAGCACAAATTCAGCCACTATATTTTTCGGATGGCAATGGACATATCTGATAGAAATATGCAATCAGAAGTGCCAACTTCATTGGTTGGTCAGAAGTGCCAACTTCATTGGTTTCTAGAACATTTTTTGTCAGAAAATTGTCCATTCAACAATCGTTGTTGTTCAATGAAATTGGGCCAAATCTGGATTAGCACAAATTCAGCCACTAAATTTCTCGGATGGCAATGAACTTATCTGATCGGAATATGCAATCAGAAGTGCCAACTTCATTGGTTTCTAAAACACTTTTTACCGGAAAATTGTTCATTGAACGGTCGTTGTTGTTCAATGGAATTGGGCCGATTCTGGATTACCACAAATTCAGCCACTATATTTTTCGGATGGCAATGGTCATATGTGATCGGAATATGCAATCAGAAGTGCCAACTTCATTGGTTTCTAGAACACTTTTTGTCAGAAAATTGTTCATTCAACAATCGCTGTTGTTCAATGGAATTGGGCCAAATCTGGATTAGCAAAAATTCAGCCACTATATTTTTCGGATGGCAATGGACATATCTGATAGAAATATGCAATCAGAAGTGCCTACTGCATTGGTTTATAGAACACATTTTATCGGAAAATTCTTCATTCAACTTCGGTCGTTGTTGTTCAATGGAATTGGGCCAATTCTGGATTACCACAAATTCAGCCACTATATTTTTCGGATGGCAATGAACATGTCTGATCGGAATATGCAATCAGAAGTGCCAACTTCATTGGTTTCTAGAACACTTTTTATCAGAAAATTGATCATTCAACGGTTGATGTTGTTCAATGGAATTGGGCCAATTCTGGATTAGCACAAATTCAGCCACTATATTTTTGGGATGGCG
The DNA here is from genome assembly GCA_963691935.1 of Nephrotoma guestfalica. NCBI lineage: Eukaryota > Metazoa > Arthropoda > Insecta > Diptera > Tipulidae > Nephrotoma > Nephrotoma guestfalica. The sequence goes on along the minus strand of OY829913.1, from coordinate 52,881,397 downwards.
ATTAACATACCTTACAGGAATATACTATCTGAATTGCTTATGCCTTAGATTTTAGAACATTTTATTTCTATTGTTTTATTTGTTGTTCAACACAAATATTATTGAACGATATATCTCCGGTTTTTTTTTTAAATATAGTTTCTTTCAGGGGCTGGTTTGGTTTTCCTCGATATATGAATGAAAATTTATGAAAATTATATTTGCTATGATAAGCACAAATTTCATCAGTTTAGCGGCCTTTAGAAAGTTTTAAAATTAGGCTTAAATTATTTCTCGTTTTTTCTAGACATCGGGTTTTACATTTTCTTTTCCCGTTTTTTCAGCTCCAGGACTAGCACTAATTTTTTCCCGTGTGCACTAATTAGCACAAATTGGGCTTAATCGGTATGCAAAGTTTCATTTTGAAATTCGAAAGTTTCCCTGCTGCAGTTACCCACGTAGATAGGCTCACACAAAATAATCTACAATATATTAATTTAAAAAAATTTCAACTAGATGTAGTTGCATGTCATGGTTGTATTATCGACTAGAAATTGATGTATTTTAATTTTTTTGGTAATTTAATTTTTTTCAGGTAGATGTCGCTAATTAATTACATTTTTTACATTTATTACAATTTTTACAGTAATTAATATTATTTTTTACAGTAATTGCACTACACTGGGTTTCAGTAAGATTCTTAAAACAAAAGTAACAACTTTGTTTTAAAATTAGAATGTTCATATTGTCAATAGTATCTAAATTCAATACTTATAGAACAAATAGTTGTAGTAGCCCGGCGGAGACCATCTCAGGGTGTGTGGCGTCCGCCACGTTGGTCTATCTAAAGACTGAATCCCAAAACCACGTCCTTTCTAAATAGAGCATGCAATCTCTTTTCATCTCAGTTTTTGGGTTTTCCCCACGCTGTAACAGAATTTTATTCATTTCTGTAACTGACCTATTCTAATGGCACTAATTTCCCAAGAACATGACCTCGAAGATAATATTTCCCCTCATTTTAATTAATTATTATTGTTTTATTTTTTTGGTGCAGTAATCTAGTCCACATTCTGAGGTACCCTAAACCCACACCATTCCCTCTACCCGATTGAGCTGCGGGAATCAACGCCGCGTGGGGTACTGAACAGATAGTGGCAAATCTGTGAAACTGGGTTGGCTTTAGCTATTGCTAAAGTCTAACCCGTTTCACCCTTTAGATTAAAAAATTTAAATGTGCAGAACTATGTATATCTACTTTTTAACATAGGTTTTTAACTATTTTGGAATATTTCTAAAATTATTTTAAACCAGCTAGTTTATATGCAATAAATACCCATTTTTTGATTTTATACCGTTTTCCGAGCATTGCATCGGAATACGTCATTGCCGCAGATAAAAACTTGGGCTTAAATTTTTCAAATGTGAGTTAGAAATAAGGCTCGTTAGAGTTCCGAAATGTTTCCACTAACAAGGAAATCATAGAATTATACTCTACATTGTTGACGGATCTTTCTAATTGTCTACATACATTTTCTAACTATGTAGAGTATTAATTATCTACGCGATGCTAGGTACATTTAATATTAGTCAATGTTCAGTTTCGTTTCAGGGTGGCAGGTGCATCATTTAATTAAAAAACCGCCCGAGATTAGAACAAAAAATCGTTACATTCATTAAATGGTGGAAATACTCTCGCCTCACCTAATTCCACGTCCACAATCCATTATTACCAATCCTCTATATATACGAGTATATGCTCATGCGATACATTAAAAATCAGGGCGAGAGTAAATTTTATGTTTTGGATTTAATTAAAAAAATCATTATGTGTTGTTGCAACAAAAAATCTACTGTACATAATGGAGCTCTATATATAGTTCAGCTATACAACCAGCTATTTATAAATCATGAAAAACATTTTCCGAAAAGTAAAATATAACATTTCTATCTCATATTTCATGTTGATGTTTGAGTTGCATTTTTATGTGAGCTGATACAAACTACACACACCCGTAGCTATATACATTTCAATGCGCTGCTGCTTGCATTTTATATATTTTAACCACCGTTGTTGTTTTAATTACATACAGAAAAAATATTTTGTTTTGTTGTTTTTCCTGAATTTCCATTAACTAAGTTAACAAAAAATAAAATTTATTTTTAGATAATTTTGGCAACAACACTAGCACAAAACATTGTATACGAGCAAAAGCATTAAACGAAAAAAAAATTCTTTGAAATGACCACAATGTGGTTTATGGTATCTATCGGGTATTAAAACCAATCCGTGTACTTTTTTGATGGGTTTCGATTTGTGGATTTATTAAATTCGTGTTTCACGTTTAGCTGGATCGGTTCGCTCGAATATTTCGCAAAATGCAGTTGCCAATTGTACCAGGCTCTACCCCACTAACTTTACAGAAACATTTCCAGAAGTCAAAATACAATAAAATCTAATTAATGTAATTTTTATGTTTTATTACAACGAAAACGAATCTTATTTACTTTTGGAACATAGCTTTTTGTTGTATATTTACGATTTTAGCATTTCTTTTATGGGAAAACCATAAAACGAAACTTTGAAATCAAATTAAAATAATTTCTTGTTGTACACCCATCCCCCAACAGCGTCTTATTATATTCAAATGTAACAATAATTTTTCATCTTAATTTTTTCCTCGGTTCGAATATTTTTCTGAAAAACTTTTTCCTCCTCAATGGAAAGTATTTTTGCGTATTTCGAAACTTTTGGTTTATTGTTCCCAAAAGATGTCTTTTTGGTGAGCGAAGCTTTGTATATGTACATAGCCAGGAAATAAGACGATATAAATTGATGTCGTAAAAATGTTAGATGAAGATGGAGAGGTTCTTCTCTCCTTGTATAAAGACGTAAATTTGTCAAAAAATTGGATACTTTTAATGTATTTCTCTACAAAGCAGGGTGGGGGTTTATCGAAATTTTGGGTGTTTATAGCTTCATAATTAACTCAGAAGTTAGAATTGCCTTAAGTTCTACGTTAAACATTTTGAGTTGGTCAAATTACAGCTAAGTTTGCTGATGTTGATCCGATTCGGTTCAATTCACGTTTAGTGAAACTTCGCAAACGCTCGTTTACTAAATTTTAATTCCAAATTTTTCAATCGACATCGAAAATTGAATCACGTTTTCCGTATAAAATTTGAACCGATACAACAAGAAACTATTCAACTATTTGAAATCCTTTGAATCAAGTCTGAAGTGTCGTGGACGTGTCACCAATAAACAGGGTTTTGGGAACGGTCATTGTTAGACCAGCGATTCTTTTGTTTTCCGAAATATATGCAGGAATCTGTATTAGATAGCAATAAAAATTTATAATACAAAATAATAAGCATCAATCATCAATACACCAACTGTTATTATAAAATCCTTAACATCATAGCAAAATACCAAATTAGTACAAAAGTCAAGAAGCATTAAACTTCACACTTTGGTGGTGATAGTCCGAATTTATTTTTCCGAAACATACAATTCCAATTTCATTAAAAGGCCCTTCTGTCCGAAAAATAAAAAAAAAACGTAAATCACATTTCATCCCGAGAATATAAAAACAATCTCACATACACAAAATAAATTTCGCGTTACTACAAGAAGAGAATTACCAAAATGAAACTTTGCATACCGATTAGGCCTAATTTGTGCTAATTAGTGCTCACGGGAAAAAATTAGTGCTAGTCCAGAAGCCGAAAAAATGAGAAAATAAAATTTCAAATTTCGCCTGAAAGACGAAACAAATAAACCCGACTTCTAGAAAAAAACACGAAATAATTTTCATTCATAAATCGAGGAGAAACAAACTAGCCCCTAAAAGATACTATATTAAACAAACAAAACACAGAGGTATAGCGTTCAATAATATTTGTGTTGAACAACAAATTAAACAATAAAAATAGAATGTTCTAAAATCCAAGTCATAAACATTTCAGATACCGTATTCCTGTCCGGAATGTTCATTGCCATCCAAAAAATATAGTGGCTGAATTTGTGTTAATCCAGAATTGGCCCAATTCCATTGAACAACAAAGACCGTTGAATGAACAATTTTCTGACAAAAATGTTCAAAAAGCACTTTTTGTCAAAAAATTTTTCATTCAACGGTCTTTGGTGTTCAATGAAATTGGGCCAATTGTGGCCTAGCATAAATTCAGCAACTGTATTTGTAGGATGCCAATGAACATCAGCTGTTTAATCTTTTACATTTTGCTTCTCAAGTTTATATTCACCATCAATAAAACTCCTCAATAATAATATGCAATTATACAGTAGCTTAGATATGTGCTAGAATTTTGGCTAAGCTGAATTAAAATAACTTGTATTGCGTAGTATAATACGAATGATTGAGGCTACATGTTTTAAATAAATTTCTTGACAACCGAAAATACAAATTTTTGGGATAGGTTTACGTTACAAATCGTGGGGCAGACCCGGCACCCTTGAGATAGTCTCCAGCCGGGCAAACTGTTAAATTTACAATAACAATATTATTGATAATATAATTTATACCGATCGAACTCACATATAACGACAAAAATAATATGTTACGTTATTATAAAAATTGAATCTTCCATAGTTAGATCTAATAAGCTTTACTAGAAAACAGAACATAGTGAAGTAAAAACCGAGAAATACATTTAATGGCGGGAAAAATTGTCACCGGAGGTCTTTTGCATGATAAATACCCAGTGATTTCCCTTCGTTGTCGCCTACTTCGTACGAGACGCTGCCTATTTTCCTAATTTTTTTACCTTTTACGAACTTAGGAGCGAGTTTAACCGAGAAATTGGCAGCTGCATTGCTTTGAACGAAGTTTTTTACAAAAACGTCTTGGCCGGGGTCAAAATTCCTTGCTTTGCTACGGGGATTATAAGTTGTAACATTCCCTTTATAAGCATTTCGCAAATGAGATACTACTACTTCTTGGACAGTTGAAAGTCGGTTATTAACATCCGCCAGTGATGCTTGTCGGTCGTTTAGCAAATTACGACTGCGCATTAACTTATACGATGATCCATCCGTGCTGACCAAAAGTTAAAAATTAGGGGAAAACCCTGTCGAGCCATGTACTGGCGTCGGATAGAATGGTTCGATTCACTCCCTCAGACGCGTTTGATTGCGGTGAGTAGTTAGGGGTATATTGGTGTTGGACACCACAATAGTCCAACAAATCAGCTAAAAGTTTGGATTTAAATTGGGAGCCATTATATGTGGCAATCGCTTCTTGAACTCCAAAGACACTAAAAACTCTGTTTTTCAAGAAATTCACAACATAGTTAGCAATAATGTTAATGGTTCGATTAATACAAATTTGATTGATCCAGCACTATCAAGATGTATCCCTAGGCGGCTCCGGGGATATGGACCCAAAAAGTCCATAAAAAGTTTCTGAAAGGGGCGATGAAACATCTTCTTACACATTTCACAATTACGAATATAGTCTCTGACGTCACGAGCAATGGTCGCCCAATAAAACTGACGTTGAAGGATCTCCAAAGTTTTTTCCTGTCCTAAATGAGCACCAGTTGGGGAATTATGAGTTTGCTTTAATAATACAGGAATTAGGGAATCAGGTATTACAAGTCTACGTGCCCCTAGATCGTTAAAACAGGTCACGTTAGGATTAATGTTAATGTACTATTTCCCTTCAATTTCCGCAAAGTTTGTTTTAGTCGAAGGATTTCATTTGAGGGCATTAATTTTGTCAACATTAGCGAGAAACTCAGGGGAATCCAGATCCACATGCAGAGGCGGTACACTTTCCCCATCATCACAGACATCCCGGTTATCAAAAGCTTCGAAACTTATTCTGGATAAGGCGTCAGGTACCACGTTGTGAAATCCTTTCCGATACTCAATACAAAAATTGAACCCTTGAAGTTGAAGGCTCCACTGCGCCAGCCTTCCAGATAAGTCTCTCTGCTCCGTCAACCATTTTAAACTAGAATAGTCTGTAATAATGGTGAAAGTGTATCCCTCAACATATTGTCTGAATTGTTTGACACTGAGAACGGCAACTAAGCATTCGAGTTCTGTGACGCTATATTTATGTTGAGCAGAATTAAGTTTATGGCTGTAATATGCTATGGGGTGTTCTTCCCCTTCTTCAGTTTTTTATAACAAAACACTTCCTACTCCTCCCGAACTCTCATCGCATTGGATGTAAAACGGACGCGTAAAGTCCGGGTTACGCAGGATAGGCGCCGAGGTAAGTGCGGTTTTAATTTTGTTAAAGGCATTATTCGTCAACTCATTCCAGCTAAGCTTCTGATTCTTTTTCAGTAAGTCTGTTAGGGGTGCGGTAATCGCCGCATAACAAAAAATGAAACGCTGGTACCACCCCACCATGGAACGGCGAACGCAGTTTTATCACGCGATGCCACGTCAAGAGGGATTTGCCAAAAGGCATCCTTTAAGTCGATCGTCGATATGTACTTTGTTTATTGCGGATATGCGTCTTTGATGATGACATCAAGACAAAGCCTCACCATGGCCTCCCCACGTTGGATCGCTTGTATTGTGTTATGCGTTTGAAACTTTCAATTTTGACCTGTTCCTCGTCATGAAACACATTACCATAACATTAATACATGTGAATTCTGTATCATTATATTACCACAGAGGTCACGCATATGTGCCGGAGACTTTTTCAATTGAGAGAAAAGATTATTACATTTCCGCTACTGATTTTTTCGAGTATAAGCCGATCGGTTGTATGAATAAGGACAGCAGAAAGCCGACTAAACTCGTTCCGTAATGGAAGCACCGTTTCATTTACTCTCATAAAGTCCTTATTGTGTCAAAGGTTGCGAATGTGTCTTATTGTATTTGTAAACCATTTCATCAACTATCGCTCCTTGCGAATTGTGAATTTTCAACGAGCAAGCTGGTTTTAATACAAAATGGATTATTTTAACATGTACCGATTCATTTCGATTGGGAGGAACTGTTTCATTTTTCAATCAATTGATAGGAATCGCTGCTCCACTCATTCCATTTTCATTTGCATATCCAGCCATTTTTCCACGTATTTTGGCGCCGACGCTGTTAGGAAAAAAACCCAAACCCGTAGAGCTCTATTTATATCACCTAATTCAATGTATACCAATTTGCCTACTGCCCCATTAGCTAGTCTATCAGCAACGTCGATGTTTGTGGTTATCATGTAGGTTATTTCTATAAAGAAAATAATTTCGTATGGTAACCGTCCTGTGTCAATCGGGCTGAGTTTGTGAAGCTTCTCTCTAGCGACTGATTTCGTCATCAGCAACTGAATGGTTATGACTGAATACGAATCGACTGAATGGCTATGACTGAATAATCGAATTCCATTAGGACAGCGTTCCTCCACTTCCGTCTCTGAGCAGAATCTCCATTGCCAACCTCTTTTAATAATGATGAGAATTCAGCATTCTCATGCCGCATAAGTTCAGTCAATTCTTATAAAACAGTTCCCTTCCATATCTGCTGACCATCGATCCGCTGTATTTTTTGCTTCCAAATGGTAGTGGCACTAATCAGCAGCAATTCACAAATAAAAATTATGTGCAACCCACCAAAAGCAGCACCATATAATCTCCGGTTATTTCGTCCAGTCACAAATCTACGCGTTCTAACCTTTCCGCCCCAATCATGCTGACTTCATAGAAAGGTGATTTTAAACGCAGTATGAACAGTCGTGCCTGCTTTAGCAACCGCGACTTTCCATCCGTATCTGTTGTAACGGTTGTAACGGGAATGGGTGTTTTGAGGTTAACAACCATATAATATATTGAACCAGCTCGAATTGCTTTGCATTTGCCTTTTTCATGAGCTCGCGAATCTCTGGAGTCTCCATCAAGTTGTCTTTCTTCTTCCATATTTACCCGAGCTTATTCATCGTCGCTGCTACTACGTCATCGTTGATTCCTGAATTTATATCTTGACGAACCTGTTGATACGGATCAGGAATTTCATGAACATTAACCTGATTCCGATCATTATCATCTGCCTGTGATATCGAATTATCATCTGCCTGTGTTTTGGCGATATCTAAATTGAACTCGAATTCTTTTCTTCTCTCCACTATAAGCCTTCGTTTTCATCAGTTTCTCCAATCCTAAACGGAATATGTAATGTAATCATTTCCCTCTTGAATTTTATTAAATCTCCTCTCAGATCATAATTTATGTATCTTATAATTTCTGGAATTTCAGGTGTGCGAATATGTTGCAAGGCGAGACAACGTGACGGCTTCCTTTTCAGGATATGAAATCTAGCATTCAACTGCAAGGAAAATATTTGAGCACCATTAACCTATAGTGATAATCAATAACCAAAGGGATTCGATGTGCAGAGAGCACATCTTACAGTGCGTTATAACAGACGCAGCTCCATAGCATGCATACAAGAATGCGCTGCATTTAGCAGTAATACAAATATTATTCCAAAAAATTGTAGCGGCTGTGTTGGTTTTATGTCTGAAAATGATGATTCTGATGATGAGTTATCGGATCATTTTGATGCAGATTTAAATGTAGATGAAGACTGAGACAGTAAGCAATATTTCGCTAATCTCAGAATATAGCGGCATAATTCTAAAAGTGCGACATACGTGTACATAATTAAAAATTAAAGGATTTTAGTGAATGGCCTTACCCCAATCGGAAAAACAGTAGAAGCACTTAGTAATCGTCAACGCAAACTTTTGACGAGTGAAGGCGTTTAAAGTCCTTTTCTAGAAGAAAATGGAACAAACTTAGAAATTGAAAAAGAAAAAAATCCGAATTTAGCATTGCTAACCAAATTTTTACAAAAATCAAATAGCATGAATGAGGAAGTAGAAGATGATTTTTTCGAAATACTCGTATCAAGTGAGTTGGAAACTATAAAACTTGCAAAGCAGCCGAACGAGACGCCTAATAATTATGATTCGGAGGAACAACCTACTACGCTCCTAGCAGATGACACGCTGAATAATATTTCTGAAACAGAACAGCCAAGGCCTGACAAGAATTTATAAAGTGCACTATAGATAACTTCTGAGAAAATTTAATTTGTATGAGTCGAAGAGCCAATGAACCTCAACTGAAAATGAAAGGATTTTTTCAATAACTTCTGCTGTGGTTCCAAAAATGAGGAATCGCCTCTCTGAAAAATATCGATTGACGCAATCGAATTTATCGATAAAATTTATCGAGAAATTGTAAATTGGATTCTCGAGTTCTAGAGAATTTAAAAACTTCGGAAGGGGGATGGGGGGTAGGTTTTACTTCATATGCGCAAAAGCCTCCTCAGTACATCGAAATGCAAGAAAATAACATCAATTTTTATTTCAGATTAGTTAAGGCTCTATGGTACTGAGAAAAACAAATTTATTCTTTAGTATCGATATTGAAATGCCCCTAAATGTATGTGCTCTGGTTTGTTTCTTTGATAAATTTAAGTACCGCAATTCCGTATAGTTTTCTTACTAAACTTTACTTATAGTGTTTATATGTTAAAATTGATTAATAAATTTATTATTTTTCATTAGTGCTGATCTAAACATTGCATATTATAATAAATTAGTGACCACTTATCTTGGACACACTTTTATTTCGTAATAGGCCATCTATTGAGTGTAAATTTTCCAAAAACAATCATCATTACGGCGTAGAAACAAATAAACTTATCGTTTGATGTGTAAATTTTCGATAGATAAACATCGAAATTTTGAATTTTTTTAAAATAAATTTTACATTTTCTACGTCATTTCAAGATTTAATCTTGCTAATCATGAACTAAAAATTTGTCGCTATTTAGAGGGGAAATATTGAAAAAATTGATTTATGCGTTTCAAAAAAACGATAAACTTTGAAACTTAACCATAGACAAACTAATGATTTTATTTGAATAATCGTGTATTAATCCCTCAATTATACATTAAGTTCACGTTAAAGAAAGAGTTAGGTCAATTGGTAATATTTTATGGTCAAAAACTGATTTTTACTAAACATCGTTTTTACGTGGGTAACTGCAGCATGGAAACTTTCGAATTTCAAAATGAAACTTTGCATACCGATTAAGCCCAATTTGTGCTAATTAGTGCTCACGGGAAAATCCGAAAAAACGAGAAAAGAAAATTTCAAATTTCGCCTGAAAGACGAAAAGTTCCAACTTCATTGGTTTCTAGAACATTTTATGTTAGAAAATTGTTCATTGAACGGTGGTTGTTGTTCAATGGAATTTGGCCAATTCTGGATTAGCACAAATTCAGCCACTATATTTTTTGAATTGCAATGAACATATCTGATCGGAATATGCAATCAGAAGTGCCAACTCCATTGGTTTCTAGAACATTTCTTGTTAGAAAATTGTTGTTTCAACGGTTGTTGTTGTTCAATGGAATTGGGCCAATTCTGGATTAGCACAAATTCAGCCACTATTTTTTTGGGATGGCAATGAACATACCTGCCAGGAATATACTATCTGAATTGCTTATGACTTTGATTTTAGATCATTTTATTTCTATTGTTTAATTTGTTGTTCAACACAAATATTATTGAACGATATAACTCTGTGCTTTTAATATAGTATCTTTCTGGGGTTAGTTTGGTTTTCCTCGATTTATGAATGAAAATTTATGAACATTTTATTTCTATGATAAACACAAATTTCATCAGTTTAGCAGCCTTTAAAAAGTTTTAAAATTAGGCATAAAGTATTTTGTGCTTTTTTCTAGAAATCAGGTTTTATTTGTTTCGTCTTTCAGGCGAAATTTGAAATTTTCTTTTCTCGTTTTTTCGGATTTTCCCGTGAGCACTAATTAGCACAAATTGGACTTAATCGGTATGCAAAGTTTCATTGTGAAATTCGAAAGTTTCCATGCTGCAGTTACCCACGTAAAAACGATGTTTAGTAAAAATCAGTTTTTGACCATAAAATATTACCAATTGACCTAACTCTTTCTTTAACGTGAACTTAATGTATAATTGAGGGATTATTCAAATAAAATCTTTAGTTTGTCTATGGTTAAGTTTCAAAGTTTATCGTTTTTTTGAAACGCATAAATCAATTTTTTCAATATTTCCCCTCTAAATAGCGACAAATTTTTAATTCATGATTATCAAGATTAAATCTTGAAATGACGTAGAAAATGTAAAATTTATTTTAAACAAATTCAAAACTTCGATGTTTATCGATCGAAAATTTACACATCAAACGATAAGTTTATTTGTTTCTACGCCGTAATGATGATTGTTTTTGAAAAATTTACACTCACTAGATGGCCTATTACGAAATAAAAAGTGTGTCCAAGATAAGCGGTTATTAATTTATTATAATAAGCAATGTTTAGATCAGCACTAATGAAAAATAATAAATTTATTAATTAATTTTAACATATAAACAATATAAGTAAAGCTTAGTAAGAAAACTATACGAAATTGCGGTACTTAAATTTATCAAAGAAACAAACCCGAGTACATACATTTAGGGGCATTTAAATATCGATACAAAAAAAATTGTTTTTCTCAGTACCATACAGCTTTAAGACCCAGCCCTGTTTTTAATTTCAAATTCAGAAACAAACTATTTCAATTTGGTACATTGCGCGGTTGTATTTATTTAAAAAAAAAAATTCAAACCTACACTGTTTTGGAAATGTTTCTTGTCTAGCTTTTCTATTGTGCTCAGCTTTCTTTCCAAATCTTATTCGTGATTATTTGAATAATGACTTGCAGGATTTAATAAAGACTTATGGGTCGCACCTTTCCGTTTCTTTTGTGGATATTTAAATAAATATTAATTGTGAAAAGGCTTTAAAGCCCCAGTCGATTATCATGACACTAAAATGGTTTAGATTTGTCCGATATTGACCACAGCTTCGACATTTATAGTTTATCATGATATGTTTCAGGCAAGTGTGCCTTTTGGCTCTATTGACGTTAATAAAACACTCGCACTGTTAGTGCTCGATCGTAAATACTTAATTCGCGAACTCGCACACACATCCACACAACCAACACCCAAATATTTAATCTGTCATGTATGTTAAACTTATTGCTCGCTCCCTTTCATATGTAAACACATTTCACAAACAAAAGTACAAAAAAAACAAAACCATTTCCATCCATTCGTAATTTTCCGACCCGTTTTCCTTATTATTTCGTCTATATGTGCATTACCAAACCTGTCGATAAAAGACATACAAGCATAAAAATAATATTTGAAATGAAAATGAATGAACTGTAGACAGATAAACAAGACATGAAATTCTTTTACAACAACACAAAAAAAAATCGGAAAATTGGTTTTGTATAACAAAAGGAAAATGTACAAACCAAATCAACAGCAACAACGACATGTACATTTGTACGTAAGAACACAAAAATAATAAGACGAGCAGAGAAGTATTACGAGTACAATAACAGCAACTCACGATGGAAAATAAAAAACGTTCACGCAGAATTAATTTTTCCTTAAGGTGTTTTTTTCCTCCTCTCGCTTGCTTACTCTCGCACACACTTGATATTGTTTTTGAGTATTTTGTCTAAAAGAATTTTCCACCGTTCGTTTGTTTTGTTTATTCCTCCTTTTGCGTAGATATATGCATGGCAAAATAATAAAAACACAAAACACAATGGGAAAATAGCTTTTCATGTTATTTTAAAATATGTATGTCTGGGTATGCTGTATACATATCAACATGGAAATGTTTTTTTGGGTAAATGTTCGTTGGTTTCATCTGTTATTCCCCCGAAAAAGAAAACTAAATGAAGAAGTATACAAATTTGTTGTTTTATGCTGATAGATTCAAAGAAATGTTTATAGTTTTTTATTGTTCTATGTTGAAGAGTTTTTCATTTGGAAAACCATATGCTATGGGCACAGAAGCATGAAATCCAAATTCGGTATGATTGCTAGGACAATTTTATTTTTGGAAAGCAACTCGGTTTTATTTCAACAAGATAACTGTTAAATTCTTCCCTAATCATTATGTTATCGAAATCCGCAGCTCGTGTACGTAAGCAGACATCTTCTATTTGAAAGAAGCCAAATAGCCAAGGTTAATGCAGGTCTACTAAACCAAACACGGCGAATATAAGGAGGCTGCACTAATTGTTGAGCGTAATTCTGTTTTCCCAGTTTATTTTTTAACATACGAGTGGAGTTCAAAAAATTCGGTACATCTATACGCATATCTTTATATAAATAACGGTAAATTTCTCTTAATATTTTTATTTTTTTCCACATAATCTCCACGTACGTTATTTTAAATTTGAAAAAAGGAAATAATTACTTAGGGTCTATCTGGACTCTAAGGCAGTTGCGGTATTTCATGGAACACACAATCTTCTACTGTTTCTTGTGCAACATTTGTCTTTTTACTGGTGCTTTAACGCAATATATTTACCTAGATTTCACCTGGTTACTTTTCCTTGACAGCATTTTTCAATTTATGTAATAGCCCCGCGCAATAAGCTTCTCTTATTGAAGTACTATGAGGTAAGTAGTCAACAAGTTTTTCGGCGGTGGATTTCCCCCATCCATTGGAGTTCTATTTCTACTCTGGATCAAAATAATGAATCCAACTTTCGTAACTGGTGACTATCTGGGTATAAATTTAACCGGATCTTCTTTAACCCTACTATCTACTATTCAAGTTAACCGAAACAACAACTAAGTCGATAATGAAGATTCAAAATAATCAACAAATTCAGATAAAATAAAACAGATAAACTTTTGTGCTGTTAAAAGCAATTTTTTAAAATCGAAAATATTGATTTTTTCCCATTAACGAACAATGATCAACATTAATTTTTTAACTAAATCCATAAAAACTAACTCGTCGATCAAGTCCCGGGGTTAACTACAAAAAAAAACAATTTTTTTTTTGCAAAATTCGACTTTGCCCACCAGCAAAGTTTCCTTCAAAAGTTATTCATTCATTCCAACGCTTCTCTAACAGTGCGATGCCTTTTTGTAGAACGATTTATCTTTGGCCTCAAAATGTTGTTTCAGCTAGATCTCTTTTTCTAGGCCAATTTCTTCTAGACCAACTGGAGTATACAGCAGATAGGGAGGCAAATCGAACTTCAAATGATATCATTTTGCCATCCTCCCAACGACTTGAGACACAGTGCATTGTCTTACTAGAAAAACATTTTCCTTTTTCGAATTTAAAGTTGAATTATCTTGACGGTTTCCTTATTTTCGGTATTAGAATCAAAATTTTTGATAATTTTCGAAATATTTGGAAATCCCGAACTGATCTACGTTTAAATTGGGCTACTATATTGCGTCGTTTCGCTCTAATCTACATTTGAATTTTAATGATGTCTTACTTCCAGCGGAAATACAGCTCCTCCAATGCATATGTTGCTCAATATTTCTTCGTCAACGTAATGCCTTAATGATCGTACATCAATTCCATTCAATTTTGTTACCAAACTAGTTCAACGATTTTTGTCCAAATTTTCTGATGGTTAGTTAGCCTTACTGATTTTTAAGCCTGAAAATTTTTTGTCTTAGATCTTAAAACTTTTGGTCATTTTCGAAATATTTGGAAATCCCGAACTGATCTACGTTTAAATTGGGCTACTATATTGCGTCGTTTCGCTTTAATCTACATTTAAATTTGAAAATGTCTTACTTCCAGCGGAAATACAGCTCCTCCAATGCATATGTTGCTCAATATTTCTTCGTCAACGTAATGTCTTAATGATCGTACATCAATTCCATTCAATTTTGTTACCAAAATAGTTCAACGATTTTTGTCCAAATTTCCTGATGGTTAGCCTTACTGATTTTTAAGCCTCAAAATTTTTTGTCTTAGATCTTAAAACTTTTGGTCATTTTCGAAATATTTGGAAATCCCGAACTGTTCTACGTTTAAATTGGGCTACTATATTGCGTCGTTTCGCTTTAATCTACATTAAAATTTGAAAATGTCTTACTTCCAGCGGAAATACAGCTCCTCCAATGCATATGTTGCTCAATATTTCTTCGTCAACGTAATGCCTTAATGATCGTACATCAGTGCCATTCAATTTTGTTACCAAAATAGTTCAATGATTTTTGTCCAAATTTCATGATGGTTAGCCTTACTGATTTTTAAGCCTCAAAATTTTTTGTCTTAGATCTTAAAACTTTTGGTCATTTTCGAAATATTTGGAAATCCCGAACTGATCTACGTTTAAATTGGGCTACTATATTGCGTCGTTTCGCTTTAATCTACATTTGAATTTTAAAGATGTCTTACTTCCAGTGGAAATACAGCTCCTCCAATGCATATGTTGCTCAATATTTCTTCGTCAACGTAATGTCTTAATGATCGTACAGCAGTGCCATTCAATTTTGTTACCAAAATAGTTCAACGATTTTTGTCCAAATTTCATGATGGTTAGCCTTACTGATTTTTAAGCCTCAAAATTTTTTGTCTTAGATCTTAAAACTTTTGGTCATTTTCGAAATAGTTGGAAATCCCGAACTGATCTACGTTTAAATTGGGCTACTTTATTGCGTAGTTTCGCTTTAATCTACATTTAAATTTGAAGATGTCTTACTTCCAGCGAAAATACAGCTCCTCCAATGCATATGTTGCTCAATATTTCTTCGTCAACGTAATGTCTTAATGATCGTACATCAGTGCCATTCAATTTTGTTACCAAAATAGTTCAACGATTTTTGTCCAAATTTCATGATGGTTAGCCTTACTGATTTTTAAGCCTCAAAATTTTTTGTCTTAGATCTTAAAACTTTTGGTCATTTTCGAAATAGTTGCAAATCCCGAACTGTTCTACGTTTAAATTGGGCTACTATATTGCGTCGTTTCGCTTTAATCTACATTAAAATTTGAAGATTTCTTACTTCCAGCGGAAATACAGCTCCTCCAATGCATATGTTGCTCAATATTTCTTCGTCAACGTAATGCCTTAATGATCGTACATCAATTCCATTCAATTTTGTTACCAAAATAGTTCAACGATTTTTGTCCAAATTTCCTGATGGTTAGCCTTACTGATTTTTAAGCCTCAAAATTTTTTGTCTTAGATCTTAAAACTTTTGGTCATTTTCGAAATAGTTGGAAATCCCGAACTGATCAACGTTTAATTTGGGCTACTCTATTGCGTCGTTTCGCTTTAATCTACATTTAAATTCGAAAATGTCTTACTTCCAGCGGAAATACAGCTCCTCCAATGCATATGTTGCTCAATATTTCTTCGTCAACGTAATGCCTTAATGATCGTACATCAATTCCATTCAATTTGTTACCAAAATAGTTCAACGATTTTTGTCCAAATTTCATGATGGTTAGCCTTACTGATTTTTAAGCCTCAAAATTTTTTGTCTT
Organism: Nephrotoma guestfalica; assembly: GCA_963691935.1. Taxonomy (NCBI): domain Eukaryota; kingdom Metazoa; phylum Arthropoda; class Insecta; order Diptera; family Tipulidae; genus Nephrotoma; species Nephrotoma guestfalica. The sequence goes on along the minus strand of OY829913.1, from coordinate 52,865,066 downwards.
AGATCTTAAAACTTTTGGTCATTTCGAAATAGTTGGAAATCCCGAACTGATCTACGTTTAATTTGGGCTACTCTATTGCGTCGTTTCGCTTTAATCTACATTAAAATTTGAAAATGTCTTACTTCCAGCGGAAATACAGCTCCTCCAATGCATATGTTGCTCAATATTTCTTTGTCAACGTAATGCCTTAATGATCGTACATCAATTCCATTCAATTTTGTTACCAAAATAGTTCAACGATTTTTGTCCAAATTTCCTGATGGTTAGCCTTACTGATTTTTAAGCCTCATAATTTTTTGTCTTAGATCTTAAAACTTTTGGTCATTTTCGAAATAGTTGGAAATCCCGAACTGATCTACGTTTAATTTGGGCTACTCTATTGCGTCGTTTCGCTTTAATCTACATTTAAATTTGAAAATGTCTTACTTCCAGCGGAAATACAGCTCCTCCAATGCATATGTTGCTCAATATTTCTTCGTCAACGTAATGTCTTAATGATCGTACATCAATTCCATTCAATTTTGTTACCAAAATAGTTCAACGATTTTTGTCCAAATTTCCTGATGGTTAGCCTTACTGATTTTTAAGCCTCAAAATTTTTTGTCTTAGATCTTAAAACTTTTGGTCATTTTCGAAATATTTGGAAATCCCGAACTGACCTACGTTTAAATTGGGCTACTATATTGCGTCGTTTCGCTTTAATCTACATTTGAATTTTAATGATGTCTTACTTCCAGCGGAAATACAGCTCCTCCAATGCATATGTTGCTCAATATTTCTTCGTCAACGTAATGTCTTAATGATCGTACATCAGTGCCATTCAATTTTGTTACCAAAATAGTTCAACGATTTTTGTCCAAATTTCATGATGGTTAGCCTTACTGATTTTTAAGCCTCAAAATTTTTTGTCTTAGATCTTAAAACTTTTGGTCATTTTCGAAATATTTGGAAATCCCGAACTGTTCTACGTTTAAATTGGGCTACTATATTGCGTCGTTTCGCTTTAATCTACATTTAAATTTGAAGATGTCTTACTTCCAGTGGAAATACAGCTCTTCCAATGCATATGTTGCTCAATATTTCTTCGTCAACGTAATGCCTTAACGATCGTACATCAATTCCATTCAATTTTGTTATCAAAATAGTTCAACGATTTTTGTCCAAATTTCCTGATGGTTAGCCTTACTGATTTTTAAGCCTCAACATTTTTTGTCTTAGATCTTAAAACTTTTGGTCATTTTCGAAATAGTTGGAAATCCCGAACTGATCTACGTTTAATTTGGGCTACTCTATTGCGTCGTTTCGCTTTAATCTACATTTAAATTTGAAAATGTCTTACTTCCAGCGGAAATACAGCTCCTCCAATGCATATGTTGCTCAATATTTCTTCGTCAACGTAATGCCTTAATGATCGTACATCAATTCCATTCAATTTTGTTACCAAACTAGTTCAACGATTTTTGTCCAAATTTTCTGATGGTTAGTTAGCCTTACTGATTTTTAAGCCTGAAAATTTTTTGTCTTAGATCTTAAAACTTTTGGTCATTTTCGAAATATTTGGAAATCCCGAACTGATCTACGTTTAAATTGGGCTACTATATTGCGTCGTTTCGCTTTAATCTACATTTGAATTTGAAGATGTCTTACTTCCAGCGGAAATACAGCTCCTCCAATGCATATGTTGCTCAATATTTCTTCGTCAACGTAATGCCTTAATGATCGTACATCAATTCCATTCAATTCTGTTACCAAAATAGTTCAACGATTTTTGTCCAAATTTCCTGGTGGTTAGCCTTACTGATTTTTAAGCCTCAAAATTTTTTGTCTTAGATCTTAAAACTTTTGGTCATTTTCGAAATAGTTGGAAATCCCGAACTGATCTACGTTTAATTTGGGCTACTCTATTGCGTCGTTTCGCTTTAATCTACATTTAAATTTGAAAATGTCTTACTTCCAGCGGAAATACAGCTCCTCCAATGCATATGTTGCTCAATATTTCTTCGTCAACGTAATGCCTTAATGATCGTACATCAATTCCATTCAATTTTGTTACCAAAATAGTTCAACGATTTTTGTCCAAATTTCCTGATGGTTAGCCTTACTGATTTTTAAGCCTCAAAATTTTTTGTCTTAGATCTTAAAACTTTTGGTCATTTTCGAAATATTTGGAAATCCCGAACTGACCTACGTTTAAATTGGGCTACTATATTGCGTCGTTTCGCTTTAATCTACATTTGAATTTTAATGATGTCTTACTTCCAGCGGAAATACAGCTCCTCCAATGCATATGTTGCTCAATATTTCTTCGTCAACGTAATGTCTTAATGATCGTACATCAGTGCCATTCAATTTTGTTACCAAAATAGTTCAACGATTTTTGTCCAAATTTCATGATGGTTAGCCTTACTGATTTTTAAGCCTCAAAATTTTTTGTCTTAGATCTTAAAACTTTTGGTCATTTTCGAAATATTTGGAAATCCCGAACTGATCTACGTTTAAATTGGGCTACTATATTGCGTCGTTTCGCTTTAATCTACATTTGAATTTTAAAGATGTCTTACTTCCAGCGGAAATACAGCTCCTCCAATGCATATGTTGCTCAATATTTCTTCGTCAACGTAATGTCTTAATGATCGTACAGCAGTGCCATTCAATTTTGTTACCAAAATAGTTCAACGATTTTTGTCCAAATTTCATGATGGTTGTTAGCCTTACTGATTTTTAAGCCTCAAAATTTTTTGTCTTAGATCTTAAAACTTTTGGTCATTTTCGAAATATTTGGAAATCCCGAACTGACCTACGTTTAAATTGGGCTACTATATTGCGTCGTTTCGCTTTAATCTACATTTGAATTTTAATGATGTCTTACTTCCAGCGGAAATACAGCTCCTCCAATGCATATGTTGCTCAATATTTCTTCGTCAACGTAATGTCTTAATGATCGTACAGCAGTGCCATTCAATTTTGTTACCAAAATAGTTCAACGATTTTTGTCCAAATTTCATGATGGTTAGCCTTACTGATTTTTAAGCCTCAAAATTTTTTGTCTTAGATCTTAAAACTTTTGGTCATTTTCGAAATATTTGGAAATCCCGAACTGACCTACGTTTAAATTGGGCTACTATATTGCGTCGTTTCGCTTTAATCTACATTTGAATTTTAATGATGTCTTACTTCCAGCGGAAATACAGCTCCTCCAATGCATATGTTGCTCAATATTTCTTCGTCAACGTAATGTCTTAATGATCGTACAGCAGTGCCATTCAATTTTGTTACCAAAATAGTTCAACGATTTTTGTCCAAATTTCATGATGGTTAGCCTTACTGATTTTTAAGCCTCAAAATTTTTTGTCTTAGATCTTAAAACTTTTGGTCATTTTCGAAATATTTGGAAATCCCGAACTGACCTACGTTTAAATTGGGCTACTATATTGCGTCGTTTCGCTTTAATCTACATTTGAATTTTAATGATGTCTTACTTCCAGCGGAAATACAGCTCCTCCAATGCATATGTTGCTCAATATTTCTTCGTCAACGTAATGTCTTAATGATCGTACAGCAGTGCCATTCAATTTTGTTACCAAAATAGTTCAACGATTTTTGTCCAAATTTCATGATGGTTAGCCTTACTGATTTTTAAGCCTCAAAATTTTTTGTCTTAGATCTTAAAACTTTTGGTCATTTTCGAAATAGTTGCAAATCCCGAACTGTTCTACGTTTAAATTGGGCTACTATATTGCGTCGTTTCGCTTTAATCTACATTAAAATTTGAAGATGTCTTACTTCCAGCGGAAATACAGCTCCTCCAATGCATATGTTGCTCAATATTTCTTCGTCAACGTAATGTCTTAATGATCGTACATCAGTGCCATTCAATTTTGTTACCAAAATAGTTCAACGATTTTTGTCCAAATTTTCTGATGGTTAGTTAGCCTTACTGATTTTTAAGCCTCAAAATTTTTTGTCTTAGATCTTAAAACTTTTGGTCATTTTCGAAATAGTTGGAAATCCCGAACTGATCTACGTTTAATTTGGGCTACTATATTGCGTCGTTTCGCTTTAATCTACATTTAAATTTGAAGATGTCTTACTTCCAGTGGAAATACAGCTCTTCCAATGCATATGTTGCTCAATATTTCTTCGTCAACGTAATGCCTTAACGATCGTACATCAATTCCATTCAATTTTGTTATCAAAATAGTTCAACGATTTTTGTCCAAATTTCCTGGTGGTTAGCCTTACTGATTTTTAAGCCTCAACATTTTTTGTCTTAGATCTTAAAACTTTTGGTCATTTTCGAAATAGTTGGAAATCCCGAACTGATCTACGTTTAATTTGGGCTACTCTATTGCGTCGTTTCGCTTTAATCTACATTTAAATTTGAAGATGTCTTACTTCCAGCGGAAATACAGCTCCTCCAATGCATATGTTGCTCAATATTTCTTCGTCAACGTAATGTCTTAATGATCGTTCATCAATTCCATTCAATTTTGTTACCAAAATAGTTCAACGATTTTTGTCCAAATTTCATGATGGTTAGCCTTACTGATTTTTAAGCCTCAAAATTTTTTCTCTTAGATCTTATTACTTTTGGTCATTTTCGAAATATTTGGAAATCCCGAACTGATCTACGTTTAAATTGGGCTACTATATTGCGTCGTTTCGCTTTAATCTACATTTGAATTTGAAAATGTCTTACTTCCAGCGGAAATACAGCTCCTCCAATGCATATGTTGCTCAATATTTCTTCGTCAACGTAATGCCTTAATGATCGTACATCAATTCTATTCAATTTTGTTACCAAAATAGTTCAACGATTTTTGTCCAAATTTCCTGATGGTTAGCCTTACTGATTTTTAAGCCTCAAAATTTTTTGTCTTAGATCTTAAAACTTTTGGTCATTTTCGAAATATTTGGAAATCTCGAACTGATCTACGTTTAATTTAGGCTACTCTTTTGCGTCGTTTCGCTTTAATCTACATTAAAATTTGAAAATGTCTTACTTCCAGCGGAAATACAGCTCCTCCAATGCATATGTTGCTCAATATTTCTTCGTCAACGTAATGCCTTAATGATCGTACATCAATTCCATTCAATTTTGTTACCAAAATAGTTCAACGATTTTTGTCCAAATTTCCTGATGGTTAGCCTTACTGATTTTTAAGCCTCAAAATTTTTTGTCTTAGATCTTAAAACTTTTGGTCATTTTCGAAATATTTGGAAATCCCGAACTGAGCTACGTTTAAATTGGGCTACTATATTGCGTCGTTTCGCTTTAATCTACATTTAAATTTGAAGATGTCTTACTTCCAGCGGAAATACAGCTCCTCCAATGCATATGTTGCTCAATATTTCTTCGTCAACGTAATGTCTTAATGATCGTTCATCAATTCCATTCAATTTTGTTACCAAAATAGTTCAACGATTTTTGTTCAAATTTCCTGATGGTTAGCCTTACTGATTTTTAAGCCTCAAAATTTCTTGCCTTAGATCTTAAAACTTTTGGTCATTTTCGAAATATTTGGAAATCCTGAACTGATCTACGTTTAAATTGGGCTACTATATTGCGTCGTTTCCCTTTAATCTACATTTGAATTTTAAAGATGTCTTACTTCCAGCGGAAATACAGCTCCTCCAATGCATATGTTGCTCAATATTTCTTCGTCAACGTAATGTCTTAATGATCGTACAATTCCATTCAATTTTGTTACCAAAATAGTTCAACGATTTTTGTCCAAATTTCATGATGGTTAGCCTTACTGATTTTTAAGCCTCAAAATTTTTTGTCTTAGATCTTAAAACTTTTGGTCATTTTCGAAATATTTGGAAATCCCGAACTGATCTACGTTTAAATTGGGCTACTATATTGCGTCGTTTCGCTTTAATCTACATTTGAATTTGAAAATGTCTTACTTCCAGCGGAAATACAGCTCCTCCAATGCATATGTTGCTCAATATTTCTTCGTCAACGTAATGCCTTAATGATCGTACATCAATTCTATTCAATTTTGTTACCAAAATAGTTCAACGATTTTTGTCCAAATTTCCTGATGGTTAGCCTTACTGATTTTTAAGCCTCAAAATTTTTTGTCTTAGATCTTAAAACTTTTGGTCATTTTCGAAATATTTGGAAATCTCGAACTGATCTACGTTTAATTTGGGCTACTCTTTTGCGTCGTTTCGCTTTAATCTACATTAAAATTTGAAAATGTCTTACTTCCAGCGGAAATACAGCTCCTCCAATGCATATGTTGCTCAATATTTCTTCGTCAACGTAATGCCTTAATGATCGTACATCAATTCTATTCAATTTTGTTACCAAAATAGTTCAACGATTTTTGTCCAAATTTCCTGATGGTTAGCCTTACTGATTTTTAAGCCTCAAAATTTTTTGTCTTAGATCTTAAAACTTTTGGTCATTTTCGAAATATTTGGAAATCCCGAACTGATCTACGTTCAAATTGGGCTACTATATTGCGTCGTTTCGCTTTAATCTACATTTGAATTTTAATGATGTCTTACTTCCAGCGGAAATACAGCTCCTCCAATGCATATGTTTGCGCAATATTTCTTCGTCAACGTAATGTCTTAATGATCGTTCATCAATTCCATTCAATTTTGTTACCAAAATAGTTCAACGATTTTTGTCCAAATTTCATGATGGTTAGCCTTACTGATTTTTAAGCCTCAAAATTTTTTCTCTTAGATCTTATTACTTTTGGTCATTTTCGAAATAGTTGGAAATCCCGAACTGATCTACGTTTAATTTGGGCTACTCTATTGCGTCGTTTCGCTTTAATCTACATTTAAATTTGAAAATGTCTTACTTCCAGCGGAAATACAGCTCCTCCAATGCATATGTTGCTCAATATTTCTTCGTCAACGTAATGCCTTAATGATCGTACATCAATTCCATTCAATTTTGTTACCAAAATAGTTCAACGATTTTTGTCCAAATTTCCTGATGGTTAGCCTTACTGATTTTTAAGCCTCAAAATTTTTTGTCTTAGATCTTAAAACTTTTGGTCATTTTCGAAATATTTGGAAATCCCGAACTGAGCTACGTTTAAATTGGGCTACTATATTGCGTCGTTTCGCTTTAATCTACATTTAAATTTGAAGATGTCTTACTTCCAGCGGAAATACAGCTCCTCCAATGCATATGTTGGTCAATATTTCTTCGTCAACGTAATGTCTTAATGATCGTTCATCAATTCCATTCAATTTTGTTACCAAAATAGTTCAACGATTTTTGTTCAAATTTCCTGATGGTTAGCCTTACTGATTTTTAAGCCTCAAAATTTCTTGCCTTAGATCTTAAAACTTTTGGTCATTTTCGAAATATTTGGAAATCCCGAACTGATCTACGTTTAAATTGGGCTACTATATTGCGTCGTTTCCCTTTAATCTACATTTGAATTTTAAAGATGTCTTACTTCCAGCGGAAATACAGCTCCTCCAATGCATATGTTGCTCAATATTTCTTCGTCAACGTAATGTCTTAATGATCGTACAATTCCATTCAATTTTGTTACCAAAATAGTTCAACGATTTTTGTCCAAATTTCATGATGGTTAGCCTTACTGATTTTTAAGCCTCAAAATTTTTTGTCTTAGATCTTAAAACTTTTGGTCATTTTCGAAATAGTTGGAAATCCCGAACTGATCTACGTTTAATTTGGGCTACTATATTGCGTCGTTTCGCTTTAATCTACATTTAAATTTGAAGATGTCTTACTTCCAGTGGAAATACAGCTCTTCCAATGCATATGTTGCTCAATATTTCTTCGTCAACGTAATGCCTTAACGATCGTACATCAATTCCATTCAATTTTGTTATCAAAATAGTTCAACGATTTTTGTCCAAATTTCCTGGTGGTTAGCCTTACTGATTTTTAAGCCTCAACATTTTTTGTCTTAGATCTTAAAACTTTTGGTCATTTTCGAAATAGTTGGAAATCCCGAACTGATCTACGTTTAATTTGGGCTACTCTATTGCGTCGTTTCGCTTTAATCTACATTTAAATTTGAAAATGTCTTACTTCCAGCGGAAATACAGCTCCTCCAATGCATATGTTGCTCAATATTTCTTCGTCAACGTAATGCCTTAATGATCGTACATCAATTCCATTCAATTTTGTTACCAAACTAGTTCAACGATTTTTGTCCAAATTTTCTGATGGTTAGTTAGCCTTACTGATTTTTAAGCCTGAAAATTTTTTGTCTTAGATCTTAAAACTTTTGGTCATTTTCGAAATATTTGGAAATCCCGAACTGATCTACGTTTAAATTGGGCTACTATATTGCGTCGTTTCGCTTTAATCTACATTTGAATTTGAAGATGTCTTACTTCCAGCGGAAATACAGCTCCTCCAATGCATATGTTGCTCAATATTTCTTCGTCAACGTAATGCCTTAATGATCGTACATCAATTCCATTCAATTTTGTTACCAAAATAGTTCAACGATTTTTGTCCAAATTTCCTGATGGTTAGCCTTACTGATTTTTAAGCCTCAAAATTTTTTGTCTTAGATCTTAAAACTTTTGGTCATTTTCGAAATAGTTGGAAATCCCGAACTGATCTACGTTTAATTTGGGCTACTCTATTGCGTCGTTTCGCTTTAATCTACATTTAAATTTGAAAATGTCTTACTTCCAGCGGAAATACAGCTCCTCCAATGCATATGTTGCTCAATATTTCTTCGTCAACGTAATGCCTTAATGATCGTACATCAATTCCACTCAATTTTGTTACCAAAATAGTTCAACGATTTTTGTCCAAATTTCCTGATGGTTAGCCTTACTGATTTTTAAGCCTCAAAATTTTTTGTCTTAGATCTTAAAACTTTTGGTCATTTTCGAAATAGTTGGAAATCCCGAACTGATCTACGTTTAATTTGGGCTACTCTATTGCGTCGTTTCGCTTTAATCTACATTAAAATTTGAAAATGTCTTACTTCCAGCGGAAATACTGCTCCTCCAATGCATATGTTGCTCAATATTTCTTCGTCAACGTAATGCCTTAATGATCGTACATCAATTCCATTCAATTTTGTTACCAAAATAGTTCAACGATTTTTGTCCAAATTTCCTGATGGTTAGCCTTACTGATTTTTAAGCCTCAAAATTTTTTGTCTTAGATCTTAAAACTTTTGGTCATTTTCGAAATATTTGGAAATCCCGAACTGATCTACGTTTAAATTGGGCTACTATATTACGTCGTTTCGCTTTAATCTACATTTAAATTTGAAAATGTCTTACTTCCAGCGGAAATACAGCTCCTCCAATGCATATGTTGCTCAATATTTCTTCGTCAACGTAATGCCTTAATGATCGTACATCAATTCTATTCAATTTTGTTACCAAAATAGTTCAACGATTTTTGTCCAAATTTCCTGATGGTTAGCCTTACTGATTTTTAAGCCTCAAAATTTTTTGTCTTAGATCTTAAAACTTTTGGTCATTTTCGAAATATTTGGAAATCCCGAACTGATCTACGTTCAAATTGGGCTACTATATTGCGTCGTTTCGCTTTAATCTACATTTGAATTTTAATGATGTCTTACTTCCAGCGGAAATACAGCTCCTCCAATGCATATGTTGCTCAATATTTCTTCGTCAACGTAATGTCTTAATGATCGTTCATCAATTCCATTCAATTTTGTTACCAAAATAGTTCAACGATTTTTGTCCAAATTTCATGATGGTTAGCCTTACTGATTTTTAAGCCTCAAAATTTTTTCTCTTAGATCTTATTACTTTTGGTCATTTTCGAAATATTTGGAAATCCCGAACTGATCTACGTTTAAATTGGGCTACTATATTGCGTCGTTTCGCTTTAATCTACATTTGAATTTGAAAATGTCTTACTTCCAGCGGAAATACAGCTCCTCCAATGCATATGTTGCTCAATATTTCTTCGTCAACGTAATGCCTTAATGACCGTACATCAATTCTATTCAATTTTGTTACCAAAATAGTTCAACGATTTTTGTCCAAATTTCCTGATGGTTAGCCTTACTGATTTTTAAGCCTCAAAATTTTTTGTCTTAGATCTTAAAACTTTTGGTCATTTTCGAAATATTTGGAAATCTCGAACTGATCTACGTTTAATTTGGGCTACTCTTTTGCGTCGTTTCGCTTTAATCTACATTAAAATTTGAAAATGTCTTACTTCCAGCGGAAATACAGCTCCTCCAATGCATATGTTGCTCAATATTTCTTCGTCAACGTAATGCCTTAATGATCGTACATCAATTCCATTCAATTTTGTTACCAAAATAGTTCAACGATGTTTGTCCAAATTTCCTGATGGTTAACCTTACTGATTTTTAAGCCTCAAAATTTTTTGTCTTAGATCTTAAAACTTTTGGTCATTTTCGAAATATTTGGAAATCCCGAACTGATCTACGTTCAAATTGGGCTACTATATTGCGTCGTTTCGCTTTAATCTACATTTGAATTTTAATGATGTCTTACTTCCAGCGGAAATACAGCTCCTCCAATGCATATGTTTGCGCAATATTTCTTCGTCAACGTAATGTCTTAATGATCGTTCATCAATTCCATTCAATTTTGTTACCAAAATAGTTCAACGATTTTTGTCCAAATTTCATGATGGTTAGCCTTACTGATTTTTAAGCCTCAAAATTTTTTGTCTTAGATCTTAAAACTTTTGGTCATTTTCGAAATATTTGGAAATCCCGAACTGAGCTACGTTTAAATTGGGCTACTATATTGCGTCGTTTCGCTTTAATCTACATTTAAATTTGAAGATGTCTTACTTCCAGCGGAAATACAGCTCCTCCAATGCATATGTTGCTCAATATTTCTTCGTCAACGTAATGTCTTAATGATCGTTCATCAATTCCATTCAATTTTGTTACCAAAATAGTTCAACGATTTTTGTTCAAATTTCCTGATGGTTAGCCTTACTGATTTTTAAGCCTCAAAATTTCTTGCCTTAGATCTTAAAACTTTTGGTCATTTTCGAAATATTTGGAAATCCCGAACTGAGCTACGTTTAAATTGGGCTACTATATTGCGTCGTTTCGCTTTAATCTACATTTAAATTTGAAGATGTCTTACTTCCAGCGGAAATACAGCTCCTCCAATGCATATGTTGCTCAATATTTCTTCGTCAACGTAATGTCTTAATGATCGTTCATCAATTCCATTCAATTTTGTTACCAAAATAGTTCAACGATTTTTGTTCAAATTTCCTGATGGTTAGCCTTACTGATTTTTAAGCCTCAAAATTTCTTGCCTTAGATCTTAAAACTTTTGGTCATTTTCGAAATATTTGGAAATCCTGAACTGATCTACGTTTAAATTGGGCTACTATATTGCGTCGTTTTGCTTTAATCTACATTTGAATTTTAAAGATGTCTTACTTCCAGCGGAAATGCAGCTCCTCCAATGCATATGTTGCTCAATATTTCTTCGTCAACGTAATGTCTTAATGATCGTACATCAATTCCATTCAATTTTGTTACCAAAATAGTTCAACGATTTTTGTCCAAATTTCATGATGGTTAGCCTTACTGATTTGTAAGCCTCAAAATTTTTTGTCTTAGATCTTAAAACTTTTGGTCATTTTCGAAATATTTGGAAATCCCGAACTGATCTACGTTTAAATTGGGCTACTATATTGCGTCGTTTTGCTTTAATCTACATTTGAATTTTAAAGATGTCTTACTTCCAGCGGAAATGCAGCTCCTCCAATGCATATGTTGCTCAATATTTCTTCGTCAACGTAATGTCTTAATGATCGTTCATCAATTCCTTTCAATTTTGTTACCAAAATAGTTCAACGATTTTTGTCCAAATTTCATGATGGTTAGCCTTACTGATTTTTAAGCCTCAAAATTTTTGTCTTAGATCTTAAAACTTTTGGTCATTTTCGAAATATTTGGAAATCCCGAACTGATCTACGTTTAAATTGGGCTACTATATTGCGTCGTTTCGCTTTAATCTACATTTGAATTATAATGTTGTCTTACTTCCAGCGGAAATACAGCTCCGCCAATGCATATGTTGCTCAATATTTCTTCGTCAACGTAATGCCTTAATGATCGTACATCAATTCCATTCAATTTTGTTACCAAAATAGTTCAACGATTTTTGTCCAAATTTCATGATGGTTAGCCTTACTGATTTTTAAGCCTCAAAATTTTTGTCTTAGATCTTAAAACTTTTGGTCATTTTCGAAATATTTGGAAATCCCGAACTGATCTACGTTTAAATTGGGCTACTATATTGCGTCGTTTTGCTTTAATCTACATTTGAATTTTAAAGATGTCTTACTTCCAGCGGAAATGCAGCTCCTCCAATGCATATGTTGCTCAATATTTCTTCGTCAACGTAATGCCTTAATGATCGTTCATCAATTCCATTCAATTTTGTTACCAAACTAGTTCAACGATGTTTGTCCAAATTTCATGATGGTTAGCCTTACTGATTTTTAAGCCTCAAAATTTTTGTCTTAGATCTTAAAACTTTTGGTCATTTTCGAAATATTTGGAAATCCCGAACTGAGCTACGTTTAAATTGGGCTACTATATTGCGTCGTTTCGCTTTAATCTACATTTAAATTTGAAGATGTCTTACTTCCAGCGGAAATACAGCTCCTCCAATGCATATGTTGCTCAATATTTCTTCGTCAACGTAATGTCTTAATGATCGTTCATCAATTCCATTCAATTTTGTTACCAAAATAGTTCAACGATTTTTGTCCAAATTTCATGATGGTTAGTTAGCCTTACTGATTTTTAAGCCTCAAAATTTTTGTCTTAGATCTTAAAACTTTTGGTCATTTTCGAAATATTTGGAAATCCCGAACTGATCTACGTTTAAATTGGGCTACTATATTGCGTCGTTTCGCTTTAATCTACATTTGAATTATAATGTTGTCTTACTTCCAGCGGAAATACAGCTCCGCCAATGCATATGTTGCTCAATATTTCTTCGTCAACGTAATGCCTTAATGATCGTTCATCAATTCCATTCAATTTTGTTACCAAACTAGTTCAACGATGTTTGTCCAAATTTCATGATGGTTAGCCTTACTGATTTTTAAGCCTCAAAATTTTTGTCTTAGATCTTAAAACTTTTGGTCATTTTCGAAATATTTGGAAATCCCGAACTGAGCTACGTTTAAATTGGGCTACTATATTGCGTCGTTTCGCTTTAATCTACATTTAAATTTGAAGATGTCTTACTTCCAGCGGAAATACAGCTCCTCCAATGCATATGTTGCTCAATATTTCTTCGTCAACGTAATGTCTTAATGATCGTTCATCAATTCCATTCAATTTTGTTACCAAAATAGTTCAACGATTTTTGTCCAAATTTCATGATGGTTAGCCTTACTGATTTTTAAGCCTCAACATTTTTTGTCTTAGATCTTAAAACTTTTGGTCATTTTCGAAATATTTGGAAATCCCGAACTGAGCTACGTTTAAATTGGGCTACTATATTGCGTCGTTTCGCTTTAATCTACATTTAAATTTGAAGATGTCTTACTTCCAGCGGAAATACAGCTCCTCCAATGCATATGTTGCTCAATATTTCTTCGTCAACGTAATGTCTTAATGATCGTTCATCAATTCCATTCAATTTTGTTACCAAAATAGTTCAACGATTTTTGTTCAAATTTCCTGATGGTTAGCCTTACTGATTTTTAAGCCTCAAAATTTCTTGCCTTAGATCTTATTACTTTTGGTCATTTTCGAAATAGTTGGAAATCCCGAACTGATCTACGTTTAATTTGGGCTACTCTATTGCGTCGTTTCGCTTTAATCTACATTTAAATTTGAAAATGTCTTACTTCCAGCGGAAATACAGCTCCTCCAATGCATATGTTGCTCAATATTTCTTCGTCAACGTAATGCCTTAATGATCGTACATCAATTCCATTCAATTTTGTTACCAAAATAGTTCAACGATTTTTGTCCAAATTTCCTGATGGTTAGCCTTACTGATTTTTAAGCCTCAAAATTTTTTGTCTTAGATCTTAAAACTTTTGGTCATTTTCGAAATATTTGGAAATCCCGAACTGAGCTACGTTTAAATTGGGCTACTATATTGCGTCGTTTCGCTTTAATCTACATTTAAATTTGAAGATGTCTTACTTCCAGCGGAAATACAGCTCCGCCAATGCATATGTTGCTCAATATTTCTTCGTCAACGTAATGTCTTAATGATCGTACATCAATTCCTTTCAATTTTGTTACCAAAATAGTTCAACGATTTTTGTCCTAATTTCATGATGGTTAGCCTTACTGATTTTTAAGCCTCAAAATTTGTTGCCTTAGATCTTAAAACTTTTGGTCATTTTCGAAATATTTGGAAATCCCGAACTGATCTACGTTTAAATTGGGCTACTATATTGCGTCGTTTCCCTTTAATCTACATTTGAATTTTAAAGATGTCTTACTTCCAGCGGAAATACAGCTCCTCCAATGCATATGTTGCTCAATATTTCTTCGTCAACGTAATGTCTTAATGATCGTACATCAATTCCATTCAATTTTGTTACCAAAATAGTTCAACGGTTTTTGTCCAAATTTCATGATGGTTAGCCTTGCTGAGTTTTAAGCCTCAAAATTTTTTGTCTTAGATCTTAAAACTTTTGGTCATTTTCGAAATATTTGGAAATCCCGAACTGATCTACGTTTAAATTGGGCTACTATATTGCGTCGTTTCGCTTTAATCTACATTTAAATTTGAAAATGTCTTACTTCCAGCGGAAATACAGCTCCGCCAATGCATATGTTGCTCAATATTTCTTCGTCAACGTAATGTCTTAATGATCGTACATCAATTCCTTTCAATTTTGTTACCAAAATAGTTCAACGATTTTTGTCCTAATTTCATGATGGTTAGCCTTACTGATTTTTAAGCCTCAAAATTTGTTGCCTTAGATCTTAAAACTTTTGGTCATTTTCGAAATATTTGGAAATCCCGAACTGATCTACGTTTAAATTGGGCTACTATATTGCGTCGTTTCCCTTTAATCTACATTTGAATTTTAAAGATGTCTTACTTCCAGCGGAAATACAGCTCCTCCAATGCATATGTTGCTCAATATTTCTTCGTCAACGTAATGTCTTAATGATCGTACATCAATTCCATTCAATTTTGTTACCAAAATAGTTCAACGGTTTTTGTCCAAATTTCATGATGGTTAGCCTTGCTGAGTTTTAAGCCTCAAAATTTTTTGTCTTAGATCTTAAAACTTTTGGTCATTTTCGAAATATTTGGAAATCCCGAACTGATCTACGTTTAAATTGGGCTACTATATTGCGTCGTTTCGCTTTAATCTACATTTGAATTTTAAAGATGTCTTACTTCCAGCGGAAATACAGCTCCTCCAATGCATATGTTGCTCAATATTTCTTCGTCAACGTAATGTCTTAATGATCGTACATCAGTGCCATTCAATTTTGTTACCAAAATAGTTCAACGATTTTTGTCCAAATTTCCTGATGGTTAGCCTTACTGATTTTTAAGCCTCAAAATTTTTTGTCTTAGATCTTAAAACTTTTGGTCATTTTCGAAATATTTGGAAATCTCGAACTAATCTACGTTTAAATTGGGTTACTATATTGCGTCGTTTCGCTTTAATCTACATTTGAATTTTAAAGATGTCTTACTTCCAGCGGAAATACAGCTCCTCCAATGCATATGTTGCTCAATATTTCTTCGTCAACGTAATGCCTTAATGATCGTACATCAATTCCATTCAATTTTGTTACCAAAATAGTTCAACGATATTTGTCCAAATTTTCTGATGAGCCTTACTGATTTTTAAGCCTCAAAATTTTTTGTCTTAGATCTTAAAACTTTTGGTCATTTTCGAAATATTTGGAAATCCCGAACTGATCTACGTTTAAATTGGGCTACTATATTGCGTCGTTTCGCTTTAATCTACATTTGAATTATAATGTTGTCTTACTTCCAGCGGAAATACAGCTCCGCCAATGCATATGTTGCTCAATATTTCTTCGTCAACGTAATGCCTTAATGATCGTTCATCAATTCCATTCAATTTTGTTACCAAACTAGTTCAACGATGTTTGTCCAAATTTCATGATGGTTAGCCTTACTGATTTTAAGCCTCAAAATTTTTGTCTTAGATCTTAAAACTTTTGGTCATTTTCGAAATATTTGGAAATCCCGAACTGAGCTACGTTTAAATTGGGCTACTATATTGCGTCGTTTCGCTTTAATCTACATTTAAATTTGAAGATGTCTTACTTCCAGCGGAAATACAGCTCCTCCAATGCATATGTTGCTCAATATTTCTTCGTCAACGTAATGTCTTAATGATCGTTCATCAATTCCATTCAATTTTGTTACCAAAATAGTTCAACGATTTTTGTTCAAATTTCCTGATGGTTAGCCTTACTGATTTTTAAGCCTCAAAATTTCTTGCCTTAGATCTTATTACTTTTGGTCATTTTCGAAATAGTTGGAAATCCCGAACTGATCTACGTTTAATTTGGGCTACTCTATTGCGTCGTTTCGCTTTAATCTACATTTAAATTTGAAAATGTCTTACTTCCAGCGGAAATACAGCTCCTCCAATGCATATGTTGCTCAATATTTCTTCGTCAACGTAATGCCTTAATGATCGTACATCAATTCCATTCAATTTTGTTACCAAACTAGTTCAACGATGTTTGTCCAAATTTCATGATGGTTAGCCTTACTGATTTTTAAGCCTCAAAATTTTTGTCTTAGATCTTAAAACTTTTGGTCATTTTCGAAATATTTGGAAATCCCGAACTGATCTACGTTTAAATTGGGCTACTATATTGCGTCGTTTCGCTTTAATCTACATTTGAATTATAATGTTGTCTTACTTCCAGCGGAAATACAGCTCCGCCAATGCATATGTTGCTCAATATTTCTTCGTCAACGTAATGCCTTAATGATCGTTCATCAATTCCATTCAATTTTGTTACCAAACTAGTTCAACGATGTTTGTCCAAATTTCATGATGGTTAGCCTTACTGATTTTTAAGCCTCAAAATTTTTGTCTTAGATCTTAAAACTTTTGGTCATTTTCGAAATATTTGGAAATCCCGAACTGAGCTACGTTTAAATTGGGCTACTATATTGCGTCGTTTCGCTTTAATCTACATTTAAATTTGAAGATGTCTTACTTCCAGCGGAAATACAGCTCCTCCAATGCATATGTTGCTCATATTTCTTCGTCAACGTAATGTCTTAATGATCGTTCATCAATTCCATTCAATTTTGTTACCAAAATAGTTCAACGATTTTTGTCCAAATTTCATGATGGTTAGCCTTACTGATTTTTAAGCCTCAACATTTTTTGTCTTAGATCTTAAAACTTTTGGTCATTTTCGAAATATTTGGAAATCCCGAACTGAGCTACGTTTAAATTGGGCTACTATATTGCGTCGTTTCGCTTTAATCTACATTTAAATTTGAAGATGTCTTACTTCCAGCGGAAATACAGCTCCTCCAATGCATATGTTGCTCAATATTTCTTCGTCAACGTAATGTCTTAATGATCGTTCATCAATTCCATTCAATTTTGTTACCAAAATAGTTCAACGATTTTTGTTCAAATTTCCTGATGGTTAGCCTTACTGATTTTTAAGCCTCAAAATTTCTTGCCTTAGATCTTATTACTTTGGTCATTTTCGAAATAGTTGGAAATCCCGAACTGATCTACGTTTAATTTGGGCTACTCTATTGCGTCGTTTCGCTTTAATCTACATTTAAATTTGAAAATGTCTTACTTCCAGCGGAAATACAGCTCCTCCAATGCATATGTTGCTCAATATTTCTTCGTCAACGTAATGCCTTAATGATCGTACATCAATTCCATTCAATTTTGTTACCAAAATAGTTCAACGATTTTTGTCAAAATTTCCTGATGGTTAGCCTTACTGATTTTTAAGCCTCAAAATTTTTTGTCTTAGATCTTAAAACTTTTGGTCATTTTCGAAATATTTGGAAACCTCGAACTAATCTACGTTTAAATTGGGCTACTATATTGTGTCGTTTCGTTTTAATCTACATTTGAATTTTAAAGATGTCTTACTTCCAGCGGAAATACAGCTCCTCCAATGCATATGTTGCTCAATATTTCTTCGTCAACGTAATGTCTTAATGATCGTACATCAATTCCATTCAATTTTGTTACCAAAATAGTTCAACGATTTTCTGTCAAAATTTCCTGATGGTTAGCCTTACTGATTTTTAAGCCTCAAAATTTTTTGTCTTAGATCTTAAAACTTTTGGTCATTTTCGAAATAGTTGGAAATCCCGAACTGATCTACGTTTAATTTAGGCTACTCTATTGCGTCGTTTCGCTTTAATCTACATTTAAATTTGAAAATGTCTTACTTCCAGCGGAAATACAGCTCCTCCAATGCATATGTTGCTCAATATTTCTTCGTCAACGTAATGCCTTAATGATCGTACATCAATTCCATTCAATTTTGTTACCAAAATAGTTCAACGATTTTAGTCCAAATTTCGTGATGGTTAGCCTTACTGGTTTTTAAGCCTCAAAATTTTTTGTCTTAGATCTTAAAACTTTTGGTGATTTTCGAAATAGTTGGAAATCCCGAACTGATCTACGTTTAATTTGGGCTACTCTATTGCGTCGTTTCGCTTTAATCTACATTTAAATTTGAAAATGTCTTACTTCCAGCGGAAATACAGCTCCTCCAATGCATATGTTGCTCAATATTTCTTCGTCAACTTAATGCCTTAATGATCGTACATCAATTCCATTCAATTTTGTTACCAAAATAGTTCAACGATTTTTGTCCAAATTTCGTGATGGTTAGCCTTACTGATTTTTAAGCCTCAAAATTTTTTGTCTTAGATCTTAAAACTTTTGGTCATTTTCGAAATAGTTGGAAATCCCGAACTGATCTACGTTTAATTTGGGCTACTCTATTGCGTCGTTTCGCTTTAATCTACATTTAAATTTGAAAATGTCTTACTTCCAGCGGAAATACAGCTCCTCCAATGCATATGTTGCTCAATATTTCTTCGTCAACGTAATGCCTTAATGATCGTACATCAATTCCATTCAATTTTGTTACCAAAATAGTTCAACGATTTTTGTCCAAATTTCCTGATGGTTAGCCTTACTGATTTTTAAGCCTCAAAATTTTTTGTCTTAGATCTTAAAACTTTTGGTCATTTCGAAATAGTTGGAAATCCCGAACTGATCTACGTTTAATTTGGGCTACTCTATTGCGTCGTTTCGCTTTAATCTACATTTAAATTTGAAAATGTCTGACTTCCAGCGGAAATACAGCTCCTCCAATGCATATGTTGCTCAATATTTCTTCGTCAACGTAATGTCGTAATGATCGTACATCAATTCCATTCAATTTTGTTACCAAAATAGTTCAACGATTTTTGTCCAAATTTCCTGATGGTTAGCCTTACTGATTGATTTTTAAGCCTCAAAATTTTTTGTCTTAGATCTTAAAACTTTTGGTCATTTTCGAAATAGTTGGAAATCCCGAACTGATCTACGTTTAATTTGGGCTACTCTATTGCGTCGTTTCGCTTTAATCTACATTTAAATTTGAAAATGTCTTACTTCCAGCGGAAATACAGCTCCTCCAATGCATATGTTGCTCAATATTTCTTCGTCAACTTAATGCCTTAATGATCGTACATCAATTCCATTCAATTTTGTTACCAAAATAGTTCAACGATTTTTGTCCAAATTTCCTGATGGTTAGCCTTACTGATTTTTAAGCCTCAAAATTTTTTGCCAAATTAATTTACATCTGTTTAATAAACAGACGAAAATATGAATTGAAATCATTTGTAAATATATCTACCATGTAATCGGCAGTGTTCGAAGGTAGTCGATTATTGCCAAGGTCATGATAGAAAAGATTAATAAACTTTAGAATACGCTCTTATGCAATAGAGGAATTTCTCTTACGGTATGTAGAAGCTGGGCGAATTCGATTATCGAGATAATTTTTATGAGTAATGAGCCCTGTGAGGGCTGAAATCAAGTGTGTTGTTAACAAGTTTACACACACAACAAACTCCTCGAATTGCGCGGATTTCAACTCTTGATACATAAAAAAAACTATTTGGCTAAAAGCTAAGACGGGTGTAAATTATGAAGAAACTATTTACTAACAATTTGAGGGCGATTATCTAATGGTCGCATAACTAATGGTGAACGGAGAGATATGCAAGTTGTGCAATAAATACCGACGA
The DNA here is from genome assembly GCA_963691935.1 of Nephrotoma guestfalica. NCBI lineage: Eukaryota > Metazoa > Arthropoda > Insecta > Diptera > Tipulidae > Nephrotoma > Nephrotoma guestfalica. Next base: position 52,844,819 of record OY829913.1, on the reverse strand, counting down.
GTGAATAGGTTATCGCACCGATTATAACCCACCTTTCAGATGGGACCACCACGCGAAAGCGAGAGTGAGAGAGCGAGAGAGAGAGAAAAGGAAAGAGAGAGAGAAAGATAGAGAGAGAAAGAGAGAGAGAGAGAACTCCGCAAATATAACATTACGAGTTCTAAGCTCTAGAAAATATTGTTCTGCCATTAATAGTTTAATAGTATTTAAAAATTAAAATCATTGTGAGCTTACCTTAAATCTTAAATACTAATGTACTTACCCCATGTACTATATAAATACGTATCCTGCAATGGAACAAATGATACAGGAACAAATGTTACTCGCCCCGTACGATTAAAAACAAAAACATCAAACCCAAATTTTTCAATGAAGTTTCACAGTGAAATTTATTTTTTTTTTTCATCAATTTTTTTTTATTTTTCAATTTTCAATTTTCTTCTTCTTGCTCGATATGCTTTGGACGGTTATTGTACAAATTACATGATTAATTAGTGTATTTTTCAAATTAAATTTCAAGTTTTTGTTTTATTAATAAATTAATTTTTTTTTATATTCCATTTTTTTTATTATAATATATATTTATATAATTATTTCAATTAATTAAATATTTTTGGTTTGTTTTATTTTTTTTTACAGTTTTAATGATTAATTATTACAATTAAACTTACAAATTAATTTTTATTTTTGGTTGTTGTTTTGTTTTATATTTATTCAATTATATAGAAGAACTGAAAATTTAAATGGCACAGTGATAATTATTTTTTTTAAATATTAGCAAAAAATAAACTATTTACAAAATAATTAATTACTAAAAGTATTTATATAGAAACAAAGGAATGCAAAATTTTTAATAAATCAAATAAAATTAAATTAGAAAATTACAAGAGGTAGCTTTTTTTGTTTTTTTTTCTCAATATTATAGTTTAGTGTAGTAAATAGTAAATGTAATTAATTTGTAGTTTTAATTTGAAGTTACATATTTTAATATTAATTCAAAGCCAAATTTTTTTAATTTAATTAATTTTTTTTATAATGTATATATTTTATTTACAAAATACCTTAACGTATATATAGCTTTGGAACAGTTAAATCGAAATTGGATAGAACCAGCGCCTTAATTTACACCAATTATTATTTGATATACAAAATTTGCCCAGAAATCCTAATCGTCGCCGAGCAATTGCAACAACAACAATCAAATGGAGCTTAATTTTATAAAGGAGTGCTCGCCTCTTCGCACAAAAATTGTTTAAACACATAAATCATATACACAACATAACAAAAATAAATCTTAAATATGTTTCAGTCTTCGAAATGTTAAAATTTGGTTTAAAGAGTTCTATAAATTTTATACATTTAGTTTGGTTTTAAAGTTTAGATATTTACAAAATTAAAGAATGAGTTAAAATTAAAAAAAAATTATATTTATAAATTATAAGTTTGATAGGTTGTGGAACCCTGATTTTTTTGATACTCGAACAACCGAATTACACATTTTATTTTTTTTATAATTATTCATGACAATTCATTCAATGTAGCCAGAGAATTTCAAATTCTAATTTTATAGCTCGCTGAAATTATCTCCGGTTACAATGTATTCTTTGGCCAAAGAAGTCAAATACAAGAAGGAAAAGGTGCTCCGTTGCCCAAATACGTTATAGCCAATCGTCTCAACATGGCCCGTCAACTATTGGATTACGCTGTAAGATGACGATGGCATTAGCATTGTGGATCGTTGCTTCGTTCCACCATTACTGATTAGAATAGAGAAAATAAAAAAATTAAAATTAAAATCTTCCAAGTTAAAAAAAAACATCCATAACTATCACGGATTAATATTAACAGGAAGAATTATCTGAGCAAAAAAGAAAAAGGAAGCATACGGATTGCAAATGTATTGCGAGTTACAAAATCAACTCAATTAAGTCAAATAGGATTCATAAAATATGCCATAATGAAGTGGCTGGGATATCCCTTACGATTACAACCCCTTGAAGTCAGCACTAACAATGTTATGACCTCCTGGAAGACCTCGTACCCTATCGCTGAATCACATTGGGCGGGATCCTAACGCAACTGGTTACTGTGCCGCGTATCCTCTTTCTGCAAAACTAAAAACATTGTTAACGAGGGCAAATCCTCCCGGGGTCTATAGTTACTGCCAATAAAGAATTAGGATACCTAAATGTGTTAGCAAATCTATATAAAAATCAATTTCCGTGGTTTAGAAAAGCCGCAAACTCGAAAAAATCGAAAAATCGAGGAAAATTCGGAAAACCCCAAAGAAAAAACCGGAAAATCGAAATTTGCGTTTTGTATGGGAATGCACTTAACACCACCAATAAGAATTGTATATAGTCACTTCGGATTACTTTCAATAGATGGCGTTGGTGGCAGACCTATCGTTTGATAGCTGCACCATCGATGCATTACATATTTCTGATTCAATTACACCGTGTGCTTGCGCTTAAAAATTTCAGCAAAAATTCGTGAAATCTAATAGATTTAAAATTATTTTTTCGTAAAAAAAGGTAATGGATTTTGAGAACAGATTTGGTTAAAGCGAATTTAATTACATTTTGCGAACAACAATTTTAAACAGGTATTCTATTCAGGTAAATTGACTTTGCAGGCTTAGACATAATCACTCTAATGTTTTTAGCGAGGCTCGATTAGTTTTGATACAAGAGGATTTCAATATTAAAAAATGAAGTATAACAAGGTAATTTCGACAGATTTGGTTCGTGTACAAGTGATTGTGAAAACAATTCCGTGTCGTTTTACAATGTCCTTACAACACAACGCCTAGAACTAACATAGGTCGCCCCAGTCAGTCAATAATGAAAATAGTCGTATTGGCATGTTCCAATTCGTGCACATCAAACACAACGCCACCGAGCACAACACAATAGACATAACCGATTGCGTCGACGCGGTGCCCCTATTAACCCGGAACGAGCGGCATTCCGATTATAGAAATGTCAGTCGTTCGTCAACATATCGTCGCGCAATACATATTGTACGAGAAAATTGCATGCCCACTTTCAAGGTACAGGTAAACCTCGTTTTACGAGCTCTCGAACAACGTATCCTCGAATTAACGAGCATTCAAAATTTATGCAGAGAGAGAGAGAGCGAGAGAGAGAGAGAGAGAGAGAAACAGAGAAAGATAGAAAGAGAGAGAGAGAGAGAGAAAGAGAGAGAGAGAAAAAGAGAGAGAGAGAGAGAAAAAGAGAGAGAGAGGGAGAGAGAGAGAAACAGAGAGAGAAGGAGAGAGAGAAAGAGAGAGAGAAAGAGAGAGAGAAAAAGAGAGAGAGTTTATGTTTCTATAGAACGGTAGAGCACCTTTTTATTTATTTACATTAGTAATTGCCGCATCCATCCATCCTAGGGCCATTAGTCGGGTAAATCATTTACTATGGTAAAAATCGGATTTAGAACAAATTTTTTGATCAGTTTCCCATAGAGTTTGCGAAAAGCAAATTGACAAAATTTGAATTGCAATTGAAAAATTGACTTAAAATTGACTTTACCCGACTATTGGCCCGTAGCCTTAGTTACATGCTAATACATATTAGCGACGAACGATATGTGAATTGGGTATTGCTTATTTGAAAGAATGGCAATGCACTAGGCATATCAAACACGACGATTTCGACTAAAATCAAGCAATCGTGTGAAATAAAAGAAAGTATTCAGAGGGCTGGTGATACGAGTTCAAATAAAATTATCAATCGAAAGCGACACAAACTTCTTGAAGAAAATAGTAAATTATTGAATAAATTTTCAAAATGCATGTAATTGTCCAATATCCGTTTCAATCATCCAAGAAGAAGCATTTGTTAAGAATTTGGAACGAGCTAAAACAACAAGAATTAGGAAAGCAGTCAACGATTGGTTAGAGAAAGGTCAAAAACGTTACCATTTGCATTCCATTAAAAAATCGGGTGAAGCTGCAAGTGCGATACTGAAGTTGCACAGAAATTTCATCCAGAACTTAAAAAATAATTGAAGAAGATGGATATCGTCCTGAACAAGTATATAATTTTGACGAAACTGGCTTAAACTGGAAAAAGTTACCGGACCGAACATGTATATGACGAAATGAGAAAGCATCTCCAGTGTGCTTGGAGGTAATGCATCGGGTGACTTTAAGTTGAAACCTTGTCATCATTAACAATTTATTATAAATCAAATTCTAAATAGCATCCAATTGATAACAAAGCGTTACTGCTCCTTGATGATGCTCCTCGACATCCACAATCTCCTCAGGAAGTTAATAACAACATAAAAATTGTGTTTTTACCACCAAACACAACAAGCCTTATTCAACCGATGGATCAAGCCTTAATACCAGTATTTAAAGCTAATTAAAAGGGCGTAGTGAGAAGTCAGGTAAAATTGCAACAGAGGGCGCCACAATCGCAAACCCCCCAGATATCATGTGTCAATACCTTCTGTCACTAGATCAAATTAAAATTTTCAGCCAGATCTGTCGTTTAGTTCAATTTTGACAGCCATTGAAAACAGACAACCCATTGTTTTTGTGAACATGGAAAAAAGTGAATTTCGTGTGTTCGCGTGGAAAAACCATTACGCAAACCAAACCAAAGCTTGATAAATATTATGGGAACTCTTCACCATCGATTAAAATGATTCATAAGTGGATCACTCACTGATTTTCGTTGTGGTCGTACGAGTACAGCTGATGCCGAACGTTCAGGACGCCCAAATAATTGACAAAATCCATGATACGGTATTGCAAGACCGCAGACTGAAAGTGCGCGAGATAGCTGAGGTAGTAGGCATCTCAGATGAATATGAAAAGGCTATCCGCGGGTTGGATGCCAGGTTTGCTTACAATCGACCAAAAACGCGCACGTGCGACAACTTCAGAGGTAGGTTTGGCGATGTTCAAGCGAAATAACAAGGAGTCTTTGTATCATTTCATAACTGTGGGTGAAACATGGATCCATCACGATACACCGGAGACGAAAGAACAGTCTAAACAGTGGATTTCTACTGGCGAATCTGCGCCGAAGAAGACTATGACGGTTTTATCGGCCAACAAGGCCATGGTCACAGTTTTTTGGGATGCACGCGGCATAATCCACATCGATTACCGTCAAAAGGGGCGAACAGTCAACAACGAATATTACTACAACTTATTGGACCGTTTCAACGACGTTTTGAAATAAAATCGACCGCATTTGGCGAAGAAAAAATTTCTCTTCCATGAAGACAATGCACAGGTGCACACGTGTGTAGTTGCTATGGCCAAAATTCATGGATTACGTTTCAAATTGCTTCCACATCCGCCATATTCTCCAGACTTAGCCCCTGCGACTATTTCCTGTTTCTGAATTTGAAGAAATGGCTCGGCGAAAAGGGATTCGGTTCTAATGAAGTTGGAGAGGTTGGAGAAATCGTATACGTAATCGTAAAAGGCGACTACGTTGAAAAATAAATTTTTTTTGGCCAAAAAATAATTCTGCCCTCGCATCTGCGATATGTTGTTAAGTGTTTTAATTGATGAGACCGAGAAAAACAGCGAGCTATCATTAATTGAGGTGTGGAAAAAATAAGATCTGAAGTTTGGGGCAACATACAAAAAACCACAATGAATGCTGTGTGAAGCAAACTTTCGCCTGCCGTTGTAAAAGATACTGAAGAATTAGACATCACAAATGTGACAGAAATGATCGTATATATGACAAACGACGCACGCATAGAAGGAATTGACGAAGAGGGGATTTCCAACGTTATAAAGGACACTCAAGAAGAAATAACAATGTCAGAGATCCAAGCTATGCTAACGCAGGCATCTATTTCTTTCGATTCAGAGGAAAATACGGTTAAAAAAGGTCCAAATGGAACGAATCTTAAAAGTTGTTTCTATAAAAACGACGAAGCCATCAAAAAATGAATGAAAATGACCCAGATCATGATCGTCGTAGCAAAGTAACTCAATCTGTTAAAGTATGAATACAATTATTTACCTCGCGCAACGAAACCTCAACTAACGAACGTGGTTTCAGGGACACAATGCGTTCGTTAAACGAGGTTTACCTGTATTTACAACAAATTATGTTCTGCATCATTCAGGGGCAAACTCAAGGGCAATATATCATTTAATGGGAACACTGTTGCCACCACCGCATGCGGACCATCAATTATTACAAATTTAATACATGGATAATTCGAATGATGAAGTTAAAGATTTTAACATCTTCATCGGGGCTGACAACAAAACGCCGGGGGATGAGCACCCAAAAAGATTCAATTTGCCGGCAATCGACGAAGTGGTATGTTATTATTGAAAATTTTCAATCTAGCTAGATATATCGCGCTTCATCGTCGGAACAATGAATTGAAACGTGAGGCCAAAACGCACAGGACTTGATGGGAGTATCTTCTGGCAGAGGGGGAGGCTGAACGACTGAATATATTCGCTTGAACCAAAAGCACCCGCGATCTGAAGAATACATTAATATCCGCGATGCGATTCGTGGGAAGAATGACAATTTTATCGGTCACTTATATTGGAAGCCCTCGCCAAGTGTACGAATACTTGCAAGGTGCGCAGTTGTATGTTAGACCCTCAATGGATCGAAATCAATAAGGAACTGGTAACTCAGCCAAACACCAGTTGACAGACATGACATCACTGCCAGAGTTTTTAAACAAAAATTAAAATCTCTGATGGATTTCATCATATAGAGCACCGTGTGTATGGCCAAGTTCACTGTTGGATGTACTCCGTTGAATGACAAAAACTGGTCTGCCTCATGCACACATTTTGGTTTAGTTCGATCAAAAAATCAGATCGGGTGAAATCGATTCTATCATCTCAGCCGAAATGCCGGATGAAAACTGATGATCCGAAATTGCATGCAGTGGTGACTAAGAATATGACCCATGGAGCTTGAAGAGTTTTCAACAACGACTCATCCTGTATGATCGATGGCACGTGTTTCAAGTGGTACCCGAGAGACCTGATTGCCGGCACCATCGCAGGCAATAACGAATACCCAGTGTATCGTAGGCGATCAGTTGCGGACAATATGCGATCTACAGTTGTGAAGGTCAATGGGCAAGATGTATGCCATATTCGCCGATATTGTCCGACACTTTTGAGGCTCACATCAATGTGGAATACAGTAATTCCGTCAAGTCCATCAAGTACATACGCATGTTTTCGGTGTGACAAATGCAAACGACAAATTATCTCAGGAACAAGAAACAAAAGTGGAAGGACATCCAAATGTATTTGCTTCAAACGCTCTGGGTCGCATCTATAATGTGCATTCACATAACGACGTATATTACTATCACCGATTGTTGTTGATGAATGTTCGTGGTCCGATGACATTTCAACAACTGAGAACCATTAACGAGCATCTGTGTGCGACTTACCGTGAGGCGTGTCAACTCTTACAGTTGCTCGAGAACGATTCGCATTGGGGCAATACACACAAAAAGTCCATCATGTATCCATCATCGCATCAAATTTGCACATTGCTTCCGATTATCATTTACATATGCTCCCCTTCGTGGTTCCTATCCCCTTGTGAAATATAAGGACGACATGTCTGAGGATGTTTTACATCGTGTGCATCGTCAACTTCAAATCCAACATTTCAAATGATAGCAGAAATGCACAATGATGCATTGATTTTGAAAGAATGATATCCTAACCGTTCGTTCAATGCACGATGCATTCAATCACGAATTACAAAGCGAACAACAATACTGAAGCATTAGCCGATGCAGTTCGTAAAAATGTACCGCAATTGAATCAACAAAAAACTGACGACTCTTTGATAGAAGTTGTGAATAGTGGAATTTGTGGCATTTACTTCCTGGATCCTCTAGGAAGGTCTGGAAAAACGTTCTTAATTTCATTGCTTTTGGCATCGATTCGATCATAGCATGAAGTTGCCCTGGCATTGGCTTCATCTCGAATAGTAGCGACTTTGTTGGAAGGCGGACGAATTGCACATTCTACCCTGAAATTGCCACTGAGCATGCAAATCAATGAGACACTGTTTCGGACGAATGCACGATGGTCCACAAAAGGTCTCTGAAGGCGCGTTGAAAGATCTTCGCGACAATCAAAATATTTTTGGTGGAACCATGATTCTAGAGTCTGCCCAGTGATTTTAGTCAGACTCTTCCTGTTATTCCACGTTCAACCACAGTGAACTAAACGCGTGCTTGAAATCATCAAATTTATGGCGGTATATGAGGAACCTCCGATTGACGACTAACATTCGAGTGTTTTTGCAACAAGATCGAACTGTAGAAGTGTTTTCGAAGCAATTTTTGGGGCATTAGTAATTGGAAAATCGCAGTTGGCATCTGGACCGGATTGATCACATTGCCCACTGATTTCTGCCAGTTGACCGAATCGAAGGCAGCGCTCATTCGACGTGTTTTTTCGAACATAGTGCGAAACTTAAAACACCATAATTGGCTGAACAAACGAGCCTTATTGGCGCCGAAAAACTAAGATGTCGATGATTTCAACGTGACCAATTAAAATTTCATTCCGGGGCAGTTGTTTTCCTTCAAATCGGTTGACACAGTTATCAACCAGGATGAAGTAGTCACAGAATTCTGGAATTCGCTGGAATTGCCCGGATTAGCACCTCAGAATTTGCAATTGAAACTAGACGCAGTCATCATCATGTTGCGTAATATCAAGCAATCTCAACTGTGCAATGGAACGAAACTGTCTGTGAAAAAGCTTATGAACATCAACATCTAGGCGACGATTTTTAAGGGAAAGTACAAAGGAAAGGATGTTTTGATTACAAGGCCAGTGTTTCACGCATGGAAAATTGTACGTCGCGTGTTTGCGTGTCGACAAGCCATCATCTTTGTTTGTTTACGCGGCAGAAAACAAAACGAAAACGTAGTTTACCACCATTTGAATTACGAACGAGTTTCATTTAATCACCAAACGAAACTCAAACCGTACACAGTGCGGCCAATATTGGAGTTGGGAGGTTGATTGGGATGCATCATCGCACCAGGTCATCTAGTTTCCATTAAATTCGCTTTTTACCAAGTTTGGCAGCAGATTTTTGAATTTTTCATACTCGTAGTAAGTCGAACTAAATTGAATTTTATTTCTTTGAGTAATTGACCGACTTTCGCCTAATGAGTATTATTAATCCGCAATTTGTCCAGGCTATATGAAGCAAGTCTGGTGAAGATACAGTTTGGTTTTTTTAAATTGATTGAAATTCAGAGTGGATGGAGACATGAATTTATTGAATAGTCGAATCTAGAGTTCTAATGTTTATCAACTCCTATCTAGGTGTGGAACAGTTCTTCTAAGGATAACATTTAAATCATTCCAATTTTCTTCATAACCCATTAATCCTTCATTTATATGACTAGGTCGGTAGGCCCCAAGCTAATAAACTTGTGAAGAGCAAATCTATTGGCGATACGTGGGGCAATTTGTAAATTTTTCAATACTTCAAGTCTTTGCAAAATGAAGTTTATGCGCTCGAAATATTTTCGAAATGAGGTCACATTGAAGCATTTCGTTAACCAAAGGATATTTGAGCCCCGGTAAAGGAGAAACTAAGAAACAGGTGTACTGACGGTTTCTTAAATTTGAAGCCATAAAAAAGGCTTAGCATTGCGGAAACTGTGAATGCGTCAATTTTCTCCAAATAGAAACAAACCTAGTATAGAATAGATTTTACCGATTCAAATTAAACCCAAGCAAATTTCAATTTGCTCAAGATCAACAAAGGTTACGTTACGACTCTAGCACTAAAATTCAGGAGTTCCACAACTCAATCAAAAATTAATTGAAATAAAAAATTACCAACAAAATGTTATTCCGACAGCACGTCATGCGCATGTTTAAGTTCCTATCCTTCATTCGATTACACTTTATCAGTTTTTCCAAAACTACTTAAAAAATTACTAGTACAATTTGACTTACTATTACTATTGTATGATAATGCTGGTTGCTGTTGCTGCTGCTGCTGCTGCTGCTGCTGCAGTTGCAGTTGCTGTTGCTGTACATGTTTCTTGTCCATTATATAATTGTAATTATCACTGCGACTCGTTTGATAGTTGGGATAGTGATTATATGAGGTTGGTACCATTACTCCACCACCACCACACATTTTATCAATGCCTACATTAGACTGTGACATTGGAGATTGCGGCGGTTGATATAACTGACTAGCACCAGTTGTCCAACTGCCATCATATTTTGATTTTAAAAATTGATCTTTAATATTGTTGCGACTGCGTTTAATTGTGCCAAAATGGGTCGCGGACACCAGCGACTGCGACATATGCGGCACTAAATGATTACCAGAGGATGCCGATGAACCAGACGACGAGGATGGCAGCAACAACGATGATGAATTATTTGACGTCGGTGTTGTAGTGTTTTTACCATTGTCCATTAAAATTGTATTGGCCTTATTACTAATACTATTACTATTATTATTATTATTATTACTATTACTATTATTACCGATCGACCCGTGTGCCGGCCGATTCAAATTATTAATTACATTCATTTTATTCTCAATTATATTCATTTTTAATCGAGACGACTGAAGGTTATTTGTGTCGTCCGAGAACGAATAATTATTCTCGTTACCGCCATAACTGTAATGGCAACTTGTCGGTGCCGAATAAATACTCTTGTTATAGTTAAAATTATTTTGCAATAGTGCGGACGACGTTGGTCCGCCACCATTCGGTGGTAGCACCGCATTAATTCGATAAGTTGTGTTATTCCCGCTCATCATCATGCCCGCAGGGGTACCCACCATAGTCATACTACTGCCACCATTTTTCATCACACCACTTTTCACTATATTTCCCCCGACTAGAGTTGTTGTCGCGTAGGCGCCATACGTATCGTACGGTGGCGAATTTGAATTTTTAAATGTCGAGCATACAGCAACCTCGGCGTAGTCCGCTGGCATATTGAGTGGTGTTAATCTGCAACAAAAAAATAAAAACTATTAGATATAAAAATGTTAATTAGATGGTGCGGCTGCGCGCCGCTAAATAACCCGTCACCAATTTTTTTCCAAGATTTTATCGATAAACAACACTCGCGTAATGTAGAAGAACCCTATATACCAACATAAAATCATAATTAATGATTGCAGCGAGCGCTGACCAACAAACTCGTATATGTGTACATGACATGTAAAACATAAAACATAAATTTACAAATTATGTTTACCAAAAGTAGATTGAGGAATATTTTTTCGGGGGATGGTCATGACCATTTGAATTTTAATTAAAACGACAAAAGGAATTTAGTAGTTGGTATCGTTGACCACCCACTATACCATTTTTCTACTAATGAATAATTTATAATGTTGAATTAACATTTTTTTTTTTGGTATTTTATGAAGTGTTAGAATGTCAAATATTTAAAACTTAATTGGTGGTTTGATTTTTATTTTTGTGTTGTTTAATGATTTGTCGGCAAGACAGGTAGGGGTAAGTGCGACGATTAGCCTAATGAATCATAATTTCGTCCTGCATAATTAAATTGGAAAGAACAAAAACGGTGTGTACCTTTATAGTTGGTAAACATTCGACGATCGATAAATCATGATTTGGCAAAAGGTACGAACCAATTAAAGCGGGACATAACAGCTGATTACTCATTTTAGTTCCAGTGCTTTATTATTAAGTAAGGAATTTAAATTTAGCTTTAGAAACACCAACAATTCAATATATTTGAACATTCATTTTACATTTAGGTTTATGCCGTGATATATCGTAGGTTACTACCCATGATTGAAGGCGATTCGATTTATCAGACAATTCGGCATTTTACTGATGTGTATCCTGAGCGTGACTGTATAATGTTTGACTAATTTTTGCAATTGAACACGACGCCGTTACCTTCATGCTGCAAGTTTTAGAGTTTGTCTATAGAACATAATTTGGGCTCTCATTGTTAGAGATTCCTTCTTGGAATTGTTGCATTATGACGATAAATCCTTTGTTACGGATTCTCATTCTTCCGGACCAAAGAGAAATCCCATAGTCAAAAGCACTGCATGTGTGAGCGAATTCGATACGTTGGATGAATCTGAGCATACAATCCGATGCAAGAGACGTTCTGGAGGTGATTAGTCCTCCATTTACTACATCGACCTACGCCACCAGCCTACTGTACTGAGCCATTCATCATAGCTGAAGCAGAGGAAGGACTGAATAGCTATATTTCTATTCAAGCTTCGGTTATGGCTTCAATTGATGGAAGGCTCAATAAGATTGTTCGCAAAATAAAAGATAATATCGGTGGAAAGTATTTTCGTGGCATTAAATCCTCCACTGCAATGGTATCAATCAGGCACGACCAATCTACATCTCACCACTGTACTACTACTACTACCAGTCAATACTAATACATCTTGATCTAGGATGGTTGACTGATAGTAGTCCAGTGGTCAGATACAAGATACAAGATTTCAGCAAATGCATTATCCTTTCTTTGCCTTGACGAAGTTTGAGTACAAAAGAGAGCTATCAACAATCTCAGCATCTGTGGAAAACATTCATTGTCACGATACAGCCCACGAAGACTTGCATCTCTATTTGTCAAATCTGAGAGGCCAGCTTCCTTTTGAAGAACTTCACTTAAAGAGTAACTCTTAATACGCGTACGTACGTTAAGCTGCAATGCTTGCTGACTGTAGACCTGATGTAGACCCCGATAATCTTGACATCAATGCAGTACTGCAAATGATAGTGATGTAGCTAGTAGTAGTCATTAGACAATTTATGAGACAAGTGGGTGCGATCATAAAGGAGATTAAAAAATGCGTTTGGTGGCAAATTTGAATACTGGTGGCACATATAGTGTTTCATAGTAGAGGAAGTCCACACATGGTTTTGTGGATCAAAAGTCAAGAGAAATCAGAAGCATCGACATACGCTACAAGAATGGCAGATACATGTTTAGATTTAGTTTTCCCCTCGAAGAGTGCCCACGAACGATAATAATTTCTCTTCGTCTGACGATTTCGCCCGAAGTGGCAGTCGCAATTGCTTGCTTCGCAGGCACAAGGAAGAAAAATGGGCCATTAAATACAATATATGGCTACTTGAATATTGGGACGGAAATATCACCATCCAGCCATGTGGAACTAAAGAAGCAATTATTTTCTACATCGCCAGTCATTTGCTCAGGCAATAATGTGGATTCGGCGAGAAGAGACCAACATCTCTCGAAAACTCGTCAAGGCATGAGAATGAAAATGTCCAAGTATCTGCATGCGAGTGTGTCTATGGGGACTTTGCCACCTTACCTAACAAGGAAGTTCGATAAAATGGATGTTTGTCAACACTCGACTGCCCCACCAACGCTACATATGACTTTGACAACATGTGCCTCTTGACAACAAAGCACCTGAGGAACGAAGACGGCAGATCAGTCGAAGGTGGTAATTAGAGATAATCCTTCAGTAGTATGTGCTCCACATGATCCAGGAAACTATTTCTATAGCTTGCTCATCCAATGAATTCCATTCCGCAACGAAAATGAGTTGCCAAAAACTTTGAATGTTCTCTCGGAATGGAGAGATGCATTTCTGTATACAAATTTTGTTCAAAAACGGAGATTTGAGAGTTGGGAGTTTTTCTGTCGTTTTATCAGCACACTAGATGTAAATATAAAATTGAATTATTATTTTCAACCAACAATCAACAATAACGTTAATTTTGTGCATCTAATAGTTAGTGAAACAACAGCAAAACTCCCAACTCTCAAGTCTCCGTTTTCGAACAAAATCGGTGAGTTAAGATCAAATGAGAACAACGCGTTAGTACATTGAGACATTTAAAAATCGCCACCAGCAATTGAAAAATGCTTTCACTCAAGTCACTGCAAGCCACATTTTGCTTGTGCTGAAGGACGAATTCATTATCAACGTTCAAATGGAGCTTTTTACTGCCATGCCATATACTTGAAGTGAATGAGACAACAATGGGCCGATGTGGAATATCTCATCGTACGCATGATCGACTCTCGATTGAGGCAACTGAATAACAACGACAATATTTTCAGAGACATCAATGTGATTCTCATCGAAGACCTGATGCAATTGCCGCCAGTAAAAGAAGTTCAGATTTCCAAACAACCACAACGATTAGTGCCAGCTTGCATTTGTGGAGGCGCTTTATAATTGCCAAGCTTACATAAAACATGCAGCAACTGTGGACGATAACACTTTTGCCGAACTTTTGAATGCACTTCGAATTGTTGAGCTCACAGCAGAGCACTTTGCGCTACTTATGAGTAAAGTTAGGGCAGAAGTAACAGGAAAATTTACTTTAAATACTGCAGCTACTAAATGCACATAACCAGACAGTTCCTGAACACCTTTAACACCTGGACATTCGCATTTACCTAATTTGAGCTCAAGATCAAATTGTTGATTTCACGCAAAATCTAGAGAAGGTGGACTTAGAGAAGATCATCCCATCCGGCATCAATAAGACGGGCGGATTACCTCGCCAGCTTGAGATCATTGTATAGACGCTAAAGTTATGCTAAGAACAAACATTAACGTCGAACACAGATGTGACGACACTGTCATCCACTGTCAGGACTTCGTGTCTAGGAGTGACCTCTTCATAATGAACTTGCAGGGACACCCAACGACGTTCTCGTCTAATGGGAACTCCAATATCGACTTAACCATAGTCAATAGAGTCTTGCTGGACTCGATAGTTGGGTGGTGTGTCAGAGAAAATTGGACATCTAGTGACCATAGAGACATTACGTTTAATTTATCAAACTCGCCTCCGCAATCCGCTTGCAAGTAGCAAAATTCCAAGATTCGCCACTAAGTTAGCAGATTGGGGTCTATTTGCTAGACACTTGGTTGGCTCTTGGGACAGTGTAGAAGCACTTCCGGAAATAGAGTCGATAGATGAAATTGATGCTCGTGTGGAGCTGATCTCAGCACAGTTAGCCAGTGACTGCAACAACTCAATTCCTAAGAAGAGAGTTACACAGAAACGGAACAGTTGGTGGAACTCTAATCTAAGGAAACTTAAATGTTCTATGCACAAGCTTAGAAGAGCCTACCAAACGGAAAGGAACCAAATAGCAAAAGAGTTAAAATTGTCTCGCTTTATAGTAGCAAGAAATAAATACTTCCATGAAGTATTTAAGAGCCCATTTACATGGGACGAGGTCACAAGTGCCTTAACTTGATTCAAGCGTAACAAGTCCCCTGGACTGGATAACTTGAACGCTGAAATTATCCAGCTAGCATGGCCCATCATAGGGTCTAGCATAGTAAAATTATTAAACAGCTGCTTAAAATTTGGTTACTTCCCCAAGGTGTGGAAAAAAGGTGAAATGATCATCATCAGCAAACCTGGCGATAGAAATCCACTATGTTCGAAATCTTATAGACCCATAATGTTAATACCAGTTATGGGGAAGCTCCTAGAAAGTTTGCTTGCAAAACGCACTATACCGCGAGTTGAACAGAGCGGGCTGTTCTCGGACAAGCAATTCGGTTTTCGACGTAGCATGTCGACAGATGGTGCGATAATCCGCTTAACCAACACTGTCAAAACACAAAGATCTAAATATGTTATGGGTATATTCTTGGACATTGCCGGACCATTTGATAATCTTACGTGGCCTAGTGTCATTGCCAGTTTATCGGTCTACAAACTCAGAGACACGTATGGTTCTGCTTCAAAGCAAATTACAAAAGGATGTCCTCAGGGCTCTATTTTGGGTATTATAGTCTGGAATATCGCATTTAACACAAGCATGATCAACGACTTTGAAGAAATTACTTTTGCGGATGATAAAGTTATTCTGATACATGGCAACTCGAGACTCGTACTTCAGCCCCGGGGTCAAATCGCAATAAATAATATGATCCAATGGTGTGAAGCAAACTAAAGGGCAAATTTGACTCTAGTCGACCACCAACAATATCACTAAACGGTAGAAATATGAAAATGGTCAAGTGCGTTAGATATCTAGGTGTTGACCTTGATGAACGAATGGGCGTAGCATCCCACGTTCTCAGAGTCTGTGAAAACGCTAAGAAGCTATTCCACTCTTTAAACTGTCACCATATCAGATCACTAGAAAGTGTTCAGAGGAATATTCTGCTAGGAGTAACAAAAGCTTACCGAACGGCATCTAAAGATGCTGTAGTGGTTCTGGCCGGCGTACTCCCGGTGGATATACTAATAAAAAAATGAGCGAACTTGTACCACCTAAGAAGACGTGGCCAAAATGATACAGTTGAATATGTACATGCTGCTGATAGCAGGCAGGATCAATATAATAATATAAATGATATCGATGGCGATTGACCTTTGGCAACGAAGGTGGAATGAATCATCCAATGGAAGGCATACCTTTGTCTTCATTCCAGATATAAAAGTAAGACTAAAAATGAAATTACCACTGACGAGCTCGATGTGCCAAGTTATCTATGGATATGGTAAGTTTCAGTGTCAATGTTTATACGGATCGGAAGTAGAAGTCGTTAAGCTCCTACTTTTCGAATGTAACGAGGTGACGGTTATGTCACTAAAACGTAAGTGGCTTGGTAACATGAACATACATGAATTACCACTGCCTATATTTCTAAGCAACGATTTACTCCCGAAGTTTCAGCCATATTGTGCTGAACTGATCAACGTCTTAAAAGAACGGAACAGTGTACAACAGTAGACCTGTAAAACAGAATTTACATGTCTGCCCGTGACTAGGGACGGTAACGTTATAATTTTTGAATTATAACGGCTGAAATGTACAGACCCGGGTATCGGTTAATTGCGCTAATTGATTTACATGAAAATTGGCTAAGTAAACCGATACAAATCTGAATAATTCTTAGTTTAAGGTTATACCTAGGTAAAAGAAGTGACGAACATTTTTTCGGCAATGTTGACTACGACGAATGAATAAATGTCATCCCATCCTTTCGTTTCAATTTTGGCAGAAACGGCATCCATGTGATTGATCCGCGATTAATACAATTTTCTGAAAAGTTCAGCTATATAACTGTAAAGAGGAGAATGCTTCCACTCTTCATATGCTAAGCGTGCACGTTTGTACAAGATGCAAGGCTCAATGATCGATTTTGCAGTACTCTACCTGGATCGTAAATCGTTCACAAACGGCCAAGCATACGTGGAATTAAGTAGAGTTCAATTTCTGATGGGAGTTCGGATCATTGAACAATATTGCACAAAGCTCACGGGGGAGAAGTCATGCAATGTGGAAGCAATTGAGCAATAGTTCCGGATGGGAATTAAGTGCTAAGTATATGACTTTGCTTTTACTTTCTCGTTCTAAGTCTACATTTTGTTATGTTTATGTGCTACCCACAATGGCTATATTCTCCACAACAGCAGCCACAAAAATTGAGAAGTTTCTCAGATTGTCGATGCACATGCGCCCAACGGGGAGCGCAGAAACTATAACCTGACAAATTGGTCCATAAAGCGCAAATTAGCTCAGTGACAACAACGATATCATCTCAAAGACACATTATATCAGTACAGCTAACATTAGATCCTAAGGCGTCGACAGATTCAATTACCAGATTCAAAGAAGACCATACTAAAACCTGAAGACTCGCATTGTTAAGACCAAGAACCATCATTAAACATTCACGAGCATTGGATAACTATTCAGTCAGATATAAATACCGCAGTGCTATCGGCTTGATAGAAATAAACTAAAGAGACTGTTTTTATAATGTTGGAAATCTTACTTGAATCTTTCAATCAAGATACAAAGCCATGAACGACGCGAATTGAGCGCTAAGGATAAGCGTGGATGAAGTTCTCTCAGTGCCGCAATTCTAATTCCAAATCTATAAAGCGAGTCTACTCGTGTTCGAGCTAATAGCGATAAAGAAAGTTCAGACAGGTATTAGTAAATTGAAAAAAAAGAAAACACATCCGGCTTCGAGGGAATTCCGTCAGAATAATAAAAACACGGTAAAGAGGAACTATTGCATCTAATCCTTATGACCTCATCGTGACGCCCGAGGAATGGAATACTGTGGTGACCATTTTAAATACCTCCAACAAATTGCTTACTAACCGACCAAATAGCACAGTGGTTAAATTTTTGGCGTTTGGATCGGGAGGTACCGGGTTCGAATCCCGATAGGGGCAGGATGCAAAAGCAAATTTTCATCAACAGATCACGGTCTGTGATTAAAAGGAACACAACTACGACCCCCTGTCTTCCATGTCCCGTACTATAGGCTGGCATGGACCTATGCAATGCGCAGATGGAAACTTAAATCGGTCCTATAGCCGTATGCCTTCGAGTTGGCAGATATTGCGTAAAGTAAGATGAGAAAAATTAACCGCGAAAGAGCAGGGAGTGCTTCAGCCCCAGAAAAGATTGCATGGATTAATAAAAAAACAAAAAATTACTTACTAATGTAGTACTTGCCAGAACCAACTCCCTCGTCGAAAATATCATCTGTGATTATCAAGATAGCACTCGCCCCAACCGTTCAATCACGCGGCAGCGTTTCATTTAGTAAACCATCCACTAACCCTAAGTAGACTTTTTATGACAGCATCAATCTTGAGCATTTTATATTAGTTCGACTATCACAGTAAGGTAGCATTATCTAGCTCCCTGTGTAGAATCATAGTGGAGGAACACTTTAAAAAGACATCTACAGCCAGATAGATGTCATCGCGTCTGTTTTCTCTAATTTTACGTTCAATCCTTCAAAGAGAATTAATACGATACATTTTGAAGTAAGACCATAATTTTGACAGCGTGAAAGACGTAAAATATCCCGGATCAATTATAAAATAAACGAATGATATCCAGGATGATATAAAACCGGATAATACGCGAACATTTAATATGCAAAGTTCTCTCGATTAAAATAGCTCCCACAATCCCGAAAACTCATAACCTGTGATAACTTTCAAAATCAAGGTGAGCCCTTAACTTCCATTGAATTAATGAATCTCATTGGAGACTGCAACACCATCGGATTCCAAAAGATAAGAAATGCGTCATCGAACAAGATAGAAGGCCAAACCTGGAGAGGCCGGGCTACCGATTAATCGGGACAGTTGGAGGATTATTATGCGGCAATTCTTCATACGACTGGACTGCGAAAATTATCTAGTATGGTTGCTTGAGGACTGGACTAGAATCAGCAGCCACAAAATCCGTTTTCATTTTATTTTCTTCCTCCAGTTCTGTCAACAATCTTGGATTTCTGGACATAACGTAAATTAAATTAAAGAAAACAAATTAATTGTGTTAATTGTTTAAACTGTAAGAGACCAATCTTATATAATAGAACACTTCTTACTGCTGAGCATTTAATAACGACTGCCCAGAAAGCCTCTATTTTTAGAACTCTTCTTGAAAAAAAAAACAATTTGCCCTTTTTTATAGTTTGGTTTGTTTAATTTTATGTGAACTTATTTTTAAGCAAAATAGTTCCACAAAAATTAACTAAAATTCCGAAAACTAGATGTCACTAAACACAATGAAAATTGTTACGTCATTGTATTTACATTTGCAACTGACAGCCACAGTTTAAACGTGTTGAAGAAAAGTTCCGTATACATAACCTGTAGTAAAATTACGATGCATTGGAAAGTGTGTAGCTGGTGAAATTAAATTCGTCTCTTCACACGCCAATATTGTGTCCTTAAGAAATTTTAAAGTTTTTCTTGAAAAATTTATAACCCGAATTCTAATTGAAACCATGAGGAACTTCAAAAGGCTCGAAACCTGCATAAATTATACAGCTCAAAGCCCTATTAAAATAAATATGTTACCAAATTTTTAGAAGTTGCTGGCATTAAGAACTTTCAAATCTAAAACCACCCTAATTTATATTAATTCACCCACTTGGCCTTCAACTAATAACTGAATTTACCAAAAAAATAGTTACAATTTATTTGAAATACATACAAACCGCAATCCAGCAGACTGTAGACAAATCAAAAGTTGTAACTACTCATTCGTTTGATCTCGCATACATAACTTACATTCCTCAAAATTATAGCTTAGTTAATTTTACTTGATTCGTATATTCCAACTTCCTACATCTAAAAAAACAAACAATTCCTACCCCACTCCGTCTCACACATAACTCATAAAAAACAAAATTTCATTTCACAAACATATAATCCAACCATATATTATGTAGACCAACCAGGTTAAAGTGAATATCATTAAATAAAAATGAACAGCCCTATATACCTACATGATGCTACATACAGCACATTGAAACCATAAAAAATTCAGTTCCTGAATATGTGTCCTGTCCAAATAAACCAAAAACATGAGCACATAAAATTAAATAAAAAAAATCATAAAATTAAATTAAAAATTATAAAAAAAAATCCTTTTTGCATAAATTTGGGTTGATGAAAATTATGATGTATTCAAAGCATAAATACGGTCTAACTAGAATATAGCAGCAGCAGCTACCTACAGAGAGATGTATCGTGTATGCTTAAGTTTTTTAATTATCCGTATATCCAACACATCCACAAGGATTTTAATTGAATCGAAAATGTGATATAATCTTGTCGACGAGCTTTTTTGTGCATCATCGTTGCATAAATCCACCACCCACCCATCCAAACCAACCCGCCCATTTTCTATATCGATTAGCGCGCTTTGTATAAAAATAGAAACACATTGGTATCTGTACTCCACGCATACATAAAATACATGCGATTTTATCAATCTGGGTTAATGTGCTTTATAAACGCACTTTGGGTAACTGTTAGCGATTTTCTATTTAATTGAATTTCAATACAAAGAAACAACAAATTACATCGCGATAGTACCATGTAGTATAGAACCTTACCCAACACACTCTGTATATTGATTTTTCTCACGATTTTATTTTGAAAGTTTTTATCTTGATTCAATGGAAAAATAATAAACATAATATTTAAAAAAGCGTGAGTTGAATTTAAAATTTTCCAACAACAAATGTTTTTAAATAAAATATAAAAGTTGAAATCGGTAAGTTTTTCCACTCTCGCCGTCGTTATTCGTTGTGGTTGTTGTTTTTGCTGTTTGCATTTTTTTTAAAATTTATTATTGAAAATTTATTGTTTTGTCGGGTGTTTCAAACCGAGAAACCACTTTCGACTTTTTATTCTCGGTCGTATTTACGATGGTACATAGTTTTACAGTTTATTCGATTTATGAATGAAAATTTGGATTAATAAAATGTTACTGGTTGTAACGCAATAAATGCGTTTGGTACAACCTTGTTAAAGTTGGCCGAAAGTGAAAAATCGATAATGCAGATAGTGTCTTGACTACTTCAGCCGAAAGTTAAACAAACTATATATTAAATTGAAATATCGTAGTCGAAAGTGACTCACCTACTTAACCAGCCGCAAACAAATGTATCGTAACAAACAACAAATACAATTTGCAATTTAACCGATTTTAATTTATTGTTTCATGTGTATATAGCAGCATACGGCCAACTTTCAAAATTTTATTGTCTATAGATGTTATGGATTTAACTAGCTAGACACCAATATGACTATGCCGATTCGATAGCCCAAGTAAGTCTGATGGGGTTATAGGGGTGACATTTTTATTGTTCCCTTCTTCTGACGATAAAATCGTCCATCATTCCAGATGTTGGCACATGGACACCATAATGACTAGGCCGATTCGATAGCCCATGACTAAAGGTAGATTTTGATTATAGGTTAAGGGTAAGTGTGATGGGATTATAGGGGTGAAAATTTTATATTTCCCCTCTTCTGACGATAAAATCGTCTAACATTTGAGATTTTTGCAACATTGTCACCAATCTGACTAGACAGATTCGATAGCCCATGACCATAGGTAGATTTTCGGTATAGACCATAACACATTATCATAGAAGTAGAAGAAAGAAAATCATTATCATAGAAGTAGAAGAAAGGAAAAATAAAAATTTGACCCCTACAACCCCATCAGACTTACCCCTAACCTATAATCAAAATCTCCCTATGGGAACGGGCTATCGAATCGGCTTAGTCAGATGGGTGTCCATGTTGCAAAATCTCGAAGATAGATGATGTTATCGTCAGAAGAAGGACAAAATAAAAATTTCACCCCTATAACCCGATCAGACTGACCCCTAACCTATAATCAAAATCTAGTTAAGTTATAATAAACTTTGAAAGTTGGCTGTGTGCTGCTATGTCCACATGAAACAATAAATTAATATCTGTTAAATTGTACATTGTATTTGTTGTTTGTTATGATACATATTTTTTGTAGGTAAGTCAGTTTCGGCTATGATATTTCAATTTAATATATACTTTGTTTAACTTTCGGCTGAAGTAGTGGAAACACTATTTGTATTATCGATTTTTTTATTTTCGAATGGCAACTTTCCGCTAACTGTCTATATATGTCTGTTATTGACATTTTTCTTTAAGAACATTGATGAATTATTTGTTAGTTTTAAATCTGTATTGCCGGGATTTTCAATATTGCAGTTAACGGCTTTATCGACACAATCTGCATTATCGACACATTTCGGTTTAGGGTAAAAAATTTAATATCTGCATTACCATTTTTCAGCTGGGTATCAAAGACAATATCTGCATTACCATCTTTCGGCTGGAAGCTTTCGGCTAACTTTAACATGCTACAAAAGTTAGTCGAAAATTTCAGCCGAAAAAACCTGCATTATCGACATATTTTGTATCAGATGGTTGTACTACAATGAATTTGAGTAGTGGCACTAACAGTGAACACCTGTGCCACAAATCAGGCCATATTTTATGTAGCATCATAGTGAAATAAATTAAAACTTCAGACAAACCACAACTCAATTTCATTGGCCCCTAACACGACAAGTTATAAATGTGGGAGCCAGCTAATTACGAGTATGTCTAACTTCACCCAGTTCATCTGATCTTTAAACTTTCGAACTATGTGATATTGATTATTCAAATTTTTTACGGCCGAAATTTACTGTTAACTTCAATAACATGTAATTTTCGGCAAATATCAACAGAATTTTGTATTATCACCTGATACGAAATACTTTTAACACTATGCGCCATTGGTACTTGGCGAAACACATTAACACTTAATAAAGTGTTTTAATGTGTTTATTAAGTGATACGAAATATGTCGATAATGCAGAGTTTTTTTCGGCTGAAATTTTCGGCTAACTTCAGTAGCATAACTTTAACAGTATTTTGGTGCATATGATACGCGATCTATACGAGAAAGTTGGAGCAATAATGTATGTGAAGCTGGCCCGAAAAACACCTTTTCAATTTTGGTGCCTTTCTTTGCTAATGTCAATACCACCCCGAAAAAATATCATACAGTCCTTAACAAAATTATTTGTGCATCGTAAAAATTTAACAAATCACTCGAGTAAATTTAAAATCTTGACCCAACAATTAACTAAAACAAAAAAATAATTTATTTGTTATTCGAAATGACCGCTATTCTGTATTTGAATAAAAAAAAATTAAAAAATATTTATTATTTCTCTGCAAAACAAAATGACATTTGAGCACAGCACAGTACAAATAATCAATAAAATTGACTAAATATCGCGGAATAATGATTAATTTCAAATTAAGTCAATAAGAAGTATTCCCACCATTGTTTGCAATCAGTTCATGAAGACGCTGTGGAATGGAATTGACGAGATTGTCTAGCATTTTTGTTGGAATTTGGATATGTTTAATTGCAGAAAAAGTTTCATTTGGCTGCCTTCCAATTTCTACCGCCATTGGGTTGAAATCCGGACTTTGCGGTGGCCAATCAAGTGTTTGTTGCTCCAAATCGCTTAGAAACCTCGTGATGATTTTACTTTTGTGAATTGGCGGAACGGCTCCCTTTGAATAGTATCAGTTTTGAAATTTGTCTCGTGTGGTCGTCTTCGTACAGTCATCTGAGAGGTTTTGAAGTTTCGAAAGATATTTATTTCATTCTGAACTTGTTTGATTTTTTCCTGAGAGTTGCGTTTTAGGAGATTCACTATTATTTTATCTTCTTTTGGGGTTGTAACTCGTTTTCGCCCTCTCCCTTGCACATTTTTCAAGCTGCCTTTAATTGTATATTTTTTTATTTGATAAGCAATCGAATTTCGATGGCCGTCGTACATCCGTGCTAATTCTTTTATAGTCATCCAGGCAGAATAGCCCCTACAATCGCGGTCTGATCTCCGATAATTCCTTTGTTTTACCCATTTTAAAAAATATCGACTACAAACTTGTAATAGAAAATAATAACTAAAAGGATAACCTGTAACTTTTTTGCCAAAACATTAAAAACAATCCGGATTCCTGTTATGAGAGAATTTTTTCTTGCGATGCACAAATAATTTTGTTAAGGACTGTAATTGTATGGAAAACGGCATCTAATCCCGAAATAATTTTCTCGTCTATTTACGAAATATGTAATATGAAAAGGCTAAAATTATCCCGAAGAGTTAATAAATTGATAATGCTATATTAGACAGGAATAATTGTAATATTGATAAAATTGTGTTACATTGTAAATCCTGGTAGTAATTCGTATTAGTTGCATATAACGAGCACGTTTACAAAAATTATATAAACATTATGGTGGTCCTTGTTTGAAGGGCGCGAAAAAAATGTAGAGATATCTAACGGGACACCTCCTAGAAATGTGAGGTTATGCTGAAAACATAAATAGAAAAAAATATTGGGTCAATCGAAGATGGTTTAGGGGTCGCGACTTGAGCATGAAGTTCATAAAACCGGTATTTTTATCGAACTTCATGCTCAGGTCGCGACCTCTAAACCATCTTCGATTGATGCTGTATAAGATAGAGGAAATTTCTCAGCGGAAAATAAGAGATTTCGCTACTCGCCGCAAGTGGCAGCACAATCACAAAAGAGAATTTGTTTTGTTATATAATTACCAGCGGAAATTTATTATTCATTTTGTATCTCTTTTTTCACTAAATAAAACATCCCAGCGGAATAAAATATTAAAAGGGATCCTTAAAATGACAAATTGATTGATCTCCGAAGTAAAGGAACTCGGTAATTGAAATCTTGAAATTTAACAATATTCCGTCTTTCCGCCATTCTAAAAGAATGACGATGAAATTTGGATAAAAGTATTGATCAGGGGTCCAAAACTTAGGACAAAATTCCAGGATCTGTTCATGCTGGACTAAACTAGGCCATTTCATAACCAATACTTTCGAAAATTTAAATTTTTTTATTACTTTATTTTCAGTTTTTGGCCAATATCTAAAAAACTTCCACTTATAGTTATAGTGAAAATTCTAATCCACCAATTTCCCCCAAATTTTCCTGGTAGTCTCAGTATGACCTAAGCTAAATATTAGAAAAACAATCGAGAGTCTAAAAAATATGTCGCACCGAATCTTTTTAGAAGTGAATAGGCTGGATTTTTGTTTTTGAAAAATTCTGTGAATGCCTTAATTCCCAGATATTGCTTCTGGTTTTCATTGCACATTTCTTTATGAAATCCATATAATTGGTTTATAGCCCCGAAATGCTGATCCAGGTTCCATTTGATTGTTCGTTTCTGACTTAATGGGAAGTTATTTTGGCAAATTGTCCAGAAATTTGAGCAAGAACTCTTTTTCTCCAGGAAAAGATTTGACACGAGAGTTCTTGTGTTTGCGTTTTTGGTTTTTACCGAATTTAGAATCATTCATTCCGTATACAATTTGCAAATCGACTTAGACCAATAGATTTGAGAAACATTGGCGATGATGTCACTAATCATGTTAGGGGACCCAAAAGTCTCAAATTGTCTCTACTGATGAAAATAAGCTTTAGATGCCAGAGTTTGTTTGAGTGAAATAACATAAACATTTATTATTCTGCAGTAAGCAGGTTTCGACAATACGTGCACTGAATTATTACAATGTCAGCTGGCTGAAAAATCTAAATCATTTTGAAATTTTTTATTTGTAATGCAATATGTTTTTCAATTAACAAACACATTTAATTTTTTACCCCTTTTAGATGTCGACATTTGGACATTTTTGTTCGAAAACATAATAATTTCGAAAAAATACTCGAACTAAACTAAACTGGTAAAAAATTTATTTTGAAATTGACGTTGACTAGTTTTCAATCTGCGCTTTAATGGACTGATCGGCTTAGAGCTGTCTAGAATTTTCGGCATTTTCTTATTTATCTAATCTTCTAATTGATTCGGTACGCTATTATACGAGACATCACTTCCAGCAATCATTTGCTTTGGATCTTTGGATATTGAGCTGCGCACAATATTGTACGAATATTGTCATCGACAACTGTGTTCTAAAATTGATTTCTGCTCATTGAAAATGCACTTGTAACAAGCTCAAACGATCACTGGCGATGTAATTAAAATTGGGCAGTATCCGTTGAATTTACGGAATTGTAATATTAGCGTCTTGAAATAATATTTTTAAATCTACTGCGTTAAAAAAATTAGAATTTTTAATTATAAAGGGTGATTTTTTTGTGGTTAGGATTTTCATGCATTAGTATTTGACAGATCACGCGGGATTTCAGACAAGGTGTCAAAGAGAAAGATGCTCAGTATGCTTTGACATTTCATAATGAATAGACTTACTAACGAGCAACGCTTGCAAATAATTGAATTATATTACAAAAATCAGTGTTCGGTTCGAAAAGTGTTTCGCGATTTACGTCCGATTTATGGTCTACATAATCGACCAAGTGAGCAAACAATTAATGCGATTGTGACCAAGTTTCGCACTCAGTTTACTTTATTGGACATTAAACCAACCACACGAATGCGTACAGTGCGTACAGAAGAGAATATTGCGTCTGTTTCTGAGAGTGTTGCTGAAGACCGTGAAATGTCGATTCGTCGCCGTTCGCAGCAATTGGGTTTGTGTTATTCGACGACATGGAAGATTTTACGCAAAGATCTTGGTGTAAAACCGTATAAAATACAGCTCCTGCAAGAACTGAAGCCGAACGATCTGCCACAACGTCGAATTTTCAGTGAATGGGCCCTAGAAAAGTTGGCAGAAAATCCGCTTTTTTATCGACAAATTTTGTTCAGCGGTGAGGCTCATTTCTGGTTGAATGGCTACGTAAATAAGCAAAATTGCCGCATTTGGAGTGAAGAGCAACCAGAAGCCGTTCAAGAACTGCCCATGCATCCCGAAAAATGCACTGTTTGGTGTGGTTTGTACGCTGGTGGAATCATTGGACCGTATTTTTTCAAAGATGCTGTTGGACGCAACGTTACGGTGAATGGCGATCGCTATCGTTCGATGCTAACAAACTTTTTGTTGCCAAAAATGGAAGAACTGAACTTAGTTGACATGTGGTTTCAACAAGATGGCGCTACATGCCACACAGCTCGCGATTCTATGGCCATTTTGAGGGAAAACTTCGGAGAACAATTCATCTCAAGAAATGGCCCGGTAAGTTGGGCACCAAGATCATGCGATTTGACGCCTTTAGACTATTTTTTGTGGGGCTACGTCAAGTCTAAAGTCTACAGAAATAAGCCAGCAACTATTCCAGTTTTGGAAGACAACATTTCCGAAGAAATTCGGGCTATTCCGGCCGAAATGCTCGAAAAAGTTGCCCAAAATTGGACTTTCCGAATGGACCACCTAAGACGCAGCCGCGGTCAACATTTAAATGAAATTATCTTCAAAAAGTAAATGTCATGGACCAATTTAACGTTTCAAATAAAGAACCGATGAGATTTTGCAAATTTTATGCGTTTTTTTTTAAAAAAAAGTTCTCAAGCTCTTAAAAAATCACCCGTTAGTTGGTATCGAACATATCAAAATATATTTTAACGTGGCCAAATAAAATATTCATCGATAATCATAACGCCGTACGATTCTAAATTCGCGGTCATGAGAGACATTCTCTGTGCAATGCTGACTGCCACGTACTTATTCGAAACGAATACTGGATCTTAAGCAAATTTTATTAAGCAAAAAGGCGGCATGCAGATTCGGCGGCCACACGAATGGGTTCTGTGTTGTTCAATCGATTTCATTACCTGTTGGATTTACAAGCTACATATAAATATTAGGGTATTTGACTGGTTTTTTCGGAATAAAATTTGTATAGTGTGATTGATAGCTCGTATTAATCCCTGAAGTTCCGTGGCTCGCCAAGTAGTTTAATTTGAATGCTCTGTATTTGGTTTAAAAATTTAGTTGTGTGTAAAGCTCTAATTTATAATATAGCTTATTGGATTTTTCGGATATTTTAAAACTGTATAGTAACAACAACTAAGGTTTATGCAATAAATATTCATTTTTTCTTATTATTCCGCTTTTGGTCGTGAGGTAGAAATGAAGAGAAATGGTTCTATTAACAAAGGAATTCAGTAAAATTTACTTATTGCTAACAGAGACAATAATTTTCGACATTGTCTACATTTTCTACATTGTCGACGACAACTGTTTTAATTGTCTACATACATTATCTACGCGTATAGAGTATTAAATATCTACCCGGTGACATAAAGCATATCAAAATTTCTTGCACCGCAATGTATCATTGCTAATCGAATAATATTCTAGCTATGCCTTAGATAATATTTCGAACGTGGATATGGGATAGCATCGAATATTACCGGAAGTTGCTTTCCATCTCAGAAATGTTCTAAACCTCATTTTGTTCCCACGACCTGGTCTTCGGGTAGCATATTTATAGGACACGGTAAAGACCATGAGACGCGTCGCGTACTCGGTTAGGAGATGATAAAGCCGTACAAGAAGTGAACAACGCAAATTTTAAGAAGGTCAAAGGGTTCTTCTGACGACATTTTCACTAAATTGAGCAACTAACAGGTTTTGAACAAATCTGGCGCCGAAAAACTTGTCTATCATTAGTACTAAAATTTATCGTAGTACCGCTGGTCGCTTATACATTTTTTCTCGTTCAGTTTCAATCGGATTTGGGTTAAATGGCCGATTCTGAAAATAACGCAAAAAAAATTGTATCGAATAAAAATATTCGAATATAGAATTTCGACCAAATTGCTATATTATTAAGGCTTGTTTTAATTCGCTTTCACTTTAGAGCACAGAACTAGCCCCCAAACCGCTCATAAATTGAACGAAAAAAGTTCAATAATTTTTTCGATATTTTCAGTTCAGAAAAACATGCCCAATCGGCCATTTAACCCAGACCCAAAAAATGACGTCTTATGCGTCAATATTTATTTATGCTGATTTAACCTTAATCTACTAATCCTCATACGAAAATAAAGAACTACCTTGCGCGATTCAGCTTGCGCAAGAATTTTCCGAAATCATCAGGTTTTTGTTGTTTTTAACTTTTGTGCTAAAAAAAACTCTCAAAAGCTGCTTAGCATTACTTTGTGCTAATAATTTTAAAAAAGTCCATAAACCGCATTAAATTCGGTTGAATATATGTTCGATCTTTTAGTTTGCGACATTTTTTACATATTTTTGGCAACTCGATATATTTTTCCCGGCTAATTATGGAGGTCACGATTTAATCATGTGCTAAATAGTTCACCTTTGTCTTCTTCTTAGCGGGCGCTTTCCCCCATGAAAGGATTTCTAAGCAACGTTCTTCCAAATAGCTCGATCCGCAACAAGAGAGTGCCAGGCACGATAATCCAGAGTTTGAAAGTCCTATTAGACGACATCCATGCACCGAATAGGGGAGCCTCGGCGATTTAATTGTCACAACCATATCGATGTTATTCAGATCATTTTTGATCTCGAAATGCAGAAGCATCCAGTACATTCCTCCTTCTTTAATTGAACTGTACTAATTTACACTTAAAACTGCGAGCTTTTGAGATCCCGTTTTGTTAGCGTCCAAAACCTGCTTCCAAAAGTAATCTGCTGGGATTTGCGATGCTATGTCTGCAGAGACTGAATTTTTTCAACGAGAGAAGAACTTCACACACGATGTTACGGCACGATGTCAGGATCGCTCGGGTAATATATAATATTTGATTTGTTTTGTAATATAAACAGCTGATAATGCATT
The DNA here is from genome assembly GCA_963691935.1 of Nephrotoma guestfalica. Taxonomy (NCBI): domain Eukaryota; kingdom Metazoa; phylum Arthropoda; class Insecta; order Diptera; family Tipulidae; genus Nephrotoma; species Nephrotoma guestfalica. The sequence goes on along the minus strand of OY829913.1, from coordinate 52,814,789 downwards.
TCTACTATTGTTCTATTGGGTCTCCTTGCCACACTCCTGATGTTATTTTGAAAGCCTATAAAAGCTTACCTTCGATTATAACCCTGCTGTTCGAGCCATCCATTAATACTTTGCACATAGGCATCAATTTTGAGGGAATGCCTAATTGTGACAAGGCACTCTATATTGTGTTTGTCTGATGATGTTGAGGCATATCCTCTTCATATCATTTTGCCAATAAAATCCGCAGGGAAAAAGTTTAATCAGTTATCGACCCGCCTGGATAAAATCTGCATTAGCAGTCGCCCAAAATGAGCTCGATACTTGTCAACAAATAGGCTGGCCAAGACTTTGTAGCTGGTATTTAGTAAAGGTATTCCGCGATAGTTGTTTGGAGCACGACGCTTTACACTTTATCGTAAGATGGAGCGAGTGGTTCTATTATTTCTGAGTGGTTCCGAGTGTTTCTGGTATCTGTCTCTTCTCACAGTCTGTTAGAATGTTCCTCGCGACCATTTGGTCGTTGTGTAACTACCTTGTTGAAAGATGTATCGTTTCGCGATCTCTTTCTTGAATTGAAGCTGTACAATTTTCGTCCAGCCACGCGTTTCTAAATTCAGATGTAATTTACCTAGAATTTTCGTGGAAGCATTTGTTAACTCCGATTTTACTATGTTTCTCTGTTCTTCCACAAAATGGGGTGGTGGTTCAGCTCCGCCAGCATTGGGCCGAATAAGTAAATTTTCAAATGCTTTTAATCTGTTCGATGATTCAGTATTTTAGATTCATTGGAATCGGTTATTATACAGGGTGCTTTTTATGTTCCAGGTCGATTTTGTTTGCCAGCCATTTTCTTTTTAATGATAATTGTCAGTAAAAAAGAGAAAATTTTGTCACGTTTTTAGTGTTAATAATGTGTCGAGCAAGTGAACCATTCAGCATATAAAGAATAAGTTTGAACATTTGTGTAAAATAGAAGATAAAGAAGAAATTGGGCGACAATTAAGCCAATTCGTACACCAGAAAAGATTGATGCAATGAGGCCGAGTGTTGCTGAATGTTCAGCTGTGCACAAGAATTAGAAATGTATCCATCATGTTTGTTAAAAATTCTCAAAGAAGATTTGTATTTTTACCCGTATAAAATTCAACTGACACAAGAGCAGAAAAATGACAATGAACAGCGGCGAGATTGAAGTGCGCGAGTTTCACACCTTGGTAAAGGCGACCACCATTTTTGGAAAAAAAATCTTTATGAGCGACGAAGCACATTTGGCTGACTTTGTTAATAACGAAATTAAGAATAGCTGATACACCAAAAACCACTACACCCTCGTTGGTATGGTGAGATATTTGGGCCGACGAAATCATTGGACCATATTTCTTTGAGGATGCTACAAGCAATACTATTGGGACATGTTGCAAAACATACTTGTACCCTAATTGCATCAATTAGGCCTACTGAACATGTGGTTCCAAGAAAACTGTGCCCCAATACACACAGCTCGCCATACGATGTAAATTTTGTCAGAAACGATTCCCGACCGAATAATGTCAAAAAATGGTGATATCGACTGCCCCCCACGATCCCCTGATTTGACTTCCCACGATTTCTTCCTACGGTGGTACTTGAAGAGAAAGGTGTACACCATGCGCGTGAAATTGATTTTAACATTTTTGTTAGGAAAGGTTTAGGAAAAATTTCACACTCCTGTACACAGCCGTGAAATATTTCCTAAAAAATCCTATGTATGCTAGTGTTAGTAATATCAACATAAAAGCAAACATTTAGGCGAAACGATTTTTAATGAAACTCCTATCTAAACAAAAATATGGAAATTAGTAGTTACAAAAGAATTAAAAAATTTAAATTAAAGTTAAACGCAAAAACCATCTTCAAGTAAACTCAGCAGGAGATTTTGCCAAGCACTCATCAATTCCACTATGTTCTCGGTTAGCCCTGAAAGAGAGGAACTGAAGTAAAACTTCATCCAGACATAAGATTCGATTGTGCTTTAGACAGAATTTACACTATTCCTCTAACTCAAAACTTACCACTGATTGGCAATATTAAACGAGGATTTTTAGAATTTTGTTATAGTTCTAGTATGGGCAAATATGGCCCCAAAACGTATGAGTTGTGATTTACAATATTTTTGCTACTCAAACGATTACCAATCGAGAGTTCTCGTCAATTCCGTTATGTTTTCCAGGAAAATTTATTAAATGCCAATGCACACGATCAATTCTAGAATTTTGTAATCGTTCTGGCACGTACAAATATGGCTCCGAAACGTGTGAGTTGTGATTTACAATATTTTGCTATTCAAACGATTACTAATCGAGATTTTGCCCGGTTCACATCAATCCCGTTTATCAGGAAGATCTATTAAATGTCATAATTGGCAACCTGTTTGTGTCTATGCCATACTCGCCCATGCCAGAACTATGACAAAATTCTAATGTTCCACGTGTGCATTAACATTTAACAGATCTTCCTGGAAAGCATAACGGGATTGATGAGAACCGACCAAAATCTCGATTGGTGGTAATCCATTGGTTTGAATAGCAAAAAAATTGTAAATCATAACTCACACGTTTCGGGGTCATATTAGCCCATGCCAGAAGTTTGACAAAATTTTTGTGTGTTATATTTGGATTTCTTTAAAAATTTATTTACACCTAAATGTTTTCTTTTTCTGTATATAATCACCAATACACATACACAATTTTTACTTAATATTTTTTTTAGGAATTATTTCACACCAGTGTGTACACCAATAAACTAACCACAAGCTCAATGCTTAAGGACAACATTAGAAACGAAATTGATAAAATAATATCTCAAGTCTGCGAAAATGTTATGCAAAATGTGCTTAAAAGAGCGTCACGACCTAAGACGGAAACTTTACCTGCCTTACATTCCATACATAAGACCATCAATCAATCAATAAAATATATTTCATGTAATTAAACCTGAACCTGGAGCATAAAAACACCTCGTATCTGGAGGATAGGCGAACGACATATTTCGCAACTACCAGGAAGCGGTCGAAATTGATGTTGGTGCTACTTTTGGTCTTAATATTTTTGATACAAGAAAAACTCCTTCATTTGATTTAAACTTGCCTTTATTCGGTGGTGCGTTAGTTAGTGCTGGTGTTGGTGCTAGTTAGAGTCTTTGATTTGTTCTGATTTCACTTCCGTCAGGGTATGTATGTTCATAAATGAGATATTGAAGTGACGTCTTGTGGGTGGAGGTGCGGACGGTTTAACTGAATACATTCCATGTTCCAAAATACGGTTTAATACGATTTCTTGAAATCTGAATGGATCGAATAATACACCATCATAAAACTCAGCCTAAATTGCTGCAGATATGACGCTGACATATGGCTGGCTCTATTCGTTAGACCGCAAGTATGTAACATTACATAGTTTAAAAAGACGAACTCAATTTAACAGAAGTGCGGTGCTAACCCATTCATTGCCAATACGTTTCAATCGTAAAAGTCAAATATCTTTGTTAAGCTAATTTGTCCCATGTTATACGCAACACAGCTTTCAAGGAAATTAAAATGTTTAAGCTTTTGTGTATAAACATGCTCACGAACAATTTAATCATATAAACAATAACGTATACGTTTAGGTCAGATTCATTACGATAATTTGTTATATTCAATCATCATAAATTCCGTTTCACTAATTTTATTCACACGCACACGAAAAAGTCGATTCGACAATATATGTAATATTATAAAGTTATGCTTGTGTAACTTTTACGATAAATTATAAATTTTATAATATTTAGTTTTAATATTTGTGCGATAAGAAACCTGACCTGCCACATACGAGTATATAAATAGTTGGTATGCATGATAACCTAGAAATAATGGAAAAATACAAAATCATAAAATTAAGGTGACTTACCGCTCATAATCAGGTAACGGAAGTGTTGGAGCCGCTGGAACTTGTGCATAATCGGGCATCATATTATCTTTACTGGTGATATCGGTTGCCTGCCGCCATACACCACCCGTTGGATCTATCCAAACACCACCACCAACATTCCCGCTTAGCGGTAGCGTTGGAAATTTTCTCACCGTTCCAATCGCGTGATTACCTAAAATATGGTTTGTTAGATTTTTTTTTTTTTGTTTTGCTCATTGTTTTATGTAATTTAAATCAAAAAATTGTAATACTAGAAAAAAACTATATACGATACTAAAATTATTTCCATCTATCACGAAACTAATTTTCTCGCTCTAAACACAAACACAACATAATAAATAGTTATAGAACGGAAAAATCCAATTTAACTTAACTTACCATGAATTGTAGCCAAAGATGTTTGCTTGATAAATTGGACACGTTTAAAAATAACGGTAGCACCGAATAAGAACACGATTATCGCTACTATCGACCCGAGCAGGATAATAAACCATGTTTGTGTTATGATCTCGTTCGAAAGGTCAGGATTTATTGGAAACCTGAAAATAGAATAACACCAATAAAATTAAAAATGTAATCTAGTATTAATTTAAAAAAAAAAATTATAATCATGCAGATAAAATATTTAATTACTCCCAAATTAATAATACATAAATTTTAACGGCGAGGTACATATGTATGTGGTATACACACCCACGTATAGATTACATGTGCAATTATCCAAATTCAATCCCTTTTCCAATTTATATTCATTAAAATAAAACCTCATGAATATGTTTCTAGGTCAAACAAACCACCTGCTTTAGCAAACAACATATTATTCAATGTAACATGTTGTAAATTAGCAAAATAAACCACCAAACGAATTATTAGAGAGGGTCAATCACACAATGTAAAGCACAGTAAAAATGTTAAACCGCACCACTCCATCATTATCGTGTCAAATTTCCATTCACCCTATCATTGTCATACCCTCATTTTAAAAATCAACATCAATTCACAACAACAGATTGTTTCATTAGCTTGCAACAAAAAAAACGTTTTTTTTTTAATCGATTGATTAATCAAAAGTACAAAGATGCTGTTACCCTTTCATTTTGCATCCACCCCTAAAATATACGTATATAGCTCTCTAAATAAACGATCATCAATCATTTGTTGCCGCTATCTTTTCTCAAACTACCGCACCACAACTACTAGTATTACACAAGAAAAATTCATTTTCAATTTAAACACCAAACAAAAAATTCGAATATCAATCTCGTAATCATTATAATAACGATGATGATGATGATGACGACGATGACTGTAATGTTGATAACGTAGCATAAAAAAATTATAATTTCCGTTTTTCCAGATGACGTGGGATAACGTAGCAAAACAAACGGTTAGAAATTTTCCTTATTTTCTTATTTCGCTTGGCTCGAGAAAATCAATCTTTTAATCAGAGATTGTTACACCATAGCACGCGAAACGTTGGTGTTCCGTCGGTGTATTGTTCTTCAAAATTTGTTCAAAATCAAACTTACATCAAACTAGGTTCGATTTCAATGATCAATGATTAAATTTCATTAAGTATGTGACCCTAATGCTGCACCAGCACTTGTAGCACAATCCAACGAAAATGGTACTGGAATTTTTTACAAATTAATTACAAATTTGTTACACAGCTAGAAAAATTTTTACAAGTCCCGTTATATTGCAATTCGTTTGTGGGCTGGCATTAGACAAAGCTACACCAAACTTTTTGTATTTTTGGTAATATTTATTGTTAATATTTATGTTAGTTCAACCCCCAAAAAACTACCCCTAAGGGATGCAATTCTTTAAAAACCATATTTTTCTTGGCATTTCAATTAATATTTGTTCTATCGTACTGGGGGTGGTGCTGTAATTTTTTACAAATTAATTATATACAACATATTGGAATAGCTTAAGCCCCAAAAATTACCCCAACAGCCCACACCCACAAAAGTTGATAAAATGTATCGAACTTCCTTCCTATGCAAGAAATAGGTACCACTGAACTTATTACAACAACCCACACCCACAAAAATCGATCGTAATGCATTGAACTTCGTTCCTATGCAAGAAATAGGTATCCCTGAATTTATTACAACAGCCCACACCCATAAAAGTCGATGAAAATGTATCGAACTTCCTTCCTAAGCAAGAAATAGGCACCACTGAATTTATTACAACAACCCACACCCATAAAAATCGATCAAAATGCATGTAATTTACGTACATTTTCATCGATTTTTGGCGGTGTGGACTGTTGGAATAAATTCAGAGATACCCCTCCCTTGTATAGGAACGAAGTTCAATGAATTACGATCCATTTTTGTGGGTGTCGGCTGGTGTAATAAATTCAGTGGTGCCTATTTCTTGCATAGGAAGGAAGTTCGGTGCATTTCGATCGATTTTTATGGGCGTGGGCTGATTTAATAAATTCAGGAGTATCTATTTCTAGCATTGGAAGGAAGTTCGATACATAATTATCGATTTTTGTGGGTATGGACTGTTGTAATAAATTCAGGGGAGCCTATTTCTTGCATAGAAAGGAAGTTCGATGAATTTTGATCGATTTTTGTGGGTATGGACTGTTGTAATAAATTCAGGGGAGCCTATTTCTTGCATAAGAAGGAAGTTCGATGCATTTTGATCGATTTTTATGTGTGTAGGCTGTTGTAATAAATTGAGGGATACCTAATTCTTGCTTATGAGCGAAGTTCAATGCATTACGATCGATTTTTGTGGATGTGGGCTGTTGTATTAAATTCAGGGGTCCCTATTTCTTGCATAGGGAAGAAGTTAGATACAGTTTGCTCGATTTTTGTGGGTGTGGGCTTTTGTAATAAATTTAAGAGGTATGACCTTTACAATGAAACTTTATTTTAATGAGCTTCACTTTTTAGAGGTAGATTCTGGCAATTGAACTATTCCACTATATTGTAATTAATTTTGTAAAAACTTCTAGTATCATCCTCAGCACGATACAATGATTTTAAACGGTAGCTCCCATTCGGGGTAGTTTTCTACGGGATTAATTATGCCATTTTATTGTAATTAGTTGTAAAAAAAATTCTAGTACCATCCCCACTATACAACAAAAATTCACAGAAATACATAAAGCGTGGTGGGACCGGTGTGAAGTTCTTGGACAAAAGTTTTTCGACAAAAATTTATGCGAGTGTTCTTTGTGAAGCTTTTGGACACAACTTTATTTCTTGGACAAAAATTTAAGGAAGTGTGCAATTTTAACAGTGTATTTATTTTATATTAAAATAATTCGAAACAATTATTATCATAAATATTCATCAAATTAAGAAGTTGTTTCAAATTAAAAAATGTAATATGCTCATTACTATACATATGCATTACTCGCTGAATTGGAAAAACTTTAAAAATTCGATTCACAAGCCTTGTTCAGCATATCGAGATAAGGCTTACTAATTTAAATAGCTCAATATATTCCCTTTTGATCGTATATAGTCACTATGCGAGCCAATCTCTGAGATTTTTGCTATTTGGCTTAGTGCAGTAGAACATTAGTGGATATGCATTACTCGCTGAATTGGAAAAACTTTAAAAATTCGATTCACGAGCCTTGTTCAGCATATCGAGATAAGGCTTACTAATTTAAATAGCTCAATATATTCCCTTTTGATCGTATATAGTCACTATGCGAGCCAATCTCTGAGATTTTTGCTATTTGGCTTAGTGCAGTAGAACATCAGTGGATATGCATGACTCGCTGTATTGGAAAAACTTAAAAATTCGATTCACGAGCCTTGCTCATCATATCGAGATAAGGCTTACTAATTTAACTAGCCCAATATATTCCCTTTTGAACGTATATAGTCACTATGCGAGCCAATCTCTGAGATTTTTGCTATTTGGCTTAGTGCAGTAGAACATCAGTGGATATGCATGACTCGCTGTATTGGAAAAACTTAAAAATTCGATTCACGAACCTTGTTCATCATATCGAGATAAGGCTTACTAATTTAACTAGCACAATATATTCCCTCTCGCACGTATATAGTCACGAGTGTATCATTTTATACAGTATGGTATGTGATATATTTATTTACTTTAAAATAAATATATATTAATGCATGAGCATATTACATTTTTTAATTTAAAACCATTTCTTTTATTTGATGAATATTTATTATAATAATTGTTTCGAATTATTTTAATATAAAATAAATACACTGTTAAAATTTTTTTTAACACTTCCATAAATTTTTGTCCAAGAAATAAAATTGTGTCCAAAAACTTCACAAAGAACACTCGCATAAATTTTTGTCCAAAAACTATTGTCCAAGAACTTCAAACCGGTCGTGGTGTGATGAATTGATATTTTTTTTTTAAATTACACCCCTTAGGGGTAATTTATGGGGGTTGAATTATGCCAATATGTTGTAATTAATTTCTAAAAAAATCCAGTACCACCCACGATAAAATAAATATTAACAAAAATACAAAAAGTGTGGTGTAGCTCTGCCTAATGCCAGCCCACACACGAATTCCAAAATAACGAGACTTGTAAAAAAATTTCTAACTGTGTAACAAATTTGTAATTATTTTGTAAAAAATTCCAGTACCATTTTCGTTGGATTGTGCTACAAGTGCTGGTGCAGCATTAGGGTCATATTAAGTATAAGACAACAGCCCACACCCTAGTTGTTTATTTAGCAATTTATCTCAATTTGTTTCAAATTTTCTATGTCACGTGTAGTTTGAACGCACTTGTGTAAAACCTAAAAATGTTTATTAGCCTTGCAATGCGAAATACATTAAATTTTTTGACTCGTCACTTTTTGCCATTCCAATTTTAAAATGCCAGGCAATCAAATTGTGTGGTTCTCGGATGGCTTTAAATTCATGGAATTCAAGCCTCTTTAAAATTGGGAACAAAATCAATTTATAACTTGCTATAAAAGGTCTATTATCATTCTTTTTAAAAATCGGTTACTAAAAAAAAAAAATTATTCAAACAAGCCATAAAAGTACCATAGAGAGTAGTTGTGACCGATGATGAGTATATATTTCCAGCAACTTAGTTAACTTTACACGTTCTAATCAAACTTCCATCAAATTAAATTTAATTGAATTTCAAATAAGTCTCCGCCTTTTGCTGCAAGATGGTGCCACCAGTAAGTTATGTTTAAATAAACATGTTGAGTTTGGAGCCGAATAAGCGTCATTTGCAGGAACTTTTTATTTACTTCTTTAATTTAAAGAAATTTGCAGCTGAGATGCATCGATTGCTTGTAGAAGCATATGGTGAGACTGCCATAAGTGAGAGACGTTGTCGAAAGTGGTGTAAAAAATTTAAGAACGGTGAATTTGATGTCGAAGACAAAGAACGAAGCGGAAGGCCGAAAGTGCCAAACGCAAGAAACACTTGCACCTACATTAAGGTGGCCCAACAAAAAATTGCACAACGCTTAAAATCATTGGGAATGATTTAAAAGCAATGAAAGTGGCTTCCATATGAACTGAAGTTGAGAGATGTTGAACGCGACTTTTTTCATGTGACATAAACGAAAGGATTTTTTGCATCACTGATGATGAAAAATGAATCCACTACGGTAACCCAAAAAAATTAGAAATCTTGGGGACCACCTGGCCACGCTTCAACATTGGCAACTAAGCCGAATATTTCATGGAAAGACTCATATTGTGAGTTTGGTGCGATCCGCTTGCTGTCGTGTATTATGCGTTGCTAAGTCCGAACGAAACCATTACTGGGGCTAGTCCACATGTTGCAGCACCGAGTCAAAATCTACTTAGAAACACTCAATTAGGAAGTTTTACCCCACCCTCCATATTCACAAGACATTGCCCCATCTGATTATCATTTTATTCAATCGATGACGCTTGGCCTGTCTAAGCAGCATTTCACATTATATTAAGATACCAAAAATTGACTTGATTCGTCTTCCGACGTGGTATTCATATGCTGCAAGAAAGTTGGGAGAAAGTAGCGGCTAGCGATGGAAAATACTTTGAATAACCCATAACCTATCGGAAAATATATGCAGATTGGAAAATATTTTGAAACATACTCGATCAAATAAATGTGATTTCTGTTCTATTTTGGGAATAAGATTAACGGAATTCATTTTCTAGCGACAATACATTTTCCGTAAATTGTTGTTATTTGTTAATTTGCGTTTATCCATTGAAATATATCGAAATAATTTAATTTTTCCGGTTGTATTTCATGATCTCGCCCCAGTTTTGTCTATTCAAGTGACCACGATTACAAGTGATTAGCAAGCGTAGTGTTCAACAGGCTTGGTTCGTAAAATAATTTGATTTGATAAATTTTCGTATAGGTCAACGCCTACGACCGAGTTAGTACATGATTTTCGCAGGAGAAAAATTTTCAGGAGGAACTTGCTACTAATTTCTCGTAAATTCTAATTTTGTGTAAATTTCGAAAAGCTGAACATTGAAAAAATACACAATAACAGCTGTGACAATTCACGCAATTTACTGGAAAATAATTCATCGTAAATCACAAATCACTGAAACGACTAATTACGAGTTTTGTAAATTATCCAATTTGAATGAAACAAAGCAGAGTTGCTGTAATAGGGTCGATTTAAGAACTAATAAGTTTGTGAGTCTCTTAAATGACATGAAACAGGTTTAAGGTTCTTTCTAGAAATCAATACAGGTTTGAAAACTTTAGTTTGGTATGGTTGGGTATCATTCAATATGTTTTCTATAGGTAAGATTCTCAAGCCTTAGTACTTGAAATTACTTTGTTGTGGAAGCTACTTAGGAGCAGGTGGTCTTGGAGTGAAGCACTTGTGTTAGCTCCGTATCTTGCAGCTTCTGCAAAGGTTTGGGTTATCTTCTCGCGATGACCACCGGGCAACTAGCTCAATACCGCATTTGTGGCGTGTTAGGCCAAAACACCCGGAAACTATTGCGGTTGGTATCTTTGCTTTTAGGCCTGATCTCCAAGACATAGGTAACCAGCGTGAGACTTTGGTCATTAGCTCTGGTCCGAAATACGTACGCATAAAACGAGAACAACATATGACTTGGGTCATTAGACCTGGCCCTCAAAATTTACCGAAAAAACGGGACACAACCACGAACAAGGATGACAATCCCCTAGAAATTGCAGATAAGCACAATGTAAGATGGTCCTCTCGTATTAACTTACAAAACCAGGAAAGAGCCTGGAAAGCTCAAGCTAAGCTCAACAATTAATATTACGTTGGCGAACACGTTGTCATGGGCTATAAACATTATTGAAATAAAGCTGGTTCGTGTGAAGGCTTTCTACACCCATAAGGCAGAGGTCGAAAACAAAAGCACCGAAGAGTTTAAAAGAGACTAAAATGCAAGAAGGCTGCAACTAGGCCATTAAATGACGTGCTAAAAGTGCAATTGAAGTGTAGAAGGTCTTAGCTGGCACTTTCCAAGAAAATATGAGGGAAACCCCTGGACTCATTCCGGCTTGCTGAGACGATGGATGGCACTGGAATTGTGTCAAGTTGGCATCTTGTGTAATTGACCCTGTACAAAAAGGATGTAGAGAGCTTAGATAAATCCTGGCCTGGTGCTAGAGGAAGTAGACTCAGTGGAACCCAGTGACCTGTAGGTTAGGTTTCAGTGGTTGCTTACTGCACACTTAGGCAAATTTTTAGGCCCATTGTGATACCACTCATTCACTCCACATCATTAACCCACCTACTTCACCTACTCACACAACTACAGTATACCACCTGCACATTGCAAGCTCCATGTCAACCTGTATATTGACATGGAAGATGGGTCGGCGCGTGACACGGAATTCTGCACTCCATCAGAGGGTCTTAGTTGTATTTATTAGCATCACCGATCGTAATCGATGATGAAAATTCGATTTGCATCTAGCCTCTGATGGGATTCGAACCCAGCACCTCCCGGTCCAAGTGCCGAAGCTTTAACCACTGCACCACTTGTCCGGTCAGCGACCTGTAAGAAATTCTTGAAATTCTACTAATTAGTAATCCTGAACCACCAACCGCCAATTAAATAGTGGTCAAGTTGAAAGAACCAAAGGCTGATTAGCTGCGCTGTTCAAAACTAATGCTGACATCTTGAGGGCGCAGGACACCGGTAGTGGCTCCGGCTGACTACCTGAACATCATAGACATGAGCGTCTCTACTGCAACTGTGATGGAGGTTGAAGTAAAGGAACAAACCTAATGTTAAGCCAAGAGCCAAGAAAACTAAAGCTGCTAAGGACTGGGACTGCTAGAAGCAAGTCCTCAAAACATACAAATACGAACTAAAAAATGCTAAAACAAATTCCTGGAGGGTATAATCTAGTAAAATACAAGAGGCCTCTGAGACGACTAGGCTGCGTAACGTACCAGCTCTAAGTTTCACCACACCGATTTTTATCCAACGACCGGATGGTTCTTGGACCGTAACTAGTGCAGAATCCTTGGAGCTGCTACTGGAAACTCACATTCCTTATAGATCCGAAAGCAAGAGAAAAATCCTGTCTGCTATGAATAGCTCTCAGCCTTTTAAATCGGAAGAACCCGATGACATTATACCGCTGGATGTTCAAAAAACGACTTAGTAAACCTTACAATGGCTGGAAGTTATCTTAAAGGGTAGCCTAGAACTCTGTCACATCCCTAGTAAATGTACTGAAGTAAATGTAATATTTATACCTAAGGCGGGAAAAGCTCTTATTGCAGTACCAAAGACCTTAGACCTATAAGTGTAGCTTATTCCCCACTAAAAAATTTGGAAAGGCAGATAGAAATCCGCATTAGAATTTCAATGGATCCAAATAGAAGAATTAAATGTATACCTCTCTTTTCGGCTCCAGGACTACTGCAGCGTTTTCGAGCTGAATTAATCGCTACAAGAGAAGCAGTTGACTGGTTGAGGTATAATGTAATATCTGCGAGTCAGGCTTTAATTAAGACGCTCAAATCATAGTTCCCTACGTCGAAATTAGTCCAAAAGTTTCTCTTATCTCTTAAGAGGGTGCAAGGGCATTACAATACTACGTGCGTAATGAAAAGGCGGATGAACTCGCTCGACTAGGCACATCCTACTTCTGTTCACCAAGCTCGCTACGTGCATATTACTTCTTCAAGAGGAAGCTAGAAGAAGAACGAACGACACATGTTTCAATAGTATCACATGCGTAACAGTTAGACCAAAAGTAGACCTGTCAAGGTCCAGACAGGCGGTATCGCTGCGGCGGCGGCATGTCAGTATGAATGAGTACTCTTATGGGACACTGTTTCATTAGGTAAGCATGCGGAGGGACTCGGTGTCTTCTCACATGATTATGTCGTAATTGCGATGATGAAGAGGGGGAAGAACCTGTTCTATATCTGCTTAACATCTGCTTTACAAACAGAAATTCCGGGAGCTCTCCTCTTAAATAACTTGACGGACCACAGCTATTTTGATACCTGACTGTGCCACATGATTTTCTCTCCTCAAATACTCATCGAACCAACTTGAGACCTCAATGGAGCTTAGGATATGCTTAACGCCCAATTTACTGAGATCGGTCAAGTCATTTAAGAGAAGAACTCCCAGGAATTTCAGTATGTTAAGCGCTAGACGGGCAACTTTATTATATTCTCCTAAACCCTAAGAAAATTATTTGCTAAACACGTTTTTATTTTGTGTTTTCCGTCCTAGTTCTAAACTTTGTCAAAGGCTTGAGGCAAATCGAAGAAAATAGCTGAGCAATATTTCTTTACTTCTCAGGTTTGGTTTCTCGAATAATTTTGATCTTGTCGGAAGTAGGCGTTCAATAACTAACGATACGACCAGATGTGGAAGTATTTCACAATTATCAGGCCTAGGTATTATGATTTCGGATATCTTCTACTTTTGTGGAAAATAATGAATCCTCTGTCCCAATCGCGTTGAAAATATAAAGTTCTATACATTTGCCTGTCAACTCCCCTATCTTCGAACCAGTAATTTTACAACTAAAATTTTAATCTTCTGACACCAGCTGAGATAGAATATAACTTTTAATTGCTTCATATAGCGAAAACACGTTCTTGCTCCTTCATACTACTTTCGGTTCCTTAACGGTTCCTTGAGGTTTTTGAGCTCGATTTGATATCAATTTTAATAGAGATTTATGATTTCGGGGGCAACAACAAATTTGCATATTTGCTGGTGTTCTCTTCAATGGACATTAATAAAACAATATATAATATTTAGGGGCTGTGGATCAAACCATGATCGCAGAGAATGTCGATTTTTGAATACTGAATGTCAGAAATGTTTCAAAAGAGAAGGAGCGACAAATCAGGTCGATCTCAAAAGGATGGTAATCTCGGTTCCCGTGACGAATTGTTCAAAATTTCGAAAAATTGTTCAATAAACCAATCAAAGATGAAAGTTCGAGCCAACAGGAAGTCTTTGTTTAAGGGAATCCGTTCGAGTGACAATATGGTCAAGTTTGAACAAGCACCATTGGTGTTTTATGAAGTTGTAAGTTTGGAACCCAAACCAAACCTACACAGAAGATTATTCTTTCTTAAACTGCAACAGCGCAATAAGATTTGCGACAAAAAAAATTCACAAATTCAAAGTCAAATTTCACTCGAGCTCAAATTTATAATATAACTGATAATTACTTTCCTTCTTACTTGATTAAGCTGGGGGACAATTCATATTCTGGTAAATATTTAAAATAATCCGTGTGAGCTGAGAACTTGTGATCGGCAGTTGAGCTTTTCGGAAATATTCAGATAGACTTGAAATCAAACTTTCAAGGCTAACTTTATTAAATTTAATTTCTTTGATTGACTGAATATAACAATCTAAACTACCAAAGAAGTATTAAACTTAAGCTCAAAGTGTGTTTGCCGAGTTACGAACGAGTAAAATTACGGTCCTACTGTCAAATATCGTAAGACTAGTATTTTTTTCTATTTTGGAGTGCCCTTTACAGAATAAATTTTAAACAACCCTGCCTTAAGCTATGCGATAATAAAAATAAAAGAAAACTGAAGAAAACACGATTGTCACGTTTTATCAATAAAATTATAAATCAATGTCTAAATTTTCCTGGAAATTCATTTGACATATTTTTGATGGAAAATTAAATAAAAAAAACGAACGAAAACATAAAAAGTAGCAAGCGTTCTTACCTGGTATAACCTTGATGCAGACGACGCGTACGTGGATCCAAACGTAATATAGCCGCTGGACTAAACGGACCAATGCCCATTTTGGTTGCGGCCGCCACACTCACCGAATATGTGACGCCCGCTGATAAATTAGCGAGTAACAGCGTAGGCATTGTACCATCCACCGTCATATTCGTCAGCACATGCGACATATTGTAGTTGTCGAACCCTTTGACCACCACCTGATATGTAAGTAGTTTACCGTTCACCGTATGATTGTGTGGCGGTTTCCATTTTAAGTACACGGCTGAATTATTAAGCAGTATTGCTTCCATTTCGGTCGGGGAACCAACCGGGATATCTTCTAATGTGCGGGCCACACGCGAATTTGACGGTCGCCCATCGATTTTTTTGTAAAACGGCACCAAAAAGAATTCGTATTCCGTATATTTTGCTAGACCGGTTATAGTACACGCTGATGCTCCACCTCCATGCAGCACCGTTAAAGTCTTATAAATCCCTTTCGTATTAACCTCCCTCGAATATATATAAAATCCCTCAACATATTGGCCATTTATTATCTCCCACACTAGGCGAACACTCGTCGAGTCGGTCGCATTCGCTTCTAGTAATTCCACAACATTTCCTGTCGAGAGCACTGCCTGCGCTTCACTCAATCCCAATTCTTCTTCAAAATTTAAATTTTGTCCAGTTATTATAGGCTCCGACATTGGACTAGGAGGTGATTGGCCATGAAAATTTTCCGCCCTCACAATAAATATATAGCTAGCCCCCGACGTAAGCGAGATTGCTGTAAAATTTGTTTCTAATATTTTCGTTGCAATTTGTACCCATCCCTTGTTCATGCTACTCGAAAATACTTCGACTGAGTATCCAATTATATCAGATGCACCCGATTTTGTACTTCCCATCCAATAGATTGTTATCGAATCGTTGGTGACGTACGCGACTTGCGGTTTTCCGGGCGGAGATGGATATGAAATTGGGTCGGGGGCTCGAAAAAATTTTATATTCGGATTTGTTGGTAGCTCCAGTCTTAAATATCCACTCCAATTCGATTTTCCTGTGCGGCTGCTGGCAACACACGTATATAAACCTTGATCGTCATTCTTATCTAGATCCATGATTTGCAGTGTACCACTTTCTGATATATTAATTTTATTCGTCGGAAGAACTGGTGACCCGTCGCGAAACCATGAAATAGTGGGGAGCGGAAATCCAGTCGCTTTACAAATTAATATCGCAACCGATTTAACCGGGAGTGTTTGATTTGTTGGGCCTTGTGTAATTATAGGAGGTGGTCGATCTTCTTGCGACGTAACGCTTAATTTGGCGCGAACACTAATGGATCCAACTCCGTTTAGAGCACTACACACCACAATTATACCATTATCGGATCGGATCGTTTGTGATAACGTTAAGACCGATAGGCCTTCGGCCGCCGATGTAGCTTCGTACCGGTCGAGTTTTTCGCCGGGGAAAATTAACGTACGATTACCTTCGATCGACCAGAACATGGTGGGTTGTGGATTACCAGTTGATTTACACTCGAATGACACATCCGATGGCACTTCTACAGTTTGAGGAGTTGGCCTTATCATGAGAATCGGAGGTGCTGTAAAAAATATTTTGTTATGATAGTGGATATCGAAATAAGAATTTAATAACTTACAATGAACTGTTAGAGTACCAGTCGCAGACACTGACCCAACAATATTATCGGCCTCACAGCTGTACTCCCCTTCGTCCTCTATATTCACCGATTCTAGACGTAGGCTTCGATCTTCTAGAATGTGAACCCGGTCCAACGGCATATTACCGCCCATCGATGTGCGCCGCCATAATACATCAGGCATCGGGTCACCCCCTACCCGACATTGAAATGTGACCGACGAACCTTCAACTACAATTTGATTTTGTGGCCCACGTATTAAAAACGGTTTTATATGCACTTTAAGTACCGCGACTTTAGACTCCCGAGTACCGACGACATTTTTGGCGACACACTGATATTGACCATCATCTGTTTGGCGAACGTCTTGTATCGCCAAATTTGCACCATCTACGATTCGAATCCGTTTCGAAGTTTCCAAATCTAATTTTTGTCCATTTTTTCGCCAAGCAATCACCGGTTCGGGTGTACCTTTAGGAGGGCCACATTCCAGTAGTGCGGTATCCCCTTGTGCAATGCGCAAATTTTGTGGATCCAGCCGAAAATCTTCTCGAAACACTGAAACAAGAAGAATACAATTTTTTTTTAACTTTTCACCCTAATTCAAGAACTTTTTAGTTTATATATGGCAAACACAAAGAAGTCAGGAAAACCACTTTTCTTACGTTATAATCCAGTACATACTCTTTTGTGGTGTTTTCCACCTTTATACGTATATAACTCAATCATTTTCTTAATCTTAAAGTGTTTGACATACTTTGCACTTTTCGAGCGTACATACATAAAAGAAAAACTGGAAAACTATAATTTTCCTCAAAAAATATAAAAAGTTGAAACTGTTGCATAATTTGACATACATACAATATATAAACACAGTTAAAAGCTTTACGTGTGCTTTTTTTTTATTTTCTCTCGTTTCGCTGTACATTATTTCTGTAAAATTAAACTCTCAAGTATTTTCCAGCTTTATAAAACAACAAAAAATCTGTATGTATACAAAACACAGTAAGACAATGAAAAGTGGAAAAAACTTGAATAAATAAAATGATTTTCCTCTTATTCCACGTAGCAGTCGTTTTCGTAAACTCTTATAAAAGAAAACACGCGCTCATGAATATTTCATGGAAATCAAGTCTCTGCCATTCATTCTATTATTGACGGCGACGACAACGAAGACGACGACAACGAAAACAACGACAATAACGCTTTTCAATCATGATGATGATGGTTTTAGTAGAGTGGAAAACATCTACGAACATATGAAAATCAAATTTTATAATTGATGATTTTTCATTGTAAATTAAGTTCCTAATGCGTGCGTGGAAAGAGCAGACAAAAATAATTTTCATATAGAGACGAGTTGCCATAGATGACCGACCAAATACCATCACATCTACCCCTAAACAGGGTAAAAGTTGCCCAAACTCATCATTATGCTGCTGCTACCTGATTTAATATATAATGATCATAATGAATGAATGATGTTTTCCCATTTACCATAAAAATTAATAGACTACAGCAAAAAAAAAGGGAAAATTCTAAATATCTGATAATTTTAATAATAAAAATAATAACAGCAACAACAACAAACATTGTGTAATTTAATTAGAAGTATATTAATTCTGTACAACAACATTTTACATAGCACAACGCACTGAATTCCGTCCACACACACAGACACACAATTATGCCGAATGGAAATGGGGAAAACAAATTTCCATTTATCGATTATTCCGAATTTTTGTTTTGTTTCACCGGATACCGTTGATGTATTCGTCTAGAATATCGACAGATTTTTTATGTGCAACGTGAAAAGTGTTTTGGACGTTTCATAATATGGAGAGCGAGTACTAAAGTTTAATTTTAACAACGAAATCATTTCTTGGCTGGTACGAACATCGGAAAAACCGCACGAACAAATATGTTTAAAATCAAAATAGTAATAAAAGTAAATTATAAAGATAAATCCTATAAATTTGCATCAATTTATCAAAGTTCAATAATGTACAATAAAAACCAAGCGAGAGATATAAAAGCAAATATCCTCCAAATACAACGAAAAAAAAAAAATTAAACCGATTCACCACATAAAAATCCCTAACCGCACCTCCCTATATAATATACCAGCTTGTTTCCCACCGCTGTGTATGTATGTATTCATAAAAATATACACACACTCACATAAAATACATAATGAAAAAGTTCGACATAACACAACAGCAACAACATCAAAATCCTAAATAAATTTTTCTTTACTTCCGAAAATTTGTGTGTGTACATAACCTACAAAATATAAAAAAGCCATGGATAATTTTTTTTAAATCCCAACCAAACCACAATTTCCTTTTTCCCGCAAATAAATAAAATGAAAGAATGGAACAAAAAACATTTGGTTTTGTTGTATTTTTATTAAAATAATACCGTTCCTGTATGTATGTGTGATCCAGCTTTTTATTTCAGGGAATACTGTAAGCTACATGGCACAGAAAAGCATTTATAACACACACATTTAAAAACACATACACACATAATATAAAAACTTAATATTTTATTATTAAAGGAACCGTTGGTACCGCCACTACACAAACAGATCTCAGAATAAAATCCCTCAAAATATACTTCCATCATAAAGCTTTTTTGAGTGTTATCGAAAAAGCTACATACACCGTAGATAAATTGAAGCCTGAACGCTTTAAGCAAACTATTTGAAATTTACGGGGGTGAAGTATGTCCTAACTTTGTCCTAACCTTTTGCAAGGTGTATGTATGGGTTAAACTCTCGTTATAACGAATTTTAAAATTTAAAATTATTTTATATGTAAATTGATTGGGTAGAAACGTATAGTTAGAAAATCTTATATTACCTATTTAATTACGGAGAAATATTTAAAGCAACAAAGCACGAGATAATAAGAACCTTTTAAAAATGAAATTTAGGGCATTGCAAAAGGTTTCAAGCGAAATTCTAAGCCGTAATCTTTCCAACACACAGAAAAATTTCATAAGACTACTTATCGAAAATATCGGTGCTGATGTTATTGTTAAAATCGATTAATGGCACCGTGACGTATATCGTTAGATTCATTGGAGTGTCTTATATCACTCGACCAACATACAGAAAAATTCTATGATCTTTCACGGAAATATCTCATTTTTAGTAATACCTTCCATGCGATTTACGAGTATGGTATACACGGCTTGCACTTGGTGCTGATATTAATGTTAAAATCAAGAAGCATTCACAATTGACAGCATCAATTACCTCAAGGCTAACTACCAGAGAAGCAATAACTTTGAAAAGATGGAAAAACTATTATTTATATGGATTGAGGATAAAAATAATCGCAGAATGCCCATTATGCAAATCCAAATTCCAAGACTGCATATACGAATGAAACAGACGGGGATGTTTCCTTTTTAGTAAGTTGATATTGGTTCGACAAATTTAAAAGTAGACATAACCTATATAATATTAAAATGAAAGTAGAAGCAGATAGTGCTGATGAAAATGCTGCCATGGAATATCTAAATACCTGAAAAAGTATCATAGAAGCCGTCGGATATTCCCGAACCTGTTTTTAAGGTCGATGAGACTGGCTTTTATTGAAAGCGAATGCCGGATCGTACTTATAGTTCCAAAGATGAAAGATCAGCTTCGGGATTCAAAGTCTCCAAGGAGCGGTTAACTTTGTTTCTTGGCACAAATGCGGCTGGTGATTTTAGACTTGGGACTCAGCTTAAGGGAATTTTGTTTATAGGGCTTAAGGAAATTTTGTTTACAGGGTCCTCCGTCGAAGCCCAGAATCCATTTTAAATGTTTTTCTAAGTCCGAACAATTGTGGTAAAAAGTATTGAAAGGGGGTTTTCAAGTTCCAGGAATCGAGTGTGGTGGGTATACATTTCGGGAAACAAAATGTACAGGGTCCACTGTCGGGATCCAGGTTCCACTTTTTTTTAGTTCAAACGGTTTCAATAAAAATTGCAGAAAGGATGTTTCCGGGTTCCAGGGATCGATTGGGTTGGGTCTCAGCTTTAGGAAATTTTGTTTACAGGGTCCCTTGTTGGGGCCTAGGTTTCGTTTTTAAATTTTTTCTAAGTCCCAACGTTTTCGAAAAGAAATTGTTGAAAGGGGGTTTTTAAGAACTAGGAATCGAGAGAAAAATTTAAAGATTAAAGCCTATCAAAGACTTAACAAAAAAAATAACAAATTTTCTCATATACGTATACGCTATAAATATGTATTGGTTAATTATTTCCCTAAATGTTGCTCTTATGTAAAAACATAAAAAGTAGACTACAATTAGGCGAATTAAACATTGTTATCAAAGATTAGAGAACAATTAGGCGAATATGAATAAAATCGGGTCGAAACACAATCGAAACATTCATTTGAAAGTTGGGCTTTAATGTGCTAAATATGCCCAATTTAAAAATAAACATGTATTTAAAACAATTGTAAGTACCGCATAAGTGTAGTGCATAAAATTGATAAATAATCGGTTCCAAATTCTAAAGGGTAAAAATGCTAATTGGTCGGTCCATATGAATAACAAGCAATATCTGCAACAGGTGTTGCACGAAACTTCAATTAAAAATATTGTTCTACAGAAGTCAAGAGTCCCACATATAGACACGGTTTTTATGATGGCCTTGGTCTGTACTTTAATACAAAAATGCCAAATGGTTGATCCCTGGGTTCGGTCATATGAATAACAAGCAATATCATAAAAAACCATCTCTATATATGGGGCTTTTGATTTCTGTAGAACAAAATTGTTCATTGAAATCTCGTGCAACAACTGTTGCAGATATTGCTTGTTATTCATATGACCGAACCCAGGGACCGACCATTTGGCATTTTTGTATTAAAGTACATACCAAGGCCATCAAAAAAAGCCGTGTCTATGTATATGGGACTATTTACTTAATTAATTTTAATTATTAATTTATTTTAATCAATCAACAATTGTTGCCAGTATTCCGCCCAAATGTTTACTATTTGTATATTCGCACACATGTATAGTTTTTGTTATTTGGTAGAAATTTGACTTCGGTACAGATTAAATAAATAAAGAAAGAAAGAAAGAAATAATTGATGAGTGAAACAAAAAAAAACTGTAAGCCGTTCAATCTGTCCTCGTAAATTACATGGAAGGTAATACTGAATATGAGATATTTCCGTAAAAGGTCATAGAATTTTTCTGTATGTTGGTCGAGTGATATAAGACACTAACATGAATCTAACGACATACGTCACGGTACCATTAATCGCTTTTAACATTAATATCAGCACCAAGTGCAAGCCGTTCAATCTATCGATTTTACTCGTTTATAAAGTGGTGGATCTATGTTTCATCCATTGTCACATACCGCATAAAAAATCCTTTATATTGCGCACAAATAGCTTCAAACAGTGCTCAAATTCATCGACGCGTTGTCGTTTCTGATCTATTGTGAGCAAACGCGGTTATCCACTTCGAACACAGCTTTCTCATGGACAAATGTTCGTGCAAAATATGACCAACCCGTTCCATTGATATCTTTATAATGTCAGCTATCTCACATAACTTCACTTTACGGTCATTAAAAACATTTTCGAGGTTTTTTTTATGTTTTCTGGAGTCACAGTCTCATTTGAGCGTCCAGAGCGTGGTGGTCATCGGTGGTTGTACGACCACGTTTAAATTCAGCATACCAGTCAATGATGGTTGATTTTCCTGGTGCAGAGTCCGAATAACACTTAACAAGCCACTGCTTTGCTTGATAAAGAAAGTTTGATATTAGCCGTAATATATACACCCGTTCATATTTTTAAAACATTTACAATATTGCTGCTTGGTCAATAAATAAGTCGCTGAATTGTAAATGATAATTAACGATTTGCTCACTATACCTTTATTTCAAATTGGTTTATATACGTACAGTAAACGCTCGATTTAACGGACCCCGATTTAACGGACGCTCGATTTAACCGTCCTCGATTTAACGGACGCCCGATTAGACGGACAATTTTTTATTTTCCATTTTTCGGTTACCAATTATGATGGGATTGGGTATGTTGGATGGAAATGGGATTCTTAAAAGATTTTGGGAGAAAGTTCTGGAATATGGCCACGCAGGACGGAACTCAGCCATTTTTAAACCAATTATTTATGTAGGTGGCAAGGTACAATTGTACCTTTCACGTTTTTAAAACTGAAACTTATGTTTAGCCTTCGTTGGTTTTTCCTTTGTCCCAGATGGCCATATTTCAGAACTTCTTTCACAACCTGTTTATGAATCTCAGTTCCATCCAACAAACAAAATCTCATCATAGTCGGTTGGGAATTAGTCGCGTTCCGTTCCAGGTAGTCTAATTCCAGAACTACTTTTAAAAATCATTTAAGAATCCCATTTCTATCCAGCATACCCAATCCCATCATAATCGGTTAAGAAATGGCTGAGTTCCATCCCAGATGGCTATATTTCAGAATTTCATACCAAAATCAATTAAGAATCCCATTTCCATCCAACATACCTAGTTCCATCACAATCGATTAAGAATTGCTCGAGTTCTGTCCCTAGTGGTCATATTTCAAAATTCCTTCCAAAAATCATTTAAGAATCCCATTTCCATCTAACATATCCAATCCGATCATAATCGGTTAAGAAATGGCTGAGTTCCGTCCCAGGTGGCCATATTCCAGAACTTCTTCCCAAAATCAATTAAGAATCCTATTTCCATCCAGCATACCCAATCCCATCATAATCGGTTAAGAATTGATCGAGTTCCGTCCAAAGTGTCCATATTCAAAAATTTCTTGCCAAAATCATTTAACAATCTCATTCCCATCCAACATACCTAGTCCCATCATAATCGATTAAGAATTGATCGAGTTCCGTCCAAAGTGGCCATATTTCAGAATTTCTTGCCAAAATCATTTAAGAATCTCATTTCCATCCAACATACCCAATCCGATCATAATCGGTTTAGAAATGGCTGAGTTCCGTCCCAGGTGGCCACATTCCAGAATTTCTTTCCAAAATCAATTGAGAACCCCATTTCCATCCAACATACTGAATCCCATCATAATCGGTTAAGAAACGGCTGAGTTCCGTCCCAGATGACCATATTCAAGAACTTCTTTCCAAAATCAATTATGGAGCACATTTCCATCCAGCGTACCCAATCCGATCATAATCGGTTAAGAATTGATCGAGTTCCGTCCAAAGTGGTCATATTCCAAAATTCCTTCCCAAAACCATTTAAGAATCCCATTTCCATCCAGCATACCCAATCCCATCATAATCGGTTAAGAATTGATCGCGCTCCGTCCCAAGTGGCCATATTTCAGAATTCGTTCTAAAAATCATTTAAGAATCCCATTTCTATCCAGCATACCCAATCCCATCATAATCGGTTAAGAAATGGCTGAGTTCCGTCCCAAGTGGCCATATTCCAGAATACCTTCCCAAAATAATTTAAGAATCCCATTTTCATCCAACATTCCCAATCCGATCATAATCGGTTTAGAAACGGCTGAGTTCCGTCCCAGGTGGCCACATTCCAGAATTTATTTCCAAAATCATTTAAGAATCCCATTTCCATCTAACATACCCAATCCGATCATAATCGGTTAAGAAATGGCTGAGTTCCGTCCCAGGTGGCCATATTTCAGAATTCCTTCCAAAAATCATTTAAGAATCCCATTTCCATCCAACATACAAAGTCCCACTATAATCGGTTACGAAATGGCTGAGTTTCCATCTGGGGCCATATTCCAGAACTTCTTCCCAAAATCAATTATGGAGCACATTTCCAACCAGCGTATCCAATCCGATCATAATCGGTTAAGAATTGATCGAGTTCCGTCCAAAATGGCCTTATTCCAGAATTCCTTCCTAAAATCACTTAAGAATCCCATTTCCATCTAACATAACCAATCCGATCATGATCGGTTAAGAAATGGCTGAGCTCCATCCTAGACTAAATTCGATCGAATCGATTAAATTGTTTGTTAATTTAATCGGATTTCGGATTTAACGGACACCCCCAATTAGTCAGTTAAATCGAGCGTTTACTGTACGTATGTTCAAATATTACAAATATTATAATTCATTATAACGAGAGATTAACTAATACATACTCATGATAAAATAGTTAGGACAATTTTAGTACAAACTTCACGCTCGTAAAAACACGCGTGGAGTTTGCCCTAAATTTGTCCTACATTTTGTTTTTGTAATTTTAGGACAAAGTTAGGACAAACTTCACGGGAATTGAAATTTAATATTTAAGTAGATTCTAATCCAAGCTATGACTCATCGAACAGAATTGAATAAACCCTAACTAAATTTTAAGCTTTCAAAAGCTTAATAGTGCTTTCAACTTCAAAACTGACAATTATGAAGCTTCAATTTTTTAAAATTAACTTAAAAAAAATAAAAAATTATTTAAAATGCAGACTTATAGTAAGGGCAATTTTAAAGGAGCTTTAAGCTCTGCTTCGAAAAATAAAATTACAGTTCACGAAATAACTCGGATCACAGTATGCATCATACCCAGTAACACCTATGCCATCATTTTACAAACTAAAACATCAACCAACTATTTATTTTTTATTGTTTTTTGAAAAGAAACTAACTCAGGAATGATTCTGAACCGAATTACTTGTTGATCCTTAACATATTTACAATGACGCCCGCTGTCCTGAATTTGGGCACTCTGGCACGTAAACTAACTCAAATAAAAATATGTACAGTGGGTTTTGCAACTAAGAAAAAACTTAAATTATTTATAAAACTGAACAATTATATAATATAAAATTAATGATCCGACAAAAAAAATGTTAATAAAAAAGATCAGAATTTACTATCAAAACAACAAACAACAAACACACACACAATTTAAAAATAATTCTCGATAAAACTAAATTTAAATTTGCTCTCTTGCCATATGTACATTCTCCTCAGTGGTTAGCCACCAATATTTACAGCATCTCGCCTCAAAATCACCCGGCTCCGCCTGTTTAACACTTGTGTTATATCGTAAATGATCCACTGGATTCTCAAATTTCTCCCTTTCGAACCACCTCTCATTTGGCCGCCTTTGTAAATAGTAAATTAGCGGGATACCCGTCCTATCCTGTATGTATCCTCGCCGATCAAGGTGTATAAATAAATTTGGGCCTGGTACCGTCTCCTCCCTCAGGTATTGTTCTGCCATAGTTTCGTGTTAGCGTTAAAATAAGAATGACACTGCGGTCCGCATCGTAATTATCGTAATGAGTTTTGTTTGATATATAATGTTTATAGCCCGTTTCCCTCTTTCTAAACATGTCACGACAATGTCTAATAGGTAGAACACTCTCATCTTCTCCATGTAACGCGGCACCTGGTTGTACCACACTTGCCATCCATACGTTAATATTGGTCGAATTAGTGTCATGTATGCGATTGTTTTGACTCTTTCCGAAATATGTTTGCTGTAAAAGATTCGTTTCGCCCCCATAAACGCTCTTCTCGCCTTCTCCAATTGAACCGTCGTATGATTGACCATGTAACATATGTTATCAATGTTAATTCCCAAATATTTTACTGTTTCCTTTAAGACCATTGGTTGCTGATAGATTGTAACATTTAATTTTTTCCAGTTTCTTTTCAGGTATCGGTTTGCATTTCGTAGTGGACCTCGGAACAATATTGCCTCACATTTAGCTACGTTCATTTGGATGCGCCAGATATGCAAATATTCTTGTACGTAATCCAATGACTTTTGTAATTGCGCCTGTATGTCGCCGACCAAATATTTACTACTGTATAGTGCCAAATCATCCGCATATGCGCACGTTTGAACATCGTGTGAATTTAGAATTTCGCTGCCAATCATCTCTGCCGTTTATAAATTGACTTGAGCCCCATTTAAAATTTTGAACTCCCTGGTCGAATGTACACCGCCTGTTGTTACAATAAATTTTCAATCGTATAATAATTCATAAATAATTTCGATGAGATCTCCGTTAAAGTCCAAATGTTTTAATTTTGTCAGCAAATCATCTAGCCAGATTGATTCGAATGCCTTTTTGATGTCAATCATTACTGCGTCTGTTGGGTGTTTGAAACTTAATGTGTGGCATACGTCCGAAACTAATTTTGTAATTGCATGCACCGTGCCATGCTTTGCCGAAATCCAAATTGATTGTCAGGCATCAAATTTCTCCATTGGACATGTTCTAAAATTTGTCTTTTTTCAATATTGGGAATATGCGCGCCACTGAAACATTTTATTATTTAATAGATTGTTAAATATCATACACATATTTCCATCCATCGGAATCCTATCTCTGACTGCTTCAGATTCTAGTTAAACCAAATATCATGAAAAATTGAACTTCCGCAGAGATAACTAGCCTCGAAAGTTGCAAGACAATTTGATCCATTGGAATAGTTATCGCCCATTACCATCACATCCAAACTTATACTACATAACTGTGGACCACAGAAATAAAATGGGACGACAAATTTCTTAAAGCAACTATAGCAAAATGAGTGAACTTGCGGGACGAACTGGTACATCTTGAAACCCTGTCAGTTCCACGTTAGAAAGGAACCGTACCTTCAGCCAAACAAAAACTCTGTTTACACGGGTTTTGCGGTGCGTCAGAAGGGGCATATACAGCTGACATCTACAGCTGATTTGAATTGTCAGATGAAACAGGCGTCACACGACTATTGATGGCAAAAATCAATGAAGCACCTACCCGAGTTAAACAAACTCTACCACGTCGGGAACTTTACGGAGTGCTTCTTTTGACACGCATGTACAGTCTTTAACATTATTTCGGCTTGGCTACAAAAACCAGTACTCTGGAGTACTCTGGAACAATGATGAATCGGACCTGAATACTAAAGAAACCCGTATTAAATGAAACCATCGATAGATGTTTGATGCGAATATTGACCCAAAATGACCACAACTGTTCTTTAGATTCTCAATAACAATCGCGGATCAACAATCGCTTGAGAAGAAGGGCACCATCGCCTCGCTAAATGCGTACCTGAAAAACGACGGCATTATAAGGGTAGAAAGAAGCCTAAGCAGCCTAATTAAGTAATGCATTAATATTATACGGAAAACTTTCTGGATAATAGGAGCCCAAGGAGTAAGGAATCCGATTCCAAAGTAAACCTAAAGAAGAACTCATGGGCGATCTACCCAGTGGTCGTATCACCCCGATGATGCCGGTCCATCGAACATACGGTACATCTCAAAAGGTGGAGGAAAAAAGCATACAGGAGTTACATTGCTGTTTTTATGCCTTTCAGTCTGTTCATCTCGAAGTGGTTTCTGATTTAACAGCATACAAAATATTTACACGCTGAGAGAAGATTATCCAATGAAGATCATTTTTCAACACAGAACATTAAATGGCACTTTATAACCCCAAGGGGTGCTTGTATTACGGAGGATTCTGGTAGGCCGCGGTTAAAACATTTATGCCAAGTTGGAAATCAAACGTTTATACGTATAAAAATCGAAGCTGGAGTGGCTGGAGATTTCCCTCAAGATATAACTTAGCCATAAAGGCATTAGACAGTTATCCAACACTTACCGCGAAATATTCCAGAGTCGTCTCTAAACCCATGGAAATGGAAACATACCGAAAGTCTGTTATGGGCTGTTACATCATTTATACTCCTGGTCGAATCAATTTATATTAGATAGATAATAATAATTTAGCAGGCAACTAAAAAACTGATTACTATTAGCTGCCGCATCATGCAGTTTTAAAGGATCTGAGACAAATACAAAATTCAAAGAAGTTTTCGATGAGCCTACAAAAATTGGGAGTTTTATGGGAATACCATTAAACGGCGTAAAAAAGCCTCACTTGCCCAAAATCAAAAAATTAACTTATTAAGCAGCGGTTGATTTACCTTAAGAAACTGGCCAACAAACAACGCTGTTCGTTTTGAATCCATACTTTAATTTAAACTTGACGCACCGGAATCCAGCAGCAGATTCGGCTTCAATGTGTTCTAATCTACGTCTGATATCGGCAAGTCTCATTTTTGAACCATTAGGCTGGCTTGCATCAATATTCGTAACAGTTATACCAAAGCTTAAGATACAAGAACTCTGGTTAACAGGGCTTCTGGGACGATGATCTATTTTGAAAACAACAATATGACATAGTTGCATGGATTCTACGATGCCTCTAAAAACTCAAAAGATACTATCAATGTAGGCTTCTTACGTCAACAGTTGCACCGATTAAAAACTTACGTTCGCTACCTCGTCTTGAGCGTTGTGCTCGGAGCGTCGGTACTCACTACCAGAATGCACCAAGTTAAAGATGCAATGCAAATCGAGGAAATAATTTTGTCCTATTGGACTGAACATCGAGTTCACATTATGTTGGATTCGAGATCGACCTCATAAATATAAATTTTTTGTGGCAAATCGAAAATCAGAAATACAAACATATTCAAGTTCAAGAGGCACCGAGCCAAAAGAACTAAAGAACATGAGGTAAACGGATCCAAATTGTGTACAATTTTCAACCGAACATTGGCCACGACAAACTTCTGTTCCAAGTGAAATTAAGTTGGAAACTGTTAATCCGTTTGTACAGATTATAGAATTTTACAACAAAATAATTCGCGTTGTTTAAATGTTTAAAAAAAACTGAATATCGCGTCTTTAAATTACCTATCTGCTAAAGAACTTAGTGAATGCGAAGTTCCAGAATGAAATCATGCAGATCAACAAAGAAGGCTCAAGAACAACAAAAAAAACCTCTTTTCGTTAAATTCATTTATTGATGAACACAAAATGCTGAAAATAGGAGGCAGAACAACTATGATACTAGACATCCAAAAATATTGCGACCAAAATATAAATTCACAAAACCCAATCAAAGGGGCTGAATATGGTTTCGGCCATGTGGCCGTCACGGCTGACGCGTACACGGTGTAATCTGGAGGTTCAATTTTCGATCACTCTTCGCAACAATAGTCTCTGGGTTAACTATCGGTGTAGGTAAGACAACATATCACCAAAAAAAATCTAATGGAGTTAGATCTCGCGATTTCGGTGGCCAATTAACAGGTCTATTACGTGAAATTAGTCTTTCATCTAATGTTTCTTTGAATAAATTAAATGTGTCCCACGCTGTATGGCATGTGGCACCGTCCTGTTGGAACCACATATCAGCAAGATTTATGCCAGCCAATTGGGATACAAAAAAATTAGAAATCATGTCTCTATACCGTTCATCGTTGACTGTAACATTCTGCCCATCATGGTTTTTGAAGACATATTGACCAATGATTCCACCGGCCCATAAAGTACACCAACCAGTGATTTTCTCTAGATGTAATGGTGTTTCGACAAAGGCTTGTAAATTATCTTTTCTCCAAATTCGACAATTCTGTTTATGATCGTACCCATTCAATCAAAAGTGAGCTTCATGTCTGAATAAAATTTTGTTTCGAAAATCAACATCAATATCAATTTGTGGTTCAGCCCATAGGCCGAATTAGCAGCATGTACGATGGTCGGATGGCTTTAATTCCTACACAAGTTGAATTTTGTAAACACGTAAACCAAGATCCTTAAAATAAAATCGTCCATAAATTGGATGGACACATCTCAAGTTGCTGAGAACGACGTCGAATTGATTTATTTGGGTCTTCCTCAATGATACGCTGTACAGCGTCTACCGCTTGTTCGGTACGCACTATTTGACGTCTTACTGGTGCAAAAACGATCCATAATTAACCGAATTACAGAACCATTATTTTGATAAAAATTTCAACAATTTGCAAGCGTTGTTCTATCGTGAGCTTATTCATTATGAAATGGCAAATCAAACTAATGACAAAGCAACTGTCAGCTGCCAAATCGGTTGTCAAACAAAACAGTGTTGCCAACTTAAAGATGTAAACTTTAAAAAAACACTCTTCATATGCCGATTTAATAATTTTTAAGATGACTTAGTAGCTCCAACTTAAAAATGTGGCACCTTCAAACGCGACATTCTTACCAATTTAAGAAAATGAACCAAAACGGTTGATGATGACAAGCAAGTAACAGTAATGCAAGGATGTGTACTTGATGCTGATGCGTTTCACACAGAAATGAAACGAATGGAACCGGGCTCAACCAGAACAAAGTCACCTACAATAATGAAAAAACCGGTGGTGCTCCGAAATTTAAACACCTAATAAGGTTATCCCAGCAACTGACTATCCTAGTAACTGACACCAATTACCCTAGTTTATGGAAAAAATTAACTTAGGGTATAACAACCCGAACACTCAACTGATAGCACACCAGTATCACTGAAGTTCATGCTAAATGCTTTGAAAATACTTAGAATGCCTTTGGAATATACCTAAGGCCCATTAAAAAATCACATCTCCTCTAAATTACTTAATATAAATTCGCCTGAATGTTTACTTTCACCAATACTATTACAATAAGTATGTTGTTGTTGTATTTTTGGGATTAGTTTGGATAAACTTCACTAGCATGAGTTGTGTTCCATGGTGACCTTAAACTTCAATAAAATTTAATAAAATCTGTTCAGATTCAGAAAACATATTCCATCGCGATTCGGTTATATGGACAAAAAGTGTCACCAAGTTTTGGTGGACGAAGTTGAAAAGATTATTAGAAAATTTTATACAGATGAACATCTTCGGGTGCCATTCCACATGATCGTCTGGCTTATGTTACCTACAAATCAAGACCAGCTTCTTACATCTAACATTCCGATCTGTAGGAACGATCACGGTTACAACCATCCACTAGTTGTTACTTCATCATATAAAGAACTGTCAAGGACGATCTATTATCGAGAGTGATAATGTCGATCGAGCTACCAAATAAAAAACGACACCACTGGAATTAGAGTTAAGTTTAATCTCTGTGACTCTTAGGAATTAGTACACGCCAAAATCACCCACCAAAGAAAGCTTATATTTGTACAGCACACTCCTGCTGTGCAAATAGATGAAATTGGTAAGTCATCGGTATTACTTTCCAGGCACTGTTATCTTCCCAGAAAGTGGGAAACCTTCGTGTTAAATAAGATGACAAAACATCACAAATTTTTGGAAAAGTCACAACGAAATTAATTCGTCCATGTTAATATTGCAGTCAAAACTCTTGGAACACAAATTATGATGGTCCTCAGAACTCGTGTCCTTCCGTCTCGATTACTAATTTCTTATAAAAATGGTGGCATTTTTTCCGGATTACCACATAAATGTAAACAAGCTGTCTGACATTTCCAATTAAAATTATTTTTATCACACAAACGTCCAACATGGCAAAAATAAAAATTGCGTTGACACAATCAAGACACAGTTGCTGCAATAAGCAACGGCCATAAATAAAATTTTCATCGACGTGCGATAATAAACCGATTTCCTCCTAAACATATACACATACCTACACACATTATATAGCTTTACGAAGAAAAGCGTAAAACGATAAACAACGCCATAAATTAATTAAAATCGCCGAAAAACCCGTTCACACAGAAACACAAAAAAAAAAGCGAAATTAAATGTTTCTATATCGATACCGATGAGATACCCTCCCTTTCCGAATACCGGAAAAATCTATAACTCTTTTCATTTCTACCCGAGAGCAAACAAAATATCTAAAAGGAATACAATTTTCACATAACTAAACAGAAGCGCTGAAGAAATTTTCGATTTGCGACTCGTCCCATAAAAATCCACCTCGCGTTGCTATCTCACAACACAAGTAACCCATCGCTTTTTCCTCGTCGTATTCTTCTTCGTTTTCTTATAATTTTCTCATTTAATTTCATTTTCTTCTCGTAATTAACTTTGACATTAATTGGTGTCGATTAATAAGAATAAGGATGTTTGGTTGTTGTTAGTTCTCCAACCGTATACACCACCATGTACATATAAAAATAAAAACAGTAAACGACTTAAATTTTAATTTCCTGATTAGCTTTCTTCCACCATTGAACATTATACGAATAGTTAAGAGTTTCAAATAATAAAAACAACAACAACATTAAGGAAGTTTATTATAGTACACGAATATGAATATCCCTTAAAAAACAGTAAATGAGCAACAAAATGAAAGGATAATTTTCATTAGAATTATTTCCAAACGATTTAATCAGACGAGAGAAAATAAATGTAAATGATATCCTTGTGTGAGAATCAACGGTGCGAGAAACGGGAGAAAAAATCGAAATGGAAATTTTGCTTATTTCAATACTCTTCTGGGCATATGAACCGAACGCAAATAAAAACGTTAAACACGTTTGGTGGTTTGAGATTCGGTCAGGATGTCTGATTTATGTTTGTTGCCTTTTTTCTTGGTATCGAAATCCTTTTTTTTACAATCGGATGACTTCTCATATTTTTTCGATTTGATTGTGTTTATTCAGATCGTTTTGTGCTAATGTGGTTCAATTTATATTCCGTAATCATATAGAGATAACCAATTTTTGGGGCATCGAATAGTTTTTTTATATATTCTAATCGGATGTGATTGGGGATATGCGGAGATTGGAGACCCATAAATATCGATACATTCATATACGGTACATAGATTAATGTGTCTGGTGCGGCCGGCCTTAATTACCGATCAATCTAAACCACTTAGTATGTTGGCATACAAAATAACAAGAAATCGAACTATAAAATCCACCGCATGACATATTCGTGACGGCTGCTGCTGCTAAATGGAAGTATCCAGTATTATACACAGTTTAGTATTCTTAGATCTATAATCTCTTCCTATTTCCTATACAACACGAACGATATATAAAAACAATATATTTGGAAATTAAAAATTTAAACGATCCAAAACCTGAACAGTAAACCGACACAACCAAAATTTTTCCTTTTTTGCTGCCTCTCGGTTTAGTTTTATATGCACATACGAGTTTATGTAGTTTGGTTGGTTCCTTTTTTGCCATTTTAAATAAATAATCCTGATTTATTATGTACCAATAGGCTAAATATTTTCCAATATATTTTCTACGAACAGTGTAATATACAACAAAAACAACACTAACCGACAGGATATTACTTACAGCAACAAATAAAGGGAAGTTTTTATATTCCACATTTATTGAATATGGCTTTTATGTGTTTGTAGAATAGTTGGAAAAAAAAATTCAACGAAAATTGACATGAAAATTGATGAGATTCGATCATCCAATACACCAACCAGCCTTTTACAAAACGGAAAAAGGATTGGTTTTGCCTGTGTATTTATATAAAACGGATATGCAAATGAATTATTATGAAAATCACTTAAAACGGTTTTCTCTACTTTTACTATAATGATTCATATTTTAAGTGGAAATTGGAAAATTTACATAACAAACGTTATATAGTGTCGGAAAATGATAAACATTTATCACCGCTTTTCAAAGGAGGGGTGATGATTGGGATTTTTATTCATAGCAATTGTGATTTACTTCAATGGTTTATTTCGATTCAATCCATAAATGGAGTGAGTGACAGCTCAATGTCTCATTGAACTGTAACCTTTATTTTGATTTCAATGTTACTTTATAAATAAAAATGATTTGGGTTTAATTATTTATAGTGTAACTCGTTACCTGCTAAACCTGGTTTGATTCTAAGCAACGTGATTTTACATACAAAAATTATCGAGTTCGAAACTTGGCTTGAACACAATTTGAATAAATTTTTGATTGTAATTTTTGAACTGAATTAATTATATGACAAAAAATTTATTTGAAGAAGCGAGAAAACATGCTGTATAAGATAGCGGAAATTTCTCAGTGGAAAATAAGAGATTTCGCTATTCGCCGCAAGTGGCAGCACAATCACAAAAGAGAAATTATTTTGTTATATAATTACCAAAGGAAATTTTTTATTCATGTTGTATCTCTTTTTTCACTAAATAAAACATCCCAGCGGAATAAAATATTAAAAGTGATCCTTAAAATGACAAATTGATTGATCTCCGAAGTAAAGAAACTCGGTAAATGAAATCTTGAAATTTAACAATATTCCGTCTTTCCGCCATTCTAAAAGAATGACGATGAAATTTGGATAAAAGTATTGATCAGGGGTCCAAACCTTATGAAAAAATTCTAGGATCTCTTCATGCTGGACTAAACTAGGCCATTTCATAACCAACACTTTTGAAAATTTAAATATTTTATTAGTTTATTTTCAGTTTTTGGCTAATATCTCAAAAACTTTCACTAGTAACCATTACTTTCGGTTGTTTTTCTTATAGCTTAGATCATACTGAGACTAACAGGATAAAAATTTCCCCAAATTTTCCTGGTAGTCTAAGTATGATCTAAGCTATTAGAAAAACAATCGAAAGTATTGGTTACTATAAAGGAACTTTTTGAGATATCGGCCAAAAACTGAAAATAACTTAAATGGCCGCAGAAAATCAAAATATTATAGTGAAAATTCTAATCCATCAATTTTCCCCAAATTTTCCTCGTAGTCTCAGTATGACCTAAGCTATAAGAAAAACAATCAAAAGTATTGGTTACTAGTGGAAGTTTTTGAGATATTGGCCAAAAACTGAAAATAAACTAATACAAAAATTTAAATTTTCAAAAGTGTTGGTTATGAAATGGCCTAGTTTAGTCCAGCATGAAGAGACCCTAGAACTTTGTCCTAAGTTTTGGACCCCTGATCAATACTATTATCCAAATTTCATCGTCATTCTTTTAGAATGGCGGAAAGACGGAATATTGTTAAATTTCAAGATTTCATTTACCGAGTTTCTTTACTTCGGAGATCAATCAATTTGTCATTTTAAGGATCACTTTTAAAATTTTATTCCGCTGGGATGTTTTATTTAGTGAAAAAAGAGATGCAAAATGAATAAAAAATTTCCTTTGGTAATTATATAACAAAATAATTTCTCTTTTGTGATTGTGCTGCCACTTGCGGCGAATAGCGAAATCTCTTATTTTCCACTGACAAATTTCCGCTATCTTATACAGCATTGAGAAAACCCCAAACAAATCGAACAATAAAACGTTATTTTGATTCATACGAGTAGTTGCGGTAGAACTAGTGGAATAAAAACTCTTAACATCACATGCAAGTTTTTTACCGTAAATTTATCCTAAAATTTTCTTTTAATTTTCTAATTTGTATCACCCTTCGTCTAGAAAACAACTGAATCAAAGTTGGTTATTTAAAGCAATCGGTCATTTCCAGAATCACATCTGGAATTCATATTGCAATTCCACTCAAAATGGTAATCTTCATAAAACACCTCCAAAAATCAAATGGAATCATTTCTTCACCATACAAACCGAGTTCCAACCGAATCCAAACCACTAGCCGCGGAAATAGGAAAACTAAGAATGACTTAGATCATTTAATGGTCCAGTACTAAATTTGGAACTTTTAATAAGAATCCGACTTTCATCTTACCAATCGAGTTTTATCGAAAATTCGAAATCGCTTGGTTTCGTTCCAATTCGTCGCGTTTTTCGGAACTGTATTCGGAACTAATATTACAAACACATTATCATCTTAAGTAGAGTTTCAATTTAAACAGTTGCCGTTGATTAAATTCAAATTTGTGGTTATAAGATTTGTGGTTATTGTGATTGTTCCGTACATTGGTCTATCTTCAGTACTCCCGAATTAAATACACAATCATAGGAAATTGTTCCATTTAGCGTCAAATCCGTGTGACAAACGACTATGATAATCGGCACCTACTTATACACAATCAACTTCCCAACCACCCCATACTTTTTCGTCCGTTATCGCTTGGCCGCGGATAAATTTGAATTTTTGATTAATAGATGGAAAATTGGGCGGATGAGATTATTCATTTGAAAAAATCAGTCTTCTCAGCAGGTCGCGAAGTAATCCGCTAGTACTACAAATACATGGCATCGTACTATAATATATAGACAATATTCCAATGTATGTAAGTAATACAACATCAGTCGTCGCGACCTGATGAAAATGATTTACTGTCAGTTTATCGTGAACAATTTATTGTGAACAATTTATCGTAGAACAAATTATCGTAAAACTGTTAATCATGAGGACAGTTTATCGTATATCACAATTAATGTCTTGGATTTGAATAATGTATCTTAAAACATAAAAAAATTTCCAATATGTATCGTATAAGAATTCGGCCATTTCTTAACCAACTATGTTGAACTTGGATATGGTGGATGGAAATGGGACCCTTTAGTGATTTGTAGGAGAAGTCCCAAAAAATATTTTACTAACATACAAAATTTGGGCAAAGCGCCATCCCACAAAGAATTTTTAAACTAATTATTACATTAAAAGTACAGGGCGGGCCATCTAACTTTTTTTTGGACTAGCGGTTATTTTGAGTATGGTAAGGGTTATGTCACTTCTGATTTGAGAGAAAGTTAGTTTTATCTTTGCGCTGAACGAAAAGGGTTGTGTTTGCGCTTGAACATCGTCATCGTGCTCAAGAATTGAACATTTCACACACAACATTGCGACGAATTCTGCATAAAGACCTTGGTATGATACCGTATAAAGTTTAATTGGTTCAGGAATTGAAGCAAAGAGACCACCCATTGCGTTTTCGGTTCGCTGAGTGTCATCATCTTTTGATGATCTTTTGATGATCAAAAAATCATCTTTTCGGATGAGCGACAAACAAAATGCCAGTACGTAATAACGTAACAAGTAAGGCTAAGGCTGAGTATCAATAGTCGGGTAAAAGTCAATTTTAAACTATGGCAAACTGATCGAAAAATCTGTTCTAAATCCGCTTTTTACCGTAGTAAACGATTTAAACGGGTATTGGTACGCAGCCTATGTAGTACAACGCAAATTGAATATATAAATAATCTAAATTTTTTCTTTTATCTTACAGGTAAATTCCCACTAGTATGACGTATATTGGCTGCTTACCAATAGTCGGGTAAATCGGTTACTACGGTAAAAATCAATTTTAGTACAGATTTTTCGATCAGTTTATCATAGAGTTTTTCAAAAATAATTGAATTTACCGAAAAATTTACTTAAAATCGACTTTTACCCGACTATTGGTACGCAGCCATTAATTGCTAATTTGCTTGTACAAAACAAGTTCGCGGTTGGGCCAGATAAGTGTTGATATTTTCTTTTATTATTTTGCTCCCGATTCTTTGTGGTTTTGTTTTCTTGGTATTTTAAGGAGCATATCCTAACGGTCATGAAGACTTTGGTTTCGAGTCTTGGATGCTCACATCCCCCGACCTATCAGGATTTGCTTTCACTGAACGCAAATTGATTCGAACGATGGTCGGTCCAAAAAAAAGGAGGGTTTTATGTATAGAAAAGTGAATGAATTACAGGAATTCCTGATCTTTCCAAAAACGACGTATTTAATCAAATTTTTTAATTCTTTTCGATTGGGATGGTAGACATGTTTCTCGACAGAAAAACCGGAGATTTAAGCAGGTGTATATCGGGTTATCTAGAAAACTATTATTCAGGCTACCAAATTCATTAAAATTAAAAACTATATCTATTTTGAGACGTGTAACAATAATCTCATTACTCATACTACTTTTTTGTCCAGTAAAGTACTGCACAGTATTATGATTTTAAAAATTTTGGATTCGAAAATAATGGTTGTTTAGTTAAAGTAATCCTGGTTTTGTTAACTTGAAATGAACCAAAATTTTCAAAACCAGAAATCTGAAATTCATAATATCGTACATAACCTAACTTTTACTCCCAAATGGCCATATTCCAGAACTTGTTGCAAAAATCATTAAATAATCGCATGTCTATCCACCATATACAAAGTCATCATAATCCGTTAAGAAATTACCGCGTTCCGTCCCAGATACACCAGAGCTTCTTCCAAAAACCATTAAAGAATCCCATTTCTGTCCACCATATCCAATTTCATCATAATCGGTTAAGAAATTACCGAGTTCCGTCCCAGATGGCCATATTCCAGAACTTCTTGCAGAAGTAATTTAAAAATCCCATTTCCAACTTACAAAATCCCATCTTATTTTATTAATCTATTAAGCTGGTAATGGCCGAATATAATAAAATTTTATAAGCCGAAGACACTTTAATTTTTATTTACAAATTATTTCAGTCAGTCAATCATTCACAGTCAATTTTACAAAGCTACGTTAAACTGGCATACGTTAAATTGTGTCCATAGTAAATTGTGTCTACGGTAAACTGTTATACGGTTAAATGTTCAGGTTAAATTGAAACACGATAAATTGTTTACGATAAAGAGACCGTCACCCGATGAGAAGACTGATTTTTTCAAATCAATAATCTCATCCGTTTGAAACTGAATTTTGGGATTCTTACAAATTTTCCATCTATGAGTCAAAAATTCAAATATAAGAATTGGTCATGAAAGGTTTGGGACCCATTCAAATTGGTCAGTTAGTCCCTAGAATTGATCTTTTTTATTACAGAGCCACATTTGAAATTCATAGGAACGATGAACAACCCAGCGTTAGGCGTTCTCTCAGTGACTGTTCGGACTCGTTGGCGCCCACGTAGAAATTAAATCTTTCAACCAGTCTACAGGCATTTAAGCAGCTATTTGGGTGAAATCGAAAACTACAAGGTAGTCCACAGTGAATTACAAGCAGACTGTAAGGAGCTGTCTAGACTAAACTGTGACATTATAGGACAGCTGCAACGACAATTCAGCAATTTGATCACTGTTAATAAGTTGCTACTAAGCAGCAACAAGGGAAAACAACGCGTGAAGCAAGGTAATATGAGGGTCTAACAACGAGTACTAGTAACAAAATAAGGAACCAAATAACCTAAATTGACACCACGATCAAGATAGTAAAACATAATACAAGCCTCACTGCCTAATAAAGAGGCAGATCCAACTACGACAAGAAATGACTCAGAAACAGGAATATCGAACATATAAGGATAGGGTCCAGTCGGTGTTGATCGGTGGCTTTTTCGAAATAGCCCTAGTATTGGTAGTATTGGATCTATCATTAGATTATCATTGATTCGTCAACACGTACCAGCCTCAATCATCATTCCAGGACACGAGACCATGAATATCGTGTACATATGCCAAATCATAAAAATCCGTAGAAGACTAATGTTCGGTCTTCACTCGCCTAATTTTATCGTGACGCTAGAATGTCATGACAAAATATATTTGTATTGAATCTGATCATGCGCATTACACCTTGACAAAGAGAAAATTTATTAAAATTGCTGATGTTTTTGTCATGACACTGTGACAAAATGAGTTGAAAATTTGTATTTTATTCTCAATTAAACAAAACAGAGAGCATAAAATGATTTTGCATACATTTTGGTGTTGTGAGTGTAAACATACAATTTTGTCATGACATTCTATCTTCATGACAAAATTTTGCGAGTGAAGGCCGAGCGCAACGCAAGAGCGTATAATCATTGAAATTACTCTACCACTCTCCTTCACGTGCGATTATACATTGTTGTCGGTACTTCCTGTAGACATCAAGGTATTACCCATTCACAAATTATCACCTCAACCGAATATCTCGTCATAGATGACCGCGGGGAATATTTCGCAACAACGACAAGGGATGATGTAAACCGTTGCAAAAATTTTAAACGAACCCAATTCCTATGCAAAATTTCGCCTGTTATCAATAATTTTGAATAATTAATCAATGGATCACACGAAAGTACGGTCGAGTCATTAATTATAACGACTTGGGCAACCGGGAGCAATATGACAAACACAATTCAAACCTCACATGGGGTACTAATCGGAGTTATCACGCTTAAAAATTTTACAGCGTTTTACTATGTAACCCATGCATCGAGGCTCATTAAAACTATTTACGATGCCGTTGCGTCTAAAACCAACGTAATACGTGTGTCGAACGGAAATTTCTATATAACCTGGGATTAACTATTGTTTTTTCGAATTTATAATAACTCGCTAAGGCCTTGTGTATACTTTCAATATAAGCTTAAAATATTTTTAGCATACATATTTGGATTTCGGTGAGTGCAGTCTGATGTAACAACTGACCTTTTTCTATAGAGATTTTAAAATCTCATGAAGTTTAAAATGTAATTCAAAGGGTTTTATTTATACCAAAATTCGTAAATTACTGTTTTAGAAAATTTTGAATCTTTTTTTACAGAAGCAAACAAAATCGACTTAGAGTTAGAATTCAAGTTTACATTGCATTGTTAGTGTAACCAACACAATCTTCGGTAGTTATTTTTGTATAGGTATTTGTCAATGAGAGTTAGAGCAGGACTTACATTCTGTCAAAAAAGTGACGGTAAATGATCATATAAAAAACCCGCTTAAAGGGATTGTAATAATTTGTTCGTCGCTAAGTTGGCAAATTTTGTATCTCAAATGGAATTTCGTATGCCGAATCGCTGACAATGTTACAGTGCATTCAAAAGCGGTCGAGATGTGGCGGAAGATTTTCCGCGCTCTAGTCGGCCATTAACGTCTTCAACTGAAGTTAACATCAATAAAGCGAAGGAAATGGTGACGGAAAATTGTCATTTAGGTTTGAGAGATATATCCGCTGTACTTTCTATATCTCACTCAGAAACCCACTCAAATACACACACAAAATTTCATTAAAATCGGTCCAGGCGTTTAGGAGGAGTTACACAGGTACAGAAGAATTATATATACTGGGTATTTTTATTTAATCATTCTGGGGGGACATACATTAGTGCTAAAATTAGTACCCTCCTCTCTTTCTTCTTGGTAGTGCGGGGGGTAGGTTAGGTTAGAGTGGCTGCTTCCGCACATTTAGGCCAATAGCGGCCCATTGTAATATGGTGCGGGGGGTAACTTTGAAATTAAAATAGGACCAATATTTTTTCATTGCAGATTGGGATTCTACGGCTTATAGTACGTACATTTCTTCATGTTCATGATAGATGGCGCTGTAATAACGATATTCAATTTTTTCGATTTCTCCTACTGAGAACCTATGCATACGATTCTGCAATACGTCTGAATTAAAATTAATTATTATCGCGATTAAATCTGCTTTCAAATAAATGTTTTTCTTTTGTATTTTGTTTTAAAAATATCGATTCAGTTCGAAGATTATTTCGAAAACAAAAAGACATGTTGCTTTAGGCCATTAATACAATACAAAATGGAGTATTTAATTGTACAAGAAAAAATTGAAATGGTCCTGGTTTATGGAGAAGCTGGCCGTAGTCTTGATAATGCTGTCACTATGTACTCTTCGCGTTTTCCGGATAGGATACGGTCACGTGCTTCATTTTAATTAAAAAATTAAGAAATACAATTTGTTTTAGACTAATTTTGAGTATTTGCATTGAAAACGTGTTAATTTTAATTCTAAAGTATAGCAGAAAAAATTGAATATCGTTATTACAGCGCCATCTATCATGAATCGAAAAAAATGTTTCAAAGAAATCCTACGTACTATAAGCCGTAGAATCCTAACTGCAATAGAACTAGGGGTCCTATTTTAATTTCACAGTTATCCTTCGCTCCACTTACAAGAAGGGGAGGAGGGGTAATAAATTTAGCACTAATGTATGTCCCCCGCGGAATGAAGTTTCAGCTTCAAAAATCACCCGGCACCTATAAAGATACACATTCCAACACACACCTATAAAGATACAGTTCAGCGGAAACTTATCGTTTGCTTGTAGAAATTTAGGTGAGCATGCTCCATCGAATACAACGCGCAAAGAATGTTTTCAACGATTTAAAAATGATGATTTTGGCCTTAAAGATAAAAAGCATGGAAAACCAGCGAAAAAAATTTGAAGATGCTGAATTGGAAACGTTATTGGCTCAACGTTCTTCTCAAACACAATCAAAATTGACTGTAGCATTCAATGTTGATCGACCAACTGTTGCAAAACGTTTACAAACAAGCGACCTCGAACGTCGAAAAACCATTTGTTGTGAAATACTGCTTTAAAGACGACAAAGAAAAGGTTTTTTGCATCGAGTAGTTACTAGAGACGATAAATGGATTTATTATGAAAATCACAAATGCAAAAAATCTTGGGGAGGCCTGGTGAAGCCAGGTCCATCGTAACCAAAGCGAGAATTCATTGCAATAAGGTTATGCTCTGTATGTGGTGGGATCAATAAAGGTGTGATATATTATGAACTACTGATGATAACTAATACGTTTGAAGCGAGCTACAGAGGAAAAACGACCAGGACGAGTGAATAGACACAACAAGTTAATTTGTCAGCACGACAATGCAAAATCACGTATTGGGAAGTTTTACCCCACCTACCGTATTCACTGCTTCAGATTATTACCTATTCCGGTCAATGCAGCTGTCTCTGGCTTACAAAAAAGGGCGCAGTCATATCCACACACCTAATATATTTATTAATAATGTTACTGACAGAGATGCTTCCAGCCATTATGTAATTCAAATAAACTAATCAATATGCAAAGTGATTTTCGATCGTAACTTGATTCATCAGCAGGGTATAAAGCCGCTGGTCGTAATCTCTAAACAAATGATATCAAAATACGATAATAAAATAATAACAAAGCCTTGAATCATCCATCATATAAAATCAATTTTCCAATTTCTCTTCAATTCAGTTGATGACTTTGTGCCATAAATTTAAAGATATACTCATTGAACAATATACATAGATACGTCTACAAGCTACCAAGTATTATACAAAAACAAAGACTAAAAATAAATTGACATCCGTTTTATTCTCATAATCCAAAATTCCAAAAATAACCTCAAGCCATATTACCTGTGTAATGTCTGTCGTATAGGTACTCGTACTCGTACGTATATAAAACACAAATTTATGTATTCCTACCTAGTACTTCGTCGACTTCCATAACAATAACATACTGATACATACACACACACACACACACACATGTATCGAGGACGACGACGACACAAATTAAAACATAACATTATCTAAAAAATGAAAATATGAAAAACTGTCGTACATAAAAAATAGCAACAAAAAGGTAAAAAATTTTGATTTCATTCGCGCTATGCAAACGTACGTCAGTAATCATAAACCAGAAATATCGCAAGCGTCGTACACCTCACCTGGGACGTGCGTAATTTTATGATTTTTCCGCTTCCAGTACATATATAACACTCGTATATTATGTACGTATTTTGGTTGGAAGGAGTTACACGTTATATACCTCCAAATCTAATAATTAGTTATTACTATATATTATGTATATTATTATTAACTCACCTGCTACTTGTAATGTAGCGTTACGACTTCTTGCTACACCCAACTCATTTTTTGCCTCACACCAGTAGACGCCAGCATCTGGTTCACGTCTTGAATTTACTACCTGTAAGAAAATAGAAGCAAATATAATACCGCCATATATACTTGTTGTTCTTATGATTATTATTATTATTATTACTATTATTACTAATATTGTTGTTTTTGCTAGAAAATCTTGATGATTTTCCTTTTTTTGTGTATGTGAAAATTTATTATATTGAAACAATGTACGTCGTATATAAATAAGGTAAAGTACCTGTACTTATTTCGTATACGTGTGACAAATTATACTCGAGCTTTTTTTTTTGTATTTTAGAGCAGGTATAGAGCAATATAAACACACATACATATACATATATTGTATAGATTGACATAAAGTTTTCCACTTAGTGCTTTTCATATAATATGGTACATGTAGCAATTTTTACCAAGTTATGCGAGATGACATTTACTCGCGGAAATAAAATGATTGATGTGTATGGTTGAGATATGCGGGGGTACGAGGTACAACGGGGTTTAAAAGTTTATATTGAAATATATTGCGTGTTTTGTGTAATCGTGTAGATGGTTTTAATTGAAAATAAACACTTAACAATTATTACTCACTTAGCTTTCAACGGAATAGTGCGATGACATGAACTGAAGTTGTTTTGTTTTCCCAGTTGAGGAGCAAATACAAAATTCGTGCAAGGTTGAAATTCCAATTATTTCAAGA
Source organism: Nephrotoma guestfalica (assembly GCA_963691935.1). Lineage (NCBI taxonomy): Eukaryota > Metazoa > Arthropoda > Insecta > Diptera > Tipulidae > Nephrotoma > Nephrotoma guestfalica. The sequence continues at coordinate 52,770,049 of OY829913.1, read as the reverse complement.
GACGGCTCATTAATATCTTAAATAACAGTCGCCGCTCTACCAAAAGCTTGCGGTGTTATAGGGTCGGTTGGTTTTCACAAACTTTTCTTTATAATATGTGGCGTGTTGGCATTTTAGTCAAATACATTCCATCAGTTGATGACACGCGCAGGCTAATATTGCATGTGTGCGTTATCAGCATAGAACTTAATATACGAGTAGTTGCAACTTTGTTGTGGTCAAATTAGATTTCAATTGAAAAGAAATTCAATCTAATTTCTTTTATTTTCAAATCAACAATATGGTGCAACTTTGTATCTTCGTCTACTACCGCGCACGTTGTGCAACACGCAACACACATAGCGCGACATGTGGCACTGGAAATTAGTGGGAAAGTGTGAAGAAAAGGATCTCACTATGGGGAGTTCAATTTTGGTTGCGGTGCCGATTGTGTTTTTGGGATTTAGTTGTAATTTTAAGTTGCAATTTGCTTTCCTTTTCGGGCATTTGAGTTTTTTTTTCTTGTGATAGTAAAAAATAATGACAACAGAAAACCCTTTATTTCTTCTACATAAGTAAATTGCAGCACGATTTATACCTTATATCTACTACTTTAAAAAGAATCACAAAACTTTTATACAAATATACGTAGGTCATACGCTCGCGCGATCATAAATTTGTTGTACTATCATTATAAATTACGAATGCGGATCCAATATCTATACCAAAAGATCAATTATTAATCGTTGCATTGCAATTAATATTTTGAACTTAATTTTGGCGGTTGTTAGAGTAACTGATCATTAATCCATGGTATAAAATTTGAAAATAAACATAGCGGATCCAATATTTCTAACTTTCTTTTTCTCAAGTCAACCGATATTAATGAAAATTAGTGAGGGGGCTTTTGAGGAATTGATTGCAATGGGTTTCGGTTTCCGAAAAATTCGTACAGTGGGGCGCCAGCGGAACCCGTGTACCTATTTCTATTTATTTGCGCTTCAGCTCAACCTACGTTGATGAAAATTACTGAGGAAGGGGAGGTCCTTCGAGTATCGGAAATATATTGATTGCGATGGGTTTTGGTTCCCGAAAAATTGGATCAGGACTTCGTCCGAGTTCTTTTTTTGGTTGCCTGGGAACTGAAACAACCATTTCTTAACCGATTATGATAGGATTTGGTATGTTGCATGGAAATGACATTCTAAAAGGATTTTTTTCGTAAATATGGACACTTGAGATGAAACTCAGCTACTTCTTAATCGGATTATTGTGAGATTGGGTATATTGGATGGAATTGCGATTTTAAAATGATTTTTGGAAGAAGTTCCGGAATATGGCCACCTGGGACGAAACTCGGCCATTTTATAACCGATTATGATGGGATTTTGCATAATGGTGATGTGATGATAAAATGGTAATGGCTAATCTACTAGAAGACTTAAACTTTCATTTTTCTGTATTTTCATACAAAATACCCAGGCAACCTCCTACAGTTTCCTATCTATTCATTGGAATACATCAAAATAATTGATTTTTCCGTTTGACCCTAAACCCCTATCTATGAATTTGAGCCGAATTTAAAACAAATTGGAAGATATAATTTCTATTTTAATTTCCGCAGCCATATTGGATCAGTCATATTTATTTCAATATTTTGGATCAAGGATTCATCATCAGTTACATAAGACTCTTTATACGAAATTCAAACTAATTAAAAGCAACGATTAATAATTGGTCTTTCGCCGGCCCTATGTAACCCGATTTCTTGATTTATAAAATTTGTAGAACGAATTTATAATCATCGACCCCAAAACCCATTTTACTAAAGATTTTGTAACTTTACGACACAAACTTCTCGATTTTTCTCGATCTCCATCTTTTATTCAATATTAATTAATTTATTCAATATATATATATATATATATATATATTTATATTTATATATATAATATACATATAAAGGGTGTTTTTTTAAGAGGTTGCCGATTTTTTTTTTGAATAAAACACATATAAAATTATGAAATGACCAAAATTTTTTTTTATTTGGTAGATAATTTTTTGGCATTTAACATTTAAACACAATTTCTGGCATATGGCTACCACGACTATTTTTCACAAATGTCATTCTGGAGGTCCAATTTTCCAGCACTTTTTCAAGCATTTGAGGGCGTATGTCAGCAATGACACGTTGAATATTGGTTTCCAAAGCGTCAATCGATTGAGGTTTATCCACATAAACCAATGACTTCACGTATCCCCACAAAAAGTAATCGAGTGGCGTCAAATCGCACGAACGCGGAGGCCAATTCACCGGACCATTTCTCGAAATAATGTTGTCGTTGAAAGTTTCTTTCAATAAGTCGATTGTTTCACGTGCTGTATGGCAAGTGGCACCATCTTGTTGAAACCACATTTCATTCATATCCATATCTTCAAGATTTGACAACAAAAACTCATTTAACATGGTTCTGTATCGATTTCCATTCACGGTAACGCGTCGTCCTTCCTCATTTTTAAAGAAATATGGACCGATGATCCCACCAGCCCATAGACCGCACCAAACAGTACATTTATCAGGATGCATTGGTAATTCTAGAACGGCGTGTGGATTATCTTTGCTCCAAATGCGACAATTTTGTTTGTTGACGTATCCATTTAACCAAAAATGCGCCTCATCACTGAAGAGAATTTTACGGTAAAAAAATGGATCTTCGTTCAATTGATTTAACGACCAATCACTGAATTCACGGCGCAAACGATGGTCGTGTGGCTTTAATTCTTGCACCAATTGAATTTTGTATGGCACCAAACCCAAATCTTTACGTAAAATTTTCCATAAAGTCGATGGACAAAGTCCAATTTGCTGAGCACGACGACGAATCGATAAATTGTCGTTTTCTTCGACACTGGCCTCAACGACAGCAATATTTTCTTCTGTACGAACTCTTCTCATTCTTGTCGGTGGCTTGGCATCCAAAAGAGTGAATGTAGACCGAAATTTGGTAATTACGTTCTTTATGGTGGTCTCTGACGGACGATTATGTGCACCATAAAATTCACGAAGTGCTCTATAAACATTTTTAATTGAACACTGATTTTGAAAATAAATTTCCACGATTTGAAAACGTTGTTCTGGAGTTAACCTATTCATAATGATTTGCCAAACAATACTGAGTAGAAATGCCACTTTGAGCTGTCAAAACAACTGTCATAAAATAAAACGACATCTATCGGAAAAACAAACCTCCTAAAAAAACACCCGTTATTAGAATGGCTCAATAACGGGTTCTGATTATACAGTTTTTAGATTGTCAATTTATATTCCTCTCTTATTTTGACTATATATTATTTCGAACAGCAATACGTTAAAATACAATTTTAAAAGAGTTTGAAGCATCCCATTCTAAAAAAATCGGCATCTCTAGAAATTTTTAAGTAAAGTATCCCGTTTAAGGTCCAGACAACGAAATAACATATTTTTCGTTTTGTTACTTCTAATTGATCTTGAATTTGGTAGTAATATGGGTAATCTTGTATATATTTGATAAACTTGATTTTTTTTACTTCATTGCTTCTAATGGATGTATTTCTCTGAAACTGTAAGGACACTAGTTGATAAACATGCTATTCGGTCTAGCTGATAAACAAGGATATTTGTCATTAATGTAAAGACCGCATTTTTCCACTTTAAATTTGGTTTCTAGTTCGAATACACTTATATAGCGTCTGAATTTGATATTTGCAGCAAATTCTCTGTCTGGCACAAGATGATTGCGGCATTCAATTTTATCAACATGCGTGTTTGCATAGGGCGTTGCCTTTAAAATATTGGCATACACGCTTGCATCGCGGGTACCTATCACACTATTGTATCTTATTCCATACAAACGTTCACTATTACAAAATCTCTCTACTATAGCCGAAGTTTCCATATTTGTTGAAGGACCACAAAAATTATGATTGCAATCGTGCTCTACTAGTTACAATTTGTTTTTTATTTTCCGCTTTTTCGCAAATACTACAATATTTATAACCGTACTCCAAATTACTTTGTTGGTAGTGGAATAATGGCGCCAACGCCAGATAGAAAACCATAGTAGCTTCCGGCTCCGTATGTTCTTTTGGAATAGCAACCCTGTAAGAACAGGGACGTCATCTTTGTCAACATCACCTTGGTCGAAGGCTATTTGTTTTGCCTCCATAGCTGCTTCGTACATTTGTGTATCGTATATTTTAGAATAAGGGGTGGTGTTGGGTACTCTCAAACCGAAGCACTCTTCGGTTTGAGAGCACCCAACACCAATCGATACTCCTCCCAAAACGCTCTGATATTTTAAGCTCTGATTCATTCGCATGAATTACACTCAGTGATTTTTTGTGTTGTTATGCTTAACTTGATGTAGCACATATCTCAGACGAAAAATAATTTTGTCATTAATCCTATTTTTTTTTTCACCAACAATCTTCAAATTTTGTATGGAACATCCAAATGCTGTGCTATGTTCACTTATTTTAATTAAGCGTTGCCAAAAATATTTCATTTCCACTATTTTATTTCCCACTAACTTGTATTCAGGATCATTAGGAAAATCTGATTCTTCAAGTATGAGACCATCGTCATTGTTGTGTCAATGCCAAATCTATTTCGTTCCTCTCAAAGTAACCGCCCCCCCCCCCTCGGCCTCAATACTCTTGTGCCAACGTGTTTTCCAATCCTCGAAACAGTTGTTAAAGCCAATTTCCGGAATAGCCTCCAGTCGCGTAGCGATTCACGTTTAATGTCTTCAATTGACTCAAAACGGTTTCCCCGGAGCGGTCGTTTGAGTTTGCTGAACAGGCAGAAGTCACACGGAGCTAAATCAGGCGAATACGGTGGTTGCGGAACGTTATCAAAAAAATCAGCAAGCCTAACTGATGCGCGTGTTTGTTGTTTGCGACTACCAGCAAATTAAATTTTTTTTTTTCATTAAATTTTATATATATATATATATATATATATATATATATATATATATATATATATATATATATATATATATATATATATATATATATATATATATATATATATATTTTGGGGGTTTTGGGGCTCGAGTATAGTTTGAATAGTTTATAATTATATAAGTATCGTTCCTCTATTACCGTTTATATTGCTGGTATTATTTGGCTTTATTTGTTTTGTTTCAGATTTTGATATTTGACGTTAACCTGGCTTTTGAAGAAGAAACTAATTATTTATTTAAAAAATTTTGCATGTAAGTATTGTTGTTAAAGTGCGCCACGATTCGCGATGTCCACCAAGAGTGTTTCTTTGCCCTCCATTTTATTAAAATCCATGCTTCGGACTAGGTCCAATTTGCTTAATATGGTTAGTTTAAACGTCCAGAGTCTGATTTTAAATATTGACGAACTTCGTCATACTTTTTATGGGATCCCAGTTGATGTCTTTTGCTTATCGGAAACGTTTCTATCGTCCGATATTCGCGATTCCGCGTTGGCCATTAATGGTTATAATTTGTTCAGGCGCGATAGAGCTAATCCACCGGTTAATTATGGTGGAGTATGCCTCTATGTTAACGAGCATATTAAATGTAATGTTGTATCGGTACTCCTCTCAATTTCTCAAAGGCTCGTTTCTGACTTTGAGTTTCCTTATCTAAATGTCTTCGTGAATAAGCGGAAATTCCTTTTTGGTGTGGTTTATAATCCTCCTAAAACGAACAAGAGCCCGTATGCTCAATTTAAAAAATCGCTTTGAGTGTCTTTTTAGCTATTTTTCCTCTCGGTATGATGAGGTTTTCATTTCGGGTGATTTCAATTTTGGTATTTCTCAAGAGACTTTATTTTCTCGTAGCTATTTAAATATCTTAAATAGCATAAACCTTTCAGTTTATAACACTGAAGCGCCCACTTACTCTTATGCAACCGCAAGTGGTGGTTCTTATTCTCTCATTGATCATGTTGTCGCTTCTGCTGATAATTCCATTTGATTTTTCAATCAATTGTCTCTTGGTATTGGTTCTCATCACGATCTCCTTGTTTTTTCTGTTAATTATTACTCTCCTCCTAAAAGTTTCAGCTTTAGGGATTTTTTTAAAATTGATGAATCTCACCTTTCATCAATTTGTGGCTCTATTTGTTGGGACAATATTTTTTCTCTTAGTACTTCTACCGATCCAATTGACTATTTTAATTCCTCTTGTAATTATGTGTTTAATAACCGGACAAGTGGTGCAGTGGTTAAAGCTTCGGCACTTGGACCGGGAGGTGCTGAGTTCGAATCCCATCAGTGACTAGATAGATGCAAATTGAATTGTCATCATCGATTACGATGATACAACTAAGACCCTCTGATGGAGTGCAGAATTCCGTGTCACGCGCCGACCCACCTTCCATGTCAATGTACAGGTTGACATGGAGCTTGCAATGCGCAGGTGGTATACTGTAGTTGTGTGAGTAGGTGAAGTAGCTGGGTTAATGATGTGAAGTGAATGAGTGGTATCACAATGGACCTAAAAATTGGCCTAAGTGTGCAGTAAGCAACCACTGAAACCTAACCTATGTGTTTAATAATTGCGTTCCTCTCACTACTGTTTATTTTAGACCTAGATCCCCCCCTTGGATGACGGAAGAGATTTTGAATGCTATTTCTGTTCGTTTTTCCAAATATCGTCTTTGGAAAATGAGCCCAAATTCTTGGTCTTATCTAGCTTATAAGCAATCTCGAAATAGAGTGGTAAGTTTAATTCGTATCGCTAAGCAAAATTTTTTCAAGGATAAGTTAGATCCCTCACTTCGCTCTAAGATATTTTGGCGTAACGTTCGCAATTTGGGCCTTGGTAGTTGCAAAGGGGGTGCTTCGGTAAATTTCAAAGCTAATGATTTTAACCATTACCTAAGTAATTCTAGTTCCACCCATGATATTTCCAATATTGATTTAGTATCCGTGGAATCCCTAAATTATTTTTCGTTTGCAAATATATCTATTGCCGATTTGCATTCTGCAATTTGGGAAGTTAAATCGCAATCCACTGGTCTAGATATGGTTAGTTTAAAATTTGTTAAGCGCAATTTTTCTATTGCATCAAGATATTTGTTACATATTTTTAATTTTATTTTAACGACCTTTTTTTATCTCGCCCAGTGGAAGTTGAGTAAAATCATTCCGTTCCTAAAATTAGCAATCCTTCTGAGCTTTTCCATTTCCGACCTATTAGTATTTAAAGTTCTCTGTCCAAGGCGTTTGAATTGGTAGTAAAAACCCAAATTCAATCTCATATCGATAGCTTTAATTTGCTTAGTATTTTTCAATCGGATTTTAGAAGATTCTACGGTACTACCACTGCTTTACTGAATGTTTGTGATGATATTCGTCGTAGTATGAGTAAAAGAGAAATGACTTGCCTTACTTTGTTGGATTTTTCTAAAGCGTTCGATTCAATTAATCACCAAATTTTGTTTAATAAGCTTATTTCGAACTTTTATTTTTCTCTCTCTGCTGCTAAATTGATTTTAGACTATATTTCGGGTCGTTTTCAGGCAGTCTTTTTTGACACCTGTCTGTTCTGGCGTTCCTCAGGGGTCGGTTTTTGGTCCAATACTATTCTCAATGCACATTAATGACGTAGCATGTTCGATTCGCCATTCTTCTTTTCATATTTTTGCTGATGATGTGCAAATTTATAGGAGTAGTGGCTTAGATAATGATTCCATTAACTTGGAATGATTTGGTAAGAATTTATAATTGGTCATTATCTGCCCGACTCGCTCTTAATGCTCGTAAATCTCAGTCTATTATAATTTATAAAAAATCTATAGATGCTTCCTCTTTTCCTGGAATTTTTCTCGGTGATTCATTAATTTCATTTTCTAATCCAGTTAGAAATTTATGGTTAAATTTCAATAAAACTCTTACTTGGGGTGATAACTTGATTAAGGTTCGCAAAACGGTTTTTGGAATGTTTAGTTGTTTGTATAAAGTTGTAGGGTTCACTGATATTAATTTCAAAAAGCGTATGTTTCTCTCGCATTTTCTTCCACATTTTCTATATGGGGACGTTGTTTTGTTTGGTATGCTTCAGGAGTATATGAATGTTCTCGAAAGATGTTTCAATGTTTGTACTCGGTTCGTTTTTAGTATTAGGAAATATAATCATATTTCTCCCTTGTTAAATTTGGTTCTGGGTTGTAATTTAGTTGATTTTTATAAACTTCGCGTTTGCTTTTTTATTTTTAAGCTTCTCAGGACTAAGCAACCTCTCCATTTATTTAATAAGTTATTGTTCAGTAGGTCTTATTCTTCAAATTTACGTTTACTTCCCCCTATAAACTTGTGTAGGTCTCTAAATACTTCGTATTCACTTCTTACAGTATCCTCCGTAACAAATGAGCTTGAGCTCAATATGGAGGGTATTAGCAAGGAGTGGATTTGTTTTTTGAAAAAATCTGAGGTTTTTATGCCTAATGGAAGTATTTTTTGTTGTTGATGTTCATTTATTATGCTTCCACAAGTGCTTTTCCTCTACTAAAATTGTTATGTCAATCTATCAATCAATAAATCAATATGGGTGGAATTTTTGGCGAAAAAATCACGTAAAACCAATGCAGTATGAGAAGGTGCATTATCGTGGTGCAAAAACCAAGAGTTGTCCACCCATAATTTTGGCATTTTTTACGAATTACTTCGCGCGAACGGCACATAACACTCAAATAGTATTCCCTGTTGACAGTTTGGCCGGTCGGAAGGAATTCGGAGTGCACCACACCTCGATAATCGAAGAAAACTGTCAATTCATCGTCTGCTTATAATACGTTTCATCACATCCTGGTAGTCGGAAAGCATTGTTTCACAGACGTCAACGCGACGCTGTTTTCCCCAAAAATTGAGTGATTTTGGAACTAATCGTGCTTTCACTTTTCTTAGGCCTAAATGATCTTTCAAAATGGTTTTCACTGATCCTTTCGATATTTCAACGATGCCAGTAAGGTCTCTGACTGTTAATCGTTGATTCTCGAGCACCAATTCCTTGATTTTATTAACGTCTTGATCATCAGTTGATGTTGATGGCCGTCCTAGACGTGGTTCGTCGTCAACACGTTCTCGACCCTCTTTGAACAATTTGTACCAACCAAAAACACTTGCTCGCGATATACAATTATCACCGAAGGCCTTTTGCAACATTCTGAACGTTTCGGCACCACAAAATTGATTCCGCACACAAAATTTAATGGAACTTGTTTGTTGAATAATTTCACTCATTGTAAAAATCGCCGAATGCATTTTTTGTACTTCAGAAAGACAAGCGTATACTAACCACTAATGATTATTTTGATGTGACATTTGGCACAGATGTCACTGACAGTCATTCTACGCGAAATTAAAATTAAAAAGTCTTACTACTTTTTGCCCACAGTAGTATATACCTATTGCCTACACTGCACATTATATAGCAAATTATTATAATAAAAATTACCACTTATACGTATCCAATGCGTTCTCGTTTATAAAAACTCCTTTTCCTTCTCCGTATTTGAATTTTCGCGACACAAGTGTTATCGTTTTCAAGTTTTTATGTTTATATACAGGGTGTCCCAGAATGAATGGATAAGCCTGAAACATCTTATAGTAGAGCTATTGGACGCTCAAAATAAAATACAAATAAATTAAATCCATCGGTTTTTTGGTGTTATAATATTCATGGACTATACTAACACATATGCAGTAAATAGTATGAGTAGATATTGCACTTTTTTTTAAAAAAAAAATCTAAACTTCAACTTTCAGCATGAAATGTGGTAAAAAAAATTTTTTATAAAAGTTTGAGCGTTTTTGGTGAAAAAAAAAATGTATGAGAACCTAAGTGGATGGCAGATTCTCAAATGGTATAATGCATCCTTTTATCTAATGTAAATACGAGGTTATTGCTATTAATATGCAGAAGGAGTAAATTGAATTAAATAACAAAATTTTAAAAATTGGATTCTTTCTTGAGCACCTAAGCGTGCTCTGCGCTACCGTTCTTTTGTTCATAAAATGTATTAACCGTTAAATAATTAAACATTAACATTATTAAACATTAAATTAATGCATCACTCGACTTGTTCGACATCGCATGTGTTTATTCCGTTTTTCTGGCTTGTATCTGGGCGGATTTATGTATATCAAAATGCCACGTAATCAGTCACAAGAATACGCAAACATGCATTATATTTATGGTGAATGCAGAATCAACGCAAATTCAGCTGCAGCCCTTTATAGGGAAAGATATCCAACGGTTGTTACTCGGAAGGAAGATTACCTGGCAGCGATGTTGGTGGTACTAGCACTGGAAGAGCCGGTAATATTGACACTGAAGTAACGGTGCTTGAGGAAATTGAGCAAGATCCGCCTACCTCTACAAGAGCAATAGCATGACGCACTGGAATCGCAATATCGAACGTGCACCATGTATTGAAAAAAAAAATAAGTTCCACCTCTACCATATTAGACGCGTGCAAACTCTGGAACCAAGAGACTACTACGCAAGATTGTGTTTTTGTCGACAGATGCTTGAGAAAATAGAACAAGATCCGTTATTCTTCAATAATATTCTATGGAGCGACGAATCAACACTGAATGGATGCTTTAACATGCACAATCTTCACAGCTAGCAACTTTCGAATTCTCATCTAATGCGAGAAAACAGATCCCAGTACAAATTCAAAATAAATTATTGGACCGGCATATTGAACGGAAAGATATTGGCCCATTTGAACTGCCCGGGAACTTGTCTAGCCAAAGGATTGGACTTTCTTCAAAATGATCTGCCGAATTTATTGGAAGAGGTGTCCGAAAAGGTGAGAGAATCCCATTCGCTCCAAAATGATGAATGTCCTGCGCACTATGCAGTAAACGTTTGGTCATATTTGAATTCCATTTAAATCCGCTTGATTTTTTTTACTGGGGCTGCCTGAAAGAAGAGGGCTACTCTAAAATGATCAGGAGTTTAGAAGAGTTACGTAGTCGTGTCCAGGAAGCCACTTCAAAAATTACTCAACGGCGTTATGTGTGACTTCTCAAAAGAGCTTCTATTCGGAGATGTCGGTAGTGTATCAGAGTCGGTGGCAGACAGTTTGAGCATTTACTGTAAATGATAGGTTAAATAAAGTATTATCAATGTGTAACGTTGTTTTTTATGAAGCCCTTACCATCAGATACAGTTTAAGACAAGAAATAATCCAATTTTTAAAATTTTGTTATTTAATCGAATTTACTCCTTCTGCATATTAATAGCAATAACCCTCGTATTTACATTAGATAAAAGGATGCATTGTGTCATGTATATCATTCTATTACGATATAACAATCGTAATCTAAAGTAAACAGAAATATTTCATTTCTTTCAGCAAAAATTTGTTGGTCTAAGTGACGTAATTAAATATAAATTTCTGAAAATCATTAAATTACTCAATCTTTTGATGCTCAATCGCTTCCACAGACCATTCTATAAAAGTGTCGGATTAGGACGAATGATTTTTAGATGAATTTTACAGTCGCAATTTGACTGGAATAACAATAAAATAGTTTACAAAATAATAAATCAAATCATTAGAAAGTAATGATTAGAAATTACTTCAAACATCACCAAATAGAATTAAAGAATGAAAAGAACAAAACAAACAAACTGCCCATTTGGATTTTTGTTAACTTAACTACCCATTGGTTTCAATAAAAATAATTAAGATTTCGTTTACCACGCAGGGCGGCTGTTAGCCTGGTGACATACTTCATGCTAAGTATATGTATTTGAAGCAACACTGCAATCGAATTGCTTGAGCACATGCAAACTACCGCTGCTGCGTTCAATTATTTGAAGAATTCTATATTAAACATGATTCCGTATTCGAACTGACTAGTGTGCACCATCACCATTTCAAAGTTTCCGACATGGTAAATAATTATTGATTTATGTAAAGTTAGAAAGTTGGTTGAAGACCTTCCGTTGATTAAGTTCCTTCGACTCAGTATGGAGATGAGGTCCTATTTTTTACCTGAATTGAACATCATACATACTTCAGGTAATATTAGACTTTTGTGGAAAATTGTATAACCGTTATTTAATATAGATGGCACTACAGTGTGTTCGACACCACTGATAGTTCTTGATCGAAACCGGTATGTTGTGAACATTTCTTCCATTCGCTAGTACAAAATTTTCTCGTTTTATTTTAACCCTAGCGGCCTGCAAGTCTGGTAAATTGGCAACGACCCAAAGTAACATGGCCGGTCCTCCTTGATTACTCGGCCCTTATCCCCTTATATATATTGATATTTTGGCACTTTGCTACGTTATACTTTGGAGTTATTGTGATGATCGTTTGTTGATCCAAACTTTTGATGTTCAAAACATCTTGACATGCGAGTTGGTGATAATTTCTATTCTACAATTGCGATATGTACAATTGTCTCAACACCGATTGTTCGTTATTTTTGTACTATTCCTTGGATAGTAATTACAGTTATTTAAGCAGCTCTCTTTGTTGTTAAGTGATGAGTAGAATCACCGCGCCAAATTTACTACTGCTGTGTACAGGCTTCCATTCTTTCCAGAAAGCTTAGTAGTTCGAAAATAACCCTGTTACTCTACCCCGATTCCTGCAATGGGTGTCCCAATTTCTAACCAGTGATCCTCTCTGATATAATAAATATGATCACAAAACTCATTTATTGGTATCCAATCGATCATGATAATTTTTTTGCCCTCTTTATCACAATTGGCAGTCCTACCGTTTACTTCGAGGAGCTCAACCGCGAGAATGATAAGTCATTATCAAGTAAGCCGGGGCCTCATTATCAAGTGAGAATGATACATACGCCGATTGGTCGTGGAGTTCATAATGAACGTAGATATTACTGCATAATAAAAGAAACATTGGGATTCATCTGAAGAAGAATTCACGGAACTCACAAGGATAACACTGAGGGAAAACACCGTGCAACTCACTCACTTTCACAATCCGTTTCACTTTCACGTTCCGTTAACAATTAAATATAAATTATTTTGATTTATTACAGTTTTAAGCGGAACCACTCGACTTAACCCATCATTGCTATTGTGGTCGGAGTTGCCAACAGAGTTTGACCCGAAAACTCTGGGGTTAGAATAATTTTTCTGGTGCCATAGGTTTGAACGGTATTTTTTGGATCACACGCATTATTTCAAATATTCAAAAACCAAATAAAACCGATTGATTAGTTGGAAGACTAATGTGAACTCTTTTAAGAAATGGTAAGCTCATTCCCTTCCAGAATTTAATTTTAACATCTTGTTTTTGAAATTTACTGCTTTCTGAAATTTAAAACTTGCTCTTGTTTAGTGATTTGATTTTTGGCAAGTGTTACAATTATGCCAATAATAAAATTACAGAAATAAAATTTTGTTCAAAAAGATTTGATCTGTTTTCTCATGGTGCATTAATTGGTCATTGGATTGGCTTCCTTGATGAGAACGAAGCATTTTTAGCATTGGGTTGTTTAGCGGGCCACTTTATTCTAGCCAGGAGCGAGGTTAGATATTCGCATTACCATTTTTTCTAGAAATATCGCGTAAGCTTCTGTGCTAGTTTCCATCGCGATAAAAGATTGGCCAAGAGGTGCGATTTTTTTTTGATAATTTAATCTTTGATATCTGTTCTGGGCCCGGGTTCGAAGCACACCCAATGGCGTCAAAATAATTGGCGTCATCAGCTGTTCAGGATTTGACACCAACAACTCGAAAAATCTGCGTTTTTGCCAACTTATGATAAATTTGGTGGTATGAAATGCCAAATAATTTGAATTCTCTCAAAAAAGTTGAGACGAAATAAAATTTAAAATTTGTTCTAAGAATTTGATTAATTCACATAATGGATTATTTGCTCTCTTAAAATTCGAAGCGTTATCAACGTAAATATCTCTATATATCCCTCTTCTGGTCATAAACCATATGAGTGCTCGTAAAAATGAATCGGTAATCAAGTCATGTGAAGTAGAATGCCTTAATCTACAGGCAAAAAAGTCATAGACGCAGATTTTATATGACCGCTAATCCGAGTAAGACCGTCATAGATTTTAAGTGGCCCGGAGAATCTAAGCCTATTTCACTTCTCGGCTGGTAATTCGAATCTTCAGTAGTCTCGATCCATGGCTAACACACTGGAACGATCCGCAATAACCGATGATTGAGAAGTTCGATCAGTCAATCACGCTGCACAATCACCCAACTTTTGCTTAGTCGGTATGTTGCCATGATGCCAAAGAAATTGAGTCTGCATTTGGGTCGCTTCGTCGCTTATAAAATAGTTCGACTGTTTTGGCGGGGCAGACGACCATATATACTCTATTTTCAGGTTGATCATTTGGCGTTTTCCCACTGAAATAATCAATTTCGTAATATTGTGCGACAGAGCTCAAAAGGTGAAAATTCGATATACATATTGGAGGAGGCAAACCGAAGATGGCGATTTTAAGTTGGTAGTGAGGTTAGGCTCATCAGAAATTGACAGGCCAGAGAATAATTTAAATAGATACATTCATTAATACACGAGCGGGCGACGCTCATAAATTAGCCATACACACTGGCATTGACGAAATCAATAATAAATAAGCGACGTCCACGGAAGTTCATAACTTGATTTTTCTCGTTCGTCTCGAAAATACCAAAAAGCAAAAATAAAACAAATACTCTCTTTCTCTCTCTCTCTCTCTCTCTCTCTCTCTCTCTCTCTCTCTCTCTCTCTCTCTCTCTCTCTCTCTCTCTCTCTCTCTCTCTCTTACAATCTGTCATCCGGTGAACAATTTGCGTGCCGAAAAAAACATTTTTCGTAAGACTAAAATAATACAAATCTCTGGATGAGGAATTTCAATATCTACGCAAGCTTCGACTGCTATAATTTTATTATCAAGCTCTTTAAATCGGCCAGCAACTTCTTTTTAAAGGTTCTTTATCTGTTCTTTATCACTTCTTCCCTTCTCTTCGGAAGGTTGGACCTACTGCTCTTCAATTTGATTAACCGATGTCATCCCTGATGGGATGACTAGCGTCGGTGTTGATTGTTGACAGCTATGTCCTCCGGTATCACTAGTTATTTCCTTTTAATCCTGTTAAGTTTATCCTTTAAATCCTGCGATATCAATTTGTTCACGTTAATATAATAACCATTTACTCCTCTTCGGAAAGTCGGACTAGATTATTCTTCAATTGAGATAAACGATATCATCCCTGAAGGTTCCAGCGTACGAGGGTGAAGCAATAGAAGCTTATTTGTGTTTCCTTCTAAAAATCCTACTGCCTATTTTAACATTTCAATTTATTTAATCTTCTCAGTTTTGAAGAAGAAAATTAAAGCACTTTTTCGCCTAAATACAGGGTGTCCGCCGGGAAGGTATACTACTTTGTTTGTTTATGATTTTTGATTAAATGAAAGAGAATGGATCTTATATTGATAAATGTTTTATTTAATGTCGGCAATTATGTATGGAATACAATATCAGATAAATGTCCGCCTCTGTTAGCCTCACAAATGCCAGCCCTTTTGAGCACATTTTTCATTACATTCTCACACATTTCACGCGGTATTTCATTAATTTCATCACGAATATTTTGTTTGAGTTGCTCAAGCGTTTCTGGTTTGTTTGCATAAGCCTTGCTTTTTAGATATCCCCACAAAACGAAGTCCGGAGCAGTCAAATCAGGCAACCGTGGGGGCCAATCAACATCACCATTTTTTGAAATAACTTGTTGTGGAAAGATTTCTCGCAGTAATTTCATTGTAATCCTGGCTGTATGCGATGTGGCACCGTCTTGTTGATACCACATGTTAATCAAACCCAAAGTATGCAGTTGTGGCGTTAAAAAGTTTTCAATCATATCACGATATCGCTCCCCATTCACAGTTACCGTTACGCCGTTTTCATTTTCAAAGAAGTAAGGTCCAATGATTCCTCCTGACCAAATTGCACACCAGACTGTCACTTTTAATGGATGTAAAGGCGACTGATGAATAATGTGAGGGTTTTCCATTGCCCAGAACCGACCATTCTGTTTATTCACATATCCATTTAAATGAAAATGTGCCTCGTCACTCATTATGATTTTTTCATGAAAATCGGGGTTGTCATGGGCGTGCTGTAACATCCTATTGGCATATGTACGGCGGCGTAAATGGTCTTGTGGAAGAAGCTCTTGTGTCTACTGAATCTTAAATGGAAACAAATGCAAATCCTTGTGCAAAATTGTGGCCAAACTTGTTCTTTGAAGACTAAGCTCCTGAGCACGGCGTCGAATTGAGGTTGATGGATTGTTTTGAACACTTTCTTGAACAGCAGTAATGTTTTCAGCCGATCTTGCAGTACGTTGTGGCCCATGCTTGGGCCTATCACTTACAGACCCTCTTTCTTCGAAATCATTCACTACACGATAAATAGTGCGTTTTGTTGGCACGTTGTTTCTCCCAAAAATTTCACGTAACTTTCTCATCGTCACAGTAATCGATGATTGATTTTGATAAAATGTTTTAACGATTAAAACACGATGGTTTATCGAATATTTTTCCATAATAAATTTGCCACGTGTCTACTTCACGACTGTCAAGTATGAACTGTCACTACTAATATTCGCCTAAATGGCGGCAAAACAAAGTAGTATACCTTCTCGGCGGACACCCACATCTTAATTTCTCCTTCTAAGAATTTCGGCAAGGGAATTCTTTGTCAACCTTGTTTTCGGTTAATTTGTCGCAAAGCAAATCCTGATTATGTGATCAAACTCTGTTAAAAGTCAAATAATGTCCATCTTTCCGCAAAAGACGCAATCCAAGATAAACCACAGAATGATGAAACGATTTCTGTTATTCAGGATAGTTTCTTACGAGGTAGATCCGCATCTTCCAATATGATTGAAAACTCGATTGTCTGACGATTGGCTGACGATATGAAAGTTGAAAAAAAGCCGATTTACAATTTTGTTGGTTCGTACTTACATTTCCCAACGGAGAGATTGACCCATTAATACTAATGGTATCACCAAACCTACGACTATTAATAGAGCAAAGTAGACATCTTCGTTAAGCGCTGATCAAAAAAATGTATTGGTCCCTTTGTTTCAAAGGTAATTACCTTTGTCCGACGTAAACCTTTAGAGACAAAATTTCACA
The DNA here is from genome assembly GCA_963691935.1 of Nephrotoma guestfalica. Classification (NCBI taxonomy): domain Eukaryota; kingdom Metazoa; phylum Arthropoda; class Insecta; order Diptera; family Tipulidae; genus Nephrotoma; species Nephrotoma guestfalica. The sequence continues at coordinate 52,752,895 of OY829913.1, read as the reverse complement.
TTCTCTTTCCATACAAAATTCCATTGGACTGACAAAGGCTTCATGAAATTTCAAATGTGGCCTGAAACTCACGTTTAATTTATAAAATTCATACCGGTCGCTTGGGAAGTGGATAAAAATTAGGTTTCAAAATTTTATTTGGAGAAAACCATCGACCCCGGGCAATAAATATTCATTAAAAGCATCTTCTAAATAGGCGTCATTTTTCGCCTTTTGAATATTTTGATTTAAACCCCTTACACCAAAATATCAGAATGGTAAATCAATTTTGTTTAATTTATTCTCTTAGATCGAAAATACTTAAAACCCACAACAAAATGAAATAATTATGTTCTCAAGAGACCGAAATAATTTATTTTTTTAATCGAGACTATCTAAATTCCACGGAGCTTTTTTTCAATTATGAGTCTCCAGACTAAATCGAAGCTATTCACCTATTCCACCAGTAAAACGGCATGTTCTATCGCAACCTATTTGGCATCCATAACGAAAACATTCTACATCTACTAAAAATAAAACCAATCTGCCAAATAATGATAATGAGTAATGGGACGATTTAATTTTAAATCACCCTCGTACATTGCAATCAACATACACACGCCTTCTATTATAATGTCACAATCTGTTTTTATTATTTTTTGTCTTGTGTACTTTCTATTTCCTATACTTGGTACTCATATAACTTTCGATTTTCTTCCAACCATAGCAAACAAACAAAAAACGCACATAAATAATGTCGACAACATAAAAAACGACGGCAAGAATTATCCACCGCAATAGCACAATATTTTTATTTAAATTCTAATCTTCATAAAATCATAAATTTTTAACAGCTGCTCGACGGTGGTACTTTTATTATAAAAAATCGTCTTTAAGACAAATGTTTTATACATAAAAGTCTTACATACAGTACCATATCATCTGTGTCAAGTACAATGAGGAAAAGTGTGAAAATCTTACAGCGGCAAAATCGAGACGAGCGCGCAGTGAAAGAGGTTGATTTCATTGTCTTTAGTACTATACAACGCTGTTCGGTTCGTGTACGACTATAAAATATGCATTGTTGTTGTATCAATATTTAATACGGTATTGTTATAATAATATTGTTCCTGCATTCCGGCCCTCCGGTACCTCTGCGTACGCCCTAACCAAGTACCACCCCCATATTTATAATGTAGATACTTTCTTTCGTTCGAAGTATTTTTTTCTCGTTACTTTAATTTTCATATTTCCGTCGTTATTTTCTTCGTCGTCGGCTGAATTATATATAGACTGGCAAGGAAGGCACAGTGGAAATAACTACAGCAACACCAAAAGTCTAATTAAAATTTTCAAAAAAAAAAAGGAATAAAAACGGATGAATTAACTTTCCCTCTTGAAATTTTTTTTTTGTTGTACATATTTTTTATGTTAAGCTTTTTTTTATTCAGTGGGTGATGGAAATGGTGATGGTGTTATACTGGAATTACTTTCTCGATTTTATTTCCTCGTGTGCTTGTTGTTTTGGTTGGAAAAATTCCGATGTTATTTTTTTTATGTAATGTTACCATATGGTTAGAGGATCTTAATGTGTTTTGCGTTTGCTTTTGGCTGTGTGTATGTGTGTGCTGTGTGGGTGTGCGACAGACGAACGTATAGCAACTCGTAATTGGAATATTTAGAGCGACGCATTGTTTTAGAAGAAAATAAAGGCCAAATAAATTATGAATGTAATGGAGTGTTTGAAATTAGGTTTGGAATTTGTCAATTATGGGTTACCAAATGTAGCATTTTTGAATTTGAAACAAACAACATAAATACAAAATAAATAAATTAAATTATGTATATTCTTGCCAAAGAGTTTTGCCTGCGGTTATACCGCCAGGCTTACACAATTGTTTCTCGAGTAATAACGGAGCCATGAACATAGATTTTATTACCACTTGTTCTAACAATACAACGAGCGAGTATCTACCAAAAAACTCACAAAATATTCCAACTTATCTAATTGATTTCTAATTGAACAGAAAGGACATGGCTTACCTATATTTTTAGATCTAACTACAAACAGTTATTGCTTGTATCTAAAGACACTGAACAACAAAATTCATGGAAATCGTCAATTTCGGCGTGGCATTTATTACCTTCGAGTAGGTAGCGTGGAGTTTCCGACAAATTGACAAAAAACCTTACAAAAGCTTAAAAGTGTATATACACAAATATTCTGATTAAATTTTACCTACACTGTTCATAAGGCAGTTCTAAATGTTTTCTAGTAGCCATTTTTATATATGCGATGGGGCAGTCATAGATTTTTTTCATTTTTAAAATGTTGCTATATAGTAAAAAGTGTAGTGGCGGTTCCAAGGTCAATGACAAGGCATCGTAGAGATGTCTACGCTTAACGGTATATGGGATCATGTTAATTAGACAATTTTTAATGTTTTCTAGAAACCAACATATTTATGCGATGGGGCAATCATAGATTTTTTTCAATTTTTAAATTTTGCTTTAGTAAAAAGTGTAGTGGAGGTTCGAAGGTCAATGACAAGGCATCGAATAGAGGTCTACGCTTAACGGTATATAGGATCATGTTAACTAGACAATTGTTAATGTTTTCTAGAAGCCAACATATTTATGCGAAGGGGCAGTCGTAGATTTTTTTCATTTTTAAAATTTTGCTATTGCGAAGTGTAGTAGCGGTTCAAAGGTCAATGACAAGGCATCGTAGAGATGTCTACGCTTAACGGTATATAGGATCATGTTAACTAGACAATTGTTAATGTTTTCTAGACGCCAAGATATTCATGCGATTGCTATTGCGAAAAGTGTAGTAGCGGTTCAAAGGTCAATGACAAGGCATCGTAGAGATGTCTACGCTTAACGGTATATAGGATCATGTTAACTAGACAATTGTTAATGTTTTCTAGAAGCCAAGATATTCATGCGATGGGGCAGTCATAGATTTATTTCATTTTTTAAATTTTGCCATAGTATAAAGTGTAGTGGCCGTTCGGAGGTCAATGTCAAGGCATCGTAGAGATGTCTACGCTTAACGGTATATGAGATTAATTAACTAATTAACATAGGCAATTCTTAATGTTTTCTAGAATCCAACATATTTATGCGGTGGGCAGTTATCGATGTTTTTTAGTTTTAAAATTTTGCTATAGTAAAAAGTGTAGTGGAAGTTCGAAGGTCAATGACATCGTAGGCGTCGCCACTACACTTTTTACTATAGCAAAATTTTAAAAATGAAAAAAATCTATGACTGCCCCATCGCATAAATATGTTGTTTTTTTGAAAATATATTGAAAGGTTTTGGCTTATTGTTGTGGCTAAATTAGCTTGCCATTGTAAATTTATTTTAATTAGCATTTTATTTCGATTTACAAAACAAGGTTTTTTTTGAAAGTGTAGGGATACACTTTGTGGGCTGTTGTAAAGTTTTTGTCATTTTTAGTTTGTCGGAAACTTCACTATAGTCTTCGAGTATCAAATCAAATCCGTAATTGCTCATCTGTCAATCTGGTCAGTCTTATATTCGGCTCAGCAATAACTAGTTGTAGTAGTGTTTCGAAAGTGGCACGAAGAAACTTGAATATAAAAAGGACGAACGGGATATTTATCACGCATTAATAAATTGTGGCTTTCATTTGTTTCTAGTAATAATAAATTAAAGCGCGGCCTTTTGGACCTACTTCAATTTATCAAACATGTTAAACATTTTGAAATATAACTTAGAATTTTGATCGATCGAAGCACATTTTGGTTTATTACAAACTGTTCAATGATTCAAGGAGCCCGACATATACAGCCAATTAAAATTTTCACATTATAACTATTGGAACTACCGGACAAGTGGTGCAGTGGTTAAAGCTTCGGCACTTGGACCGGGAGGTGCTGGGTTCGAATCCCATCAGAGGCTAGCAAATCGAATTTTCATCATCGATTACGATCGGTGATGCTAATAAATACAACTAAGACCCTCTGATGGAGTGCAGAATTCCGTGTCACGCGCCGACCCACCTTCCATGTCAATGTACAGGTTGACATGGAGCTTGCAACGTGCAGGTGGTATACTGTAGTTATGTGAGTAGGTGAAGTAGGTGGGTTAATGATGTGGAGTGAATCAGTGGTATCACAATGGGCCTAAAAATTGGCCTAAGTGTGCAGTAAGAAACCTCTGAAACCTAACCTAACTATTGGAACTATTGGAGCCACAAACAGTCAATATTTGATTTTACCGCTTATCGATGTTTACGTTTTTTTCTAAATTTCTTTATCGAAAATTTGCCAACATCTTAAAAGGCATTTTCAGCAAATCGATGCACCAATAAAGTCAACTCAACAGAAGACGAGTAAGCGGTTTTGCGAAAACTATGGTTTTCAATTAATTTGGCAAAAGCTCTTAGTTCAGTCGAACTGGATATGTTGTAATTAACAGTTAATTAGGTTAGCATATTGGCGTGTGTGAAGAGATTAACAAATGCGTAGCGAAATATAATAATTCGCTAAGTCTTTCTGATTATATTTTGAATATTAGTTCAAAATGTTTTCCGTTTTTCTGTTCGGTTACTGCAGTCTGATGGAACGACCGAATTAATCAATTTAAAAAATTTAATGTTTTATTAGTGCCGAAATCAAACTTCCCAACGTATTGGTAACCTGACATCATTGTAAAAATAATAGCTGGCTATCACCCAGAAAAACCCAAAATTTCATAATTCCAGCATAATTATTGTATTTTTTTCGTTACTTCACTGTTTATAAAAATTTTCTGAATTTATTAAAATAACTAACGAATTTTTTAAAAGATATTAATCAATAAATCATAATTTATATCGGAATTCTTTCAAATATCTTTAAAATATTTAATGTACCTTTCAGATATATGATATGATAAAAGACGTAAAGGTCAACCATAATTACATCCTAGGTATGTATAGTACATTCCTTGAGCAGGCGAAATCCAATATCAAAAGCATATTTGAAAAACGAATCGTACTCCAGAATTACGCGGGCCCAGGCCCTGCCTGCATCCTCACATTGAAAGTAATATAAGGAAAGGATTAGTTAGTCACAAAAAATGACTAGAGCCCCACACAGCAAAGGCATTAGTTAGCTACTAGGATTTGTTAATTTATTAATCTGTGTTAGTTGTAACTATGGTATAGGATATATAAATTACATCATAAGTATCTATCGTCCTCAGTCGTAAATGACTGGGATAACTATAATCAATTGTATCCAAGGATCATCTCATCATATGCTGGATAAAGCTGCTGCAATACACTCTACACGATGGATACACGTTCGTAAAGGTTCGACAGCATATTTATACAAATGATGACCTAACAATTCTTAGTCCATCGTCAATTATTAAATTGGAATTCAGCATTGTTACATATCTAGCTACCTTACGCATACCAATCATTCAAAACACTCGGATATAGAATACAACATTCATGTCAGCTAAATAACGGAAACCAACACACTTGAATCAAATTAGAAAGAATATCGAATAAAATGTTATTTTGCAAAAGGCCTTTAGGAGTTGTAGCTAGAACTTTCAATGTTGTAGCTAGAATCTCCCCTAGAACTCTTATAGTGGCATTAGAATTTCATGACAAATAACAGGGACTGTGGTGGATTAGGTCTCATAATGACGTTCGTCTACCACAAATTACGTCAAAAGGCTTTTTTCATTTAAAGCATTTTGGATTGTCGTAATCTAGACAATTGTCGCAATCTAGTCGTAAAGATTATTATTTTTTGTTTTTATAAAAAAACTTGTCAAAATTAGTTGGAGTCGAAAGTCATAAATTGTACTCGTAATGTCTACATAATCAGCCTTAGACAGAGTAGACATAGCAAAACAAGACTTTGTTTCCCTCCCAACAAAAAATTGTATACGCTTAAATTCTTTACGAAAACGTTAACTTTACGTACACCCATTTACAATGGAATACCAATACACAAAAGAATCGCTCGTTTGTGATCTCCATTTTGTTTTTTGTTTGTATTAATAATTTTATAAAATATTTACTAAATGTATTTTTATAATAATTAAATAAAATAAATAATAAATTAATAATTTAATAAACTTTTATATGTAGCTTTGGAAAGGAATTCACAAAACTAAATAAATCCTAAAATGATAATAAATCTCGCGTACAAACAAACAAAACCCGAAATAAAATGTGTTCGCATTCACTTGTTTTAATCGCTCGTTAACTCTACGCTAACTCGTGGAATTTGTGAGGACAATTATTGTCACCAACACATGTATATACAAGCTTTCGCAAAATAGTTTCACTTCTCTTGTGACGTATTATACGTTTTCACAACTTTTTCTTTTCGTATAAACAAGTCTTCGCAAACTGTACATAAAAGTTATGCAATGTTTAGTGGGTTCGTCCGATTATACATCTAGATTGGGATGTTGTGTCATCACTATTTTCGACTTTCTTAGTGTATGTCCCAATTTTCAAGAATGTTAATTGATTGAATCTAATTCGCGTAAATAATTACGTGATTTACATCGCGATTCTCTTTTCTACATGTTGATAAACGTATCACGAAAAATTATTTTGTTGTCTTAGAAATTGTAGAAAAGAAATAGAATGGTGTTTAACTCGAGCAAGCTGAGAACTATAATTAGAAAACATGTAATTTTAGAAGTAAAATAGACTGCCATTTCACTCGTAGAAAAGAGATAAGCTAGCAGGCCAGATATCAGAGAAATGTTGGTGCGTTATTTTATTATATCGCATATTTCGGGGAAAAAAGCCTTTTGCGTTAGATTAGAATATGATCACTATCCAAGTAGATATTTTACGCTTCGACAGATATTTCAGAGAGAAAACTCTTTCTAAAGTAAAACAATCGATTCTGAAACACCATAAGTCTTTATCACATCTATGGCGTTTTAGAAAAATCTGATAAAGCATCGAGATAAATCGGACCTAGTCTACCCGAAATAATATTCGAACGCACCCATTGATTTCTCCTATAACTTTTGGCGTGTTTTTATTCAATTGAAGCGATTGAAAAAAGCCTTTATCCGAAAATAAATGTCTACTTCATTTGCTCTGTACAACAGAACTATGTACAGATAGAAAAATCGATGTATCCGAAAGTTCAGAAACAATAATAAAACAGAAAAACGTTTATTTTATTACTCTGAAAAAATTAAAAAACGGAAAAGGCCTTTTGAGTTATCTGTCTGCTCGCTCCGATTTAATAAAAAAAACATGCCGTACTGAATGAGAGTTAAATGATATTGATTAAGGCTTGTTCGAGTAAGATGAAAAACTTTAATATTTTTATGAAGGTTTAGTTACCTTGTTAAAGTTAGCCGAAAGTTGCCAGCCGAAAGTGAAAAAAAACGATAATACAGATAATACAGAAAATATTATTTTTTAACTTTCAGCTGAAGTAGTCGAGACAGTGACTGCTTCAGCCGAAAGATAAAAAATTATTATTAGTGAAATTTCGTAGCCGAAAGTCACCAACATACAAAATCAGCCGAAAACATAGGTATCTTAACAAACAACAAATAAAATTTTCATTTTAACCAACTTTCAAAAATTTTGTTAAAACAAAACATTAAAATTGTTATGTTTGAAAATGGTATCATTTAAAGATGTGTCGTCATATTATAACTTAAGAAAAGATAGTAACAAAAAATGTCATATCTGCTTCGTATAGCCGAAAATTGTCGATAAAGAAATTTAATAACTATCAAGCAAAGTCGTTCAACATTTGAGATTTTGCGAGATAGACATCAATCTCACTATGCCGATTTGATAGCCCATGACCATAAGTAGATTTTGATTGTAGATGGGTCTGTTGAGGCTATAGAGGTAAAATTTGGATTTTCCTAATGTTTGGTCCACAAAATCGTTCGTCACTCACGTTTTTTCCAGATAGACACCAATCTCGCCATGTTAATTCGATGGCACATAACTATTGGCAGATTTTGAATCTAGGTTTAGGGTGGGTCTGATGAGGTTATAGGGTCAAATTTTATGATCCCCATGTTTTGTCGATAAACTCGGCCATTGCCCATGACCAAAAGCAGATTTTGTGGGTCTGATGAGGTTATAGGAGCGAAATTTTATTTTCCCCATGTTTTCTCGATAAAATCGTTTGCCATTCAAGATTTTGCCAGATATACTATAGATACCAATCTGACTAAGTTAATTCTATGGCACTTGATCATAGGTAGATTTTGATTAGGAGTGGGTCTGATGAGGTTTTAGGGGTGACATGCCATATCTGTTTCATACAGCCGAAAATTGTCGATAAAGAAGTTTAGTAGTTATAAAGCAAAGTCTTCCATCATTCGCCATTTTGCCAGATGCCAGACTCCAATCTGACTATGCCGACTCGATTGCCCATGACCTTAGGTAGATTATGATTGTTTGGGGTGGGTCTGATGAGGTTATAGGGGTGAGATTTTGATTTTTCAAATGTTTTATCAATAAAATCGGTTGGCATTCCAGATTTTGCCAGATAGACACAAACCTGACTATGCAAATTCAATGGAACTTCACCATCGGCAAATTTGGAATATTGGTTTGGGGAGGGTCTAATGAGGAAGGGGTAAAATATCTATTTTCCCCATGTTTTGTCGATAAACTCGTAAATTATTCGAGTATTTGCCAGATAGATACTCATTTGACTATGCCATTTCGAGGGCCCATGACCAAAGGCAGATTTTAATTATTAGTTTGGGGTGCGTCTAATGATGTTATAGGGCTTACATTTTATTTTCCCCATGTTTTTGTCGATAAAATCGTCCATCAATCGAGATTTTGTCAGATAGACACCAATCTCACTATATGCCAATTCGATGGCACTTGATTATAGGTAGATTTTGATTATAGGTTTGGCTGGGTCTGGTGAGGTTATAGGGATGAAATGCCATATCTGTTTCATACAGCCGAAAATTGTCGATTATGAAGTTTAATAATTATCAAGCAAAATCGTCCTTCATTCGACATTTTGCCAAAAAGTCACCAATCACACTATGCCGATTCGACAGCCCATGACCATAGGTAGATTTTGATTATAGGTTTGGGGTGGGTCTGATGAGGTTATAGAAGAGAAATTTTATTTTCGCTATGTTTTTACAATAAAATCGTTTGTCATTCAAGATTTTTCCAGATAGGCCACAATCTGACTAAGAAAAATTAGTGCTAATCCAGGAGCCGAAAAAACGGGAAAAGAAAATTTCAAATTTCACCTTAAAGACGGAATAAACAAAACCCGATTTCTAAAAAAAGCAGAAATAATTTAAGCCTAATTTTAAAATTTTCTAAAGGCGGCTAAACTGATGAAATTTGGGCTTATCATAGAAATATGATTTTCATAAATTGTCATTCATAAATCGAGGAAAAACAAACTTGCCCCTAAAAGATACTATATTCAATGGATATTATGTTCAATGGAATTGGGCCGAAGAATTCTTGATTAGCACAGATTCAGCCATTATATTTTTGGTATGGCAATGAAGATACCCGACAGGATTATGCTATCTGAATTGCTTATGACTTGGGTTTTAAAACATTTTATTTTTAAACAAATATTATTGAACGCTGTACCTCTGTGTTTTGTTTTTTTGAATATATATCTTTTAGGGGCTAGTTTGTTTCTCCTCGATTTATGAATGAAAATTTATGAAAATCATATTTCTATGATAAGCACAAATTTCATCAGTTTAGCGGCCTTTAGAAAGTTTTAAAATTAGGCTTAAATTATTTCTGTTTTTTTTTTAATCGGGTTTTATTTATTCCGACTTTCAGGCGAAATTTGAAATTTTATTTTCCCGTTTTTTCGGCTCCTAGACTAGCACTAACTTTTCCTGTGAGCACTAATTAGCACAAATTGGGCTTAATCGGTATGCTAAGTTTCATTTCGAAATTCGAAAGCTTCCCTGCTGCAGTTACCCACGTTTAGCGATTCCATACTCTAAAGGAATCCAGCACAATAATTACAAGAAGCAGGAAAATATCCCAGAACCAAAGGTATCACATTTTTACAGATGTAGGTTAGCCAAACAAATTCAGTAACTTTTCTGAATTCTGTCGTAAGGTGTTTACCATAAAATCCTTTAAATATGACACGCAAAGGTAACAGTATATCACAAAATTTTAAGTCTCTATTTACAAAATATCCATAAGAGTTAATAGAGTGTTCGATATTCGTAAGAATATGATTCGATTATTAATCTGAAGAGATCAAAATGTTTGAAGCAGTCAACTGACACGATGGTTTTGGTAATTATCGTTCAACAAATACATATGGGAGTCCTTAAAATAGTTCTTCCCTAATTTATTTGGAGTACAAATCAATTCGGTCTGTTTTTTAATTTTAAAAATGAATTTATTTTTAAAAAAAATGAATGAACAAATTAATTAAAATATTGTCCATCGATGCTTACGACTTTTTCTCACCTCTCAGGCAATTTTCGAATACCATCTCGGAAAAACGTTTCGCCTTTTGAGGTGATCCAAGTTTGAAACCAATTTTCAATTAATGAATCGGTAACATGCCAAATTGTGTTGCATCCGTCAGAACAACTAGTAATCAGAAGGAGCAAGGTCCGGAGAATACGGCGGTTGCGTTAAAATATCCCACTTGAGCGACTTTTTACGAGGCCGAGCGTTGTCATGCAGAAGAATAACTTTATTATGCCTTTCCTCATATTCCGGTCGTTTTTCTCGTAACGCACGGCTCAAACGAATTAATTGTAGTCTATACCTCCTCTTTGGTCCGGCCAGATACACAGCATAACCTTCGCACCATGAATGTTCGCCTTTGGTGTTAATGTTTAGGTCGATGGACACGATTGGCCGGGCAAAGCGTACTATTTTTTCCTCTTGTGGTTATCTTAGTAGATCCACTTCTCGTCACCAGTTACTATCCGATGTAAAAATTGCTTTCTTGTTTGCTTTTGAAGCAACTGCTCGCAAGAAATAAATCGCATTTCCACGTCTCTTGGTTTCAATTCATAAGGGACCCAATTGATTTTGAATCATGTTCATAGATTTCAATCGAACGCAAACAGTTTGTTGGGTCACCCCAATGTACCGGCAAGATGCGTGAGAAGTTTTTCACTTTTTATTTCACACATATACGTATACAAATCATATTGGATTATCAAGAGTCCAATTGGATTATAATTGTTAAAGTATTAGTGCATCCTTACACTGTTAAGAAATGAATTATTTTTTCAGGAAAAATGTCGAGTGTTCGATAATGTGTTTTTCTCCGAAAAAAATTCGTGAACACTTTAAGACCCGGGTTGGGGGATGATATATGGGCTGATCAGATGAGGAATTTAATAAACTATTAGACTGTCATTTGATCAGATCATATATCATCCCCCAACCCGGGTCCCAAAGTGTTCACAATATTTTTCGAATAAAATCAAATTTGTATTGGAACAGAAAATGGTCATTAACACTCCTTACCAGAGATCCTGACTCAGGTTCCGATAATGAGTCTAAAAGCTAATTAAATTCCTCATCCGTTGAGCTCACATATCATCCCCAACTCGGGTCCGAAAGTGTTCACGAATTTTTTTCGAAGAACATCAAATTTATCTTTAAACTGAAAGTGACGATTAACACTCCTTACCAGAGATGTTGACTCAGGTTCCTATAGTGCTTCTAATAGCTAATCTAATTCCTCATTTTATCAGCTCATATATCATCCCCCAAATCGGGGCCCAAAGTGTTCACGATTTTTTTCGAAGAAAATCAAATTTGTCTTGGAACGGAAAATGGCCATTAACACTCCTTACCAGAGATGTTGACTCAGGTTCCTATAGTGTGTCTAATAGCTTATTAAATTTCTCATCCGTTGAGCCCATATATCATTCCCCAACCCGGGTTCCAAAGTGTTCACGAATGTTTTTCGAAGAAATTCAAATTTGCCTTGAAACTGAAAATGGCCATTAACACTCCTTACCAGAGATATTGACTCAGGTGCAAATAGTGCTTCTAATAGCTAATATAATTCCTCATCTGATCAGCCCATATATTATCCCCCAACCCAGGTCCCAAAGTGATCACGAATTTGTTTTCAAAGAAGATCAAATTTGTCTTGGAACGGAAAATGGCCATTAACAATCCTTACCACAGATGTTGACTCAGGTTCCGATAGTGTTCTAACAGCTTATTAAATTCCTCATCTGATCAGTCTATATATCATCCCCAACCCGGGTCCCAAAGGGTCCACGAATTCTTTTCGAGGAAAATCAAATCTGTCTTGTCTACCAGAGATGTTGACTCAGATTCCGATAGTGTTCTAACAGCTTATTAAATTCCTCATCTGACCAGCCCATACATCATCCCCCAACCCGGGTCCCAAAGGGTTCACGATTTTTTTTCGAAGAAAATCAAATTTGTCTTGAAAAGGAAAATGGCCATTAACACTCCTTACCAGAGATGTTGACTCAGATTCGGATAGTAGAAGCACTATATTAAGTTTCTCATCTGATTAGCCTATATATCATGTAATTATATTACACACAGACGTGTTGGGTTTAGTACTAATTTTCGTATAGGAACACTCAAGTTTCCTAATCAGATTTTAATTTAACAGTGTTAAACTAATACATAAATAAAAGTATGAATTTGTGAAAAAGTGCACACGCATACCGGCAAGCTACTCTTGCGTGTGAGTCGGATCTTCATCGAGCAATGCCTCTAATGCAACGTCTACGATTTTTTTTGGCTGTTCCAAGCGAGCGTTATCTTCAACACTGAAATCATCATTTTTGAAGCGTCGAAACGATTTATCGATTGGGCATTGTCACCGTAAACTTTCACAAGCATTCGATATGCTTCAGCTGCACTTTCTCCAATTAAAACAAATAATTAACACTTCCCGCAAATGCTGTTTAGTTTCACAAAATCCGACATACTCAAAATCGTAAAAAACACGTTTTGTATGAAACTCAACTGAATGTTAACGGCAGATGTCTAATATGTCTAAAACAATGGAAATCAGCTGTAACTATAAAAAATTTATTATAGCCAGAGCCACTTTTTGAAAACGGACCGAATTAATTTGTATTCCCAATAATAACATCATAACACCAATAAAATCCACAAGCGACTAATGGGAATATTTATATTTCTGATAATTACATCTTATTATATGCAACGTAAAAGTACAATAAATTGAAAAAAAAAAAAAACACTTACCTTAAGAAAAAATAATTCACCCTCCGCCAAAAATATCCTATGTGAACCAGGCAAAATTTTCAACGGCGTACCATCTTTATACCACTGTATCGTGGGTGACGGAGATCCTTCGGCTTTGCAATTCAGAGTCGCTGGTTCGTGCCGCGGCACAATCGTATCAATAGGATGTTCTGTAATCCGTGGTGCTTGTGATCCTGAGTACATGTAAAAAAAAATTAAAATAAAAAAACATATGTTAGCCATTATCGTAATCGTAATCATCATGCTTCCAGAAAAAAAAACTTATTTTTAATAATAATTTTCTACTTTTCTCGACCAGTCTGCCCTCATGTACGAAACACGAGATACGAGTACGACAGGATACGTGACATATGAAACAAATAAAATTGATTGGAAATCACATCTGTGTAATTTTCCTATTTTGGATTTTATTTTTTGCTTTTGAAAAAATAGTGCACAAAAAATAGGAAATGCGTGATGATAATTTCGTTATGTATCCAAATACACAAGCAGCATCCAATCAATGAAATTAATAAATTTTTTGTACCAAAAAAAGTTTTTCTTCATTTTCCAAGATTTACGATACGTTTATTTTCAACATTATTAAAACTGACATTATGTCGTTGAAACGACGATGAACGTTCCCCGAGATAATGATACATTTGTTATTTCGTGTAATCAACTCGTTACTAAACTGTACATCTATACCAAGGTATATAGCATTGGGCGTCGTCGAACGATAACAAAATGTTCTTACGTACAGCTCTATATACAATAATTAAGATAACAACCTTTAAAATACACAGTTGGTGATAAAATATCATTTAATGACTTTCGATTATAATATCATCGTGTATACACAATATAGTCGAATCGGAAGGATACTACAACGCCAAAAGTACCCAACACCATTGGTACATTCGGCACATCTTATTCTTATGTACGGTACCGTAAGTATATTGAGGCAAAAAACATTTTTTTTAATTGGATTTGAAGAAATAAAAAAAAATTAAATTAAATTAAAATTAAAATCGTTTAAATTCTCTTCCTATTCCGTATAATACTCTCCAACCTAACCAACCAAAGTTAAAAAAGGATGTTAGAGAAGTTAAAAATTCAAAAAGAAATAAAAGGATCTTTATCTCCTCTTTTTTGGGGAAAAATATTTTCCTTATCAAACAGGAAATTGTTATTAAATTAAATTTATTTCATTATAGTCTTTTATTGCTTTTTATTGTTGTTGTTTTTGTAATCCTTGTGTTATGTTTTCGTTTTTTTATTCCTTTTGCTACATGGGAAAATGGAAATTTTTCCTTTTTTTTTTTTGCCTTGTTTCAAAATCGTTATACATTCGATCATTTAACATTTAATTGTGAAAATCCTTTTTATTTCTATTTAACTTTCTTCGGTTGGTATATTCTCTCTCGGGGTGTGTTTATGTGTGGAATGGAAACAATACAATAGAGATGCGGGCGGGGGAATGAGGTAAATTCGATTATGGTAAAGCAACGAAACATTGATATTAATTAAGATAAATTGATGGAAAATTTTGCATATTTATAATTATGGTGGTGTAGTTTTTAGGACCTTTAATTTATTGTGATGGCGTTCTGTAATTTAAAGGCTGATGGATTATTATATGGTCTGTGCGTTCAAACTTTTTTTTATGGTGCCAATGGCTTTATTCTGGAATCTTTCTACGCAAGAAACTAACAAAAAGTGTTCAAATCTTAAGCTAATTAAATTTTTTAAGCTTTAACCAATGTTAATACTTAATATTAGTCTTCACAATTTAATGTAGATCCTGCTTATAAGCGTAATATACACATTTAATGGTTTTACAGGTTCATTAGTCCGAGTGGATCTTTTCTTCTCAGTCGTTTAAATCGCGGCTGTTTTAGTACATCCCGGGTCAATTCGTTGGGATGTCCCTGAAGTTTTGTGTAGTATTTCGATCTAAATTCCTTGATTGTTTCTTTAACGGTTTTAATGCCAAGGTTGTCGTGTATGTTATTATATCGGATATACCATGGACCATTAGCACTACATCGGAGTATGTTCGCTTGAGTTCGTTGCAGGAGTTCTCTATTTGATGCACTGGTGGATCCCCATAACTGAATACCATATGTCCATATTAGCTTGATTAACACGTTGCATATAGTAAGACCTTGTTGTCTAATGGTAACTTGGATTTTATTCCTATCAGACAATACATTTTGGAAAATGTTATTTTTATTTGGTTGCGCTTTGCTTCAATATGTTCTTTCCAAGTTAGCCGTCTATCCAGGTGTAAGCCTAGGTATTTGATTTGTTGAGGAATATATACACAGTTTAATTGTACTAGTGGGCAGGAGCGTTTGTTCAGCGTGAATGTGACATGAATTGATTTTTTTTCGTTTGCTTTTATTCACCAGACCATGGCTGTATCATCAGCAAATGTTAATATTATTACATTGTTACAACAACAATGCTACCGTGTACAACTATAAAATAGGTCCTAGAACGCTTCTTTGTGGGGCTCCTGCGTTTATATCATTTAGGTAAATTGTTGCATCATTTTGTTGGATCATGTATTACCTTTGGAGGAGATAGTTTTCCAGAACTAAGTGAATATTATTCAGCAGGAGCGCTTTAAGTGGGTATATTAGTTCATCGTGCCAAACTACGTCAAATGCTTGTTTTATATCCATGAAGATAGCAGAACAGATTGCTTAACCTGAAAAGTCTGTCTGATTCCATTTACAATTCTATGCACTTGCTCTATGGTAGCATGCTAGTTTCGGAACCCAAATTGATGTTCTGGAATGATTTGCCTTTCTTCTAATACTGGTTTTATTCTTGTTATTAACATTTTTTCAAACGGCTGAGATTGTGGGAAGCATGCTTATTGGACGAGAAGACGAGATTTGAATTTCGTTTTTCCCAGGCTTATGTATCATTGTGATCAAAGATATCTTCCAAATTTCCGGAATATTACGACTAGTTCGCATGATCGCATTAAAAATGTAGGTTATTAGTTTTATGCATTTGTCTGGTAATTCCCTTATCATCCCTTTTCCAGTCCTGGCGCCTTTTTCGGGCTAATGCAAGTTTTGATTGTGTTCTTAACTTTCTTCCATTCAAACTTTATAGGTTTAAAGGATAAATCATCATCCATCTGATGAGGCAGCACGATATTATTAGTTTCTCCGCCTGGTGAAAACACGGTCTTTAGATGTGCAGCGCAAGCATTGGCTTTTTCTTCATCGCTCATCTCGCCCAATTTCCAGTTGGTAATCTAATCGGTGGATTCGACTTTGCCTTCCACAAAGAATAATCAGTCTTCTATGTTGCCGAGAGTTCACTTAAATAAATCTGAACACATTGTTTGTCTTCTTCCTGCAGTGCAAATTTCAGGGCTATCAAGCTATATTTAATTTGCATTTCGACAATGGTGATTTTCTTTGTTGCCATTGCCGTCGAATTTTTCGCTTTCCTTGGATTAGTGACTGGATATTATGTGATAATTTATTAATTTGTTCAGAATTGTTGATGATTGGTTGAAGGGACTTCACCCTGCTGATATTTCCAGTGCCTCTTTTAACTTTTCTGCAGCCACATCAATATCTGCTGGTGTTTTTAGCGGGATATCAAGATGACAATTTTGTTCGACTAGTCTCCTATATTGATTCCAATCAGTTCTTTTGTTTGTCAGACGTTTCGATGTGTCTGATTTTAAGACAACAGTACTCATTGTTACTATTATCGTTGATTGATCAGACGATAGATCATAGCAATCGGTAAATCAATTAGATCAGGTACTTTCTTTTTATCCGTGGGCCAGTAAGAAGGACGATTGGTAGATAAAAAATCCAGGGACTGTTTATAGGTTCAAAAAGTTGTTTGCCTTTAGGCGTTGTTAGTCTTGAATCCCATGGAGTATGTTTGGCGTTGTTATCACCCTCCGCGAGAAATTTATTACCCAGCTGACCAAAATAATCAATAAACTGCAATTTTTTTCTAGCGTGCTTTGGATGGCAGTACACTGCTCATATCACACAATTTCCAGACCATTCCTGCACACAGATGCTCGTTGATTGGATATGATCTTCCTCATATTTCATAAGTTCATAATGTTTTAGTCTTCTCTTTATCAATACAGCAGTGCTTTGCCATCCGGATGCATAAATCGATTACCCATTAATTCTGAAGTAGTTCTTGTTGGTGAAGCATGTTTCAGATATTAAAATTATGTCAATATTGTTATGCATTTCATATTTCTATTTTGAGGAGTCATTTTTAATTTTTAACAACTATCTACATCAGCGTGTTCATATTCTGCATCATTAGATCCATAGTTCTCTCCATCGTCACCATGAAGCTTTGCATCATACCAGATAGCTTGTTTAAAGCTGATGAGATGTTTCATTCCTCACTTGCTTTCACTTTTGGAACGGCACCCTTACGTAAACTTGCATACGAAACTCCGTGATGCACATTTATATTCTGGCTTCCATTTTGAACTTAAGTTTCTGAATGTAATTTAAGCAATCGTTGCTCAGCTCGCAGTCTTTGATTAATTCTCCTTTTCAATTCAATATAAACTGGGCAACCTCGATAATTCGCTGTGTGGCTTCTATCGCAGTTACTGCATTTTCTGACAGAAGCTTGAGTTTTATTTTTATCGTATTTCGTTGAATTATGGAGATGAGCACAGAAACATCGCTCAAAGTGCAATAAGCTTTAGTGTGGCCGTATTCTTGGCACTTAACACACTGTACCGGTCCAATTATTTTTCTGGATTCTTCGACAGTAATTCTTCTATGTAGAAGATATTTTAGATCATATATTTCATGCTTCCCTTTGTCTTTTTTATTATTTGGCTCTAATTCCAGACGAAATATTGGCGGTGGCAACTTTTCCCGATTTATAATATTAGTTATCGATTTAACACGGAAGTTTTCAACGAAGCTCTCAATTCCTTTTAACGTCACAACCAAACCTTTTTGGCTCTTTAGTTGATAAGTATAGTAGTGTTTTCCCAGTTCATCAAAATGTTTTATCAAGGCCTTGCAAGCCTCAATATTTGTCGGCTGAATTTTGGTTTCTTTTATATTTCCTCGTTTAACCCCGGAAATATTAAAGTTACCCTCCGTTAAAGTGTCGATGGCTCTTGCTAAATCTCTATTTGATTCTTCCCTCAAATAGATTGGTGCGGGTTTCTCAGTTTTTGATGTGTTATTTTTTGGTACAGCATCTTCAGCAGCTTCATCGGCGTTTATTAAACTAGAAAACCGGTTGCCATGTGTCAAATCAACCGTGGCTAGCTTAGTGAATTTACTCACTCTCGTATTGGCCGCAGAGCTAGGGCTCCTCTTTCGTTCGAGTTGCACAGTGGTATACCTGCCTAAACCCGTTTATACTAAAATTTCTGACCTCCATCACTGTTTATTTTATTATCATTTTTTGTCGATGCGCTTTGCGAGTTTATATTATCGTTATTTGACGACATTGCACGTTATTCTTTTCCAATTAATTCACTAGGCTCATTAACGTTTAGTTTGAATTTCGTTTGGGTACAGCAATTTTTTGCACATTCGCATTTTGATATTTTTTTAGAATATGTTGCACATTGTGCGTGGCTAATCCGCTTGACGACATTGCCCCCTGCAGATTTGGCCTTGGAAACTTTCGAAGAAACGAGCCAAAGGAACACAAGAAATTAAAATTTCATTCAAAATGTCAAAAATCGGGAAATTTTCATTCAAATCAAGCGTGCGTAAAGAAATTTTACTTCAATAACTTATATCTCTCTCTCAACTTTCGTTCGCCTCGCCCGATCAAACTTTTCGTAATGCTCTCGTCACGCATTCATCAGCTTACTCCCAAAGTCAAGCGTGCGTAAAGAAGTGTTACTTCAATAATGAGCAAAAACCAATATACTTCTCAGAGTACCAAGTCCATTGTGAAACGAGTTAGCCTTTACTTACAGCCAAGGCCAACCCAATTTCATAGATTTTCCACTTTCTGCTTCGCACCCCCCTCTTATAGAGCGTTTAGTAGTCTACTAATATGCTAGATGGTAATCAAAGGTTTGGGAGAATAAGGAATATCTAGAAGGCATTGCTACAACTGACGTGTACACGTATATATGAATAAAAGAGTTTGGCGGTTTAGAGCTCCACCAATATTAAACGAATTTATTTAAATTTAAATTTAACAAGGAAATCTCGTTCATGTATAGAATATTACAATTATCTTTACTAATTTTTAAATTAAAAACACAAACGATTTATTTTAATTAAATATTTTGAACTTTTAGTTTTTTTCGCATAATTCTTGTGCAAAACAAACTAATGAACTCTTTCTTTTCAAAAGCAAGCAAAATTCAATTTTTTTTAAAAAAACCAATGCACACTACAAAATTCTAACCAAGAGTTGGTTTATACTCAACTAACCATTCCGGTGCTAGAAAATTAAAATAAATTTTTATAACGAATTTGATACAAGGTGCAAACCGCCACAATAGTCCTCTCCCAGAGAGATCGACGATCTATCAATGTAAGAATCTGGTAATAGTCCTGGATACACGATCCGATCTTGTAATTGTTTTAGTACTTGGTGGAAGATCAAAATGACCCTTTTTGCGAACTTACGGTCCCTCGGTAGATAATTGAGAGCCGTCAGCCGAAATAATGAGTTCTGGTTCGTAAGTCTAAAAACAATCCAGCTTGTATAGTTGGAGCATCCGTAATTTCTGACTGATTATCAGAGTAACACGGTTTGATTCAGTCGATGGAAATTTTGGCGTGCCGTCCGTTCAGATCTAAAGTGTAAAATATGTCTGTATATACGGTCGATAACCAAATATGGTCCAGTATATGGTGGTTGCAGTGATCTGCGTACTGCCTCAGTCCTTAATAAAACGTGCGAGCAAGTCAACAGATCTTTACTGATGAAAATTTTGTCCGTAGTATGTCGAGAAGCCGGTACAGGTCGAATTTCATCGAAATGTCGTCTTAAGTTCGTAATAATGTCTAATTGTAAAATTTGATCGTTTGTAGTATCTAAAAATGTTCCAGGAACACGAATTGTATCAACTCATTACTAAACATTATGATTACATTTTGGATCATAACTAGTTGTTCTCCTGCGCTCAAAACCAAGTAAGTTAGCCAGTTCGTGAAGCAGATGTGTCAAATTGCATGCTTTGGTCTGTGACAATGGGCTCTGGAACACCAAAGCGAGCTATCCAATGCGAATAAACAGCGAAAGCGACGGTTCAGCAGTTATATCCGGAACTGGAACCAACTCGGGCTAGCGAGTGCATCTATCAATCAATGTAACGCAATACCGCTGAGTATCAGAAACTACTACACAACTTTGGGCCCTTTTCTGAACGTCTTTTTTAATCGATGACAAGATGACATTCTGGGCCAAAAGCTTGATGGAAGCTTTGACGCCAGGCCGAGAAAGATTATGAAAAGCTTCGAAAACTTGCTCTCGGGAATTAAAGGAAATCAATGGCCTAGGTGTATTGGTATAGAAATATCGCAATAAATTAATTTTTTGAATTGAAAGAAACGGGAAATTTCTCGAATTTGAGAACAGAGTCACTCCTTAAAATTTCTTGATGTTCTTCGTCATTGGTCCGAGCATCTGCAATGATAGCATAATCAATACTTGGGAATAGAAATTTGATTAATGCGTGAAAGAGTATCTGCGACAACGTTATTCAAACCTGAGATAAGTGTCGAATTGACGAAGAGATGTTTTTTTCGGTTTCTGATTAAAAGCGTAGACAAGTGTCGACAGTGTCGACAAGTGCAGAAGATGTCGAAAATGTTTAATCCCTGAATAAGCCACAAGAAATTCACGATCATAAGCACTGTATCTTTTTTGCGTATCACTGAGACGTACTGAAAAGAAACCGAGTGGGTGTCAAGTGTCTGATATAAACTGCTGAACCACCACCTGCTCCGATCGCCGTATGGGAAGCGTGAACCATGATGGCCAGAAGTGCTGATGATGATGGAAGAATAAGTAAAGTAGCGTCCGTAAGTTTAATTTTACAGTTATCGAGCTTCGATAGCCACCGTTGACCAATTGTATTGGAACTCGACTGTTTTTAGTGTAACCTTTAAGGCAATCGTTCAACAGTTCCCGGTCAGCAGCGGTACCCGGATTGAAGCGTCGATAAAAGTTAATCATGTCTAAAAAACGGAACAGTTTGTTCGAAATCTTTGATGGCTTGAACCTATTCATGCGACGGTAATATACCATGTCCATTTTCTAAATGGGCAAAGAAGATAATTTCGTTGTTTTGCAAAAACGAATTTGTCCACATTTACAACCAGCCCATGTTCTTCTAATAAAGAAAAAATCATTTTAATGTGTTCAAGATGTTCGTCATAATTTCGAGGGGCAATGAGCACGTCGTACAAATATACAAAACAGAATTCGAGGTCGCGTAGTGCTGCATGCATAAGACGTTGGAATGATTGTGCTGCATTCCTAAGGCCGAAAGTCATTCTACAAAATTTGAATAGTCCGAAAGGTGCCGAAATTGCTGTTTTTGGACTGTTCGTCGGTTCATTAGGAATTTGGTGGTAAGCCTGGGCAAGGTCTATCGTTGTGAATATAGTGCAGCCCTCGGGTCGTTTTGTAAAGTCTTGAATATGTGGAATCGGATACCTGTCTGGAATTGTGACTTTATTTAAAGCACGAAAGCCTCCAGACAGTCTCCAAGTTCCAGTCTTTTTGAGTACTAAATGTAGTGCGCTGGACCAAGAGCCTGCTACTAGGTCGATAAATTCCGAGTTTCATCATGTTTTCGAATTCTGTTTTCGTGATAATGAATTTGTTCTTGGTGCTAGTCGTCGTGGTTTGCATGCAACCGGTGGTCCGTTCGTTTCAATCTTATGAGTCACGTTATGTCTAGTATTGTCAATATTAATGTTACCGTGAATGACTGTTAAAAATTTTGATATCATGCTGAAAACTCCTGGATCCATTGTTGATTTGTCGATCCTAGATACAGTAATATCATCGTAGGAGGAAGAGGTACCATTTCAGAGGGAGAGAGGTTAACGGATCTATGAGAACCTGTCTCTCTTTATCCACCAACAACCCCGTTTCCTCAAAAAATTAGTGCTGATAGGCATCGACACGTCAGCAACCATGAATTCCCAGGAGAATACGCGGCGCAGCTCGATGTCAAATTGAAACCGACGATATTATCTACCATCACAATTTGGTCTACCGATAAACTCCCAAAAGCGAATATTACGTTTATACCTCTACTTTCTAAAATTAAGGATTTCTGAAACTGTAACAACTATAGGACGGAGAACCTTGTCGTCACATAAAAATTATTAATCGATCAAAACTATTGATGGACTAATGAAATAATTGTCAAACAATCTTTAATCTATGGAATATGACATACATTATTCTCTTTAGTCATGCGCAACTATTTTTACTTTAATCAAGTTAACGCTAATTACATCTGCATTCTGGATCATAAAATCCATTTTAATTAACATCCCGACAAATTGGTATTCAGATCAACGAATAAAGACACAATATTTGCGCACTGTAAGAAGACAAGCACTATCGAAGTTCATTGCAGGAGACACACAATTCAAGATTACAAAGTTCAAATATCTGACATTTTCATAACTCGTAAGATTCAATGTCATCAAAACTGCGATTAAAACCAAACTTAGGACCGCACGCTAACAGTGAATGTAAGACGTTGAGCATCGAAACTTGTACTCAATTGGTAATTTTTTCTGACTTTCCATTGACGCAAATCAAATTGTTTTTTTTTGCGTTTAATTTTAATTGGGAGCAAGACGGACTTTAAGACTGTCCTAGCTCCTAGTAACTGTCAGAGCTAACGTGCTAACGCGCGATCGTTCAAGTAAAGGTTGATACCTGTCTTAAATTTGTGCATTTTATTGTCCAAAGAAAATTCGAAACCGTTTAACGTGCGCTTGGCTTCCTCAGATCGAGGTTTCGGCAGCTTCACCGTTGTTACCCTGCCTAGCGTAACGAATGGTGGTATATTCTCCTTTAGTTCTACAAAATATTTACCATGCATTAATCTGTAAAACACGAGTTCTGCAAAATCTCTGTGGTGTTGTAGGCTGTCTAGATCTTTTGGAAGTCTGGCGTTGCATATTATTTGAAGCAGACGAATCGAGTCGTGTTCAAGCTATAGCTAGGGTTAACAGTACCATCCAGCAGATCATTGACGTATAACAAAAACAGAGTCAGTGCGAAAACTGATCCCTGGGAGTCTCTGGCTTAATGATCTCCCGCTTAGCACAACTTTGATTTTTCAGTCTGTCAGTAAGCTTTTTATCCACTTGATGATTATCGAATCTATAGCCGTATGCCATAAGATTACAAATGAGATTCTCATGGCAAACCACGTCAAAAGCCTCCGGTGGCCTTATTTCCGTCCATTGTCTTAAGGTTTCTGAAGACAATTTCCTCCGAGATGTTGATGGGATCTGGAGGCGTACGAACATCCGGAACAACTAAGCTCGATTTCAATGTCAAACACCGACAGTAAGTCGGCCTGCAAATATGGACGCACCACCAAAGTACCGTCTGTAGATTCCAAAGCTGAAATGGATGTTTTACAAATAATGGCAGCCGATATGACCATCAGTCATCAAAAGTTGTAATCGGAGATTTCAAGCTGGCAGCTTTGGCGGAGTCCTTTGATAACATTTTAAAATTTGGATTGGGATTGGAAAATGATGATGGGATTTATTCATTCTATCTAACACGGTCTTAGTGAAATTGGAAACGGCATCATATATTTCATTGTTTTAGAAATAATGGTTTCCCCAAGAGAAATGTTGACAAAATGTCCGAAAAACAATATAACCAGCCAAGTTAAAATGCCAAAGATGCCTTGGTTGCTGTATGAATTCAGGTGGTGTTTCGACAGTAATTTTTATATGGTTATCAGGTTATGGTGTCAGAATTTCCATATCCAGCCTCGATACGTGCTTGTAGAACTTTGATATTCAAATGTGGAATCACTAACAAGCTGTGTGAGGTTATGCGAAGTACCAAACCACTCCGCTTGGCGCTCAGCACAAATCGTATCTTGGAGATTCAATCATTCTTTATGGTGAACTTTAAGTCACTAACTAAAATAAATTTGGAGCAGAGCCTATGTGATTGACATTTGACTGACAAACCATCGAAGAAATTCGTCGTTTCTGAATCCGCCTGATTGGCAATCTATGCAAACTAATTGAGAAAATCAGTTTACTATGTGTGAACTTTAACGAACATGCACTGCATATACTCGGCGTTGCAATTTGAATGCTTGTTCGAAATTGTAGCGCTTGCAGTAGAATTCGTTCTCGTAGATGTGATGAGATACTTTTGTCTCCGTTAGTACTATTATGCCGGGTCTGCTCGTTTCTAAATGCTGATGTGCGCAATTTTTGTTAGTCACGAGTCCTCGGATATTGGCAAAATGGATGATAAGGCTGTCAATTTTAGCCAATTTTAGAAAACGTATAAAATCTAATATTAAAAGAAAAAATTATGCAATTTAAAAACGTTTAGCGCAGGTGAAATCATAAACTGAACTGAATAAAAAAGTCAGTTTTAAGAATGTGGATGAAGCCCAACAATCCCACCATTTTAATCGCCTCTTGCAACAAGCAGTGGGTGCTATGGTGGAATTCTAGACATTCCCCAACAGAGTTAAAGTTTTGATGAATATTGTTAAGACGACCAAGTACCTTCATAAAGTTTGGTTCAAGTGATAGAACCAAATAGTTTTGGGGTATTGTTTGGGACATTCTTTAACTTAGTTACACTTTGGGATCTGTGGGAGGTAGGTTGAGAAGAATGCTCCCAGTAGAAATGTTTTCAACTTGCCTAGCAGAATAAGGATAGAACCAGAAACAAAACAGATGCGACGCAGCCTAGATGAAATGTATGGAAATTGATGATAATTACCGAGTTTTACCTGTCATTAAATATAAAGTAAAAATGCATGTTTAAAAACAGTCCACGTCACATTGCCTAAGTAGCATTAGTTTCTAAACAGAGTGAATTATCCCTAACTTATCCCTAACTTATGATGTTAAGAACAAGTTCCAAAAGTTCCTTACACCAAACCACTCTATCTATATAAACCATATAAGCCAACCAGCTTTTGGTTAAAGCTCTTCTATAACTTTTAAGAATCGCTGTTTACGGCCAAATCTTTCAAAATATTTAAGCAAATTACTAGTTCGTAGTTGCTGGTAAAACTAGTACGTCATATACTGCGGCACACGAGTTAGAAAATAGAAGAGCAAATCGTCGTTTCATCAATCATATAAAAGTTTTTTCCCTGTATTTTGAAAGTTCTGACTATATTTCGGTTTATATTAACAACAAATATATCGTACCCAAACATGTAAATTCTATACAAATTACTTAGATCACGTTTAAAAAAATGTTTCGTACCGCAAATTTAAATATAGAAAATCAGCATATTGCGTATTGTTCTACTCAAGCAAAGTCGACTTCTTTTGAAATTTCTCATATTTGTTTACTGTTCGAATCGTGCAAACTTGTAATTAAGCATAAATTTTGTGTATCAATACGGCCAATCACTTTGTATAGGAATATACATGTAAGTAAACCATCGTACCCGCGTATCCTTGTTATCGTAATTAGGAAACAAATCAAATTTGTATTTTTAGTTTTTTGTCAATTTGTCATAATGCTATGTCGGTATCGTTGTTTGTTTAGTTTTTGAATATGTATACAGATATGGTTTCATTTGCGGTTCAATATCGTAACGTACCTGGCAGTGACGTTCACTATAAGTTTGAAAAATTTATTATTCGGTTGAAATGCGTGTCACTTGGATTACAGATAAATCAATCATTTAATTAGAATATTTTTGGCATAACTGATTTTGTATAAATACTCGTCGTGTATACCGCCCCTCATCTATATAAAATTTAGTACTACTGCTACGATATATCTAGTTGTAATGCCATTTGACACCCAATCATGCTTTTTTTCAATATTCTCTATATAATGTACAGGAAAAAAGCACACCTGTTTTCCGTGTTGTTTCCCCAAACAAAAAAAAATATATTTATATACATAACAGAAATTGGTAATAGAAAAGTTCACAACGCTTTTTTTGTGTGTGTGCCAAATAATAAAAAAACAACATAAAAAGCACACAACGAGATGGGAAAATGTAGGGAAAAACACTTTGCTTTGTCTGTTTTTCATGTTTCATGTTATCAAATTGATTGTGTAAGTAACTGTATATATATATACAGAGATTAGAGAGACTCCCAGTAAGGTGAACATAAAAATTCGCACACACAAAAAAAAAATAAACTTCATTCAAAAGGATAAACAATACGTCGTACCATCAGGACTATGCAATCTGAACGTATGTCGACACAAAAGGTTAACAATTTTGGAACAATACGAATGTTTCTTGTTACTAACAACAAGATACAAACAAAAACATTGATAAAAGGAACGAGCATTGTGTAAAGAAATTACAGATAGTTGATGTAAATATCACTGTGTATACAAAATAATAGTCACAATCAAAATGTTTTCCGTATACACGAAAATTAAAATGGTAATTTTATTGTTTTTGTGCTTTAGCTGAGGAAATAGAAAATGAACAAACACAATAAAGGATATTTAATGTGGAACACGTACCTTTTGGAAGGGGTCATTGCAATTACGAAATTAAAAATTATGAATCAAACAGAGAAATCCAAATATTGCACATACAAAATTTTTCCTTCTAGCCTTCTTAAGTGGTGCGGAATAGGAAAAACTCCTTACGTTAAAATTTAAAATGTTGTTGTGGGCTAACATTTTTTAAAAATTCCCACATTATTATTATTATTGTTATTATCTTTATTTCATTCAAAATCATAAAATTAAGATCACAAAATACAGTAAAATATGCATAAGTAGAAATAAAGTAAAGCTCCTAGGTAAGGAAATACCTATGTTGGAGCATAATTAAATTGAAGCAAGTAATACAAATTAATTCTTATTCTCTAGTATCTATTGTTAATATTGGAAGCTCGGGTATCTAATAAACGATTTTCTTATTTCTCGTAAATCAAAAAACGTTCTTGTTTTGATGCGTATAAGATAGCGGAAATTTCTCAGCGGAAAATAAGAGATTTCGCTACTCGCCGCAAGTGGCAGCATGATCACAAAAGAGAATTTATTTTGTTATATAATTACCAGCGGAATTTTTTTATTCATTTTGTACTCTTTTTTCACCAAATAAAACATCCCAGCGGAATTGATTGATCTCCGAAGTAAAGAAATTCGGTAAATGAACTCTTGAAATTTAACAATATTTCGTCTTTCCGCCATTCTAAAAGAATGACGTTGAAATTTGGATAGTAGTATTGATCAGGGATTTTAAAGTAAGTTTTGGACAAAATTCTAGGATCTGTTGATGCTGGACTAAACTTGGCCATTTCATAACCAATCATTTTGAAAATTTTAAAATGTTAATTAATTTATTTTCAGTTTTTGGCCAATATCTCAAAAACTTCCACTAGTAACCAATACTTTCGGTTGTTTTCGGTTGGTATATCTTATAATATTTCTCTGTCCCTTTTTAGCTAGCAAGAGTTTCGTTAATTAATGTTGAAGAAAAAACTGTATTTTATTTATTTCAGATTGCTCAATGGATATCCGGACTTACCCTATTAACAGTAGAGGATTTGACCGATTTATTTCCCATTGCAAAAATGGGGATAAAGTGTAAATTTCGGAAATTCTTAACAAAATGGAAGATAGCCAATGTTTGTGCTACACTTGCTTACAAATTTTATAAGAGAAATTTCCGAACTAATGTTCATTTGTTTAGTGCTGAAATTTACAGCAAGACTATGATTGCTGAGCTACTATTATTTGAAATTACTCTTGATTATAATTGGTTTTCAATAATTTCAGTCAACAGAATAAGAACATTAAAATTAATAATTTTCAAAATGAGCTTTAAAACTTTTAGAATTATTATTTTTTTAATTTTCACTTTTAATTTTTCTAACCAGTCGCAGTTTCAATATTGTGTTAATTTGTTTTCTTGGTATTAAGCCAAATATCTCTAAACTAATGATCTAATGAATCTCTAAACTCGTATTTTCTTTCTGGAAACGATTTTTCATCAATACCGCGATTTGTAATAATTTTCAAATTTATTACAACCTTTTAGGGATACGAACCATTACCGCATACTGCAAATTCATTGCTTATTATTGAAATTATACAAGGTTTAAGCAATTTAATTAAAGTTATAAATGCAAATAAAAACCAAGAGCAATATTTATCATTCACTCTACCTGAAGAATATGTGGGACCAGCCAATATTCCAGAAAATTCAACTCCCAGACCAGAAACACCAGAAACTGCCTCAAACCTAAAATGTGTCTACATTTTATACAATATAATATAATTATTAGTCTAATAAGTAATTTGTGTTCTAGGATTTTAATGTATTTTTTGGTACTGTTCCAGAACTATTGATCCAGTTGTAGACAGATATCTACAACTGGATGAATAGTTCTGGAGCAGTACAAAAAAAAATAATAGCTTGCCTGATCTGATGAGAAACAAATTGATAAAAGACTGTATTGAGTTTATGCTGTATAAGATAGTGGAAATTTCTCAGCGGAAAATAAGAGATTTCGCTACTCGCCGCAAGTGGCAGCACAATCACAAAAGAGAATTTATTTTGTTATATAATTACCAGCGAAAATTTATTATTCATTTGGTATCTCTTTTTTCACTAAATAAAACACCCCAGCGGAATGAAATATTAAAAGTGATCCTTAAAATGGCAAATTGAAATTTAACAATATTCCTTCTTTCCGCCATACTAAAAGAATGACGATGAAATTTGGATAAAAGTATTGATCAGGAGTAAAAAACTTAGGAAAAAATTCTAGGATCTGTTCATGATGGACTAAACTAGGCCATTTCATAACCAATCCTTTTGAAAATTTAAATTTTTTTATCAATTTATTATCAGTTTTTCGTCAATAACTCAAAAACTTCCACTAGTAACCAATACTTTCGGTTGTTTTTTTAATAGTTTAGGTCATACTGAGACTACGAGGAAAATTTGGGGAAAATTGATGGATTAGAATTTTCACTATAATTTTTTGATTTTCTGCGGCCATATAAGTTATTTTCACTTTTTGGCCGATATCTCAAAAACTTCCACTAGTAACCAACACTTTCGGTTGTTTTTCTAATAGCTTAGGTCTTATTTTTTTTGTTCTTTTTAGATAAAAGAAACATTATTATTTTAAAGGCCTTGCAAGGATTCCTAGTTCCAACCTGTCAGGCGAAGCACAACAAAACGAATAAGATTTGGAAGTTCAGCATAAGCGATTTACAAAACTCTTTCTTAGATTCGGCAGAATCTTTCGTTCAAATTAAGCAAATTACTCAGAAGCGCCGCGAGAATTATTTAGGACATAATATTTCACAACAACCATCAATTTTTATTATTCAAGATCAGGAAAGGAGCTATTATTATACGATTTACGACGAAATTATCTACAAATTTGATAATTTGATTGCTGCTCCATCCACATGTTCTAAAATCCATTACGTTTTTGACCTCAAGTATCAAATTCAAACAAAAAAATTTTGGGAATTTATTCAAAATTATTTTTTTGACATAGATGGAAATAAATCTTCGACGCTTGCAACGTTCCTTACTAAACTGAATTAAATAAAAATTACAATTTCTTGAATTAAAAACATTAAATATGTATAAATGTTTCAAATCTTCTGACGAATTAATTTCTGTAGATGTTTTGTTGATACACATAAAATATGTACATAAATTAGGGCCAACTGGTGTGTTTGAATGTGGACAGTATGGGTGCCCTCAATCGTTTTCAAGTAAGAGAAATTTCGTTTTTCATCTTAATAATGCTCATACACCATCTGAAGAAATTATTTCGCAAAATGTAAACTCTCGGTCAACTTTGTTACCTCCGGAAAACAAAATTAATGTTCAAGATAAAACTAATAACCATAGATGAAATTGAAGACGATTTATAAAAAAACGCACTTACGTTTGTTTCACATTTAAATAATTACAGCCACTTAACCAACAAACAAATAGAATCTATTTTAAAGAAGTTGTCGGAAAATATTTCACATAGTTTTACATTAATTAAAGATGTTGTAATACAAGAAATCAACGTAGAAAAGAAAGATTTCATTAGTCGCATTGTCAATTTGTGTGCAGACCCTTTTAAAAATATTGAAACCAAATATAAATTAATTAAGGCCCTCGGTGAACGGTATTTAATGCAACCACCTGTATGGTCGAGAAGCTAGTCAAAGAAAATATGCGAAAGGGTGAACCCCATCTGGAAGAGGTTGAATCAAAATTTGTAGTTTCCCCCATTATCTACCAAATAAAAACCTCTTTTGAACTTCCAAATATGTTGACAGGTGTACGAAAACACATGGTAAAATTGCAAGAAAGCACAAATTTAACCAATTTTTTACAGGGTGAACTGTGGAAAAGTAAAATAAGCAAACATTTCCAAGATAAATTTGTTATACCATACTTTCTCTATTATGATGACTGGTGTTCAATCAATAGCATCATTTTATTACAGTTTCCAGTAGAAATGCTTTCAAAACTAGAATACATTTTTCCCGCTATGTTTTTGAAAACTTCAGTTCTAAAAAAAGTTGAAAGTAACATAGCGGTAAATGAATTAATTAAAATAATTCTAGATATGGAAAAAAATGGCATAGAAATCAGGACGAATGAATGAATATTTCAGGTTTATTTTTTGTTAGGGTTGATTATAGGCGATTATAAAGCTATCAATGATATTTGCTGTTTTTCTAAAAGTTTTAGTCGCAATTACTATTGCAGATTTTGTTTAAAACATAAAAAGATGTCTCAACGCCGTACTCAAGAAGATGTAACCTGTAAGAACAAATTGTACTTAATGATTATAAAACCACAGGCATTCATTCTGAATCAATTTTCAATACCATTTTCCATCATTTCACATGACAGAAAATTTTTCAGTTGATGTTATGCATGACGCATTTGAAGGTATTATCAAATATGGGTTAGTAAAAGTCCTTAATTATTTTATACTTAACAACTTTTTTTATTTGAATACATTCAACTTTCGACTACGTAATTTTAACTATGGACAAATAGAGTCGACAAATCCTTGTGAAGCTATTAAGGGGCAGCATCTCAAAGCAGAAAAATTGCACTTGTCTTCTAGAGAAACTTATAGTTTACTTGACTTTTTTACATTATTGGTTGGGGATTTGATCGATAAGAAACATGAAAATATTTGCTAATTCTGGAAAGGCTAGTTGATAATATGTTATTACCTGTCTACACAGAAGACAGTATTGAAAATCGGAGTAACATTACCAAAAAACATCATGAACTTTATCTTAAAATACTGGATGCAATTTGACACCCAAACACCATCTTATTACTCATCACAGTTACATTATACGTAAGAGTGGCCCTCCGCGTCATCTTTGGTGTATGAGGTTTGAATCCAAAAATCGCGAAATGAAGAATTATACAAAAGTTACAAGCAGTCGAAGAAATGTATCACTCTCAATTGCTAAAAAATTTGCTATGATTTACAAGAAATTCATCAGAATTCAAACATATCAAGTTCGGATGTCATCAGAACGAAGCCCTATTCTAAAACCCTTGCACAAACATTTTCAATTTCTCGGCTGCAATGCGCAACCATTTTAGAGAAACATTATTTGGATCGATTTTTTTAACGGGTCTATACTTATTTCAAAATAATAGGCTTTTCAGGATTCTGGAAGTTACAAAAATAAATCATTTTATATATTTAGTCTTAAATAGTTACAACATAAAGTTTGAAGATAGTTTAAATTGTCTCTTGATTTCAGACATGATAAATAAAAATTTTGTAATCGAAATTACTGAGTTTGTGAACAAACCTTTTCAAATTTTTCGGTTATTTAATGGAACTAATTGTTTTAAACCGAGATTCTTGTAGAATTAAGTATAAAAATATTTATCTATGTCTTATATTATTTGTATTTTAAAGTGTGAATTTATATTTAGTTTCATAAGGAAAATATTTGTGATATAAGTATAGGGTTTTCCAATAGGAATGATATGATTTTTAAGTGACGTTTCGGCCATTTGTAATATGTCATGATCTGTCATTTTTTGTTTCATTGTATTCAGTAATGTTTACAATTTCATCATGGTGAGATATACGCAAGAACAACGTTTACAAATTATTCAGTTTTATTATCAAAATAATCGTTCTCCAATTGCAACTTTTCGTGCGCTCGTGCGTCCAAGTGTGCTCGCTATTCGTCGAATTGTTGAAAATTTTGAGCGTACATTTTCTTTACATACGGTTGAAGGGCCAATAAGACAAAGATTCGTTCGAAGTAATGCAAATATTGCTGCCGTTCAGGCAAGTGTTGCTGAAGACCGCAATTTGTCGATTCCAAGACGTTCTCAAGAATTGGGTCTGTCTCAAACCACAACCTGGCGGTTTTTGAGAAAGGATTTGAGTTTGCATCCGTAAAAAACTGTTCTCACTCAAGAACTGAAGCCATTGGACCACCGTAAACGTCGTGAATTTGCTGATTATGCCTTGGAACAACTTGAAAACGATAATGATTTTTTTAAGAAAATCATCTTTTCCGATGAGGCTCACTTTCATCTGAGTGGTGCGGTAAATAAACAAAACTGTCGATTCTGGTGCGAAGAAAATCCACAAATTATTCATGAAAAACCATTATATTCACCTAAATTGACAGTTTGGTGTGGTTTTTGGTCTGGTGGAATCATCGGTCCGTATTATTTTCGAAATGAAGCTGATAACACCGTTACTGTCAATGGAGATCGGTATAGATCGATGATAACCAACTTGTTATGGCCGGTATTGGAAGAAGTTGATCTTGACAACATTTGGTTCCAACAAGACGGGGCTACGTGCCACACAGCAAGTGCAACAATTGAATTATTGCGAGAAAAGTTTGGAGATTCGATTATTTCAAGAAATTGTGATATTGAATGGCCTCCAAGAAGTTGTGACTTAACACCATTAGACTATTTCTTGTGGGGTTATTTGAAGTCATTGGGCTTAGCAATAAACCAAACTCTCTTCGAGCTTTACAAGTCAATATTGAATGTGCTATTCATGACATACGACTTGATTTAGTGGAAAAAGTGCTCGAAAATTGAGTTCATCGAATTCGTTCCTGCCGAAGAAGTCGTGGAGGCCATTTTAATTTCCATTTATTACCGATTCTTACTCAATCTATTGCCAATTCATATTCAATTTACCTTCAATTTATATTGAACCATCTGCTTCAAATTTCCACATATCACATCGCTACTGAATAAAGAGAAATGGGTAACGACAACGTCATTAAGCCATCAATTCTTGCAACCAGCGGAAATTCAGCTGGTGCATCCAACACAATCAATACCATTGACCTTACACAACTCAAAGAAGTCATATGTGACATAGTTAGAGAACAATGTCAGAACCTAAATCAGACGTATAGCACAAATACCAGAAATGACATAGATCAAGGTATCGATCCTAGGTATCTGGCGAACCTGAATGACTTAGACAAAATACCTGGCGTGGTAAAAAGCTTAAGAGATTTTTCTGGACAACCGGGTGAGTTCGGTTCCTGGAAAAAAAGCGTTGATCGCATACTAAAAGTTTACGAATGCTGAGTGTTATAAGGAACAAGGTTACGGGTCAAGCGGACACCGCCTTGGAGTCCTATAACACACCACTAAATTGGGACAAAATAGCGAGATGTCTGACATTACACTATGCAGACTAACGTGATTTGGGTACACTCGAGTACCAAATGACAACGCTGGTGCAACGGCATCAATCAGTCCCGGAATATTACCAACAGGTATACCAAGACCTGTCACTAATTCTAAATAAGCTGTCTTCCATGGAGATGAGTCAAGAATCCATGAATGTTATGAAGGAATCATATCGAGATAAGGCACTCGATACATTTGTCAGAGGGCTCAGAGGTGATCTACCTCGACTGCTGAGCATGAGAGGTCCCACAGATCTACCCGAGGCATTACATCTATGTCTCAAATTAGAGAACATGCAATACCGGATACAACACAGTCACGGTAACTTTAATATGAGAAATCCACAATCCTCTTTACCACCACGAATTCCACCTAGAAGGTATCCAGCGCAACAGCGTAACCTTCCAATCCCACCAATGCGCAATTTTTATCCGGAATTACTACACAAACCCGCAAATACCACAAACTTATCGGGAACCATTCCCAAACCAATACCCAAAGTGCCCAACATCATATCAATTACCGCATACAAATAGGAACTTCAACAATAACTCCCTACCCAAACCAGTACCAATGGACTGGCAATCCATTCGTTCGAAACAAACCAACTATCAAAATGGACCACAAGGATTACAAAATGGACCTCGAAACTTTCCAATCCCGAATAAAAGCCCTATCCAATCTGGACAAATTCACCAACCTGCTAAATTCCAAAGAATCCACCACTGTGAACCTCAGGGTGAGGAATCCGATCTAACTTATTACCAGGACCAAATGAATACGTATGACTCACAATACGACCAGTCATTCCTGGAATATACTGGTA
The DNA here is from genome assembly GCA_963691935.1 of Nephrotoma guestfalica. Classification (NCBI taxonomy): domain Eukaryota; kingdom Metazoa; phylum Arthropoda; class Insecta; order Diptera; family Tipulidae; genus Nephrotoma; species Nephrotoma guestfalica. Next base: position 52,717,983 of record OY829913.1, on the reverse strand, counting down.
TTCAAGAAAACCCCACCACGAACGAAGCGACCGAAGACGACAATTACGGAGAAGGACAGGAGCAAGACGGACTCATAGATGACGTTAGAACATAGGGCGAAGAGCGGGAAGATATTTAAGTTTTTAATCGATCCAGAATCGAATAAAAAGTATATTAAATCACAATATGTAGCTGGCGGCATCAAGATTACCCATCATGCATGGATAGATCTATTTGGGCCAGATGCAAAATTAAAATTCTTCATTCTGCCAAATCTAAAATCGTTCGACGGTATTATAGGCAACGACAGCCTAAAACAACTGCGAGCGACAATCCACACCGACGAAGGATTCATGATGATATATCCGGACATTAAAATTCCATTAAAACAACACTTGATCCAATTCGGTCAACAATATAATCATTCGAGATTCTCATCTTAACCAAGAACAAAAAAGAAAGCTAAATAGTCTAATTGGCAACTGCCCCCGTCTCTTTGCTGATCCCGAAGAGAAACTAACCTACACAACTAGTGTCGTAGGAGAAATTCGTACTATTAATTCGGAACCGGTTTATTCTCGACCATACCCTTACCCCGTTTGTTTGAAAAACGAGGTTGAAAAACAAGTTAATCAATTATTAGATGACGGCGTGATCAGACCGTCCAAATCACCATTTAACTCCCCGGTATGGATTGTACCGAAAAAAGAAGATGCTTCGGGAGAAAAAAAGTACCGAATGGTGATCGATTATCGTAAGTTAAATTCGATTACCATTGCAGACAAATACCCTATACCAGAAATTAACGACATTCTGTCAAATCTGGGGGAAAACACCCACTTCACAATAGTAGACCTAAAAAGCGGATTTCACGAACTCCCATTCGGCCTCAAAAACGCCCCTTCCATCTTTCAACGCACTCTCGATGACATACTCCGTGATCATATTGGAAAACGGTGCTACGTGTACATCGATGACATCATCATATTTGGTAAAACGGAAGACGAACACTTCAGGAATATGGAATTAATATTCAAAGTTCTTGAAGACGCCAATATGAAGATACAACTCGATAAGTGCGAGTTTTTAAAGGACGAGGTAGAATTTTTAGGCTTCATCATCTCGAAAGATGGGATAAAGACAAACCCGAAGAAAACAAAAGCGATAGCTAACTTTCCTGTACCCAGAAATGTGAAAGAACTGAGATCATTTCTAGGCATGGCAGGATTTTATCGCAGGTTCATTCAACATTTTGGCCAACCTTCATTATTCATAACTATGACTTGTAATCCACGTTGACCGGAGATTATTGAGTTGATTGTTGAAAGTTCTAATTTTCGTCCAGACATTGTTGTTAGAGTTTTTAAGTTGAAATTAAAAGAATTATATATTTGGTAAAGTTGACGCTTTGATTTATACCATTGAGTTTCAAAAGAGGGGTCTACCTCATCCACATATTTTAGTTACGTTAACTCAAAATGAGGAATTACGTGGAGCGAATGATATAGGCAAAATAATAAGTGCAGAAATTCCGAACATAAACACACGTCCAAAGCTACATGAATTCGTTTTAAATCAAATTAAGGCAAATGTATTAAAAATTTTCCCAAAGATTTTTCGGAACAAACTGTATATAATATTAATGGCTATCCTGTTTACAGAAGAAGAGATAACGGTGTAAGCGTCGAAGTCAGAGGGAATTCAGTTGATAATCGCTACGTTGTGCCTTATAATCCATAGCTCCTGGCCAAATTTAATTGTCATATCAACGTAGAAATATGTGCAACTGTTAAAAGCGTAAAATATATTTACAAGTATATTTACAAGGGATATGATTGTGCTGATTTAGAGGTTGGGTTATTAATAATGAAATTAATGGAGAATTGGAAATAGATGAAATTCAGAATTTTTTGAGCGGACGTTTTGTTGGTTCTACAGGAGCATGTTGGAGAATATTTGAATTTCCAATGCATTATCAAATACATTCGATAATTAGACTTGATTGCCATTAACCTAAAAGGCAAAATGTGTACTACAGACACGGAGAAGAAAACGAAGCGGCAGCTAATGTAAGGGAAACCAAATTATTAGCTTTTTTCCATTTGAATGCAGTTGATCATCGTGCCAATAATTTATTGTACACTGAAGTACCATTACATTATGTATGGATTGATAATCGGAAGAGATGGCAAGAGCGTGAATGTGGAGGTGAAAAAGTAATTTCACGATTGTATGTTGTTTCGCCGAAAAATGTGGAACTATTTGCGTGGCCCTAAAAATTTTGATGATTTGGGTACTTATGAAGGGGTTCTATATCCGACATTTACTGCTGCATGTCATGCGCGTGCGATTGCTTCAAATGATGATGAGTGGCGCCATTGTTTACTAGAAGCAGTTCAATTCAAAACACCGAAGCAGCTAAGAGAATTGTTTGGATTCATTTGTGCATTGAATATTCCTAGGAATGCATTAGCAATATGGGAAGAATTTAAAAAAGATTTGAGTGAAGATTTTGTCCAAAATCAAACTGAAAATGATTCATACAATTTGGCATTACTTGAGTTAGAAGGAATATTTATGTCTTACCATAATACATCATGTCAACAAGTTGGTCTTCCAATACCACTACGTGTGCAAGATTTTAGAATTATGTATGAATCTGATACAGATGAAGCTGCTTTTCTTTTGACTGAGTTTTACGATGTTGCAAATAATGAACAACGTAATGTTAAAGACGCAGTTTTGCGTGAAGTGATGCATCATGATACCGGTATGAATGTATTTGTTTTAACATCTCATGCATGCTGCGGAAAAACTTTTATTCGAACAATGCTTATACCACAAATTACATTCTCTAAATTTAGTTTGTATTTCTACTTCGTTTAGTGGAATTGCTTCAACTTTACTTATTAATGGCAGAACATTACATAATATGTTTAAATTATCAATTCCAATTTTAGAGAATTCGGTTTCGAGTATATCACTTGATAGTAATCAAGCAAATTTCATAAAATCCGTTTCATTAATTATTATTGATGAAATATCTTTGTGTCCACTTAATGGCTTGAAGACCATTGATCGATTATTAAATGATCTAAGCGTTGTTCAAAATAGAAACAAACCCTGTGGTGGCAAAACTATTTTATTGTGCGGAGATTTTCGGCAAATTTCGCCGGTCATTCCTCACGGTTCACGTACTGAATTAATTGAAAATTGTATCGTTTCGTCGAACTTATTCCCACAATTTCGACGGTTTACTCTACAGCAGAACATGCAAGCTCTGTCGCATGAAGTGGAATTTATTGAATTTCTTAAACTACTTGGAAATGGAGCATTTCCAAATTTTAATAATTTGGGTAGAGATTTGATTGAAATTCCACACAATTTAATTGGTGAGCCGAGCAACATTATTCGAGATGTTTTTGGTGATATTTCATTGGAATTAAAAATCAATTGTTATAGTAATACTAATACGAAATTTGAATACAACAAAAGGATTGGTAAATGGCACAAGAATGAGAATCAAACAAATGCATAGAAATTCATTGGACTGAGAGTTTTTGACTGGAGTTACACGTGGAAAGAGAATTTTAATTCCTCGCATTCGATTGATGTATTGCGGTACACTTTTGCCATTTGATTTTGAACGCACTCAATTTCCCGTCATTCCTTGCTATGACCTTTAACAAATCGCAGGGGCAAACATTTCAAAAGGTCGAGATATTATTACGACAACCAGTATTTGCACATGGTCATACAGTTTTATGTAGCAGCCAGTCGAGTTCGGTCATTTGATGGATTAACATTTTATATTTCAAATTCTTGTGAACAGAGTCATTTGTATAATATTGTTTTTAATGAAATCTTTGACCCATAACATTTCAAATGAAACATAAAAGATTATAAAATTTCATTGCATGAGAGGATTTTCAAAAAGGTTCACAATAAAGTGGTGGCACGGAACAAATGTTTTTACTTTAGGTGTGTACTAACTTACAAAAATCGATCATCGCATTCCAGTTTATGTAATTTATGTAATGACGTAATGTATATGACTTTGGATGGGTTTGTTTTATTCTTAGAATAAGTTTGGTCGAATATCGACCACAGGCGACACTAGCTTATATTAATAGTTATCAAAATCGATGCAGTAGTTCTTGAGTTTATCGCTTACGAACCAATACCTTTCTTTTATGTAAATATATAGAGATGGCACCATGCTGACAAATAATCTTCTAAATATAATATCCGAACCATAAAATTTCGGAAAGCTTTATTCTATTAAAAAAATGTTGACATTTTTTTTCAATTTTATTTTTTATTACAAAAAAATAATAGTAATGATCATGAATAATAATAATATTAATAATAAAAATAATCATAAAAGCTTTAGACAGAAAGCTCTATTAAATTACATGCAACATACACAAAAACTACCATCCGCACATAAAATTCTAGTATCTCTCGTTATTGAATTAAATTTTTTATTATTTTTATGCAAAAATAACTAAAACTACAAAAAATAGTTATATTTATAAATAATTCCGAATTACAATTACTGTATATGACTAGTCTATGTACATCTATGTACATAAATGCCTTATATACATACATACATACCCGGATAAACCGAATGGAAATGCATATACAACAAATGCATACATTGTGTTGTTTTCATCTCTAGCTCCACAACAAACATGATGCTGATGGAGAAAATTACATAAAATGTTAGTGCTTCAGGAGATTTAATTCTGTGTGTATCACAAAAATTAAAAATTCAGCATCATCGTTTTAACGGCAGGGATACACAAACTATTTGATAATGTGGTCCACTGAAGTCGGTATCGAAAACACTTCAATGATCCAATGGTTGAGTGACTCAGCAAAACATAACTTACTTGAGATACTCAACAAAGTGTGGATGGATTCCAAAATACCGAATAAATGGAAAGAGGGCAGGGTGCTTCCCACTAATAAACGGGATAGGGATCCGAATGTGGCAATAAATTATCGGGGCATATGCAACAGGTGTACAAGTATGAAATGAGGTTACTAAAAAAAACACGTTAAATTGCTTTGTGCTTTATTCAAGATATATACTCCACCGCTTGTGAATACCACACCAGTAAAAATCTTCCGCTTTTGCTGCGAACCATTTATCCAGCCATTTTGTCACATCTTCGTAAGAACCAAAGCGCGGCTCAGCAAGTACGTGACCCATCGATGCAAACAAGTGGTAATCGGAAAGATCCAAGTCTGCTCAGTAAGCTGCATGGGCTAGGACTTCCAAGCTAATTGATTCCAACGTGCCGCAAACCGGAAAGACTTTGTATTGCCCCTTTCGGTATTCTGGCTTTTTTTGAAGCAGCGTACGGTTCAAATCGGTCGATTGTTGTTGGTAACGTTTAGTATTATCGTTTTCCCAGGTTTTAACAGCTCATAATAGACCACGCCCCTCTGGTCCCACCAAATATAGAACATTGTCTTTCTGTCAAAGCGATTCGGCCTTGTGGTTGATTTGGATGGTACGCCTGGGTCCATTCATGATTTTTTGCGCTTGGGATTCTCAAAATAAATCCACTTTTCATCCCTTGTAACGATACGACGCGAAAAGGACTTCCTTTTGTACCGAGCGAGCAAAATGTCACATTTGTTTTTGCGCTTTTCCATTTGCCTGTCGTTCAACTCATGTGGTACCCATCTACCAGCTCCTTGACTAACGCAAAATTGTTCGGCGAGTTTTTTTTGTGTTTGCGAATCATCTTCGACCAACATTGCTTGCAATTCCACAATTTCGTACTTTTTGGCAGATTCTCCACGTTCCTTGTCTGCAACATCGAAGTCACCATTTTCGAAGCGCCGAAACCATCGTTCACACGTATCTTGCGATGGAGCATATACACCATAAGCTTCTCGAAGTAATCGGTATGATTCAGCAGCAGTTTTCTTCAAATTAAAACAAAAAATTAATGCTGTCCGCGAATGCTCTTTGTTCGGTACAAATTTCGACATATTGAACACATTAATACAACGTGCACACACTTTTCCACTTGGTGCACCATCTGTTGTCTGAAATCCGCATTTCACACTTGTACACCTTGTATGTTGAATGTTTTTATAAAATTTTTGAATGGAATGATAAAAAAGCTCAGATTTTATTTGGAATATTTTTCAACTTTCGGATTTCGAAAGAACCACTCTGCAATCAAGTGCGTGGATAATAGTTTATGACTGAGAGAAGAATTGTTTTGAATGGAAGTGGGTATAGGTTGGAGGGAGTTACGAATATGGGACTTTCACAAAGAAGTAAAATATCTCCAGCTCTGTTCAACCTATATACCAGCGAGGTACACCGCGATTGGAAAATTAAGGAGTATTGAATAGATGAACTAATGGGAAAACTAAAAATGTTAAATCTGAGAGTGAATCCTAATGAGTGTGCGTATATGAGTTTTAGAACCAATGTCGCAAATCTTAACATTAATGTGGATAGTAATAGAACTGAACAAGTAAATGCTTACAGGTATTTGTGTATTTGAATTCAATGAATTTTGGAAAACACATGGAAATTTTGGCAAGGAACGTTTAAATGTGATTAAACGGGTGAGGAAACCTAAATCGGGCGCGTATCCGAAGGTGATATGTTGAGAAAGGCCCTTATTTCCTCTAAAATTGGATATGGTATTAGAGTGTTTGGGAATGGTTCGAAAGGGGCTTTTAGTCAATTGATGAAAGGAGAGAATGCAGATGTGCCAGAATGGTATTGGGTGCGATTAGCTCAACCTCAATACCCACCCTGTGGTCTAAAATGGGTGATTCACTTCTCGATTACAAAATAGAGTGGATCACAGTGAGAGAGTCAGTGAGATTGATAACTAAGAAAAATGAGTTTTAGAATGAAATGATATTAAAATTACAAAGTGTGTACAAACCAACATATAGAGCAAGCATTGCAATTGAAAATATGAACATGTTTCTAAGTATATTGGCAACGTTGGTCCGCAACCCGTTCCTAATAATCTCAATGTATGCATGAATATGGAGTAATGTAGCAAGGAGGCGAATTAAATTTTGGCTAAAATTATGTTTGAGAAAATCAGTCAGCCACAACAATTGGTGAGAAATACAAAAACTTGAGTCACCATAACAACTGGCAGGTAAAACAGCAATAAAGCTAAAAACAACCAGAACAAATTGACTACAGTAACATCGAATAACAACAACTACACTCGCCGATGGAAAAGTGTTTCCAAATGTCGTTCGTGATGTTCTTGTGGTTGAGATGTCGGAATAATGTCGTCAATATATACGAAAACGAAGTTTAAATCGCGAGCGACTTCCTTCATAAATCGCTGAATCTTTTGCAAGGCATTGTGTAGTTGAAATGGCATTCGGTTTAATTCGAAAAGGCCAATTGATGTATTGATTGCCATTTTGTATGTGAGATATCGGGTAGCGATTCGGTATCGTAACCGTATTTAGTCGCGGATATACCCACATGGCCTTCAATCGTATGACCATATGTAATGGACAAGAGGCCACAAAGTGTTCTACAAAGTGCTGAAATTCTATAGATACCGATTGCCGTGTGTATATTTCAAAGTTGAAAAGAGTGTTTTAGAAATATTGTTGTCGGTTGATTCCGCACATAATTTTGTATAGGTGTTTCGTGTGGCCTTATATTCTTCAAATGAAATTTCGTTGCGCTTTTATTTTTGTGAGCAGTCTTATTTAGTCTGGCAGCTTTGGCGGCTTCTTTTGAAAAGATTTAGAAATTTGGATTGGACTTGGAAAATGATGGTGGGATATATTTGTACCTTATAATGTGGCAACACGTTAAATTCTGAATTTTGGAAAAAGGCTTATCGTTTGCCAGAGCCGAGAAGCAGCCATTCCTAATTCATATGGATCTTGCATTCTCAATGTTCGCTCGAATACTTCGTTAACATGTTTTTGTGATTAATAAGATGGTTGAGGCAAAGTCGAGACTTTTGGAAATTCAACGGCGAGAGGCTTCTACAACTAGATTTACAGTTACACAGATTTTCTAATGTTAGTGAAAACATATGTGTGCGATAAATACTGGTCATTGTTTGATTGAACTCGTAATGTACAATTCGATTACTTTGCACCAAATCTCTAGTGGCGCCGGCTACAGTTGTAAAAATTTCCAGACTGGTACTACTTGTCTCAAAATTACTGACCGATCCGATGTCTGATCTAAAATGTAAGGTAGTAAGCTAAAAATGTTAGAATATTTGACGACGCTTTGTTTTTGTTATCAAATTAATTGAAGGATGCGCAACCAACCAAGTAATGGCAAAACGCAGAATAAAGGAGAGGTCGAAAATTTGTTACGTCCAGCTTCCGTGACGGATGCGCGAAGCTGTTAAACAATCATGCTGCCTTACTCAGAAGTGGATTAGGGAGTTTAAGGTCGTTACCGGTGTGAAGTTTTCAACATTTATCAAAAGTGTAGCTACACAAATTAACAAAAAATAAAAATGTAGATACACAATTTAGCAAAAAGTGTATAACTACATAAAAAAATTGTGGCAGGGTTGAAATTGTTATAATTTTTTCACTAAATATAATCTAATCTAATCGGGGAATTTTTTTGTTTTGTGTAAATGGAGATAATAAGATAAAAAGTAACAACCGGGTCTTGTGGGTGTTTAAGGGGGGCCATGAACGGGGTTGAAGAGAGTGTCCCTGAAATGCCAGTATACTCAGATTTGCGGTGTCATCTCTAGAATTTAGTGTTGATGGCCCTTAAACACCCACAAGACCCGGTTGTCACTCTTTATCTTATTAACAAAACAAATTCCCAAAAGGTCGCAGTAATATTAGATTAGAATAGATTAGATTTAGTGAAAATTATAACAATTTCAACCCTGCCACAATTTTGTTATGTAGTTCTACATTTTTTGTTAAATTGTGTATCTACATTTTTGCTTTTCATTAATTTGTGTAGCTACACTTTTGATAAATGTTGAAAACTTCACACCGGTAAGGTCGTTGATTGATCTTGACAACCATTGAAAAAAGAAATTTCTTCAAGTTAGCGGAAAAATAAAATGCTAATTTTCCATTCGACGCGTGGTTTTAAAATATTTCTTCCGAGAACCCACCATTTATGCAAGTCATTGTTTTATTTCTATGGTTAGAAAGTACAAGAGACCCTAGCAAATTTTAGAAACAGTTTTAGAACGAAAATTGTCCGTTAACGATTTTTTCCTGCTTGCTAGAATGCAAGAGTCCTTTCTTGCATTCTAGCAAGCAGGAAAAAATCGTTAACGGACAATTTTCGTTCTAAAACTGTTTCTAAAATTTGCTAGGGTCTCTTGTTATGCATGATTACCAAAATCGGCGATATCGCATGAAGGTCGTGTTCTCAAACGACTCATACCCAATCGGGTTATGGCTACCATGTTTATATAATGACAGGTTCTTCCTTGGGAGTCCTAATCAATTTAAGAGAATAGTGAAAATCCCGATGAATAAACTTCATACAGTTCCGTGCTCTTTCAATTTTGTAGGAATTTGGAAAGCTTCCATCAACATATCAGATAGTTAATGGCCTGCAATAATAAACCGATTGGAGTTGTAATAAATTGATGCAAATAACACATACTTAAAGGAGTTGAGCTAAAAACCAGAAGAATGTGCATATAAGAGAACGAAGATGCTTTTTTACTGTTGTGCTAGTCTTGGTCGTTTCATCATACGAATAATTCAAGATTTCGGCAGTGAATGTACACATTACATGAAATATGATTGAGCCATTTGTGAGACGGCAATGCCACCAATCGTATAGGCAACGACCAAAATGAATTCTTCAAAATTGAATGAATTTAATGACATTGTCCGATAATTATTCTTCAATACATGTTTTGTCTGGTCGCAGCACTTCACGATATCCAATTTCTTTCAATTATCACTAAACACAAAGTAATTTAGAATTGTTGCAATCCTTAAAGCAGCTGCCTACGAGATTGAAACGAATCATAGAGGTCGCTTAATACACATTTAAATAAATTAGTTTCCTTAAGCGCCATTGCTTCCATCTCGATTTCTTTGAAACTTGTCTGGAGAGAATTGAAACCTCAAATCGGTGAGGCATCCAGGGAAATGAGGGGACCGTTAAATTAACCTTCAATCAAGGTGGGGCAACTTTCCCACTTACCGTCTTAAGATTTCGTGAAATTTTTGTTGAACTTTCTTTTCGGACACTGTACTCTAAGCAAGAATATTGGTTTCAATTCGTGAAAATGCACATTGCAATCAGTGTATTACAGTGTTAACTGTGATGGAGTCAAGGAGCTGGCTGCGTGGGAAACGGACGAAAACAATAGCTAGATATTTCGACGAGTCAGATTGATTAGTAAGATTGTTGGCAATTGCCTGTCTGAAAATCACAGTGAGGTTTACGTTAGTCTTTTATGCAATTATGCAATTGTGCTAAACTGTTTTGGTATGATAATAGCTTTACTGCAGAATGCCTAACCGTAGAAATCCAGAACTTTTTATTTAGATTCTCCAGGATGAAAGTAATCGTACTATGTTACTGAATGAAACCAATCTGATTAGGATGAAGAAAATCGTCACAGTCAACAGATATGACCAGCTATGGCATTTAGTGAGGCGCTTACATACTTTAGACAGAGCCGGCAAGACAAACTTCATATAGCGCGAGGAATGTCGGCGGGGTTAATTAAAGGTCAATATAACGGTCAATTAAAGAGGATAGCTAATGGTCGAGAGTTGAAATCTCAACTGTGAATTAATTACGACAAAAGCAATATAAAAACTGTTATAGTCACGGTATTTAAGTGTAATGGAAGCCTCTTGCATATGTCAAGCTACCGAAACAAATATATGATCGTAAATACATGGGTGGATATCGCACGCGGAACCTGGGAGTTAAATGCCTTTGTCAGAGGATCAAGATTATCACTAAGATTCTCGACAAATCGAAACTCCAAACTGGATGAGCAGCTTGTCTCTTGCTTGTCGGTACCACATTGTCGTTTCTAAAAAGCTTATGTCTCGTAAAGCAGATTACCAACAACATCAAAGAAGTTATCATGATGGAAAATCTGAAAATCCGATTGTTCTGGTAAATCTTGTACTACCGCTTTCTTAAAATGTTTTAAAAGTATTTAGTGGCGAGTGTTGTGTTTCTCAGCGGCATTATTATTGACTTTTCCGTCCAATCCTTGACAATCAGCCAGAACGTGGTGTATCTTTTACACTTTTAAAAAGACTTTAAAAGTAATAAGTCACCCTTCAAACAAAAGAAATCTATCTCTCTATTGACATCTATTGTTGAAATGGCGTATTTTTTTAGGAAATTCCCTATGAGTCACCGTTACAGAAGACAATAGATTGTACCTTCTACATATTTTAAGATGACTCAACGAAAAATGATTTGAAATTTAAATTTATTGAAATCGACAAGCCTCTTCAATAAAAAACTAATCCAATATAATTTCATTATAATATTTTTCCAATCATCAGTAAATAGAAGAACGATAAAAATGCAATTATTAAAAAAAAAATCGAAAAATTCATTTCCTCATGTAAATCACACACTGTGTAGTATAAGGTTGTAATTTCCCGTAATTTTCAAATCGAATTCGTACACAAAAAAATTAAATAAAGCAAAATTGAATTTGATTGCTTGCAAGTATGTAGATATTATTGGCAAATTATTAGGGTTCAAACGGGAAATTATCGCAAGCGATTAAATTCAGAATTACATAATGCATGCATGCGCCCCGTCCAGTATAATTATCGGATCAAATTGTCGCACGTCCAAACGGAAAAGGTTTTCTATTTTTTTTTACATTTTTTTCACCAAAAAAATTATTTTACAAATATTTACAGTGCGTTCGTTCATTATTGATTAAACAATTTCCTATGTTTGTTGCTATTTAATTTTTCCGGGAAAACGCAGGCAAATCAACTAAATCGACTGTGTTATGGGAAAATATACTCATACTTCGCCCCCATGTACGGCAAACAGTTTTTTTTCCTCTAAACGGAGCGGAGCTTTTTTTATATTCATTTAATGATTTTTTGTTGTTGTTATTTGTTTGTGTGTGCTGTATACAGATACATGAATTAAACGTGCAGTACAATCAAATTCCGATGAGCTGCCAGCGTCACACAAAAAAGGGTTGATCACAAAAAATTGTCGTCTCCGGTATTCGTATTTGGTGGGAAATCACGCGCGCGGAATAAAACGGACTGAAATTGTGTACGTAATTAAGTACGGGAAGACGAGATACGTTTCGAAATTTTTTTAATGTCGGTATACATAAGTTATCGAAGCGATTTACGGATGAATGAATATATTAAATCTAAAGGAGCGCGCGGCGCGCAATGTAATTACACGTATATTGATTTTTGAGATGGGGAAATCAAAAGGCAAAAAAGGGTTTTTTCGACTCACTGCAAAAAAAACATCTTTTGTATAGAAGGATGAGTATAAATATAAATTCATCTATAAAAGCGATATATCCCATTATGTTGTATGTATAGACACAACAGCATATTCAATTTTTGTGATTATTATATCCATTGTGTTCCTTCTTTCAATATATAATATACACACAACTACACAAGCAGTACAAATATATATATAGTTTTGCTTCTGTTCATATTCAAAAGCTCATAAAATTTGCATATCTTATCCAAAATAACAATAAAACCAAGACGAACACACGAGAAGAAGAAAAACAAGGGACGAAGAATAGAAATAAAACGTATAAAATCTTATCTTAATGGTCCACACATATGCTGCGTGATACTTTATATCACTTTTAGTATACCTCCCGCATTTCACGTTAACCATATACACAGAAGAGTAAGACGGATACAAATTTTAAAGCTTTAAACTTTATTTAAAATTTCATATTCAACAGAGAATGTGTGATTCGACTTTGGTAGAAATAATCCGGGTATACAGTATGAAACGTTTTTGTGTTAATATCTCATGCATTTTACTGTACGTTTATAATCGAAAATAAATTTTCCCATCTAATTTACTGGAAAATTTCAATTTTCCATGCACTGTATATCTATTAAAGACGATGTGAGCAGAAAGGTAAAAGGGATATCTCTATATACCTAGTTTTTGCTACTTAATCGAATCAAAATTGAAAATCACAATCTGGAAATAACTTTTGAAATTATGGTGTATCTTGAATAAATTAATAGTGAATCCAACATTTTGAAAAACTATTGATGTATAATTTTTCAATTGGTTGATACATCAACGCGCTTTTAAATATTGGGCCGTAATGTATATGTATGTGAAGCTGGCCCAAAAAATCAGCCCGAAAAACACCTTTTCATTTTTGGTGTGTTTCTTTGCTAATTTCAATGCCATCCCGAAAAACGAGTATATCTACGAAATTTGTATTAATTAATATGAGAAAGCTAAAATTATCCCGAAAAGTTACTACATCGGTAAAGCGATTGTGTTGCATTGTAAATCATGGCGGAAAATCGTATTAGTTGCATTTAGCGATTACATATCAGCACGTTTACAAAAATCATATAAACATCCATCGGGAATTTGGACCTAACAGTTAGCATACTTTATGTCCAAAATAAACGCAGTCCATTTCCAAATATTTAATATTAGAGCCTTATCTTTATCCATGTGTTACTACATATGGTTGTATTGAACTTTTCCATTTTACTACTGTGGGCAAAAAGTAGTAAGGCTTTTTAATTTAAATTTCGCGCGGAAAACCATTCGCTGAAATAATTTTTTTTCTATGTTGGTATGACTGTCAATGACAACTGTGCCAAATGTCACATCAAAATAATCATTAGTGTTTAGTATACGCTTGTCTTTCTGAAGTACAAAAAGTGCATTCGGCGATTTTTACAATGAGTGAAATTATTGAACAAAGAAGTTCCATTAAATTTTGTGTGTGGAATCAATTTTGTGGTGCCCAAACGTTCAGAATGTTGCAAAAGACCTTCGGTGATAATTGTATGTCGCGAGCAAGTGTTTTTGATTGGTACAAATTGTTTAAAGAGGGTCGAGAACGTGTTGACGACGAACCACGTCTAGGACGGCCATCAACATCAACTGATGATCAACACGTTAATAAAATCAAGGAATTTATGCTCGAGAATCGACGATTACCAGTCAGAGACTTTACTGGCATCGTTGAAATATCGAAAGGATCAGTGAAAACCATTTTGAAAGATCATTTGGGCCTAAGAAAAGTGAAAGCACGATTGGTTCCAGATTTTTTCGCCAAAAATTCCACCCATATCGTTCCGCAACCACCGTATTCGCCTGATTTAGCTCCGTGTGACTTCTGGCTGTTTAGAAAACTCAAACGACCGCTCCGGGGAAACCGTTTTGAGTCAATTGAAGACATTAAACGTGAATCGCTACGCGCATTGGAGGCTATTCCGGAAATTGACTTTAACAACTGTTTCGAGGATTGGAAAAAACGTTGGAACAAGTGTATTGAGGCCGGGAGGAGGAGATTAGATTTGGAGAAATAAATAAAGAATTTTAAAATTATGAACAGTCTTACTATTTTTTGCCCACAATATTATGTCATTAATTGTTATCAGTGTTTCTTATGTTATTAATTTTGACCATATACAGGGTGGCTGAGACCAAATGTTACTGGCTTCACTCTGCTGTCATTTGTGTAGTTGTCATTTTCGCGCGTCAATTTTTTGACAGATTGAAGTTTGGTTAGTTGTTTGTGGACATGTGGTCAACAAATAATTGTTCTAAATTAATATCTTCATAAAAAAATCGTAATGGAATTCAAACGTAATAGTGTAATTGCACTGTATTTGGGTGGAAATTCACAAACAGCAATAGTTCGTCAGCTCCAGCATTAGAATGTGAATAAAATGTTTGTGTATCGAACCATAACTCGATACAACGAAACTGGTAGCATCGCTAAACGCAACAGAGGCAGTCCTAAAAAGACAGCAACATCAAAAGAAATGATACGAAATGTGAAGAAACGAATCCAACGAAATCCTCGTCAAAGTGCCAATCAATTAGCCGCACGTCTACATGTTTCACAATACAGCATTCAAACCATATTGAAAAATGAACTACACTTGAAGCCCTACAAGATACAAAAAGTTCAAGTTCTTACGGAGGCACAAAAAAAAGTTAGGCTTGAAAGAACACGAGCATTGAAGGCCTTGGCCGAACGTGATGAGAATCCAAAAATTGTATTTTCTGATGAGAAAATTTTCACCATGCAACAGTATGTGAATAAACAAAATGATCGTGTTTGGTTAGAGCACAAGTCCAACGATAATTTGGACACAAGAGTTGCCATGCGCAAGCAATCACCAGCTTATGTTATGGTTTGGGCTGCAGTGACTGCAGATGAACGCACTCCTCTGGTATTCATCGAACATGGAGTCAAGGTAAACCAAGAGGTGTACCGCCAAAAGATCCTTAACGATGCTTTGCTACCTTGGGCACGTAAACACTTTGGTACGAACCGTTGGACATTCCAACAGGACTCGGCACCGTCACACAAAGCTCGAGCGACACAGCAATTTTTACAAAATTGCGTTCCGCGGCTGATTTCGTCGAAAGAATGGCCACCATATTCACCAGACTTGAATCCCATGGATTTCTCCATATGGTCCATTTTGGAGAGTAAGGTGTCCACTAAAAAATACGAAAGTGTTGATGCATTGAAGTCAGCTCTTGTTCGAGAATGGAATAAAATTCCGCAAGCTCACCTTCGGTCAGCATGCAATGCTTTCTATGGAAGACTGAATCAAATAATCAGAGCCAAAGGAGGTCATATCGAGCAGTAACATGTTTTTCATAAAATGTAATTTGTTTTCAACATATTCCACGAAATTTCAATAAAAAATAATCAAAATTAAAAAAATTACAGCGTTTTCATTTGGTAACACTTGGTCTCAGCCACCCTGTATTTCGACACTATAAATGTATTTTCATTCTATCCTTGAAACGAAGGTGCTGCCATAAAATTTGCGGTCTGCATATTTACTATAAACATGCCTCATTCTATTCTACCTTTAGTTTTAATGTTCACCACCAGGATAGTTGTATTGAATACGTTTTATTTTAAATGTTGGCAGTAAAAATATTTATGAATATATTTAGTTGCGTTGATTTTTTGCACATCATGTGGCGTAATTGTTGAGGTCGAATTGTAATAAGCTCTTGTCGGTGGTGCGTAAATCTTCATGATATAGGCATATATATAGATATGAATGAATTTTTAATCAAACAATCAACGTCGTTGACAGACAGAATGAAAGAAATCGGTTCAAATCATCTGTAATTCTAAATGTCCAATTTGCAGCCAATCTTATGGATTGGAACTATAACGGAACTATTCCAAATGAGTGGAAAAATGCCGAACCAAAGCGACTGTTGGAAAAGCACCGTCAGCGGCTGAGCAAGAAGTCACTGCAGTTTTTTAGGACGATATATGGAATTTAGATCGCCAGAACCGGATGAATGGTCAAAAATGGTCTTTAAGTTTGGAAATCTCTTGTACCACGGAGTCATAATCGATTTGAATGGAAGTTGAGGTTCTTTGAACGCAGTTATTCATGTATGAAGTAGTCCTCGCCGGGTTCAAAATCGTAATACTAAAAGCCAGACTAAATAAGTTAGGAAAATGATTTGTTATGACTTAATGGTCATTGGAAGCGAGACCTTTGCCTCTTAAGATTGGGTTGCATGAGTCTGAGATAATTCCTATAAGGTTTGTCAGACAATCTTTCCCGACGTTTATTATTTTTACGGTTCCGTAAAATTCGCAATCCACTATTATACCATACAGGTGTTGACGTACAGCTTTTTGGCGATTATACGATATGTACTGTTCAAAATATTCAAAAAATGCAGAGTAGAATCAAGCAGTTTGAGTTTCTGTCATTGTTATCATTTAAAATTGTATCAAAGGCGATGTACTACTGTGTGCAAAAAATAGTAAGACTTTGTTCATAATTTTAAAATTCTTTATTTATTTCTCCAAATCTATTTCGACCCCCTACAAGTAATCCCCCCGGCCTCAATACACTTGTTCCAACGTTTTTTCCAATCCTCGAAACAGTTGTTAAAGTCAATTTCCGGAATAGCCTCCAATGCGCGTAGCGATTCACGTTTAATGTCTTCAATTGACTCAAAACGGTTTCCCCGGTGCGGTCGTTTGAGTTTTCTGAACAGCCAGAAGTCACACGGAGCTAAATCAGGCGAATACGGTGGTTGCGGAACGATATGGGTGGAATTTTTGGCGAAAAAATCTGGAACCAATCGTGGTTTCACGAGCGTCTATACTAGCGAAAACACTAATGATTATTTTGATGTGACATTTGGCACAGATGTCACTGACAGTCATACCAACATAGAAAAAAATATTTCGACAAATGGTTTTCCGCGCGAAATTTAAATTAAAAGTCTTACTACTTTTTGCCCACAGTAGTATTTAAGTATTTAAGATGGATGGACCCAGCTTTAGAGCAAATAATCTCGAGGGGCATATCTCCTGGATTCCAGCAATTAAATTTTTAAAGCAAAAACCAAACTCGCTCATATAAAAACAGAATATCGTTACCAAGGTTGGAATTATGCGGTGCTGTACTATTGGCAAAGTTATTAAAAATAGTTCAAGATGCCATGGATTTGGAATACGCTACTACCTATGCGTGGACGGATTCGATGATAACGCTTGGATGGATAAATGATCCCAGTAAATACAGAACTTTTGTGGGTAACAGAATTGCTGAAATTCAGTCGCTTATGCAACCAAGTCAATGGCATTATGTAAAATCCAATTATAACCCCGCGGAGGTAGCTTCACGTGAAATGAACGAACGACATTTGTGAAACTATAAACTTTGGTGGGAAGGGGCAAGTTGGTTAAAAACCTCAAATTACCCATTAGCGCTTGAACCAACTGAAGAAGCAGCCAATGAAGAACTAAAAACAAATTGCTTATTTATCAACACACCTCCTCAACTAGAGTTTACAGACTTTTCACGATTTTCATCGGCTCTTAAAATCAAAAGAACTGTAGCGTGCTGCTACAGATTTCTTACTATCCTTAAATATCGAATACATCAAGTTCCTGGAGGGATACCAAGTTTTCTAACAGTAGACGAACTAACCAGATCACACAATGTAATCATAAAAACAATGCCACAGACATTAAACTCCTCAAAACAACGAATAACGCTAGAAAAACAACAAACTATCATCACTAAATCCATTCATGGACGAAAATGGTTTGTTGAGGGTCGGCGGTATTACAAAAATCTCAACTTAAGTATGGTCAAAAGCACCAACTGATTCTACCAAAAAATCATATTTAGTCAAAATATTGGATTTTATAGTACGGATGCGTCTAGCACGCACAACAATTCACAATTGTGTAAAATGTGTTCGATTAAGTAGAGCAGCATCAGGGCAACTAATGGGTATGTTCCCGGAACATAGAGTAACTCCATCTACCCCATTCTCCTGTACGGGCATTGATTACGCAGGTCCAGTTGCAATCCGTGTATCCGTGTACCGTTTTCTACGAAAGCAATTCACTTGGAACTGGTGAGTGAGCTAACAACAGCAGTATTTCTGGCAGCATTGTGACAACGGCACCAAATTCGTTGGAGTCCGGAACGCGCTAAGTAAGGAGCTACAGCTGGGTATACAACAAGCAAACAACAATGCAGCTCAGGAAGCAGCTAACCATGGAACAAACTGGCATTTCATCCTGCCCGGCAGTCCCCACTTCGGAGGCATTTGGGAATCTGGATTCAAATCAACGAAAGGCCATTTAAGGAAAGTGATCGGTGAAACAACACCAACCTACGAGGAGCTCTGCACCTTGTTATCACAAATTGAAGCTTGTTGTCACGCGATTTATGTAGATGATTTTGATGCTTTGATACCTGGACATTTATTAATCGGGAGACCACTGATTTCACCCCCTGAGTCAAACAAAACCAACATAAGTCCAAAACAGAGGTGGACTCTACTATCAAAGATGACTCAAGAATTTTGGAAAATATGGTCTAAGGATTACTTAAACAGTTTACAACAAAGGTACAAATGAAAAGTACCAAAAGCAAACTACAGGATTGGTCAGCTAGTTCTAATAAAGAATGAACAACTTCCACCTACAAAATGGGCATTGGGAAGGATAACAGATACTCATCCAGGGTCAGATAGTCTAACCACAGTGGTATCAATAAAAGGTATAAGAAATACCATCTTCAAGAGACCGATTACAAAGATAAGTCCCCTTCCAACTGAGGATAATCAAGATCCAACAAGCAAATCAGATGAAGATGTAACAACAGACGACAACAAGATAGGACAACACAAGGTTGTCCTGCACCACTGCTCATAGTACTAGTTACGTTCAGTTTTTGCAATTCGAGCGCACTACCATACAATATCACAACGTTTGAAAATCAACCAGGGATCTATTTTGAATCCATTGGAGAGCTCAAACTTACACACAACGATTGGAACATAATAGTGCATTATAATCTAACCAACTATTAAGCAGAACTGGGTGCCTATAAGTGCTCCATAGGCAGACTAGCTAAATATTGTTCATATCCTGGCGACTTCACAAACTCGAGTGTCGCTAAAAGATCAAGAGAAAATACATGTGGACTAATAGAACCATCGTTCGAGCAATCTTTACAAGAAATGGAGCACACCACCGTAAGTTGAATTTTGGAAGAAGCAAAGGTGGACTTTTTAACTTAGGAGGAAATATAGCCAACGAGTTATTTGGGGTGCTAGATGACAGGGCCGCGATGCGTTATGAGGAAGAAATAGAAAAACTCAAGATGAACAACAACCATTTCATGGCGTTATTAAAGAATCAAACGTCAATCATAGACGCGACTATAAACGTCTTCAAAAATAGACAAGAAGATGTCAACAAGCATTTGGTAGTACTCAAGAATCAGTTAGACGAGGCGTTAGAGAGCAACTTTCTAGTTCTATCAATACACACAATGTTACACATGATTGCATTCAAGGAGATTCAAGATTCACTGATAGAAGCAGTATTGGATACGCACAATATAATTATTACCACGAGCCTTTTGACGACCCAACAACTTAAAAAGCAAATAGATTTCATGACGAGAAATCTACCATCTGAACTTACGCTTCCCAATATCGATGACACTGATGACATATTGGCACTATACCAGCTCATGACAGCCAAGACAAGGCTGCAAGGAAAATATTTGGTATTTGAGGTTAAGCTGCCGTTATAGTATATAAGGAACTATACCAAATATATAAGCCCATACCGCTGCCTACCCCCAACAGTCCATCTATATTTATACGGCCACAAATGGAACTTCTTGTGACAGATTTGCATCGGCACACATATTCTTCAATGGCAAAACTGTATCAGCAGCAACGGCTTTAGCATATGCCCAGGCTATGCATCAGAATGAAGAAGATGATGTTTTATGTGAACTGCTCCTGCTACGACATGAATGAGTGAATAACAAATGTGAGATGGTTGAAAGGAACGAACAACATGACCGATACATGGCTCCAACTAAGAGATTACAGATGGCTTTATTCAGAACCAGCCGAACGTACGATCAGTATCGTTTGTCAACAAGAGCCATTTTCTACAAAGATATCAAGAAGCGGAATAATAAGCTTAGGCTCTGATTGTACACTGAAGGGAGGAACCATAAGCACACCAGCGAAGCAATCGTACTATCAGAAAGTGTACTGTTCAATATTACCAACATTTAATCTCTCAACAGAAATGACCAAGCAACCACAAGATTACTCCTATCACTTTTAAGACGCATCATACGAATCGAAGAACTACAGGAAAGAATAAAGGCAGTAACGATGAATACAGGAGAAAGCCCATCTCATCACCACGTGCACCACTATGCACTCACGTATGGGCTCCTTGCGCTCGTACTCATAGGCATAGTCTTTGTGGCAATCAAAAGGAGAATTGATGCAAAAAAAATAAACCAACCAGAGTCACTCCTCTATAGGCGCTGATATAAAGCACGATAATCTTCACATCTTGGCCAGGGAGAATGTTATAACAACAACACTATATCAATTTTTCCATATACATGTACATTCGTTAAATACTGATGACATGGAATATGTATTTCGGTTTTTATATTGACTAGGGCATTTACATTTATTTTTACATTTGGTTTTGCATAGTCAACGTGTTTCTGTCCAGCCCTGCCTATCAAGTTTGTGATTTGACCAAAATACGGTTGAACAGCATCAGTTACAAGATGTACTAGATAAGCTAATAATGCTAAGAGCTCTGGATAGCAGCACCACCCATTAACCACTATCTTTGGCTAGTAGAAACGCAATGGCAAGACAAGTTGGGAGTCTTAGTGGGTCCAACTTAAGCCCACAATTTTGCGGTGCCTCTAAAAAAGCAAGTTGTTGCAAATGTCATAAAAATTAATTCAAATGGCATAATCAAACTTTCATCGAAATAGTGTGCACTTTTAGTAACAAAATTGACGGGAAAGGTAAGCGAAAGAGGTACTCAATGAAAAAATGAATTTCTAGACAGATTACATAATTACATTAACAAGTACACAACTATCGGCGCAAATAGAAAATCAGAAAAAATTAAGTCTAGCACAGTGGTGTCATACAAGTTATGAGAAAATTCAGCTGATTGTCCTCTAGGAGGTTTCATACATCCAAGTAAATTGGTAAACGTGTATATTGCTTCAATTAGAAACTAAAAATTGGTTGCAACAGCTTCCGTTAAAGGATAATCCAGGACTGGAACTGAGACGTCACGAAAATTTGCCGAATGATCCAAAATTAACAGTTCCAATAAGAAATCAGAAGAATACACAGACTCAGATTAGTTTCAAAAACAGTAACACACTGTCTTTTAACTCTTTTCTGGATGAGCAAAGAATACTTTGTGTAAAAGGTCCATTAAAACATAGCAATTTAGATTTCGAAGCGAAACATCCAATTATGACGCCACGAACTGAACGGAGGGACACATCAAATACTAAAATTCAATCATGAATTTTAGGCAGAAATCAATAAATGTTTGCTTATGACCCATGGGGCTAGATTCTGCAAGTTCAATACAGGTAAAAATTTCTAAGAATTTACCAAGAATAAATTTTTAACTTTTTATGCGGCATTTTAACCAGTCGAAACACGCGGTTACAATCACATTAATTACACAAAGTTGTATACGAATACTTACATTTTCTCAAATATTCAGCCGGGTTTTGTTTCGATCTCAGCATGACCCGCCAAAAGATAACTCCATTGCAATTCAAAGTTAACTCTAGTGCTGATTTGAACCCCTCATATAAACATAGTAAGATTCATTTAAAGTCTATTTTCCGGAAGATAGAAAACGTGTTTCAAACGACCACTCTTGAACTTAGGACTAATAACTTCGAATATGTCGTGCAGATGCACTTTTCTCATAACTTTAAGGCCGGATTCATACTTCGTCGGTCATTCATGCAAACAATTTTTTCAACCAATAATCTCTTGTGAAAAAATGCAGAAGAAAAAATCGCCATTTTGGAGCAATATGGTAGGTCGAAAAAATTGCTTGAAGAAATGAACGAAGTATGAGTCCGGCCTAAAAATTGCGAAATGATTTTTCCGATAGTGAAATTTATAAAACTATACAGCACATTCCGCCGTTCCACACTTTAATTCTTTCGTCGTGATTCTTTCCTCGTTTCCTTCCGCTTCACCCACAAACTGTTGTTAGTTTGTCGGTGAAGGAGAAAGAAACGGGGAAAGAATCGCGACGAAAGAATCATAGTGTGGAATGGCGGATTGAGAAATGAAACCGTTTTAATGTGACAGAAATGAACAGAACATCGAATACCATTCGAAGTTTCTTTGGAATGAACTATAAAATAATTATTTGTATTATGTTTCGAATTACAGTGTTTTATTTGGTTAAAAATCCGCACAAAAATTAAAAATTTAAAAATTGAAGTGAGTAAAAATGTCAAACTTTTGATCTGCAAATGATAAAGCGTGTCGTTCCGATTCGTTTCCTTTTGAGTTATTTTTGAGTTATTTGACAGATCGATTTTTTTTTCTCACAATATTGTTTGAATTCAATCCAGGGTTGCTAGATGTACGTATTTAATACGTACAGTACGTATTTTCAATTAGCAAAAATATATTTGGAAAATTTTCAGTTTTTTGTATTGATTTGGATCAAATAGAATCCTGCCAAACGGAAGAAACTCGCGCTGACCAATGAAGGATTCGTATTAAGGCTCAAACACAGTGCATTCGTTTGCGTCGTTTCGTTTTTTTTTTTTCAAAATGTCGATTTGCATGAAAAACGAAAATTTAAACATAATGAGCGGAGAGACCTTTGGAAAAAATCGAGACGAGTGGAAAGGATGTATTTTGTCTGAGCCTTTAAGTGCCGTTCTATTCGCGTTTTAAGTGCTGCTTGGAGAGCTCCATACCCATGAGTTAAAGTTGGCCAACGATTGTTTTTTATTGAAACCGCCTCCAACAATGTTTTTTCTATCAAGTAACCGCCTTTTCTTAGTAGAACAAAACACTTGAACCCAAGTTCATTTTATTTTAAATCTTTTAGAGATTCTTGGTTTTGTGTTATACACATTAAAACATGCCGTAACCTTTACATAGATTTGTAGCTAAAGCACGTTCTTCGATCTAATTTATTAGAACGAAATTTAAAGCTAGTTTTCGCAAATAGTTTGTAACACGAATTACTAAGTTTGTAAGTAGACAAATATTAATAGTAATTGACTAGTGGCAAGTTAATGTAAAGATTTCATGAATATCATACGGCAATTTTAGGCGGTATATAGTGATATTTGTATGGGAAACTACAACAATTTACCAGTTTCCGACAAAACACAAATCGTATAGCAATATAACGCATTCTAAAAGCTCTTCCATACCAGGTGATTTTTTCGAACCATGCGATATTTGGTAAACTACTAAACATTGCAGTACGAATTGAAAAGCAAAATGATTTTGAACTTTATTTTCAATGAACAAATGAAATGAGGTCAATTCAGAGAAAAATCAATGCAGCAAATAACACGACTCGCTCGTGCTTGGTGTAAAATGGCCCTAAGATTTTTTTTTACAACAACAGAATAAAACCTTTTAAATTGTTGTTGCATTTCCAAATACAAAATAAATACCGTCTGAAATCTCTGTGTTATGTTCATGATCCTGTTATTGGCATAGTTGTGTTGCTTTGTGAAGATCTTCTCGAGTAAATCTCAATTATAAGGTTTGCAAGAGACACCACTTATTTTAAATAAATTTTATCTGGCAACCCTAATTCAATCAATTATTTATAATAAGGGCTTTCGATTGACCTGAATAAACAGAATTGCAATTGAGCTACTATTCAGATAATTGAGTTACTATTCACTTAATTGAGCTACTGAAGTGAATTGGATGTTCGATTCGCACCTGTCTTCAGATAAATGTGAAAACAAATCATTTTAAATTTGGATTTTGTTGATTATAGTGCGGCTAAAAATAAATGTTAATATATAAAACAGCGTTAAAAATAGTTTTATAAATAGTATACTACCATGTAAATATAAATGTCACATGTAAATGTCAAAAATACAACAAAAACAACCTATCTGAATTAACTACACGACCAAAATATCTCTTCAGTTAATTCAGTAGCTCAATTTTTTAACTGAAGTGAAGAGGTGCGAATCGAACACTCAATTCACTTCAGTTGATTCCGTTAATTCAGCCAATTTTGTTTATTCAGGTAAATCGAAAACCCTTAATATCACATCAATTAATTTAATAATGAGTGAAGTGAAGACACACTTACATAAAAACGATAACCATTAACATCAAAATGAATAATTTGAGGTTATCGTTTAAGTTTTTTTTTTTTTATATTTGATCAACTCGATCGGTTCGGTTCCGCCCTTAACTGAACAATGTGACAATTGTTTTCGGTTTTCCATAGATTTTGGCATATCCAAATTAAAGGTCGGAACGAAACGAAAATTGTGTCTCGAGCACATTTGTATATGAGAAACATTTGAATGACACAAAATATTTGGTTGTAAACAGAAATTTGTCGAAAGCATTTTGAAAAAATCGCAATGTACATATTTGATATAAAGTGACTTTAGATAAACTGACAATAATTGACCAATATATTTGATAAAAATTTTACCCAAACAAAAACAGATAAACAGTTAAAAAATTAAAAAATATTTACCAAAAATAATTTTTTATTTCACACGCTTGTAAGTAATTTCACAAAATTGTACAAATAAATACATACAACATAACAAAACCTAAAACAAAAACATCAATCCAATTCCAAATAAAAAAGTACTGAATTAATCAACATTTAGGGGAGCTCACAAATCACAATTATACATACTTCATACCATAGCATTCGGGGGGAATCACCCTATCTTATCTTTTGTTATCGCTTTGTTCATTCGTATTAAAACATTTAGTTTGACATATGTATTTGCAAATAATTTTTGCCTTTTATCCGAACTTTATGTAGTAATTTGCGAAAAAATGGCTTCATTGGATCAATTAAAATGTTCATTGTGCCAGACATTACCGGATAGTGCTGAGATTCATTTCTGTGAAAAAAATCATTTAACATGCGGTAAATGTTTTAGCCGGTTCGGCGGATTCTGCCAAGTAAGTAAATAATAAACTATTTTTGGTTGTGTGGGTGACGTCATGTGAGCCCATATGTAATACGAGCGTTTTTATATTTCTACGCAGTGTTCCCTAGCCTTATCGAAGACGGTGAAAAATCCATTACTCATTTCATTAGACAACATAGTAGGTGGCACACCTGGGGCTACAGATAAAAAACCATGTCGATATCAAGAATTAGGTTGTACATGGCTGTTTACAGATGATGAGCTTAGCGATCACCTTAGTGAATGTAAATTCCGTATGATCAATTGTATCGGCACAACACTCGGTATTTGGAGTTGCCCGTGGCGAGGGCAGCAATTAGCGATAGGCGACCATTTCCAAGAAAACCATGGTGACGTAGGCGATTTCTTTTCGTATTTCCAGGAATCACATATCCCGTTCAATGAATTTATCACATCAGGCACCTTGAACCTTATCGATGCGTTTAATAAAAAATTTGTTTTCTATTTTCACTCGAATGCCGAAACGAGAATGGCGTACTTTGCCATCATACTGATGGGGATGAAAAGCGATGCTGAACATTTCTCGTACGAATTTACAATCCGCAATAATGAAAGTACCCGCCGTAAAATAAAATTCGTCGAAGATGTGTATAACACGGATTTTGATATCGAAATGTTTTTGAAGGCGGAACGGTGCGTTGTAATAACTCATCGAACGCTTAAAAATCATTTACGCGATAACAATATTCATTTCCGGTTTGTCGTGTCAAAGAAGGATGACATGGATCGGCCGCTTAGTAAATATTTGAGTCAAACGTCATTGGATTCGACAAAAAGTAAGGTGGTGGCCGCTAAGGGTCCAAATAAATCTGGTAAAATGGCAGCAAATCGACGAAGTGGTGGCGCATCGATTCCTACTGGCGGCGGTGGTGGTGGTGGTGGTGGTGGTGGAGGAATCGCACTAGTTTCAGTACCTCGAACCATCGGGACAATTCATCATGGACAACTACCCGATCATTCATCCATCAACAAACTGAAATTGAGGGACGGAATTTGTCGTATACCCGGTGTAATTGATACACCATGTTTTATGCCCTCAATCAATAAATCGCATACATTTGAGCAACAGATGACTTCAAACAATGGAAAATTATATATTGATCCACGTATATCGATCGCCGATGGGATAAATCCCATGTCGACTGTTATTAAAACGAATACACCACAACCGGGATATAAACAGCAAACTACCAAAAAGTATGAGATGGGAGTACGGCAGGACGGGCACTTAAACGGAAATTCGAAATATAAACATAAATAAAATGTTAAATACTTTTATAACAAAAATGACTTTCTTCACTTAATTACGCTTTAAGAATAGTTCGCGTTATTGTCTTGGCGCGTTACCTGTGTTTACTCAACAACAAAATTTATAAAGGGGGAACCCGAAGTCATTTGAATACACTAATTCTGTAAATGTAAAAGGTCAATAAGCTTTTAACCCTCTTAAATTCATTTTTGTTATTCTTGGTTTCTAATAAACGTTTTCATTTTAATAAAAGACATAAAATTTGTATATGGAACGCGATGAAAGCGCTCGCGCCCCATTTGGTTAAGAGTTGAGACGCACACGAAATACCTATAGGGTGAATTTGTGTACGACATCAAAACGGTAACACAGTCATCCTTATCGATATAAAACGAACATGCAAATTAGTAATTCGTACCGTTTGGTTAATTGAAAATTATTGATGTTTTATTAGTTTTCGAATGTTTTCGTTTTAATTTAGATTACAGTCAAGATAGGAATTTATTAATAGCCCGATTGTATAATAGACTGATAAGCGGGGGGTGTAGGTACTCATAAAATTTAGCTTTGAGACGACAATATTTTTGATAACAAAACAATGGTTGTATCGCCAATATTGATTTTAGACCGTATTAAAATTAATCCGGTTATAAAACGCCGCAGTTAAGGCATAGGGGTCAGTCTTACGACATAATCACACATCATATGGGCCCGTCATTCGATTAGTAGTAACATCTTGGGTTTCGTTTTCGATTGCCGCAAAAAAGTCATATGTAGCTGGAACAGAAATAACAATTGTTCGGGGCAATTTTAGTGATTAAATGTTTAAGCATTATATCGGAGAGTATGCTTTGCACGTCGTTAGACTATGGTAATTTGTTCCGTTACCCGAATCATAATTTTAGTGTTTTTTGATTCTTACAACTACCCAATGCATAAGAAGGGCTTGCTAGAATTTCAGGCTTTATTCTGTATCGTTAGCCAGTTACCCTTATCATAAATTTTTAACTCTGTTGAGGCTGCCTAGATGTGTCGTCTCAGTTTGTTAGCTGGAAAAATTTTGCCTTCCTATGAATGGTTATATTGTCCAGTGTAATTACCTGAAATTAAATAAAATAAAAAAAATTATTAACAAAACTTGCATTGGTATATGTTTATGGAAAACTGGGGAATGGCAGCAAAATGAGGCAAGGCGATCACGCAAATAGTTTAAAATAGCAAACATTGTCTAAGTTTCCCGATCATTATTTATGTGGGCACATACACGTTTATAATTATAGTTTTGATCTACTCGCATCAACGGTCTCTCATCTTCAATATCGTTGTCAGGATTGCCCACGTTTTAAGTATTCAACTGGTTCGCTATGAACGAGGTCAATCCCACAACTTAGTCATCCGATAAATCTTATCAGGTTTCAGATCAGGGCTTGATCATATCAGCACTTGCATTGTGTTGGTTGGGCTTGCTTCTCGGCGTATTTTATTAAATTGTATCAGATTCTTCTTGTATCAAGCACTATTTGTTTGAATTGGATTCAGTTGGTCGGTGATTAATAAGCTCGAGAGTTTCGGTTCGCCTTCACGCAGCATGAAACACTGCAACAACTTATAATTCTGCTCTTCATCGTTACGAATACTAAGGTTTTACTCTGAAAGCTGAACCAATGTCAAGTTTTGTAGGGATTTTCTCAGTTCGCTTATTCACAAACTATCTTTTAGCGAAGTAATCACCTTGATCATTCTCAAATTATATGATATGTGATATTCCACGAATTGTGATAAAAACCTCCTCTTCCGAAATTCTCGCTTAGCAACATTTTTTGTCGGCATTGACCATACTGGCCTGAGTTAATATCGACGATCAATGAATAAATTTAATTTCGTTTTAACTACCACTGGGTAAAAACAGAGAACTTCCAACATGTTGCTTTTCTTAATTTTGACACAATTGGTGTGAGACACGTTTGCCTTTAGTAATAATGCGAAACGTATTTGGCAGAGGACGTTCTAATCCATAATTGAAACAACGCGCTGTGCTTTATCATGTTTCTTTTTTAAAAAGCTCAAGGGCGAAGTCTTAATATATCGTGACTTAGTAATGATATTCGCTTTGCACTTGATATAAATTTTTGTCCCGTTTTGACCAAAAAGCTGTATACACAATAAACCAATTTTTGTAACTCGTTCCATTTCATAATCTGCTCGTCCCTTCGAATTCGGCATTTCAAACGTGGACCGACATTATTATTTGAATTTGTGCATGACATTATCCGAATCAAGTCAACGTTGGTGCGTTTTGCATCTACGATTTCGCTGTTTCAACTTGTGTCATTCCGCGATTTTGCGACGTTACAATTATACCTTCCGGAACAACATGTCCTTCATTATATTGTGCTCGTTGTCAGATGGCGCTGTATGTCTCACCTATCATCAAGTAGTAGACCACGTTGCACACATCCATCATCCAAATCGTCTTGAGATGGTCAATCACCTTATTCATTTTGTCTACATTTTTTTAAATTGACAAACATGGCGGCTTCTCAATATCTCGTGTTATTTTCGTTATAACTTAATAAACCATACCAGTCTTACTATTGCATTCCTTGAGCACACTGGTTCCCGGCCAGCAAAATGTTGGGGTTAGCGTTCTTGGAGGTTCACTACACTTGTTTGGAATACATAATGAATAGAAGGTGCTATCTCCTTTTACTCTCTCACTCTCTCTCTCTCTCCCTTTCTCTCTCTTTCTTCATACTTGAACTTATTTTAGCTTGGTTCCATTCTTGACGTCATCTTCATTATCGCTGCCATCTCGTAATATTGTAATCGTAGGGTTGTGCATATTTGTAGTACGCAGCTGGATCGGTATAGATGCAGTCAATTGTGTCTCTGTTAGAGTTCTTGACTGCCAAAACTTTTTGGAGTATAGCAATGTTTGGTTCCAAACAGCAAGCCTCGTGACATTGTAGAAAGCAGATTCCAGTTGGCCTTTACCGGGTGGTGTAGTAAAATATATGTGTTCATATAATGATGGTTTTTACTTCCACTTATGAGGAGCGATTGCTTGTTCAAAAAATTATCTTTGACGGAATAGTTAATTTTCCTTTTTCTGCATGGTATTAGGTTTCTGTGAGGTCGTGTGTATTTCCAAATTGGCAATAGAACCCAGGTTATTGTATAAATTATTTGCATAGGTGTAGCAAGGTGTGTACTTGCTTCCTTCATACTTATGTAAGAGTTTCTATTGTAGATGAACATGCTAATGTCTATGAGCGGTGAATGTAAATCTACGACATACTTGGCGATTTCCGTACTCTGCATTTGTGATCTTGTGGTCTTTCAGTGAATACTTTCTGGTTCGGTTGGAGTGTAACATTGAAGAGTTATGATATTCCTTAATTGAGCCTTGAACCGCGCTGATAGAATACAATAGCACCCGGTTTGCCCAATCCAGGTACTGATAAACCACACATTGAATGTTCAATCATGGGTTTGAACATGGTATTAATATTAAAACGTGCCAAGCACAAACTTGAAAGGCTTTTGTGTTGTGTAACAAACGCCAACATGTGACAAACGCCATTCGTCTTCCTTTTAAAAACGATCAGGGAATCAGCAGCATGCTCTTTCCCTCGAATTATCACCATAACATGCTCAACATAAAGTTTGCAGATACTTCTAAATTTGGGACGGCTATAAAAGCTATAAAATAACTTCACATTTAGTGAACCAAATATAACGGAGACACTACGAAAGTGAGTAGACTCCGTTCCA
Source organism: Nephrotoma guestfalica (assembly GCA_963691935.1). NCBI lineage: Eukaryota > Metazoa > Arthropoda > Insecta > Diptera > Tipulidae > Nephrotoma > Nephrotoma guestfalica. The sequence goes on along the minus strand of OY829913.1, from coordinate 52,687,222 downwards.
CAAGTCACGTGTATCGCCGAGGAAACACCCAAGCAAACCTAAAAACAATCGAAGAAAATACTTGTGGAGATTAGTGATAAGAACACAACTGAAGGGCCAGGCCAAACCACACAAAATCGGCAATTTATTGATTGCAGTTTATTTATTACTCAAATATCCTGGTCAACCAAATTGTGAAAAAAATGAATGCTGCGCACATGACATCGGAACATAAAGCATCACACTCGCTCCCGCACTCAAAACTCAAATTTTGTAAAATGTTTTTTGTCCCGCGCTCGAGTTGAAATATTTTTAACTTTTTGTTGTTTTAATACATTCAGTACGATACCATGGTATTTTTCCGAACTAACTCCCGATGTCATGTACCCAGTTGAAGGTGGACCAATCGCCCAACAAACAGAGCTATAGGATGGATAATATTTGAAAATATTATTTTTATTCTACTTGGAAGGAGAAAAGCTGTGCGAAAAAAATTAATAACAGAATTATCGCCGAGACCTCGTAGGAGGAAATGGGATTCTAATTATCATGAATCCGTAGAAGTAGTCGATCTGGAATCGAAAATTTCGAGTCTATCATAACTGTGGATACAATGAAATCATAAGGATTTTTTTGGAACCCTGTCATAAACCTCTGAGATAAAGGTGAACCTCAACGACAAAAATGAAATTTTATGAGTAAAGAAATTTATTTTCTGAGTTATCCAAAGTATTCCCTTTATTAGTAATGGCTATTTTCAAGCTTAATGCAAGCCAAAAGCCGCCAGAAGACATAGAAAGCGAATGACGAATTACTAGGTCTCTCTGCAGTGAAATCAACATTGAAAATGTATATCTGAGTTAATCAAATTTCAATACCACCAAAAATATTATGGTCAATTTTATTAACAAATGCCTAAAGAGGCCAATAATATACCAAAAGACCTTCACGCCAGACGAATTAAACAATTCTATTCAACTCCTGATAAAAATGACACAGACCATGTTTCAGAAACGAAATTTACGATCATATAAATCAGAAAAGTCTGCCAAATAAAAGTAAAAGATCAAATCCTTATCGTGTTTCCTACAAGACGATGTCTTATTCGTGGACGGTCGAGTTCAAAATCTAAGATCTTGAAGCTATTACGAAAAGCATCCGATACGCGATCATCTGATCTTTCAATTATTGATTGAGGTAGCACATAACCAAACAATCTCGAGTCGATTACGCGGGACCGCTTCTGATTCCAACGACAAACGGGAGAGGTCACAAGGCACAGACAGATTATTTAGCGATCTTTGTTTGTCTGATAACTAAGGCTATACGCATTAAGCCAGTCAGTGATGTTATCACTGAAGCATTCATCGCAGCTTCAAACAATTCTCTATACGCTAAAAACCAAATTGAACACGAATTGGCTGCGCTGATTCGATCTAAATAGAGGCTAGCTTAAATTCAAGACTACTCGCACCACTAACCACCGATCACACAGATATCACCTCTTCAACTCCCACAACTTACCTTGGCAGAAACAAACTTTCAAGGCGTAACTGACGGAAACTACATAGTAAAAAAGTGATACATATGAAACCTACATCAGGATATTGGGACATCAGTTCTATGGAACACTACACCAATTATTTAAACAATACTTGTTAAACGTGGCGAACTTGTTGGAACTTTGTCAAGTCATTATGTAACCCTCCTGTCAACTGACATGCTGATTTCTTCGGTATCACAAATAAAAGGTCAAATAGAAGCCACCTGGAAAATGGCACAGTCTAACGAGAAATGTCTATTGAGATTAATCCAAAATCAGAGCTTCCGCTCACACTAAAAGAGAGAAGCGTCAAATTTTGCCTGGCTACGAATCGACTGCGAGCCTCCGACGGAGGCCGGGTTCTTATTGAATTTTTTTGACTCGAACGGTTTTGAAATAAATTGGTGAGGGGGTGGGATCCTCCTGTTGGACCTTTTTTTGAATTAAGTTGCACGTGCTATGTGATGCTGCACCATGTTGTGTGATGTTGTTAAAAGTTATGTGACATTCAATTTTAGAAATGTATTTGCTGTTTTTTGAATGCCACGAATAAATTGCGATGGGTCCTAATTTTGGGAAAATTCATTTAGGAATAAACCGTCTTCACTGGAACCTACGTCCGCTTTGTATCATTCTTCCGGTTCAGCGATTTTCATAAAAATGGGTGAGAGGAGTTCTCAAGTGCGAATCGATTGCGATAAATCCTATAATCGGATAAAAATGTTTAGGGGGTTCTGAGATGCGGTCCGGACCCGTTTCTTTAAAATTTTCTAAGTTACATTGCAATCGATGTATTGGCACTCAGATCCAAGATTTGGCTGTAGGTGACAAGTCCAATTTAATAAAACAACTAAATGAAACCATCGAGCGGCTCAGATCCGGCTAACGTCCGCTTTACGGTCGACCGTTGATCGTCCATTTGAGCAAGTAATTAGAATAATAGATCCTTCTAGCAATACTCCAATTAACAATACGCTTTCGCAGGTTTGCAAGCTTGCAAGATTTCGAAAAAAATACGGGCCGATGATTCCACCACTAAAGCTACTAGTGAAAGTCCGTTATGTCCACAAAAGTTACTGTTTCTACGCCAATAAACCACAGGCGATGGGTGAGTTGGAAGTCAATATTTTGAACGTACGTGTAAATTTGAGTTCGAGATTGCGCTTTATACGAGCCAGCCGCGGCATCCATGTGATCGTTAATCGTACCACCTGACAGTAATCGAACCGCAAGATTGCGTTTAGCTTTCGGATTAAAACTTCGGCCCAAAGTTCAATATTTACTTACTTAAATTTTAAAAACGGTTGTTATTAAGCCACTTAACCACCACTTTTTTGTCGGTAGACTAAAACGACGACTGAAAAACAAAAAAATCCATTGCCGCCATTTCATATAGATTTACCGAACTTATTGAACAGAAAATTTACACGCGTACAAATATCTGTTAAAATTCTCAGTTTTGTCCAAAACCTTAATTTTGGAAACTCATATCAACTTCCGTCTGGGTGAGACCAAGTTATTGAAATCCTGATATAAATGATGAAAAATTATCCTGGTACAAAATCTCTTTTCTCGACGTTTTGAAGGCCCCTGATCCCAAAAATGCAAAAAAAAGTTTTGTCCGTCTGCCTGAACCGGCTTATGAAATTCAATTTTTCCCAATCATCTTTTATAATTCAGAGAATAGAACATTTTGGGATATATAAGAAAGGTCTTGGATTAGGCAACAATTTCGATACAACTTCAGTTCATAAATCCACCGTTTTGGCGCTACGGTAAATTTGTCGTATACCGTTGAAAACGTCTTGAAGAAAGCCGGACATTTTTCTGAATACCTTAGTACTCAAAACTTACGCTGTGGCAAGCACTGTGTGTGGCACTTCCAATGTTTATTATTCCCATATAAATATGTAGCTTATCATTTGAAAGCTACAATTTTATAGTCAGCGCTTTAGTTCTTAGATACACTGAGATGGTTTCTTTTAAACTGAGACGATCAAATATCTCGAAAAATATCCACTATACGGAAAAAATGTCCATAATCAAAATTTAATCATACCGCGGGGGAAATACATTAGTGCAAAAAAAATAATCCCCCACCCCCCGCTTTGTAGGTGGGGCGGGGGTAACTTTTAAACTGAGATAGGAAGCCATATTTTTTATTGCAGATACGGATTCTACAACTAAAAGTACGTATGATTTGAATGAAATATTTTGTTCGGTTCATGATAGATGGCGTTGTAATCGACGAAATTCAATTTCTCCTTCTTAGAACACACGCATTCGATTCTGCAATACGTTTGAAAACATCACGTTTTCATTGGAAATACTCGAAATTCGTCATCAAAACAATTTATTAATGTAAATGGCAGGTGAATAAAATAATTTTAGCTTAAAATAAGTGTTCAAAAAGATGGCCTGCGACTTCAATGCACTTATCAATACGCATTTCAAATGATTGTTCACAACTGAGAAGTGTGTCTGGTTGAATTTCAGCACACGCATTTCTGATTCGCTCAATCATGTTCTCACGTGTTGTTGGTTCTTGTTTGTAAACTTTGTCTTTGAGATAGCCCCACAAAAAGAAATCTGGCGAAGTAAGATCTGGTGATCTGGCAGGCCAATTTACCGGATCAGCTCTACCAATCCAGCGACCATTGAAATCACGATCAAGTATTTCACGTGCCACCACCGAATATTGTGCAGGACAACCATCATGTTGAAACCACATGTTCCGTCTCAATTCTAAGCTCAAATTTTCAAGTAATATTGGCAGTTCATTTTCCAAAATGTTTCGGTACATTTGACCATTCAAGTTGCCTTCAATAATGTGGGGGCCTATGAGTTTCTTGCCAATTATTCCACACCACACGTTGACAGTCAAGGACGCTGATGTTCAACTTGACGAAGCCAGTGCGGATTTGTAACACTCCAATAATGCATGTTGTGTCGATTAACGGTTCTATGGTTTTGTAAAAGACGATTCGTCAGAGAACATTACGCATCGAAAACAATTGGGGTTTTGTTGTATTTGTTCACGTGCCCATTAACAAAAAGTTACCCGATTTTGGAAATCAGCGCCATGAAGATCTTGGTGTAAAGACTCATGATATGGATGATACTTGTGCCGTTTTAAAATTCTCCAACCACTGGTGAGGGACAATCCGGAATCGCGAACTATTTCTCGTGTACTAACATGAGGATTATGAGCCACTGCTGCCAATACAGCAATTTCATTATTTTCTCCAGTGACTGTTACTATACGGGTCCTCTTTTTCGGTTGAACATTTCCATCAGTAATAAATTGTTTGATAGTACGGCCTAATGAAGCACGTGAACGAATCCTATCCGGAAAACGTTGAGCGTAAATAGCAAACAGCATTTTCAAGATTTCTGCCCGCTTCTCCATAAACCAGAACCATTTCAATTTTCTCTGGCACAGTTAAACGCTCCATTCTAAAGTATTTTATCGTTTATTTTGCAATTACGAAAAACATGAAGATAAGAAATAACACAAACGTTAAATGTGATTTACAAAACTGAATAAATTGTTTTGATGACGAATTTCGAGTATTTCCAATGAAAACGTGATGTTTTTTATTTCAAACGTATTGCAGAATCGAATGCGTGTGTTCTAAGAAGGAGAAATTGAAAAATTGAATTTAGTCGATTACAACGCCATCTATCATGAACCGAACAAAATATTTCATTCAAATCATACGTACTTTTAGTCGTAGAATCCGTATCTGCAATAAAAAATATGGCTTCCTATCTTAGTTTAAAAGTTACCCCCGCCCCACCTACAAAGCGGGGGACTATTTTTTTTGCACTAATGTATTTCCCCCGCGGTATGATTAAATTTTGATTATGGACATTTTTTCCGTAGAGTGGCTATTTTTTCGAGATATTTGATCGTCTCAGTTTAAAAGAAACACCCAGTATATTGACGTATATATATCGTTCAAAACGTCTTGAAGAATTCCGAATTTTTTTCTGAAAACCTTAGTATTCAAAACTACCGTTGTGGCGCTGGAAGCAGTTACAACTTGTATAATTCCCATATAAGCATGTGGCATATCATTTAAAAGGTCTTGGAAAAAGCAAAAAAAATTTATTAGCGCTTAAGTTGATAAATTCACCGTTTTGGCGCTGGTAGCTAATTATTGATTTGTTGCAGAATATGTAAGTGTGACACGTCAATGAAAAGGTCTTGTAGAACCAGTTTAGCTGAAACATATTTTTATTCCAATCAATGGTAGGATATGATCAATCAATGGTAGGATATGATCATGATATTGTTTTCAAGATTTTGGACGAAGGAAAATTTCTCAAATTTACTCTTGATTTATTTGTAGGGTTTTGCACTGCGGATTAAAAATTTAAAGTACAACATTTTTCAATTTAACTTGACTCAACTGGCACTTGGTTATACTCTAAATTACAAAATAAAAAAGAATTAAGGCAGGTTCTGTTAATATTCTCATCAATCACAACCCTTCGACATTTTAGCTGCACATAAAAAATAATTTTTAATAATCCATCGCGCATTTTAAAAAAATATGATCAAAATTACAAAGTGCATCGCACTATAGCGTAATTAGGGTTCTTTAAGCTATTCAATTACGTCCATATGACCCGATTTTATTATTTACCATCAACAAAAAATAAATCATTACGGAAAAAATAAATAAATAAAAATCACAACTGTTTTGGGTGTCAACCCCTTAATCCATTTCCATATATGAACTGTGTACATAATTTTTTTATTGCGCGCTGTCGACATCCTCTCCATTCGAATTCAATCAAGACAGATGTGCGATTTTAAATTAGCTTGGTCCTTATAATATGTAAATCGAAAAATCTGTCTAATCACATACGTAAGAATATTATGCGCACAGCTAAGTACATAAATACATATCCATAAATATGTCGCAGGGACTTTAATTGGCATTTTGATATACGAGCATATTCCAAAAATAAAATTATAGGAGGAATAATAATTAATATGTTGTGTTGCATTTGACAAAACTTCATTGTCCCTATACATAACAACGTTTGATACCTGAGATTGTCGTGTAACTATATAGAGTGTTTCGAACGGTCCGTGATGCCATCGAATTACACCGAAGATCAAATGAAACGATTTAATTAGAAATACGCACACGTGCCCCAATATGCTGTTATGCCCTTAAGTTAATTGCATCGATAGAAATCAAAAAAAAAAAAAAAATTCAAAATGAAATAAAAATCGAATCAAATTTTAAATTTTCATAAATTGAGGGTTAGGATGTTAACCCCATAAAATATTACACATTTATTCATTTATACCGGGTTTATGTAATCAATGATCAGTAAGTTTTATCTATATGTATATACACGAATCGGCCGAAAAGTTTAAACCCCCTACTCCAAAACCCCACTCAACCATAAAAAAATTGTAAGAAAAACATAAAAATCTAAAACATCTTTTGTTATGCTAATTCCATAACTTACTCCAATTCCTCACCTTTTCCATATTGCACATACCTTTCCTGTATTCGTTCGTATACACAAAAACGATTGTTTTCCAGTTTTTCATTTGCTTTTCCCGTGTTTTTTTTTTATTTTGTGCTTGCTCGATTTAAGGGTTGTAAAATTAAAAGAAAAACAATAAAAAAAGGTTCAAGAGTGTAGAGTAGACTATGTGTGTGTGTGTGTGTGTGTGTGTGTGTGTGTTATTCTTAGAAATAACATGAATCAACATAATCAAAAAGTATGACGGTACGTAAATTTAAGGAGGCAAAAAACGTAAGACGACTATTATTAGATAAAATAAAATAAAACAGAAAATGAAGTGGGTACACAGGGATGGGGTTAATTCTTAAAGTCTTTAAATTAAAGTATTCGCATACTCGTATATATGTATGTGTACACGACCCATCTTATATAGAGATGAAGTACTCCGTTATTATATAGTTCAAGAAGATCAGAACAAGTTAATTCAATTCAATTTGTTAATACTTTAATTTTGTGATGTTTGTGTGTGTATGCATATATGTACGGGTATGTGCTTTCACTCGTCTGGGTAAGTGTGGAAAATATTGATACAATTTTCATTCCGTTCGTGTGTGAGAAAAACACGTTCGAAATGAATAACGAAAAAATGAAAACGGAAAAAGCTCTCAAGAGACTTGTAAAGAAATACTTAATCACAGAGACACATCCCATACAGACGTACGTACAAACGTACGTACGAGAAGTATAAAGCTGGATTTTTATGACATCATTAATAATTCAAACAACAATAACACCAAGAAGACGGGACAAATCAATGGTTTTGAATATGAGCTAAGGCGTGCAAAATTGCCGTAAGCTCTTCATTATAAAAATATTTCGCATGTCATTGTTATATACTCGTACAAATGCGTCCTGGTGCGTATACGTTTATACACACGATATTCAGAGTATCAAATTGCACCTCATCAGTGCACTCTCCATATTCACAAACAATACAAACCTTAATTACATTAAATTTTTGTATACTAATGATTCGAAATCCATATAATAAAATTTTGTTTTTGGTGACAACCATAGCCTCAAGTGAAATCCAATATAATAACAATAATAAAATCGCAATTTGTTGAATTTCCCACACATATGGTTGGTAACCCCTGTTTTATATATGTTTCAATGTAACCATTTCTCATTCCCCTTGCATAATGAATTTGCAATTTTTATTTGATTTCATAACACAAGCTAAAAAAACATTTCCAAATTTAATTTTTAAAATGAAAAATCAATCCAATTTCCGCACTTGGTATGTTAACTGGAATCGAAAATGTTGGATGTGAGTGCGAGAAAGAAAATTAAAAGTTTATTATGCATAGGGATTCATCTAGAAAATTTCTGTATTTTGTCATATAAGAGACTCCTGGATCGCCAGTGCCGATCGACCTTAACGAAACCATTATTTTATCTATTTACCCTACTTACCATTTGTCACAGAAAAACCACACAAATTTCACAGAAAATTGTGATTGGTCGATCCAAACGTGATTTAGTTTGTTACAAATTTGTTATGATATTGTTGACGGGATTGACGCTGATTGTAACAATGTGACGGAAATTTTGCGGAACAAATTGGTCGTTTTTTGTGGCAACTTTTATTCAATATTTCATGAAATATTTAGTGGATCTTTCGATGGCCAATTTTGTTATTTTTGGTGGAACATTTACTCTTCTTTTTGAGGAGAAATTAGTCAACAATTTGGCAATATTTTAGTGCTAAATTAGTTGGTTTCTGATGGAACATTTAATCAATTTTTGCGGAAGACAATTTGGCGTTATTTTGTATGATAGTGAAGTTTGTGCTAAAACAATTATAATAAGCGATGTGAAGTTTATACTTTATGAAACTTGCTGAGTCGATAGATTTCAACTAGATATGCATACATTATGAAGGAAGGCCGAAGCCAAAATCCTGCAACCTTGTTTAGTGTTACGAGCTAACCGAACGGCTTAAATAATTATGGGGTGGTAGACACTTCAGACACCAGTAGGGTAGGTAGAATTCGTTAGAACTTTATGGAACTTGCTGAGTCGATAGATTTTGTCTAGATACGCGTCCATTATCAAGGAAACCGATGCCAAAATCCGGCAAGCCCGTTTAGTATTACGTACCAACCGAACGGCTCAAATAATTGTGGGGTGGTATACACTCCAGACACCAGTAGGGTAGTTAGAATTCGTTAGAACTTTATGGAACTTGCTGAGTCGATAGATTTTGTCTAGATACGCGTCCATTATCAAGGAAACCGATGCCAAAATCCGGCAAGCCCGTTTAGTATTACGTACCAACCGAACGGCTCAAATAATTATGGGGTGGTATACACTCCAGACACCAGTAGGGTAGGTGGAATTCGTTAGAACTTTATGAAATTTTTTGAGTCGATAGATTTTGTCTAGATACGCGTCCATTATCAATGATGAGTGGTATACACTCCAGACACCAGTAGCGTAGGAAGAATTCATTAGAACTTTATGATACTTTCCGAGTCGATAGATTTGGTCTAGATACGCGTCCATTATCAAGGTAACAGATTCCAAATTCCAACAGTCTTGTTTATTATTACGTGCAATTTGATCGAATTTACGAGAGACGACGTAGCGTACTGCAGGATGCATTAGGGGATGCAGAATGCAACAAAACTTGATAAGCTTGCTGGTTACAGAGATACGGCCTAAATTTAATGTTATCAAAGATTGAACTAAAATGGATCTCATCTGTTAATTGAGATCTGGCTGATCCTTTAATATTATTAACATATTTCCTAACTTGTATACCAAAAAAAAACCTAAATGACGGCAATTCACTACCACACGCTCAAATATTTTATTGTTTTGCTATTTTAGGAATAAATTAGTATAAACTTCCTACCACTTTATAGGTGTGTAAGGTTTTCCGAGTGTTTCGTTCTATTGAAAATTATATTCAGAAATTGAGCATTTTGGACGGGTTTCAAATAATATTCCAGCCAATTTTCGAGATGTCCGCGGGGTTTCACTAACATTTTCAAATAGATCATCTAATCTACTGAGACTATAGTGCATAGGATTACTCTGTTTTAAAGATATTAGACACTTCACAAATAACATTTCAAGTTTAATAAAGAAAGAGCTAAATATATTTTCAAGTCCTGGGCAAAATTGTTTCGATTTCTATACCGCCGATCGTAGAGATGTCCACAGGTTTTCACCCACGTTTTTGAATAGATTACACAATATTCTATCGTTATACTGAATTGCATCCGATTCTAATGGGTTTTGCTATGCCTATAATAAAATTCATGTTTTCATTTGTACTGCCATTACCAGAGATGTCCACGGAATCTCGTCTACGTTTTGCGACAGCTTATAATACTTTCTGTCTATGGAGCGAAAATGGGTCAATTCCGTGATTTTGACAAAAATATTAGTATGTCCTTCTACAAGATTTTAACAATATATCCAATTGGATTTTAAATTGACATTCCCAACCAAGCGGCGAATCCGTTTTACTAGATTCGTAGTATACATAACTCACATATGACGAACCTTGTTTTGGTTAATTAAATTTTTAAATTTTGAACAAATTTGCTTTTCTATACCGCCGATCGTAGAGCTGTCCACAGGTTCTCAGGTGATTTTAATGCAAAAAATACCTACCGGGGATCAAGAGTAACCTCTATAAAAGGAGAAGAGCTGCTTGCAGTAGGAAGTCTATGCAGTTGCGATTTACATTCTGGAGATCAACCAACTTATTGGCCTTCGGATAGAAACCAAATACCCGATATCATAAACTTCTTTATCTCCAAAGGTATAAACGAAAACTACATATACCTAGAAAGCAGCGAGGGGATTATGTCGGATCACACATTGTTAAGAAAACTAGTCCACCACTTTGGCTAACTAATAACAAAACTTGCTGAGAGAAATTCCAGAAACTAGTTGAGGATAATATTGATCTTCAAGTGTCAACAGCTAGAAGAATTAGAACGACTCAACAACAGTATACAAGAAGCGGCGTGGAGTAGTACCCCCTCAAGTTCAAAGGAAATGCGCCGAAATACTATTTATCCTCTGGAAGTTAGGGAACTGGTTGCAGCAAAACGAAAACAAGAAAGGCCTGGTAAAGAAGCCGAGCGCCACAATACTAAACAACTCTAAATTTTTTATCCAAGGGGCATTTGTGGGGAACAGACACCGAGTACTCCCTTTGGCAAGCGACAACAAGTTTAACGACCTAAATCACAAATTTCATCTGTTAAAAATGAAGATGGAACATGGGCTATACTCGTAAGTGCAAAGCAAAACACTTCGTTGTTTGCAACCCACCTCCACGTTTCAGCCTCTACCTATACAAACAGCAGAGAAAAACATACCACCACCAGTAAATAAAATTTATAACTGCAATATATCTCCTCTCACACTACAAGAATTAAAAGAAGAAATCAATCTTAACCAAAATGCAATTCTCCAGGATATCACTTAATTACAGGACAAATAGTAAAAGCTCTTCCTGAAAAAGGACTACGTAAACTACTCCAAATAATTAATACCATACTCAGACTTAAACACGTTCCAAGTCAATGGAAAGTAGCAGAAGTAATTATGATACCTAAACCAAACAAACCACTTAATGACAAAAATTCGTATAGGCCGATTTCCTTACTCCCAATAATTTCAAAATTATTCGAGAAACTACTCCTGCAGAGACTAAAACCAATAATAGCAGAACGAAATCTTATTCGTCCACATCAATTTGGCTTCAGAGAAAACCATTCAACAATAGAACAAGTACACCGAATTACAAACATAATTGAAGACGTTCTTGAAAAAAACAAAGTATGTTCAAGCGTCTTCTTGGATGTAGCACAGGCCTTTGACAGAGTATGGCATAAAAGTTTAGAATATAAATTACAAAGAGACTTACCAAAGCAGTTTTATGAAATTCTAAAACCTTACATATCTAACCGGCACTTTCGAGTTAAATTAGATGGCGAATACCCTAAAGAAAATATCAGCAGAAGTTACACAAGGTAGCGTTCTGGGACCAACTTTATATGTTCTATACACCTCGGACCTGCCAACGATAGAGAAGACTAACATAGCGACGCTCGCGGATGATACGGCCATCTTAGCAGTTACTAATAGCATAGAAGAATCCACAAGCAAATTACAAAGAGCTACTAATATTGTCAGTACCTGGATGAAGAGATGGCGAATCAAACCTAATGAAACAAAATCTGTTTACGTAAACTTTACCAACAAACAGATCAATAGGATACCAGTAGAACTGAACTCTCATCAAATTCCCTATGCAAACACGGCAAAATATCTAGGCATGACTCTAGGCGCGAAACTAACATGGAAAGAGCATGCCAAAAAGAAAACAAAGGAACAATTAAATAAATTAAATTGAAAATAAAATTAAAAAGTTTAAATCAATAAAAAGTAAATACCTTATTCAAGGTATCCGAAAGTAAAAAATTGTCGATAATGTAGATAGTGTCCTAGATTTCTCAGCCGAAAGTAAACAATTCCGATCCGTTGATTGGTGATACTATTAAAGTTAGCCGACAGTTTTCAGTCGAAAGGTAAAAATGTCGATAATGCAGATAGCGTCTTCGCTTCCCTGCCGAAAGTCAATAAATACGGCATTGTTTCAACCTAATTCTATTTAAACTTTTTCAACGTACCGCACAAGCGGAGCAATGGTTAAAGCTTCGTCACTTGGACCAGGAGATACCAAGTTCGAATCCCACAAGAGGCTAGTAGATGCAAAGTAAATTTTCAACATAGATTGCCATCGGTGATGTTAATAAACACCACTAAGACCCTCTGTTGGAGTGTAGAATTAAGCGCCGTTATTATGTGAGTAGGTGAATGGCTTATGTATGCGTGAATTAAAAGGAGGGTAATAATTGACCTTCAAAGTATATTCAATTCACTGGAATTATCCAGTCCTTTGGAAGTAAATTATTCAATACTTAAAAAAAAAACTTGTAAAACACAAGTGTTTAAATTAAGAGAGAACCCCGTGTACGCTATTACCAATTGATAGGCCATACTATTGTTAACTTCGCTTCGAGTGAACACAAAGTCTGGTAAGGATGCCACTATGGCCATTTGATAGACCATAATGTTATTCAACTTTGGCCTAATTATGGAGAAACTCTGATGGAGATACAGGGGTGGCTAATTTGACAAAATTTCGCTAATTCAGTATACTGAAAATGCATTGAATGGCTCGGCTTTCCAGATTACCATGGTTTATCATTCATGCTGCAGTTGACCAATAATGATAAAGCATGCTAGTCTAGAACTCCAAAATGCAATTCTTTTTAAATAAATTGAATTAGCGAGATTTTGCCAAAGTGCACCCCTTTATCCCCATCAGAATTTCTCCTCAATTGGCTCGAAGTTGACTAACATTAAGGCCTATCAAATGACTTCAGTGGCATCAATGATAGAGGTTGCTAATCTGCTAACTTTTGCGAAATTACATATGGGGTATCTCCATCAAAATCTCTCCACTATTGAGCCAAAGTGGGCTATCATTAAGGCCCTTCATGGCATAATTTTCTGAATGAAAATAGTGCCAAAAATGATAAATCATGTTAATCTGAAATACTAAACCATTCAATTCATTTTCAACATATCGAATTTTCTTCACATTTAGGCCGTACTTGACCACATTATAGCCGATGGAATTCCAAGCAATTCAATAGAATTTTTCATTCACAAAATAATGGCATGAAAGATAACCTTAATGATAGCCCACTATGGCTCAATAGTGGAGAATGTATTCCCATCAGAATTTCGCCATAATTAGGCCAAGGTTGAATAACATTATGGCCTATCAAATGACCATAGTGACACAAATGATAAAGCACGATAACCTGGAACTCCAGGCCATTAAATGCATCACTATTTTATTATATTACCGAAATTTTGCCAGAAACACTCCTGTATTGGAACGAATAGACATTCAATGTATATTTTCAATATTTTAAATAAGCGATATTTTGCGAAATTACACCCCTGCATCCTCAACAGAATTTATCCATAATAGGGTCGAAGTTGACTAACATTATGGCCTATCAATTGGCCATACTGGCCTCCTCACTAGACTTTGTGGTCACTCGAAGAGCAGTTAACAGTATGGCCTATTATCAAATGGTAATAAATAGCATAGACGGGATTCTTTTTTAATTTAAACATTTGTGTTTTACAAGTCTTTTTTTAAGAAAGTATTGAATAAACCTTCAAAGGGCATTGCAGTGGGTTGAATGTCCTTGGAAAGTCAATTAATATTCCCTCTACATTCACGCATACACCACAACTCATTCAGCTACTCACACAATTACAGTATACCACCTGCACATTGCAAGCTCCATTTCAACCTGTGACTGAAATGGACGGTGGGGCGGCGCTGAATTCTTCGGTGCCGAAACTTTAAACACTGCACCACTTGTCCGGTAAGTTTAAATAGAATTAGGTTAAAATATTTTTTTCCGCTGAAGAATGTTAATCAACGATTATTCATTCACTTCCGACTGGGAAGCGAGGACACTATCTGCATTATCGATTTTTTTATCTTTCGGCTGGAAACTTTCGACTAACTTTAATAGTATAAATTGTTTTTCTTGTAAAATAATATATGTGTGTGTGAATATAAGTGCTGCTAAATTTGGTCATCTATATTGTGTAAATCCATTATTCATCGAATAGTCATAGTGAGATGGATGACTGATTAAGGAAAAATCTTAAAAGCGGAACCATCTTATCATAAATTGAGAAAATAAAAAATTACACTCTCACAAGCTCCTCACGCCTCCCCAATCAATACACTAAATTTTCTGTAAATCTCTGCAACATCGACTAGTCACAGCGAGAACGATAAATCACAACTGAATTCTTGAAAGTGACGCAAATTTTCAATTATAACGACTTTATTTCGACTAATATCTTTTCGTCTCACATTTCCCGGCTAGCTAGGTGTTATATATTTTCTTTATTAACATTTTTCGGCCGGTACTTTTCGGTTGTTTTAAATAATTTAAACTAGTTGCATTATCGACATTTTTCAGTTGACTACTCTCATTTGTAACAACTAAAATTGTATTACCATTTTAAACGAATTTTCTTTACCGACGTTATCGGGCGTTAATTTATGTCTGCATTATCAACATTTTTGTTTACATTTATATTCAAAGCTGCATTTTGCGGTTGGAGGACTTCGACTAATTTTAACAGTATTTACCAGTCATACTTACCGAGTTTCCAGTAATTATTGCCTGTTACCTTCACAGGCACTACCCAGTGTCTTCTGTTAACGCGCTTAATCTCGTACGAGATTAGGAAACAAAATGTGAATGTTAAAAGTTATTCTGAACTTATATTTAACTTATTAGAACAGATTTTTGTATAGGTACACTGTTAAAAATTGGTACGCGATACGTACGCGGTTGGAAGCGAAGATGAATTGTGGAAAAATAATTAGTATTGATTAAAGTAAAAGTAACAGTTGTATATTGTGTTAAGTGAGTTATAAACAATTGTGAGAATTGTTTTTAAGAATTATGCGGATTTTGGGTGTATAATGTGAATTTATTACCGGTACGGAAGTATTGTGAAGTAGTACGAAGATAATTTAACAGACCAAAATTATTATTATTATTATTATTATTATTATTATTCTCTTTATTTAGAAAAACAGGTTACATACATTAATACAATCATAAACTATTTCTAATAAAGTTAGAGCTCCTAATAGGTTTTTAGAACCTGTGGGGGAGCAAGAAAGAAAAAAATCATGAAATTTAGGTTGCCAAAAGTGTACAAATAAAAATAATAATTTAAAAACTATCATAAAAGAATAAATAAATAATACATACATAAATAAAATTAAAATTCCAGCTCATATTTAGTGAATACAATACAAAAAAGAAAAATTAGAAGTAGGTTTCAATGTTGTCTATATTAATCAGCCAATGTCGAATCATTTTATCAAAATAGTGTTTGCGGCCAATCGGAATGAATTTCAACTCTATTGGTAATTTGTGAAACCAATACAATCCCATATAAAAGTAAGACCTTCTGAACCTTTCATTATTACAACGTAAACCGGCAAAGTTGTTCGGATTCCTTAAAGTATACGTGTGATGAATACGACTATGGAAACTGGAACTCCGAACAAAAAACATCTTTAATACCTTATAAACATAGAGATATCTTAAAGGTAATAATTTCAAATCTCGAAATAAGGGAATTGTTGGAGTTGTTAAAGGCCGACAATAAATCAATTTAATAATCCGTTTTTGTGAAATGTATAGGTCCTCTATATTGGAAAAATAAATCCCACCCCAGCTTGATATACCATACATAATAATAGATTCAACTAGTGCATGATATAGAACTCGCAGTGTTGACGGTGGGCATAATTGCTTCAGATGGTAGAATTTATAAGTCGCAGTAATAATATTTTTTCTGACAATGGTGAGATGAGAATTCCATTTCAACTGCGAATCGATCGTAACTCCTAAGTACTTAAACTCATTTACGAGGGAAATTTCAAAGCACTGCGATGAACATGAGTGTCCAGAGCAAAATGGAACATGATACAAAACCTTAAAATTGGGAGATGCGGCCTGACCAAAAAACATTACTCTGGATTTATTACTAAGAGCCAGGCGATGGTAGTAAAACCAATTACCAAGATTCACTAAGTCTGTGCAAACTAGGTTCTGTAATTCCGAAGGGTTTGCTGAAGTGTAACTTAATGCTAAATCCTCCGCAAATGCCGTGGTGTGCCCCAAAAGATCGATGTCGAATATAGAATTTATGTAGATTAAGAATAGAATAGGTCCTAATACTGATCCCTGCGGAACGCCGCAATTTAAGTAACCAGGTTCACTAAAATTATAATTTATTTTAACAATTTGGCTACGATTGTTGAAATAACTAACAAACCAGTCAAAAACTTTACCTCTGATACCTATATTTAATAATTTGTTTGCAAGAACCTCGTGATCCACCGTGTCAAACGCTTTTGCAATGTCTAAAAATAACGAAGCGGATTTTTGCGAATTGTTAAAAGCCGAGTAAACATAACTGAGGTGATGTAGTAGTGCTTCTTCAGAGGATCTTCCTGCTAAGAAACCAAATTGACTACGGCTAAAAAAATTGATTTTCTCCAGATAACCGAGCAATCTACGTTTTATTATTTTCTCAAATAGTTTGGAGAAGGAACTTAGCAACGAAATAGGTCGATAATTATTTAGTAATAGCACATCACCTTTCTTATGAATTGGAATTACAAGGGCTGATTTGAAAACATCTGGAAATACACCACTTCCTAGGCTGAAATTGAAGAGGTAAGCTAAAACATCTACTAGATACCACACGCAATTTTTTAAGATTAGGTTGTCAATTCCGTCAATTCCACAAGAGTGTTTATTTTTCAAACTACTAATCTCTTTTATAATCTCTCTGGCGCTAATCGAATCAAACACACAAGACATACTAGGTGAAGTGGTCGAGCCTAAAACATATCTGCTATAGCCTGGAGAATTAGGCGAAAAGTTAGAGTTGTTCAAATTATTTGTTATCTCCGATGGAACGTTGATGAAATAAGTATTGAATTCATTACTTATAGATTGATAATTTGAAATAAGAACATCAGATTGGTATTTGTAAATTTTGGTGATTCGGTTTTTGTCTTTATTTGTTCCCAAAACTTCATCAATAGCCTTCCATGTGAGTTTAGAACTATTTTTAACATAATCAAATTTCTTCTTGTAAAATGAATTTTTGGCAAATTTAATTCTAGCATTTACTTCCTTGGAGAGTTTCTTGACAAATTTTTCCAAACGTGCATTAGTGGGATTATGGCGTAATTTTCTAGAGAATTTTTTTAATTTATGAACCTTCAAAAGGAGATAAGAATTCATCCACGGTTTCAGTTTTTTTAATGTAGGGGCAGAAGATTCGACCTTAGATTCACGAATGTGCGATTTCAGAATAAATAAGAACCTATCAAAAGCGATATTGCAGTTATTCTCACCATAAACAGTCGCCCAACTTTCAGATTGTAGTCGAGCATTCAAACGGCTATAGTCAACTCTCGAAAAATTAGCAGCTACACTATTTTGAAGCACAGGGATCGGAGGTGCACAAATGTTTAGCTTTATTAAGTTGTGGTCAGATAGATGAATCGGTGTGTTTTCCACAGTAAAAATAAACGAATTTGTTGATTTGATGAACACATGATCAAGACAAGATGAATGTCTAGTAGCTTCATTTAAAAGACTTAGAAATCCGTGGGAGGCTAACATGGTAAGATAACTATAGCAGTCATTGATATTAAGTAAATTTATGTTGATGTCTCCCAGAATAATTATGTTATTATTATTAATTGATAGAAGTAACTCCTCAATATCGACACAAAACGGGTTTACCGGTTTATTACAAAATCTATAAATGCAGATAAAGGTCCAATCATGACGCCCCAAGGTAACATTTAAAATTAAAACATCAGCTGTGGTCCAGTTGTAACAATGAAAAGAAGATACAGTTAAATTTTGATTGATAAACACACCAACACCACCAGATCTATAATCATCATTACAGCAAGCAATGAAATTATAATTTGGCAGTCTGTAATATGAAGATTCGTGTGAGTAAATCCAGATTTCCGAAACAAATATTAATAGTGGTTGCACTTTTAAACTAGATAAATAAGCATTGAAAATGTCGAAGTTTGCTCTCAAACTTTGAATGTTTTGGTGAATTACACTACACATAATATAAGACTAACAATTCAATATACATACAACAAATACCGAAAAACAAATTTAGAAGAGTGAGAGCAAAGTACAACATTATCAATACAGCCAGATAAATCACAACAACGAATAATCTATTCCAAGTAAATTTCAAAATATTCCGACTAATTATAAATAAATTTGAAAATGTTAAAAAAATAAGTTTTAAGTTTTTTGCGTAAATTACTAAAAAATAACTCAAACAGTGTTTAAACATCATCCAAATCATAACAAACACTACCACCATAAAAAAAATAATTACCGGAATCAAAACAGCTGACTGATTAATATAAACAAATATTATTTTTGACAACAAAATGTATAAAGAGTTAAGCTGGAATATGGAAAAAATATATAAAAAACAAATATGAGCTAATAAAGGTAAGATAAAAAAACTACTTAACGTTACATTATTTAATTCTAGATAGCGAAGCAGCAACCGCTTTATCCAAATGCTAGTGTATGATGTTCTGGATACGAAAAATATCGTTCATGGAGTGAATACGATAGACGTCAGAATCAGCCGATTTCTTTAGGTAAATTTGTCCGGCTTTGCACCATAAATATTTAAAGTTTGATGACAGTTTTATGTTTTTAGCCTCATGATACAGCTGTGATTGGAATTTTGAAAGGCGGTGCATTATATGGATTTGATGCTCCCGGTGGTTTTGTGGCAAGATGATATCCAGATCTTTAGTGTAAAGTGTTTTAATTTTGCGCATTTGCGTTAAAACTTTTTGTTGTAGATCGATGGATTTAAGTTTTACAATAAAGAAGTTGTGACGAGTTACATAATTGTTGGTTTTATTCAGTGTGGTTTTGCTAACGTTTCTATTCCTAATATCATCAGGTTGAATGGAATTTTCGACTTTACTAATTGTGTTGAAAATCATTCCACTAATGTCAACATGTTCCATCGGCAAGCCACTGATTGTAATGCTTGAAGCGTTTAGCATTTGAGCTGGTTTGTCATAATCAGCCTCCATTTGATGTAATTTTGCAGAGTGGATACTAAACTGGTCTTCTAGATGTTTAAGTTTCGAAGTGAGAGCATCGTTCGCAGCTTGGAGAGTATGTACTGCGTCTTTAACTTTGTCCAGGGCAGATAGTTTCTTTTCCAATAGTTTTAATTGAATCATAATATCGGCTAGACTCACGTTCACATCACATTCAGAGTCCGAGATTTCGTTGTCAATCACAGATTGACTGGATTGTAGAAACACAAAAAATCGAAGCTGGAAAATCGAAACACATTTATACGAAGGTGGTTTGATAAACGTTTAGAATAACACCATCTGTGCGTCACTAGCAACAACTTCTTTTGTTTGTCGTGAATTATATGTTCTTCCAAACGGAAGATCTCGAATTTTTATGAACTTTGATTGAATAGTTTCTTAGTCAGAGTCATTTTGTAAAATCACTTTTGATTTTTTTTAAATACTCTTAAATAAATGAAGGTTTAACACCAAACGGAATCATTAATGAGATGAAAACAGTGTTAAATGTATTGTAAAACAGAAGTAAATAAATTTAAACGTGGACGCACAAAGATAAGTGATGCTGAATGTTCAGGAAGACCAAAAGATGTAACAACACCTGAAATGGGAGATACGACTCATTTGAACGTGCACACAACATCATACACGAAGAAATTTGTAACAGATGTTCAAAACAAATGAATCGAATGGGCATTTCTAAGCAATATTTGGAGTAGGTTTGGCACAGTCAAACTGAATTTTTGCGTCGATTCATATAGGTTGAGAAACATGGATCCATCACTAAACGCCAGAATGAAAATTACAGCCAAAACAATGGGTAGAAGTTGGTCAAGTGTTTCAAAGAAAGCAAGAGTTGTTGCATCATGGCAATGTGTTGTTCTTACATCATGACAATGCACCATTACATTCATCATGAAAACGCAGCAAAAATTGGATGAATTTGGCTTCGAATTGCTTCCCCATCCACTAGATTTTCCTGATCTAGCTCCATGTAACTTTTTCCTATTTCCAAACATGAACAATGACTCCATGGAAAGAGATTTGGGTCAAATGATGAAATAATAGCTGAAAAAACGCTTATTTTGAGGAGTTTGATAAATCATATTTTAAAGTAGGTTTAACGTTGGAATAAGTTACTTGTGCTGAAAGGAGACTATGTTGAAAAATAAAATGTATTTCTAAAGTTTTATCAATGCATCGTAAACCATATTTTAATAAAAACAAACCAGCATTAAATTCTGCCTGAGGCCTCGAGACTATTTTATTCTAGAAAAAAGAGCCATTAATATCGATAAAGTATCTAAAAGGGTGGTATTAGGATATTCCAGCACTGATTTTTCTATTATGTGATTCTAAGAAGTAGATATTCTTTCCGAAATGTAAAGTTAAATAGTGCAAGTTTATCAGGTATCTATAAATATTAACACTCTTGCCCTACAAAAAGATTTTGTCAAAAATCAATAATTATGATAATCAGTACGCCCTAACCGTATACAATACCCGCATGCAATATTCAAAAAATCGATTAACTCTACTCTAAATAGCATGAAACGTTACCTCCTATGTAGCAAATTTTTTTTACCGGTTATGCTATACTCGTATACTATACAACTTAACTCTTATCTTTGCTCCATTCAAACCTGATTATATTTTATTTTTACGTATACCATTTTCCTACCCATTTTTTACCTACCATTTTCATATTTTTGCTGGTAGCTCCATTCCTGTATATTTGTACTGTACATAGCAACATTACAAAAATATGACATGAAATCTGTATAAATAATAAGATCAAAATGGATATATACTTGACTCGGGAAGGCAAGCAAGTAGCACACCACCGTCAACAACAAAAACAACAACAACAACAGAAATAATCGTTATGAATTGTTAAAGGGAAGGAAAATGAGAAAAATACATTTTCCCAAAGCGAGGTTAAAAATGAAAAAAATTGTTAATTATATAAATCCCGGTTATATACACCATGTCACCGGAACAGGTACATTTTACGGTGCTTGTGGTCTAAGCATAAGATGCATTAAGCCGGTTAGTATCAATCAATCAATCAATAAAGCTTCCTTTAACATAATCTTGGCAATAAGCTCAAATAAACAACTCGCATGTCCATTTTAATCTCGATATATTTCATTTGTGCTGTGTACGATACAATAAATTTATCTTAGTACGTCTTCAATCCCAATTTATCGTAAAGAAACAAAAAAAAAAAAAGGAAAATGCTTATAAATTATAATCCTTTACGTCCTTAAATATATTACATCCTCGTGTACATCGGGAAAAAGGACAGTAAATTTATTATTGTTTTTCAATAAATATTAAATTTTTTTTGTATTCCGTGATCTGAAAGCCAAAAGGTTTTTTCTTTATGTATATATGTTTTCGGGATGTGCTCGAACACACCGATATAAATACAGTCTGTGCTGCAAAATAAATTTGTGAGTGTACCAAAAAATCCTACTGGGATTCATGTAATCAAATTGGGCCAATTTTTCAAAAACTCATTGACCATAAAGCAAAATAAACAAAACAAAATAAAAATACTTGGGAAATTTCACAAGACGATGGAAATTTTCTTTTTATGTATATTCATATACCATTTATGTCAGATTTGACAAGAGTATATTATTCTTATCGTCTTTAGCTATTAAATATTAAAAAGATTTTGTTGTTATCAAAAGTACAGATACACTTTATCAAAAAAAAAAAAAAATATACGAAAAACGGAAAAAATATTTTCCTGCGTGGTATTATAATATACAGTCGACAAACAGACGATACACGAGTATAGAGAGTCGTCGCACATGGAAAATGATATTTTTGCTACTGTTGTCGCAAAATAACATCAATTTTAATCAAATTTTTATAACATTCAAATTTGTATTCATAAAAAAAAATGTTTGCTATGTAGGGGAAACCCTCGAGGAAAAAACATCCAATAACAACAACTGAACAAGACGACACAAGAAAGCAAAATTATAGATAACAAAAATATTTATATTTGATTGCCTGTCTTATCCTTAAAGGAAATATAAAAGAAGTTAAGCAAAATATAAAATTGTCCTTACTAACTCGTTTATATGTGCGTGTAAAGGGTACAGTAACGTCGCAGGGGTACGGGGCGCGGGGTCATAATTAAAATAAAGGGTTAGGGAAAAAGTTCGTGGCCTTTTTTGCGTGACATTGAAACAAAGAATTTTCTTATTTCAAATGAACTTTATTAAACCGAATATGTGCCAAAATGGTATCGCTGACCTTTTGCCATTTTTCTGGTAGAGCCATGATCCCATCACTGTAAAACTTCTGTAGTTTAGAGGTACAAAATCGAGACAACTCATTTTCACAGGCCTCTTTTGAATTTAATGTAAAACTATTAAGATTAAAATCGCGCGATTTTTAACCTAACCTAAACCGATTTATCATGATAGAATACGGGATTTTAAAATGCGGGATTTTGGGAAACGGGATTTTGTAAACGGTATTATGTCTTACGGGCAACTGTACCCAACCCAACGTAATTACCTTGGAAAAGGGCACAACCTAGTCCATCTTTTGACGCATCAGTTTGAGTATGAGTTTTTTTATTTGAGTCAAAGATGCTTAACACAGGTCTCTTTGACATCACTAATTTTATATTTCTAATTTGAGTCATCGTTCCATTCCCATCCGTTCTTTTCGTTAGTTAATTCTCTTAAATTAGCCGTCATTTTAGATAAATTTGGAAAATATTTACAGAGGTATTTAGTCATACCCAGAAATCTTAGAACATCATTTTTGTTACTAGGTCTCGGTAAGTTAACAATTGCTTTGATATGTTTATCGTCTGGCATAATCCCTTTTTCAGAAATAATTTGCCCCATGAACGTTACTTTCGACTGTTTAAATTGAATTTTATTCTTCCAGATTTATTATTCCAGATACTATAATATCATCAAAATAAATTTCAGCATTTTCTATATCGCCGAATAGCTCAATATTTTTCTTTTGGAAAATTTGGCCGAATGGAGTAATAAAGGTGCACAGATTAGAACTCCATTTGAATCTGCAAAAATCCATTTTTCATATTAAGTACCGAAAATATTTTTTTCCAGAAATCCTTGACACTATATAATCAGTAGTCGGGATTGTGAAATGTTCTCGCTGAATATATTTGTTTAATTGCCGAGGATCTAAGCACAGAAGCAATTGGCCATTTGGCTTTTCAACAATTATTAGTTGATTAACTCAATCAGTCGGTTATAATTTTATCTTTTTCAAGAGACTCTAAAGTATTTCGCAATTTGTTTGTAAGGCTATTGGGACTCTTTTTCGATAATAAGCAGCTGGGATGGCATTAGGACTTAATTTAATTCTGTACGTATAACCTTTCACTAACCCACAACCTTCAAAAACATCAAACAATTTTAATACTTCTTCTTTCGTGTGAGGGAAATTATTTAATTCAAAAACTCATTCTTCAAATCTTTTACTAATACTTTTTGTACGGAACACTTTAATGTAAGAACTCCAATCGGTTTCTAATTGTAAAATTCCCGAACGTAAGTAGTGTTATTTCAGTTGGCCGCATCAACATTTTATAATCTAACTCTAGTAATCTACAAATATTTACATTTAGTACATTTATTTCAGACCCTGTATCTAACTTAAATTTAATTTTGATTTTATCTATGTCCAGATCCTGATACCGCACTCCAGCTGTCCTACAAAACGTGGTGAACTCTCCAGGTTTGCTTTATCATCTACGTGCAATTGAGTTTCATTCAGGCAAACTTCCTTAATTGCAACTGATTTATTCCTGCGCTCTAGTCCATTGACCACCGTTATTGAAACTACCCCGTATCTGGTTGTTTTGCTTTTTAAAATGGTTGTAACCATTTTGTGACGTACGATAATTTCCCGATGACGTTGTGCACATTTGAGCAAAATGTCCGAATTGTTCACATTTAATACATTTTTGTTAAACGCAGGGCATTTATTGCTGCCCAAATCTTGAAACTGTTTAACTAACCCTACAGTGTCCACTGCGTGAGGCTTCTTAATCAATTCCAAATGTGCCTTGCTTATTTCATGTGCCTTAGCAACATCAATCATTTTGAAGTACTGGATCATTTACGCCTGCTATTAACCGATCTATCATCATGCGCTTACTATTTTTGCAACCCGCTTTGGAACACACAAATTCAAACCGTTCGGCTTGTGTCTTGAGTTTCACAACAAAATTTTCGATTGATTGGTCACTTTTCTGAACTAAATTATTAAATTTGAACATTTCCACTGACAAATTTTAAAAGAATTTGGCTCGTGATGTATTTGTCGCAGTAGGCCATACTTATACTCGTTGGAAAGGGGAATTCATGTACAGAATTGTTTTTTTCATTGTTATGATTGATCGATTCATTTGTGAGTTAGAACGTGTCAAAGATGGATATAAGGATGGAATAATGCTGGTTTAAAAAAGAACCTCGGTGTTTGGGTACCGCACGAATTGATGCAAACAGAACGAAATCGAGCCATTTCTGAAGCGAATGGTGACTGGCGACGAAATGGGTCACATATGACTATGTCAAGTGGAAACGATCTTGGTCGAGAGCCGGCGGAGCGGTCCAAACGGTGGCCAAAAAAGGATTTCCGGCCAGGAAGGTTTTGCTGTGTATTCGGTGGAATTAGAGGTGTCGTGTTCCACCAAGCCAACGCCAGGGAGCTTGGTTTGGAGGTTATTATGCATCCACCTTATATTCCGGACTTACCTCCAAAAGATTAACGTCTCTTTGCGTCTATGGCAAACGCTCTTGGTGGTAATAAAATGGCTTTAGGGCTGTATGGTATTAAAAACAAATTTATTTTCAGTATCGATATTTAAATGCCCCTAAATGTATGTACTGATTTGTTTCTTTAATAAGTTTGAGTACAATAGTTTCGTATAATTTGTTTACTAAACTCTACTTAAATTGTTTATATGTGTAAAATTAATTAATAGATTTATTATTTATCATTATTGCTGATCTAATCTTTGCATATTATAATAAATTAATAATCACTTATCTTGGACACACTTTTTATTTCATAATTTGCCATCTAGTGACAGTAAACTTTCCAAAAATAATCATCATTGGGGCGTAAAAATAACTTATCGTTTGGCTTAATTTTTAAATTAAATTTTACATTTTCTGCGTCATTTCAAGACTAATCTTGATCGTCATGTATTAATCCCTCAATTATACATCTAAGTTCATGCTAAAGAAAGAACTAGGTCAATTGGTCAAGGTCAAAAACTATTCCGATCCAAGAGATGATCACAGAGTCTCACCTGTATGGTCAGATAGCTCAGTCAAAACCCTTGTGTGTGTAGTGAACGGTACCTAATTACAATGGTTTTTAACTTATACAAAGTTATTCACACGTTCCTAGAAATGTTCTCGGGCTTTCTTTTATATTTTATACAAGTCAGGGTAGTTGTGATCAATGTTGTGAAAATAGGGCACATATCATGTTTTCACCATGGGTTTCAAAATATAAAATTTCTTATTTTTCAATTTTATTTTCAATTAGAAATTTTGATGGCGAAATCGCCAATTGGACTTTTACACAATTGGCATTCCCAAATAATCTACAAACCCGATTCATTGTAGAAACAAACAAATAACTGAAATCCTAGAGATATTGACAGAAACAAGAGATTTGAATAAATTTTCAAATTCTATTCTATATTTCACCGATCCTAGAAATGTAGAGAAGTTATGAGATTTTTAACTAGTTAAAAGAAATTTTTACGTTTACGGTTATACTGCCCATTCCAAAAAATTTCAGGATCTTCAGATGCAGCGAACAACTCTAAAATAAATCAGGGTTGTACCTTACTTCTGAATGAGAATTGGTAAAATTTCAATTGGCGAAAATACCAAAATTTTCAATTTAGAATAAAATTGAAAATAGTTGTAAAATTTTAAGGATCAAAATTGCAAAGAAGTGAAGCGGTCTATTAACAAAACCAGCCTTCTACCCATTAAAATTGAAGAGAAATTGTCACACAAACTGTTATGTGCAACCATGCTAGATCACCAGAACAACAAATTCCAAAAAGGTCTTCACGACAATATCGCATCAGTTTAGTATTTAGGACGATATGTACTGTTTATCATCATATCATCAGACGGCACAGAAATTTATTTCGAAAAGATATCGAAGGAGAGTTACTGGAGTTCCAGCAATCGGTCGATAAATTAAAAATGATCTGGAATAAAGCTACACCCACTATTGCAACGAATTGGGGTTTATGCCGAACCATTTTGTCCTAACTCAATGTATATTTGCAGGATATAAATCGTCAAAATAGAGCAATCATGTCACCAGCGAATGAAGTATGCCAGCAAACACAAAACACTCTAATAGATCTAATCATACATGCTCACAGCGGCAAAATCAGGCCAGTGCTTCTAAGTCCAGCACAGTTACAATAAGAGCTAAATCTAGCAGATACTGTTAAAGTTAACCGAAAGTTTCCAGCCGAAAGGTAATGCAGATAGTGTCTTTGCTATCCCAGCCGAAAGTTAATGCAGATAGTGTATTCGCTATCCCAGCCGAAAGATGATAATGCAGATATTGTTTTTGCTATCCAAGCAATGCATCCATTGCTATCCAATTTACATCCATTTTGTTGAGAAATTCTGAAGGGGATGAAGGGGTTTAATTTTGCAAAAATTCGCTCATTCAATATATCGAAAATGCATTGAATGGCCTGTCGTTCAAGATTATCGTGTTTTGTCATTGATGGCACTACGGTTAGACCGAAGTTGACTTACATTATGGCCTATCAAATAACCATAGTGGCATCAATGTCAAAACACGATATTCTTGAACGATAGGCCATTCAATGCATTCTCGATATATTGAATCAGCGAATTTTTGCAAAATTACACTCCTGCATCCTTCAGAATTTCTCAACAAAATGGATGCTAAATGGATGCCAATTGGATAGCAATGGATGCATTGCTTGGATAGCACAAACAATATCTGCACTATCATCTTTCGGCTGGACTAGCGAAGACACTATCTACATTATCTTTCGGCTGAGATAGCAAGGGCACTATCTGCATTACCTTTCGGCTGGAAACTTTCGGCTAACTTTAATAAGGTATCTAGCAGCACATTCCAAATGAATACATCTTCCATACTTGAAGGAAGTTATGGACATATGTACAGTCTCATAGCTATACCATTCAAGAAGAACAACAAACCAGTATACATAGTCCCAGAATCAAAATTCTTGATAGTCAACCTGGCGAGAGATCGATATTTCTCTACAATAGGGATAATGCGAGTTATTTGGGCATTTGTATCTCACAAATAAACGAAAATCTCTTGGAATGATTGCTTCAAGGCCTATTAAGGCACCAAGGTGAATTACATCAAACCTGCAAGATTCAACTCTTCACATTCAAGCACGCTTGGGTTCGGCTGCATCAAACAAATACGTAGATATTTAAGCAAATGGACAAAATAAGGTTAGATGTCAAAAACAGCTGATGATAATTGAGATTCAGGACAATGTAATTTTAGAGATAAATTCTGACTGCGTTGTGGAAGGTCCAACCACGATGTTAACAGGGATGGTTGGAGACGTCATCAGTTAGTACAATTCATATAAACCTTCCCTTAAATTGTCAAATATGTCAATAAGAAACCAACTTCAGTATGGAGATTGAGGCAGCTGAAAGTTTACGAAAGAAGTCAATATCTCATCATGATATACAAATCAAACGGTGGTATGGTGTTCCAAGCGAACCAAAATGAAAGTCATGTGTAAAACTTAAAAAATCGTATATAACTGGGTATCTTGATTTAAATAAAATTTTCAAGTATTTCAAATTTTAAAAACAATTTCTGTAATTAAAATTTCTAAAAATCAAAACGTAATCTTCATTAAGCCATCGTTACTAAAAACACGCACAATATATTTCTGCAGCACCAATAAATATCCTACCAACCTCATTGTACATAATCAAATCATCAATCAATCCTAAAAATAAATCCTATACACATACACACACACACACACACCACAAAATTAAAGCACCGCATATGTAACATATCACAACATATTACATATCTAACCGCATGTATGATTATCGTAATGAAAATCCGCACACACAAAACAACTTAAACATAATTTTTCGATTTAGCAATTCAAATTGGCAACAAAAATAAAACAGAAAATCCCCCAACTAGACATCAAAATGAAAATCTTGCACGCAATTTTCCGAAAAAAACGGAATTCATATACCCGCACACAACGTTACAACACTACACATATACATTACGACCGTTTATAAATCAATAAATGAATTTTAATTAAAAGAACTAAACACGCGGCCCGAGATGGGGTAGTAAATTCCTTATATGTGTTCTAGCTGCTTCCTAAAAGGAAATATGTTCGAGTCTATGTACATTACATACATCAGTAATTGTATTTCTCCATTATTCGGAGCTTTCGATTTTTTGTTTGCGCGCTGCATTTCTCATATTGTACACGATATACCCTGCCGCACCTACACTAGTTTGCTGTAATAATATAAATGTACGGTAGAAAAATGTATTTAAGAAAAAATTAATTGGAAAGTCCCATTATATCACGCTGAGAGCAATATTTCATCAGCAAAAATACTGTGGAATAGTAAAATTGAACATCATACTACAAAAAAAAAATCAAATGTTATTTTTTTCTATTTAGTTCGATTTTAATTCTGACGCTAACTTCATTCTGTACACATACATACTCATATCGATATTTTTTATTTTATTTTATATATAGAGAAAAGATATTCATTCAATTCATTTCATTGCAAACAACACAAAAAATTCCAATCAGTATAGAATTTTGTTATATACTCGTCGATATATTTTTCAATCGACTATCTCTATTTCTCTACTACCTCTTTCAATCGACTGAACGTAAAGTGGAAAAAGCTCTTCACAAAAATAAAAAATGAGCTTTTTTTTGTCTAGCTATTGGATATTGGATGGTATAGTATGTCAAAATTTTATTTTTTTTATTCATAATGGACCATTCAAAATTTTGTATTTCAAAAGCTTTTTTCAATATATTTTTTGACATTGAATTCTAGCTCGCCGACGTAATTGTGTTTTGTTAACGGAATTTATTGATACCGGGCTTGTTTCTAAAAAAAAATCTAAAAAAAATTCAGTTGCTAATTGGGTGTTCAATAGAATATGGTTTCTATGTGAGTAAGCCGCAATCAATCGTGAAAATTGCCTCAAATCGCCTTAAATGCTTTTTACCTGCTTTTTAGTAAACATGTCTCGTTGATGTTGAGTTTACTCCTTTAATCGGATGGACGATTCAAATTAAAATGAAACGAAACTCTTCCTCCAACGGAAACGAAATGCTAAATTCGTTATTTAGTGAGCACGATAGACGGAATCAAAAAGCTTCCATACATTCTCTCATTCTCTTCTAATTCTCGACCATCGAAACAAACAGTTACATGCTAAAAATAATATCAAAAAATTACACTGTTAAATTTAAAAAATTTCAATTGAATTTGACTTGTAGTACAATTTAAATATTTGTTGTCTCTTTTTAATTATTTTCTTAGAAAAGTCCCCAATCCCTATTAGTGCCTTTGCAAAGAACAAAAAAAAATCTAATTCCGATTAGATGGCTATTTTAGAAGACAATATTTCTATCTAAATATAGAGTTCACCAGGTCTCACCTACATGGACAGGTAACCCAGTCAAAAACCTAAATGTATGGTAAAACGGATCCAATTATGATGGTTTTTAACTTATACAAAGTCATTTTTACGTTTACTGTAAAATCGCCTATCCCAAAAATGATTCACGAGTTCCCGTTCATATAGTCCTAGCCGATGGGGCGGGGAATTTTCGATCAATGTTGTGAAAACGAGGCACATTATAATGATTTTCAACTTGATTTCCAAAATTTAAAAATTCTTTACTTTGATGGAACCATCCTCCGCTATGAAAGTATCCGCTAACCTGCCTAATGCCACCAACTGTCCTTTATTAATGTTGGGCTGAGCTCCTGTTATTTTACTTCTAGCCTGCAATTTGGGAATCCCGTATCCACTTTCTCCAAATTTCTTCGACCAGCCTTGCTAGTAACTTCCACCGTTCAAGTAGGCTAATCTTTTTATCGATTAGTGACAACTTTGTATGAGTGATCATGCTTTCTTCAATTAGGAAGTGTCCCGGCGTTTGCTTCTATGTAATCAGTAACATGAGCACAAAGACCCGGAATTTAAGAGGCTTGATTCTCGACAACGAATCACCAACCGTCCATTTAAAGTGTTTTTTGATGGACTTTACAGTTGCCTTCCACAATCCCCCAAATTTTGGTGGAGATGGAGGTATGAAATATCATCTACACCCTGGTTGGAAATTGTATTTAGCATGTTTTCTTTACATTCCAACCTATATTTCTCTTCACCATTAGATAGATGCGGAAATGCTTGTCTCCCCTGCCTATGAAGTGGGTATAAGCTGCGAAAAGAAACAAATACACATATGTATCCATTGTAACTCTTCTTTCTTCTTCCCGTTGACACATATGTCGATTGGACCAGGACCAGCATAGTCAACACCCACGTCAGAAATGGGTCGATTAATTTGTATTATTGGTCTGGGTAATCTGCACATTAACTGCTGAACACCTTTAGCTTGATGATAAATCGTTAAAATTAAAATCGTTTCCTTGCATAGTCGTAAACCCTTAAGAATCCAGTAACTCTGCTGTATGGTTGCAATGGTTAATTGTGGATCGCCGAATCCTTATGATACCTTCCTCACTCAGAAATGGATCCAATTTGCTAATATTACTGCCCTTTCTAAGTGGTTGGTTCCTTTTAAGATCCCGGATTTCCTCACAGAAATATTCAGCTTGCATTATTTTAATCAACCGCATCTCTGCTCTATTTAATTATTGTGGCGACTGCGTTCCAAAGCTTCCCTAGCATAACCGCGTAAGCAGTTAAGACTCGCTTGATTTTCAGTTAGGTAAACAATTTCCTTACGGCTTCCCAATTCGGTATTGTTTGAAAACTAAGGTGTGAAAAGGTGAAACAAGTGTGTTATCGTCAATCCTTTTGATGCGTAATCTGCAGAATTTTCACCACTTTGAAACTGACGCCACTGGCTAGGGCTAAAATTTGACTGAATGTGGATAACTCGGTTGGCTACGGAGGTCTTCTATCTTTGTGGTTTGCATTGGATCCCCGCTAAGACTATCACAGAGTCCGTCCACGCGTGCACTGTCATTTATGAATTTTTAAGAACCTCTACGGATTGCCTCATTATCTTGGCTAAAAGTGCTGCCCCTAATAACTCCAATCGGTGTATTGAGATTTGATTTGCTATTGACGCGACCTTAGATTTCGAGTTAGAATTCTCACTGACACGTTTCCGCAATTCTACCATATACCACAGCATTGTATGCCTTTTTAGAGGCATCGCAGGTTCCGTGGAACTTACATATCATATTTGTTTTGTTGAAGATGACCTAACGGGAATTCTAATTAGTTCTAAGTTAGGATGCTCAAACACGCCTAACCATAAACAGTGTAGTAGTATCCTTGTCCAGAGTATCCTTGGGCATATTGTTACTGCTCCTAATGGGCCATACACCTTCGCCGTTTCTGATAGAACTGTCTTTTTGATAACTTTTTCATCAGATGTAGCAAATTTGATTTGTATCCCCAATAATCCGTTTGTGGTTGCTTGCATGCTAATGTTATCCATTCATATCTCTTCTAAAAATTTTAACCTTTGATGACCATTTTTTTAACGGGAATCCTCCTAATTGAAGCAGTAAGCAATGTTCGGAAATTAAATCGTCTATAAAAATCCTTTACTGCTATCTCTGATGCTTTAGCAAATTCAGCCAGATTTATGGGACAAAGACATCGAAAATTGAACGTCCCGAATACGTGGCCCCCATCAAAGCCTTTTCGAACATTTGAACGACGTTATATTCCACAATTAATGCCATAAAATATTTTTTCAAATTAATAAAAAATTGAGTGGATGTCTAACAACACTTATTGACAGACCTTTCATTTCGACAAAGGAAAGACCGTCAACAGCGAATATTACATTCCGTTATTGGTGCATTTGAAAGAAGAAATTGCGGGAAAACAACCAAAAATGCAAAAAGAAAAAGTATTCTTCCACCTAGACAATGCGCCGTGTCACAAGTCGTTAGCTACGATGGCAAAATTGATGCTGTATAAGATAGCGGAAATTTGACAGCGGAAAATAAGAGATTACGCTACTCGCCGCAAGTGGCAGCAGCATCATAAAAGTGAAATTTACTTTGTTATAAAATTACCAGCGTAAATTTTTTATTCATTTTGTATCTCTTTTCTCACTAAATAAAATGTTCCAGCGGAATAAACTATAAAAAGTGATCGGTAACTCGGTAAATGAAATCTTGAAATTTAACAATATTCCGCCTCTCCGCCATTCTAAAAGAATGACAATGTAATTTGGATAGCAGTATTGATCAGGGATTTGAAACGGGTTAAACTTTAGCTACTGCTAAAGTTAACCCAGTTTCATAGATTTGCCACTCTCTGTTTAGTACCCCACGCGGCATTGATTCCCGCAGCTCAGTCGGGTAGAGGGATCGGTGTGGGTTTTAGGGGTACTGCAGATTGTGGCCTAGATTACCGCATTAAATAAAGATACCAAAAAAAAAAAATTGGGGAAAGTAGGAATTGGGGTATCGGACCCCGAAGGAGTGGGTTAGCCTACCAGCCCATCGCTTGGGCAAAACTGACCGCGGTTGTATAGGTAAAATGTCTAGAATAACATTTTACCTTATCCTAACTAAACTTATATTAACTATTTGGCCCAAGGGCCCTAATGGGGTGGTGTTAGTAAGGTTGATAGTGGTATGCTACCAAGGTCAGCAAAAAGGAAAAGAGCCGCTTAGCGTCAACAATTTCTTTCTACTGACAGTCAGTATCAACCCACTATCGTTATATAATTTGTTAATAACACTAAAAACAAACACTTACAACACAAAAAAACTCTCAAAAAAAAAAAAACTTGACCACACGTTGGTCTATCTAAACACTGACTGTCCCCAAAAAGCAAGAAAAATATCGTACCTATTTTGAGTTTCATAGGAAATTTTATGCGATCTCATCACAAAAATTCCTATGAAAATTGTACAGCAACGTGACATCGATTTTGCTGACTCGATCCACGCGCAAATATTTTTTTCTTCAATCCATCCGTTGAGGAAGTTCGAACAACAACAACCACAATGCTTTTCAATATTTGCATCGGTCATTGTTATTCACCTAATAAATAGATCAAGTACATTTATTGTGTACATAGGCAACGTAATCAAATTACGTTGATGTACATATCTGCGTTTACTTAACTGTGGCACATATGAAAAATTCTAAAGTGAATGAATCATATGATACCACCATAAATAAAGGCAAAGAAGAAATGTAGAAAGCTGGCATGACGTTTGCTTGAATGGAATGTAGTTGAAGATATTATCTTCGAGGTCATGCCGATGAGGAAATAGATTTTGTTGGGATGGGTTGATAACGGAATTAGGTTTAATTCCGTTACAGATTTTAAAGTAAGTTCTGGACAAAATTTTAGAATCTGTTCATGCCGGACTAAACTTGGCCATTTAATAATCAATCCTTTTGAAAATTTAAAAATTTTTTGATCTAAGCTATTAGGAAAACAACTGAAAGTATTGGTTAATAGTGGAAGTTTCTGACATATTGGCCAAAAACTGAAAATTAAAAAATTAAAAATTATAAATTTTTTAAAGGATTGGTTATGAAATGGCCAAGTTTAGCCAAGCATGAACATATCCTAGAATTTTGTCCAAAACTTACTTTAAAATCCCTGATCAATACTGCTATCCAAATTTCATCGCCATTCTATAAGAAATGGCGTGAAAAATGGCACGAATTAATGCTTAAATTGTTTCTCCATTCATCGTATTTCATGATATGGCTGACACCGACTACTACCTGTTCATAGACATCAAAAAAAACTTCATAGGAAGAAGAGATTTTCAAAGAGATTTCCCTCAAATGCTGAAGTCATTCAGCAAAAAACAATTGCAATTCTGCAAAAAAATGGTATTTTAGAGTTATGACTGGCTTTTAACCGACATGATAAACTGGTTTAATATTAACCAACCCTAGAACACTTTACTTAAGATACCCTGGACTATTGTGCAGCACAACGTTCCAGTCGAGGAACATTCATTTTGTGCAACGGAGCTACTTTATATTTGACGCAAAGCAGAGTTCTCCATACATTTCTTGCTTAGTTAAACCATTGAGTGTAAACAATAATTAACAAATTGATATAACCGGAGCAATGATACCCAAATTCATCACATAGTGGATTGAAGTCGCACATCCTATTCAACTACTTCTTGTATTCAATTATCTATCGCACTGTGAATTCAAATCAAATTCGGCGTTTGTAGCCATGTTCCAGTAATTTTAACAAACACTTTTTAACCAAAAACCGTGCTCTAGAATTTCAGTAGAAATAAATACAGTTTTGCCTCTATTAGCATTTCGATTGCGGAATGTGCAGTATCACAAGAATGTCATGACTAAAATGACACGATTGCGTTGCAGACGTTATAGGAGTATGAATTTGCAATTTTCTTAAGCTCAATTTCGAAGCAATTGAGTTGATAATAAAATTTAGCTGTGAAGCTGAGTCAAGAAGCTTTCGGCACGGTTTCCCAAATCGTAACAACGATTTAGCTGCAATTACCGAAACAAATATACCTAGTGCTCTTAACCTTCACCGACCAAATTAGCCCGCCCCAATGAAACCTGTACTATAATTTGTTACACATTTATTACAATTTATTACAACAAACCCCGATTTTATTACAGTTACCGTTTTCGAGGAACGAGTGGTCGGTTTAGCTTACAATTAAACCTGCACCGCCAAAATTGTAACATTTGATGTAGCTATGATATCGGGATGATTCTTGAACCAGAATTTATTACAAATTAATTACATTGAATAAGTTAGTTCAAGACCACCCCTATAACTATCCTAAGGGTAAATTTCACCCCAAAACGATTAAATATTTCAAAAACATCAATTTAACCAAATTTCATAAATTCTTTTACACCAGACTGCCATAAGATTTTAGGAAAAATGTTGCAAGAAGTCTTGTCGAGAGTAGTTAAGCCCTATCCAGATGTGTAATAAACTATTGTTGTGTCACGATACGCGGAGTTGGCTCCCAACGGTAGAGGCCTCGAATAGGTAATTTAAGGGTCGATTTAACCACCTTTAATAATTTATTACACCAGACCACCACCAGATATTGGGTCTAATGTTACTCTGTGGTTGTTGTAAAGGATAGGTCAACCTTATACAGGTGGGTAATAAATTATTTTCGAGTCAGGTTACACGGAATTTGCACCGAACGGTAAAGGTATGAAATTTTTAATTTCAGTTTAAGTCGATTTTACCACCATTAATAATTTATTACACCAGACCGCTACCAGATATTGAGTCAAATGTTACTCCTTGGACATTGTGGTGGGTAGGTCAACCTTAAGGGTTAAGGGTCGATTTTACCACCTTTAATAATTTATTACACCAGACCGCCACCAGATATGGGGTCTAATGTTACTCTGTGATTATTGTAATGTCAACCTTATACAGGTGGTCAACCTTATACAGGTGTGTAATAAATAATTAAAGGTGGTAAAATCGACCTTTAAATTACCTATTCGAGGCCTCTACCGTTATGAGCCAATTCCGCGTATCGTGACACAAAAATAATTTATTACACAATTGGATAAGGTTGACTTGCCTTCCACGATGTCCAGGGAGTAACATTTGACTCAATAACTGGTGGCGGTCTGGTGTAATAAATTATTAACGGTGGTAAAATCAACCCTTAAATTACCTATTTGAAGCCTATCCCGGCACAAAAAATTTTTTATTACACATCTGGTTAAGGTTGACCTACCCACCACAATGTCCACAGAGTAACATTTGACTCAATATCTGGTGGCCTCTACCATTGGGAGCGAATTCCGCGTATCCTGACTCAAAAAGATTCTATTACACAACTGGATAAGGTTGACCTGCCCACCACAATGTTCAAGGAGTAACATTTGATTCAATATCTAGTGGCGGTCTGGTGTAATAAATTATTGAAGGTGGTAAAATCGACCTTTAAATTAAAAATTTCAAACCTTTACCGTTCGGAGCAAATTCTGTGTAACCTCACTCAAAAATAATTTATTACACACCTGTATAGGGTTGATTTACCTTTAACAACGAGCACAAAGTAACATTAGACCCCATATCTGGTGGCGGTATGGTGTAATAAATTATTAAAGGTGGTTAAATCGACCCTTATATTACCTATTCCAGGCCCCTACCGTTGGGAGCCAATTCCGCGTATCGTGACACAAAAATAATTTATTACACATCTGGACAGGGGATTTATTACATATCTTAACTACTCTCGACAAGACTTCTTGCAACATTTTTCCTAAAATCTTATGGCAGTCTGGTGTAAAAGAATTTATGAAATTTGGTTAAATTGATGTTTTTGAAATATTTAATCGTTTTGGGGTGAAATTTACCCTTAGGATAGTTATAGGGGTGGTCTTGAACTAACTTATTCAATGTAATTAATTTGTAATAAATTCTGGTCCAAGAATCATCCCGATATCATAGCTACATCAAATGTTACAATTTTGGCGGTGCAGGTTTAATTGTAAGCTAAACCGACCACTCGTTCCTCGAAAACGGTAACTGTAATAAAATCGGGATTTGTTGTAATAAATTGTAATAAATGTGTAACAAATTATAGTACAGGTTTCATTGGGGCGGGTTAATTTGTTCGGTGCAGGTTAAGAGCACTAATATACCCAGAAGCTTAAGTGCTCCAAACTCAAGAACGGATTATATTAGAGTTTCCATTTCCTCGAAGTTCAGTTTCTTCCAATACATAACCACAACCTAAGTTAAAGTTACGATGTGATAGTGTGCGAAATACATGTAATAAACTGTAAGATGTAAATACAATTTTACATGCAAATTTGGTGCTAATCATTGAAACCCGTACATTGTTGACTGAATTTTGTACGGAGTCTGCTGCCGAAGTAAAACCAACTGTCATGAGATCGTGTATACATTTTATATAAGTTTGGATATTTAGTTGACTTATGACATTTTTGGAGGTTATGTATTGTCAAGCCGCATTAAAAGTTATTTATTATGATGAAAATCTTGGGTGATAGTAAGCCTGGGCCTATAACCTGATGAAAAGTTGTATTTATTGTAATATCTTGAAACCGCGTGTTACAACAATAACATTTTTTTTTGATTTCTCATTCAATGCTATGAACTTAGCTACAATTTTCGTTATACGTTTAGCCTTTCCAACAAAATTACAAAACTCACGCTGCACTGTCTTTCCACGTACCACTCAAATGCGGCTCGTGTCTATGGATGTGTAAAACTATTTTGAATGCTTGAGCGAAACGGATAGAAAAAACAAAAAATAAAATTTTAAAAATCTAGTAGGTGTTGAAACAAAATGTAAAATTTTTCACATTTGCTCAGGCGTTTATTTTCTACCAAAATTCATTTTCATACTAATCGCGTAAAACAAAAACCAAAATTTTGTCTCTAGAACTTTTTTGTTTTTTCGTTTGAGTTAGCGCCGAAACGGTTTATTTGTGAACGAAAGTGCAGATAACAAAATTGCTGCTTCGTGTAAAACTTTTAAAACGATTGGCACATGATTATATCGAAATTAAAAATATATTAGGTGTGCAAGTAGAAACTCGGCTCTGAAGGTGGTTGCATTAAAATATACTTAAACGCAACCAAATCGCCCGCCATTTTGGATATGTTGAGCATAGTCATTGCTGTTCTTATAAATTAAATTTCAGTCATTTACAAGCCGTCGTTCCGTGTGCATCAATTTTAAGAGATGGATGTCGATAAGCAACATTTACGTCACTCGACTTTGAGTGGACATTCTGTGAGTCATTCAACAGTAAAAAAGTGGTTTGCAAGATTTCGTGATGGAAATTTTAGTCCAGGTACAGCAAACAATTTGAAGATGAAGAACTTAAAGTTTTGCTGGACCAAAATCCGTGTTAAACTCAAAAAGAGTTTGCAGAACAGTTAGAAATTACTCACTAAGCAATATCACTTCGAATGCATGCAATGGGAAAAATACAGAAGGAAGAAAAATGGGTTCCTCATAAACTGACCGAAGGAAACAAAAACCGAAGAGTTGACATCTGCATGAATTTGCTGTATCAATCAAAAGAAAGAATTTTTTGCACATGAAAAGTGGATTTTGTACGATAATCCTAAACGCAGAAAACCATGGGTTGATCCAGGCCAGACATCAACATCAGTTGCAAAAATTAATATTCATGCCAAGAAAATGTTGCTGTGTGTCTGGTGGGAGTGGAAAGAAGTCATTTACTACGAGCATTTCGATTCGGGCCAGACTGTTACAGCTGAACGTTACCGGACCCAATTGATCAAATTAAGTGACGTACGGTCCAAGGAAGCCAGAAGGTGATACTGCTGCATGACAAACCTCGTCCACATAGAGCAAACTAAACCCAGGAACTCATTTTCCTCTTAGGCTGGGAAGTTTTACAGCATGCGGCGTATTTTCCAAATTTGGGTCCCTTTGATTATCACTTATTC
Source organism: Nephrotoma guestfalica (assembly GCA_963691935.1). NCBI lineage: Eukaryota > Metazoa > Arthropoda > Insecta > Diptera > Tipulidae > Nephrotoma > Nephrotoma guestfalica. Next base: position 52,647,592 of record OY829913.1, on the reverse strand, counting down.
AGATCGATGTCATCATATTTGAAAGCCCAGCGGTTCATGAAAGTTGAAATGTGCAAAAAAGGCTCCATGACTATTTTCTTTCTATTTCGCGAAAACATTCATCATCTATTGGTTTGTTCGGATGCTACTTGAAAACGACTGGACCAAATTGAATACTTCCTTCTGCGGGTTTGTTCGTAATTGCTACACGAAGGTTTAGGAAAAGAAAATTCATTCAGAAAACCCCAAAAGAAAAACCGGAAAATCAAAAAATCCGAAAAATCGAACAAAATATGAAAATCAAAATTTGCATTTTGTATGGAGATTTTTTGTTGGGCCCGGAGGTACTGGGATCGATTCCTTCCAATTTTCTATTTTATCTTTTTTTTCTCTCTTTCTAAAAGAAATATTAAAATATATATTTAAGCGATATTGGCGGATTTTCCTGGAAAATTAAAGTACATTTAAAATATAAAACGATTGAACCAATTATCTATTTCTGAGTGATATAAAGGTAAATAATTGATTAGTGAATTTTTTTGTGCGATTTATACAAAGTGATGATCATTTACAGTTCGATAAATGATACGATGCCAAGAAGAGGTCATGGTAACATTGGTCGACGTTCTCAGAGTGCAACGCGACACCGAAATGCCGCAGCACATCGAACTGAAAAGGAACGTGCTATTGAAAGAGATCAATTAAGCTTACAACAACGATTGGGAAGAAAAGATGTTCGTGCTCGGCAAAGTGATGAAGCAAGATTACAACGTGCTACTATTGAACGACAACGTCGACAACAACAAATTCTGGTGAACATTGAACGTGCAGCCTTTCGATATGGGCCAAACATTCAATACAGTGCGCATGAGAAAGAACCGCCTGGATTGTGTTGTGCGAACGGAAAGGTCAAATTGCCAGAGTTACTTCCACCACCAGAGCCATTGCGCACGCTGCTTTTCGGTGAATCTCCTAATTCGAACCATTTCTTGCAACACATCAAGATGTACAACGATTGTTTTCAAATGACGTCGTTTGGTGGTGAAATTGTAAATGAACGAAATTATAATCCAACATTCAAGGTAATTTCACCAACATCAGCAATGAATGCTAATACACCAACACTAATACCACACATACACGATACATTAAGATAGAACACAAAATAACACTTATCTTGCCAACAAAAGACAAAAATTACATAAATTTTCTCCAACTATACAGATTCATGGGCAAATTTTTCATCTTGATGGATCGCTGTTGCCGCATCCAGATCAAGAACACAAATATCTTGTGCTATCTTTAATACAACGAAAAGAGAAATAGTCCAGCAATTGCAGCAAATATTACACGAACACAATGAGCTCATCAAACTGTTTACGACTTCGTTAGAACAGATGCCATCCGATGATCACAGCATTGTCATAAAAGCGGACAAACGATCAGCAGGAACTCATGAACGACAATACAATCACCTACAGTTAGTGAAATATCAATTGTTGTTGTTGGCGATTGTCACTTCATAAATTGTATATCTTTAGGGGTCGAGACAAATAAAAATGTCAGTTCAATGAACTTTTACGCATATCGAATGATGATTCGCCAAAACATTGGCAATCACTTAATGAGGTATCGCCGATTGTTTCATCAATATGCAGTTGATATGTACGTTAAGATTGAGACATAACGACTAAATTACATTCGATTCAATCAGGCTAAGTTGCGACCTGAAGAATATATTCACTTGCGAGATGCGGTTAATAGCGACGCAGATATTACAGATGTTGGCCGACTCACAATTTTGCTATCGCGATGACTTACGTGCGCAATTATAGACAACCGGATTTGTTTGTGATGTTTACTTGCAATCCAAAATGGCCAGAGATTACGCAGTTATTGCATCCCGGTCAATCACCAAGCGATCGCCACGACGTTACAGCACGAGTGTTCAAACAAAAACTGAGATGTTTAATGGAGTTCATTGTGAAACAACGTGTATACGGTACTGTTCGATGTTGGACGTATTCAGTTGAGTGGCAGACAAGAGATTTGCCGCACGCACACATTCTTTTTTGGATGGTGGACAAAATTACGCCAGACCAAATTAATGACATCATTTCCGCCGAAATTCCTGATCCTGAGATAGATCCAGAGTTGCACGAAGTGGTGAAGACCAATATGCTCCACGGACCATGCGAACAACACAATCCTACTTCGGTTTGCATGTCCGACAATAAATGCACAAAACGATATCCACGTACTTTTATTTCTGAAACCCAAACTGGAAACAATGGATATCCACTCTATCGACTTTGCTCACCAAATGCCAATGGCAGAACATGCATCACTCAATTAAAAGGAGCGGATATTGTGATTGACAAGTGTAAGGCATTTAAAACGCATATCAATGTTGAGTATTGCAGTTTGGTGAAATCGATTAAGTATGCTTGCAAATACGTCACCAAATCAGCAAGTTTCAAATGGTCCGATATGTGAACTGCAACGAAGCACTCTCGAGAATATTTTTTTTTTATTTGCGATTCATGAACGTCATCCGACTGTTGTGCATCTGGCAGTTCATTTGGAGAATGGCCAAAGAGTGTATTTCAACGCAGAGAACGCAGCACAGCAAGACCGCCAGCAACAACGTTAACAAGTTTCTTTTCAACTTGCACCAGTGATCCGTTTGCGAGAACATTGCTTTACTCGAATATGCCTCGATAATTCACATGGAATGCATCATCGAAGAAATGGTTACGCAGAAAGCAAAGCAAACCAGTAGGTGGATGGACGAATTTACACAATACATCCAAAGAATGACGATTGCTTCTACCTTTTGGATGCTTTTGGTTAATGTGTGCGGTTCAACTTCATTTGAGTCATTGCGGACTGTAAATGGTACGGTGTGTGCAATATTTCGAGAAGCATGTCAACAGTTACAATTGCTTGAACACGAAAATCACTGGAATAAAACGCTAGCCGATGCAATAGCTTCTTCGCCCGCCACTCAAGGGCATACACTTTTCGCTATGATCATTTCGACATATCAGAAGACATTTTGCATCGCTTTCGAGTCGCGACAGGAAGTTTCGAATTGCAAATGAACGATGACATCCACAGTGCAGCGGTTGTGATGATTGAAGATTTGTGTTAGCTTATGAGTGGCAAACTCTTGACTGAAATTCATATGCCAGCGCCAAGTCGTCAAACTAGAGTTCTATTGAATCGTGAATTAGAACGCGAACGTGCTTACGACACGACAACTTTACAACAACAAGTACAAACAAATGTTCCACTGTTGAATCGCCCGTCGGAACTGGGAAAATGTTCCTGATAGCATTAATATTAGCAGCAATACGTGCTCAAAGTGGCATTGCGTTAGCTCTCGCATCTACCGGAATTGCTGCAACACTGTTGGAAGGTGGAAGAACGGCATATTCAGCACTGAAGTTTCCGTTAAACCTGCAAATCAACGAGAATCCTGTTTGCAACATTTCAAAGCAATCAGCCATGGCAAAAGTATTAAAAAATTGTAAATTGATCATATGGGATGAGTGCACGATGGCGCACAAACGATCATTAGAAACACTCGATCGAACATTGAAAGATTTACGCAATAATAATCGTCGCTTTGATGGCGTGATGATACTGTTGGTGGGCGACTTCCGACAAACACTTCAAGTGATTCCGAAATCAACATGGCGATACGTGACATACGTGAAAACAACTCCATTGAGTATGAATATGCGAGTGTTCTTGCAACAGGATAGAACCGCAGAAGTTTTCTCCAAAGAACTGCTGAGAATCGGAAATGGACAAATTCCTGTAGATACTTCAAGTGGTTTAATATCGATTCCATCTGAAATTTGCCAATTCACTTCAACGAAAGATCAACTCATCACTAATGTATATCCGAACATTGGTCAAATTTATCGTAACTACGATAGGTTGAGCGTACGCGTAATTTTAGCAGCGAAAAATATTGATGTCAATGACTTGAATTGGACGATTCAAAATCAAATTCCGGGAGAATTGCGTTCATTCAAATCGATTGATTGCGTTGAAAACAAAGACGAAGTCTTCAATTATCCAGTGGAATTCCTAAATTCTTTGGATTTGCCTGGCATGCCGCCTCATCATTTTCGTCTTAAAGTTGGATCTGTCATCATTATGTTACGAAATCTTCATGCCCTTCATGAAACTGTGCAATGGAACCCAAATGATTGTGGCGAAGCTAATGAACAATGTGATAGTGGCAAGGATTTTGAAAGGGTTGTTCAAGGGAGAAGAATGCCTAATGCCGCGAATTTCCCTGACTTCAACCGATTTGCCGTTCCAGTTCAAACGCGTTCAGTTCCCAGTGAAACTTGCATTTGCGATGACCATAAATAAGTCAAAAGGGCAGTCGCTGGAAGTGTGTGGCATAAATCTGGAATTGTCATGCTTTTCACATATAGCTGATGTGGCGTGTTCCCGGGTTGGAAAACCATCCTCACTCTTCGTTTACGCTCCAGAGCGGAAAACAAAAAACGTAGTGTACAGTATACAATCATTGTTCTAAATGTTGGACTGAACGAAGTCCGTCGGGTCAGCTAGTCTACCCGATAAATGGCAAAATACCCTTTAATCAACAAAGCCGAGTTTCTATTTGCACACCTAAAACAGCGTCTTGGTTTGGTGATTCAGCTAAAGTTTGAACATTCTTATTAAAATTCTACGAATGCTGGACTGAAGTGACTACGTTATAAGTTACTGATGGTGCCTAAAATATGAAGTCTGAAAGAATCATCGACAGAACACCTACCAATGTTCCTATAAGATTCGCACTACAGAGGTTATCTTGAAACTAAAAAAATTGAGTTTCTATCACTACTCGCAAGTCTTCAAGTTATAACCTCAGAATCACTGCTCTATATAGCGATTCATATAAATGTCGGCAGTAATTTTTACCAAAAATCATAAAACTGCCTATCGATTGATCTTCACTCATATCAAACATAATCAATCTTCATGAAGCCGCAAAGACTATCCTCCCCGCATTATAAAAATTCAAATCGCATCCATTAATAAATGAACGGGAACGTCTCTTACCGAATTTATGTATTCGATTTTATGATTTAACATTTCATTTTATGATTTTTTATGCAATAATACTGTATATGCGGATTTTCGGTATCGTTATACCGCACATAAAATTATTCCAGATTATACGTGATTTCGCGTACCGAAAAGATGTTTAGACTTGGCGCAAATCAAAATCGAATCGAACTATCGTAAAAAACCCAAAAATCAATCAACATTTTTTATTATTGACTGAGACATAAAAACAAAATTCGGGTATAAAAAACTTACGGTTTTGCAGAAGTGTGCACCAAACCAAATCTTCTTACCTGGAACGATACAAGAACATAAAAATAAATTTAAATTTGTTTGCTTATCGCTTATAAAGAGTCATTTTGTCGCCCGCGTGCTGATAACTTAATTGGAAGAAGTAAAATTTATGAATCATGATTTCGTGTCCAACCACCAACACCACCACCATAGATGCCGCTAAATCGCTGCTCGCTATCAAATATGAGTAATATAAATTGTTAACGATTTTCACAACACAAAGATATCGCGGTCATGGTGATAAAGTTTTATTTGTGGACAAATTATTAGAAGCGCGATTTATGATCGACGAACGAAAGAATTTTTTAATTGGAAAATTTTTGATTAAATTTATGACGTACAAGTCGACTACCCCTGCACATATCTATACAAATAGCATAGTATTATAGGTAAACAAAATTTAGATAAACTGCAACAACAAACCAGTATATTATTGTAATATCACTTGTATGATAAGACACACGTACAAGGTGATCCAAAACACAGAGACACAATTTATATCTTATCATTGATTAGAAAAGAAAAAAATTCTCTATCATTTTGATTACACACAAAATAATAAGCTAATAATGTTTCAGTCAGTGGAGAAAATTCGGCACAACTAACAGTCGTAAACAGCCGTAGTATAGTATATAACAAAACCCCGGGGTAGTGGACATGGAACGGACTAAACTAAATGTTGTGATTGTTGGCGATGGTGATACAGGTAAAACATGCCTACTGCATACATACACCCAAGGCACATTTTTAGATAGTTACATACCGACGGTGTAAGTAAATAATATCGGGCAAAACCCCAATGTCAAGTTTTGTGTACTAGCATACGTCTCATTCTAGGTATGACAGTGAAGCTATTGAATTACAATTAGATGATAAAAATTATTATGTCAAGCTACATGATACCGCGGGCCAAGAGGATTTTGAACGATTACGGAAATTTACATATTCTGAAGTGAGTGATCTGTTATTATTATTTTTATTGGAAAATGGCCGATATACAAAGTGTTTTGTAATCTAATCTTATGGTGGACACGTTCATGTAGTGTTTATGGCCGCGCCACTACTATCTAATCTGTTAAACATCTTCACGCAATTATTTTATATGCGTTCGATTAAAGTGGAACGTTTTGTATATAACACATATGTTCATTATCTGACGTTCGCCATATTGGATTTTAAAAATATCAAATTTATGATGTTTACATTGGCAACACTGCGTGATTTGGGGACGATGCAATTATAGTGATTTGTATATATTAGTGATTTGTGTATAATGTTTGATCAGCTGATCGGTATACTGATCTGAAGTTGGTACAAATTTAGTGGAAACCGGTATAAGGTTTACAATAGAAGTGAATCGAAAGTGTGTACTTTTTTAATTCAAGTGCTTTACAACAATTTGTAAATCATCGGCTGTTAGTCGAGTTCTTTATACCGCGATCATATGACAAATATGATTTATATTCACAAATCATAAGTGAGTGAGTTGATTAATCGTTATATAAATAACATTTGGGCCCAAAAAATTATCGTAATTTTTTAATGACTCAAGCAAACAACCAGTGTACCGGTGCGAATTAATGTAATATGAACCTCCATAAAGCTGACATCTCAGCGAGAGAATTTCAACTGATCACAAGTGATCAGTTAGTTCTAGTAATTGGTCAGAGACAATAACTTTTTTAAATCTTTTCAAGGTCATCTAAGCTTAACTGAATAATTTTACAAAGAATGAAAATAAAAACCTCAAGCATGTTCTTTCCTTTATACTAACCTGAAAACGTAAATTTGACCTAGCAACAGAGACCGATCATTATGGAATCTTAATAAAACTATTTGTTGTAGAGTTCACCATGCAACAACACATATTGCAGGCGTATCTAGCAAAACTATTTTTGAAATTATTCGGGGTAGCAGCTTTACTAAAAATTGTTTAACGCTGAAATTAGAAATTTAAAAAAATCGAAGCGCAGAGTTAGCTGGTCAGTCTTACTAAATAAAATATTTAGCTTAAATGGAAGAGCATGCTGATTGGCTGCTAACAAAAATCGGTGTTGCAACCTTGCTATAATTAAAAAATTTTGATTTTGGTCATTTGAATAGACCGATGTGCGAAATTTACCAAAACTACCTTAATGTGGTTGCTGGCCACTCTGGTATTTTAAAAGATGAAGTTGTAAAGTTAGGCAAGAAATATTACCAGAAAATCGAATAGTAGATAATTGTAGATTGTGAATTTAGTATATTTTTAGCCTGCAGATTGTATTTTAATTAAGGCAAGCTCCCCACCTTGTAAAATTGAAAACACAATCAGTGCAGAATTATGAGTTATTTATGAGCTATCGAAATCTCGCAGTTGAGCAGGAATTGATTGAGGAGTTGATTCAACGTTGACTTAGTCCCCACCACTAAACGCAGGATATTTTGAAAAAATTTGTTTTGTAGAATTAGGAGCTATTTATGAGCTTTCAATTTAAGTTAACTTCGATTTTTGATCTCACCCTTAAAACCATAAACAAACTGGTTTTCACCATGATGTACCAAATTATGAGCTCACGAAATGCGTGCAGTTTGATTTTGAGCTGCTACCGATTAGCAGGAATATTACCCTAATTTCTCAAGTACATACAAAAGACAAATTCTTTTAGAATTGCAAAAATTAAATATTCCAATGTTGGATTTGCGTAATTTTAAAAGAATTAGTCGTTTGTACTTGAAATTGGGAGTGATATTAGTGCTAAGGTGAGGTGCTCATTTGGTGAGCTCATAAATTGGTACATCACATCTAACATTGGAATATTTAATTTTTCCAATTGAGATTTATCGATAGAACTTAACACTGAAGTAGAAAAAGTTGAAACTGTTAAAATGTGCGATCTTGAATATTTCATGAAAATACAAATCGATCTGACTACGTAACTTTTCAATGTTACTTGGAACCAATAGTTTTATTGCATGGTTTAGGTAAATCTCAAACAGTTGAGGAGCCTAATCCCAAACTTTCTGGTTATTTAATGGTGAAATGGACTTGTTTTCAAGATTTTACCAGTTGGTCGTCGATCTTACTATACGGAGTTTAGACGGAGTTTAATTACCACTTAATAAAATTCACCAGAACAGTTGTCGTTTGTATTCTTGACTACCAAAATTTCACGAATACCCATTCCTTCATCGCCTCGACAGTAAACAGGTATATTGAAATATGGTCTTGAGCATAAATTTGTCGACTTCAATCGCTCCTAGTTGATACATCAACACTAATATTTCAGCGTCAGCAACGAATAATATGCACTTTTAAACAATAACCCGTGTAACATCGAGAATCTGTATTACAATCTACCAGTGAAGCATAGTGCAGTTCACTGTTTGTTTACGACCCAGTATTGAAACGGAAACTATGCAAGTTAAACCATCCGATCTCAGTATTTCCTCTATCTATGACCAAATTTTATCATATGCAGTGATTTTAATGCAAAGAATACCTATTGGAGATGACTTGATTTACGACCTCGAAAGGAAAAGTTATTTAATGCAGCTCGCGAGAACAACTGTGAATTTCACTCTGGCGATAAACCAACATATTGGCATACAAACCTAAAATACCAGATCTTCTTGACTTTTTGTAACAAAAGGAATTTTTGACGACTATTTTGAAGGACTATCATCTGACCACCAACCTGTGATCATTACTCTGAGTACAAGAAAAATAAAAAAACCTGCCGAAATTAACAAACAATAAAACCAATTAGGATTTATTCAAGAGGTTAGTGGAGGGCCGAACAAACCTTTGCCTACCAAATAAAAGAGAGATATAGCTGGAAGCATTCAATAATGCTATCTAATAAGCAGCTTGGACAAGTCTCTATTCCTCAAACCAACTCCATAAGGAAACATACCTATCCTCTTCAGGACGTTGCTGAAGAGGACGTTGCTCGTGCTCCGCAACATAAAAATATCCTCAGTTGCCTGTACAACAAATTAAAACAACTAATAAAGAAAATAAAGAACGAATGCATAAATAACCGACTTCGAGGTCTTTCTGAACTAAAGGATGACGATTACTCACTTTGGAAAGTAACGAAGGGGTTAAAATGAACCAAAATGCATGTGCCACCTAACAAAAATGATAGCAGAAAGTCTCTCTATTTGCTATCTTAACATAAGACATGTGACCATATTGGAACTAAAAATTAAATCAATAATAATGTAAGTATCAGAAAAGCTCCATGTTATGGCTTAATTACTGAGCAAATTGTAAAAGTCATTCCCGAGAAATTTTTCCGTAAATTAGTTCAAATAATTAATGCAGAATTCGGACTAAAATATGGTCCACGTCAATGGAAGGTGACAGAAGTAATTATGATTCCTAACCCAGGTAAGCCAGCAAACGATAAAAAATCGTAGAGGTCGATATCACTACTTCCAGTCATACTAAAAATATTGGAAAACCTTTTGATTGAAACCTATAATACACGAATGGCTGACACGAAGTGTTACCAAAACAAAACGCCACAGAAGATGAATTTTATTGAATCAAAGTAAAAAATGTTCACAAATATTTAAATTTTCGAATTGCATTAGCAGTTTTCGATTTGGTCACCCTTAGACGCGATTATGGCCGACAAAGCTATTATATGCAGCACAAAAGTGGCTCTGCTGTATTTTGGCCCATTTTTTTGTCCTAACCTTGCTCTTCAAAATACCCCAAACCAAGAAATCTAGCGGATTTGCATCCGGTGGATTTGGTGGCCATTGGGAAGTGGAAATAAACCGCGGAACGTTGTTTCTAAGCCAATCTTGATTGAAGTGCGCTTTATGACTCGGAGCAGGACTCGGCGGTTGAAATGTCCAGGCTCTGCGGCCAAAATGATTTTGTGCCTAAGGCTTCAACGCTCTCTCTAATACATGATCCAGATAAATTTAGCATTTACCTATCAAGGTGGCATCAGCCACGGTCCAAAAAACGAGCGGTGAACGTCTTTCGGCCATTACGGCGTCCCAAACCATCACCATCGGCGGCGCTTGCTTTCGAGTGTCAATCCGTTGGTCCAAATTCTCACTAAAACGGCCGGGCAAGTAAATCCGATCGTTTTGCTTGTTCACATAATGCTCAATAACGAACGGTGACTCATCGGAGAAAGCAAAATTCGGCAAATCGCCACTTTCGTGTAAGCGTAACAACTCCTTTGCTCTTTCCACTCTAACTTTTTTTTTTGAGCATCGGTGAGACCATGCGTTTTATGGAATTTCAAGGCCTTTAGTCCAGTTCGAGCGAAATGTTCGCCTCACGAGCCATTTTTCTGGCATTTTCCATGCGCGGATTCCGAGCCAATTTGGCCTTCACCTTCCGAATGATATCCGGCGATGTTGCAGTGCGTTTCGATCCACCACCATAGCGTTTTGCAATGCTACCAGTATCGTTATAACGATTTATGGTGCGATACACAAACATTTTATTCACATGCAGATGTTTTAACTGGTTAACAATCTGCGGCTGTGGTTTTCCAGCCAAATATAGAGCAATCACACTATTACGCTTGAATTAATCCAGATTTCCGTAACTTTGGTGATTTCCTCACAAAACCATTTAAATCTTTCATTTACAGATAAAAAGACTATCAGCCAAATAGAACCTAAACGTTCGCTGAAAGAAATCGGAAGGTCTAGCAGAATGAAGTATTTCCTTTTGGATAACCTGTAAGTTATCCTCATCCAGATAAGTTACACATTGTTTTTCAGAATGCATATTTTTTATAATTGAATACAGTGGTGAAGCGCATGCTACTGAAATTAGCAGAAAATTCAGCATAAAACTGCATTATCGACCTAATTTATATCATTGGTAGAAAAGTCAGCAGAACTATTTTGTTGTTTTTGATGCTATCATCGGCGAAAATTTACTGCTAACTTCAATAACATGTAATTTTCGGCTAATATCAACAGCATTTTGTACTACCAACTGATACAAAATATGTCGATAATGCAGGTTTTTCTGCTGAAATTTGCGGATAACTTCAGTAGCATTTGTTTTTGACCATTTTCTGTTTTTAAAAAAACTATATTATCGACGTATTTAAAAGAGTATTTTAAATACGTCGATAATATAGTTTTCCTATAGAAAACGGTCAAAAATCACAAATCCAAATACTCCCACAACTCATCCCAATTAGTGCGATATACTCGTACATACCTTTATAGTTTATATCCCTCAAATACACAAACTGCAATTAACCGTTTACCTATCTCTCGGTACATAAAATTACATATTTCAAATTAACGATTAAATTTAATTATACCATGTGTTTACGATTCGCTAATTTTCTATTTTAATAGAGGAGTTTACATAACCTAAAAAACAATAAAAATACAACACAGTAATTAGTTAGCTGAACTAATACATGTTTATCTTTCTATTTCCAGGCCGATGCATTTATATTGTGCTACAGCTGTACCGAAAAAAATTCATTCGACAACATCAAAGTGAAATGGGCGCCCGAATTAAAGCGTGAGTGCCCCTATGTACCGGTCGTTTTAGTTGCGACCAAAATTGATTTACGAAATAAATTTCCGGCAAAAGCGACCTCCGTAGCGGCTGGCGAAGCGATGCGAAACGATATAAAAGCTGTTAAATTTTTAGAGTGTTCGGCCAAGGATTACAAAAATGTGAACGAGGTGTTTGAGGAGGCGATACGGGCCACAGAACTACCAAAGACGAATGCTCATGAATCGGGCGGAATGTGTGATTTTTTTGCAACATGTTTTAACAAATAAATTGAATTATTTTATTTAAATTAAATTATTTTGTATTATGATGAGATGACTTGATCTGTGAACTCTATAGTCTATACATATGTCGAGGCCAATTATTGGCGCCCAATACATCGAGAAAAACATGTACATAATTCATTCCGGCGAGAAAGATAAGAGAATCATCTTATCTATAATTTCGAATTTTATTCCTTTTTTTCTACTTCTTCGTCATCGTACTAGACGCAAAATTTTATTGTCTTATTTACAAGCATATTATGTAGATATGTACATATACTACTGTTCCATATTCATATACATAAATTCCATTTATGATATGTTTATGTTTTATTTAATTTGTTTGTAATTTAGATGCGAGATATAAGCAGAATGTTATGTTGTGTTCGTTACACAATATGAGAAATACTTTACGGGAGTGGCAGACGAACAAAACAACAAAAAGTACTAAACATAAGCATAGAAAGTTATGAGTCATTATGTATTAGTTAGTTTTTATGGGCGGAAGCCAGGATACAGATAGTTGGTTTTGAGCTTTGCGTTCGGTGCTTAGGAAGGCGCATACACACTGCAGGGTAAAACTTTACCTAAAAACGATGTTGTCGTGGATCTAGCATTGCTAAACACAAGCAACTAAAAGATATCAGGACGATTATATCGATGCTTAGACACGAAATAAAATTCACAAAAAGTTACCTCTACCCGAGATCTCCATGGTCTCAAATGAGATTCAAGCCTGCAGTATCTCAAGTGTACTGATGAGCTCTTTGGAGGTATCATTGTACTGCTGTCCAAAGATTTAATAAAGCAGACATATTGAACGCATTGAGAACTACTACTAATGTTAAAAGTTTGTGACGGTGTCGCGAATTTTTCCAACAATTAAGTAAGTTGGCGGCAGTCACAAGAACATAGTGATGGACGCAACAAGAAAACCGAGAACGTTAGTTTATAGAGAAAATAATACCAACATACGTCAATTAGACAAGGCTTGGTGAATGAAACGATTAGATTAATTACCAATATCATATGGCCAAGTTTTAGTATAGCCCAGATATATCAGCAAGCGTCAACTGTACGCAATGCCAGGCAGTAGAGTAGACTATGCTTTAGTGGATTTAGAACTCAAGCCATTCGAGGAGGGATAAGAAATTCTAAAATTAATTGGATGCAACTTTGCAACAAGGAAACGTTAGCAGAGATGGAACAATAGTGATCCCTATATCTAGGATTGAAAAACTTTGACAGGCGTCGAAGAAATATGCACGACAAGAGGTTCAAGATTAGAAAGTGGACCACCAGAAAAGTTACGAGTAACTTTGGGCTCTATAACTGCTTATTGGAAAAATCGTTTGATATCGCAAACTTTACGTTAGTGCTTATCGGAAATAACCCACATTATTCTTTATTGAACAAGGTGCGTGAAATACAGCAAAAAAATCAAATTTGTTGCATGCAACAAATGTTGCACAAAATTTCAAAATAATTTAAGAAACGATTATAACAAAAATAATAATATTTGAAAATTTTTCATCTTGAGCTTTTCAATTTCTTGCAAATTCATTTCAACTGCGAAGTATATTCCGGCGCTCAACATTAACCTAAATCGGGCTAGAGCCTAATTGGGGTAGAGCTTACAGGCATTTAGGCCTGACTACGGTTTGATGTGGAACGATTTTTTGCTTGGACTTAGACTTGCCGTTGATTTGCGTAAGCTACATAATATTTCGCTTGAATTTTGTATGTCCAAGAATTCACCTGGAATACCTATTGTCATACCATAGACAAATTCAGCTGCCATTGTAAAGAGGTCTTCCGTTGGCAAGTTGTCAACCCATGTATCATGTTCCAATGCTATGATTGATGATGTGAGCGTTCTATGTCACGTTTCTAGTAGCCCGTTTACGGATGATAAGGCGTCGTTCGAATGCGATCAGCTGCCATGATGTTATATTAATCTGGGCATCGAAAACATGCGATTCAACAGCCCAAAAGTCCTCGTGTGACTGATTCTGTTGTTATATCACAGCGAGTAGAACGCTGGATTACGAATCGTCGATCTAGCGGTTTGTATTTGTTTATCGATGTTTTCCTACGGAGAAGTATCTTGGAGCGTTGGCATTGTACACAACTTCGCACGAAATTTGTAACATTTTTTCGTACATTTGGCCACACTTATCGTTCGGTTATACTAGCATTTATGCCGCATGAAGCTGATGAGTCGATGCTATCACTTGTTGGCGGAATTTCCGTTCTATATACGTTCGAATTTTTCGAGTCGATACATCGCACCAGATTATTTCCTTAGAACCTGGGATAGACTTTTTTTTAAACTAGAGAAATTGAATATCTATTACTTCTTCCATGTCTCGATTTGTTGGATCCTTAAATGAAGGTCCGCTGTTATATTCTCTTTCCCGTTAGTCCAAAGGACGGATTTGTCTAGGCTTAGCTTTGTCTATCTCCTGTTAATAAATTCGCTTACTCTTCCTTGCAACATGTGTCGAAAATGATTGACACTTAAATACATTGCCAAAAGTTCTCGATCTAACGGTTCGAAATTTCGTTGATTTTTGCACTTTTCGAAGGCTTCATCTGCTTCGCCAGTTCAGGTCTATATTGTTTTGTCATTTTTAACATTCCCTTTGATCATTGAATGAAGTGCAATTTGGGCATCTAATGAATTCGGTATAAATTTCCGATAATAATTTGCATTGCCACGAAGGTTTTTAATTCCTTTCCCAAAACAGGTTTATAAAAATTGTTAATGGCCTCTACCTTGCTGGGAAGAGGTAAACTACCATTTTTCGAAATGTTATATTCCAGAAATTGTAGTTCTTCTACGGCTATTCCACACTTAGCCACATTGAGAGCTAGTTTATATTTCCGGAGGCGCTCGAATACTAATCGTAGACATCTCTCGTGATCGGCAATGTTTTGGGGCGCGAATAAAATATCATCCAAATACGAAAAATGAAGTTAAGGTCTCTTACGTTGGAGGCACATTGCGCAATTAAATGTCATAAACATAAACTCGTACAATCCAAATGGCATAGTGATGGCTGTTTTTGGAATGTCGTTCGGATGAATTGGAACCTGATGAATTCTTTTTTTAAATCTATGTTGCTGAATATAGTTTTTCCACTAAAAATACTCGTGCAATCGTGATATATATTCATTGCAGGTATTGAATAAGGTTCTCATTAAATATTCGAACTCGTTTCTTGCCGCGGCTAACTTTGAGAAGACATTTAAATTTCCGCTATTTTGAAACGATGGGAGTCACAAGCTGTCGATAATTTTGTTATATTATCTACCGAACGATCCCCTTTGAACAGAATCATCAGGTAGAGATTGCGTATAAAATCTGCTCCAGTGATAAATGTTTCGACGTCAGTAATAAAAACTCCCATTGAAAATGTTGTCGTAAACCTAGATGTAGTTTAATTCGTTTTTTTGCCTAAACGTGGAACATTTGCTGCAAAGAATACACTCGATTGGATTCTTTGCTTCAGTTGGCGTTGGCGGAACTACTGATACATCTGCACCCGTATCGATGAGGAACTTAGGAGGCAATTTATTCTCTAGTATGGATAGACGGCATACGTTGAAACGAGAATTGGAAGTTTCGGCTAAGCTCGTGTCAACAGTTGACTCTGTTCATTCAGACTGATTACTTCTCATTGTAGCCTGTTTCTGATACCGACAAGGGATACGGTATTTAAATGATTTTGGATCGAATTATTGATGATACCAACATTCGTCGTACGGCCGACAAATTTATACTTTTAACGTGCCAAATTTAAATGTTATTTTAGTTCAAATAAGAGTTGTATGGATACAGCTGATTCAATGCGAAATTTCACAGTTGTCACGGAACGAATTTTTTCTAATTTTCCGTAAAGTAAGGCATGAGTGACCATCTGAAAACGACATTACCTTAATCCGACTAGTTTATATCCTTAACGTGCCATGTACCTTGGTCGTGTCTAATGTAATTTTAGTTCGTTCAAATACAAGTTCTTTAGTTATAATGATTGCATGGCTAAAATTTGCAAAATTTAAAAGGAACGAATTTAATTTTTGTATTTAACGTGATTTCTAATATATTCCGGGCTGGGCTAACTTCACAAATTAAACAGTGTTTGTCACTGTTAACAGTGTCTTCAAAAATCTATGAGTTTAGTCCAGCCCGGAATTTATTAGAAATGAATCAATTTAAATAAAATCTGGGCTGGGGTAACTTCACACACGAGCAAATGGGTTTTTCTATTGATTAGAGTTGCCTGATGAAATTATTTTATTTACTGGTATATAATCGTGCTATCGTGCACAAATTGTTGTTACCCGATTTTTTACACTCGAATTATAAACGCGATATTTGTTTGTACTTCTAATTAAATTTGATCACGTCGCGGTCACATTTAGCCTCTGCTAACATATATTTGACCTTTATGAAGATAACCCAAAATCCCAGCCCCGAAAATAAAACAACAACGGATGGCAATACTATTTATAATATTAAGACATTTCATTATAATTATAGCTCTCTCCTTATACATTTAGTATTTATCTGTCAAAAATTTAATAAATAAAAATTTTAAGAACCTTTTCAAAAAATTTCAAAAATTGTGATAAAATTTTTATACGAAATTCTATAAATAAAACATTTATAACGTTCTGAGCTCCTAAATAAATTACAGTAAAGAAAAAATTTACTGTCAACTTTATTTACTGTCATACTAATTTACTGTCAACGGTATATAAAAGTGTCGGGGATTATTTGATCATAATTTCTCTGCGTATTTGAATTTAAAATGAGTTCAGATGTCCATAGAAGTCAAACCCTATTCGTTAGACCAATTGGCGGTGGACATCTTTTGATAGGCGAGCGTAGAGAGCTAATACGAGTTTTCTTAGGCATAGGAGTTGAGCTATAGTCCATAAGAGTCAAAAACTATTCGTTGGCCAAACTAGCGGTACACATTGGTCAAACTAGCTCCTATGAATAGAAAAATTCTATAAAAAATAATTGGGCCAACGAATATATCCTGACTTCTATGGACAATATCTCCGCTCTTATGCATAGAAAAATTCTAAAAATAGCGTACACGCTCTTTTAAAACATTTACCTATCAAACGATGTGCACTGCTAGTTGGGCCTATGAAAAGTCCCTGACTTCTATGGATTATATCTCAACACATAGGTATATAAACATTTCTGTGATAGTGTTGTCGAGAGAGAAATTTAAACCAAGATGGTTTTTAAGTATTATTTTTACTCTCAACCCCGAAAATTTCGATTTTCATGACAGTTTTTAACTATCGTGATTGCAACAATTTTTGAGGATGATAGTAAAAATGTGTGAGTAAAAATGTCGTGATAGTAATAACTATTGTTGACATTGCATTTTGCTGCGACTGAATTTGAGCCATGTTCAGATCAAAATTGGGCCTACTTCACATACATGTTTCTATAAGTATTTTTTCTATTCCCAGCCCCAAAAATTTCGACTATCATGACAGTTTCTAACTATCGTGATAGAGTAAAAAATATTGGGATTGTTTGTGCTGAGAGTAAAAAATGTCATGATAGCAATATTTAGTGTTGCCATCGTATTTTTCGGGGATGAAATTTGAGCTATTGTCACATACATATATATTTGATAAATTATTAATGAATATAATAATTAATTACCACGTGAATTTAATAAAACAAAGCTTTACGACTTTAAATAGTAAAATGGTTGGACATAATTAAAAATGAAAACGATGGATCCATTAATAAAATGAACTTCTACGTTAATTAAATTAAATTCTTTATTTTGTAAATGATGAGGGCACCACATACTATTGTGCAAATGTGTGATTGACTAGAATGTACGGTCAAGACTAAGCAGGGATCCCGGATACGCCGGGCCTACCGTACACCCTTTTACATATAACAAGACTTGACCCGGTTACAGACACCGAAGTAGTCAATAGTTAGTCAATTGTTAGTTGCAAATATAATGTAAGTCGGTCAGCACAATAAAGCACAATTATTTTTGGCTTTTTGGATATCAATAATCAGCAATTAGCATCCTAAAATGCCATTACAATTATAAATTTCCTGAAATAAACTTCATTATTATGATTGATTGATTGGACAGTAGAACCAAGCAGACAGGATGTGTCGGACAACGCCGATCCCATTCCTGCAGCCTGCTTACCCATAACAAAATGGAAGGATAAGAAAATTTGTCTTTGTTTCCTTTGTAGGACAGAACGACTTGGTTTCAGACATCCAGCGATCATATGGCACAAGATAACACAACTACAATCTACTAGAAGAAAGGATAAATGTTAAATAGGTTTGATGGTTATCAATGAAGAAAAGAAGAAGAAAAAAAACTATTATTACAAGGCTGCCGTAAAAGTTTTTAGAAAATGGTAATACTAGTGTTTTCCGATGCAAATCTCTATGTCAGTCAAAAAGTGTAACATTTTTGAGGGTTATGTTTCTCAGACGACATCTGTCGGTTTGCATCGCAACATTGTTTTTTATTTACTTGAAAAATTGAATTCAGTGAAAAATGGAATTATCGCGTGAAAATTTTCGTGTGATGTTTTTTTACGATTTTCGAAAGGAACTAACTCAACAAAAGTGCTTCGAATCACTTCATTCGACTTTTGGCGATGAAATACCATCCTTGGCTAGTGTTTAAAATAGGTACAATGAATTTAAACGCGAAAGACGTTCACTCAAAGACGAGTCTCGTGAAGGTTGCCCAGAAACAGCTGTTGTGCCAGAAAACATCGATGCTGTGAGAAAACTCAAGAGAATCGTCATGTCACTTATTGTGAAATTGAGGCATGCCTAGGTATTAGTAACACCAGCGTACATACGATCTTACTTGAACATTTAAAGGTGTGGAAGCTATGTGTACCTTGGATTCCACATTTGTTGACAGACGCACAAAAAAAGGTTCGTGTCGCTTGAAAAACTCGTTGGAGGTACTTCCAAAAACGTATACAAGATCGTGATAGGTGACGAGTCATGGTATATGCGTATGAGTCGGAAAAGGATAATCGACTGTTTATGTCTTCCAATTTGAAGAACAACCAACAAAAGTTGTGCGAGCTCGGAAGGTTGGGAAGCAAATGGTAGCGTGTTTCTTCACGAAAACCGGTCATGTGGTTAATTCAGCTTGGTATAAGACCATTTGTTTGCCCGAGATTTTCAACAAATTGAGAGAAAACAACCCAAAACGGCGAATCATTTTGCATCACGATAATGTGAGCTCACACGCATCACATCAAACAAGCGAGTATTTGAGCACTCAAACGATCGAATTGATGGGTCATTCGGTTTACAGCCTCGATTTGGCACCCAATGACTTCTTCCTGTTACCAAGAATCAAAGATAAGATGCGTGGGCAACAATTTTTATCGCCTGAAGAAGCGATTGAAGCGTTCAAAAACCATATTTTAGAGCTATCATCTTCGGACTGGCAAAAGTGTTTCGATAAATGGTTTGAGTGTATGCAAAAGTAAAAGAGTTGTTATTACTTTTTGTAAAAACTTTTACGGCAGCCCCCTTATTGCATAGGCATCCGGAAACTTCCGGAAATTTAACACCAAGACCAACTGTAAACTAATTATTGGGTTATAATATTAGTAAAATCCATTCTGCATGTTGACCCGTACCAAACTCTCAAATACGTCAAACTACTATTATAATGCCTAAACTAAGTTTAGAGTAAAGTTCCGCCAAAGCCCCTAATATGACATACCCTTAATTATAATCCTTAACCAGCCCCCCCCCCCCCAAAACAACCACCAAACTACCAACCATTAACCGGAACTACGTATAATTACTAAGGTTAACACCGTATCAGACTCACACCCTGAATCCAAATTCGAACCACAACGAATTACAGCCACCACCACTCACTTTTGCCTACGCCGATGATATTATTCCCATTATCCGAGACATCACCACAATTCAACCTATTCTCAAATCCGGTAAAATCCACCATACTTACACGAGATCCAGCTTCAACCGTCGATTAGGCAAATGAAAATTTTCTAAAAATACCAGATTTCGTTTTGATACAGCTGTCAGGGTGTACAACACTGTAAAGCTCTCCACCATACCCCATGAACCAATATGATCGCATTTTTTGTGTTAAGCACCCGGTCGTGGCTTTCCCATGTTTATATTCGATGACCAGGCGGCATTGATCACCGAACTAATCATCGCGGGACTCCGGAGGTCCTCTTCCGACGGTACCTTGGGCCGCGGAAACTCTGAAGCGACGCTTGTCTATTGAACGTAGATGATAGTTTGCACTTATATTTGAATATGACAAGCACATGATCACCGTCCATGTCTGCACCTCTGCAAGGTCCAACGTCGGTTATGTTGGTGGAGCGCCTCTGATGCACTTCATGGCGTCTAATGACGTGATTGATCGGGCTCTCAATTTTTTCATTATTCAATCACCACGTTACTTTTTGGATTCTCTTATGTAGGAAAAAGGTACTTGATACAACTTAGTTGTACATTATTGCCAGGTCGGTGAAACGTCGTTGTTACTAGTTAGGTACAGGCTGTTAGGACCGATGTTCGACGTACCTTCTGCATTCCCACCGACCTCCGCATTAAAGTCGTCCACGATAATTCCAGCGTCGTAGTGCGGCATGCTATTGACGACCTCCCCCAGGTTATCAAAGAACAGATCTTGTACGTTGATAGGCTGGAAGGCGATGATAACGCGCTTGGATGAGGAAGCCAACTCCAAACTGTCCTCTGATGGTCGCTGCAATGATGAGTGTCACCATTTGTGGTGTTATGGATCCCACTCCTAGACCATCCAAGCCACTGTAGTGCAAGCACGTCCAACTCCCTGTTTGGTTCGAAAGGTTCTAGAGCTCTCCACCTGATACAAGACAGATGCCCGCCTCAGCCGCTCCCATTCTGGAGAACAGATGCTGATTTAGTATTGGTTTTGGGGCGCCAATGTCTCGCCCTGACTTGTAGCGACCATGACTGTAAACACCGCCTGATTAGTTTAAAGTTACCCAGAGAGCACCGTAAAGGAGTAAGAATCTAGAAATTCGCAGAAGAGTTCTTACGGTTTTCAGCTTGCTGCTTAAACTTTGGAACAATAAAATGGGCCAAATTGTCTGTATTCCAATTTCGTGATTACAAAATTCCCCTTGAAAACTTTTTAAGATTACTATATTTTATCTAACTTTTCAAAAGAATGTAAAAACCCCACCATTTCTTTCAATTTCTAAAAATAAATAAATTTTCTCATAACTGTAACGCTGATACCGTAAAATCATTGAATTCAAACTCTAGAATTCCTTGGTATACACTTCGCTCTAGAATATCTAATATTTAACTAACTTAATTTACATAATTCATTTATCGCCTCGAGATACGCAGTGAAAGCTCGAAATGGGGAAAAACACGAGATGTATCTCTCTACATATACTAAACAAATATTATAAAAAAACATCAAAGCTTTTCATATTCATAATTATTTTGAAGTCTTTCCAAAAAGAAGAAACAGAATTTCTAATCAAATTAAAATATTTGTAAAAAAGAAAAGAAAATTAAAAATTACCGAAAACAAAAAAAAAATGTGAAAAGCTCGTATAAAAACTCTTCACTCCCGTCAGCAGTAAACCAACTTTATTTACCTACTTATAGCAGCAAAGAGGAAAAAATTCCTCGTCGTGCATACACACACAAACACATACACACCGTTATACATCCATATATATAGGATACAGCCAGATAATGGTCAGAGTATGATAAGAAAATTAATTTTCTTATTCTTTTTTATGTTACTCGTGTATTTGTAACTTTTCGTTTCGTTTTTGTTTTTTTTTATTATACAAAATATTAAATAAAATACTAAACTACATGAAAATGGGAAATTCATATTTTTTTAATTTTATTTATCCAGCACAAAATCTGATGAAATAATTTTTCCGAAAACTTTTATGTTATTTTAATAAAACTGAAATAAAATAATTACCCGCATATTTAATTAATTAATTAAATTAATTAAAAAACACAAAAAATAAAAAGTTCAAAAGAGTTTTGTGTAAACTCACTCCGTGAAGTTAGTTTGATATTTGTATATAATTCCTTATCATTTTTTATCATTTTTGAGAATTATTACAGCAACAACAATGAATAAATCTCTGTTCACCGAGAGAGAGATGATAGGCGAGAAGCTTTTCCGTTTTGTTTTAAATTGAAATTAGTGATGGATTATGGTAATTATTTAGGATGGAATTATGATGAAAAGCTTTTTAAATGATTATTTGAGAACTTAGCTTTTTTGTTCGCCTGTGTGTATGTGTGTGTGTGTGTGGGTTTAATTCTATTTGTAGAATAAAACCTTTGACCTTTCTAGACCCGCAGTCGAATTTATCTTTTATTTAAAATTTTGCATTTTATTTTGGGAGATTTTTGATCTGTGATGTGAAAAGCTTTTATCTCTGTTTGTGTTTGATGTAAAGAATGTAATGGATTTCTAAACTTCAAACTAGGTCAACCGTATCAGATTTTCAGATTTAAAAAAGTCTTGAAATTTGCTTGTCAAATTCGAATGTTTGCAGGTCAGATATTATCAATAAGAACAAATGACTTGGAATTGCTGTAACGACATTTCAAGTACCTACCATTAACGACCGAGGTGGTTTATATAAAAAAATTAAAATCGGTTGCTTCAAAAATTTTATTTCTGATGTTTATGGTTAAAAAAAACTGAGAAGATCGCTCTTTAACCACCACCGTGTAGATACACGGAAAACATACAAAAACAATAGAGGGATGAATATGTTCGCCTTCGCCCAATTGTCTTTTACCACAAATGTATACATAGACCTCGAACGGGCTTTTGTTTAAACTGTCTTGTTCAGTTTCAGCAAACCAACAAGGTCAACCCTTCTTGAAAATTTAGTCTTTAAATTTATTTAACATGAGTCTCTTGTTAAACGAAAACGCTTAAGTATGACGTTTCATCCCGATCAATCAATCCGTCTGAGCTGTACAAAGGCCGAATTTAAGGTGAAAAACTTTCGCTTAAATTTTGGAAAACAGATTTGGGCCGATATTATTACAAAATTAATTTACAATATTATAAACTTTCATGTTAAAGTCGATACCGACATGACCCACGTATAATATTCCAACAAAGTATAATCCAGAAAACATTCTGAACATAAGGGTTCTTCATCGTACTCGACGATTTACTGTTAGTTTAGTGTGAAAAGTTATCGTGAACAATTTACCGTAGAACAATTTACCGTACAACAATGTATCGTGGAGGCAATTTATCGTAGAACAGTTTATCGTGTGTACACTTTATCGTATAACACATTTAGTGTGCTGAATTTGAGGTACAGAAGAACTCGGCAATTTTTTAACCGATGTTAATGGAATTTTGTATGTCGGATGGAAATGGTATGCTAAAATGATTTTCAGAAGTTGGCCGAATATGGCCGCCTGGGAAGGAGCTCAACCGATTTCTTAACCGATTATGATGGGAGGGATGGGTATGTTCGATGATATTGGGATTCTAAAATAATTTTTTGAAGAATTTCTGGAACCACGTACTCGGGACGTTCTCGGCCATTCCTTAACCGTTTATGATGAGATTGGCTAGGATTAGATAAAACTCGGTTATTTCTTAACGGATTATGGTCGAAGTTGGTATTATGGATGGAAATGGGATTTTAAAAGGATTTTTTGGAAAAGTTCTGGAATCTGGTCACTTGGGACGGAACTCAGCCATTTCTAAACCTATTGTGAAGTGATTGGATATGTTGAATGGAAATGGAATTCTTAAATGATTTTTGGAAGAAGTTTTATAAAAAAAGCCACCTGGGATGAAACTTGGTCATTTTTTAACTACATGTTGATTCCTCTTTTCTGATGACCGCTGTAGTGGAGAGTGCAACCAATGGTTGTGTTATGAATCTAGTCCAAGTCCACCTAAGTTCAGATACGTCAAAAGTGTAATTTTCCGCTTGGTTCAAAAAGTTCTCTATAATTCCATAATTGTACATTTTCAGAGGTAGTTGTTGTTATGAATACCATAAATTTATGCGAGACCTTTGTGAGAGTAGGTAGTTGGTCTGCCCCTCAACCCACTTATTACGTGTGTGGGTATGTTAAAGCATCCATTTTTATCTGAAAGAAGTTTACATAGCGAGCCGCATTCTAGTAAATGGACGCCTGCTTCCGCCACCCCTAACCTGGAGAACTGAAGCTGATGTGGTATTGGTTACGCAGCGCCAATAACTTACCCTGATAAGTAATGTTAACAAACATAAGCAAAGTTTCTCTTGAATCGTTTTCATTACGTCGCTTTATTCGCTTTTAAGCGCCTAATAATCAAATTAATTGCGAATATTTCGATAATAATAATTCAGCAATTTCTTCCGTCGGGGTTCAGTAAAAGATTAGTTAACAGATGATTCGGTGACTATTTTAGGATGGAATCCACTACAAGCAAACAAAACTGCCAGGATGAAGAATCTAGGAAGCCTTTTGGGATAAATTTGGAGACGTCAATTAAAATACCAAATAATTTCAACTAAGACTACATGATTGCGAGGAAATTTTCCAACCGATTGTTAGTGCAGGCTGAAAAAATGTAAATGACACAAGCAACAAGCATTTAACATCGAAAAGATGAACATTAGAGAACGATGCCGTTGTATCATAAAATGGCCTTATGATACCACACACGCAGCAGTGTAATTCGCAATGACTCTGGAGGACCGTCAATGGATAATAAAAGCGTTCTCAAAATATGGCGAAATTAATTTTCAACTCTTATCAACAGACATGTACCACCACCACTTATGACAAACATTATTCCGTTCACAACAAAAGATAACTCGCTCAAACATAGGTCGAAATACAGGGTGTCCGCCGGGAAGGTATACTACTTTATTTTGCCGCCATTTAGGCGAATATTAGTATTGACAGTTCATACTTGACAGTCGTGAAGTAGACACGTGGCAAATTCTTCCACAAGACCATTTACGCCGCCGTACATATGCCAATAGGATGTTACAGCTCGCCCATGACAACCCCGATTTTCATGAAAAATCATAATGAGTGACGAGGCACATTTTAATTTAAATGGATATGTGAATAAACAGAATAGTCGGTCCTGGGCAATGGAAAACCCTCACATTATTCATCAGTCACCTTTACATCCATTAAAAGTGACAGTCTGGTGTGCAATTTGGTCAGGAGGAATCATTGGACCTTACTTCTTTGAAAATGAAAACGGCGTAACGGTAACTGTGAATGGGGAGCGATATCGTGATATGATTGAAAACTTTTTAACGCCACAACTGCATACTTTGAGCTAAATTAACATGTGGTATCAACAAGACGGTGCCACATCGCATACAGCCAGGATTACAATGGAATTACTGCGAGAACTCTTTCCACAACAAGTTATTTCAAAAAATGGTGATGTTCCAGACTTCTTTTTGTGGGGATATCTAAAAAGCAAGGCTTATGCAAACAAACCAGAAACGCTTGAGCAACTCAAACAAAATATTCGTAATGAAATTAATGAAATACCGCGTGAAATGTGTGAGAATGTAATGAAAAATGTGCTCAAAAGGGCTCGCATTTGTGAGGCTAACAGAGGCGTACATTTATCTGATATTGTATTCCATACATAATTGCCGACATTAAATAAAACATTTACCAATATAAGATCCATTCTCTTTCATTTAATAAAAAATCATAAACAAACAAAGTAGTATACCTTCCCGGCGGACACCCTGTACAATTTTCCATAAAATAGTTATCCTTCCATTAGAATTATCTGCTCAATATAATTGACCTCTGAAGATCAAGGAAGCAAAAACCAAATATATGATTACTGCAAAGAGACAAAACGCAAAGATTTCTCGTTGCAGTATATGAAGACATTGAGGATTGAGCCTTTAAAGTACTAGAGTCCAATCACTTAAAATGAATTTGGAAATTTATAAGACGCTGATACGACCATTCAACCAATTTGGTTTATAGTCTGTGAGCGTCCATCACAGACCGTGACATCCCATCTTAAAAATGGTTAAGCAATGGCCGAGTTCCTTCCTAGGTGACCATATTCCAGAACTTCTTACAAAAAATATTTAGGAATCCCATTTTGGTCCAACATACCCAATTTCATCAGAATCGATTAAAAAATGACCTAGTTCTATCCCAAGTGGATTTATCATCAAATCCCATAATAATCGGTTAAGAAATAACCGAGTTTCATCCCAGGTGGTCGTATTCTAGAACTTCTTCCAAAAATCATTTAAGAGTCCCATTTCCTTCCAACAGACAAAATCCCATCAATATCAGTTAAGACAAACCCGAGTTCCATCCCAAGTGACCATATTCCAGAACTTCATTCAAAAGTTATTTAAGAAACCCATTTCCATCCAACATACTCAATCCCATCAAAATCGGTTAAAAATGACCGAGTTTCGCCCCAGTAGCAGTATTCTGGTAATTCTCCGGGAATAAGGAACTTGGGAAAGAATTTATATGTAATTTCTGTTCTAATATTTTCTTCCGGCCTACTGAGGAGAA
Organism: Nephrotoma guestfalica; assembly: GCA_963691935.1. Classification (NCBI taxonomy): domain Eukaryota; kingdom Metazoa; phylum Arthropoda; class Insecta; order Diptera; family Tipulidae; genus Nephrotoma; species Nephrotoma guestfalica. Next base: position 52,620,837 of record OY829913.1, on the reverse strand, counting down.
AAGTTTGATGTAAATATTTATAAATTGGGAATAATTTTTCCATGTCGAAATTGGCAGGGAAAATTATTCCTCATTTAATTTTGTTTTCAAAAGAATTAATACTAATTGTTTACCTCAGCACGCCAGGATAAATTACATATAAAATCTTTCCCCAATTCCCTATTCCCGGGGAATTACCAGAATAGTGTCACAGGTGACCAAATTGCAAAACTTCTTTTAAAAATAGTTTTAGAATGCCAAAAATTATTTAAGAATTCAATTTCCATCCATCATATTCAATTTCATCATAATGGATTAAAAAAGACCGAGTAGCGTCTCAAGTGGCCATATTCCAGAACTTCATCCACAAATCATTTAAGAGTCCCATTTCCATCCAACTAGCCAAATTCCATCATAATCGGTTAAAAAATGGCCGTGTTCCGTCTCAAGTGGCCATATTTCAGAACTTCTTCCAAAAATCATTTGAGCCCCATTTCCATTCAACTTATCTAATTCCATCATAATCGGTTAAGAAGTGACCGAGTTTCGTCCCAGGTGACCATATTCCAGAACTTCTTTTGAAAATTCATTTAAGCATCCAACATACCTAACTCCATCATAATCGGTTAAGAAATGGCCGAGTTCCGTCTCAAGAGGCCAAATTACAGAACTCATCCAAAAGTTATTTTAGAAACCCATTGCCATCCGACATACCCTATCCCATCAAAATCGGTTAATAAATGGCCGAATTTCGTCATATCGTAATCCATTAATAAATGGCCGAATTCAATCAAATTTTATAAACCCAAGACACTTTAATTTTTACACATAATTTTGATAAAAGTATGATAAAAGAACCAATTTTAAAAACTACGATTAACTGGCATAGTGACATATGGCACAACTCAAAAACGTCCTTTTGAGTTATTCGTTACTATCATTTCTCATTTATCCAAAACTCTTAATCACCCAATCCACACGAGGACGCATGCAACTGTTTTCTTCGTCGTTTATACCCTTTACCGATAAAACCGGTTTTGTGAAAAGATAAATGAGAAACGACAGTAGATATGCGAATAACTCAAAAAGACGTTTTTGAGTTGTGTCACTTTTCGAATACGTGTGCGATATGGTAAATTGTCCCCACGATAAATGGTGTCCACGGTAAATTGTGTCCAAGATAAACTGTTCTACGATTAAATGTTCACGTTAAATTTTGAAGGATTTTGAAATAGATGCTTGTTTTAAGAATCTGCGTTGCAGATAAATATTTTTAAAATCGTGCGTCTTGAATGTTTGAATCGCGCATCACTCTACAGCTCCAAGTGAGTAAAATTATCGCTATTTGAAACAGCGGCCGGATCTACCTATATACCCAAAAATTTCTTAAGCACCAGATTTTATTCAATTGTATTCATGCCACCCACTGTGTTAAGTGGGAACCATAGCGACAAGAGCATATTATAATTATTATTCGTATAAATCATACCACGCTCGTATGCTAAAAGACACACAAATCCAAATAAATCATTCACCTCCTACGAAAATTCTCGATTTCTATTTTTGTTGTTGGTTAAATATCCTTAATTCAAATAAAATGTAAATAATCAAATATCCGTTTAAGCCATTTCTCGACAGACAAGAAAAACAGAGAGTATCTGTATGTACGTAGCAGAGCAGCATGCAGGGAAGCAACAACACAAAAAAGCTTAACTGTCTGACAATAGAAAAATGTATAAATTTTTAAGCTTTTTTTTGGCATAACTATATTCCATAGTGCTACACCATACATTAATAGTTTCGAGAGTACAATGGAAAGAATTATGCTAGATGATTGTTACAGTGTTGTATGTGATATGTTTGGTATATAAATGGTATGTAATATTTGGAATTTCCATCTTATTTGTGTACTACATACATGTAGCTATATAGAGAGAGATGAAAATGATCATTTTCACAAAACAACAATGATGTGTAGTAGATTGTGTATGTTCTGCATGTTTGTGTGTATATTCCGAAGAGGCTGACGTAGGGATGAATGTAAATCTTCTGTATGAAATTTATATCATAATTTTTTTTTCTATCTAGATAATATTCGAGATGACAAAATTAGAATGAAATATTATAGTAATTTACATAGATGGAGGTTTTCACCTTTCACTGGAAAATATTTATACTTTTTATGCTATGCCTTGCTTGTTGTTGTCGGAAATTTATATAGAAATTTTTTATTTGTAACACAATTTACACAAATATTCTAGGATTTTAGAAGTTTTTATTGCCGAAGCATTCTTGAATCCCTAAAGGTGATATTCATCTCTCTGGGGTAATTCCACATGGCGACAATACTTACGAAATTCTTGACCAGAAATTCTTGCTTACCTGAAACGAAATGTAATAAAAGAATGTTAATGCCATATTTCACAGGGCCCAACAAATATTTAATAAAATATGTTAGAAGCACAGTATTTTCAAATTATACAGAATATAATATAGACTGCGGGCCAATAGTCGGGTAAAAATCAATTTAAAGTCAACTTTTCGGTAAATTCAGTTATTTTTCAAAAAATCTGTTCTAAATCCAATTTTTAACATAGCAAACGATTTACCCGACTATTAGCCTGCAGTCATAGAAAGTAAACATTTTTACAGTTGACTAAGGCTGCGTGCCAATATAGTCGGGTAAACGTCAATTTTAAGTCAAGTTTTTGAAAAAATCTGTTCTAAATCCAATTTTTAACATAGTAAACGATTTCTCCGACGATTGGCCCGCAGCCATAGAGAGCAAACATTTCCACTGCTACCGAAGACTGCGGGCCAATAGTCGGGTAAAAGTCAATTTAAAGTCAACTTTTCGGTAAATTCAGTTATTTTTCAAAAAACTGTTCTAAAAAATCTGTTCTAAATCCAATTTTTAACATAGCAAAAGATTTACCCGACTATTGGCCTGCAGCCATAGAAAGTAAACATTTTCACAGTTGCTAAGGCTGCGTGCCGACATAGTCGGGTAAAAGTCAATTTTAAGTCAATTTTTCGAAAAGATCTGTTCTAAATCCAATTTTTAACATAGTAAACGATTTACCCGACTATTAGCCCGCAGCCGTAGAGAACAAATAGTTTCACAGTTTCTAAGGCTACGGGCCAATGGTCGGGTAAAAGTCAATTTAAAGTCAATTTTTCGGTACATTCAGTTATTTTTCAAAAACTCTTTGGCAATCTGATCGAAAAAATTCGTTCTAAATCCAATTTTTAACATAGTAAACGATTTACCCAAATTTTGGCCCGCAGTCATCAATAGCAAAACATTTCACAGTTACTAAGGCTGCGGGCCAATAGTCGGGTAAAAGTCAATTTGAAGTCAATTTTTCGCTAAATTCAGTTATTTTTCAAAAACTCTATGGCAAACTGTTCGAAAAAATCTGTTCTAAATCCAATTTTTAACATAGTAAACGATTTACCCAACGATTGGCCCGCAGCCATAGAGAGTAAATATTTTCACAGTTACCGAAGGCTGTGTTCCAATAGTCGGGTAAAAGTCAATTTTTCGGTAAATTCAATTATTTTCCAAAAACTCGAATGCTGTAACAAACACATTCGTGGATTAAATTAATAATTTTTGTGAACGAAATTGCCAGATAAGCGATACTTTGGCTGTGTGTCAAACTTAAGATAAATCGTTTACAACGGTAAAAACCGATTTTAGGACAGATTTTTCGATCAATTTGCCGATCAATTCACTTAAAATTGACTTTTAACTTAAGTTTGGCACATAGTCTTTATAGAGAAATACTTATTAGTAAGCCAAATTCGGCGAGATTGAAAAATGAGCAGGTTGTAAATTTAGTATCCTCAGGCAACCGCAAAACCATGTAATAAAAGAGCTCGAAGGAGACACCTAATCTTGAGGAAAATGTAGTACACTTGTACGATGGCTGTTTCTAGGATTTCATAAGCCAAATAAAGGGAACTGAAAGGAGTTCCGAAATTCATTGGCAAGATTGTGGTGATTTTACCATTCGAGGAAACCACAACAGAACGGCATTATGAACGACTAGTGAAACAGTTGGCGCTGTAGTATGTGTCGTTCTAAAGAAAACCTAAAGTTAGCAATTTGGTGCGTCTAGATTACGCTATAATGGGTTTTAATTTATTTAACAGACGTATCCATTAATTAAACCAGAAAGAATCATTTATGCGTCAATTTTATAATAAACGCCAAGGCATAAACAAGTAAATCAACGAAACGGTGATGGGACCGAGTTACATGCTTGATTTGTAGAACATTGCAATTATGACGGTATAAAACATCACCGAAATTTTCTTAGATGCAATAAATCGTGTCAGTACGTTTGGCTTTATCAGAAAATATGTAATGAAAATTGTTTGTAAACTAGACCATTGAGGAATATAGACCCGAAGACAGCAAAATGTTCCTTCCAGTATCGAAAATTGAAAGTGTTCGAGAACAGAGTGCACATTGGAAGAGATAAATTCGCACAACTTTAAGAAACGTCAATAAGCTAGCAGAACTCATAAAGCAGAAACTACAAGAAAGTACGAACAATTATAGGCTAATAATAGGCGATTTTAATGGTCCATTAAAATATTTAGGTTCCATCATGGCCCATTATGGCCCCTCCAACTAAAATGAGGATTCTGCTAGCTTTAGAAAAAGTTAGCAGAACCCATATCAAAAAATAATCTAAAAACAATTGGAAAATTAAGGGTTAGGCTAATGAAATGACCTATTAAAATTTTTTATTCGGCTCGTTCTAGAAAAATCATAAGGCTTTATCACTTTAAAGCTAGCAGAACCCAAATCGAAAATCGGGCCAAAATTCAAATTAGAACGCAAAACACGATCAACTGACTAACAAATAATTTTAGGCTCATTACGACCTAATCAAACGCCTCATTAACAAATATTGGGCTCCACTCGTTCTTGACCAAACTTCAGGTCATTTAGTTTGGTCAAGAACGAGTTGAGCACAAAATTTTTGAATGGGCCATTTGATTAAGCCAGAATGAGCCTAAAATTATTTGTATGTCAATAGCTTTGGATTAAATGACCTGAAGTTTGGTCAAGAACGAGTGTAGCCCAAATTCTTGAATGGGACATTTTATTAGGCCACAGCGAGCCTAAAATTATTTGTATATCAATAGATCAAATTTTGCGTTCTAATTTCGGTTTTGGTCCGGTTTTCGATTTGGGTTCTGCTAGCTTTAGATTAAATGACCTGAAGTTTGGTCAAGAAAGAGTGAAGCCCAAAATTGTTTAATGAGGCATTTGATTAGGCCAGAATGAGCCTAAAATTATTTGTATGTCAGTTGATCGTGTATTGCGTTCTAATTTGATTTTTGATTTGGGTTCTGCTAACTTTTCTAAAGCTAGCAGAACCCTCGTTTTTGTTCGAAGGGATGGAACCTAAAATTTGTTAGTAGAGCATTTAAATAGCCTGTTGTTAAGGGCTAAGGGGAGTTTTAAGAAACATGATTCGCACAACATTAAGAGAAGACAGAACAAGAATCGGGAACGAAATAAGCCAGTAATGATATCAAGAAACCATAGGCGATCCAAAAATAATAATGAGCTACATGGCCGATCTTGGACGTGGAATAAGCAACAAAGTAGAAGGTTAACATCACGAGTAATAATGATAAAACACAAAACAACCATAACCGGCACTAAAACTAATAAATCTAGACTTACCACAAAATATGAAAGGCCCGTTTAAAATTAATTAAAGGATCAATGAGATTATGATCAACTACGAATAACATTTCATTCAACCGGGTTTTAATAAACAAGTTTAAAATTCAAAATAGTTGTACGTCCTTAATTCGAGTTCAAGGTGCTATTGAACATGGACTATCCAGAAGGAGTTTAATCTCATTGCATTATTCAGGGAACAACTATTTATGAAATTTTGGGTTATTCTGGCTGCCACCCCGAATAACCTAAAACGTTATATAGAAATCGCATGTATGCGTTAAATACATTAAAATTCGAGGTTACCAAGGGGCTGAAAAATGCGTAGCGAATCACAAATATTTGCCAAGTCATTGTGATTATACTTTGTACGTAAGTTCAAAGTAATTTCAATATTTTTGTAGTTTGGTCACTGCAGTCTGATGACACAACCAAACTTTTAAAATAAAGAATTCAATGTTTCATTAGTTCGAAACCAAACTTTCAACGCCTTGGTAACCTCACCTCTATAATTAATGAACATTTATTAATTGTAACAAAATTGTATTTCAAGAAATGTGTCCATTCTGCTCGCTACTCGACTACTTCTTTACAAATTAATATAAAATTTGGTAGGTAGGGTTGGATTAATATTTTGAATTATGAATTTGCAGAACGCTATGGGACATTTGAGAAAGAAATGTCCTTCGAAAGTGTAGAATCCGCTCTATAACTTTTGAGTTTTTGCAGACAAATGAATTATTTTCAGATGCTGAAAGCAACTACTAGAAAAATAACCGAACATATTGGTTAACTGCAAATTTTAAATTTAATCCTACCTACCAAATATCATATAAATTTGTAAAGAGCAATTTAAAATTCCAGAATCCCCTACAATATATTTCTTGACCTCGGAGGTCAACCGATTTAAAGTGAAATTCTCGTGACAAGAATATTTTCCTGTTGATCCTGAAATTTTTAAAATACCTTTCCCTTATGAATGGAACAATTCCATTAGCAATAGAATTATCTCTAAACATGTCAAGCTTCAAGGATAACATAAATAGCACAGATATTCCGTAATCAATACATTAGAACCACCAGCTGGAATGCTGCTATACCACGGATGTTTCTTCGTAATTTAGAAAGTAGTGCAACAATTTTTGCGTTTCAGATGGTGGGTTGTTGGTGATGTGGTTGGTTGTTTGCCTTCCTTTTGTAATACCAATTCGTTGACCCTTAGATTCGGTTGGCTATATTTCCATTTAGTTCGTCGTTGTAGTTGGTGGAGCTATCTGAAGACCATCAATTCCAGAAGTGCTGCACCATTTTCTCCACAACGCTGGAGTTAGTGGTGGATAATTTAGGCCTGCTTCTACATATTTGGGTAGTTACCGTATAGAGCTCCTCAAACGTGAGTGTTGCTTTTCCTATGATTCGTTGTAAATGGATTTTAATAGATTTAATCCCTGCTTTCCATATACCACCGAAGTACGGTGTACTAGAGGTATGAAATACTAATTTGTTTCGACGTTGGCCAACACAGCGGTGATCTCGTCCAGTAATTTGGTTATTGCGCAGTGGTGATCGTATTTCATTAAGTTAGTTGCTCTAATAAAATATGTTCCATAGTGCATAATCCATCCATGCCAAGAGAATTTTTTAATACCTGTGTGTATTAAAGTGTGTGTGTGTGTATTAACTAAGATAGTTCACTTGATGAACTACGAGGGCGGATTGAAAATGAAACTACCTAGCGCTAGATGGCAGCACAAACAGAAAAGTTTTTGTTTTTTAGAAATTGCGATCTGTCAAACGTCCGCTGTTAAAATTTCACCCAAATTCATCGATTAGTTTATTTGTTGTAGTCGTTTGAAGTAAGAAACTTTTGTGTTTCTTGAAAAATGAAAAAAAACGAATTTCGTGCAGTGATTAAACACTAAAGAGACAAAAGAAAAGCTCGATAAACATTACGGTGAGGCTGCTCCGTCAGATTACATGGTAAAATCTTGGATTGCTGAATTTAAACGCGGCCGAAGAAGCACTGCAACAATACCATCAACAAGAAGGCCAAAAGAGGTGGTTACTGAAAAGAAAATTATCGATATCGTTATGAATGATCGCCGAGTTAAGTTGCGTGAGATTGTTGAAATGGTAAACATATCATATGAACGTGTGTTCAACATTTTGCATGAAAATTTGCATATGAAAAACCTATCGGCAAGATGGGTGCCGCGTTTGCTCAGTGTCGAACAAAAACGAGTTCGACAGACCACTTCACAGTGGTGTTTGGACATGATAAAGCGTAATCCTGTTGATTTTTGGCGTCGATTAATTACTGTTGATGAAACGTGGGTCCACCACTACACACCTGAAACCAAAAATCAATCGAAACAATGGGTGGAAGCTGGTGGAAGTGCTCCGAAGAAAGCAAAGGCAGTGAAATCGGCTGGCAAGGTTATGGCCACTATATTTTGGGATGCACACGGAATATTGCTCATCGATTATCTTAAAAAAGGATCCACAATCACAGGAAAGTATTATCGTGCATTATTGGATCAATTGGTTGATGTAATCAAGGAAAAACGACCACATTTAAAGAAGAAAAAGTGCCCTTTCTTCAAGACAACGCACCGGTTCACACAGCATTAGATACGATGCTAAAATTACGTGAAATACACTTCGAATTGGTTGATCATCCACCTTATAGTCCAGGTTTAGCTCCTAGTGACTTTTTTCTGTTTCCAAACTTGAAAAAATGGCTCGCAGGACAAAGATTCATCCCAGACGAAGAAGTGATTATCGAAACTAACGCGTATATTGAGGGGTTCCCGAAATCGTATTATTCAGATGGTATAAAAAAGTTGGAATATCGTCTTACTAAGTGTGTCGAACTAAATGGAGACTATGTTGAGAAATAAATGGTTTTTGGCAAAAAAAATTTTGTTTTCCTACTTAGGTAACTTCATTTTCAATCCGCCCTCGTAAGCATGATATAAAGTATTTTGAAGATTTGAAATATTGAATTTTGGTTATTCAATGTAGACATAGAGCAGTAAAGTGAAGGAACTCGGTAAATGAAATCTTGAAGTTCAACAATATTCCGTCTTGCATCCTAAAAGAATGACGATGAAATTTGGATAGTAGTATTGATCAGGGATTTTCAAGTAAGTTTTGGACAACCATTCTATGATCTGTTCATGCTGGACTAAACTTGGCCATTTCATAAGCAATCCTTTTGAAAATTTAAAATTTTTTATTAATTTATTTTCAGTTTTTGACCAATATCTCAAAAACTTCCACTAGTTCCGTAAATTTTCGTTGTAGTCTCAGTATGACCTAAGCTATTAGAAAAACAACCGAAAGTATTGGTTAACAATGGAAGTTTTTGAGATATTGGCCAAAAACTGAAAATAAATTAATAAAAAAATTTAAATTTTCAAAAGGATTGGTTATGAAATGGACAAGTGTAGTCCAGCATGAACAGATTCTAGAATTTTGTCCAAAACTTACTTGAAAATCCCTGATCACTATTCAAATTTCATCGTCATTCTTTAAGAAATGGCGGAAAGACGGAATATTGCTAAATTTCAAGATTTCATTTATCGAGTTCCTTTACTACAGAGATCAATCAATTTGTCATTTTAGGGATCACTTTTAACATTTTATTCTGCTGGGATGTTTTATTTAGTAAAAACGGGATACAAAATGAATAAAAAATTTCCGCTGGTAATTATACCAACAAAATAAACTTCACTTTTGTATTGGTGCTGCCACTTGCGGCGAGTAGCGAAATCTCGTATTTTCCGCTGAGAAATTTCCGCTATCTTATACAGCATCATAAAAAATTGAATTTTATTCCACACTTTATAGCCGAAATTACTTTCTTGCCAATCTGTTATGAATGTTGCAATTGTTGGACTGCCTTCATGATAAAGAAAACTTCCAGACATTATGATTATGAAAACACAAGACTATTATCATTTCGTACGTGCAGGCCGAGACGGAGGACGGACGGGCAGTAGCAACAAAAAATAAACAAAAACAATTGAAAAAATAATTCCTTTTATACAACTTTGATTCCATGTACCCTAAGGATAGATTCCCTTTCATTAATTTTTTTTTGTGTAGAGAATGAAAATTTTGCAATTTTATTTTTAATTATTTCGAAAAAAATCTATACATTCATTACACAAGGCATACATATAAATACATATAGACAAACACACACACACACACAATATTAAAATCTTAATAATAAAAGGAAAATAATCCAATTTCTTGTTTGATCTGATTAAAATACATATACATACACATTATTAATTTATTTATTTATAAAAAATAATTTTCTCGTATTTTAATATTGAAAATGGAAAATCTAACAATGGTACCAATAAAATAATGTCTGTCTGTTATCATTTCATGCATTGTATCCGGATAGATGAACATGATAAAGAGGAAAATTTTATGCCTCGAAAAACTCTCCCTGTAATCTTAGATTCATTTTCCTAATTTCAATATGAAGATATTAGATTACATTTTATTGTTATATGTACATTTTAATCTAAATTAAATTAATTTAGATTATTTAGTTTTGTTATAAATTAAGTAACAAAAATATAATATTTAATAAATTTCCTTTTTTAATTTATTATCATTATGGCATTATAAGTACGTACATGATATTGATGGGAGAGGACGACCGTATATATGCGTTCGACGAGGGTAGATTTTTAATCGCATTACCATTGTGATTTCATCAGTCATGAAAAATCATTTTTTCGGGTGGATGATGGACGCGCCACCCAAAAAGATAGATATGCTATCACATTCAACTTGCGGTGCGAGTACTCAAATTCCACGAAATCGTATACGTATACAAGAGAGCTTTGATATATATACAAAGAGCTTTTTGTTGAAATAAATAATACAGCTCGTGTGTTGATTTTAATACCAATGGGAGAAATTGAAAAATGAGAAATTTTCTGTAGACTTGTGCTGTCTGAATCTGAACAGAAATAAAAAACAATTCGGTTGGTATATATACACCACATACATAACTCGCATTTACGTTGTTTCGTATTTATGTAGTATGTAATGTACATAGACATGTTACTGGGAAAATCATATACATGTACAGATATAAACAAGAAACAACCGAGATAAATTCTCAATTAATTTTATGGTTTTGTTACCAATTAAATCAACTTAATTAGAAAAATAAAAATATTTTTTCTGTTTATTTATTTTTAATAATTTTGATGTAAAGTCACATTCCATGTGTGTAAAATATTGTCGGGAGTATGACAAAGAGGTTCTCCATTGTTTTAGTTAAGTGATTGGAATTTGAGTGCGGGAGGGTTACTTTGTATCTGTAAACTACCACGAATAAAATAAATTGAATAGTTGATTTAGAGGTATGAGGAATTTCAAATGAATCGTTGCATACCGATAAAGCCAAATTTGTGCTAATTAGTACTCCGGAAGAAATTGTGCAGAGTGCAGGGGCCCGGAAAATAGAGAATAAAAATTTTACATTCGACTTAAACACGATAAACATAAAATCGAAATCGCTTCACCCAACTTTAACATTTCCGGAAGATCACTAAACTCATAAATGTTCATGAGAAATTGTTGTGGCCAACACCCAACTTTCTTGTACCTACCGGATTTGTGATAAAAATTATCTTGCTAAATCAAAAATTCGTATTTCTCCTTAAATTTCAGAAAACCAGTAAGCTCAGCTCTTATTAAAAATTTAATCTTCATTCAAAAAATTGGGCTACATTGGCTACACTGCAGACGGCTAATGATTAGGCATTTTCATGCAGATGTCGCTAATTAATTACATTTTTTACATTTGTTACGCCATCTGTAACGGTCAGTTACTGTCAACTCACTAACACCACGCATAGCATTGCGGAGTATTTTCCTACTGTTAGAAAATACCTTACAATGTTTCCCACAAAAACGGATTGCCAGCGACACGCTGATCATAGCAATTCATTTCAAAACAATATTTTCCAAATAATAATTTTCGTTTTTTTACTTTTATATTAGAAAGAAAAACAGAATTTTTAAGTAGCAACTGGAACGCAGAGCGTGAACAACGCAGGCAAGGAAGCAAATTTTATTTAACGTTATTTTTAAAAATATTAATAGTTGTGATCAGTGTCCAAAAAATAAATATAATTTTATTATTATAAAGCAAACAAAATTGGTTTAAATTAGTTTATATTGGGAATTAACGACAGGAAATTCTGTGGTAAAATATTCCATATTGGTGACCCCGACGTTCCTTTTTAGGAACATTTAGCAACATTTGCCGTAAGTTTTTACCATTTTTTTTTTTTTTTACAAAATAAAGAATAAATTAGTGTGTAAAAAGCCGCAATATAAAGAGGCAGTGTTTCATTTCATTTTTTCCCCGTAGTATTAACATTTTATTAGTGCATAAAATTATCCCCAACAGCGGCCAGTCTGCACCAGTCAAAACCGCGCTGTGAATTATCGGGCGTTCCATATTTGAGTTTTTATTTTTTTAAAGCGTTTTAGCATTTGCAAATACAATAATACTTGTGTACTCGTATAAGACACACAAGTTAAACCAGCACACACAGTTTAGTGATTTTGTTGCGAAAAATTAAAGTAAAATATGTCGGACAACGAGTCCGAACCCGGTTCCAGCGGTACCACGCAGCAACCTCAACATTCAAGCAGGACTACGGCGCAAGCACAAGTGGCAGCAACAACGGGCCACATCATCAAGCTACCAGCATTTTGGGAGACGAGTCCTAAATGCTGGTTTTTGTCAGCAGAGATCGCGTTCGACGCGAACCGCATCACTAGTGACAAAAGAAAGTTTGCTTACGTAGTCGCATCGCTCTCGGAAACGCACGCGGACAAAATAAATTTTATTTTGCAAGATCCGCCGCTAGAAAATAAATACGAAGTGGTTAAGCGAGCGCTTATGGAGCGTTACGCTATATCCGAGGAGCGTAAATTGGAGACAATTCTCAGCAAAGTGGAGATCGGTGACCAGCGTCCTTCCGATTTCCTGCATCAAATTCGATCGCTAGCAGACCGGGAATTTTCGCCCAAAATCATTAAACAGCTATGGATCAGGCAACTACCTGATTTTATACAAGCAGCACTAGTTCCACAACAAGACAAGCAAGAGGAAGCTCTTGCTTGCATAGCAGATAAATTACACGAATTAGTTGGCAGTCGACAAAATCGTGTAAATGCATTACAGCAAAATTCCATTAAGCAACCAACAGACAAACATTTTTCCAATAACACAAATTTGAAACAGACTCTTAATAAAGTAATCGACAGACTGGACAAACTGGAACACAATACACAATTTCATTTCACACAAAATATACACAACAAGTCTCCTAGGAGAAAAACATTTTCTCCAGGTAGACAACAACATTACCGTCCGACAACAAGTAATCAAAGCACTAACTACTACCAGCAGCAACCAGCAACAACACAACAAACAAATACATCATACCGACAACCACAAAACTGGTGTTGGTATCACAACAGGTTTGGTCCTAGAGCAACGAAATGCTCTAAACCATGTGAATTCAACGCTCCACATGGCGGAATTGCACATACTATTTCCCCAAACTATTAAATCTTAAGGTCTCAGCGGCGACGTGAAGACTATAGACGGCTCAACGCGGTCACAATTCCTGACCGCTACCCCATTCCCCACATTCAGAACTTTTCCATGCAACTACATGGATGTAAAATTTTCTCCAAAATCGATCTCTTCAGAGCATATCATCTCATTCCAATTGCTCCCGACGATATTCACAAAACAGCAATTACTACTCCATTTGGCTTATTCGAATTCACTCGAATGCCTTTTGGACTTCGCAACGCTGCACAAACATTCCAGCGTTTTATCAATGAAGATAGTAAAAGATCTCAACTTCGTCTTTGTGTACATAGACGACATTCTTGTCGCGTCACAAGACGAAAAGCAGCATTTTGAACATTTGAAACTACTCTTTCAAAAGTGTTCATACCGCTAATGGCATTCTGTCGTCTCACGAACGTATTAATGTCATTAGCGATTTTCCAGCCCCACAAACTATCAAGCAGATTCAACAATTTATCGGCATGATTAACTACTATCACCGATTTATTCCAAAGCTAGCGGAGACTCTTGCTCCAGTCCACACGCATTTGGCAGAGCTCCTTAAAAAACCCAAAACACCTCAACACTATTCTTGGACTGAAGAATGTCAAGCGGCGTTCCTTCAGCTCAAGAATAAGTAACAGGACATAACACTACTAGTGCATCCGTTAGCTAATGCAAAATATAGCATTACTACGGATGCATCTGGTACAGCAACAGGTGCGGTCTTACAGCAACTTAACGGCAAGACCTGGGAAAATCTTGGGTTTTTCTCCAAGAAACTTATAGATGCGGAAAGGAAATATTCTGCATTCGATCGTGTGTTACTTGCAATTTATCAAGCAATCAAACATTTCCTTTACTTTGTGGAAGGTCGTGAATTTACCATTTACACCGACCACAAACCACTTACTAGAGCCATCTCCTCTAAAACGGAACGTAATCCAAGGCAAACACGCCACTTAGATTACATCGCACAATCCACAACTGACATACAGCACATTCACGGCAAAGATAACGTCGTCGCTGATACCTTATCTAGGACAAGGGACGACGAACTTGCTTCGGCTGAAAAGCCGTACACAATCGTTACTATCGCGGAGCAACAAGCTCGTGATACAGAACTTATAGACATACTCTCAAGTCCTTCCACTCGTCGTACAGCTAAGTGGAAATTGGAAGGATTGCCACTTAACGACTTAACAGTTTACTGTGAAACATCATCTACAGGCCGCAATCGTCCGTACATTCCAGATACATTACGGCGAACCATCTTCGACACTCTCCACAATGTTTCACATCCAAGTGTTCGAGCTACACGTAAGCTTGTCTCAGCAAAATATTTTTGGCCCAAGATGAATGAAGATGTTACCCTTTGGACAAAGTCTTGTTTATCTTGCCAAAAATCAAAAATTCATCGTCACACCAAATCGCCACACGAGAATTTCAAAATTCCGTCAAGTCGATTTGAGCATATCCATCTAGATATCGTGGGGCCACTCCCACCATCTAATGGATACACACATTTACTCACCTGCGTAGATCGTTTTACACGGTGGCCTGAAGCTTACTGTATAAAAGACATCTCTGCATCAACCATCGCAAAAACGTTCGTTGAGAACTACATATCTAGATTCGGCGTTCCCAGTACAATCACTACTGACCAAGGCACTCAATTCGAATACAAACTCTTTTCTGAGCTTATGCAACTTTTAGGTTCACACCTAAAGGTCCCTTCGATATTAACTTCAACCATACAAGCCTTATTGATTTTCCTCACGTATAGTAAAAATCACTATTTCATTATCCTTGCGCATAACTACACACAGTTAGCAGTTTTTCCAATCCCTAGTGCGTTCAAGATGCACACAGTTCGAAGAAATTCTCATTGCATTAACAGGTGGTTGAAACGGAAATATTGAAATTTTCGTGTTCAATGTTTGATCTGCGGTGGTTTCCATCTTATTTAACCCTATTAATGCCAAGAGAATTTCTTGAACCTGTATGTGCATCTTGAGCGCACTAAGCATGATCTAAAAATATTCGAATCATCTATGGCCAAGAGCCTATCGTATGATGAATTTCTTTTCGTTTCGCAGTTGATCAGGGTTTGTTGAATAATCTGAGGGTAAACATTCAAATTGATCTATTTTTGTGTATAGTATATTCACTAATACTAAGACACATTTTTAGAATTAGGAACAATTTCATTTTATTATATGTGTACTTGTGAAATTGTTGCTAAACTACCACTAAATTATTTTGTTTTGTTTCTAGGATAGGTTTAAGGGAAACTTAACGCGCTCGTTCATGGAAAAATCATTCGCTTAATATGAGTGCCGCACACCGATACAGGGTGTTCCATTTGAATTATACTGACATCCTAAGGTGCGACTTCGTACAATTGGTTAGTTGCCTCTTTTGCTATATCCAATTTGCAATGAGCAGCATGAAAATAATTCTATCATTATCAAGCAAAACGGAAAAACAATATATTAAGCCGGAAAGCTTGTACGATAATACAAGTATACTACAACCAGCACTTAATTATATGAATTTTGTATAAAAGCCAAACATTAAGAATAGTAGACAAGCTCCGACCCACGGTAGGCACACTATTTCAACTACAAACATTATAAACATTGGTTCTTCGAAGCCAACAAATAAGAATCGGCACTTGGAATACAGTAAACTCAAGCCGTAGCACAGTATCGTCAAAAGTTACTTGACAAAATGGAGGAGCGGAAGAGTAACCAACAACCAATAAATTCTACTAGAAGCGAGCTCTCACTCGCATCAAATCTCATTCAAAAATACGGGGAAAAATTATAATGTTGAACAACCACATAAGAACATTGGAAGTCGACATAAAAACAACAAAATCACGGGCATTTTATAAACAAAAAATGAAATTACCTAACAACTATTTTGGGGATATCGCTACATGGCATGACGGCATCCTAGAAAGCGACACGGAACAGAACCAAATTGAAACATACATAAACAACCGAGAATTTGAAAATATCGAAAGAGGTTGGCAAGAAATGGTGATAAAAATGTAAGAACAACTGGATTGAGTCGAAATAAAAGATTAACCATCGCCGCAACAACACAAAGATATTAAATTGCTAAGAATAGAAATTCCACATTTTTATGGCGACCGCAATAAATGGATGGTATTTCGAGATATTTTTGAGAGATTGGTGCATGACAATAACTCGATCTCAAGAATTCAAAAAATGAACTACCTAATAACGAGTCTAGGAGGAGAAGCCGCAAAATTGGTTAATCATATACAATGTACTGAAAAGAATTACTCCAAAGCATGGGAGATCATCAAAGAGAAATACAATAACAGGCGATTGTTATTCACCGCTCAACTATCCACTTTGCTAGACCAATCATCAATAACAACAGAGTCAGCAAATGGAATTAGGTCGCTTCATGATACAATCAAAGAAATCATCAGCGGCTTACAAACATTAGATGTGGACACCTCCGCATGGGATCCAATAATCATACATTTAAAGTTAAAAAAACTAGACAGCGAAACATTAAGATTGCATGAAAGATCGATAACAGATCCCAAAGAAATTCAAAAAGATTCAACGAACTACAAGCAGTAGCGGATCAAAAACGAGTCAAACCAAATTACTACAACAACCAAACAAAAGTTAAGAGGTTTTTAGTAAGAAATACATCATGCAAACAATGTGGTTGACCACGCCAATGCACTACACCAACACGGTGCATTAGATGCAGTGGTAACTATCATGAGGTACTGCATAGCCCAGAAGGAACAAATCATGCAAAAAGTAAAACAACAACACAAGAAGAGGTTAAGATCATGGGAAATAATATAGAAAACCCATCAAATCAAGGGCTTACACTCCTTGGTACAGCTGTAGCAGTAATAAAGGTGGGACAAGAGAAACTTGAATATATCCGTATTTATATTGATCCGGGCTCACAATAAGAACATTTATCACACAAGGAGCCGCCAAGAGACTTAATCTACAGTTCAAAAAAACGCATATAAAATTAGGAGGGACTGGAGAACTAACGCAGGAATAATAAATAAATACATAACTTGTAATTTAGAACCAAGGTTCCCTTCAAATTTTTCAGTACAAATAAAGGATTAGTTATTAATAATTTGACAAAAATATTACCAGATCAACTAATCAACGTTTGGCAATGGAAACACATCAATGATTTGGTATGGGCGAACCCAAACTACAATCGACCTGGAAAAATTGACATACTTTTGGGAGCAGACTTCTATCCAATGATAATGTTAAACGAAATAGCTAAAGGGCAAAGTGGAGAGCCATCGCACAACGAACGGAATTGGTATGGATAATATTCGGTCCAACAAATCGCAAAACTATCAAAATTCATTCATTGATAAAGAATCATGTAGGAAGGAAGATATGTGGTTAGTCTGCCTTTCAAACCAAACTACACTCCACTAGGCCATTCCAGACATCAAGCCATAGCCAGATTTTTGCAATTGGAGAGGAAACTAAATAAATCAGAGAAGATAGCTGTTGACTACAAGAATTGTATACAATAATACATAGATTCGGGTCACATGAAACCCTATGAAGAAGGTGGGTCCAATGTAGACGAATATTATATTCCTCACCATGCAGTAATAAATGATGACAGTTTAACAACAAAACTTAGAGTAGTTTTTGACGACTCCGCCAAGACGTCCAATGGTACAAGTCTCAACGATAATCAGCTTGTGAGTCCAACAATACAAGACGACTTAATGTCAATTATATTGCGATTTTCTATTGAGATGTATCGGCAAATCAAAATATGTGAAGACGATCAACGCTTTCAAAAAATTGTACGCAGGCATTCACCAACAATGCCTATCAAAGATTACCAATTAACAACTGTAACAATTGGTACAGCATCAGCGCCATATTTAGCAATAAGAACTTTAAAACAATTGGCTCAATATGAGGCAGAGACACACCCTCTAGCTGCAAAAATATTAGTAAAAGACTTTTATGTGAACGATGTAATATCAAGGGGAGATAATTTGGATCAGAAGTATTAAAAGCGCAAAGGGAACTCATTCAAGTACTACAAGGGGCTGGTTTTAAACTACATACTCGTAAGTGGGCAAGTAATCATTCCAGCATTGTGACAAACATTCCCAAAAATATATGGAATAATGATAAACTACAGATTTCACAAGACAATACCATAAAAACACTTGGTATACATTGGAACCCCACTAGCGACCATTTTGAATTCAAGGTAAACGCTCCCCAGGATAGGACAGTCACAACAGAAAGACAATTACTATCAGAAGCGGCAAAATTATTTGATCCTTTAGGATGGCTTTCTCCAATCGTAATTGTAGCAAAATTATTAATGCAGGAATTATGGCTAGCAGGATGGTCATGGGATGAAGAACTACCAACAGAAATAAAAGAAAAATGGACCAAATACAAAAGGCACTCCACAAAATAGAACAAACTAGGATCCCACGTTGGATAAAACACACTAACAACAGTGCGGGACAGATACATGGATTTAGTGACGCATCCGAAAAGGCATACGCAGCCGTCGTTTATTACTCCGTTATGGATGTGCATGGTAACATTACAACAACCTCACTGATAGCAGCAAAAACAAAGGTGGCTCCCATCACAACCAATGTATCATTACCAAGACTAGAATTATGTGGTGCTTTACTCCTGCCCAAATTATTACAATCCATTTCACAAAACATGGGGTTTAACAATACAACTACATATGCATGGACTGATTCAATGGTAACCCTGAGCTGAATAAAAGGAAATCCACACAAATTCAAGACAGTTGTAGCAGAGTGTCACAAATACAAAAAATTATCCAACCATCGCAGTGGAGTTATGTAAGTTCAACTGACAATCCAGCAGATTGCGCCAGCAGAGGCTTAAAACCAGAAGAACTACAAGCTCACCCACTATGGTGGCATGGACCTAAATGGTCACAAACGTCGAAGATATCAATTCCAAGCTACCCACTAAGTTTAAGCAATCCTTAACAGAACAGAAAGCAACGGCAATTAGAGTATCGATTACCAAGAGTAATCCAACAATACTAACTCACCCACCTGTTACAAAGATGTTCCACTTTGAGTAAGGTACAAAGAGTAACAGCATTCGTGCAGCGGTTTACAAGGAGGATGAAAAGGAAACACATACCGAATTACTTAACAATAACAGGAGAAGAACTCTCAGTAGCACTAATACGCAATATAAAGGTTTTACAAGCAACAGAGTATGGTGAGGAGATAAATCACTTGAAGAAGAACAAAGTGATCGCTACCAAGAGCAAAATACTCTCGCTACATCCATTTGTAGACAAAAATAGTGTGTTACGAGTTGGAGGAAGATTTCAAAATTCTCCAACACTGTCATACGAAGAAAAACATCCAGCAGTAAAATTGATAATAGATGAAGCCCATGTGAAAACCATGCACAGAGGAACTCAGCTCACTCTGGCATACATTAGAAAACGTTTTTGGATTTTTAACGGTCGAAGGTGCGTTCAACAACAGATAAGAGTGTCATCGATTCAATAATAAAATAAGTCACCAACTTATGGGAAATCTACCGGAAGTGAGACTCATCCCTGCTAGAACATTCACCAGAACTGGAGTAGATTATGCAGGACCTTTCCAAGTAAGAACTACTAAAGATAGAGGTCATAAATCATAAAAAGGGTAAGCAAGACGAGGCCTATGCACAGATGTCTATAGCGACAAAGAATAAAGGCAACGACAAAGAATAAAGGCCCTAAAGGAAGCAAACGAAAAACTCAAAGGAAGCTTAGCAAAGGATGGTACAACGTTGCATGTCATCCCGCCAGCAGCATCAAATTTTGGGGGCCTTTGGGAAGTAGCACTGAAATCAACAAAAAATCACTTAAAAAGAATAGTGGGAGTCCAAACTCTCACATTTGAAGAATTAACAACAGTGCTAGCCCAGATAGAAGTATGCCTGAATTCGAAACCGTTAAGCCCAATTACCAACGATCCTACAGACCTATCCGTTTTAACACTCAAGGGCACTTTTTGATAAGGGGCGCCTTAATCGCTCCTCCTCAACAGCAATTAGAAACCGAAAAAATCGGGAATCCAAGTA
This sequence comes from Nephrotoma guestfalica, assembly GCA_963691935.1. NCBI lineage: Eukaryota > Metazoa > Arthropoda > Insecta > Diptera > Tipulidae > Nephrotoma > Nephrotoma guestfalica. The sequence continues at coordinate 52,600,361 of OY829913.1, read as the reverse complement.
GATGGAAATTAATAGAGAAGTTAAAGCAAGACCTCTGGAACAGATGGTCACAAGAATATCTTCAACAATTACAACAACGAAGAAAATGGAAAGAAACAGAACAAAACTTTATTAGCCCGGATAACCGAGGTCCATCCTGGCAGTGACAACAAAGTCCGAGTGGCAACTATCCGTAGGCTCGGAGGCACCCTCTTTAAGAGACCAATATCAAAGCTATCACTGTTACCACTACAAAAAGAAGCCATCCAACACTCTACACCAGAACTAATCAAGGCAAGGATCAACATCCAAGAAGCACTAAAGAAAAAGCAAACTATAACCTGGTCACAATTACAATTCGGAGTCCGAATCATCATCAAAAGCCCAACAAGGCAGTTCATTTACTCGTACGATAGCGCCACAGAAGACTTCACAAAAACGCACAAATGGAAACGATGACAACACAGATGAACAACGGAATTTAAAGAGAACGGTTCGGGATTGGATGAGCGGAGCAGCAGATCCACAGGTAAGAGAAACTGCAGCAAAATTAGCCAACAAATTGCATCCTAAAAATCCACCACGAAAGGCGAAGACATGTAAAATTAATTTCTTATGGTTTCGGCAACAATAATTTCCAACCTTAACATAACCCGGTTTTTGGTTCAACCTGGGATTTTTTTCGATGAAATTGGGAGAGCCAATGTACTTCGGAGTGAGTGAAACTTAATAATATACCATGATTTAACGAATTATTGGCTTGAATTAAATGAAATACGGGATGCCACCAAGGATCTATCACGAAACTGTAACGCGATCTAAATATATGAAAAACCAAGGCACATGCTATGTTATAGCTAAACAAGTAACCCACCTCGTAAACGACGTAGAAGATCGAAATGAAATATTACAACCGGATAAAACTACAACACGAGGCAGAAGATCTCCATTTGATATTGTTGGCAATATCGCAATCGAACTCTTTTGGGGTACTTGATCAAAGAGCAGCAGACAAATATAATCAGCAAATTGAATCTCTGAACTATCTTATCACAGAAGCAACCATCAATATCATTAAGCGTGATAGAGAATTAATCATTAATCATTACAAAGTGGTGCAAGATGACCTAGCAACTATTGTAGCAATAATAACTTCTAAGGACATGCAAGAAGCATTAATAGATGCCATCTCCACGACCGCATCAATAATCTATAATTTACTCCTAACCAACTGAAAATACAATTACATCAAATTCAACAGGCTTTACCGAGTCACTTGGACTTACCAACTCGCCTATTAAAACAACTATACAAGCTTCTCAAACTTAAAACAAACGTAATAGATGACAAGGTAATTTTTGAAGTAAAAATTCATTAATCGACAGGGAAGAATTTCAAATTCTAAATGTGATACCATCCGCACGTTACTTGATGGTAGAACAGAATCCGATGTAAGCTTATCCAACAATGACACTTTCTGTGCAATCTTCATCAACCGCTACAAAAAGATCAAACTAGGAGTGGTAGCTGCGAACTTGGATTATTACACCACAGCAAAGAAGCTCTAACCCATTGCGCCGTTACATCCACATCACCTAGCATGGTAGGGATTCAGCATGCTAGTGAAGTTTATCCAAAAAAATACAACAAAATCACACTTATTGTAATAGTATTGGTGAAAGTAAACATTCAGGCGAATTTATATTAAGTAATTTAGAGGAGATGTGATTTTTTAATTGGCCTTAGGTACATTTCAAAACCATTCTAAGTATTTTCAAAGCATTTAGAATGAACTTCAGTGATACTGGTGGACTACTGAAACAAAAAGGAGTATCCCAACGGGTCTGACAGAGTGTTCGATGACATTTAAAAATTAAAACACCCTGTCAGACCCATTAGAAAATCATATAACTTACTTGGGACACTCCTGTTTGTTTCAGTAGTCCACCAGTATCACTGAAGTTTATGCTAAATGCTTTGAAAATACTTAGAATGACTTTGGAATGTACCTAAGGCCAATTAAAAAATCACATCTCCTCTAAATTACTTAATATAAATTCACCTGTATTTTTGGATTAGTTCGGATAAACTTCACTAGCATGATTCAGCTGTATTTGTCAAATAGTTGGATCTTTGTTGCAGATAAGCAGTATACCTTCGATAGCATGTACAATAATACCATCAACCCAATAACCATCTCCGGTACAGGAATTCTACAACTGCCGGTGCATTGCACCTTGAATGGGTACACCTTCACTCTGTACTGCTGTACTCAGCAGAACTAGTTATACAACATATTTAAGTAAATCATTTATACCCGTTTTCAATTTAACAACGCATGTCATCGAGGAAATGTTAACCACCACTACTGACGATTCCGACATTGAAGATCTGGAGAACTCAATCAAAACACTGAAACAGACTGAAGGACATTACATTGCAACACATTGCAAATCGCAACACATTGCAAATTCATCAACAAGCGTATAAGTTACGAGTACAAGTCACCCCGGCAGCATTTTCAGACCAGCGACTATTTCAACTATAAATAGATGCAATCGACTACATTTCTAATCTGCGCCTACTGGACACCATTTTACCGAGGTACAAGGAACAGAGATTCGGCAATTTAATTAAATAATTTTATTGGACCACTTTATTCGAAGTATTCCTGTATACATTATTTATCTATCTAGCACCTACCAACGTTCAACAACGAGTATATCTACGACAGTTAAAACGTAACATTATACGGAAAATTTAATTGTTAAAAAAAAATTCGATTTCGTATCCTTATATATCGCAACAATCTCAAACCCCCGCACACAAGTAATACGAGCACATATAGTTTGGATTAAATTTCAAAAGCTTTTATACTCTAAATGTATACAATTTGTTGTTGTTGCTAAATATTTTGTATTGTATGTAACTCTGTACATGGTACATGCTACATACATTAGTTCGTATGTATTCAAAAAATTCGTATTATGCCCGAAATAAAAGAACTTTTGGTAACAAAATGATAACGTGCATAAAAAGGCTTATGTACTATGTACTCGTATTCATATGATAATGTGTTAATAATATTCAAAAATCTATTACATCCACAGTTCGTGTATACAGCATATATACAAGACAACAAAACTACTTGTACAAAACTATAAAACAATACACCAAACAGAAAGCACAATATAATATGATTTGTGGTTTTTCTAGAGAGCTTTTTGTGTGTTTTATATACTCGAGATTAAAAACAGTGTGCTACTCGTATGTATAGCATATACGCTTGATATATATGATGTTCTAATCTACTCGTATATCTATCTATTATCCACCTTGACTATCTATCATCAATATAATGTACAGTTAGCTAGCACAATAAACTCAATTATCTATTAATTAAATAGACAAAAAGTCAAAAACAACAACAAAAAAAGTATCGAAACTTTTTTTTTGGAACTAATTAATTTTCTTCTCTCTTTCGGATTATTGATTAATTTCCCTTGCGACAGGAAAAACTAGTGGTACCAAAAATAATAATAATAATCATAATATCGAATATACCCTTGGTTATCTAATATGATTTTTTGAAAATTACATTTTTCCCAAAACTTAATTAGGATGGATGAGGAGTGTGCGGCTAACAAAATAATTGGGGACCTGGAGCTTTTACCACACCGTGTATCATATATACACCAATCTGTTATTAACTTTGCAACTTTTTAGAGCATTCACATTTTACGTATAACATATTTTTGAAAGCTCTAATAATAATCTAATGATTTGCGTTTTTTTTAGATCTTTTGCGTTTAGATTAGACGCAAGAAAAATTCAATTTGGCTTTTAAATTCAAATTCGACAGAACAACAACAACAAAAAATTAATTTGAAATAAATGATATGGAATGGAATCACATCGGGAGAAGCAGCACACACAAAAATTTATATTAGCAGAGAGCTTTTGAAAAATTGATGATGCGTATTATTATCATTAATTTTTTTTTTCTAAGTCATTTCGTGATATGCTAATTTGTCCATTTGAATATAGATGAAGATTTGTATATTGGTGCTTTTTTATCGCACCTAAGAGATTTTTATGTATAATGAATATTTTCAACTTTGGAACCTTTGTTTGGTGCGTTCATTTAATACTTTGAAACAATTTTAATGTATCGCTTCTCCGGAAGAATAACGACGCAAGTGCAAATTTATATAATGCAACAAAGATCTAATTGTAGTACACTTAATTGCCGCTAAAGAGCGGATGCGTCATTCTTAAAATATGTATTACATTTCCAACAACGTTTTCAGAAGAACGACGACGTAAGTTCAGTATAGTTCACTTACTGCGTAAGTGCAGTTTTTACCGTCTGTGGTACTTTTAGAGTGAAATTTAGCTAGTGGTAAAAATTTTCTTTATTGCTCCTAAAGGGAGTGCGGGATTGACAGCCTCCACGAAGTATTCATAAATGGATACGGGCGTACTCTGGGCAATGTTTTGTAGAACGAACGGTTGCGGTACCCAATCCCTTCGTAGTAGTGAAGCAGAATAGCTAATTAGTCAATCAAAACTATGCAATGGTACAATTAAAAGGAAATAATAGCCCAGGTAGAAGCAAATCGGTAGCTGACCAAGCCGATACTTTTTCTAACGCTATACCTAGACAAACATTACACGAAATAAGTGATGCCACTGGAAATTTTACTTTGCAAATAGCCGAATCTAGTAAAACAACTATTGACCAAGAAAAGGAGAATATGAATCTCTTGGTGAGGCTAGAGCACATGGAGCAATTATTTGCCAAGCTAAGCGAAGGAATTGGGTATCTAAAGCGAACAAATGAAAACCTAAAAATCAATCGGGATTCAAAAGAAGATTGCGATATAGGACGCATTGAACCAGACAAACTCATCTATTCCACTGATGAAGATGAATTACAAAGAGAGACAGACTGGATCCTAAAGAAGAAAAAACAGTCCAGGAAGAGTAAGAAAAGAAAAGCTGAATCGTCACCTGAGGCTGAGCAATTAAATGGTAGGGGACAATATAGTCCAGATTCAAACGATGCTCCACCCAAAGCCAATCAACCGAAAGGTAGTAAATCTAAAAAGAACATTAAACCAAATTTGGTGCAACAAAAAGAAAAATCACCCCCACCAATAAATATTGTGGGTGTAACCAGTTACCCAGAAATTCAGTCATTGATGAAATCGGTTACTGGCAAAGACTATAAGGTAACAGCGTTAAATAATGACGTCTGGAAAATTAATACACTGGACTCAGATACTTATAGAACCTTATCTATGAAATTGAATGCTGAATAGTATCAGTAGTTCACTTACGAGAACAAACAGGCCCGACCTAAAAAAGTCATGGCAAGAGGTTTGCATCACACTTGCTCAAGCAAAGAAATATGGAAGACTTACAAAATAAAGGTTTTAAAATACTAGATGCTGTGAATATTGGTAAAAAAAAGAGAACAGAAATTCAGGAAGGAAACCAAATTTTCAAAAAAGGGGACTCCCCCTTTTTATGCAAGTATTTGACAACAAAGAGAATGCTCAAAACATTTATGGAATAAAAGGAATTCTTCACATGAAGGTGAAAATTTAACCAATGAGGAGAACCAGAACACGCATACCCCAATGCAGGAAATGCCAGGCATTTAGTCACACCTAGTCACACACATCTAGTCACAAGATGTGTAAAATGCTCAGGTAATCATTTTACCCAGGCATGTACAATAGAGAGGGATGTGCCAGCCAAGTGTACAAATTGTAAGGGCCAACAGCCGGCTAATTATCGAGGCTGTGAGGTTACACACCAACTGTAGTTGTACAACAACTACAAAAATTAAGAGATAAAACAAGAAATTAACCGCAAAATCACGAAAATCGAAGGGTTCAAATATCAAATCAGATGAATCAAAACCCACAACCAAGCAATACAGTGCAAAGAAGTTCATTTGCGCAGGTAGTGAAAGGTTTGGGTTCAACCAAACACATGGACTCCGAAAATAACCAAATTATGGAAAACATTATGAACAGCATTGCAGCTACTGTCTCTGCAATATATTGTCCACCCCGGCAAACTTGAAAAAGGAGGACTACCTTAAACTATTTAAATCGCTTGGACGTGATTTTATTATTGGAGGTGGCTTTAATGCGAAAAATACCTATTGGGTATCTAGACTTACGACGTCAAAAGGTAAAGAATTGCTTCAAGCAGAGCAGACAGCAAAATGTGAATTTTACTCTGGTGGTTCCCCAACATACTGGCCCAGTGACGGAACGAAGATACCTGATCAAATAGACTATTATGTAGCAAGAGGTATATCCCAGAACTACATGCACATTGAAGACAGTAACTCTCTAGTGTCGGATCATCCCCCTTTTATCATGACAGTCAGTGAAATGGTAATTCAAAGGGGGAGTGCACCCAGATTAATAAATTCAAAAACAAACTGGGATCTCTTTCGAGAGGTATTGGAGGAAAAAATCAATCTTCAGGTGCCGATAAGAAATCCCCACCAGTTGGAAGATGAATTAGAACAACTCAATGAAGCAATTCACTATGCTGCTTTGGCAAGTACCCCCATTATACAAAATAAGAAGAAGCTTAACATATCCTACCCAATGGAAGTTAGAGAACGACGGGCACATAAAACCTGGCAAATAACTAGAACACCGGAGAACAAAACAATTCTTAACAATTTGGGTAACAGTCTCAAATCTCTTCTTAAAGAAGTTAAAATTGCATCAATCAACAGATATCTAGTTAGCCTAACCGATGAAAAAAATTCTGATTATTCTCTGTGGAAGGCGACGAAGGGACTCAAAAGACGCAACATGCAAGTGCCTCCACTTAAAAAGGAGGATGGAACCTGGGCAAGAGGTGCTAAAGAGAAGGCTGATCTGTTTGCGGAGTATCTCGAGGATATCTTCCATAATGTCAGTCCAAAAGCTAGATGATTTTGATATACGCCCAGTAACTCTCGAAGAATTAAAAGAAGAAGCGAAAAGTAACATGAATGTTAAAAAAGCCCCAGGATATGACTTGATTACTTGTCAAATAATCAAGGCTCTACCAGATAAAGGATTTCGTAAGCTATTACCCATAATCAATGCAAGATTTCGGTTAAAATATGTTCTGTGGCAATGGAAAGTAGTAGAAGTAATCATGATAGCAAAACCTGATAAACCACCCAACGATAAAAAATCATTCAGGCCAATTTCATTGCTGTCAATTATGTCAAAACTCTTTGAAAAATTATTACTAAAAAGACTTAAACCGATAATTGAGGACCGACAACTAATTCCTCCACAACAATTTGGATTCAGGGAAAAGCACTCCACTATTGGACAGGTGCATAGAATCACCAATGTTATTGAAAGAACGTTAGAACGCAAAAAAGTATGCTCCAGCATATTTCTGGATGTCGCCCAAGCATTCGATAAAGTTTGGCACAGTGGACTGGAATTCAAGCTGCATAGAGATCTGCCGAGGCAATTATATGCCATACTAAGATCTTATTTATCCAATAGACATTTTTGTGTGAAATATGAGGATGAGTACTCCGAACTAAAGAAAATCTCTACCGGTGTCCCACAGGGGAGTGTCTTAGGACCAATCCTGTATTTATTATATACTAGGGATATTCCAACAACAGATGAAGGAACCATAGCCACCTTTGCAGATGACACAGCAATCAAGGCCATTGGAAGTAATGTCGCTGATGCAACGAGCAAACTCCAGAAGATTACCAATGAGATGTGTAACTGGACTAAGCGCTGGAGAATCAAGCTTAATGAGACGAAATCCACGCATATTAACTTTACATATCAAAAGGCTTCCCAACTACCGATAGTAATTAATTCACGACCGGTGCCATATGCAAACAAAGCTAAATATCTTGGCATGACACTCGATGCCAAGCTCAAGTGGATCTCTCCACGCATGACAAAAAGAAAAAAGAAGAACTTAATATTAAGCTCAGAAAAATGTATTGGCTCATAGGTAGAGGCTCTGAACTTACAATATACAACAAGCTGCTGCTATATCGGCGAATACTGAAGCCGATATGGACCTAAACTATTCAACTCTGGGGATGTACTAAGCAAACATACGCCAAAATGATACAGACGTTTTAAAATAAGGTTCTTCGTAGCATCGTAAATGCTCCGTGGTACACAAGAAATGAAGACCTTCTTCACAGGGACTGAAACAGCGGTTGCCGATGCTCCCTTGTTCCCAGCCCTGTCCAATAAATTTCCCAGTATTTTAATATTGGGAAATTTATTCCATGAGAAATTGTTGGGCTACACTTATTCCAGTTTGTTACCTCTGTTGTAAATGGTATAAATAGCGGTCAAAAATAGAAAAGCGGGGAGTCGAGATTGTGATGGAAAAAAATTGTGTTGTGCGATCTGTTGTATTTATGATCGGAATATAAAAAAAGTGTGCTTGTGAAAACAAAAAAAAATATTTTGTTTGTTAAAATTTTCTAAAAGAATTCCTGTATATTAAATTGAACAAAAATTACAAAAGTTTAATAAAATTTACGCGTGGGGATCGCGCTAGAAAATTAATATATCAAATCAATTAGATTAAAATCGTGTTCAGTGACCAATTAATTTATCGGTATAAATTATGAAAATAAAATAAAAATTAAAAAAAAATGGTTCATGAAGAATAATAAAATACCGTTTGTGTCTTTGAAAAAAAAAACCCACAACAACTTATTTTGACAAGAACGGTTAACCAAATTTCAAGAAAATTAGATTATCACAGCCGCTACAAGTGTATGCAATAATAATAATTAATTCGTGACTTGAAGCCATACGGGGCATGTAAATTTCGTTAAGTTAAGTAAAAGAAATTGCAAAACTAAATTACCTTGAGGTGGATGGCATTATAGTGGAAAAAAAAACTGTTATAAATTATGAATGCTTATTAATTAGGATATTATAACTCGTGATTATCTCGTTAATATGTCTAATTCTAATTTAATTTATAAAATTACCATAAACTATTACATTTATAACTATTAATAATTATATAAAAAAATCCGCCCAATAATCATAATAAAATAAAACCATCAAAAAAATTCAAAAATATAAAACAATTGGTGTACATCGTCCGAATTCAGAAACAATACCATACAGCTATCCTCGCTTTAACGGGGACCCTTACTATTTTCTTCTACAAGCTGTGTTGCTGTTTACCAGGTGGATATAAGGTCGTCACCAATCGCAGATGAGTTGATTATTTTATTATTTTTATTTATTTATTTATTATCTTTAAATTATATTTTTTATTATATTTATCATATGTATTACCTCTAACATATTTAATCTATTCATTATTCTATATGAATATTTGTTTGTGATATTTATTATGATCTGTATTCTTTTGGCATGTCTTTTGACGCATTAAAATCTTTAGTACTATAAGTTTTATAATTATGTATGTATTATCAATAAGAAAGTTACAGTCCGGACTTAGTTAAAACAAGTAAAAAGTTCTATTTACTGTATTTGCCATATGCCTTAATTTATTTATTTTTGTACACTTATTTCTGCAATAATTTGTTAGTTCGATTTTTTTTTGATTAAACATTTATTTATATATTTTTTTTGTTGAGTAATCTTTGACTTTTGATTGTTCGAAATACAAAACATTTGTTATCGTATTGTATAACTTAATACTTAAAGACTGTGATGTTTTCATTTAATTTAAATTTGTTCTTGTGAAAGTTAGTTCAATCAAAAATGAGATAATTTTCCCTCTGATTACGGTAGTGCTGAGTGAATGGTAAATGTTCGGGTCGATGTTTCGTTGCATATTTTCCTTTATGCGGTGTACTCACGACCTTTGTATGCTTCTGAAAACCCCACGCCTATTCACCCTGAGCCTAAGCCGGCTATCTATCACCGCTCAGAAGCCTATGCGAAGGTATTCTGTTAACGGCGGCTAACCGGTACATTATCTTTTATAACGTACCGCTTAGTTCCGTTACAGGACTTACAGTTGGAATACATCAAAGATGAAATACACGAAAAAAAAGCACACGAAATAAGGCTCCAGGAACATGGAAACCCCTATATTCGCCATATGATAGATAACCCTGTCGTTGAAAGAAGTCTTCAAAGAACGAGGCCACTTGACCTAGTAAACATACCAAATTAAAATTATAGTTTAAATAGGTTTAATTAATTTTTAGGGCTAACCATTGGGTTTCACCCCAACAAATCAGAATTATTTAAGAAATGTAAAATTTGTAAATTTAAAAGATAAATTGTTAGATGACCACAGACAGTCTCAGTTGTAATTAATAAAGGAGAAAAAAAAATTGCTTCTAAAGAAAATCAACAAATTTGCTGAAACAAGTTTCAGACGTTAACGTACCTGGTATTTTGAATGAAATTGAACTACAGCACAGTACATCGTCTTTTGGGATGGTGACTTCGAATAGTGTAATTGAGCAAGAATCCTTAACCAAGCTAAAACTGCGAAAGGTGTCAAAGCCGATCTATTATACAAATGATGATTCAGACGACGAGAATATATTTTGAGGGGAAGCAGTGATAAATATATTCCATTAGAAAATAAAACGTCTTTGGATAGTGATAGCACTATTCAATCGCTATCAACCTCGAATCCACATTCACCTTCGAGGTAATAGCAGAAATTAATCGCCTTCAGTTATAGATGAAAATGATTCTCAATCAAACGCTAGCCCCTCCAAAAAAGGAAAACGAAGGCTTCGAAACCAACTACAATGGAAAAAAACACAAGCTAAATCGTTAAAAAAATTCAGGCAAAGCTATACTTTGAGGTCAGGAAAAAATGTAAAAGAAAGAGCTTTGGGGCCACCTTGCTCTGATCGATGCATACTTAAGTGCTCATTGAAATTTTCCAACGAATGCCGGGCTGATCTCTTCCAGCTTCATGTATAGAGCCCCTACAAATGAAATATCTTCGTATATCTACTACGTTAAAAGAACCTCGAACACAGAACTGTTCATTTTACTTGCTGAATAATGGGGATGCAAAATCAATACTTCAAACAAAAGCTTCTGGTTCAGGCATTGTGATCAGGAATTATTAAATTCTATAAAAGCACACATAAACTGTATCCCTCGTGTGAAGAGCCACTATCAAAGAGTAAACACCTCGGGAGAATTTATAGACGGGGATCTGACAATCACTGAAATGAATAGACACTATGAAAAGGAGCGAACAACTATGGGCAAACGTGCAGTTAATTATGATTGTTATGCTCACATTTTAAATACAGACTTCAATATTGGATTCTTCGTACCGAAAAAGGACCAATGCGTTTTTTGTGAAGGCTTTAAACATGAATTTGAATTGTTTTAGCAAAACACTTGTAAAAAATTGCCTTAGAGTGACAAGATTTATTTATTATTAGGAAGATCGATTTCGGAAATAAATTTCTTCTTCAGTTCCTTTTTACAACTAATACACTTTTCTTAAATTTACGCTGCTTATATAATAATCTTAGGTCTAATTTGTTGTGCTCCTCCTACTGTAGTTAGTGTTGTCTATAATTAGGTCTATAATCCTGTTGGTTTTGGTATTCAATTTGTCATATAATAAGATGTTGCTGAGTATGTGTTCTTTTTTGGCTTTATGCAGTATTGTTAAGTTTGCTGCGTTTTTTTTTGAAAAAGCTGCTCTAGACACATGAACAGATGAACTGCTGCAGTGACATGACAAAGACAATCCGATATAACAATGAATAATTTTCTGCAAAGTCACATGAAACAAGTGCTTCTGTAGGCTCCAGAGTAAGTTTTTTATTTTTTACGAAGCTAGATTGTTGAAGTGAAATATCAGGAATCAGATTTTCCGGCTTCTTTATGATGAAATAATCCAAAATTCTCCTAACGGGTTTGAATACTTTTCCAAATTGCATCTGTCAGTTGAAATCCACTGACTGAATGATAAATCAGCATCCTCGTAGTCCTTTTCCAGAAAAGCGTTTTTCAAATATTCTCGAAATAAACTTAATCCTGGACAATTCTTGCATTTTAGAAGATAACATGTCGGCTTAGGATCTGGACATAAAATAGATGAAATGCAATCTTGGTATTTTGATATCTTTCCATTTGTAATAGTTTCTATTTTGGTTCCATGAATAATTAATTTTACATTTAAATGTATTGTACAAACACACACTGTATGCGTTCCACTGCTTCCTGGATGCACACAGTTTTTAGGACGAAGCAAGCAAAATTTGGAATATTCGATTTTTTTTTCACTCGTCGTTCTGATGAAGAATCTTGTAGCCCTCGTAGCATTCTTTTAATGTACTCATCATTAGACAATCATCAAAAGCAATCGTTTTCTCCAGGCATTATCCGACTGACTTCATCATCGTTATAATAATTTATCACTGATTGCTTTAGTTCATCGCTTAGTCGTTTCCCAGTTTTAGGTACAGGAAGACCAAGTGGGCCGTTCGTTTTCTGAATATATTTAGCTGTATGCACCAAGTATTGTGTTGTGTTGAACTTCTGTTGGATTTGCTGTATGGTTAGTGACTTCGGCAGTGTAGTCAGCAGCTGTATCTTATCACAATTTTTCTCCAATTGTTTGAATTTATTTTTGAGTTGGTCCATGGATTCGTCATATAAATTAGCCTTCATTGCGTTGTCCATTGATTGATCCACAAGAGGCTCGTTGCCAGGAATCAAAGATGATGATGTTGATGGTACTATTGCATCTAAATTGGTTAATTTTTGTTGTTGATGCTGTTGCCTAGCTCCTAGTTTCCTGGCGTATATGGACGACATTCCAATATCTGGTAAAATATCATTTTTTGAAGAACGCTCAAGAAGATAGGATAGGCATGTTAAATATGACTGAAACACCCCGGATACAGACACCTAAGTAGTCAACAATTAGTAAATTGTTAGTCGAAAATATAATGTAAGAAGATTAGCACAAGACAGAACAGTTATTTTTGTTTCTTTTTCGATATAAATATTCAGCAATCAGCATCCTAAAAAAATTTAAAATTATAATTAAAAAATTTATTACCAATTAAGTTGCAGCAAATTTCCTGAAACAAAACGTCATTACTATGAGCCAAATTCTACTTGAACAAAACAAATGCAATATTATGACCAGTATTTACTAGACCAACTTGCCTCTCCTAAAACAAAGCAAACCAAAACAGAAGAAATCGAATCCAGAAACAACCAAATACTAAGGAATCAAAGTAGGAAAGGAACGAGTCCTCCATCCTCACCGGATAGAATCACTGTAAACCCGCTAATTAACGGATCCATTTATAAAAATAATTAAATGAAAAACTATATAATGGGAAGGTCAATTGTACTCGCCATTCCCAATTCAATACAAATTATTTGTGAAGAAAAAAAATCAAATGAAATCTGGTTCCAACAATCTGAAATCAACTAGGTAATACATCAATAATGGATGCTTGGCACAGTTCCAGAATCCCAACACCCAAACAAACTGAACTGAACTGAAAAATTAAGCAAAACTATCCAATCTGGAGTTTAATGTCTGGATTACAAAATAAATAATTAAGTAAATATCAAAATAAGACAATCGAACACAATCTATGGTTGTCAACCATTGTATATATCAACAAATTTACAACAGTGTTAAATAAATAATAAATTATAAAATGAAAACCAGCAGATTCAACCCAGAACAAGCCAACCAAAACCCCCACCAATTCACAGTCCCCCTCCCAAACAACCTACAAAATAAGTTAATTAAAGAAACGTCACGATCCCCGAAAAGCTATCTAAACACAACAATATTCAACTGCACTCCAAATCCACTCTGCAGCCTCCAAGTCTTCCACAACTTCAAAAGGTCAAGCCTCCGCTGAAAGAACAAACCCACAACCAAGCCCGACAGCCATTATGATTCCTATCCTGTATGCACCTCCGACTTTAAACCAACATTCTATTTTCAATTAGAAAGCATTACGGCTTCAAAGATCCCCTTTAATCAAAAATCATTACCAGAACCAAATAAATTAGTCCAATTACCAAGAAATACGTGAAACACCGACAATTCCAAATCGCTAATCTAACCAAAATAAAAATATAACAATTTATTACACAAACGCTGAATAATTGGATGAAGGAACATCACCAAAATAGCTCTCTCCGAAAACCTCCGCAATCAAACCGTGGAAGAAACCACCTCTACAAACAATCGTAGTAAAATGTACCAAGAGAATTGTGCAATGCCCATCCAGGAGCACTCGATACTCGCTCCCCTACAGCAAAAAACCAAACAAACTGCAACGCCTAAAGTTACCTCCGAAACGATCCCAACCGACCATGAAACCACTACAATCCACCAAGCGACCCCCGGCCAACACCACTATTCAACAAAACCCACGCTTCACAAAGCCGTGACGAATCCATGACAGCAGCGTACGACCGATCATACCAAAACTCCAAAAATGATTTAGCCCCCGGCCAAATCGACGGCAAACTCCAACAAAAACATCCGAAACATTCAGCAAAGAAACCAATTTGGACATACAAATCCAACTTTCAGACAATGGTTCAATACAAAACTGCAAATCCACCTTCATACACTAACAATTGAGAACTACATCAAGTCCTAAACAAAACAACTCAAAACAGCCAAAAATACCTTATGTTCAACGAACAACCAACACAAACCGCAGACACCGACCCATTACTCACAATGAACGAAACCCAATCAAATCACTAACGTAACAAGCTGTAGAAATTAATAAATTTTCATTTCTTTCAATCGAAGGCGGCAAAAAATCCATAATAAGTTTATACACTTTTCGTAAATTTTTAGAACACTTCGAGCCAACAAACAGCTTACAACACTTTTTAATTTCACTCATTATTTAAAATTATTAAAATTACATTATTAAAATTTGAATTGTGTTTAAGTCAATGTTACTTACTATTTAAATTTGAACTACCTAAATATTGATTTTGACTCTTATTTAGACAAAAAATTTAAAACTAGAAATGTATACCTGAAAAATGTACCTGAAAAACTCCTTTTGAAAGAAGGACCAAAACATTTTGTGTGGTAAATATACGGGGCTGGGCATTAAAAATAATTAGTTTTATTATTCATTAGCAGTAATTTAACCTTTATTTTGAAAAATTGAAGCAACAGTTAAAAACAAAAGATTATTTTCGGTATAACTTAAGAACTGAGTAGGTATAAAGATAATCACCCAAGTGAAATATGTCCCAAAAAATCCCAAATTTGTTGCATGCAATAAACGTTGCACAATCAATAGGTTTTCGCAACAAGTCTAATTTAATACATAGGTTCAACAAATTTCAAAAAATTTTGTAGGTTTTCTGGAATGCTTAAGACATGGTCTATTAATAGGCCCAACAAATTTCAAAGATTAACATCTTAGTAAGTTTTCTGGAATACTTATGAAGAGTTCACTTAACGGGACAAATGAATAGAACGATTTCTGGGGTCGGCGATATGAATAACGGATCTTTTACAATTTGATGTTGCAAGAAATTTCAATTAACAGATTTGTTCAACAAATTTCAGAAGACTGACTTGCGAGTAGATTTTCTAGAACGCTCATGTTACACTCTCTTAACGGGACAAATGAATCGTACGATTCTTGGGGTTGCCGATACTAATAACGGGTCTTTTACAATGGGATGTTGCAACAAATTTCAATTAACAAATTTGTTCAACAAATTTCAAAAGATTGACATGTGAGTAGGTTTTCTAGAATGCTCGTGATAGGTTCCCTGAACAAATTTGTTAATTGAAATTTGTTGCAACATCCCATTGCAAAAAACCCGTTACTTATATCGCCGACCCCAGGAATCGTTCGATTTATTTGTCCCGTTAAGAGAACGTAACATTAGCATTCTAGAAAGTTTACCCACATGTCAATCTTTTGAAATTTGTTGAACAAATTTGTTAATTGAAATTTGTTGCAACATCCCATTGCAAAAGACCCGTTATTAGTATCGCTGACCCCAAAAATCGTTCGACTCATTTGTCCCGTTAAGAGAACGTATCACGAGCATTCTAGAAAGTCTACCCACATGTCAATCTTTTGAAATTTGTTGAACAAATTTGTTAATTGAAATTTGTTCCAACATCCCATTGCAAAAGACCCGTTATTAGTATCGCCGACCCCAGGATTCGTTCGACTCGCGCTGAAAACCTATCATTTAATTTTATTTCAAATCAATCCATATATTTTTTGAGATTTCTGTGTAACATTTGTTGTATGCAACAAATTTGGATTTTTTTTTTTTTGGGACGTATTTCACACGCATAGATAATTTTATATGGAAAATTAGAGTAGGCTATGATCTTAAAATGTGTTTTGCAAGAAAACAAAAAATATCACCCAATTTTTTTTTAGTATGTTTTATAGACTTAAATGGCGAACAAAAAAAAATAAAAAAAAAATAAGTTTTTCAGAAAATTGAGAAAAACCAGTTTGGTGGCCATTTTGAAAATGAAAAACTCGAAGATGATACTATTTTTGTAATATTTTCTTAATCCTTATTCTTTTGCCTTTAAAATGAGCCCCATTTTATAATTTTCGGATAAATACTTTTTTTTATATTTGTATAAATGCATCACCAATCATCATTTTCAACAAATTCTTAAATTTTTGACCGACTGTATCTTGGACAAGAAAGAAGTGGATATCTGAAAAACAAGAAAGAAGTGAATTTGGAAAGTGTTAATCTATCGTCTTTATCGTATTAATCTATTCTCCATTTTGTTGACCTTTGAACATGCGTCATACAGCAGCAGCATGCATATTCCGGTAGTCCTGGGACTTGGCTAGGATTCAACGGTCCAATCATGCATTAAACCGAAATTCAAATTGATTACGCAACAAAAATTGAAAGTAGCGTCAGCCAAACAAAATAAAAATAAATAAATACTTTCTAAAATATTAATTAAAAACGTCAAAAAACGAAAAAGGTTCTACGGAAGCTCTGTCACTTCTGGACTGATTTTGACTGGGACCTCTTAATTTATGAAAAAACTTAGGTATGAAGCTAAATTTAAATCCGTCAATCCATCTGGCCTAAAGAGGCGACCTTTTCAAAATCATTTTTCGTGCATCGGCGTTATAGGGAATGATAAATCTGCTAGAATACTACTAGAATACTACTGCTACTAGTGGATTGTACGAACAACCCAGCAATACCAACGTAACAATAACTCCTCCTGTTATATATGAGGATAACATATTATCGGCTCTAAAGGGATTTGGAGACGGTTGTGGCCCTGACAATATTCCCTCTTCTATTCTGAAGGAGTACGCTGACATTTTAGCAATTCCATTATGTTATCTATTCATCACTCCTTGAGCACCGGGGTGTTTCCCGAAAAATTAAAAATTTCAAAAATTACACCAATTTTTAAATCGGGCAAACGAGATGACGTTACATGCTACAGAGGAATATCAACTACATCATCAATTCCAAAATTGTTTGAATTAGTTTTATGCAACAACTTTAAATCCACAATTGCACGTCATATATCAACAAACCAGCATGGGTTTATGCCTGGCCGATCCACATCAACTAATCTGGTTGAATTCACCAGTAAAATAATTAATGAGATAGAAAACCATCATCAAGTTGATGTAGCGTACACGGATTTCAGTAAAGCATTTCATTCCATCTGCCATCAAAAAGCACTCCGGAGCTTATTCGCATTTGGGTTTTCACTCGATTAAAAACTCAAACGTGCTCATATTTGCTGATGACGTGAAAATTTTTCGAACTGTTAATGGAATGCAAGATACGAAGAAACTTCAAGAGGACATCGATAGATTAAGTGAGTGGTGTGATCGAAACTCGCTTTACTTAAATATTGAGAAATGCAAAATCATGTCTTTCGATCGTAAGATAAATCCGCTAATTACTTCCTACAAAGTCAACAACGAAGTATTGCAAAGAGTTAATGAGATTATAGATCTAGGTGTTACATTTGTCGAGAATGCCAGTTTCAATAGGCATATTGAAAATTGTATTGCGAGAGCTAATGCCATGTTTGGATTTGTTAAAAGGTGGACGGGTGAATTTAAAGATATTCAAACCTTATGTTCACTCTATTTCGCTTACGTTCGATCTCAACTGGAATACGTTGTACCGGTCTGGAATCCATACTATGCTGTACACATTAAAAGAATTGAAAGCATTCAAAAGAAGTTTCTGATTTTCTGGGATTACGACCACAATTTGCCATTCCATGATAATGTGGCTCGGTTACCTCCGTACTCAACAAAATGCACGGATTACAAAATATACACGCTTGAAAATAGACGACTTCTCTTAGGTGCGGCTTTCATTGGTAACGTTTTGCTTGGTCACATTGATTCAGCATACATTTTGGAAAACATATCAATTCATGTGCCTTGCAGAACATTTCGAAACCATGAATTTTTAGCACTAGATCACCATTCCACAAACTATGGAGAAAATAACCCCATTAATAGGTCGTCTAAATCGTTCAACAACGTCGACGACCTATTTGACTTTAATTTATCAAAGGACACGTTCAAAAATATCGCCTTAAGAATTATTTTTTAAATTTTTAATTGTTAAATCAAAATTTGATTTATATTATTGTGTTTTAAAGTTCTTTATTTTATTTTTTTTTAATATTTTTGTTTTAAATTAAATTCTGAAATCATACATGTAAATCACAGAATAGATTTCTTTAAATAATAAATAAATAAATAAATGAACAGAGAATCTTGAGGTCGAAAATTTTCATGAATACTTTGTAAAAGACAGTATAAATTATTGAATTTTAAACCTCGTATACGAAAATAGTCTAACTACTCTTCACTCTTGAAATTATATTTAGGATCTTTCTTACAATAATAAGACCAAGATTACGTCTTCTGACAGTCAAAGGTATAAAGTTTAGCTAACCAGCCTATCGTAGGTTTTGTTATATTATTTTGTTAATTTTAAATTTATATACTCCAATTTCTTCAACATACAACTTAAGGACCTAGCAGAGACAATTTAAAGTTTAGCTACTCGAAAAATCTACTGTTTTAGAATCACAGTGACTGCGACTTAAAACCAAACCGCTTGGAAACTCTATTACAGTTTGTGCAAATACTATTTCAAACCAAAAACGTATTTTAATTTTATTCAAAAACCATTTTTTGAACCGAAATATTATAAAAATTGTATAATATTTTAAGAGAGTGTACATTTTATAAAAAACTAGACACTTTCTACACTGTCTAATAACTTCATATCACTTAAAATTATGTTGTACGATTCAGCCATAAAACCATAACGTTCAAATTCTTTCGTTGTAATAACATCAAAAACTAACCAAAAATCTGCTTAAAACATAAAGTTCTACTTCTAAAACTATTACACCATGATACGTTCATGTATAGGTACTATACCCACACCGTACCTCACATGATTGAGGTTTTAGATTACAACAACAATCAAATTTTAATAGAAAAGCTTATTCATGTTCAATTCTCTCAAAACTTTTTAATTTTTGTTTTTTTCGTATTGTTCTCAACAAGAACAACAACACCAAAAATGAAACTTTATTATTATTATTACTATTATTATGTACATAAAATAAAGTCATTATTACTCCTATTATTACTATACCACACTATACTTAACTATCATGTTAGTGGTAGGTCTCAAGAACGAAGGTAGACGTGTGTATGTGTGTGTGTTAAAATTATACGTGATTTTAAGTTTCTACTGTGTGTGTGTGTATTTGTGTATGCTCTGTGCTTTTTTGGAATGATAATGAACATTTTTGTTGCCAGCTTTTTGTCGGCATGACAAAGCTCTTTTTCTTACTTTTATTTATTTATGTTACAATTGTGTTACATAATAGTTAGGTCCCTAGTTTTAATTTGTTCCTCGTTAAGTGGTTAATTAATTGAGTTTTGTCTTTGTGTGTAATACAGATTTATTATTATGATTTGAAGGAGAACGGTAGGGAGGGATCATGGCTTTTTGGGGCTATGACCAAGCACTATACTCGAACTACATGAATAGAAAAACTTTTCTTTCTACTTGCAAATTTTGAAATTCTTTTGTTTTGTTATGTTTTTGTTCGGAAATTAGGATAGATCTGATATATCCTATTGTTGTAATTAAAACTAAAAAGTTGTTTTTGTTGTTGCACGAGTAACTCTGTTTGCTGAAAATTTTCGATAAAACTATTATCTCGGTAAACGTATTTGAAAATTTCCTAATTGTTCAACAGAATTGTTAGCATTTATAATGAATATAAATGAACGAGAGCTTTTTTGTTCCATTCATATTTAAAATCTATTTTTATTTTAACAATTTAACTGTAATTTTCAATTGGGAATTGTTTAATGAAAAATTTATTTTTCAATGAAAAGTTACGAGTACATTATATAGCATTTAGAAAATTAGGGGCCATAATTTAGTTCAAATGAAAGCTTTTTATATTAGCATTGAGCATACAGCAGTTATACAGGAGACTTTCTTACTTTCCAAACCATTTCAAAAATATTTAATCGATAGTCCTTGTGTTTTAAAAGATCCCTGCCAAACAAAATAAATAACCCGATTGAAATATTTGTTAAGACCTCAGCCTTACGAGCATTAAGCAAAATTCTATTTTTGGCCTTGCAAAGTAATCAAAAAAATTTTATTTTACTCGGGAGTTTTACTACATAGAAATTGTCTTATGCTGCGTACATAACATTGAGCCTCTCCACATTTTGATTCTTTCGTCGTGATTCCATGATTCACATTTGATTTCTTTGCGCGTTTCTTCCTTTATTAGAATAAAATTCAGGGTTGTGCGACGTCAACGAACGTCGACGTCGACAATTGTTGCCGACATATATTTTTGGAGTCAACAATAACAAGTTTTGTCGACGTGCATTGATGCCGCGTCAACAATAAAAAACAGAAAAATGATAGTTTTGTTTGTTTTTTTTTATTTTTTTCATTTGTAACACATAAATATTTTTAATATTAAAGTAAGTTTAACAAACAAGTACTTTTAACAAAGTAAGTTAAAATAGAAAATACTAAAAATTACCATAACTCTCTGTTTCCAAAATTTTACTGGTAAAATATATAATTAATAATTTTTTTTGATTTATCCATCGTCAATCTATTTCGAAGGCCACTATGAAGTCCAGTTGGAAAAAATTCTCTCAATTTGACCGGAACTGGCTGGAATTTTTAAAAGTTCTCTGGCCAAACTGGAAATTTCAGGAGCTTTCATGTGAGCCGTATTCCAAAAAACATATGGGAGTTTAATATTTTTTTCTTTCAAGTATTTAAAAATGTTTCTATCCTCTCTAAAGTCACTCAATTCAATAAGTCCGGCAGTATTAAGTTTGATCCTTCGTTAAATTGTTATTGAATTTTGGATTCAGATAATAAGCTGCTAACGAATATTTATTTAAAATCATTTCCATTCTATGATTGATTAAAATTTGGAATTTGTCATCAGAGTATATTGGATTTTTCGATAACTCAAACCATAATTGCACCGCATCCGATATATTGCAATCTGAGTTTTGCGTTGCGTTAATTAATTGGCTTACTGGATCCAATATGTTTAGCGAATACTTGCAATCATCAAAAAAATCGTCATCGAACGTCATTAATGCTTTTACTTGCGTTTAAGCTTGCTTCTATTAAACTGTTCTGGATCGGCGGCCAATTTTTTCAAAACTGGAAAATTTTTAATTAAACGGTCAAGGCTGTCTCTATGCGAAGAGCATAGCCTCCATTAGTTACAACAGCTCTTTCATAATCCGGATGCTTGAATTCTTTTAGAATTTCATTGGACTTCGCAATACATAATTTTATTTTTTTGTCTGATATAAAGTCTTTCGAGAACAGGTTAGCCATGTGACTATGGCAAGTTGTATGCCAAATTTTCGCAAGTTTACCCGTTCTGATCATATTTTTGGCATTATCAAATACAACTGCATATACTGATGTGTTGTATTGGGTTGAAGCATCTTCAATTGATTTATTTAAAATTGAAACTAAAGCTTGAAACAAATGCCTTACATTCTTTTGCGTTGTGTTTCATGCTTACGACTAACTTCGTCTTGCTGGGATCATTTTTCCAGGCATCTATTAGTAGACCTGATTCATTTGGAATCATTTGTGCAGCACTTTGTAAACATTTGTCATAAGTTTTATCGAGGTAGCTGGTTGATAAAACTTTTCGGCTAGGAATCTTATCGGCATAACTTGGCCTAATTTTTTTAATAAAGTTTCTGAAATCCTTCGATTCAACAACATTGAATGGAATGTTGCAATTAAAAAAAATAGGACTAGTGCTTCTGATATACCCTCCTCGTCTTCTTTTGATATAGAATCAACAAAATTGGATAATTTATGCTGCCGCTTTGTTTTTAGGGGGGGGGGAGGAGATTTATTAATTCAAGGCAATATTGAATTACCAGTATTTTGACTCACATATGGTTGCGCTGCGGTTAATGTAGTGAATTTTGATGTAGTGAATTTAGGCCTAAAGAATTATACTCACTGATCTTATTTCCTTATTTAGGAATTAATAAAACCAACATAAGGAAAATAAGGCTGAGAATTAATTCCATGACCGTTAATCCATTCCACCATTATTTTCGTTTACAAAATGAATCATCAATTAACTTTATTAGCAAAATTTCTACAATTGTTAGGATGAAATCTACTTACTGAATCACTTGATATTTTGTCAATCTCTAGAAGAAACTCAGTCGGTTGCTCGTTAGATACTTGGGAAGTTAAATTTTTATTGTCAGCGTTATGTTTCGATCGATGACAAAAGTTCCTAGCAATTAAAGATGTTTTAGATTAAATTATTACTTACTTGATTCTTACTATTCAATATGTAAATCTTACCGATGTGCCTGTAATCGTTTTGCCCTCGTGTTTGTCAATTCTTTCAAGCATATCTTACAAACTGCAAAATATTTCATTGTATCACCGGAATCCACTTTTCTTCCTGCCAGACATAATTGTTTAACACACACTTTTAAAAACATTGTAGGTAACGAAACGCGCAAAAACAATCGTAAAACACTTTCGAAGTATTCAAAATTAGAAAATAAAGGCAATAATTAACGAACCACAATTAATTATTATTTGAAAATTGCTATTAACAAGCTTGCATTTTCTCCGCTAGGAAAAATTTTATATCTTATCTTATAAAATGTTCTTTAGAGACAGGCCAATTTAACCTATATAGTGGTATCTTGCCCTAATCTCTGGAAGTTGCTTGTTATTGGCCCATATTGATAAAATACTCAAAATTTACGATGGAAAATTGCTATTTACAAGGTTACATTTTCGCCGCTAGGAAAAACCTTATACCGGAAAATGTTCTCTATAGATAGGCCAATTCAACCTATATAGTGGTATCTTGCCCTAATCTCTGGAAGTGGCTTCTTATTGGCCCAGGTTGAAAAAATACTCAATATATTGAGTGAAAATTGTTTGAATTGTTCGAACTCAAAACCAATCAAATTTGGTAAAATAGTTTATGTCCCTCCTACTAGTTGCTTACTTGATTTGAAATATTTTTCACTTTGTATTGATCAAAAGCAATAGTAGCTAACTTCAGTACGATACTATGGTATTTTTTCCGAACTAACTCTCAATGTCATGTACGAACCATTAGAGAACAATTAACGAGCACGGCTCATTTCTAGTCAGATAACTATCTAGACCGATACAGTAACAACAAAGAAACTCCTCTTGACATCCAGGAGCAGTAGAGCTATACAGTCAGCCATAACTACCGCGGTGCAAAATAGTATCAGAAGAAGTCCACCGAAATCACGTAATGTTTGGTTCGATAATCAGGTCCTCCTGTTCGATGAAAATAAACAAAAGCTTCGTAAAAAATAGTTGGCTCACAACCAGTGGCTGTGCAGATTAATTACGTTACATTAATTACGCTATTATTTACACGTAAAAAATTGTATTAATTACGCGAAAATTTTTACATGGCGTAACAAATGTAAAAAATGTGATTAATTAGCGACATCTGCATGAAAAGACTTAAATTACATCTATTGAAAGTTTGACATTTGAATTTTATTTTTATTGTTGGCTAAAATAATTGTTTGTGTTTCTACCTGTGCATACCAATGCTCGCAAATCTAAATTTTCCAAATTATTGTAAATGTATATATTTAGTGTAAAATTGTAAACACATACACGCTAAAATTCTAATTGTTGAATCGACCATTGTTTCCTATTTTTTTTAATTCGAAAAACAGTCGTAAATAAATCACACAGCGTTATTCCAACATCAGCAATCATACTACACAATCTACCTGATGAATTCAGCCACATGTGTCACATCCAGCGTTTTAAAACGAGATAAAAATTTTAAACTATTCATTCCATGGTCCACGTGATAATTAGTTGGCCCTTCAAGAAATTCAATAAACTTTGTATAAGCCCTTATACAAAGGGCTATTATTGTTTATTGCCGCCTAAGGTGATCCACTAAGCTATTAAAAATATACTTCATCTTTTGAATCATAGATGGATCTGTTGATAGAAAAGTGCATTGATATTTATTAAAAATATTGATACTGCTGAATATGCTATACTTTACGCAATTAATTGTTGTAATAGCGCCATTAATTAGCAGATGACAGGCCCACAATATAATCTATAATTTATTAATTTAAAAATTTCAATAGATGTAGCTGCTTGTAATGGCTGTATTATCTACTAGAAAATAATTTAGTTTAAATTAGTTTACTAATTTAACTATTTTCATGTAGATGTCGCTAATTAATTACATTGTTTACATTCATTACCATTTTTACCGTAATTAATCATTATTTACATTATTTACGTAATTGCACAACACTGCTCACAACATTAGAAGCACTTTACCAGAATATATCCATGATAGGAAAGGTACGACTAAATACCTCGCTAAAAGAAACGCAAACCAAGTGAAATAAGGAAATTCAAGGAACAGATTTGCTAACGTAACGCCAGGAATCTCACTAAAGACTTTCACCGAAGAAGTACAGCAATCAAAGACGGGAATGAAGAATGGCTTATGTTCTCTTCTATGACTATCCATTAGAATAATTGCTCCTCCAGGTAAAGAGGTTTGCGTCGAATATTCCATAATGGAGGAAGAACGTAGTAGATTAAAAAATAGAAAGGCTCCCAGTCTCGACAGAATCCACGCAAAATTGAATAAGCTCGGAAGCGCAACTCTTGCATCATATCTATACTGGAGAATTGGAATACCATGCTCATATACACAAAATAACCTACCGTCTTAAATGTGAAGTATTGGATAATGTTGTACTTAACAGACTCATCCCTCTCGCCGAAAACATCATTGGAGACTATCAGTGTGGTTTTGTCCCAACCGATAAACCGCTGTTCAGTGTTTCATCATGAGGATGATTTTGAGAAAATGTTGAGTATAGCTATACATCAACTATATATAATCTACCAGCAGGCATATGACTGTATCAATCGCGAAGGCCTATGGGTCGTGCTCATGTGTCTATGAATTCCAGAGAAACTCGTTTCTCTGTATAAATTAAAAATGCATGGGTCTGCATGTAGAAACGTAATCGAAGGAAGTGTATCAGACTTCTTTGAGATAATATCTGGTGTTCAACAAGGGGATACACTAGCGCCTGTGCTATTTAATTGGTCGCTCGAGTACGTGGTGAGGAAAATCAACATCGAAACTTCGTCATATTTAATAAATCAGGCCAAATCAACCCAAGAAAACTTGGTTTGAAGGTACAAATAAACGTCCGAATCCAATTAAAGATGCGCAAAAAGAGTATCGGATTCGTATGAATCTCGAGAAAACAAATTCTTGGAGACAGCGATATCATCGGACTCATCAAATCCAATCGAGTCAGATTTCTGGACCATGTTGCAAGGTCCCTCAAACAACGTATGATAAACAAAGTGTTCCAACCACAACCAGCCGGAGATCGGTCTATAGGAAGAATCCGACTGCGCTGGCGTGACAATGTCGAACAAGACCTGCGGATAGCGGTACAGGGCAGAAATCAATTTTTTCTCAGTTTATAACTCACATGTTAACCAATTACATTCTCAGGAGTAATCTATTCTTCACTACTTTAAATGTTTGGATAAATATTGTGATTGAATTCAACGCTTTATTTGGTTGTTTATTGGAGCTTTATTTAGAATAATTAATAACATTAACCAAGCACAGGTATTGGACTTAGTCCTACGCCGGTTGTGTTTGGCATTATTCGAGAAGTGTATTCTTTACTATGGAGGCTATTTTTGCAACAGAAATTGTTGCATTATTGGTTGTAAACTACCGCATCCCTGTGCCGTTGTCTTCTAACGGTCACGTGACGGTAGTTTAGTTCCTGATAATATATAACAAGTTCCTATATCCAAGGAAAATAACAATGACACAATTTGTTTATTTGTATTCCTGAAATCTACTCCAGGCGAATCCATTTTCTCACGAACTTAATGGCATCACATGTTCAGTGTCTGTTCTGTAGCTAAACTGAAATTTGGTCAAGTCACCAGACCTTACAATTGTTACTTTGCTTTGTCCGCTTTTTGGGAAACACACATTCGCTTAGACTTGAGCCGAAGGTATGGACTTGGTTAGAAGAGTCGCTACATTACCGCTTCCGTGTAAGTTCTGCGCTAATACTAAGCCAACTTTGGATAGACACGACACCCTTGTTGAGATTACTAATTACTTTCTCAAGGTGGTTTCCCACAATAAGAACCGTAAAACTATCCGCTAAATCAGCACGATTCTATAGTTGAACTTTCATTTTTCTCACCGTAGTAATTATTTGAAGCTAACTTGGCGAGTAAAAGACTTTCTATAGCTTTTCCGGTGAATTTTTTTTAATCGTCTTCTGGACTACTTCTTTCACTAATATAATTGTTAATCGTTGAGTGTACTTTTCTAAACGTAAAGTTTATCAGCGATCCTTATTGCAGGTTGTAATCATTAATCGCGGCCTCCCTGGGTGATGGTAAATATATATATCAGGCGGTAGCGATGACAAGCAGAGAAAATTCTGTTTATAGTCATGTATACTAATGTCACTGCGAGTCAATGGTATCCTAAAACCAATGCCAAATCGGTGTCCGTTCTAGAAACGTTAGAGGTGGTTGAAACAGGCCTATCTTGTACCATCAACACACGCAAAAAATGGATTGAGCGATACTTTCACAAAAACTTTCAAGTTATGAAACCTTAACAAAGGCCACGCATTATTTTATCGGATTCATCACTATAAAGATGAGAATATGGAACGCGCTAAGCCTTTTAAGGCCTGAAGATCTTCAGAACTTTCGAACCAGGCGGAAATTTACCCATTAGACGTACCTGCACCTGGAGAGCATAGATGGTCATAATATCACCAATGACTACACTCTTCACTACAACGGCCATCAAAATGTAGGAGAATTTGGAGAATTTGTGCCGTAACATATCAACGACTTCCGCCCTGTCAATAATCGGAAATGCATGATTAGATTACGCACAATAAGTTTTAATATCCGAATTGTTAATCACTAACCAAAGATAAATCGAATGTTGTGAAAGATTTGGAAGAGACATTCCAGCAGTATAGCTGTTAGATCTTACAGAGGCACCGATATTGGCAGTAATCGTGATTTTCAAATACAAGTGCAAATTATCATACACATTTAATAAACAAGCAAAGAAGATCGCGCTGGATCAGAAGGGGTTACATGAGGAATGGGAAATCGCACTCACATGTCCTGCATAACAAAGATGACCGAATCAAATGTGAAAATTAGCGTAGCATTGCTCTGTTAAACAACGCCCACAAAGTGCTTGCTAATGTTGTACATGCCAGAATATTCGAAATAACTTTGCTGTGAGACAAGGAGATACAATCGCGCTAGAGAGAGAGAGAGAGAGAGAGAGAGAGAGAGAGAGAGAGAGAGAGAGAGAGAGAGAGAGAGAGAGAGAGAGAGAGAGAGAGAGAGAGAGAGAGAGAGAGAGAGAAGGAGAGAGAAATCATTATTGGCGTGGCGACATGAATTTCCGTTTGGTTATGAATAACCACCTTTTTTAAAGCTCTAATATTGTCATGATCCGGTGCCTCTGATTGTCTATAGTAGTGGAAATAGCATGGCTTACGGGTGAGTTTCATTCAAGTACAGCTCTCCTTGGTTGGTTACCTAGGAGACAGTGTGTTGACTATAAGTTTGAGCAACACGGATCAGGTTAGTTAACAGTAACTTCTTAATGGCAAGTTTATATGTTGCCTACAAGACTTTCCATCAACTTCAATACATAATTCTGGGAAACGTACGTGTTTGCTAAAATATTTCTATGGACACGGCTCCAAACCTGGTTGTTCTAGAACAGCCCCACTCAATTGTCCGACAATTGAAGTCACTTTAGGAATCGCAACTGACGTCTTCCTAGTTTTTTCAGTCTTATATAAAATTCTTGATACATTAACGTATAAATCGCTAAGAATTAACACGTCTATCTTCAGTTCGCAGAACATCTTAATTAGGAGTTAGTAGTTAATTAGTTGTACAAATTTAATTTCGTAAGACTTTTATTGCCCACTGGCATGATGAAATCAGGCTAGACCCTTATGATCTCGATCGTTTATATTCTTTATCTTGAACGAACGAGCTATTCATTACCATTTTTACCGTAATTTAATTCAGTGAGAATTAATCATTATTTACATTATTTACGTAATTGCACAACACTGCTCACAACATTAGAAGCACATTACCAGAATATATCCATGATAGGAAAGACTTACTTACATGCCTTAGAAATGTAATACTGCCCCCACATCTGCTGCAATAATCAGGCTATATGCGCATTTGCATTTAGCCCTCCACTAAATGCAATTTAAAAAAAAATACTCAATAAAAGGATTAATAATTTTCTGAAACGTTTAGAGTGCCTAAAAAATTTGACCTGTGACTTTGACTCGTCGTGGACAAAATACATGCAAATGAGTCTGCCATATATCTGGCCATATATCAACTTTAGTCATCTGCCTAATCTTTCTAACTGAAATTGTTGCGGTCTTTTACTAGTATTTTGATAAGGGTTCTACCTGGGAAAGGATGAAATTAGTATTGCCTGATGAACATTTTTATTTTCCCTGAAATGAAAAACTGGGATCGCTTTACGCATTTTTATCTTCTAACAGTTTTTGGTTCTAGTATACTTCCTCTGTGGTTAAAAACATAAATCTTCGAGCATGGGCGATAATCCTCTGAACTTGTTTGTGGTAAATTAAACACGAAGCTCAGATAAACCTAAGAACGAGTCATGATTTTCCAAACGTGAATCCTTGCTCGAGCTACCTTAAGATTGTAATACTTTGGGTATAAACCAAGAACATTTTAATATTTTTGCCTAAAGGGTCCCCTTTAACAAAAGGGATATATATTTTAATATATCAACAAACGATTAGATTAGATACACACATGTCATATTCATGACAGTTTTTTAACTTTAAAATTAAACGAAAAAAATAGAAGATTTTACATTTTTAATTAAAATATGAATTTGTGTCTCTCTAATCCATGGCATCATTCAAATAGAATTAATCGCAGGAAATTGTATGTGAAATGTACGTGTATGATGTGGGATGAGATGGAAGATCGCGTTGGGTGTGTAATGTGTTTTAAAAACTATACACCAAAAAAACAAACTTTGTGGTCGCTTAATTAAACATAGACAAAGCTTTTATGAATTTTTATCATAATTTTCCCCGCCGTCTCTCCAAACTTGCTAATTGCTTCGTGTAACAGGATCTTCATTATATACGTATTATCTTTCCCAAAAAAATACTATCGTAACACAGTAAGTAGAGTTCCTTTTCAGATCCCATTTCCGTGCTCAAAAAATAAAATAAAATTGTTATCGTATAAAGTTTTTCCTTTGCGAACACAACTACAACTTAGATACTCGTACATACATACCTACATATACATATAGCAAGTAGTTTTTCCAAATATCGAGCGAGCATATCATAAAGAAGGATTAAATAGTAACAATAGCATAAATGTGTGTGGTGTACGTGTGTGTGTGTGTGTATATACTTGAGGAGGTTGTATATAGATATGTTTTATGTTTAACAATAAATTTTTCATTTTTATGTACCAGGATATATGCACGAGGAATAGAGTAGGGAAATCTAATAACTAACAACAATAACAACAAGCAGAAGCAGCAACAACAAAAACGAAGCAAAAATATAAAAATTAAATTATATAATAATAGAATGAAAAGTATAATCATTAGGATATCATTAGAAGGAAAATTTAATTTAAAATTTACAAATAAAAAACAGGCATTATTATGGAAACAATAGAACTTTTGTTTTGTTATGATTATTTTCATGTTTTGAGCTTTTTTTATAATGTGTGTGTGTACATACAATT
This sequence comes from Nephrotoma guestfalica, assembly GCA_963691935.1. Lineage (NCBI taxonomy): Eukaryota > Metazoa > Arthropoda > Insecta > Diptera > Tipulidae > Nephrotoma > Nephrotoma guestfalica. Next base: position 52,569,888 of record OY829913.1, on the reverse strand, counting down.
TTTGTACATATTTTTTTGGGGGAAAAGTTTTTTTTTTTTTGTAAAGTTCTTGTTTATATAAGCTCTACTGCAATATCCACATAACAAAACGAAACTTTCACTGCGAATTGTTTACGGTACGCGAAAGCTCTAATTATAGCACGAGTCACATAATTTTCGGGCCATATTTAAATAAAGTTCTGTATTGTTACGAGTTTCGGGCGTTCAATATGGATTCCTACTCGAATTTATAAATAAAACACTCATCGTTCAATTTCCAAATTGTGTATATACCAACATCTTAATGACTTCTTCAACCGGGATTGGTACGAAAGCCCGAATTACAGAAACCCGAATTATCAAAAACACGACCTTTCCCGCATTCCAAATTCCGCTTTTCAATATCTCGCTTTTCAAAATGCCGCTTTTTAAAATCCTACTTGTTAAAATCTCGGTTTTGCTAAAATCTTAAAAAATCGTGTTCGTCATGCCAGCCGGAACCAAACCAACTATGGCAAGAGTATGCACGATGCATTGTGCACTATATATTTTTCAGTCGAAATCTTATAAATACAGCACAATATAATTTTTTGCTAGAAACCTTATAATTCCAGCAAGAACCATACTCTCTACAGCCAATCTAGCTATGGCGCAAGAATCACGATGGATGGTGCATTATAATCCATTAAACCTTATAATTTCAGCCAAAACCTGATAAAGCCAACCAAAACCATACTACAGCCAAACCAACTATGACACAAGTAGCACGATGCATATTGCATTATTGATCCATTGCATCATAAATCCAGCACTTTATGATTTTTCGGTAGAAACCTTCTAATTCCTCCCAGAGCAATACCCTCTACAGCCAAACCAATTATGACACAAGTAGCATGGTGTATTGTACTTCATTGTGCCTTATATAATTTTTCAGCCAGAACCTTATAAATCCAGCACAATATGATTTTTCGCTAGAAATCTTATAATTTCAACAAGAATCATACCCTCTACAGCCAAACTAACTAAGGCACAAGAAGCACATTGATGGTGCATCATTGTGCACTATATCATTTTTTAGTCGGAACCTAATAATTCCAGCCACAACAATTCCACAGCCAAACCAACTATGGCACAAGTAGCATCATTGTGCACTACATAATTTTTGCATTATGCATCATTGTACACTATATAGTTTTTCAGACTGAACCTTATAAATCCAGCACAATATGATTTTTCGGTAGAAACCTTATAATTCCTACAGAAATAATACCCTCTACAGCCAAACCAATTATGACAAAAGTAGCACGATGTATTGTACTTCATTGTGCTTTCTATAATTTTTCAGCCGGAACCTTATAAATTCAGCACAATATGATTTCTAGCTAGAAACCTTATAATTCCAACAAGAACCATACCCACTACAGCCAAACCAACTAAAGCACAGGAAACACATTTGATGGTGCATCATTGTGCACTATATTATTTTTCAGTCGGAACCTTATAATTCCAGCCAAAACCTGATAAAGCCATCACAACAATTCCACAGCCAAACCAACTAAGGCACAAGTAGCATCATTGTGCACGACATAATTTTTGCATTGTGCATCATTGTGCTTTATATAATTTTTCAGCCAGAACCTTATAAATCCAGCACAATATGATTTTTCGCTAGAAACCTTTTAATTCCAACAAGAATCATACTCTCTTCAGCCAAACTAACTAAGGCACAAGAAGTACAATTGATGGTGCATCATTGTGCACTATATCATTTTTCAGTCGGAACCTTATAATTCCAGCCACAACAATTCCACAGCCAAACCAACTATGGCATAAGTAGCATCATTGTGCACTACATAATTTTTGGATTGTGCATTATTGTACACTATATCATTTTTCAGACGGAACCTTATAAATCCAACACAATATGATTTTTCGGCAGACACCTTACAATTCCTGCCGGAGCAATACCCTCTACAGCCAAATCAGTTATTACAAAAGTAGCACGATGTATTGTACTTCATAGTGCTTTATATAATTTTTCAGCCGGAACCTTATAAATCCAGCACAATATGATTTCTCGGTAGAAACCTTATAATTCCAACAAGAACCATACCCACTACAGCCAAACTAACTAAGGCACAAGAAACACATTTGATGGTGCATTATTGTGCACTATATTATTTTTCAGTCAGAACCTTATAATTCCAGCCAACACCTGATAAAGCTAGCCACAACAATTCCACAGCCAAACCAACTATGGCACAAGTAGCATCATTGTGCACTACATAATTTTTGTATTGTGCATCATTGTGTAATACAAAAGAGACAATAGAGAGGCTGAGGGAATGTTTTGCTCGTTTCAACTTTCCAAAATCTATTGTATCAGATAACGGAGGACAATTTACGTCATCTGATTATGAGGACTTTTGCAAATTAAATGGAATACATTTTGTTTTAACGGTCCCATATTCGCCCGCTTCTAGGGGTGCGGCAGAGAACGCAGTCAAAACATTTAAATCTGGATTAATTAAAGCGTTAAAGGATCAGAATAACAATAAAGATGTAAGTCTAACTACATTAATGAATCGACATTTACATTATTACCGCCGAACGGAGCATTCAACCACGAAGGAGGTTTTTCAATCGAAAAAGTAGAATGCGTTTTAATCAATTATTGCCGAGCGAAGGACAATTACAATACCCAAACCAAGCCAAAAATGTTCAAAGTAGAGGAGGAGGTAATCGCGAGATTAAGAGATTATCGCGTTCCTCTTAAAAAGCCTTGGGTTCTGGTAGAAACTAAAAAAAGTCTTTGGTGGGGGTGGCATTCTAATCAACTTATGGAGATAGCTGTCTCGAATAATTATAACTTTGCTCATAGTAGGTCAGTGGTTGCCGAGTAACAGGGCCGGTCGGATTCTCATGATGTGTTGGATGGTCAGCAGAGTAGAACCACAGAAGAACGCAATGACGAAATATACTATAGACGAACAGACTGAGCTGGCAGTCGAAAAACAGTCACGGGATACAATTCGACTTAGCTGGTCAACAAGAAAAACAAAAGCCCCAGTGAGGTTAAAATTTATAATTTCGTTAAATAAAACACGATAATTTTTAGGAGATAACAAAAAATGGGTCTTTATTATATTGCACAAGGCGGAGACTGAAACTAGCAAAACTACAACTGAAATACGCAAATATATATGTGCAATGCACGAGAAAAGTATTAATTAGTTACAATGCTAGAACAAAGGTGTCGTTCAATACATTGCTCTGCTCTAAGTTTTTTGTTTTTATATAATTCTAAAGGTCGCTCTATCTATATAGCTATTGACAAAATTGAACTAACGAATTTATAAATTTTAACCTCACTGGCGCTTTTGTTTTTCTTGTTGACCGTCTAAGTAGAATTGTATCCCGTGACAATTCTTCGACTGCCAGCTCACTCTGTTCGTCTACTATATCAACCGGATTAATGTGTTTCGTCATTGCATTCTTCCGTGGTTGTACTCTGTTGACCATCCAGCACATTATCAAGCCAGCCAGAACCATACTACAGCCAAACTAATAATGACACAAGTCGCACGACGGAACCTTATAAATCCAGTACTATATTAAAAATGCATAAATCTATGAAAAATCCTCCAGTAAAAGTGACCAGTTTGTTTGTGCTATAGTTGTCCGATTTGACAAAACGTTCTCGGCAACAATTCCATTTATTTTCATTTATTTCCTTCAATCTTGCCACCCGGATCGCTTTTAATACTTGTTTAAGATTGCTGACGTGTTCATCAAATGCCAAGTACAATGATATCATCCGAATAAACCAAACATGTTTCCCAATTTAAGCTTCTTAGAACTAGCCCAATTAATCTCTCAAATGTATCATTTTCTGCTAAATTTCGCTTTCTCTCTATCATCAGGATGGATTGGTGCTTGACAATATCCGCTTTTCAGATCCAATGTACTGAAAATCTTGGCCCCTGACAAGCGTGTCCAAGGTGCCGCCAATGCCCGGTAACGAATAACTGTCTTTCTTCGTTTAATTTGGGGTTCTCAACGCAAAATCGTGTTGTAACATCCTTTTTCTGGACAAAAACCACTGGCAAACTACATGGGCTACTAGCCTCTATCACTCCATCACTCCATCACGTTACATTTTTTAGTTAACTCGATTGTCTCCTGCGGCTTTGGGAGCGCTCCTCGTCTTATTCATCATCCTTAAGAGCAAATACATCGGCTAATTCATCCAGTTGCTTGATGTTTTATCGACGACATTATCTCGACTAGCAGTTGGCAATATAGTTGATCCCCTCAGTTGTGCCATGGCCCCTTTCCTGATTACATTTGTTGATGAACTCATGTATTTCACTAAGGTTCCCGCACATAGCAACCTGTTATTTTGGACATTCGTAGGCGTCACAACTCTCATCTAGGTATCACCAAGGCGACCGTCAATTTTCGCATAGATGAATTTTTGCATATCGGTGGAATCTCGACCCTGTCTTCGACTATAACTCGCAATGCATTTTGTTCACTCCACATTGCACCATTTTAGCATCTGCGGTGATTCAAATCCACGACCATCTGGTATCCAAGCTACTATAAACCGTATTCCACCGAACGTTACTGGACACTCTACTATAACGATCGTACTCACCTGTTGATGTTAACAAATTATACCTGCTTCCTCAGTAACACCTATATGTGTCACTGAGTGCATTCACGCTGTGCCAATACGCCAATAACAGCGATTTTTGTAATCCGCCGCTAGTTGTATGATTTCAACGGTGCTTCTAAGGCATTTTCGCAATACCACCAGCTTATGCATCTCCTGATGTAACTTAGTTTTCATTTCTTCAGGTTTCTTGCCTCGTGATGCGAGTTGCCGGTGAAGAGTACTATGTTGCTTATAATCCCTCATGTAATGCCCGGGTTGTTGTCATCGGTAACAACGAGACTGGGAAGGCGATCGTTTTCTTCCTTTACCTCGAAAAACTGGCCGTGGTTTCCTTATCTCTTCTTTAATAAGAGGCTTTGTTTGTGTGATATCCTCCGAATCCAGCTTGTGCAACTGTATTGTGTCAGTGGTTAAACTTGCTCTCGCTGCCTCATATTCTAACGCCATCGTCAATAGTTTATTCATGGTTTTACCTCTTCAATACATCTGGGTCTCTGGGTCACGCTGCGTTGCCGTTTGAACTGCATGTTAAAATTTTCGGATGCTATTTCGCTGTCAAATATCGGAGGTTAAAAATTTCCCTTGAGGTTCCACCAGCAACTGGTACGACTTTCACCTCTACAGATGGTAAGAGGAGAACTTAGCTCTTTAATTTGAAAATCTTGGATACACTGGATTTTCGAATTGTGCACTTTGTTCCTTCATTTGGAGTAACAGCTTTTTCTGTTGTTCTGAGTAGGCGGCTGTACTGAAATGGTTGTTACCGTTTGATTCATTGCTCCGATTCCCTTATTTTTTACTTCTTCGTCGTAGAGCTCGACGTTCTGCTCATCGTTTGGCGTAGTGTCCAGTTTCAGCGTCTTCCTCCATGGCGCGCGCAACTGCTGTGATGTAAAGGTATTTAGGTTTTTCACCATTGTTGGTATCTGCAAAATCCTACTTCTAACGCCAAATGTTACGAATTTTAGGCGTTTGATACGGATTCGGTACTCGTGATTTTGCAAATAAATCAGCTTTTCAAGTTAGAAATTTTATTTTCCAACACCTTTAATTTCTACAGCAATTTACTAATTTCACTCGATTATAAGTGCGCACTAATTCGCTTTTACTGCTCACTACTTTTGGCATTTTCTAATTTTAGACTGACTGGCCATGTTCACTGGTTAAATTACAACTGCGACGTCCCAAATCGCTGTTCAAGATGATTCCTTATCTCTTCACTGGTGATGTACGCGTTTTGCAATTGTAAATCCATTTCATGTAGTTGTGTATTACGCAAACGTTCACGTTACAAATGCTCCTGTCTTGACGATTATTCGTATCGTTATTGGCGAATAACGGAAAATACAAAGATTTTTACTACTAACCCCGGTAGGCAAGAATTCTATTCAGAAGAACTTAAGATCAACACCACTGAAATGAATGAAAATGTTGCGTATTAGGTTGAAATTTTGGATTCTTTATGCATTGAAACAGTGAACCTTGAAAGACAACCTACCCCCTTTTGAAATGAATGGAATTACAATGGATTGCGCCAATTATGATTTAATGTGTCAGGCAGCAGCTATCTGATTTTAGTGATACAAACCAAAATGGGACTGTGGGAAAAAATAATGTTGTCGTTAAGCGGAGTATTAAGAGGAACAACACTAATTATGCTCGTAATGTAACAAAGGAAAATCGAATGAAGGGATTGAACTACCAAGGGTACGAACTTTCAACCACTAAGTAAGTAAAATATGGAATAGAAAGGCAAAAATAACGTTAGGCCAAACATGCTTGTCCTGTTTTTGTCAAAAAAGTAAATTGAGAAGCTGTTCAATTTTTAATCAAACGTTGCGAGAACAAATGTTCAATGAATTCTGGAAAATAACGTGGGTTCCTAAAAAACGGCTTTATACGAAGGGTACATCTAGAAGAAATCAAACTCTTTCGTATCATTTAAAACCGATAATAGACAGTTGCTGCAAGTATGCTAAAAAAAATCTCAACCCGCTGGACATAAAAGAAAAAATGATGCGCACATGGTTAAAAAATTGTTTGCCCCACTGGCAAAAAAATCCGGCAAAAAACGGAAGGAATATTTACGTATGTTTAAAACATTTACTGATAATGAAGGGCGACTAGCACATTTCAAACAATTCTTTGAGTCATACCCAAAACTTGTTTTGCTGACAATTAGTGACAGCAAAACTTCTTTATACAAGAATGAATACGTTAAAGAATTTTGAAAGAAAATATAGAACCTTTGTCCATCAGATCCTTCTTCGATTTTATTAAAGAATTTAGTTATTCTGTTTTCAAGCCGCGCAAAGCCCAATGCAATTTCAAGTTGGCAACTTACAAATTGACAAATACAACGATCATAGAAATCGGGTACGTAGAGCGAGAATTGAAATGGAAACTGATCATAAATTGGCAACGCAAGGTTTATTAAAAATGTTTTGTCTGGATGTGCAAGCTGTGAAACTGTGTCCTCAACTGGACGCAAGTGCGCAATACAATAAAATGAAGGGATGAAACACAACTCTTGTTTTGCCACTATCATCTGTAATCTTATTAAAAATGTAGTTGGGCTAGATAATGCAAAGATCCCCATAATATTGGGAGTACAAATTAATTCGGTCGGTTTTTTTAATTTTAAAAATAGTAATCAGAAGGAGCAATGTCCGGAGAATACAGCGTGTGCGGTAAAATATCTCACTTGAGCATTTCCAAATACTGTTTTACGACTTTTGCAACGTGGGGCCGAGTGTTGGCATGCAGTTGTTCACGCCTTTCCTCATATTTGTAGCGGCTCGTAGTACACAACGCCTCTTTCGTCCCACGATCGATCGCAACGATTGACCGGGCAAAGCGTAGTATTTTTTCCTCTTGGGATTATCGTAGAAGATCCACTTCTCGCCACCAGTCACTAAAAACTTCCACAAGCATTCGATGTGCTTCAGCTGCACGTTTTTTCCAATTAAAACAAAAAATCAACACTTCCCGCAAATGCTGTTTAGTTATCACAAAATCCGACATATGTACTCAACACCGTAAAAAACACTTGTTGCATAAAACTCAAAACAATGCAAACTGAATGTTAACGGCAGATGTCTAATATGTCTGCAACAACGGAAATCAGATGTCACTATAAAAAATGTATTATAGCCAGAGCCACTTTTTGAAAACGGACCGAATTAATTTTTATTCCCAATAATTTATTCAGATGGATGGGGCTATCAGAATCGGAGTGAAGTGCTTGCCAATGTCATTTTCAATCTATCGACAAAGTTGAACCTAATCATGGAGCAAAAATATTTAGAGAAGGGGCATACCCAAAACCATTGCGATTCAACCCATTCGTTAATTGAACGAAAAGCAAAAGATGCTCGGAAAAAGCCCGTCCCTCTTGATTATGATGAGGCTGATCTTAAGAAGTATAAATCTTTAAGACCGGGTAATAAATTGTTTGATTATGTTAAAAGTCATCAATTTAATTTTGCTTCTGTTATTTCAGGAAAACTTTCAGGAGATTCAACGGTGAATCAATTGAGGTGTCTCCGGTGAAATTTTGAAGACGAATACGAATTGCTTTCTCAACGTAGTAAGGCTACAACATTATACCGGGAACCTAGTCGAATGTATTGCGAGAGTTTGTCTATTTTGCAGACTAAGTTTAACCAGAGACAACCTGAAACAGATATTTCATCCAGTGTAAACGTAAAAATTTAAACTGCGCATACATTTTCTGTAAATAGTTGAACACAATCAAAAATATTTTGTGCGTCTTACGACCTATTCGCAATAAGCCATCGATTTGTCCTATTCACGAACTGACGAACATTGCCGTGCCTTAATTTAATTAGAGATATAACTAGATATTTGTAAGACAACACTAATCCATTATGCCAGTTAGCCGTATAATATTCTTGACCGAGGGGTCCACGAAGACGTCTATTGAATACTAATTTTATGAGATATTAGAATTTTTTAAATAATCCGGGATCAATTTAAATGTTAAACCGATTATAAAACGAAAACGATATTTCCCAAGGTACTCTAAATACGCAGATTAACTCAATTATTTTTAATAAACCATCGGTAATACCGTTTGTAATGTAAGTAAAGTCAATGAACTGTACCTAATAATCAATAACCATGCCTACCCGATAATCCGAATCCTTAACAATTATTAAAGTGGTTTCTACCCAAAATCTATAAACCATATACCTTTCCTTATACGTATACATAATTTTGATCCTGTTCCTAATGAATCATAATCCATTAGAGAATTGAAATTAATAAAACAATATAAAGGGGTAGATCGTATATGAGTACACAAAAGGCAAACACAATAATTCGACTAACTATCTGTATAAAACTATTTGTACATTATCCTAGGCCATATAGGTATTATCGAAGGACATATATAGAACACAATATTGCGGTATAATGCTTTTGCGAGTGTTAATGTGCAAAATCTATTAAACGTATGCTCAAATAATCCTTTTTTCAAGTATAACCCAAACCAACCAACAATTGTTGGGAAACGAACAAAAACTATCTGCAGTAGTGGTACACACACCTACAAATCTAGATACAGAAAGACCACAGTACCATAAAAATTTTTGATCCTGAATACCTATCAATATAATACTGAACTCTGCTGCCGCCGCATCCAAATACGTGTGAGTTAAGTAATTTAATTAATTTCCATTAAATAAAAAAAGTAAAAATTATTTGCAACAACAAAAAGATTTTCAATTTTTGCCCGAGACAATGATGGAAAATGATTTTTTGTATATGGATGAGGGTGGATCAAAAATTTCCCCCACACTTTGCCGCTGCATCATTCGTATCGATATAATTTTTCGGTATGGAATGGAATTTTTTATTTATCTTAATCATTTTGATAAAAACTAAATACACGTACTATTTGTATTGTAGTTGTTGTTGTTGTTGTTGTACTAAATTCTAGATATAACATCGACATACCTAGGATAGATCTGTACATACATATGTGAATGTGAATCATATTAATGTTGTTTTGTTTGATTTTTAATAAAAATTAATTGGATTCATTACCATTAGTGTGTATCCCCCCTAATATAGATAAAACAAATTTTTTTTTGAGATGGGATTAAATTGGTACACGCTGAATGTTATTTAGCTGATTTGGGGTTGTATTTACGTTATATATTTAACTCCCGCACTCTAAGTTAAATTCCCAATTATTTTCTAGAGAACTCCTAGTTTCAAAAATTTCGTAAAATTATATTTGGCCAACCCTTGTGCTCGTAGATTTGCATTTCGGGATTCGTTAGTCACTCTACTCAGACAGCGTGTTCGATCAGTGGTTTAGAGCAAATTGTCGGTCTTCGGTCGAAATCACAAAAAAATCTCGGGTCCAGCAACCCACTTTGTATAGGCACTGGCAGTTTTATTTGAGTTAGTTTTGTTTATAGCACAACTAACGTTTTTTTTTAAATTTAATTATATAAATAGAGCTCAAAAGCTCAGAACGAAAATGAAACGAATGATCTGACAACAATGTTTCCAAAACTTTAGCTCGGTCACTTATCAAGCTTTTCTTTAATCAAGAAACTTGCACTTGACATTATTCACATAATTTCCTGCCACTTCCTGGTCCAAATCCTGACAATTTCAAGCCTTGCAAATCACCTCCGACACTATCTTGTGAATGGCCAAGGAGTGGAGAGAATCGAAGAAGCATTCCTGTTCCGGTCACCGATACTTGACTTACAATCTAGACATTCGCCCTTCTACCAAGAAGGCCTGCGGGAGCTGTAACAGGATAAACTGGGGCATAAACAAAGAAATGGCATGGAAAGTCTGACCTTTGGAGGCCCTAAGCCGCCAAAGACAATGCAGAACTGAACTGCATGCATGGTGAATGCTATAATGAGTGCCTGCAACCGTTTCTAAATGTTGTAGTAAGGCAGTAAATTAGCAAAGTGCAGGGCAAGCCGTATTCAGCGGGACTAGGAACTTACCAGAGAGTATGTAAATAGAACACCTTTCAATAATGCCGAAAGAACTATGAAAGCTCAGGATTGCAACGCCTATAATGAAAAACTTGAAATGTATAGAGAACTGAAGAAGGCACAACAGAGGTAAGGAAATGTTCTGTGATAAAATGAAAGTGGTTTACGAGATTTTTTATCTTAGGCAGATTCTCCCTGCTAATCCAACCACTCTCAGTAATTTGCTTAGACCGGATTGATCAAGAACACCTTCAAGTGTGGAATTGTTGAAGATTGTTATCGAGACTCACTTCGCAGGATATGAAACGAATCAGGTTGGCGAAAAACGGGTTTAAGCCATTTAAAGCATTTAAGCATCATTCCAATGGCAATGGAGAACAACAGGTTATTTTCCATTCGCCCGAGATAGTCTTCCTAGGGTGGTTAAAAATAATATATCAATAAGGTATTTATTTCGAAAGCGGGGTAAAATTCACACGGCTAGCCAAAGGACCTTAGACTCATAACTCTATTCCCCTTTCTTCTGTAAACTATGGAAGGAAAACCACAGATAAATCACTAGACTTTGTAGGTGGGGGTGCTCGATAGCAGCTCTGATAGCTTTCTAAAAAAAATTACAGATATGATTAAAGAGATAAGGGAAAACACTGTTTTAATCTTCATCAAATGAGCCAGCCGAAATGGATATACAGAGCTGGTATAATTTACTTGGAAATACAAAATATTGCATGTTGGCCCTGATCAATGCTTTAAATGGCACTAAGCTCATCTTTACGATAAAGCGAGATTTCCAATGGTCATTGAAAACAGATGGGGTTTGAAACCACAGTTGGTACACTGGTTCTACACAGCCGTAGTACACATGTACAGGGTGGGCTATAAGTCACTGAACGTTGTATGTATTTTTGATATAATTTTGTTATTTTGTATTTTTTGTGCTTTTTATTTTTCAGCATTAGAAACAATGTTTGGGAGATTCAGTAGCCATGTATACGATTGAGGAACGAGCAAAAATTGTTGAGTTTTATTTTGCTAGTCAAAATTCAATAATTCAAACCCAAAGAAAATTTCGAAATGTTTTTAAGATTTTTTAAGATAAGATTGAAAATGAAAAAAATTAGAATGACCAGTGAAGCGCATTTCTATTTTAGTGGTCATGTTAATAAGCAAAATTTTAGAATCTGGGGCACTGAAAACCCAAGAGTGGTTCAACAGCTTCCGTTGCATTCACTTAGAGTTACAGTTTGGTGCGGAGTATTAACAGACAAGATCTACTGCCCAAGACGAAGATGGCAATGCATTGACTGTAAATGGTGAGCGTTACAGGGCTATGTTAGAAAACTTTTTGTTTCCTGAACTTGATAATATGCAAGAAATGTGGTTTCAACAAGACGGTTTTTGCTAACCGTATCGTTTTACGGTTTGGAGATGTTAATTGGCCATCACGATCACCCGACTTAACACCACCAGATTTCATTTTGTGAGATTTTGAAAGATCGTGCAAATAAACCGCAAGGACTGCAGCAACTAAAAGACAACATAATAAATGAAATTGTTGCGATTGATCGCAACAATGGTGGGCTATGGCCCACCCTGTACTTAAAGTGCGGGGTGAATGTGTGATGAAGAACCCATAACCAATAATGCCATTTGCGTGAAAATGATAGTCAAGATGCAGAGAATAGCCTAAATGCACATTAGCCAGGCGATGAGGACGACATCTACAAGTGCTTAAGAGGTTAATATGGCTATGCGACTGTACTCAGTAGGTCTGTAGAACTGCCTCCTGACACTCGATGATAAAAGATTAGCTTAAAGAGAAGTTAGCGAATCGTGATTGCACTATCACTTCTTTATGCTTCGAAAGCAAGATTCGGACTGCCCGCCCTACCAGAAAACTGTGGTAAAGCGGTTTACTAAACTGAGGTGATAGCCATTGCGAAAGTCTAGACTTGGTTTAAGCCTCTCTGATCACTCAAATACAAGGCAAGTCTAGGGCAGATGAACGAGCTAGAGTCGCTTGTCAATCTGTCCAGTTTACCTTAACTGACAGAAAATGTGGGGAAAATTACTTAAGGACGATCTTCAAATTTAAAATACTTCGTTTATCGATGGCTTTTTTATAAAGCAGATCAATATTTCAAAGCTTTTTTGAAAGATGGAAGTTTAATAAATTTGATTATTCCAATTTTAGTACACCTTGTAATAGTTACATAAGTTTTCCAAATCTAGTGAAAGATGTTTGTTTCTCAAAGAATGCCTTCCTTTATGATTTTTGTATGACTGTTTGAAATTCGTTATTTAAATTTTTCCAGGGTACGGTAGGGGAGTATAGGGATATTTTATTCTTTGGGAGACTTGTTCACCTAGTGTTAGATAGTTAAAATATTAAGTATGACAACACTGTATGCAGTCGCAACCTACGCATATGTACAAATGCGGATGGGGTAATAATTGTATTTCCGAGTCTCTTTTTTTACATTTGCGGCAGCTAAAACTTTTAATTAATTGTACGAAGTATTATTTTCTAAGTTGTGAGTGATCATTTAAAAATCTAAGTATGCATTCCAAAAGTATTCATGGGGATACTTGATCCACTTTGCTGTGGAACAAACTTGATCAAATTTGTTACCTGCCTTGTTGATGATGAGACACCCCTAAAACTTACGGCAGTGATTTGATTTAAATGTTATGAAATTGAAACGACATGTTCGCGCTTAAACACCAAATCCAATTAATATATGTCAAGAACTAGATTATACAAATTTAAATATTTAGCACTGAGCAAGTTAAGCCATAGCTACCATCCATTCAAACAGGACAACTGACATATTAGTTAGCTATAACTAACAATAAAATCCTGGAAAACTGGAGAAATAATGAAGAAGCTGGATATGACCGATTGCATGGTTTCATGAACAGAAACTCTGCACTCATCATTAAGACTTATAGAGTCCAGTAGTGCCACTAGTTTTAACAAAACAAATTGCGCAAAAAAATTTCAAAATTTAAAAATGTTTTTGGCTGAACACAATTTTAAACCATAGGCTATTTGGAACGTCGTCGAAACTGGACTAATTAACGTACATTCGCCTAGAAAAGTTATTGCTCATAAAGGCGAGAAACGTGTTGGAAAAACCACTTGTAGTTTAAAAGGTCAGACTGTGAAAGTTTGCTGCGCTATCAATGTCATTAGAAATCATATACCATCTTTCATGACTTTCCCTAGAAAGGACTAACAGGATAGTTAATAGTCATTTAGACTGAAATTCGGAAAAATTATTTATTGGAGTTAGAATTAGAGGCAAATAATGCTTGCGATAATTGGATGCTTACTCATCCCGGTCGAGTACTTATTGCTATCCACTGGCATTTACTTCAAGAAATATCGAAAGGGGTTTCAGAGTCTCAGGTATTTGGCCTGTTTCAGAAAATTCACAGGAACTAATCAAAATAAACATGAAATGGCTTGAGAGGCTAATACTAATTCTCAAGAATTAGAACAACAGGATGCTTCAGAGGGAATCACGCATAGTCGACCAACAGTTCCCATAGTTGGAAGAGACGGATCAAAATGGACCAGGAGTTGCTGGTGCTGCTGATCCAAAACAATTGGAATTACAGATAGTGTCGGGTTGTTTATTGGTTTCTTCTACGTCTGGTAAGTACTTAATTCTCTCTACACTAGAAGCGATACGACGTTTTCCGAAAGCTCCGCCAACACAAATTACTGGTAGCGGTAGAAAGAGAACTCGTTCCGATATATTATCTTTAAGCTTGTGCTGCAGCTTCAATGCATTTTTTCAGATGTGGCACCTGAAAAAATGCATTGGAGCTGCAGCACAAGCCTAAAGAACAAGAAATTATAGATAAAGAAAGAAGAGCAGATTTGAGAAAATAGGAATGTCGATGAACAAAATATAGTATTAAAAAAAACTCGTCCAGATCATCGAAATGTCTGCAAATGACTGGGCAATAATGAATTTTGTCTTTCTCCGAGACAAACAAACTGCATCCCTTGACCATCAAGTACAAAAACCAACATTCAAAGGATAATTGGTTAAATTCGTAAAGAAACGAGATGATAAGATCTTTAAATGGCCTGAAAAGGAAGATTTCGGAGAAGTAACCACAACTAAATTATAAAAAAGTTACCGAATATAGGTTTCGGCCTAGTACTTAGCAAGTAGAAGTTATTTAGAATAGAGAAAGATAATCAAGTATTAGCAGTTGCGGAAGATATGATTACGGTATCCGGAAGACGTGATCCAGCTTTACTACAGATTGAAAATAATTTTCATTCTATATTGCAGTCTTTGGACAATTTATACCTTACATACTCCACAAAAAGTGTTCTGGTCTCCGCCATGGTTTAAAAACGACCACGCTTACCCCTAAATTATAATTATATACTCTCGGAGTTATTTCCATTCCATCGAGGTCAGTTATAAATCTCTGGTCACTCAGTTACAGTACTTTTTGGCGATCGCTTCCTTCTAGATTTTTCATCAATATGGAAGTATTTATAATTCCAATCCACAAGAATGGATATATTGTAAAATCTAACATCTATATCTATAGGCCAACAACGAAAATAACCGGCATCCCTAAACATTTCACTGTAAGAAATAATCTCACAGATTTTATTTCATACACTTTGAACGTATTGGAACGAGTTGATGTAAGCGACGTCGGCGAGAACTTGAGCAAATTTTGACGCATTGGAAGAAGATTACTGTCGATTTCAGTAAGCCATTTGACTGAGTGACACACAAATTCTCATTTAAATTTACTGTAGATAGAGTTGTATTCGTTCACTTCCTTTCGTTAGATCATCTATTTCAGTTTCGTCAAACGTTGCTTTGAAAAGAGTTCTCACATGATATTTTCCAGGGACATCAGAATAATGCCCCTCCTGGAATATCCCATCTACATTTGATGCCCATATCAAATAAAATACAGTAACCGAATCAAGCCACTGTATTTCTTCTTTCGGTTTGCTCATCGAGGATTTTTTCCTCATCGAACGATAGATCCTTTTCTCAAAAAGTTCAATATTAGAAAAATGTCTTGAAAGGTGACAACATTGTATCTTCCCAACCCCACGGCACCCTTTATAGATTCAAATAGAATTCCAAGACTTGGTGGTAGTCCGAGGCATTCTGATTTTCCATAAAACTATAAAAATAAATAATTTTAGATGGAAGCAGTTTATGCTGTATCATTATAAGAGCCATGCATGTGGTAACGGAATTATAAGGACAGAAAAAAACAAAATCCGCATCCGAGTACCTTATTATCTGTCCATCTAACCAGACAGCAGTACTGGATAGTTGGAGGAAGAAGCGGTGTACACAATAAAGTTAAGAGGTGCATTGTATGTTTCAAAAACAATGCAAGGGTTAGAAGCCCTTGCCTATAAATGATGGTAGATTTGCAGATAACTAAACCAAAAGCATCACAACCGATTACAACAAGCAAACAAAACGAGTAAGCGGGGTCAAATTTAGTAAAGAGTATCGCATTATTTATCTACATGTGGCGACAAATGCAGCTCAACCGGAAGACTGTAAGTAACACAAAATCGGCAAAATTCATATAAATGTCATATAAAATTTCATTAACGTTTAAAATTTGATTTTAAAGGGGAGCATCTGCTCGTGACAATTTCGACAAATAATTTTGTATAGCGCATTTATCGCAATCTGAAATCCACTCCGAGGAACCGCCACAGTCGATGATTTTATTAGCCATAGTCATTTGTTGACCCTGGTAGCAATCGTACGTTCATCCATCTCATTCACCAAAAACGTAAAACCAAATTTTGATTGTGGCCAATACGTATGCCAAAATGATAATTGTGCCTATTATTCGGATGCTCTCGTCGTTAAGGCCGAAAATGTATTGTTGATGAGAAAAAATTTTAGTAAAACCAAATAATCTCAACTGAAGTTTCTGCTGTCATCATATCCCAACTTTTTCGGTTCAAGTGTATCAGAGTTAAGCAAGTGTTGCATGGAAAAATTTGAAACGATTGGGTCAGTTCTAACCCAGAAGAGACTTGTCCGTGTTGGTGCAGTTAGTGAGAGTGTTGATCAGGATCCTTACACCTCGATTAGCCATCGTTCTCAGCAATTGAGACTTTAACGAAGCAGTTTACGGCGAATTTTGATCTGCATTTGTATGCATACAAGATTCAAGACCATGCGCAGCGCTGAACGTTCACAGAATGGGTCTTAGAGCAACAACCGGTGAATGATGAGGCGTCTGTTGGGTTCCATTAATGAAATAATTAAAATTGAAACTCCCAAAGATTATAATTTAAATAAAATTTTAATAACAATTTTAAACTGTTTATTTTGGGGTTTTGACCCGACCAAATATTTTCACTAACTAATTACAATTAAAAAATATATATGTATACCGAATTTTCGCGGTGGTTCGATAGATCATAAAAATGCTTATAGTTCGATCTATCATAAAAAATGATTTTATTGTTATAGTAAGAAGAAATGATTCTAAAGAAGAAAGACAGGGTCATGTCAACAAAGAGAATTATCGCATTTGAAGAGTTGAGAATCCAAGAGTGATTTTTCAACGAGCCACTGTTTGGTGCGCATTTTGGGCTGGCGAAGTGATAGAATCGTTCTTCTTCGAGAATGCGGCTGGCAATGCGCCCACCGTCAACAGCGTCCATTACCGTGAAATTATAAACAACTTCTACTAGCCTCAAATTACTGAAATGGATATCGACGAAACAATGGGATTACAGAAGACGAAATTTGAAGGATGAGTTATCTTGCACCACGGCAATGTGAATTGGCCACCAAGATCATGCGACTACGCTCCGTTGAATTTCTTTTGAAATTGAGCCGGCACTATGACAAAATGTTATCGAAATTTTTGAACCAAACTTTATAGGATATTTTGTTCCATTCATAACCTCCATGTCTACACTCTTTCTTACAATACAAACATCAGAACTTTTAAAATAAACACTGCGTTTTTTTTTTAAATTTCAAAGACGGTCTTAATCCAGAAATTCAGCGAATTTATAAAATAATCCGCTAGATCAGTTTGTGTTTGCTCCAGGGAATACTAAGAAGGCGAAATTTTTTCTCAAAATACATCCCTATATATTGTTTGCCTACCTTACCGTTAATCGATAATTTTAAAATTCTAAATGTTTCACATAAAGGCATATTCGCCACGTATGCGGATTAGCGTATGTAGCATTAAATTGTCAAAACTGACAAATACATTTTTTAGAAATTAAATTTTGCATCTAGATAAAAAAAATTTAATCACTTTGATGTGTACGTACGAGTCCATATACAATAGGAATCTCTAAATATGGACAATCGTATCCCATCTAAATAAATTTACCCAACCAATTTAACAATATTTTGTCTATCTATATGACGTAGCCTAGTGTTCCCTAGAGATTTCTATATCAAAGCACTTTGCTTTAAAAATAATAAATAAAAATTTGACGTTAAAACGTCGCCTCTTTGAGGTTTCTCAAGTGCTTGACAAATAATAACGAAGAATAACGACAATACACACACTCACACATATACACATTTAGACATTTAGACAAATAATTTGAAAATTAAAAACTTTTATTATTTGTTATCTTTTAATTAATTAAAATGTATCTTATTTATCAAAACGAACTCATCCCCGAGATATTCATCTCATCAAATAAAAACAAAAAGATTTCCCCATTTTCTATATTATACTATACAGTGAACTGTGTGTGTATGTGTACAAAAAGCACTGTGCATACAAAAACAGCAAAAAATGATTAAAACTTAAACATCGTCAACGGTAGTTAGCGAATGTATTTGTATAAATTTTCCCAAATTACATACACACAACCAAAGATAAAAGTGAAAATTGTTCGAATCAAATGTTTTTCTTTTGTTTATTATCTGTGTTCACTGTGAGAGGATAAAAATGTATTTTTGAAAAATTGTCAAATATTTAAAATAAAATTTGTTAATTAATAATTTGTACTATGTGTTCTATCTGTTTGCCTATCTGTCGGTTTTTGTGCTGTGCGATGGGATCAAAGTGTTTTGCACGATACGTATTTGACTGCAACTCGTACACTCGTATGTTTTGGTTGATTAAATTGAAAAACTGTTGAGTTGATTTTTATCTTCCTCGTTTGCGGATAGGGGAGAATGAAAATGAAAAATAATTCATTTGTGTTATTTTCATCTCATAGAAACGAGTATGTTGAGTCTTTGTCCGTTTTGTTATCATTCCGAATTTTTGGAATTTGATGGAAATTGTCCGAAAAATGTTGTTGTTGGTGAGTGTAATTTAATTATTTCGGTTTTAAGTGGGAATGGGATACTGGAGAATTTTATGATTTTGTATATTTAAAAAAACCACAAGCTTTTGGAAATTGGAAGATTAAATGCAAAGCTCTGCAAGATACACATTTTGCAAATTCTGCAAAAGCAATTATTTATGTCTTCTTAATAAAATGTTTTAATTTAAACTAAGCTCGATTTGTGGTATAAAGCTTTGCGGTTTGTGAATAGAAACGAGCTTATAAAGTTAAATTGAAAATTTAAATAGTTTATGCAAAAATGAAATTACTCATTTTGTAAATTGTTTATCTAAATATTTTGGATCATTGACTTCATTCAAAACTAATCGTTTTAGCGGCAGAGATCCACATCTTTAGTAAACCTGGCGATAAGTATTTGGTTCTATATATCGATATTCTTGACATTGGCACAAATTAAAATCGATTCCACCTGCCGGAATTAAATGGTTGAATGAATTGATATGGGCCTTATCCTTAACTAAAAAGGGCTTAAATGAACAAAAATTTACTCCCATTAAAATCATCATCAGTTGAATTTACGTATACCGTTTATTTTAAGCTCGATATTATATGAATTATCTCTATTCCTGTTGAAACGATCACATGCCTTTTGAAAGGTTATGCTTTGGAATGATTATGAGTTACTTACTCCTGAAAGCATTCCTGAATCCGCTTGAGATCAAATTAATTTAGACAACAACTCATACTGTAAAACTTGAAAATTACTTACGTAATTTTGTAAACTGTACATTCTGGTTCGAGCACACCAGCTCTTGTGTTTATGTTTAATTTATATTTATCTTCATCCGCGACTACTTTTCAACCCGAGAAGTTAATCCACCTGTGGTTGGCGGTGGTTTGATTATTTTTATAAGCGTTGTCTCAAACTCAAAACGGTTCTTCCAGAACCAGATCAAATGTTTGGTGTTTTTTGAGTTATAGTCCTTTGCTGTTAAACAGAATTTTAAAACGTGAAAAATAAAAAACAAACGACCGTCCAACAAAAAAGTCAAAGTCTAGTATTTAGTTTCCCTTCATGGGGAATGGAAAAAATTCGTTATTGGTTTATCTCAGTTTCCCGCCTTATCTAAAGTTCTACAGGGATTAGTGCATTCCACTATAAGACTCTTTCAGTTTCATTTCGTGCGTCATCACCAGAAAAGTAGAGTGAGAGATGGAAGTGATCTATGAAATCAACGGTGTTCACCAGTTAGTGTTACACTAGTAACGATTTCACATTGCTCATCGAAAAAGCGAGTTAAAGACTGATCCGGGCACAATGATACGTTAAATCCCTGTAAGAATAGGTCACCTTACAAAAAAGGCTGGAACCCAGTAAGCTTTCTGCACTCAATGTCTCAAGAGGACGTGGTGCAATTCAGAGGGAATCCACCAGAGTTCGCACTTACGCATTGAAATCTTGGCAAATTGAACCAGTTTAGAACAAGGTAAGCACGTCAATTGATTTATATTTTCGTTTGAATTAGTTGTATGCAACAACTTTAAATCCAAATTGCACGTCATATATCAATAAGCCAGCATGGGTTTATGCCTGGCCGATCCACATCAACTAATCTGGTTGAATTCACCACTAAAATAATTAATGAGATAGAAAACCATCATCAAGTTGATGTAGCGTACACGGATTTCAGTAAAGCATTTCATTCCATCTACCATCAAAAAGCACTCCGGAGTTTATGCGCCTTTGAGTTTTCACTCGATTACATAAATTGGTTCAAGTCTTATCTATCAAACCGGTGACAATTTGTAATAATGGGAAATGAGAAATCAAACGTTATTAAAGTTACGTCTGGTGTTCCACAAGGATCTCACATCGGGCCGTGGATATTTATTGTTTTCATAGATCAAATAACCGAGATAATCAAAAACTCAAACGTGCTCATATGCTAGTGACGTGAAAATTTTTCGAACTGTTAATGGAATGCTAGATACAAAGAAAGTTCAAGAAGACAGCGATAGATTATGTGAGTGGTGTGATCGAAACTCGCTTTACTTAAATATTAAGAAATGCAAGATCATGTCTTTCCATCGTAAGAGAAATCCGCCAATTACTTCCTACAAAGGCAACAACGAAGTATTGCAAAGAGTTAATGAGATCATAGATCTAGGTGTTACATTTATCGAAAATACCAGTTTCAATAGGCATATTGAAAATTGTATTGCGAGAGCTAATGCCATGTTTGGATTTGTTAAAAGGTGGACAGGTGAATTTAAAGATATTCAAACCTTATGTTCACTCTATTTCGCTTACATTCGATCTCAACTGGAATACGCTGTACCGGTCTGGAATCCATACTATGCTGTACACATTAAAAGAATTGAAAGCCTTCAAAAGAAGTTTCTGATTGTCTTGTTAAAGAAAAGCGACTGGAATAATGACCACAATTTACCATTTCATGAAAATGTGGCTCGGTTACCGCCGTACTCAACAAGATGCACGGATTACAAAATATGCACGCTTGAAAATAGACGACTTCTCTTAGGTGCGGTTTTCATTGGTAACGATATGGACAGAATGGAGAAAATAATAGGCCGTTAAAATCTTTCAACATCGTCGACGACCTATTTGACTTTAATTTATCAAAGGACAAGTTCATAAATATCCTTAAGATTTATTTTTAAAATTTTTAATTGTTAAATCAAAATTTGATTTATATTTTTATGTTTTAATGTTTTTTTTTTAATCCATGTAATCTTTTCTGGGGCCGAAGCACTCCTTGCTCTTTCGCGGTTGATTTTCCCGTCTTACTTTACGCAATTCCTGCCAGATCGAACACGTACGGCTATAGGACCGATTTAAGTTACTATCTGCGCATTGCATAGCTCCATGCCAGCCTATAGTACTGGGCATGGAAGATCTAACGAGAGGGAATTGAAAACATGGAACCCTATCCTATAAAATGCAGGACAGCTACAAACATAATGAATGCTATCATCGTTAGCCTCTAAGCAGTTCTCACACGGAGTTGAAACCAGCCGCATGCGATTCAGATGTTTTTTAAATGATCATTCGCAGTCACAATCGCAACGAGAATTCGTAGTTTATTCTTCTTCAGAGCAATAAATAGTTTCTCTCTGCGAAAGCCGGACGTTTGCACAAGACTGTAAATTTATTATAACTACAAAGAAGATTTATGAGATGTTTACACTCTTTGATGAACTTAGAACCAACCAAGCGATAGGTAGCGCTTTGTAAGCACGACGAAGCGACGCCGAACAATGAGTACCCGGACTTCCTGATTCTCTAAAGGCAAACTTTATGTAGTAGGCACCGCAGCCTTCACCAAGGCTATCTCGCCTGAGAATAAAACTAGAGATTTGAACAATTCATACCTAAATTCTTTATATATCCATAACTGTCTCGAAGGATAAATCACCAAGAATGAATTAGAGAATTGAACTCAGCCAATCTGTCATTAACCATATTTATTTCGGGGATTAATTAGTTATACTTGTCGAAAATTCTGATGTTCTGTGAGTGCCCCAAACATATTCCAAGCCCTGTTGCTTTTCAAGCGATAAATAGCAGAGCAAACAGTGCCCAAAATAAAGGTCTGCAGCCGAGGAAGAAAAAGAATGGTATCCATGGTAATGAGTGGAGTAGACGAAAAAGCACCAGGAGTAGCCCTACACGCAATATTTTGTAGGCCATTAAGTTTCATAATCGAACACTCTAAGATGGCTACCAGCCACCACATAATAGATGCGTAATTTAGCATGGGTAGAAGCAATGTCTTGTAGATGAAGCCAACATTTTTCGGAGATAATCCGCAGGAAGTGTCAAAAGCTTTGCGGTATTGCCAATATATAGCAGTCGCTTTTTGATTTCTGCGTTTGGTATGAACACCACCATATCAGTTTTGAATAGATTAACGTGAAAATTTTTATGAACGCACCAAGACGATACTGTGGAAAGGACTTGTTTCATCAGGTCAGATATACCCTGTGATGGTTATAACACAGCCATCAGCATAACATAAAAGGTCATCGACCCCCCAGAGCCACAGCAGTGGAGAAAGTACACCACTCTGTAAATGTTCTTTGGTAACTTTTACAGGAACTGAGAAGACATCCAACCCATGCTCGTTTTCGTCACTAAATCTAAATTAATATGTTGATGCATAATTACGTATAAATAGTTTTCTGATGTCGTGCAGAGAATTATTTAATTATTGTGCAGTCTGGTTTGCTCACAAAGAACTGAACAACTTAAAACACCAAACATTAGAGCTGGCTCTGAAAGAGCCGTTTTCAGTTTGAGGCACCGCTAATAAAGTTATGAAATCGCCACCAACCACAAGAGGATTAACTTCCGTGACTGAAAAATTACCTAGTCGCGGATGAAGATAAATAAAAACTAAACAATAAAAGCTGATTTCCAAATTCCCCAAATAAACTGCACGCTTCGTGCCTCACTCCATCCACGGTTCTTTCTTATGGTTACAGAAAGTTCAAGGACAGACTTATAAACTTATAAACTCCTTCTCCGCAGCTAGGGATGAAACCAAAGACCACGCAAGCTTGGAAGAGAAGAAACGCGTGGTATTTAACTAAAGGAAAGCCATGCTGTGATTCAGCGGAGAAAATCCGACGAAGACCAGCCGCTTTAAACTGGAGTGACTTAAATGCTAAACACACAGAATGGGGATCAACAATAACAACAACAAAACAGAAAGAGCTACATGAAGCAATAATTAAACACAACTGCAACTGTCATTCGACAGGAAAACCAACTTATTGTCCCAGTGATCGTAAATTCATACCTAGAATCACTCACCTACGGCAAAGATACTGATTATTATTCACTGTGAAAAGCAACCGAATATTTGAAACGGCCAGTTATGCACATACCACCAATCAGAACAAATAATGGTCGCCTGGCTAAAACCGAACAAGAAAAAGCAGAAAGTTTAGCTGATCGTCTTGAGCGTACCTTTCAACCCAATAAAACAACACTTAATTAACAGGATAACAGGAAGGCAAAAAATGAAAAAATGCCATTAACTAATGCTAAAGAAGCAAAATAAGAAATAAGAAACCATTTGGTATCTAAAAATTGCCAGGATATGGCTTGGTAATAGGAGAGATTCTTAGACAACCATACCTAACAAGGCTTTAAAGAAAATGTCAGACATAATTAATGCTTCCTTCAGATTCTGTTATGTCCCTCTATCATGGAAATTTGCAGAAGTAATAATGATACGTAAACCAGGTAAACTTCCAATTATGTCAAAACTGTTTGAGACGATTATTAAAACGAATTACACGTAAAATTGTCAAAAAGAAGGGAGAAACATTCTACGATCGATCAAGTCCAGATCTAATAAAAAAATCATTAGAGGAAAAAAAAATTTGGGCAGCCATATTTCTGGACATAACGCAGACAAAGTCGGGCCAGATGGTATAATATTTAAATTATAGAAAACTCCGCAATTGGAGTATTGCAAAATTTGAAAGTCGTACCTGAAAAGTAGATATTTTAGAGTTAAACCGGAAGGAGTTTACTCCAGCACAAAAGAAGCTTAAGCAGGAGTCCCGCATGGAATTTTTTTTTATATGCGACTTACTGCAGACAATCATACAATTACCGCCACATTTGCAGAAGACACTGCAATTCTAGCTATTCGTGGTACAATAGTGGAGTCATATTCGAACTACAAATAGTCAAGCAGAAGAGCTTCAACTGAAATATAGACAAATTGGACCAAATTCTCAGTTATCCATGCTTAATAAACTTATGCGCTATAACCAAGTGCTCAAGCCGATTTGGACATATGGTATTCAACTGCGGAGATGCACCAAAACCAGCAATCTACAGATAGTTCAACGATTTCAAAATAAAGTACTCAGAGGGATTGTAAACGCTCATTGGTACACCCGTATTAGTGACCTTCATAGAGATCTCGGGATGGGCACAGTCACAAGTGAAATAAAAAGTGTGCTCAACAACACCAGGAGAGGTTCCATCAACACCCTAACATCGAAGCTGCAAGAATATTTCATCAAGAGAGTATCCAATGAAAAATCAAAAGATTAAAACCGTTTCAGTAGCCTGAATAGTCCGCATAATGCAAAATTAACCAAAAAAATAAGTAAAGAATGTGCTATATTATAGAGTGAGCCACTTAAAAGTTTATTTTGAAAATGCTATAAAATGGATAAACATCTTTATTTTGTGGAAACTTTAGTTATTGTAAAGGTTGGAGTCTCCGATATAAGAGTTGAAAAACAATCTCGTTCCTGTGGCACTCTTTGCTGGTCTTACAGTAAGCCACCCTGTGAGTCCAGTTTTTAAGAACTTTTTCGATAATCTCGGCGTATTTCGCGAGTAACTGTCGTATGATATGTTTTTCAGCTGGAATTGTCTCTGGATTATCCGCATAACATCTATCCTTAATGAAACCCGCAATATAAAAGAGTTCAATGGCGTCAAATCGCATCATTTCCAAAACGGCTGATTAATCGGTTGTCAAATTTGGCGCACAAGAGATCGATTGTGAATCGATCGATTGTTCCAATGACATGTGGCGCCACCTTGTTTAAACCAAATGTTGTTCACATTCATAGCGTCGATTTGAGACCATAACAAGTTAGTTATCATGGGTCTGTAACGGTCGCCAATGACGGTAATCGTGGAAACGCCGCAGCGTTTTCTAAGTAAAATGGGCCAATTGTGCCACCATTCTAAAATCCACACCAAACAGTCACTCTTGGTGGATGCATTGGATTCTCTGCAATTACGAGTGGCTGTTCCAAACCCCAAATCCGGCAGTTCTGCTTGTTTACATCCCCCGAGAAGGAAATTCGCTTTGTGTGAAAAGATGGTTTTCCGACCAAAATCGACGTAATTATGAAGTTGGTCTGTGGTCCAAGCAGAGAACTGATATCGAAGCAGAAGGTCATTTGCTTTCAACTGCTGGCCAGTTGCTACGATCGACGTCGAGTTGTGGTACTATGTACCAAAACCGCAATATTCTCGGGCGTGCACACTGTCCGATGTCGGATACCACTTCTTTCATCTAATTTCACTACAGCGGTTCCGCTTGGCTCTTTTTCACGACCCATATTTATTTTCAAAATTCACACGGTTTCGGTTCCACAACACTGAAGTGAAAAGTGTTACCATAGCCATATTTAAAAACCAACCAATAGATGACCCACCCTGTGTTAAATTGTCAAACTCAAACGCTGTTACTGAAAAATTTGACAACTATACGACCAAGAAAAAAATGCACTCTCAATCGCACCATCTGGAATTGCGGAAACTCTTTTGAGTGGTGGTCGAACAGAACATTCAGCCCTGAAATTGCCGTTGAATATGCAAATCGCTAAGATACCAAAGCAGTGGAAGCGCGAAATCATACACTAATAGATTTGAGAGGAAATTAGCAGCTCCTAGGTGGCGCCCTCATTCTATTATCTGGTGATTTTCGACAAAGTCTCAGTTATACCACGCTTAACAGCCACTGGAGAACTTAATGCATGCCCCATATTATCAGTTTTATAACGAT
Source organism: Nephrotoma guestfalica (assembly GCA_963691935.1). Taxonomy (NCBI): domain Eukaryota; kingdom Metazoa; phylum Arthropoda; class Insecta; order Diptera; family Tipulidae; genus Nephrotoma; species Nephrotoma guestfalica. The sequence goes on along the minus strand of OY829913.1, from coordinate 52,543,362 downwards.
ACGTTTAGAAATGGGCTTTGAAGATCAATATGCGTATACAACTAAAGGGTGTTTTTTTAAGAGGTTGCCGATTTTTTTTTTGAATAAAACACATATAAAATTATGAAATGACCAAAATTTTTTTTTATTTGGTAGATAATTTTTTGGCATTTAACATTTAAACACAATTTCTGGCATATGGCTACCACGACTATTTTTCACAAATGTCATTCTGGAGGTCCAATTTTCCAGCACTTTTTCAAGCATTTGAGGGCGTATGTCAGCAATGACACGTTGAATATTGGTTTCCAAAGCGTCAATCGATTGAGGTTTATCCACATAAACCAATGACTTCACGTATCCCCACAAAAAGTAATCGAGTGGCGTCAAATCGCACGAACGCGGAGGCCAATTCACCGGACCATTTCTCGAAATAATGTTGTCGTTGAAAGTTTCTTTCAATAAGTCGATTGTTTCACGTGCTGTATGGCAAGTGGCACCATCTTGTTGAAACCACATTTCATTCATATCCATATCCATTCACGGTAACGCGTCGTCCTTCCTCATTTTTAAAGAAATATGGACCGATGATCCCACCAGCCCATAGACCGCACCAAACAGTACATTTATCAGGATGCATTGGTAATTCTAGAACGGCGTGTGGATTATCTTTGCTCCAAATGCGACAATTTTGTTTGTTGACGTATCCATTTAACCAAAAATGCGCCTCATCACTGAAGAGAATTTTACGGTAAAAAAATGGATCTTCGTTCAATTGATTTAACGACCAATCACTGAATTCACGGCGCAAACGATGGTCGTGTGGCTTTAATTCTTGCACCAATTGAATTTTGTATGGCACCAAACCCAAATCTTTACGTAAAATTTTCCATAAAGTCGATGGACAAAGTCCAATTTGCTGAGCACGACGACGAATCGATAAATTGTCGTTTTCTTCGACACTGGCCTCAACGACAGCAATATTTTCTTCTGTACGAACTCTTCTCATTCTTGTCGGTGGCTTGGCATCCAAAAGAGTGAATGTAGACCGAAATTTGGTAATTACGTTCTTTATGGTGGTCTCTGACGGACGATTATGTGCACCATAAAATTCACGAAGTGCTCTATAAACATTTTTAATTGAACACTGATTTTGAAAATAAATTTCCACGATTTGAAAACGTTGTTCTGGAGTTAACCTATTCATAATGATTTGCCAAACAATACTGAGTAGAAATGCCACTTTGAGCTGTCAAAACAACTGTCATAAAATAAAACGACATCTATCGGAAAAACAAACCTCCTAAAAAAACACCCGTTACAACATGATGCATCCGCCAAACGTGTCGCAAAATGGTGGAAAATCAGAATCGATGATTCCACGCAATGTATCACATTATCAATAAACTTCAGCAAAATCACAACAACCACAAAGTTTTCTTAAATACGACGATGCCAATGCCATCAGTTTCATCATTCGAAACGAAATACCAGGCGAGACGACAACTTTTAGGTCTATCGATACTGTAATGAAGCAAAACGAAGTTGTCAATTATGCAACTGAATTCCTGAATTCACTTGATGGCACACCGACGAACGTTTTAACATTTAAAATTGGCGTGCCTATTGGCGTTACGTGGAAAATTTAAAGGATAAGAAATACTGTTCCTCAAAGGTCCTTAAAGGATAAGAAATACGGATCCCAATGGTTCCGACAGATATGTCTGTAGTTTCCGGTGCCACTCGCATTTGCATTTACCATCAACAAACCACAGAGGCAACCACTACAAGTGTGTGGACTAAATTTGGAAAATCCATGTTCTCACATGGACAGCTGTGTTTCAAAAGCACTTCAATAATTGCGTACGATGTCGCGGGCAACAGCTAGTTGATAATGAATTTTAATGTTAATCTTGTGAGAAATCCTTTAGATGCCTTCATAATTTATAGCAGAGTAAACTCAATTTATCTCTAATTTCAGAATACGGTCAAACGATGTATTGCCATCAAAACAGCAAGTGATTGAAATTTGTTCACAGTTCTAATCGTGCGTTTATTTATACGAGTACATCTTAAAGCGAAAATATTTAGATATAATGCTATTTAAATTTGCAATGTCACGATACGCACCGCTAATATAATCTTCTGCTGAACAAGATGATTAATAGTAAATTTAAATCCGATATCTAATTAATCGTGCAAAATAATTAATTAACGTCAAATTAATCATGATTTTGTATATACACAAAAAATATACCTCACCGAGAACGCCATTTAGCGCCATCGAGTCACATTCTCATCCTATATCATCATGGCAAACGAGATGTGACGGCTTACCTGAAACGACAAAAAAAATATTAAAGCGATATAAATCATAAATGTCTCATAAAATAAACAAGGTGACGACGACGTTGTAAACATATAACAGTTTTTCGTTTATGCCATGTGCAGCATCCTCGTTTTCATCATATGCGATGTGCTCGCACACAGAAAAAAGGGATAACATATTTTCTAATTGATTTATCAATTTTCATCACCCGAACAAGATGAGCAGCATCAGCAGCCATAAAAATAAAATTCCATTTAATTAAATTATCAATTTCAGCAATAAATTTAACAACAAAAATTATTAATAAATTTTTATAAATATCCATTATGTCGTTTCGTGTATAATAGCGACATTGTGTCGAATATGACAGGGAGCAAATTTCCACATGATTGAACTTCAAACTTACAAACATGAGTGAATAAATCTTTTGAGCATTATACGATTTGGGTGTACGAGACTTATAGTAAGGGGATCGATCGACTTCGACGTGGAAAAATGTTTTGTATACAGCAGCAACAACAACAACAAAAATTCAATAAATGAATTTATAATTTAATAAAATTTACTGATTGCCATTTAAATTCGGGATATGAAAATATCAATTGGATTTCAAATAATTTTTTTGTATTTCGTAAAATCATTAAATTATACAAAAAAAATATCATGACTCGTATTCAGGCGAGATGAACAAAAGGAATGAACACAATTGACTTCGCATTCATTTCATTGGTTCCATTGATACACGATTTATGCTTATTGTGGATTAAATTTTATATACGTATAATGCAAATTGACTTGTAAAACGCTTTAATTTGACATTTGATATTTTGCTTCGTATAGCAGCACCGATATTGATATACCCTTGCTTCATTCCGTTAAAGGGGAAACAATTATGACGAGTGAGCAGAAATTCAAGAAAAATGCTCGAATGTAGCAGAGGATTTAAGCAAATGCAATTACTCAGTTTTTTATATTTTCAAATCAGGATTGTGAAATAAAACTGTACCCAAATAAGGTGATAAATATCGATTGTGCGACAGTTCACCAACCCGTAAGGACCTTGTGAAGCAGAATAAAAAGGGCCTTAAAGGATCTGGAGGAGATAGCCTCGATCAAAACATCCTCGATCAAAGGTGAGAGATGTGTGGCAAGTGATAAATAGGCAAAAGAACATTTTGGTCGATAGGACGAAACCTGATATATCTACTATGAGGAAACTTTATTCCACATCAAATCAACAAAATTGGGACGGTGCGTTCCTCCAAAAGTACCAATCTCGGGAATCAGTCAAAAAATCCTTAGGTCTTTTAACCTTCGATAGTGATCACAAAGAACAACAAATTAGAAGATTAGAGGGAGGTGCTTTTTTCATACCACTAGTAGATTTAGTATCGGAACACATCAAAGAGTAGACACTTGATAAGAGCAGTCAAATACGTCGTGAGAAAAGCCTACGCCGACAAACTCGAATATAATTAAGAGATAATCAGATCACTATCTATTACTACAAATGAGAACTTTGATAACGATGAAAATGACCTCACCGATGCAACAATAAATACATATACAACATAAGAATAATACCAATAAATCCTAGCAAGGAAGCTATGAGGAGAGCAGCTGGAAAATTGTAAATAAGGCCAACGTGACTGGTCATGGAACTTGGAAACCTGGAACTTAGAAATGTAGTATATTACCATAAAAGCTAATAAAGCTTAAATCACGGTCTATAATCTCGTGTGAGACCATAGTTTGGTGGCCAGAAGCAGAGGAAACAAAACTTTGTGAATAAATTCAGAGATTAATTTGCGACCTGCCATACCTACCTCACCACTAATTTTAAGAAACTTTTGGGGGTCCTCAATTCCTCACCTATATTGAACCAAATCAATCTTCACAAAACAATTGAAAGCAAAAAGCCAAACCTGTGAATTTGTGAACTAAAGAGCTGGAAATTAAATTGTTGTATTTCCAAGACCATGAATGATTTATAACACATGTTTTTTTTGGAATAAGCTAAATGTAACTGCTTCCAGCGCCACAACGATATTTTTGGGTACTAACGTGCTTCCACTAATTTTGTGACATATTTCAAGACGTTTTGAATAATATGACCACCAGCGCCAAATCGCTCAACTTGTGAAATAAATTGCTGATAAAAAAATTTTATTCATTCAAAATCTTAGAAGCAATATACCACAAGGTCATGTCAGGGTAAGAACTTTTCATTGGCATGTCACACTTATATATTCTATAATAAATCAATAATTAGCTACCAGCGCCAAAACTGAAAATTTATCAAATAAAGCGCCAATAAAAAAATTTTTACTTTTCCAGGACCTTTCATAGGATATCCGACATGATTATATGGAAATGAAAGAAATGTAACCGATTCCAGCGCTACAACGGTAGTTTTAAAAACTATGGTGATTGACATTTTATTAAATTGAATAATTAGGTACTAGCGCCAAAATGGTGGATTTTTGAACTAAGACGCTTGAAATTATTTGCCACAACGGTAGTTTTGAGTTCCAAGGTGCTCAAAACATTTTACTGCATTCTTCAAGACGTTTTCAACAATATACGACAAGTATTCCTTATATAACAAACGTAATATTAGCTACTAACGCAAAAACGGTGGATTCATGAACTAAAGTTGAATCGAAATTGTTTTGTAGGACCTTTCATCAAACAATTTACACATGAGTATATCGGAAAAATATAAAGCAATATCGTAGTATTGGGTGGTTTTCTTGGGTGACCCCCTTGAGGTAGAGATCTCAAAAGATTTTCAATTCTCCGAATTATAAATAAAAGAAGATTGACGAAAACAATTCTTCGATCATCATTCATCATCGAAACAGATACCCATCCATTCGGACGGACGGACAAATTTTTTTTCTGCATTTTTGGGATCAGCGTTGAAGGTCCCTCGTTAAGAAAAGTGGTTTTGGATCAGGATCATTTTCCATCATTTTAATCATGATTTCAATAACTTGATCTTATAGACGATCCAACGATTCAATTGTAAATTCTATGATTGAAAAAACACGAGACGAGAAGAAACGAACATTTCTAAGAAAGCCAAAATTTAAGGAAATCACTAAAATTTTGACCAGATAGACGAAGTCCCATCAAACGATAAAGCGCTTGAGCTGAACACGTTTTTCAGATCCAAACTACTTATATATTTCGTATTCTTGAGTCGGGCAATTAGACCGACAACTATCTTATCAGTGATGACCACGAACCTAGACTCGATTATATTTAAAGTCAACAGTCGGTTGAGTTCTTAATAAAATTGTTCTTGCCTCGTAGGCGAAATAGAATAATACGTTTGTTTCATCCCTTGTGAGCAAATAACTCCAATGTCGTGTTTGTAGGGATTTGTCAACCCTAGGAACCATTCGTTGAATGCAGAAAATATATCATTGCGATTTTCAAAATTACCTGTTGACTCTCTGAAAGATTATGTATTTTAATACATTCAGACTGGGGGGCGCTATGCTAAGGACTTGCTAAAAGTTTATACCTAAATAAAGTTTTGTTAATGCAGTATTTCCGAGAATATTAACGTCTCCCCCGCTATCGAGCAGACCCGTGACTATTTTGTCTAAAGCATTTGTTTAGACAGGAGGATGAATGTCATTAGCGATCATTGTATTTAAAATGGCCGATGCCGCGCATTGGCGATAAAGTGCCTTTCTGAATGTCCAGAATCATTTAATTATAGAAATAGCGGTCAACGAGCCTGGTGAATGCGGTAGATATGTAACAGATAGATCTTTAGCATTGGGGTTTGGTCTGCCTAATATTAGGTTTCGTAGCAGAATTTTGAATCTGGGAATTTGAATTTCGCCATTGAACTTGTCAGAGCATTATGGTATTTAGTTCGCTGATCCATTTCCCGACGATCAACATCGATCATAGTTCGTATGGTTAAACTTTTTACGGTTAAGGCAAAAGTTTGTAGTTTCCGTTAAATCTGCGGCGGATTCCTTCCGTGGGCCTAACATCTGCCCTCCCGAATCACAGACACGCTGATATTTAAGTTTTAATTGACTTACAGATACTTTTGAAAGTTCATTGGTACCAAAAGTTAGTTGTTGTTACTGAGTCTGATCACTGATTGAATTATTTCGTTGATTCTTCATGGTCGTCGTGGATTCCCTTAAATCGAACACTTGTTGCGAACTTCAACACCATATTCCTCTTACAGTGATTCTAACTTTTACCTTGTGACTTAGGTACCGCGCCGATGCTTTTACTTCGGATAGTTCTTAGAAATCCTATAAATTACGCCACAGACATATTTCAATGTAATGGCGCGATTTAGATTCTTTTCAGCTAACCATTATCAGGAGCAATTGGGAGATGTGTTTTCTTTGGTTTTCTGATTTTTCTTGGCTTCTTTTCTTTTTTGAAACATATTGCTAAGGGAGAGCTCACTGGATGAATTTCGTCACAGTAATATGGTGAGAAGAACTCGTTAATTGAAAATTAAAAGACTGAAGGCAAATAACTTATAATGTTTATCACGTGCTTCACGTTCGTTGCCGGTTTTAATTTATTTTCTCAAACTCCTTTAATGCATTGAATTTATAGTATGTTAACGAACCGCCCACAAAAGATGTTATTGATTAAAAAACAAATAAGATTGTTTCGTAAACCCTTCAACCGAAACTCCCGAAGCTTCAAAAATCAATTAGCTTGTTTCTTGAAGTGTTTGAACTAAAAGTCTCGGAAAATATGGTGACATTGAACTGGTACCGTACCAAGCTCACTCTGAGAAAAAATGAGGTGGAAGACCCACTTAAGACAAAATAGTTAAGCCTTATAGTTTGAAGACGGTAGAGTGAAACAGAAGTTGAATTGCCTAATGAACCCCAAACAATCAATTGCTCATATATGATCTTACATGATAGATCGCTGGAAATTTGCAAACCCAAGATCTTAAGCTATCTACCCGATTCTAGAATTGATTGAACGTTTAAGCTTCTTGTGAATTTTCTAGATAGACATTGCTTTCTCCTCGGTTGATAAACTCAGACCGACAGCGCATATCGACAGAAAATCAATGGATGTTGTTGAGGTCGGTAGGTCATTGATGCAAATTAGGAGCAGCGTAGGGAACAAAGAAAATCCATGTGGCACACCTACATTTATCTTATTCGAACTTGAAGTAAATCTATTGAAAACAACCTGAATTGGCCGGTTCAATAAATAATTTCATATGCATTCAACAAGAAAGGCATGTAAATTCAGCGAACGAATCTCACTTCAATCCCAAAACGCACATCGCTCTCAACAGTGTATCATGTGTCATGAGTTCCCCGGAAGAGCTGTTTGACGATAGTTTCCATTACTTTCAACAAAACAGATAATAAACCAATCGGTCGATAGTTTGTAGGAAATGATTTGACACCTTTTTGGACCCGGATGAATATTCACTCTTTTCTAAACGCAAGGAAAGTGTAAAGGGATGGGGTGTATATTATCACTTCTTTATTTTTAATTATTATTTATTATTATATTATATATATTATACATTTTATTTATTTATTATTAACATAGTTGCTTCTTCCTCGAGCAACCAAATCTATATATTTTTATATTAACTTAATATTAATTATTACAATATTTTGTAATGCCTAATAAACATATTTTATCGTTATTGAATTATCGTAAAAGAAATAAATTTCGAAATATAAAATGTGTTTATTTTACAAAATACAATTTCATGGAATTTCTTCGCATCATTAAATATTTTCGCGCGTGCAATGTTTCGAAATGTTAAGTATATTGTACCGCGTATGATGTCGAAATTTCCATGACAAGTGTGTGGCATTACATCCTTCCCCTTTAGAAAAATTTACCAATTGAAGATTAGTAAATTTTTTTATTATCATTATTATTTTTGTTTATTTATATATATATTTTTTTTATTTAGCTTCTAAAATATTATCTTATTATTCTAATTAAGTAATCTTAATTCTACTCAAATGAATTCATCTTAAATTTATATGCTTATAAAAATTACATTCTTGTTTTTATTTTTTTAGACGGTTATTGTGTATTTCTTTAATTTCATTCTCTATTTTAATCTTCGAGTTCACATCATTTCTTTCCACTATTTCGAAAGGTCCAGTATAATTACTTTCAAGCTTTCTTCTGTTACCCCTTTTCAGATAAACAAGATCACCTACGCTGAAATTTCCTGGATTTATTTTTTTATCTAATTCCTTTTTTCTATTTTCTTTGGTTCTTTTCAATAATTCATTAGCTTTTTTGTGAGCCTCTTGTAATCTAAACCTAACTTCTTCGGCATAATTATCATAATTATAAATCGGATTCGTTTTTTCAGTATCTATGAATGATGGTATGGTAGCTAACTTTCCAAACACTAATTCATATGGAGTGTATTGTGTATCGGTATGTGGAGTTGTATTATACGAGAATACAAAGTATGGTAACCATTCATCCCAGTTGCCGTTGGTAGTGAAATTATTTAAGTATTCATTTAAAACTCTATGGTTTCGTTCTATTGAACCCAAGGTTTCATGATGATATGGTGTAGAGTTGACTTGATTGATTTTTAGTAATTTACAAATGTTTTTCATTAATTCATTTAAAAATTCAGTTCCCATATCTGTTTTTAAAACCTGGAAAATACCATATTTTAACACAAACTTTTCTACTATTGATTTCGCAATGGTTATGGCTTCTTTATTTATTAATGGAATTGCTTCTATGTATTTGGTTAATTCGCATTGTAAAGTTAATATGTATCTAAATCCATTTGAAATCTTCAGTGGTCCTACCGTATCTACTGCTACTACTTCAAAACTATTCCCTGGTGTTTCTGTAATTTTCATTTTCTCTTTCGTATGCCTGATTATCTTATTCTTTTTGCAAGATTCACATTTATTTACAAAATCTTTGACCATTCTACTCATATTTTTCCACACATATCTCTGTTTTATTCTACAGATTGTTCTTTTAACACCTGAGTGACCTCCAATTGGATTCGTGTGATTTTCTAAAATTATTCCTAACATTTCTTCGGTATCTATTATTCTTTTCGGCGGTTTATAAATTATTATTTTTAAATTATTTTCTTCTTTTTTACCTTTTTTTGAGTTCTGCAGAACATTAAATTTATTTTTGAATTCATTAATATCTATGTGACTAAAAATTAAATCGTTGCTTTTCAATGCTAGTTTATCTATTTTCAGGTTTTGCATGCAATTAATTAACTTCTCCAATTTTGAATTCATTTCCATAATTGGATTATTGCTAATCAAAATAGTCACAGTTTTTAACCATTTGTTGTCATTGCCGAATTTATTTATAACCTGCAAACCTGTTGGTACGTTTATAAATTTATTGTTTTTAGTTTCTCGCGAGTTTTCTGTTTGTTCATACACAAACCTTAATTCTCTTAATTTCTGTACTTCAGTTATAGATGTACATTCCCAAGCGTAGAGTTGATCGGGCTCTTTTCTTGGTACATCTACACTAAAATCTTTAGAATTTTCATCCAGTTTATTTTTCATACTTCTAGTGATTACATTAACTTTTTCTTTTGGTATTAATGCTTTTAATGCTTCAGTGTCCCAAACTATTCTAGATAAAGCATCTGCATTGGTATTTAGTTTACCTTGTTTAAAAATTATGTTGAAATTGTAGTCAATTAGATCTAATCGTATTCTGGTCATTTTAGACGATGGATTCTTATTTGTAAACAGACTTACCAGTGGTCTGTGGTCAGTTACCACAGTAAATTGTCTACCGTAAAGGTAAGGTTTAAAATAATTTATGGCCCAATGTATAGCTAATAGTTCTTTTTCAATAACTGGTTTATTTAGTTCGTGTTTATCCATAGATCTACTTGCGAAGGCAATTGGTAGATCTTTCCCAACTTCACCTTGTGATAAGATAGCACCTAACGTGAAATTTGATGCATCCGTTGTTAGAACAAATTCTTTATCAAAATTTGGATACTGTAGGATTGGTGGATTAATTAATTTTGTTTTAAGTAAATTAAATGCTTTTTCACAATCGTCAGACCAAACAAACACTGTTCCCTTTTTTAATAGGTTATTGAGAGGTTTCGCTATCAAAGCAAAGTTATTGATGAACCTTCTGTAATAGTTACAGAATGCAACGAATCGGCGTGTACTATCCGAATCGGTTGGGCGAGGATAATTTTTAATCACTTCATATTTCGCAGGGTCAGGCTTAACCCCTTCACTTGTGATGTAGTGACCTAAATACGTGACTTCCTTTTTCAAGAAATTACATTTAGATGGATTGATTTTTAAATTATAGGCTCTTAATCTTTTAAATATTTTAATTAAATTATTATTGTGGTGTTTCATTCCACAACCAAAAACAATTATATCATCCACGTATAGAAACGCAAGTTCCTCTAGGCCAGCTAATGCTATTGATAGCATTCTTTGGAAGCTGTTCGTGGATATTTTGAGTCCAAATGGTAACCTTTTAAATTGAAAGTGTCCTTTATTCGTCGAAAAGGCTGTCATAGGACGAGATTCCTTCTCTAGTTCTATTTGATGAAAAGAACTAGTTAGGTCTAACGTCGAAAAATATTTCGCTCGGCCTAAATTATCTAATATGTCCTCTAGACGAGTTAATGGAAATTTATCGTCTATAATTTTTTTATTTAATTGCCTATAATCTACAACTAATCTCCATTTTCTATCACCTTCAGAAGATTTTTTTGGGACAATTAACAATGGAGAATTATACGGGCTGATTGAAGGTTCTATGATATCATTATTTAAAAGTTTTTCGATTTCTTTATCTATTTCATTATATTGAGCTTTTGGCAACCTATAATTTTTTATATAAACAGGCGTATTATCCTCTTTTATTATTTCTTGCTTGTAAAAATTGCTAGTTGTTAATGTATCACCAGAAACGTAGAAAACATCTGTAAATTCCCTACAAATTTTAAAAATTTCCTCCTTTTCGTAATCATTATTATTTTCCATGTTCAATTCTTTAATTATTTTCGTGTACCGTTCTTTATTTGAAATGTTAGTGTCTTTAGTGTTCCGTATTATATGATAATTACTTAAATTCTTTAATTTTGGTTCATATTTATCTATTTGCACTGCCTCTTCATTAGTGTTTATTATTCTTATATGTGCAATACCATTCTTAGGAATTATTCCATTGCAAATAAATACTCCTTTACTTATTTCTTCATTTAAAATTATACTATCTTCACTTCTTTTAATATTTAGAGCTTTCAAAATTTCTGTTCTCGCTGGTATTGTAAAAGTATTTTGTGTTGGAAGATTCGTCTCCAAGGGTAGGATAATTTCTTCATCTACAGAGTTAATAGTGATTGTGTAAGTTTCATAATCAATCTTACATCCATTTTTGCTCAAAAAATCCCTACCTATTATTCCATCTGTGTTTATGGGGAAATTTGTTTCAACTATGTGTATATTTTGTTTAATAATATGATTATGGAATTTAAAGTTTGTATATACAGTGCCTAATGAATATGTTTCGGAGTCTGTCACTCCCGTTATTCTACATCTATTATTACTATCTATAGCTATATTTTCTCTTAATTTATCCACTTTGCAAACAGTGATATCCGATCCTGTATCAACCAGAAATGTCAAGACGTCTCCGGACAAATCTGATTGTAACATTACCAGACTTCCTGAATTTGCATTTATATGGAAAATTAGTGAATTGCTAACTCGTTCAATTGTTTTGTTATATCCTCCTGTGATGTTATCGGAGGAATAGCCCCGTTTCCCGACCTTTGTAATACATGTATATTTCGGTTTCTTCGATTTTCATTATTATAATTTTGATTTCTATGACTTTGATTATTATAATTCTGATTTCTATAATCAAAATATCCTTGGTTATAATTATTATTTTGGTTTGAGAAACGATTCGAATTTCGTTGTCCATAATTTGCATTACCACGATATAAATTATTTTTGTGTTGATAACTATTGCTATTTCTATAGTTATTATAATGTTCACTATTATAACTGTTATTGCTCCGACCGGCAATTCTGCTGTTCCTATTAAATTTCTTTCTGGTAAATTGAGATATATGGTGTTTAAGTTGTGACACATTTTGTGTGTCTGTTTGAAAAACTTTTGAGGCCTCTCTTGCTACTTCGATAGCCTCAGCTAAAGTTTTTGGTCTAGCTGCCATTACAGTGGGTTTCAATATATCTATTAATCCCTCTTTGAATGCATTTAAACCCAATTGATCCGATATCAAATGTACGGTTTTTATATCTGCATCAGCTAGGATTTTTACTTGTACACTATTTAGTTCGTTAACTAACTTTTCAATTTTTTCTATATAGTGTTCTATTTTACCCGTTTGCCTGGCTCTATGTATTTCAGATTGTATCTCTAGTGGAGAACGCCTTAAGCCAAACACTTTGTAAAATAATTCTTTTAGCTTCTTAAAAGTTTCTGGTTTTTCCTCTAACGTGATTTTTGATTTTACACTATCACTAATTCTAGCCGCTAACACAATCGCGATCAATTTTGGTTGATCAGCTATTTTTAATTCGTCATGTAACAACTTGACCAAACTTAAAAAATTTTCTAGATCTTTGTGTTCACCTGTGAAGATCGGTAACACTTTAATAACTTCACTAATTTTTAGATCCATTTTCTTCTTAAATGGCATTTAAATATTACACATAATCTAAATTAATTCTATATCTAATTTATATTGGAAATTTAATCACACCAGAAATGAAATTAAAGGGAAATTATATGTGTGTCATAAAATTATTTTTCAAAGCATATTTTGTTAATTGTAACTTAATAGGTGGTGACTACACACTCATTAAAAAATAAAAAAAAAAATATTTATAAAATATGTTGTGCAATTGGATCTTCTTGACATCAATTTTTTTTTGTTCTATATTCATATATATACTATACTATCATACTTATTCATGTTTATTGTTTAAGAGTTTATTACTCTTGTTAAATTTGTAACAATTTTTTTCTTTGCATTTTCGTATGCTTTCTTAATTATATAGATCATAGCTAATATTATTATTACAACTATTGTTACCTTAAAATACCCTGACATGTCCGTATTGTTTGATGATTGATGGTCATTGCTGACGGTCTTCTGGTTGCTCTGCACAGCCTCAAGGTTCCTCGCGCCATTGAAGAAATCCATTTTTTTTTTGTGTATACCCAAATTTTAAGTGGGGGTTTCCACTCTCGTCTATCAATTTTTTTTTTATATTATATATACTATATATAGTGTGGTGCGACGGACACCCAACACTTTAGATTCACTTTTTTATTATATTCCGCATCTATTATTTATTATCAACATTTTTTTTTTTGTTTCACTGCACAGTTTAAAAACAAATATGTATATAATGTTGATTAATGCACTTCACTATAGATTCAGATTCATATTCGGCAAGATCGCCATGTAAAGGGATGGGGTGTATATTATCACTTCTTTATTTTTAATTATTATTTATTATTATATTATATATATTATACATTTTATTTATTTATTATTAACATAGTTGCTTCTTCCTCGAGCAACCAAATCTATATATTTTTATATTAACTTAATATTAATTATTACAATATTTTGTAATGCCTAATAAACATATTTTATCGTTATTGAATTATCGTAAAAGAAATAAATTTCGAAATATAAAATGTGTTTATTTTACAAAATACAATTTCATGGAATTTCTTCGCATCATTAAATATTTTCGCGCGTGCAATGTTTCGAAATGTTAAGTATATTGTACCGCGTATGATGTCGAAATTTCCATGACAAGTGTGTGGCATTACAAAAGACACCTGTCTTTATTGACAAGTGAAATCATTTGCTAAGGGGCCTAATGAGGGAGTTGGAGTAATGTTTGAGTACAATTGCTGGAATACGGTTAGGTCCAACTGCTTAAGTTCTCTTAGAATTTTGGTAACCACCCTAGAACGAAATGAATCAACATTAGCGAGAATTAGAGAGCTTTTAGCAGTTGTCGGAAGAGTAGAAGCAAAGAAGAAGATACAAAGAAGATACAGATGAAATTTTGCAGCACAATTCCTTTTAACCAGATCAGCAAAGAACCAAAAGAATCGAGTATTTGAACCAGAGTGTAAAATTCTTCACATTTTATCACGACCTTACGGTCATATTTCAGTTTGGCCTGTTATTGTGTCGTTTGATCTGTTTCTGGTTATTCGAAAGCTAGCAAGACTATCACCTGAAGAGCAATTAATTTAGTTAATATGAAAACTGCGGATAGTCATATTCCATTAAACCATATATGGTTCTAAAAGTTTTTCTTCTTACATGAGTATGGGCTGAAATTATTCATCCTTAATAAAATTGTTGATGTAATAAGTTGAGAAGCTTCCTCTATCGGTTGTTGATAAAGCAAGTCGACCCCCCCCCCCCCCCCATCTCGTTAGCGTTTTGAAAATATGAGATAAACCTTGGTCGAGTGGGTTTCAAAAATTTCGAGGTAATTAGGAACCTCTCTGATACCACAACGAAGTAGTTGTCCACGATGATACTTAGACATAAATTTAAAAGATTAAAAGACCGGGATCGGGTAGATCGTTTCAGGGTACCTGGTTAGTTTATCAACGAGTTAATTGGCACACAAATCGAAAAAAAATTCAAAACATGAAAAGGTTTGCCAAAAATTGGTTGATTATGGGACAATATAATACCATTTCGTCATTAGTAAAATTTTGGTTTTTTAATTTTTTTATATGACGCAAAAATTAAAAACCTGTGTTAAATCTCCATAAATTCAAATTAACTGTCACTCGTCGATTCGACCGCCCATTTTTAAAAAATCAGTTTAATTTCCAGGTAATTCAACACAACTATTTTATTTAACTTAATACTATGGCCCATCCTCTATCTAGAACAGTAAGCCTTTTCATGATATTTGGACTAGGAAGAAGGTGAGATAAAGTTTTTCTCGTCAAGTGATGCTTCAAAATCGAGAATTACTCTTGAACAATATATTTTCCCATACAAATGACCATTTTCTAAAAATGCTGGAAATTCACATGGGTATTCGAACCGTCATAATAAAAAATTAGAAAAACCAAATTTTACTCCTGAGTTTCTAACGAAAGGTGTGCTACACAAATTAATGAAAAATGTAACTTCTATAAACTGCAGCAATGTGTAGTGAATATAGCAAACCTTTACTAAAAATATATTCAAAATTGTATACTATACATCAAATAGGATTTGGATACTTGATGTATCGGACAGCTGTCAGTTTTCAAGCTGTCGTCTTTTGACATTTAACAAGTAAAAACTACGCCATTACAAAAAATGGTACGATACATGCTTCAATAACGCATTGAAATTGTTAAAATTCACTGGTGAAAATTTTGCAGTCACAGTTCGTAAAACTAAAGCACTTTTGGGTCGTCGTGAAGTACCTTCTCGGCCGGCAATAGTGAAACTGGTGGAAAAATTTGAGCTGTTGGGACAAGTTAGTGATGTGAAGAATTGAAACCGTGTGCGTCGCTCAAGAACAACTGAGAATATTGCTGCTGTAGCCCGTAGTGTTGACGAAAACCCAGGTTTGTCGATCTTTGGAATTAGACATTCCACAAACGACATTACACCATATTTTGCATAAAGACTTAGGCCTTAAGGCTTTAAAGTTCAGTTAACACAAGAACTGAAGCCGGTCGATCACCATAAACCTCCTATCTTCGCTGATTGAGTCCTTCAAATGCATCAAAATGATCCGGATTTTCCTCGAAAAATCATCTTTAGTGATGAGGCCCATTTTCACCTCGGACGCTACATTAATAAGCAGAGTTGTCGCATTTGGGGTTCAGAAAATCCAAGAATGATTGTTGACAAGCCTCTCCATCCTCAAAGTGTCACTGTTTGGTGTGGGTTTTGGGCGGGCGGTGTGATTGGACCTTACTTATTCGAAAATGAGGCTGGTGCAACTGTTACGGTGAATGAATTGCGCTACCGAGCTATGATTAATGGTTTTTATGGCCGGAATTGGAAGATATTAATGTGGACGACGTTTATTTTCAGCGAGACGGTGCTACGTGCCACACAAGCAACGAAACAATCGCAATTTTGCAAGAAATGTTTCCTGACCATGATATTTCTCGAAGAGGTGATCACAATTAGTCACCGAAATCTTTTTTCTTTGGAGCCATGTGAAAGATAAGGTCTATGCCAATGCTCCACAATCGATTCAAGACCTTAAACATGGAATTCGTGAAGTTATCGAGGACATACAGCCCCAAATGTGCGAATTGGTCATGGAAAATTTCATGAAAGGTATGGTGCTGCAAGTGTAGTCATGGCGGCCATTTGGCTGATATCGTTTTCAAATGTTAATGGCATACCTTCATCTTTACATTGAAATAAACATTCTTTGATTTCTCTTAAAAAATACTCGATTTTAAAATATCAAAATGAAACCTCTTATTGGAAAACCCTCTAGATATCGGGATCAAATTCTATCATAATAATTCTAGTCTAAAGGTTGGGACGTCCGGCACTGTGGCCGAGTAAAGAAATCTCAGAGATGTTACCACGTATAGGCATATGCCATCTAATAGTGCACGACTTGAACTGTTCAAACCAGTTAACCAAATTGAAATAAATAGTTTTGAGGTGGCTTTACTCCACACAAGTTTTAGGAACTAAAATTTCATAAAATTTCAAATATTCTTTAAAATACTTGCTACATAATCGCCGGTTCCAGGAATATCAGAGAAGTTACCAAGTGTGGGCATATATCTTCTAATAGTAGGCGATTCATGCTATTTAAATCGTTTAACTTCACAAAAATTTAAATATTTGGGTGGGTGCACGCCATTCCCCAAAGTACCACCAAGGCCGATTCCAGAGTCACAGAGATTAAACACACATTACAACATATGTGTGAATCCACCTAAAACCTTTTTATTTTAATGTAGTTAACTGTTTTGAACAGATCAAGCGATGTATGCCACACTTGGTACAATCTCTAAAATTCCCGAAATCGGACGTACGACTAGTGTAGCACGTTTTTTAACGAATATTGGAATTTTTCAGAAATTTTGCACTTTAAAACTTCTGTGAAGCCACCTAAAATATTTTTAGTTTAATGTGGTTAACTATTCCTAATGACCGTTCACTATATTAGAAGATTTAGGCCCACATTTGGTAACATCTCTGAGATTCCTGGAATCGGTCATAGTGTGGCAAGTATTTTGCAGAATATTTGAATTTTTATGAAAATGCACGTCCTAAAACTTGTGTAGAGTAGAGCCACCCCAAAACTATTTATTTCAATTTGGATAACTGTTTTGAACAGCTCAAGTTGTGCACTTAGATGGCACATGCCTATACGTGGTAACATCTGATACTTTTTTAATCGGCCATAGATAGTGTCGGCCACCCCAAACTGTAGCCTAGAATTATTATGATAAAATTTGATCCCGATATCTACATCAAGTAAGGCATATGTAGTTAGCCCAGTTTTTCATCCCAGAAAAAAAAATATCTTCAAACAATACTATTTCATCTCATCCCAGTTTTTTCTATTTCAACTTTTATAAGACGGAATTCGGTTTTAGATAAAGATTTAGATTAAATAGTTTTTCTAAGTGATATGATTTACAGGTAATAATTGTTTCTTTTGATTAAAGACAGTGATTGATACTGTTTAGAGTTGGTAATAGTACGAGCTTACAATAACTAAGAGGGCAATGCCAGCCGTATGACAGTATTGACACAAATGGCCAAGTTCCATATAAGAATATAAGAAAATAGTGCCTTGCCTAGAAACGTGATTTGCCGGAAACATAACCTATAATACAGACTAACTGTGGCCAGTCGGATAATACCAGCCGTATGGTAAGATTCGCCCAATCGGCCAGCTTCTATATGGCGCAATATAAAATTTAATAATTGTCATTCTCCTAGCAATATGATTTGCCAGTAAAGATTGATATTGATCTGAGTTGGAAATAGTAAGGCCTTACAATGACTAAGAGGGCAGTATAAGCTGTATGGTAGTATTGGCGCAAACGGCCAAGTTCTATATGGGCTCACTTAAGAATATAAGAAAATCATGTCAATTTTCTAGAAATATGATTTGCCGGAAATGATTTTTTTGTGGCATGAATAACTTATGGTACGGACAAACTATGGCCAGTCGGATAGTACCAGCCGTATGGTAGGATTCGCCTAATCGGCAGATTCCATATGGCTCAATACAAAAATTAATAATTGCCATATTCTCCTAGCAATATGATTTGCCGGAAATGATTGATACTGTTTTGAGTTGGTAATAATAAGGGTTTATAATTGCTGTGTACGCCGTATGACTTTGCTAGATGTATGGTAGGAATTTTCCAAGTTCTATATTTCCTTATAAGACATAAGATAATAGAAAAATTGTATACTGCTAGGAACCTGATTTGCCGGGTGTTATTGGTAATAGTTGAGTTGGTATTTGTAAAGGCTAATCCTTCACTATCAGAGAAATTTTGCGGTTTGAAATCATAATCAACAATTATAAAAAAAAATTTAACTATTTATGTTTTATATATTTTTCTTAGAGGAAAAGCCTTAAAAATTGAAATCGATATTATTAGCTTCCATTAGGCATAAAACCTCAAATTAAAATTAATTCACTTTCAGCAGAACAGTGCTCTTGATGTTGATAGAGGCAGTTTCATACCAGTAAATATAAAAAAATCTAAATTGAAGTTGAATCATTTCCGGCAAATCATATTTCTAGCAAAATGACATTCTCATATTCTTATATGAGCCCAAATGGAACTTGGCCATTAGCGCCAATACTACCAAACGGCGGGTACTGCACTCTTAGCCATTGTAAGCCCTTACTACTACCAACTCAAAACAATATCAATCATTTCCGGCAAATCATATTGCTAGGAGAATGGCAATTGTTAATTTTTGTATTGGACCATATGGAATCTGGCCGATTGGGCGAATCCTACCATACGGCTGGTACTGTCCGAATGGCCACAGTTAGTCTGTACCATAGCTTATTCAAAAAATAAAGAATTGTTTCCGGCAAATCACGTTTCTAGGCGAATGGCATGATTTTCTTATATTCTTATATCGGGTCATATGGAACTTGGCCATTAGCCCCAATACTACCATACGGCTGGTACTGTCCTTTACTCAATTTAAAAAATAAAATTCCGTCTTATACAAGTTTCAATATAAAAAACTGGGATGAGATGAAATAGTACTGTTTGAGGAAATTTTTTTTTCTGGGATGAAAAACTGGGCTAATCGGGTAACTTTTACCAACTTTTTCATGTTTTGAAATTTTTTACGATTTGTTTGTCAATCATCATGTTTTTAGTGGGATTTGACATCAAAACTCACGTAATGAATTAATTTTTTTAAAAAATTTACCCGAAGGAATCGTATCAGACGATCCCTTAATCATCTAATTTTTTCCAATACGTGGTTCCTAACCAACCACTTGGTCGCTAATTTCCCGGAATGTTCGAATTATTATACCAATTGGAATTGTTTCAAATAAATTATGCTCCTCATGACAATAATCCGCTTCAAAATCGACGTAATATCGATATCAAAATCCCGAAAAGGGATTGAGGATCAAAATCCCGAAAAGGGGGGGGGGGGAGTAATCAATAGAGGGGCTATTATTCGGAGGAGTAATATCCGGGGGAGTGAAGTCCTAGACCCAACAACAGTATCATCAGCGGGGGCTAACTGTATCTATGGACCTCGACACATGAATAGTGTCGAAATCCGACAAATTCGGACTACGTTAAAAGAAACAAACGAAAAGAGTGTTTTCAAATTTTAATTTTCCAAAAAATATTAAAACCGAAGTTAGAACTAGTAGATATAAATCTAGGAATATTATAGTGAACATTGTTGGGCGTGTGGCACAGAGAGATCGGCGTCAAACAGTTGTTTGCGTTGGAAAAAGTTTGGATGACGGCATGGGAACGGCATAAATGTGAATGTAAAATGAAAGTAATAAAACTAGATCACCCCCCTCCCCCACTCTCGGTATGCTTCATCAGCAGCAATATTCTAGTGCCAGCAGCCCTGGGACCTGGCTAGGATTCAATGGATAAATCACACATTAATCCGAAGACAAAACTGATTATGTAACCTCGATAAGGGCCTCCTTATAAAGCCAAATAAAAATTAAAAAATATATAGTGGATAACATCTCTGGTAAATACAGGGTGGCGCACGAATCGTGCTACAAAAACAAAACGTAATAACTATTTTTCTGTGTGACTAATCTGTTTTTTATTTTTTTTATTTTGCAGATTATTATTTAAATTTACTAAAATGGATGCTTGGAATACCGAAACGAGGATTTGGATAGTGCAGCGCTACCATGCTTTGCAGTCCATCATTTCCGTCCAGAGGGAATTTAGGCGGGAGTTTGGCGGCACTCCCCCGAGTAGATGGACCATTATGAGGTTGGTACGCATGTTTGCTGAATCTGGAAGCATCGCACGTAGACCGTACAATCGAGATCCCTATGTTCGGGTCGAAGCCACAATCGCAGCTGTAGCATCATCAATTCAGGCAAATCCAAGTGTTTCGACTCGAGAGTTATCGGCGCAAATTGGAGTTAGCAGACGGTCATTACAACGGATAATTCATGATGACTTAAACTTGTTTCCGTACAAAATCCAAATTACAAGCAAATTAAAACCTCTGGATTTGCCTATTCGCCTGGAATTTTGCCGGAAAATTATTGAAATGGCCGAAGAAGACAACAACTTCATAAATTGCTTGTTTATGTCTGATGAGGCCCATTTTGATCTAAACGGCAATGTAAACAAGCAAAATTGTCGTATATGGAGTGAAACTAATCCAGAAATACTCCATGAGACGGAACTGCACCCAGAACGAGTGACAGTGTGGTGCGCAGTTTCATCAAGATGCATTGTCGGGCCATACTTCTTTGAAGTAAACGGTGAAACAGTAACTGTAAATGGGGACCGTTATTTAAACATGTTGAAAGATTTTTTTTACCCAGAACTGCGGCGAAGACGTATCCCTTTTAACAGCATTTGGTTCCAGCAAGATGGAGCAACTGCACATATAGCCAGACCGGTTATGGAGGAGCTCCAACGAAAATTTCCAAATAAATTAATATCCAGAAACTCCACTTTCCGCTGGCCCCCAAGGTCACCTGACCTCACTGCACCAGATTTTTTTTTATGGGGTTATGTCAAACAAGAGGTGTTTAAAACGAAACCAAGGAATTTGACTGAATTGAAGCAGTCCATTACAACAATAATTGAGGCGATCCCGACTTCAACCCTTCAGTGCGCAATGAATAATTTTCTGATCAGGTGTCGCACATGCGTGAATGAGCATGGAGGTCATTTACGGTCTATCATTTTCAAAACTAATTAGTTAAATAAAAATAAAATTGAATTATCTATACAATAAAAAAAATAAAGCCGATTAGTCACACAGAAAAAAAGTTATTACGTTTTGTTTTTGTAGCACGATTCGTGCGCCACCCTGTACAATGAGTTTTTGATGTGGAACCAGGCAGTTAATGCGTGAGTGCCCGCAGCAATTAAAATCATTGGGAATGCCCAATTAGGGGACCTAAACCTCCACCAAGCCAATAACTGCGGGTTTATTCACCTCAAGGTAGGAAATTATAACGTTAACGTTCAAGATGAGAAAAACGAAATCTTATAAGAATTGGATAAACCGCAAAATGACGAAAGTAAAACACAAACACTTGCTGCAGGCATGTGATTAGCTTAGACTTACCTTAAGGGTCGCCGCCAGATTGAACATTATGATAAGATCAAAATATAATAATAAATTGTGTAACCGGATATAGCTTTCTGGTTTTAAAATAAAATTTATTATTGGAATAATCTGAATCGCGCCAAACTAAGGACCTAAAACTGAATTTTTACCACGTGATTACGATCGAAAACGCTAATAAACACAACTTTGACTCCCTGTTGGTGTGCGGAACTCGGTGTCGATCCTTCGTTCATATTATACAAGCTGGCTGTAATATGGCATAACATAATTGTGTTAGTACACAATTACACTATGCCATGTGCAATCTCTTCCCTAACCCCCTCACAAATCGAACGCAATATTTTTGTTTAACCAATAATTTAAAATGTTCGCCCACCTCGCCTCCCTTCCCCATTCCCTACACTTACTTTAACATAAATTGTCGAATCAATTGAAAAATATTACGACAAATGTCAAGAGATGCTTTTTGGAATTTATCTCGAAAAATTTTCAAATTATTTACATAATAATCTCATGTGTATTGATGAATAAAATATGTTACAAACCTATTTAGAATATGCACATGTACCGATATAACTATATACTCGGTCATGTGCACACACATGACACATTTTGCATTTTAAATCAATTTGAATATAAGATGACACTCGATTTGGCCGCCATATCGAAACCGCCAAATCAAAATTTGGTAATTACAAAGCCTGAGGAAACCGAATTTACCTGCAAATTAACTATCCACTTTATAAATAGACTTTGGTTTTCGGACGGCATCTATAGTCTAACTGAGTAAGATTGAATTTTTTTTTACTAATCACAATTCGGTGAAATGATTGTCGGTTACATCACATCACCCACTCTTCTAAATTATACTGATGAACACATAAAACTAATTGACAAAACCAAAATTTATTAATTTAATTAAAAATAAATTTATTAGAAACATTTTTATTTTATTTTAATAACATAAATGAAAAACTTAATTTTCCAATTTTCCAAAACATGTGTATATATATATATATGTGTGTGTTATAAAGATGTGTCTGTATAGTTATTTCAATTGCAATAATATTCATGCATAACAAAATTTTATCAAACCCAATAAAAATAAAATTACCAGTTGGAAAATTATAAATGAAAATTGGGAAAAATATTATTGCTATTTTCTAATTAATTAAAAAATAATAATTATTTTTATAATAAAAAATTAAATAAATAAATTTTATTGATAATTTGTGCAATTATAAATAAAAAATGTAAATCAAAATGTTCTTGTTGTTGCATCGGTGCAGAATAAATTGGTAAAGTTGAGTACGGCGGGAAATGTCTGCGAAGTAAATATTTTATCAATCGAGGACAAACAAATGGCACATCATGTCGCAATTGATGATATTTATGCACATGACTATTTTATATATTTACTTCGGTAAATTGCAATTATAATTATGTACGTGAATGATTTTAATAAATTGATGTTTATAAATTAAATTTGATTCGCCATTCTATTGAACTAAATAAATAAATAAATATTTGTACTGAAAAATTAGGGATGAAGTGCTCGGGGTAGTTTTGCGGAAATTTTCAAGCAATTAAGAATGTGTCATCAGCGCCCAAACGGTGAATGTATGAACTTAAGTGCTGATAAAAATAATGTTGATTGGTCTAAGACCTTTCTAACGATATGACGCTTTGGAATCAAAAAATATATCTACCTCCAACGTCTTATAAAGAAAGACTGCAC
Source organism: Nephrotoma guestfalica (assembly GCA_963691935.1). NCBI lineage: Eukaryota > Metazoa > Arthropoda > Insecta > Diptera > Tipulidae > Nephrotoma > Nephrotoma guestfalica. The sequence continues at coordinate 52,519,488 of OY829913.1, read as the reverse complement.
GGTAATACTCGGTGGTGTTGCATTGTTTTGAAGTGAGTCGTATAAATAGTTCCGGACTCCCAAAACAAACGAAGAAATTATTGAACGATACAAATTGTGCAAGCCATTTTAGATATATCATGGACGTCGTTTGGTTGGTAAATAAATAATGAAAATTTAAAAAAAGGTTGCCGAGTAACACCTCACTGAAAGAAAATCATACCGTTTTCTTCAAATTTCGTTAGGTAATCGTTAGCTGAGGATTGGTCAACACATTTTAGTATTTGGTCACCATTTTAGTATTTGGTCAAATCAACTTCTCGGAGGTAGCGATATCATCGGATTCTTCAAATTCAATCGAATTGGATGGCTCGGCCACGTTACAAGGTCTTCACAACATCGAATGATTAATAAAGTGGTCCATCAACAACCAGCCGGTATTCGTTTTAGAGGAAGACCCCAACTGCGCTGGAATAGACCTACGAATATAAGGATGTCAAAACTGGAGGACGAGAGAGATGGATCAATACAGATGAACAATTGTGCAGGCGGCAAAATCCCTTTATGGGATATGAAAGCTAGAGAGAGAGGAAAACGAAATCAAAATTGAATTTAATCAATAAAATAGGGTTCGTCGCTTACTTGGGAATTTCATTTTGCAAAATTAACAACAAATCCAATTGGAAAACACCATATGGACAAAAACATATCCGTTTAAACGATTTGCATCTAATGTGGAAGACACAAAGTTGAAATTAATTCAATCTTTTGATTGTTCATAACTTCGTAACGTTCAATTGCAAAACGTTCTTTACGACATTACACGAAGGGAATTGTTTCACTCTAACCAAACCTAATACGATCCGATTCGGTTGGTCATCCGTCATTGAGAATAACTCACTAGTTGTTTTCGTTTGGCATTCCTACGTAGCGATTTGTTGCAAAAATTCGTTACAAACGCATCATTTCCGCCTGCGATTCGGACTGTTTGGATCTGAAGAACTGGACAATGCTAATATTTTCACAAATCCAACGAGCGGAATCATTTGGTCACCTATCATTGAGGATTTTTCACTTGATATTTTTGTTTGGTTCCTGTACGTAGTGTGGTTCCTGTTACTGCGAAAATTGGTTAAATCTAATTTTTCCGGACGATTCGGTAAGTTTGGATCTGGAAAGATTACCGATACTACTATAATTTTATAAATCCAACGATCGGAATCGTCTGGTCAACTGTCATTGAAGATTGATAATTAGTTGCTTTAGTTTGGTCATCCCTACTTAACGATTTATGGTGAAATTCAATTCCCAACTCATTATTTCGACCTGTACGTCACAAGGACAAGTCACTTGTCATATGGCAATATATTTTATTTGAACCAATTATCCATGTTACTGCTCATCATCCAACTTTCCTTTTCCCATGTGAGTTATGTTCCTATAAGGACTTCTTGTTATGTCATTCGGTGGCTTCCAGGTTTCAGAACGGTATAGCAAGGATGTTGTTCTGGCTTTGTTGATTCGTTTCTTTACGTTATCAACTGTTTCAGCCGTTTCTGCTAGTGTACAACAAAGGTATACAATTTCATTGGCCTCTTCAATTTCTTCTTGGTTTACGTATGTCAGGGCGGTGCGGGTATTGGTGTGTTTAGCCTCACCGTCTTGGTGTTCTTGATAATCATTTTCAGACTGGCTGCCTTTGCATATCTGATAGCTTCCGCACTTTCTGTTACATGTAGGCGTGTTTATGTGTTAGTAAAGCCATATGTCATCTGCTTAATCCAGATCACCGACTTTCTCCGTTAATCCCCACTGTATGCCGTTGGGGACGTACTATAGATATCTAATTTTCACAAGTCACTATCTAATAGTAATACGAACAGATGTGGAGAGAAAACGCCTCCTAATCCTACTCCTTGGCAGTTACAGTATCATTCACCTTGTTTGACTTTATATTGAACTCGGCTACCCGCATCCCTGTATATATCTTGTATCAGGCCGAGTAATTTTTGGGGATCCTCATTTCACAAAGTGCCTTCCATATTGCGTTCATATTGTGTCGCATGCACCTTCAACATCCACGAAGATTAGCTACAGTGATGAATTCCATTCGTCAGACCCTCGAATATGATATTCGTGTTCTGATGATATAATCAGTGCAACATCGTTCTGGACTGTCGAAGTCATTGATTGTCAATGAAATTCTATCCAGGATGATCATTGCTAATATCTGTACGCTTGTATTGAGAAGGGATATACTACGCCAATTTCTGCATTCTATCAGGTCACCTTTGTTGGGAATTGTTATATTCAAGCCTTCCTCCCATTTTCGCGTTATTCTATCAGATTCCACACTTCTGTTATTACTGGTATTGTTCTGGATTGCTGCAACCTCTTCTGATGCCTTGAGAATGTCTTCAATGAATTATATAGGTCACTTCTTGCCATTTTCTTGATTACTCGTGGCGTATCTTCGTATTGACGTTTCAGCTCCTACGTGTTTTGTTGGCACATTTGCAACTTGAGTAGTCGGCGTTCTTCGATTTGTTTCCACTGTTGGTCTACACTAATGACTGCTTCTTCATTGGTTTAGAGGATGAGCTTCTTTTAACCTGCCGGTATTAAATATCTCCCGATTCGTCTTGATGCGTTGTTGTTTACGGCTTAATTTTGAACTGTGATACTACCAGTCATGGTCACTGTGAAAGTATGCAATTCTCATTGCCCTGCCATCAGGTGATGTTCATGTGTATTTATGTATATTTTACTTATAAATAGCATCCTATAAACAGCTAATTGTGATGCAGAAGTCGAAGAGTCGATAAGTGAAGGGGAGAAGACCTCAGCTCGGCTCATGAAATTTTGTTTGAACGTTTGTACTTAAGCACATTTGTACTTAAGTACACCCTTACATAAAAGGCTAGTACTTTCGGAAAATAGTGTGAAATTCTTACAAGCGCCATCTATGCGCGAGATCGGAGAATTTGCAACCGATGTGAATGTAGAAGGAGATAAATAATCTAAGAATATTTATCTTTTATATCGGCCAATCTCCTGGAAATGGTAGTAGGATAATTTACTGAAAACGACAATTCACAATCAATTCTCTGAAAATGAAAATTTATCGAAATGCAAATCACCGAAATAGCATTTAACTAAGTATCTGGAAACGCCAGTTCAAGGAAAACAAAAATTCACTAATAATTACGATTCACTGAAAACAACAATCCTTCGAACACAACAGTTCGCCAGAAACAACAACTAATCGAAAGTAGTTCATCGGAAATACGTCAATTGGACGATCTAAAAGTTTCTGTTTTGATTGTTTCTGTTGATTTTGATAAAAGTTTCAGAGCCGTTCGTCTTAATTTCTGAAAAATTTGTCTAGGAGGTCTCGTGTCTGTGAGCTGGTTCTATTTTGTCAGTTCAGGATTTTTCGAAAATGGCTGAGATTTGAAAATGATTTTTGGACGAAGTCCTAGATTGTGGTAAACAGAGACAGAAACAAGCTAACCAGTTACTGATGAAATAGAATTTTTTGCTGGAAATGGAATTCTAAAATGAGTTTATATCATCGATGAGCCGTCCGTCAGAAGGCCCTAAGAGATTGGATCTGATTGGAATGCATTTATAAAAATTTAATTTAAAGACATTTTGAGAACATCGAAGAGTAGCTCTTTTGCTTCTGGCTGGAAAACTTTCGATAGCGTGTTCTCAATTGTATAACAGTATTATGGCTGAAATCAGTCATTCCGCATGCTCGTACCAATGGTTAAGGATTTGTGGAAATTCTAGGATTAACAATAAGCTCTCTCAATTCTATCGAAAAACACCCTTGTTAAAAGTCCAACCTGATGGATTCGGTTATAGATAAATCCCAATTGGCCATATTCCAGAATTTCTTCTAAAAATCATTTAAAATCCGATTTTCACCCTAGAAAACTAAAAGTTAAATATCTTTCTTCCTTTGTATGACAATTTTTAAGAAAATTGTTTATCATTATATGCGATTCATTATTAGTTTTTACCAAACATATATAGATGTCACTACTGTCCATTAATAATTTTGTGGTTATGATTAATTTAAACTTACAAAATTAAAGGTTCTTACTATTTGCTAACGAAAAACACATTTTCAATTTATAAACAACAATGTAGTTGTTAATAATTTAAAGAATGATGCAATACCCGTAGTGCCATCTATCAATGACTGCTGGAACTAACTTTAATTAAAATTTACTTAGTAATTTAGTAAGTTAAATTGATGTCAGGCATGCAGCATCATAATTGATGTCTAGTTTTCAAACCACTCGCACCCTTTTGTAAAATGTTAGTGAAGTGTTAGTAAAATGAACTAGCCGCAGCAGGTTTTTTCAAATTTTGAGAAACAGTTACTTGTAATTTCGTCTGTAAAAATATTTTTTTTTATTTTTGATATAACGTCAAGGTAACAACTTCCAAGTGATCTGGGAGTTGCAATCAAACAAAGCGCCGAGTAGGTGCAGTATTCATTTAAAACGCATACGCGTAATTTACGTCAAAATATCAAAAGAAGAATCAATGTTTATTCAACCACCATTTTTTCAGCAGGTTGCTAGCGAGTGGTAAATTGGAAAGCACTTATTATGAATACCTGTTAAATGGATGCACCAGATGCCCTTTTTAATCGCATTTGAATGTTCCAACCTAGTAATTTAAATTTTGTGAATCAACACGAAAGGAATCAACGTTCTATCACGCTTCACGTGCAAGCGTAAATGATAAGTTTACTTAAAATAACAGCCAAAGCAAGAGTCGCTCCAACAAAGATAAATCTGATATAACCATATTTGGGGTTTAAAGGCTCTCATCAAATAACCCACACTACTACTAGAAGTCAAATATGCATTAGAAATTAAACAAACAACAACCATCGCATGGGCAAATTAATCTATTAAGCAATAACAACAGGTGAAGAAAAAATTACAAGGATGATGTAGAAGGTTATCCTATCTAGTCAAAGAAACGAATTCCATCAAACGTAGGACGGTTTCTTTTTTACTTTTACAGAGAGAGAGAATTGTAAAATTTAATGTTTTGACATTTTTGATCCCCGTGCTTAATAGGATCCTGTGATTCGTACTTTATCCAGCAGGTGTCAGCTACTTTGGTGGGCTTTGTGTAGCAGTTAAGTTCGTCCGAAAGAGAGAATGTTACACTAGAGGTACTACTACTAATTTTCTCAACATTAGACTCAGAAAAAAATTTAGTTTACGCAAACATAAATCGCTTATCACTTCTGCGTCAAATCGAAAAATGAATACCAATGGAGGTTGCAGCTGCAAATAAGTAGTTTGCGTGACGATCAATCACCAAAACATCGCGCATACCAGTAAGCACGTCGGAAGAGACACAAAACGACTAAAGCACCTTGAACGGCAAGCTCTCTCATACTCATCAACATGCTATCACTAATATGCAAATTTAGCTGTAACAAGAGCAATAAAAATAACTGAAAAAATAAATTAAACACGTTTTATGTCACATCCTGGAATCTATATCTCGACAAAATAACCTAAAGCAATTCGATCGACGTGAATGCAAAACAATAATGTTCTACAATATCACAAAACACATTGGGCAGAGCCCGATCACCTTAAAAATTTAAATTTAGAGACAAGATAATTCTTCTACACCGAATTAAGTAAACAAGGAAAGAAAAATTGTGATCAAAACGAGCAACCTTCCATATTTGGCGAACACCATCAATGAGTTATTTGGCCACTCGGCCAGTGGCCAGAAATAAATATGGAACATATCATAAAGGCAACCAAATGCAAATTCAACTAAAAAGTTAAAAAATTTAAATCATATCGTAACAACGACAGAGGTGTTATGTACAATGTTACTACGGTCAAAAGCAGAAAATCTAAGAATCTATGAATATTATACAGGGAGGAAAAACTTCACATTATAAGTCCGTGCCTAAAGCCCTACAGGAATATGTATATATTCGGGGACTTTTGAGCTTCTTTTTTAAAGGAGAGTATTAACTGTCCAATGGATTTAATGTCCTTTGAAGATCAATTAATACCTCCTTTTCATTCACGCACACACCACCCATTCACACTATTACAGAGTACCACCTGCACATTGCAAGCTTCATGTCAACCTATCCACTGTAATGAACGGTGGGTCGGCACTGAATTCTACACTCTAACTCCAAAAGGGTCTTAGTTGTGTTTATTAACATCACCGATCGTAATCGATGATGAAAATTTGGTTTGCATCCAACCCTCTGATGGGATTCGAACCCAGTACCTCCCGGTCCAAGCGCCAAAGCTTTAACCACTACACCACTTGTGCGGCACTTAATGGTAGTAGTTCAGCAGAGAAAGCTACATTAAGAATATTTTTCGCTTGACAAAGCAAGATAAAGCGATAACAAATGTTACAAATATAATTTGATTTTGTAATCTCATATATGAGCTTGCCAACTCCCTCTTTGAGAAGTACAGCCAACAAAAATAAAATAAAAAAACAATAACCAATTAACGGATTAAACAATATAAATAACGAAAAGCTCTAACACAATGGCACCAATCTAGCAAACTTGTTAATTATTCAAGACATCATTCGCAATTGTAATGGGGGTTTTCAGCATGGGCTTGACGACATTCACCATAGGCTTGAAACGTCGATGACCAACATACATCGATGCACCAACGCATCGATTGCACCAACGTCGATGAACCCCAACAAATGTATACGCATTACACATTTTTGAAGAGTACCAGCGGGGGAGAGTCAAGTGCAAAACCTACTTCTAACATGCGTCGAAATGTAAATTCTAACCAAAATCAACAGGCGAATCGTGATTCTAATCATCAGGTGACTTTTACGATTACTTGTCCAGGATGTGGAAGGCAAGGATATACACGGAAACTGGCGAGCGGAGTTACGTAGATTTGACATTTAAATCTGACGCTTGGCGACCAAGAATTGGTTCCAGAGATTTTCAGTAATCGCAAACTAAATCGAATTAAACAATATTGGGGAAGTCGCCGAATTTGTAAGACGAAAATCGGAAAATCGGGAGATTGTCGTCCATATGTCCAGTTGGATATTCTAGGTAGATTATATAACGGGCTCTTAGACAGTGGTGCCAACGTGTCATTATTAGGTAAAAGCTAAGAGCAATTTTTGAACCACACTTTAGGTTACTTTAAAGTCCGTGTATCGTTTGCTGGACAAACAAAATTAATTACGTTTCACCTTTCACCAAACTTAACACAAGAGTTGTATTTAGGAATGGATTTTTTCAATGAATTTAACCTCAAAATAACTATTCCGGCATCGTCTAATACTACATCTACTAGCACTCCTGGCATCAAATCTCTTGGAAATATCAATTTCAAAACCTCCGCAGTATCTGGTGATTCGCAAAATAGAATGGCCAAAGCTACCTTATCCGAGTATCAACAACATAAACTTAACGAAGCAATCAAGAAATTTCCTTCGTTAGCCGTTTTAGGTCTTGGACGAACCCACTTGGTAAAACATGTTATCGATAATGGTAATGCAAAGGTTATTAAGCAACGGCATTCGCGGTCTCACCAGCCGTGCAAGCTGAAATCTATGAGGAACTTGGCCGTATGTTGTCATTAAGAGTGATCGAAGAAAACTATAGTTAGTGGAGTTCCCCTATCATACGAGTGTGCAAGTCAAACGGCAAGGTGCAACTGTGCCTTGATACACGGAAGCTGAAAGAAGTTACGGTTAAGGACACTCACCCCTTGGCCCTTATAGGCTTCTAGGATGTCTTAATAATACCAGATTCATGTCGAGTCTGGATTTGAAAGACGCCTTCTGGCAGATACCTCTCGCATGAGGAGTCGAGGGATAAAATCGCGCTTTCAGTGCCAGGCTGTCCGTTGTATCAATTTACAGTTGTGCCGTTTGGCCCGTGCAACTTGCATTTTCGTTTACCTAGACGATTTATTAATAACAAGTGAAACGTTTGATGAACATATTTCTTTATTAGATTTTGCGGAGTTGCTCAGATCCGCAAACCTAACAATTAATATAGAGATAAAAGTAAATTTATTTTAGAAGAAATAAAATATTTCGGCTTCATTTTGGCTGACGGCGTTCTTAAAGTCGATCCCGGAAAAGTAGCAGCGATTACCAATTACAACCGCCCAAGATCTGTTAAGCAAATTCGGCAATTTCTTGGAGTTACCGGTTGGTATCGACGCTTTATTGCCCAGTACGCAGAAATATCAGAACCCACTACTCGTTTACTTAAAAATCGCCAAAAATTTTAATGGACAGAGGAAGCTGAGAAAGCATTTCATATAGAAGCGCTTTTATATAGAATGTGACGCCTCAAAAATTGCAGTAGGAAGCGTTATTTTTCAAAAATCAGACAGTGGTGAGGACTGTCGCCTTCTATTTAAAAAAGTTAAACTGGGCCCTACAGAACTACAGCGTAACTGAGCTGTAGTGCCTTGCAGCGGTGCTCAGTTTAATGAAATTCAGACGATAAACGTCCTTCTGTAACCTTCTGTCGAAGGGTTGCCATATACTATAACAACAGATCATGCCAGCTTAAACTGGCTGATGGAGCAAAAGGATTTGTCTGGGAGACTCACTCGATGGAGCTTGAAGCTCCAGGGGTTAATTTTACTATTTACTACAAAAAGAGACGTGACAACGTAGTGCCGGATGCTTTATCCCGAAATAATTTCGACGATCTCGATAATGAGAAGTTAGAGTGTGCGGTTTTAAATAATTTATGTACAGTTACGTTTGTTGAAGATTCAGAATACTTGGAGCTACTCAGAACCCTTTTGGATTATCCTGGATATAACAAAAATATGAAAATGGTGAATAATCGAATTTACTACAAATCTTCCGTCTCTCCGGAAAATCAACATTCCTCTGATGTTCCATTGACGTTATTGAGCAGTCTCATTGTCCACCCAGTGCGGCTTATTTCGGTTTTAAGAAAATCTTAGAAATCTTGTAGCGTTTTTCGAATGATTCGAGATATTCACGATTTTGTCATGAAGTGCGTTAATTCTAACCGGTTAAAACGACAGTTTCAGAAACTGTTCATAGATTTCCTTGGTGCATATCCTCGATCGAGAGATGGAAATTGTTTTATTTTTATTGTTATTGACCAATTTTCCTAGTTTGTTTCCTAGAATATTTAATGTTTTCTCCGTTTCTGAGACAGTCATGCGCAACAGATTGCATCATTTCGCTAATATCTTTGTGAAATACGGTATTAACCATCAGGTGCCCTTTAGGTATCATCCGCAGGCCAACGCAAGCGAACGTGTAAACCGATCAGTGTCGTTCGCAATAAGAGCATATGTTCAAGGAAACCATCGCGATTGGGACAAAAATATACATTCCATCGGTTCTGCCCTTCGAAACGTCATAGTGTCCAACTATATTGATTTACTAAAAACTCTAGTTGTGTCAATATTTTCATATTTGTACTCAACATATTATACCTCATTTTGATTGTTTAGAAGTACCAGAGGAAAGAGAAAGCATTTTGGCATTCAATTTTATGGCCTGACGAGTCCAAATTTGAACTATTTGGATCAAAGAGGCGTGAAAGAGTTTGGCGAGGTCGGGGTGAGGGGCTCAAAGATAGATTTTTAAAGAAGACTGTGATAAACGGTGGGGTAGTATTATGGTATGGAGGTGCTTCTCAGCTAACGGAGTCGGCGAGCTCGTATTGATTGACGGGATAATGAAGAGGGACGAGTATGTGCAAATATTAAATAAAAATTTAACAAAATCTGTGCGTAAATTACATCTTGGGCGACGTTACACATTTCAACAGGATAACGACCCCAAACACACTTCGAAAGTTGCATAGACATTTTTCAAAAAAAAAAAATATTAAACTGCTAGAGTGGGCCCTACAAAGCCCAGAACTCAATCCGATTGAGAATTTGTGGTCGATCATCGATTATAATATCCCGACCACTAAAAGGACAAACAAAAGAGAATTATTCAGCTTAATTAAGGAGACTTGGGAAAACATTGGGATAGAGGTCACAGCAGAGCTAGCTGATAGCATGTCAAATAGGTTGCAAGCAGTTAACCTCATAAATAAATAAGGCTGAAAAAGAAATCTGCTGAAATGTTATGCTCAAAATTGTTTTTTGATGAGCGTCGTTCGGTTTATTTTGTCACATACTGTACATGAAAGTACGGCATACTCACGGTGACGGGTAGATTAACCTTGGTGCAACAAAAGGTAGTGGAAAATTTAAGAAAAGCTTAGCAGCATAATAGTAAACGATACAATTTGAGATCTCTCGTCCTCACAATTATAATATCGGTCAAATTGTATTCGTTTCGTCCCTAATGGTTTGTTTTACATATCTTTTATCAAAAGTAATATTGGATATGTTACTTTTGATAAAAGATATGTAAAACAAACCATTAGGGATTTACCACCCAAATGATTTACGGCCTTAAGTTGAGTTTAAATTCATAAGTAAGCCCATGTTCCTCGTAATAATGCTCGGCTTGTTAAGACAATCACAAGGAAGAAGGTGGTCTCCACGAAGTTTGAAACTGACATAGCGTTTGCTGAACAAACACAATCAAAAATTAATTAGGCGGGTTAGTGTTGTTAATATGTTTCGGTAAGTTGGTTCATTTTTTGTTATCCTACCTACTTCCCATTCCCTTTATTGTCTTCTCTATCCATATTAGTGGTCTACTAGCATCCGTTGAACTTCGAAAAACCCCACCCCAATCCTTGAGCTGTAGCTGGTAAATTGTGACCACGTTGGAGCTCTCAATGGATGATTAATAATTTCAGTAATGTGACGCTGTTGTACACCTTGTAAATTTATTAAATTTTATTTATTAAAATTCCATTTAATTTATTTAGTTTTAAACATTTTATTTCAATTAATTTTCAATTAATCGTGACGATTGTGAATGGTCGACCGTAAACGTATGGCCGGAAATGTTCAACAGCCCATACCATCGCCAAAAGTTCTTTCTCAATTGTTGGATAGTTATTTGCTGCCTTGTTCAGCACCCTACTAGATACGCAATAGGTAAATCGAAATTATTTTTTTTGTTGGGAAAGTACAGCCCCTATGGCCGTATCGCTTGCATCCGTGGTTATAATAAACTGTTCGGCAAAATCTGGGTACTGGGGTATTGGCGGATTTATTAATGCTTTTTTTAATTTAGAAAAATATTTTTCACAAAAAGCATCCCAAATGAATTGTTGTTCCTTTTTTAATAAATGGGTCAATGGTTTGGCTATTTCTGAGTACTTATTGATGAATCGCCTGTAATATCCAGTTAAACCCAGGAAGGATTTAATTTGTTTTTGATTTTCAGGTTGAGGATAACTTCGAATGGCAGTAACCTTAGATGGATCGGGTTTAATTCCATGTTCGGTTACATGATGCCCAAGATAAACAATTTCCTTAGGCAAAAACTTACATTTTCCTAAATTAGTTTTTAAATTGTTATCCTTAAAACAAGCAAAAACAGATTCTAGTTTTCAATTGTGATCTCTTAGATTATGGCCTGTCACTATAACGTCGTCCAAATACACTAAACATTTAATACCATTTAGTCCACTTAGTATATGGTTCATGTAGCGTTCAAAAGTTGCCAGCGCGCCTTTCAACCGGAACGGCATTCGCTTGAACTGGAAATGGCCTAAAGACGTGCCAAATGCAGTTTTTTCTTTGTCAAATTCATCTAGGTATATCTGGTGATAACCATTCGCGAGATCTATCGTAGAAAAATATTTTTATTTACCGAGATGGTCCAAAATGTCTGAGATATTGGGTAACGGAAAAACATCATTTACCGTGACATTATTTAGCCTCCGAAAGTCAACAACAATTCGTCGTATTTTCCTTGATGAATTCTCGTTTAACTATACTGAGATCAGCACCAGTATCTACCAGAAAAAAATAATAAGTTGATATTAATATATCTAAGTCTAACTGAACGTATTTTTTATCGTAATTATCGGAACTGAAATTAATTGAATAAAGATTTGAATTTAACGAATATGGATTACAGTTGGATTCTAGCACACAGTTAAAAGAATTAGTGTAAGAAGATTTTGAATTAGATCTTAATTTAGAATCAAGAGGAAATTGAATTTCGATTCAGTTGCGAGAATATTGGTATTTGATTTCGAACACTCTACTTTGAAATTTCTTGGATCCGAACAGGAGTGTTCATTGTCATTGTTGGATCGGATCCTAAACCATTTCCCGAAGAAAGTGATTGTTCATTTTTCAAAGTAGATTTTTAAATTTTGTTTCGTGAGTTTACGTATTGACCTTTCCGACATGAACTGATATGATGTTCTGGTATTTTGCAATAAGCGCAAACAACACTTCCTTGAGCAACGCGTGTATTTGAAAACATAGGCTTAACGTCGTTCGTTTTATTTGACACATTGTTGTAAGTAGGAAGAGTTCTACTGATATGATTAGAGTTTGGTGTGAGCTGGTGTAATTTGTAACATTAACCAGCAATATGCCCGTTCTTCTTGCAGAGTTGGCATCTAACACGAGTATTTGTTTGATTAAAGCTAATGTGGCTACGACTATTAATAATTAACTCCTCTTCACACGCTTGATTTATTGCATCCTGGAGTTTATTGAATCGACAAGCTTTAATAATAATTTTTATAGACTCGTTAAGGCCCTCTTGAAAGGCTTTAAGAGTCGTCTTTAAATTTAAATTTAAGATAGTGGTTGATGCTTTTTCTCCTTCTTGGTCTATGCACACCTCGTTCAGTTCTGATAACAATTTTTCGACTCGACCGGCATATGCAGTTACGCTTTCATTTCGTTGTTGATGAATATTTATTAATTCAATTTGTAGTTGTTCACTGGATCGCGAGTACTGGAATTCATTTTTCAATTCAAGTTTCAAATTTTCCCAAGAGTCAAATTTTGTATATTTTATAATGTCGTATGCTTTAGAAAAAAGTTTAGTTTTAAGCAAATTTAAAAAAATTTCACTTTCGGTAGCTGCTAATTCATTATAAACTACGTCACAACAGGATAGAAATTTATGCAATTGATCAGAGTTACCATCAAAATCGGGAATTAATTTAAGAGCTAGTTCAACGTTTAATTTAGACATGCTTTTGAAGTGATTTTCCACGCTGTCAGAAAGAATTAATTTTGTATCTATGGACTCAAGTTGTTCGCCCGCATTTACAGACAAAGATCGTCGTTTTTTATTTATAATACGCGTGCGTAATTTTAATTCGTTAATATTGGCGATTTGATTTATATTTTCCAATGACATTGAACGAGAGATAATAAATATTAACCATAAGGTATACGTACTTTGTTGGGTTGATAATAAAATTTAACGGCAATTAAAGAATAAAAATACAACAAGCAACCAAAATTCCATATTTTCATTCATATTCTATGGTAATAAGAATTTCAATTAAATTTGAGAGAAATAAAGATTTGAACACTAACCAATTATTATATTGCAGTAATGAATATAATTATTGCATTGATGATGATGTACTGCGGGTCCGTTTTATGACATAATCCTTTAAAAAATAATTGTTGATAGTCTTGTTTAAGAAATTCGTTGTACAATTGATGACGTGTATATTATAATTGTTCACAATGATGACCTGGTTTTAATTATAGCTGGTTCGGATGATGTTGATTCCAATGGATAATATTTTTACAATTGCGTTAATAATTACATAGCACAACTAATACGGATGATGTTCCAGTTGAGGTTTTAAGATGTAATGAGATTTGATCAAATCATTTTTTTTTTGTTTGATGATGACTCGTGATGTTAAATAGATGAAATGGCACAATGCAAAACGTTTGCCAGTTATGTTAAAATGATAGTTTTAATATTTTAGACTTGCATGTGGATATTTGGTAACTTATGTTGTTTAATACAACGTTATAATGGATGATTTTTTTGATGCACCGTACATACAATTGCATTGCAACTTAAGAAGCTGATGATTCACTGAGCACATTTTTATTTCAGCAAAATATTTTTGAACCGTTACTTATATTTTACGGTTACATATTTATACACAACTTAAGATAGTTTCAATTGTAAATACTGAGTTTTACAATTCAGTAGACTACATTTGGTAATATTACTTATTTTACCATAGCAAGAAATAGTTTTTTTAGGGGTTTCATGTTACACCACTTTTCACATTCACAGAACTGTTTTTCGAAATTACTTGTTAGCAAACATGAGGTTGCTGATTATAACTCACAATTGAGATTTTTATTTTTATTTTGATTTTTATTATTTATATTTTATTTTAGTCAAAAAGAAATTTACAAGGTGAATAAGATTTAAGATTTTGCTCGGTTTGCTGACCTTGTAAATTTATTAAATTTTATTTATTAAAATTCTATTTAATTTATTTAGTTTTAAACATTTTATTTCAATTAATTTATTTTAATTTACTAGACAATACGTCGGACAATAGTCCGATCTATCCACTTTTTAATTTTAAATTAATCTCTCCCCGTTTTCTAAATTTCAAACCTTTATATAGCTTTTGAGGAGTAGCATATAACATTATGTAAATATGAAGTCGACTAATACATTATATAGAAATATCATACTTATTCAAAAGTAATTAAGTATTTATAATTAATATTAACAATTATATATGTTTATGTACTAAAAGCGAGTTACAGAATTTAAATATACAGTGCTACACTTATAATATATAACAACGCATTTAATTTTGGAAACGGAAATTAATCCTACACAACTAATGCACCCAATCAGTTACGTTACAGGCTACAGGATTGATTTGGCAAGAAGTTAAAACATTTCATAAGTTGCACAATTCACAATTCATCAATTCAATTATCTAATCCGCATCTTTTTCTTAATTAAAAATTCCATCTCAGTAAACCAGCATGGGTTTTACCCCGGACGGTCAACTGTGACAAATCTTGCTTTGTTTACAAATTTTTTGACGCTAGCATTAGAAGGTGGTGATGGTGTTGAGGTAGTGTTTACTGATTTTAGCAAAGCTTTTGATAAAATTGATCATGTTTT
The DNA here is from genome assembly GCA_963691935.1 of Nephrotoma guestfalica. Taxonomy (NCBI): domain Eukaryota; kingdom Metazoa; phylum Arthropoda; class Insecta; order Diptera; family Tipulidae; genus Nephrotoma; species Nephrotoma guestfalica. The sequence continues at coordinate 52,504,425 of OY829913.1, read as the reverse complement.
ATTGGTAAAGAAACTGGGCCAGCTCAACAAGTGTGATGCCCTTCCTTTAAAGTGGATTTTTTCATATTTGACGAACAGAACTCAAAAAGTTTTTTTTAAATAATATTTTATCTAGAGACATCAATGTTTTGTCTGGCGTCCCACAAGGTAGCCACATTGGACCTCTATTATTTATTGCATTCATAGATGATGTGAAGCGGTGCTTCAAACATTGTAAGTTTTTGATTTACGCTGATGATGTAAAAATCTTTTGTAAGATTAGAAATGATCTCGATCTGCTAAATCTACAACAGGAATTAAACGTTTTCTGCGACTGGTGTAGCTTGAATAAGCTTTGCCTGAACGTTTCGAAATGTAAAGTTATGAACTTTTCTAGAAGACGTTATGGACGTAATGGACATGATAATAGTTTATTCTTAAATGGCGTTATGATAGAGCGAGTTCATTCTTTTCTAGATTTAGGGGTTTTGTTTTCACGAGATTTATCGTTTAAGGACCATATTGACAGATGTATTAATAAGGCTAATTCAATGTTAGGGTTTTTAATCCGTTTCTCCAAAGACTTTCATGATCCATATACTCTAAAAGTCCTCTTTGCTTCATTTGTTCGATCGCACTTGGAGTATGCGTCAATTGTCTGGAATCCGTACTATATCAATTCCTCTAACCGTATAGGACCAATCCAGAAGCGATTTATGCTGTTTGCCTTAAGGCGACTTCCTCGAGAGGTAAACGCTCCTAAGTATGTGCTTCCGCCGTATCTAGGCCGTTGTTTGATATTGAATATTGAACCATTGTTCGTTCGAAGACAAATTTCTTCCGCAATGTTTGTGCGCGACGTTATAATGGGCCGAATTGATTGTTCCCAACTACTATCCTTGTTTTCAATACGTGCCCCAGTGAGATCACTCAGACACCGAGGCTTAGTGATTAATCTGCACTTCCATGGGTCTAATTTTGGTATGTCGGACCCGGTTTGTAATTCTAGCCGTGTATTTAATAATGTATCGACCGTGTTCGATTTTAATTTGTCCAGAGATGAATTTAAAAGAATTCTAAAAACTTTTTTTATTCAAATTTGATTTATATAAATAAACCTAATTTTAAAAATACCAGATGTAAATTAATACTGTTGGTAAAATAAATAAATAAATAAATAAATAATCTATAAATGATTTGTTCATAAAATAATCCTGTAACATAAACCAAACTAACTGTGACTGTACTAAAAGAAACTAAGGACCAAAACTCTGATAATTAAAGATGGATGTGCCATTATACCATTGTGTTCTTAAACTCCAACCTATACAATACAAAATTTCTTGTTAAACAATAAAATACGATAAATGTATATATACCGTGTACCTACCTAAGAAAAAATCATGTACAATGTATGTAAGTAAATACATAAAACCTACATAATATAGACACAATAGAGAGCTACACCTTCAGTACATTAAACTTCTTCTTAAGTACTTTTCAATTATCGTTAATACAATTTTTCAGTCTTTCATCGAATTACATACAATCTTTTTATTTTTATGATTTCATTTCTCGTCTTCATACTCTATTACACTACCTATGTGTGTTAGCTCCATACATTTTTCGAAGAATAATACTGAAAATAAAAAAGTTCTGCATGAGCTTTTCTATACAATAATATCTAATAATATAACCGATAGATGTATACGAGATACAATCTAATAAAAGCTTTTAATTAAATCCAATTATCATCATATGGGTGTGTGGAAGTGTGTAGCTCAACATTATACACGTATGTATGTATGTGCTATATCTATAATAATCCGCCTTCTTCAAGTATTTATGATTTTTATACATTTTTCCAAACGACCGACGAGAACAACTACAAAAAAAAAGTCTGTCAACTAAAAATATTATCTATTTTATTATAATATATATTATTAATATACAGGAATACTTCGAATAGCGTGGCCGAGTACCGCATAATTTTTGACATTTCTAACGTATGTCCGAAACGAAGATAATTAACACTTCGAATGTTTAGGATACTAAAATAATGCAAAATATATTTGCTTGTGTTACTTGGTATGCAAATACAAGCATACTTTGTTTCTTTATATCATGTTTATTCATGGCCTACTATTTAATATATTTTTATTACTATTTATCTTGTATGACCATGATTTTTAACAGTATTTGGTAATGTATGGCATAGTTAACACTACATTCAAATGCAGATTAAAATTAAGTTTCGTTAAATCTATATTAACTTAACGAAACTAGGTAGTACAATTCGGTTAAAATCTATCAATGTTTTGTTCATTTATGTTAGAATATATTCGTTATAAATAATTATTTTATCTATTCGTCGACAAATTTTCAACTGAACGAAGCCTAAATCTGATGTTTCTCGAGATTTGAGTTTGTAGCCGCACTATACAAGGCACACCCGTATCAAGATTATATATTTATTTATTTGATTTAATTTATTTCTTATAATTAATTATTTAATAATAAAATTATTGATTTTCTTTTTGTATTTCTTTCATTCGTTCGTTCGCTTTTCCTGAAAACTATATAAAAAGAAAAATCAACTTTGTATTTACTATAAGTCTAGGAAAGTACCGTACACTGTACAGTAAAAATGATAATATTTGGATTTTGATTTAATGATTTGATAAATAATAGATTTTGATTTGCCATTATAATTTATTTATATATTTTGAGCTTTTGGTGGAATTTATAAATAAATTAGTGTGGTGCTTACTATATTGGATAGTTTAGTTATGTAGTGTGTGCAAGTACACTGCGGAGCACCATAATTCAAACAGTAAAAAATGTTGAAAACAATTTCGGAAATTCATCAATACGACAGATATAAATATCATTGCATGATTGAAAAACTAAACTACACACACACACACACATACTTAAGAATCCGTACACAGTTCGTGTTCAAATGCAATTGACAGAGAAACGTTTTTTTTTTTTTGTACAAGAACAACTAAAAATTGTCGTGGAATAGGAAAATTTGCATAAAAAACGGATATTAGTTTGAAAACAAGTAGTTTTTTATTACGTCGTCGGGAGGAAAGCTAAGAAAATTCCTAGGAAATATTTATTTGTAACAGAATCTAATAATTTTGCTTTTGCTTGTGCACATATCTGGAGCGACAAAGTATATATATATGGAAAATCTAATGCAATTCGTATAGTAGTGTGCTTGAGCTATACGTGTTTGTTGGATATAAATTTCGGTCATGTACACGACTTCTAAAAATGGTTTCTAATTAATTTGAATCGTTGTCATCAAAATGTATTTGTACATAACATGGTTTGCATTTATATAAATATATAAATTGCTTGCAACATATAAGTGCAAATGCAATTTGCATCATGGTTGTAAATTGTCGCTATAAATTGATAAAATACATTTTACATTTTTGTAGCAATAAATGTAAAGAGCTTGCAGTGTTTATGATATTATTAACGAACATTCTAAATATAACGATAAAAACAGTTAGTCGTTGCCTTTTAAAAGCGATTGTACATCTAGCGATAGGATTTCTTTAGATAGAACGAACCTAAGATTTAGTAGACCGCAAGTTCAGAAAAGAATATTTAGTACAAACGACAAAAACCCCGTTGTTAATTTGTAGCATAAATTAACATCGATTATTGAAATCCTAACAAAAATTACTTAGGATTAAAATCGCTGGCGGTTTTCAAGGTATCTATGGTTTGTACCTAACCATACGATGGCTAGGTACAGACCACCGTTAGTGAGATTTTAATCATTTTTCTCTAGTCTTTAAAGACCTCAAGAATGACTAGTGCCATACGAATTTTTTCCGCCAATCCCATACTATTTATAATTCGGAGAATTAGAGAGCTTTCGAGACATAAATCACCCAAAAATATCAGAAATAGGTTTTAAAATGTTTTATGCGATTTTCATAATTTTTCATAATGTCGTGTAGTATTTCGGTTGAAAAGTTTTACATCAATTTTCAAAGTTCATTCAAATCCACCTTTGGGAGGGGTGGCTTATAATTGAAACAGTCTTGAAGAATGTTAGCAATTTATCTGAAGCACTTTAGTTCTAAAAATTGCTATGTATCATAACGTTTTTCAACCAGTTTGCAACACTTTAGTTCCCAAATCCACCGTTTTGACGCTTTTAACTATTGTGCAGACTACATACTTGTGATATCGTTATAAGTGTCTGGAAAATTCCACAAAAAGTTATTGAACTTTCATTATCCCTAAAGTATCCTAAAATTCATCTCCTTATTATACCAAGCAAACAAATTGTTTACAAAATAATTGTTCGTCAATTTTCCGGGTATAAAGCTAATTATAATTTTAGAAAAGTTTTCCCCGTATACCCGTATTTCCCCGTATTTCGGGTTTTTCAATAAGGACATAACAATTTTGTATTTAAGTAACACACAGAATAATTGAGATATTGGGCTGAAATGTATGCGAGGTGCAGTACATCTGATAATTTAATTATGGAATTCGATCTCGTTCATATGATAACCGCGAGCATGTTTGCAGCGATCGATTCTTTGAAGCCAATTTTTCACCACTCTTTCACATATATCCGGTACGTTGGCAATTTCGCTTGAGCTCGCTTCTCTGACATTTTTGACTTGTTGGCATAAACCAACGACTTAACGTAACCCCATAAAAAAAATCCAACAGCGTTAAACCGTATGAGCTAGGTGGCTATTCGACCGAACCATTTCTCGAGATTACACGGTTACCGAACTTCCCCTTCAATAGATCAATTTGACCAGCTGTAGGCATGTGGCACCATCTTGTTGAAACCGCATATCACTGATATCAAGTCTCACCATTACGAACTCCATTGATAGTAACACACCGTCACTTTTTGTGGTTATAATGGAGTCCTAGCAATGCTCAATTGGAGAAGTTTGGGAGCTTCAAATTATCAAGAGAATCAAGATCTTCAGTTCTTGAGTTAAATTGATCTTGTAAGGGTGTAAGCCAAGATGCTTACGAAAAATTCGCCACAATGTCTGGAATCGATTAATTTGGCTCATTTTAAACTAAAGCACGGTACGTTGTCTCACTTGCACAGGAACATCTAATACGAAATATTTTGACTCGAACTTATCCAACATAGCACTATAGCACGCACAGCCTGTCTGGTGGGACGATTATTACGACCGAAGATTGGGGTAAGCACACTTAAAGTTGCGATCACCGATTCAGAATTGCGATAGTAATTTTTAATAATTTCGAAATGTTACTCACTCATGAACTTTACCATGGTAAAAATATTAAACTTGACTGACATTTTGACGTTGAAAAATCACGAAAACGTTCATGGGTCCAAAATCAACCATCAGATTTTCCTAAGTCGTTTTGCGTTTAATTTTCTTAGTGAAAATGTGCAATGTGCTTTTGAACCATGTCAAAGGGATCGGGATGCAATACAATGCAACAAGACGGGATGATCACTACGGTATCTGTCACCATTTCTTATATAATTATATAACGAAACGAATTTAGCTAAAGCATCCATCGTTTTGGCGACAGTGTAAATGTCTTGCAAAATTAAAATTATCCGTACAATTTTTTATCGCTAAATTGATCTTAATGCAAAATCCGCATGCCTAAAGAAATCAACTGTTTTCGGGCTGATCATCTGTTAGCATCATGTATATCTAAATTTATTTATTGATCCAGATGAATCGATCCAACTTGAATTTGGTACACCATCAACAAAGATTAAAGCCATATCAATCGTAAAGGCAACAATCACCTCACATGCCGCCGAAAGATGTAACATTAGAGGGCAGTACTTTAGTTCAACTTCTAATATTGAACCTCAAGTGGTAAAGTATATTCCTGTCAAGAGCGTAACATCAACTAATCGACAAAAATAGAGCATCTGTTATTGGCCGAGCTTTACTCGACTCAGCGTTTCAGGTTCATATTATTACGAATTCGTTTGCTGCTAAACATGGTCTACAACGTAAACTGTTCGCGCCATTAACTAGCGAAACCAACGATAAAGCAACTCCGTGTATTTCTTCTGTCAATCTGAGGCTTCTTGCACATCTGAGTTTAGTATTCTTTTGGAAGCCCAGATTTTATCAAGCACCAAAGACTCGCAATCCTCGATCAAAAATAGCAAATTCCTAAAAACATTCGCCTAGTGAAGCCTGAGCTGTATTTGAAACTATCGGTCAACCAAATCGAAGTTGTTTCAAACGTTCTGAAACTACAAAATACAAGGCTTGTTTGGATCATAGCCGGTAAAATAACTAATTATACTCCTACTCTGCCGTATTCACTCGTGGAATCTGCAATCACCTCAGAACGCAATTACACGCAAATGGAATTAGCCTGTAAAAGTCACTTTGCGGAAAACACTATCCGTGACGATTTTGTTCGCTTTGTCGTTTCTCTAGCTTTGGCCTGCCCACCTACTACATTTGGGAATTCTCAGACTATAGCTATACTCGCAGATGAATTTCTAATGGTTCCTGTACTCGAAGCTGAGATTGCAAAGGTGCAGGTATGATGCTTCTGCCATGACGGATTCAGGTCAATCTCTAAACGACATAATGATGATCGGTCTAGCCATTCAAATCCATTGTTTCGATATGTTATTAACGCCAACGTTAACTGAAATGTATCGTCAAATACGCATGAATGAAACGATTGTAATACATTATGTGGCGTAACACTTTATGTATATTGCAATGCACAACGGTAACAAGTGACATGGTAGCTCTTCGTATTTGACTACAAAGTGTCTCAATACAGTGGCTGAAATTAATCGCTATTTGCACCTCGTATAAAGCGCTTTAGTAACAGATGGGTCTAGCAATTCTTTAGACCAGCCATTACAGCCAAATGTAAAGTTTGATCTCGTCTATCTCTGATAGACGTAACACTGGCAATGTCGTCATCATTGATAAAATTTCCATACGGGTGCGAATGTAATCGCTTACGGAAATATGTTATGGATTGGCGTTTACAAGTCCCAAACTTATTTAGATCGTTTTGTAATATATCAGAGTCTGTGTGGATTGATACTTCTTTGAATATTTTCATATCGGCGGCGTAAACAGCGATATTCGAGTTTTTGATAATGTCCTCAACGTTATTAATGGGTAGAATAAAAAAATATTGTCCCCAAATGAGTGCCCTCTTCGGATGGCGCAATAAAATGAACGGAAATTCGGGATCTGAAGAGAACTCTATGCCTTTTTTTATATATAAGAGTCCACCCAGAGAAGTAGAAGCCCAAGGCCTTAAGTTTAAACAAGATAATATATGGAAAACGTTATCAAATGATTCGATGTGGTAAAAGCTTTGGCGTTTGAATCGCAAGGTCCCGTGTTCGAATCCCGATAGGGACAGGGTGCAAAAGGGATTGTTCATAATTGCGAGCCCCTTTTGGAGCGCAGAACTCATGGGCCAACCCACCTTCAATACCAGTACTCTAGGCTGGCATGGAGCTATGCAATGTGCAGAAGGTTCTATGAATATCGGACCTATCCTCACAAAATGAGATAGATATCGATGGGTGGTAGGAGTCAATATTGAAAATTATCAGGTTTGTTACTGTTGCTATACTATTATCGGCATCCGATGAAATAAACAGATCCGAGAACAGATTGTGAATAATATTTCCTTAGTCCTGGTTGTGTTTGAACAACGTACCGTGTAAAATTCTCCGATTGTGCCATAACAGCTAATAAAGATTAAAATCTCCGACAACCAAAAGCTGATTTTGGATGTTCATTTAAATCCAAAATTTAAATTGCCTTCAATTTTAATTTTCAACTTAACACCTCAAGATTATCACTTTCAGAGACGCGCTGTAAGGAACTGTAACTGTTGACATGTACGGCTACAAAAAGAACAAATTTCCAACGTTTTCTACTTGTTTTGTCGTCCTCGTTACCATAGTAGGTGTTATTCGGGCTCTCTGATATTTACTATATGTTCGCTCATTTCTAATTTTCTGCCATAGTAGTTACAGCCTTTGTCCCAAGATTTGAAATAATATTAAATTCAAACACTTTGCGAGTGTTTTAGATTCGAGGTCAATGAAGTAAATCGTATTGGGCAGCGATGAGAACTGGCTGGTAAAAGAAAGAAGGCTTCACAAACCATCGACTGGTTGTCGGCACTCTCGATGCAGAATTAAGAAAAACACTCAATGAGAACGGCATCTTTATAAATATTACGATAAAGTGACGGAAGTCGAATAGCACAATAAAAATAAGAGACTGAGCTGGCTTTTTGTGAGATTAAATAAAACCACTCAGGCGATCGTGAGATTCATTCAATTAGTATTTTACCGAAAGACAAGATTTCTCTTTTTGATTTACGACAATCTACAAGAAGAATATAACCAAAGTGTTCCAAATGTTCGCATTTAAACAGAACACTGAAAAGTGCTCCAACTCAAAACTTTCTAATATAGAAAGTACCCCGTTCTCTGGCGACCGTTACCAATGGACAGCCTTCTACTGCCTCTTCAATTAGTCCGTAAATTGAAACAAGAATTTTTCAAACGTTAGAAGTCAAGCAAAGTTATTTAGCCAGTTGTATCACTCTAAAGGAAATTATACTCGGAGCAGAATAATCCGCCCGCATGGAACATACTAACGAACAGGTATGCATATACAAACGATGTGATATATCTGCTCAACAACACTCTAGAATGCATGCCTGAACAACTTCTTGTTCAAGAATTCTCAATCGCTTTGATTATAAGTAAATAAAATGCCGAAATTTATCACTTCTAAGTCCGACATTAATAAACCAAAATAAATTCAAATAATTTCAAACACGACTCCCATTATTGTCTATTCGGGAAATAATTAGCCTTATTTCCTTAAAACAAATTCCAACAACATTCTCGAACTGAGCACAAATAATTCAACTCGGTCAGTTGGGAACCTGTATTCTGGAAATGTCTTCTAAAACGCCATGCTCCATAACAAAGAAAAACACTGACCTGTGGTTAATATAAAAACCACCAATGACGAACATTTAGTTTCATTAATCCAGTCTTCCCTAAAACATTTGTCACAGAAGAAGTCTCAAATAAACTGAACCCGGCAAAACCCAATTTGAAGCGCCTGATTACCACACTTCACCGTCAACTTTTATGGTTTTCAAAAGTATAACAAGAAGTCTGGTTGAAAAGATGGGTAATCCGAGCAAATAGAATCGGAATAAAAACTTTACAGAGGCAGATCCAACTCTCGTAAACCTGACCCAACCGTTATACTATTAGCTGCAAATTAATTTGAAATATAAATTCGATTTATTGAAAAACCTTCGAAAACTGGGTAAAATATGATTTTGCTATGTATTAAACGGTTTACGTCCTCAGAACACAAAATTAATCAATTACAACACCCGATATGCGGTTGTAAACATAGGGGCTAAGAGTATAATGTCACTTAATTCTTCCAGGCATGCATCTCAAAAGTTTTTAAGCAATGGTTTAAATGTTGAATTATTCGTAAAACTTAACTGACAAAATATCAATTTGATAATGAAAGTGGTAATTTTATCCGAAGTTGCCTAGACGGGGCCGTTGCTAGAGCAAGTAATTTAAAATCCGCTATACAAAAATGAACTCTGTTTCTGTTCATTTTGAAATATGTATATGGAATCTTTAATATTATCAGGTGCGCAACTAAATTGCCGGGTTTTACACATAGATGGTGCTAGCGACACATAGTTGTCATTTATGTCAGCAGCTATGTTTTATTCATAGCTTGGACGAGTTGTAACGATAACCTGTTGTAATACCAGCACATATCACAATGCAAAAATATTTTTTTGTAAGGAGGAAAATGGCGAGTTTTGTGCCAAACAAACATCATTTGCGAGAAGGTTTGTTTCTCTGCTTCAACTTGAAAAAAAATGCAGCTGAAGCACGTCATTTGCTTGAGGAGGCCTACGGCGAACGTGCCAAAATTACCTGTGAAGATTGGTTTAAACCCTTCAGAAGTGGCGATTTTAACATTGCGGACAAGAAGCGCTCCGGAAGACCAAAAACATTTGAAGACACCGAGCTGACACCGATTCGCACATCCCATTCAATATAACTCTAAGTCAAAAACTTGATTTTTCAGGAAATCACTTTTTCTCTGACAAATTTAGTGGAAGCTCATAGTAAATTTAATTTTCAAACCCGATTAACTTACACAGGGAGGTCGCGTGGAACAAATCTAACTTGTTACATCGATAGAGATTGGTCAATGCAAAAGACACCAAATAGTACTTGGAGTCATTTTGAATGGATAGTGCGATATGCAAACTCAAACTCTATTTCCAAATGTTTACATGCTATGGGAAAAATTCAAAAGAGGGAAAATGGGTGGCGCATGATTTAACTGAGAGACAGGTGAAATCGAAATCGAAAATGAAAATCGAAGTGCCACTTGCGAAATTTTGCTTTCACGGCATGAAAGAAAGAGCTTCCTGTATCGAATTGTTACGGGAGCTGAGAAGTAGGTCTTTTTTAAGAATCCCAAACTCAAAGGTCGTGGCTCCCTCCTGACGAAGCATCAACAACGACACTCGACTCGTCAAGGTATTTCCAAACGTTTACATGCTATGGGAAATATTCAAAAGGGGGGGAAATGGGTGCTGCATGAGTTAACTGAGAGAAGGGTGGAAAATCGAAGAGCCACTTGCGAAATTTTGCGTTCACGGTATGAAAGAAAGAGCTTTCCACATCGAATTGTTACGGGAGCTGAGAAGTAGGTCTTTTTTAAGAATCCCAAACTCAAAAAGTCATGGCTCTCACTTGGCGAAGCATCAACAACGACGGCACGGCCAAATCGCTTCGGAAAGAAGACAATGCTCTGCGTTTGCTAGGACCAGAAAGGAATCGTGTACTATGAGCTGCTGAAACAGGGCGAAACTGACAATGAGCAACGCTACTGACAATAACTTATCCATCTGAACCATGCATTGCTCGAAAAATGGCCAGAATGGGACACGAGACACGAACGAGTGATATTTCAGCACCCGCCTTGTTCGCCAGATCTGGCCCCCTCGGATTATCACTTGTTCCGAGCGATGGCGCATAGCTTGATAGGGCTGCACTTGACCAGTTTCGAAGAAGTGCAAAATTGGTTGAATGCATGGTTTCGGTCCAAAGACGCGTCATTTTATCGTCGTGGTGTTCTTGTATTGCCACAGAGCTGGCCAAAATGTGTAGATAGCGAAGGACAATACTTTGAATAAACCTTTTGTTATATCTCTATTGAAATTTTCCATTTCTCATTTTTCAAAAAAAAACCGGAAATTTAGTTGCGCACTGGACTTTCCTTGAACGCATCAAACAGTATCGTTACTTCATGCGGAAGAGGCAAAAATTAAAGCTGTATGCCCAGAATATAAATTCAGATCGTCGGAGTACTTCATCAGGTATATTTTTGCTTCACTATTAGCAACAAAAAATCCGTAAAAAAGAAATTTGTTAGAGCAACTCCTACCGAGATTTCCACAAAACCAATGAAAATTTTGTGGAATTCGCACTATAAAATGTTCATGTAATCAGTTTTCTTAACACCGTTCACTCGCCCTAATTAGATTTAGATCGGGTGAAATCGACCCAAAATTATTTTATTTTGAATTTAGATACCTTCGATATCTTACAGTGTGGAGATCGCATTGTGGCCAAATCTCTAAGAAACGCCCGCTTATTCGGTTCAGGAATTTGTCTGATAATGAACTAAAATAGACCAAAGTAAGGACGGTCTAGTCATACAATTCACTGTTGCAAATGTACCACAGAATTGGCCACAATACAATAACGGATGGTGCAATAACGGAATCTTATCGAAACCAAAAATCAACTAGCATTTTATACTGTCAGGATTGCCAATTGCCAGTGAACAGTATTGAAAGAGGTTCAATGCTAGCTTATTCTGCTTTGTAAAGTAGGAATATAAACTGATTTTTAAAATATTTCCTTCCTATGTACTCGTACAATTTTATTGAAAATTATTTGATAACATATACATACCAATTTACAAGAGTCAAAATGTTTAAACACTTGCACCTCGAATGTCGAATTAATTTTCACAATTCCACTACTATTTGCTGTACTGGCATAACTATAATTAAATTGAAAGTAATTCGTTTTATTCTGTAGAAGTTCTCAAAGTTGAAGCGGTTGATTCAGGAATATTGCGAAATATTTTAAAATTCGGTTTGCTTGTTAATGGAACTCTAAAATAAATATTGGCTCTCTAATATTTTCAAAATTTTTTCCACAATCACCAGATTTATGATCAGCTACATAAATCCTAAACATAAACAATTCATCACCATCATAGTCGGCAAGATGTTACAGTCCAAAAATCTATTTCAACTTAAAACTCTTCAATATTGATATTTTTAAAATTAGACCGCTTAGAAATGCCGCTTTCTGTCAACTCCACAATTTTGGATATTTTTGAACTGCAATAGTTAATTTAGTCATCTCGTGAATGTTCTAACCGTCAAGTAATTGAAGGACCAACAAAGACCCGCTTCCGCAGTGGCTCATGTTACAACAATAAACCTAGACAGTTGAAATTTGACAAAAATGACCATGACTATTCATATAGCAACTTTCGAACTGAAGAATTGATACGAAAACTTAAACTTGTGTCTGGATTCCTATAAAATTTAAATGGCACCTTTTAATGGAAAATAGGACATATACGATAAAGAAAACATCGCTGACAGTTTTCCACTATGGCAACCCTATTTTGAAAATGATTGAAGCGATTGATGAAGTTTATATTATTGGAAGCTATCTCTAAGTCAGACCATAGACCTTGCGCCACATACAATAGAACACAGTGGAGAACTAAAATTTTGCCATCGTTAAGTTAAACAATGAACAGACACCCGGTCTACAAACAGTTTAAAGGTACGGTAAACGTCTAAATTAAAGAAGAATTATTTCTGACCTGCACCAAAATTATAAAAAACCAACCATCCGATAAGTATATGTCAAAGAAAAAGCACACAATGTTAAGAATGCCATTGCTGACGTTTTAAGGACCTTTGACAAAAAAATCCTTATACTGGATTTATATTCGGTTGACTAAATGTCTAATAAATGGATTACAATGAAAATTCTTCACATTTATTTGCAATCGAACCGCACACATGAATACAAACCGGCCGGCACAAAATACCACTCATGAAAATTGTGTATTGAACAATTGCACCAAAAAAATAAAAATATTAGCAAACAATACCCAAACCATCCACATATAGATTAGATATGTATTTATGTTGTTTGTTTAGAATTATTACAACGTATAAAATATATATTGTATGATTACCCCATGGTGACTATAAATAGGAAACCCATAAATCGGATCCTTTTTTTTTTGTTCTCGAGCGGCAACAACAACAACTACAATATTTTCTTATACGTATACGATGCGAGCGATGAACAATGAAAATATCTATAAAACCAAATCATCTGTCATAATTCATTTTTGAATCATTTAGTTTTATGTGTAACGCATCGTAACCTTTCCATTTATTAAGATACCCACACGCACCAAACAGATAGCCTCGGTTGTAGATTATTGCCAATTTCGGCAACGATTAACATCCCCTCGTCGTTATCGTACATTAATTAGGTAACAACATTTTTTTATTTTTATATTTTTTTACTTTTATTTACCTTCAATTTTCCGAATTTCAAATGTTAAATGAAACAGAATAACCAATAAAATCCATTTTCCCATTTTCCATTTAGTTTTCTTCGTCATAATCGTAAACAACCAATTTACTATATATTTTTACACACAAAACACTCTCACGCACAGGCACTCACAGAGAGACACTAGATAGAACAATATAAATAATAAACTGTTTAATTTTAATTAACTTTTTAACTTTCCGGTAAAATTATTTTACTTAATTTTTCTCTCTTTCATTTTCCACCAATTTTCTTGAATTTCCACACTTACATAGACACCATAAATATTATTCACTTTATTATCATTAGCGTAAAAATAATATTTCGCGAAAAATTTATAAATCAAAAATCAAAATAACAAAAAAAAACACTTTGCATAAATTTTCCGTTTTGTTTTTTTTTGCTTCACTTCAAACACCCGATATTTTTGATACGCGAGAGACGAGATGTGAATAGCGGAAATTTTCCTCCAAGAAAACAAAATATACTGTTTTTGGTTTCTGTTTGTCTAAAACATTTATCCCGATATTTTGAGTAAAAATCCAACCGTCCTTGTTGCAAGTCAAGGCTCAACTGAATTCGAGTACGTAGCGTAGTAGAGCGAAAATAAAAATCAAACCACCACAAAGCGAATGACGATTGACGAGAAAACAAAAATTAAACGAAAATCTGCACAAGAAGAAAAAATAATCGGCGGAAAACTTTCGTTTTTTGCTTTCTTTTTTGTTTTGGTTCGATTTTGCGTACAATCTTGTTTTCGGTTTTCTATTTTGATTATCCTTTCTTGGTATCGGGTTGTATTTATATACAAAAATGGTGAATTCTCCTCGTTTTGGTATTTAGCTTTTGAATCTGAGTAGCGGTAAAGAAACACTCGCATTCAAGAAATTGGCAACGCTTAAAGGGGAAATGATTACAGTTTTGATTTGTATTTTATTTTCGAATGAAAGGGGAAGAAATTTGTGTGACTGACATAATTTATATGATTATTTATTGTTACGTGCAACAGAGGGGTGCCAAAATCATTTTTCGAACCCCTTTACGTACTTGAATTATTCATGTACTCGTCATATACAATGAAAATATTGTTACATGTAAGGATCTAATAACATTAACGATCGGATAACATTTACCTATATAAAATCCTTTTACTAATAATTCATCGTATTCTCACGAGTTAGATGAGATTTGAAATGTCGCTGTGTCTAGACAGGAATTATGGAATGGATAGAAAGATTGGTTTAGTAAATTATGGTTTCCATTGATATTTTTCTAGTTATGTCATGATCTCGTTCGTTGTTTGGTACCAAATGCAATGGGCTAAATAGGCGATTTCCAACTTCAAGGTGCTCAATCGACAAGAAGTCGAAATTTAAGAAGTAAACCAATGATTCCATTTATGTCTATTAATACTACCATTGATGCCTCTTCTGTGGACTTCGATAAATTAGTTGTGTTGGATATCAACAAAACGTTTGTTAGAGGAAATTTACGCCTGAGACCAAGATCCAATATTATTATTACTTTATTTTCAAAAGCATTCAGTTTTGAACCATTTGCTTCAAAAATCGGAATTTGGGTGTTTTCTTTGATCTGGTGACACTGGCACGACAGGTCCGTCTCCTCCAGTGTCGATGAAATATTTAGTGTATGTTGTCGTATCAAAAAAATGTATCTCACGCACGCACAATATTTCGGGATGCTGTAACGTCTATAGAAGTAGCACAGACGATTTCTTTGTTTCTTTGTAACGATTGAGATGGTTCGTTTTCACATCGTGTAATGTTGGTTCAGGTGTCGTAAGTGGTGCTTCTCACTCATGTGCTTCTCACCCCTGTGGCTAAATTTTCCCATGATTCGACGTAAATATTGCTTAATCATTTTACCTCTGCTTACCGCAAGTACCACCAGTTGCTGGTATTTCGTTATACGATAGCGAAAACACACAACACAATAGTGTTTTCGTAGGTGAGCCAACATCATCTGTGGACCACCCTGCAGCATTGTAAGAAGTGCTTATAAAATAAGTAAATTGGTAAGCTTTTTTCTATGGGTAGGATAATCGGATTCTTCCTTGTGTATGGCAAGTTCAATTCATGGAGCCGCCATTCATCAGTAGATGACGTCACTGTCGATGGCAGGGTTCAGAGATTGAAGCCTAATAGATGTTCCCCGAATTGACATCTTGATACCTCGTCAGCAAAATGAGTTTCTTGAACCAGCATTATTTTATATGAGTTTTATGAAATTCGATATTGGATGAAGCGTCTGCAGAAAGCCGTGATACGAAGTAATCTTCCAAGCGATCAACATTGGATAAGTAAGTGTAAATAAGTGTAAGTCGTTGTGAAACTTCACGGTTTCTGCGTGCGTTGAGACCAATGGCTTTA
The DNA here is from genome assembly GCA_963691935.1 of Nephrotoma guestfalica. NCBI lineage: Eukaryota > Metazoa > Arthropoda > Insecta > Diptera > Tipulidae > Nephrotoma > Nephrotoma guestfalica. The sequence continues at coordinate 52,488,321 of OY829913.1, read as the reverse complement.
TTTTTCTTTCGTTAATGTTAGTGTATGCCTCGCTAGTTTTTTGGTGTGGCCAGTATCTGGGCTCAGTGGGTTTGTGCAAAGCGTCTACATAATTCCAATTGGTGGTTTGAAGGTAATCCAGGATTTGCGAAACTCGATAGCCCACAAGCGTCTACCAGAGATTAGGAGTGCTGCATAGCCAACCAAGTACTACTTGCGAGTCCGCGTTGTACCACGCTGAGTGATTGAATTTTATTGTGTATGGGCCTGGAGAGGAGCACAGTTGCCCAACGTTGTACCAGCATACATCACCAATGCGTAGGCTATCTCGGAGGCTTTGCTAAACCCGTAAATTTGAAGACTACTGAGATTTGTCAAATGATTTATCCAGCAATCCTTTCTGAGACCCGAAAATGATCTCAAACTATTTCGATAACTGAGTAACTTGTGAGCGATTAATTTTGGGGTCCCTTCATCGCACGTTTGGTAAGTACGCGAACATCCATGCTGAGTTGATGTTGAATCCGAAACAATCGGCATTGCATTGGAGACCAAGGTAGTTCAAGTGTTCTAACTGTATCGTCCCAATTCAGCTTAAGCTGACTCTGATGCTCGCGTAATTCGAATGGTATCTCATGAAAAGCTGTTCGAGAACCATTTGCAGTTCTTGATGCGACTTTGGCTGTATTTGAGAATTTCTCCTGTTCGTCACGTGCCAGCTGATGTATGGTACGAAGCAACTATGCACAACTAGCCCCAAGTGCTTGTGTTCTTCTCGACGATGAGGGCTGTAACCAAGATTTAGAATGTTGAATCGATTCGCCAGCTTAATACAAAATCGACAATTGAAAGCGACGTGAGCCCTTCGTTCACACACATTCAACTGATTGTAACTGCAGCTGGTCTTCCCGCTAGTCCGAAGTATTTTGGTGCGATTGCTGTATGGCGGGCAGTACATTCGTGAATGGCATTGAGATGTGGTTCGAGGTGGCAGGAGTTTGAGTTGATAATTCGGGATTCGGGTTCGAATTGTGTAGTAGCGTATGCTGTTTTTGTAGCAAACCCAGCACAAGGTAGATTTGCAATCCGAATTGGTGTGGCCTTTGCGTAGAAGCACAACTTCTTTTCTCGCACGTGATTTGACTTATCCTCGAATGTAATGAATGTGATGAATTTTATTTTGTTCTGATCATGGAAATTACCTCCAGTGATTGCCATCAAGTGTTCAGGAAATCGTAAGATCCTGGTATGATGGATATGGTGCTGGATCCAACTTACCGATGATGATGTTATTTAAGATGATATCCCATGTGGTGACCGGCGATCCTAAATCTATCAGGCAGCGAACGATATCGATCTTTGTAAAAGGATCTTACGTAATCCTACTGCTGATTCAACTTTGTAGTGCAGGCATTGTTGTAAATTTGATGACTATCTCGAAGAATGTTTCCTCATAATTATCGTTGGTGATGCTCACAGTCTTGAGCAATAATGTTGTGTCTCCAGTCAAATTCGCCTTTAGGTAACTTCTGCGAGTTGGTCAGCTGTTTGTGGTTGTGGACGAGGTCGTCGAATACATTCTCGAAATTGGTCCAATTAGTGTATTCGCCGTTGAAAAATGGAACCTTGATTCGAGGCAGCTTTGTATCGAGCGACCGATTTGACGTCATCTTGCCAGTTCTCGATAGGGGCTGATATTGTCTCTTGATGGTTTTGTTTTATAAATTTAAATGTTCTTACTCACGAGGTCGCTTTGTTGCGGCACAACACGAAAATCCGACTCGAAGGACCAAAAATGTTGGAGCGATATAGATTTATTCGTGCCGTGTTCTTAGTTGGTTGGGCGTTGGATTATGAAGAAAGTTTTTCACATGTATTTTGACAGCTGTGTAAAGGTGTTATTCCATGTTGGTGTTTTATTTAGGGTTGATCGACGTTTGTTTATAGGGGGGTGCCCACCGAAATGTGTCACCTCCGCCTGTCCAAGGTCTCCATTTGGAGTCGGTTCTAATGCCCTTCTAGATATGTGCGGTTGTAAATGCAGAGCAAATTCATTTCAAAAATGACAAATCGCATTCAACCCATCTAAATTATATTTAGCTGAATTATTTCAATACACAGCCACCATCAAACACTGTATGATCTACTATTAGAATTTGTGTACTTAGAAGAAGTAGAAATTTACCAGTAGAAATATTACTTTTACACTTCCAACATCAAAAGTAACACGATTTCTAAAAATAATTGTCGACACTCCAGAGGAATTAAATCTCAAAAGTTTTCTTGAAAATGAACACGGCCATGAAAAATGAAAAAGAACACGGCCATTCTTAATCAATTATCATGACGTTTGGTTTTCAGGATTGGTTTGGGTTCTAACTCTCTTGCTAGTATATAAGAAACCCTGAAAAACCAAGAACCAACCACTACTCTGCTTCCATGAAAAAACACCGAAGCATCAAAAGATCGGCGATAACAAATGCTTCAGCGGCAAACCCGAGTAATAATGCATCTAGACATAAAAATACCTGGCTGGATGAGATTAGCTTCAATTTAAGAAAAGGATGACGCTTGTAAACGAAACGTCTCATTACCAAAATGGCAGTCACACAACGACTAAAGGGCCACAGGGAAACACTCCAACCGATTCAGCATATAGGACGAAACGTAAATGAATGACAAACAATAAATGCTTAACACCTAGAATTTTAATTTAAAAGACAGATACGGTAAAAAATAAATCTCTACCGGCCTCCATCCACGCAGGATCAGTATTCGCAACGAATCTGAAGAGTTGCAAATGGACACTAACACAATCCTAACGGTGTGATAAAATTATTATTATTTATTTTATATTTTAACAACACCAACCGCTTCTTCTTAAGATATAGTTAAGTCATATCATCAAATACGAAAAATTTTAAAGCACTGGTTGAGGATGGTATCTGCGACGAATTCCCAAGAATGAAAATTAATGAGGAAATTTCTGAAGTGTGGGAAATAGAGGTACATAAAAAGGCGGATCAGGCTACGAGTATTGAAAACCAGAAAATGTTGTTTATCACCGTTCACTTGGAACTCAAAATAGTTTATGAATTGTATGAAGCGAATTTGTAGCGGCTGGATCGCAGATTCTTCCTCAACACAAGAAAAACACCAAAGGTAACTCACCGTGGAAATAATTATTCCAAAATACAGGAAAGTGGTACAAAACAAAATGCAGAAACAACTTAAAAGATGGCACCAACAGAAATAAAATATTAATACCTTCAATTATTAATTTGGTGCCCTCGATAGCTGAGTGATAAAGTGCTTGCTCTGTTATTCGGGATGACCAAACAAAAAGTTTTGGGAACCCAAAAATATCAGAATCTGCAAACACAACAAAAAACAAAAATTAGAAAATTCTGCCTCTCCTGTTTTGGACGTGTCGACATATGCACTGCCGCAGCCATCACCACCACCAATTCTACATGAAAAACTTCATACATTTTCACATTTGCTAGTGTTTTGATTTATACAAAATTGACTCTAGCTGGCTAATTTTCAATGAAGAACGTTCTTTATCAATTTTTCCCAATAAGTTTTGTGTTTGGCTAGGTCTAATTCCAGAATTATATCAAACATCTATAAAGTAAGAAATTGTATCCTGAACATTATATTTAGCCTTAAAACCCCGATATAAACCGATTTCGATCATTCTAGGTAAAATAATGGGCGAGTTCTAATCTGTATAACTGTTTTCAGAACTAAGTTTAAAATTCATATTAGAATCGCAAATATCGTCATACGAATTAAATTTAATCAGATTTTTTGAAATGGCTAAGTTCTTTTCGGTAGACGCAGAACTTTGCAAAAATACGATTTTAAACTTTTGCTAACATTTGAAAATGGCGGAGTTCTGTCCAGCAAGAACGGAATGTGTTTTAGTGTGCTGCATCTGAGCTAGTGACAAGATAAACCTCTTCTCATTCATTTGTTGTTGAAAACTTTGAAGACGTAAGGACCTCAAAACGATTTACCAAATCTTGATGATGAGATCGTTACGACGGGCCGCCTAATCTCGTGAATCAACTCTCACTTTGGCAAGCTATCACAGGTCTTATGGGTGCTTTCTAAAGTCCGACCTTACATAATTCCACAAAATGGTTCGATCGCAATAATTTTGATTGGGTGTAGCAAACTCGATGCTCGGCATCAACTCGGGCTTTTATGTCTTCCTGTAAAACTATTCTGGTTTTACCCAGGAATTTGGAATTAGGAAAAATATTTGCTAGCCTTTTTATCTCGATTGTATTTTTTCGACCTACTCTGATGGAATAAGTTTGGCGTAAATTTTATCGAAATAAAGTTAAATTGGGGATTTCTTTGATGCAAGAAACGTTAACCATTTAAATGTTAACCATCTGAAAATAAAAGATGTAAAGAAGTGGCCAGCACTTCTCAAATGTTGGTAAAGACTGAGGGTTCTGTGACTCCACGCGTCATGCAGTGAGAGCCATCACAGGGGAAAGATGGATGTTGGTGTTAAATGCACTTAACCTCGTCTTTCTTAAAGTCCTTGGACAACATTCGGGACCTCCGCCAATTTGCAGGGACGCAGGCTGGTATCAGCCTGAAGCTGACTGCGTGTGCTGATCAGAGATCGGCTTTTCTGTACAGGAAGCGATCGAGGAGTTAGGCGAGGTATGGCCAGGAGCCAAAATCAGGGTCGTTCCTAAAGAGGAAATACCAATCAGACCTAGGGCAATGGTATGGATTCTTACGAAGCCCGCAAGTCTGGAAGGATCCCCGAAGATTATCCAGGTTTGTAATCCGGATCTTCTGACGGGCAACTGGAAGATTATAAAGCTGAAGGAGCCTAGGGGTAGCTTTAGATTATCCATCATGTTATATACTGAAGGCATTCAAGAAGGATGAGTTGGGGATTGAACCGAGCACCGCGCAATACGAGAAGAAGAAGAGGCGGAAGAGGTACAGCCTGTAAAGAAAAGCCCGATGATTTTACTCTCTCCAGAGTTGGTACTAAAATCGCAGTTAGTGGCGAGCCCAAATGAGGGGTTAACTAGGGAATTGAGTGATCGATTACCCCTAGGCATGGAGAAGGGGGACATATCGTACTCTGACGGAGGGGGAAGTGAACCGCTTTAAGTTTAGGGACTGCGGAGGGAGTGAAGTGGAGGAGACCTAGTTCTGAGAGATAGTTCTGATCCAACAACCTTGGATCAAAAATAACAACTGCCATGCGAAGGGGTATACCCTATTATACGCTTGTGGGACGGATAAGAGCAGATCATGTATACTGATGAAGAATAATATAAATGTTTTTCTACTTACGCAGTACTGCAATGGGGACATTACTACGGTCTGCATAGAGACGGAGGGTAGGAGATTCTGGCTTGCAGCCGCTTACATGGATCGGGAGAAGCCAGTGCCGCCAGATAAACTGGGAGCACTTGTTTGTGATGCAGAAAGGAGGAAGGTCGGAGTTACCTTACGGTGTCACGCGAACGCGCACCATACCATCTGAAGCAGCTCGGGCGCCAATAACAAGGGTCAGTTACTTTTTGAATCTCTTCTAAAAACTAACCTCATTATTAGTAATATAGGTCAGGAACCCACCTTTATTATTAGAAATGGGAAGGAGGTTCTGGATGTTACTCTGGTCTCCGATCTTATCTCACCTATGATCAAGGAATGGAGGATGGCGAAGGAGCATTTCTTCTCTGGCCATTGGTATCTAACGTTTTCAGAAATCTCAGGAGGACAGTATGGCACGTATATAGATATTTATTGGAGGGTAGTATTTCATCAAGAGTTCCAGGACTCCCCGACACGGGTAGTGATCTGGCTTAATAGTAGATACTCCTACTAGGGCTTGCAATACCTCTATGAAGGAAGCCTGCCCATTAACAAAGCTGAGAGAAAAGCGGAAACCTGTTTGGTGGAACCCAGTACTTGCGGAGTGCCGAAAAGTCTGCGGGCCTGCTTTCAATAGAGCGAAAAGATCAAGAGAATGTCATGACTGGGACTTCTATTATGCCTCAGAGTATTCAAAAGGGCAACAAGAACGGCTTAAAGGAATTCGTGGAGGCTCTTCTGCGATAGGATGGAAGGGTTCTCCGATACATCGAGCTTAAGAAAGATTTTCTCTACTAGTCCAGCTGTTCCAGGCTATCTGAAAAAACCGAACGGTGAATGGACGGTTTCTAGTGAAGAGACTCTTGATCTTTTGATGGAAACTCACCGCGGATGACTGCGGGTCTATGGATTACTGCGGACCCAACTGTTGTGTACAAAAGATATGGCTGGAGGTTATCCCTGGCTGGAGGTTATCTTCAAAGGGTATCTTAAGCTGGGCTAAACCCCGAAGAAATGGAGGGAAGCTAAGGCAATCTGCATCCCTAAAGCAGATAGAAGCTCGCACAGCAACCCAAAGTACCTAACACCAATATCTCTGTCATCCTTTCTGCTGAAAATCATGGAAAGGCTGCTGGCTAATATGTTTATTTTCATTCGAGAGTTGTACCCAGTAACTGGGCACATTCTTAACATGCGTACCATAAGGGAAAGTCCGTGGACACGGCACTAAGTGCCTTGGTTCAGGAAATTGAGAAGTCACTGGATTTTCAGGAATTCTCGCTGATGGCGTTTCTCAACTGGAGGGCGCTTTCAACAACGTGAAGGTGGGAAGGATTGCTGCCACTCGAGTTTGAACACCCAGTAACCAGGCTAATTAATCACTTGCTGGGAAGCAGAAGGTTTATTGCTGGGATGGAGGAAGTCTCCGTCAGAAGACGATTTGTTCGGAGAACACCTCATGGAGGTGTCCTCTTACCTTCTTTGGAATATAGTAATGAACGAACTACTATTGGAACTGGAGAGGGAAGGAATAGGTGGGGTTGCTTATGCCGATGACGTAACGATAGTTGTATCGGCAAAGCACCTTGGTACATTTAGGGATGTGATGCAGAATGCGCTAACAATCACTGCGGGTTGGGCCAGCAGATATGGTTTGGGGATCTACTCTTCTAAAACAGAGCTGGGTCTTTTCACTATGAGATATAAAATTCCGGAAGTGGTTCCACCAAGTCTGAATGGTACTATGCTGACCTATATTGATAAGGCGAGATTTCTAGGGATTCTTCTGTACAGTAAGCTCAGTTGAAAAAAAAAACACTATAGAAAGAGTGGAGAGGGCCACTAAAATCGGAGCTGTTGCACTGGCTTTACACGGCAGTGGTAAGGCCTGTACTGCTGTATGGTGGCCAGCTCTGGAGAAACTATCATTCAGGAATGTAATGGGGTAGGTGCAGAGGGCAGCCTGTTTGCTCATTAGTGGGGCGTTGAAAGGGTTATGCTGTACCTTCTCCCGTTGGATATTATTGGTAAGCAAATGGCGGTCAATACGGCGCCCAGCTATCAGCGGTTTCGGGGTGGAAGTGCCTGCAAAAAGGGCACTCACCTATAGTAAATTCTGTGAGGCATGGCCTGATGAATTTGGATTATATAACACCCCTGTTGTGCGTTTGCAAGCTTTTTAAGGTGATTCTTCACTCTACTGAGGATTGGAAGAGGGATTTCTTTGCGGAGACCGGCACAATTAAATTCTTCATCGCCGGCGCCCATCTCGATGGTAGAGTGGGAGCTGGTGTGTTTTGTAGTTAATTAAATCTGGGTCTATACTTTCGCCCACCTGATTATCGCAGCTTCTCAACTGGTTGAGGCATTATATAATATCGTTGACTAATATCACTATCTGTGTGGACAGTCGGGCGGCCATTCTTTCATTGGATTCAGTTTCCCTGGCGTCAAGAGTGGCGTTGGATTGGCACGCATCTCTTAACGAGGTGAGTGAACTATTCAATATCCCGTTGAGGAAAATTGCTAAGCAGACGAATTAGAAAGGTACGGTACGACCTTTGTCTGGGCCGAAAACAGCAAGCCACGAAAAGCAGTTGCCTTGGCAAATGCTAGATGGCTCGCCAGTCCGACTGGCAGATTAGCGAAACAAATATGGCCTAAGCTGAACTTGAATCGCTCCAAGATCTTAATCACACTAAGGAAGCGTGTTTTAGGTAGAATTGTAAGGATACTTACTAAACACTGCTTCTTCGAAGACCTTGCGAGAAGGCTGGGTCTGGATTCAAATGACATCTGTAGAAGTTGCACGGACGAGGAGGACTGGGAGCGCATCACTTGGGCAAATACACTATCGGCGGCCTCTCTGATTTCGAAAGCTGTAATGTGCGAGATCGTGTACGCTATATTAATAGCACTAAATGGCTTTAAAGGGAGTTTAATGATGTCGGATCCTCTGGTATTACAATGGGCCGTAATTGGCCTAAGTGTGCGATATAGCAACCACTGAAACCTAACCTAACCTAACCTTTACGTTAGAAATAACTCATATGTGAAAACAAAGCGGACTAGCTAGGGTGAAAATAATAATCAAGATAACATCAACCACCCAAAAGTAGAGATCGCGGAACTGACGCTTACAAATTTTAATTTATATTTGATTAACATCACTGATCTCCAAAAATGCAGCGTGCATCGTCCTGCTCTATACAAGTGCATTCAACTGTTTAATATTAGTATTATACTCGTAAAGGATCATCCATTTTCCCTTCCACCCTATTCCGATGCATACGACTGTATACTGTTTATCTAAGTGATCACCACATCAAACATCCCATATAACGCTATACGCACTGAAGGGATTACATCGACACATCTAGAATAGAGTGAAATGTGTTTTCCATCCACACGACCTACATTTTTCTGTAGAAAATTCCCCTTCTCAAATAATCAAACAAACAAACCTAAATACAAACAGATTAGAATCACACAATCACAATTTTGATTGCAATTAGAAACATGCGCAACATCGATGCAAATCGGAATTCGAATGTGCCTCCCCTATCTAAATAGGCAAGCATGAAAACAAAATTCGAATCCGATTCCGAAAACATAAAAAAAATGCTTAGGGGAATAAATATTCAGCGAGCAACAACTACACAACGGCAATGAAATTGAATGGCAATGGGTAATAAACGACGAGACATTTAAAATAAAATAAAAAGGAGCTCAACGAGAGGAAGAATAACAATAAGGATATAACTGTTAAGTCATTTACTATATTAGTACATTTATTCAATTGCACATTGTTTGCCCGACAACGACGATGGTGATGACGATGATGATGACGATATTTCCCAAAAATAATAAATACAGGATGAGGGTTGATTACTATTGTTACACAGTCGTCGCTCTCTATTATTACAGTGCTTTGTGTAATCCGTAATTTTTTTGACACAATGTTAAATTAAAAATAAATTATTACGTATCGGCATAATGTACATGGTTTGTATATAAATGATCAACATGTTCGCAGACGTTTTCTAAATGTAAAATTCTTTAGATGCTGCGTCGTGTAGTACACGAGTATTCAAAGAATAATTTAATACTAGTCGTTTGTTCAAACTCAGTAGTTATTCAAAAGGCCTTTGTTGAAGGCTGGCATCAATTTCAAGTTTCAAAACATTTTATTAGCTTGAACCAAAGTTGGGAACACAAGACTATGATTCGAGGGAATAACATCACACATGTCCTCCATGTTAGAGGAAGCATGTACTTGGTCGGTTTCTCTTGATCGCCATAGGTTCTCGATGAATAAACCAACATTTGCAACCACATCCAACAAACCACAGCAACCATTAATTTGGCAACGCTAGAGCTTATTCCACTGCGTAAGGCAGGGGTTCACAGGAACATTTTGTATATCACTGGTATGGTCTATAATAAATATTGGTGTAAATAAAGTAAAAGTTGAACAAGTTGGAAACCATTGACACTGTTGCAACCTTGTACAATAAATATTTTAAAAAACTAATGAAACCTTGCAACAAGAGTTGTTGACAAACAACTCACTTATCAAAAAGTGAGGTTAAATTGTGTAATTCCCCATGGATTGAAGTACTGAATTGAAAAAAGGATGAAATTATTTTTACTTGGTATTATGCAATTTGCTTGTCTATCGCCAGAGATCATAAAAAATTGGGACTGAGTTTAACTATTAATTATGGAAAGAACTTCAATTCAAAAGATATAATTGTGGTGAACTCGGTGCCAAATATCCATAGAAATCGGTTGAAATATCGATATAATCGAGAGATAATTAGTGATTAACTACTAATTATAAATTAATCAAACCCCCAAAGTGGGGCCGCGTGAATGAGATAGATATGCGACAACAACTTAAGCAACAGTAAAGCAACTGTTGCTTAAGCTAGTTCAAATTTGGGTGACCGTATAGGAACAGCATAAAAGTAATTGTAAATGAGACGGAAAATGAGCTCATCCCCCGTTCTGGGATGCCAATATGCTTCATGTTTCAGTAGTGTACTATAACCTATAGTTAAACATTTGATGATACAAATAAAACAGTCTTAAGCCTCTTATAATTTTATTTAATTTAATATTCAAACTTATGTTTGAATATTTTATTTCCTACGACTTATTCTAAACCTCGCTTTTTTTACAAAACCGGATGTTACATGAAAACGTCATCCTCGTTTATTATTTTTTGTAATGAAGTTAGCCACAACCCAATCAACCCAATAAACATATTCATTTACCCAAGCGGACCTTATTAAAGCTAGCCGAAAGGTTCCAGCCGAAAGATAAAAAAATCGATCATGCAGATAGTGTCTTCGCTACCTCAGTCGAAAGTAAACAACATGGACAATGTTGGTTGAATTCCTTCAGTCGAGAGATATCAGCTGATTTTTCCAACTCACTAAATAAATAAATATAAAAATATATATATATATATATATATATATATATACATATATATATATATATATATATATATATATATATATATATATATATATATATATATATATATATATACATATATATATATATATATATATATATATATATATATATATATATATATATATATATATATATAATTTCAATTTTCAATGTATTGAAAATTGATTGAACGCTCTGGCGTTCCAAATAAACCACCTAGGCCATTAATGCCACTATGACTATTTGATAGGCGATATTGTAGTTCAACCCTGGCCTAAATGTGGAGTAAGTCTGAAGGAGATACGGGGTGGTTTTTTGGCAAAATTTCCACTTTCAATGTATCGAAAATTCATTGAATGCTCTGTTGCTTCAGATAAACGGCCTAGGGCATTAATGACACTATGACTATTTGATAGGCCAACAATATGGCCAACCCTGGTCTAAATATGGAGTAAGACTGAAGGAGATACGGAGTTATTTTTTGGCAAAATTTTGATTTTCGATGTATTGAAAATTCATTGAATGATCTGGCCCTCAATAAAATTGACCTAGGCCATTAATGCCACTATGACTATTTGATAGGCCATATTGTTGTTCAATCCTGGTCTAAATGTGAAGAAAGCTTGAAGGGGATTCGGAGTGGATTTTTGGCAAAATTTTGATTTTCAATGTATTGAAAATTCATTAAATGCTGTGTTGCTCTTATTTGATAGGCCATATTGTTGTTCAACCCTGGTCTAAATGTGGAAAAAGTTTGAAGGAGTTACGGGGTGGTTTTCTAGCAAAATTTCCATTTTCAATGTATTGAAAATTCATTGAACGCTCTGTTGCTCTAGATAAACGGCCTAGGCCATTAATGTCACTATGACTATTTGATAGGCCATATTGTTGTTCAATCCTGGTCTAAATGTGAAGAAAGCTTGAAGGGGATTCGGAGTGGATTTTTGGCAAAATTTTGATTTTCAATGTATTGAAAATTCATTAAATGCTCTGTTGCTCTTATTTGATAGGCCATATTGTTGTTCAACCCTGGTCTAAATGTGGAAAAAGTTTGAAGGAGTTACGGGGTGGTTTTCTAGCAAAATTTCCATTTTCAATGTATTGAAAATTCATTGAACGCTCTGTTGCTCCAGATAAACGGCCTAGGCCATTAATGTCACTATGACTATTTGATAGGCCATATTGTTGTTCAATCCTGGTCTAAATATGAAGTAAGCTTGAAGGGGATTCGGAGTGGATTTTTGGCAAAATTTTGATTTTCAATGTATTGAAAATTCATTAAATGCTCTGTTGCTCTTATTTGATAGGCCATATTGTTGTTCAACCCTGGTCTAAATGTGGAAAAAGTTTGAAGGAGTTACGGGGTGGTTTTCTAGCAAAATTTCCATTTTCAATGTATTGAAAATTCATTGAACGCTCTGTTGCTCCAGATAAACGGCCTAGGCCATTAATGTCACTACGACTATTTGATAGGCCATGTTGTTGTTCAACCCTGGTCTAAATGTGGAGTAAGTCTGAAGGAGATACGTGGTGGTTTTATGGCAAAATTTTGATTTTCGATGTATTGAAAATGCATTGAATGCTCTGGCTCTTCAGATAAACGACCTAGACCATTAATGTCACTACGACTATTTGATAGGCCATATTTTTGTTCAACCCTGGTCTAAATGTGGAGTAAGACTGAAGGAGATACGGGGTGGCTTTTTGGCAAAATTTCCATTTTCAATGTATTGAAAATTCATTGTTTGCTCTGGCGCTCCAAATAATCGGCCTAGGCCATTAACTCCACTATGACTATTTGATGGCTTATGTTGTTGTTCAACCCTGGTCTAAATGTGGAGAAAGTCTGAAGGAGATACGGGATGGTTTTTTGGCATCTTTCGGCTAACTTTAATAGTATCCCAAGCGGTCTAAAATACTATAGTAACCCTTCCAACAGATCTTACGCCTAGCTAGGGTTCAACCTCAAAGAGGTGGCCAAATCCCTCTATGTTATGTAGCGCCAGCAAAATAAATAAAATATACAATTTAAAGCACAAAACGATCCCATGCTGCTGTAAATATCTAGAATTGTAATAAAAACGTTCACGCGCCAACGGCTGAACATGTTTACAAATTATTTCTCTACGAACTTAGAAGTACCAGCGACTTCTTTCTCATCGCTTTCGTGTATTCTGGCCTTGTTCATTTTTACCGGTCCTTTCTGGTTTTGGGTTCCTACATGCTTGGATTAAACAGATCACAGCAAAGCCAAATCATTTGAGCTTCAGTTGCTGCTTCCTACATCACATACAGGTCTATGCCTAATACAAGAACCATACATACTTAACGGTGCGGTTTCTGGACTAGATCCAAACGGTGGCACAATCCTTTACAAGGGTGTTAGTTTCTCTCGACCCATTGAATACCTCGAAGTCATTGGAGGTACCATTAGTGTATTTTACCCTACGAATTCGTTTCACCTCCGAATTTGGAGGAGTTTATTAACATTGTTTCGTGAAACAGGAAAAAACAATTACCTTTAGTGGTAGGTTGTGATGTTAATGCTCATCACTCGTTATGAGCTTGAAGTCATCAACAAAAGCTGTGAGTCAACTTTTATCAATTCTGTAAAGTCTGAGATAATTGGTATTAGTTTATGCTCTATGCAGTGTTGTGCGTCTATGCGTATTTCAGAATTGTCTACATGTTGGTATCAAAAATAGTGTAGACAAGATTTTTGAGTAGACAATGTTGAGAAATGGTATAATATGTAGACAATATAGATTATTACTTTTTTGTTGTTTTCTCCATTGTTTTTCTGTATGAAGTCGTCTTTTTTTTGTTTTCCAGTTTAAAGTTTTACCAATATTTTGGAAGTTAAAATTCAATTTTTTTTAAACAGATACAACCATAAGCGATTTACGACATACGTGCCGTCTATCATGAACATTTTCGAAACAAATAGTTGGGGTTATTACAAGGTGGTTAGATTTTGATCACCAGCGTCAAGCTACGATTGCTGGATTATTACAAGGTTGAGTGACCACTTGTGAACATCATAGAAAAAGTGAATAATGAAAAGCGATAAAGCAACGTCTCTCTTCCCTTCCCTGGCCAGTATACCTTACTCAGAAGCCATGGAAACCGACTAGGATTCAATGGATCAATCATTCGTTGATCCGTATTCAAAATGATTACAGAAACCAATAACTAGAATAAATAATGCAACCCGGAGGCGGCACATATCCGACACTTTCTTTGGCTATCGTACATGGTCACGATCCGTAAATTTAAACATCAAAACTTAAACAGAAACGTGAAGCCTTAGCAACAATTTGAAAAAGAAGACAAACGAAATTCTCTGCCTCAGTGCAGTGTTATAAAACAGTGGTGACCGACCAAACGGCCGGCATCGGGCTATGCATTGTACAAATGGTTCTACGTAAATGGGTCCTATAGCAGAACAGAATACAAAGATAAAATTAAAAACAGTGATGAAATAAAGACAAGAAAGATTTCTTAATATATTCCCTGGACGCGATACTAACAACAGCTAAAGCAAAGAAGGCGCAAAATGATCAAAATAATACAAGAAGGAAAGATTTCAATTCAAAAATTGGAATATATAAAACCGACCTGATGAACCATCTTATGGGTAAACAAGCAATATAGACTCTGTGCGTAATAATAATGGAGAACGACTCATCGAGTACTGGACATCATCTGAAGTAGAATAACGAACCAAATAGATCACGCAAATAATTCACGTAATGAGCACCAAGAAATTTCTCTGAGTGGTGCAGACATTTACATTGACCACCAACCGGTAAAATATCATAAAAAACCATTAGCTAACACCACTAACTTGGTTGAGGCCAGCCCGGTTTCATAGAATTTGCCAGCTATCCGCCATGCACCCCATTCGGTAATTGTTCCCGCAGCTCAGTTGTTAAGAGGAAATGGCGTGGGTGTTGGGGTGCTCACAACAGTGGCCTTGTTAACCGCTATTGAAGAAGGTATGGAGGTTGAGTGGGGTACCGGACCCCTATGTAGTGGTAGCGTCATCAACCAATTATGCGGATCGAATCAACCGTGGTTGTATACAGGGGGTGTTTAAATTTTCATCTTAATTACTCAAAAACATTAAAAAAAAGATATTGGCCTCGGGCCCACCGTCGCTGTTAGTAAGTTAGGGGGTATTAAGGTGGTTCTGGTAGAAAGAAAAGGGGTTAACCACAACAACATTTCCTGTCTCGAAAGACAACCAGAGGGATACCCTAGTACCTGGGCCGGTTTTAGGTTAGTGAGTTATTTTCCTTTTTAATTGCCATAAACCAAATAAATATATATATTTTTTTTATAGAATTTTCACTTTTTCTCTTTATATCGCTAAAAATAAATGCACTCTAAAAGAGTTGAGTTCAATTCTTTTATAACTTAAAACTTTTATTTTACAACGAATTTTTTGTATCGATTCTATCTTATTAAACATATGTCAATTAAACCAAAAAAAAATATTAAATTCTACCCAACTTAACGAATTTCAACACTTTACTGTCGTAATGTCACGACGCAACTTCACTCCCCAAAAAAAACTTTCTAAAAAAACTTTTCCAATTTCCACGATATTTTTACTCATCTTTGCTGTTGATTATTGTAGGAAAGCGAGAAAAAACAGAGATCGAAGAACAAGAAAATTCCCGCAATCCAACAACGCGTCTGTGCTGAATAAGCGTAAATATCACTCACATAAAATTAACTTTCACGAATTTACTTGACGATCAACATAGGAAGTATATTTTTGCAAACATTATGCATCACCAAATCAAATTCCGTAGAAGGAATATTTGACCTAAATATCAGTTTGAGTGAATGTTTATGCTTTATCTGAGTGAATTTCCCATAGAAAGTTTCTCAATACACAATATGGGAGAATTGGCATGCCGTTCATTTAATCTAGATATATTTGGGAATGTTATTTCCCAAGGCAATGTATGTGAAGATAGCCGAAATTCCATCCCCGAAAAATGCGATGGCAACACTAAATATTGATATCATGACATTTTTTACTCTCAGCCCCGAAAATACTTGCTATCACGATAGTTAAAAACTGTCATGACAGTTCACATGAAATTTTCGGGGCTGAGAGTATAAATAATACTTATAAAATCAGGTTTGTGAAGTAATCCCAATTTTATGTATGTGGAAATAGCCCAATTTTCATCCCAGAAAAATGAGGTGGCAAAACTAATTATTAATATCATGACATTTTTGACTATCACGACACAAAAAAATTTCGGGTCTCAGAGTAAAAATTATACATTTTCATAATAATATGAAGATAGAAACATTTTTGGGGCTGGGGCAAATAAATAATATCAACTATTTGCCAACTCACAAGTTTTTTTTTTGGTAATTTTACGTGATATATTTTATGGACGACCTATCGACATATGCCTGGCGATGGAGGAAGATTTAAAGTAATTTCTGTAATTCTTACAGAGTTGTTCTATGAGTAGAGTTGTAATGAAGTACGTCAAACTCAGAACCTATTCGGAAGAGTAAAATTTGAAGTAATTTTCGCATTTTTTTAGAATTTTTCTAAGGAGCGGACTATATCAAGTCGTGTAATTTTTTAAACTCAGGATCTTTTTGTTTGTCTGGCTTGTTGCGATATGAATGGAAGAAAGTTAATGGAAAAACCGACTTTAATGGAAGAAAAAAAAATGAAAATCTAAATCGATTGCATAATTATTATTCCGAGTATTATTTAACATTTGAGTTGGTCTTGGTTCTGAAGGCTATGTGTATGATAGTTTCGTGTAAGATTCACGAGATAAGTAAGATAAGATTTTTCGAATAATGTTTATTTCAATGAGGAGGCCAGCTATGAAAATAATGCAATTTTATTTTGGAGACATTCCGTCTTATTTACACATTGTATAGCAAAGGAAATGCGGAGTTACACATTTTTTTTTAAAATATTTATTTATTACAACTGATTTACAAATCATCTAGTAATTTATCTTTCATAATTTATATTCTTGTTTGGAGGGTTGTAGCCCTTTAGTTAGTCCCCTTTACAATTTTATTATACTTTTAGTCGATCCTGATTGGATCTTGTAGAGCACGCGGTTTCTTCCTTCGCAGCCGTCTTACTGGGTTTGAATCATCCAACATACGACGTATCTCAGCATTTTGGTGTATGTAGACTAATATGTTGCATGTCTTTCTTCTCTATGGAGGTTGTCATTTCTTATGTACCACGGTGCATTAACTATTCCACAAAGGACTTTGCTTTGTAATGACTGGATGATATTGACATTGGTTTTCTTTGTATAGCCCCAGAGCTGATTACTGTAAGTCCACACAGGTTTTAGGATTTGCCAGTAGAGTAGCAATTTATTATGTAGAGTTAGCTCAGAATTTCTTCCTAAGAGCCAATCCATCTTTCTGTATTTAATGTTTAACTCTACTTTTTTCTTTTTCACATGCTCTTTCCATTTTAGTTTCGCATCTAGAGTCATGCCTAAATATTTTGCCGTATTTGCATAAGGAATTTGCTGGGAGTTCAGTTCTATTGGTATCCCGTTGACCTTCTTGTTGGTAAAGTTTACGTGAACAGATTTTGTTTCATTAAGTTTTATTCGCCATCTCTTGGTCCAGGTACTAACAATATTAGTAGCTTCTTGCAATTAGCTTGTAGATTCTTCTATGCAATTAGCAACTGCTAAGATAGCCGTATCATCCGCAAACGTCGCTATGTTAGTCTCCTCTATCGTTGGCAGGTCCGAGGTGTATAGAACATATAAAGTTGGTCCCAGAACGCTACCTTGTGCTAATATTTTCTTTATTTCTAAGTATTCGCAATCTAATTTAACTCGAAAGTGTCGGTTAGATATGTAAGATATTAGAATTTCATAAAACTGCTTTGGTAAGTCTCTTTGTAATTTATATTCCAAACCTTTATGCCATACTCTGTCAAAGGCCTGTACTACATCCAAGAAGATGCTTGAACATACTTTCTTTTTTTTCAAGTACGTCTTCAATTATGTTTGTAATTCGGTGTACTTGTTCTATTGTTGAATGGTTTTCTTTGAAACCAAATTGATGTGGAGGAGTAAGATTTCTTTCTACTATTATTGGTTTGAGTCTCTTTAGGAATAGTTTCTCGAATAATTTTCAAATTATTGGGAGTAAAGAAATCGACCCATACGAATTTTTGTCATTAAGTGGTTTGTTTGGTTTAGGTATCATAATTACTTCTGCTACTTTCCATTGACTTGGAACGTGTTTAAGTCCGAACACTGCGTTAATTATTTGGAGTAGTTTACGTAGTCCTTTTTCAGGAAGAGCTTTTACTATTTGTCCTGTAATTAAGTCATATCTTGGAGATTTCTTTGTATTTAGGTTGAGATTGATTTCCTCTTTTAATTCTTGTAATGTGACAGGAGATATATTGCAGTTATCCATTTTATATACCGGTGATATGTTTTCCTCTGCAGTTTGTCTAGGTAGAGGCTGAAACGTGTTCTCGAGGTGGGTTGCAAACAACGAAGCTTTTTGCTTTGCACTTATAGCCCATGTGCCATCTTCATTTTTTACTGGTGGAATGTGTAGTTTAGGTCGTTTTAAACTTGTTGTCGCTTTCCAAAGGGAGTACTCGGTAGCTTTTTCCCCACTAAGGCCACTCAAGTATTTATTAATGGATCCGTTTTTGATTTCTTTAATTAGCAACTTTAGTTTATTGGATAAGAAATTTAGAGTTGTTTTATATTCTGGCGCTCGACTTCTTTGCCAGGCCATTCTTGCCTTTCGTTTTACTGCAACCAGTTCCCAAACTTCTAGAGGATAAATAGCATTTCGGCGCATTTCCTTTGAACTTGAAGGGGTACTACTCCACGCCGCTTTTTGTATACTGTTGTTGAGTTGTTCTAGTTCTTCTTCTAGCTCTATCGGGTTTTTAATTGGCACCTGGTGATCAATATTATCCTCAACAAGTTTCTGGAATTTCTCCAAGCAGGTTTTTTTGTTCGTTAGCGAAGGTGGGCTAGTTTTTTTAACAATCGTTGCACTGATTGTCATAATAACAGGCGTGTGATCCGACATAATCCCCTCGCTGCTTTCTAGGTATATGTAGTTTTCGTCTATACCTTTGGTGATAAAGAAGTCAATGATATCGGGTATTTTGTTTCTATCCGTAGGCCAATAAGCTGGTTGATTTCCAGAATGAAAATCGCAATTGCAAAGTCTTCCTGCTGCAAACAACTCTCTTCCTTTTTTAGAGGTTACTCTTGATCCCCAGTAGGTGTTTTTTGCATTAAAATCACCTCCGATTATGAAACTTGATCCAAGTGATTTAAATAACGTGCAATAGTCTTCTTTAATTAAATTATATCTTGGGGGGCAATATATTGACGATACACTATATTCTTTGTTGTTATTTATAAATACTTTTAAGGTGACTACTTGCATAAATTCCTCTTCAATTTTATGATCTATAAAGTGTTTGATGTTTTCTTTTATAACCAACGACGGTTCCCCCCTTGCCCTTCCTGCTGTATGAATGGTGTGGTAACAACTGTATCCATATATTTTAAGATATGAAGTTGAAGTAAAATGGGTTTCCGATACTAGGCATATATCTATTTTTTCAGTATTTAGGAAAATTTCTAATTCTGGAATATGTTGCATTAGCCCATTTGCATTCGAGGTTACTATTCTTCTTGCTCAGAGTCTTGCTTATCTAACCTATTGCTTAGAGCTTGAAGGCATTTCTCTTGTTTAGCTAGACCAATGTTAAGAGCTTCCATGCTTCTTAGTATCTTTAGGTTCCTCTTTGGTGGAAGTTTGATAATTTTTTGCAGATATTCCTGGACTATGTTTTCGCGTTTTATTTCTTATTATTTTTAGGTCCTTAGCTATTTCACATCCCCGGTAGTTTGCGGGATGTGACTTATTGCAATTGACACATTTTGCAGCAATATTTTTACTAACCGGGCATACCTGGGCATGATGCTTTCCGGCACATTTCACGCATCTAGTCTCTCTTTGGCAATATTTCGGCGTATGATTAAAACCTTGACATTTTTTTCACTGCGGTATTAATCCGTTATTCTTTTCAATGGCTCTATTTTAACTATCATGCTGAGTATTGCCTTGATATTATACACATCTTCCACTTTTTGTTGGTTATCAAAAGTGAGCATAAATATTGGAAGCCCTCTTTTGTTAACTTGAACTCCTTGTTCAGTTTCGATTTTTTCTTTCATAATAATGTTTACGGCATTTTCTATTTGATAACCCTTTTGCTTGAGATCCTCAACAGGTTGGGTGAAGACCTCTAGCCATAACCACTGATGCCCCTTGGAATTAAGCTTTGTAGCCAAAGCTCTATAAGTTTCAGAGACTACAACATTAATTTTCCAGACGCCGTTGTTTAGAGATACGAGTTTGTACTCGGCTATCGTAATCTATTTCATAATCGATTGTATAGTGGAGAAATTTGATATCCCGACGACATTTATTGGTGGAGGTGATTTTTCTTTTGGTTTAGCAGGTTGTTGATCTAGAGCTAGTTGTTTCTTGATGATTAACTGGTTTCTAGAAACCTCTTTTAAAGTTGATGGTAAAGTTACTGCCATTTCTGGTGAGTATTGCGCTTTCCTTTTCTTACTTGGTCTTTTATTCCGGTTCAAAATCCAATTTGTTTCTCTTTCTAATTCTTCTTCATCCGTATGGAATGAATTAATGTCATCATCGACTGTTGGGCTAGGTATCGTCGCAAGTTCTGCACTTGTTTCAACTGCTTTTTTGAGTTCTTCATTCTCTTTTTTTAAAATTGTAAATTCTTCTTTCAATTTAGTAGTAAATTCTTTTATTCCTCTTAGTTGTTCACGGAGTTCGGCATTTTCCTTCTCGTACTGCAATATATTTCCAGTTGAAGATCTTGGTGATCTTGATAATTTGGAACTTCGTCCAAATGGGTTAAACAATGATTGGCCCACCCCAGAATCTGTTAGGTCTGCCTCCGAAGAGTGTGGATTTGGCAGCATATCTGCTGCTGTTCCACCTGGGGTATTACATTCCGTATTTGTTGTTCTCATTGTTTGTTTTAGCCAATTTATACCACTGGCATTTGGGCCCCAGTAGCACTTTGCTACTGTCGAAGTAGTACCCGCCCCTCGCGACGAGGATGCGGCTATCTTGGTGTTACCTAGGTATACACATTTTGAGGAATTTTTATTTTAACCACATTTTCTTTAAGATCATCAAATTCTTCCCAGTAATCCTTTTTTTTACAATAGGCAGTCTAATGATTTGCTTTATAACTGATTATGGAATTAATTTTTAATCCCTTGTTTTCAATTTTTATTTTTGTGGAATATGCTGCAAGATTATGGGTTTTTGTGTTTGACTGTTAAGGTACTCCGTGTTAATTATTGCGTATTGGTTTAATTCGTCAGATATAAGCCGATAGTCTGGCCAACGAGTTGTTTCTGCTTTCGATGAACTATACTTCTACTTAACTCCTTAATATAATTTTCGGGGCTGTTATTTATGCTATATATAGATGCAAGTAAAATTACTATCTTGATTTGAAGATTTTCTCTGTCAGTATAGATTTTGGAGAGTCGAAATTTGTTTTGTTTATTTACACGTTATATACATAAACGTTAGAATACATAAACTTGTACAGTATTGCCATAAGAAACTTTTCACAACTTCACAAAGGTCATCAACAGCAAATATTACATGCTCGTATTGAAGTGGGAATTGCTTCCCCACCCACCTTATTCCTGATTCTGGGACCCAGTGACTATACCTGTTCGCTCATATCAGAACTCAAAGGTAACACGTGTATCTCGAACAAGTTTACTTGAAAGGAATGTCGATTAACAATATGAATAACTCGAACAGTCTCACCCGTTGTGTTACGGCTGTTGTCACGCTAAAAAAAAGTTTGTCTTCAAAATATACGGAGGTAAAAGGCCCATCCAAAGTGCATAATCATGTCCACATTTTTATTGTTCAGGTTGAAGTGAACCGACACCAAAGAGCAGATCCTGCAGCCAATATGCAGTTACGGTGCAAAATATGCACTCTGTTAGAGACTGGCGCTGAAATTCCTCCCGCGCCAGGACACATTTTTTGTGTTTATTTAATTACGTTCATTAAATCATACTTAGCTGTTTTCTAAAAACAATCATCTTTATTGAAAATTTGGCTTGCATCACGAACAATACAACCCAAAAACAAAATAAATTTGGCAAACAACTTTGAAACAATAAAGTTGCGGAAGCTTGCAGTACCAAACTACTTAATAACTTTCCTACTATACACCCAAAACTTATGTAATTGGTTCAAAGAAGATTATATTTTGTATTTCGGCATATATGCTTTACTGTCTGCCACGCACCAACAAAATTCATCGGAATTCCTCAATGATTAATGAGGCAGCACAACAATTCATTCGTATAATGAGGTCCCATCGCAGCATCATCAATAAAATTTTATCGTCTCTCGTATATATTTTATGTATAGAGTTATAAAATTCGGGTCAGTCAATTTATTATCGTAACGCATCGATATTTACTCACAGCCCAGGACATACAAACATCAGTCTATTGTCATATACACTTTATAGATTATATCTCGAATGTCATCTTTCATCGTGTCTCGCACAACGCAAATTTATGATATTTACTCGTACTTCGACTACATGGTACATGAAAACCTAAAAATCTATTGTTATGTGGGCTAAATGCCATTTTGGAACATAAAATAAACTACAATACGTATTCTACGACAGAATGAGTACATTGAATCTTTATGTAACAACAAAATGTTGTGTCTCGTACATACCAAAAAAAAAAAATATTCGATTCTTATCTTTAGAAAATTTGGCAAGACTTTCCAGCATCCAAGTAAAAAATCGGTTTTATTTTTATCAATAAATCAATTTTTTATTCTTTCATGAATTATCATAAATTATTTTTTTATTTTAATTAATTATAAATCCCTTGGAACGGCAAGACTGCGGATAAAACTAACGAAATTTGTTTGTACAAACCTCATTAAAAATTGTTTACGCTGGAAAACTCTACACAGTTCAATGTCAAGTGTTCACATTTGTTTTGCTTTCGTCTGGTCCGAAGGATCATATATCAATATCAGATTTAATTGGTTAAGCCACTTCATCATGTGCTGCTCTACACGTCTTAAATTATTATTACTCTTAACATTCTTTTGTTTGGCAACCGAATGGCAAATTTGCACGATATTTTTGTTACCCTCGCCGATTTGAAACTGAAAATATATCGGGGTATGGACCATTCACATCATATTTTATTTAGTCAACAACACATAAAATACTATTTCTTTATGCTTTATGCAACCGTAAAGGAAAGCGAAACAAAACACGTGTTCCTTAAGTATCGATTGTATTACATTTTGATTTAAGAGGCTTTGTTAACACTGTGGCTGGTAGTTTTGCGAGTATTAGTTACATTTCATGGGCGACCCTAATATGACTACCCGTTGATGTGAATGATTACACAGACGTGGTACATACGTGGTTTTAAATATGTCGGGCAGAACCTTAATGGTTAAATATTTTTGGTACTTTTCGTTTCATCTTATGCGTGTTAACACAAAGTAGCACTACCACCAGTTCAGAATCAGTAAATATGCATGTGAATATTTTTTTACAAAAGACATACGATTCTATTTCTTATCTATTTTCGCTGAATGTGTATGAAAAAGAAAAAATCGCTTTTTGCCGATTTTTGATTGTATGTTGGCTAAACGACTATTTGATGACAAGTCAAGTGAGTTTCTCAAATGACTTCTCCAATAACTGCCCAGGTTCAAAGAGAAGTGTGAGGCATGTCATATACATTTCATGACAATATCCTAAGCGAAACATGTATGACATGTCTAAGACGTTTCTCTTTCTATCACGTTTTTTTAAAATGGCGTAGGTAACGATTGAGAGAAATGAAAAAATTATATTTCATTTCATGTTCACTCTTTTTGTCGCAACAACAACTGAGAGTTGGGAGTTTGGCTGCTATTTCGCAAATTTAATACAGGGTGGGCCATCTACTAGTGTTTTTTTAAAATCAGAGGCTATAGTAACACTTATGTTGGCAGCTCGTCAGCCTGATATTCCACGTCACGAAACAATCATGTTTTCGCTTGAAGAGCGTTTCGAAATATAGAAAACTTATTTTCAAAATCAGTGTTGTGTAGCCGAAGCCGTGCGAATTTTGAACAGAAATATAGGGCGTGAAAAAGCGCTAAGGGGAACCATACCGCTGTAGTGAAATTTGTAAAGAAAGTTCGTGAGAAAGGTTTGCTATTGGAGGACAGAAGTGGACCCCGATAGTCATTACTTGCATCGGCGACACACTCCTGTATGAGTAGAATACTGCACAAAAAACCTCGGATTATTCGCCTACAACCAGTGGAAAGCAAATGACCATTCGCTTCGATATCAGTTTCCTGCGTGGGCCATAGACCAGCTTCATAATGACGTCGATTTTGGTTGAAAAATCATATTTTCAGACGAGCCGCATTTCTCTCTCGAGGGCTATATACACATGAAGAACTGCCGGATTTGGAATTCGAAACAGCCACGCTTAATCATAGAGAATTCAATGCATCTATCCAGAGTGACTGTTTCGTGTGCATTTCGGAGTGGTGGCATAATTGGCCCATTTTTACAGAGCCATGCTGACCAATTTTTTATGGCTTTTTTATGGAGACAATCGATCTTTTGCCCGCCAAATTTGACAACCGAATAACCAGCCGATTTTAAGATGTCAATTGGTCTGCGCGGAATTGCGATTTGACGCCGTTAGACTTTTTTCTATGGATTTTCGTTAAGGATAGACGTTATGCGGAGAGCCATATGAACGAAATTGTTTTTTATTGTTAAATCGGAGACTCCAACCTATACACAATAAAGTAAAGTTTTCACAAAATAAAGATGTATACTCATTTTAAAGCGGTTTTAACACAACACACTTTTAAATGGCCCACCCTTTGCATTTAAGAAACAACAGCAGAACTCCCCGCTCTCAAATCGCAGTTTTCAAAAAAAATTCGTACACAGGTGATAAACAATTCAGTTTAGATCCTGAGCTATCTTGTCTCGATTCTGGTATGTAAGCAAGCATTCGATCAAATATAAAAATTAATTCAGCCCAGGAACCAAGTTGTGACCAGCCACACCCAAAAGCGTAATTAACCATTAATTTGGTTAAATGAGATAATTTAAGTGAAACACCCAAATCGGGGTCGCTCTCAATTTTCAACTTGATTAACTAGATTCTAGTAGTAAATCATGCTGAACAACGAAAATTTTGATGACTCTTGCGTGAAATTTTCAAAAGCATTCGAGGCGGCACTTAAATATGCTCTCTTACGAATTTCAGAGTTGTTGGTCTATAGTAACCGTACTCGTCTCAAAAGTTTTGCTTTCAAGCATGATATTGCTGCAAACCGCATCCAATTATTTGATACGATTACCCCCGGTACTCTGTCTAAACATTTAAAATGTCTGATTTTAAGTCGTCTGTTACAATTTCATGCCGCGAAGAAAGAAAGACGGCTAGCTTTCTGAAATTGAAATTTTTAGTTCAGCCCTATCAGACAGTATTAAAGAATTCTGACAAGGTTTTACATTTATATGAGCCAATTATCCACCAACGTTTAACCAATTTCTCTAAGATTTAAATTATTAGCAATATACTGTATCATTCGCTGATAAGCTTAGGATAAAATCATTATATCGATGTCTCTTCAGAATTTCTTCAAACCGCTAAACCCCCTTTGCTTTTTAGATTCGTCGGGATAGCCGATATTGATTCCACTCCGGTTCACCAACAAATTTCGTTATCTCTGCAATTGTATTCACCTTACTCTGATTGTGTATAAAGCTCTCGTCACCAACTGGCAACTAGCTGAGCAAGAAATTGAATGTCTTTCAGTAAAAATTTGATTTTCTTCACATATAGATGCTCTTCAAATGTAGCTGTGATGTGCTGTTCAAACGAGACGAGATTTGAGGCAAATGCGGAGTCCGAAAAGTATGACTGTAAACTGATACAAGTGCTGCCTTTCTATGATAAATGGCATTCTTTAAAACTTAAATTATTAATTTGCCAGTTCTTCTGGCTCACTTCGACGACGTTGGTAATAAATGTTGATCCCTCTTTTCCCTTGTACCTTATATAATTTGCTTTTTATTCTGGTTGAGTATTTGAATTATTACTCGGCCAAGAAGGTGAATTCCGCCACAGCTTAAAGTTAAGCTTTTCGCCAATCTAGAATGCACAGTACGCTTTTAACCCATCTAGATCGCACGTTGAGTTGGTTCAGCAAATATGGCGTGATAACATTTGATAAAAGTTTCAATCTGGTGACATATAACTTCTTGACTGGGTCTACTTTGGATTTGTCGACAATCAAACAGCAACGATAGTTATTAATGTCGGATGCATGTATGTCGGAGGTGGGCTACAGCAGCATATGTCCTCTCCCTCGCATCGCACAATCCGTGTAACTCAACGTCTTTTTAATCAACTCAACGTCGTTTATTTATTACTATCGGGGCTACAAATAAGTTTTGAGATCGAAGCTTTATTCAGAGAAATTGTTATTGTCCGCGATTCCGCCTCGAAAAAATTTCTCGTGTTTTGAGGCGATCCAAGAATCGACCCAATTTATGGCTTCTTCGTAAGCAGTGAAGTGCTGCTCGGCCAGGCCACAAGTCATAGACCGGAACAAGTGGTGGTCCGAAGGAGTAATGCCTGCTGAATATGGCGGGTTTGGTAAGACTTCCCATTGAAGCGCCTCCAAAGCTTCCTTGATGACTCTTGCAACATATGACCGAGCGTTGTCGTGCTGAAAGGCCACTTTGTTATGTCTTTTGGCATATGCCATGAGTATTCAGTTTGACGGTTGAAGTTCATTTGCTTTGGATTGTTGTAGTGGATTTTCGTCCTTTTCGTCCTCTGTCACGATTCGATGTAGAAACTCCTTTCGATTTTGTCTTTGGAGTTATCGGTCGCACGTGAAAAAACGATATTCGATGTCGCTTAGATTTTCATACGGAAACCAATTTTCTTGTTTTTGCACCATACCCAAGGTCCTGATATGGATTTGAATCGAGTCACTCTCAAAGTTTCAGCAACCTCCTCTTGATTTTGGCATGAATCATGGTCCAATAACGCCTCCAACTCAGCGTTTTCAAACTTTACTGGCCTCCCTTCGCGTTCTTTGTCACTGCTACATTGGCCGAATCAGTATTCACATGTTTTATTGACGGAACATGTTCCCCATACGCTTCACACAGAAACCGATGTCCATCAGCTGAAATTTTCGTCAAATTAAAACAGAAAGCAGCGCTTCCCGCAAATTGTGTTTTGGTGGCACAAAGGATGACATGGTTAGAGTACCATAAATATGTTGTTTACACTTCAGCGAAATGACACATACCGATTTTTAGAGGAAAATGATGACTTCAACATGAATATAGTTACAAGATGGCCCGGTGCGATTTACTACTAGTTACGCCATCTTTTGTAAATCATTCAAAAGTTATTTGTATCCCCAATCAAAACAGCCAAAGGGCCGAATATATGGCTGCTTTCGGATAGGAGCTTTCCCTTGGTTAACACTGGATGCCCAGGCTGACACGATACGAGAAAACGCCTTGCTTTGGATTTCATTATAATTCTAAACTTTCACCAGTACATCATCTTGAGTAAAACCCTTAGTTATCTCAGATCTGCCTACTAGTGAGATTAGGTCTAAGAACTCATCGGAACTAGACACCCATTTTCTCAGTTCCTTTCCTACTTCGGACAAAACTGCAGAGAATTCTAATTCGCAGCAGTTGCATATGTTATAGGATGAACAGCTTGAAGAACTTATCGGTTCGTTCTCATTAGATCTCCAGGCGATCGCTTGATACTCTCATAGAACTCTCTCTTTAGGATTTACCGATACATCATTCGTGCAGACGAAAGCGGAAAATGATTGCATATAGGTCGGCCGCGCCGTAGGCCCAACCATAAGTACATCCTAGTCTTACGAAAAGCGGGTTGAAGTTGTTTTGACGATGCATCAAACATGATTCCAAACTTTGATCCTATGTTTGAGCATTTAAGAATTCCATGGTAAGGATTCCATAGTTTAATTTTTCGACCTCGAATTTGACAGATCAAATTCGTAAATATTTAGCAGAATGAATTTGATCTGTCAAATTCGGTTCTAATAGTTGCACAAATACATTATAGTTCACTCAGATTAAGATTTGGTTCACTCAGTTGGGGGCACAATTTCAAATATCGGTGGTATCACCATCGATGTGACCTGGTATGGTCACCTTATCGTGGCTCTCGATCCGCAAATAGTAAAGTATGTTCGAGATCATATTCTCAAACCAATGATAAATATTAAACATTAAAAGGTTTAGTTATCGAGCGGCTGTGGGAGTCAGCAAAAATCAAACTCGACCACCTTCCTTTTATCGGGTTTACAACTTTGTGATAAAAAATGATCATAACTTTTAAGAGAGATGGGAATGTTATCCACCGGGCCAGTTACTGCGGAACTTGTGGTTATAACGACCTGCGACACATGCACATATTCAAATTTGACTCAATTAGCCAAAGCAGGCGACAAAATTATTGAAGGGCAGAAGTCTGCTAGTATGTGTGAGTATAATTTAAACGCACTGCCAATCTCGTTCAAAGAATCAAGTAACCAAGCATTCGATGTTTTGGTATCTTTACAAACACGGATCTCGAGCAAAATATGTTTCAAACCATGCAGTTTTGATGACGTCAACTCAATAATTACGAAATCAGAAAACCATTAGGACCGTATTTGATGCTTCAAGCGACGGTAGCCCAAATTCTAACAGCCACTTTATCATAACGGATTCACAAAATAAACTTCAATTTTTAGGTGACACTCAAATCATCAACCTTGAAATTATTTGCGGCAAACTTTTCAACAAGCGATACATATGGGTACAACCGACCAACCATGTCACTCTAAAGTTCGTCGCTTAAATACAGATAAAATGGACATCGCCAAGTCAGAGATAGAACCTTGGTTAGCACAAGGAGTTTGTAAGCCATCAAAAAATAATTGGGCCAGTCCACTTCACAGACGTTAAAGGAAGATGGATCTGGCGATAATGTGGCGACTATTGGGCATTAATTGAAAAATCCGATCGTTATCAAATACCATTTGTTACTGATTTTACGC
This sequence comes from Nephrotoma guestfalica, assembly GCA_963691935.1. Classification (NCBI taxonomy): domain Eukaryota; kingdom Metazoa; phylum Arthropoda; class Insecta; order Diptera; family Tipulidae; genus Nephrotoma; species Nephrotoma guestfalica. Next base: position 52,459,245 of record OY829913.1, on the reverse strand, counting down.
ACCAACTCGAATCATGTACCAAATTTCCAAAAATCCTGCTTATCACCAAGCTCCAGTCGAACAGCAACATATTGAGAAAACAGCAATAGTAACACTGGTTTGCTTCCCCGAACGACGTTCCGGTTACAAACACGACTCAAAAATTCCCACGGTTAATTCACCCATTGTTTCGGAATTTAGCGTTTTTGTTCCCTTACATCGATTGCATCAAAAAGTATGAAAGAACACCTTAAAGACGTTCGCATGATTCTTCAACGGTCATTTATGCAGGTCTAATAAAAAATCTTAACAAATGTGATTTTGGAAAAATATCGTTTCTTGGTTTTCTTATCTCAACACATGTTATCTCGCCGGACAAACAAAGAATTGAAATCACTTAAAATTCCCCACGGTGAGCAACCATTGATGAACTTCTGCAATTTTTTGGAATTGTAAATTATTATCGGATATTTCTACCCAATGCAGCACATAATCAAACAATAATATAAATTTTTAAAAGGTCGAAAAAAGAAAGGCAAGCCATTAATGCGTATCCGATCCTGAACGCTAAATTTGCAATCTATGTCGACGCATAAAACACAGCCATAGGAGGTGTATAACAACAACTAACGGGAAAAGGTTGACAACCTCTGTTTTTCCATTCGCGAAAATTACACGACGACGAAACCCATTATAGAACGTACGATAGGAAATTATTAGCAGCATATTTCGCTAGTAAGCCACTAACATTTTCATTACGCCAAAACTAGAACAAGGCTTCGCCAAGACATCGCCGACATTTCGGGAAGCATTAACAAGCCGACATCGCGAGCACAATTAATTGCGTTTCAATAACTGAAGCAGCTAATTAACTCAACTTTGATTTTTCAAAAACTCCCAATATTTAGAACTGACAAATATATTTTGTCTGTTGTTTCAAGTGGCATACAGTGCCCGTTCATATCAAAATCATTCCGTAAACAAATTTTCGAATCATATCTTAACATTTCCCACCCCGGCATTAAAATAACCGCACAACAAATTGGAAAAAAATTGATTTCGACATCAATGAAAAATACGTTCTTGAGCAAAGAATTGCAAATCTTGTGAAAAATGTAGTGATAAAGTGATAAAGTTATGCTTGAGCAAAACTGGTACGTATGAAGCGAGAACCAAACGGTTGGACGAACTTCATATCGATATTATAGGGCCTTGACCACCGTCAGAAGACGATATGTATTGTTTATCGATTATCGACCGATATACACACGCAGTTTGAGTTAGTTCTTTTTGAAGAACTTTCCAAGGCACTTGAATTTCAGCATAGATGAACCACGGTGAAGAATCTGGCATGCAACGGATTAATTGAATTTCAAATCCGCAATTATGTGTGTAACTAATACACAGTGGACCAAGTCAATACAATTAATTTTTCTCGGGCTAAGATCATTTCGCGAAGATTTTCAAAGCACCCCAGCCGAACTTGTGTCTCGACAGAATTTATGACTTTTAAGCATATTTGGGGATTATAAGATGGTGGTTTACAAATTAAACACTTTTTAAATCTAGTTATAAAACGAAATATTCGAACCATTTGCAACCCACGTGATTTAATTATGCAATACAAGCAGCGTGTCAGTAGACCGTGAAATCAATGTATAACATTAAGATCGACCAAAATCTATGTAAATTAAACTTAGATTTATTTTTGTTAAACAAATAAATATTGAATAAAATCTCTATAATAAATTCAGAATTTTATTAATATTAAATGTGTGAAAATAAACATTTAAATAGTGAAATAAATCTGAGTCCCACAAGAAGTCGTTATAATTCAATTTCACACTTTCGAGCTTATCGCGAGAAATGAGCCCTCTCGAAATGTTTAAAGGTCGCCTGCGGATACTTTAGAATGTGTAATGTTTAAATATCTGAGAAGGAGAATATCAAGGTATCTGGGTAAACACAATCAACGCCGAGAGGAAAATATACTACAACCAGTAGTCACACGCATAATCTTGTCGAACGGATTTACAAAAAGTGTTTAAGTTACTTTACACGATCCACTTTTAATTTAACAGTGAAGACTAATGTGTTATAGTAAAAGTATAACAAATTAAGACGTATATTAATAGGAGCTTTCCCTTTTACAATTATTATAGGAGCTTTCCCTTTTACTGAAGTCGAAAACTATTGGCTAGACTCTCGCCTTTATTAGTGAAATAATAAAACGACAAATTTTGTGTACAATATTATAAATAAAAATTTTATTAAGCTCTACACTAAAATTTATATTTCGTTAAACTAAAATTTATTTAAAATTTAAGTTCCGTTTCCCACACAAATTTCAATTTCAGTTAAAATTTTGTGCGTGTCTTTCATAATATCCCGTTCAAATAAACTCGTTTAACAAAATATTTTACGATATTTAATATGTTTACAAATTTGTTGAAGAACAATTTCTTAAGATATTATTGTTTATTAAGTGTCGCAATATATTTATATCCACTTAAGAGCATTTACCTGCCTTTTATTTGTATTGAGGTGTGCTTGTCCAAAAAAAATAACAATTTCCTCAACATATAGGTATAAAACCTAAGTAACATTTAATTTAAGAAAATTACTAATATTTGATGTGTGGTAAAGTGCTCGGTGTATAAATTACGAAATAACGGAATTCATTTAAGAATCACAGAAATGAATCATTTCATCTAAAATAAAATAAAAAAGTACTATAAATAGCCGAGATTCAGGCTATAAATAGTATACCAAAATACCAATATAAGGGCAATAGTATTAAAATTTGATTTTAGATTTTTGGTCTATTTCAATATACAATTTTGGTTTACACCTTTTTAATGTATTTTCACAATAAATTATTTTAATTATTGAATTTAGTATATTTAACATTTTACAATTATAATTTTCACAATATTTTAACTAAAAAATGTAAATTTTAATCACAATATTGAGCTACTTTCTTAGTAAGAAACTATAGGTAGTAGCCGTAGTAATCTCAAGTATTTTATTTTACAATATTTATTAAAAAATTTTATAATACAAATATAAAAAACCATAAACTTAAAAACTAAATTTGTACAAAAAAACAGAAGAATATAATTTTCTAACCTAACAAAAAACATTGTTTTACTGACTTTTTTGGTGCATTTAGACTATTTTCTATAAATTATAATAAATTTCTAAATATCATAATGCTAAAGGCACTGTGAAATTATATACGATTGTTTTATTGAGTTTAATGTTGAACAAATAACAGATACTTGTAAAAATTCGGGGCCGCTCAACATCGTCTTCTAAAAATCATTATACTCAAAAGTTCGTAAATTTCTAACCAAATAATTGAAAAAATCATAACCGATTTTTCTTTATCATGCCAGTTCCCCGATGGGCGCATTCTGAAGCCAAAGCTCATGCAAGAAATTGTATAGGTCATCGCTGACCGCCACTTTGTAAGGTGTTGGATTTAAACTCCGTTTGTGATCCTGACGTAATGTACGCAATGTCGATTGGACACGTTCACGTATTTGATCGAGCGTCGGAATTGGTTGACATATTTTACCTTCCTTCCAGAAAATCTAAAATAAAAATAAACATTTTTGAAATTAGAAATAAATTTTCAACTAGTTTTAAACTATCACGAGTAAACAAAGCACTCTATGCCAACCCGGCAAATAAAAATTAAATTGGATGTGATGTAGAAGGTGAACCAAGATTACTCAATGAAACCGTAGACTATAAAGTGTAGAAAGTTTTAAAAAGCCGATATTCCGATTGCTATAAAATCAATATGTTCACAACTGAATATGTATACATCTGAAACGTTTCAAGCCTTATCAAGCCATCTGGCTTTAGTCGTCAAAACCATTCTTCTACAAAAATCGAATATGCATTGAAAAATGCCCGTACAAATGTCAGCCGTTTTACATGGTTTTATAATTTAATGCCGGTGCTTTTGTAAAAACGAGAAAGGCAAAAATTGCTCCTTCATCAAGATGACTGACATTGGAGGACGACGTATTCACCATACACGACCCCATTATATTTTCCTAAACTCAAAGTTTGGTTTGCAAATTTTGCTAGGACGAATCCAAATACTACTTTGGGCGGATTAAATGGGGGCGGAATACTCGAGGTTATTGTTTAAATCATAACTAAAATAAATTTAAGGTTACTTGTATTAACGAGCTACAGCGATAAAATATAGAGAAAGTTTAACACGTCGAAAACAACTCTAGCTAAGTAATTTTGTATCGCTCAACCCAAAAAAACAAAGCTGGCATAGTGTAGAACACATCGCATAGTGATGAAAAGTTTTTTATGTTTACGTACTCACATAAACAGACTGCACAAAACATACATTGTTAATTCTTCAAAACCATTCAACTTGATCTTAAATAATAGAAACATCAACTTCAAAAATATCATTATTCTTTCTGGACGGACCAACTGCCACGACGCATGGGATTATTGACTTGATTTTTTTCCTGGAGTTAATCGCTAATAAATATAACAGCTAAGATCATGAAAATAGAAAGTCGTTAGGTAGAACCAAGAATATATTTGTTAAACTAATGAAATTTTCGACAGTAACAGTAATGTGAAAAAACCGATCAGTTTTTGTATAAACGGATGCTACCATTTCGATTATGGATAAAGCAGAGTATGATCAATTAGATCGTCCTGTTCTACTAGTGCAACAATTCTGAAGGCTAATATTATCTATGATATCAAATTGTGACCGCATTGATACGATTGGTATTACGACTGGTAGAGCAACTATTCAATATATTAAATACATATTCAAGATTCGGTCCACACCTTGAGTGAGGAACATGGTGATATATATAAGCCTGGTTTGTGGTTTAATCACTGTAACAAATGTACGGCCCAATTGGCACTAAAAATAATTCACAATAGGGGCATGCAACCGCGACATATTTCGTTTGACGCAGTGAGACCAAGTAAAAGTAGAGATAGAAAGATTGGTGTGTTGAAATCTACACAATTTAGTATGTAGACCTCACCTGCTATCATGCTAAAATCAAAATAGTCAATATGATTTTTTGGCGATTTTAAAGGCACGGTAAATCGGTTCCTAGAAGTGGAACAGTTCTTATCACAGGGGAAACAGATTAGAAACATCTTAAAAATGTATGACAATTATTTAAACAATTTGCTGAGCTGAATCATCGCTGTAACATAAATAAGATAAAAAATTTCTAAAAGAAATTTTTAGACGAAAAGGGCATTCATCTTATAGAAGCTGTCACGTATATGTTTAACGTAAACCTGGTTCCTATTTCAGCTCTATTAAATGAGCTAATACGAGAAGTGGATATTCTTAAGTTATAAAAGAACTTAAAATATATAAAAATTTTGGAAAAATATAATCGAAGCATCTTCATTCCCTTGACTGGGCTTTGTGGTGTGTTTAACTTATTTTGACATTGATGTAGAAGTACTACAAATAGAAATTTTAAAACAAATTGATAAATGTTCAATTTATGGCCGCTTTGGAAATTGGTTTGGCTAATTCCGATTTTTCTTTCGGCAAACTTTTGGTTCTCCAATGGGCTTTCCAATAGTCCCATAATTGCAAATTTAATGATGGAATATTTGGAAAATATAGGACTAAATGTTTTGAATTGTCAACCATTGTTTTATTTTCGACATGTAGATGGTATTATATCGGCAATCCCTGAAGACAAAATTGATATTGTTCTGAATGTTTTTAACTCATTAGGTAACATAATTAAATTTACTGTTAAAAAAGAAATTAACCATAAAATTTAATTTTAAGATTTATTATTGATTCATGAGCCGGATGGGAAAATTTCGTTTGATTGACACCAGAAAAATACCTGGTCTGGTCGATATCTAAATTTTATTTCTTAGCTTCCCATCTCTTACAAAATTAACACAATCAAAATTTTAGCTCAAAAAATTCTACTAAATTATCCGATACTAAATGTCATTATAATAATTTTTAGAAAACACTTTAGTAAATAATCAGTATCCTAACTAATTAATAAATAATGTTATTTGAAAACAAAGAAATTATTATCAAAATTTTAGAACTAATCAAGCAATTGAAAATACAAATTATTTATCCATTACTTTATATAAAAAATCTTTTCGAAAAATTAAAACATTAATTTAAAAATTACAATTTAAAAATTAATGGTCAGTCAGCTACCAGTTTAAATGATTTTAGTTGTAAAAAAGGAACTGAAGAAGAAATACATTTTCGAAATCGATCTTCCTAATAATAAAATCAATAAATATTGTCACTCTAAGGAAAATTTTTTACAAGTGTTTTACAAAAAACAATTCAAAACAATTCAATAATTTAATAAGTTTGAATCGGAACTCGATTTTGCTTATAACTCTAAAATAAATTTAAGTCCCGATATGCGCAAGCTGAAAAGAGCGAGATCATTTCTTATTGGATAATATAAGCGACTAATGACTAATTTCAGGGAAAAATGAATTTAACCAAAACCATTAACTGAGAGGCAAATTAATCTAAAGTACTATATCCTTCGAGAATTCGTTGACTTAATGCTGTGTGCCGGACATCGATTTCTTTTATCTAAATTATTTATTATTTATGGTGTCATAGTCGATTTTATATTTTTGACAAACTAAAACTAAATGACGGCAACATACGATCGTATAAACGAGACCTTCTGATAACATATAACGCAAGATCTGCTGCAGTTGGGGCGCAAGATCTGCTGCAATTATAACATCAACACATGCACGACCGCATTTTACAGAGAATAATTACGTTAACGATAAAACATTTTACTAAAGAAACCAAACGCGAATTGAATTAAAATGATATTGATATTTAACACTCGTAACTGTCCCAAACATTTGGAACTCTATTACGCTCGCAAAACCTAACTTTCTAAATTTGCTTTGCTATTAAAAAATGATCCCTAGAATATATGTTACAATTGAACCTTCGGAATCCTAAAGAAAAAATATGACATTCAATGTTACAAAGATGAATATTATCTCTAAAACATGCTGTTCAACATTTGATTTGGAGGTAATGACAAAGAAACAGATTGGTTAAAACAATTATGATTTGTTCTGAAATATGATTAGGATTCGAAAAGGTAACTGTACATAAATATTCTTACTTTATATAAAGATTCGACGCGGCTTGGAATTACATAAGCTCGTTTTGATTCTTGGAATGGATGCCGACACAAAACTTTTTGTCCCACTTTTGGTGGCTCCTCAGAAACCTTTTGCAACAGATCAATTAGTGCATGGCCATCCGCCCCGAACAATCGGTATGCACTTTTATTTCCTGGCATAGTTATCTTTTCTACATCCTGGCTAAGTTTGATACGTGCTTGTCCATTTATTTCGACCATTTTGTAAACACAGCCCAAGGCCGGTTGGCGTTGACATGTTACTGTATGATAAATAAAAGTTAATATTAATTGATCAAGATAATAAAACTACATAAAATGTTTTCTATCGCTACTCACCTAAATGTGTTCCAATTCCGAAACAATCAATTTTATGGCCCTGTTCATTCAAACTAAGTATCGTCTCCTCATTGATATCGTTCGACGCCACAATTGTTAGTGTTGTAAACCAAGGTATACGAAAACGGTTAGCGACCAGTTCAAATGTCTCACGTGTCAGACATGATAAGTACGCTAAATCACCTGAATCGATACGGACCCCAATTGCCCGATAACCTTGGTCGTTTAGTGCCAGAGCAACAGCACAAAAATTGAGCAACCCACTTCTAAAATAGACAGATACACAAAAAAGTCATTTGTTAATATTGATTTCGTTAGAAATAACAACGTTCACTATTGTAATATTTACACTAAATAGTTTTCGAAGATTTCGAATTATTAACAGAAATCATCAAAATATATTTAACCAAAATGAAAAACATTGAACATGAAGTATTGCTCGCATTGATCGTGGTAGTCGGTGGTAGTAGTCATCTGTATTATTTGGACAAATTGAACTCATAATACTACAGAAAACCGTGAAGTGTCGACACAAAATACATACTATACAAGGAGCAATACTGTAATAAGTGCGTCAATTTTTACTATGAGTTTACAAACTAAATGAATCTGATAATGAACCTACCTTTCGGCTCTTAGAGTCACGGTTGGAAATAATTGTGCGACCAACTAAAACTAGGTAGTTACAAATGTGTTTATAACTATTAAAGCGTATGTGTGGTACCTTTCCATTACTCTAACGCATCCGAACGCTCTAAGGCGAATTGATTTGACTTGGACGAAATTAATAACAATTGAACCTAAGAAGGTAATTACATATTGGAAAAAGCAATATAAACGATTTAGTAAACCTAACAGGTTAGTTTTTGATATTTATTCACAAATTTTAGACTAAGAGTTTTGAATTGTTTGATAGTTCGAGCTTATGATAGCACTAACCATTTTCTTAGTCTAATAAATTATTCGACCAAATCAACGTAACATGCAAACAGAGAGAGCATTGGCCTAAACCAAGTTCAAATTTAAGATCTTGAACATTCACTTCAATCGAATAAACTAAGCACAATTTTATACCTTCCAATCTGTATATTAGCTACCTTAATGCTCTCAGCAAATGTTGATAAGAATTATTTTATGCATAACATTTAAATTTAATATTCATCTTAAAAATTTAAAGGTGACGTTACGAACAGTTATTGAAGTAAAGAATGGTGCTGATATGGCCCGATAATTCACGGTTTGAATTTAGGAATGATTTCTTGGCCAAGTGTTGATTCCAGACAATTTAAAGATCTAGGAAGGAATCGTAATAAGGAAATTGATAAACAATTAATTAAAATTTTCTTGAATCGATCAATTTGTGCATCTGCGACTTGGGAGAATATATTGCCAAGATTGTCTTAATATACACGGGTTAGTTTCATTTCGGCTGAAACAAAATAGCTTTTTATAATGCTAACAATTGTTAGGAGTGAGTTGCAATCGAATAAAAAATTAAAAATTAAAAATTCAGTTGAATAAAAATTTGCTTCCTAAACTTATAGAATTAGTGTTTAAGAAACATTTGGCTGAAATAAACATTTGTTTTTAAAAAGAAGTTCGTCCTAAGCATCACAACGAAAAAGTGATAAATTAATTTAATTGTACAAAATGTTTATGTTCCGAAATCTTCACAATATTTTAAAATAAGCAACCACACAATTGAAAATCGCTACGAGTAATTTTCAAATATGATGTGATAAAACCATAATAATTAGATTTTTGATTTGGATAGGTTCAGGCTTTTCCGATTTTTGTCATTTAACATAATAATAATTTTGCTTTTAAATTTTCCTTTAATCGGCGATAAATTAAACTGAAAATTACGAAATAATATTTACATCAAATGTGATGTGCTTTAAGCGTTGAATTTTGGTAAATATACAACAATAATCCCATAAATTTGATTCCGAATTGGATTCAACCAACGTTTTTGCTGTTAGACTAATTTCATTCTACCTGTAGTTTTAATGTTCACCACCATAACAGTTATATTGAATATTTTTATTTTTAATTGTTGGGAATAGTGCGATATAAAAGTGACGTTTGTTTTTTTGGCATCGTATTTTTCTGAACAACGCAAAAAATTTGTTACGAGTTGTAATAGCATCCAATAATGTTCCACTGTACTATGACTATTCTACTGAATGTTTGTGATGATATTCCTCGTAGTATGAGAAAAAAGAAAAATGACTTGTCTTACTCTGTTTTATATTTCTAAAGCGTTCGATTCATTTAATCACCAAATTTTGTTTTATAAACTTATTCTGAACTTTAATTTTTCTCTTCCTGCTGCTAAATTGATTTTAGACTATATTTTGGGTGACTTCCAAACAGTCTTTTATGACAATTCTTTCTCTGACTTCTTACCACCTGTCTCTTTTGGCGTTTCTCAGGGATGCGTTCTTGATCCTTTACTATTCTCTGTGTACGTACTCGTAAATGACGTCGATACGCCATTCTTATTTTCATATATTTGCTGATGATGTGCAAATATATAGTAATCGCTTAGATAATGATTCCATTAACTCTAATATTTCTCTTATTAATGATGATTTGGTAAGAATTTATAATTGGTAATCTACTTGACTCGGTCTTAATGCTAGTAAATCACAGCCCATTATAATTTATAAAAAATCTATTGATACTTCTTTTTTTCTTGCAATTTTTCTCGGTGATGGTTAATTCCGTTCTCTAATACAGTTACAAATTTGGCGTTCATGCTCAATAAAACTCTTACTTTGTGTGACCATTTGATTAAGGTAAGCAAAACGGTTTTTGGAATGCTTAGTTGTTTGAATAAAGTTCTAGGGTTCACTGATAGTAATTTTAAAAAGTATATGTTCCTCTCGCACCTTCTTCCACATTTTCTATATGGTGACGTTGTTTTGTTTGGAATGCTTCAGGAGAATATGAATGTTCTCCAAAGATGTTTCAATGCTTCTACTCGTTTCATTTTTAGTATTAGGAAATATGATCACATTTCTCCCTTTTTGAATTTGATGCTTCGTTGTAGTTAAGTTGACTAAACATTAAGAGATCAGCGTCGCTTAAATCTTGCAAAGCGTGTAATTTAGCGTGGCGCGCTTGAATGACAATACATGTAGTACTACTTTTGTTATGTACTATTATTTGTATTTATAATTTTTATGTATATATTATTTTTGTATGTAGTCTGTAAATATTCACTTCTTGCAGTAGCCTCTGTAACAAATGAGCTTGAGCTAAATATGGAGGGTATTAGCATAGAGTGGATTTGTTTTTGAAAAAATCTTCCATATGAGCTTTTCCTCTACCAAAATTGTTAAGCGTCTTACTTTAACAATTTTACAACAACAATGTATAGTATACAATTCATTCCAACCAGTTTCCATTCCAACTATTTTTATTCCAAATTTTTCGAGAAATAGGAATAAAATTAATCTTTATTTGTGAATTTAAGTTTCATATGGTTTCATATGGTTTCATATGGTTCCTTGTGCAACAAAAATAAAAATTTTGATAATTTGCATTGTTGACAAATTCAAAATTGGCTTTCCTTGTCAAGATGCTAACCCATAAAATTATAATTTTCGAAAAAGTTGTTCTAGTGGTCAACAGGATAACTTTGCGTAGAATAATTGTATTCCTATTCCTACAAAGACTTGGAATACAACTTTCTGGTTGGAATGAAATGTGTGGGATTGTTGTTGTATAATTACCAAACTAAGACGGTTTAACTTGAGACGCTTATTATTTTCCAAAGCAGGAAAGTTTATAGCGATTGAGAATTGTTCTTCAGATTCTCTGTCTTAAAGCAGCTAAAATTTGATTAAGGTTTTAAAGTTTATAGTCCATAAAGACCACAGGAAAATAATGGGATCGGAAAACTTAAGCTGTACAAAGCTCACAGCACAGTGCTAGAGGAAAACTAATCGTTTTGGGCCGCCGACTACTACATATTTGTGTTAATTTATGGCAACTATGTAATTTATTCAAAGAAAGTTTAAATCAGTAGAAAAATTACTTTTGCCACCTATGCTTGACACAAATTGAACTTTGAATCGATTTAATAAGCGTTGGTATCAGAGCTAAACAACCATCGAGTAAACTAAAAAATGACCTTAAAACGTAAAGGCACAAATGGAAGTATACATGACGGCCTAAGCATTCTAAATAAAAAGGCATTTTGGTGTGTCGTGATTGTGACTTTTTGTGATTGTTTAACTCGTACACATTTATATTTTCGAGACACAAGCCGTAATAATTATTATTTTTTTTAAGTTTTCATAGAAAAGTTGTCAAAATTAGTTTTAACCGAAAGGCGTAAGTCGTATTCGTGATTCTTACATAATCAGCCGCATGATTCGAGCGGCCAAAATAATTTCGTTATAGGTGTCAAATATATTCCAAGTTCACTTCTTCCGTCATAAATACCTTCTGATTAACAGGAAATTATGATCTAAAAATAATTAAGTTGAATTTAAAAAATAATTATTTGTAAGATGAAAACCTAAACTAAAGCTTTTACATTTTGAAATTTTTAGAATTGAAGATATTTCTTTTCTAACCAAACCGGGAATTTTAAAAACTCGCGGTTATCATTAGGTGCCTAAAAATAAATAAAACAATGGTATTTTTTGTTGTTGAAATTATTCGATAATTTTCGTGAGGAGGACTCAGAAGAACTAGCAGGTGTCTTTAAAGCATTTACATAGTGTGTGTTTTTGTTTACTCAAACAAGTATACTGCTAAGCCATTGCAATGTGAGTAATAAGAAGTCCTGGTTTGCTTTCAACAGAGTTGATATTTTTATATAAAATGCTCACAAATCCTGAGACGACAGATTTTAATTGGATTTAACTTTTAAGCCCGAGTGAAAAATGATAAGTTACACTTGAAGGACAAAACCATTGAAATCTAATAAAATTATTGAAAATTTCAAAATATTATCCAGCCAAAATTATGTTGCGTTTATGTTGCGTTGTCTGTTTGGTTCTTGTCTATGGGTTTTAACCATACCTACAGGTAAACTATCCTAAATTCATCTGCAATAATATGAAATGTAATAGAGTAACAACACTATTAAGGTAATGTCCAAAATGGTAATTTCGCATTAAGTGATTTTTAAAGTTTTAGAGCACTAAAAAAGTTCCTTAAAGCGACAAATACTCTCGAAAAAAGATTTAATCAGTGCGAAACGACTTTCAGAAGTTCAAAAAAATATTCTATATTAAAATATTTTAATCGAGATGATTTAGAAAAATCTAGAAATTAAAGTGACTCTTGAATTAATTTAGATGAAGCTGGTTTTTCTTTTACTACCAGGAAAACTGTTATACAATTTTGTGGTGCATTTTTAATAACCTAGTATCTAGGTGCTATGTTTCTTAATGCTTGACCTGATTCGGTTCAGTTCATGTTTCATGAAACTACGCAAAGACGCTTACTAGATTTCAAATCAAATTTTGTGATCTATAAACTAAATTTGAATCAGGTTTTCCATATAAAATTTGAACTGATCCGGATCAGTGAGTATCATGAAACACGGCAAACAGTGTCTTAAACAGTTTATAGAGAAAACCCTAAGTGATTTAGCGTAGATAAAACTATAAATGTATACTGCCGATAGGTAACAAGGGAAATCAAAAAAAATATAAAAATATGAAATCAACTTTAAATTACAAAACAAACGAAAACTAATTAGTGAAGTAAAAATATCCGAAAAATTTTAAAAATTAATTTAATCTTAAAATTATGCTAACTACTTCTAAAATGGAATATTTTTATTTATGCGAATCTAAAATATTAAGAAAATCGAAAAGTGTTAAAACTATTGTAAGTAAAAAAATTAATTTAAAAATTGTATTTATTGTTGTTCATTAAACAACTAATTGTAAACTACCTAAATGATTTATGATGATTTTCAAGCTAAATGATTTTGTAATTAGACAGAATCATGCTTTGCTATCGTATGTGCAATTTAACTGTCAGGTCAAACAATAGTTTAGTCTTATAGTAAAAAGTTATTAAATTATCTCGGTTTTATATCACCGTTTTAGTATTTGTATTAAAATCTATTAGGATTTATTAGAAAAATATTAATTAGAACAATTTTGTATTAATTTGTTCGAAACTTATAAATAAATTAATAACATAAAATTAAACAAATAAATAAACAAAGCCATGCAGTGCCCTCCCGGATTAATACCAATAATATTTTATGTAATTTAGGTTGAACTTAATTAATTTAATTGATAAATATTACATACCTCCTCTGCCAAACACATACACAAAACACGCCGCAGAAGTCATTTAGATAAAATGATCATAATTTTTATTTTGTTTGGTATAAGTATTAAATCCAATTAAGTTTGATTAATTAATTATATAAAAATAAATAATATTGTTAAATTTGTTAATCCTATATATATGGCTATATGGCTTTGTTACTTAATCGTACCTACCTTTTGAGTAACTTAGTTAGGTTTAACTTAGTAAAATTAATAAAATACTTAACAAAAATAAAAATAAATCATCTACCTGAATGACTTCTCCACCATACTGTTTGACAGAAGATTTGTAATATTCGGATCATCATCACTCCCGATTATTGTATTAAATTCATTACTATTATCACTATTATTAATATTACTGGAATGTTTTGTACTCTGAATCAAATCTGAATTAATACAATTGATATTTTCTTCATCAGCACAACCATTCTTTAGGCAAATATTGGCGTCGCCACCCCCATCAAAATCATTTATATCGTAATACGAATCTTTTACAAAATTATCGAAATGATTTAGAAAATTATTTACGTCGACAATAGTATTACTACGATTATTATGTTCATCACTATTATTATTACTGTTGTTATTATTATTACTATTGGTAATATTACAAAATCCGAGAGAGTTTTGCCTATAAGCAGAATACCTCTTAACATCGTACGTGTCGACTAATGCCATAAATCCATCAGGAAATGCGATCGCAAATGATACCATGGCAGCAAGTTCGCCTTCACTTGACTCTTCCGTCGAAACATCTAATATCTCGGATAGTGATTCACGATGATTTATTGCCAGTTCCAGGATATCACGTGGCACACCTTAATTAAATCATAAAATAATCGTAAAATGTTGGTAATTAATCTTTATTTTATAGATAATAACACGAACCTGTTGCTTTATGTCTTAATGTACGAGATTTTAGTTCAGCAATTCCGGTAAATGATGTAATGTATGCATGGGCATGTGTACCTTTAACCGGAATATTATATAGTTTGCCTGCTAACACGTTAGATGTACCATCAAAACCACCTGTAAACATTAAAATAAAATAAATTTAAGCTGCATACTTAACATCAATTTTCATCAACTTTTCCAATTTATTTCATTACAGTCAAATTATGCATTTGCAAAGGTATAGCTAATCGATTTTCGTATAATTTACATATTAGCTGATTATGCTAAATCAGTAAATAAATAAAGAAATTATCCTATATATATCGTACCATGGTTCTTGAATCGCAAAGGCATTTTTATAAAATATACTTAACAACAAACACACACACACACGTGTAAAAGAAAATTCATGAAAATCATTCGGTAACATCTACGTTGAAGAAAATTATTTATTTTATTATAAATAAAGTTTTCTTATTCCATTGTACAAATAAAATAAAAAAAACTTTTCACCTTTCAATTTTTCACCGCGTTTTTCGATATATGAGCCTATTATACTCACAAAAAGTTTAACATAATGCGATGCTTTTTTACACTACTACTGCTTTGCAACATGATTTATTACATTTATTTTTTCATTTCCAATAAAACTATAAAAATAAAATTATTGTTGGAAAATTAGTTTCAATAAAAAATTAAATTAATTTTTGATGCGAGAGGTCGGCTATGTGAGGCAAAATGTTGCGAAACTATAATAACATTTAAACCTAGTTTCACCAAAAGTTCTGTATATGACTTTGTAAAATTAAATGTTTACTGCAATATGTCAGGGAATGAGACAGTAAAAGTTTAATTTTATATCTTAATAAATTACCTAAGTTTCATTTTTTTTTATTTATGAGCGCAAGTTTTAAAGTTTATTTAATTTTTTAATTAGCAGCATAATTTAGTAATAAAGTTTTAAAAATTATGCGAAATATGCAAAATTGTATATAGGTAAAATAAATATTTGCAGCATATTAACTTAAATGAAGATTTGGAGGAAACTGTTACAACACTATCAAATTTCAGAATGTAACAGAATTACGCCGACGAGCAGAGAAAATTTAATCGTCGTAATTCTAAAAAAAAAAATATTGGTTAGTAAAAATAGTTGAGGGAATTTCAACAACGGTGTCAACGAAATTACGTGGACAAAATTAAAATAATTAGAGAAATCCAGACTTCGCAACAGATCAGCACAGAACTACTTACGGAAATGTCTACATTAGGGGAAATTGAATATCATCTTTTAGTTATTATGCTTCTCCATAGATGTCTCTTACAAATAATATTTTTTTGGTATCTTTATCACTTTCAATATAGTCATAGTACTTTTCCAATAAAAAAAACTTCACTTTTGATTTAAGCATGTAGGTAAGGTTAGTAGTTACCTTATGGAAAAAGTTATTAAACTTTTAACTTTACCTATAATGAAAATGGAACTTTTAACTTTACCTATAAAAATAATATTTCGATCATTTTATGCAGTAGTGTAAATAAAATTATAATTTAGGTTTTTGAAATTGTGGTAATTATATCAAATATATTAGAACATAATGTCGTTGAATTTTGAATTTTTAATGATTCAAATAAATACTTAGCGGAGATATTTATCTCAAATTGTGAAATTATCAAAAAATACACGAATTGTTATTTAATTCCTTTTTTACCATATGTCCCATTTTTATTCCAAAATGTTTTGAAACGCCAGAATATCGCTTGACGTGGAGTTATACTGTAAAGGCGATGATTCATGTACAAATTTAATCTGACAGACATAACATGAATCATCGCCTTAATTGTACAACTTCATACCCCACTATATAGTACGACATTGATATTTTGTGTTTCCATTATTTCTTACGAATTTTACTGGTTTAATTTAATAGTAATTTGCCCAGTAAGTTTTCATTGGGCATGCTACCACGGAAAAAATAAAAAGCAAAAGTCTAAGTTTACTTTTTTGGGGAGGCAATGTTACTTTCTTTATTATCTTAAAACTACATCGGTATGCAAAATACGAGGATGGTTCAGTTGGTTTCAGTTTGGGAATGAAGACACATACTTGTCGTAATTTTAATTTATGTTTTTTTTTCAAAGTAATCGCGTTTTAAGACGATACGTTTTCATAACGCCAATGTCATTTTTTGTCGAAAATACAATATATTAAACTCTTTAAAGACATTTCCCGCGAGCCACGTTTTCATGTTGGGGAACCAAAGAAGTCGCAAGACCCGCAATGATTCTGGTAGAGTAAGCAGACGCGTTGTCGAGTTGGATCAGCATGTTTTATTCATTGAATTGGTTCAATAATAATGCACTATAGTACTGCCCCGTGATTGCACTTATTTCCTCCAAAAAGTCTATTTATAGGATTATTCCCTTCAAAATACCAAAAATCTGTGTACATAACTTTTCCGGACGATGGGACTCACGAATCCAGAAGAAGTGGATTCACCTGGAAAAATTCATTCACCCTTATTGTGTTGTCGTGTCAATATAGATTATTGGTCGACAGCTAAATTGGGTATTATGAAACTGCACAGCGAGAGCGAGTAGAAATTCTAAATTTAATACAAATTTGATTATAGAATTTATATATTCTTATTTATCTTTTTAATTTTTGTTTGTATACGAAAAAAAAATTTATATGAGCCATAGGCTGACACAGAATATTTGTTTGTAAACAGAAATTTGTCAGTACAAATTTTGAAAAAATCGTAATGAAATAGATATAAACTGATCGCAATTGACTAATATATTTTTAAATAGGTAGTAGGAATTTCACATATTTTGCACATTTAATTTCGATATCTAGTATGTACGTTCACAATTACATAAACTAAGCAAGCTGATTATTGTCAAAAATTTTACGCAATTGAAACAGATAAAAAGTTAAAAAATATTTACCAGGAATAAATTTTTAACGTTTTATGCAGCGTTTTAACTTGTTGAAACACGCGCTAAATCGAAATTTTTTACTTCAACGTGGCAACACTCGTTAATCGATTCGTTATAGTTACACAATATAAAATAAAAATCGACACGACAAGGCAAATTCGTGTTGATTGTCGATCGACACGACAACCGCAATAATGGTGGTTATTTTGATTGTTGCTTGATCCATGGGGAATAGTAATGCATCCACGTTTGGGGATTTCACTTAAAGAGAATCAAAACTGTTTCGAAGTTGACAGTCGTATCCGATTGTTGTTTGCTGGTTAACACCTTTTTCATTCCTCAGTTTTTGGTGGGTTTCGGGTTGTTGTGAAACTTAATCACAACACCATTCGAAAGCGGCAAGCGTCGCACGTGTTCAAATGTGCTGGAATGACGACTGATGATGAGTGGAACGGTAAATGGTGAAGGCTGTATAAGCCAACAATTACAAATCAATGATCATTCAAAGTAACTCAGAAGTTGGAATAGGTGGCCCGCCGCGTTATTAAAATCAATCGCAACAGAAATATTTTAAGTGTAAATAACATGACAGAAACAAATTAAACAGTGATAATAAAAAATCAAAAAGAAAAAGCGATTTTAACGTATGCTTAGTAAAACACTGCAAACCGAATAATTCAATCATTGATTTTGGTGCCACGGCGCACATGATCAATAAATCAAAAATCGTACCAAAGATATTGGTATCCCATTATTGGCAGAAACGTTAATTTATTGGGGAAAGCCATGATGACGTCATAGTTGTGGTTACTTTCATCGAAAATGATCGACATGAAAATATTGGACGGGAATATTAGGCATCCGATAGGAATCAACTTTATTTTGTATAAAAAAATGGACTAAAGTAAAAATTTGCCACAAGTAGTCTAGATAAGCCAGTAAAACGTCTTAAGATGGAAGATATAGATCCGATAATTTTCAATAATCAACTGCCAGAGCTAGAGGGAAGAATAGCATCTGGTTGTCACCAAAATCAAATTACGAGTCGTATAATTCTGTAACATCTCAGGAAAAACTTGATTGATATCTTGCCAAGCCTATCGAAAATAGTGATTTTGTCCCATTGCCCACTAATAGCGAACACAATTCAGCTATGGCGGCAAGCTATATAAAGTCAATATATACCGCTTGTGAAAAATGAAACTTGGAAGTATTAATCATGAAGGAAACCACAACCCTATTAAGTGTTTTTATGTGTCTAGTGCCACTCAGGCTCCGTGGTTCCTTCTCAAAAATAATATTTTTTCGAGCTTGAATCGACATATTTGTTCGTTTTCGTGCAATTTCATTTTACTATTATAATCATAACTTTCATCTTCTTGATATAGCTCACTTATTTCATTATCAAGAAAATTAAATAATGAAATCAACAACGACACAGCCTGATAAGATTAATCCACTTACGTAAAATCACTGGTTGTATTGCAAAATAAAAAATAAACAGTTTGTTAGTAGTTTATGTAGATCTCACGTTCTCACAGTCGTTTGTACTAGCTTCACTTTTTTAGTTCCCTAAATATGTGTCAGCGTGTGTACGTCACACTGTTGAATTCCGTCATTCTAGTTCATCACAAACAAGACTAGTTGTATGAAATACGCAAATTATAAATATTTAGCAATTTACAAGAATTAAAAATCTAGAAAACTGTTCTGAAGATGACAAAATTGATACATTTTTGTCTTAGATTAAAACAAATAAATATGAAAAAGCCTTCAGGCTTGAAACTTTGTTAAGAATATTCAAAACACAAAATATATTCCTCACGAACCATTCAAACAAATTTATGGCAACGCGATTCGCAAACTTTCTAATAAAGCGCGCACGGTTAGTTATTATATCAAACTAGATAGAAACATCGCCTACATCACAGTAATAATGTTTCAATTATTAGGATTCGCAAAAGAACAAAACTCGAATAAAAACTTCACCAATTAACAAATGATTTAAGAGGCTATACAAAAAAAAATATCATAAATATCAACTGAACACGAACTTTTGTAAATGTATAAACCTAGAACTATATTATTCAAATACGTACAATTGTACATATGTAACACGACATGCAATTATTGTTATTACATAATTACAAAGTAAGATGATTGAGAATTAAATTTTACAAAACACAAAATCAAGTGCATGGGAAAAATGTTAAGGTCACATTTGTGTAACGTGCTATCAGAAAATTTGTTATAGAAAAACATATTGGCACACCTGTCAATAATTTCGATATAGCCTTCGAACCTCGAATCCAAATAGATAAAGAACTCGTGCATGCAAAGGAATTTCTAATTTATGTATATTGAAATTTATTTAGGGGGTAAGCTATCAACAAAATATCATTACCACTTGATCCTACTATACGATATGTAGTGTATTTGGACAAAAAAGCGATATATTTATATAACTCATAAATATAAATAAATAAACTTGAGCCGATTACAACTTTGTATGCTGCTACCCAATATATTATATATATATGGGACGGTGGTACCAGGAGGTACTTATAGAATAAAGAATTATTTCTGTGTGGAATTTTCTATAAAACGAAAAAAAAACCATTCTTCTGATTTTGATCGTGTTGTGCGATAGGATGCCTACCCACGTTATGCCTATTCTTCTTCAAAAATTCGATATTTGGTAAAAGGTGCTACATTTATAAAACAAATTACCTTCAATTCGTTGGTATAACTTAACTTTGGTCGGCTTAATAATTATTATATTTGTAATAGTTTACAGGGAATATGTATGTAGAACATGAATGCTAGATAACATGAAGTACTACTTGTTGAATATAGTAATACGGATGGATGAGCATATTTACACAAAATTCAAGTTCTTTATCGACTACTGACGAGATTAAAATTGAAAGCGTAATTGAAATTTCCTCGAAATTATAATAAAATTTTCACCTCAATATCAAAAAAAAAAAATATGCTCAATGCCATTCATCATATTTAAAGGTGTCAAATATATATTTTTCCGAACGATAAACCATATTATGATGTATAGACATAAATTAGATACGCGAACAACAAGAAAATTTACCAATAAAATTATACAATCCATAAAATATAGAGCTCTGGTAAATTGGAAAAAATTTCTTGATTTGTTTAATCAATATTAACGGAAAATATTTATATGTAGCGAATCACAAAAAAAAAAAACGAAACATAAATGCCGGGGGAAATTACAAAGAAAGTTTTTATATTTGGCCTTCGCACCCAAGTAACTAAGCAAAACACTTTTCATTTTTCCAAAACTAAATCATAAATATTTTTGTTTGTCTATGTACATACCAATGTAAGCATATTTTGATGCCGATAAACCGCCGTCGGGCCCCTGAGCCCTCCTCAAACCAAATTCAAGTAATTTAATATTTTTACCAGCTACCATTCGATATCGAGCTGCATTCGTTGCCATTAAACTTGCATAGTTAACTAGTGTTAGTAGTGTTGTCTCAAGTAGCTGCACAATCACTAAAGGGCCTTCTAATCGAAGTAAAGGCACGCTGTAACGATAAAATTAATCAGAAATTAATCAACATATTATCCCACCGTAATTTGCATAATTCACCGTGGAAATACAACAGAACCTTCTTCTAATGCATATAGAGTTACATCTTTTGTTGTTAATTCTCGTAAATATTCAAAAAATTCATCTTCAATGCCCTCGGGTAATGTCTGTCTTAAATATTGGATATCTATTGGATACGGCAAAAATTGAAATAATGTATCATCTATTTCTTGCTGTTTGCTAATAACACATCTTACCACCATCGGAGTAATGAAATCTCTCTATAAACTTTAAACATTCTTCCAGGCCTGCGAATATTGTAAATTCTCCCTGGAACGGATTATTACGAAAAAATAAATCGAATACAGTTCGATCATCAATTTTTCCTGATTTCCAATAAGCATATGCCATTGTGATTTGATATAAATCTGAAATGAGAGAAGAATAACAATTATTAAATCGTTAAGTTCATTTATAAATTTGAAATATTAAGACAGAAAATTATATACAAAAAGAAAACTCAAATTTCAAATCACTCCAACCAAAAGTGTTCTGATAAAATTTTTTTAAGTGTTTAGAACCAGAAGACTTTTTTGTACTCGTATATATCCAGAGGTGTTGTATATTAAAAGAACAACCAGGTGTGACAGCAAACGGTTTACGCAGAGAATTGGAGAATTACGTATGTTTTGGAGAAATCAATGATAATAGTAATAGTCCGAATATCGGACTGCTGCAAACAAAAGGCGAGTACACAAAACTCTGTAATTTTTTATAACAAATATTATTTGCATAATCAACGATATGCAATATTGTCGCATCAAGTATTGTTCTAATGCCGATTTTAAATTGGATTTGCCAATAACATTTCAAAAAAGGTGTTGAAGGGTTTTTAAATTTGGATAAAAACGGAACAGTAAAATACAACAGCGTCTTCGAGTATTACAGAGACTAAAAATTGTAGTCTACTGTTTTGCGTGCATATACTTTTAACTTGATATTGTTTAACATTCTGTATTACCACAAATGTAGACGACTCAACATACGCTAGATATGATGTACCCACTGATTCAAATTTACAACTTAAAATTGTGTGTGCGTGTGGGTGAAACTACACTTCCCATTCGGTGTTCTAACAGACTAGGAACGAGTCCACTTAAGACACAATTATGCGCCTAATGAAATTGGTCCGGAATCGATACTATTATTTGTGTATGAACCCACACATGCATACACACACAGACATATCTTTAAAAACAATGAATTCTGACTCTAGGGCCCTGGAACGTGGAGATAGGTCGAAATTTCCAATTCGCCAAATCGGATCCATTATAACAACTTACGTCAATATTTGCTGACCTAATTGATAATTAGAGAATAACTAATAACTAATAACCAACAAAATAATAATTCTGAGCTTAACAAGTTTAGAAAATCGCGGGGAAACTTAATAATAAGGTCAAAAGAAATTATTCGCAGAGTATTTGTAATAGCTCAAAACAATCGCTTCGTGGAGTCACTTCGAAGAGGAAATGAACAGCTTACCAGTAATTACCAAACTTAATAAAGCTTTGACCAAAATTACTTAAGACTCGAATTATATCGCCTACCATACGAAAAGTGAATTGTCTTCTAGAAAAAAAACGTTTGAGAGCTATTTCGTTCCGTTCCAGGCTGCTCCATAATCTCTAATTATGATGATCCTGGATAATTAACTCTAACGATTTGTAATGGAGTATTTTCTCATTTGCACCGTTCAAAACCGAAGGTCCCAAAAAAATGTTCTGTTGAATTACAGAAAGGCATAAACATCAGATACTTCATCTTTTTGAAGCATGCGTTAGAAAAAAGAAGTATTCGAAATTATCCTTAAGTTTCGGGCTATCAAATTTGAGTTAAACGGAGTATCCGCCTCGATAATCTGTCGTGTTAAGTTCAGATATCGAGTTATGTCGCTCAAAGTTATGGCAATGATTTGGTAAACACGGTCTATGGCAAACATCTGAATGTTATATTTTAGTTAATGAAGAATCCACACTGGCTCACTTTAAAACTGTGTTCGACTTCGTTTCGTTGGACGGGCAACGAGGAATGGAAAGCATTCGGAGTTAGTGTATAGGAAGCCGAAATATTTTACAAATCTTCAGTTCCTAATTATGCCCGGAAGAATACTTCTTGATCGAGACATGGCTATGGCAGGATTATTTTCTGCAGCGACTTAATGTCTTTTATTCTAAACGCGCACTACAAAATACCATAGACCTACGCTACATCTCTAAGGATAGCAGGAATATTGAGTGTACATTGCACTGTGGTAACAGAGTAACTATCATGTACCCATGTACTCCCTCACAGTAACATTGCAGGAAATTTTATGGTTGACTTTCTAATCGAAACTATTGCCTAAGAAGAAGCTGTTGCTTTATCTTACAATTCTGAGGCAAAAGACCATCAAGAACATTGTTCGAGTTGATGAGAGAACAGTAGTTGCTTACTCTTTTCTTCTCGATAACAAAATATTTCATGTGCTCACACAACTTGATGCTCACTATCTGAGTAAGTATTTTGTATTTTTTTTATCTCTCTGTCTTTAAAAAAGAGCCAGTTGGTAACAAATACTAATGGAAATGGCGCTCTACACGATAACTATTTCTAAGAATACGATGATTGATATGTATTTTGCATCTGTCTTTCTTTCAGAGCAAATATATCCCATGGGTAGGTTCAGAAACAATTAATGCTATTATTTTATCTTCACTCTCTTGATCAAAACTGCGGCATTGAATGCGAAACCTCGTTTGGTTTCTAATTCAATTATTATTATTATAGTAATCGGAGACTAAGAAATATTTCGCCGCGGTAAGCACTATCCTAAAACCGAAAGAGAAAGAAATCAGAGAGCAACTGAAATTGAAAACTCTGTGTAGACCATTCTTATCCACTAAGCTTTAATTATTTGATTCAACTTTCGTTTTCTTTGATTTCTAATTAAACTAAGTCGAGTAGATGAACAAAATTTTCAATTAGGATTTATCATTATTCTTACCTGTGCCTATAAATCGAAGAAAAAAGAGCCTAATTTAAATCTTGGCTGGCGGTGCTGAAGCGTGTCCGCAAATTTTAGGCCACAAAAATTTTAAGTTGCAATAAGTATTTCAATCTATTTCATAAAATCATAAACCCTCATAACTTTAGGAATATCACGATTATTTAATTTTGCCCAACAGAACTAAATGACGATTAAAGCAAGGATCAATTTTATAATGCAGGTTGTACACACAAGATTTAATTGAATGGAAAGTTCCGAAACATCAAAATAGACACTGACAAGGATATCCAGTCGCTGTGACGTAAGAATGAATAAAACTGATAATAAGAAAAGATTTTTGATTCATTAGATGGTATAATACGTAACTGAATGATAACATTTTGATCAGCAAGCATTATCTCAGTTCACTATTGGACCTCAAAATCCTTAAAATAAGACGCGAAGGGAATATTTAAGGTAAATAAGTAAGCCGAACCGAATGTCACGCACATCATCCGATAACATCGATTATCAGTCACATCACACACTAAGAAAAAAAAAACACTTGGTCATTGCTTTTTCCTGCCCACTCACTAACCCAAATGAAAGATTTGAATAACGATTGAATTGTACATGAAATCACACGGAACGCAGAATAAAGGAAATGATACACAACAAACATCTACCGACCTGATAGGCCCAGAGGGAATCATGTATAAAAAAATACCCTACTGTCCCCGGAAAGATTTTTTAATGGCAAAAATAGAATTGTTCTCTACCTCAACATTTCTACCGCGTCACCTGATACAGGCGAAATTTAAACAATAATGAGAAAAATAAATTCAGCTCGAGTAATGAGATCCTCAGGTCTCACAGGCGCCATTTTAACATTTCGTTCGTAAATATTCAAGCCTACTGAGGAGAACTCGGACAAAAGATAATTTATACGGCCGTTTCGAAAGCATTCTCCAAACACCGGGAACATGGTTAAACAAATTGACCACATTTTCACATTACAAAGACATTTTTCAAGTATCAAAGATATA
Organism: Nephrotoma guestfalica; assembly: GCA_963691935.1. Classification (NCBI taxonomy): domain Eukaryota; kingdom Metazoa; phylum Arthropoda; class Insecta; order Diptera; family Tipulidae; genus Nephrotoma; species Nephrotoma guestfalica. Next base: position 52,433,938 of record OY829913.1, on the reverse strand, counting down.
AAACAAAACGCGAAGCAAACATCGATTCCGACCACTTCCTGACAGTTCCAAAATATATATAATTTTGAATTATTAACAACATACAATCATCGCTTCCAACGAACCTAAGTTGGAATAATGAAGTTGTAACAACTACGCTTTCTGGACGAATTACGAAAATACCGTAATAATACAAATACCGGTTACTGGGACATTATAAAAACAGCGGTAATGGAAGTCACACCATTAACAATTTGTCAAACATCAGCTAGGACTAAAAATAACTGTTTGGATGAAGACTGCTGCTTGATATCTATTCGAGAAAAAATCGAACACACCAGCAAAATCTACCGCAAAATACAAGTCAATCACATAACTACTACATAACCGCAAGGAGTTTTCTACTCGGGTCTGTAGTCGGCAAAACGAGAGTGACACTTAGAGTCTTAGAGTTAGAGATCGCAACATAAAAGAGAGTGTTGCAAATTACCAACCCCGAGAGTTAGTAATGGGCATCCAACAATGTTCTTCAAGTATAGCGAAATTATTTTTCATAATTATCTCTTCTGCACCAGTCCGACATCAACACAGAAATGATTTCACCACCTCCATCATCACACAATGAAGTGCGCAAAGAGATGTCGAAAATGAAAAACCACAAGGCTCCTGGTGAAGAGGGAATTTCATGCCAAAAGCTAAGATACGGCAGCGATCAAATGGTATGTAATAGATTTGTTAAACACTGTAAGGTTTTGGCCAACGTAGTGGCAACATGATTATGAATATATGTATAGGCTTGGTAAGTTTACCAGTGTCGCTTTCGTCTAAATAGATCAACAACTGATCAGACCTACACTCTGAAGATTATATAAGAGAAGTGTTAGAAAAGGATATCGTCAGGATTACAGTATATTGGTAGAATTTTAACAGGCTTACGACAGTATACAGAAAAAAATTTTTGGGACGTTTTGTCCTGTCTCGGTATCAAACGAGTCAAATGGTACGATGAAAATCGAAGGCCAACTTTCGAAATAACATCAAGAGTACTGGAGAAAAATGTTTAACTTATCGTTAGAATACGTCGTCTGTCAGCTCAACAGAGCCCAGCGCAAATAGTTTGTTATATGTACTTAATAGAATACATAAAATCAAATAGGCACGTCCCCTCGTTGCAAACCGAAATATCTGGAGAAATGACGTGCCCTACGTCAAAACAAACCAATTATTTATTTATATGATTCGAGGAAGAAAACCGAAATGTCTAAACACACAACAACGAAACGCTTATCTCGGAGTAAAGAAAACGTTGATAATATTTATAAAAAAAATATTCCATTAATTTCTCCGATTAAACATAAACATGCCTCAAAGAAAATACAAATTCCGCCGTCGGTACTATTAAAATAAAAATGATCAGTTTTACGCGCTTTTGATTTATACCAGTAAAAGTACTGAAAGACGGAAATTGTGCGAGAAATAAGAGAAACAAATGGACAAATTTAATTAATAGAAATTAATTAAAGTGCTGTAAATTATTAACTTGCTGTCCCAAGACAAAAATCTATGTAATTTTCGTCGATTTTAGTACATTCCGTGTCATGTAATTAGCAAGCGGAAAAACATTCAAACTCCGCAAGTAACTACTTCGATGATAAAGGATTATATTCACGAATAGTGGATAATTGGTGAAGTGAAACTAGGAAATAATCTAATCCATCTCATCATTCTTTATGATTGCCTTAGATAATGTGATATAGCAAATTACTACTAGGATGGCGAATATTTCAGGTCAACAAACTCGATGCTTAAGTTTGCAAGAATACTTTGAATGAGATTAAATTACCGCTGTGATCATGATAATGAATATATATAAAACCAAATTGCTGGGAGAAGCAATTCAGGTGTTAACTGCAATTTATCAACCTGGCAATTGTGATAACTAAGTATGGCGGTATCATCTATACAAAATATGAAGGCGCTTAATCTTTAACTATGAGTTCGAAACTGGAAGAGTAACACAAGCGCCATCAAAGAAACACAAGCGATCGTTTGCATCAACAAATTAACTTTTATTTATTTATATGGAAATTAAATTATGCGGGCGGATTAATAAATATCAAGAAAAACAAAATTAAAACATTCAGGTACTGTGCTAAAAGAAACCCGAATTGAAATTTCAAAAAGAATTTTAAAATCGCGTTGGTTTTATCAATTGGTTCCGCAACTTTTTGGGGTTTTTACTGTGCAATCGCAAAACTCAACAATAATCTTGAGTATCCGTTCCGTTTGTTTGTGTGGATACGCATAAGTAACGCCATAAGCGTACAGTAAATTCAATTAAGGTGGTAATGAATATTATCAAACAACGAAGCCAAACGAATTAGTAAAACTCTAACAGCCAAAGCAGGGCAAATCACTGCCTATTTTATCTTAATCAACAACATCAAAAACATTGACTGGGATCAATGCGTTTCGATCAAATAACGAGTATGATTTAAGATTTATGGTCAACTAGAGATGCTTATTTTTCAGTAAGATGAATGTTTTGGGCATACAAAAGCATAAATGCGTAATTATAATATAATCCGAGCAGATGGTTACTTCTAGTGAATTTTTTCGCCATAATTAGCTCAAAGAAATCGGGTGGTGGCGTATACTGATAGCAGTACAGTCTAAACTTTCGAATGCTCTAGTAACTTTAGCCCCGTCGAGATTCGAACAGATTGGCATAAAAATCAAAATCAACCGCACAAATCTAATCATCTACGCAGCATACCTCAACCCAATAATGATCATTACGCAACCTGCATCCAGATATAATCTGGAATTTTGACCCGGAACTAAATTGTATTTTACCATGCGATATAATATGTGGTTCGAGCTTAAGCAATCGGAAGTCGAAAGCGTATGCCAAAATGTTGAAAAGCGGGTTAGAAGCAGACAAAACTACATTTCTGCAACATACGAGTATAATGAATTTGAAATGTATTTCAAATCAAAATATAGGTTTCATCTCGATCAAATTCAGGAAAAAATCAAAGTAAATCCAAAACAATTTTGGAAATACTTTAGGAATAAACGCGAAATTGAGGGATACAATACCCTCAAACAATCTCTTCAAACGCCAAAGATAAAGATGACATGTTCGCGTCGATTTTTCAATCAGTCTATGGACCAGGCGTTCCTATTGGATTGTACGAACAACCCAGCAATGATAACGCATCAATAACTCCCCCGTTATTTTTGAGGACATTTTATCGGCTTAAAAGGAGTTTGGAAAAGGTTGTGGTCTTGACAAAATACCCTCTTCTATTATGATGAAGTATACGCTCACATTTTAGCAATTCCATTATTTTACCTATTCAATCAATCCGTATTTCCAGAAAAATGGAAAATTTCAAAAATTAGACCAAATTTTAAATCGGGTAAACCAAATGACATCACAAGCTACAGAGGAATTAGTTCGAATTAGTTATAAAGTGTTGTCCAAATGAGACGCAGGAAAATAAAAAAAATTTTGCAAAGACGCAATGTATGTTTTCTGTCATTTCATGTCATTTTGTTAATTGAATGTTTGCCATTTGCCGCTATGCAGTGTATTCGATTGCAGACCGTGTTAAAATTATTCAAGATCACTACAAAAGTGATGAAAAAATAAAAAATATGTTTCGTGCAATTCGTGTAAATTTTGGTCGCCATAACCGCCCAAATGAAACAGCCATCGGTCGTGCGAGATAATCCGAAACAACCAACAATGCGTTGATCACTTGAATTGAGCATTTCAAAGACCAGTTTGTTGCGAATTACGAGTATAGGTAAAGGTTCTTCGAAAATCGCTTAATTTCGCGTCATGGAAATATGAATTAGCCTGCAAGATCATGCGATTTAACACCATTAGATTATTTTTTATGGGGACTTTTGGAAAGTAAAGTGCACGTTGATAGTACAGCCACCGTCCAAGGCCTAAAAGACAACATCATATGCAAAATGCAGATGGTGATACGATCGGACCTATAACCGTACGTCCTCAATTTGACAGGCGGCTGCCGACAACCTTCATCGTAAGGGCGTGAAAAGCGAACTGTGAAAGAGTTGCGAGTGCTTCGGCCTCAGAACAGATTGTAAAGATTAAATAATAAACTAAATCCAGCCGTGGTGGACCTTTAAAATAAAGTACCCAACTTGACACTTAATAAACTAATATTTTATAATCTTTTTTTTTCTTTTTTTAAATAAGTATCAGATACTCCTGATGATGGTCCAACAAGCCGAAATCGATCGAGTGTTATGACCAAAGTTTACCATTTCAAGAAAATAGTACAGTTATCTCCGTACTCAACAGGATGCACGAATTACAAAATAGGCACGCTTGAAAATAGGCGACCTCTCTTGTGCGCAACTTTTATTGGTAACGTTTTGCTAAGCCACATTTATTCAGAACACATTTTGGAAAACTATTAATTCATGTGCTATGCAGAACATGAGTTGTTTAGGTTGTCTAAATTATTCAACAACATCGATGACCTATTTGAATTATATTTATCAAGGATAACTTCACAAAAATCCTGAAGAATTTTTTGTAAAATTTTTAAATGATAAATTAAAATTTTATTTCTATTATTTGTTTAATTTTCTTGTTTAAATTTAATTTTTGTTTTAAACAGGCGGTTCGGTTTTAGATTTCTTTATAAATAAATAATTAAACATTTTTTAAACTCGTATTTGCATTCTTCAAATAAGAAAGAAAATCCCGATCTTTCCCTTTCTTGCCAAATGTCACATTTCTAATAACCCTCGACCCCCAACAAGATGACATTATTGAAGGAAGGCTCTATACGAAAATTTGTTCCATTTTTAAACATAGCACAAACTCCTAAAATACAGCAGAATTAATAACTTTTGAATAAGTGGAATGAAAAACATGGGAAACTCTGACGTAATCACACGGACTATATTGATTATCTGTTGAGCGCATATATTATAAATTACATACAAGGGAGTGGTAAAAACACTGACCTTGGTCAAAATAATGTAAATATCACAGTATGATAACGAATAGCTTTTTCTAATCAGAACAACAAGCCAGTCGGTTTGCGAACGAATAAAAGTAAGCCAAAATTGAAAAATAGGTTCAAACAAAAGATAAGATCGGCAGTAAATCAAAAATGATTGGGTAGAAAAATAGCGCGGTAAATTGAGTTGACACACGTTCTACTACCGGCAACTACACAGCAGTTAGTATGCCAATAATTTATTGTTGTGACTAAACGTCAACAAAGTTTGATATCAAAAATAAACAATGTCTGTATAAAGGAAGTGCATAATATCACTTAATCACAATGAGTAGGCACTATACACCGCAAGATTACATTGTTTCGTATATGCACGTGACCGCATATAATATTTATTTATATACAAACTGTTTATTAATTATCAGTCTTAATTAACAAATATTCGATGTTGATAGCGACGTTATTTTTATAACAAATCTTTACTAAATTCGTCGACCTCAATTCATTCACTCCCATATTATGTTGAAAAAATGGAGAACTAAAAATATATTTTGGATACTCGGTAAATACACGAGTCTTATCTAATTGGGTAGCAGATTAATGATGTTCGAACTAGATATTTGTGATCTATATTTACAATTCCAATTTACTTCCGAACTGCGTTAATTTATAATTTAGAGATTACAAATTTGCTAATCTAAATTGTACATACAAACTAGTTAAGCAATATTTTGAATCAAGTATTTTATTTCTTATCGAGTATCATTGCAAGCCTAACATTATCAATTAGCCCACTTATAATAATTATTTTGTATGCGCCTAGGAAGATATATTGTACATGATTACGTATAAATATGATTTTGACTGGGTCAAAGTAAAATTGATAAGAATTATTTTTCGAACGTATACTAAACCATATTTAACTATAGATGACTGAATTGTGCTATCACTTGAAATATTTAAGTTCAAATTCCTAATTGTAAGATCTCATACTATATTAATATTTGATGTGCCAAGATATACAAAATGAAAAAATGTATCGTACGATATCACTTAATTACATTTTGTTAATTTAAAGTTTAAAACCATAAATTGTTGACACAATGAGATTGAAACGTTTTCTTAATAAAATTATTACTAAGCAATTTCTTTGCTTAAGTAGTTATCTTAGAATGTTTATTGTTTGATAAAATATCCTAATGGGTATTGTGGAAAACCATATTGAGTAAATTGTGGCATATAGTTGCATTCAAGTTGCATTGATTGGCAACCTTCTAGCAAACTGCTAACAGAGAATAGTTTCTTTTAATCTACTAAAAACTTTGAATGGTACAATTAACTAACTATACTACAATTGTGAGAAGAGATGATATTTTTCCAATATCGCTTATGACTTCATTATATGGAGCAATAAGTTTGTTTATTAATATTCAACAGTTTTGACTCTAACAATTTAGTATGTTCAAGTCCAATTGTGCCAGTGGGATTGTGCCACTATATTGTACAAGTGGTTATTCCTTGTGGAATAAAGAGTGTTCATTAAACAGACCACAGCAAATAAAAAATCCACTTTCAATATAAAATTGCAATTGGATAGGCTCGATTCCAGTGTTGTGCAGATTGCAAGCCCGGTTGATTGTTACGTCTTACACTAACTACTATGTATATGAACTTTCAAATGTATCACGCCAAATGAAGTCCACCGCTGCACAATATCACTTATTTTGAATCTCTCCAAATATTCGGTTTTCACCCATTGACTACCAGCTTTGTTTCTAATTTATGAGCATACTTATACCGTTTCGGGCACTCGCTTCGGTTCCTATTTCCGCTGACAATTAATAAAGCTGGTTTGTAGTATGTTTCATTCCCCAAAAGTTTTAATGGCATTCGCGTTACGTCCCACTATGATGTGCCACTTTGATTAAGCGCAGCTTTGCTTCTCGTTCCATAAACACAATTTCACCTTCCTGATATATTTCAGATTATGACTTTAGATCAAATGTGCATTTGAATTCTAGCAGCATTTATCAATGGGGATTTGATGTGTAAGGTCCGCTCTCCATTGTTTTTGGATACATTCATTTATTTCGATACTTAATTTTACCATCAGACTTAACAGTTTCTTTCACACAATCCTGTATATTATTTACTGCTTTTTATTTCATTACTATCACAACTTTAATTAAGGATTGTTGTTGTCTTCTCTTAACCCGTTTGAAAAACCATGCTCTTATGGTCCCAATTTCTTTGATAAAGTAGCCAATAAACTACAAAACATTATTTCTGGACCCAGTTTTGAAAATAAGCGTCACTCTTAAGCGTCACTTGTTGTTTGTAACTTCCTTGGATTTCCATTTGTTAAAAATAAAAATAATTAAACAAGATCCATATAGGTGGAATGCCAAATGTGCAGATATTTTCAAAAAGGAAACATAACAAATATCACGACCACTCCGAATCATTCCAAAGTGTTGGAGACCATAACGAACGTCTCTAAGTCAATCAGAGATGGTACCTATCGGTGGGCATAATAACCAACACTAAAGCGATATAACTCTAATCTCTATTAGAGATTATACAGAACAAATCAAGTAAACATTTATTTTTAGATAAACGTGTAACTGATCTTTCTCCTGTTCCGATTTAATAAAAAAAACACACCACAGGTCGTCCATTGGTAGTTACTTTGGACTCTTCCACACCCACATGTCAAGTTTGTGCTAGAGAACAACAATCCAGGCCCTCCGCCCTCCGCCCTCCGCAATGGAAGAAAGATCAGATTTTGTACGCGAAAAGAGGTTATGTATCAACTGCTTGGGACACGGAACTCTCTAGTTGACTTTACTACGTACCACGTTGCTTTCCCAATAACGGTTGTGCCGCTCGCCGCAGCAACCAGTATCGTATCGCACAATAATCAAGAAATTAACGTTTGAACTCTATCGGATTCGGGATCGCAGCCTAGCTATATCTAGGAGAACACCACAACTCGAATTGGATTGTAAAGAAAACCAACCTCAGTCAGCGCAGTGTAATCTGTGTCAATGAGACACTCAATTTGCGCGCAGTTGTTGAATTTGTTGTCGGATTGTGAATCGATTCAACCATCTCTATCGGTCACAGCATTCGTTGGCGCCAAAATTAAAGAAGCATCAATGGCCACACTTGGATTATTTGGAACTTGCTAATCCACATTTCTATTGTCCCGCCAAAGAGCTTATGTCATTGGAATGCATCAAAAGAATGGGTGTGTCACCGGGATCAAGAGCTCCAAAATACGAAGCCCGTCCTGCCTCACCACGGTGTAATGCAATGCAAACCTCGAGCAGTTTTGGTTGCATCACATCAAACAACGACTGGTATATCGCTAAACCAGAAATTCTGTAGTGGTTCCAAGCATGAACACAGCATCTTCGAAATACAGATATCAAGCAAATGTATCGACAGATTCTGATGATATTCGAGCATAGACACAACCAGCGAATCATACGGAGAAATTTCGCAGACGAACCGGTTAGAGACTATTGATTATGCACAATCGCATGAGGTACCCCGAGTGCTCTGCATCTTGCAATTCATACCGTCTAACAATTAGCATGAGTCGAACAGGAAAGATTCTGGACGCATCAAGAGACTTCTACGCCAACGACTTGATGAGGACGAAATCATTTACCTAACCGAAATCTAGAAGTAAATGGTGGCCCTGATCCGGATTTACTCTCTGTCAAAGCAACAACTTCGATTTTAGATCCATACTCGTAAACAACCCGATCTGCGTACTCAGATTGTACACTCACCACTTTAACATCTCATTTGTGAACGTAGATGCCCCAACAGAGATAAAATCAGAACATGATCAAATTACACGATGGAACGGTCAATCAAATCGACCACATCCTCGTGTCCAAAAGGAATGTTTCTAACATCAAGGATATTAAGACCAAACGAGGCACCAACATCGATTCTGACCACCTTCTAACGAATCTCACGTAGGAATACCGAAGCATTTAACAATCAAATTACCCGGGCAAACTTCGAAGAGCATATCAGAAACCCTGAACAGCCCACCAAGACCCCATTCTCTGGCAGAACAGTGGAACATAATAAAATTGGTGGTAACAACTGCTTCAACGGCGAATCTAGATAAAAATACATCAAAACCTAGAAACACTTGGCTGGATGAAAATTATCTAGCTTTCAATTCAAGAAAAGGATCGCACACGGAAACGGAACATCTACATGACTACATGATCGCGAGAAAACACTCCAACCAACTGGATAGAAAGACGACACATGAATGGTGCAAACAACAAATTCTCAAAACCGAAACTGCCAGTTACCGAGACCGCCAAGAGACAGATACCGTTCTATAAAAGAAATCGCTACCGGCTTCCATCCACGTAGTAGCGCTATTTGCAACAAATCTGCAGTTACATATAAACACAAACACCATCCAAAATTAAAAATAATAAGACACCTGATGAGGATGGCATCTGCAACAAAATGTTCAAGAACGGTGGCAATTATCCCTTCTATCGCATGTTTGAGCTGGTTTTATCGATTTGGTTCGCAGAGAAAATCCCAGAAGAGTGGAAAATAGCTCTAATCTGTACACTACATAAAAAATGGAACCGTCTGAATTATAAGAACTATCGTGGAATAACTTTGCCCAACATCAGCTACACGGTTTTGGACACGGTAGTTGCTGACAAGTTATAAATTTACAGCGAGCGCATTTTTAGGCGACTACTAATGTGGTTTTCGTCCAGGCAGGTCAACCACCGATCAAACTTTCACCCTGAGGATTGTGTTAGAAAAGTGCTATGAAAATGCCATCCCTGAGCATTTTCTATTTATAGATTTTCAACAGGCGTATGATAGCATCCAGAATAATACATTATGGAGTGTCTACATTTGGGCATTCCTTCAAAATTGATAACCATATATGCAAAATATTAATAGATGGCTCTAAAAGCAAGATGATAGTCGAAGGCGAAAGCTCGGAGGCTTTTAAAATAACATCAGGAGTACGACAAGGGGACCCAATAGCCCAAATTCGACTCAACCTTTCGTTAGAATATCGCGAATATGCCATTTGCGAGCATTCTACGCTAACACTTGGATGCGTCTGAATCTTGAGAAACAGAAATGATCTGAACAACTCTGATATAATTGTAACAATTAAATTATCAAGGCTGAGATACTTGGACAGGCTCTACGTTCAAAAAATCGAACCATAAAACAGACCCTGGAGTCGGCACCAATAAAGACAGGACCTCGTAGGAGGTCTCCTATTAGGTGGATGGGCGATGTAGAGCAGAACCTTCAAACCAATCTCTTGGTTATCTTGTCTGGCGCCCTTGTTGTCGATCGAGTTATCAGGAAGAGCATTATTGAGGCTACCAAACACATTCATGGAATGTAGCGCCAGCGAAGAAGAAGAAGAATTAAACGAACAATATTGTCACAGTCATCGACGATATTTGATCCGCTCGACTGAGTATCCTCTATAATCATCGCCGAAACAATGTTCCAGAAGTTATGGGCAGTTGGATATCGTTGAATAAAGCTATTCCACAATTAATCACTCAAACAATGCTCTCGAAAAGCTTTGCGGTCGTTGTAAACTAACAGTATCGATCGCAGAAGTTTTCGGCTTCAGCGATGCTTCTATGAAAGCCTACGCGGCAGATGTATATAATCAACATTTCCAGATGATTCTGTCAATATTACTATCCGGACATCTAAGACAAAGGTTGCACCTCTGAAAACTATCAGCTTTATGCGTTTAGAGCTTTGCGTCAGCATAATACTCGCCACGCTTATGAACACCAACGTTCAATCATTCATAAAAAAAACTCCAAGAATATTTGAAATCTCCATTAATTCTATCCTTTATCCCGCGAGTATATCTCTGTAATTCAACTAGAAGCACGGAGGTTCAAAACTGTCAAACATCGGATTTGGCCATTCTCCCTAGGCGTAGGAACCAAAGCTATTTACATTCGACGGAATATTATCCGTGCCGGTTCTCCGAAGCATCTGTAACAAAACCAAAATGGCGATGATTTATCTAATCATGATGCCAACTTGCAGTCACCGATCAAATAAATAGTATCACTTCTAGCAATAGATCCATTATTAATGTTTCAACAAAGTAAACGTTTTCGAGGGACGTGTTCAATTTCGAGAAATTATTTCTCTTCCATAATTTGTTAAAGTTCGATTGCTGCCCGAATAGTGAAATAATTTTTACATTATTAAAAAATTGTACTAATGTTAATGCATATAGAAAATAAAGACAACTGAAGCTTATTTTGGATCCAAGATTTCATTAATTGTACTAATTTACTTAGTTGAACAAGGAATAATTTGTTAAATTCATAACCATAAATTCATAAATGATACAAAAATTTAGTTATTTTTATGCTTTAAGGATGAAACACACCAAACAGAAGCAGCGCAGAGCAAACTTAAATACATATTAGCCTGTGTAACGATGCAAACTGGTTTAGTATAAATAGAAATGTTCAATAAAACAAAATAAATATTTTGTAATTTTAATAGAAAAATTTGAACTTAAAGAAATTGAATGAAGATGCATCTGCCGCGGCATCAGTAGGTCCCACCCAGCAAAATCAATGTACTGCTCTGTGCGTGCTGCACTGCTTGATGTACACGGTGTGAATTGTTTGAAAGAGGCTTTAAGGCCTTTTCATCCTTGATAGTTTTTAATTGTAATTATATTTGGCAGAATTTTTTGGGTTAACATTCTAGTTTAAAGATTAATTTTGAAAAGGTTTTGCGTAGCTGGTAACGTTTGGCCTTTACACGGAAGCCTTCGCTGCTAAGCGCCAAAAGTCGAGTGTCAGTGTACCATTTGCATTGATGCAACATTAATATTAAAATTATTGTATCAAAGCTTTCATATTCGAATTTTTCAATAGATCCAATAATATCACAAAACAATTCAAACTCTATCAAATCCATATTCTCTTAACATATTCCGCTAAAGATCAGATAACCCTGTCATCAACAACAAATAATCAATTCGAGCATAACATTATATGCTTATAAATGTGCTACAATTATATAAAAATCTTTACCTTCCACACTACCCTAATAAAGAAGCCATAATGGAAGCACCGGAATTTTGATAAAAGTTTGATTCCGCAGATTTGAATTAGAGAGAATTTTATGACAACAATTTGAAAGAAGTTGTATGGAGCTCTCATTTGATCATTTATGAACGAAATATTTATGTATTTAGAGATTACCATTGGTGACTAGGTAATTAAGAGACACAGAAATTTTAAATGTTTCGTGATTTGATATTAATTTGGCCTCTAAGATAAGGATTTGGTTACTTAACTGTACATCGTTATGTTTCTATATTAGATAAGAATTACTCCAAGACTCAAATTACAAACAATTTGTTTATAAATTATGTTTTGGAATTCGAGGTTATTAACGTGATTAGAATACAAGTTTGGAAGGTTCTAGTTGCCATTTATGTTTCTAACATTTTAACATTTTCGTTTCTAACATTCTAACAAATTTAAGTTGACATCAAACAAATATATAGCAAACGTTAAGGATGGTTTGTTAAGGAAACTGCTCCCAACAATTAATTGTTTATTCCTGAATTAGGTATATGTAGCTTTGACATGTAGATATGTAAAATTGAAATTAAGTGACCTAATCCTAATTAAATAGAAAAGAATTCTAACAACAATATAAAAGCAAATAGAATACACATTGAAATAAATTCACATTGCACTTATTGCTTCCTGTTAATATGTTTACAAGATCTTATCGCCAGCATAGTTAAAAGTTCCATAGCATGTCAATTGTCGCGGTAGTAATACACAAACCCACGGCGCCTGCATTTTAAACAAAGTGTGTATCACAAATTTGAACATATGAATGAAAATTTGCATACCGTAACCTAAGCAAACACTACTTCATAGGAGATCGGGTAAACGAGAGTAAAAAGCAAAACTAAACTAGTTTTAGTTTGGAAAGACGTCCAAGGTATTCTTGAAGGCGTGCACATAAAATATATCAATGGTATACTTATTTGATCTGGCCTAATACCTTGAACGGTATTGTACTATTTACATTAAGCGCGTATATGTACAATTTGATTTATTTATAATCGTTTAAAATTTAATTGTAGAAAATCCACGATAATGCGCCAACGTTGATAAACAAAAATGACGTGAAAACCGCGTAATGACAAAATTAAACGCGTTTCAATTTTGTATAGCTTGTGTATTATCATACATCGTATTTGGTTCAATTTGGTTTGGTTGCGAACGTATATAATGTGATAAGAATTTGTCTAAGGTCAAATATTTTTCTAAGAGGAACGTTAATGTAAAATGTCGCGTTATTGTATTGCATAAAATTAATGAATTTGAGTATTTCCTATTGTAAGATATGATTCGATCTTTACTATTCAATGGCGTGTCCAGAACTATAAGCCATGCGGGTGCGCACATGTGTCGTCGCCACAGAAAAATTCCTTGAATTTGTATATGAATTGCTTGCTTGATGCAAATTTCATCATATTGTTTCCGAAATTGAATAAATGACCGGTGTAAAGAGATTTGGCGATGAGAAAATCACTGGAACAAACACGGAGAGTTGGAGAAATAGTCAGAAACCAACGGGTTGAAAAAGGTTGAAAAATAAAATGGATGCTGCCAGATACGTGCAGGTCATGGCCTATTGTTCTTCCTTGTAATACTAAATTGTAGCTATCATAAATCTCTTGCCAATGTTAAGGATTCTGACAGTTCAATCCGTTCAGTCTTCCGAAACCAAACAAATTACTCAAAATTTTGTTCTAAAATGTAAATGCTATCTCATCGACACGCTTGAGACTCAGTATATGGATAAGATCAAATATGACATGTAGCCTAGAACTCAGAAAAGCCTCTTTCTTTCTTGACTACGTTTCGGACTATGCGCTAGTCGAAAGAATTGAGCCATAAAAAGCTCGGATTGGTATATGGCTTGGCCCTTGCTGGTACGATTGAAATGTAAGCGAGCGTGTTACTGACGAAAGATTTCTCTCTTAAGGCTCAGGTTGCCAATACCTAATCCGTAAAAAGAGTAGACTTGGTGTATCAAGGGCCGTTTCCTAACATAGAAAGTTTGCGATGAGTTAACCAACCCGTAAAAATCAAATTGGTACGAATTTTCAAAAAACGCAATTTTAGTAAATTAAGTATGGAGCACACAAAAAATTCAGGAAACTAACGGGTTCACCGTCAAAATAATGCGGCAAAAATGCCGCAGGTAAAACGTCTTCAACAAAATATTTGTGCATGAAGAAGCTCTCTTACTAACTTAACGGAATTGATTCTATAACCGAATTGGGCTTCAAATTCCTCATTTAAATATATATACATACCACAGTGACCACCATGTGAGCAAGTGGAACCAGTCTACATAAGTAAGAGGTCGAAGAACGATTTTTGTAAAACTCAGTGCTATTTTATAACATATTGTCGATGATAGATAGTTGCGATGCCATGAAAATTTCTGTCCTCCAGAGTCAAACTTTAAATTTAGGACAAACAGAAAATCTAAACTCAGGAAAAATCTGGTGAACACTGTAAGTGGATTATGAAGATAATCGACCTAAAAGTTTATGTCCAGGATATGAAGAAGAGCTTTATACTTAGTAAGGTATTGGGAAAGCTGATCTCTGATTCGAGTCAACAATCAAAAACTGTGTATACAAGAGTTTAAGTTTGGCCGTACGAGGACAAATGACGAACTTAGTTTTTAAGAAGGCAGGTAGGAAGATAGTAAACAAGATTTTTGACAACTTGTCTGAACAGGGATTTTTATCTAATGGTTCAAAATATTGGAGACTTAATAAATATGCACAACAAACCAAAATGCCTAATCAAGTATAACGTAGCAATTCAATAATTTATTTAAACCTTTGAACTGTGTGCAATTCCTCTAAAAATAAACAAACCAAAATACAATTTTTATCTACCGTTTGAAATGTTTCAAGGTCATTGGATTGTCATTCATAAATTCAATAATTTTTCCATCGCACTGAATTTTCACTTAGAACAAGTACAAGCAATATCATGAAATCACAAGACTTATAATTCCAAGTTTTACGAAATTTGCAAAATCGGTAACGTAATCAATTAAGAAAAAAGAAAAGTAAAATATTTGCGCTCAAATTAAAGTGACACAATGAAATATACAATAACAAAACGAAAAGTTGCATTGTCGCGTTGCAGCAACAAAATGCATCTCGTGATACACATTTTAGTAGTTAACTTTATAATTTTACCTGTTAAAAGTGGTTGAACCACACTATTTTGGTAATTATTCATATTTTCACTTAAATATTCCAAATTTTCAGACATTGAATTATTCAAATTAACTCTTTTTAATTAATTTATTAACTTTTAAAAAATTTCCACACACATACACAGAATAATAAATGTGTAGTTGCAAAGTATTTTTTTTTAACTTTTCTCGCTTCACATAACACGCAAAACACTCGTGTATATTATCAATATTATAACACTTTAACAATATTTGCAACTTAAATTTTACTAAATTTTTAACAAAATTATAATTTGTAATTATTATTTTAATTTTATTTTAATTTAAGAACGATTAAAACCAAGAGCACAAGCACAACTGAATGTCAAAATTTTAAAGCAACATTTTTATATGCCTCTCTGGCTTTCATTGTGGTTGTGTTGTGTTTTGTTATTGAAAATCGAAAGAGTATGCTCGCGCACAAATACTACAAAATTAATTTTTACACATTTTTTGCTAAAACATTTCTCATCAAAAACACACGAACAAAATTTGCAAATTTACAAATTAAAAACACCGTGATTTATATTTTTTATTAATTATTGGTTATCACTTAATGCACTTTAATTAATACACCGACTTTTTACTAATTTTAATTCGATAATTTTGTAATTATCACATGGAAAAGGTTGTATGAAGGACATTGACATGTAAATTGTTTTGAGCCATTACCAACTTGTCGGAGTTGAAACTCATTGAATATAACAGCTGATTATTTTTGTTTTATCTAGGTAGGGTTGTATAAAACATATTTATTTAGCAAATTTATACTCTGGGTTAAACGTAAACTTCGCTAGACGGAACTACTCAAAAACTAAAGCTATCTATTCGCATCTGTTTAAGTGATGAAAATATTGTCATTTGGTGTGATATCAAACTTTAGAACTCGTAAGAAACAATATAATATTTTAGGAAAAAATCGTTCGAGAAAACTATGATAGCTTGGAGCGATATTAGCAAGTAATTCAACTTTCAATGATTCATGAAGCGTTGCCCGTGCAATCGTGCACGTTTGAATCGGCGCTTTGATGAAACAGATTATTTTCTTCGCAAAGTAAACTCGTTTATATTTAAGATTATCACTTAACCACTGTAGTGGATTTGCATAGAACTCTCCATAAATTGGTTCAGGTTTTTAGTTTTCTTGTAAAATTGTTTTATCGCGAACATTCCAACAAACGGACACCATCACCTTTCCAGCTGGGAGAACCGTATCCTACACATTATTTAGATGGTTCTTGGTTACATGAGTACTAATGATGTATCCTAGCTTCATCAAAAACTTTAGAGAGGCGATGAAATTCTTTTAGAATGTGCTGAGACTATTGTAAAAAAGCTGAGTAATCAGGAACGAAATAAGGTGGAAAAAATGATCTCCAGATTGAAACTGTGCATTATCTCATATGCCGCTATGGCAATAACATCCCCTATACAAATGGATTCAAACCTCTTTTTGTAGATTTAAAAAAATATTTCCATTTAAAGGTTCTGTTGACTGAACCCAATAGGTTTTAGTTGTTCCCAACCACAACATTTATACCTCGTTACCAGGCAGATAAGAAATTAAACCGCAATCAAAATAAAAAACATCAATCAATATATTAGCAGGTAACACAGGGCATTCACTTCCAAACAGTTGAATATGCAACAAATGTTCCCAAACTTGCTACCGAACAAGTAGTGCGATGGTTAAAGCTATGGTATTTGGATCGTGAGGTACTGAGTTCGCATCCTATAAAGATTAAGGCTTAATGGAAATTTTGAATCACCTAAGTTGGTATGGAATATCACCGGACTTACCACTATTTGTCGATTAAAAACAAGCTGTCGATACACCCCCAAGACTCATTTGGAATGTGCTACAGAACAACGGAAAATTAAAACAATCATAGCTCTAATAGAATTTGGAATCCTCAAACAACCCTAATGTATTCGCCGCTAAAATTTGGCTGGAATTTAAACGTATTTGCGTAGGGCCAACGGTATTTGAGAGAAAGAATTTCGGTCCTGGCTTCTGATTAGATTATAAGATTATCTTACATAATGTTAGTTGTTTTTTGCGGGAGCTACTTACCGTGGCGAGATTTCATCGCCTCTTTTCTGAGGTTACATAATCAAGTTATTGGGTTAATGATTGATTAGGCCTAATCAAGTTCCAGGTCAAGGCATGCCAGGAGCTATCTTTTTCTCCATTTTACCATTGTGTGCTGTTTACATGCGGTCACCAAAACTTGTACTTAAACTTGTGATCGCATAAAAATGGTACCTGCATATTACCGATTTTACGGGAGGGATTACGGAGACAGGATAATTCTTACTAGGATATAAGTGTAGTAACCAAATTTAATTTCTGGTTGATTCCTCATTCCCTAACAATTTTGATTGAAACTTTCTTTCTACAGAATTCTATTATATACAAGTGACTTGGATACCATTGATTTTACTTGAGATCAACTGTGTAAATTTTTGGTGTCGAATCCGTTCCTTATATATGACTGTCGTAAGCTGATATTGTGTTCGTGGTCATTAATTTACTTAACGGTCTCCTTTATGGAAAATATGAGATAAATTATTGCACAGCTAAACCCAATTCAGAGATAGTCTGAATTGACTGAATAATACTTCTAAAGGGTGATCCAATAAGAGCTTCCGGAAATTTTTTTGAAATAAAACGCACTAAAATCAATTTAATAATCAAAAATTGTATTTGTGACGTAAGTTGTTCGGTTTATGACATTTAATGTTTGAAAATATTTTCTTTTAAATGTTGTCCACGACTGATTCTTAGATGATCCATTTGCGGGTCCAATTTCGAGCACTCGATATTTCGTTAATTACGCGTGTTATGTTCGCTTCGAATGCAGGAATCGATTGTGGTTTATCGATATAAACAAGTGGTTTCAGATACCCCATAAGAAGTAATCTAACAGCGTTAGATCACAAGATCTTGGACGCAAAATCGCGAGTCCGTTTCTGTTCCAACGCAGATAAACCAAATCGTTCACGCAAAGGAAGGTCAACCGGCTTCAATTCTTGAACAAGTTGTATTTTTTATGCTTTTAAACCAAGATCTCTCTTCAAAATATGCCACAATGTGCCATACGAGCGTCCCAGAGCTTGAGAACGGCGATGAATTGATTGATTACGGTCTTCACGTACACTTTCAGCTACAGCAGCATTATTCACAAAAGATGAAAATCCCAATTGGAAAAAGTACCTCCTCACCCTTTATTGAAGTAGCTCTTGGAATAGGCATTGCTGGATTCGGGGCTAGTGAAAGTGTTAATGGCCAGGAGACCACATTAAGGTAATTTCTGTTTCCTTGACTAGTTTATTTAAAAAGCAGTAGAAGGTCCATGTAAGCTTAGAATAGAAAACCAGGCCGGCTAGGGCTAGCAATGCTGCTTATCTGAGACTATGGAGATATCAGTTTTCCTGTATCTTCTTCTGATTTATTCATGTGTGTGGGCCGCCCTTGCGAGAATTTCCACTTAAAATACGGTTGGGGATTTTTCTAAAGTTATGCGGAGTGTAAACCTAGGTCATAGTTGCTTTGCGTCGTTGAATTTTGCATGGAGAGGCTGCTACTTGAGTTTTGTTTGAAAATGCAGTGTGTGGTAAGGCTAATTAAGGCCAAAGAGGTCCGGTCTTATTGATGAAGGAGACGTACGTAGTGGAATTATTCGTGCCCGATATGCCTTAGTGTTCGCTCGCTGTCGCTTCTAGGATGTCCGATTTGTTCGGGGTTATTTCCGGTTTTACAAAACTGGTCGATTTCTCCGTTCATTTGGTGGGATAATATCTGTGCCCTGTTCTTTTTTCAATCGTAAATATGCCGACCCGAAAAGCAAATTTACTTTGCAGTTAGAGCCTTTAAGGTTCTCCGTTACTTTGGGTAAGCTAGAGAGATGGATAATATTGTAAATACCCATTTTCTTTATTGCCCCCCGACAGTATCTTCCACTCCGCGTTTCGCAGCTTGTGGTTTTGGCCCAGCAGAAAGAAAATTTAGGGCGCGGGATTTCGTTCTTCTCTTTGCAGAGCCATATCGACACATCTAAGCAGAAAGTTTCTGCTTACGCCGATCACTGCTAGCTTTTGAATGAGATTCAATTGAGTTTCATGAACTGCTGGCTCCCTTTCTAGAGAGGTTTCAGAAAAATTTTGATCGATCATTTCCAACCTGCGATAGCTTTAAACATGTCACTGTAACGATGCAATTTTGGGTTCTGTTACTTTAGCCGTTTACTTCTGAGTTCTTGAGCCTGTCACTTTTGTAATTCTTGGTCCTTCGATATTCTCAAGCGAGAATAGCATTTATTATCCAGTTTGGGGGTTATTGGTTTTCAGAAGTGGAGTCGTCTGATCGGCTTCGTTTGCCATTTGGATAGTCCTTTCCCTTATTTTAAATAAGAGTTCAAAGAGTTGTCGTAAGAAAGGTTTAAATATTTTAAAAACACCAGGCGTCGTTCTTTGTGACTCCACCCAGTTGCGGTTTCCTTCCTTTTTTACCGTCCAGTTCCAAACTTGTCAGTTCATATCTGTTGGAGGTTGTAATTGTAATAGATGTGGGCATGTTGTCTACGCATATTGATACTTAACAGGGTCGCCTCGCGTAGGTTGGATTATTTGTCCGTTAAAACGGTCTTGAAAGCGGCTATATGTTCACATTATCGTTTCTTGATCCTGGAATATCTCGATAAAACCCCAACACTTATAAGTTTCTAATCCAGCCAAAAGCTTGAAGGCAGCAAGAAAAAAAAACGTAGGCGCTAAACCACAAGGACAGCTGGCTAGAAGTATGATATATTAGGGACCAGATGTGGTACGAAACCGACGCGTGAAAATGTTCATTGCCTGTAGGTATTCATAAATATTCCATCACATCGATTCTTCCGTCTTTCCCAGTCTTGTTGATTAACGCCGTTTATGTGATGTGATTGTAATGTTCACAATAATTGGGATTTTAATTCTAGGCATTACAATTAATATTTGAAGATAATTTACTTTTTCTTTTTTGACGGTGCTACATCCCACGAGGTGATTTTGCCACCATAATATGCCGAAATAAGAGACTGCCAACAATAAGAGACATTGGGACCTTTCCCAACGTCATTCATCCATCGAATAAGTGCCTCTCGTGAGGCTTGTATGGGCTAGAAATGTCTGGTCTTCGCTGATGTAAAACAATCTTACCTCGATGGTCTCGATGAATTTAATTAGGAAGTAGTTCTACGAGCTTCGGGGAAAGAAAATGCAAACAATATAGCTATGGATGCGTTATAGTGTAGGGAGCTGTATCATTTTATGGTTCTTGAGAATTTTAAATTAGACTTTTGGGTTATTGAAATAAATATATCACCAAAATATTATCTCTATACCAAAATAAGTAATCTCGTCCTATTTGGAAAGAGTGTTGTCAGATCATCCCAACACCAACTAAGTTTGCATAGCAGAATATTTGATGGCGTTTTATGGGTATCTTCTCATATTTAGATTTGTGAGAGAATGGACTGAGAGAATTCATTCTACCACCGGCCAAATGCTGAATTAATCACTGTCTCCTGAAATTCGAAAATCTCCTAAAAGACATGATCTGTGAAATCCAAAAAATTACACTTTATGTGTTACAATTATAACAGTAGCAAGTTGAATTGGAACGTTAGGGGCATTTCTAGGATTTTTGTTGCCAATTATTACCTCGCGCCATTATTCCCTTCTCTACATTTACCACCGCTTAAATACCTCCGGCCTTCCACTCCTCTTTCCCATCGAGACTAGTCGGCCAATTACCCCTGCTATTCTCCTGGACAATTCGATTCCTTTGAACTGTGCCTGTTTATCAAATCATTTTATCGCTATTTTTTTGAAATTACAAAGGATGGTCTACTTATGCAAATGTTCTGATTAGATACTTACCAAATATGTTGCATTGAGGCAGAGAAAGATTTTTGTCTAACGCCATAATTAAAAATACAGCACAGTAATTCACAATTACTTAATTTAAAAATCTAATTTAATTTATTTGTTTATTGTACTTAATCATTCATTTTGTTTTGTAATTTCTCAATATTCGAATAAATAGTTTAATGTAATATTATTTTAAGTGTATGTGTGTATATACCTAGTTTTTAATTACTCTAATTTTACAATTTATATAATTTAGCAAAAAATGTTGAGATGATTCCCATATTTCGAAAATTTATTTGAACAACATTTATTTTAATTTAAATATTTAAAAAATAAACAAAATCCATTGAATCAGATCATAACTATACATTTAAATGCATAATAAATTAAATATCACAGTTTTGAACCCAAAATTTTAAAAATTATAATATTTAATTAATTATTTAAATAGCAGTAGTTAAATTATTATTTAATATTTCCTCGGCATGAACCCGTTTTTTATGCGATACAAATGTACCAGAATTTGTGAATTGTTTAGCACAGTATGGACACTGATACGGACGTGCATCTTCGTGCTCATTTAAATGACCCTGCAAAACAAACAAAATATATTAGTTTTCTGTGAATATTAAAATACCAAAGTGTTTACCTTTAGATCAGCATAATTTTTATAGATTTTATCACAAAACGGGCACCGATGAAACCGATTATGATATTCGCGATGTCGGACCAAATTTATTAGTGACTTGAAACTAAAACAATGAAAACACCAACAATCACAAACACAAAGCATTGTCATGTCCACTAAACAAAATGACTTACATTTTACTGCATACGTCACAAGAGTATTTTACCCGCGGCCGATGAATTTCCATGTGAGTTTTTAGATTACCTTTGGTCGATAGGTTTTTCTTACAGATTAAACATTCAAAGTGTTTCTCTTTCAATTTCTTTTCTTTATCTCGTCGCTTACGCGATTTTGCTTTTACTGGTTTGAGGGTCGCAGGCTTTGCTATGGATGATGTAATATCTGCGCGCGTGGTAGTTGATATTGGTAATGATGATGATGATGATGATGATGACGTGACGAGTAATTTATCTCGCGGTTTCATCAGATGTGTAATAATGTGTTCCTGTAGGTCAACATTCGACACAAATTTCTCGGGACAAATTGTACATAGGAATTTCTTTTGTTTTGTTTGTACTTTTACGGGGCTTATATTGAAATTATCATCAAACTAAAATTAATAAAACAAATTTAACGTTTAATTTAAACTATAATTTTTATCTCAATACTGACCTCGTGCTTAAAAACCTTGATATCTTCCGATTTACTGTCGTTTCCCTTACTAGAATTATCATCGTCATCGTACAAAAACAATTCCGGATCAACTTTAACCTCTAACTGTGTTATACTATCGTCATCCCCGCTATTATTAGTATTATTGTTACTATCTGCACAATGCTGTTTATGAATCTTTGCGGCACTGTTGCTGTATACGATGCTCAAATCGACCGGTTCAGCCACATCGTCTAATTCCTCTTTTTTAATCATATTCGTTTGTAAATTTATAAATGTATCCGGGCCGATACACGATTTCAACAACTCTACCAAATCCGTATCATGCAGCAAATTTTTATTGGCCAACACCTCACGAAAACTGGTATTTTTTAATTTTTCCATTTGCGAATCGTTTACCATTGCCGTTGTATTATCCCACTTTAATCCTTTGAGTATTAAACATAAAAGCGCTTGATCCTTTATATATTGCCCCAATTTTAAATCATCGTACGGCACAATTGAAATTTCACTTTTGATTTTTGCCAATGTTTCCTCGGTGGTGGGTATACGCGATGATTGTGTATTTGATAGGGTGGTGGAATGTTTTTTAGTTTTTGTAGATTTTGTTACAGTAGTGGTTGATGCACCTGCTAATTCGATTGTGGTACCGCAGAGCAATGAATTTTTAATTGGTATTATTTCACAATTTTGCGCGCGAAAATTTTTTGCAATTTTATCATTTATAATTTGTTCCAATGTTATATGATCCACGTGGCGGGTGTTTCGAATTTTTGGCTGACGATATGGTTTTGTGGGCGATTTAAGATTATCTTTACGCATATTTTTTAATTTTGTCACGGGAATTTTTAGCTCGTCAAGGAGAAGCGGTGGTTTTTGATCCAGATGGTCCTGCAGGGTATTAAACAAAATAATAATTTACATTAAAATTATTCAAAATTTAGAATGGCGCGTTACTAACGTTTTCTTCGCTGTGGTGTTCTTCGTTGTACTTTTTCCGACTTAAATACGTTAAATAGTTTTCCTCAGTTTTAAGCGCTAGACACGCAAATCGATGAATGCCTTCCAATTTTATAAAACAGCTGCCACATATTATCTTGGGTAATTCGTCAGACTGTGATAACTGTAAACGAGAAATTAAAGTAACTGTGAATAATTTGCATTTTCCTGACCTTTTCTAAAACAAAAAAAATAAAAGCAAAAGGCCTAAATCTGACGATGTGCTAAAACTTTGACATACTTTAAGAGTCTCCCAAATATAAAATATAAAAGCTTGTATTGATTGAAAATTTATGAAAATTTAATTTATCTTTCTGTATTTTCTCGTTGTTGTTGTGTGTGTGCTTTTTTGGCGGAATTTCAAGCAAAAAATAAATCTCTAGGAAAGGATGTAATTTCACATTGTTTTGGGTTTTTTTTTCGTTGGAAACGAGAGGAGGAACTGAAAAGCACAGAAATGATGCAAAAAATAAAAAGTTTCTACATTTTTTTCATTTCATTTTTATTTTTTATTTATTTATTTATTTTTTATTTACGAAAATAAATTTGTCGAATAAAGCTCCCTTATACTCTCGAAACTAAGCGATAGCAGCACAATGAAAGCAATAAGCAAGTAGGTATATATGTATATGTGTTTATATATATATATATATATATATATATATATATATATATATATATATGTACACAGAGGCTTGGGAAAGGAACTAGATAGAACAAAACATATAAAAAATAAAAATAAAAAAGTAAGGAAAATGAACACAAAAAATAAAAATTAAACAGAAAAACGAAAATAACACAATTATTTTCCCTTCTTCCTTTGGAAAAATTCTGGCTAGCATGAGTAAAAAAATAAATGAGTATAAAAATATAATATATGTGTACGAGGGGCTTCGCCCCTGGACGTAGATCATCCTAACCCCATGTCTATTTCGCAACCAGATGATAACACTGATCGAATTTTCTGTAAGTAAGAATAGCCGTTTTCGGAAATAGCCCATGGTACTTTTAGGTAACTTTTGGGTAACTTGCTGACAATAAATTACCAAATCTATTTCCAAATATGTAGAGTAACTTTAGGGTAATTGTCTCTGTCTTTATATTAAATTAGAAGTATCAGAAAAATTAAATTCCAAACTTTTAAAGTACAAATTGTACAAAAAGAAGCAACAAAAATGTCGTCAATTGAATTTTGCTGAATAAAAATCTTCACACGCGAAATGTAATCTTATTTTTAGCCAGGGTAACTTGAGTAACTTTTGTTACCATCATTAAAAAAATTAAAATTACTCAAAAGTTACCATGGGCTATTTCCGAAAACGGCTAATATTTAAGCCTTATCCATGATTGTTAATATTTTATTTATACAGTTGCTCCATCAAATTCTACCTTAAAGAGTTCACAAAATGTTTCCTTATCTTATATTTTGGCGTGCTGACAACTTTGGGGTTATGAATTTCATAAATACGATGATTAATATGATTTCAATCCCAGAACCTAGGGTTCACGTTTATTCAAACGTTATTTTAATATCGTTTTATTCCTTCGATTCCTTCGATTCTTTTAATGATAATACCACCATCGGCATAAGTAAATGTTAATTTGTGTCAGGTCAAATCTCAGTTATAAACTACGTGGATAATATCATTAGCGTATCGTCGGTGTCTGTGATTCAAAACAAGATCAAATTCACTTAAAGCCATCAAAATTACTCCACTTGTTGAAAATATATAAACACTAGTTGTACCAAATATAAACTCTAGAGCTATTATTGAAATATATTAACGAAGCAGCCAACACGAATAAACCTCCCTAAATAAGTAGAAAAGCAAAAAATGGGGAACAGTTCTTAAATTAGCTCAGTTTCTGATTCATCGTTTTTGTATAAAAAAATGAATATTACACCACAAATGGCACTACAGACGTCTTTCCACAAAATTGCTATTTAGTCGATATAAAACAGTCGGTCCAGTCAAATATATCATTATAATTTATTAGCAAATCACTCAAAATATTTTACAGTTCATTACTAAATTTTATTTTGGTGGTTTATAAATTACACCTAATTATATAGTAAACCGTTTAGGTGAAATTCAATACATACTAGAATGTCGCTAGTTGAGTACAACAAAGAAGAACTGATTGAATCTCGAACGTACCGATTTCTGTAAAGCGAAAAACCTTTTGTGCTCTGCTTTGTGTAAATCGAAAATGTTTCGGCAAAACACAAAACATCGAGTTTGAAACCGTGGACTATTGTAATGAACTGATCTAATTTACGATTTCGCCTATTGGGCGTAATTCAGCTTGGATTCGTTGCTTGGGCTGGCTGATTCAGCGTGAATTGCTTTAATGACAGTTTTGTTAAATTTGTGACATCGAGGTTTAATAGTAGCATAGAAGTAGTTTTATAACAGTTTAGTGCTACTACAGATTGATTATAGGATATTAATCTGGAAACCCGTTTTGCATTATCGGTCCAAAGCAAGAGTTGAATTTTTACAGTTTGGTCGTTGCAACCTGATTAGTAGATCCACTTTTTATAAGTACGAAACCAATTTGCCAAGAAGAGACCTAAGGAGGTTCTCATTTTTGTAAGGGTTTGTGTATCTTTACACCAGAACCCTAGGGTTAAAAATGGGGGGAAGTAAATTTTTCTACTTTTTGTAGTAGATATATTGTGAGTAAATGGCCTCTTTGTTTTTCTATGACTAGAAGAGTCGTAAACATTGTATGTACGCCATTAAAAATAATATTTTGTCCGAAAAACCGAAAAAAATCTTAAATACATTAATCTGGAATGTTTAGCACCATATGTAAATACGGGAGCGATGAACACAATTTGTGAGTCTTAGGTTAGTTTTTGGTGAAAAGGTACAATGGTGTATGGTAAATGGTGAAAAGTGAAAGGCCCACATGTTAAATTAAATTTAATTTGCGCGTAGGTTCATTATGTGGTTCTGGGACGTAACTATTATCATTCGATGTGTAGCCGATGGTTTTGGAATATTAATTTTATCACTAGCTCGGCTTCTATAATTTAAACGACGCGAACGAACCAGCTTTAGATGAATGTGGGCTAGAAACCGATGGGGGTTTGCCTCAGTCGTCACTATTGAAGGTTGCACCGTATCGAGTTGGTTTGGTGTTACAGATGCGTTGGGGTTGTTTGCCCGCACTTAAAAATCCTGCTTCTTTAATATTTTTTATGAAAACGGCCGCCCGCGGGCCGGCCTACCGGAATGTATAAAAAAATTAAAAACGGGCTTTTGATAATCTTTTTCTAGTCAGTAAAATATAGTAAACTATAGTTCTACAAATAAAATTTACGTGAAAATCTCAATCCAGCTCTTATATTAATATGTTAAGATATGGCCTAGCTCCAAACATCATGAACGAATTCTAGAAAATCCTCCAAATTCTAGTATGTAAGAATCCTAATCTAGTTGTACATAATAAATTTGACCATCAGTGGTCAAGAAATTTCGAAATTATATTTAATATTGAGAGGAAATGGCCTAGTTCCCTTAAGCAAGTCGGATATAGCCTGATATATCACATATGACCATTGATGGTTAAGAAATGGCAAAGATCCATCCAACATAGCCAAAATCGAAAACTTCAGCCAAAATAGAAGTAAGAATCCCAATCCAGCTGCTCAACCTAAATTTGATCATGATTGGTGAAGAAATGGCCAAGTTCAGATCGTTCCAGGGCTAATTCCAGAATTTAAATTCACGTTAAAATCCCAATCCACATACCACATTTCGAAAACCGGTACATCGGTCAAAATTCAAGTAAGAATCCAAATCCAATTCAGCATACCAAATTTTATTGGTTAAGGAATAGCCAAGTTTCATTGAGCAGCGCGAAATTCCAAAAATTCATGTTAAAATGCAAATCACATCCCATAATTTGATCAAGATCAATCAAGAAATGGCCGATATCTTAATAAAAATTTAGATAAATAAATATTTTAATGTCGTTAAAAAAAATCCCGCTTTTGGCGGGCCTTTAAAGTCGAAATTTTGAAATTTGCGCCTTCCTACCGATCCTGTTGCAGCTATACGTGATCAATTATTAATTATTCTGAGCTTTCGACTGATTTTATAAATATTTGTCCTTTTTTTGTGGTTACTGTTTGTTAAAACACTCTACTATTGCGTTTGTTACATTTTAGCATAATTAAAAACTATTGAGTTTTGTTTCGTTAGTCCATCATTGAATAAATTCTAGCAGTTGAGTTTAAACCAACGGGTAATATGTTCAAATTATTTAACGGAATGTACTGGCCAAAGAAAAACAATTTCGCCTCCCTGTTCAAAAATTTTACAATTACAGACAGCATGTTCGAACTCTACCAATCAAAAACTGGTATGCTCGCGATGACTAAATCATTTAGCAGAAATAAACGAATTTCTAACTAACTACTTCTTGATTATTTTCAGCAATATTGCACAACTTATCAAATTTAGCCATCACAGTTGACATTATTTCATTTTCAGAAGCCATTTTCACAAAATTTATTTCATTTAGATTCATTTCTAAGACGACTAGCACACACTTTTGAAGAATACAATTGGAGTCAGATTGTGGACTCTATATAATATACATAAATACAAATTTTTCCAAGTCAGTTATTTTCTCATTCAAATTTAATTTCAAGAAGCAAACAATTTAACGCCTACTCGGTACTCGTAATCTACGATGTGGCGAAGACAGTAAGTCGTGTTTATCATTGAGACAGTGTTCTGTAGTAACATCCACCACTCCCAATATCGCGTGTGGGTACGGAATAACAGACTGGTTGAGGGTAAAGTCGCTCTCTTTATCCGTTTTATTACTTTCGGGTTTCAGCTTAGTTTGTTGTTCAAAATGAGCCCTAGGTATCGATGAAAAAATATCTTGATAAAATATTGGCAGATCTCGCACAAATATGGCGAACAAAAATATCGTAAACAGAGATGTATTTTTAGATCACTTTTTGCTTTTTTGTTTCTGTTTATTCGATAATTAACAAATTGATCAAAGGATTTTTAAAATTTCATTTTATTTGCTGTTCTTAGGCATAAATTACATTTGTTTAAAAATTTGTCTAGTTCGTGCCATAATTAACCAGTAAGAAATTAGTCAACATGCAACATGCATGTGAATTAAGTTTTACGAAGACATACGTCTCTATTTGTTCCATTTTTCCTAACTGTGTTTGAGAAAGAAACATTATTTTTTTTTGTCGATTTTTGATGGCATGTCGGCTAAATTATTAACTTTTGACGAATCACATTAGTTTCCCAAATGACTCATCTAATAAACAAGTGTGTGACATATCATATACCGTTCTTCTCCCATATCCCATAACAATGTCTTAAGTGAAACATGTATGACATGTCTTTGACATTTCTCATATTATAACGTAGGCAAACAATCTAAAGAAATTAAAAAATTGCATTTCATTTTATGTTCACCGTTTCTCGAAACGCCATAGCAATTATTATTATTTTTCGTTGCGCTATTAGCATATTGTTTATCAAATAGGTAAGTAAACTTTTTGTAATTGTTCTATTCGGAAAATTTTAACACATTCAAAATTTTTAAATTTATTTTATATTCAACAAAAATGCAAAGTTAAGGCTCTAAAACACAATACACATGAAACCGGAAAGATGATTGTAATATTTTTCAAAACCTAATTTCTACATTACTGTGTAATAAATAAAATATTTGTATTATATATGTCCAAAAACATACATATATAAATTTATCTCAAATATGTCTTATAGAATTCATCTCAGATCTCTCGTCTATGACTTCTCACATATGATTCATCTCAGATAAGTCACAAGCAAAAATTTGTCCTATTTGCTGATAAATGTCTATATACGTATCATGCTTGACTGTCGCTGATGAGTCATTAGTGTGCAGTCAATGACTTAATAAATTACTTAATAAATTTAATATTGAAATTTTGAATTTTTATATAAAAGCATCATATAATAAAATAAAATTAATATTTTGATACATTTTGTAATTTTACAAATCTATTATCAAGCAGAAGAGGTGCAGAACGATGTAAAAATTGGTTCCAGTACGATATTGTTTTATCTATACTTTGCTTTATCTGTGAAGGGCAAATACACCATTTACACCATTTAAAGTAGGGAAACGAAGGTGTTTATACTTCCTACAAAAATGAAGAACTCAAACTCATGTAGATTGGCTCTCAAACCACGGCTGTTTAACAAAGTCGCTGATTACAACATCGTAAGAGGAAAAATCTGGTTGACTGTGCTATATAACACTTTATTACACAAAATATTTCCAATCGAACCACAACGATTACTAAAGCTCCATTCCATTTATTTTTTTAACGATATATACGAGTATGTATATAGTTACCGAGTAATTTTTTTAAGCTGAAACTTTCAAATGAATGAACTGTCAACAAATGTCAATTATCAAAATTTAATCATTCCGGGGTGACATACATTGGTGCTAAAATTAGTACCCCTCCTCCCCTTCTCTTAGAAACTCTTAGAAACCCTATATTTTATTGCAGATTCGGATTCTACGGCTTAAAGTACGTAGGATTTCTTTGAAACATTTTTTTCGATTCATGATAGATGGCACTGTAATAACGATATTAATTTTTTTTCGATTTCTCCTACTGAGAACCTATGCATATGATTCTGCCATACGTTTGAATTAAAATTAACACGTTTTCAATGTAAATACTCGAAATTAGTCTTAAACAAATTGTTAAGTAGTTAAATACTCCATTTTGCATTGTATTAATAGCCTAACGCAAACATTTGTTTTCGAAATATCATAATATTATATATATATATATATATATATATATATATATATATATATATATATATATATATATATATAATATATATATATATATATATATATATATATATATATATATATATATATATATATATATATATATATTTCTATGTGCAATAGTTTTTATTGTGATGTTCCGTACATTAGTATGTTTTCAGTATATATATATATATATATATATATATATATATATATATATATATATATATATATATATATATATATATATATATATATGGATATTATGCTGCATATGTAGTATGAAACATACTCGTATATATAAAAACAATATTAAGGGTCTGTTCAAGGAATTCTCAATATATTTTGTGTAAGGTTTTGCGTTGTAATTTTTATATTGCTAGTTAAATAGCCTTTTTTGTCGTGCACACTTGAAAAAATCAATTTACCAGAAATGGTTCTCTATTTTAGTTCTAAAGCTCACCCATTTACTCTACGCATGAGGGGCCATTCGAAACCTCTTTCATATTTTTCTTTATTTTTCCTCTTTTCTTTTGCTATATGTATGTATACTCGTATAATATAAAGAAAATAGAATCACAAAACACAACAAATGATTTTTCACAAAAAAAAAAATATAACATAAAAATAATATACAACGTAAAGTATATAATGTAAATATAAATTTTATACATTATATACAAAAAATACAAAAAATAAAAATCAATAATTTGAATTTTTTGGAGTTTGGTTTCTACATTTAAATTAAATTAATAAATTAATAAAATAATAAAACAAAAGTATAGAATAAAAGCTCATATATAAACAGACGCACACATAAACATACACACACACACACACACACACACACACACACACCCATAAACAACGAGAGAAAAACTAGCTTTGTGTAAATCACAATCGAATTATTAATATATTTCCAGCTATTTTGGAGCTTTTCTAGTTTTATATCGAGTGTTGTCAAGGTTTATCCTCGCGCAAATGGAATTCAATATTTAACATGTCGAAAACTTGTTGCATACCAAAATGGTCCGCCGCTGTCGTAAACAAAATACATACATACATATATACAAAAAAAACAAATCAAAATCAAATATTAAAGCTTTAAAGCTTGGATATACATCTATCGCTCGTCAAATTTATTTTCGCGTATATGTACAAGCATAAAATGCTTCATAATTTCTTTATATGTTTTGAAACGAGAATAATAAAATTTAGGCTTTAAATGGTGATACAATGACGCGCACTCAAATGTAAAACTTTAATGTTATAGATATTATTATTACGCTTATGTGTTTTCCAACAAAACTTTATGCTTTTTATATGGGAAAGTTATAAAAGTAGAACTTTTCACTTTTTCTTTGTATTTGCCCAAGTCAATATAATGTAAGTTTTATTTAAGTAAACGAAAGGAAAATTAAAAAAAAATGTCTTCTTGTACTTTATCATCTCGTGTACATATATACAAGACAATTTATCATTCAGATGTATATGAACTCAACTATCAATGTCTAGTCTGTTAAAAAGAACCTTTTGGTTTTTTAATTTTTTGAAAGGCTTTAATCCTATTTATGAAAGCCCGCCATAAAAATGAGCATAAAATAAGATGGACTGAACTTGTAATTAATATTTAATCTTTGTTGTATCCTTTAATCAACTCATTAAAATAAAAGTTTAGGTTCCTTTAGAATTGTTGCCAAACAATTTTCTTTGATACCATTTTTAATTTAGGGTTTTTAGGACAATTTTACTATATAAAAATACAATAAAAATTAGAATCCGTAGATTGTCTCCTCGTCTTTAATAAAATCGGAAAATGTTTGTCAGGAAATTGAAACAATTATGTCACAGTTATTGGTTTTTACGAAAATGTTTTGATTTGGTTAAATTTCATTTCATAACTTTCCTATTTTTCAGCCTCACGAAATCGGTGGGTGATATTTTCAAACAGTTTCGTTACTAACTGAGCTGTATTTGTAGGTATCCGACCACATAATCGTAAACATGTATGGTATGTATGGTTGACGGAAATGTGATTCTAAACTGAATTTTTCAGTTCTGGTATATGGCTAACTGCGGGACGGAACTACATTTTTTTGGAAGAAGTTTTGGAATATGGTCAAGAATATTTATCATCATAATAAAAATGGGCGTGGTTGTAAGAAATGGGATTTCGAAATAACTTTTACAGAAAATTTTACAAAATGACCAAGTAGGACAGAACTGGGATTTCTTAGACGATGACAGTAAAATCAGAACATCTTCGGAACGTCAATTTAAAATCCCGTTTCAGAATCCCATTTTCATCCACCATACTCAATTTCACCTTATCACCTTAATCCATTAATAAATTTCTCCTGTTGCCAAACAGACTGGTACACGTACACATACTCGTACAAGACCCTTCAAATCTTATATTCATCAATGGTTCGGTCAAATTTTGAATATGCTATAGTCGTGTGGGTTCCTTATTATAATGTACATATTGAACGAATAGAAAAAATTCCAAGAAAATTTGTTCATCTTCTTTAAATGGAATCTCTTTAACATGGACAGATTGCTAACTTATTTGGATAATTTTCTTAATATGCCTAGTTACAATATGAGATGTTTTGTTTTAAATTTAAAGTTCTTGTCAATCAGACGTTGTTTTGCTGCGGCTTTGTTTGTTGCTGATGTTTTAGACGCAAGGATTGATTGTCCATTTATACTTTCGCGTTAGAACAAGGTCTTTATTGGTACCGGATTTTCATGGCTCCAATTACTCAGTACACGGATCAATTAATTTTATGAATGCAAACTTTAACAATTTCTGTGATATTTTTGATTTCGGAATGACTAAAGCTTGTTTCAAAAATAGACTAAAACATAACTTTAAAATTTCTATGATTGAAGTGACTTAATCTGTGTCGTGTTTTAATAAGATCTCAGTAATTTTATGTAATACAGATATACTATATGTACAATAAATTTTGTAATCTTACGCAATCGTCTTCTGATTGAATTTATTTTTATTGTGTAATTTTAAGTTTATGGAATTATATTGTAAATAATCATTAGGGATTTTATCCTGTGGATTTTAATTATTGTAAATAAATAAATAAAAGTGTCCATTGAAAATCGGTTTACGATTAACTGTCCATACGATTAAGTATTTGTACTTTCAAAAAAATGTGTATGTTTAAATCCGATGTCGTGGTTTCAATGTTCATATACGAGTAAATGGCCTTACGATTAATTGATCTTAAGATTAAATGCCTTACGCTGAAATATTTTCAATGATGTGGTCTAAAATTAAATGTTTAATTATATGGACGTAAATCACGTTTGTAGTGGCAATACTAAAATAAAACTCCTTAAACAAAATTCGGTAAGCTTTTTTCTTTAAAGAACTGTAACCTTTCAGTTAAGCCTCCCAATCGCTTCTCGACGGTGGCTGCCTATTAAAAAGGAACCCTTAAGCATGAATGTCCTTTTGTGTCGCATCGACTTCAAACCGCACCAATCGCAAAATTTAAGAAGAAACCGTTGACTTATTAGAATTTGAATTCTAAAATAAATGTTAATTGTCTAATATGCTTCAAAAGGGCAGCTCCAAAACCTCATAAGTTATTTTACATAAACCATTCACTATCGAACGTTCATAAACAGTCGATCTCCAATAACTTAAATCTTATCATAGACCGACGACAATGTGGTAATAATTGAAGCAATTGTTTGGTGGTAAAAGTTAGCTTGCACATGGATAAGAAAATCATTCAGGATTTTATAACTGTACTTACATTTGATTCTCTAACTACATTAAAAAATTGTCATAAAACCATAACGCTGCACAATTCGTTTCGTATCAACGCCTGGAGAAAATGGCTAGAATAGCGTATTCGCTGTTCTTTAGTTTTGAGTAAAATCAAAAACTGTTTAACCAGATCACTGAATTAAAAGATAAAATCGAAATTCCAATTATTCGATATATATATACACTTTTTCAATGTGCAGGCATGTGTATGTTTAACGGTTTAATTAAACATACATATGCCTATTCTCTTGTTAGAAGTCATCTTTCGCACTCATCCAATAGCTTCTAACTGCCGCACAAACATAAAACAAAATCTGCTCAGCTCTTCATTAGTTTTAGCTTGGTAGCATATGTAAGGTATTTAGATTTCATCAGAGAGAGGTCTTAGACGATATTAAACTTGGTTGTGGGTGGGGGAGATGGACTTCTACCTCCGCATTTGGCGGCTACTTTCTATTCAACAAATTCGAAAAACCATAGTTCCACCAAATCAACTTTTCTACTTTCTAGAACTCCGAACTAATGCAGTCTTCATACAGGGTTAGTTTCGTTTTAGTCTTTTCATTCTCTCTGCAAATTCATCATAGGACGTGTCCTCAATGTAGAACCCTGCAACCTGTGTATGAGTGAAGTTATAACGTCCTGAAATACATATTGAACGTAACGAGTAGATCAGAAAAATATTAATTACATGTGCCGAGTACAGCGGCGTAGACGCAGTGGTGTTCATGTTTTCCCGAATGACAGAGGTTTAATCGTTCGTTCATTTCTTTTAAAAATTTATTTGAATTTCTTTAAGGATTTCCTACAATTCGCTCTTCCCCGCCTAAAAGTGCATTAAATTATTCTTAGCAAGTACAACTTTGTATTTCAAATAGTATTTCAAATAGCGCTTCTACCATTGCTGTCAAAATTCTTATATCGTTGTAATTGATGTTTATTTGTCTAAGGACTTCATGCGTTCTTCTGAGTTCCTCGACATGTTCTAACTTGATAATAATTTGTCGCTACGCTACGTATTTGGTTACAGACCGATAGTTCCTTAGATTTCGTACAATAACCCTATTCCATTTCGTCGAAATTTACCAATGGTGGATTGCTCACCCTAAAATCTTGGGATTGCTCTGACACTCACTCGCTGAAACGGACCATTGTACCAAATCACCATGAGATACTTAGTTTGAAAACGCTAACCGTTTTTCTGTCGAATTCCAAACTTTCCAGTATATTAAGTGTCGAAGAAGGACAAAAACATTACAAGTGTTCAACCGTGTCCTCTTCTACTTCACCACGCTGCTCGCAATTTGTATTCACCCGAACCCGCATTCCAAGCCAATGCCTGTTTAGAGTACAGTTTTCGGTGACAATCCCTAATTTAATTTTTCAATACTATCTTGGACAAATTCCGAAGAAATAGGGTTGGAATCAATCGTCCTTATCGCGGCCTGGCTATCTGGAGGAATGAATGCATAATGAGCAAAGTCAGTTTCAATTCCATAGACCGTTACTTTAAGGATTACAACAATTTCTGCCTAAAAAACAGTGGCGACAAACAAAATTACCGACCCTGAAGAGAATTTGTGTGCCAGAGCTAAGCCAAATGAGCTAAGCACTCATATATTTCAGTAATAATGACACTAAATGATTGCTCGAAAGAGTGCCTTATGGCCAAAGAGCCAAAGAACAAGCAGGCGGTTGACGACACTGTCTAATAGAAGGATGGATAGTTAGAGGTCGCAGCTGAATAATACCGAATACTAACACCTCCTAATCAGAGCGATTAAAATGTGGGAAATCCAAGGCTGGAAAAGACGATGAAATCATGCAGAAAATTGAAGAAGACCGACATATAAGCAGCCATGCAATTGGTAAAGAACTAAATATTGATCACATACCAGTTTTAAAACATTTGAAAATGGCTGGATACAAAAAAAGCTTGACGTTTGGGTACCTCATGAATTAACAGTTAAAAATTTAATAGACCGGATTTCAATCTGCGAAACGCTGCTGAAACGGAACGAAATCGAGCTATTTTTAAAGCGAATGATTACTGGTGATGAAAAGTAGATAAGAAACTTTCAAATCAAGATTCAAATTCTAGATTCAAACACACATAAGAATTGCCCGATACGATTAATGGTTACTGAGATATATGAATGTGAAGCCATCTACCGGGAAAATGCCACGAACTTTTTCCCCTACCTATTATATTCCAGAAATCCGTTTTACCAGACTTTATTGAGAAACTTTCTTATACGTTCTTATTTAGTATAAGCAGCTCAGAAGCACATAAACAGTCCATAAGAGCAGTGGCTCTTGGATTGATATCTGAATACCATTGCCATTTGATTATTCAACCGCCTCCATAAACTCCTGAGTTAGGCTATCCAGCTCCGGGTTATATGGAGAGTAAGCAGAAATTACTAGAACCTCACGTCTATTTCCTTTTATTTTAACCCAACAACGGCTGCTGTGAGGTCATTACTGCAGATTTCGTTAAGGAGTCAGCAATTCATAATATTGCTAATTTATATACAAGTTCTTGGTCTTCAGCAGGTATTACTGGACAGGACGATAACAAGTTCATTGAGTGAAGATCCCGTGAATTCAGGGGTTCTTGTTTTACTTACGCCATTCTAAAAATGAAGAAGAGACCTTTGAGTGCTTCAAATTTATCTGTGTTAACTGGACACCACCTTCTAACTTTTAGAAAGATGACTCTCCTAGACCAATGAAGTACACCTTTCGGGTCCTTCTTTTGGCCAACGATATCTATCTGAGAGTTTTTAGTTTCTGATTTTTATTTTCCACTACTCCCTTCAGAATTTAATAAGCCTCTTTAGCTCACTAAATTGGATACAGTTACAGTTTACACAGTTTGAAAAGTAACGGACAGTGTCCTACATCGATATTACGGTTTTTGTCGTTAACTAGAACCCGATCTTCATGATTGAAAATCTCGTTATATCTTACCTTTCGAACGTTCTAAAGCTAGGCCATTTATCGGCAGACCTGCGGCTCAGAACCAAAAGTGTTCTATGCTTTTTCGTCAGAGGTGGGTTGAGTATGGCCTCTTTTTTCTTTATTTTATGGTATTACTACCTTGCACTTCCAAATGCTGTGCACTGGCGCTTGTACCACAAGACGGTGTGATATCGATTCCTGAAAGTTTCGATTTTCCCACCAAATTGGTGATTTGCACTGGTGCCGACAGTGCTCACAAATTTTCCAACTCCAAATGGTTTCATTATTTATTTAATTTTTGTTTTCAATGTTAATTTTTTCTGTGGGTTTCAGGGCAACACAAGTTCATCAATACATCCCTGCCTGTGTTGGTAAAACTTCATAGTTTCAGAGGTTGCCTAGGTATTGGAAACGTAGGCTTCGCTATGTCACAAAAAAATTGTTCACCAACAATTTGTTCAAAACTTACTGCTTCCAAGTTTTGCACTTATGTTTGCTATTACAACTACAAGTCAAAGTTTTACCCTACCCATACTTATTCTTAAATTTAAATAACTTCTAATTTTAATTCGAAAATTAACTAAAACTCTGTCTACCTTCTGTACATTAGAATGTAAAAGACGCGTATATGCCCCTCTGTGATATCCGCCCGTGTGTGCACCTTTTTCACCTCAAAAACTAAAAAAACTATATTAAAAGAGATGTCGATAAAAAAGGTTCGGTCGAGAAGTCGTGTTATGGAGCCGCAAAATTATTCGACCTCACTACTAGAAAATATGCTATACTAAAATTAAACTACTGCATTTGTTATTGTTACAATGTGGTGCGTAGTCGGTCGGCTTGGAATGATAAAAGTTGTAGGCTCGAGGCCAGCAATAATGCAATTCCAATTTTCATTGGGTTTTTCTAGTCAATTTATTGGATTTAAAATGTTATTATGTGTATTAAACAAAATGGTATGAGTTATAATTTTCTCACACAGATGACGTTTTAAAAAATAATTTGTGCGTCGATTGGTGCAGGTATTCGAAAATAATGTACGCATCGTTTTGGTTCAGGCAATTGGTGTATAAAATTAATATGTGTTGAAGATGGGCGTAAGAATGATGGTGGGGGTTTGATTGGGGAAGGGGTTGGGGTGGATATTTTCTTTAATAGATAGTTCCTTTAAAAGTTAGGAGCTGTGTATGAATATAAATGCTTAATATGTTCTTTGAACGGTTTACAAATTTATATTTTATTTAAAAATATTATTTTACGATCAAATTAGGTCAATGCATGAAATCGATTCTAAGGAAATTTCTAAATTGATTTTGCTCACTAATAGGCTACATTTGACATCGTACTAAATTGGAATATGAAATTTTTTTAAACCAACTTTTGGAATGTGGCGAATTCGGACAAAAAAGCGAAGCAGCTTTGGTGAAATGTGTATCATAGTCTAAAAACCAAAATAGCCTTTGGGTAGCATTTTGGCACCCGTGCCCACTTTTCTAGCGAAGTTACCATTTGTACAGGGCCCGTTTTGTCAAAATCGTTAATTTTAATATGAACGGATCTAGATAAACCATTAACCTCCACAGTGACAATTAAGTACGATTTAACCGTTTTAGTTTAAATTTAGTTTCATATTGACCAGAAAACTATAAATCAATATGTGCTGTGCAGTTACAGCATGAAATATATCATAATATACAGTACAACACCAAATAAAAATTTGGGGGGAACAAAATAGTAAATAATACATACTTGTCATTTTTCCGTTTAAAAATTAAACTAAATCGATAAAAAAGAGAAAATCTTTTCTATTTATATTCTTCTTCTTATTACTTTATAAAGAAAAAGAACTATAACTAGGTATTCATATATGTACCAAAGGATGGGGGGCTAAACGCAACACCACGCACATACATAAAATTAAGCATATTATATAGAAGGAGCAAATTTTATTTTATATATTATGTTAATGCCGACTAAATATACCATACACATTTTTTTATGTGCTTACCATCAAAAGTTTGGAGAAAAAGTATTCGTTAGAAAATTTCCAACGTTTCAATAATCCCATTGCTATAATATTTGTGAAAAACCTACATCTAACATATGGATTACGTACTAACCATATAATATTATTATATATATACTTACATTTATATACAAATATTTTTTTATTTTTTCCTCCAAATACACATCACTAAATATTGATATACCACTTGCCCCATCAAAAATATCCGTTGCACAAATCCGACATTTTTTTTCTAAACTAACCGTTAAATAATTCATTTTGTGATAATTTATATTAGTTCGAAACGTTTTAATTAAATTACATACAAACGCACTCAACAAACTATTTATTTTTATTAAATGTGTATTTAATTTTAACTTGGTAATTAATTCATAATTGGTTAATAAATTATGCCATCTAGTT
Organism: Nephrotoma guestfalica; assembly: GCA_963691935.1. Classification (NCBI taxonomy): domain Eukaryota; kingdom Metazoa; phylum Arthropoda; class Insecta; order Diptera; family Tipulidae; genus Nephrotoma; species Nephrotoma guestfalica. The sequence continues at coordinate 52,394,348 of OY829913.1, read as the reverse complement.
TATATATTTGAATTTTTAAAATTTATACACAAAAAATTGGTTGAAAATTTAAAGCGTCCTGGCGCATGCTGACTTATTTTCTACTGTAATTTATAAAATTCAGAGGATGAGGTTTTTTGTATTTTACTTTATTTAATTTTATTTTTTATATTTATACATATATGTATATATACATATATATATATAAAATGCTATATATAAATAATTTTAGTTTTATTTTTTTTGGTTATTCTATATAAAAACAAATGCTTATATACAAACAAAAATTTATGAATGTATGTATGCTTGTCATTTATATAAATGTGATATATATATACATATACATATTTATAATATAAATATATATTTATATATATATATATATATATATATATATATATATATATATATATATATATATATATATATATATATATATATTATAATATATATAATATATATATATATATATATATATATATATATATATATATATATATATATATATATATATATATATATTTATGTATATAATGAATACATATTATCTATATATTTATATACACAAATATACATAGATATACAATTCATGCGCAATTTTTTACTTTTTTTGTAAACATTATTTTTTGTTTGTTATATTAAATTCTAACAAAAAATGTAAATTTATTTTTTGTTTAATAATAACAAAAATTATTTTTTTTTTGTATTATTATTTTAATTCACTAGAATTATAATTTAATTTCACCAACACTTTTTCATTGATAACAAACAAACACACAACAACCAAATGAATAGAACGAACTCGATGAATTAACAACACGCTACCCAACAAAAATGACTTGCTTCATGAAAAGTTCATTGTTGAATAAAAACATAAAATAAATTTATACCACACAGCTGATTTACTTTTCGTTTTCAACAAAACACAATTTATTAGGGTTGCCGTTGTACAATTTTGCTTCGTGTAGCTTTATTTAGAGTTATTTTTGTTGCTCAATATTTAAAAATTGTTCATTTGGAAATCAAACTATAGTGGATAGAGGAATGACATATCAACACAGCTTGAAAAAATTACAATACCTTGGGGAAAATTTAAGGTAGTTGCACTAATCGTTTACCTTTGATGATATGATATGATATGATATGATGATATGATAGAGGCGTACAAGCCAGCCATAACGGCGATCCTAGGTATGTTACCATAATCCTGAAATATCAACAATCAAATAACAGATTATATCTACATGCGAATAATATTTCAGCATTATGCGGGCCCAGGCCCTGCCTGCATCCTTAACAGATAAGGTTGATTAGGAAAGGATGTTAGTCACAGAAACAACTAGGGCGAAACCGCAGAAAAGTCATTTTCTAACTACTTAAATATATTAAAATGTTAGTTTCAATTATATTCACACTCTAGATTAGATTTTGTTAGTTTATTAATTTGGGTTAGTTGTGGTGGCTTTACCACAACTGATGATACTAATATTCATCATATGTATTCGGCATCAGTCATAATAGACTAGTTAGGTTATTTAATTCACATCTACGGGTCATCTCATCATATACTGCTTGTAACCTTATTCTTCCCTATCTTCCCATCCAACACCATCTAACCGTGGGACTTCACGTTCGTAATGACTCGGCAGGATTATCATACATATGATGACCTAAATATTCCGTTGATATTGTAAAAAAAAAAATTAAATTCGGTACTGTCATTCAGCTACCTATATTTAAATTCATCCAACTAAAAGCAGGGTTAATTTATATCTAACGTTCACACAATTTCGCTAAAACATAACCTGAATTCAACCAGAAGAGATCGTCGAAAAACAACATTCCATACAGCAAAAAGTCTTTCGATCGTTAATATATTGATTGTATTAAGTTTATGCTCAAAGCGTAATTAATTAAATAGACCCCTTGATCAAGAATGTTGCAATCACAATCTTTCCTGACCTTCTGGTAGTTGCAATAATCGTTTACCTTTAACATAAAATAATTTAAGAATATTTAAATTTTCTTCTTTCCTCTGACTATTAATGTTCGGCTCATACTCTTGATTTGAAAATACAACTATTTGACGGTTGACGCAACAACACTTTTATAATTTTTCAATTAATTTCACCTTACCTTTTTCACCACCAATAATAATTTCTTTGTTCACGTTTGCTCTTAATACATCACATCGCGTACCAATTTTCCTATATGTACTGAAAAATGTCCGACCTCATATGTATTCTCCTATTGTATTACTACTATTACTTTAACCTAGATGTCACTACCTACATTATAATACATATTAGCCCAAGTGTTGAATTTCGGTTACTCATATTTCCACAATAGGTGCAATTAACATTAATAACATTACCCTTCCCCGACATGTTTTAGTCTGTATAACGTCAATCAAGAAACTTCTTGCGCACGCCTCCTGCACGTTGCTTATCCAACCTTACAATGACCCATGCAAATCATCTATCTCATTTTCGGAGCAGCATGCCAGCTATCAAATCACTCTGAACTTGCTATCACTCATATCATTATTACTGCGGCCACTACAACCTTACGCATCAGCCATGTACGAGTAACATCTTTCCATTTTGGGTAAAGACAACCAGAAATAAAATTATTTATGAGATAACCATCATTAAAAGCTTTCTCTCATCTCGAAATGTCCAACGAAATTAGAAACGTAGCATTTTTGTGGTTTCATAACAATTGGGATTTCATGAAGTTGGTTACGGCTACGTTTTAAGTGATTCATCCGAGATGTCCAATTTTCACCACTTTTTCGATCATTTCGGCTAGTATCTCGCTAATGACACGTGTAATGTTGTCCTCCAATTCTGCAATTGTTGTTTATTGGCATAAACGAGAGACTTCACTTCATAAAAAATAGTCAAGAGGTATCAAATCGCACGATCTAAGCGGCCAATTCACCGTACCGAAACGTGAGATAAATTGCTCACCGAACTCATTTCTCAACAAGTCCATGGTTTCGCGTGCTGTGTGGTATGTAGTGCCGTCTTGCTGAAACCACATAACGAACAGATTCAGTACATGCATTAACGTTGCGACCATTGTCATCTTTGAAAAAATACGGACCGATGATTCCACCGACCCATAAACCGCACCAACCAGTGGTTTTTCCTTGGTGCATTGGCTTTCTTGCATTGTCTGTGGCTGTTCATCACACCAAATGCGGCAATTTTGCTTATTGACGTACTAAATGGGTACCAAAAATGAATTTGGTCGATGAACACAATATTTCGGTAAAAAATGCATTTATCACTGAACATGAATTTTGATAAGAAAATTCAATAATTTGTAAACGTTGTTCGGTGTAAGTCTTTCCATGATGAAATAACAATTGATTTTGACAGATGTCACTAATCACACGTGATGTGTAAAAACAAATACACAAAAAACCAAAAAGCAAAAAAAATCACATGTTCAAACATTTCGATGCCTTTTTTATAGAACGATTTATCTTTGGCCTCAAAATAGCCGTTTATTTCGACCATGACTTCAACGTTTAACGAAAATCTCTTTCCCTGGAGTCAATGGTAACTAGATCCGAAGAATAAAGTGGACGGAGAAAAATATTTTTTGCATTTGGGCCTGTTTTTCACAATTTCTTCCTTCAAACACACCAATAACGCCATGTAATATTCGCTGTTGATGGCCCTTCCTTTCTTAAGATATATCGATTAATCAAATACCGTGTGCATCATAAATTTCACCAACTGCTATCCACTCTGCTGAATGACGTTCTGATTCCGGAGTGTAGTTCCGAAGTGTAGACCCGTTGCTATTTTTGGTCGTGATGTGAGCGAGCGGCACCCACTTTGAACACAGCTTTCTCACGAACAAAGTTTCATGCAAAATAGTGTATACACTGCCTTCTGATTTCTTCAAGGTTTCAGCTATCTCACGCAACTTCACTTTACTTAAGGTCTCGCTATACGGTTTTATGCATTTTATTATATTTTGTGGAATAACTGCTGCATTCGGGCGACCATAGCGTTCATCGTGGTTTGTACGGCCACATTTTAACTCAGGAAACCAACGTTCGATGGAGCAAAGTCCCTTTAACACTTATCACAAGCCATTACTTTGCTTGAATGATAATTTTTCGATCAAAAAACAGTGTTTGATCAACAGACGATGATATTTAGTATTACTTAAACAATTATAACTTGTAAACTAATGGTCATATTGTCATAAAATTATCAAGACATATCGTATGAAGGTTGGTACTTTATAAAAACCATATGAATTTTTCATTAGATGCACCATCTATGTGTCAGCCTGGACTTATTGAGTGAGACATATATTTTGTTATTTCTATAAGTTAAACTCCGAAAACAATAAAAATCAATCCAGCAATACAGTTTGAAGCTATAATCCACTGTAAATATGATATTGCCAATGCACCTAGAGTACCAGGCAGTACTGCTTGATACGTCATCAAATTTATGTCTACAGTTTCTTTTCTGTACTGTAGATGGCAGTAATATTCGAAAAAAGTTATCGAGATTTAAAGGTTTAACGAAATGTAGAATGCCCGTAATATAATTTTTAATTAATATTATTATTATTTTTTGTTTTTTATCCACGATTAACGTTCCACATTTTATTAAATTGTACGTCAGTGTATGGTGGTATTTTTATTTTATTCGTATATTGTATTCGTGACGTAATGCGCAAAGTAAACGAAAATGAAACGCCGGTAGATAATACCATTATTTCCATTTACCTAGGCTATAATCTATGAAAAAATGGTGCAATAAAATTATGCGTTTACAGCATGACCTCGACTACCATCCTCAATACTCTCAAAAATATTATAAACTTTTTATCTTATAAAGAAGGACATGGGTAACCCGTTACAATACAATATTAGGATAGGTATCCTCATCAAAATGAATACAGTTTGGTATAAAGTACTACTTTGCAACTCGAGTTGATAACTTCAACCAGCTGACCAATTTATATTACAGCCAGTGCCCCATCATGTTCTGTTAATCGGATAGCTCTAGAATCATATTCATTATCAACCTTTCTCATATAGTAGCTTTTCTCCAGTGCTGTCTAATAAATGGTTCATCATGAGACCACGGGTCTGAAAACGGGTATTGAGCATTCAAAAATCCATTGAGTCGGCTCACTTAATTTCCCATAATTGGTTCTTTTGTTAAAATTCGATTCCAGAAAATTCAATGGTTCCACTCGCGCAATGAAACCTACTATACAGATACTCTATGGTTTTCATTTCATCATGCAGTTGCAAAATTTCTTATTGGCTTTGACTTTGTAGTTCTCAAGTTTATAAATACATCTTCAACCTCTGGATAAATGCTATAGGCCTCACTCTCGCTTTTTCCTAGCCTCACGTAGTCCTACCAAATCATTGTTGCGTGCAATCGTCGATTAATTACGCCATCTTAATTAGAATTTTAATTCAGTAACTTGTATAAAATAGCTGACCAATATTTGGTGGAATTATCATTACACAAATATATCAGGTGAAATTCTGGAACGCAGCCAATCTAAGATAAACTCGGGTAACATTGACATATATGAGGATCAGTCAATAAGTACCCACCTGTGTTAGGAATGAAGACGCAAGGTTTTAAATATTTTATTTTTCAACGTAATCTTCTTTTAGGTCGATACAGTTTTCCCAACGTTTCTCCTATTTCTTTAACCCCTTCAAAAAATACGATTTCTCAAACTCTTCAAAATACGCTTCTGTCTCGACGATAACCCGGATGAATGAGCGGTTGGAATAAGCAATCACGGCACCCATCGGGCCAACATCTTTATCACACTTATCTTATCATTGAAAATATTAGTTGCCATTCCGTACGACACGCCCACGACCTCTATCATTACGCGCACGTTAGTTCGGTGATCAATGAGAATCATGTCGTGGGCCTTTTGAACGATTTCCTCGGTAACAACGTCTGCCAGGCGGTCTGATCATCAACAGAAGATGTACGACCACGTTTAAATTCGTTGAACCAATATCTCATAGTTATCATAGATGGTGAAGGGTCCCCATAGACACCATCCATCGTCGCTTTTATTCCTTCGCATGTGTTTCCATCCAAAAATAAAAAGCGAATTACGAATCGATATTGCTCTTTTTCCATTTTATTGAGAAACACGAAACACAAGTGATACAACTGGCTGCCAAATAAAAACTAAAATGTGAACTAGACTGAAATTTAGTATATCAACTTCCCTCAGCAACGTCACCTGTTTTCAAAGGCGAGTACTTATTGATCGACCCTCGTATTTACAGTTCATATTTTGTCTATATGACGAATGAAACTTAACTCATTACTTATTTGATTTCAGCCACATTTGTTATTCAATCATGTTTGTGAAATTAACCCAGAATTTCATTCAAAGCAAAAATCATCGTCCAACATTAAAATTGGAATGGCATCCCAGCCCAGAATTTAATTTAAGCAGAGATAAATATCATCAGTCACAACATTTTGGTCAAGCCCAGAAATTGTCAAATTTTAAAGATTAAGATTTTAAAACGAATATTGAAAATAATGTAAATAAATAACAAAAGTTTAAATAAAATTAGACCTGTGAAGCAAAGTGGATCAGGGCTTTGAAGCATGAAAAATGTTGTGTGCAATCAAGTTTCGATTATAATAAACGAAGTGACTGATCCTTGTTCGCATAGGTTCATGAGAAGCATAAATATATTCGACACTGGATCATATTGACTAGACTAGTATCAATATCAAATCGATGCGGTGCTTTGATTTGTTAGTGAGTATCGTATTGAATTTCTATATGTAAAAAACGGAATTCGATCTGGTTTATTCATCAGAGGTCAGTAATGAAATATATTTTATTTGAAAGGGGTTCTTCTAACTTATACAGGTTACTCTAATCGTTTCAAATTTTGGATTAATGGATGATTGATTCATAAGTCTTAACGATGAAACAGACCAAGAGCAGCACAGCGTGTTCCAAGCGATCCACATTATCGGCTGTCTATGGGCGTCCACAACAAGCAGCGCTAGCAGTTGGTTTTGTTTTAGTAGTAACATCGAATTGGATCAGTTTTATCGAGGTTATGAGTAGCAGCAACGAGCAGTAAATTGATGCTGCTGGATGTAGAACCTGTTGATCCCGCGGTAGGTGCAACTTCATTCAATATAATTTCTTTAATTTAAAATTTTTCTATTCAAATTACAAAATATTTGATTTGTTTTATTAAAATTTTTTATATTTATACTTAAATTGTGATTTTGCTGCTTGGTTTGTTTCATCCTTTATATACAGCTCTACTGAACAAGGCATACTAGGTAGATTACATTTCGTTCTGATTTAAGTGGTTATCCAAAAATTGTTCGAATCAAATAAATGCCCTCACATATGCAACTGCTCATGACTAGATTGAGATTTGAAGATTGGAGACTGAAAATGTCCTTAGTACGTATGGTATTTTGGTATTTGCGAAAACGAAACAATTATGAATTGTTGACAACTATTGATTTGTATTAGTTCAAATTTTAAATGAAAATGAACCGAATTTAGTATTGAATCACAAATTTAGAATTATCAATGAGATACAACAGATCAAGCTTAAGCTCTTATTCTCTAGTATATCTGCAGTATTTGACATGAAGTATAAATATAGTTCTGTCACTTGGTGTCAGATACCTGTCAGATACCCTTGATCTTACTTAAATACGGGTCCGAAATTTTATCTAGCGTGTCGTGGTTTCTCACAAAAATAACTGATATATTAGAGAAATTTGCAAATTAAGCAAAGATTAAGGTCTTTCGATAGTCTTGTTTAGTATTCTATGACACTGCGATAACATCATACGCCGTTAATCAATATCATATAACGTGACACTGTACAACGATTCCAGTTGCTCTGCAGTGATTATTATATGCAGCATTCAATATATATCTCCACTGTGCCATCTGACTGTGAACGTCAAAAATCGGAGGGCACACGCGTATAAAATGACCTAATATCTTGCAGAATTATCAAAATCCCACCGAACAGCTATACTAAGTATGGATTTACAGTAAAGTGCACAGTTTTTGGTATAAAACGCTGTTCAGCACGTTGATTCAGCAGAGAATATTTATTCGTTGCAAGCATGTAGCATGTATTTTTTATGGATTAAATTGCTCTCTACCACTATTGTAACGTCGTTGCCAGTTCTATTAGAAATCGTAGTAACGCTCTGTGTTTGGTTGGCTTTGGAAACGAGGAAAGGGTAGAAAACAGTTATAGTCGCTATTGGAAAAATTATACCGTAACCCTGGTTTGTTTAGAAGTATGCCGTTTTTACGAGTAGTTCCCGATTCCGTTGCAAGAATAAGATGCCTAAAAACTAAAAGGTATCAGTAAGGTCATATGAAACGAAAGAAAATGTTGTGATTATTAATTCATTTTCCGATTGAAATGCTCAGATTAATCCTTAGAAATGAAAGACTGAATTTGTTTGACTCAATTTAAATAATTCTCGTAATCCGGCAAAGGATTTTGTTGTTTCTGGAGAACATGTAAGGTATAAACTTCTTATATTATGTAATGATCAACATTTATGAAGTCTGTGGTTATTCTGAATAATATGCAAATAATTTTTAACGATGAGATGAGGTTACCAAATCTTGCAGGTTCCAAACTATGACAAGGACTCTTGATGCTTCATAAATAAACCTCAATTTACACATTTTAAAATCGATAAAATCGATATTAATATCAAAAATATAAATCCTCTATATTTCTCTCCCTCGGCCTCCTGTACCATATAGATAACTAAGAACGTAATTGATATTTCTATTGAATTATCTGATTATGATGGCTATTATTGGACTTGATTGTTCTAAAATATATCCACTATAGCATGACTATACTTAGCAAGAGATAAGGGTATACGGGGTATTTATAAATTAAATAAATTTTAAAATAAAAAATTAATTTATTTTGTGAATTCTGGAGTGCTTACAAGCTAATATGTGAATTATATTGACACAAGTATTTTATGAGAACAAGCATTAAGATAATTAAAAGGACTAAACCACCGAGTAACACGTAAACGGCAACAATATGAACAGTTGTTAACTCGAAAGCTGGTTCATTGTTTTGGGTTGCATTATCTTGGGCGTTCAGTGATGAACCCTTCATCACTTCATTTATATGGCTTGTGCATAGTCCTTGATAAGTCGCATCACATCCATATGATACACAATTACTACATGGTTTTCCATATTTAAAATTATCAATATTTTCGTTACCGTATAATATGCATGCAATGGTAAACGAACTTAATTTACCCGGGACTTTAGTTACGGCACATCCAATATCATGGGAAAATGGATTGCTTAGGGCCGATTTTTTTTCATATTTTTCAATTAAAATCGATGTTAATCGATCAATAAATCCTGTATTTATATCCTTTATTTCATGTTCATCGATAAGATCGGTCGAAATGAGTGCTGGTTCCGTGTATTCACCTTGAAATACAAAAAATAGTCGTTTAAATACTAGCTGATAATCTGACTAAAAAATATTGATAATCACTTGTGGCATAACATAGATTTTCAACAGAATTTTGTTTTGATTGTAAACTGGCATTTGCCGATAACAATTCCAATTTTTGATTCCATTTTAAAATGTTCATATTTGCAACTTGCATATGGGTAACACCCTTCCGTAATCCGAGCGCAACTTCATTACGAAATTTATTAACGTTTTGCAATAATCGTTGGTGTAAATATGGCGTCAGTTTGATGATTTCATCTAATGGATTGGAATTGAGGACCTGCTAAAATAAGGAAATTATTGTTGTTATGCTTATGATTGAATCAATTAAAAATGTTCTGTTACCTTATTGCAGCCAACATGTGACCGGCTCTCACAATAAAGCGCCTCAAGCTCACAATATTCGTTAGCTAATATTAAACGGGAATTGATCAATAAAATTCCAATAACGTACAGTTTTAACATAATTAAGTTTAATTTTTTTCCCAAATTTTGGCTTCAGCTTCCGTATTGTTTCACGATTGAAACTCGAATGATCAATAAAAGGTTAATTATTGTGTGTCGTTTTTTTGAATAGATAGCGAATAACTAAAAATATTGTCATGCAGGGGGAATTAAATTATGAATCGTATCTGAGTCATCTAAAATGATTAACGGATTATCAGTGAATTTATATGCATATATAGACAGCTTCTACATATGAAATCGATTTAGTCTGAAACTAATTCTAAATTACTTCTTACAAGATACTTACACTCTAAAGCTAGATAATTTAGCGGCCCAAAGGACGATTAGCAGACCTTTTCGTTGTTAAATATAAGTATTTATTTTAAATTCAACTTATGTTAACACCTTAAAATACAAGTAATATAATACAAATTGTTATCAGAAGTCACATCACAATGTTTAAATTATTTCCCGTTCATGCCCGATAAACGATTAGAGCAATTTATTTATGGTATGGCCATTCCTCTTATAATTATATCGTTACCACTTAAAGATATCTGTAAGGTAAAGCATTTAACTAAAACAGGCGCCTTGTAAGCCGAATGACATACAAAGAGTTAAATTTTACTCGATCAGTACTAGACGGTATTTTTATCTGTCTTACTTGATGGTAACCGCTTCCAGAACCCAAACCAAATCTTATGATTTCTTTGTAACTTGCTGATGAATTTTACATTTTACATTTTACATTCATTTGTCCGTTTTTCCTTTACGGTTGTTACGAAACACTTAATGTAATTCTTTATGTTGATGGTGTTGAACCTATATAAATATCGTAATCAGGCATAGGAGGTTACATTCAGATGGTCCCATGTCAATTATGTGAAAAACAATTCAGATATAGAGATAATTCTACGAGAACGACAATTTGGAGAAAAGTTTGGATAAAATACAATTCAGAGAAAACACAATTAATCGGTAATAAAATTTAGAGAAAGTCGGTGGAAATTATATTAAAAATTATTTTTTTCGCGCGACACAACAATACCAAAAAGTAATTTTCACTGGTTTTCATTTCTGAATATAATATTATTGCTGTTTTCTCAGAAATTTCCCGCGATTTTTTCAAAATTTGGTTTCTCAGAATTGTGGTTTTATACTTTTTACACAGGAGTTGTTTTCGCAGAATTATGTTATGTAGTTTAATGACCACCACGCTTTGAAATTTTAATAATAAGACCATTCAGAGCGTATAGAGACTACGGTGGTAGGTGGTTTCAGTGGTTGCTTACTGCACACTTAGGCCACTTTTTAGGCCCATTGTGATACCACTCATTCACGCCACATCATTAACCCACCTACTTCACCTACTCACACAACTACAGTATACCACCTGCACATTGCAAGCTCCATGTCAACCTGTACATTGACATGGAAGGTGGGTCGGCGCGTGACACGGAATTCTGCACTACATCAGAGGGTTTTAGTTGTATTTATTAGCATCACCGATCGTAATCGATGATGAAAACACTACGGTGGTAAGTGTGATATTATTTTAACTTGGGTGAACACAGAAACAGAACCAATTGAAATAATTCAATCAGTCAAGAAAATTGTCGAACACAACATACAACTTATGTTGGAGAAGAAATGCAAATTGTGAGGTAGGCCGTTAACCATTCGTTTCTAGTTGCACAGTGGTATACGAGAAATGATGATGTCTGCTTGAGTTAAGATGTTGTTATTGTTAAATATATGTTGCATGTTTGTACCATTTCAACACATTGAACGTCAGGTTCATTATTTTTTAGTTGTGTTTGGTGAGCTTATGCCGACAGTGTTATTAAAAATAAATGGTTGTTTGATTTGTATGTGAATTGAAATTAAAGAACCGTAGAAAATTTTTTACTAGCTTTGCATCAACTTTTGCAGAACATTGACCATACATTATACACTGCTGAGTTTTGAAGCATTACAGATAATGCAGATACATGTTTCTGAATTTCTAAAATGTAATATGTACCGGCTTTTGTTTATCTACACACTTCCTTCCGGTGTATTCTTTAATCCGGTGTATTTTTTAATTCAACCCAAGCGATCGTAGTTGTCCTGAGTATTTTATCTCGCGCAGAAGGTGTGTAGTGCACTACGCACATTTTCTGTACATCTTGTTCATTTCAGAGTGAAATTTAATGAATTAAGTATGCTCGATGTATGCGTAGTTGACAAAAAAAAACCGCAGTGTGCTGAGTGAAATTATTCAGGTAATTTTTGATAGCGGCTGAATTATTAAAAAATAAACAGTCAATGTGCCTTTCCACACGTGTATTGAGCACAAAACAGCAAGAGAGGTTAATTAAACGAGTGTCCGCAACTGTTATAATCTTATCTAAATTGTTTATTATTTTTCACGAAATTGTATGTAAAGTAGGTAATGTCTACTTTACAATAGTTATGTTCGGTGATATCACAAACCACAAAAAATCCAGAAATTATGCAATTATGGAAGACAATCTTTTAATGCACCGTTTTTGTTGGTATGATGAGTTGTGTTCAATACACGTATAGAAAGGCCCAATGTCGACAATTGGAATTATTGGGCATATCCAGCCCATGTATGTCTGCATTTGAGATGTCTCAATTGTACATTCGCCTCAATTGTAGAATTCTATTTGGGCTGGATGCAATATCTTCATGATATTTTGGGTTTATGCCTAATATAATATTGACTTTAATAATAAATATCATATTCCTTAATTTATTAAACTTAATACCTTGAAGATAAAAACAATAATATCGAATGTAAATAGCATTGAGATATTTACTTTTATTATTGAGATATTTTGCATCCAGCCCATAAGATGTGTGATACCTACTACTTTTAGTGGGGCAACATTTCTGATAGAGTAAGAAAAACAGATGCATACAATTTGAATCACTAACCAAATTCATAAATGTTTTGCAATTTTTAACTAGAGCTGATAAATACCTAAATTTGAAATTTGCCGTTGTCCAAGTAAAATTGTTTGAAATTTTAAAAATCCGAGCTGTTTTGCCATGTATTTAAGCCACTTATGCCAAAACTATTTGGAATGTAATTTCATTATAAGCAATTTCCAGCGCAGCTCGGCACGTCATATGATAAATGATGATAAAAATCGGTCTATGGTTTGAAAGGTCCCGACTTCAGAGTTCGTTTTTTCGGCATTTTGTTTTGTTTTCGTTTTACGAAATTAGTAGTACTTGTGACTCAAGTCGCTTCACAGGTAGTTAAAGATCAGTAGATAGATTATATTTAATAGAAGAAAAAATTAAATTTTGATTTCAAAGAATTATTTTCCCTTTCTTCTTCCGTAGCCAATTTTAGGGTTTTCGTTTCGTTGCCATTTCAACTCAGCCTAATGAGGAAAATTACTGTCCGATAATATTCCAGTAGTCATCCCAAATTTATCCGCTAGGTTAATCGGTTGAATACTATGTAAATTATGTACGTACATGTATTTTTGACCAATTGAAATTTGTATTGCGTATAAGTAGAAGTATTTATATATGTGCACAGTCATATGGCCGCGAGATTATCATTTGGTGTGAATGTATGAAATAATTTTTTGGCGCGGCAAAAACATCTTACGAGCATAAATTACTACGTTTTGTCAGGGCCGGTTCTGGGATTTAATTTTCTCTGTGATGTTAATTTATTTTTTGCAAGCTAGAAAAAATTGTCCACATAGTAAATAATGCGTTGCTTTTAATCTCAAGCCTCGCTTTATGTTGAAATTTGTATTGAAAATAAACGAATAAAATTCTAATTTTTATGAAAATTGCCAAATTTTCATTTTATTAAATAACCCACCATCTGTTGAAAAATGAAAACACTAAAATGACCATTCCGCCATTTTGGGGGAAATTATTTTCATTCAAAACAAATGTCAAACTGTCTCTTTCCGGTTGGGTATCCCGAACGTGTAAGTTGTAATTTGTGAAAATAATTTTTTTAATTTAAAATCATCTCAATAATTACGGTATTTTAAATACAAATATTTGTGTTAAGTGAATGTTTATTATTTAAACAAACGAATTAATATAATTATTTTATCGGTTCCATTGAATGGCAGCGTAAAAAATGTAAATAAAAAATTTGGTTCAATTTTTATGTGTTGACAGCGAGCTTAATGTCAACTCAAATGTGAAATTGAATTTGCTGCCTAAACGCTAATAAAATATATTGAGATGATTTATTGATTAGTAAATATGTGTATATAATTATGTCTACTATTTGATTTAATTTATAATTTCAGTTTCAAGATGAAAACCATCAACTCGAAGCAAATTGTTAAAATCCCTGCTAACATTAAAGCCAGTGTAAAGTCTCGTGTTGTGAAAATCACTGGACCACGGGGCACATTAGCACGGAACTTCAAGCATTTAGCGCTTGACATTTATATGATCAATGCCCGTACACTTAAAGTAGAAAAATGGTTTGGTACCAAGAAACAATTAGCTGCTGTCAGAACAGTATGTTCTCATATTGAAAATATGATTAAAGGTACAGTACTATAGTGAAGTGGGGTTATGTTAGTGTTTTTAATTTTCGTTGTTTTTTTTTATTATTTTAGGAGTAACAAAGGGATTCTTATATAAAATGCGTGCCGTGTATGCCCATTTCCCCATCAATTGTGTTACATCAGAAGCAAATACGTTAATTGAAATCCGTAATTTCTTGGGTGAAAAATATATTCGCCGTGTTAAGATGGCTAACGGTGTGACAGTAGTTAATTCAACAAAGCAAAAAGATGAACTGATTATTGAGGGAAATGATATTGAAGCAGTATCTGGATCAGCTGCTCTAATTCAACAGTCAACAACGGTTAAAAATAAGGATATTCGTAAATTTTTAGACGGTCTTTATGTTTCAGAAAAAACAACCGTTATTCAGGACCAATAAATAAGCAAATAAATATTTTTTATTGGAACCACGAGAATTTTCTTATTTTTTGGTAGTAGTGATTTTTGGTTTAGTTATTGTCGCGCCGTTAAGGTGATTTAGGGAATCCTAACTTTTGTTTGTAAAATCAGAAGGCCTCAGTGGGAATAGTCTCATATCCCTGGGAAAAAGGGCTGACTTAAAAGTTCAATTTGACGTAAATTTTTCGATTGCAACAGGGATTCCTAATTTAATTTTGTTTTATTCTTCGAATGTATACTAGAAAAAAATAATGTCAACAAAATATCTCCTACTCCCAGAGATTTACCAATGGGCCTATTTAGACGTGTATGCACTACATGATGTATTTTCCTCGCCTCTTTCCTCTTCGCTATAAACTTATTTTGGAGTGGGGATATTTGTGTTGCGGAGCGGTAAGAGGCGAGGAAAATACATTATGTAGTGCATACACGTCTAAATAGGCCCAATGAAGTCAAATATTTGTGCTCGAAATTTAAAGTCAAAATAAAGTACAAGACTGTTTTCTTTAAAAGCAAACTGGCTGACTTCCCTAGTGACCATATGTCCCAAAACATTAAAAGCCATAGAATTATAAACTATAGAGTGAATGTAAAGTTTTCCCATATAATATTTGCTATTTCATGTGACACAAGCCAGAGCAGGATGGTTATATAAAAAATGCATATGGCGGTCTCATATCTCAAAATAAAAATCCCCTCAAACCAGTTTTTGTTTAAAATGTCGCGTTAAATTTTGTGCTCTTAAAAAATCTTGAAAATATTAATTAAAATAGTTAGTGGATTGTGGGTAATGCATCATTTTAGTAATAAAAATTAGAAACATTTAATGAAATGAAGTGTCTCGTGAAAAATTGCTAAATACGCCTAAAAAATTACAGGAAGGAATTTCGTACCATCAGTAAGTGTTTATAAAGGGTGATTTTTTTGTGGTTAGGATTTTCATGCATTAGTATTTGACAGATCACGCGGGATTTCAGACAAGGTGTCAAAGAGAAAGATGCTCAGTATGCTTTGACATTTCATAATGAATAGACTTACTAACGAGCAACGCTTGCAAATAATTGAATTATATTACAAAAATCAGTGTTCGGTTCGAAAAGTGTTTCGCGATTTACGTCCGATTTATGGTCTACATAATCGACCAAGTGAGCAAACAATTAATGCGATTGTGACCAAGTTTCGCACTCAGTTTACTTTATTGGACATTAAACCAACCACACGAATGCGTACAGTGCGTACAGAAGAGAATATTGCGTGTGTTTCTGAGAGTGTTGCTGAAGACCGTGAAATGTCGATTCGTCGCCGTTCGCAGCAATTGGGTTTGTGTTATTCGACAACATGGAAGATTTTACGCAAAGATCTTGGTGTAAAACCGTATAAAATACAGCTCCTGCAAGAACTGAAGCCGAACGATCTGCCACAACGTCGAATTTTCAGTGAATGGGCCCTAGAAAAGTTGGCAGAAAATCCGCTTTTTTATCGACAAATTTTGTTCAGCGATGAGGCTCATTTCTGGTTGAATGGCTACGTAAATAAGCAAAATTGCCGCATTTGGAGTGAAGAGCAACCAGAAGCCGTTCAAGAACTGCCCATGCATCCCGAAAAATGCACTGTTTGGTGTGGTTTGTACGCTGGTGGAATCATTGGACCGTATTTTTTCAAAGATGCTGTTGGACGCAACGTTACGAAAATGGAAGAACTGAACTTAGTTGACATGTGGTTTCAACAAGATGGCGCTACATGCCACACAGCTCGCGATTCTATGGCCATTTTGAGGGAAAACTTCGGAGAACAATTCATCTCAAGAAATGGCCCGGTAAGTTGGGCACCAAGATCATGCGATTTGACGCCTTTAGACTATTTTTTGTGGGGCTACGTCAAGTCTAAAGTCTACAGAAATAAGCCAGCAACTATTCCAGTTTTGGAAGACAACATTTCCGAAGAAATTCGGGCTATTCCGGCCGAAATGCTCGAAAAAGTTGCCCAAAATTGGACTTTCCGAATGGACCACCTAAGACGCAGCCGCGGTCAACATTTAAATGAAATTATCTTCAAAAAGTAAATGTCATGGACCAATCTAACGTTTCAAATAAAGAACCGATGAGATTTTGCAAATTTTATGCGTTTTTTTTTAAAAAAAAGTTCTCAAGCTCTTAAAAAATCACCCGTTATAAAATAAAATGTAAAATATGTTAAAAACAAAGTGATTTGGGGTAAAATTATCCTTAATTGAAGTTATTAATCAGATAAAAATAAGAAAACAATTTTAGTTGTTGGCGTGGGTTCTTTCTTTTTGTAAATAAATGTTTTTACCAGTTCCGCATTTATCGTATTACTATGGTTCGAAAGGTGGGTGTTGATTGTTTCATGTGCTTTTCTTTTCATAATTTATTTTTATTTTGGAATATGTACTGTAAATACAATATTTTACAGAAATTATAATGTATACATTTGTTTTTAGTTTACCAAAATATGGAGAATTGAAAAAGCAATGGTTGAAGCCTCATCAGATGATATTTCAAGTGACGAAGAAATTTCTAAAGTAGACGAATCTAATATGTATGACGAAAATTTTTTTGGATACCCAATTATACTAAGTGGATTTTCAATTAATGTTATTGAATACATAGGGGGATTTAATTTTCCGATATTTATTTAGAAAATTGAATTGCGAGGACTCTTGCAAATTAACACAACAATGTAATTCTTATAAATCGCTAACGCTAATCAATTTAAAAAATAGGAGTGGTCTTTTAACTCCTTCGCCGTCAGTATTAAAAATTTGTAAATATTCCAAAGCAGTATTAAAACGGGAATTGGCTATTGCGGACTACAAAAACATAACGCAACGACAATCTAGTTCAAAATTGTTTAAAAAAGTAAGTTATAACGTACTTTACAACCTAATTAGTGTAAATAATTTCAATGATGAAGATCAATTTAGTCATTCCCAAAAACATTAGTTTGTTAGCTCATTCTATCATAGAAAAATACTACGATATCGATTTGTCCCAGCAAAGTTATTCTGTTCACCACCATCATTTGCCGCTATGATACCTTTAATTTGATGATGGCCGTGTAAAATATGTAGCGCATAGTTGCGTGTGTATGCATGAAGAGTAGTAATTTTTTGACGTTAAGTAAATACGAAAATTCAAATGTAAGCCTCCGTGTGCTCACATTTAGCGTTTCCACATACTGTGTTTTGTAACAAAACTCAAGCAGCATTTGCTTTTCCACACTAAACACAAGTATGGTACCTATGCATGTGTAAAATTATTTAATTTTATATTGGATGCTCGAGCAGAACGAATAGAAAAACAAAAACTAAAATTTAAAAAATCTAGTAAGTAATTAAACAAAATATAAAATTATTCACATTTGCTCAGCCGTTTATTTTGTATCAAAATTCATTTTCTTACTAATCACGTAAAAACAAAAATCAAATTACGATTTGTGATGGAATGGAACACATCTATGACTCCCTGTCGGAGTGCAAAACTCATGGACCGACCCATCTTCCATGCCAGTATAGGCTGACATGGAGCTATGCAATGTGCAGATGGTGATAAAATCGGACCTATATCCGTACGTCCTCAAATTGGCCTACACTGGCGAAAAAGTAAGGACGTAAATAAGCAAACCGCGAAAGAGTTGGGAGAGCCTTGGCTCCAGAACAGATAGCAGGGATAAATAAAAAAAAAAAAAAAAAAAAAAATAAATGTTGACGCCAAATTTTATTTTTTTTTCATTTGTGTTAGTGAGTATACATACGATGCGCTCATACTTCTTCAATTCTTTTTGAAACGTGCTGCAAAACTCCCATTTTAAAATTTTATTTATAGTTGATTGACCTCTTCAACTAAAAACAAAATTTTAAAATGGGAGGTAAGAGACAAAGAAAAAACGCATCGTGTTGCAGCCACACTGTGTGGAGCGGCATATATATTAACATTTTCTTAATTACCACACTTACTTAATTAACATTTTCTTCATTTTAATAATAGGAAATTACAATGAATTATGTTTTGTTATTTTTCTTAAAAAAATCACTTTAGTATTCGAAAAGCAAACGAACTTATTTCAAATGCGAAAGAGCCAATTAACTAATGTAAAATTTATCACAAAAATTGTTTCGAACAGAAATCGGGCACAGCCAAAATAAAAATTAAATTAATCACATTTGGTTATCACAATTTAGGTTATTCGGGTTTACTGCGGTTTAAAGGTACCAATATGGCAATACTTTTGTCCCGCTCTAGTACTTTTGTGTTCATCCAATCTCCCTTGTCAAAAAATCGAATTAGACAATCGCAAGCGAAAATAATTAATTTTTCATTAAATTTTTTCTAATTATCTATATAAAATGGCTGGAGTCGCTACTAAAGGATCAACATTAGTTGCCCGTAAGGATTTTTTTTTCTAAAACTCAGAAATTCGTAGATTAATTATGAAAATAAATTTATGTGTATTAATTTTTTAACCTAACTTGACATTACATAATCCGAAGGTATGATTTAATAATTTTTATTTCGCGTGTTGTAGAACTTATGGCACAAGCCAAGCCAAAATTGGGCGTATTCTTGAAATACGCAAAAGTTGAACTAACACCTCCAACACCCGGTGACATTCCAGCGATTCGATCTGGTATTGGCAAACTTCTTAAAGGTACCCGCACAGGAGCATGGAAAAATCTTACAGTGCGCGAGGCATGGTTAAATACTCTTATTACAGCTGAAATATTCTTCTGGTTCTATGCTGGTGAATGCATTGGAAAACGCCATTTGGTTGGGTACAAAGTGTAAATTTTAATTTCATTTCCAAAACAAGGGATCGTCATCGTCGTCTACCAACATCTTGATGAACTTATGAGAGTATAATTTATTAGAGCCATGTATAATTGAATAAAAAATATTAAATCCACAATATTATACTGTTTTAATAAAAATCAAAATATATTTTTATTTGCTGTGGTTTTCAAATTTCGTTTAGATCAGAAACAATGTTTTTTGTGTTGCATTGAGAGGCATCGAGCAACTCCAACAAATGAATCTAAGTTTATTTTGTAGAGTACATAGAAGTTGTAATAATAGTATAACAATAATAACAGAGGATACAATTTCTTACACTAAAGCTAAATACCGGATGCGATGGCCGCCAATCGAGTCATATCAATGCCTAATTTCTTCGACACATTCATTTGTGCAATGGCCGCATCCTTTAGTGAAAATATATGAATCATTTCCATTTCAGATTTCGCCAATGCAAGCGCACTATCAAATAGTTCAATAGCTCTTTCTAAATTAGCACGTTGCACTTCAATTGTGCCCAACGTTTCATAAGCGAATTCACATTTATCGTCCATGTCGATTGCTTTCTGTATAAATTCGACCGCCCTTTCTACATCTCCGTTCCACTGTAGTTGTAAAAGACCACGATGCACAAATAGGGTGGCATTTGTTGGATCAATTTGTATAGCCTTTTCAAAGAATCCATCGGCCTGTTCGAATTGCTGTTGCTCCGAAAGCACCTGTGCCATGAGACTATAACATTCGACACAATTTGGATATTTATCGATTGCAATACCGAAATTATTCATCGATTGCATCAATTGAATGTGATTTTGATTTATAACGGCAAGACGATATTCAGCGTAGCATTTGTGTACAAAAGTTAACGGTTGTTCAGGTGCCAATTCAATCGATTTTTCGAAATCGGCTAAGGCTTTATCCATTTTTTCAATTAAAACAAAAACTTGTCCGCGATGGTGGTATACATCCGCATTTCCTGGATCTACTCGTTCGGCCTCGTTAAAATCATTGAAACATTCATCATGTTTCTCGATTTGCATGTTTAGTGAGGCCCTTTTAATAAGCGCATTAGCGCGGAATTTAGGGCTGGTCTCTTTATCATTTATTATAAAATCTAAATCGGCAAGAGCATTTGGATAACGCCCACTCAACAGGTAAAAAGTACCGCGTAATAATGTGGCCTCTATTTTAAACTCACCGTCCGATGATTCAATTTCTTCTGTGCATGCCGGGACGATATCCTCATAATTTTGATTTTCCAAAGCGTATTTAGCCTTAATAAAACCTTTTCGGTTGCTTGCACCCACAATCAAGCGTTTAATTGGATCCTGAACAAACGACGCGAAATAACTTTTAACGAAATGCTGGCTCTGTAGCACAGATTTACGATTTTTCATAGCCTCATTGGCATGGATACGACCCAAATCCTTAAGTATGCGATCAGCTAGGAATAGTGCATTCTTATTCTGGAAACTTTCTAGGATACATGTGGCGGTAATGTCTTCTAAGCAATTTTCCAGCTCTTTTAATTGTTCACAAGCACGGGCACGTCTATGAAGCGCTTTTACATAACGTGGATTTAATTCTAATGCCTTCGTGCAATCGTCTTTGACCGAACTCCATTTTTTTAACAGCTCATACGCTGCAGCTCTATTTTGATAAAATGTCGACAAATCGATTGTATTTTCGATCGGACACACCTCTATGGCTTTATTATAACATTCTATCGCCTCATCATACTTCCCGGCCTTAAAATGTACATTTCCTTGGTTTTTATAATCTTGTGACTGCTCGAGAGGTGTCAGCTTTTTACCTAAGTTTGGTATACCATTTACGATCGCATCACTCGATGAATCATCAATAGAAATTGTTGATGACTGCTTCTTGGCCTTTAGCTCAGAAAATGATTTTTTTTTATCGGCACTATCAGATTCATCGGTTTGCTGTTGGTTATTTTTCCAATATAAATATCCTAGGCCAAATGCAACTGGCGCACTTAACAGTATTGCTAATTGCCATTTCGGAAATGTTGAACCTGTACTACCTGTTGACATTTTTGGAATCTAAAAATATAAACCAAAATATTTGTGATGAAGTACTACATCATTGGTCTGAACAGCTTACTAAGCTTTCGGTAATTTTGTGGTAATGTCACATATTTCCATGATCTTAATACTATATAGACAGATCAAAATTGGACAATAGATTATTTGGGGATATGATCAATCTCACTTTAGAATACGTAAACTCACTTTAAAATATTTCGTAAAAATATCACCAAATTTCATCCTGCCACAGAAAACACAACAAGCTTAATAATTAACACAAAAAATTTAAGGTTTTATCGCAAATATGACGATACCATGTCGAATACTAAAACCACAAAACAAAACTAAAGGCAAGCGGCATAAGAAAAACAAAATTTATCGACATTTTCAAAGCCAAATTGGATCGATCGATCAATAAAAAATTTCATGATGTGAAAGGGCAAATACATGATAACAGTTTCAAGTCCAAAATATCATTTATCTTACATGATGCGATCCGTTCCTAGAATTTGTATTAGAATTTAATTTTATTATGCAATTCTAACACAAAACAACTAAAGTAGATAAAAATATTTCGAAGACAAAAAAATAAATATTCTCGGGTGGTTTACGTACGGTAGTGTCATGAGGTGATAAGAAAATTTTATAATCCCACAATTTTCTATTAAATTGATAATATACGTACCTTTCGTGTTTTCTTTAATTAATTTCTGTTTAAGCAGCTCTTTATTTAAATTGTTATATTATTTATTTTTCTGTAGAATATCGTAATTTCAAGTAACATAACCTGAAATCTCCGGGTGTTTTCTGTGACAATTGGTGAAGGAGAGTAATTAATCTGATTTTGACTTATTTCATATTTAATAGGTATGCAGTCTTTGCTGTATAATAGTTTAATTTATTTCTGCAATTACAAAATACTGTATTAAAATTATTTTAAAAAATTAAAAAATAAAATTTATTCCGCACCAAAAACGAAAACAAAACTAAAAAACTTGATTTTTGATTTAATCGATAAAGAGCTTGTGCTTTAGTGTGGAAGAGCGAGTGTCGATAGGATCGAGTCCGTCAGTCTGCACGTTTTCAAATTATCAAATAAAAATCCGATATTTGACAATTGAAGCAACTACTGTCGGTTGAAATTTAGTTGAGTTTAAAGGACTAGACACACGAAGCGCGGCGCGTCAAGTTCCAAATGATCCATTCTACTTCTCCGTTTACACCAAAAGAGGCGCTGCGATTTATTTGATTAGTTTGAAGAATTTGGGGCTTTTGTTCTATTAATCTTTAATATTGGTTAATAATATGAATAACGAATGAGATATTAATGGACCACAATTGAAGTATCATTAGTTTTAGGTTATGTTGGGCAGCAATGAACGAATTTTGTTGGCCGCTTGTTGTGGGACATAATTTCGCAGTGTTTTTTTAATTTTTCTATTACATAACTAAAATTTGTAATGTTTTTCTTTATATATAATTGGTAAATATTTGTTTAAATTATGGTGTCTATAAAATAGATAAACAAATTAATGATCCATGATCCAAATGATCCATACAACCCGACGCGCATATTTGTTCACACCAACAGCCGCGCGGCGATTTTTTCGTTTTGGATAATTTGGAGTTTTGGACTTTGGTTTTTATAATCTTTAATATGGGTAAATAATATGAGTGCATACGTAAATGACGAATGAGAAATGTATGAACCGCAATTGAAGTATCATTACTTTTAGTAATATAATGTTTGTATAGGCTTGTAGCGTATATCGACAGTATCGTGAGTTGTTGGGCAAATGTAAATAAAAATACAGAAGGCTGTGCGAATTTACGAATAGTTTTGGTTTTCTTTTTTATGTTACTTTTTGTTTTTTTTGAGTCGAGATAAGTTTGTTTTTTATTAAAATCTCACCACGTAGATAGTATTCAGTCTCGTTTTGTTATAGCCTGGACAGACTGCGGATTAGTTAAACTGGTTTAGCAAAATTCGATCAAGCACCCTATGGAAAAACTTGAATTTGCTAGTAGATTTTTGAATTTTTCGTAGTGTGTCGGACTGAATTGAATTTTATTTCCTAGAGTACTTGACCAAATTTTGCTTAACCAGTTTAACTAACCTGCAGTCTGTCCAGGCTATTAAATTGATATAATTGTAATGACAACTGTGTGTACAAATAAATATCTACATGTATTATTGTGTTGAATAGAATATAGTAGGTGCATTATTATTTTTTTTTATTGTGAATCGTTTGCGTTTGAAGCAACGCAACATTGCTACATAACAATTAACGAATAATTAATGGAGTAAGATAAAACTGCATAGGATAATTCAGTGCAGCATTCGTATGGAAAGTACAATTTATTCATCGGTGACCTAAGACGGATTCAAACTTGGATCAAAAAACGTAATCAGCCTCACGGTTTCAAACTTAGCAGTAGCGTTCAAGCCTCCTCAGCTGCTTTATTCCCAAAACTCTTCGGTATGGTTTAACATATTGGAACAACTGCAAAAAAATTTCAAATACTACAACCGAAAGCACCAAATACTCACATGCCGTGAGCGCACTTGATTCGCGTCTCCATAATACGTTCGCGAATTTCATATTACGTGACAAAAACGACACTCCGTACACCACGTTTCGCGACGAGGTAATTTGCGTCCTTGGAGAGTCTAAAAAATCCAAAATTAACAATATTCTACATGGTCTCTCGCTCAGTGACAAAAACCGTCGCAACTACTAAGCGAGTTTAAACTAAACGCTGGCGGCGGCTTTGCCGAAAAACTTTACTATAGCTCTGGATGTCTCGTCTATCGCAACAGGTCCAATTAGTACTCACACCGTTTGGGAATGACGTGGATTTAAACACATTGGCCGAACGAGCCGATGCGGTTATGGAAACAATGTCGCACTCGCGAGTTAGCGCAATCGACAGCGTTTCTTCACAAGAGCAGTCCACAAGCACCACAACCAACCAAGCCTTGAACATCGAAGCATTGTTAACACGATTCCGCGATAACATTATATACGAAGTCAGTCAGTTAGTTGCGACCAGCAATAGTCAATCAAGTAATGCACGATCACGTTCGCAGTCAAGTTCCAACCGACAGCATACACACAACTCGAGACGAATTCGTCATCGAAGACGTTTCGACGCCTATACTCGGTGCCGATTTCTTAAGGCGCACAGGTCTCGTAGTGGACATAAGTAGACGGAAGATCATCGATCTGTTGACTTTACTGTCTGTTACAGGTCTACAGGCAGCGCAAAGTTTGTCATACATTAATCAGACTACAATCCCTACACAAATTCAAAACTTTCTTAAACTATTTCCGGAAATCACAAGTCGCTCATTAAGCAGCACGGCTATCAAGCATAACGTCACGCATCGGCTAGAAACCACTGGTCAGCCAATCTCTGCAAAAACACATCGCTTAGCACCGGGTAAACTTCAAATCGCAAAAGTCGAATTCAATAACATGATGGCGCAAGGTATTTGTCGCCCGAGCAGCAGTCCGTGGTCGAGCCCTCTTCACCTTGTATTAAAAAATAATGGAGACTGGAGACCATGTGGTGATTACCGAGCGTTAAACCGAGTTACGATTCCCGACAGATACCCAATACCAAACTTACAGGACTTTTCATACCAACTCGCGAGTTGTTCACTTTTCTCGACTATCGACCTTGTTCAAGCGTACCACCAAATCCCGATCGAACCATCACACGCACCCAAGACGGCTATCTCAACACCTTTTGGTCTTTTCGAATTTACCAAAATGACTTTCGCGCTAAGGAATGCAGCGCAGACTTTTCAAAGACTGATGCATTTTGTATTATTCGGCCTCAAGTTCTGCTTCGAATCTGAGTCTTTCGAAAATCATCTTAAGCACCTCAAGATTGTTTTTCAAACATTATCAGAACATGGTTTGATCATTAATTCCGACAAATGCATCTTTGCATTACCCGAAATTAAATTTCTTGATCACTTAATAAACGAACAAGGCATTCTTCCACTTCCAGATAAAGTTCATATCCCGCAAAAATCATTTAAAATCCTATTGCATAATTTTATAAAATTAGATTTTTGTATTCTATTATACAACAATATATATTATAAAAGTAATTATATTGAACGCTTGATAATTATACAAATTTATATTCTATTCATTATTATACAAGAATAAAGAAATTCGGAATGTAGAAAATATATTTTGACATCTAAACGAAAAATTTGCTTTATAATTTAAATAATGCAAATTTTTTTCTGATTTATTTTTGCCAAGCGTTGTTTTATCCAATGGAATTGTTGTTGTAACGTTGTCAAGAAAATAGGCCACTTACCAGCAAAAAAGTTGGTTCAATTTAGGATAAAATATATGGGATTGTTGCAAATTTACCAAAGTAAGACACTTTATTTTGTCTACTCTTCATGCATAGACACAAACTTTACTTTACCCACCCTCATTTACGAAATATAAATAAATAAAGCCATAAAAAGCTTAACAAAGAGAATTTCCATAACAATTTCCACCAACCGTTGATTTTTTGCCTTCGACTTACTTGGCGGTGTATATACGCAGTGACCGTACAAATCTTCGATAATTTGGGTAAAAAATATATCGATAAGTACTCTTCCATAATACAAAAAAACTTATTGTTATCTGTCATATGACAGCCAAAGCCCAAAAGAAAAATTTACTCAAACAATAAAATCAAACCAAAAGAGTGTTTTTTTGTGTGTTTCAAATTAAGTTCTACAATTTTTTTGAACATCTCATAAAATTCCATTAAATTTACAATCATCCATAAATTAAATTAAAATTTTTTATTTTTAAATAATAAAAAACTAATTTTTACGTACGATGGCACCAAAAGGTTCGATTAAACCACAAGTAAAGGCGCATCAGGGAGGAGTTTACAAGGATAAAAGTAAACCGGCTGATGTTCGTTCGAGTAATATAAATGCAGCCAAAGGTAAGAAATATAAATAAGCCGTCGTTTTGGGGTCTGAATTTGTGAAATGTTAGTTATTTTATAAATTTACCCAAAGTTTTATTCATTGAGAAAATTCTAGAAGCTCGTTTATTTTCATAAACATAACCTAACTTTATATTTATCTTTGTTCACCTGCAGCTGTTTCAGATGCTATCCGTACCAGTTTGGGGCCCCGTGGTATGGATAAAATGGTACATGTTTATGATTATATGAAGTAAAAATGATGTGTTTAAGTGAAAATTTTTATTTAAGATACAATCGGGAAGCGGAGAAGTTACGATCACCAATGACGGAGCAACCATTTTAAAACAAATGAACGTGACTCATCCCGCTGCTAAGATGTTGGTTGAATTATCGCGTGCCCAAGATATCGAGGCTGGTGATGGTACAACTTCGGTTGTTGTTATTGCAGGGGCTCTTTTGGAAGCTGCTGACAAATTGCTTGCCATTGGAATTCATCCTACTGCTATATCAGATGCATTCCAAAAGGCGGCCAAGAAGGCGGTATCTATTTTAACCGAAATGTCTTCAACAATCGATTTAAGTGATCGTGACTTTTTAATAAAAAGTGCATCTACATCGTTGAATTCAAAAGTTGTGTCACAGCAAAGTAGTGTATTGGCGCCATTAGCTGTCGATGCGGTACTTAAAGTTACAGAACCAGGAAACGAGTTAAAAGTAGATTTGAGTAATATAAAAATTATTCGTAGCTTGGGCGGTACTACTGAAGATACAGAATTAATCGATGGTTTGGTATTTACACAGAGAGCATCCGGTGTCAATGGACCAAAGAGAATTGAAAAAGCAAAAATAGGTTTAGTCCAGTTTTGTATATCCCCACCAAAAACAGATATGGACCACAGTGTTATAGTCTCAGATTATGCAGCTATGGATCGTGTACTCAAAGAAGAACGTGCCTACATTTTAAACATTGTTAAACAAATTAAAAAGAGTGGTTGCAATGTACTTCTTGTGCAGAAATCGATTTTACGAGATGCTGTGTCAGATTTGGCCCATCACTTTTTGGACAAAATCAAAGTTCTTGTAGTTAAGGATATCGAACGAGAAGATATTGAATTTGTATGCAAAACATTAGGATGCCGTCCAATTGCATCTCTCGATCATTTTGTTGCTGAAAGTTTAGTATCTGCTGATTTAGTGGAAGAAGTTTCCAGTGGAAGCAATAAATTTATTAAAATTACTGGAATTCAAAATCAAGGTCGTACTGTTTCGGTGGTAGTACGCGGATCAAATAAATTGGTATTGGAAGAAGCTGATAGATCATTACATGATGCTCTTTGTGTTATTCGTTGCTTGGTAAGAAATCGTGCATATATTGCAGGCGGTGGTGCACCCGAAATTGAAATGGCTCTTCAACTAGCAGCTTATTCACAAACATTACATGGTGTCGATGCTTATTGTTTCAGAGCGTATGCGAATGCTTTAGAAGTAATTCCAAGTACGTTGGCTGAGAACGCTGGTTTAAATCCAATTGCAACGGTGACTGAACTAAGAAATAAACATGCACAAGGAGAACGTAACGCCGGTATTAATGTTCGTAAAGGTGCTATCACTGATATCTTAGCCGAGAATGTAGTGCAGCCATTGCTCGTCTCCATATCGGCCATCACATTAGCATCAGAAACAGTGCGATCAATTCTTAAAATCGATGATATTATCATGACGATGACCTAGGTTTTCTCGAATCTTTAAAAAGTATTTTCTTTATTAATTTAACTAACTGCTTAGTTCATGTTATACTTTAAAATCAATGCACTTTGATGTAAACAAGTTCTAGGCATTCTGGAATTTGAATTGTAACCTTTAATTTAATAAAACACAAAATAATTGTAATAGACCTATTTTATTTTACAAAATTACATTGGTGCCCCATATGCGTCGGGCATACGTTCAATTGCGTACTTATGTTTAGCTACATACATAATTGGTACTCCCGGAATTTTACGTACTCTATTCTTTAGATCTTTATCATTCGACGCCACAATATAGCACTTGTGTTGCAACACTCGATTTATTATACAATCATCGGCATAAGTCCCTTTGTGTAGACAAGGTAGTCTCTCAAATCTGGGATCTTTAATAATTCTTAACGCGACTTTGTATTTGTGCCCCATTTTCTCTAACTCGGCTAAAACACAATCGGTTACATACGGTGTACACTTGGCATACAAACAATCCATCATATTCTGGATAATATCCAATTTGCCTTGTATACTAAAATTTATGAAATTTGTATCCAACAGAACGTGGTAAGGAGGTCCTAGCTGTGTATTATACTGGAAGAATAGTGCTGAGCTCATTTGCGGTGCATTATGTATTTTAATCGTATATGGATCCTCTTTCTTTTTCTTCTTTTCCAAGCGATCTTTAGCCTTCAGTCGATTATCCGTATGCTTAATGGTACGTTTCAATTGGGCCAATCTTTGATTAGCTAATTTTTTGCCCTGGGCTGTTTTACCCTAAAAAAAAAAAATAATATTTGGGTTTAAATTTTATTTATAATTTTAAAAATATTAGCTTATATATTTTATTATTTACCATATTGCGATTGTATTTTTATAAAACACGCGTTTGACAAAACGTCAAACTAATAAAAACAAACAGCGAATTGAAGAAGTGCGGCGATTTAATATTTGATTGTTGTGACATCTAGGAATTATGACGAGAACTGTTTATTAAGTTTGTTTTAACCTTGTACTACATGTTGTCTTTAGTTGGGTTAAATTGCGAATCAAATTGGCTACAGGTCTTCTGCGAGAAAGTTTAGCTTCACGTAGTTCCTACCCTCAATTTTGACCAAAAATGAAGGAAAATGTTTTTGTTGATTGAAAGTTACATTTTCACGTTTCGTGATACAGCAATACTACCGAACGGGAACACCTTTTAGTATCGCTCCAAACCAAATTTGCGGATGTTTTTAGAACTATTGGAAACCCGCTGTTTATATATAATTAGTCGTTGTAAAAAATAATTTTGAAATATGAAATATCGAACGGGGATATCTTGTGTTTCAGTTACGCAACTAATTATTTATTATTTATGTTTAATTTTGTATTAATTTTGATTTTAGAAGATGTTTCGAAATAGATTGGAGAGCGTTAAAAATTTGCAACGGCCATTTAGTTCTTATTCTGTATGGCCCAACAAACATTATCAGTGTATAGCTTTTTATAACATGTACAGTTGAGAAATGGAAACGAGTAGGTAGGTGTATGATTGTGTCATGGATTTCCGATTAAGTTATGAAATTGATTACGGTAAAAAATGTTTAATTAATTATATTTTACTTATTAAATTTACAATTTATCGGTCACGATACGAAAAGAAAACGTAAAAGTAAGGAAATTCGAGGGCTGCTTAAAAAAGAAGGCATCTGCTCGGAAAGGACGGTTGGCAAGCCTATAAGTGACATGTGTTGCACTTTAATTTAGCTATATACTCTTTAAACTGCGTGAACTGGAATGTGGTTTCATGATCTGAAACTATTTTCTTATGAATTCCGAAAAGTGAGAAATATTTCTTTTTTTATAATTAAAAAAATAGTAACATTTAAATTATTACACGATACCCTTCAGATTACATTGACAAACTATTATTTAAAGGTAAACGTCATTTAGTTAAAATAAAATCCTTAAAACGAGTTGGTAGTTTCATTTCCTGTCCAAGTCGTCTTGACTTACAGATGATCTTGTGGTGACTGCTTAATGGCCAGCGGTCTTGTTTGTGCAGCGACGTTGATTGAATATTTTCATCTATTGTTTTTCCCTCCGCGCTTCTACTAAAATATAAACTGTTGGTAGATAAGCAGCTTGAAGATGTCAATCTCGGAACCGTACGTTGTTCCGTAGAAATGTGTAGTTTAATGTTCACACGGTCTCGATGATAAGCTGACTTATTAACATTAACAATGAAATGAACGATCGGTCCGAAAGCTTTTGTTGTATTGTTCACAACTTATCTTCTGTTGGGTGTATTTGTACTACGACCGGCTGCTCTACTGCAAGAAGTGGCAACTTTCGTGCTTTCTTATCATAATGATATTTATTTATTCTACGTTTTATTATTTGATCCGAAACATTTTGTATAACTTCCGGCTGCATATTATTTATGGTTATTGGAATTCCCGTACGTGTTTTTCTCGAAAAATTTGGCACTTCGTGCGTTTGGCTTTGCGGTTTCTGTTGTGCATTGGAATAATTGACACATGTGTAACAATCTTTTACTTTATCCCTTATTTCTGAAGTCATTCCAGGCCAGAAAATATTTTGTTTCCCCTAATTTGATTCCATTATGACACTTGAACCTTTTCAATCATTAATTTACGAATATTGTACGGATCATTACTTTATCGTTCCTAAATATCAGTCCGTTTTCCGTCGAAAGCTCGTGTTTGAACATATGTTGATACAATTTTATGTCGTTGGTTGTTAATTAATGGAATTAATTTTTGATAGCTTATATCTTTTAAAGTTTTTTCACGAATGTGTTTGATACGTTCATTAGTGAACATAGATTGTAAATTATTTTGAACTCAGAACTGTATGTTATCAGTTTTCAAGCTTAACATGCGTTTGAAGACAACAGCGGCAGATGACTGTGCTTTATAATTTGGAACACAATAGATACTTTTTGACTTCCGATTCGGTATGGAATGTGTACCTTTCCAATTGGAGGTATAGGATTTCCATTGAAGTCAGCCAGTCCTTTTTGTGCAGCAAAGGTTAAAATCCATTTCTAGCATTTCTTATAATTTTATAAAATTGAATTAAATTGGTTTAATGAAAACACTTGTAAATTTCCTTAGAGTGTCAATTAATTTCTTCTTTAGTTCCTTTTTACAACTAATCTTAGTAGAGTATAACTACTTTTACATTAGTTGTAAAAGGAATTGTAGAAGAAATTAAGTTCGAAATCGTAATTTTCAAGGGCCTTCATAAAAAAATAAATAAAACCAATTTAATTCAACCAGTCCTTGTTGAGCTGCACGAATCTTTGGATTGGGATGATTCATAAGCTCCAAATATTGATGCCAGTCCATTATACATGCATTAGATCCTGCGTCTAATATGCATTCAAAATTTTTCCAGATTGAATTCTATCATATTGGATGATGTCTTAATTTCATATATTGGTACAGCTTCGTTACATCAGAAATGGATTGTCTTTCCTCAACATGGCGGTCAATTTGGTTGTCTATATATTTGGATCGATGACTTGCCGATTTCTTATTAGATTCGTTATTTGTCCGTCTACAGCACGCTTCAAAGTGGTGCTTGTATTTACAAATATTACATCTATGATCCAAATCGACATTTTATCAAACACTTAATTGACACTTTCTTTTTTGTGTTTGAAATTTTACTCTTTTCCACTAAGGTTTTCTTGACATAACTAATTCTAATGCCGACTACAATTCGATTTTTCAGCAACTCGTCTGACATATTCACTGGATAATCATACAACTTAATGAGTCTGTTTATATGTTTAAAGTACGTATCGAAACTTACGTATTGCTGGCAAACACTTTCGTATTGCTGTCAAAGATGTATTGCTTGACGAGAGCATATCGTCAAGAAAAGTTTTGAATTACGAGTAAGATCTGAATAAAGGTTTAAAAAGTGTCCACTGTTAAAAGTTTAGTGTGTATTAATCAATTAGTTCATTTATTATCCAAAGTCCCGCAGGGGTTTCTGAGTTCACACAACCAGGGCTGGACCACGTGGTCTAGGGGCTCCGGTAAGTTTGTGTTCTAAAATTTAAATTTTTTATAATAATTCCACGGAACTGAGTTTAGGAAAAGAGGTAATATCAAATGAGTGACATGCTCTAATCTGAGGGGAACGCCTCCTGGAGTTTCTACGCCATTCATCCAATCGGATTATAATTTTGGATAGGTATTTTATGTCAAATAAAATAATTTGTAATGTTGTTGGAGTCGGCCTCCTGGCTGCAGCTGTCCCCACACAATTTTTTGACAAAACTGTCTGTTTGTTCCGAAAGGGCGCTTCAGCCACTCAAATGATCGTCATGAACAAGGTCAACATTTGTGCTAAAACTTCATTTTTATTAAAATGTTTTCACGGAAACGAGCTTAGGAAAGGGACTACTTTCACTGGATCAAGGGGACCATTATTTTGAGTTTCCACACCTTTCATACACTCGGATTCAAATTTTGCGAAGAGATTTTATACCAAAACGAGCAGGTCTTCATAATATTTTAAAACTGGTTTATCCCTGGGTCTGCATGTCCAAAATGTCTGCATTATAAGGCGTTGAAATTCAGCGGTAAGACTCCTGGATTGTGATGCGCAGGTGGAAAGTGAAATTATTACAATCGGTCTCGCCACCAGATCCATTTCGCACATTGGTTTCTGGAACAGGAAGTGATTCTACCCTTTTCCTGTGAAACATCCATAAATACAACAGTTGCTTCTAAATGACGTCGCTTGGCGCAACGCATATTGTACGGGACAATTTCATGCCCACTTTCATGATAATAACAACACAATTCTCTTCCACATCATTCGCCGTTGCATCAGAAAACACATTGAAACCATTTAACACAGTCAATTTCACATCACCATTGCAGATTCAAGGGCAAATCAAATGGTATGTATACTCGTATATATATATATATATATATATATATATATATATATATATATATATATATATATATATATATATATATATATATATATATACAAATTTATTACATGAGCAATTCGGATGCTGAAGTTAAACAGTGTTGTGTTCACAATTCGACAACGAAGCGAGAGATTGCTGGAGAATTGCAAACCCTTCTTCATCAGAACATCGAATTGATGAAATTGTTCAAAATTGCATTGGATCGGATGCCATCCGAAGCCAAAACATCGCCATCAGGGCTAACAAAATGACGACGAGTGAACACGCAAGAAGATTCAATTCGCCAACAATCGACGAAGTGGCTGTTGTTATTGTTGGAGACAATTTGCAATTTAGAGATATCGTGCTTCATCGTCAGAACAATGGATTGAAACGCGTGTCCGAAACGCACAGGGTTTACGATACGCTATAATATCCACTGATCTTTTGGTAGAGGAGGAGACTGAACGACTGTCATATATTCGTTTGAACCAAAAGCAGCTCTGATCTGAAAAATACATCCATCTCCGCGATGCAATTAATGCCGATGGCGATGCAAACATCGTGGGAAGAATTACCGGAATTTTACCGGTCACATACATCGAAAGCCCCCACCACATGCACGAGTACTTGCAAGATGCGATATCGCATGTTACCCAATATGACCGCCCAGACCTATTCATAACATTCATCTGTAACCCTCAAATCCTCAATGGATCGAAATCAAGAAGGAACAGCTACCCAGCCAAACATCAGTTGACAGACAAGACATTGCTGCCAGAGTTTTTAAACAAAAATTAAAATCTCTGATGGATTTCATCATAAAGCACCGGATGTATGACCAAGTTCATTGTTGGATGTACTCCGTTGAATGGCAAAAAGTGGTCTGCCTCATACACACATTTTGGTTTGGTACGATCAAAAAATCAGACAGGGTAAAATCGTTTTCATCATTCCAGCCGAAATCCCCAATGAAGCTGTTCCGAAATTGCATGCAGTGCGGTGACTAAAAATATGATCCATTGACCTTGCGGAGTTTTCAACAACGACAAGAAGACAACGAAGTGATAACCGAGATACCTGGTTGCCAACACCATCACAAGCAATGACGGATATCCATTATATCGTGGGCGATGAGTTGTGAACAATGGGCGATCTACAGTTGTGAAGGTCAAAGGGCAAGATGTAGTTGTGGATAATAGGTGGATTGTGCCATATTCGCCGATATCGTCCAAGGCTTTTCAGGCTCACATCAATGTGGAATACAGTAACACCGTCAAATCGACGAAATACATAAGCAAATATGTGAGCAAATGCAGCGATATGGCTGATTTCGGTGTGACAAATGCAAACGACGAAGTATTTCAGTTACAGATGGGTCGCTATGTGAGCAGCAACGAGGCGATTTGGATCATATTTTCCTTTGCGGTCCACGAAAGACACCATATAGTTGTACATTTTGCAGTGAATCTGGAAAACGGGCAACGAGTGTATTTTAATCCAGAGAACGGAGCGGGTAGAGCGGCACGACCGCCGTCCACTTCGTTGACAAGCTTCTTCTCGATTTGTCAAGCAGATAATTTTACTCCCACCTTGCTGTATACTTAAATGCGACGCTACTATACATGAAACGCACCATCGAAATCGATTCAGCATCTATACACTCTGCAACCAAATAACGACGTATGTTACTATCTTCGATTGTTGTTGGTGAATGTTCGTGGTCCGATGTCGTTTCAACAACTGAGAACCGTTAATGGGCATAAGTGTGCGATTTACCGTGAGGCGTATCAACTCTTACAGTTGCTCGAGAACGGTTCGCATTGGGACAATACGCTCAAAGATTCCGTTATATCTTCAACAACGCATCAAATTCGCGTGAAATATAAGGACGATATGTCTGAGGATGTTTTGCATCGTGTGCGTTGCCAAACTTCAAATCTGACTTTGCAATTGTCAGCAGAAATGCACAATGAGCCATTTATTATGGTAAACGACAATGTTATGGACATGTGTGTTGATGGCGAATAAAATGTTGTCGTATTTGGGCATGATATCACCTAATCGTTCAATGCCCGATGCATTCAAGCACAAATTACAAAGAGAACAACAATACTACATTAAAGCATTAGTAGAAGCAGTTCGTACAAATCTTCTGCAATTGAATTAACAGCAAACGACTGCATACGATTCTTTGATAGATGTTGCGAACGATGAAACTGGTGGCATTTACTTCCTGGTTGCTCCCGGAGCATGAAGTTGCCTTGGCATTAGGTTCATCTGGAATAGCATCGACTTTGTTAGAAGGCAGACGAACTGCACATTATATACACAGCAATAGCCACTGAACAATTAAACCAACGTGACACCAAGCAACATCGCCAAAAACAGCACAATGCCAAAGATTCTACAGTGATGCAAATTGATCGTTTGGGACGAAGGCACGATGGCCCACAAAAGGTCACTGGAGGCGCTGGACAGAACGTTGAAAGATCTGCGTGGCAGTCAAAATATTTGTGGTGGAACCATGATTCTGTTATCCGGTGATTTTCGTATCAGATTATTCCTGTTATTCCACGTTCAGCTGCAGCTGACGAACTAACCGCGTGCTTGAAATCATCAAATTTGTGGCGATATGTGAAGACCCTCCGATTGACGGACGACTAACATGCGAGTGTTTTTCTAACAATATCGAACTGCAGAAGTGTTTTCTAAGCAACTATTGAACATTGGTAATAAGAAAATCGCAGTTGACGTTTCGATCGGATTCATCACATTGTACACTGATTTCTGCTAGTTGACCGACTCGACGACAGAGCTTATTCGACGTGTTTTTCCGAGACAGTTGTTTTCTTTCAAATCGGTAGACACAGTTATCAACCAGGATGAAGTAGTATCTCACAGAATTCTTGAATTCGTTGGAATTGCCTGGATTACACCCTCACGATTTGCAATTGAAAGTAGGCTCAGTTATCATCATGTTGCGTAACATTAATCAACCTCGACTGTGCAATGGAATGAGACTGGCTGTGAAAAAGCTTATGAATATCATCATCAAGGCGATGATTATCAAGGGAAAGTACAAAGGAGAGGATGTTTTGATTCCGCGCATTCCGATGATTCCAACGGACTTGCAATCCGAGTTTTATCGGATTCAACTTCCCATGTGTCTGGTATTCGCAATGACCGTTAACAAATCACAAAGCTAGTCGTTGGGAGTTTGCATGTATGTACACCTGTACCGCGTAACAAAACGAAAAACGTAGTTTACCACAACACCATTGAATGTTAACCTCATTTTTTCCATGTAAATATTGCCATTGTCATTTGAATTACGAGCGAGTTTCATTTAATCACCAAACGAAACTCAAACCGTACATAGTGCTGCCAATATTGCTGATATCAATGAATTGAAGTTGGAACGTTGTTTGGGAGTCATAATCGCTTATGAAGAATTACAATGAAATCAGTTTCAGGTGGTACGAAGTTCACCGGGTCATCTAGTTAACAATATGTTATAATTTTATTTTTGATAGGGTCCTATCGAAGTGCAGTTGAATTAATAATAATTAATTGAACTGTTACATATTTTGTACAAACAACAGAACAACTACAAATCGCACAACGAGTAAGCCCCATAGTTTTCGTTTGAAAGCTATGAACTTTTGATTCAAACAATTCTCGTGATGAATTAAAGTCAAAATTAGTCTATGCCATGTTATTGCATTCCAAACGAAACAGGATGTGGTGCTAGTAAAGGCCTGTAAATCTTATGCATAGTAAGAAAAGAAGTTACTGATATTGCCCTCGTAACAACTTAGCAAGCAGTAATATGTAGAGCGTCTAGTTTAACTACCGAAACAATTAAAGCAATTGAAGGGCCGAGTGATTTGTAGATAACGGATAACTGCTTGCTATAAATTCCATATTTATTTCAAGTAATTACGTATTTCTGAATGATCTCAAACTTCAGCAACTTCAAACCCAACTATCCGCTGTATCTGCTACATCGTTACAGCTTCCTATCCTCAAATTAATTTTTATGTTCCGAATGAATCTTTTGTCATCAGCGAAAACAGTTCCATCCATATACATACTCATATTAAGGATTATTTATTAGGCGACTTGGTTAACAACATACTCGTAGCATAATTTCTTGCCATTGACAAAATATGGTATACTCGTATATACATGCTCGCACATAGTTAGTGGTAGAACGTCGAGTGAAATTAAAAGGCGGGTATTTTTGTAATTTTTCGAATTATATTCAGACAACTTTAATATTTAATGTGGGAATATGCGTATTTTTATTGTTATTTCTTATGGGATTTTCTTTGCACACACACACATATATACTCACCCAATATTGCTTTTCTTATATACAGATCAATTTAATTTAATTTAGTCTTTTACTCATTTATCGTCTTTATATTTTTTGCGTATCCACATTTCGTTATGTGGTTTAATATCAACGTTGGAAATTATTTCGATTTTAGGATTAATGAACTATTATTATTTAACATGCTAATTATAGAGTGGCAATGGCTTAATATTATTTAGTTATAGGATATTTAAGTGGTGTGTGAAATGAGAATGATCTGGCTGCGGGTATATGATATTTGGAGAAATCGCATGTAAGTAGCTTGATTATATGGCGTGGCATTAAAATAGCTACTTATGTCGTCTATACGTCTAATAGACTAATTTATTATATAGATATTTTTTAGACTATATGAAAACATGGATTATTCTGTAATGGGCAATACCCGGCTTTAATGATGAATTAAAGCGATTTGATTTAAACCAAAACATACTTCCTATGTTGAAACTTCTATTAATCGTAAATGGCATGTAATTAAAATCCAACTTACTTTTCATCAGATAATTAAAATTTTTATACATCGCCACCATTTATTGTAACTCAACGCGGTTTGCTTTTGTCCAACACGCTTATGACAGCTTCTGTATAAAATGAAATCGCAGGGTTTTCCTTGGGTTACTGGCATGTTTGACTATTGAAACGATTTATTATTCAAAACTTTATCTGCGTTTTAAAATAATACGATATTTTATAAAAAACAATATTTACAATATTGAGGGAAGAAGAACCAGCATTTAATAAAATGGTGCACACGACCACAAAGGTGACCTAGTGGAAACCTTAAAAATTGATTAGTAAAACCAAAAACCCGGAACTTTATTAAAAGAAGACGTCCATTAATCCAGTTATTTGATCCAGGTTTTCTCTAATTTTGACTTGTAATCAGGAAAGCACCTTGTCCAATGTCCAAATTTGTCAAAATTTCTTTATTATTTCCATATGTTTCCAATTCAATATGCCATGAAATGAATGGAATATTATTCATTTTGTTTATTCTGCAGTACCTGCATAGTTTACAACATTACAATCTATCTGTTATATAATTTAAACTTGCCTGGGCAAATTTTACACCCATTCAAAAAAATTCGTTTGATATGGCAATTTTTCCCTTAGTAGAAAATTCAAGAATACTGTTCGGGCGTTTAATGTGAATTCGTATTGGATTTTGGAAACAAAACACAAGCATTTTAAATTATAAATTGTGTTTACACCGACATCTATAACTTCTTAAACAAATCACTATTTCACATTTCACACTTCACACTATTCCACAGTTCACTGTTATGTGTCTGCATGGCACTTTGCTCACGCTTGTACTTGTCCGTCGCTGATCGATATTATATGCAATTGTAAATCACTTGTATGTAGTTGAGTTCGTGAACATTGCACGTCAACAATCCCTCTGGTTTGCAGATTAACGTCGTTGTTAATTTCAGTATTTTCCATAATGACAATCGCTGCCGATTACAAATGATTTCGTCAT
Organism: Nephrotoma guestfalica; assembly: GCA_963691935.1. Classification (NCBI taxonomy): domain Eukaryota; kingdom Metazoa; phylum Arthropoda; class Insecta; order Diptera; family Tipulidae; genus Nephrotoma; species Nephrotoma guestfalica. The sequence goes on along the minus strand of OY829913.1, from coordinate 52,355,047 downwards.
TTCCATAATTGATCCGGTAACACAGTCGCATTTTTAGAATAATAATTGCTCAATAAAATTATTGCCTCGGTTTGGACTCAAATCTGAAAACATAGCGATGGTGACACTTAGTATGGTATACCTTAACCACACCACCTGATATACCTTAGAACTACTCCCATTTACCTTTTCTTTTCCTGGAATTGTACAGCCACACTCACAACAAAATTCACTTCGTTGAAAATCGGTTAATCTCCCACGCTTTTCGTGTTGCCTTGTGGATTTATCTTTGGCGCTCGTGATATTGCACTCTTCTGCAGATCGATCGTAATGCATTCTTCGTCGAAGATTTTCTACGTTGCATTGTCGGCCTCTTCCTGCATAGCTATCCGTTGATTGGACTTGCCTTTTAGGACGCTCTTCTATGCCAGCTCATCCTGTTCCTGACCCTCACTTTTCGTTGTCACATTCCAGTACTCTTCCTTCTTAACTTTAATTCGAGACACCATAGCATATTTCTCTGTCGCAGCCTTCTGGATGTCTTTCTCTTCAGCGATTATATCCACTGCCGGACTCACAATTAACAATCGTGCTGGAATGTTCTGCTGAGCTACCCCTATGGATCTTTCCTCTTCTTGTCAATTTTCATGTTGCGTTCCTTGGGAATCAGGGTGCCTTATATCGGACGTAGTGATCTAACTTCCTGTACCTGATGCATCTCATTATATATTTACTCATTATATTTTTATTTTTTTTAGTGTGGCGTTAGTTGTCTTAATTTTTCTCTTACTATCGCCTTTATTTACTTGTGTAACTTTACTGATTCAGTTGCTAAATTGCTTCACATTCTAAATCCAATGCCAATACTTTATTCATGGATTTGCCTCTGCTGTTGGTTCTCAAATAAAGTTTCAGATGGTCGTCCTTGACTGCACTGAAAACGCGCCCATTGCTAGCTCATTTATCTAAAGCTTAATGCGCCAAATTCGTTACCTCTCTTGCTAAGTCTTGCAGGCCTCTCCATTGTTTTGCAGTTGTATCTGACCCATATCATAGTTCCAACTCCGTATAACAACTCCAATATTGGTGCTTTGATCTGCTTCCCTGCTTCTCCACAATTGTGATGTACTTCCGCTAAGAACTTTAAAATTGTGAAATGGGATCTAGCCATGGAATGTCGCAGGCTTTAAAATCCTTCTTGAGCTTCTGACAACTGGTTCTGTTAAAAACGTTATATTTAGAGGGCCTTCACTTGCTTATTTTAATTTTCAATTCTATCAGCGTTTTCCTCAAGGGACTTTATTTTTCCTCTAAGCTCTTTAATTTGAAGATATTGGATATGCTGAATCTGGTCAGGCTTTCCATTTTGTACGTTCTGCTATTTTCGCAGGTCAGTAAGCTGGCAGCCTTCCTCCATTTGTATTTCTGCTAACAGGGCGCTAGCTCAGCTTGCTGGTTTAACTTGACGCGTTGTTGATCAAACGTGGCATCCCATTTCATTTGAAGTAACAGCGCCTTCATGAATATCGCCAATGTACGAGGTAGGTTTCTGTTCTCCACTGCCCCAGTAAACTCAATTTTTACTTTCTCTTCGGAAAGACAGTTTTTTTGCTCGTCATTTGGAAATAATTGGTGTTATTCTTGATGACCCTGGCATCGGGGAAGGTTGTCATTAGTTTTTCATAGTCCTCTGCAACACCGATAGAAGCACGTTTTTGATGCATTCGGTTGAAATTCCAAGACTCTGAAACTTATCCCTTAATTACAAGGATGAATAGGGGTTGATGGTTAATGATTGCTAGTATTTGCCAAATCCCACTTCTGACTCCAAATGTTACAAATTTCAGGCGTGCAATACAAATTCGTAATTGATTTTACAAATAAAACATTCAGCGTTTAAAGTTACAAATTGTTTTTACACCAACACCTATAACTTCTTCAACAACTTATATACTTGTCTATTGCCAATTTTCAACTTCGGACATGAGTAATTTTACGATCTGGACCAATAACATGTCATTATTAGAAATTTGGGCAAGGTTCCATTATAAAGGCAGGATAGGTCTCTCGATCCCAGCGTTCGGATTTTTTTTACAAACCACATTGTTAGATAAATTCCGCATATAGTGGAACCTTACCCAAATTTCTAATAATGACTTGTTATTGGCCCAGTTTGTAAAATAACTAATGTTTGAAGTGCAAAATTGTTAATAACAAATTTTTAAATTGATACTTTGAATCTTTGAAACTTTAAAACTTTGAAACTTTGAAATTTTGAAACTTTGACACTTTGGAACTTTTAAAGTTTGAAAGTTAGAAAGTTTGAAATTTTGAAACTTTGACATTTTGAAACATTGAAACTTTGAAGCTTTGAAACTTTGAAACTTTGAAACTTTGACACTTTGGAACTTTTAAAGTTTCAAAGTTTGAAAGTTAGAAAGTTTGAAAGTTCGAAAGTTTGAAAGTTTGAAAGTTTGAAATTTTGAAACATGAAACTTTGAAACTTAGAAATTTAGAATTTTTAGAACTTTGACATTTTGAAACTTTGAAATTTTGAAGCTTTGACACTTTGAAACTTTTAAAGTTTGAAAGTTTGAAAGTTCGAAAGTTTGAAAGTTTGAAAGTTTGAAATTTTGAAACATGAAACTTTGAAACTTTGAAATTTTGAATTTTTAAAACTTTGAAATTTTGAAAACTTGAAACTTTGAAACTGAAACTTTGAAAGTTTGAAACTTTGAAACTTTGAAAGTTTGAAAGTTTGACAGTTTGAAAGTTTAAAAGTTTGAAATTTTCTAATTTTGAAAGTTTGAAGAATCAATTTCGAAAAAACCTAGAAAAAAATTAAAATTGGACGAGAAAAGCGGTGGACGAATGAAGTAATAATTTTCATTAAAGCTATTTTGCTTTAATGAAAATTATTACTTCATTCGTCTACCGCTTTTCTCGCCCAATTTTAATTTTTTTCTAGGTTTTTTCGAAATTGATTCTTTCTGAAACGGTTTTTTTCGGGCAAGTGGGAAACTCAAAGTTACAGAACATTTTATTAATTTAGTTTCGAAATTTTTAAATTTATTGTAATTTACATTTGGATCAACTGTCAGATTTTTGGTGTAGTTTGATTAATTGGAGGTGATGTTGGAACTAGGACTATCGAGTTTTCGACTACAAACAATTTTTTTCGGCTGGGATAGCAAAGGCATTATCTGCATTAACATTTTTCGGCTGGAATCTTTCGGCTGACTTTAACAGTATGTCATTTTCCACTTCTTGGGAACAATTCCTTATTTCAATGTTTCATTGAGAAGAAGGCAAAGAGGAATTACCAAATGTTTGTAGTTTTCTAATAATGAGGCTGGTATACCTGCTCCTTTGGTCTCTAAACTAAAGCCTGGTTGATATTTTTCACCACAATTTATGGAGTTTGTATGAATTGTTTATGTTGGTGCTATCACTTGGTTTTATGTATGTGTCGAATCTTCTGGCTAGATAAAATATTTTTTTCCGTTTCTTGATAGTTGGTACTGATTTAGTAATATCGATATGAGTACATCTCCGCGGGATTTTTCTTGCTTGTCAGTGGCGTGTAGCTACATTTATATACCACATACTGGGTTGGAACGAATTCCGAGTAGGAATGTAAACCTGTACTGCATTTGAAGATAATCTGTTTACATTTGAACCGCGCCATGTTTGACCATATCAAGTTGACCGTTGCTGGCTTTAGTGACTCTGGATTCCACAATTAACATACATATATTGAGGTTTGAAGATATGCCGTGCAGTTTGCATCCTAAATGTTTTTGGTCGGTTTAGACCAAAGTAAACGAAGTTTAGTCTACCGATATAGGGTATTTAATTCTGATCACCCAGAATAAACATGTTGTGCCAATCACTTACTAGAGCTGCCAGCGCTAGCAGTCCAGCATGTACCATCATATGCCCCTCAAAATAAACAGTGTCATATTTTTTAAGGCTGGATTTTTGGCTTTAAAATTGTCGTAGTTTGTCGCTAAGGCGCTATTTTGGTTGATTTGGAGGTCCCTGTAGGTTCAGACAACGGGTTATATTCTCATTCGTCTTGTTTCTGTAGTGTGGTATAGGTAGACGAGAAATTTGAGAGAGCGGTGTTTTTGTATTTTAGTTAGCTATATTCCTAGAATGACCATGGGGAAGTTTTGGTTGGTAATTGCCATACTGGTAGCCTTCATAATCGTGCCAGCCACCTCTTTAAGTAAGCCTATTTCTTATATGCCCCTTGATGTTTCAGTGGTTTCTAATGCAGCATGTGATGTGTGTGGTTATCTCGTTGATCGGATTTGTTTTGATTTCATTTTGATTGCCCTTGATTTTAATTTGACAAGGAAGCCTATTTGTTTTAAAAATGTCAATTGTTTCTTTGAGGCTTAATTTAGGTGCGATTTCTTTTATTTTATCTCAAGTGTCAAACTGTGCACCTGTAAATTGGTGAAGTATTTTGCAGGGGACACATTTTGAGGCTTTTCCTGAGCATGTGTCCAGTATGACAAAGGGTTCTTGACTTCCAGGATTTATGCGTTTGAACGCCTCTATCAATCCTATCTATAAAATAAGTTTTGTGAGGCCCGCCACAGCAAAGCCTTTTGCTATAGTATGGTTGCTTGAAAGTGAAGAGCGCTAAGTATCCAGAGTTTTGTGTTAGCTATTCTTGGTCATTTATCTTTCGGCGCACGTATGTCGCGCTGTAACGTATGTCGCGTATGTAGGCAGCCCATTTTAAGACTGTTTAAACGGGAAAATAACTCAACCTATAATTTGATTCTGTCAGTGGGATTTAAAAAATTAGTAGAGAAGAGAACTTGAGCAAAACCTTTCTAAATCCAGTTGTCAAGAAAAGTTTTAGGTGAATGAACGACCGTATACTTCCATACGTTGTTGTATTAAGAATTTTGAAGTGCTCCATGGTGGTTGAAGTAGAAGGGGTTGACAAATGACCTTTTTTGTTTTCAAAGTCCCATCGTCGGAATACAGAGCCAAGACTTATTATGTTTGCGCAACTCGCTAGCAATAAAATATTCAGCAACATTGACTTATCGGATACGTATACAGGGTGGGCCATCTAACTTTTTTAACTAGCGGTTATTTTGAGTATGGTAAGGGTTATGTCACTTCTGATTTGACAGAAAGTTAGTTTTATCCTTCCGCTGAACGACAATGGTTGTGTATTCGCTTGAACAACGCTGGGAAATATTGAAACATCACTTCGAAAATTATGGTAATGTTGCAGAATGTGTGTGAAAATTGCGTGCGGTTTTCGCAAGAAACGAAGCGCCGGGAGCTCCATATGTGCGTTATTTTGTGAATAAAGTTAAAGGAACAGGCTTGCTAATTAATAAACCAACACGAACATTGCGACGAATTCTGCATAAAGACCTTTGTATGACACCGTATAAAGTTCAATTGGTTCAGGAATTGAAGCAAAAAGACCACCCATTGCGTTACCGGTTCGCTGAGTGGGTTTGCGATCCACTTGAAGAAGATACCGATTTTGGCACAAAAATCATCTTTTCTGGTGAGGCGCATTTCATCTTGGCGGCTATGTAAACAAGTAGAATTGTCGCGTTTGGGGCACGGAGAACCCGCACGTGATCGTAGAGAAGCCGATGCATCCTCAACGAGTGACTGTATGGTACGGATTTTGGTCCGGTGGCATCATTGCGCCATTTTTCTTTGAAAATGAGCAAGGAGCCGCCATTACTGTCAATGGTTAGCGCTACCGCGCCATGATAAACGATTTTTTGTTCTCGACCCTTGAAGAGGACGACATAGGCAACATTTTGTTTCAACAAGAAAGTGTCACGCAGCACACGTTTCAATTGATATTTTGCGCACTGTCTTCGAAGATCGAATTATCAACCGAACTGCTGATGTGATATGGCCGCCTCGGAGCTGTGATTTGACGCCGTTGGACTATTATCTTTGGGGTGCCGTCAAAGATAAGTGTTACTCTCAAGAACACTATTCGCATTGCCATTGAAGACATAATGCCGCATACCATCGAAAGCCGGTCATATGAATGAAAAAGTATTCCATAACTAATCGGAAGGATTGTTCTTTACAATGAAAAAATAAATTTGAACTTTTTGTTTCATTGCATTTAAAAAAAATTATTTGGCCCACCCTATATACGCAAATTTAAATGTGAGTCAAGCAATGTCATCAGTCAAGCAATTAGAAAAGTAATTGAGCATAATATGTGGGAATTTGGTAGTCCAGCAAAGACAGTTGCAGCCACGTCAATGCCTATCTATCCCTGAAAACATTTCTCAAAAGCATTAATTTTTAAGAATAATAAACTCTTACGGCAGTTAAATAAATCCAAACATCATGAAAAACTTGGGCCCTAGGCAAGTGCTGTATGTATGCCTCTGTCAATAATTAGGGCGCCGTTTTGTACATAAAAGAATGTACTGACATAAGGTTTACATGTAAATTGGAGCAATATAATCTGAAAAAATGAATCCATACATAAATTCATCTCGAATAAAATTATCCGAATCACGTAATAAACACCTTCCCGTACATTAGAGATCAACATTTGGTGCCAAAAAACATACGAAACACAAAAATTGGATTTTTCCTACTACATAGCATTTAAACTTCATGTAAATACGATATCGCTAAACATAAAAAAGAAAATGTAAAATTTATTATTTTCGTTCTGGTGGTTGCCTCTCTGTGCCTTCACTTTTCCACCTCATTTTGTCCGCCCCGCATATACGAGAAAACGATCGCCGCATCTACCAAAAAAATATTACATTCAACCTCCACATCGCGTCATTCTTTCGTTCCTCGCTCGACACAAAGCATTAAAAAAAAAATATAATAATAATAATAATACTCCAACCCCATCATAAAAAACCCCTCTTTCATCCCCCCATCATATACAATGCTCGAACCATAAAAAAGAAAAATATTTGAAAATTATACATAAAAATGAGGCAACAAAAAATAAAATTCTGTGTATACAAAAAATAACAACAACACTAAAATGGGGCGCATGTGCGCGCTATTTTGCATTAACCAATAAGGGTTGTTGTGATAATACAGAATCACAACAACAACACCAACCGGAGGAAAATTACATATCTTTATATATGCGAAAATTTTTGTTTTTTGTTGCTGCTTGCTGGTGAGCATGAGGTAAAAATAAAATTTTTCTGGAATATAAAATAAGGGTAGACATGAATTTTCTATTCATACACCACCATATATACGTTATACATATATGAACACAAAAAAGGATACTGATTCACGGGGGTACTTCACATATACATGCCCAACACAGCGATAAAAAGGATATCACAGTAAAAAAGGATAAAAATATCTTTGGGTTATATAGTTACATGTAAATGGAATTTAACACCCTTGGTTCGTCGTCGTTTTCTTCTTTGACATTTTTCATCCTCTTACCAAAACAAAAATCCGATTTTATAGTTTTTCTCCATTCCGAAATATTTCGAAATTTTTTTAAGGCCACAAAATATAATTTTGTTTGCACGCTATAGAATATTTCGGACCTGCTTAACTTGATTTGCTATAGGGCTCGGTCACCGTTCCGTGCAATAGCGATTTAAATGCGTACATTTAGTTAAGGTATCTACACGAGACTAAATACTGCTAATAAATTCAATTTGTTTTCTTTACTATACTCGAGTACTATACGCAGACGATGGAGTAAAAGAAAATATTTATACAACAACAAAATATTATTACTATTATTATTATTATTATTATTACTATTGTCTCTACTACTAATACTACTCAACAATAATTTTCGTACAATTTTCCTTTATGTATATTCAGAAGTTCTTACGGAAAAATGGAATGAAGGACAGGATATTTTATTGATTTCGAATGGAAGCACAAGCGGCAGCAACAAAAAAGCAACATGCGAGGCAAAAACGAAAATGAAAAATAAACAAAAAGGAAAATTTATTGATGAGGATAATTTTATTGATGGTCCTTTATATTGTTGTTGTTGCTGTTCTGCTTCGGTTGTATTGTTATTCTAATTTTTATTTTGCGTTCGTCTCTGCCGAGGAAAATGTTATTTTTGCATAAATAAAATCCGTAATTTGAATATATTTAATTAATGTGTATATGCAGTTATAGTTGTTCATGGTAGAACATAATTCAGTATAGGGGTGAAGTGACTAAGGTCATTGGTCTTGTCTGTTATACATAGGCGCATATAAGTTAAATTTTTAATGGTAGGTTCTATTCGATTCTCTCCTTGCATGTACCACTTATATCCAGATATCTCTAATGTTCATAATTCAAAATGTGATTGCCCAATAAAGTTAAGGCGCTTTTATGGTTGTGTTCGTTCATCCGCTAACTATTGCCAGAATATCCAAGATTTTGTCATTTTCTTGATACATATATAACACTTATTTTGTGTGTAAAAAAATTGTTCTCGATTTTAAAATATATTGTACAGATAGATCAGATTAAAAATATGTTAAAGCTAGATTAGCAAATTTTTGGTTTTATTTTATAATGGATGATATTGGCATTAATTTACTTCTATCGAATAACGATATTGCCGCATTACCAGCATGCATAATATCCATAATAATATCCATCCATTGATTATCGATAAATATCGAGATTCGAGAATGTAGGTGGTGAAATAGCTCTATTCAGCAAAACGAGCTATGCCTCGTAATTAAGCGGCGCGGTGTATAAATAGTTTTGCTACGAGGAGTGCCACGAAGTGAAAAGGATTTTGAGTCGCTACATCACTCCCCTCCTGGATCGAAAACCGTAGTGGTTTAAATTAAATCTAACCGTTTTTCGAACACTACGTTTTTCGACTGGGTTTACCACAAGTATTCCGTATGCTGGCTTAAGCATTTTTGTTGTGGATATAGATGGAAAATCAAAAAGATTTTCCATCTATATCCACAACAAAGAACTTGCGCAATTTGCGGGTTACTGGATACGGCCCAGAATAAGGTGTACTCAAAGGACCTCTGACTCTATCCACACGCGCGAATACGTGTGAACAGGTTTCCAGATTTTTGGGAATGTACGTTGCCTGTTCGTTTGGATGTCGTGTGTCCGTAGGAACTAAGGCTCTCATGGTGGCACGAAGCTCCTTTACGAAATCCGAAGTATCTGTGTTTGGGTTCGAATTTTGATCGTTGATGATGAATTCACCGGGAACCTTGATATTTTGACCATATACTAGCTCTGCTGGTGTGCAGTCTAGGTCTTCCTTGTCAGAGGTTCGAATACCCAATAGGATAGTTGGAAGTTCTGAACTCCAATGGGATGTATTACATCGAGCTGTTAAGGCGGATTTTAATTGCCTGTGGAACCGTTCGACAAGACCATTCGCTTTCGGGTTGTATGCGGTTGTCCTAATGCGATGGGAACCTAGGAGCTTTGTGAGCTCGGTGAACAATGTTGATTCGAATTGTGTTCCTTGGTTCCTGCCGTGATGAAGAGTGGGACACCATATCTACAGATATACTCATTGTAGAAGATCTTACTTACGGTTTGAGCGGTAATTTCCCGGATTGGATAAGCTTCTGGCCAACGGGTAAATCGGTCGACTATCGTTAAAATATAATGATAGCCATTCGATTGGGGCAGTGGACCAACCAGGTCCATGTGGATGTGTTCGAACCTGCAATTTGGTAGCTCGAATTTACCAAGCGTTGATTTTGTGTGGCGGTGAACTTTGGACTTTTGGCTTGGGATACAAGATTTAGCCCAATTGCTTGTATCAGTATTCATTCTTGGCCAGAAGTATTTTGAAGCTATCAGTTTTCGCGTGGCATGGATGCCGGGTTGTGATAAGCCATGTAGACTATCAAAGATTGTCCGTCGCATGTTAAGAGGAACGTAGGGTCGATTTTTACCTGTAGAAGTCTCACACCAAATTTGCTGCTTGTCTGGTAAGTCGATCCGTTGCAGGTTTACGCTTGATTTCGGTGTGCGTGCTGAAACCAATTTCTGCAATTCGTCGTCGCATTGTTGCTGTACAAGTAATTCCTTCGTGTCGAAGGAAAATACGCTGAGTTCTGTGAGAAGCGTTTCACCAGAACGAGACAAACAGTCGCTCACCACATTGTGTTTACCTTTGATGTGATTTATGTCGGTAGTGAACTGGGCAATGTAATCGAGATGTCGTAATTGCCGGGGACTACGTTCTGCCTTTGACGCAATAGCTGTTGCAAGTGGTTTATGGTCGGTAAATATAGAGAAATTTCGTCCTTCGACGAAACGGCGAAAGTGTTTGATTGCTAAATACATAGCAAGAAGTTCTCTATCGAAAGCAGAGTATTTAATTTCCGCAGGAGAGAGCTTCTTTGAAAAGAACGCTAATGGTTGCCAACATCCTTTGTTACGTTGTTGTAAGACGGCTCCAGCTGCTACATTGGAAGCGTCCGTTGTTATGTTGAACTGCGCGTCGTTCAACGGATGTGCCAAAAGAGTGACAGCGGCAAGAGAACGCTTGACCGTTTCGAAAGCTTCTGTGCAATCTTCGGGCCAAGAGAAGTTTCTTCTGTTTTTGCCTTTCTTGAGTAAGGTGGCCAAATGCCTGTGAATAGGCGATAACAGTTCGGCTAATCTTGGTATAAAGCGGTGGTAATAGTTCACCATACCGACGAACTGCTGTATTTGGCGGATTGATGTTGGTTCTGGAAAGTTTGAAATGACATCAACTCTGTCTTTCGACGGGAGGATACCATCTTTCGAAATTGTGTGGCTCAAGAAGTCGAGTGACTTCACGCCGAAGCTTTAATATTAATTCCATATGCGGAGAGACGTTTAAATACTGACTCGAGATGTTCACTGTGTTCCATCTCGGACCTGCTCGCAACGAGGATATCGTCGATATAAGAGTAGACGAGGTCCAGCCCTTTTAACACATCGTTAAGGAATCGCTGGAATGTCTGGGCTGAGTTACGAAGACCATATGGCATTCGGGTGAACTCAAAGAGGCCAAAAGGAGTAGTAATCGCTGTTTTGTGAATATCCTCGAGAGCCATGGGAATTTGATGATATGCCCTAATCAAATCTATTTTCGAGAAAATAGTGGCGCCGGCGAGTTTCAATGAGAAACTGTGTATGTGGGGGATAGAGTATCTATCTGGGACAGTGACAGTGTTTAACTGTCGATAGTCTCCACAAGGGCGCCAGTCCTTGTCTTTCTTTTGCACCATATGTAATGGTGAAGAGACTGGTGATGATGAGGGGCGGCAGATTCCGATGTTTGTCATAAACTGAAATTCAGTTATTGCAGCTTTCAGTTTCGTTGCGTCGAGTTGTCGTGGTTTAGAACAAGGTAGCCTACCTTGCGTGACGGCGTAGTGGACTACGTTATGCTTCACTGGGAGATTGTAATTCGGAGCCTCAGTGAGCGAGGGGTATTTCTTTAAATGAGCGCCGTAATCGTTGTTAACGCTGAAATGTTTTGGAGATGGCGTATCAACTTGGGCGATGATTGCGTTCACAGTGAGGGTAGTAAATGAATCGGAGAGTCTTCTGTTCTTCAAATCAACCACAAGACCGTACTTGGACAGAAAGTCAGCACCTATAATAGGACTGTCTACTACCGCGACGATGAAGGGATGTGTGAACGCACGCCTGAAACCGAGATTAACCTTCAAAAGTTTTGTGCCGTAAGTGGAAATTGGGGATCCGTTTGCTGCGGTAAGTATGCAAACGGTGTCTTTAGTATGTCGGGGAAACTTGTTTACGGGTATCACAGATACTTCAGCCCCCGAATCGATCAGAAATCGATCAGAAATTGGCTATTGGCCCAAAATTTTATATTTCTGTGGATGTTTCCATTTAAAAAATTGCTTTTTTTAATGGTATTTTGACCGGGTATCGAACTTTTGATACCGTGAGTACTCAAGCACATACACCGCGCACTAACTTGCTGCACTACATACGATTGAATAATAGTTAATTAATTATAACTTTTTTTTTAATTTTGTTTATATTTTTTTTTATAATTTTCTCATACACTTGGCGTTTATGTGCGCCTGTTATTTTATTTGTTAGGACTTTTGTTGTACGCGTTTTTTTTAATGTTGAACTATTTTACAATGTTTATAGTTTTATTATAGTGATATAATAGTGATAATTAATTGATTAATTGCACTTTTATTAGGTATATCGTAAAAAAAAACTTGTGTTCATGCGCGAAATTAAATAACGGTCGAACCGTTTTTATTTTACCGTTATTCGCGCGTCGGGGTCACCAGTTATAGCGGGTGTTACCGTGTTTTATTATTAATAATTAATAACACTCACTATATTTATCTTATGTAATTGTTTATTTATTTATTAAGATTATAATTTTTATAATGTGAACGATTGTTCGGCACTTTGACTTTTTAACTTTCACCGCGTATGTGCGTGAGACTGTGTCTCTTTGAAATTCAAAACCCGACTGTCCTTTTTCGTTTCTTATTTCATTTTTTCGTGTGAATGTTTTTAATTCACGATATTTATCGATTATCGATAAATATCGAGATTCGAGAATGTAGGTGGCGAAATAGCTCTATTCAGCAAAACGAGCTATGCCTCGTAATTAAGCGGCGCGGTGTATAAATAGTTTTGCTACGAGGAGTGCCACGAAGTGAAAAGGATTTTGAGCCGCTACAATTGATTGATTGATTGGACTGTAGGACCAAGTACTGGACAAGTGTTCCGGATAACGCCGGACCTATTCCTACAGCCTGTTTACACATAACAATAGGGAGCATAGGAAAGGTTTTTTTTGGGACAGAACGACCCGGTTTCAGACACCTAGCGATTATACGGCACAACACAATTCTAATCTACTAGAGGAAGGATAAATTCCTAATAGGTTTAATAGATAATGATGGTGTTGCTCTTCAGCAATTGCTTCTCTAAATCAGCAACCTGAGAAGAAAATATTATTATTTCACGTACATCTGGAAATTTCCAGAAATTTAATTCTGCATTAATATCTTCCGGCTTCCTAAACAAAATTGATTGATTGAATCGGCCCGGTTACATACACCTAGATGAAGTCGACAGTTAGTAACACAATGACAATATAATTCTAATCTACACTTTCAGCAATTATTTTAAAAATACAAAGAAATATTATTTCACAAGTATCTGCAGGTTTCCTGAAATCTAATACTAAATTAATATCTTCCTGCTACCTAAATCATATAAAAATTTATTAATTTAATTCTCTCCTCCTGCAACTCCACAACTTACAATAGAATTTCCTGAAATCATAGTTAATTGATTATTTAGGACAATATACGATATAATAAAATTATACTTAAATAAAATAAATGTAAAGTAATGATTAGTATTAACTAAATTAATTTGGTTCTCTTAAAACAAATAAAATAAATCGAATCCAAATATTGTAGTATCGCAGCAGGAAAGGCACACACAGCCTTCCTAACTTCTAACTTTGTTGATTTGATGAATTTATTTATAAAAAATATTTATGAAAGTCACTTGTCCTTGTCATCCCTAATCTAATACAAATATGTTCATTTATAAAAATAAAAAACGGCCAAACGAAAACTGGTTCCAAAAACAGCTATTCTGGAATCTGGTAAGGTAATGCAAGTTTTCCACAGCTTTAGAATCCCCAATACCTTAACAAATTAAACCAAAATTAAATAAAACTATTAAAGCAATCAGGAATCTGTAAGATGACAGAATTAATAATAAGTAGCTTGCACATCTATAGGATCCATGATAATCAATTAACCCAATCAATTGTTCAATGCTTTAATTACAAAATAAATGACTCAGAAAATATTAAAATAAGACATTAAAAATTAATCTACGATAATTAACTATTTACAATCTATTTACAACAGCATTAAATAAATTATAAATGACACAATCGACATGCATCGATAATTATTTACCAAACCTAGAACAAGCCAACCAATACCTTTCCCAATTTACAGTTTTTCAAATAACCTAGAAAATAATTTAATTAAAAAGTGCATGATCCCGAAAAACTATCTAAGTACAACAAATTTGACTGCATTTCAAATTTACTCCGCAGCTTCCAAGCCATCTGTAACTGCAAAAACGCAAACACTCGCTGAAATAGCAAAGTTATAAAGTAAACCAACAATTCCAAATCGATCACAGCCGCCTACCTATGCCCTAAACTAGAGTTCCAAAATTCGTTTAGTTATTATTATCACGTTTAAAACAAGAATAATAAGAAATTTAAGAATTTTAATTTTACACTAAACCTAAAATTCAAATTAAAAAATTATTAATTTTTATTTCTACAAGAATCTATATGTATGAATGAGATAATAATTAAATAATCTGACTCCTTCGCACCAATATCCGTGTACTGATGAAACTTTATTAATCTGACAACACTCCAATCACCACCTAGAATGATCAGAAATGATCAAAACAAAGGCTGGACGTGCATATGCATTTGCCATTTCATCCTCATTATAGTGGGCATATTTAACAAAGAAAGGTAGTTCCACTCAACCAAAACGCAATTTTCTCCCCACTGCTTCAACCAAAAGCAGCACTATATCCATTCAAAAGTCGAAAACAAAACGGATCAATACACCACAGCAGAAACATAAACCACAATGATATACTCCACTGGCTAGCGACCACAGTAGATGGCTTACCAGACATTGAATTAAAAAAAAAAATTTATTTAGCCCTCATACAAAATTGTTTTATGAAATGGAATCTAACGAGAAACCACGGTATATTCTATGTAAGAAAAATTGTATTTACTGTAACTCACTTCAGAAAAACATCTTGCCTATAATAAAATATGTCGTCGAACAAACATCGCATGCAACACAAGAGCAAACACCGATTACTGCTTCCATCCAGCAACCACCTTTGGCTTCCGGTCCCGATTGCAGACGAACAAAATCAAAATTTGGACAAAATAGATTCGGAGCAGTTCGCTTCGTTAACGCAATTTACATTTACCGAAGAATTGAGATAAAACGGAAAAACCGCAATTCCCGAATATGTAGACAATTCCCGAATATGTAGACAATGCCTTCGTCCAGCGGCCTCAAAAGACACGATCAAGAAAACATGGGTTAGGCAAATCGGAATTTCGAAATTTTATTAAAAAAAGTTTGGGATAAGAAAGGGTGCTGTTGGATAAAGCAAACAGTTTGTTTCCTGAAAATTCATTACAACGAAACTTCTACAACCCGAAGTAATTCTTTACGGATTAGTCAAAACGAGATTCCATTCCGTGTATTATTAGTACTCCATAGTGCCAATGTTTTCAAGTAAAAATACTAATTCAGTAAAGGTCAGCGCAAACAACGTTAAACTGGTTACGACTCCACGATTTAAACCGGACTAAAACTAAAAAGTGGCAAAACTCAAATCACAGTCTCCAAACCCAAAAATATGCTTACAGAGTCCTCGAAACACTATATTTTCATATGAAGTATGAGAATACACCACCACCACAACAATGACCGCTGCTGAACTGAACGAGATCCACTACGGTGAACGATCACAACTGTACCAAGAAACCAACTAGGTCACGATACGTACCCCACCTGCCATTGCCATTATCATTTGCTATTAATCAGCTCTCAATATAGGCGATCGCGCAAGAAGATTGTACAAATATATAAAAATATAAACAAAATACACAATGACGAATTAGGCGCCTTGCTACCTGATAGCCCCAATGTTGGTAGCAAAAACTAGGGGGGTACTAATTTTAGCACTAATAAGTCCCTCTCGGAATGATTAAATTTTGATAACGGACATTTTTTTCGTAGAGTGCTTATTTTCCGAGATATTTGAAAGTTTCAGCTTAAAAAAATCACCCGGTATATATTTATGGTTAATCTTATATTTTCCAGGCTTTTCCGAATTCGGACAGCACATGCTACAATTATAAGAACTCGCATAGCATCGTATTAATGGCTGTATGCGATGCAGATTACAAATTTATATTTTTAGATATTGGCGCATCTGACAAAAATAATGACAGTGGCTCTTTTCGGAGAAGTTAGTTCTGCAAGCGAATTGTAGCAAAATCGTTCACCGTACAAATACAATCCTGCGACACTTCCAGGCAGCACAATAGCTGTGCCCTGTTGTTTCGTTGGAGATGAAACTTTTTCATTATTGGAAAACATTATGCGCCCTTATACGGGAAGGAGATCGATAAGTTTGATCCACGAACGAGATGTTTATAATTACCATTTGTCAGGAGTCAAGAGAGTTGTGGAAAACTCGTTCGGGGTCTTGAGTTCAAAATGGCAGTATTTTCATAATGAGTTCATCGACCATTATATTGGGAATGGTGATTTAGTATTGGGAGAATGGAGAGCGGATAGAAATAATAGTGGATTGCGGAATATCGGAAGGATGGGTTCGAATCGTTTGGAAATGGAAATCGCTTTGCCAATTATTTCACAACGGTGAATATATTATCTAGGCGAAATGACCACATACACGATTAAAAAAGAATTACCACTTTTTAATTTTCAGTATTACATTTTATTTTTTTATTTCCTTTTCCATGTGATGGCTTACAATATTATGTGATGGCTTACGCGATTTAAAAATAAATTTTTTGCCTGTATTTGATAGGCGTCGCTTAATTTTTCCATATCCCTCGCGAGAGAAATGAAGAAGGGATCCACATTTTGGTCCACTCTGCTTGCTATTAGCCTTTGATTATTCTTCATCGTCTTCAACAGTTCGGTGACTACTGGAGAAGTTGAATGCATGTTTACCCGTTTTCTTTTCTTCGATCCTGAAGACGTGCCCGATAAAGGGGGTTGAAGTCGATGGCGAGCTTAGTTGGGTTTCGACTGCGAGTGGGCTGGTTGGCTCAGTTTCTGTGTCCGTGGAGGAATCAGATACATCGGAGGTGTTAATGTTATTAACTGTAGGAGATTCGGGTTGAATACGTGATAATGCACCAGCATTCGTATTTTTTACACCCTTTTCATATACGATTTCGTAATCGTACTCCTCTAATTTCAATCTCCATCGAACCAACTTGGAATTTGGTTCTTTGAGGTTGAAAAGCCGGTGTCAGTGGCATGTGATCTGTCACAATTTTAAACTTTTGGCCAAATAAATACGGTCGAAAATACTTAGTTGCAAAGATAAGCCTATACCTTTACCTATAGGTCCTTGTGAAAGGACGGCCTCAATGGCTACATTGCTCGCGGCCCTTGTAAGGATAAATTCCTTAGAGAAATCTGGATATTGTAATATAGGTTCATTACATAACAATTCCTAGCAATATTCAAAGCATTGGACGTATCTAGTATCAGTTTTGATCTTCTGATCTTTTCTCAAGCATTCCGTTAAGGGCTTGGTAATTTCCGAGAAGTTCCTAATGAACTTGCGATAGTATCCCAAAAATCCTAAAAAGCTTTTAATTTCTTTCTCCGTTTTAGGAATTGGAAAATCTTTAATTGCTTTTATCTTTAGGCAATTTCTCTGTGCAGAAATTCCGACTTATCCATTTGAACTTTTAAGTTGGCTTTTCTAAGTTTGTTGAAGACATGCTTAAGGCTTTCTATGTGCTCCTGCAGCAATGTCGAGAAGACAATTATATCGTCCATATAGCACAAGCACGATTTGGCTTGTAGTTCACCAAGGACATTGTCCATGACTCGCACGAAGGTCGATGGTACGTTTTTAAACCAGAAAGACGTCCCTACATATTCGTAGTGCCCATAGTCTACAGAAAAAGCCATTTTCGGAATATCTTTCTTCCTAACTTCGATCTGGTAAAAGCCAGATGCTAGATCCAACGTTGAAAAGTACATGCACTTGCCCAATTTGTTAAGGATGTCTATAATATTCGGTAGCGGATACCGATCGTCTATTGTTTTTTCATTTAATTTGCGATAGTCTATGACTAATCGCCACTTAATCTTTCCACTTAGATCGGCCTTTTTCGGCACGATCCATATGGGTGAGGACCAAGGAGAGAAGCTGGGTCGGATAATTCCATCCTCTAACATTTTGTCTATTTGCTTCTTTACTTGCTCCTTACGGACGAAAGGATAGCGGTAACTTTCAGTGAAGACTGGTTTATCGTCTTTCAGATTTATTTAATGCTTGACGTCATTGGTAAATGACAAACGTTGTTCTGTTTTAAAGAATAGATCTTGGGATTGGTGACAGAGTTTAGTGATAGCAGATTTTTTCTCAAGATTGAGATGTTGGACTCTAATAAGGTTCGAAATATTTTCATCGTGTGTTTCATCCTTCATTGCATATGACAATGGTTAGATTCGACTCGATACGATTTTTTGAACAGGTCGACTTTGATCGGTTGTTCAATTACGAACGTGTGTTCTTTATTGCTATAGTTCACGATTTCTAGAGGATCATACCAATTTTGTACTGTGGTATATTCCTTCGGGGATAATAAGATTACCATCGATTGTAGTTGGCGTCACATATATATCACCATTTTCTACATCTATCGAGAGCTCAGCAATAAGCTTACTGCGCGGTAATATAGTATAAGATTTGGATGAATAATTAGGCTTTAGCATTAAAGGGATCTAATACCAAGCTGTTGCATTGTTTCATGTCCCAATAGGCCGTCAACATATTCGTGGGATTTGAACAAAAGGAATTCCACGTGATCCTTCGTTTTGAACTCCATAAGACCCTTAATTGTTAATTTTTGATCAATCGTGTGGATGTTGAACATAGCTTTTACTTTAATAGGAGGTATGGTGCGTATTCGTGAAGGATGTACGAACTCTGGGTTCAGAAAAGATTTATTGGAGCCGGTGTCAATTAGGATTTTTATTGTTTTGTGCGCATTGAACTGTACGTACGGTAGCGCATACGTTTGATGTCTGTTTACATCTACGTATCCAGCTTCATTTGGAAGGTGTCGGGATGAAAATTTTCATCGTCTACCTCACCTTCTTCCAGATCGGGGAAGTATAGTTGGGACTGTTCTTCGTATTCCTCTTCTTCTACTTCCAATTCCTGTTGGTCCATCGGCCGGAATTGATAATTTTGTCTTGGTAACTGGTTTCCGTTCGAATATTATTTATATTGGTTGTGGGTGGCGTTAATACTCGAATATTGTTTATATTGGTTTCGGTTGGACCATTCGGTTTGGATCCATTGGTTTTGCCCTTCTTGGAGGAACCATTGGTGGCTTGAAATTAAACCTGTTGTTATTCTAATCGTTTCCATTTGCCATTGGATTTTGTTTGGTGAATAAGAATTCTGTGTAGGATTTCCATTCTGGAATTTCGCGGTTGTCCTCTATGGAATAGGTACTACGTGAACATTGATCCCTTTTTTCATATAGGACATATTCTGTTCCTTGAGGCAATTTGTAAATTACTCAGGGATACTTCGCTCCGAAGGTATTGAATTAAAGTTAAAATTAGATCGAACTTAAGGTAGTAGCCTCTTTGCTGTGTGTATACACATTTTCGCCGCACAATATTTCCACCATTCGGCAATAATCAAAGGAAATTACTGGAATATTTTCTGGGGTATCCCACTATTCAAAAATCAAATAAAATTTTATTCATTAAATTATTCCCATATCGATAATCCAAAACAGTAACAAATTAACCAAAAATGAAGAATTATTAAGAAGAACTTAAGCAACAACAACTAATATACCTCAAATTTTTTTGCATAATGGATGTAAGATATTAAGAACCAACTGAAAAAGGATAAATAACTTACGAGTACAAAAAAAAACATTTTGCTGTTCGTATCGTGTATATTCAAATGTCATTCAATTTAACATCCCCAAGTTTGGGAGAGGCTGGAATTATTATATTTTACCTAAATATAGCTAAATGGTAAACAATATAAGAAGAAATATGTGTATGTTGTGTACTCTGGATTGGATCAATGAACATGATTTTATGTTTTTTTATGTAATTTGGATTTTTTTTTGGTTATTTTTGTAGGCAAATTGGTATTCCATTGTTATTGATATGGATTATTATTTATATGCTCGTACGTATATCTCATATACGAGGAGAACAACAGAATGTTAGATTGTTGTGTTAAACATGCAAAAACGAAATGAAATAAGAATTATGTGAGTTTGTGTATCTTAAGGGTATTCAACTGTGAGATCGGTTTATAGAGATAATAGCGAATTTGCCGATATAGGAGATATTTTATTTGATATCAATTAGTCAGCTGCGTGCGAAATGATTTGGCCGCCATATGTACGAGGATTTATTACGGCACGGATTTATTTGGTATAAAAGCAACATTAAACACAAAATTTTATGTGGGAGGTACCCGAATATAAGCAAAGTAAAAAATATGTACATATCCATCCACATATTTCCATCCAAATCAAAAATCCATTGACATTGTCTTACCCATTATAAATTCTATTTTTTTATGTTATTATTTTATTATCATTATCATATGGTAAGAATTTCGTTCGTTTCTAAGTAAAGAAAATACTGAAATTCCCCACCACCGACCGACATACATTTTTCTAGATGTGTATTCTCCCATATACTTCTTTCGTTTTCGTACCCTTATGCCTCGCACAGCATTACATACACTACTCCTGAACGAAGACGAAGGAAAATAAAATTTTTATTTTTTCCCAGTATCTCATTCATGATATTCATATATTCAGAGTTTTTCTTCTCATACCAAATTTTTGAGAAAAAAAAAACAAAAATAAAAAAATTAAAATAAATATTCCAACCAGTCACCCTCCAGAGTCGCTTTCCATGTAAGACTATGTATAGATCGAAAGAAAGGGTGCCTGGGTACAATCACCACCCCCATATTGTAACCTTTACTTAAAGTAGCATCGTCTTATATATTCGGAAATATTTGTACATAATATCGCTCCGAGTATGAATATATACAAACACCAATCTGTGTCGAATGCGGCCACCCCCGCATCCCATAAACCTTCTTACCCTTTTTTCTTGTCGTATTTTAGTTTTATTTTGGTTATGAAAATTTCAAATAAAAATGGAAGGGTGATTTTATTTATGCTAAGCTTTTCCATCTTTTTCCATTTTATGTATATTGTGCTACTGTTTTTTTTTAGTTTTCATCTTCAAAATTGTACGTGTGTATGTGTGCTGGGTGTTTCAATTGGAAATGTTGTTAGCATAACGAGATGCAAACTCTATCTTATGTTGGTGATATAACTAATCATAACATAATTCTATTTTAAGCCTTAGCTTAATTAATTCATAACCATGGACGGTTTGTCTTCGTTGGAAAACTCAATGTCAATATACGCTTTTATATCATCACATTTTTTGAAGGCATCCCAAGCAAATTTAAGAGTTCTTCAAATTCTGTTTCAGAAAATAAAATTAAAAATTGTTCTGTAATTAGCTCAAGGCAGTCAAAAGATAACTCCTTGTGTTTAGAATAAGGTGTCTTAAAAGACCTGAGTCAGTAAAAAATCGCGTCAATCGGCGTTAGTAATGTAACGTTAAATCTGTTTTCAATTCCTATGAATAGCTCAAAGTCCACTTTACTGCCGGTTTACTATCTAAAACGATGTCATAACGCTATGTCGACGGTTAAAAAAATCGGTCTCTCTTAATCCAAAGTCATTTTTACTACTGGCCTGTGACAACATTAATTTTTTTCAGTACAACAGCACAAATAACTATAGAGCAAATTACACTCAAAATTAATGTACCCCTACTTCGATCGATTAAGAGAGACTGACAACCTTCGACATAGCGTTACGTCATCGCTTTAGCGCATAAGCTAATAGGCCAGTAGTAAAGATGGTCTTGCTTAATCGGTCGATGTGACGATAGAGTATATCCATTTTCATCGTAATTTGCTTTAGGCGCGGATTTTACTTTTCTCTTGTGTTGTAATGTGCTCAATTTTCAAAAATTGAATGTGTTGTTGTATTAAAACAAATAAAAGAGAAGTCGTCGGCATAAAGTGACGTAATTAATAAAAAATTCAATGTCTGCCTATAGCTTCTAGACAGGAAGTGTTTTTGTAAGAAAGCTAAGCGGTCTAGAGTGCGCCCACCCAGCTACTATTTTAAAAATTTTACCTAAAACTTTCTCAGGTGGTTTCTAGTTCAGTCTCTCATGTGAGTTCTCGAGTTGAACGAAAATTACTTGAAATTAATTTCTTTTAGAGAAGAAATACTCAATTGCTTACGGTAATCAAAACTATCCACAACCGCAACCGTAACAACCAAAACCTCAACTGTTTAACGCAACCGCTAAATTACTATAAATTAATTCGTACATCGAAAACATTAGCTTCCAAGCGGAACTAAGAAATTCAAGGGACTGTTTTGCTAACGCCAGAAATCACACTAAAGACTTCCACCCAAGGGAGGGCTCAAGGCTGAGAGCTCGATTATTCCACAGTGGAGGAGTAGACGCAGCTATTAGTAGATAGAAAAATGGAAAGGCACTCGCTATCGATGGAATCCCTGCTGCATTGAATTGAGGAGGCGCTACTTTTGCAACAAATTTATACGATCTCGTCGTCTCTATTTGGGACCGCGCTCATATAGCTCTATTGAACACTGCTTGCAAAGTATTGGCTAATGTTGTACTTGCCAGACTCATCCCTCTCGCCGAAAACATCATTGGTCACTATCAATGTGGTTTTCATCTCAACCGATCGACCACTGACCAGTGTTTTACCATGAAGATGATCTTGGAAAAATGTTGGGAGTACAACATAACCATACATCAACTATATATATAGACTTCCGACGCAGGAATATGACAGTATAAACCGCGAGAACCACAGAAACTCGTTTCTCTGTGTAAATTAACAGCGTCTGGGTCTGTATGTAGAATCGTAATTGATGGAACTGTACCAGACTCCTTTGAAAT
Source organism: Nephrotoma guestfalica (assembly GCA_963691935.1). NCBI lineage: Eukaryota > Metazoa > Arthropoda > Insecta > Diptera > Tipulidae > Nephrotoma > Nephrotoma guestfalica. Next base: position 52,332,197 of record OY829913.1, on the reverse strand, counting down.
AATATCTGGTGTTCGACAGAGAGATGTACTTGCGCCTGTGCTGTTCATTTTGGCACTTGAGAACGTAGTGATGTAAAGCAACATCGAAACTTCGCGCTGTATATTTAATAAATTAGGCTTTATTCTTGGAAATGCAGATGATATCGTGCTTCTTGGCCGAAGCTAGCGATATCAAGGACAGTTTCATCCCGCTTTATCGCTGCACGAGTTTTTTTGACTTGGTTTTGAGGTGAACAGTAGTAAAACCAAATTTTTAGCAACACCCAGGAACTACTCCATGGCAAATTTCAAAATCGACGACCATAATTTTGATAGCGTCGAAAATTTTAAATACCTCGGGTCAGTTATAACATCGTTGAATGACATGCAGGTAGAAATAAAAGCCCGAATCACTGCTGGATACCGAGTTTTCTTCCAATCAAAATTATTGCGATCTAAATATCTATCGCAGTCATGCAAGCTTGCACTTTATAAAGCAATCATAATACCTGTGCTAGCTTCCGGAAGCGAGAGCTGGACTATGACCTCTAACGATTGAAGATTGTTATCTACCTTGGAAAGAAAGGTCATTCGTTCAATCTGTGCTTCAATTAAAGTTGCGAACAACGAATATCGGATTCGTATCGAGTTAGATTGTTTGGACATGTTGCAAAGTCTCCACAACAACGGATGATCAATAAAGTGTTCCATCAACAACCAGCCGGTGTGCGTCGTAGAGGAAGATCCCGATCGCGCTGGCGTGGCGATGTCGAACAAGATCTACAATTATTAGGATATCGAAACTGGCGAACGAGAGAAAAATCCCTTCATGGAATGTGAAAACTAGGTAGAAAAAGAGAGAGAGAGAGATACAGAGAGAAAGAGAACTAAATTACAATATATAAACTATAATTAGAAAGCATCCAGAAACAACCAGCTATACAATATACTGGGCATCGAACACCTGCTTAAAACCCAAATCAACATCAACAACCAACACCTTATAAACCATCGATCTTCGCTACTCTTCGCTACTTCGCAAGAATGAAAGACGCAAATACAAGTGGTAGGGGCTGATTCCATTCAAAAATTGCTAACCCGGATGGTTCCGGGTAAAATTAAGGTAAATTTAGGAACATCACAAATATCCACTAAGAAAATTGGTTGCAAAACGACTCAGAACAATTTACCGATCATCATCAATTACATCAATTTTGTAAAAATTTGGTTTTCGTCAGTCCGGGCCGACAATTAAAACTGTCCTGACTTGCTGGACATTTGTCTGAAAAGTTTCCGACCTAACAAAGATTAACAACATTTTTTCTTCAAATTTATTTTTATTTCTCTACATAGTTGCCTTGTAAGCCTATACCCTTCTGTCAGCGATGCTCCCATCTCTTCAACCCATCCAAATAGTACTCGGCATTTTTCTCTTCAAACTAGTTGTTTATGATGGCCTTCTGATTCTACAGAAATCTCCGTCCTCCGAGCGCAACTTTTAGGTTAGGTACCAAAAAAAATTTGCTCGGGGCTAGATCTGCTGAGTATGGCAACCGCTGTAATGCAACCGCTCAGGTGTGAGACTGCGCATTGTCTTGGTGGAACAAGATTTTTTATCTGCAAATGTGGCCGTTTTTCCGTAATTTCTGCCTTCAGCTGGTCAAGTAGTTATGCGTACTATGCTACTGTACTGGTTTTCTGTTTTGAAGATAATCGTTCAAGATTACTCCATAAGTGTCCCAGAAAACGGTCTTTCTTGGATCCTCCTTGGCAGTCCACTGTTTTGACTGTCTTTTTGATCCTGTAAGTGGTGTACCTAAGTCTCATCAACAGTAATTAGCCCTACAAATAATACTGTTGGTTTCCTACAAATAATACTGTTGGAGACGATATCAAAAATCTCCACGACAGTAGTAGGTTTCACCTATCGATGGGCATCCTGTAACCAAACGTCGGTGAACCTTAAATAAAACCAACATCGGATGCATCTTTACGCACTTGTCAAAATCACCACATCTATGTGAAAAACTTTGTTCTTACACCCAAAATTATGTTTCGCTTTATTGTTTTTTCGCAATTTCGCTCTACATTTTAGGTCCTTCAAGTCCGATTTTCGTGTCGTGTCACAACAAAGCAACCTCGCGGGGAAATTTAATATTTCTGAGTTCAGTGCACGTGATTCGTGAAAATAGTGATTTTGTGAAAATCTGAGTTCACCTAATTATAACTCGCGTGAAGCAAGCGTCGGTATAGCCGGTCCTTGAAAGAGCAGTGAGAAAGAACAAGGAGCTCACAATTAACACATAAAGAATAATTGACGAATTCGTGGCGTACCGTTTCAAGGAACTTGGCGACGTATACAGGGCCACATTGAAGCCATGTGAAGATTGGCCAGTTGGTCCAATTAGAGTATTCGTCGTTGAAAACTGAAACCTTGATTTGAGGCAGCTGTGTATTGAGCGACTCCTGTGCCTTCATATAATTTCGATGATCTATTAGTCGAAATCGTCCACTATCACAAAGAGCTGGCCAACTGGCAACAGTTACACTACCTAGTGGCTAATTTACCGGAGACGCAGCGTTTTTGCTCAAGCCTGTGAACATCACCAACGATAACTACGATCGTTGGTTCATCAATTCATCGTCGAAAGTTTAGAACCATGCCTGAACTACAAATTGGATCATATGGGATATCCGATAAGTTGAATCCAGAAACTCATCGACAGTGGGAGATGTCACTAACCCAATTACAACATCCATCATACCAGGATCTTATCGAATCCCTGAACACTCGATGGCAATCACTGCAGATGATTTTCATGATTAGAACAAAATCGAAATAATTGCTAAAGAAAGCTCCGCCATCATCGTATTTGTCGCATAATCGGGCACATTGCAAATCTGACACACAATCAACTAGTGCACTTGTGGTCAATTCAGACTTTCGCATTTGCACATGGGAAGTTTGTGCTGGAAATCATAACAAATTCCAGCGCGATCAATTCAAGCCTCTTACATCCTAGGTAAAGCCAAATTTCGTCCGAGAAAAGTGGTTGTGCTTCAACTGCCTGCACAATCCAGCTTCTGTCGGGTTTATAACAAAATACATCATACGCTACTACTTAATTTGAACTCGAATACCCAATTGTCGAATCATCATCGCAAACTCAAATCACCTCACCACGACCCACGTCGCAACGCTATTCATGGATGGACTGCTCGCCACAGCAACCGCTATCATATCACACTATAATATAAATTTCATTGTTCCAGCTCTATTGAATTCGTGATCACTAGTCAGCGTCATATCCTAGAGTGCAGTAGATAGTAAATTGCATTGGATTAGATCACAGGCAGGCTGCCATCCCAACCAATTGACACGGATCAATGGTCACATTTGAATCAGCTGGATCATTTTACTCGGAGCCGTCACACAAATAGCACGCCTCGTGTCGATACTTTTCCGTTTTATTATTGGTCAATGTGATGATACAAGTACAGTAAGGCACTTCATGTTAAGTTTCAGAAACAAATTGTTTCCAAGATTCTTTTGAAAATTTACGTGATTTCTGGAAATTATTATTTTTTCTTCCGGATTTTCCAACTGTCGAATGATTTTCGTGAAAATGTCCATTGTGTTAAATTACCTCTAAAGTACATTTGAAAAATAAACATTTTCTAAGCTTCAGGCTGAATAGCGGCGTCTAGGCCCTCACACAAATACCACGCTCTCTACTCATCTTTTCCCGTCTTATTATTGGTCGATGTGATATAAGTTCTCGTTCAATTTCGGAAACAAACTGTGTTCAAGTTGATGTTCAAGTGTTCAAGTGTCTTACCGTCCCAGATGTTTTCCTATGGGAAGTTACGCAAAGCGAATGGCCACAGCAAAACCGCAAAAATGAGAAATGCGATCGGTTTCATAATATTGCCCCTGAGCTTAAAAGCTTCATTCTGTTGCCAGTGATTTTACTCAATATTTTGCCAGCAGTTGACGGACCTGAAAGTACTCGTGCGATGCATAAAAACCCAAATTTGTTATTTATTTGACGCCTAATAAACAAATAAGCAGCACGTAGTCAAAATCAAAGTTTTATGAAATTCACAAAAATCCACTTTGATCTAGGCAATGATTTATTTGAAATTTAATAATTGAAAGCCGATGGTAGTATAGTTTGCCGTAACCTAGCAACTCAAACTCAATAATAACAACCGCAATGGCAATATTTATGTTCTAGATCCGAAAATATGGCGTAATAGCCGGAAAGTCACTATAAAAATGTGGCTTGGAAATTAATTGCTTTGGCGCTCCACTATGACCATACCATAGGCCATAATAGCGCGAATGTGGTTGGACCAAAGTTGAACTACAATATAACCTATCAAATGGTTATAGTGGCGTTAATGGAGTAAGTCGTTTATATGGAACGCCAGATGAACTATTGCCAAAAATAACCAATCATGTTCATCAGACTTTCTCTACATTTGGACCGCGTGTGTGAAACAATATGGGCTATCAAATAGTCTAAATACTGCCAAAAAACAAACCCGCATGTCAGGCTTTCTCGACATTTAAACTAAAGTTAAACTATAATATGGCCTATCAAATGGCCATAGTGGCATTAATAGGGTAGGTCATTTGTGTGGAGTGCCAGACTACATGTTAAATGAATTTTCAATATGTTACATCGCCTGAAAATTTTCCGGACTGACACATAGATGGTGCCACAAATTAAAAACCCATACGATTTTTAAATTCTACCAACCTTCAAACAATACTCGTATGTGTCAAAATTGTATTAATTCCGACCATTAGTTTACCAAGGTACAGTTGTTTTAGTTACGCTACCGTTCAAGCAAAGCAGTGGCTTGATAAGTGTTATCCGGACTCCGCACCAGAAAAATCAACCATCATTGACTGGTATGCTGAATTTAAACGTGGTCGTACAACCACCGATGATACACCACGCTCTGGACGCCCAAATGAGGCTGTGACTCCAGAAAATATAAAAAAAACTCCACGAAATTGTTTTGAAAGACAGTAAAGTGAAGTTGTGTGAGATAGCGACATTTTAAAGATATCAATGGAACGTGTTGGATGATTGTGAAATACATACCAAAAATGTACACTGTTAAATTTAAAAATATTCCAATTGAATTTGTAGTGAAATTGAAACAGTTTTAGATAATCTTTAACATTTATACTAGAGAAGTCCCTGAATCCCTGGCATTGTCGCTGTAACGAACAAATAATTTTCTAACAATTTTAGATAAACACGAGAAAATTGTGATACAATTTACTAAAGTTTTTTTAATTCTAACGAAGGTTATTTTAGACACTGTTTCTACTTTTATATCTCCGAATCTAAAAATGTTCACGGGGTCTCACCTATATGGCTGAATAGCTAAGTCAAAACCTCACGTGTGTGGTGAATAAGGTTGAGATATGATGATTTTTAACTTGTCCAGCGTATTTTAAACAATAGTGGTTTTTGATTTCAATCTATTTTCAAATTTTACTGTTACCGTTCCTTGAGATGTTCATAATTTTTTAAATGTATTTTAGGATAGCATAGACAAAGTTCTAACATTGAAATGAACAGGGTTAATTTATGAAAATATTTACTGTGTCATACAGGCTACTTAGGAGTTCCATGAATTTAAATGAACTTTCAAACTTTATCTCATCGATCCTAGAGATGTTCACTGGGTGTCACCTACATGGTCAGATAGATCAGTCAAAACTATATGAGGGTAATGAACGGGATCTAATTATAATGTTTTTAACTAGTCCAGAGACATTTTTACGTTTACGGTTATACCGCCCATCCCAGAAATGTTCACGGGATCTCTTTCATATATTCGAATAGGTCAGAAAATTTTCTATCAATATTGTGAAAATGAGACACGAATGATGATTTTGGGCTTTACATTTGTTGATTAACTAGCGGATACCTAGCGTGCGCCTTTTTGTAGGGAAGAATATTTACATATGGAACATATAGCGCGTATCCGGGGTGCATCGCAGTAGAGTTAAATAATTTTTTGTAGGTTTGTGTTTTTTTTTATTGATATATTTGAATGATAATTATATTATTGTATTGCTCTTGGGTAGTGTAGTGATCGCCAGTAAACATAGTAGAATGAGTATGAGTATGAGATTGGTGGCTTTAGGAACCTTGGTACGGGAGTCATTCGCTGACTTATCTTGCGATTTCTCGGTGTCGAACGGTAGGACACTTACTTTGGTATTTGGTCTTTTGAATATGGAACCATTCCCTCCTTTTAATGTGACTACCCTATTCTCACCATCGCTACCAGGATGTAGATCAATGATCCTTCCCAAAGGCCAGTTTGTTGGCGGTAAAATGTTGTCTTTTATTAAGATAATATCGTCTACTTTAACTATTGGTTGTTTCCTGGACCATTTAGTTCTTTGTTGTAGTTCGGTAAGGTAGTCATTTGACCAAAAATCTTGAACCATTTTTTGTAGTAATCTCCACCGATGATTGACAGGAATGTTTTCATTCAGCATGTTCGATTCTGCGATAGTTATTAGTGAATCACCAACTAAAAAATGTGCCGGTGTTAATATCAACGCATTTGGATCAGATGAAAGTTGTGTAAGTGCCCTTGAAGCTTCTATCTGTGATGTAGCCGTTGCTAACTCTTCGTATGTGAGGGTTGTGTCTCCAATTACCTGTTTAAGATGGAATTTTAGAGATTTCACTGCCGCTTCCCAAACTCTCCCAAAGTGTGGTGCAGACGGTGGTATGAAGTGCCACTGAATCTCAATGTCAGCTAGTATTTGCTGGAGGTCAAGATTTGCTTGTCGTAGAGGTTGTTTATACTTTTCAAGCAGTGTCCAGGCTCCAACAAAATTGGTTCCATTATCGCTGTAAATCCGTTTGCAAAGACCTCTTCGAGCCATAAATCTCTTAAAGGCCGCGATAAAGGCTGCACTGGTCATATCGCTGACAATCTCTATATGCACTGCTTTGGTAGCATCGTCGGCACACTGGTTTATAATATACGGCCTTACTTCTCTCGATTTGTGGTAAATTTTGAAACTTCAAACAGTCAAAAATTTTCTAGCCTTACTACAAGTAAGGTTAAGTAACCCAACAAACAAGTTCATCTATTAAGACTGTAAATATTGCTGTAGCCAGAAAACCAGATAAATTCAGCCTTTGCTGGGGAGAGCACAATCTACCGGAATGTAAGAAGTTCTAAAAGTTACCACAAATCGAAAGAAGTAAGGCCGTATATTATAAACCAGTGTGCCGACGATGCTTGCTTCCAGAACACAAGCTCCAATGCAATAAAAGTTGTGAATTATGCACAGGTTCACATCACGCCTGCTGCATAGTAATAATAGGTCGCGATCTGCACCAGAAAATATAAAACCAGCCAATACAATTGTACAAGTAACACATGCATGGAATCGCAAATGCATCTTACTAGGAACCGCCTTAGTGAAAGCGTTTTCTGGTAATCGCAACGAACTGATTCGTGTGATAATAGATCCTGGGTCTCAAGCAATCTTCATTACAGAAGAAGCCTGCCAGAGATTAAAGGTATCGAAATGCTAAAGAGGCATTGGACTAATTGTATCGTTCCGCTCTATCGCTAGACCGAGAGCATTTCAGGCGATGTGTTACATACACACTTTTATTACATTTGAACCAAAGTTGAGATACAATGTGGCCTATCGTTTCTTTGGAGTGGCAGTCTATCCAATGAATTTGCGAAATTTTGCCAAAAAACAACCTTGCATGTTCATCAGACTTTCTCCACATTTCGACCAAAGTTGAACAACAATATGGCCTATGAAATGGTCATAGTGGCATCATTGGTGTAGGCCGATATAGTTTTAATAGATTGTTTAAATGCATCCTGTTGTACTCAACACACGACAATCTCTCATTAGAAATGCTATATCCAAAGAACAGCCACTCAAAGAAATAGTTGAATTGTCCGCCAAAACATGAGTTTAAAATTCTGATAAAACACTAATCCACTAGTTTTGGTTGAACTGCCCGGACGGGGTTTTCGTCAGATGACAGAAGTTCGAAATGATAGCCCGAAAACAGTATAAAGATCCTGGAAGACATGATGAACTGTGTACTTCTGAACATCAAGTATACACCAGTTTGCTGCTACAAGCCCCTGATCCTAGATTCAAAGTAGAATCTAGAATAATGTTAAATGTTAAATTTCTTTGTACCATAGTCGGGGTATGGTTAAATTTGGTCGCTATATTTATTTTTATTTTAAGGTGGTAAATTAAAGGGGTGGGGTGTTATTTCATTTTATATTAGAGCTCGTCGCATATTTATTTTGTGCCGTCATTGTTGTTGTTATTATTGTTCGGTTGCTAGAAATAAAAAAAATTATATAAAAACATATAAAATATGATACTTTATACATAAATACATATATTTTGTTTTTATGTTCATATGTGCATATAGATGTATAATTCTAGATGGGTGGTTTGGTTGGTTTGTACAGTTGTGTTTCGTTTGGTATATCATTATATTTTGCTCCTCTTTATATATAATTTTATATTTTATGTTATGCTGAAGTGAAATTTCCCATTTGCAAAACGAACAAACGAACATTTTTTTACAACTTTAGAACTTGGTGAGCTTTTAAATATTGTTATTGTTGTATGTATATATGTTTACGATAAAGCTTTTCAGAATAAATGGCTTCATTATAAATTGGGTTTGATTAAGTTTGTTTCTCCTCGAAAATATCCAGTACCGTATGTCTCGTATAGTCTCCTTTTGAAAGGTAATTGCAGCACAACTGACTCGTAAATACGTTTATTGGATTTTTCTGTTGATTTTGTCAGTTTTGTAATATTTATTCACCATAAATAATTTTTCCAAAATGGTAGATAGGCAAGTAAGTCTGGTATATATATAAAAATATATATTCTATTAAATCAAAACTTAAACAAAACAAAAGTTAAATAAATACAAACTGTATAACTTTAATTACATTTAAAATTAAATATAAAAAAAATAAACGTACCTACTGGAAGGACATTTTATTTTCCATTGAACCATGCAGCATCCTTCATCATCCTGCTCTCCAAATGTTTTTTTTCGGTTTCATACGAATTCTATATAACAGTTTTATCCCTCATCAAATCAAAATAAACAAGAAAAACTTTTTTTTAAGTTTTTCAGTAAAATCTTCTTGGTAACTACTGGTACAAAAAAAAAAAAAATAAATTTCCAATTTTCTTAATTTTGAAATCGAATCGAGTTACACAATTATTTCATCCTCGCACTCTACACCTCTTCCGATATACTACTTGTGTACCATATCCATATATGTACGACTTTGTTGTAGAGAAATTTTAATTAAAAATTCGGAGAATGAACGAAATAAAAAAAAACTTTTTAATGATTGATATTAGGATATTACATCGCATACAGAGTAAAATTGAAAAGTCTAAATCTGGATACAAAGCCCAGCCCACCTAAAACACAAATAGTAAAAGAATAAAGAAATTTTGACTTATTAACGAAATTGAAAATGATTTATATAGCCGGGCTCCGAGAGATGGGAATATTGCGGCTAATAATATTGACTTATTGTGCGTATAGTGTAAGATAAAACGAAATGGAGTCTTGTGGAAAATGTAAATCAGAATGGAATGGCTGGTGTCTGAAAATCAAGCTTTCACCTCAAATGTGCAGGGATAAATACTTCTAGGTACAACCAGTTAACGAAATCCGCGTTGGTACTGTACATTAAACGTTGAGATGTTTTAATCATTCACTGTGATTTTTTTCTTTATTAATTACAACTGAGACTGTGCTCATCTCGCAATTTATCTTTCAAATTTACAAATTTTACATTTCTTAAATAATTCTGATTTGTTGGGGTGAAACCCAATGGTTAGTCCCAAAATTAATTAAACCTATTTAAAATATGATTTTAATTTGGTATGTTTACTAGGTCAAGTGGCCTCGTTCTTTGAAGTCTTCTTTCAACGACAGGGTAATCTATCATATGGCGAATATAGGGGTTTCCATGTTCCTAGAGCCTTATTTCTTGTTTGGCGGCGAGCATTTTTATTTCATCTTTGATGTATTCCATCTGTAAGTCCCTGTGAAGATCTTCATTTCTTGTGTACCACGGAGCATTTACGATGCTACGGAGAACCTTATTTTGAAACGTCTGTATCATTTTGGCGTTTGTTTGCTTAGTACATCCCCAGAGTTGAATACCGTAGGTCCATATCCGCTTCAGTATTTGCCGATATAGCAGCAGCTTGTTGTATATTGTAAGCTCAGAGCCTCTACCTATGAGCCAATACATTTTTATGAAATTAATAGTAAGTTATTCTTTTTCCTTTTTGACGTGTTCTCTCCACTTGAGTTTGGCAGCGAGAGTCATGCCCAGATATTTAGCTTTGTTTGCATATGGCACCAGTCGTGAGTTAATTACTGTCGGTAGATGGGAAGCCTTTTGATATGTAAAATTAATATGCGTGGATTTCGTTTCATTAAGGTTGATTCTCCAGCGCTTAGTCCAGTTACAAACCGCATTGGTAATCTTCTGGAGTTTGCTCGTTGCATCAGCGATATTACTTCCAATGGCCATGATTGCTGTGTCATCTGCAAAGGTGGCTATGGTTCCTTCATCTGTTGTTGGAATATCCCTTGTATATAATAAATACAGGATTGGTCCTAAGACACTCCCCTGTGGAACACCGGCAGAGATTTTCTTTAGTTCGGAGTATTCATCCTCATATTTCACACGAAAATGTCTATTGGATAAATAAGATCTTAGTATGGCATAGAATTGCCTCAGCAGATCTCTATGCAGCTTGAATTCCAATCCACTGTGCCAAACTTTATCGATTGCTTGGGCGACGTCCAGAAATATGCTGGAGCATACTTTTTTGCGTTCTAACGTTCTTTCAATAACGTTGGTGATTCTATGCACCTGTTCAATTGTGGAGTGCATTTCCCTGAATCCAAATTGATGTGGAGGAATTAGTTGTCGGTCCTCAATTATTGGTCTTTTTAGTAATAATTTTTGAAATTGGCCTGTATGATTTTTTATGGTTAGGTGGTTTATCAGGTTTTGCTATCATGATTACTTCTGCTATTTTCCATTGCCACGGAACATATTTTAACCGAAAGCGTGCATTGATTATGTGTAATAGCTTACGAAATCCTTTACCTGGTAGAGCCTTGATTATTTGGCAAGTAATCAAGTCATATCCTGGGGCTTTTTTAACATTCATGTTGCTTTTCACTTCTTCTTTTAATTCTTTGAGAGTTACTGGGCGTATATCAAAATCATCTGGCTTTTGGGTTGACATTATATTTTCATTGGCCGTTTGCCTTGGTAGTGGTTGGAAGGTACTCTCGATATACTCCGCAAGCAGATTAGCCTTATATTTAGGACCTCTCGCTCAGGTTCCATCCTCCTTTTTAAGTGGAGGCACTTGCATTTTGGGTCTTCTGAGAATAATCAGAATATTTTCATCGGTTAGGCTGACTAGATATCTGTTGATTGATGCATTTTTAACTTTGTTAAGAAGAGATTTGAGACTGTTACCCAAATTGTTAAGAATTGTTTTGTTCTCCGGTGTTCTAGTTATTTGCCATTCGTTTTTGTCTTACCAACTCTCTAACTTCTATTGGGTGGGATATGTTGAGCTTCTTCTTATTTTGTATAATGGGGGTATTTGCCAAAGCAGCATAGTGAATTGCTTCATTGAGTTGTTCTAATTCATCTTCCAACTGGTGGGGATTTCTTATCGGTACCTGAAGATTGTTTTTTTCCTCCAATACCTCACGAAAGAGATCCCAGATTGTTTTTGAATTTGTTAATCTGGGTGCACTCTTCCTTTGAATTACCATTTCACTGACTGTCATGATAACCGGGGAATGATCCGATATTAGAGAATTACTGTCTTCAATGTGAATGTAGTTCTGCGATATATCTCTTGCTACATAAAAGTCTATTAGGTCAGGTATCTTCGTTCCGTCACTACGCCAGTATATTAGGGAACCACCAGAGTAAAATTTACATTTTGATGTCTGCCCTGCTTGAAGCAATTCCTTACCTTTTGACGTCGTAAGTCTAGATCCCCAATAGGTGTTTTTCGCATTAAAGCCACCTCCAATAATAAAATCACGTCCAAGCGATTTAAATAGTTTAAGGTAGTCCTCCCTTTTCAAGTTATGCTGGAGAGGACAATATATTGCAGAGACAATAAGCTGTCTGTGTTTAATTTGGATCCTTACAGTAGTCACTTGCATTGTTTCTTCTTCGATATTTGATTCTAAATTGTTTTACATTTTCTTTTATTAGTAATGCCGAACCACCTCTTGCTCTCTCCGCTGGATGAATGGAGTGGTATGATGATTTAACTAGATGGCTTTCAGATATTAAGAAAATTTCGAGTTTTTTTGAATTTAGAAATATTTCTATTTTTGTAATATGTTGCATAATATCACTCGCATTCCAGATTGCTATTTTGAAAGTTGTGTTCTTACTTAACATTTTTTGTTGGATTGCGTTGAGGGAGTTGCATTTTATTCAGTTGATCAAGTATCATGTTGTTCAGATTACTTTGGTCATCTAGCCGCTTTGTAATAGCTGCAATGCTGTTCATAATGTTTTCCATAATTTGGTTATTTTCGGAGCCCATATGTTTGGATGAACCCAGACCTTTCATTATCTGCGGAAATGAACTTCTTTGCCCTGTGTTGCTTGGTTGTGAGTTTTGATTCATCTGATTTGATATTAGAACCCTTCGATTTTCGTGATCTTGCGGTTGATTTCCTGTTTAATCTCTTAATTTTTGTAGTTGTTTAGCAACCTCAAATCCTCGATAATTGTTGGCCCCTACAATTTGTACACTTGGCTGGCACATCTCTCCCTGTTGTACCTGCCTGGGTAAAATGATTACCTGAGCATTTTACACATCTTGGATCCCGGCCGCAATATCTTTGGGTGTGATTAAATGCCCGGCATTTCTTGCATTGGGGTATGCCTGTTGTGGTTCTCCTCATTGGTTCCATTTTCACCTTCATGTGAAGAATTCCTTTTATTCCATAAATGTTTTGAACATTCTCTTTGTTGTCAAATACTAGCATAAAAAGGGGGAGTCCCCTTTTACTGAAAATTTGGTTTCCTTCCTGAATTTCTGTTCCGTATTTTTTAACAATATTCACAGCATCTAGTATTTTAAAACCTTTATTTTGTAAGTCTTCCATTAATTCTTTGCTTGAGCAAGTGTGATGCAAACTTCTTGCCATGACTTTTATAGGTCGGGCCTGTTTGTTCTCGTAAGTGAACTACTGATACTTTTCAGCATTCAATTTCATAGATAAGGTTCTATAAGTATCTGAGTCCAGAGTATTAATTTTCCAGACGTCATTATTTAACGCTGTTACCTTATAGTCTTTGTCAGTAACCGATTTCATCAGTGACTGAATTTCTGGGTAACTAGTTACACCCACATATTTATTGGTGGGGTGATTTTTCTTTCGGTTGCACCAAATTTGGTGTAATGTTCTTGGTAGATTTATTACCTTTTGGTTGATTGGCTTTGGGTAGAGCATCGTTTGAATCTGGACTTTATTGTCCCCTACCATTTAATTGCTCAGCCTCAGGTGACGATTAAGCTTTTCTTTTCTTACTCTTCCTGGACTGTTTTTTCTTCTTTAGGATCCAGTCCGCCTCTCTTTGTAATTCATCTTCATCAGTGGAATAGATGAGTTTGTCTCGTTCAATGCTTCCTATATCGCAATCTTCTTTTGAATCCCGTTTCATTTGTTGGTTTTCATTTTGTTGCTGTAGATACTCAATTTTTTCGCTTAGCTTGGCAAATAAAAGCTCCATATGCTCTAGCCTCGCCAAGAGATTCATATTCTCCTTTTCTAGGTCAATAGTTGTTTTACTAGATTCGGCTATTTGCAAAGTAAAATTTCCGGTGGCATCACTTATTTCGTGTAATGGTTGTCTAGATATAGCGTTAGAAAAAGTATCGGCTTGGTCAGCTACCGATTTGCTTCTGTTTTTCTTTATCGGTGATTTTTGTAGATTTGGTCTTCTCTGGAATGGATTTGATGTTTCCTGATAATGCAGTAGATAGCCTTCCCCAGAATCCATAGGGCCAGTCTCCACAGAGAGTGGATTTACCAATGTTGATATTGGTGTACCACCTGGGGTATTATTTCCTTTTGTTTGTATACTATTGCATAGTTTTGATTGACTAATTAGCTATTCTGCTTCACTACTACGAAATGATTGGGTACCGGAACCGTTCGTTCTACAAAACATTGCCCAGAGTATGCCCGTATCCATTTATGAATACTTCGTGGAGGCTGTCAATCCCGTACTCCATTCACTGTGATGAATGATTTTATGATAGCATCAATTGACGCGTAGCGATTGTCAGCCCAGCCGTTGCAAATGCAGATTCCCACTACCTCAATCAACTTTCTGCATAACCAATCTGACCATATTATCAGATATCATTGGAGTGGTGCCGCGTCCACTTCATTACAATCCGTTGAAGTCCCAGATAACGATGTGTTATATGTGAGCAGACGGAATCCACACACTGAAGAGGCTGCATAAGTTGGCTATTTAAAACCCAATCTGGAAAATCTAGACGTGTTTGACTGTCATCTACCTAAAGGCTCCCTAAAGGCCGGGATAAAACTAAACTCACATTTGTTTCGTTTAAGCTACTTTGGAGAGAAGATCCGCAGTACAAGTTTTTTCACTTTCTTTTTAACCAAAGGGTGTCTTAGTTCGACGTTTTGTGCGTAAAGCCGGAGGCTCAAAAACCGACAGAAGATTTTCCCTACCACTAAAGGGGATCGACAATCCCATCCAGAAATAATTGTCTTCTACTGTAGTTTTTCTTTTTGCCGAGAAGTTCAACAGCTACACAAATACTGCCAACACAGTAAATTATACAGTGATAATCATAATTCATTCACCACTTCGAGCCTTTGTATTAACTTGTAAATTTCATAATTTGGATACCTAGCTTTCTAATATATTTTTATATTTTAAGTCTTTCACCAATTCTATTCTCAACCTAGACGCATCGCGGGCATGTCTATGTTTAAATAAGAATGTTACGATTGTGAATGTGTTAATTTTGGATTTATTAATGCCCGTAGTCTGTTTTGCCATATCGATAAACTGAGAATATTTATCGATTCCAAAGATTCTGACGTATTTTGTGACGTGGAAACATGGCTTACAAATAAAATTAATAACGAATCTGTTTCGCTGAATAGGTACAGCATCTTAAGATTTGGCAGAAAACATAAAAGGGGTGGAGGAGTTTGCATTTACTATAAAAATGCCTTAAACTTAAGGCTCTTTATTCGTCCATTTATGGTAAAACTGAAGTTTTGATGGCTGAAATGATATTACAATCTATGACTGTACTGATTGTAGTTTGCTACAATCCATCAACCCCCGTGCAATCCGATTTCGATGATTTTCAGGAATCCTCCTCCATCTAGGTAATATGATTGATAAGTCCCATAAATTTCATAACCATTTAAAAGTCAACCATTTAGTTTCAGTCCCGTTCTCACCTACACATAACGGGTCAGATCAAAGTCAGATCAAAGCATATACTGGATTACAAGCTTATCCATGACTATAGTCAGTTAGATTCTGAAAATATAATGAATTACTTTTCGAGCATTAACTGGAGCTTTCTGCATGCGTCTGATAATGATATTCCCTCTTCAAATCCTTTTATGATTGCCTGTATTATATTCATGACAATTGCTAAAAGTATGATTGTGAGGGATCATGCGTATGCAATGTACAAAAGAATAGGCGATATGAGGAATCTAGAATTATATCGCAAAGAACGCAATAGGGTAATTCGCGTGAAGTTTGTCCTAAACTGTCCTAAAAAAAACCAAAAAATTAGGATTTTTTTAGGACAAATTTCAGTATACTGTACAAAATAGTGAAGTTTGTCCTAAATCCTAAAAACATTTAAATGTGGTAGTTAGTATAATATACTAAATTCGGATAAACCGATTAAACATGATTGATTCGTTTATACGTACTAATGTAGATTGAACTTGCTACAAATTTGATGTTACCCAATATTCTGGGAAACAAATAAAAATGGCCACAAAAATTAAATAAATATTAAGGAAATATTTATAATGTTTAATAATATTCAATCCCTGTTTAATTAAGGCAAAATTAGAGTTTTTGTGTCAGGTCAGCCAAATTTGCCGTGGAGTACTACAAACCGAACGTACAATTTTCTTAATTTTTCCGGGAATCTCCTGTTAACCAGCATTTTAAGAGATGCTATTAGATCCTATCTACTATAAAAACACGTTTGCGTTTTGTTCAAATTGGGGGTTAAGTTAACACGTTAACGTGTTTACCCTATTCCCCACATCCGACATTTTTCCATGCAATTAAATGGATGCTCAATTTTTTCAAAAGTCGATCGCGTTAGTACCATTTAATAAAAATTGCTCCTGACGACATACATAAAACCGCAATTACCACAACCATTTGATTTATTCGAATTCACCCGAATGCCATTTGGACTACTAGAGCAATTTCCTCTAAAGCGGAACGAAATCCTAGGCAAGCACGCCATTTAGGCTAGATATGTCTCTCAATTTACGCCAGACATACAGCAAATACAAGGTAAAGAACTACAAGACATACTCTCTAGTTCGATAAATCGGCGCACTTCCAAATGTATATGTAAACCACCAAATTTATAACTGTATTCACAATCAATGTGATATGAAGCAGCGCCTCATTTGATAGGGCAAATTCGTTACAATTAGTGATAGCGGTGGGATTGTTAATACCAGAAGATAGGTGAATAAAATTTGACGCTTGCGAAATTATAATTCCTATCTGAGGCTATCGTGAAACAAGGATTAGACCCGAATAATTTCGAAGAGGTAATAGAAGAAAAACTAAATGGTAAACGCGAGATGGTGAAGAAATTTCAGGGACCACCTAAAACTTTCGATATGACGCAAATAATGGCTGCTAAGAAACGATGCAACAAAGTAAAAATTTGACGAAACAAATGAATCAAAAATTTGATGAACAAGGTAAAGAGACGCAACAAATTAAACAAGAAATGAATTACAAGTTAGAGCAAAGCGCGAAGGAATTGAAGTAGCCAGTTGAAAAGATCGAGAAAAAAAAAATAAACGAAAAGTTTGTCAACGATTCCTCCATAATTTCCATCCATCATTTCCAGATTAGCACGAAATGATGACAGCTTAATAATAAGAGGCGATGTTGAAGGGAGCAAGTCACACGATTGTTTGAAAGGATTTTACCAGTGGAAACACACGACCTGCCAACGGGTTGAAATTGTAAATAGAAACTGGCTCTGCTGTCGCCATTCTAGGTAATAAAGTACTGAAAATAAGAATTCGGGATATTATTTTTTAACACGAAATACTGGTCGCAGATATAGTCGATGAGGTTATTCTAGATATGGACTGTATGAGAACGAATTCTTTTGTGTTGGATGTTTCAGGGAGGGGGAGGGAATTGAACCCGTTAGTACTGAGCTACAATAATGGCGAGATGCAACATTGACTCAGCGGTTGAAATATAACAACAATTAGGTGAGTAATAGAGTGGTGAATACAACATTGAAGGGAGCTTCTCGGTCAATTAGGTATGGTTTGCAGTCAATGAACCGAGACATGTAGTAAAAAGAAGTAATGTTCGGAAAAGTCTTAGCAATACCAAATAACGACGATAGAGTTTTAATTAGAGTTATATATCTCTCGGATACATCAAGACAAAAGATCTTACTAAGGAGCAAAAAAATAAAGCATAACGATTATTAGAACGATAATTGTGCATTTTCTGAGGTACACCTGAAAATAATGGAACGACCACTAAGGTAAGACACCGGAACAAAGACCTCGATTCGCCAAGCACCTAGCGGCAGGAGTTATCGAGTCATCAAGCAGTCCATGAAGCTCGCCGGTAATATTGGTCGAAAAGAAGGACTGTAGCATTTAATTTTGTGTATATTATCGAAAACTTAATGAAGTAGCGAAAATGGGTGAATTTGAAAATTACTGCGATTTTTCGAATGATTTATCCAGCAAACGATTATGAGAGCCTCCAAGGATCTCAAACTGTCTGGATAAGTGAGCCAATTTATGTGGAGGATATACTTGTACGAGCGGATCAAATGTCTTGGATACCTTCGACAGTATTGTTCGTTTAGTTGGTACACGAACATCCGATGTTGAACTGATGTTCAATCCGAAACAATCGGCCAAGGAGACCAATGGAGCCCAAATGTTTTAACTGCATTGTCTCAATTCAGTTCAAGTTGACCTTGATGATCGCGAAATTCGATGAGTACCTTATTGGGAAACTGTTGGCAGTTCGAAGACAACTTCCACAATTTAAGACCACCGCAACGGAGCAGTTCCATCATTTACCTCTGGACTTCGATTAAATGCACGATGTCCTCTGAGTCGGTCATAAAATCATTGACGTAGAGGTCTCTTGATGCGAGTTTGGCTGCAATTGAGAATTTCTTCTATTCGTCTCGTGCTACCTGATGGATGATACGAATTGCGAAATATGGAGCGCTGGCAGTACCGTAGGCGGCAGGGAATGATTACGAAAGATAATATCGAACTGGTTCATACAGTGGCCATACAATTCTAAGATATTGTTTTGAAGCTAGGGACCAATGCGAAGCTTCTGAAACATCGAATATCATGTGCAGTTTGCGTTGCACTACACCATTATGATGAAGATGGCACGCTGGTGTCGCGAGCTATGATGACCATTCCAAGAGGTTGTAAGTTGCCATTGAATGATAGGAAGACTGTGTTCGTATTCTGATACATCGTGCGTTTATTTTCGCGATAAACAAACATCCTCGATTTCCCAGAATAAATTGTGTGGATTGTCGATTGTGTCATAATCTTTGATAGTTGCCGTTAAACGGTTGATTGGTTGTCTTGTGCTCCACCATGCGGAAGGCGATGTAACCAAGTATATGATGTAAAAAATGTTTAATATCTTTGTTTGCGAATATTTAAACTTCGCTTATTCTATTTCACAGATAAAACTTGGAAGATATAAAATGGAACGCTACACAATTGTGGAAAAAACTAGAATTGGTTTTCCATTCCTTGAAAATAATGGTTATACTCAATAATTGTAATACTCAACGTGTGTTCACGGAGATTTTAGGGTGAAAGCCCCATCGGGTCCAACCATTCGTTCGCTGGTGGATAAATTTTCTGAATTTGGAACTGTGAGAGATTCAAGACGTACGGGCAGACTTCAATATGGTAGAGACGATCTATTCAGCTAACCGCACTCTTCGGCGAATTTTGAGATAGAGCAGTTTTAAATCTTGTTGAGAATGATGAAATCTTTTTTGCAAATTTAATGATAACCGACAAAGCGCATTTTCATTTGAGTGGTATCGTAATAAACAAAACTGCAGATTTTGGGGATCAGAAAATCTCAAAATTCTTCATCAAAGGAAATTACACCCAATTTGTGACTAAAAAGATTCAACCCTCATTTTTTTCGAAAATGATCAAGATGCAAACCAAAAAATAAATGGAGAACGCTATAAAGCAATGCTCCAAAATTTTTTATTTTCAAAATTGCCACCAAACGCCAATATATGGTTACAGCTAGACGGTGCAATAGCCCTCACAACACGTTTAACAATGGAGTTATTGAGGTAACAATTTGATCGGATAATTTCCAAAACGGCGACTTAAGATGGCCACCACGGTTACCTGATTTGACTGCCACAGACCTTATTCGTGGGGCTATCACAAGGAAAAAGTGTAGGTGAGTAAGCTTCAAACCTTGCAGGAACTAAAGGAAAACATTCATGAACAAATTGGGCAAGAAACACTCCATAAAGTTATGGAAAATGCGCTAGTAAAAAGAGCAGAAGTTTCTTTTCAAATACCCAATTGAAGTTTATCCTAAATTAATCCTAACCGAACAAAATAAAAATAAATGAGAGTATGTTGGTTTAAATAGGTCATTTAGGCGAAGTCAGAACGCAACAAATATTTCTATTAAAATAATTATATAAATATTTATTTATTTATTTAATTCAGAGTTTCAAGATAAAAACATTATCGTTTACATATAATTAGAGATGTTTATGAAAGTCTAAAATCAATAAAAACTTAACAATATAACAACTATAAGATTTTATTAGACTCATATGTGCACTCTACTTATGCCAACTCGATTAAAATTCTAATGGAGCTCGCATACCTAAAATGACATTTTTGTGAAGAACGGAATTTCTTAGACATTTTGATTGTAAGAAAATTCATATCTCAAAATTTTCACCGATCGGTAAACATGCCACTTTGTAGACCCATATGTGCACTCTACTTGTGTCAACCCGATTAAAATTCTAATGGAGCTGGCATATCTAAAAGGACATTCTTGTGAAGAACGGAATTTCTTAGACATTTTGATTCTAAGAAAATTCATATCTCAAAATTTTCACCGATCGGTAAACATGCCACTTTGTAGACCCATATGTGCACTCTACTTGTGTCAACCCGATTAAAATTCTAATGGAGCTGGCATTTCTAAAAGGACATCCTTATGAAGAACGGAATTTCTTAGACATTTTGATTCTAAGAAAATTCATATCTCAAAATTTTCACCGATCGGTAAACATGCCACTTTGTAGACTCATATGTGCATTCTACTTGTGTCAACCCGATTAAAATTCTAATGGAGCTGGCATATCTAAAAGGACATCCTTGTGAAGAATGGAAATTCTTAGAAATTTTGATTCTAAGAAAATTAATATCTCAAAATTTTTACCGATCGGCAAACTTACCACTATAATATTTTGGTAGACCCATATGGGCATTCAACTTGTGTCAACCCGATTCTAAGAAATTCCGTTCTTCCGCACTAGTTGAGGAATTTAAATCATTTGGTATTTCTGAAACTATCTTTCTTGAATTTTGAGTACTTAGGCTGCGTACCATAGTCGGGTAAACGATTTTTATTGTAGTAAACGATTTACCCGACTATTGGTACGCAGCCTTAGTAGGAATAAAGTGCATAACAACTTAACAATTATTGTTTTCCGACAATTCACACTTTCCGACAATTTGATCCTATTTTGAATTTTTTTGATAAAATCTTTGAACGATGTTTAGTTACTTCTAGCATAACATAATTTCTTTACGGTTAATAAAATTATATATTTTAATCAAATTGATCCTAATATAAACATTGTGAAATGAAATTATTTGTAAGCCTAACAATGTTATAAAATCGCCTAAATGTTCGCAAATCACTAAACATGTATATATTTTCTTTTATTTTGAATTATAAACTTCATAGTATAAACTTCATATTTCTCAGTAGAAGCTTGAATTTTTTCCTTAAATAGCAGTAACTGCCATTTTTATAAATTATACTTTTGCGGCGCCCTGTATTTAATAAAAATCATATCACTTTTTATGCGAGACCATCCTAGTCATTTGCTCCAAAAGCAACTAACTATGTCTTTTGAATATACCTACAGGCCGTACCTGCCATGTGAGACGAAAAGATGCCTTGAGGCTTAATCTTGAGTATTTTTGTTTGTTAAAAAACGGTATACAAATATGTTATTTGGGCAAGGAACAGTTCAATAATAAATATTAAAATTTTCGTAAAGCTTTAAACGTCGTAGTTTACGTCGTACCTGAGCCTTAACATTTTCTCATTAGAACCCTGTATGTATCTTTCATTTCGTTGAATACCACGTAACATCCAAAAATTTATGTAAATTTCATGCTTTTTCATTATAAACGTTCTACAAAATAAACAAACCCCATTTTCATATTTAACCCAACCACCCAAAATAGTGTTGGTGATGCTAACGAATATACATACTCGTTTACTAAATATACATAATGTGGTGTAAAAAAAGAAATAAGGAACGCCTGCGGTAATTAAAAACACCCATTTTTCCGTTATTTCACTTCCTCTTAAATAAATTTTCCATTCTTTGGTATAAATGTATGTATGTACGTTGTATATATATGAAGTTGTATATACAAACATAGTGTTAAACTGTACTCGTATAATTTTCTATCATAATTTTCATTTTTCAATCAATAATATCTATGCGGGGAAATAAGAAAATTTTTCATAACCCATCACAACCGATAAAATATATTTCACCGACGTAAGAACTACAAACGCTAACGTTATATACATAAAATTAAAAAATCAGGAACCGACTGCTGTTATGCCCCTAAATTATATTTATGTATTTTGGGAAAACTATTTTGGTGCTGTATAATTTTATGACTCTTGAACACATTCAATTAAAATATTCCGACTCATTAAACGAAACTCGAAAAAATCGACATAAAAATCATAACAAGGTATAGAGCGTGTACATAACCATTAAATATCGCACTGTAACTTTCCTCATTTTCATATCTCACCAGCGCAATAATTCATCTTCCAAGCGTATTTTTGTACGATACAGAATATTCCATCCCTATAATTCAAATTTATCAATAAAATGCAATCATAAAAATAAAATCCAAACGGTGGAAAAGTAAACTTTTCCATATATCACCACCATCCGCCCACTATACCATAAAATCATACCACCAGCGCAACAATACAGCATATACCGTACTAGTTTAGCTGGTAGAGAAAAGCAACAACGTATTCATAGTGGAAAAAAGGATATAAGTAACAAACCTTCAACATTAATTCTTTTAATTATATCCATTATTATTATTCTAATCAAGCAGATACACAAATACATGGTTACGATATCAACCCTATACATTCTAGCATCCGTATCACAGGAATATATACATAAAACCACCTTCATCGTCCCACTTCATAAAACATTAAAATCATATCAACATAAACAGATACTATATATACATAAAAGTAATGTATATGTATAATATGGAGAGAAGGAAATTAAAGAAAAGCACCAACAAAACAAAAGAAAGAAAAATTAAAATTTTCTTACAGTTTTTCCAATTTTCTATTTCATATTTTATGCATGTGAATGAACCTGAAAAAAGGAGACGTATCTCTTTCCTAACGCTTATATAGCATTTTCCATATACACATACGAGTACATGGGTCGTCGAGAAGCTCGTATAATATATACGAGCGAGTATGGATATGAGTTATGAGTTTCTTTTTTAAGCAAAAAAAAAATTATACATGAAAATGGTAAAACAAAAGAAAAGAGGAAAAACTATCGGAAAAACTAAAACTAGAAAATAACAATATAGACGACAAATAAAAATTAATAAATGTACATAGAATAGAGTTATATTGTTTGTTATATACATAACCGACGAGATGTTCGTATACCGTACGTATCTATCTCCCATATATAGCCATCCGTATAGAAACTATCGTCTTACACTATACATACAGATATACGTTTATATGCAAGATGCGACGAAGAAATAGATACCTTTTCATATGGTGTGTTGTGGTAGAAACATTTTTCCTCATTTTACCAAAACGAGCGGATAAAACGGACGGACGGACGGACGAACGAACGAACGAACAACAAAAAAAAGGAAAATATTTATGTGTGCCAGATGGTTGGACAAACAAATCTTTGGGACCGGCGAGATAGTTATACTAGCGCTATAACAGCAATTGGGGTAATTTTAATTGTATGATATGGTGATGATAATGCGAGGATTGTGCAAATTAAAATCTTTGTTTTGCCCAAGTACTCCTATACAGTGACACCGATTTAAGGGATGTACCCATAAGCATAAATATAATTAGATCGTATTTAGACTACTATTAGGAGTGGGACTTTAAAGAAAATAAAATGCAACCCATAAATATAACAAATTTTGAAGTAAATTATCTATAAGTCCTCTAGCCTGCGCGTATCAAAGCGAAAACGAATGAATGCTTAAATATAACAACAAAGCGAAATTGAAGTGATTTAAGGATAATATTGATTTATCCTTAAATCATTTAAATTTTAAATGAAAGTTTCGTCACTGGAGACACTGGGCAAATTTTCAATAAAATTTGGGTGTTTTAAAATCGAGTTGTTTTCACAATTTTAAATAAAAACATTATCGTTAATTATGGGGCCGAATGACTTCCAAATTGAAGTAGTAATGCCTTTCAACTTTTAATTACTAAACAGAATACACAGGATTGTGTCCATTCACCGGCATCCTAGTTTATACTGGGCCAGACGTGGGTTGTCGTAAATCATTTACGAGTAACACGGACACCAGGATGTGAAGTATTGTGTAAAGAATCGTGCATTTTTTATCGAAGTGTTTCTGCGCTGTCCGGGCGATTTGTAGTCGATGTCTCACAGTCTATTTCGTAACCGGAAAATATAAAAAGCTCTAGTGTTCAAGCGTTAGGTTCTAATCAGTGGATTATGATTGGTATCAATTGTGAAGCCGGAAAGTGTTAAAATGTTAGATAAATTGCAATTTCTGCTTTTTGTAAATATCGAACTAGGCTAGCCGATAGAAAAATATTTCCTGGTGACGTTCGTGGTATTCTTTCGTCGGTAATGTCACAAGAATGATTGGACACTCTCACGATTCCGTAGTTCAAATGTCATTCGGCTGAATCCGGAGAGGGCAAATGGTGTTGGGATTGTTCTCTTTGTATACGTCTTCAAGAGCGACGAGAATTAAATGATCTCTATTTAGTAGAAAATCGTATGTATGTACAAGCAAGTTCTTGGAGAAAATTTTAGATATCATGTGTCGGATAACGATCTTATATGGTAACCATACCATCGATCTATCGTATCTTCTTGACCATGTGAAGAGGACCTTTTCATTTTATTAATGTTTTGAAATACACTAAAAGCCTTGGCTCCGAAATGTGTTTTAGAAATATTTTGCTTGAGTATGGTAGAGGTTTAAAATTCTGAACTTTAAAATTCCTGATGCTAAAATCTCGTTATTTGAAATTCCGGTTTTCAAAATTCTGGAAATCGAAATCTTGGATACATACACAAAATATCGAATTTAATATTGATTTAAAATTTGAATGGATCCAAATCATTTTTTAAGACAATTAGTAAAATTCAAATGAGTTTCTAAAATATGACTTCCAAGTAAGGTTTTGGGAAATGGCTGACGAACGGAACTAAACTTGGCGATGAAACATAGCTGCATAAAGAAAATTGTCAGGTTGAACCATTTCTGAGATGGAATCAAATTTCAGATTTGGACTTGTTTCTAAATAGAGTCCAATTTGACTAGAGCATAGTCATTTATTTGAAGGGAACACTGAATGATGATAAATGATCCAACGAAGGGCTGTCATTAAAGTTATTGTTTATGTTAGGCATTTGCCTATCCTAAGACTATTGTCGCGAGTTTTCACCATGTTGTCTTACGTTATGAGAATTGAAATAAATCCATTGGAAATTTTTCAAATGAACGTTCAGATGAATGACCGTTGGATACCGATTATATAAAGAGAAGGTCAGAATTCGCGATTAAATAAGCCAAAGAGACCGGGAATCATGTGCAATTGCATAGCAGATATTTTTTTGGGACACTTGTAGCAGGATTAACATTGTACACTGCGAATTTAAAGCAAACAACTCCGCGACAAAATATGTATGAGTGGGTGTTGTAGGATATCGTAGAAACGATGGGTCTCCCTAATCCTTTGAAGACGATCATCATGCATCCACAAGACAATGGGTTGGATACCTTTTATCACACTATTAGTGAGTAACATGACTACCTCGTTGGTTCGTTGGTGCATTATATCGTCCTGGATGAGCTGCAGTCGGTCTTTTGTCAACGCTAATAACAAACTTAAAATTATTGCTCTCATCATCAGACACATACTCCAGAGCAGGTTTGAAGCTGTAAACAGTAAAAATTTAACCACATACCACATGGTGATAGAGAACCGATATACGGCAATTTGTCCCTGTATTTTAAAGGTTTACATGAATGAGACTTCAGCAACTTGATTTGCTCCAAACGAAGCCATTTGAAAGGCGCTGTTGTAGGTTCTTAGATTGTTTAGAAAATCCTTGGATTTTGGATGGTCTCCATTCAAAATTGCACCAAGCATCTGTGGTAGTTTTTGAATTGGATGTAAATGAACATTTTATGATGCACAACACACTCTTTTTGATTCACAGCTAACCAACAATCACGCTCGACAGCTGTTTCAGAGTACCGAGATACATTCATACTTTTTGTAGAATATAGATGGAGTAGTTGAAATAAATATTATAAATTTTAGGTAAGGCTAAATGATACTGAAATTGTCAAAATCTGAGTTTTGTTTTTGACCATAAAATATTACCAATTGACCTAATTCTTTCGTTAACATGAACTTAGATGTATATTTGAGGGGTTACAGTTTCATGAATATTAAAATAAAATGTTTAGTCTGTCTATGGTAAGGTTTCAAAGTTTATGGTTTTTTTAAAAAGCGCAAATCAATTTTTTCAACATTTTCCCTCTAAACAGCGAAAAATTTTTACATTAAGGTGTTAAGAAATATAGAATTGAGAGATTAATACATGATTACCAAGATTACTCTTAAAGTGACGTAGCAAATGTAAAATTTAGTTTAAAAATATTCAAAATTTATCGAAAAATTACATCAAACGATAAAGTTATTTGTTCCTATGCCGCAATGACGATTATTTTTGTAAAATTTACTGTCACTAGATGGCATATTACGTAAGAAAAAGTGTGTCCAAGATAAGTTTTTATTAATTTAGTATAATATGTAATGTTTAGATCAGCACTAATGAAAAATAATTAATTTTACACATATAAACAATATAAATAAAGTTTAGTAAGCAAATTATACGAAATTATGGTTTGAGTACCATAATTAAGGAGTATTAAAGACACAAACCAGTACATTCATTTAGGGGCAATTAAATATCGATACTAAAAATAATATTTTTTATTTCTCAGTACCAAGAGCACAAACAAAAAAAAGAGAAAACAAATCAACACTGGATCATTGTTTTCTTTAAATACCTACATGAATACGATGTATGTGAAGATAGGCCAAATTCCATCCCCGAAAAATGCGATGGCAATACTAATTGTTGCTATTATGACTTTTTACTCTCAGCCCAAAAAATCGCCACAGTTTTACTCTCAGCCCCAAAAACACTTGCTATCACGATAGTAAAAACTGTCATGACAGCTGAAATTTTCGGGGCTGAGAGTATATATGATAGACTTATAAAAACATGTTTGTGAAGTAAGATCAATTTTCATATGTCTGTGAAGATAGACTAAATTCAGTCTCAAACGAACGCGATGGCAACGAAAGTATTGCTATCATGACATTTTCTACACTCAGCCCAAAAATCACCACATTTTTACTCTCAGCCCCGAAAATTGTTACTATCACGATATAAAAACTGTTATAGCAATCAACATTTTCGGGGTTGAGAGTAAAAATCGTTTGTTAAGATGATTGTTTAAGGAGCATGTACGAATTTTTTTAGAACTTTTTTATTTCTAGGAGTTGAGATATAGTCCATAGAAGTCAGGAACTATTCGTTGGCCCAACTAGCGATGCATATCGTTTGATAGGTGAATGTCTAAGAAGCACGTGCGATTTTTTGTAGAATTTTTCTATGTCTAGGAGTTGAGATTTGTTTATTAAAATTTTGTCCATAGAAATCATGGACTGAAATCATGCTAGTTGGGTCAACGAATAGTTCCTGACTACTATGAACATCCGAACTCTTTTTAAATTTAAATAAGCATAGAAATTATGATCAAATAATCCTCGACACTTTTATATTTTTAGTATAGTTGACAGTAATTTTTTTAATGTAATTTATTTATGAGCTCAAAACGTTGTACATGTTTTGAATGAAGAGTCTAGTTTTATTTATAGAATTCCGTAAGTAAACTTTTATCACATGTTTTTAAATTTTTTAAAATGGTTCTTAAAATTTTTATTTATTAATTTTTTGATATATGAATAGTATAAAGTATAAGAAGAGCGCTACATAATACTGTGGGCAAAGACTTTGTTCATAATTTTAAGATTCTTTATTTATTTCTCCAAATCTATTTCGTCCCCCTCAAAGTAATCCTCCGCGGCCTCAATACACTTGTGCCAACGTTTTTTCCAATCCTCGAAACAGTTGTTAAAGTCAATTTCAGGAATAGCCTCCAATGCGCGTAGCGATTCACGTTTAATGTCTTCAATTGGCGCAAAACGGTTTCCTCGGAGCGGTCGTTTGAGTTTGCTGAACATCCAGAAGTCACACGGAGCTAAATCAGGCGAATACGGTGGTTGCGGAACGATATGGGTGGACTTTTTGCTGAAAAAATCACGTAAAACCAATGAAGCATGAGAAGGTGCATTATCGTGGTGCAAAAACCAAGAGTTGTCGACCTACAACTCCGGCCCCTTTTTACGAATAACTTCGCGCACACGACGCATAACACTCAAATAGTATTCCTTGTTGACAGTTTGGCCGGTCGGAAGAAATTCGGAGTGCACCACACCTCGATAATCGAAGAAAACTGTCAACATCACCTTGATTTTTGACTTGCTTTGACGTGGTTTTTTCGTCTTCGGCTCACCTTTGGCACGATTGATCATCTGTTTCCGAGTCGTAAGAATAGATCCAAGACTCATCGTCAGTTATAATACGTTTCATGACATCCTGGTTGTCGGAAAACATTGTTTCACAGACGTCAACGCGACGCTGTTTTTCCAAAAAATTGAGTGATTTTGGAACCCATCGTGCTTTCACTTTTCTTAGGCCCAAATGATCTTTCAAAATGGTTTTCACTGATCCTTCCTATATTACAACAATGCCAGTAAGGTCTCTGACTGTTAATCGTCGATTCTCGAGCACCAATTCCTTGATTTTATTAACGTGTTGATAATCAGTTGATGTTGATGCCCGTCCTAGACGTGGTTCGTCGTCAACACATTCTCGACCCTCTTTGAACAATTTGTACCAATCAAAAACACTTGCTCGCGACATACAATTTTCACCGAAGGCCTTTTGCAACATTATGAACGTTTCGACACCACAAAATTGATTCCGCACACAAAATTTAATGGAACTCCTTTGTTGAATAATTTCACTCATTGTAAAAATCGTCGAATCCACTTTTTGTACTTCAGAAAGACAAGCGTATAAAAAAAATTTCTAACTGTGGAACATGCTGCGCTAGTCCGTTCGCGCTCTAGGTGACAATTCTTAATGTTCTGCCCATTTTAATATAAGAGGGCTCTTGACCCGGTCGTGGTTTCTTATCTAAAGCTTCTAGATCATGTTCTTGCTTTGCTAGCCTAGCATTTATGGCTTCTATGCTTCTACATATCCGTTCAAGAGGATCATCTGTAATCGCATTAGATGATTGTTATATAATTGGCGAGTAGGTTTTCCACCCTGTACCTCTAAGTGGTGGATTTCGCTCCGCTTGGATTTTACTTGATTTCTCTCTGGTAACCTTAGAGTTTTGAGGACACTGATCCATTTTGTTTCTTAGCCTTTGACTACTTGATATCCTCTGTAATTCGCAGGATGATGCCCTATACAGTTTATGCGTTTTGCAGGGTTGTTTCTACTTTCCTTACACTCTTTCGCGTTGTGTTTTCCATCACATTTTACACATCAATAGGCTCCCGACCACAATATTTCTGCGTGTGGTTGAAACCTTGACATTTTTTGCACTGAGGTATTAGCCTCGTGTTTTTTTATTGGTTCTATTTTAACCCTCATATTTAGAATTGCTTTGATGTTGAATTTTTTTTTCAACTTTCTCCTTTTTATTAAAAGTAAGCATAAAGAGTGACAACCCTCTTATTTTACTTCATTGTTCTCACCTCTATCTAGTTTTGGGATATTTACTGCATCTTCTATCTGCAGATCTATTGCCTTTAGGTCCTCGATTATATCCTTCTTACTCGTTGGATGAAAGCCTCGGTTGTTTTAATCTTCGTATGTGAACCATAGTGCTCTATATGTATTGGTATCTGGTGTATTGATTTTCCACACGTTATTGTTTAGTGAGAGTACTCCTTAGTGGCCACTGACTTCATTATAGTTTGTATACTAGCAAATTCTGTTATGCCGAATACATTAATTGGCGGAGGAGCCTTTACTTTCAGTGCAACCATTTGTTGTTGATTTTCTTGCTGTTGTTTTTGTTTCTGATGTGCTGGACTAGTATTAGTAATTCCAGTTACAGTAGCTTGCAATTGTTCTCCAACTTCAGTAGAGAATTCTGCTCCTCGTTTTTTGGTAGTTCTTTTTTCCTTTTCAGTACCCAATCTGTTTCTCTCGCGAGCTCCTCTTCATCAATATGGAACTCGGTGTTATAACTGATGTATGTAGTTGCTCCGTTATAACTGGTTAGAGGATTTTCAGAAATATCCATTTCCATTTCTTTGGGTTTCTTTAATTCTTCATTTTCAAATTTCGAATTAGTTTGTCTAGTTGATGATCTTGACAACTTTGAACTACTTATACATGGGTATAGCAATGATTGGCTCACTCCAGAATTCATTGAGCCAGTCTCGTTGGAGGGTGGATTAGCCAACTAGTTCCACCTGGAGAATTTTCTCTTTTTTCCGTTGTGTTCATTGCTTTAAATGGTCAGGATAGCTCCAAACACTAGGTCTCTGGTAGAACTAAGTCACTTCAAGCAGTGCCCACTGCAAGCACGTCCCGCGACGTGGACATGTTGATTAGGCTTAGTATAGGAGATTACCAATAAATGTACTTTTTAGCAATTCGAGTCTATTTTCTAGAGTTGTCAAGTTGTATGTGCTGCACCCGGTTAAATATGGTGGTTGTTGCTGTATGTTTATGTTCTATGGTAGATCATGATTTACGATCACCCAACCGTCTTTCCAGGTCAAGTAGGGTATACACTTATTTTGAATTTTCTCAATACTTTGGATATGATCCTCGTAGATCTGACACCATACATTTACAGCATATTCCAGCTGGGATCGAACGTAAGCACAATACAGGATCTTATTGTTTCCACATCAAAAATGTCACCCGTCCAACGTTTGACAAACCGAGTATGGAGTTCGAAAGTAACCCCTAGGTCTTTACTTTCAACTACTACCTCAAGGAGTACATCATTTATCTTGTAGTCTTGTGTAACAGGGTTGGATTTTCGGTGAAATAATATAGAGATTTGCACTTTCCAATATTGAGACTCAGAGAATTTAACTCGCACCATAACGCTAGTTTGTCAATATCTTCCTGTAGTTAATTGGCATCGTGGACTGACTCGATGGCTTTGTATATTTTGAGGTAATCTGCGAACATCAGGATATTGGAATGCTTTATTATTTCAGTAATACCATTAATGAAGATTGTGAAAATCCATGGGCCAACGTGATGTGAGAGCCTTGTGGTACACCAGAGGTTGCTTGAATTCTATTCGATGTTTTACCTCCTATTTCAATATATTGGATTCGATTACTCAAATAAGATTTGAACCAGACTACAAACTGGCTGGAAAATCCAAACTTGAAAATGTGTTCCAAAGTTTTACAATGGCTGATGGAGTCGAAAGGTTTTGCAAAGTCGGTGTATAACGTCAACTTTTTTGTTCTTCTCAAATTCTTTAATAGAATAGCTAGTAAATTCTATGAGATTTGTTGATACTGATCTTTTAGGTATAACACCATGTTGACATTGTGATAAATATCACGGAAGCACTGCTTTGAAAGAGTTGCATATTACTAGTTCAAATAATTTAAGTATAGCAGATATAGATGTAAAACCTATGTAGCAAGAAACATTATTTCTAGATCCAGTTTTGAAAATAGGCGTGACTCTAATTATTTGCCACTTTTGTGGAAAAGTTGCCAATTTTAATGACTGATTGAACAAAATGCTTAGAGGAATTTCAAATTTTTAGAATTGTTTTAAAATGAAGCCGGAATACCATCAGGACCACATCCTTCTCCGAATCATACCAATGCGCGCTGGATGTCTTCTGGCTTGGTGTGTGGAGTAAATATGAATGTACTGTATTCACTAGTGGTTGAATCTTTAAACTTACCAATGTCCTCTGCTTTATAAACAGATTGGAAAAACTCAGCAAACATGTTGGTTATGTTCTGTGGATCACAAGACTTTTGATCATTAAATTCCATCCAGGCTTGGTAATCATCAGTAGTTTCGCGTTTGGTTTTAAAAAAATCGCCTTTTATTTTATCCGATAGATACAGAAGCTATACTGTATCTCAGTTCATAATAAGATTCGAAATTTAGGTTATATGCAGTAAACTTCTGTTTACGGTCTTCGGTACACAATTTGTGGTTTTCTTTCTCCATGGTCATACCATGGAGGATATTTGTTCGGGTTGCTCATATACACGGGAATGAATAAATCAATTACTTTAAATAGATGTGTGTACAATTTTTCTACATTTACATCTATGTCATTGCTGTTAAACTCAACATTCCAATTTATTTGATCAAAATATTGTTGTAGGTTTTTCGAATCTGCCTTTCTGAAGTTGTAATATGGTTTCCGGTTTTGGTAATTTTGGAACCTGTTATTCACATTGGTTTCCAATATTATTTCTATTGCTTTGTGGTGAATACCATTAATTACGAAACGTGTTGGTGATTCTTCTGTTTTTAATAAAACTGGTTCATTAGTAAAAATAAGGTACAAGGTTCGGTCTCGTCCATTTTTTAATTTGCAGATTTGGCTCAAATCTGAGTCAAATATGGTGTCGACGAATAGGTACTCATTATCCGGATTCACGTTTACAGGCATAATCTTGTTGGTTTCTTCATCATAGGTTCAATTAATATTTGAAAGATTTAAATCCCTAGTTATTAAGATTATGTCTGGTAGATCGGCGGTATTGGTAATTTCCATAATTGTGTCGCAGCACTTGGTATACGATGATGTAGGCGAACCTTGTGAAATATACGCCACGTAAATTTGCACTGACTTATTCTTGATGACAATTTTAACACATAATTGCTCGATCGATGTTAAATCTACCAATTCATTACGTAGTGATGTATAGGCGGCTATGGGGTGAGCGATCACATATATACACCACATATTGACTAGGGAAGAATTCCGAACTCAAGATTTTATCGTTGAATGATGTTTCACAGATGATATAAACCGGAAAGAGTGTTTCTAAAACAAAATTATGAAATTGAGCTGCCTTTGAAGACATTTGATTTACATTTTGAAAGTAAAATGTCTGTTTAATAGTTTTTTGTGGATGTGACAAGGTTGAGGTGCCATGATTACATTCCGAATTTGTGGCACTATATTTCCCAGCAAATGCTTTTAATGCCATTTTGTTTACGTTTTGATGGCAAATGCAACTATGCAGTTTGATGGAATATAATTACGAGTATATACCAGATTGCACAGTAAAAACCGCTCCCTTGATATAGATTATTCAACATGTCGTGTTTGTGACAACTTTATTAACAATCTTCAATGATTATTTTTGCAATTTAAAAAACAAAATGTTTGGTGAGGTCACAATTTTAGTTGGCCCCCGCCCCACTCTACGTTTCTTGAATTCTATACCATACCAATTTGCTTTTAATTAAATATTTTACGTTTTAATTTTCTCTATACCATTTCCATTGTCATTTTCATAATTTTCCATATATGTATATAGTTTTTCATAATTTTCATCAAAATGGAAAATGCTTTATATATCATTTTCTACACAGTAAATATCTATATACACACAATCTACATGTGTAGCTTACTATGTATACCAGATACACAGATGAATAGAACGGGAGTGAATACAACTGTGGAACGCTGAGCGGAACGGGTAAAAATGAAAATATTAACCATTGTTGTTGGTTTTTCGGGAAAAAAAACAAAACAACAAAACAAAAGCAAAATGGAAAAATAGGAAAAATCCTGAAGAAGAGAGAATAAAAATTTACAATTGTATTCAGTTGCTTGTATGTAATATACAAAGCTACATACGTACTCAGAACATAGCATCTGTGATTCTTTCAACTGTTGGTGATTTATTGATTTTTATGGCAATTATAATTATTTTGTTTAGCGTAATTAAGATATTTAAGCGCACATTTCTTCTATAGGTACATACATATTCAAAATATTAAAGTCACTTTATCCTGAAGACGACACAAAATTATGCACGATTTTATCAATCAAATAATAATTTGCGTTCAATATACGCCTGAACAATTAGTTGTCAATAGCAATGTAGAAGATCAATGGCAACAACATCTTCAATATTTATGCTTCGCTTAACGTTTGAATTGAAATATAGAAGCATATAGGATTTGTTGATACAATACGTTGTGAAAGTAAATACCGGAATCCTCTTCAGCGGAAAATTGAATAATGAGATAAGAACAAATTAACGTGTTGTCTGATGAGATTCCTTAGTATTTTGTCAATATTCTTGATTTCAGTAAAATTGTTCGGCTGAAGCATTTGACCAATCATTGATTTATTATCAAACGTTCTCTTATCTGATTCCAATGTTTGTAAAATCGTTTGCCAGTTAATCAAAATCAAGCCCACTCTATTCATCCAACTACAGCTCTCTCTTTCTCATTCGTTTAGATTTTCGATATATGACAATTTGATTGGAATAAATTATTTTTTCGCAAGAATGGAAAATTTTTACTTAACATATCAACAACGTAATACGATAGTCATATACAGAGAAGACAATGATGGACCAGAAAGGCAAAATAGAAAAATTAAATAATTTGTTTTTTCATTCATTTAACAAACATAATTAAATTAATTTACAAAAAAAAAAATTTCCCACCCTATGTACTCCATAAGGAGGAGATATAAATAAAACAATGTCGGTTCAAGAATATGGCAATTGTTGTTTGTACGAGTAAATTAAACAGATGACGTAAAATATGATTCGAAGACAGATGGGTCAAAATTGAATGAACGTATTGTAACCACCTTTTTGATCATCGGTAGGAAATGGAAGACATATCATCGAACGTAAAATCTAATAGTAAACCGATAACATAAGGCACCAGTGGAAGTACGTTTTGACGATTTATTTGTTTGAGGTTTTTGAACTTTTTAAGCCTTTTTAAAACTGACAAAAGAAAATTAGGCATTATATAATCACTAGCAGTGATACGCATTTTATTACACGTAAGTATATTTAAAATTGAGTCATTCTACTAAGATTCGCGTCAGATCATTTACCAAAAATTTCATTGTGCTTACCCACCAAATTTTGACCCATCCATGTAGAAGTTAACACCTAGAATTTAGAACAGCTTACTCAGCCAGTCTCTGATGAGAATGAATCCCGCGTACCTAACATTATCTGTAAAGGTAATGTAACTCAATTTTATCTGGGTTTACGTTCAGTTGTGGTGTAAAGTACATTCGGTTACGACTTGGGTCAGGATGGTAGAATTGGAAGAACTACTTTAGGGAACTTTAGTTTTTCAAACGATTCCTTCATTTATCAGATTTTTTTGGGTACTTTCTTATAGTCCCAGACCATAGTAGCTATTGGTTTTCTTTGCTTTACTGAACTAAATTGTTGAATATGAGGACGCAGAATTTCGAATTATGCCAAACGCTTAATACGCGTAATTATGCCTAACGCGTTACCCTTATTAGATTCGGATTAATCCTCGTGTCGTTTTTAGGTCAACTATTGGAATTTTATGATTTCTTATAACCTATAACGCAACATTTGATATATAGAAAACAAATCGATCATAAATATTGTCGAACTTCTCAGTAAAGCTGGGGACCTTCTATGAAATTTTCAGAAGCGTTATTTTTCAATATTATCGACATTTTACACCACCTATTGCAACATATTGCAGGCAATATAGTGCAAGTCGAATGTGGTTTTAATTCCAGGCCCTCTATGTTGCGTCTACCAGCGCACATTTTAGTTTGAGAAGTTACAACTGCAGTTATTGGGCCCTCATTGAAATATATAATCAGCAACCGTTTATTCATAGGGTTCACTCTCCAATGCAAAGCTACTGGCGACAGCGGCAAATAATATACTTACTACTCTTCTTGTGATCATTATCGATTAGATTTTTAATTTCAATCATTTACGACCAATAATCCAAAACTTGTTTAGCATCTCGTGGGTTTTGTACTTCGTCACCACTTTTGCAATCTCACGCCGACCTCGCTTAGTTACTCACAATAATTTGAAGTAACATGGAACTCGTGTATCCAAACTAAATACAAATGTTTTAGCTGTTTAATACTACAGGGTGGCTGAGACCAAATGTTACTGACTTCACTCTGCTGTCATTTGTGTAGTTGTCATTTTCGCGCGTCAATTTTTTGGCAGATTGAAGTTTGGTTAGTTGTTTACATGTGGTCCACAAATAATGTTCTAATTTAATATCTTCATAAAAAAATCGTAATGGAATCCAAACGTAATAGTGTAATTGCACTGTATTTGGGTGGAAATTCACAAACAGCAATAGTTCGTCAGCTCCAGCATTTGAATGTGAATAAAATGTTTGTGTATCGAACCATAACTCGATACAACGAAACTGGTAGCATCGCTAAACGCAACAGAGGCGGTCCTAAAAAGACAGCAACATCAAAAGAAATGATACGAAATGTGAAGAAACGAATCCAACGAAATCCTCGTCAAAGTGCCAACCAATTAGCCGCACGTCTACATGTTTCGCGATACAGCATTCAAACCATATTGAAAAATGAACTACACTTGAAGCCCTACAAGATACACACAGTTTAAGATCTTACGGAGGCACAAAAACAAGTTAGGCTTGAAAGAACACGAGCATTGAAGGCTTTGACCGAACGTGATGAGATTCCAAAAATTGTCTTTTCTGATGAGAAAATTTTCACCATTCAACAGTATGTGAATAAACAAAATGATCGTGTTTGGTTAGAGCACCAACGATAATTTGGACACAAGAGTTGCCATGCGCAAGCAATCATCAGCTTATGTTATGGTTTGGGCTGCAGTGACTGCAGAT
Source organism: Nephrotoma guestfalica (assembly GCA_963691935.1). Taxonomy (NCBI): domain Eukaryota; kingdom Metazoa; phylum Arthropoda; class Insecta; order Diptera; family Tipulidae; genus Nephrotoma; species Nephrotoma guestfalica. The sequence continues at coordinate 52,295,182 of OY829913.1, read as the reverse complement.
GGACGCACTCCTCTGGTTTTAATCGAACATGGAGTCAAGGTAAACCAAGATGTGTTCCGCCAAAAGATCCTAAACGATGCTTTGCTACCTTGGGCACGTAAACACTTTGGTACGAACCGTTGGACATTAAATAAAATAAAACAATTTAGCTGGAAGTATCTTGCGCCTATCCTTACTATAGCTGTTGGATTATTCTATGAAACGTTTGTTAACAATTTTGCAGATAAAATAGCAGCACTTAGTTCCAACCTGGAAAATGAAACTTTTTTGATGCCACCTTTGGTTTTTTCAGTTTTCTTTTGTTATATTTTTACAGTATAATGGATCGAAAATCTTCAGTCTCAAACAGAATATCAATGCAATTTCAGGTGTCGCAACGCCATCATTAATTTTAAAATAATATTCCGTTTTGTTCAATTTTCGCGCACGCGTTTCTAGTCTCACCTTGGTCAGTATAAGTTATCCACGTAAAACTAATTCTGGATTGCTAATGTAGCTTCATTGTAGATATATTCTCGTTCGCCAACTCTAATCGTTACAAAAACCTGGCCGAAGCTGTCCAAACTTTTAACAGGTAAAAGTTTAAAAGTTGGTAATTTGTTACGATTAGTCGCACTCGTTACATTGCTTTAGATGACCAAGGACACATACATCCAAATATTCTTATTCAATATTGTGTCTTCTTCGACCACACAAATTTTCCTGTACTTTTTTGCAATGACCACGCCGGCTGCAAAATTATGAGCTCTATTATCGCATTAGCCATTGGCCTTTCTAATAAAATAACAGCTAATGAAGTTCCGCTCGCAATTCGACAACAGCGTGATGTGGCAAATAAAATCCCTTAGATTATTTAATAGAAATCTTGCAATTCTGTTCAACACTTAACACCTAACTTATTATTGGACTAAATTATTTCCTCTTCAAATGAAGGAAATTTTCGTTGCCACACTAGACGAATTACCTTACCAGATTCCAAGTTTAAATTGAGAAAATGTCGAACCCCAACAAAACCGTATTCTTCTAAAATTACCTAGCTCAAAACAATATTCTGTGCCACCAACGACGATCTTCATAGTCTTGGGTCTTGTAATAGATAGAAGAACAAATTTGATCCTTTTCAAATATCTGCTTTACTATGGATTCACAAAAGTTAGGATTATAAATTACCGAAATCTTTAAATTTTCAATTTGACTTTTGATAGCATTAATAGCAATATCTTCATTATTAAAACCAGGGTTCTGTACTATGACATGCATGTCGTGGGATGAAGTCAACTGTCATTACTCCTTCTGGACCTATGTCCGCCGTTGGCAATCCGGATACGCAATTCTTGCCACTGTCTCAGGAAGACACAATTGATTAAGAAATCAGCATCAATAAATGATGCGTCTGAACCACAATCGAAAAGAACTCGAAAGACTCGAATTACTCCAACACAAAACGTTTAACTGGACCTCTTTCTGTAAAAGTGTTTCCAATGTGCAAATTTCCGCTTGTCATTCTTTCAGTCTACAATGATACTTAGTTCTGTGTTGACTCGACAACGTCATTTAATTGCGTGTATAGTAAACGATGATGTCTCCGTTTGTATTTTCAGCATCTCAATTTTGATTTACAATTACTGGATAAATAGCGCAGAATGCAGAATTCAGAAAATTGGCCACGTTCAGATTCGATGTAATTATGCGTTCATGATTTCTCTTGAGTTTTATTTGAAAGCATTTTATTTAAAAACTCGATGAAATCGTTTTTTATAGTAAATTATTCGCACCAAAACCTGCCACAAATTATGAACCGCACTTTTACGTAGTTCGAAGTTTGTAACTTTATCATAAATTCTTCCAAATAAGTATCAATGAGAGTTAATTCTAAATGGCGGTGGATCACATAGAGGTGGCAAGTTAACTTTTCCATTCGAACAACACATTCCAAGCGGTTCATTGAAAAATGTTAACTCATAACAAAGCAAACAAATCAAACAAGCCTCATCTTTATCGTAATTGAATGTTGCTAACTTTAAATCAGCTCTGAATTTTTCTATTGATCGATTGTTTTTCAGCCGTGTGTCACTTGTTTCAGCAGATCTACAAGAAGACGTTCTCATTCAAACGTTTTCAAGCCATACTCACGCTACTCACACGTTTCAGCAGCCCTCTCACGCTATTCATTTTGTTTCAGCCACTCTTGCGGCTCTAATTTTATTCGACTTTGCTGTAACCTGCCCAATTCATGTTTTCTTTAGGGGCATTTTTTAAGCCAAACTGAAACGTTATGAACTGAAAACACGAATATAATACGAATTCACTTGAAACAATATATAGTCACCAACCATTATTTTATTCCAATTTACCTAAGTAATCGGGAATCGGGCTTTCTGATGTACTCAAATTAGCAGAAATTTAGACAAAACGATTAAAAAATATGTCCACCCCGATACGTTTCACCGCGGAACTACGCGTACTGAACGCGTTTGAAAATGACATTAAGAAAAACAAAAGATATTTTTGAAACTAAGCCAATTTTACGCGTACTATATTTTATATCAAAGGACATTTGTTGTAGAAGATGCAATTTTTAAAAATATAAAAGGTTGGTGATTTTCCTCCAATTGAATAATACACATTGATTAGTTACTCGTCAACTCATAAATCAAGATTTTTATCAATCCAAACTAAGCATAATATAAAGGGTGTTTTTTTAAGAGGTTGCCGATTTTTTTTTTGAATAAAACACATATAAAATTATGAAATGACCAAAATTTTTTTTTATTTGGTAGATAATTTTTTGGCATTTAACATTTAAACACAATTTCTGGCATATGGCTACCACGACTATTTTTCACAAATGTCATTCTGGAGGTCCAATTTTCCAGCACTTTTTCAAGCATTTGAGGGCGTATGTCAGCAATGACACGTTGAATATTGGTTTCCAAAGCGTCAATCGATTGAGGTTTATCCACATAAACCAATGACTTCACGTATCCCCACAAAAAGTAATCGAGTGGCGTCAAATCGCACGAACGCGGAGGCCAATTCACCGGACCATTTCTCGAAATAATGTTGTCGTTGAAAGTTTCTTTCAATAAGTCGATTGTTTCACGTGCTGTATGGCAAGTGGCACCATCTTGTTGAAACCACATTTCATTCATATCCATATCTTCAAGATTTGACAACAAAAACTCATTTAACATGGTTCTGTATCGATTTCCATTCACGGTAACGCGTCGTCCTTCCTCATTTTTAAAGAAATATGGACCGATGATCCCACCAGCCCATAGACCGCACCAAACAGCACATTTATCAGGATGCATTGGTAATTCTAGAACGGCGTGTGGATTATCTTTGCTCCAAATGCGACAATTTTGTTTGTTGACGTATCCATTTAACCAAAAATGCGCCTCATCACTGAAGAGAATTTTACGGTAAAAAAATGGATCTTCGTTCAATTGATTTAACGACCAATCACTGAATTCACGGCGCAAACGATGGTCGTGTGGCTTTAATTCTTGCACCAATTGAATTTTGTATGGCACCAAACCCAAATCTTTACGTAAAATTTTCCATAAAGTCGATGGACAAAGTCCAATTTGCTGAGCACGACGACGAATCGATAAATTGTCGTTTTCTTCGACACTGGCCTCAACGACAGCAATATTTTCTTCTGTACGAACTCTTCTCATTCTTGTCGGTGGCTTGGTATCCAAAAGAGTGAATGTAGACCGAAATTTGGTAATTACGTTCTTTATGGTGGTCTCTGACGGACGATTATGTGCACCATAAAATTCACGAAGTGCTCTATAAACATTTTTAATTGAACACTGATTTTGAAAATAAATTTCCACGATTTGAAAACGTTGTTCTGGAGTTAACCTATTCATAATGATTTGCCAAACAATACTGAGTAGAAATGCCACTTTGAGCTGTCAAAACAACTGTCATAAAATAAAACGACATCTATCGGAAAAACAAACCTCCTAAAAAAACACCCGTTAATTTTATAGAAATGAACTAATTTGGTCGACAGGCCTTCTGAGCTTGGTAGAAAAGTTCACTCATACCCTATGCCGTTGTTCGCTCAAATAACTTTACAGAAAAGATAAAAGCGAAAATGTAGATCATCCCTGCGACATTGTTCATACTAGTAGAAAGGCATTTGAAGCTCATACAAAGCTACAATAACAATTAAACGATTTCATAGGCTAAACAAATCTCGAAGTCGAAGCATCGTATTTCATTTGAATGTTTTTTACCTAAAAGATGAAGATCTTAAGAGCAATTGCTTAAGCAAACGGAAAAAGCCCAAACCGCCTATTATTAGAATTGCATAGCGTTAATTCCTGAACTTGCTCAGAGACTGGGAGTGTCGTTAAAATTCGCTCCTTGTTAATATCGGCTGAACGATGAACGATGAAGAAGTAATCTTATCTGTCATTTTAGAAAGCTCGAATAAGGACGCTTAAAATCTAAAAGTTGTAGCCATCCTTGACAGCGATGTGAATTTTCATCACACACTCTAGGAAAGTACGGAGACGAAAGAGTGTATGTTACTCAGAAAGAGGAAAGAGAAATCTAGAAGAAATTGTAGAATTTAGACTTATCTCACACTCCAAAATCGAAAGTTGAGTGAATAGGTAGTTGAATTCTATACCACTTCGTTTCTATAACCATCTATCATTCTATAATCTGTAATACAAATGTGATGCAAAAATACCCAAAAATTTATTAATAGGAACAATAGCAAACCCGAGTGGGATGCCTTCAGAACCTCTCTAGGTAATTCACTACTGTTACCCCATCCTCAACCATACATGTACTTGACAGTCTGATAGACAAATTAGTCGAATTGAAAGCATGTTGTTTCAATAAACCAATGATAGGATTATAAAGTCGAGACATTAATCGCCCCATCGTGATTGTGTAGAATAAAATCGGTGAGGATATCATATGCGTCGACTACTCGGCTTGTTAATGATAAAACTGTAAAGGATCGTTTTCAATTGCCTCAAATCGTGGATTCACTACGAAGGTTAGCAGGGAAAAAATATTTCACCGTTGTTAATTTAACCTCCAGTTCTTACCAAATTATGGGTTGGCTAATATACTATAGTGTGCCAACGTTTGATGAATTCAAGAAATTAATGAAAAGCAGGCGAATACAAGATCACCGCTGTGAATAATTTTCCCACACCGAAAAATGTCCCTGAAGTCCGAAGTTGTATAGGACTGGCAGCTATATTAGAAAGTTTGTGCCGTATTTGTCAATGATAGCAGACCCACTAACAAAGACATCTTATGAAAGCAGATATCGAATATCAATGGTATCAAGTCAAAACTTTGCAATCTAATGTTTTGACATTGTACGAGTCGAAGAATCAACTATAGGGTTTTCCAATAAGAGTGATATGATCCAAACTTTTCTCGCAATAATTCAATTGTTGCACTTGCTGTGTGGCACGTAGCCCCGTCTTGTTGGAACCAAATGAATGTCAAGATCAACTTCTTCCAATTTCGGCCATAAAAAGTTGGTTATCATCGATCTATTCCAATCACCATTGACAGTAACGGTGTTACCAGCTTCATTTCGAAAAAATACGGACCGATGATTCCACCTGACCAAAAACCACACCAAACTGTCAATTTAGGTGAATGTAATGGTTTTTCATGAATAATTTGTGGATTTTCTTCGCACCAGAATCGACAGTTTTGTTTATTGATCGCACCACTCAGATGAAAGTGAGTCTCATCGGAGAAGATGATTTTCTTAAAAATATCGTTACCGTTTGTAATTGCAATTTGTAAACGTTGTTCTTGCGTATATCTCACCATGATGAAATTGTAAACATTACTGAATACAATGAAACAAAAAATGACAGATCATGACATATTACAAATGACCGAAACGTCACTTAAAAATCATATCATTCCTTTTGGAAAACCCTATAGTATGTTTGGTGTTACTGGAATGTTATTGCAATTGGAAGAAGATAACTATTTACATCCCGTGACGTATTTTAGCTATCAAACTACGAACTTGAAAAAAATGTCACAGTTTTCAGCTGGAGATGTTAGCTGTTGTTGAAACGATTGATCGATTCCGTCCATATTTATTAGGTAAACATTTTACAATAGTTACAGACTGCAACACACTTAAGACCGCATCTACTAGCATTCCAGTATTGCTAAAACTATAAATGTTGTTAACTAAACCAATGATTAAAAGGAGCGTTCCAACAGAACGGCATTAAGTGCACTACGAACAATGGTCGAAAATGTAAGATCTACTCACTGGGGGCTGAGTACCAACAATTCGATGGTCTATAAATAGTTCACTCACTCTACCACTAAAGTCTCACCGCAGGAATTATTATTTGGCATTAATCCATGACCTTGGATTTTGGGGGAAAAATTTTCATTGGACTTGCATTAAACAACGCATGAAAATGGTGCTACACAGATTGATTTACCAAAGCTACGTGAAGAAGTGTTTACTCGTATAAAGAAAAGCCAGAAGCAGCAAACGATTCGATTTGATCAAAAACAAAAAGCATCGGGGGAGTTCGAGGATGGAGATTTAGTAGTTGTATTCCGAGACCCATGATGAAAGTAAAAAACTTCGACGACGTTTTCGATGTCCTTACACCGTTACAAAAACATTACAAGGAGATCGATATATTTTGACAGATCAAAATCCAGAACCTGTTAGAAGAAGATTCAACGGAGTTTTTGTATCGGATAGTATCGAAAAGTTGTCAGTCCAGATGACATCTATCTTGGTGAATTCTCTTCAGGAGTGGTTTGCGGCAATCCTCGGTCAGGATGGCCGAATGGAAACAAAAATTAGTTTAGTATTTTTATTAACGTTTGAATTAACTTGTTATTGTATGTGGTAGCCATCTGTTGCTCGGATTCATTATTACTTGAGTACCACTGTAAAGTAATTTTTTATTTGGCCGCCGAACAAGCAGTCCTTACATCATCACCGCTTAAAGTTTTTAGTTCGCTGTGCAATATTTTTTTGCATCCGTAAAATTCGGGGTTTTTGTAGGACATATATTTTACTTGGGTAAGGTAAAACAACGCCTAGTTTTTCCCGAAAAACGACCGTTACCGAAGATTAATTCAATGTCAGCAGAATATTCCAGACAAATTTTCTTTCATTGCGTTTAATCTGGCTGCATATTTTTTATTTCCAACCACGTTTCTTATTTCAATAAATCTATTTCCATAATCCCAATCCAACTGTTTGTCTTATTCGCATATTTCTTCGGCCGCTTCGCACCTATTTAATAGAATACGAGTACCATACCACTTGAGTTTATTAACTTTTACATGTATGTTTTAATTAATTATCAATTCAAGACACATGATCCCAAGAAGTTGTTTTAAGAAAATTAATTTTAGTTCATAATTTTTTGTTGTTTTTGGTTTGTTTTTTAATTTTCACATTTTTATTGTGTGTGTAGCATATATACTCTATGGATTGTTGATATGTTAGTTTATCGTTATAAATACAGGAGTTGTGAAAAAATGTGTGTGTAATGAAAATTACAAGTAAGCAGCAGCAGCAGCAGCAACACAAATAATATAACAAGTAAGTAGTAAGTTGAAACAATCATTAATATTTTACATTCCACTAAATTAGTTAATTTTTTGCTACATAACGAATAAATACATATATACGAGGTACGAGATGGGCTGTAGTCCGAGGGTGGAGTGGTTTGTACAATAACTATAGCTATACCGATATAACAAAAAAAAAGTAACATAAAAATCATAAATTGAATTTTTGTTGTGTGTCCAAAAACTTTTTCAATTTAATGAAAATGAGGAAAATTATTTTAAGTTTTCCCGTTGAAATTAATTATTTTCTTCTCTGGTTTTGTATTTTAATAATAAATTACGAACAAAAATTATTAAATTTAATTATTTTATCGTTCATACGAAGCTTTATTGAGTTTCGTGTTTTAGAATAATAAAAATTTAACCACCGTCTATAATTTATACAGTTTGAGTAGTGTGACCCCGCCCGTCACAAACAATAAGCGCTTATAAGATCATGAATGAGCAATTTAATTATAAAACTTTATGTTTTGGGGGAGCATAAATTATCACCATCCAGTTCGATACTGGATTTTCTACATACCTGTTGCACCGTCATTTAAACAAAGGGCGCTTTCTTATCGTTTAAATCGAACAATCATAAAAATTACAAATATTATGATTAATCATAAATATTATGTTGGTTTTTTATGTATCGTTTACAACCCCTACCAAATGCAAAGTAGTAAAAAAGTGATTGTCATCGAACCGTGAAATTTTTTTAGTTGCGTACAAAAAACCGTATAAAAAACACTCAACATGCATGCTAATTTTATTTACCATATTCGGGGTATTTTGTATTATCATTCTGATATGGAACCCCTCTAGAAAATTTAGTTTAAAAACGAATGTATAGAGGTAAGGGGTTGAAATTTAAATATGCCTGTTGATTCGGTATAATTTTCAAGTGCTAACCAATTACTTGAATCTTAAAATGGGTAAACTATTAAATTGATAGCATTTTAACATAAACGGGCCACGATGTTTTGAATTTTTTTAAGAGGGTTGGTTTAATTCAAGTGGCGGTAATTGGTTAGGTAAATATTGTTAATGTGAAGTTAAATACGCAGTTTATTGTAGTGTTACAGGTGCGAATTGTATATGGATTTTTAATTATGAAGAAGGTTTTACTATAATGATCCGGAGCTTTACTCATTTTCATAAAAGTCAAATTATGTCGCTCAACCGATCGCCTTGAAATTTTGACCGTGTATAAGTTACTTGTCCAGAACCAACCTTACGATATTTTTGAAGAGGTTGAACTCCTTATCCCATATACCCTTATCTAAAACTAAATTTTTTTAAACCCTTTGACGGGAATGAGTTAAGGAAAAAGCTTATATGAAATTAGTGGCATGCTTGAATCCGAGGGGTCCATCTCCTAGGTCAAGGGAACCTCCTTATAGTTGACACACCATTCATCCAATCGGTTTCAAACATTGGATAGGGATTTTATACCAATAAGCAGGGTTTCATAATTTTTTACGTTACTACACTTCTTCAGATAGACGGTCAGGAAGGAGTATGGGGGAGAATTGGGAATGGAATCGCCTCAGTAAGCAGAAGAGCATACTGTTGACCCTGAAATATTGTACGAATCGAATTGCGTTATCATCAATTGAATCGGTTCGTCGAAATAAATTGATGGACTCAAAAAGATATTTATTAATTTAAAATTAAATTTTTGCAATTTTTAAGCTGTTTTCTGACTTTTAAAATGGTGACGCTTAATCAAATAAATGAAATAAAAAAATAATACTTTAGACTAAATATTCGACTAATACTACAGACACATTACTAGTTTCGTAACCATAATTTGGGGATCATGGTTTCTTCCTAGCTGAGAACGCAAGACACACTACAATTTCTTTTGTCTTCTCGTTTGGTTTTAAATAGTAATAGAGTAGGCATTGACAAAACTGTCAAGATTGACATTTAGTTGGCTTTTAAATTGTCAGAAATGACTTTTATATTGACAGAACAGAAAAAAATTTGTTCCCGCCAACTAAATATCCCAATGACAAATAGAAAACGCAAAGGAGACTAGATTTGCTGGGTAAACTATTAGTGTCCGGAACCTCCATTTTTGATGTATTCGGCGTTGGGAGCACAAAAATGCCTCGGGATGAGAAAAAATATCTCATTCCAAAACTATGTATAAACCTAGTTGTAAATCATGGTTAGGCATGACACATTACAACGAAATCATGGTTAACTCGAAACTATAGTTATGAAACTAGTAGTCTGTCTATGGTATAACTCGCTTTTCTAGTTTTTTATCAAATAAAAATGAATATAAAAAAGTTAAAATACATAATTTCCATAAACCATATAATTTCAGAATTTATAATAAAATTACTTATTATTTTTGTCCACGACAGCCACCATTTCAATCACGAAAAATGCATCTTCCACAAGAAATACCCTTTGCTACAAAATATTTTACGTGTAAAATTGGCTTAGTTTGAAAAAGTACTAACTTTATATTTAGAATATCGCATCTTCTACCAGAAATATCCTTTGATCGTATCCAATTGGTTGAGTTTGAAAATATCTTTTGTTTTTCGTATAATGTTATTTTGACAACTAAACCGTCGTCGATTATTTCAACATTTTTTTTAATCGTTTTGTGTAAATTAATTTTGATTTGTGTACATCCGAATCCCCGTTATTCCCGATTAATACCTAATAAAATACAGTGAAATAAAATAATTACTTACCGCACTTCTACTACCCGCCTTAAAAATTGGATGAACGCATGATATTTTCCAGAGATCTGGAAAAATGCCACGACGAAGGCTTTCGTTAAACAAGAAGGTAACTGCAGGGGCCAGACTTACGGCACAACGTTTAAATAGGATCGGTGGAAGACCGTCATAACCAGTTGCCATAGTAGTTGCTCCAGAACCACCTGTTCGGTAAGTTTGAAATGATGGAGTACAATGGAGGTGGAAGTAGTAGGAGAACAGGTGTCTGTTGACCGTTGTGGCTTGTAAACTGATGCAAAGAATTTTGTAAACAAATTGCAAATGTCTGATGGCTGACTAGCGGTGGACGTCTGGTAAGACATATTCGACGGAAAACCAGATACCAATTTGCTCGGTTGAGTTGGTAAAATTCAGTTCATTGTCACAAATAACACCCAAATTTCGAACTGAAGTAACTCCAGCAACGGCATTGTTGCTGATACAATTGGGAACTAACGTATACGCTTACGAGAGTTTGTAATGGATTGTCATTTATTTACGTTGAACCCCAGGCTGTTCTTCATACATCATAAAGGAAAACTTTTCAAGTCGACTTGTAATAAATTCGAGGCAGTTGGGGTTGAGATTGGTTAATAGTTAAGGGGGGTTGAGATCTATTAATGGTTTACAGATATAATGATCAGATATAATGAAGAGAATGGGCAACAAATGGATAATAACTATAAGAATTTTGCATCTACTTCATTCCCGATTTCTATGACATTTAATATACTTGAAGTAAACTCAGTGAGGTTAGTGATCGCGGAACGACGACGAAAGCAATGCTTTATAATGAAAGTACAGTGCCTCATAAACGATGCATTCCAACAATTTTGGAATGCAGGATAACTTGTGTAGTGGCCTATATAATTACTAATAGGGGCTATTAGTTTACTAGCGACAATAAAAGAAAAGAGTCTTTCCAGATGGACGGAAAAATTTCTACCGAGAGTGAAAAAGGTCCGTAAGTGGCTTAGCCAGACTACCACTGCATTTTTTTTAAATAAAACAACCATAACTATTGTACTTAAAGGTGGATGAATACTTATCAGATAGTTTAGAAATAATGAACTGGCACAAGCGCGGTAGAAGGTCATATAGTTATCCAATTCAAGCTTGATAAAGTAAACTTAAAAAAACACACAAAATATTCGGAATGTATTGTAATTTTTATTTCATTTTACAGATTGATCCTTGCCATTTTTAGTTAAACAAGATATCATTCAAATGTCCTCCACGGGACTTCTTACAGGCCTTGATTCTTTTGCGGTAATTTTCAACGACTTTTCGGCACATTTCGGGCGGTATCTCGGCCATTACCTTACGAATGTTAGTTTTCAATTCGTCAAGAGTTTGAGGATTGTTTGCGTAAACACGATCTTTCGCGTAGCCCCACAAAAAGAAATCCAAAGGCGTTAAATCACAGGATCTTGGAGGCCAATTGACATCAGCCAATCGCGAAATCAAACGTCCAGGAAATTTCTCTTGCAAAAGATCTCGATTTGCTCGTGTTACGTGACTGGTTGCTCCATCCTGCTGGAACCACATATCGTCAAGATCATAATCTTCGATTTTCGTAAAAAAATAATCGGTTAACATGCGGCCATAGCGCTCAGAATTGACGGTAACGGTTCGTCCATGGTTGTTCTCAAAAAAATACGGCCCAATCACACCACCGGACCGAATGCGCACCAAACAGTGACTTTTTCCGGGTGTAATGGCTTCTCTACAATCAATTGTGGATTTTCTGAGCCCCAAATTCTACAGTTTTGCTTATTAACGTATCCACCAAGCGAAAAATGAGCTTCATCACTGAAGAAAATTTTGTTCGAAAAATCAGCATCGACGGCCTGTTTTTCCAACACCCAATTTGCGTATGTTCTTCGTTGTCCATGGTCAGCAGGCTTTAGCTCTTGTGTCAAATGGACTTTATACGGATGAAGATGCAAATCCAGATGCAAAATGCGCCATAATGAGCCATAAGATAGGCCTAAATGTTGAGCTCGACGAGGAATTGACAAATTTGGATCTTCTTCCACACTTTCAGCTACAGAAGCGATATTTTCAGCATTGCGAATGTTTCGATGATGCACAGACCTTACAATATCAGTAACAGATCCAGTTTGTTCAAATTTATTCACTGTATTCAATATGGTTTGCTTTGTAGGACGATTATGACGACCATAATCTGCTCGTAAAGCGCGAAATGTAGATAAGGCAGAATCACTATTTTTATAATAAGATTTAATAATTTTAACGCGTTGGTCGATTGTTAAATGCTCCATATTCTTAAATGGCAGAATGTCAACTAAATAAATGACAGCGTACTTGACGTTTATCTTTGACAGATGTCGGTATACAGATTTCTACTTTATCAACCTCGAATTGGATAACCCGTTATTTAGAATCTGACTCTAATTAAGTTTTGCATAAACTTTTTAGATCCTTATTGTACCACGGACGACTTGTATAGTTGACTTTTTTCAGCGAGTGTAAGGTACTGATTATTCAAAACATTCAAAACATTGCTGCGAATAAACGTCAGGCAAATTAAATTTACCAACGACAAAAACGTCTGACTATCCATGATGTTAAACACAAAATCAACAGTTTTGGCTAGAAGCTAATAGGTGCCAACTTGACTAGTAGAGCAAAGAATATAAATGTTTTTCATATTGGTGATTCTCACACTCATCAACTTAATATGACAATTGGGAAATATTGGGTAATTATTATCTCGATAATATTGTGAATGGAAAGAGCTAAACTATCCAAGTTCATACGCCCTGCAATTAGAACTCCTCTTCCGGTTAAGCCTGCAACGGGATTATATAAACCGCCCTTCCGAAAAACGTTAAAATCCAATGTAGCAAATTAGTTGTTATTAAAATCGTTGTTTAAGTTGGTTCTGTAATACGAGATTTTGTCCGCAGCTCCTCGTGTTCTGGTACTAAAAGTGCATCCGCCATAGTTTTTTGATACTGTGTTCATAGTGATGTTATTATTTCGAAATTCGGTGAACTCTTGCTGGCACGTTGATTCGGCCGAAGAAGCAAGGTATATGGTCTTGGTTAGTCGTTAAGCTTGAATAACGAAGATCTGGTAAAACGAAAAACATTAAAAATGAGGTCTTATATTTGCAGAAATTCACTTTCCAGAGATTTCTGGAAACTTGTGAGAGATTTATGCAAACCTCCGTCAGTTACCGGATATTTCATTATCAAACATTTTTGCCGGTTGCGGTACGAATGCTTTCTACAAAAATAAAAATAACGGTGTATCCAGAGACTTTACTCTACGGATTTTGATACTGCCCATTTTGACACACGTAAATAGGTCAGTTGTTGTGTTAGATGCAACTGATGTTCCGTTTTCGTAAGAATGAGTGTAGCTTTTCTGTTGGTATCGAAATTCTCAATATTTAGAAATATGTTAAAGGTCAGCGAAGCAAGAAAATCACAACATGCATACCAATAAAAAAAATCAATCAAATCACTAATATTTAACAGTGTGATATGTGAGTAAGTACAACGTATAGATGAAAAGCTTAAAATTATCGCTTTTCTATTTTAGCGCAGACAAAAGAACCATAAAAATCAAAATTAAGTTAATCACCTAACCACCTATTTTCATTTCACTTCTCTCTATTACTACAACCATGTAGTATTATTAACAATCATCAACACCATCGTCATCATCACGATCATCATAATGATACAGACACAACGATGAGAAAATGAATATTATACATACCTCAAACCCCTCAGCCATCACCGACCGCCACCTTAACAATAGAAACGAGAAAATAATTTTTCCTTTTTTCTTTTACTTTGCTACATAAATTTTTGTGTGAGATGGCATGGCTTGTGTGCGATGAATACAAAAGAAAAATCGTCGAACAATGAAAATTTTAACAGTTATGGTCTCGTACTAAATCGTAACATAAACTAAAAATTAGTCAAATGGAAAATCAGTTTCATCATTATAATATAATGATCATCATCATCATCATCATTTGGCATCTGTAATAATCATTCGTCTTCATTTTGCTGTTTGAACGGAATGATTTCCCAATCAATATAATCATGATAAATTATTATTCAATTGCGTTCTCCATAGAAATTTAAATGTTTTTGTTGCACTGTGTTCTGTTCCGGAAGGAAACTACGTTGCACAAAACATTTTGCTGTGTAGAACAAATCGGTAACCTCATAACAGCAATAGTTTATATTAGGAATCCCTAAATTTATGCAATTTAATTATAAATTGTAATCCTCCCCCGCATTCGTAATTACCATGTCGAATTGTCTATAATGCAAAAAAAGCCATAAAAATTCTGCAAAATATTATTCATTCATTATCAATCGTATCCAGGCTGCTGACATCATTAATTTTAATCCCAATTGCATATTTTCTATATTTGTATATTGCAAATTATTTATGTGTGTGTGTGTGCCGTCATTTAGAAAACGTGCACCAAAAACCAAATAATACCCTAGCAGCCCGAATATCGAAATCTGCACCCTTTTTAAGAGTACAGTAGAGAAAATTATTATTAAAACATCCTTAATATTCTTAATTTCGTGTTTTATTATATTTTGCTGCATTCCTCTTACGATTTCAGGACGACTACCATTTAGTTGCTCATTAAAATGAATATTATAAGAAATCGAAGTTTGTTCGCCACCCCGACAGTGTATATAGTGTTGTTGTTCATTGTAACAATTGCAACAAAATAATTACAAAATAAAAGGATATAAAAGGATATTTTGGATAAATTTATGTAAGTTTTAGCGTAGGGTGAAATTTTTTGCTTCGTTTATATTTATTTATATGGCTTTCAATATGCTGTGTATGTTTATCAAGTTTAATTGTTTGAATAAATGAGGCGCAGGCGACCAAAATCGATATTCGGATTATACCTTTTCTTTTCTGTGTATTAGTGCAGGATGTTAGAGTTTTATATGTGTGCGGCCTAGCCAGAATAGCTAGAGAAGCTGTTTGTAGTTTGGATAATTTAATATTCCTGCTGTCTCTATTCAGTTAATAAGTGTTAATTTCGTCAAATAGCGGATAGGATTTGGGGAAGTGTCCCGTGCCATTTTCTTTGCAGATGGTTTATAGTATAGAGAATAGACATATCAACGTTTTGTTGGCAATGTAATAGGCAGTTATTCAGTATCAGAATAATTTAACATTATTCCATTCTTTAATAATCATTTTCGTTTCTAAAAAATTTACGTTTTTTTCCAAGGTGCATCGAACGATCGCTCAAAATGGATTAAATGGTGTTACGATTCTGGCCTTTCTTACAACTTTTTAAGCGCTTTAAAGGTATAGCGAAAAATATAGAAATAATTGGTATAGAAAATTATCACACGATTGAGGTGTTGGTACAAATATAGAGCACAATTCAATAGCTGACTCTAACAGGTTTAACTTTTTCTGTAAAAATTGTCTAAAGTAATTGTTGCGCACAACACGTGACTTTTATAACTAACTAATGTACCAAAATCTCAAATACACCATACCTAATTTCTGAAGCGAAAAATTGAACCGAATTTGTAATAAAAATTTCCTTGTATAAGCAGAAGACCAACACGGTTAGGTTAGGATAGGTTTCAGTGGTTGCTATCGCACACTTAGGCCAATTTTGGCTCATTGTGATGCCACAGGATCCAACATCATTAAACTCCCTTTAAAACCATCTCGTGCTATTTACATAGAGTAAAAGATCTCGCACATTACAGCTTTAGATATCAGAGAGGCTATCCATAGTGTATTTGCCCAAGTGATTATGTCTTCTGCCAGCTAGAGTCTCCTCCTCCTCGTCCTTGCAGTCATTTGTATCCAGACTTCTCGCATGATCTCCGAAAAGGCAGTGTCCGGTAAGTACCTTTACAATTCTCCCTAAATCACGCTTCCTTAGTGTTCTTAAGATCTTCGAAGCTACAAGTTCAGCTCAGGTCATACTTGCATCGCTAACCTGCCAGTCCGGACTGGCGAACCACCTAGCATTTGCCAAGGCAACTGCTTTCCAATGGCTTGCTGTTTTAAGCACCGACATAGGCCTTACTACACATTCTCTCCCTGGTTCCAGTTGGAGAGTCGTACCGTACCTTGCAAATTCGTCTACCCTGCAATTTCCCTCAACGTCAGAGTGGCCCGGAACCCAGACCAACTGGATATTGAAATGTTCACTCATCTCGATAAGAGTTGTGGGACAATCCAACGCCACCCTTGACGACAGATAAATTGAATCCAATGAAAGAATGTTACATTACTCCCCACAGAACACACCAGCTGCCACACTACCATCGAGCTTGGAGTCGTCAGTGTAGAATTTAATTGTACCAGTCTCCACGACAAGACCATTCTTCCAATTTTCCCTAGAGGGGCGAATCATCTTAAAGCGCTTTCAAAAGCACAAAGAAGTGTTAAATAATCCAAATTCACCAGGTCATGCCTCATAGAATTTGCCGCTGAGTCGCTGATTGCCGGGCGGCTGTATTGACCGCTATATGCTTACCGATAATATCCAACGGAAGAAGGTATAGCAAAATCTCTAAGGCACTACTGGGTGTCGTTTTAGGGCCCCACTAATGAGCAAACAGGCTGCCCTCTGCATCTTCCCCATAATGTTCCTGTATGATAATTACTCCAGAGCTGGCCACCATATAGTCACACCATGCAGCAGAACGGACCGTGTGTAAAGCCAGTATACCAGCTCCGGTTTCAGACCCCATTTCCTTCCGATGCCGTTTTCCTAGTGAAAAGGACCAGCTCTATTTTATATAGGTTGATCCCCAATCCACATATGCTGCCCCAACCCGCAGTGATTGATAACGCATTCTGCATCACATCCCTGATTGTACCCAGGTACTTTCACGAGACAACTATCGCTATGTCATCGGCATAAGCAACCACACCTATTCCATCTTCCTCCAGTTCCAATAGCACTCCGTTGATTACTACATTCCAAAGAAGGGGATATGATTCCCCCATCCCCGCTATGACCCTTCTGCTTCCTAGCAAGTGGTTAATTAGCCTGGTTACTGGGTATTCAATCTCAAGTGGCAACAATCCTTCCCTAATTGCCTCCACCTTCACGTTGTTAAAAGCGCTCTCGTTGTCGAGATACGCCACCATCGAGAATTCCTGAAAATCCAGTGACTTCTCAATTTCCCGAACCGAGGCATGTAATGTCGTGCCAACCGACTTACCCTTATGGTACGCATGTTGAGGCTGTGCCCAGTTTCTGGTTACAATTCTCAAACGAATATGGACATTCATCAGGATTTCCATGATTTTCAGCAGAAAGAATGACAGAGATATTGGTTTTAACTCCTTAAGGTTGCTGTGCGAGCTTCTACCCAATTTCGGGATGAAAATCACCCTAGCCTCCCTCCATTTCTTTGGGATGTACCCCAGCTTCAGCCACCTTTTGAAGATAACCTCCAGCCAAGGAAGCAATACCTCCAAGTTCTTCTGAATTTCTGCTGGTACAATCCCATCCGGATCAGCGGACTTAAAGAGCTTTTAACTTTTAATAGCCCATTTTATTTTCCGTATGTTCAGAATATACTCTCTACACAACAGTTGGGCCTCGCAGTCATTCGCAGATCTGCAGTCATCCAAAGGCCATGCAATCCCTACTTCCCAGTTCGTTGCAAAAATTAAAAAAGCTCCTACGGATGCTGCCACTTCTGGTACGAAGATGTCCACCACATTTCTCATAGCTCTCCCAATTTATGAAAAGCTTTAGTATGAAGTAAAACTTCCGAATAGTAAATCCGTCTTGCCTGTAGAGATGCCGAATTTTGGTGAACTAATTTTTTTATCGAAACTCGTCATTTTCGGTACAATTTAAAACATGATTCGAACTAATTTTGTGTGAAATTTAATTTACAATTTCTTTATTTTGATCGTTTTTTCGTAAATGCTATTTACTTTTCAAAATATTTGCAAAAACCAAAAGGCTCCTATGAAATCCGTCACTTCCGGTGGATCTATTTCGTCCAAAATACACTGGGAGTTTCCAATTTATAGAAAAAGCTTAAGTATGCAGTTTCATCCCGATCAATAAATCCGTCTGGGCTGTTGTTGAAAACAGTTTTTTTTGACAAAAACCGTCTTTTCCGCTAAAATTATAGAAAAATTATCTGAATCGGTGTTGTTGCAAATTTAATTTAGAAACTGTTAGTTCACAGTCGTTTTTCTCGCACTTTTCAAGATATTTGTAACGTCGAAAAAGCTCCTGTCACTTCCGGTGGACTGATTTCGTCAAAAATTCACTGGGATCCCCCAATTTGTGAAAAAAGTTTAAATTTGAAGTTTCAACCGGTGTGGGCAGCACAAGGCCAGAATTTTTTGGTGAAGAACAGATTGTTGTCAAAAAACGTCATTTTCGGTTATTTTTTTTTAAAAATGGTTGTGGCCGATATTGTTGCAAACTTAATTTAGAATCTTTTTGTGAATAATCGTTGTTCTTGTAAATGATATGATGTTTCAAAATATTTTCAGAAAACGGAAAAGCGCCGAAGATGCCACTTCCCGTGGACCGATTTCATCCAAAATTCATCCAAATCATTGAGATCTCCCATTTTTCCAGAAGAGCATATTGCTCGATCGATGGATTCGTTAAACCGACGAATTCATTCGGTAGTGATGTGGGCAAGAATTCCGAACTTAAGATTTTATCGTTTAATGATGTTTCACAGATGATATAAACCGGAAAGAGTTTTACCAAGATTATTTCACGTAGTTAATGTTGTTCGAATCAAAGACTGAAAGTAATTATTTGAATGCTTCATCTGTAACTGAGAAAGGCCTTGACCCCAATCATATTTCTTGACAAACTGTCCTGCCCGCCACGTGATCTACCTATGATATTCATTTTATACGAAATGTATAATCGTATTCGCAATTTTTCTCAGTAGTTTGCGGAACTGTTCAACCGGTACTGAATTCTGTATGTGGCTTACTAAAATACACTTTCTAGGTTGCGCCACTCGAATAGGGTATTCATCCGTTAATTCGAAGTTCATGCTGGCTTTTGATAATCTAATATTTGTCGCTGTTGTTATGGTATGGTTTTCAATCACTAGGCTTGGTGTTTTGGCCTAGTTGGAGGCTTCGAACATGGATCTTGAGACCCGATGTTCTTTTGGAGAACAGATGGATTTCATACCGTTCCATCGATCATTTTGAAATTTTTTCAGCAGCTTAGTTGAGTTAGCGGCCACACAACTGTATTCTATAAAGTTGTAAGTAACAGCTGCATGAAATAGCATTCATCGACAATTATAGAGTTTAAAATTACAAGTAGCAAATTTGACGATCAACACCACAATACTACTACACTACAATTTAAATAATTTTCCGCATAAATTAGTCAGCAATTTTGAATTTGTGTGCGAGTGAAATTGTTAGATTTTGTAAAATTTTAAAAATGATTTGAACTAATTTTGTTTCAAATTCAATTTTCAATATTTTGATTTTTAATAGTTTCTTCGTAACTTTTTCGTATTTTTCAAAATATTTGCAAAAATCAAAAGCTCTTATGGAAGCTGTTACTTCCGGCAGACCGATTTCTCCCAAAATTTACTTGAATCTCTCAATTTGTGGAAAAAGCTTTAGTATGTAGTTTCATCGAGATCAATCAATCCGTAAGCGCTGTACCAAATTTTTACTGAGAAACAGTTTATTGAGAAAAATCGTCATTTCCGATAAAATTTTGGAAAACTGATTTGGACCGGTATTATTGCAAAATTAAATTAGAATCTGTTCTTAACCGATTTTCTCGTAAATGATATACTTGTCAAAATACATGCAAAAAACGAAAAAGCTCCTATGAAAGCTGTCACTTCCGGTGAACCGGATCTTCCGTTTTGTGTAAAAAGCATAGGAACTTGAAGAGGTGACCACCTCGTACTTAAAGTTTGTCGATTGAACATCTTCCCCGAGTTTATGAAATCAGCTCGTGTTACACCAATTTTTAAATCTGTAGTTTCCCTAAATCTAAACAATTATTGGCCAATATCGATACGTCCAGTCTTTAGTAAAGTATTTGAGCGTATTATTGATAACCTGCTCATAGAGCATACTGAAATCAAAATATCGATAAATATCAATTTTTGATTTATGAAATCAAGCAGTAAACTCTGAGCAAGTGTCAATTTGATCGAAAATACTTACAGTTTTTTAGAACAAAAAAATGCAATTTCTAGATATAATGAAAGCGTTTGATTGTGTAGACCACCAAAAACTCTTAAGTAAACTAAACTATTATGGAATTTGCGATAATGTCAGTGGAAAACTTTCAATTATTTGCTGACGAAGTATTATCGCTGAGTACCTCATTGACTACGGATATTTATTGGCGATTTATGTTGTTAGATATGGGCTTATTATAGGTGTACGACTGATTTTCAAACTAACTTTTCATAGTAAGTGAGAGGGAAACTCGCAACCATTTAAATTATCGGCTTCCAAACTTTAAATTTAAAGCCACCCAAAATAGTATTCTCTACCACGGACTACATTAGTTCAATCAATTAGATGACAATAACAAAACCTTGAGAATTTTAACTTTCAAATTTATTCTTAAAAATAAGCTTGATGCTTGATTGTACGGTTGAATATTTATTATAAGTCAACCCAATCAGTCAACTTAGATACAATATTTTCAGATACAGCCTTTCCATTAGGAACGGAAGCTGCGCAAGTGCCTCGGCATCAGGCTTCCCTTCTGTTGGCAATGCTTCGGCAATATAAACAACATATTTACTAACACTACTGTTACGGCCCTAGACCAACATAGTATAGGATTAGATTTTGTTTCTTTTGTTATTAATTAATCTAGGGTAATTATGACCCGACACATTAGGTCACAATTATTTCACAAAATAAATCCGAAATGCCTAGTTCCCCATCGATTTCCCGCTTTCTTGACAGCATATTATGCTTTGTGTGGTTCCATTTCAAATAGGCGGTAATCTAGGTCCATGCTCATGTACCAAAATACCTATGATCATTCTCCTCTACCGGCTTGAGATGCGGGAATCAAAGCCGGATGATACATATAGGAGTAAGAACAAATTTCTATGGATCAGATTAGCATACAGCGAAAGCTGAGGTTTTTCCAGTTTCAATTGGGAGGTCCCTGTGAGATTTGGCCGATTAAAAATAAAAAATTGTAAATTAAATTTCAAATAAAATATTTTAAATTCTACCGGAAATGACGAGTTTTGATAAAAGTAAAACTTTATTTCACCAAAATTAACAGAACAGGCGGATTGACTATTCGGAATAAAACTTCATACTAAAGTTTTTCCATAAATTGGGAGAGCTATGCGAAAGGTGGTGGACATCTGCATACCAAAAGTGGCAGCTGCAGTAGGAGCTTTTTTAATTATTGTAATGAAGATTGCAATCAAGACAGATGTACATTTTCGTAAAAGAACGTCGGGTGGTAGCCACAACAATTTCCGCCCTCCATTTTTTAATTTAGGGAAATTGTACCCGAGCTCGGATATATTCATATCACTCTATATGTGTCATATGATTGATCCTAGGAGTATTTTCGCCATGTTACCACGGTACGGTATTAGGCATGGTTGTGACCACATCAAATTCATATAGTTCTTTTAACATGGACAATTTAAATGTACTTTTAATTTAAATACGAATTAAATGGCTGGAACAGCCCTATAGGACTCAATTTCGCTTCATTGAAAATTTACTAATTTTATTTTTGTAACTTTTGTAACTTCATATATAGAAGACAGAGGTCTTGCCAGAGAAGCTAATCTTATATTGTATAAAAGCTTGCAAGATTTATACCAAAAAAGCATCCAATATGGCGAATGGAGTACAGTTAACTAGTTCTAATTGTACAGCTTTCCAATATGACATAAAGAGATTTCATCTTTATTTCTAACTGTCTCTCGTTTTTTCTGTTCCATAATACTCTGATCGCTGCTTTTACTCCTCAGTTCGTTTGTTTTGTTTGCTATAAATGAACTAAACGTAAACGTTCAACTATTGCGCTGAAAATAAAATCAATATCAGAAGAGGGGTCACATGATAGATTTTTCAAAGTAAATCCCTGAACTTCCAAATTGTTCGCATTTTAAGCATTTTGTCGGAGTATTATCGCATTTGGCCCTATTTGGATGTGATGGAACCTCGATAAGAAAATGAAACTGGCCCAGGAAACAACGTAGAACGCAATAGCTAAAAATAAAATCAATATCAGAAGAGGGGTCACAGGCTAGATTTTTCAAAGTAAATCCCTGAACTTCCAAATTGTTCTCATTTTCGCATTTCGCCGTATTTGGATGTGATGGAACCTATATAGGAAAATGAAACTGGACCAGTAAACGTTAATCGCAATAGCTAAAAATACAATCTCACAGGCTAGATTTTTTAAAGTAAATCCTTGAACTTCCAAATTGTTCGCATTTTAAGCATTTTATCGGTGTATTATCGCATTTTGCCATATTTGGATGTGACCGAACCTAGATAGGAAAATGAAACTGGCCCAGGAAACAACGTAGAACGCAATAGCTAAAAATAAAATCAATATCAGAAGAGGGGTCACAGGCTAGATTTTTCAAAGTAAATCCCTGAACTTCCAAATTGTTCTCATTTTCGCATTTCGCCGTATTTGGATGTGGTGGAACCTAGATAGGAAAATGAAACTGGCCCAGTAAACGTAAAACGCAATAGCTAGAAATAAAATCAATATCAGTAGAGGCGTCACAGGCTAGATTTTTTAAAGGAAATCCCTGAACTTCCAAATTGTTCGCATTTTAAGCATTTTATCGGTGTTTTATCGCATTTTGCCGTATTTGGGTGTGGTGGAACCTAGATAGGAAAATGAAACTGGCCCAGTAAACGTCAAACGCAATATCTAAAAATAAAATCAATATCAGATGAGGGGCACAGGCTAGATTGTCAAAGTAAATCCCTGAACTTCCAAATTCTTCGCATTTTAAGCATTTTATCGGTGTATTATCGCATTTTGCAGTATTTGGATGTGACGGAACCTAGATAGGAAAATGAACTGGCCCAGTAAACGAAAAACGCGATATCTAACAGTAAAATCAATATCAGAAGGGAGGTCACAGGTTAGATTTTTCAAAGGAAATCCCTGAACTTCCACATTGTTCGCATTTTAAGCATTTTATCGATGTATTATCCCATATTGCCGTATTTGGATGTGACGGAACCTGTACAGGTAGAATGGGTTATAATTTTATTATATTGCCTCTTAATTAATAGGAATTTTGACAAGATAAATTTAAATATTATTAGGCACAACATTTAAATTTGGGCGTTAAATGTTTGCATACAGCATTAGTAAATATTAATTGTACTAATACATTACTTTACACGGAATCTAGTAAAAATTAGAACAAACTCAAAGCCGTAAAAAGGACTGATTTAAGAAATTGTTGTTGTAACAATTATTATTATATTTAGGATGAATGAATTCTTCAACCTGAGGTGAAAAGTTAAACCATAAACATCTCCAATCACATGCATCAACCTTGAAGTTGATGATCTACATTACAATACGATGAACATCAATATTTGAAGATCCTAAATTTAAATTCATCTGAAACCGTTTTGTTCTTTTTTCATGATTGGTCGAACGTAGTTTTGATGTAATTAGAGCTGTTCAAATACATTTAAATTATTACAGATTTTAAGAACTTCGAACTTAGTTGATCACTGTTTGGACTAGATACAAATATTTTATAATTCATTGGCGTATCGGTTGAGAATATCATCCAATTTGGCACATCAACCATCGAGGCTGCACGTCGCTTCTAAACTCATCTGTTTGAGATGTGCTCTGATCATTTTGTATCTTCTATTCTAAAATAGATTAGAAATTGTAAACATTACATGTCACAAGATATAAAACTGATTGTTTCACTTCTGTTTGTTGAAATCCATAGTATTTTCTCAACTGTACAAGTCTGCTCTCTACCGAACTATGCATATAACTTATTAACTTCAAACATTAAAATGTGAATTCAACTTATGTACAATAAATGATTTAAAATCACGATTCGAATGATTACATATTTTAAAATGACGTTCAATTAACTCTTTAGGCAACAAACATCTGCAAAAACTCTTTCGACTTCAGTTTATAATAAAAATCGAAAAGTATTGATTTTTGTGTTGCCTGATTAATAAAAAACTGGCACCCCTTTCGAAATGATTTTTTAAGGCAGATGCCAAAAAAATATGCCTCATATTTAAAACAAATAAACTTTTAATGATCGTGCTCGGATCTCAGGTGATCTTAAGCTGATCTTTATCAAAGTTTGTACAGATTTTAATTTAAATAAAACGCATTTCGTGCAATTTTGAAATATAATATTGAGCTACTCCGCCATTTTTAGCTCTTTATTTCCTAAGACTTTGAATTATTTTTTACCCCTTCGTTATATGCTAAACATTTTTTAACCCCTTTTGCTGTATGCCGGCGTTGATAAAAAACGCAGAAGGGTAAAAAACCATCTCTCCTGCATTTTTTTTATATTTGTTTATTTCGTTTTTTACGTTAAATTAAGGAAGGGTTGAACGATTGTTCGTTTCTAAATTTCGACATTAAAAAACCTATCAGTTATGATTTAGACTCGTGCACGTATATTATTTCGGTGAAAATTTCTTATAGGACGAACTAGGTATATTCAAATGATCATGCGCGAATTTTAAAATTTTATTTAAATTTTTCTCTAATATAAAATTTGCATACACCCGCTTTTTTATCACAACGATGCGAGCGAGCGGTTGCAGGAGGTGAATATTATTTTTACTAAATTTTTCATTTTCTTGTATCATTTCAGTGTAAGTTCAGTATGTTTGATCAATAAAACCATATTTGGGATTACTTTACAAAATTGGATTACTTGCTGCTCACCCGATTTAAGGATTATCAGTGAAAAGTGATTTTATTTGAGTGAAAATGTTTTTTGTGCTGTTTTATGAAGTTCTGGCCATAGGCTGTAAAGGTATTAGTTACGCAAGCAAAATAATTCTTGGTATGGGTGATCTAATTATCTAATTGGAATTTAAGTAGTACTCGTATTTCAAATTTACTTTTTTTTATCTGCGATAAGGAAAATTCAATAGCCCCAAGTAAATTAATTTTTCTTCTGTTTTCACCGTGCTTTTCACAAAATTATTTTTTAATGAGTTTGCGACCGGTACAATGAAAATCTTAAATAAAAAATTTAACCGTAATTTTTTTTGTTCTTTCGTTTTCATTTATTTCCAACTTTGAGGAATTCCGGGAAAATTTTTGTGCAAATTTTGACAGGAAAAGTAAATTTTGTTTCCCCAAAGATTTTCCGATCAGTTTACAATCCGGCCTCAACAAATCATAAAACACAACATTTAAGAGAAAAGTATAACTAGGCAGGGGTTCTGACGTCTTTTGCTTTTAAATTTCTTTACGTATTCCGAATTAATTGACAAGCAATTAGCCTACCTAATAAGATGATAACAGGCTTCAGGCTGACCACGAAACCCCTTAATATACATAGTTTTCTAGATTTATCAACTAATTGCAAGAAATTACCTCACATCTTTGGTGGCACGGTAAATAGATTTCTTGAAGACACAGACACATTGAAATTTGGTTTATCCTGAATAATTTACAATGTAAACGGGTTATCAAAAAGCTTCTTAATGATAGTTGTGTAAATTTAGTCTCTAGCAATCTGGTAAGATTACAAAGTCTATTAAATATTAAGTGTCATAATTTACAGTAACTGATGGAAGCTTAAATTTTAGAACTCTAACCAAAGATTAATTTTACTGTAATGAAAACCCTTAAGAAGTTATCAAAGAAAAGTTTATACATTCAAAAGGTTTTTAAGAAACCCAGGATTTTCTTTTAAAGCGTCGTTTGCTTGAAACTTTAAATTTTACAGGTAAAATTGGATTATCTAATATCCAATCCTTGGTAGATGTGGAATACATAGCTTCTCTTTTATACCGTTGTGCGAAAATTTACCTCCCATTTTATCAGTGAAGTTTTTTTGATCGCCTCGCCTTTTTGATCGAGGTGAACTCGAAATTACACTTTTTGGCTATGTACTCGGCTATGCGAATTTGTTTATTTCAGAAAGCTCGAAATAAAAGCTATACAGGTATTTTCGTATTGTTTGATTCTTATTTACTCATATATGGTTTGTGCTTTCGTCCCGAGAAAATCTTTATTTCAAAATTATGCCGATTTTTGATTAACGGAATTCTATTAGCAGGTAAAGAGAATGGTTGTTAGTATTCTAATTAATTCTGAATATGTGAAAAACCCGAAAGCTCTTAGACTTGCAAAATATGGGCTGTCCATGGATCAGAATTCGAAGTTAATTGGTTGAATTCCAAATTGGCAGCTGACGATCTAGGGTTGGTGGGATGGCTTGTCAGAAGTCCATATTGTATCACGATGGATGGTCTTTTTGATTGTAAAGACAAAAATATCTATACAAATCTGTACTGTGCTAAGAAGTTTCCTTCCAGGTGTTTGTTAATGTTGTTATTACAAACGAATCATTTAATGTTACTCACATCGATTGTGTTGTCGTTCAAGGCCTCAATTATTTGGTTTTTATTAAATTGGGAGCCATATTTAGCGTGCACACAGCTGATTGATATAATGGTGGCTCTTTATTTTTTCTACGTAGTTTATTTCGCAAATGGTAGTTCCATGAAAAGAATTGCATCTTTGGGTGATTCCAAATAATTCGTGCTGATTAAGGAGAAGGACATGATTATATTCCTGGTTACTTGTTTTGGGTATCGATACTACATATAGGATTGTGGAATTTTTCACTAGCATCATATGTTTCTCGTATTCTGTAGCCTCCACTTCATTTGTGTATGAAAGTGTTTCGATGTCCGCAACCAAACGTCTGATTTCTATTATGTCTAGCAAAATTGCGTTAACTATTTTAACGTCCCAGTCTGTATCATCTAGTGACTCTGATACCCATTTCCATGCTGTCCCAATCCAGTCGATTCATTATCTGGCTCGTGTTTTTGACCCTTGAGTTTCGAAAGTAGTTGAATGATTTGTTCAACTTGATGAATCAGTTGGGGTGTAAGACTGCTCTCTCGATCAATGTGGTTGATTTCGGGTGAAATTATTTCTATTATTTCCTCGTAGTTGGCCAAGATGATGATGTGAAGCAGCCTGAATTTCCCGTTAATGATTCATCCGGGCTCCGGTTTAAGTGTTACCAGCGGGTTGTTGTACTTGTTCAGTGACGTGGTTGTAGTTCAAAGAAAGGAGCTAAACTTTATTCGGTTATATTTTTTATATGAGTTTTGTGTATTTTTGATCAGGTTTGGCGTTTGTGGGAATTAGTATTTTTCCAGAATTTGTTTTTTACTCTCTTTCCAATTTCAGTGAGCTCTTTCATGTTCTTCCTGAATTATCTTTAATTTATTCTCTTACCCTTCAGCGAGGTGTTCTGTGAATATCTGCTGCAAAATTTGAAGTGTTCAGAATCCTGGTCAGAATTTCCTTGGTTATTTCCCGTATGCTTATAAAATGTCTGTGGTAATTTGGATGAGGTTCTTCATAGGTATAATGATTCCTGAATGCGTTTATCGGTGCATAACCGTATGGGATTAAATCCGAACTGTCCTGGCCTGCGCTATGAATTATTCCATCTGTTGATATTATGTTGGCCTCTAATTCCAATCTGGGTAAGGCGTCCGCAACTTTGTAGGTATAACCGTGCTTTCCACATTTTTAATTTCGCTTTATGATTTTTATTTTCTAATGAAAAGGTTTTTTCCTTTCATTTCCTTTCTCGCGCCATTTAGGTAATTCCATAAATTGTCCAAAGCCCAGATGATGGTTAGCATTTCCTTCTCATTAACAGCATAAGTTTCTTTTGTTCTGTTTAATGATCTGAATGTTATTGGTTTGTTTCTACCAAGTTCGCCCTGTGACGGTACTGCACCAATTATACAGTGTCCAAAGCATCCGTTGTTAGTATGAGTGGCTTCTCGCAGTTAAGAAAGATCAGTATTTCGGTTGATGACAATATATCTTTGATTTGCTCAAATGAGCGGGCTTCCTTCTCTGTCCGAAGGATTTTAACTTTTTTGGCCGGTTGGCTTTGATTTGGCCATTTTCTCCTCTGGTGTAATTCGTCACAGGTTTCGCTATTTTTGCGTAGACCTTTATAAAACACCTCTAAACGCCTGTTTAGGTTTCCTAGGCTCTTAATATTCCGAATAGCAAGAATTTTTTTTTCATCTGATCTGATGCCTTGATTGGTTATAACATAACCAAGGAATTTTATTTCGTTCTTTGGGAACTCTCTTTTATCGAGATTAACTCGCAGGTTAGCTCTCTCAAATTTTTAAAATATTTTGCCGATATGCCGATAGACATAGCAAATTTTTCCGATGAACTCTTTCAGTACGTTGTCAATCATCGTCAATTTGATCGATGATGGCTTCTAGTTCCTTTAACGTGGCGTCCCTAATTATTCTGTCAAATGACTTCAGTCCTGGTAGTAGGAAAAATTCCATCATTTTGTTGATTCCAACGGTCCTAAAAACTGGCCCACAATATTTTTTTTAATTAAAATGTTTCCACCAGCAGATCTAACGTTAAATTGGGCCCTAGTAGGAATTAGGTTCATGGCTAAGTCTGGTTGTATGAAATTTCTATTTGATCTGTAGCAATAAGAAACTTGGGCGGGTTGTTGTCCCTCGTCTAATACTCAATGTATGGTGTGCCAGAGAGGCTCCCATCGTAAAATTTAATTCGGAGTTTTCCTCTTCCTGTTTTTAATCGGATGCGTTGATGTCTGAATTTTCATTGATTTGTTGGTTGTATAATTGTTCATCTTCTTCAAGTGCTTCGATATAATAAATTCTCTGACTTTTTGTGATTCGTTTGGCTAAGAAACTTCACGTTTAAATGTCGTCTGGTAAGTTTGGTTTATCAGGAGATTTATGTAGTTCGTTGCTCTGAATAGATGGATCAACTCTCATTGGTATGGCTGGTTTTGGCTGGAATTGGTCTAATTCAATTGAACAACAACGACCGTTGAATGAACAATTTTCTGACAAAAAGTGTTCTAGTAAGCATTGAAGTTGGCACTTCTGATTAACTATTCTTATCAGGTATGTTCATTGCCATCTGAAAAATATAGTGGCTGAATTAGTGCTAATCCAGAATTGGCCCAATTCCATTGAACAACAACTACCGTTGAATGAACAATTTTCGGAAAAAAGTGTTTTAGAAACCATTGAAGTTGGCAATTCTGATTGCATATTCAGATTAGGTATGTCTATTGCCATCCGAAAAATATAGTGACGGAGTTTGTGAAAATCTGGAATTGGCCCAATTCCATTGAACAACAACGACCGTTGAATGAACAATTTTCTGACAAAAAGTGTTCTAGAAACCAATGAAGTTGGCACTTCTGATTGCATATTCCTATCAGGTATGTCCATTGCCATCCGAAAAATATAGTAACGGAGTTTGTGCTAATCTGGAATTGGCCCAATTCCATTGAACAACAACTACCGTTGAATGAACAATTTTCGGAAAAAAGTGTTCTAGAAACCAATGAAGTTGGCAAAATATAGAAAAATATAGTGGCTGAATTAGTGCTAATCCAGAATTGGCCCAATTCCATTGAACAACAACGACCGTTGAATGAACAATTTTCTGACAAAAAGTGTTCTAGAAACCAATGAAGTTGGCAATTCTGATTGCATATTCCGATCAGGTATGTTCATTGCCATCCGAAAAATATAGTGGCTCAATTTGTGGTAATTCAGAATTGGCCCAATTTCATTGAACAATATTGATTGATGGAATGGTTTCTAGAACAGTTTTTGTTAGAAAATTGTTGATTCAACGGTCGTTGTTGTTCAATGAAATTGGGCCAATTCTGAATTAGCACAAATTAAGCCAATATATTTTTTGGATGCTAATGAACTTGCCTAACAGCAATATACTATCTGAATTGCTTATGACTTGGATTTTAAAACATTTTATTTCTGTTGTTTAATTTTTTGTTCAACACAAATATTATTGATCGATATACCTCTGTGTATTTTTAATATAGTGTCTTTCTGGGGCTAGTTTGGTTTTCCTCGATTAATGAATGAAAATTTATGAAAATCATATTTCTATGATAAGTAGAAATTTCATCAGTTTAGCGGCCTTTAGAAAGTTTTAAATTTAGGCTTAATTTATTTCTGGATTTTCTAGAAATCGGGTTTTATTTATTCCGTCTTTCAGACGAAATTTGAAATTTTCTTTGGACTAGCACTAATTTCTTCCCGTGAGCACTAATTAGCACAAATTGGGCTTAATCGGTATGCAAAGTTTCATTTTGAAATTCGAAAGTTTCCCTGTTGCAGTTACCCACACCTTGTATTTGTTCCTTCCTAGTTTCTATTCATTGTATATCGCAGACAAACTATTTGTTTCGACTGTACGTCTCTTTATTGCATTATCAACATTTAGGCGTATATAAGAAAATTATGAAATCACAAACAAATAAATTTTATCTAAAAGCTCAAAAAATACAATTTGCATTAACTTCAACTTTTGTTGGTATAGAAATGCTATGGATAACATCATAAATATGCCAAATACGTCATCAAATTTGGTGCATCAAAGTTACAGAACAAAGCTTCCGTTTATAGAGCCGAGTTATATTTTATGAATACCATTTTAGTACAAATCGGGAATTTTACAGTTACAGAGCTTACATACAGTTTGCGAATTAGACCAATAGTTTCCGGTCAGCTGCCACAATATATTTCTTCAAAAAATGCGAGACAAATTATATAATTCAACCTGTACATAAAACTCGCCCTCGCACTCATTCCCATTTTGTATAGACACTTTGTCATAAAGAACCCCAAGACAACCGAACAAAAATAATGTATCGAGACGTCGAATATTCATAATTTATTGAATATTCAACTGTGCATAGTACTCGTACTGCACTTCTAAAGATAAATATTTTTTTATTTTATTTCATTTTTTTATCCCAACAAAAAACGCAAAAGGGCATCTACAGAGTTCAACAGCTAAGGGGTAGTATTTTCCATTAATTTTAATATTATTATGATAAATTTTGATAGTTGCGATTGAGATTATCACAAATGATGATGATGAATTTGGATGGGAGAGAGTGGTGGATATTTTTTATCCAAATTTCTTAAACATTTTTTTGTGTGTGTTGTATTCAAAGTATTTTTTTGATACAAAATAACAAGGGGGATAAATCTTTACTTGCCTATTCTAATGCTTAGCCAGACTCGGTTTATTTAGTAGAGGGTAGGTTCGTTGTTTTTTTTGTATTTATTTTATCTTTGAATGACAGTTAGTTGTTTAAGATTATTATTGAAGATTATTACGCATTTTGTTGTTGTTGCTTTATGCCAAAATAATGAAATTGTATTAAGGATACACAACACTTTTGGAAATGGTCTTTACATAGGACGAGGGTAATTTATCTCATTTTATTTGACTGTGAATAAATTGCTCGACCAATTATGGAAGTATTTCTTTTTTTGTATCATATACCTTAAGGGTAGGAAAGATGAAAAATACTACTTCGGTCTGTTTAAGCAGCAAGATTGTATTCATTTAATCTTTAAGTCGATATCAAATTACAAAGCTTTGTCTTAATTTGCGTGGGTGGTTATCCATTATAGGAGTACGTACCAGTTTACATAGTTCAAGTTATATACATGAGGGATGTACGTTTATTACATATATGAAATATGGGACAATTTTGAATTTATTTTTATTTATCTCGTAACTCGTATATAAAGATGATAACGTATGTACACGCATATTTATACATCCGTATATATCTATAACAATATAATAATTCTAGAAATATATTTCGTCTCTAAAACCACCAAAATTATGTAATAATCGTAATATATGTTTTATTCTAACAACGAAATCGGTACGCCACACATTCGCCGTACCGCACAAAAAAAACGAAAGCCACCAACCAAATCTTTATGGGATCCCCGATATTTTACAAACTAATGTGACATTTCGATTATTCTATGGGATTTAATGTGTTTTATGGGCAAAAGAGACTTTTTTTTTTTATATATTTCGCCTAAGATATATTTATAAAATATATATTTATTATATGTATTTTGGTGGGTTATATGTTTTATATTATAATACAACAGTGTAGCAGAGCACACACAGAACATACACAATTCGACTATATTTCTCGATAAAAATAAATTTTCATTTTCCTGTATCTTAACTTCCTTTTTTATGCCCATTAGATAAGTTATCTGGGGTACAGTAGGGTAAACCACTATGATAAAAAGTTTTAAATTTAAATTCTTGATAATGATGTGAGCAATCTATTGACGAAAAGAGAGCTTTCAAGGTACTTGCATTGAGTGGCGTTGACATGCGTGATACATTTAACTTTGATTTGTCTGCCTTCAGCATTCTCGTGGCGTTTGTCCTAACTTGTCCTAAACCTAACAATAATTTTAAGACAAGTTTAGAAAAAAATTAGACGTTCCTAATTTTAACAGTGTAAAATAATATCATATTTGTTATATAAACACTATTGGCAATTTAAAATATTTCAATTAAATACCAATTTATTATATTATATTTTAGTAACTTATCAATCTAGAATAATATAATTAATTGAAAAAATATCAATTTATTAATAAACTTGCGTTTAGATTTCAAAAGATTTTGAATAAAATATCAAAGTAAAAATCCTTTGTCCTAAGATACTTCTAAGAGATAAAAACTTTCAGATAAGGTGTTTTCATTTTGTACTAGACCCAATCCAACTAGAAAACATCATTCCGGTAAAAGTAGAGGAACACTGGGTCTAATATTCAAAAGTTGTAGAGGTAAAAATCGTAGTAAGAAACCCTTTGTCCTAAGATACTTCTAAGAGGTTACAACTTTGAAAGTAGGTGATTTCACTTTGAACTAGACCTAATACAACTAGAAAACATGAGTTTTCCGGAAAAAGTAGGGGAACCCTGGGTCTAATATTCAAAAGTTGTAGAGGTAAAAATCGCAGTAAAAAACCCTTTGTCCTAAGATACTTCTAAGAGGTTACAACTTTGAGAGTAGGTGATTTCACTTTGAACTAGACCCAATACAACTAGAAAACATGAGTTTTCCGGAAAAAGTAGGGGAACAGTAGGAGTGTAACATTCAAAAGTGGTAAAGGTAAAAATCGAAATAAAAAACCTTTGTCCTAAGATACTTCTAAGAGGTTACAACTTTGAGAGTAGATATTTCCACTTTGAACTAGACTCAATCCAACTAGAAAACATGAGGTTTCCGGAAAAAGTAGGGGAACACTGGGTGTAATATTCAAAAGTTATAGAGGTAAAAATCGCAGTAAGAAACCCTTTGTCCTAAGATACTTCTAAGGGGTTACAACTTTGAGAGTAGACGTTTTCACTTTGGACTAGACCCAACCCAACTAGAAAACACGAGTTTTCCGGAAAAAGTAGGGGAACACTGGGTCTAATATTCAAAAGTTGTAGAGGTAAAAATCGCAGTAAGAAACCCTTTGTCCTAAGTTACTTCTAAGAGGTTACAACTTTGAGAGTAGATATTTCCACTTTGAACTAGACTCAATCCAACTAGAAAACATGAGCTTTCTGGAAAAAGTAGGGGAACACTGGGTGTAATATTCAAAAGTTGTAGAGGTAAAAATCGCAGTAAGAAACCCTTTGTCCTAAGATACTTCTAAGGGGTTACAACTTTGAGAGTAGACGTTTTCACTTTGGACTAGACCCAACCCAACTAGAAAACACGAGGTTTCCGGAAAAAGTAGGGGAACACTGGGTGTAATATTCAAAAGTTATAGAGGTAAAAATCGCAGTAAGAAACCCTTTGTCCTAAGATACTTCTAAGGGATTACAACTTTGAGAGTAGATGTTTTCACTTTGGACTAGACCCAACCCAACTAGAAAACACGAGTTTTCCGGAAAAAGTAGGGGAACACTGGGTCTAATATTCAAAAGTTGTAGAGGTAAAAATTGCAGTAAGAAACCCTTTGTCCTAAGATACTTCTAAGAGGTTACAACTTTGAGAGTAGATGTTTTCACTTTGGACTAGACCCAACCTAACTAGAAAACACGAGGTTTCCGGAAAAAGTAGGGGAACACTGGGTGTAATATTCAAAAGTTGTAGAGGTAAAAATCGCAGTAAGAAACCCTTTGTCCTAAGATACTTCTAAGAGGTTACAACTTTGAGAGTAGATATTTCCACTTTGAACTAGACTCAATCCAACTAGAAAACATGAGCTTTCCGGAAAAAGTAGGGGAACACTGGGTGTAATATTCAAAAGTTATAGAGGTAAAAATCGCAGTAAGAAACCCTTTGTCCTAAGATACTTCTAAGGGATTACAACTTTGAGAGTAGATGTTTTCACTTTGGACTAGACCCAACCCAACTAGAAAACACGAGTTTTCCGGAAAAAGTAGGGGAACACTGGGTCTAATATTCAAAAGTTGTAGAGGTAAAAATCGCAGTAAGAAACCCTTTGTCCTAAGATACTTCTAAGAGGTTCCAACTTTGAGAGTAGATATTTCCACTTTGAACTAGACTCAATCCAACTAGAAAACATGAGCTTTCCGGAAAAAGTAGGGGAACACTGGGTGTAATATTCAAAAGTTGTAGAGGTAAAAATCGCATTAAGAAACCCTTTGTCCTAAGATACTTCTAAGGGGTTACAACTTTGAGAGTAGATGTTTTCACTTTGGACTAGATCCAACCTAACTAGAAAACACGAGGTTTCCGGAAAAAGTAGGGGAACACTGGGTGTAATATTCAAAAGTTGTAGAGGTAAAAATCGCAGTAAGAAACCCTTTGTCCTAAGATACTTCTAAGAGGTTACAACTTTGAGAGTAGATATTTCCACTTTGAACTAGACTCAATCCAACTAGAAAACATGAGCTTTCCGGAAAAAGTAGGGGAACACTGGGTGTAATATTCAAAAGTTGTAGAGGTAAAAATCGCAGTAAGCAACCCTTTGTTCTAAGATACTTCTAAGGGGTTACAACTTTGAGAGTAGATGTTTTCACTTTGGACTAGACCCAACCCAACTAGAAAACACGAGTTTTCCGGAAAAAGTAGGGGAACACTGGGTCTAATATTCAAAAGTTGTAGAGGTAAAAATCGCAGTAAGAAACCCTTTGTCCTAAGATACTTCTAAGAGGTTACAACTTTGAGAGTAGATATTTCCACTTTGAACTAGACTCAATCCAGCTAGAAAACATGAGCTTTCCGGAAAAAGTAGGGGAACACTGGGTGTAATATTCAAAAGTTGTAGAGGTAAAAATCGCATTAAGAAACCCTTTGTCCTAAGATACTTCTAAGGGGTTACAACTTTGAGAGTAGATGTTTTCACTTTGGACTAGATCCAACCTAACTAGAAAACACGAGGTTTCCGGAAAAAGTAGGGGAACACTGGGTGTAATATTCAAAAGTTGTAGAGGTAAAAATCGCAGTAAGAAACCCTTTGTCCTAAGATACTTCTAAGAGGTTACAACTTTGAGAGTAGATATTTCCACTTTGAACTAGACTCAATCCAACTAGAAAACATGAGCTTTCCGGAAAAAGTAGGGGAACACTGGGTGTAATATTCAAAAGTTGTAGAGGTAAAAATCGCAGTAAGAAACCCTTTGTTCTAAGATACTTCTAAGGGGTTACAACTTTGAGAGTAGATGTTTTCACTTTGGACTAGACCCAACCCAACTAGAAAACACGAGTTTTCCGGAAAAAGTAGGGGAACACTGGGTCTAATATTCAAAAGTTGTAGAGGTAAAAATCGCAGTAAGAAACCCTTTGTCCTAAGTTACTTCTAAGAGGTTACAACTTTGAGAGTAGATATTTCCACTTTGAACTAGACTCAATCCAACTAGAAAACATGAGCTTTCTGGAAAAAGTAGGGGAACACTGGGTGTAATATTCAAAAGTTGTAGAGGTAAAAATCGCATTAAGAAACCCTTTGTCCTAAGATACTTCTAAGAGGTTACAACTTTGAGAGTAGATGTTTTCACTTTGGACTAGACCCAACCCAACTAGAAAACACGAGGTTTCCGGAAAAAGTAGGGGAACACTGGGTGTAATATTCAAAAGTTGTAGAGGTAAAAATCGCATTAAGAAACCCTTTGTCCTAAGATACTTCTAAGGGGTTACAACTTTGAGAGTAGATGTTTTCACTTTGGACTAGATCCAACCTAACTAGAAAACACGAGGTTTCCGGAAAAAGTAGGGGAACACTGGGTGTAATATTCAAAAGTTGTAGAGGTAAAAATCGCATTAAGAAACCCTTTGTCCTAAGATACTTCTAAGAGGTTACAACTTTGAGAGTAGATGTTTTCACTTTGGACTAGACCCAACCCGACTAGAAAACACGAGTTTTCCGGAAAAAGTAGGGGAACACTGGGTCTAATATTCAAAAGTGGTAGAGGTAAAAATCGTAGTAAAAACTTTAGGTGAAAACTAAAGTTTTAAGTAAAAACTAGGTATTTTCACTTTGAACTAGACCCAATTTAACTAGAAACATGAGTTTTCCGGAAAAAGTAGGGGAAACCTGGGTCTAATATTTTAAAGGTGAAGAAGTAAAAATCGCAGTAAAACACCCTTTGTCCTAAGATACTTCTAAGAGGTTACACCTTTGAGAGTAGGTGATTTCACTTTGAACTAGACTCAATCCAACTAGAAAACACGAGTTTTCCGGAAAAAGTAGGGGGACGCTGGGTCTAATATTCAAATGTTTTAGAGGTAAAAATCGAAATCAAAACCTTTTGTCCTAAGATACTTCTAAGAGGTTACACCTTTGAGAGTAGATGTTTTCACTTTGAACTAGACCCAATCCAACTCGAAAACATAAGTTTTCCGGAAAAAGTAGGGGAACACTGGGTCTAATATTCAAAAGTTGTAGAGGTAAAAATCGAAATAAAAAACCTTTGTCCTAAGATACTTCTAAGAGGTTACAGGAATCAAGTGCAATTTCCAAATTGAGAGTGTTTCCTTTCTAGTTCTCGTAAATCTACTCGATTTTATTGGTTTTCGTAATAATTGTTAGGTTAAATTCTTTATATCGTAGAGTTTGTCGGAAAATTCCACTATGGGGAAATTTTAGACTCAGGTTGATCAAACGAATGAGTTAAAACCATTTCCAAATGGAGGGGAGAAGTTAGCTTTCCCGTTTTTGTAAATCAAATCGATTCTATTGGTTTGAGTAGTTTTCGTATAGATAAATTCTGGATATCGTAGTGTATGTTGAGTAATTCTACAAAATGGAAATGTTAGCCTTAGGTTGACACAAGCAAATAATTCAAGAGCAACGTCTAAAAGGAAAGGAACTATATCCTTTTTCGTTCTCTCGAATCAAGTCGATTTTATTAGTTTAAGTAGTTTTAGTTTAGATAAATTCTGATTGTCTTTAAGTTTGTCGGACAATTCTACAATGCGAGAATCTTAGCCTTAGTATTATTTTCGTTCTCGTAAATCAAATTAATTTTATTGGTTTGAGTGGCTTTATTTTAGATAAATGCTCGAATAAGGATACAAGGCCCCTTCTATTGGAAATGGCACTTGACTTTCATTTGCTTGTGTCAGGCTAACATTTCCACAAATTGTAATTTTCCAACAAACTCCACGATATCCAGAATTTATCTAAACTAAAACACCTCGCATCCCAAAACCAGTGGACCAGCAAAATCAACTTTATGATTTTGTTCACTTGAATGTCGTGATAAGGGTGGTCTATGTTTTATATTAGTTTGTGTTTTGTTTCAATGTACATTTTACGAGTACATCTCCGAAGTGTTGAGTTAGTCTAGCTTCCAATGGTTTTGAGGTCTCACCCACATAAATCTTACCACATTCGCATTCAACTTTGTAGATAAGGCCCTCCCTGTTTCTGGTGGTATTTTGTCTTTTAATTTTGGAAAATTTTGGTGTACTTTAGATATTATTTTGTTTTGTGTAATTTTATTAAAGTTTTTGTTCAAATACGTTAAATACGTATTTTTATGTTTATGTACGAGATCGCACTCACTTTATTCAACTCAATTTTACAAGTTGTATACTAAAAACCCTGCTGACATATGGTCTACATTATTACAATTCATAAATATAAAAAAATGACTGTACACCGGAAGCACCGTAGCAAATGTCTAGCATAA
Source organism: Nephrotoma guestfalica (assembly GCA_963691935.1). Classification (NCBI taxonomy): domain Eukaryota; kingdom Metazoa; phylum Arthropoda; class Insecta; order Diptera; family Tipulidae; genus Nephrotoma; species Nephrotoma guestfalica. The sequence goes on along the minus strand of OY829913.1, from coordinate 52,256,591 downwards.
TTGAAAACATTTAATGAGTTGGCATTAGGTACATTAGGTAGGCATTATGACAGTGAATTTTACATATAGTAATGTTACATTCATGCACAATCAGCTTTCCTTTCTATCTAGGTAGACGCTAGTTGTTCTGTTGAACATTTTTTTTTTCAAAGCTATCAGATAACTTTGAGGTGTAAGGTAAAAATTCATAAATCGTTTTTGGAGGATTGCTTCCATTTTGAATTCCATTATTGATATTGTATGTGATTTTTTGCAAATGTAGAAAGGTTTTGATATTAGCGTTCTAATCAATTTAGGTGGATAATCAATTCAAGGCGGATAACTTTAAATTGGCAACACTGTTTTGAGGTTTGGTTGGTTTATCAATTCATCATGAATAGACTCACGCCTGAACAACGTTTCCAAAATTGGTCAAATTTGTTTTGAAAAACATGGTTCAATTCGAGAAAATCATTGGGCTTTACGTGCATTTTATGATGTTCATAATCGTCCATCAGTGCGTAATTCAAGAAACTATGGATCGGTTATGCCCATTTCGTTTACACCAAACGATAATACGCATCCCGTAAGACGTCGTACATTGACCACACAACAAGCGATTGATAGTGTGCAGCATAGTGTTGATGATGATCCAAATGTGTCAATTCGTCACCGTGCTCAACAATTAAACTTGTGTCCATACACTTTCTTGGTTTATCATCGTGCTTGCCGTACAATTGGTGAATGGGCCGAAGGAGACATTGCTATTGATCCATAATTTCATTTGAAAATTTTATTCACGGATGAAGTTCACTTTTGATTAAATGGCTACGTCAATAAACAGAATTACCGCATTTGGAGTGATGGTAATCCACAAGCCATTGTCGATACACCATTACATCCAGAAAAAATCGCCGTTTGGCGCGCTTTATGGGCTGGTGAAATCATTGGTCCATATGTCTTCAAAAATGTTGGTGGTCAGAACGTTACAGTCAATGGTGAGCGGTATAGAGACATGATTACTAACTTTTTCGTGCCTCAATTGGAAGACATTAATGTTGCAGACATGCCGTTTCAGCAGGATGGGACCACAAGCCACACTGCCCACGATACAATTAATTTACTGAAATAAACATTTGACGCATTAATGCCGAAATACAGCCTGTTTTACTGCGAAGAGTGTGTGAAAACTGAAGCTCCAGTTTACGCCATTTACGCGCCAGCTGCGGTGACCACAAGTTCGAAATCATATTCAAATATTAATGATATAAAATTATCGGTCAAATAAAGCCAATTTTAGGGATATTCAAAACAGCTTTATGTGTTTTATTTCCATTTGAAGTTCTTCGCCTCTAAAATACCCTTTACATACTTCATACTGTCTCGCTGGTTGGAAATAAAGTTGAGTTATCTGTTTGATGAAGTGTGCTTCTCATTCCACATTATAGATATAATGTTTCCGTCTCTAAATAATTTCATATCCAGAAATGATAACGTTCTATCTTTTCCACCTTAGTCGCAACCCTAATTCTGTCATGAAAGGAATCTAGAACATCTTTAGTTAGTTAGGATTATTCGATCTTCTGGTACTGTTACTTAGGTTTGTTGAAGTAAATTATAGTAACTAGATGTGTGTGTGTGCGTAACCCTGTGTCTGTGTTTGCGCGTGTGGTATCCTGCAGACTAAACGTTGTGTCTTCTCTACAGCCCAGACGAATAGACTGATCGGATTGAAACTTCATACTTAAGCTTATTCCATAAATTGGGAGATCTCAAAGATTTTTCGCCACAGTATAACATTTACGAGAAACACAATTATGAAGCAAAAGATTCCAAATTAAATTTACAACAATATCGATTGTTGGGAATGACGATTTTTGTCAACAAAAACTGCGTTTCACCAAAAATCCGGTCCTGTACAGCCCAGACGGATTGATTGATCGAAATGAAACTTCATACCTAAGCTTTTTCCATAAATTTGGAGTTCCCAGTGATATGTGGCCAGAATTGGTCCACCGGAAGTGGCACCTTCCATAGACGCTTTTTCGTTTTTTGCAAATATTTACTGAAAGATTCTAAATTAAATTTGCAACTCTACCGGAGTTCAGTTCAGTTTTTCAAAATGTAAGCGGATAGGTCGATTTTTGACAAAAAAACTGTTTTAACTTTCTCTTAACGTAGAATAACAGCAGACTAACTGTTGTGTTCTCGGTATAGCCCAGACGGGTTAAGTGATCGGCGTGAAGCTTCATAACTTTCTCAATTAATTGGGAGATCCCAGTGGGTTTTCACCGAAATCGGTAGACCAGAAGTGGTTGCTTTCAATAGCATCTTTTCGTTTTTTGTAATTTTTATGAAAAGATGTTCAAATCATTTTTTCCTCTATCTCCAATTTAGGTGCATAGGGTGTGCACTATGCGGGACCACCATCTTACTCAGTTGGGAGGGGCTTCGGATTTTATCAGCTAGATCATTGTTCTCTTTCATGTCAGTCATCGTTGAGCTTCCTATTTTCGTTTTCCCTTGCGGGTTCCAGTCCAATAGCATCCTCGTTATACATATATCCACTTGGTGATTTCTTCAGCGTATGATGTGTCCAATCCATCTCCATCTCTTTATTGCGGTCTCAAGTCAAGTGTCTCAGTTCAATGCTAGTTTGTTAGTTAGTTCAATGTTAGTTTATGGTGTTAGGCGAGAAGCATTTCAGTATTCGTCGAAGGTTAACTTCATTCTGATAGCTATTGTACTTCAGTTGCATATGCCATCGGCAAAGTCCAGATCTTTGAGTTTATTAGATGTAAGGCCATTAATTAGGAGATATGACATCCAATTTCTGCATTACATTATCCAATACGATCAAGACCGCATCAGTAAGAAGAGTACGCATCCTTGCCTTACCCCTCGAGTGTTGTAGTATTTTTCGCTTTGTTTGCGCCTTTTATATTGACCGCGGTTGCCAGCATCTCGATACATTTCTTGTATGATGAGTTCAATCAATTTCTTTGGGATGATCATGCCACAAAGTGTCTGTCTGCCATATTACGTTCGTATTTATCGTATCAAATACGCGTCCGAAATCGACGAAGATAGATGATACCTCGCCAATTTATGCATTCTTTTAGATTATCTTTATTGGGGATTGTAATTGTCAAGCCTTCTTTCCATTTTTGTGGTATTCTGCCAGAATCCCACACTTCTTGGATTTTATTGGTTAGTGTGTGCTTGTCGCTTGTAGATGAAACCTCCTTTGAATATTTCGGTGGTTATACTATCTGTTCCAGCAGCACTTTTAACCTTCCGCACCGTTGGTGAATATGGGTATTGCTAGCTTCGTTATTGGTGTCAATTGTTGTGGCCAGAGAATTTTGGTGCTGTTGATATAACAACAAATACATCTTCTTCGAAATATTCTTCCATCTCTTTAACTGTGCTTCATCCGTTGTAATACTTGACTAGTAATCATATCCCTTATAGGTAGGTGGCGTGTAATTTTGTAATGTTTGTAATTTTGCCGGTGACTTAGAGTACTCGCATATTTTGGATTGCTGCTGCCTCTTCCGCAGCCTTGAGGATGCTTTCTGCATATTTTTTAGTTCATTCCTTGCCATATTCTTTACTTGATGTGCTGTTTCTTCGTATTTGCGTTTTTCACCTCTGCCGTATTTTGTTGGTATATTTGTAGCTTATGTTGACGGCATTCCTCAGCCTTTTTCACATCACTAAAAAAATTCTAAGTCTCCCCGATTGTATTCTTGATAGCCGACCGAGTACTTCCGCAGCAGTCTTGATGTAAACTTCTTCTATTTGGTTCCCCATTTTTGTTCTACTAACACACCACACTGGTTGGTGTGGCTCTATTTCTATGAAGGGTGTTGGAGTTGGAGCGTTTCACTGAAGATGTTTTTGATTCCGTATCTTTCAATCTGTTTGTGTAAAATTTCCTCGTTTTTGGCTCTGAGTGTTACACAGCGGCGGTTTGATTTGAAATTTTGCTAATACCCAGTGTGTTGGTGATCTGATTTTTAGTTCTGCCCGGTGATGTCCATGTGTATGTATATTTTTGTGTGAAAATCTACTGCTGCCTATCTGATTTGTGATGCACAAGTCTACGAGTCCATTGTTGTTTCACACAGACAATCCCAACGCATTTTTACCCATGGCAGTTGTCAGGTCTGTGGCACGGACACCAATTTTCACATTAAAATCTCCTTGTACGATTATTTTGACGTCATTCCTGTGCGTCCCTGGCTATTGTGGCTTGTAAATTGTGCGTAGAATTCATCTTTTGTTGTTTTGATCTCTGCATCTGGTTGGTGTATATAATAAGCAGTGAATGATTTTTTGTGTTTCTTATTTTTTAATGGAATCTTTTGCCACTATACTATTTATTCTGCTTTTTCAATTGGTTCCTTTGTCATCAATGCTTTCTTCGCTTTTTTTATTTGTTATTATGCCCAATTATTGTATGTTGATGTGTGTCATTTCTACCAGAAGAATATCATAATACAATTCCCATTGCTTGTATTTATTTCGCCGCTGTTTTTCCATCTGTCTCCACTGAGGCCTAGCATATCGATGTGATAACGTTTCATTTCTTTCTCTAATTATGCTACTCTAGCAACCTTGATGTTCCAGTTCCCGATTCGTGTCCGAGTACGATATAAGCCAAGGGTCGATATTTGATTTTGCCGGTTTGTGATGTTATTTCTTCTAGTATTCGTTTTTGTTCGGATTAATGAATTGATTGGTCCAATGAATTCTAGCCAGCCTCAACGACTGCTGAGTACTAAACCAAAGCAATGTTTGCTTGACGTGCGTGATGAAGTTGTTGTCGTCTTATCTATCCTTGCCACTCCCTCCCCAGTTCAAATCATATTGGTTCGACCACACGTATCACTCGGTGGTCGAGTGGTTAAGGTATATACCACCAAGTGGTACTAACCTAAAGGCTGCGAGTTGGAATCTATTCCGAGGTCATAATATTAATGAGGCGATTATTTTTTTTTTTGTATGATTTAATTCTTGCAATCTGTTCTGGAGTTTCCGTAGCGCTCCAAACTCTCTCGCGTTTCGCTTTTACGTCCTACCTTACGCCGTTTCCTGTCAAATCGAGGACGTACGGATATAGGTTCGATTTATGTATAACCAACCATCTGCACGTTGCATAGCTTTATGCCAGCTGTTGTCGGATCAAGTATTCCTCAAGTCGTAGCTTCTGTTTCTGACCATTGCTCTTCTGTTACTATCATTAGCTATTTCTAGAATATATGGTCTTCCAAAAATAAGAAAAAAGGATATTCTACTGAGACAGATTCTTGCATCTGTAGGATCAACCACATATAATTTATTTATCGTTGTATCATAAAATACCGGACAAGTGGTGCAGTGGTTAAAGCTTCGGCACTTGGACCGGGAGGTGCTGGGTTCGAATCCCATCAGAGGCTAGATGCAAATCGAATTTTCATCATCGATTACGATCGGTGATGCTAATGTCAATGTACAGGTTGACATGGAGCTTGCAATGTGCAGGTGGGTATACTGTAGTTGTGTGAGTAGGTGAAGTAGGTGGGTTAATAATGTGGAGTGAATGAGTGGTATCACAATGGGCCTAAAAAACGGCCTAAGTGTGCAGTAAGCAACCACTGAAACCTACATAACCTACCTTGTATCATAAAATGATGTAATAAACGTACGATTGCAAGAAATAGATAATACATTCCTCCTCTCGAGACAGGATTTTTTTGAAACTTTGAAAAATCTGCGGGAGGCGTTACTATTTTCAGTATAATAACACATTTGGTAAATAAAAATTCGGAAATCAATTCGGTGGATCGAATGATTAAAGACATGCGAGCGGCAGGAATTATCGAGTCATCCAGCTGTCCGTGGAGTCCATCTGTGGTGTTGGTCGAAAAATAGGACGGCGTATGAGATTTTGTGTATATTATTTTGTGTAAAAGGGATAGCTGTCCATTACTACGAATACATGACACATTAGACACCTTATCGGGTGCTAGAATGTTCTTCAAAGTGGCTATTGGAAGGTAGACATTTAAGAGGAAGATCATGAGGTAACAGCATTCAGTGTAGACCACGGGTTATGGCAATTTAATGTAATTCCATTTGGATTATGTAATGCACGAGCGACTTTTGGACGATTAATGAGGCGCTTACTAAAGGGATTACATTGGTGAACGTGTCTAATATATTTACACGATTTTATCGTCAAGAGAAACACTTTTAAACAGAAGCTAGCTGAAGTCCTCAAACGAATATAATTCGTCGCGGTAAAGTTTAGTCTTAAAAATCTTTCACTTTTCAGAACAGAGGTAAGTATTTGGGCCACAAAGTAATCGGCAATGAACTTCATACAGAAGCAGCAAAACTATCAACGATGGAGGAATTGCTAAGACCCAAACATTTACATAAATTACGAAGCTTCCTTGGATTGTGTACCTATTATAGACGATCCTCGTCCAGATTAGCCAATGTTGCAAAAATTTTCCATGAATTAACGAGGAAGAACAAGCCGTTTGAATGGAAGAACAAGAGGAATAATTCGTGCTCATCACCAATACTTGTATATCCTACACTCAACGTGAAATTTGTTTTGGGTAAATCAATGGTCGAACACAGAGCGTAACTATTGTGTGAAAGCAGGATATAATCGATGTGCGGCTTATGGAAGTGTACTTAATGAGAACTGAATGAAAGTATCAATCTGAATGAACCAGTTACTAGACGAGGATCCATACTATTGCGTTATCAGGAAGAGGATCGCCGACCAACATGGGCATAGTGGGCCTTCTATTACAGAATGGCTGTTTTAAACGATTTATGATAGGAGAGCTCAGATGGCAAAGTTAAACAATTTTTAAAAATGATGAGGAAAATTGGATTAATCAAATAATTAAGGAGTATCATCGAAAAGTAAGTGCAAGCCATCTCGAAATTAATAAAACATGCACAAATATTAGTCAACGATTTTGTCCAGATGTAGGCAGTAGGCAGGAGAATGGTGTAAAAAATATGATCATCCTGATGCAGTGAAAAGACCCACATAAACAGTACAATGTCGGTGCACCATTCGAGAGAATTTCCATGGACGTGGCAAGAACATTTCGTATTACGGAAAGCGGTAATAGGAATGTGTTATTTATAATGGATTCTTTCAGCAATTGGCCGTAGATATATCCGCTCCTTAATCAAATGGTATAGTGGAAAGATTTAATAGTACACTGGATAAATATTTAGGAAAGATTGTAAATAAAAGTCAGAGTAGCTAGGATCGACATATACAATTGTTATTGACGGCTTATCAGTAAGAATAATCTACGATTAACGGCAGATATTAAGTTTGCTGTTCCATCATCAGCGTTGTCGATGGTCCAGATTACATCGTTAAAATGCAAAAAGAACTTGATGAGATACACAAATTTGTGCAATCAAATGAATGCTAGGAATGACATACATGCAAATAAAATATTTTCGAAGAAGAACAACTGGCTTGGCTCTCAATCCGCAACGAAGGAAAGTATTGTCACCGAATTCCCAACCGGCTTAGAAAAGACCACATACTGTTATCACAAAGATAAGTGACGTAGTTTATAGAACAAAGAAAGGACAATGGGGGAACCCAAGGGCATTTGAAACGGTTAGATTCTATTCGAGACGAACATACATAGGTGGGGTAATGTTACGATCCCGCCTATAGCTAGATATTTATTCAGAGAAAATTGCTCATTTACAGTTTATAAAATTAGTGACATCTAGGTTGAAGTAGTAACATTACAGGTAGTGTTACCATAAAGGTATTGCAGATTATATGATATTTAGTGGTATTGCAGATTATAAATAAAAAGCCTGGAACGGAACTGAGAAGATTATTTTCAGTATTTTGAGGGATATTTCTCTTCGATTGTTTATCTAAACTGTTCCTTGAAATTTAAATAATCGGTGTAAATATTTAAAAGTAAATACAGCTGATGACGAACATTGTTCTCATAGCCGTTGGATTACGTCTTCAAATTATTTGAGTCACTACAATCCTCCTCTGAATAAGACCCTTTCTCTACATTCGCTACATACGCAAGAATTAAAAGATAATAAATATCTTCTTTTCGTTATGAACAGAATACATCCTCATTATAGGACCATTTATATTCAAGAGAGGAACTCCATATACTTTAGGTTGAAAATGCGAAAACTATTACAGCCGCACACAAAACATACAAAATTTATTGATATATGATGACAACGATTATGGTGAAAAATCCAAATCACCACGCACATTCATATACACATTCGTACACACAAAAAGATGAAAATTATGAATTATTTCCCATTGACCGTATATTTGGGATTGTTATGTGTTTTTCTCTTTTATACTGCAACAACTATAAACCGGGCGGACAAAAATATAAAGACAGATTATATTTTTTGGTTTGGTTTATTTAAAGGATTTATCCGTACACTAAAATAAACCACGGACTTCTAATTTTTCCAAATTTTATTCACAATCCAATCGGTATACCCGTAGACCCTTGTAAAAATCGATGGAAATCCAATTGTGTTACATTTGGCAATGGTTGTCGATACTATCCCGATTACGGTATAAGAACAATTCCCATTGTAATATTGCAGCGGGCCACCTGAATCACCCTGGCAATAGTTATACGACTGTGTAACATTTGCTAAACTTTTGGTGCCACCGCAAATGTGTACATCAGAATTAACTCCTTCGTCTAAATATCCAGATCGTACGCGTGAATATTTTTGAACACAGACCTCGTCATCGTATAGTTCAACAACACCTTTCAACATGACACTGGAACGTCCGTAATATTGACGGTACTCGCCCCATCCGGTAATTATATAATTTACAAGCGAGTATGAATCTCTAGTATTCAAACATGCCGGATAGATAAGTTGGCTGAAACGCACCTTTCGATCCAGTCGAATTAACGCAATATCATTGTAGGCTGATTCCAATTCACGATCGTACGCAATAAATTTCTCAACGCCATACAATTCGCTTTGTTTTTCTTCAGTGGAATTGTAATCATGGGCGCCCAATAGTACTTTGGAAACGGCATGACTAAATTTTTAAAATATAATTATTGTACATCGTAAATTATAACGGATCTATAAGCTTACAACTCAAAGCCATCATCATCATGATCACTTCCTCTACTCTCTTCATCATCTCCGTTTTCGGATGGTATTGGATCATTAGGGTTTTGGCTATAGCAATGTTTAGCCGTGAGCACGTATCGATCACTAATTAGCGTTCCACCACACTGCCAGCTTATATCTGCTGGATTCGTTTTACGCACATAACCTAACAGCGCCATATGGGGGAACTCACCAATTTTTGTGACTTCTCCATTTATAATGACCGGCACATCTTTCAACTGGCATTCGTCGATCTGTGTTTCTTGGCCGCCCGGCATGATTAAACGTTTTTTAAACATATTCCCGATTTTATTGCAATCTACAAAGTATAAACAAAATTTAGTATCCAGACACCCGCAAACTGATATACTTATACATTGTGTGGCTATTTCAAAAGAATCTCCATTACAAAAATCGCATTCGCTGCTGCTGGCGTCTTGTGTAGGACAGCAGTATGAAGGTTCATCGGAATTTAGGTCACCACAGCGAATTAACTCATCCATCTCACCATCATCAATTTTGGCCCCTGCATACTGACACTTCGATAGTTTAAGACACTGTGCATTTAGACAATCAACCGAACTACCCAACGCCGAATGAAGGCTGAATAATAAAAAAATTGTTGTAAAAATTGTGATATGAGTAACCAAGAAGTGACCCATTATAGAGATTTATTTGAACTGAACTGCGCTTATTTACAAAATTATTTTATTTTGGTGAATTCATGCTGATAAGAAAATGATACAGTAAACGACAAAAGTTCGTTTTGCGATTTAAAAAATCGAAATTAATTGTTTGCCCTCTTAAAATCGTCTTATCGTCCAAATCCAGCGATGGGCTTTAAAAATAAAACGTAGAATTGTGTCCGCACCCTCTTCACATATATTGTAAAAATATAACTTCTCCCTCCGCAGTCATTCGAGACGTTCACGTATTTAATTAGAAATGTGATTCTTCCTTTTTAGATGTTACGTATAATATCCTTGAATGTGTGTAAAATAGAAATTAAATTAAATTCTTGAACTTTAAAGATAAGAAATGCGTACACTGACGTGTGTTTGTATTACAGGGGGCGTTTTCAATTGATATGTGTTCTAATCACTTCCTGATTTTTAAACGAATTGCTTTTGTCAAAATTTGATGAGGTATTAAATCATTGAAGCCAATTTGTTGGGAATAATTAGTTTCTAATTTTAGGTCGTTTCGTATTTTTATTAGCACCCGATAGATGTAACCGGGGCAGTAAATTTAACAAGGTATTAACGGTGCAACCAACAAATCTGTACTGTTTAATAAAACCAAATTATTTAGCTGCACCTATATGGAACGCCTATCGCCAGCACATTGCTAAATGATGCGCGTGAAATATTTGCTAAACCTATACTAAGTGTAAAAAATTAATAGGAAAGGTTTGGGACAAATTTCAAACTCGTGCATACGAAATTCTACGTAAGCTAGTGTTAGTGTTTATAAAAAGCAAACATTCAGGCGAAACGATATTTTACCTAAAATCCTAAATTAAATATTCCTACACAAAAACCACGTTCAATTACAATAACCTAGAGATTTTGTCAAGTTCTTATCAATCTCACTAGGTTTCTCGGTTAGCCCAATCAAATACAGATTTTATTTAGAAGTTTCAGGGTGCTGCGTTTTTTTTGGAATGTTCAAACGTGGCCCACAAGCGAGTAATCCGTTAATTATGATTTTTTTATATTTCCTAATTGCGGCCGTATCTCGCCTTAACGAGAAGTGACTTAACATATCCCCAAATTAAATAATCTAATGGAGTTAGAGCACACGATCTCGGTGGCCAATTAACAGGACCATTACGTGAAATTAGTCTTTCGTCAAATGTTTCTTTGAGTAAATTAATTGTGTTCCGCGCGGTGTGGTATAAGCACCGTCCTGTTGGAACCACATATCAGCAAGATTTATGCCAGCCAATTGGGGTACAAAAAAAGTTAGAAATTATGTTTCTATACCGGAAACCGTTGACTGTAATATTCCGCCCATAATCGTTTTTGAAGGAACATGGACCAATGATTCAACAAGGTGAAATTTTGTAAGCACATAAACCAAGATCCTTAGATAAAATCTTCCATAAAGTGGATGGATTGCTGAAAACGACTTGGGATTGATTGATTTGGATCTTCCTCAATGCTACGCTATGTAGCGTCTATCGTTTGTTCGGTATGCGTATTATCATTTAGTACCACGTATGCTGCGATACCGTAAAATGACGACCGTAAAATGGACGTAATGCACCATGAGTTTGGCGAACAGAACCATTATTTTAATAAAAAATTTCATCAATTTGCAACCGTTGCTCTGGCGTGAGTCTACTCATTATGAAATGGCTAATCAAACTAATGACAAAGCAAACTTTGGCTAGCAAATTGGTTGTCAAACAAAGCAGTGTTGCCAACTTAAAGATGTGAACCTCTCTGTGTGAAAAACACAACATCATTTCGCAAAATCTCGTTAAGAATAATAATCCCCTCAATAAAAGTATGGTCTCTGAATAGATTCGAACTCGTGACCTTTTGGATGGTAACACTTGGTGGTGTCACCTTAACCACTCGCAAACCAAGTTTCCATGTATGCAGAGTAGAATTCCGAACACCACACCCACCTCAAATCTGTTCGTCTCGAACGGGCACATCCAATGTTGCTTCGCTTCAATTTATGGTCCTTTACAACTTTACGTTTACCTCCCAGGTTTTCTTTTATTTGATACACATCGTCGCTGATCATCTTGACAATTTTTACATGAACCTTTCCAATCTCATTGTGCATCTTGAGCATATTTGGCACAAATTGTCATATTCTTCACGCTAGTGAGAAATGTGATGTTGGTTTCTTCTACAGTTTGATCTTTGAGTGTTCTCTGTCGTTGGTCGAGTAGGTTGCATTTATACGTCCATTATTAGACTATTACATCGTTTTAACTCGTCCTTTTGGTCACCCTCCACTATTGGCTCGTCCTCTTCATAATCCTTTCTCTGCTTCATCACATTTCAGCACATCTCCACTTCAACTCCAACAAGTACCACTGTAGAACGCCTCTAGCGATTAACTCTACGGCCGGATTCACTTTTTCAATGAAATCATCCATTTTGACTCTCTCCATACAATCGGCGGGTATATTTGAGTATGTTAAATGAGCTGGTCGCTAGATACTCTCGTCCCTTCCGTAGTTCCGATCTAGCGCCTTCTTTATCTCAATGTAACTGTTGCGATCCTTTTCGGAAATTGTTTGTAATGTTTCTGCTGCTTCACCTTCAAGGGCTATTATTAATTCTGCAATACGACTCACTTCATCGCATTTATTTCTGTTGGTAATCGTTTTAAATTGAAATTTGAAAATCCCAAACCAAGTTGTTACATCGAATGTCGGTGGCTTGATTTTGTTCGAGTGTACTACCTGGGATGTTGTTCCTTTTATTTCCAGGCAAAGCAAATTTGTATCGAGACATTGAACTTCAAACTGTAAATTCTGTTCAACAACCTCAACATTCGACTGCACCTGTTGAACTTCGTTCTGAACTTTCTTCACTTCGAAGCGAAGACCGTTGGATACATTGGCAGATTTTCATAGATTAACATCCTATATCAGTAACTTGGAACCCTATGTTCAAGGACCAAATTAATCCCTCTCAATGAAACCTTTACCGAAATTTGTTACCCTTTTATTACAACAAATTCCGATTTTATTACAGTTAAGGTTTTCAATCGAAAAATAATCGAAGGGTTGGGCCCCTTTGCAGTAGTCAAATCAACCTTACTCAGTGGGTAATAACTTATTTTTGGGTCAGATTAGACGGAATTGGTTTTTGACGATACAGGCTTCTGATATGTAATGTAAAGTTCTACTTTATCAAACTTTAATAATTTGTTACACCAGACCGCCACGGTTAGAGCGGGGGGGGGGGGGGGGAGGGGTGATAAATTACTGGTGGATAAAAAATCAATTTTGTGTCAAAAGGAATTGCCATTCGCCATACAGGGCGCTGATTTGTAATATAAAGTTCGACTGTACGACATTTAAATATTTATTGCACCAGACAGCCACCAACTAATGGATAAATGTTATTAGATGGATCTTGTAGCTGCTCTCTACCTTATGGACTACCTTATCAACCTTATCCTTGTGTGTAATAAATTATTTTTGCGTAGTGTCAGGTTAAACGGAATTTGCTTCAGACCGTAATGGATTCAAATATATAATTTAAAGTTAGACTTTACGACGATTAATACTTTGTTAAGGGGCAGATCAACCTTATCCTGGTGTTTAATAGAATATTTTTGTGCCAGGCTATAGACCGACTTGGCTTCAAATATGTAATATGTAGGTCAATTTTTCCACCTTTTGGTCAAATGTTACTCCATGGTTTGTGGCTGTAAAATTTGTAATATAAAGGTAGATTTTACCACCTTTATTAATTTAGTACACCAGACCGCCACTAGATGGCTCAAATCTTACTCCAACGGGTTTGTGGAGGGCAAGTCAACCTTATCTGAATGTAAGGTTGATTTTCTCTGCACAAAGCCCACAGAGTAACATTTGTCTTCATATCTGGTGGCAATTCCGCCTAACCTGACGCAAAAATAATTTATTATACGCCTAAATAAGGTTGACTGGCCCACAACAAGACTCCTAGTGCAACATTTGACCCAAACTCTGGAGGTCTGGTGTAATAAATTATTAATGGTTAAATTGAGAGGTTAAATTTTTAGTAATTTTCCTTACTGATTTCAATGAGAGTGTTTAATGATAATAATCGTTTTGGGGTTAAATTTACCCCTAGGCTAATTATAGGGATGGTCTTGAACTAACCAACGACATGTAATTAAATTGTAATAAATTTCATACCATCCTGATATCATACGAGTAGCTACATCAAAAATTACAATTTTCGCGGTGCAGGTTTAATTATAAGCTAATCCAACCCCTCTTTCTTTGAAAACGGCAACTCTAATAAAATCGGGATTTGTTTCATTGAGGGGGACTAATTTGGTCGGTACTGATTTGAAGCACTGTCTTTGGATATAGTCGCTTCACAAAATGATGAACTTCATATCATGACAGTTTTCTTTGAAATTTAATTTAACAGAAACTAAATGCTTCGAGATTAACTATGAAGTTGCCTGTTAATTATCAATGCCATATATTTGCATTTTGGCGTTATAGGTCGAACAATAGATTTGAGGCTTCAATTTGAAACACCGGAATATATAGTTGAACGAAACATAAATGGATGTAAATAAATGTTTTGCATTTGATCGATTTACACGAGCAAGAGAAGATACAGCTACTAAAGTTCCTCGATTTGATAATTTGATCCGCCAAATTCTATTGGCTCTAAAACATTGGGGTTAACCAGTGGTATATGGGTATGTGAGTAGCTGCAGCAAGCAAACTGTCGGATTTCAAAATGAAACTTTGCATACCCATTAAGCCTAATTGGTGCTAATTAGTGCTCATGGGGAAAGTGTTAGTCCAACTGCATTATTTCCGATCAGTTTTAACATTTTCCAAAGGCGAATAAACTTACAAATTTTGTGCGTGTCATAGAAATATAATTTTCATAACTTTTCATTCATAAATTGAGGAAAACAAACTAGCCCCTAAAAGATACAATATTAAACATATAATACATAGGTGTACCGTTGTGTGGGTAACTGCAGCAGGGAAACTTTCGAATTTCAAAATGAAACTTTGCATACCGATTAAGCCCAATTTGTGCTAATTAGTGCTCAAGGGAAAAAATTAGTGCTAGTCCAGGAGTCGAAAAAACGAGAAAAGAAAATTTCAAATTTCGCCTGAAAGACGAAACAAATAAAACCCAATTTCTAGAAAAACCCCGAAATAACTTAAGACTAATTTCAAAACTCACTAAAGGCGGATAAACTGATGAAATTTGTGCTTATCATAGAAATATGATTTTCATTCATAAATCGAGGAAAACAAACTAACCCCTAAAAGATACAATATTAAACAGCCAAAACCCAGAGGTATAGCGTTCAATAATATTTGTGTTGAACAACAAATTAAACAATAGAAATAAAATGTTCTAAAATCCAAGTCATAAGCAATTCAGATAGCATATTTCTGTCAGGTATGTTCGTGGCCATCCGAAAAATATAGTGGCGGAATATGTGCTAATCTAGAATTGACCCAATTCCATTGAACGACAACGACCGTTGAATGAACAATTTTCTGACAAAATGTGTTCTAGAAACCAATGAACTTGGCACTTTTAGTTTAAAATTCCGATCAAATTTGTTCATTGCCATCCAAAAATATACTGGCTGAATTTGAGGTAATCCAGAATTGGCTTAATTTCATTGAACAACAACAACCGTTGAATGGACGATTTTCTGACAGAATGTGTTCTGGAAACCAATGAACTTGGCATTTCTGATTGCATATTCCTATCAGGCATATTCATTAAAATTTGAAAAATATTGTAGTTGAGTTTGTGCTCTAGAATCCAACTTCATTCTGGATACATCAGAGAGAAATCTGCAAACAGAAGTGCCAACTTTACTGGTTTCTAGAACACTTTATGTCAGAAAATCGTCCATTCAACGGTCTTTGTTGTTCAATGAAATTAGGCCAATTCTGGATTAGCTCAAATTCAGCCAGCATATTTTTTGGATGGCAATGAACATATTTGATCGGAATTTTAAATTAGAAGTGCCAAGTTCATTGATTTCCAGAACACAGTATATCTGGAAATCGTTCGAGCAAAAAGCATACATCGTCTAGTTCATTAGTTTTTAGAACACATTCTGTCAGCAAATTTTTCAGTCAATGACCATTGTTATTCAATACGGCCTTTGGAAAATTGAGATCAAATGATTTCTTCTTTTTTCTAGAAATCTATTTTTTTTATCGTGTTTAAGGGGAAATATGAAGTTTTCTTTTCCCGTTTCCCGTAAAGTTTCATTTTGATATTCGAAAGTTTCCCTGCTGCAGTCACATTATATGGCCTATATTTTGGATCGGAGAACTGTTATCACAATGATTGGAATTTGCTATGGAAGGCGGAAAAATCTATAAAAGGCCAAAGGCTAGAACATTCCCAATATCACTATTCCGATTTGGTTCAATCTTGAATTTTCTTTTAAAAATTAATTCTAATCAACACAAACTTCATTTATTTTGGCATCCTACGCGGTTGATACGCGTATCAATGTATAAATAAATTAATTTATATGAACCATACGGTCTATTAAAATTTTCACCACTTGATAATGAGCCACCATTTCAAATCAGTCGACTGCATTAATTTAAAAATCTGTAAAAATTCACTCCGGTTTACACCAAAATTATTTTCCCAATATAAATCTTAATTTTCATTTAACAAAATTCAACTACGACAACGTCATAATCCACGGCTATTGAAATATACCCACACATAAAAAAAAGTCCGTAAATAATTTCAGTCACGCAACATTTGACAAACGTTTGTTTAGTTACTTTGAAATTAAATTTTCCTAAAAAATACGAGGTACCCTTATTTTAACCCCATAATCAATGAGAATTTGAGATCTATAAAAAAATTTTAAATTCAATTTTTTTTTATTATTTATTTCCAAATTTACTCTCCTATTGTTGGCACATAAAGGAAAAGTAGAATAAAAAAAATATTTCCAACATCCCACCCCTCAGGATAACAAAATAAATTTTAGAAAAATAAACTTAACTTAAAAATTTATATTTAATTTCGTACAGTTTTTTTAAGGGGTGCAAGGTCCAGGACGTCTATTTTTTTAAATCCTAAATGAATAATAGCAAGGATATTATTATTGTATGTCAAATTGTGAACATTACGACCAATATAAATTCATTCGTGTATTAGTTTAGGGGTGGTGCTTTATATTGCTCATACATTTTCTTGTTGTCTTCTAAATAAGGATAACGCGAGTATGGTGTAATGAAGAAGTACACTGCATTTAGGACTAAATCATATGCAATATTCATACCCCACCCAATAAAAAAATATGAAACCCAACAATCTTGTCACATCATCATATTTAACGTTTTTCCTTTTTATCAATTCTGTACGTCCTTTGTCGTATACTCGTATATAGTCATAATCATCTCGCTATAATAATATTCAAAAGGAAGAAATAAAAATTCTTCAATCACCATTCAGGATTGATGTCGTATCATAATTTTTATGTCCCATATACCCGAGCACTGCGTTTATAGATAGGCGCAGAGGAAACGCTTTTTACATTCAATACAGATTCAAGTTGATGATGTCCTTAATGATGATGATTCATATATTATTTTATGTACATGTATATAGTGTATATCCTTAAATGAAATTTTCATTTTATGCTAAAATAATAAAAAAAAAACTTATGAATGATAATAGTTTGATTGATGGTGCTCGAGAAAATCACCTCATATGTTGGACAGGACATATACACATACTAACATAAAAAAATGTCCTTTGTCGGGCGAAAGTGAAAAGAAATATCGCAAAGTGAAAATGAAAAAAATAAAATCCACTTTGAAAGATAAAATTTGAAAAGGAAAAGAATGAAAATAAAAATTGAAAGTGTTTTTAGTTTTTTATCCGTTATTTGCGATATGTTGTTGCTGTACATCCTTTAAAAAGGATATATACACAAAAAAAAATTAAGTAGAACTAAATAAGAGGACCTGATTTCTTAGGAAATAAAAGTAAATAGAATGACGTGTGAAAAATGAAAATTGTGATAGATTAAATGTGTTTTCCGTTTCTTATTTTTTTATGTTATGGGATTGTTTGTATGAATGGATGCTGTGTGCTACATATTTTCTCTGGAAGTGTGTATGTGATTTGAACTCTTCTTGTGTGTGTGTGTTTATATATATATATATATATATATATATATTGTATTGTTTGGGAAATTCTTTAAGATTATGGATAAAATGGATGTTAATCAATTTAATGGAATAATCATTATTAACTTTGAATCGTCATTCTTATACATAGTGTTTTGTTACAAGGACGATTTATGGGAATGAGTACTTAACTCTGTACCTATGTTATGTAAGAGGTGTCCCTGCATATTCTCATATGATAATTGTATTGCACGGGTTTAATAAATATTAATTAAATGTATAATTTAAAGTCGACATTTAGGAAACATTGTGGAGTAGTAAAATAAAACAAATTTTTGTAAAACAAATATATCAAGTGGTTGCACAACAATTTACCGGCACTAACTGGGGGTGAATTACACGAAAAACCGATTCCAGCAGTTGATTACCACTTGAGTATTCAGGTAAATTACAATATTTTTCAGGGATATTATATTAAAGGCAAGTTAAGATATTTACACTTAGTTGATTATATAATATTTCAACGCCTACTCTACCATCTAGCTTGGAGTCATCATTGAAAAATTTCACCGAATCGGGTATCTTCTAAAGTTCTCTGGTTGGTGAAGCTGTCCAAAACCTGTTGTCGAAGAATACAAAATTTACAGCGTATTTCCACGCAGACTAGCAATAACGATCCCGCTTCTCAGCATCTGATTTATCCAGGATATAAGTATGTATATGAAGCTAACCCTATACTCAGCCCAAAAAAACGTGATGGCAACACTAAATGAATATTATCGTGAGAGTTTACTATCCCAGTCCGAAAAAATGTCACTATCACGACACTAAACAGTATCTTGATACACTGTCATGACATGTATAACATTCAGAGCGACATTTTAAAATTACTTTTATGTAATTTTAAGATATATTACTACTTACCTAAACTTTTCATCTATATAAAGCTAGAGCGATATCCCTGATAGCAACACTAAACTATAACTATCGGGAGAGTTTTCGAAGAGAGTGAGTTTCGAAACCCGAAAAATATCACTATCTTGATAGTAAAAAAATATCACTATCTTTACAGTAAAATCTATCATGATAATCTGTCATGACATATATAATATTCAGCCCGTAATTATAAATATTACATTTATGTATTTTTAAGTTATTGCTGGGAAGCCTAGGCAGTCATAACCTAAGCTGAAACCAAAAATGCGGAAACTCAATTAGTACTGCGTGATTGCCCATCATGAAGCTAGCAAGAATTTTAAGCCCGAAATTTCAATTTGTAGTTTATGGATATAGTCTTGTGAAGTTTCGACTACAAACTAAACGACATAAGGCAACTAAAAGGCAATTGACAAGCCCTTGACGTTTACCGTCGAATTTGATTACAAACTGAGAAGTTCGCAGACAATTTCTATATTGGGTTATCTGGATATAATCGTTTCAATCTCGCCTCGAATACGATTCGAACACTTGGCATACACCGCCAGATTCGTTGAACTTTTTACCATAAACTGTAAGATTTGCAGATTAATTCTATTTGAAATTATCTGGTTATAGTCGTTAGAATCTCGCCTCACAGGCGATTCACGAGCACTTGACAAACAACGCCAGATTCATCAAATTTTTGACTACAAACTGAGAGATTTGCTAAAAATGTATCTAAAATTAATGGAAAATAGTCACTTGAATCGAGCCTAACAGACAAATCACGATTACTTGAAATATATGACCAATTTCGTTGAAGTTTTGACTATAAAACTTTACCGAATCCGCCGGTATTGGTCAAGTGCTCATGAATCGCCTGTGAGGCGAGATTCAAACGACTATATTCAGATTATTCCAGATAGAATTTTTCTGAAAATCTGTCGGTTTGTAGTCAAAACCTTAGCAATTATGATGGTATAGGCCAATCGCTCGAGAATTTCCTATGAGGCGAGGTTTAATCGACTATAATCCAAGATAATTCCCTTTAAAATTTTTCTCAAGCTGAATATGCGAGTAGTTATACTCGAAATTCTACTAAAAACTTTCTCGAATTTTATTGAAAATTTGACCAATTAAGTTGCTTTGAAGTTTTAAAAGTAACAAATTTGTTTTTATTATTAACAAAATTTAAAACCAACGATCAATTCGCCTCCGGTATAAATTGTTAAGGGTCCTCTTGAAATCCAGAAACGTTTTCATGAAGAATTCCGTATCCTCAATAGAAGTCTCAATGGGGCAAATACGAGAGTCGAGTGCAATTTCCCCAGATTCCACTTAGAATACGCGTGTTGAGCTTTCGGTAACTCATTCCGCTCAATTGAACATGTGATGTGAGCTCCGATTTGCCTTTTCCGGAATTTTAAGAGAAAAGAGAATATAGTTCTCTGTCTATAGTTTTAGGTCTAAAGGCTTTTGGATTGTGTGCCAACTTAAATGGCTTAAATCATTTATTGACCACAGGATTGGCCTCCTTGTTTATTTTATGATTTACGAATGCCCGGAATCCTTAGTGATCCTAGACCCTTATAGCGTGATTCCGGAACAGTCTAAAATAAAGTTTCCATTACCCGCTTCAAGATTCCTCGCTAGCTGTAGTGGCAAGTCCATCTGATCATTGAAGGTAACTATCGATGGTGTGACTAGTACTGGCCTCGTGCCGGTTACGTGGACTATAAAACTCCGAAGACTCCTGTATTTTATTACAGTAAAGTTCCATGCGTAAGTTCTGGTACTTCTTAGTTCGTATCTGTACATTCTAAGGACTTTTAGATGGACGCACAACACTGGACTCAGAAACCTCAAAATTAATTTTTTTTTCCTTTATAAAACCAAACACAACTGCAATATCTACAATTTCTTGCTCATTACTAGTTATAAATATTTACTTACTACCATTAACGGCACCGTTAATAAGCTTGCTATAATTTCGGGTTGATTCTATTCTCCATGTCTTTCTCAGTGATTACCGTTGCTACGACATTGTTGCGGTAATTTTGCAGCAGAAACAAGATTAATTTATTTTTAGCAATAATACAAGAACGAATCTTGTAGTTTAATGTCCTAAGTCTAAGAAACCGGTCTTCATTGACCTGGATTAAGACAATATCAATCCGCCCTGCATTTATTTTGAGGAAAAGAGCAGCCGGGGCTGTAATATCACACCTTTGTCTGAGAATGAGTAATCCTGTTGAAGTCTATTGAGTGACACCACGGTTTTTGACATGTCCGGGTTGGTCGTAAGTGTTTCCATTCGGTCGCTACTCTTCGACTTACTTGTATCATGGGGGTCGATCGGGCCCTGTTTGACTCTGTGTGCTGTTGCGCTGGCTATCTGTATTTTTCACATTCACGTACGACATTCTTGTAAACCTTGAGCCTGATTGTACTGGAAAATAGCTAGTCACTTAGTATTATTGTGGCTAACCTGAATGGAGCTCCTGTTTCTTCCAGTTTCATAATCTGCCAGTTATAAGTTGGATGGTCTGGATTGCTTAACTATGGCATTTCCAGCATTTCTTTTGGATTGCTTGATTCCTCTAGGATCCATGTCCGCGGTCTGGAACTACGGATAATATCCCTCCCAGCGACTACCTCCAGTTTTGCATTGGGTTAAACCACCCATAGATTTTCTACAATCCAGAAGAATGAAGCCGATTCAGGGTCTTACCTCTTGATTCGTAGGTAGGTGGAGGCTAAAAGCTTTTCCACATTACCCGATTTGGAATGCACTATACTCCCGTCTTGCTGTGCCTTTTAGACAGGAGCTGTCGGATGAAGTACCCTGCACCGGTTGTGTAATCTTTCTGCGGTTCATTCTGACGCCGGAAACTTTTTGAGTTTTGTTAGCGTTCTCCAGACACACCTCTTCTTTTAATAGTCGGGCGTATGATGAACCAGGTACAGTCAGGCTATTGTCGATAGTAGCTGATTTTGAGGAACCAGGATTATTCCTGCCCATTGTTTTTGTTTAAAGGCCAAAGGTTCCTCAGCAAACTTTCCCGTATTTGTTCCAGAGCAGGACCCTCAGTCTACATTCACATTTAATTTTAAATATTGTTATAAGATATTTATACTCACGAATAGTGGAGAAAATAGGTGTCCATCTGTACCAAGATCCGCAGTACACTGAAAAGGCTAGTTGATGCATAGGTGCTTCGTGTCCAGATATACAGTTAAAAACTGAGCTGTTGTCGATAACGGGCTCCAGCCTGGCTGGTTATAAGCATAGTACGATTGACAGAACTCAGTCCAGTGACTGATTCAGTTTAGCGTTACCCAGGGAGTGCCAACGTGGAGGCATGAACCTCGGATTTCTGCCCCCTGCTTTCAATTTAATTGAAATCGAAAGTTTTACTAAACCCCTTTGGGATTACGTCCACTTCGTTATCACTTTTAGGAGTCATTAGGAGTATAGGGAACTAAAATTAGGTTGGTATATTTTTACCTAAAAAAACTGTGCTAGACCGCTTTATAATACTCCTGCAATTTGAAATTATTCATTTTCAGGCGTCCCTATGAATGGCGATCGAGAAAGGGTTCTGATGAAGACTTGTGAGTGGATGAGCTAATACGGTTTTAAAAATGATTACGGGAACATTTCCGAACCAACCGAAAAATGGTGATTCAATTTATAAATTTTATCAACAACAGATACTTAGTCTATTCTAAGATACAAAAGTTGTATGCATGTAACTGTTTATGAAATTAAAATAATCTAAGTCGGGCTTTATAGAATAGTTAGAAAAGGTTTGACAGAAAAATTGTCAAAATATGTTGGCAATGAAGCCGTCATTCCGACGACTGATCTAGATAATTAAACATTGATGTTAAAGCATTTGATTTTTTTCATGTTGATTCATTTCCAGAAGCCTTGGGAATCTAATTACTTCAGATTGCATTTCGAAGAATTTCTTTTATGTGTTAGGATAGGTAGAATATTAGTCAATGTTCGATCCAGTTCTCAACAAAATTGTTCCAAAACATTTTTGACGAAATGCGGAGGGTGTGTAGGCTGTCTGTCTGCGTACCATTCCAATAGTTTCTGACTCTCTTAATTAGAAATGTCAAAAAACGAGCTAATAAAGTCCAAAATCGTTGAAAGGACTCAGTGGCCAGAACGGTCCTCTACAATCAGAAATTTGGCCTTATTTGTGGAAACTATCATCTCAACATTCTTGAGAATTGTATGGCTCATAACGACCACTGTGATGAGCCGATTCCAACTGGTTCGGATTTTTGGACTGAGCAATATAGGAACCTTGATAGATGGTGTTGGGCTTCAGATAAACCGAATCGAGATGCTATATCGGTTTGCGGTACCTACCCCGTACAGGAAATTGGGGAAGTATTGTACCCGGGTTTGTCTGACCCAAAGTGAACGGCGTTCATATTTATAGCTACTAAGCACCTCCTAGTGCATCAATTGAAGAATTTAAAACATTTCTCGATTAATTAACGGATGATGCACTCAGCCACAACCCGTTTCTCATATCCGGAGCAGAGGTACCACATTGTTAGAAGCATTCGCATTATTACCGGTCGTATTAATGCATACTGGAAATACACCTATTCTCTGTAGAGGAAATGCAACCTTGACAGTTGACCTAACGTTTATGAGCCATTGTCTTGCCGATAGAGGAGTATCATGCAGGGTGAGCAATTTATATACGCATAGTGATTATCAAGCTATTGTGTATAAACTGACAGATAGTGGACCTCAAAGAACTCCAGTTAGACACAGGAAGAAAATAGGATGGAAGTCCGCAGCGCTCGATGAGAACATTTTCCGTCTCATGATGGAGGATCTTATCCTATCTGGTACAGCAAATAACAAAGCCATCCAGCTTATGAGAGCCTGTGATGTAGCAAAGCCAAGAAAGATGGTGGATAATTGGGAAAAACCAGTCTTCTGGTGGAACGGCGAGATTTCGGAATTGCGTAAAAAGTGTAGAATGCAAGAAGGCAATACCAGCGTGCCAGACATGTAGAAAACTCTCCCCTTCGACAACGATATTGTAAAGCTCAATCGGAGCTCAATCATGCCATCAAATTAAGTAAGCGAAAGTGCTTTCGCGAACTGTGCGAGGAGTTCGACCGTGCTCCCTGGGATAGACTCTACCGATTGGTGATGATAAAACTCAGAAGCAATTACGCCACTGCTCCCACATGCGCGGAACTGCTGTCTGACATAGTGAGTTACCTGTTCCCGCAGAAACCCGATTGTGTATTAGAAGTATTAGGCAACGAGGAGGATGATATACCGCCAGTTACTGAGAAGTAGGTTCTGAAGGCATGTGTCAGAGTGGGTAATAATAAAGCCCCTGGCCCCGGTGGTTAAAGCATACCCATATATATTCACGGAAGTATATATTGCATGCTTAGTTGAGGGGGGTGTTCCCTAGAAAATGGAAGGAACAGAGACTGGTATTATTGCCAAAAGGAGACAAACCTCGCCATAAAGCGCGATATTTTTTAAAACGTATAAAATATTTTTTTATCTTCATTTTTATTAAAAACATGGCCGGTTCTCTATTGATCTGGTCAAATTATGGGACGTGTTTTGTATTTTATCATACATTTTTCAAAAAATTTTGGAATTTGGCCTTGTTCAATGGAACTTGACTATCTCTTAATCAAGAATTGTGAAATTTGGCATGCAGAGCTTAATTTTGATTCAAAATTGAATTTTGAACGAAGTTCCGTAATCCGGTCTTGCTGAATGGTCATTTCTTAACATATTATGCACAAATGGTAAATACAACTGGATTGGATTTTAAAGTGGATTTAATGTGAAGTTCTGAACCATTTCTTAACCAATCATGGTCAAATTTAGGTAGAACTGGATTGGGATTTTAACAAGAATTTTGGCTCAAGTTTTAGATTTTGGCCATGTTGGAGGGAACTTGGCCATTTCTTAACCATTAATAGTCATATTTTGATATATCGGTCTATGGGAGGGGGATAGGGATTTCAACATGAATTTTAAACGCATTTAAGGAATTTGGCATTGCTTCGAAATTTCTTTACCATTTGTGTATAATTCTAATCCAGATCCTTGATTCAGTACCAACACAAAATCCCTGAATTCATAAAAAAACCGGCTTTTGATAATCGTTATTTTGACAAGCGGAATTTTGAAATTCGGGCTTTTGAAAAGCGCGATTTCGATTTTAATTTCGGGACTTTGAAAAGTGGGCCGACTATACGAACCCCTGCCTAACGATTATCTACTAAAAATAATTCCCAACGACCAAAAACTCCTTCCTGATCGAACACGAGGAGTCTCAATTTAGCATGAAGCTGCTAAATTGAGAACAAATGACACAGTGCTTAAAGCTTTGGCGTTTAAATCGGGAGGTACCGGGTTCGAATCCCAATACTGCCCCTGCAGAAAGCAAAATGGAATTTTCAACATCAGATTACGATCTCGAATTACTATACTCGAATTGGCTGGCAACGACGTAAAAGTATGCACGGGAAAAGCGAACGGCAAAAGAATTGGCAGAGCCTTGGCCCCACAACAGATTGCAAAGATAATACAAAAAAAAAATTCCGCAACCGCAAGATGGAAGGCAATTGTTGGTTGGGTCGACTTAGGTACAAGCAGATTGGAAAATGAGAAACGTCAATAGTGCAAAAAATAAACAAAAAACAATAAATAAGTAAAAATCCATCATCATAATTCGAAAGCAGATTTTTCAGAGGCATAAATAGTTTGAATGCTCGAGGAGCATTCATGTAATAGGTTCAATTTTTCCATAGTCTGGTCTATGATGTGTGATTCTGAAGTCAATTACTCTTCTAAGCGTACGAGAATTGATGTTTAAATTTATCTTGACAAGCAGAACAGATGAATCGATATACAGCCAGATAACAACAATTGATGAACAAACTCAATGTCAGCAAAAATTCGGCGCTTATACCGAGTGTTTGTAAATCGATTAGCGTTAATCGCTGTAGGTATATGGGGTAAGTTGTAGACAGCCACCAACGGACGCTCATTAAAGCAAAACGAATAAATGTTCGTTGCCCTGCGCCTTTATTCTTTTTATGTGTATTTTATGATAAGAAAACCACATCTGACTAGGCATGCTCCAGCGGAGAAGGGGAGGGGTGAAAAAAGCTTCTTTGAGTTTTACCAAAATTTGTTCTGTTGATAGGGGGTTTTCTAAAATTCAGTTCATTGGCACAAATAACACCTGTTCATCGTGAACTGAGGTAACTCCACGTATATGGAGATGGAGGAATTCTTAATAACACCAGCAGCGTTGATTATTACAGGTTGGTTGGAAAGTATTGTAAGCGACATCTTTTAACCAGTAGAGGAATCAAAATTTATACGCCATTTTAATATTTCTTCTTTCATTTGAACACATGAAAATTTTTATTTCTATCTGGCAATTCATTCATTGTTTACAAGAACAAAGTACTTTAGAAGTGGACATGTCAATGTATTCGTTTACAATGGAAAACCCCGAATATCGTGAAGTGATAAAGTTCTTTGTTTTGAAAGGTTTATCAGCAACAGAAATTCATATAAAAATGGTTAAAGTGTTTAAGGAATCTGCTTCTTCAATTCCTACTGTGTATCGATGAGTTTTAGAGTTTAAACATGATCGTTGAAGCCTTAGAGATGAACCACGTAGTGGTCGTCCAAAAAGTGCAATAACTCCAGAAATCATTGAGCAAGTGTATAATATTGTTTGTGACGATTCAAGCTTGACTAATCGTGAAATGGCTGATACCATAGGCTTTGCTGATACTTTTTGTCTCCCAGATATGAGCCAAGCCACTGGAGAAGTTGCGATGGAACACCCCAAGAGCTCTGAACATAAATATAATATTTTTGTGAGAAACCCTGACGAAATTTTTATTCAAAATCGTTCCAGAAGTAAACTCAATAAGGTTAGTGATCGTGGGACTACTTTTGAAGAAACCATGTTCAAAAGTACTCATAAAGTACAACTCACTCAACAAAAAACTTGGTGGTAATGTTTTTTTCAAAGCGGTGCTAACCTGAATGAGAGATACTTGTGATCTCGGCCCAACGAATCCCGATATCAAACGAGGGACTCTTTATCATTTCAGTTCTACCGTTGAATCCAAACTAGAATATTAATTTGATCCCATTGCAAAACCCTTTTCACTATAGTTTTTAAAATCTTTTTCGGAGGACTGTTGAAAAAAATATCGGCGTAGAAATTGGAGAAACCATATCGATAATTCAAAAATCACCAATTTCATTTATAATATTAAATATTTTAGTCTTAGAGATTCGCTGCAAATGGTAATTGGTATATCCAGTACTTTACAGTTACATAACATCTCGTTAGCTTAATTCATTTGACACTTAGACACTGTGCATTGTGCACACGAACATTTTCTCACCCCGATTCTAAACGTATTTTATTCTTAAGTGGAAATCTATCGTTTCCAAAAACAACAACAACAACAATAAATTTACGTTTTATTTTAGTTTTTCTTTTACATTTCATCTAATCTCATCTTATCTATTTTGATTTGATTTGATATTACGAAACATTCCATCGAATAATCAACATCCCTCAACATCAAAAACTATATATACGGGGGGCATATCTATCCGCATATTATATACGCAAGCAATTCGAACTCAATCGAAATCGAGAAAAGGAATTTTTTCATTTGATTTCGGTTCGTATTATCCTTTCAAAGGAAAACGGGTCTCGTATGCCGAACAGCAATAATAATCAAACGTATATACGAGACGATATGAGGAATACGAAGAAAATTGATCATCAAAGAAAATAGGAAAATTGGTATTTTGGGTAATTTTGTTTTATTTTGAATTTTCAAAATGCTCTCGTTATGCGTATTACATTGTTTTTGTTGTCGCATAAAATGTTTATCGGGATCGAAACCAAAAAATCCATTTTCCGATATAGACGGTGGTGGTGTCGTCGTTGTATTTGTGTTTTCCAATTTGGTACATGATAAATACGGAATAGGCAGATTTGACATTACGCTCTTGTTAAAATAACATTTTCAACCTAGAGCTAAATTGGAAAAACATTAATTTTTGGGATAAACAACATTCGAATTTTCCGGGAAATATTATTTGATTTTCATTTTTTTTTATTTTATTTTAAATTGAAATCGAAAATATTTGATTTTAGAAAAATTCTTTGACCTAGAGGTTTCATTTTTAAACATGAAATTATTTTTTGAAATTTCTGTGTTTTGGAAATTGGTTTTTCCCAGTCTCTCCATACATATAATATTATGCTTCAAGCAAGGAAACTAGAAGTAATTTTTGTTTTGAAAACATGAAAATCAAAATTGGAAAATCAAAATTTGATTGATGATTATTTTTTCGAAGATATCAAGCACCAAATTGATGAATGGTAGTAGGTGGAATATATTTTTTTTTTCAAGTGATTGGTGGAAAATATTTTCCATTTATCAATCAATTTTATTTTATTGGTCCGTTGTGCATTTTTAAATTTGGGTTATTAGATTGTTCCGATTAGGTAGCCTCCCCCAAGCTGACCTATCACCATAACACTAAACATAGTAAACCAGCATCACGGATTAAAATACGAGCACTTTAATTTCGCCACGACAAATTTTCATTGCGCACTGTACAAATGGTCATGAATAAATCGCATTCATATTGACTAAGCACAAAATATAAATAAAATATTGCATTTTAACGAATTGCAATGTACTTCTGTTATCAAGATGTGCAGTGAAATGCAGAAAACATCTTTTTTGAAATTTTTAAGTTCATTAAACCATTCTTTCTCTCAGTACGACATTAAATTACATATACGAGTGTATGTAATGTATGTTGCCTTGTTTTTATGTTTAGTTTACATAATTTATGATAAAATTATGCGAATATTTCGACGCGTCATCAATAATAAAATTGTGATATAAATTAAAATAAAAAATGCATTTTCCATGTTGATTTTTATGTATGGATGTGTGTGTGTGTGTGTGTGTGTGTGTGTGTGCATCTGTATAAGCTGAAAATATAAGTTTGATTCGATTTGATGTGGCGACAATAGGTTGGGGTACATTATTGGAATATATTGGAAAATCACTTAATCGATTGGAAAATTATACACATCCATCCCTCTGTATACATTCTTATGAAAAGACGACAAGAAATGTAGAAAATGCAGCAATGCACTTGTAGTGCAGTTTTAAAGACAATATGAGCGACAATATGATCGATCGGCCAAAGCTTGTTAGGTTGACAGCATTAAGTATACTTAACCGCCTAGTTCCGTGCAAAATGGTCATTTCATAGAGCTGGCCGTTGCATGCAGTTTGAAATGGACTTGGTTCCACTCAAAATGGCAATCGGTTGATAATTATTTTCATAAACGGTTTAAGAAATGTGAAAATAGACCAATGCTAGCAGAGTAAAGCAACCAACCTAACTTGGTGCAACATTCCGCAACATGACGCAACATAACACTAGATATCTAATTAAACATAAAACACAACACAAAACATGATGAAACATAGTACTAAATCGACCAACATGGTGCAATATCACACGACACGGTCCAACATGTTACATGGCGCAACATGGTGTAATGCCTAGCAACATCGCACAACTAGGTACACCATCACGCAACATGGTGCGATGTGACGCAACCTTATGCAACAAAATAGTGGAACATCCCACAGCATGATGCAATAGAACGCACCATTGTGCAACATTTCACAACGTGGTGCAACATAACGCAACATTGTGCATTGTCAAGCAAAATGGCGCAATAACATAAAGCATAGTGCAACATGGTGTAACTTCATGCAATATGGTGGATCATTACGCAACATGGTGCAACATGACGGACCTAAGTATACTTAAAGTTTTTATAATTGGTGTGTTACGTTCTTACTGCTTAGTTCCGTGCAAAATGGTCATTTCATAGAGCTAGCCGTTACAATCAATTTGAAATAGACTTGGTTCCAAGAATTTATATTGGATTCAGATTTTTATTGTCTTAATCGGTTGATAATTATTTTCATAAACGGTTAAAAAATGTGGAAAAGGGACCAAGGCTAACAGGGTAAAGCAACCAACCTAACTTGGTGCAACATTCCGCAATATGATGCAACATAACGCTAGATATCTAATTAAACAAAAAACACAACACCCAACATGTTGCAACATATTACTAAATCGGACAACATAGTGCAACATCACACGACATGGTCCAACATGGTACATGACGCAACATGGTGTAATGCCCAGCAACATCGGGCAACAAGATGCACCACCACGCAATATGGTGTGATGTGACGCAACCTTATGCAACAAAGTGGTGCAACATCCCACAACATGATGTAATACATGTAATGATGTAATGTAACGCAACATTGTACAACATTTCACAACATGATGCAACATAACGCAACATTGTGCAACATCAAGCGAAATGGTGCAATAACATAAAGGTAAGTGCCACATCATCCGACTTAGTGCAACATGGTGCAACTGTATGCAATATGGTGGATCATTACGCAACATGGTGCAACATGACGGACGAAGGTATACTTAACGTTTTTATAATTGGTGTGTTACGTTCTTACGGCTTAGTTCCGTGCAAAATGGTCATTTCATATAGTTACAATCAATTTGAAATTGACTTGGTTCCACTCAAAATGACAGTTTTCCAACCTAGAATTTATATTGGGTTCAGATTTTTATTGTCTTAATCGGTTGATAATTATTTTCATAAACGGTTAAAAAATGTGTAAAAGAGACCAAGGCTAACAGGGTAAAGCAACCAACCTAACTTGGTGCAACATTCCGCAATATGATGCAACATAACGCCAGATATCTAATTAAACAAAAAACACAAGATCCAACATGATGCAACATAGTACTAAATCGATCAGCATGGTGCAACATCACACAACATGGTCCAACATGGTACACGACGCAACGCTGTAATGCCTAGCAACATCGCACAACAAGATGCACCTGGTGCAACACCCCGCAGCATGATGCAATATAACGCAACATTGTGCAACATTTCACAACATGGTGCAGCATCACATAACATGGTGCAACATCAAGCAAAATGGTACAATAACATAAATCATAGTGCAACATCATGCGACATAGTGTAACATGGTGCAACTTTATGCAATATGGTGGGTCATTACGCAACATGGTGCAACATGGCGGCCCATCTGGAGACTACTAAACGAATTATCCAGAAATCTGAGTGGTCATTTTATGGTTTCGTGATATAAAATGTGATATAACGAAATTGTCGTAGCTTACTTCAGATAAATTCAGGATGAACAACGCCAGATCGTAAATAAATTTTCGAATGTCCAAGGGCTGCGGAACAAATAGTTAGAAGGGGTACATGTACATCGCCAGTTTCATCTGTTTAACAACGAAAGGGAGGCATATAAAACTGGTTAGTGATTGAACAACACAAGGATTTCTCGAAATATGAGAACCTGGAATGAAATCGGTAAAGCAGCATTTGAAGAAGGCCGCAGAACTGTATTATTAACATAAGTGGAATTAACAACCAGGTTCAAGCAGGACATAATATGGCAGCACCGAATGAAATGGACAAAACAACAATCAAATATAAAGGAAAACCAATTAGTTCTTATAAGAGATGAAAATTTGCCACCCACCACCAAGTGGCTAATGGGAAGAGTATTAGAAATTCATCCATGACATGACAAATTAACCAGAGCCGTTACCTTGAAAACTCAGGGGGGAATTTGAACCAACTGAAAGGAGAACACCAAGTCAACCTGCGAAACTATTTTGTACTAACCTTATCCTTTATTCGGTATGCATTATGGGCCTAATATTCTGCCCATCAAGAACAAAGACGGCCAATGAAACAAAATATAGCATTGAATACCTCAATCACAAACCGGGATTATATTTTGAAAAATATGCTGAAGTGAACCCACTTACTTCCAACTGGAACATAATCAACTACTATGATCTCTGAGATTTTTAAGGGGAACAATTGAAACGCTTTTGTCAAGCGCGTAATAACCTCACAAATGATCCCGGTATTTGCGCTGCCACCATTCAACAATTTGATCACCATCTGGAAAATATTAGAAAGGCAAACCTAGTGATTCAGAAATCCAACAAAGAACGAAGACGGGGATACAGCCATGGCAACCATCAAACACCTATCAAACACTAAGCTCAACACTTTATCATCAAACCGTCAACGATATTTCTGGCAGTGAACAATAGTCGTGAATATTATTCACCAATGGCGGAGCTCCATCACAGTTACCCCATTCAGTTTTTCAACTTTACCAACTATTGGGCTAAAATTAATGAACACCATGGTTGCTGAAACGTAACGTTTTTAGCCACTGTATCTCTTGCATTGCTTTGATTGTTATCTAATTGTAAACCATTATTTTCCAAAAAAGCTACTTTAAACCGATCTAGCAACCTCCAGATCCTTTCCGTCGACTACTATGATGAACGTATTGCATTTCCTTTTAATGACCTTATACGGTCCTTTATATGGTGGGGTTAGCGGAGGTGATACCGCTTCGACGCGAAGGAAAACATCACTACACGATTTTAGATCCCCTTGAATAAATGAATTGCGACGAGTGTTGTGATTCGAAGCTTCAGCTGGTTTTAAATTGTTGAAAATATTCCTTAATTTGTTAATATATTCTGATTGAGAAATTCGAGAGTCTGAATTACCAAAAAATTGGAGAGTTGGGCACCTAAAAACTTAGCCAATTCGTTAAATAATGATGATTCGAATTGACGACTTCTGTCAGTTGTTATATTTCAAGGCGTACCCAAACGTGATACCCATCCGAACATTGATGCACGGCCTACAGTTTCAGCCGAGATGTCGAATATCGAGATTAGCTCCGGCCATCGCGTGAATCAATCAATGTAAGTTAGACTGGTAAAGGGCCAGCCAGATCGATGTTTATATGGCTAAAGCGTTCATCAAGAATTAAGAATTTAGATGTGCATCGCTTGTTTTGGCGAGTAATTTTACCTCTTTGACAAAGCACACATTGTTCTGACATGATTTTACAATCGCCCTTTATCTCAGGCCAAACAAATCTATCTGTCATTAGTTTTATTGTGCCCAACGGTTAACCGTTTCGAATAGAAACCTATTGGTTCTAGAATTCCGTTTTAATTTTGGTGCAATGCTGCGCCAATGCGATCATTAGATGCATCGATGTGTAAACATATTTTTGGATTTTGAGAAAGATGAGCTAACAAAATTGCATTTTTTAATTCGTTTTTGCACCTTTCAAAGGCGTTAATAGAATGCTCGTCCTAAATAATTGGTGTGTTGTCGTTTTTAGTATTTCCTATGATCAATTTTTGTAATACCCCTTGTGCCTCAAACTCGAGCATCGGGGATGCAACGACGGTAAAAATTTATTGAAGCTATGGATTGTCTTAAATCTTTCGCGACTTGTGGTAATGGGAATTGTGATATGATTTCTACTATTTCCGGATTGGGTTTGATTCCAAACTCGTCAATTCCCGTTGGTTTTAAACCAAGGAAATTGATCTTCGATTTTCCAAACTCACACTTTATTAGATTAATTTTCAGACCGAATGGAAGAAAACGTACAAAAACTATTTGTAGGTGTTCGTAATGCTCTTCGTGGATTTTTGACGGAATCTGAACATCATCAATATATTTGAAAACAAAAGGTAGCTCAATTAGTACTTGGTCGATATATCTTTGAAAAGTTTGACCGGCGTTTCTAAGCCCAAAAGTCATTACTGTACGTTCATAAAGACCGAAGTGAGATCAATTTTGTAAAAACCTAGATATTAGGCACTGAATATCGATCGGGTATAGTTACGGCGTTTAAACGCCGGTAATCGCCACATGGACGCCAATCATCACACTTTTTAGGCACCATATGTAAAGGACTTGCCCAAGGAGACTTTGATGGTTGACATATTCCGTCCTTTAACATATATTCAAATTCTTTTTTTGCTAAATTATAGTTTTCCGGATTCAACCGAGTTTTCGCGAAAACCGAAGGACCTTTCGTTTCAATAAAATGGAAAACTTTGGCGTGCGAATTTGAATGTTTATGTAATTAGGAATTGTGATATCGTGAAACCCCTTTAACAGTTGAAGATTGCTATACGTGCGTCTGTGACGCGTTTAATAGACCACGAGCTTTTAAGTTTTGTTTCTGAATCTATCAACTTTTGTTCTTAAGATCAACGAGTATATTAAAATTATTAAAAAAATCTGCACCGATTATTGGTTTTGACTTCTACGCAATCCTAATGAAACTGTAAAGATTTTTTGTCCAAATGTTTTGATTTTTGAGCCATTAGCTGCAAACAAATTAATGGCATTGCTAGTAATTGGTTTGTGTTTAGGAGTAGGCGGAACGATAGATAAATCTGAACCCGTATCGACTAAAAAATGATTATGTGTGCCGAATTGCCTGCCATACAAGACGGCGAAATTATTTTTTTGACTTTTCGTTTTAATTATATTTGCTCACGAAGTCGTCGTATCACTTTGCATGGGCCTTCATAAGGTGGTGTAAGGCCAATGCGAACTTTATCTGTTCGTACGAAAACGTAGAACACATGTTTGTAGTGACTGTGGTATGAATATGTCATTTTCATTTGTTTTGCGCGTGTCCTTTGGGATGAGTTTGTTCATCGCGGAGTGCAGTTGATGTGTCACTGCGTCAGTGGTAGTTTGAGGTGTAAGTGGATGTTCCACAAATAATTCCCCAGGCAATTTGATCGTTTGACCGTACACCAGTTCCCATTCATTTTTGACTATTGCTCAGACTCCCAACAATATGATTGGGACCACTGAGCTCCAGTTGACGGTATTTAGACGAGCTTTAAGAGCTGTTTTAAGTTTGCCGTGGAAGCGCTCAACCATACCGCTAACTTGTGGATGATTGGCAGTGGTCCGTATTCGATGTAAGCCTAAGGGTTGCATGAGCTGAGCGAATAGTTTGGATTTACACTGTGTGCCTTGGTCGGTCGTAATGTTGACCGGAACGCTGAATACCTGGTGGAATTTGAAAATCCCCGTGAGGTGATTTGGTATGTCGTTGTACTTTGCATTTTTGGCTCGATAAACAAGATTTCGCCCAAAAGATTACATCTTCGTTCACACTAGTTCAAAAGTATCTGGAAAGTACGGGCGATTGTTGCCTGTAGATATTTCACAGTAAATTGCAAAATCGGCTAATGAAAAATTATCTAATTTCCATTTGGAAGGGCGTCGATTTTTAGATCTAGACAGTAAGTCTTGTAGTTATTGATCGCTAGTGAGTTGTGACGTCGTAGTGAGTTGCTGCGGAGACAAGCTGGTGGTCGGAAGTCCGAGAAAGTGTGTGACCACATTGTCTTTTCCTTGAATGTGCTTCGTGCCGCTTTAGAGATAATTGCTCTAGTAAGCGGTTTGCGGTCGGTGAATATAGTGAATTCCCGACCTTCGACAAAATAACGAAATTGTTTTATTGCTTGGAAAATTGTAAGCAATTCACGATCAAATGCGTAATATTTTGCGGCATCTGATAATTTCTTGGAAAAAAATCCAAAAGGTTCCAAGGTCTTATTATTGAGTTGTTGTAAGGGTGTTTTGGGCTTTTTGAGAAGACTTGCCAAATGCGTGTGTATGGAGATAAGTACCTCTGCCAGTTTTGGTAGAAATCGGTGGTAGTAGTTTACCATGCCGATGAATTGTTGAATTTGTTTAACATTTTGTGGTGTTGGGAAATCTCTAATTGCATTAGTTCGTCCTTCGGCAGGCAGAATGCCATTAGATGTCACCGTAATTTGTTAATTTCTGGAAAAGTTGTTCCAAATGTTGTAGGTGTTGTTTCTCGTCTTTTGAAGCTATGAGAATGTCGTTGATATATACAAAAACGAAATCGAGATCTTTTACGATTTCGTTGATGAAACGCTGTGAGCCATGTAATTGCATGGAGAAATTCTGAATGTGGGATAGGATGATCCGGTCAGGAATGGTGACTTTGTTAAGCCTTTTGTAGTCCGCACATGGTCTCCAGTCGTTGTCCTTTTTCTTCACCATGTGTAATGGACATGATATTGCTGATGAAGAATTTCAACAGATTCCCAGTTCCACCATGTGTGAGTGGTAAATACGCTGTAGTCACAATGTGGTTACTTATGAATTACCGGAACGTTGTAGTTTGGTGGAGCTGTTAAAGAAGGGAATTTCTTTAGCAGTGTTCTATAGCCATTGTTAATTGTGTAACGCAATGGTGATGGTGTATAAACGCGTGCTGATGTTGCGTTGATTGTAAGCTTCGCTCTTAAAAGACCGAATTTCTTTAGAAAATCCGCTTCGATGATGGGGCGGTTTACGTTAGCGAGGATGAAGGCGTGTTTAAATGAACGTCTTAATCCGATGTCAATGTGTAGTAATTTTGTATCGTAGGTGTTTATTGTGGTACCATTTGCTGCTGCCAGAACTAAATTGGGATTTGGATTTGTTCCGTAGCAGTACGAATCCAGTATAAATAGGCGGCGGTGCTGCGATTGTCTTAGGTCCGCCGCTACGACTTTAAGACTTATTTGTTTGGGGAAACGGTATTTGCGGAACCCATTTGTTGTGTAACAAATATGCATGGTGCTGCGCATTTTGATGCAGAGTTTCCAAACTTCCTTGAGATGATTGTAATGTTTGTTTTCTAACCGGAGAAGGAGTTCGTCTCCATGGCGATTGTGAACACGAGGGTTGTCGCTGAGTGTGTGTATTGTTTTCTAGCTGCACCAGCCGGTCGCTAATTTATTTTAGCATTAATTCTTTACGGCTGTTGCTAGAGCTTGGCTCCTCTTCTCGTTTTTCTTGTTGAGGGATCAATGGTGTTTGTATTAAATCAAGGATTGCCTGATCTAAAGTTTTGTAACTACGTTGACCTTGAAATTTTCCTGGGCATCGTTTTGATTCAACGTAGTACATCCGAAGGTTTCTGATGATCACCATATTTGACTTTGCTCAAAATCGTTTCTAATCTACGCTCCTCAGAGATGGAGTAGCGATCGATTACGACTTTCTTGAGGACGTCGTATTGGTTATGGGAGAAGGGTCGTGCGTGTAGAAAGTTCTCGACCTTCTCCGCTTGTGCTTCCGATAGGGATGATCTTGTTTCGTCGACCATTATCTCGGCTGATATGAATCAAGTCTTTGGGTTATTTTCCCAGAATGCTGGTAGGCGCGTCAAATGTCTTGACGTGGCTAATTCCGGCTGGGTTGGCACCTGTTGCTGACAGTTCGCGTCATTATGAACTTCGTCTTTGTTGTCATCGTCACATACTTACAAAAATTTTATTGTTGCACTACAAAAGCTGCTTTGTCGAACCACGCGGTTTTTGTCTCTTTTGTTAAACGAGGAATTTAATGAATTTTAGAAATAGTGTCGTGAGGAACACGTGGTTTCTAAAAATCGTCCAGGGGATTTGACGGTTACCACGGGTAATAACCCCCTCCACTTTACGCCTGATTCATTTAGAGTAACCATCTACTATTAGAAAATTGGCATTCCAAGTGTTGTGGCCGGCCGTCTACGTTTATTCAAAGATTATCCAAAAAAATTTAAAATTGATGTTTTTAACGGAACCTCAAACAAAACGCATTCCTAGAATTTCTTTAAAGCAAAACTTCAAAAAGTTTTTGTGTCTAAAAGCACCTCCACTTACCCGGCCCTGATGTTCTGAATCAGGTCCAAACTAGAAAAACATATTCGTTAATCCACGAAGAGACGCTCAAAGAATTTCTTAAAGGGAAAAATCGTCACATTTTTGTGTCAAAGGGCATTCACCACTCGCACGGCTCTGATATTTCGGACCACGCCCAACGTTCTTTAACATTTAAAGAACTTCTGTGTAAACGATATTTCGCGAGAACCCTTTGTCACAATTGGGAACTAATTTTCCCTGCTCTTCAGTCTCCTTGACTGTAACTTTCAAAGGTTTTCACCCTTGAAAAGACAGTGTCTAATTACTCATAAGCAAATACTGGGTGTGACAAATACAGTCCCACTTTCTCAAGAGTCTGTTCTTGAGCTTTATTAATAGTCATGACAAAAGCCACTCTTACAGGAAATTTCTTTCTCTGAAATTCAAAGGGGAAAGGAGTTTCAGAAGATGTTAGTGCCATTCTTCTCTAAAAAGTTGTCTGTTTGCAAGCGAATGGTAAATTGTGGTCGTAATTCCAGTCACTTTTCCTTAACAAGAAAATCAGAAACTTCTTTTGAATGTTTTCAATTCTTTTAATGTGTACAGCATATTATGGATTCCAGACCGGTACAGCGTATTCAAGTTGAGATCGAACGAAAGCGAAATAGAGTGAACATAAGATTTGAATATCTTTAAATTCACCTGTCCATCCATAGCTCTCGCAATACAATTTTCAATATGCATTTGCAATACTTCGTTGTTGACTTTGTAGGAAGTAATTAGCGGATTTCTCTTACGATGGAAAGACATGATCTTGCATTTCTTAATATTTAAGTAAAGCGAGTTTCGATCACACAACTCACTTAATCTATCGATGTCTTCTTGAAGTTTCTTCGTATCTAGCATTCCATTAACAGTTCGAAAATTTTCACGTCATCAACAAATATAAGCACGTTTGAGTTTTTGATTATCTCGGTTATTTGATCTATGAAAACAATAAATATCCACGGCCCGATGTGAGATCCTTGGGGAACACCAGACGTAACTTTAATAACGTTTGATTTCTCATTTCCCATTATTACAAATTGTTGCCGGTTTGATAGATAAGACTTGAACCAATTTATGTAATCGAGTGAAAACCCAAATGCGAATAAACTCCGGAGTGCGTTTTGATGGCAGATGGAATCAAATGCTTTACTGAAATGTGTACGCTACATCAACTTGATTGATATTTTATTGATATATGACGTGCAATTGTGGATTTAAAGTTGTTGCATAAAACTAATTCAAACAATTTTGGAATTGATCATGTAGTTGATACTCCTCTGTAGCATGTAACGTCATCTCGTTTGCCCGATTTAAAAATTGGTGTAATTTTTGAAATTTTCCATTTTTTCGAGAAACACCCCGGTGCTTAAGGAGTGGTTGAATCGGTAACATAATGAAATTGCTAAAATGTCCGCGTACTCCTTTAGAATAGAAGAAGGTATATTGTCAAGACCACAACCGGCTCCAAATCCCTTTAGAGCCGATAAAATATTATCCTCATATACAGGGTGGGCCATCTAACTTTTTTTTGAACTAGCGGTTATTTTGAGTCTGGTAAAGGTTATGTCACTTCTAATTTGACAGGAAGTTAGTTTTATCCTTCTACTGAACAAAATTGGTTGTGTATTTGCTTGAACAACGCTGGGAAATATTGAAGCATTACTTCGAAAATCATGGTAATGTTGCAGAGTGTGTGCGAAAATTCCATGCGGTTTTCGGAAGAAACGACGCGCCGGGAGCTCCATATGTGCATTATTTTGCGAATAAAGTTAAAGAAACAGGATTGTTAATTAATAAACCAACACGAACCAAGC
This sequence comes from Nephrotoma guestfalica, assembly GCA_963691935.1. Taxonomy (NCBI): domain Eukaryota; kingdom Metazoa; phylum Arthropoda; class Insecta; order Diptera; family Tipulidae; genus Nephrotoma; species Nephrotoma guestfalica. The sequence goes on along the minus strand of OY829913.1, from coordinate 52,217,059 downwards.
AGCCAACCAAGCGTACACCCGAAAATTTTGATGCTGTAGCCGAGAATGTGCGTGAGTCGCCGGGAACGTCAACTCGTCATCGTGCTCAAGAATTGAACATTTCACGCACAACATTGCGACGAATTCTGCATAAAGACCTTGATATGACACCGTATAAAGTTCAATTGGTTCAGGAATTGAAGCAAAGAGAGGGTTTGCGATCGACTTGAAGAAGATGCCGATTTTGGCAAAAAAACCATCTTTTCGGATGAGACGCGTTTCCAGCTTGGCGGCTATGTAAACAAGCAGAATTGTCGCATTTGAGGTACGGAGAAACCGCACGTCATCGTAGAGAAGCCGATGCACCCTTGGTCCGGTGGCATCATTGAGCCATTTTTCTTTGAAAATGAGCAAGGAGCCGCCATTACTGTCAATGGTGAGCGCTACCGCGCCATGATAAACGATTTTTTGCTCCCGGCACTTGAAAAGCAGGACATAGGCAACATTTGGTTTCAACAAGACGGCGCTCCGTGCCACACAGCACACGTTTCAATTGATCTTTTGCGCACTGTCTTCGAAGATCGAATTATTAGCCGAAATGCTGATGTGATTTGGCCGCCTCGGAGCTGTGATTTGACGCCGTTGGACTATTATCTTTGGGGTGCCGTCAAAGAAAAGTATTACGCCGATAAACCAGCAACGATTGACGCTCTCAAGAACAATATTCGCATAGCCATTAAAGACATAATGCCGCATACCATCGAAAATGTGCTCAAAAATTCGACCGACCCGTTTGATGTATGTCAAGGCCAGCCGAGGCAGTCATATGAATGAAATAGTATTCCATAATTAATCGGAAGGATTGACGGATGTGAAGTTTGTCCTAACTTGTCCTAAACCCAACAACAACGTTTATAATCAGATTTAACAGTGTATTTTACATACCTCAAAACCGGATTAAAAGTGCTTTGTCCTAAGATATTTCTAAGTGGTTATTACAACTGGAATGGGTGCTTTCACTCTGAAATAGACCCAATGCTTTTATATACATAACATTATTTTATATACAAAATACATACACATACATATGTACTCGTATATATGTACATACTTTTTCGATTTTCTCATCTTATACTTTTTTACGAATTTAACCAATGAAAATTGGTTTGGGATGCGTACTTCTATTAAAAGATCCACCGATTTGACATTGCCGATAGTTTCTGTACCGTGTCACGTATGTATATTCGAATAGCGGGAATTCCCACGATCGGCAGAACTTTATTTTTCGTCATAAATTGGCCAAAAGGGTACAGAAACTATTGGCAATGTCAAATCGGTGGAACTTTTAATAGAAGTACTCATCCCAGACCAATTTTCATTGGTCAAATTCGTAAAATATCATAAAACGCGCACTAAAATCGAAATAGCGGGAATTCCCACGACCAGCGGGTCATCATACTCGCCCAGTAAATAGACATAGGAGTCCAGAACTTATCTAAATCAACAAATTTGCGGACCTTTTCAACCCTAAGGCTGGAGAATTTTTCTACTTTTCAACGGAACCTATACATTTACCGTGTCACGTATATTCGAATAGAGGGAATTCCCACGATCGGGCAGAACTTTATTATTTAGAAACTATCGGAAATGTCAAATCGATGGACTTTTTAATAGAAGTACGCATCCCAAACCAATTTTCATTGGTCAAATTCGTAAAAAGTATAAGATGAGAAAATCGAAAAAGTATGTACATATATACGAGTACATATGTATGTGTATGTATTTTGTATATAAAATAATGTTATGTATATAAAAGCGTTGGGTCTATTTCAGAGTGAAAGCACCCATTCCAGTTGTAATAATCACTTAAAAATATCTCAGGACAAAGCACTTTTAATCCGGTTTTGAGGTATGTAAAATACACTGTTAAATCTAATTATAAACGTTGTTGTTGGGTTTAGGACAAGTTAGGACAAACTTCACATCCGTAAGGATTGTTCTTTACAATGAAAAAATAAATTTGAAAAAATGTCGGGAACATTTTGTTTTATATAACAGGAGGGGTTATTAATACGTTATTATTGCTACGGGTATTCACTAGTAACGCTTGCTTTATAGACTGCTTGGATAAAGTTCGCGAACATGTCAGCTATATCTTAGTTTGAAGAGCTGGTATTGTTATATGTCATATTTGCAGGGTATCCGTCAATTTCGCGTTTATTCGTAAAGTATTTCCAAAATTGGTTTGGATTTACTTTGATTTTTCCTTGAATTTGATCGAGATACGACTTGTATTTTGATTTGAAGTAAATTTCAAATTCTAACGCGCTTTTCAACATTTTGGCATACGCTTTCGACTTCCGATTTTTTAAGTTAACCAGTCTATCATCGAACCACTGAGAGTGAGCATTTTGTGGTTTACAGCACATAGGTACATAAAGTTCGAAGCCTTGCTGTCATTAAATTTATCAACATTTTCGTTTATATCATTAGAATTGAGAGTTATTTGCCAGTTGATGAATTCTAGGTAGCTTTGTAGCCCCGCACGGTTCGTTTTTTTGAAGTTGTATTTGATTGGTTGTAGGTGTTCCGAACTCGCCATTAAATTTGTTGAGTCAAATACAATATCTAAAGACTTGTGATTGATATCGTTAATTACAAAAGGTAATACGGATTCTGAAATTTTGAAAGTGCCAATGTCGTTGCGGAAGACAAGATCCAGTAATCTATCACGATTATTAGTAATTGTGTTTATCTGGTTCAAATTATAACCAAGTATGGCGTCCACAAATAAAGATTTAGCATCTGTTGTTATATTGTTTGGAAAAATACAATTTAGTTCCGAGTTCAGATTCCATATTATATTTGGAAGGTTAAAATCACCAAGCACAAGAACTAAATCCGACGAGATTGCTGTATTAATAACTTCATCAATCGCATCGATGCAAGTTGCGTAATGATTACTATTTGATTGAGGTGGTATATACGGGCTAAAGTTACTGGAGCATTTGAGAGTTGAGAATGTACGGCACCACCCGATTTCTTTGAGCTAGTTTCGAGAGACCGATCGCATCTGTAGACAACGTAATCATGGCCAAAAAATTCACTGCTCATTATGCCGGGCTTTAATGAAGTTTCATAAATTACATCGATTAGGTAGTTTGATTTTAAAACGAAGTTATAAAACTTAGATGCTTTTGATGCCATTTTGTTGACGTCTTCATAGTAAATTGCATATTTCTCATAAACCAACCTTTTCTTGAATTTTATGGGTTGATTTACTTTTAGAGTAGTAGTGTAGGCTCGAGCTCTCATTAAAAGTGAGTGTAGTCTATCATTAGCCACTGGTGAAAAATATCGAAATGATTGGGTGTGTCTGGAAATTGCAACTATGGCAGGGGGTACACTATCGAACAGTCCAAGTGGTTGAGAATTGATTCTTATACATATCACATTTGGTGAAGTTAATCCTTGTGCTTCGTGGATAGTCATGACTTTACTAGATTCTGGTATCTTAAGCTGGGAGATTAATTGTGTGTCAGCTTTGTCAAAGAACCGCTCTGTTTTGAGTAATTAAGACCTTCTTGTGGGTAACTGCAGCAGGGAAACTTTCCAATTTCAAAATGAAACTTTGCATACCGATTATGCTCACGGGAAAAAATTAGTGCTAGTCCAGGAGCCGAAAAAACGGGAAAATAAAATTTCAAATTTCGCCTAAAAGACGAAATAAATAAAACCCGATTTCTAGAAAAAAACAGAAATAATTTAAGCCTAATTTAAAAGCATTCTAAAGGCCGCTAAACTGATGAAATTTGTGCTTATGATAGAAATATAATTTTCATAAATTTTCATTCATAAATCGAGGAAAACCAAACCAGCCCCTGAAAGATACTATATTTAAAAAACAGCGATATAGCATTATGATATTTGTGTTGAACAACAAATAAAACAATAGAAATAAAATGTTCTAAAATCCAAGGCATAAGCAATTCTGATAGTATATTCCTATCAGGTATGTTCATTTCCATCCCAAAAATATAGTGGCTGAATTTGTGCTAATCCAGAATTGGCCCAATTCCATTGAACAACAACGACCGTTGAATAAACAATTTTCTGACAAAATGTGTTCTAGAAACCAATGAAGTTGGCACTTCTGATTGCATATTCCGTTCAGATATGTTCATTGCCATCCGAAAAATATAGTGGCTGAATTTGTGCTAATCCAGAATTGGCCCAATTCCATTCAACAACAACGACCGTTGGATGAACAATTTTCTGGCAAAAAGTGTTCTAGAAACCAATGAAGTTGGCACTTCTGACTGCATATTCCTTTCAGGTATATTGATTGCCATCCGATAAATATAGTGGCTGAATTTGGGCTAATCCAGAATTGGCCCAATTCCATTGAACAACAACGGCCGTTGAATGAACAATTTTCTGATAAGAAGTGTTCTAGAAGCCAATGAAGTTGGCGCTTCTGTTTGCACATTCCGATCAGATATGTTCATTGCCATCCTTAAAATATAGTGGCTGAATTTGTGCTAATCCAGATTTGGTTCAATTCCATTGAACAACAACGACCGTTGAATGAACAATTTTCTGACAAAAAGTGTTCTAGAAATCAATGAAGTTGGCACTTCTGATTGCATATTCCTACCAGGTATGTTGATTGCCATCCGAAAAATATAGTGGCTGAATTTGTGCTAATCCAGAATTGGCCCAATTCCATTGAACAACAACGACCGTTGAATGAACAATTTTCTGACAAAAAGTGTTCTAGAAACCAATGAAGTTGGCGCTTCTGTTTGCACATTCCGATCAGATATGTTCATTGCCATCCGAAAAATATAGTGGCTTAATTTGTGCTAATTAAGATTTGGCCCAATTCCATTGAACAACAACGACCGTTGAATGAATAATTTTCTGACAAAAAGTGTTCTAGAAACCAATGAAGTTGGCGCTTCTGTTTGCACATTCCGATCAGATATGTTCATTGCCGTCCGAAAAATATAGTGGCTGAATTTGTGCTAATCCAGAATTGGCCCAATTCCATTGAACAACAACGACCGTTGAATGAACAATTTTCTGGCAAAAAGTGTTCTAGAAACCAATGAAGTTGGCACTTCTGACTGCATATTCCTTTCAGGTATATTGATTGCCATCCGATAAATATAGTGGCTGAATTTGTGCTAATCCAGAATTGGCCCAATTCCATTGAACAACAACGGCCGTTGAATGAACAATTTTCTGATAAGAAGTGTTCTAGAAGCCAATGAAGTTGGCGCTTCTGTTTGCACATTCCGATCAGATATGTTCATTGCCATCCTAAAAATATAGTGGCTGAATTTGTGCTAATCCAGAATTGGCCCAATTCCATTGAACAACAACGACCGTTGAATGAACAATTTTCTGGCAAAAAGTGTTCTAGAAACCAATGAAGTTGGCACTTCTGATTGCATATTCCTACCAGGTATGTTGATTGCCATCCGAAAAATATAGTGGCTGAATTTGTGCTAATCCAGAATTGGCCCAATTCCATTGAACAACAACGACCGTTAAATGAACAATTTTCTGACAAAAAGTGTTCTAGAAACCAATGAAGTTGGCGCTTCTGATTGCATAGAACACTTCTTATCAGAAAATTGTTCATACAACGGTTGTTTTTGTTCAACGGAATTGGGCCAATTCTGAATTAGCACAAATTCAGCCACTATATTTTTCGGATGGCAATGAACATACCTGGTAGGAATATGCAATCAGAAGTGCCAACTTCATTGGTTTCTAGAACACTTTGTGTCAGAAAATTGTTCATTCAACGGTTGATGTTGTTGAATGGAATTGGGCCAATTCTGGATTAGCACAAATTCAGTCACTATATTTTTGGGATGGCAATGAACATACTTGATAGGAATATACTATCTGAATTGCTTATGGCTTGGGTTTTAGAACATTTTATTTCTATTGTTTAATTTGTTGTTCAACACAAATATTATTGAACGATATATCTCCGTTTTTTTTAATATAGTATCTTTCAGGGGCTAGTTTGGTTTTCCTCGATTTATGAATGAAAATTTATGAAAATTATTTTTCTATCATAAGCACAAATTTCATCAGTTTAGCGGCCTTTAGAATGCTTTTAAATTAGGCTTAAATTATTTCTGTTTTTTTCTAGAAATCGGGTTTTATTTATTTCGTCTTTTAGGCGAAATTTGAAATTTTCTTTTCCCGTTTTTTCGGCTCCTGGACTAGCACTAATTTTTTCCCGTGAGCTTAATCGGTATGCAAAGTTTCATTTTGAAATTCGAAAGTTTCCCTGCTGCAGTTACCCACGTCAAAACATTCAATACTAAGCACCACTTGTTTGGTGTTTAACATTTTAGTTTTTTTACTGCATCTTGGTCGAATATAATCTAATTTGTAATGTCGCCTAAATGTAGAGTTTTGGACCAGCTTCTCTAACAAATTTAAACGCTTCTGAACAACCTGAATAACTTAATTTATAAATCCTATTACTGCGAGGGTTAGGCAAATTTCAAACTCCACAAAATAAATTGTCAATTCAAAAACATACAGCAATTTAATCTTTTCAATGGAATTCTCAATACACATAATTTATCCAAATTAGATATTCATCCACCCTTCGTATACGCCATCATACTCGTATATATAGAAAAAAGATTTCCACCCAATTGTCATTTTCATAATAAAATGTTTTATTTTATTTTATTTGTCATCTATTTCGTTTGAATACATAAAAAATTTGGATAAAATATATTTTCCCATCTTCTCCCATTTGGTCGCCCGCCCGCCTTTTACATGTAATTTTTGGATTTTTCCGTTTTGTCCCAAAATACCGAAATGGATCTAAATAAACGCAAAAAAAAAAAATGTTTTATATGTAGCAGCAGCATATAGGATTTGGAAATGAAATTGAAATTGATTAGAATTTTATGATATTCAAGTGGTTGGTTGCCCGAGTTGGATTTTAGGGCACGTGAATTAGCCAATCGCACAACGAACCGTTCCCAACGGTTGGCAATTTTTTATGACAATATTTTTTTATTATTCTTTAATTTCAAAATCATCAAAATGAATATCCTTTTGTTGTACATGTATCCTCTAATACGTAAACATTCAGACGTACGTTTGCTATATGTTTTCTTGAGCCATACCTTAAATCCAAATATTTACAATAAAAAATGACAAAATGTATGTTTAAACGTATTCTTCCGAACCAAGGATACGACTAGTGTATTGCCCCACCACCGTCAAACGTATAAAGCGTCGCGATGAGACTCGGATCGGAAAATGTACCACTTTTTCAATGTACATTTGATAAAATACATAATCATATCCATTTTTTTTTAATATTTTAGCAATATTTATTTTGGTTTCCAATTTCATATATAGAAAATATAAATATTGTATATTTTCTAAAATGAAAATAACAAAACTAAAAAAATAAAATTTTTTATATTAAGTTTGAGAGATAACTGCGGGATGAAAAATAAAATACAACATGAAAAACTCCACAATACCCAACATTATCTATATACCAATAAACGTTGGATTCTGTATCCATCTACGAGTATAACGAACAGCATCGGTTCAACTTTTATCCGTTTTGAGCTTTTTTTGGGGGATTTTTTTTTTTTAATATAAATTTCTCGATATCAATCCACAAAAAACAAAAAATAGCAAACGAGAATGGATATAAAAATTATAATGTTTGGAATCCGATAAAAATTATTGGATATATCGGTTTGAAATTAAATCGAAATGGTAACGATGGTGGCCATAATATTTATATCGTAAAAAGGTGTATTTGCGATGTATAGAAAGCTTGTGCCCGTGTTTCGGTTGGCCTATTCCAATTCGATATAAATCACAATAATAAGACACATAATCTGCCTATACATAAAAATAAAAAATAAAATGAGATATCTCCAGCATATAACTCATAATTCCGTTTTTTGTGGTGGTGGTGCGGTGCTGTTCTCGGTGTCATCGAATAACAATAAATTTGGATTTTTTTGTGCGGTTATAATGTTTTTCCAATTTTCAAGTAAAATTCGAGTTCTTCTCTTGAATATAAATGTATGTATAATAAGGCTATAAGGCAAACAAACCGGAAAAAAATCGAATTTTATCTATCGATATACGAGGGAAAAAGGGGCTAATGGCGAAAATTTTATTTTTTTAACTATCCCTAGAGGCCACAAGCAATTATTATATAAATACATGTACGAGTATACAGTGAGCAAAAAAAACTGGAAAATGCAATTATATTTAAGAGTTTTTCTTTTGATCCGAATTAATTTCCATATGTGTTTCCTAAATTTCCTAAATTTTGCTGGCGCTACAACCCATGTAGCCTTCGAAGTCAAGCAACTGTTGCTTGGGTTATTACAACTTTAGGTGCATGAATTATATTTTACGAAGTGGCAGTTGTGGAAAACTTCACTTTAATTATTAAATATAATAAATTTATTTTTGAGAAACTTTGGCTTTTTCTTCGTTCAAACTCCAAATACAATCTGATACTTTTTATTACATTTAGGTATAAAAAAATGCAAAATGTGTATTTTGCATAAAAATGTACATACTTATTAAACGTTGGATGACGTAACTCACGCATCTGGCTAGGATTCAACCAACTTATCAATGATCAATCTGAAAAATAATTTTATGTTGTAACGTGATTGAGGCGGCTAAATCCCTATATGGGATGTAGAGCCAGTGAAATAAATAAACCCTAAATTGAGGGTTTTGGTCGCTTTATTTTTATGAAGTTACATAATCAATTTTTAATTTTGAATTTGTGGAATGATTGGTCTATTGAATCCTAGCCAGGTCGCAGAGCTGTTGGGAGATGGCTGCGACTGCTGGATGTGGAATACTTGTATGTACGGATAGTGACCTCGGTTGGTTTAGACCGATTAGGTTAGGCTTTCTTAGGCAGATACCAACATTGTCCAATGTTTGTCCCTGCGATTTATTGATGGTCATAGCGAATGCCAGTTTGATAGGAAATTGCCTTCTTCTAAGGGTGAAAGTGAGATCAGTATTAGTTGGTGCAATAGTACAATCGTAATTATTAAATTTGGCTTTAGGTCTTGTACCTTTCTTGTTCCATTACAAAGCCCTCTTTTTGTATTTAAATTTCTCAGTAGCATTACTACGGATCCGGATTTTAATTCCAGCTTATGTATAGGCATTCCCAGCGGTGATTATTCATTGATAAACTCAACAGAATACCGTCATAATCAATTGAGTCAACACTTAAATATATTGTGTATGGACCTTCTAATGAATTATGTACCTCTTCATTCAACTTGTCGACATCTGAATTTTTTGGGCATAATATTACTTTATTTGAGTAATTTTTATAATCTGATTTAGTTAATTTTTCTCCAAAAATGTTTTTAACTATGTCGTGTTGACATAAAATTTCTTCTGGTAGACCGTTAGTTCTTACATGATCTCCATTGCCCAATTGTAAAAGCCAACGACTGAACACTTCGTCGTCAGATCTAATATTATTTTTCAAAGAAAAACATTTGAAATGGTTGCCAAAGATTACTAAATTTTATGGAAGATTCAACAATTTTAATTCTATTTCCGTACTTAACAACTGGCAGAGTTTATCTGAAATCTCCACCTAATAAAATTAATTTGCCACCAAATGGTTTTGTGTTGCTCATAATTTCTTTAAGTGTTCGATCCACAATTGATAAAGCCCATATTATTGCTTTGCAACTTCTGATGATTTGTGCATCTTTACTGTTCATTCGAATATTATAAACTTTGGTTTCTATTAATGATGGTGCAAGTTCAAAAACATTGAAGTATGTTTTGATTGAAGTAAGTTTTGATTGAAGAAAGATTGAAGTAAGATAGAGTAGTGTCTTGTATAAGTAGGTTTTTCCACTTCCTCCCGGACATCTACTTGGCTGGCTATCTTCATTACTTAAATATCAATAACTGTTCTCGGTTAAGATTCTCAACCATATCAGTAGCTAAATTTTTATACATGTTAAAATCAATGATTTCTTCAAGACTGTATATAATATTAATTGATGGGATAGGGAGACCAAATTTATCACATGATGTGTTGTTACTTATCAAAATGTTGTTTATCTCTTGAAGAGTTTGATTTAAACAATACTCACAATCATCTGAGTGGTTATTGTGAATATTTGAAAAATCCTCCCATAGATACAATTTGTATTTTTCAAATAATTCCTTTGTATTTGGTTGTGAACCAAATATTAGAATGTACGCAAACAATTCTTTCAGCTGTCTAGGCATTGAAAAAATAATGGCTTCTTCTAATGTCTGTTCCCAAACTTTCTCATTGTTTATAAGACCTTTCTGCCTTCTTACCCTTTACAACGACCACAGAGTATCAGTAGACCCCATATCTGGTGGTGGTTTGGTGTAATAAATCATTAAAAATGGTAAAATCGACCTTTAAATTACATTTGAAGCCTCTATCGTTTGGAGCCAATTCCGCGTATCCTGACACAAAAATAATTTATTACGCACCTGGATAAGGCTGACATACTCTCGACAAGATTTTTTGTAACATTTTTCTCAAAAATTTAGGCAAGTTATAGAGGTGGTCTTGAACTAACTTATTCAATGTAATTAATTTGTAATAAATTCAGGTCCAACAATCATCCCGATATCATAGCTACATCAATAGTTACAATTTTGGCGGTGCAGGTTTAATTGTAAGCTAAACCGACCACTCGTTCCTCGAAAACGGTAACTGTAATAAAATCGGCATTTGTTCTAATAAATGGGTAACAAATTATAGTACAGGTTTCATTGAGGTGGGCTAATTTGGTCGGTGCAGGTTTGGAGCACTGACATCCACCATTGTTTGATAAAGTTTCTTGTATTAATGATTTTGGGTATTTTTTTGGGCATTTACCGTCCTTCGTGCAAGGTGAATTGGAATTGTGTGTTCCGCAAGGCCCATGAATCATGTGCTTCGATACTGTTGCATTTAAATTTGGATATTGTTCTGTATCAGGCAATTCAGCAGAAACAAATTTGTCAATGTCGCCCGATAATTTAGGTTTGTATTGGTCTTTTAATATTAAAAGTAAATGTGCATGAGGTAAGCCTCTTTTTTGAAATTCAATAACATGGATCACAGGGACAGTATCACCAAATCAACAACTCTTGTAATTTCAAGTGAAATACACGTGAAGCTAAATCAAGGCGATTCTCAACAGATTTTCCATTCCAGTTATCAGTTATTTATTTCCATTTAGGATTGCTGGCCATGGTAATTAATAAATCCGGTTTTCCATTACGTCTTATGATTGCCATTGCATCCTGATAGTTTTGTATCAATTAAAATCTTTCCAGGAATTCAATTAGTACCTTCATTGTTGGCTGCTTGTTGAATTTGATACATGAGGCCGTCATATTGCTCTACTCTAAGTTGATTTTGATTCTATTTGATTCTATCCTAACGTAGGCATCAACTATATATTGTTGAGACATTTTTTCCAGCACTTAAAAATTGATTAAATTCATTTCGGACTGAAAGCCGGTACTGGTAGTATTGCATTTGAATTAGACGTGTTCTAGGATTTGTGGATTCATTGTGTACATTGAGAATAGATCAAGGCCTTTGTTGCAGTGGAATGTGAAACGGTTCCATATTTGGATCAAGAATGTTGATTCTATCTGTTTGCCTGTTGTTATTTGATGCAGAAGGTCGATGTATCATTAAATCCCGGTGAAGAGGTGGTTCACCATCTGCATTTTCAAAAATGAATGCGATCTCATTAGATCTTTGGGCGTTATACCTCCTTTGGTCTTTAATGCGGTCTTGAATTATCACCATTGATGGTGAAGAAATACTTTCTTGCTCAACCTCATATAATATTTTGCAAGCTGCTGCAAACGGATTATTTTGAGTAATAAAAGTGCTAAATGTTCTTAGCCAATTTGGGTTACAATTTCTATTTTCGGATAATTGCATCCTTTGTTCAGTTGCCTCATCAGGGCCAAGTATATACAATTCAGCATATTTTCTCTGACCATCACTACTTGGATGTAAAGTTCCAGCTCGGTGATAAATTGAACCGTTTATTCGAAAACAGTAAGGACTATAGCCTAAGGTCTTCTATCAATTGTGATTGAGGAATATTGCTTAATTATCTAATCCATTTGAGCAGCAGGTAAAAAATTTATTATCTTTTGATTTTTCTCCATTAAAATGGATGGCATTACAAAACTCGCAAATCATCAATTTCATTAATAATCAGCTTTAATGCTAATGCTTTTTCTGATGCATGGCAAGCTCTTTTTGTAGCTAAAACGGTTAGATTGCAGCCTATTATCTCGCGGGTCATCTGTTTCATTATTCCTGACCTAGTAGCTCTTGATCTCATATCCTGCAATCGAATATTTCTTTCTTCATTTGTCTCTGAAGCTCTTGAAGTAGTTGCTCTTGACCTCATGTCGTTTAATCGGATAGTGCGTTGTTCATTCGTCTCAGAAGCTTTCAAGACATAAATCTCGCTTTTCATTGTTTTCATTTGTCCTGCTGAAGAAGTACTTACACGTCCAAATGATGTTCGTTTTTTCGGAGGCATAATCAAATTTTACAAGATAACAAATCAATTTAGGATTTTTCGTTTTAAGGCAGATTTATCTGAAAATTAAATACTGAGAAAGTAATTCAAACTAATGTATGGAAATTAATAAACTTTTATTGTAATAGTAGGTACCTACCTTACAAAATATTGGTATCAATTAATCATAAGGTTTTATTATTTAAAATTTGTTTATAAAAAGAGTCCAAATATTATATGAGTACAAAAGGTAGAAACCACTATAGACAGTACCAATATTATATATGTGTACAGTACGAAAGACAGATTTATCTGAAGAGAAATACAATTAATCCAATGTTTTATTTCATGTGTTTTGAAGTTGCTCAAATGAGGCATGTGTTTAATTTAAAAATAATTGAAACGCAAAGCCTACGAACTTCTCCAGTTTAAATAAAAAAAATCTCCATAAACATACATGGAGAATCTTTGGCATCATGTATCTCAGCTCCAGGATAAGATAAATATTGGAAGATCAGATAAAGCCTTCGACCTTTTCTATGAACCAATCAATACGTACACAAGATTTGGTTCAAATCGGTTAAGAAATGTGGATTTGTATAAGGTTCATATACATGCATACATACATACATACATACACACACATATACACTTTCTTGAATTATTATATAGGATAAATGTGTTGCATTTCATAACCAATTATTTTAACCATTTCTAATTTTAACATCAGTAAAATTAGACCTCTGTGAATTTTGCCCGAAAAGAACTCCCGAAACATGATTATAGTTTAATATGGCAACCCTAATATGTGTAAAAATCTATCTCGAAATAAAACTATCTAAAAGAAATAATATTCTATATTTTCACGATAGCAAATTAGAAAAAATTATTTGTAAAAAAATATAAATTTATTATTAATTTTTATAGAAAATAAAAATTCTATAAGCCTAATTTAATTAAAGGCTTTATAAACATAAACAAGAATTAAGAATTCATTTACCTGAAGTCCATTGCTAGGTCGACTTCAGGGCACTAGATCTGACAAACGGCTAATCGAATATATTTCTTACTTTGCTGTTCCAAAGGTGGTTTGATTATCTACGAGAAAAGCATAAAGCCGTGCTCGTTACTTTATATCTAGGTCGACTTCAGGCCACTATATCTGACGGAAGGCTGTTATAATTTTTTCCTTACTTTGCCATTCCTTAGTTGGATGCATTGTCAACAAAAACCGCAATGATATGAGTTAATAGTGCTCTTCTATGGATATTTATTTCCTACGTGTAATCGTGGATTCGTTTACTACACAAACTGCATAAAATGTTACTTGTTAATTAAAAATTAACTATTATTTCGTTTTTATGATGTAAACTATCGTAACATATATTTTCCGGATTACTCGGTAAAAAATCTTTTTTTCGTGCTGATATAAAAATGTCACGAGAGTGAAATTTTTCCGGGGTGATATATAAAAGATTAGTGACAGCGTCGGATTTTTCGGGATGACATTGAAAACTGTCATGATATTAGAAGTTCAGTGTTGCCATCGCGTTTTGTCGGGATATTTTTCTGTTTAAAATAACTGGCATTACTGAAATTTGTTGTTTTGGATCTTTTTTCGTGATAACAAAAAAAAAATTTCATGATAGTAAAAATGTCATGATAGTAAACAATTTTCGAGATGGCACTCAAAACTAGCGTAATATAGTAAATTTTTCGGGATGACATTGAAAACTGTCATGATATGAGAAGTTTAGTGTTCTCATCGCGTTTTGTCGGGATATTTTTCTGTTTAAAATAACAGGCATTACTGAAATTTGCTGTTTTGGATTTTTTTCTCGAGATAACAAAAAAAAAATGTCATGATAGTAAAAATGTCATGATAGAAAAATTGTCATGACAGTAAAATAATTTCGGGATGACACTCAAAACTAGCGTAATATAGTAAATTTTTCGGGATCACACTGAAAACTGGCACTTCTTAAGGATTAATCAAATTAGTGGTCAAGTTAAAGGCAGTTAAAGTCCAACAAAACGATAGTACATCGATTGTACCCGTTTGCAAGCATATTAAGAAAATTTAGCAGCGCCAAGTAAAACTCAAATTGCCTTTCATAAATTTTTTATTGCGAAACTAAGATCTGTGGAACTCAAAAACAACATTCCGACACAAACATGCGTATCCTACTTCCACAAATTCATCCGGAACAGCTAATCTTCATTTTGCATCATCTGACAGCGTTTCAATCTTAACTAAAACTATCAAATCATTACCCAAGTATGCAAATAAGTCTGCGTTGTTTTGATTAAACAATTTTGAGGCCTTCCATGAATCAATCCAATTTTTGGTATCTTCATAGCTGTGTTGTTCAGACAGGCCATGCGTCATCGATCGAAACATGTGGTAATTCGACCTGACTATGTCTCGTGAATACAGCGGTGTGCGTACAACTTCCCAATTGAATCTTTCCAAGTAGGTTTTGACCGGCGCCGCAACATGTGAACGTTCATGATCATGCAGGAGAATAATTTTTTCCGTATCTGGAGTAGTTGTGGGCGCGTTTTTCTTAAGTGCTCGGCTCAGTCTTATCAACAGTGTTCGGTAGAGGGCTTCCGCTTTTTGTCTTCGACATCAAATTCACCGTTCTTAAAATTTTGTAAACCACTCTTAACAAATTCTCTCACTTAAGGCAGCGGCACCATATGCTTGTACTAGTAATCAGTGCGCATCAACTGCAGATTTCTTCAAATTAAAGAAGCAAATCAAAAGTTCCCGCAAAGTACATGATGCTGATACTAAACCGCTCATATTATAAGGTTATGTTGTTGATAGATGTCCAACCGTAGCATATGACATCGGGCAATTTTAAGCATAATTTAGTGGTGGCACCATTTTTTGTCGTAATACGTTATACGTAATATTATTAATTAGAAAAACGATAATGAACTAAAAGATTCTAAATTAATTTGCCAATAATATCGGCTAGATCAGTTTCCAAAATTAAAGCGATAATGCTGATTTTAGAAAAAATGTATTCCAACTTAAATTCGACCTCTCACAGTGCAGACAGATTGACTGATCGTGATAAAAATTCACACTAGAATTCGTAACATAATACTTAAGCTTTGTTATAAATTAGGAGGTCCTCTTGATGTTTTGTGCCGAAATCGTTTCCCCGGAAGAGACAGCTTCCATAGGAGTTATTTTGGTTTTTGTAAACGTCTACAGTCCAGGTGGATTGACTATTGGAAATCAAACGTCATACTTAACTTTTCTCAAATTCAAATTTCGGTAGGAAATTTGGTAGAAATTTGGCAGAAATCTGTGTACCGCAAGTGATAGCATCTATTGCAGCTTTTAAAATTGAAAGTTACAAAGAATTAAAAGATTCAAATAAATTTAAAGATTAAATTTTCAACAAGGGTTGACCTTTGATTTTGAATTTTTTTCAAAAACCCGATAAGTTTAACTTTTCGCTTTAGAAACCAAGTGTGGTGTGGATGGATTTGAGATCCATATATACAGTCGTTGGGTGTTGGCCACAACATATCTACCCCTCTATTGGTTTTTGAAAATCATTACATACTGAGTCTGGCAAGAAACTTCTTTTCAATTCGTATAGAACGGAGGTTAGAGTTTTCGGATTCCAGATGGCCAACACTACTTCGTGACCATGTAGGTTAGGTTAGGTTTTAGGTTAGGATAGTTGTCTTAAAGGACTGGCATTGTCACAATCGGGTCCGTAGCCGTGCCATATTATATTCTCTTTTGACCTACACATCGAACCATCTTCAGCTCACAACAAAGCGTAGGATATCCTGGACGTTCATTTTACTGAGATCCGTCAAGTCATCTAGAAAGGGAGCTCCAGTTTATCAGTTAATTATGCTAGGAAACTCCCATTCTGCTCGCATGCTTGCCTATGAAACAGTGTTCCAAAATAGCATTCACCACCATACCAGCTGCCCGGATCTTTAGAGGTCTAGTATTGGCTAGATCTGCCTAGTTATTACACATGAGGTACTATTGGACCAACTGTTATTCATTGCTTTTCTAGCTTCCTCTTGAACCAGGAATTTGTACTTAAAGAGTGTATCAACATCTGATTGGCCGAAATGAGACAGGCCATCCGCCTTTGCATTTCTCGTAATATTGATCTGCTGGGGATCTTAATTGAAGCCTGACTGAAGATTATAGCTCAATCCGTCAACGGCTTCCCTAATCGCGATTAGTTCAGCTTGAAAAACGCTGTAGCAGATGGGAGACGAAAAGTGAAGTTTAAATTTAACTCTTCACAGAAAACTGATAGCCCTGTATTGAGCAGTATCGCTGTGCTCGCTGCATTTTATTTACTTAGAATATCAAGGAGTATGAGATGAAAGTAAATCTCCAGTGCTCTAGTTGAGGTGCTTCTAAGAGTAAAGGAGTTGTCAGCTTAGTTTGCTGTCCAGAATGAGACTCAAATACATTGCTTTATCAGTGCAGGTCAATCCAATACCATTTAAGTTATTGAAGCCGTTGTTAAATCTGACATTGGAGGACCCACCCAAGCTAGTAGTCACGACTCTGCTTTTAAGCATTTGATCTACCTAGTCCCCAAGTAACTCGTTCATGTACAGAAACGACAGTACCTGCGTGATAGACTCTGACCTGACGTTGTTCAACGCCCCACATATATACAGAAAAGTTATCATGGAGTATTCTTTCTGGAGTATTCTCGATAGGAGCAGTAATAGAGTGGTGAGCAATTTCTTTATATTTGTCTCAATCAAACACCTAATGTGAGCTTCTAGGTTAATGTCTAACTTGTAGATCTATGGTATTTGGGCCAATGAGAGCTTTTTCTTCTCTTAGGGTTAAATATTACATTTATTTCAGTCCATTTTCTAGGTATATGATAGAGTTCTGAGCTGCTTGTGAATATAACTTCCAGCTAAAATAAGGTTAAGTCAATCGTTTGTTGGAAATCATCCAGGAAGGCTTAGCTATTTATAGACCACATGATTTTGTCCTCTGCTTATACTTTGTTGTCTCCCTAGGTTTTTGTGGTGCAGATTCGTAGCTACCTGGGAAGTAAGTTTCTAGTAGTAGCTCCAAAGATTCTGCACTAGTTGCGGTTCAAAAACCATTCGGTCATTAAAGACGACTCGGAGTGTTGGGATTTAGATTTAGTACTTTACGCAGCCTAGATGTCTCAGAGGACTCCTGTATTTTATTACAGCTCCAGGCATTTGTTATAGCATTTCTTAATTCGTAAGCAAGTGTTTTGAGAACTTCCTTGAAGCAGTTCTATTCCAGTCCTTAGCAGCTGTTAGTTTGCTTTGCTTTTCCATCCGTAAAGGTTTGAAGTCCTTTCGACCACCACGGTGGTCGGGGTTTACCCAGAGATCCCAGAACACGCACCGAATATGGCCTTATTAAAGGCGTCGGATAGCTGGTTCACTAGGACATCAAGTTCTTGTGTTTGGAGAGGATTGGAACCGATACCAGTGTATTGCTTAGAACAGTTCTAAAGATATTCCAGTCGGTTTGCCTCCTGTTAATATAGTTAAGTTTGTTTTATGAATTTTGTCTCCAGTTCAAATTGGAGATAACAATTCGTTCAGAAAAATAATGATCACGACACCTTCCAATTCACTAAACTATCCTGGTATGTGAGACCAGTTTAGTGTCTAGGTATGAACGTTGGTTTACAATCAATATTGCATATATACATTGCATCACTTCCCAAGATGAACTTACTAAAATTACAGGTGGAATATTTACCTCTTGTAGGATAAGCTAATATTAGCTGAAGATTTTGACTATCCATCTCAATGCTTGTTGTGACCACGTCGCTGAATTACTGTAATTTGATAACAGAAAGATATTCAGTTTGTTTGTAGCTAGAACACAAGAACGACTTTTACCTACCTTCTTTGGGTATATCACTTTATATTAAGGAGTCCGACGTCAAAGTACCCGGTCGCCATTTACTCAAGGTTCTTGGACTAGGACGGTGTCTATCTGGAACAATCGCGCTGCCTTGTAGTGATGGAGATTAATCTGCAGGAACCTCAACATTAGGTTTGCTCCTTTACCCCAACATCCACTACAGTTGCATTAGAGTTCACCTTTGACTGTGATTGCTCCAAGGATCTAAAATCTAATCCCATCGAAGGCGGTCAGGGAGCTTGGATCCCAGCGAAACCCTAAACTCGCTAAGATCCAAGCTCCCGCACCAGGTTTGCAGTCCCTGCGTCCTTTAAACAACTATTTCTAGTCTTAAGCTCTCTACCGCCTTCTTGTATAGAGTCAATGCTCGTTGATCGACACAAGGGTCAATTTGACACGATTCTAGTGCCATTATAAATCTCAGCCAGCCGAAATAAGTTTGAATTTTTCCTCTTTACTTTTGGGATGAGAAAGTGGCGACTGGGGTCTTCTCTAACTAAATGTCATTATACCACCTCACTTAAAGTCCTAGTTTCAGTTTACTGCATTCTAGTCCCTTTGTATTATTCTATGGTTCTTCCTTTGATATCTTCAGTTTGGATAGAGAGTCTTCAGACGAACCTCCTGCTTCATTTAAATAATCTTTTATCCCATGAGAGCGTTTCCTATCGCTGTCCCTCTGCCAACGGAATCTTATTGAACTTTGCTAGAGCCTTCAGGCTCTTTTCCTGATTTTGTAAATTGATATGATGTGACCATCCTTGCTTGTGCTCATCTCCCTAGAGAATGCATTCGAGGAACCAGCTCCTTTCGTGCATGTGTTCCGTTGTTTTGGTATGTGTTGAGGTCCAGGCTCATTGGCTAAAGTCCTACGTTTTTGCCGTTTTTTTCGTACATTTTATAGACCAGGCCTAATGTGGGACATTGATTACCTGTGCCTTGAAGACTATGCCTGAAGTCCAAAATCCCACCAACACTGATAAGGCAATTTGTTCCGGAGGGTACCAAGTATCCGAATATACTGTGAGAAACTTCACCGCTTTTCTACTGAGCCTGCCAAGCAGAAGAATTAAGTTGCAGTTCCAACTAGTATTCCCGCATGTAAATGACGTCATTGCTTTTAATAGTATTCGTTGGAATTGAGGACCTCCTTTGCTTTTAATTGTCCATAGATTCACCAACCACCTCTATATATTAATTATAAAACAGGGAACCCCTTAGGAACGTGTTGTAAGTTTTTGATAATTTGACCATTATAATTTTATCATCATTAAAAATTATATTTATACAATTTTTTGAGAAGTATGGTTGAGCTTGATGTTTCGTAATGAGGCTTATTCCAAACAAATTCTTTCCAGGACTCTCGATTTAATCTTAATGGATTTTGAGGTTATTTAAAAACCCGTACGTACGCGGATATTGCTCACCACATTATTCTATGAGTTTGATTGGGTTACCGCAAGATCTAGCAATGGCTATTGCTGGTTTCTTTCATGAAACAAAGAATACTAATCGTATTGCTGGCGAGTACTTACTACTTCAGTAAAAGGGTGTAATACTACCCAACATTTAATCACGAAGGGAAGATTGTTTGCGAAAGGGATTTACTCTTGAATAATTGGATTAAATGTCACACAAGATCGTTGGGACCGATTTATACTCAGATTATTTTAGAATAATTCTTGGTGCGTCGGATTACTGATACGTGCTCAAAAGCAATAGCCGACTTTTAAACTATTAATAGCGAATAAGTAAGATGAGCCTTTTATTGAATTACTATCACAGGGTTCATCAGTTACCTTTCTTAATTAGTGCTGTCTTTTATTACATTTCCCGGATCCACGAACGATAGTATATTCACCTTCCACCTCCTCTGTGTACCGTAAAACTATTTGTTAGGCCCCACTACTCATTTTGGATAATCATATGAACTGAAACCACATTTACTCAACTTCATCGTGATTGATGTGTTGGTTTGTTTCGAATTTGATGCTAATGGCCAGTATAACTATTCTAGATGTTTCAGTTCGTCAACACCAATAACACAAAAGTATTTGCCACTATTAGGTGTGCAGCTAAACTTCCGGTTTTTTTTTCAAAAATGAAAAATGGAAAATTTCAATAGAAGTATAAAAAATGATTTATTCAATTTATTGCCCTTCACTATCTACACATTTTTGCCTTCTCTGGCAATACATGAATACCACGATGATAAAATGACGCCTCTTTGAACTAAAACTATTCATCCAACCAATTTTGCACTTCTTCAAAACTGGCCAAATGTAGCGCTGTCAAGCCACGCATCATCGACCGAAACAATTGATAATCCGAAAGTGGCAGGTCTGGCGAATAAGGTGGGTGCGATAGCAGATCCTATCTCAGCGTTTTAATGGTGTCCTCGACGATGGGAGTGCGATGGCATGGAGCGTTGTCGTGCTGCAATATCACTCGTTCGTGTCTCGTGTCTCATTCTGACCGTTTTTCTAGCAATGCATGATTCAGATTGATGAGTTGTTGTCAATAGCGTTGCCCATAGACAGTTTCGCACTCTACACGATTCCATTCTGGTTTCACCACCTTCTGGTGTCGTCGATGTTGATGCTTCGCCAGGTGAAAGCCACGATTTTTTGCGTTTGTTATTCTTAAAAAATACCCACTTCTCATCTCCCGTAACAATTCGATGCAGGAAGCTCTTTCTTTCATGTGTTTCAATCGTTTTTGGTTTTCCGGAGCGCTTGTTGTCCTCAATGTTGAAATCGCCACTTCTGAAGCGTTTAAACCAATCTTCCACAGGTATGGTGCATGTTCGTCCTCTCCAGCAAACGGCGTGATCCAGCTGCATTAATTCAAGTTGAAGCAGAAAAGCAAAGCTTCCCGCAAATATTGTTTATTTGACACACAACTTGTTATTTTGGTTCTTAGAAAATATATTTTTGATGTGTCGATATAGGTTGACGGAATCCTACTAAGGTATCAGCCATATTCCAGCTGAATCATTTTGATCTTTCGTGGTGATATTTTTCCTGTCAAATATTTTGTTATAAAACAGAAGCAGTTTACCTTTAAAAATTTAGCAGTTAAATTATTTCAAATCGAATGTTTTTTGTTTTCATTTTAGTCCAAAATATGTATAAATAGAACTTTCTCCCTCCGCAACATAAAGATTAAATAAATTCCATGCACATATCCATAATATCACAAAGAACAACGGTAAACCTGAGGAACTGTATCGAATGAATCATTCAAATTTTTGTACGAATTCCACCCCTATATAAATATCGACTGTGAGCATAATTATATCCCTTCCCGACGCACGTATTATATTTCGAAACATCTAAATTATCGATTTTTTGTCGATTCGTCAATTCGTCAGTCGCAAGTCCGCACCAAACCATTAGTATAACGATACGATTATTATTCAAACTATCAAGTGTATTGTCGTCGTCGTAGTCAACGGTCGTATGCAAACAAAATGCCAAATTCACCCTAAATTTATAGTTCGTGTAAGTTGCGCGTCACAACATTTTACCATTAGTACGCGACGTAGATAAATTTCATTTCTATGCTAATTTACGTTGTGTTTATGTTGTATATGTATAGAGGGTGATCGATGTGTGAAAACCACTGTGCACATCCCGTGGATATGATGATGCATCAATATTTAGTACATAATGTGGTACAAAACTTTTATTACCCCTTTCTTTGCAAAATGCATTTACAGGCGAGATAAACATGTATATAAAGTCATCAATCATTGGCTGTATAAAAACATGAAAAATATTTTAAGGGTATTTCATTCCCGTTCATAAATCATCGAAAGGGTTAAGATTATAGGAATCATTCATTACGACATAAATATTTTATCAGTGCGCGCTATGATGAATCATGTTGCTATTGAACGAGAGTCCAACATCAAAAATGTGAACATACCGTATGAACGTAATTCGTTACGGATTTAAAATAAATTCGAGAGAGATTTTAAAATTTAGAAAAATACTCAAATTACACAATTAAATACCTCCCCGCACACATAATTACTTTTACGTAATGTTTTGAGATTCCTGTGAAATTTAATATCATTTCCAATTGAAATTTTAATACGATCATTTGATTCATTGGGCCAGAATCGAACATGTATCGTTATAAACGAAAATCTGTTATCTATCATCCCCAAACAGTGTAGTCGTACGCATATATCAACAATATTGATTTTGTGTGCCAACCATTTCTAATTCACTTTCTTTCCTTTTTATTTAAAATTCGAAAGCACAAAAAATCCAATCCAATTCAAATAAATATATATATAAAGAAAACGTCCCTCTTAAAAGCAAACAAGGCCTCAATTTTATTTTTAAGAATCTCGAGAAAATTGTATTTTCTAATAATCAACTCCAATCGAATTGGTTCACGAAAAAATACTTCAAAAACTTCTTTTCATGTTATATTATGTCGTTTTTGCCTTGTTTTGTTGTTGCCATTTGATTATTTCCTTGATTTTCACCTCATCCCGTTTTATAATTCAATTTTCATTATTTCACTCTCGGTCCAATTGTATATATTGCGCGCTGCTTTTGTTAAGAGTTCTTCTCTTTATCTGTTTAATAATGTGCGTGTGAGTCTCTATCACTTTCATGATTTTTTATTTTTTATTTTCAATTTTAGATCAAATAAAATCAAAACTGAAAATCATCCTCATTTCTTAAAAGTTGCTCGTCTCGTTTTGTTTCGAATCTTTTTGTAGATTTTGGGTATGGAAAAATCACAAAGCACAATCAATCAACAAACCACAATGTTCACCAAAATTTCAACAAGAATAAGTTGAACTTTTAAGAATACAGTGTGTAAACTGATGTCTAAATTAAACAAAAATTGTTTCCTAAAGCACGTGGAGAACAATTTCAAGATTAAAGGTCGTTTGAAATGTTGTGTCAGAGGCGTTAGCAGAATTCCATTAAATATATCTTTGGTCAGTTTAACCAATAAATTTCGACAT
Source organism: Nephrotoma guestfalica (assembly GCA_963691935.1). Lineage (NCBI taxonomy): Eukaryota > Metazoa > Arthropoda > Insecta > Diptera > Tipulidae > Nephrotoma > Nephrotoma guestfalica. The sequence goes on along the minus strand of OY829913.1, from coordinate 52,193,553 downwards.
ATTACATTTTTCGTCATCGCCAATTTTAAGATCAAATTATATCAATTAATATCATTTAATTACATTTCATATCATTTCATATCATTTTATATCATTTCATATCATTTCATATTATTTCATATCATTTCATATCATTTCATATCATTTCATATCATTTCATATCATTTCATATCATTTCATATCATTTCATATCATTTCATATCATTTCATATCATTAAATACCATTTCATGTAATTATACATGATTTCATATCATTTCATAGCATTTTAAATCATTTTATATCATTCAATTACATTTCATATCATTTCATATCGTTTCAAATCATTTCACATCATTTCATATCATTTCATATCATTCCATTTCATTTCATATCATTTCATACCATTTCATATCATTTCATATCATTCCATTTCATTTCATATCATTTCATACCGTTTCATATCATTTCATAACATTTTATATCATTTCATATCATTTCGTATCATTTCATATCATTTCATATCATTTCATATCATTTCATATCATTTCATATCATTTCATATCAATTCATATAATTTCATATCATTTCATATCATTTCATACCATTTCATATCATTTCATATCATTTCATACCATTTCATATCTTTCATATAATTTCATATCATTAAATGTCATTTCATATCATTTCATATCATTTCATATCATTTCATATCATTTCATATCATTTCATATCATTTCATATCATTTCATATCATTTCATATCATTTCATATCATTTCATATCATTTCATATCATTTCATATCATTTCATATCATTTCATATCATTTCATACCATTTCATATCATTTCATATCATTTCATATCATTTCATATCATTTCATATCATTTCATACCATTTCATATCATTTCATATCATTTCATATCATTTCGTATCATTTCATATCATTCCATTTCATTTCATATCATTTCATATCATTTCATATCATTTCATATCATTTCATATCATTTCATATCATTTCATATCATTTCATATCATTTCATATCATTTCATATCATTTCATATCATTTCATACCATTTCATATCACTTCATATCATTTCGTATCATTTCATATCATTTCATATCATTTCATATCATTTCATATCATTTCATATCATTTCATATCATTTCATATCATTTCATATCATTTCATATCATTTCATACCATTTCATATCACTTCATATCATTTCATATCATTTCGTATCATTTCATATCATTTCATATCATTTCATATCATTTCGTATCATTTCATAGCATTTTAAATCATTTTATATCATTCAATTACATTTCATATCATTTCATATCATTTCAAATCATTTCACATCATTTCATATCATTCCATTCCATTTCATATCATTTCATACCGTTTCATATCATTTCAGAACATTTTATATCATTTCATATCATTTCGTATTATTTCATATCATTTCATATCATTTCATATCATTTCATATCATTTCATATCATTTCATATCATTTCATATCATTTCATATCATTTCATATCATTTCATATCATTTCATATCATTTCCTAGCATTTCATATCATTTCATATCTTTCATATCATTTCATATTATTTCATATCATTTCATATCATTTCATATCATTTCATATCATTTCATATCATTTCATATCATTTCATATCATTTCATATCATTTCATATCATTTCATATTATTTCATATCATTTAATATTATTTCATACCATTTCATATCATTTCATACCATTTCATATCACTTCATATCATTTCATATCATTTCGTATCATTTCATATCACTTCATATCATTTCATATCATTTCGTATCATTCCATTTCATTTCATATCATTTCATACCGTTTCATATCATTTCATAACATTTTATATCATTTCATATCATTTCGTATCATTTCATATCATTTCATATCATTTCATATCATTTCATATCATTTCATATCATTTCATATCATTTCGTATCATTTCATATCATTTCATATCATTTCATATCATTTCATATCATTTCATATCATTTCATATCATTTCATATCATTTCATATCATTTCATATCATTTCATATCATTTCATATCATTTCATATCATTTCATATCATTTCATATCATTTCATATCATTTCATATCATTTCATATCATTTCATATCATTTCATATCATTTCATATCATTTCATATCATTTCATATCATTTCATATCATTTCATATCATTTCATATCATTTAATATTATTTCATATCGTTTCATATCATTTCATATCATTTCATATCATTTCATATCATTTCATATCATTTCATATAATTTCATATCATTTCATATCATTTCATACCATTTCATACCATTTCATATCATTTCATATCATTTCGTATCATTTCATATCATTTCAGATCATTTCATATCATTTCATATCATTTCATATCATTTCATATCATTTCATATCATTTCATATCATTTCATATCATTTCATATCATTTCATATCATTTCATATCATTTCATAGCATTTTAAATCATTTCATATCATTCAATTACATTTCATATTATTTCATATCGTTTCAAATCATTTCACATCATTTCATACCGTTTCATATCATTTCACATAATTTTATATCATTTCATATCATTTCGTATCATTTCATATCATTTCATATCATTTCATATCATTTCATATCATTTCATATCATTTCATATCATTTCATATCATTTCATATCATTTCATATCATTTCATATCATTTCATATCATTTCATATCATTTCATATCATTTCATATCATTTCATATCATTTCATATCATTTCATATCATTTCATATCATTTCATATCATTTCATATCATTTCATATCATTTCATATCATTTCATATCATTTCATATCATTTCATATCATTTCATATCATTTCATATCATTTCATATCATTTCATATCATTTCATATCATTTCATATCATTTCATATCATTTCATATCATTTCATATCATTTCATATCATTTCATATCATTTCATATCATTTCATATGATTTAATATTATTTCATATCGTTTCATATCATTTCATATCATTTCATATCATTTCATATCATTTCATATCATTTCATATCATTTCATATCATTTCATACCATTTCATACCATTTCATACCATTTCATATCATTTCATATCATTTCGTATCATTTCATATCATTTCAGATCATTTCATATCATTTCATATCATTTCATATCATTTCATATCGTTTCATATCATTTCATATCATTTCATATCATTTCATATCATTTCATATCATTTCATATCATTTCATATCATTTCATATCATTTCATATCATTTCATATCATTTCATATCATTTCTTATCATTTCATATCATTTCATATCATTTCGTATCATTTCATATCATTTCGTATCATTTCATATCATTTCATATCATTTCATATCATTTCATATCATTTCATATCATTTCATATCATTTCATATCATTTCATACCATTTCATATCACTTCATATCATTTCATATCATTTCATAGCATTTCATATCACTTCATATCATTTCATATCATTTCATATCATTTCATATCATTTCATATCATTTCATATCATTCCATATCATTTCATATCATTTCATATCATTTCATATCATTTCATATCATTTCATATCATTTCATATCATTTCATACCATTTCATATCATTTCATATCATTTCATATCATTTCATATCATTTCATATCATTTCATATCATTTCATATCATTTCATATCATTTCATATCATTTCATATCATTTCATACCATTTCATATCATTTCATATCATTTCATATCATTTCATATCATTTCATATCATTTCATATCATTTCGTATCATTTCATATCATTTCAGATCATTTCATATCATTTCGTATCATTTCATATCATTTCATATCATTTCATATCATTTCATATCATTTCAGATCATTTCATATCATATCAGATCATTTCATATCATTTCATATCATTTCATATCATTTCATATCATTTCATATCATTTCATATCATTTCATATCATTTCATATCTTTCATATCATTTCATATCATTTCATATCATTTCATATCATTTCATACCGTACCATATCATTTCACATGATTTCATATCGTTTCATAACATATCATATCATATCATATCATACCATATCATAATCATATCATATCATATCATATCATATCATATCATACCATACCATATCATATCATATCATATCATCTCATATTATATCATATCATATCATATCATATCATATCATATTATATCATATCATATCATATCATCTCATATTATATCATATCATATCATATCATATCATATCATATCATATCATATTATATCATATCATATCATATCATTTCATATCATATCATATCATATCATATCATATCATATCATATCATATCATATCATTTAATATCATTTTGTATCATTTAATATAATTTAATATCATTTCATATCATATCATATCATTTCATATCATTTCATATCATTTCATATCATTTCATATCATTTCATATCATTTCATATCATTTCATATCATTTCATATCATTTCATATCATATCAGATCATTTCATATCATTTCATATCATTTCACATCATTTCATTTAATTTCATATAATTTCTATCAGTTCATATCATTTTATATAATTTCATGTCATTTTATGTAATTTAATATTATTTCATATCATTTCATATCATTTCATATCATTCCATATCATTTCATATCATTTCATATCATTTCATATCATTTCGTATCATTTCATATCATTTTATATCCTTTCATATCATTTCATATCATTTCATATCATTTTACATGATTTCATATCGTTTCATAACATAGCATATCATATCATATCATACCATATCATAATCATATCATATCATATCATATCATATCATATCATATCATATCATACCATACCATATCATATCATATCATATCATCTCATATTATGTCATATCATATCATATCATATCATATCATATAATAACATTTCATATCATATCATACCATACCATATCATATCATATCATATCATATCATCTCATATTATATCATATCATATCATATCATATCATATCATATCATATCATATCATATCATATCATATCATATCATATCATATTATATCATATCATATCATATCGTCTCATATTATATCATATCATATCATATCATATCATATCATATCATGTATAATAACTGGTTATAAAAGGAAATTTCTAAGCTATTTATGTTTAGAAGTTTATGACTCCTATGATCATAAATAATATCATATTTCATATATCATATATCATATATCATTTGATATATCATATCATATATATCATATCATAGAATCGCATAAGCCCTTTTTAAGAAATCATTGGTACAAACTTCAGGAAGCAGAGTAACGTGGTCTGAAAGGTTATTGCCATAGTTGAGGAGTTTTTCAATTACATACGACCAAGGAAATCTCAATATTTTTTATTTAAATTTTTTGTTTCTAGACTGACTTAAACCGGAAATTTTAACAAATTTGATGTGTGGTTAATTAGATATGACATTCCAATTTTATTTGTTTTCAATGACGGTGCTGTCATCGATGAAAATATTTATCTTAGATTTTGCTACGTATCTCGGAGCAACGTGAAGCAAAGTTTTTTCGAATGTTAACGAACACGAAATTTTCAACTTTCCATGCCATTCATTTGTATGTGGTTTTCTTTCAATTTATATCTCAGGATACAAACAAAGTAGGATAACTAAACTAATTTGTCTGTTGATGTGATGTAGCATTAATAATGGCAAAATTGGCCTTCACATTGACGCCTCCATTAAACTGGCTCCTTATCAAACGAATTTTATAAAAACAAAAGTTGGGTCTAATTGATTAGTTATTTTCAGTAATTGGTCTGCAACAGGAATTTTTTAAAGCGTTTTAAAAATTTCGAGGGCCCACTAAGAATTCTAGCACTCCAAGTAAAGAAATTCAGAAACGAATGCCATCGACTAAGCTCGAATTTTTGATAATTGGTCAACTAAGCCCAATAATTCAGGCCTGCAAATATATTAAAACAGATGGTTTTTTATATGTGGATTTGTGCTTCTAACACAAATAAAATTTGAGGGTGGATCTCAAGCGTATATTTTCAATTTTTGTACCAAATTTAAATTGTTTGAAATGTAAATTAGGCCTAGCCATAAATACCGATAATTATAGTTAGTTAATATGAATAAACTGTTTGGCATGTTTAAAGAACTGTTCAAAAATAATTTCTGGTATTGATATTATTCGGAACTTGGGTATTTGAATAAATCAAAATCCGGAGTTAATTCGCTATTTGGTCAGGCTTAGTAAATAAAATGTTTAGTTTAAACGAAACAATTTTCTGATTCGTTTGAAGCAAAAGTCGGAGTAACATCCTCGCTATTACAATAATAAAACAATTTTGGTGTTAGGAGAGTGGGACACTTATTATTAAAAAGGAGAGTAGTTCACTTAAATTGTTTACTGCATTTCACAGTCTAAATTATAATTTTGTATAATTTTAGATGTGCGGCGATTGCCTAGTGAAATAATTATATGACCTTACAAATGCCAATTCCTACCACATAATTCAGGTAATTTTTAGGCTATACGGAGTTTGTGATTTAATTGTCGTTTCTGATTTACTCATTTAGTATTTCTCAGCCATATTATGCGTTACGATAACTTTCATATGTATCAACTGTCGCTACCTCGGCTTAAAGTGTTTTTGAAACAGGTAACATCCCGACACCTAACATGCTATAGCATGATGGCTTCGATAGTCTAAACATAGTCAAGCGGACGGGTTTACCAAATTTTACCAACGCTGCTTAATTAAAAAAAAAATAAAAATTGCCATTCTTCGTGTCACCAATTCCTCAATAAAAACGAAATATCCGCACACAAAAATTATATTTATTCCAATCTGCCGTCAATCAAAATGTCAAACAATTTTTATTTTATTTTTTATTTTATATATCATTTTTATTATCCTCATAAATTGATTGTATGTCCCTCGCCGCCATTTTTATTACCATAATTTAATTCACAAAAAAGAGAAAAAAGTCGGAAAACTACAACAAGAAAATTAAAAAGAGAAACCATAAATTGTATCCTTTTCATTAAATTTTAATATATTTTGCAACGTTCACAAGAAAATCATTTTCTTCAAAATGGAAAAATTTTGCCAGCCATACAAAAAAAAAAATACAGAAAATAACGGAAAAAACGATCTACAGTGTTTTTTGCCATTATTATATTCGATTTTCCAGCATCCCTTGCTTTTCTTATATATTCAGAGTTTTCCGTTTTTTTTATTATTATAATGAAAACGTAAGTTTTCTTTTCTATTTTTTGTGTATGTACGACTAGGTTTGGGTAGCACAGTTTTCTATTTTTCTCGATAAAACTCTGAATCGTTTGAATGTTACTTTTACCTTTTTATGGTTTAAATCGAAATCGAAAATTTATTTTTTTCCTTTTTCACCATGTACGGCTTGTACGAGTATAAGGACGAAAGAACGACCAAACGATGCCAATGTCTCTCTATACAAACATTTTTCAATATCATTATAGGTTTTTGCATGTCATTTCCACAAGAAACGGAAAAAAACTAAACTGTATTATGCGTATTATACGTATGTAGTGAGATGGGAAATTGGATATGAAATGGAAACGATATATCGAAAGAAAATTCATTATAATTTGGAAAATTTTCCACCCCTAATTTAATTAAATAAGTTGATTTTTTTTGTTCGATGTTTATTTTTATTGAATGAAATTGAATGAAAATCTAAATAGTTTCTTTTTACATATTGTGTATGTGTATGTGCATGTCTAGTGTATATATTTAGTATACATATATGCGGATTGATATAATTTGAACGTGCAATAAATCTCATTTTGTTATAAAGTTTTACGAGCTTTATTTAGTTTTTCATCAGTATAATTACGACGTTGAACAACCCTTAGGCCACAGTTCGTTCATTTTGACAGAAGCCCAGCATTTAAGACCAATTCTAATTTAGGTTTAAGAATATTTATTTATTCCTCTTTGTTCCCACTGTTGATACTCAACAACGTAAATAACATAACATTTTTAACTTTAGTAATCTTGCTTATTCTAAGTATTTTATATTTCGTCTTTTGCTTATTAAATATGATAGATGCACATAATACACTTGTCATCTCACGTGTAATATATTGATTGATGCTGCATTAGTACACACTCTTCCAGAGGATTATCCCTACATTAAACAACATTTCTACGATCAAGTCAAACAAGCTTTCGAGGAAACAAAAAATAATAATACTGGAAGCCAGGAAAAATACGGCAGGAGATGAAGAAAAACCGGATTGGGACAAACAAGCCGCAGATGCTTCATCATATGTACTATCAGATGAGTAACAACCAGGCGAACCTGATCCAAAGGTGGTTCAAGTAGACGATCAACAACAGCAGAATATCTCAAACAAATATCAACATCATACATCAAATCAAGGATGCGGTACAGCACTCAAGAACGTATTACGAGTTGAAGATCAAACTACTAATCGACTTATGGATCTCTCTTACCAACAATCATGAAGAGATTATTAGAAATGCCATTGATGGAGAGCTTGACAACGAATACTTTAGCCAACAAACATACGAGAATCTACAGCAAGATTATGAGTTTACAATCATCTATCTTGAATTGATCTTGAATCAAATAGAAAACGTTGCCAACAAAGATTCTCCGAAACAAAATCAAGAAAGGTCCAGTATCAAGCTTCCGAGGATTGAAATACCACACTTCTATGGGGATTACAAACAATGGACAAGCTTCCAAAATCTTTTCAACAAAACTATCCATTGCAATGATGATTTGTCCAATGAAGAAAAGATGCATTACCTGTTATCAGTAATAGGAGGAGATCCAGCCAAGCTCATTAACCACCTAAATATATCGCAAGAGAACTATTCCACAGCTTGGAATATTTTATGCTCCAGATACGAGGATAAACGGCTTCTCACCAATACTTACATCAACACAATTTTAGTACTACGAAATCTATCATCAGAATCCGCTCATGGTTTAAAGCTATTACATGATAATGTACTGGAATGTTTGCATGCCATCAAGAACCAAGGAATAAATACAGATTCTTAGGATGCTATCTTGTTGAACATCCTAATAAGAAAACTGGACAGGGAAACTCATCGGTTATACGAGACGTAATTGAAGAACCTGAAGGAACTTCAAACAGTCAAAGACTTTCTAGACTTTCTACAAGTAAGGTTCCAATCTCTGGGGGCACTATCCCGAGATAAAACGTAAAAAAGAAAGGAAGTAACCCAACAAAAAAGTTCATCTATTAAGACTGTAAATGGCAAAGCCAATTCAAAAACATAACGCGGGATATGCCAGACCAGCCTCTACACGCATGGAATTGGAAACACACCAAAAATCTGATGTGGGCTGATCCATCATTTTACAGTACAAGGCCTCATCCGACGAACCGATAGCCCAACAAACCAAACTAGGGTGGATATTACTAGGCCGTGCCTCAGTCGATTGTCACAATTCAACAGTAATACAATCAATGACAACAAGAGCAGTTGATATAGATAAACCGCTGAGAAGCTTTTGGGAAATAGAGGAGATGCCACTTAAACGCGCATTCACCAAAGAAGAACTAGAGTGTGAAAAAATATTCGCGACCAGTCGCAAACGTCTCAAATCTGGCCCCTACGTAGTCCAGATTCCTTTTAACATTGAGTTATATTGTGCCAACTCACTGGGATGCTCAAAAAGGGTTGCCATGGCGCGATTAATACAAGTAGAAAAACGACTTGCTGAAAATCCAAACCTTGGTATTCAATATAAGAAGTTCATGGATGAATATATCGCTCTGGGACACATGCAAGTTGCTGAAACAGCTACTGAAACTGGTTACTATTACCTGCCGCATCATGCAGTTCTAAAGGATTCGAGCACAACTACGAAATTGAGGGTAGTTTTCGATGGCTCTGCCAAAACCACAACAGGAACATCGCTAAAGGACGTAAGGTTGACGGGTCCTACTCAGCAACAGGATTTATTATCCATACTGTTAAGGTGGCGGAAGCATAAATACGTCCATACGGCTGATATCGAAAAAATGTTCAGAAAAATTTTATGGAGAGAGTCTCCGCAACACGTCAGTTTAAGCTGACCACCGTCACATATGGAACAGCAGCAGCAACTTATTTAGCGGTGAAGTGACTACGACAGCTGGCCATCGATCAACCAAACTATCCTGTAGCGTCCAACGTAGTTTTAAATGATTTCTAATTTCTGGGCAAAACACGCTAGAAGAAGCCTTAATCAGCCAAAACAAACCATTTATTTACTGGATTGCTGTAGATTTACGTTAAGAAAATGGACAACAAATAACTCAGTTCTCTTGGAATCCATACCAGTGCATCAAAGGAATTAAAATCGATTGGAATTCAAGCTTGATGACAAAATTAAAACTCTTGGACTACACTGGAATCCAGCAACAGATACATTCGGCTTCATCGTCACTCAATCCACGTCTGGCAAGACTACTAAACGAAACCTACTTTCGGATAGTGCAACACTTTTTGACCCATTAGGGTGGCTGGAATAACAGTTGTAGCTAAACTGATGATGCAAGAAATCTGACTAGCAAACCTATCTTGGGATGAAGAACTTCCGTCACACATATCAACAAAATGGCACTAATTTAAAGATTCTCTACCTCTCCTGGAAGAAATATTTATTCCACGTTGGATCCATTTTGAGGAAAACAATATAACAGAACTTCATGGTTTCTGCGACGGCTCCGAAAAGGCCTACGCTGCTGCCGTTTACTTCAAATCTACAAATTCAGGGCATTACTATAGGCATTACTATTGTGAGACTTCTCGCATCAAAAACAAAGGTTGCTCCGATTAAAAACTTACTTTCACTACTTCGTCTTGAGCTTTGTGGAGCGTTGCTGCTCACTAAATTAATGTACCAAGTTGAAGAAGCAATGCAAATTCCGGAAACAACTTCGTTCTTTTGGACCAACTCAATCACCTTATGTTGGATTCGAGGGCGTCTTCATAAATATAAAACTTTCGTGGCCGTTGGATCAACCGACAATCCAGCAGACTGCGCATAAAGAGAGACCAGTCCGAAGGAACTAAAGAATAACAATTTATGGTGGACGGGTCCAGATTGGTTACAATTTTCAACCGAACGTTGGCCACAACAAACTACTGCTCAAGAGGAAGCTACTTTAGAAACTAAACAATTGGTTACACTTGCAACATCAACAACAGTCAATCCGTTTGTACAGATTATATAACGATTTTCAAACATGAACAAAATAGTTCGCGTTGTTGGGCTCTGTCGACGGTTTATAAATAAGTGTTTGAAAAAACAAGTTACCGGATCGCCAACTTTACTTTCTGCTGAAGAACTTAATGAATCCTACAACGAGCTGGTTAGAATAATTCAACACGCGGAGTTCCAGAATGAAAGCATGCAGATTAACCAAGAAGACTCAGTATCAAGAAAAAGTAAGCTTCTGTCGCTTAATCCATTTTTTGATGAACATAAAATACTAAGAGTATGAGGAACAATAACTAATTGTAAACTCAACTATGATACCCGACACCCAATGACACTGCCTCCAAAACATAGATTCACAAAGCTACTAATCTAAGATGCTCATCTAAAAACATTGTATGGAGGGATTCAGTTAACTCTGTCACATCTTAGAAACAAATATTGGATCACGAACGGCAGAAACACCATACGTACGAAGATAGCAAAATACATCACTTGTATTCGATTCAATGCTTCATTAAGGCACCAACTAATGGCAAGCTTACCCAAAGAACGAGTCACGCTATCATGTCCATTTACTAACCCAGGAGTTGACTACGCCGGACCAATCTCACTAAGAGTTTCTAAAGGACGTGGGAATAAGTCACACAAAGGATACAAAGCAGTATTTGTATGCTTTGCTACCAATGCAGTGCATATAGAGATTGTCAGCGATATGACCAGTGCAGCCTTTATCGCAGCCTTTATGAGATTAATGGCTCGAAGAGGTCTTTGCAAACGGATTTCCAGCGATAATGGAACCAATTTTGTTGGAGCCCAGGCACTGCTTGAAAAGGATAAACAAAAAGCTCTGCAACAAGCAAATCTTGACCTCCAGCAAATGCTAGCTGACATTGGGATTCAGTGGCACTTCATACCACCGTCTGCACCACACTTTGGGGGACTTTGGGAAGCAGCAGTGAAATCTTTAAAATTCCATCTTAAACGAGTAATTGGAGACATAACCCTCACATATGAAGAGTTAGAAATGGTTACATCACAGATAGAAGCATGCCTCAATTCAAGGCCACTTACACCAGTTTCATCTGATCCAAATGCGTTGATATTAACAGCGGCACATTTTTTAGTTGGTGATTCACTAATAACTACCCCAGAATCGAACATGCTGAATGAAAACATTCCTGTCAATCATCGGTGGAGATTACTACAAAAAATGGTTCAAAATTTTTGGAAACGCTGGTCAAATGACTACCTTATCGAACTACAACAAAGAACTAAATGGACCAGCAAACAACCAATGGTTAAAGTAGACGACATTGTCTTAATAAAAGACAATAACTTACCGCCAAAAAACTGGCCTTTGGGAAGGATCATTGACCTACATCCTAGTAGCGATGGTTTGACTAGGGTAGTCACAGTAAAAGGAGGGAATGGTTCCATATTCAAAAGGCCCATTATCAAAGTAAGTGTGCTACCGCTCGACACCGAGAAGTTGCAAACTAAATTAGCGAATGACTCCCGTACCAAGGTTCCTAAAGCCACCAATCTCATAGCTCTGCCATTACTTCTATTATGTTTATTGGCGATCACTACACTGCCGAGTCCAGTGTCCTCGACCGAACAACTGATGTACAACATCACCACTCTTGGGCTGTATCTAGCAAATTTATGAAATCTCCGATTCACCAATCAGCAGTGGAAAATAGTAGTTTACTTCAATTTCAATCTCACATCCTACTATTCAGATTTGATGGCATACAGAAATCTGGCAAGGAACATGGATCAACTTTGCATAGAAACAGCTGAAGACAATCATCAGATATGCCACTACTCATGGAATTGGTAGGTTGAGCGGCAGGCCAACTTCATACTCTTACATAAAATTACGTTATGAACCCTACAGGGCTCGAATAAGTTTATAGTATTCTTATCAACAACGACCTCGAAAACTGTTCACGGGAACATGGAATATTATGCCTTCTAAGACCAGGAAATCTTCAGAAACTTTCGACACATGCGGAAATTTACACCTTTGAATTACTTGCAATACAAGAACTTAATCCATATGGCCATATTCTAGAACTTTTCCCAAAAATTATTTAGTAATCTCATTTCACCCACAATGTTCAATTTCTGTCTTAGTTTGTCATAGTCCAGAACTTTTTCAAAAAAACATTTAAAATCTCATTTCCATCCAGTATACCTAATCCCAACATAATCGGTTAAGAAATGGATTTCCGTCCCAGGTGGCCATATTTAAAAATTTCTTCCAAAAATAATTAAAGAATCCCATTTCCATTCAATATACCCAATCCGATCATAATTGGTTTAAAATGGCTGAATTCCTTCCCAAGTGGCCATATTCCAGAACTTCCAAAAATCAATTACGAATCCCATTTCCATCCAGCATCCCAATCCCATTACAATAGGTTAAGAATTGATCGAGTTCCGTCCCAAGTGGCCATATTCCAGAATTTCTTCCCAAAATCATTTAAGAATCCCACTCCCATCCAACAAACCCAGCCCTATCATAATCGGTTAAGAAATGGCTGAGTTCCGTCCCAGATTAAATTCGATCGAATCGATTAAATTAAAAAACATTCGGATTTAACGGATATTCGGATTTAACGGACACCACCAATTAGTCCGTTAAATGTCGTCCGTACTGTACTAAAATTCCTATACAGCAGCTCATTGTTTCTAGATTGGATATACTGCTAGATCTATATTCCTGACATGTTTATAGAACCTAGCTCCTACGTCCCCTTATATTGAAATAGAAAGCTCCTGGGGGTGAGGCTGCTCCTGCCTGCCACAGCTACCAATATTTTTCAGTTTTTCGAAATTTTGAAGTGATGTTTACTTAGTATTTTCAGTATTAGGATTTCAAATTTTCGGGATTTATTTTTACAGTATTTTTTAGGGATTTTTTATTTCCGTAGTTCAATAATTAGTATATCAATACCAATTCAGTTCTGGAATATGGCCAACCGAAATGAAACCAGGCCATTCCATAACCGATCATAAAGAAATTGTTTAATGTAGGATTTGAAATTGGGTATGTATCGAATTGCAGCCCTAAACATTTTTTTACAGGAAATGGAATATGATCAACTGAGACTGAAGTGTTTTATTTCTTTAACGATCAAATGGTTAAATTTTCAGCAGAAATAAAATCGTAACTATGACATTAAACTGAGAATTAATCCATTGAAGTGGTTTCTGACAAAATGTTGCTGGATTAAAATTTTTTTCTCCTGGTTGTCCTCTCTCTTCTATTCAGTCCAATCACTCGTATTGCATCTTAAGCAAGCATTCATAAGCTTTCTAACGGTACAGTCTTGTGGACGAAAACTTATTTCAAAAACAATTTTATAAATAGATTTGTATCAAATATGCCCATTTTCATCATGGTCGCTTAAGATATGGCGTAGTTCACTCTTAGTTTCGGAAATATTTTTACGTGAGTGTGTTGATAACTCGTCGACAACGTAGGCAATGTCGATTACTCGTAGACAACGTCAACTACTCGTAGAAATCGTCGACAATCACTTGTAATTGAATGAGGTGAGTGCCTCATGCCGTTTTTCATCTAATACTGTGTATCTTAAGTCGATTTTTTTGTCTAAATTTCCAACTAGTTAAATTAATGGTTAGTTCATAACAGTTACTTATATATGTTTGTACATTTGAATTGCAACTTTATTCAGAAATTGGTAAGTTTCAGTTTAGTTAGAATTAAATATCAACCATTAATTTCGTTAGTGGAAAGTTTAGACAAAACAATCGTCGTGAGACACACAGTATAAATGACTAACTATACTAAATTACCGTCGTTTATACGATTTATAGTTGTTAAGCTGTAGCCGTAAAACGCACTAATATTTAATCCTAAATTGCGTACTAAATTGTTAATCATCCACTATCGATAATAAATACTTCGAAAATTGGAACATTAGAATAAAATCTCAGTGTATTATTTTGTACGTCATCTATTGAAACTGGTAGGAACTAACCTAAAATTAGTTTAGTCAATAATTTAGTCGAAAAATGGCTATTAGGCACAAAGTATTAGAGTTTTTAATTTTGTGCGCCTGACGTCGTTTTTGGTCTAAATGTTTGCCTAATTAAATTGGAAATTAGTTCGTACTAGTCATTGATAGATGTCTATAATATTCATAAATCAAAATATGTTTGATATTCCGTTCTGACCTGCAAAATTAGTTAAAAATTATCAATCTCCAATTAGAAATATTTTGGAGATTTATAAATCTTAATTTATTTAGCACATTTTAATTAACATTCAAGTGCGGTTTGTCTTAGTACGAGATTTAGATAAAAAATTCGGCATGAGGCACATGCTGTTAAAGATAGCGGAAATTTGACAGCGGAAAATAAGAGATTACGATACTCGCTGCAAGTGGCAGCACCATCACAAAAGGGAATTTATTTTGTTATATAATTACCAGCGGACATTTTTTATTCCTTTTGTATCTCTTTTTTCACTAAATAAAACTTCTCAGCGAAATAAAATATAAAAAGTGATCCTTAAAATGACAAATTGGTAGATCTCCAAAGTAAAGGACTCAGTAAATGAAATCTTGAAATTTAACAATACTCTGCCTTTCTGCCATTTCTTAAAAAATGACGATGAAATTTGGTTGGAAGTATTAATCAGAGATTTTAAAGTAAGTTTTGGACAAAATTCTAGGAGCTGTGCATGCTGGACTAAACTTGGCCATTTCATAACCAATCATTTGAAAATTAAAAATTTCCTTTTTATTTATTTTCATTTTTGGCCAATATATCAGAAACTTCTACTAGTAGTAACCAATACTTTCGGTTGTCTTTCCAATAGCTTAGGTCATACTGAGACCACCAGAAAAATTTTGGGAAAATTTATGGATTAGAATTTTCACTACAATTTTTTGATTTTCTGCGGCCATATACGACTAAGTTATTTTCTGTTTTTGGCCAATATCTAAAAAACTTCCACTAGTAACAATTTTCTTTAAATAAAAATCTTAAATTTGAAAAATAATTGGTTATGAGATCGTCTAAACGTAAATTTCAGACTAAATAAAATTTTTTTCTAAACAAACCCGAATAACGTAAAATATGAATCTTCGTCTTAAAACGATCCCTAAGAATTCACAGTGCCATCTCTATAAAAATAGTAATAATAATTATAACCATTTATATTTTGCTGACATCTACCGATATTTACCCAAACTAAAAATAATGTGAAGGTGAACTGAAGATGTACATTTCCCTTAAATATAGTGAGCTAATCAATGTGAACCAGGTACATTAGTGGTGAGATCGAATTGGTTGGTTTTAATTTGTGATGGAGTTTTAGGTCATATTAACCTATTCACTATGAGGATATTGTCCAGGTTGATCATGTACTTCCTTTAGTGAAACGTTGAAAGGACGACTGTTGTAAATTCGCGCTCTTTGGCATCCAGTGAGAAGTAGTTTTGTTCACCATATGAGTTGGTCCATTACCTAAAGAATAATTTACGAGATTTAGTATTAAATTGTAAGTTTAAATTTTGCTCCTAGGGTATATCTCTATAAGACAATTTCCTAATAGCTAAACAGCAACTTTATGAAACCGGCGGTTAACGTGAAATAAAGAAAAAATAATGATAAAATTTAGTTTTTATGTTGTAGACGTTGTCTACATTGTCGACGTTACCGTTAGGTCTACCTCGCCCAACCATGGAACGAAGCCATTTACTTTCTACCGATTAATATGGGACTTGATTATAATAAAAATGCAATTTCAATGGAAGATTTAGATGCAGTTGAGGTAAGAGTATAAGTGGTGAGTTGGAACGGACAAGGAGATAGGTAGTAGACTATTACATGGAATACCTTTCAAAACTAAGTGATCTTAGATAATAACCATTTAAGCGGAACTCATCATTTCCCGATAGATTAGTATACAACTATTGTTGTAAAATGAAGAGTGTGAGTTCTGAATGTGGTTCTAGAGAATTTTTGGAAGATTATTAAGTGAGAGTCCAAAATGAGTTTGACTGTGCTTCTCACAAATATAAAGTGTTAGGGAAATTTGGTTATTTCTCAACTGATTATTGTAGAACAACTCATTGGGATGTAACTCGGTTTGTATGATGAAAATGGAATTCCATAACATTTCCAAATATAATCAAGCAAAAAAGGTAATTTGTCTGGACCTAATTCAAATACTCAATTTGTAAATATGTAGAAAATGAAAGATATGATCAATCTATGAGCCCTTGATAAAGGCCACATTAGATGCTGTGTCGGACAGTTAGCTTTTCTTATCATCTTTCCTGAGTGGAAATATTGCATCGTGCTAGGGTAACAAGCTTTTGTAATTTTTAAAATTACTGAAATTTATTCGAATTGCATTGTGACTCGAAGATATATTTGGATATTTGTTAAGAATTAAGTATTTGATCATTGATTTCATAAGTTAATTAAAAGAATACAAATCCTCACAATAAGTAAAAACTACGTGAGAAAGTATTCAGTAGTGAAGATTTGTTTTAACTTTTCACAGAAAGTGAGAGTGGTGTAAAACCATTAATTTTAATACTGCAATATTAACGGATTTTTAGTTTATTATAGTTATCGTTTTACTACAACTAAAGCTAATCTAGTTTCTTGAGCGCTGTATGATGTTTATATTGTGTACCCTACTGAGGGAGTAAAACGGTTTAAATCCAAGAGTTTCTAGCTTTGGGTTAGTTGTCTCATCTGGCCAATATGCAGAAGTTAACAATTTGTCAGATTCCTAGTGCTAGGTTTTGATTTTTTAGCTCCTTTAAAAATTCATGGTATCGAAGCAAAACCTGTACGCCTATCAGCCTACGGAATGCATATGATCTGTATAACTAAATACCTAAATTTATAGATGTTGTAGAGTATAAAGAACGAGACGCATGTAAAATTAGAATATTACGAATTGCCGAGTACATTGGTTGATGGAATTGACTAGATTAGATCATTCCTGACTTATACTCGGTCACCTGTTACCATACGATGAGGATTAGGAATATTTCTGGGCCCAGATTTAACCAATGTTGTTGTATATGAAACTGCTGAATACTGATATCTAATATTAATTAAATTTTGAAGCGGATTTATTGTCATGAGGTGCATAATTTATTTGAAACAATTTCAATTGCTATAATAACTCGAACATCTCGAGAACTTAGGGACAAATTGTTTGGTCCCAAGTATCAAATTATATAGAAACACGAATGTTATTGGGAAAAATTAGATAATTAAAGGATCGTCGTGTGTGGTTCTAGAAAAAAGTCATTCAATATATTTTTCAACTGATTGTAAAGAGTCTATAGATCATTTCTTAGTCGATTAGGTTCAAAGTAGGATAAAAATTAAGATAAATATTAAGATAAAAATTAAATTCAAATATGAGTTCCGGGTGCGGCTGTGAAATACGGTCTATTTAAATGGAACTGTGTCATTTCTTAACGGAGTATGATTAAACTCTGTGTGTATGCTAAATTGGGGCCCAAAAATGATTTTTTTAAAATCATTACCAATTTGTATTTACATCAAATATACAATAATTTAAAATATATGAATTGGTAAGAAAAGTGTATCTTTGGTTCAACAGAACACGCGCGAGATATGAATTATATTTTGGAATACGTTTTTCTGAATAGAAGACTAGATCGAAGACTATAGTCTGAATAGTTTATAAAAGAGTTTCCGCTAATATTGTAACAAATTCTTAAAACCTTGAAGATAAACATGTGACGTAGTGGCAAAATATCGAGATTTTTATCTATTTATTAACACATTTTTTAAAACTGGTTCTGTGTCTTAAAAAATAGTATTATCGTGGATTTGCATGCTCTACCCCAACAGGAAAGACCGTATTGCAGGATTGAATCAACTAGTGCGAGATACACAATTCTAAGTAAAAATAATGGACAATATGAACGCAAGACGTACATTTTTCTTGCTGCCAATAAAAGCTTAGTTTTCAAACCTTCAATATACGCCTTCCAATTTAAATGTTCGTCTATCAAAATGCCAAGATAATATGAACCAAGTCAACCAAGAAACATTCACTGGAATTACAGATTATATTGCAACCATACTCATGGTAATTAATGGCTGTCGGTGATGACAATCCTTATCGAAAATGTAATATTTTAGTTTTATCACTTAGAAAAAGATTTTAAGCCTTAAGCGAAACCGAGATAATATTTAAATAAATCTCAATATACTTAATATTATCTTGAATGCTAAGCTAATGCGGTCAAGCTCTATCTCTCACTCTACGTGGTCTATGTCTCACTCTATGAGGTTCCGCTCTATCAAAGGCTTTAGTCAGGTCTATAAATAAAACAGACGCCTTTAGACTGTGGTCAATGTTTATACTTATTTGTTCTAAGAATGACAATAGAGCTTGCTCCGTATTTCTGTTCTTTCTAAAACCAAATTGTAAGGGAGATAGAAAATTTAATTTATCTAAAAACTTACAAATCTAGCATTCATGGCCTTTTCAAATATTTCGGTGATAATTACTTAAAGATGTTCTGTCATTTTTTTTAAATATTGGGCTACCACGGTTTTCTTTAAGGAAGTCGGAAAAATTCCTGTATCCACACTTAGATCAAATATAAACGATAATACATCGACCGTACCGTTACAGTACAATTAGACAGCCCATCTGTACCAGGAGCCGATCGAGTTCTAAGAGAATTAATTATTAAATACAGTTCCCCAGATGATATAGGTGAGAATGAAATGTACTACTCAGTTTTGTGCATTTTGTAAGTAGACTGCGTCGAGTCACCAACAGTAGTAAAATAATTGTTGAATGCATTGGCAATGTCAACTGAACCTTGAATGGAATAATTTTTTTCATCAATAATTTCTGTAATTACAACATTTTTGCCATTACTACGGAACTGTGGAACATAAAATTGTTTTTATGCGGTGGGCTTGGAAAAAAATTGCCAAACAAAAATGAACTGATATTCTTTTCGATTTGCGCGTCTTCACCATAGTGCGGGCATGTGTCCTTGAGTTTTAGTGTGTTAAACCTTTCATAATCGTTTTTTCTCTATCTAATAGTACTTTTCGTTAGACATTGCACGTTACCTTAGTTCTTCGCGTGGTAAATGGGAAGAGTCTGCTCCGGTCGCCTGAGTGAATTTTTCTCGAGCAGGCAGACTCACGCTTGTGTTAAATTGTGTATTATTTCTATGAGTGTCACGAAGATTTCTAATGGGTTGGAGTGGAAATATAATGAGGCCTACAACTTTTTGTTGTTATGTGCCTTCCTTTATAAAAAATGCACAACCAATTGAGTAGCTTATTTCTGACAGGGAGACATTAAACAAGTAATCAACTTAATGCTTGGTTTAACTATTTGTGGCTGCAGTTTGATTAAAAGAGACTGTATGCTAATGAAATTTATTCTGAAATTTAAAATTATAATTGGGCTGTAGTATATTTCAAAGCCATTCTAGGCCCAAAGGAGTGTCTCTAGCAAGTTTTATGATTTTCTAATGGGTCTGACCGCGTGTTAAATGAGATGTAAAAATCCAAAAACATTCTAAGTATTTTATTGGCATTTAGAATGCACTGCAGTAACACTTGTGGAATGCTTAAGCTCAAAGGATTGTCCTTAGTAAGTTATATGTTATTCTAATGGGTCGAACAGATGCTGTATAAGATATTGGAAATATTCCAGTGGAAAATAAGGGATCAGGCTACTCGCCACTATCGAAAAAAAATTTCGTTTGGTAATAAAAGCGGATTTTTTTAAATTAATCTGATCTGGCTGGACTAAACTTGGCTATTTTATAACCAATCTTTATGAAATTTGGTTTCTAGATTGATTTTTGATTGAAATATAAATTTTAGATTGAAATGTAGTATTTGTACATTCTACTCGATTAAAATGGATTTTGAGCTGGAGAGAACTCCGGCATAATTATAGCACTCCAATATAATTTGTCCTCAGTTTCTGATCAATAGCTCAAAAACTTCTACTAGTAACCAACACTTTCGGTTGTTTTTCTAATAGCTTAGGTCATACCTGAGACTACATCAACAATTTGAGGAAAGAGAAATGGTGGAAAGACGGAATATTGCTAAATTTCAAGATTTCATGTACCGGAGTTCCTTTACTTCGGAGACCAATCAATTTTTCATTTTGTAACAAAATGGTAATTATATAACAAAAAAATTCTTTCTTGTGATAGTGCTGCCACTTGTGGCGAGTATCGTAATCTCTTAGTTTTCGTTGGCAAATTTCCGCTGTCTTATACAGCATATCTACCACGGTTTTTAGTGAGACTTAAAATGTAATTTTTAATGGGCCTTAAGTACATTCCAAAACCATTCTATGTATCTTCTAGAAACATTGTGGCAATTTCAGTAATATTGGTGGACTGCTTAGAGCAAATAGTGCCCCTTCCCTAGTAAGGTTAATAATTTTTTAATGGATCAGACAGAATGGCCCTTAAGTACATTCCAAAGTATTTTCTAAGCATTTTGAAGTTTTAGTGATACGGACTCATTAGTCCAATATGAGGGTTTTGTACAGGTCTGACAGGGTTTTGAGATATGAAACTTTAAAATGTGATTTTTTAATGGACCTTAAGTGGACTCCAAAGTCATACTAAGTATTTATATGATTTTCTAATTGGTCTGACATGGTGTTCCATTAATTTTCCTGTCTACTAGTATCATTAAAGTGATTATTGAATGCTTAGAAAATACTTAGAGTTTGGAATGTCCATAAGACCCCTTAAAAAATCAAATTTTTAAATCTCAGGGCACGGCCTTGTCAGATCCATTATAAACTCATAAAACTTACTAAAGACACTCATTTTTGTTTAAGCCGTCCACTAATATTACGGAAGTTCATGTTAGATGCTTAGAAAATACTTCGACTTCCTTTAGAATGTGAAAAAGGTCCATTAAAAATTTTTTTTTTTGAATTTTAGGGAACATTGCAATTCTTGCAAAATTTAAATATTTCAAAGAGTTTTACAATATAAGCCTTATGTATGTGAACATAGCCCAAATTCCATCCCCCAAAAATGCGATGGCAATACTAATTGTTGCTATCATGATACTTTTTACTCTCAGCCCAAAAAATCTTCACATTTTTACTCTCAGCTCCAAAAATACTTGCTATCACGATAGTAAAAAACTGTCATGACAGCTTAAAAAACATGTTTGTGAAGTAAGACATATTTTCATATGTGTGTGAAGACAGGCTAAATTTAGTCTCGGACGAATGCGATGTTAACAAAAGTATTGCTATCATGACATTTTCTATACTCAGCCCAAAAATCACCACATTTTTACTCACAGCCCCGAAAATTTTTACTATCACGATAGTTAAAAACTGTCATAACAATCGAAATTTCGGGGTTGAGAGTAAAAATGTTGGATTATTTTTGGGTGGCGCACATCGTTTGATGGATGAATGTTTAAACAACATTTATGATGTTTTTTTTGAATTTCTCTATGCCTAGGAGTTGAGAAATAGTCCATAGGAGTCAGGAACTATTCGTTGGCCCAACTAGCGGTGCACATCGTTTGATAGGTGATTGTTTAAGGAGCAAATTAGATAAATAGTATTAAATAGTATTGCCATACGCACGTTTTTTATTTTCGGTGCTGGAATTTTGGGCTATCTTCACAAAGTTATAAGCCTTTCGGTTCGTGTTTCTTGACTGCGATTCTCTTTCTACACTTACCCTGTTTTTTGTGACTGCTACTCGACCACTCGTCTTCCTACTACAAAATTCTGAAGAAACAATTATCTTGAGAGACAAAAATTCCTATAAACCAAATCCTGTTCAATGAATTTTCAAATAATTACTGGCAAATATTGACATTCAACGGTCGCTTTCGGGCCACTTCTATCCACATAAATTTCGATTCCACTCAATTCGTTTTAGATTTAACTTTAGAATATTAAAATATTTTTAAACTGGGAAATCTGCAAATTTGAAAACATCTGATTTTTGCAGTCCGTCCTCAATATATAGTAAACAATAAGTTTATCCCTCGAGATGATTGACGTCATAAGTCGAAATCCTTATATTTCTCTATTATCCTTTAAAAGAATAGGATTTTGATGAAAATATATGCGAATTTCTTTCTGCCTGTTAAAAAATATGAGGGTTCTTTTTAAATACATCGCCTGTTAGTATGTTAGATAGGAGATAAGAAATAAATGTTATTATATTTTTTTTTCAATTTTTTTATTTATTTTTAGCCTGTTTTTTCGGGAGAGCACAAAAAATGAATTTTTTTGGGTACTTGACCAACAGGGAGCAATTTACAACCAAAATAGGAATTGTATACATCGTTTTTAGGTAATTCACAAAAAAAGGATATGTTGTGTGCGGGAATGAGATTATAACATTATAAACATGGATGGAGAAAAGGACAAGGGACGTGAGATTTTCTAAGGGATACTCGGAATACAAGAAATTTAGGTATGTATTATACATGTCTGATTGTTATTTTATTATTTTTAAGTTGTTAGTTTTTTATGAGTTATGTTGGAAGAATTTAAGAGGGGAGCGCACATATGTATGTATGTATGTACGACACCAGTACGTGTTGTAATGTGGATTGCTGCAGAGCGCCTAATTGTTTTAACTGTCACAAACACAATTAGCTGCAGAACATACCCCAACAGCAAACCGATTATCAATTTTGCCCTTAGTTCATTGTAATTTGGCTTTGTCCAATGTATGTAACGCTAACCACACAACATTATGATAAATTCGGCAAACACTTTGATTACCATAAATTTATCATAAATCAAAAGTTTTCGACACCCGAGTACATGTGACACATTCCCATTTGATGATTATACAAAATATGGACAGTGTACAGAAAATCTCAGAGTCCGTAGCACCCACACCCTCTTCAACAATATGTGAATTCGATCATTTTTCAAATTCGTAATTTGGATGGATCGATTTTTCATGAAAAATTGAAAAATTAAATTAATTTGATGAAACAATTTTCTTGCTACGTTCTTGTGTACATTATACCAATGTGCTTGATGGATTAAAATCCTAAAACGAGTTGAGCATATTAGGTGAAATTGAATTTGATCAGCGCCAGCAACAAAATGAAAAATTATCGTGTACTGTAAGTAGCTTTTTATTATATTCAAAAGCTTTTATGTATATAACGCATATAAGCTTTATGTATTTTTATGATTGTGTGAGCACCCTCTTATACTACACGGTCGGCATATAACGAGAGAAATAGCCGAAATATATAAATCCATAATAATCATAAGAAGAAAATTAAAAAAAGAGAAATCGACGAAGAAAAATCCGCGACACGCATGAAGAATATCAAATTTTCACAATAAATTTTTGCAAAAAAAAAAATGAAACAGATTACGGTTCTTTTTCATCTACCCATTCAATGTTGGGAGCTGTATACAATGTGGGAAATAAATAAATTACTCCGTGTGTAGGTGGATTATCACAAAGATAACACCTTTCACCGTAAAGCACTGTATAAAATAATGGTAAAGCAGCACTCCATTATATCGAGGCTGGTCTCTAAACACAGTGACTGTCCAGAAATAGTTCCTGCAATATTTGGAAAAGGTTTCCCCATTTCCACCCAAACAATCGATTATGATGCCCACAAAAACTAATAAGGCAAAAGGCAGACTCAGGAAAATTATGAAGAGGGAATTTCTCGTTCGCATTTTTAACTTGGACGGTGCTTTTCATGTTCCAGGTTTAAGAGGCAATGATATGGCAGGAGATAAATATTGCTGATACATTACAAAAGCAGAAAATTTTAATTTAACTTTTGATAGTTCCGTACCTTAATTTTCAGTGAAAAAAAAATTCCAGCGAAATAAAATCCCAAAAGTATTCCAAAAATTTTCAAATTGGTCGACTCTGTGTAATGAATTAATCGAAATTTTCAACAGCTGTACGGAATTCCCTTTCTTAACCAATGATGCTGAAATTTTGACGTCGTACTCTAATATGATAAATTTTGAAGGAAGTTCAAATTCGAGGAAAACCCGTTTTACGTTTTTCAGAACTGAAATTCGGCTATGGTGGTGTTTTTTTACGTTTAGTTTTAATTGAGTGCAGGGCGGTATTTTAGACTGTCGTAGTTCCGTGAAATTCTCCTTTGAATCACAGGAAATTCTTTCTAGACATATCTTAAGAAGTTGTCCCCGATGGCATACTAAATTGGAAGGCTTCTCAGATTATAGTGCTTCGAGTAATCGTGGTACGCTTTCTAAAGCTTCAGTTAAACATTTTCGTATACCCTTTTAGCATCCTCGCGTGATCTTCGAAATATGAGTTGCGCTGCGGGGTGCCTATATGTCAGATTCGTGGGCCCCTGACACAATTAACATAATATGCGGTATACCTAGATGACTCAAGGACAGACGTTCGCAATGTACAATAAATAATGCTAGCGTTCTCGTCCCAATACCAATGATTCTCAGTTAGTCAGTCTCCGCCTTTGTGACATATTTTAGCAGAAAATTTCTGATCACGTCGATCACGACGAATAAGTGCTTAATTCTTGATTTGGATCGAGGATATAGTCACGCGCCTTCGGCACTCTCGAGACACGGCAATGCGCTTTATTCGGTTTGCACTTTTCCGTTCCGTAGCCGTTCTGTTTCATCTATTTGTTGTGTCAATACTGCCCCACCGAAATGTTTGATGCGTCAGTCTGGATTGCAATCTGCTTCAATAACGTAAAAGCCTCAAGTATCTCTTAAAACCTTTTGCTTTTGGTTATCAGATTCGTAATTGCCGCTGTTACCGACGTAATAAACCCCCGATACCAACTCGCCATGCCAATTAGCCGTCTCGCGTCTTTGATTGTCTTCGGAACGTATGCTATTTTGTCGGGATAGATACGGAACCCATGTTCATTGATGATTATTGTGAGATTAGCCTTCCGCAATCATCGAGTTAATTCTTTCGATAACAACAAATACTCCACGAAGATTTAAGCCGCCACAATTATATCGTCTAGATACACAAATACCTTAGCTTCCTTGCTTAGTCTCTTTCCTTAGTTTTATTTGCCAAAATGCTTCACTTAGATCAAGTTTTGACAAATAGTGACCGACAATTGCCCCAGAATCCTACTAATGTAAGGCAGTGGATGACTATCCTTGATTGTTAACTCATTATTCTTCTGGCATCCAAAAAAATCTAATTCTCCCCGTTGGTTTTCGGATGTGTTCACTGCGTGGGACCACCACCACTCCCAACTTTAGCATCCGATCTAGTTCTTCATTCATTTTCTTAGAAACATATGTTAAGATTGGCCTGGCTCTTGTTTTGACTAGTTTTACGACTCTAGTTTCAATGTGGTGTTCTAATGGTGTACCTTAACACGTATGGGCGTGTAACCAAAAACAATCCTGTCACGGCATCCAATCTTTAAATTTGCAGTACACTGAGTTATGAACTTTGGAGTCTTGTCATATCTTTTCCACCTCCATGGATTCGATCTTTCCAGTTGTATTTAATCGCTCTGCCTTTGACCAGATTCCAAACGAATTGACGGCACCACCACCGAACAGATTACCTTGCATCTGCCTTATACCACGTAAGGAATATCCAAAGCGTGACTCACCTAATATAAAGTTTTATCTGCCGTTTTAATGCGCGTATGGATGAGCACTATGTTCAAGCCGAAATTATCGAGTCTCTGGAGTATATCAAATTCGCCTAAAATAGTACATGTTCAGCAATCCATTGATTATAAAGCCTAAAACCTCCAGGTCGATTGCTGGTCTTTTATCACGTTCGGTATTTATTACACTCTCCACGTCTAATGCAATAGCATTCCGGCTGTTCCACTGTGTGTCTATGTCTTTCACGTCATGTTTTCCACCATTGCTTCCTCCCACTTGTAGATGCTATGAATCCATTTGATTGCGCGTTCTCGACAGTTCCAACATTTTAAATTTCGCGGTCGCGAAAATTGGGTCTCCCCTCGTATCACATGTTCCATTTCGCCAATCCTATGTGGCTGCAATCGTAGTTTTCTTGAAGCTTCCTCGCGCTTACCATTTTGCGCACTTGTTAATTTTAACTCTTCCATATTCGACTGCCTTTACATCTACCACTGACAATTGCATACGATGTTGTGAATGTATGTCGCACATTAGAACATAAACTTCATCCAGTGGATGTTATCCAGTAGATCTCTTATGATGTAATCATAATTATGTGACAGGAACCTCAATTTTAGACCACCTCTTTCGCTCCTAGTCATCAACCGTCCAGCGGACGGGCTAACCTCAGCCATCGGAACCTGGTTCGCTTTAGCGTATAGTTCCACCGCCCAAAAGAACTCTACTTGGCTCACCTTGCTGTCGCCACTAAACCTTATGGGTCACTTTTCGATAGCAACTCTGCGATGCTCATGTCTATAGCTAACTTTTTTCTGGCCTGTACGCTCTGTCCTCGTGAAAATGATTTCTTCCCTTTTCTATCCATTAAATTTGCTCTGTATTTGATTACGCGAATGCCGATCACGGCTCTATAAACAATTTCCTTGCTAAAGTTGATTGGCCAGTTGTTCTATCAAACATGGATATAAATGGTGCAGTAGACACCTTTAACGAGTAGTTAAATATTGATACATAAAAGTTTGTCTCTAAAAAGGTAATAAAAAGCCCTCACGCCCGCCATTTCTAATGGTTCACTTAAGAGCTCAAGAAACTGGAGGCGCTGCTTAATAAAGCTCACAGGAGATATAGGCGTACTGGTCTAGCTTTCGATTTTACTCAGTTTCAGTTTCAGCGCATGCAGTTCTGCTGTCTGAGCCGACTCCTGTTCAATAATTACATGATTGACGTAGAGGACGATTTACGCTGTAACCTGAAGAAATTTTGGAGATTTGTGAAACTGAAGACCCATAATAACGGCTTACCGGCGTTTATGGAATTCAGTGGTCAAAAACCAATAATTCATTAACAATCAGCAATTTCTTTGCCGATTACTTCTGTAGCGTTTTTGTGAAGGATGTCTCACAAACTCCAATGATACCTATCTCTAATAAACAAAAAATTGTTTTTTCTGGGCTTGATGTGTTGCAGGTATTGATGGATATGGACGCGTCAAAGGGTCCGGGTTGATTATGTTGGTTTTGCCGCCCCTTTATACCAATTGTTTAACATGAGTCTCAGACACGACGTTTTCCCTGATGTTTGGAAAATATCAATTGTAATTCCAATCTATAAAACTGGATCCCACATTGATGTGACTAATTATCGTGGCATTGCTATTCTGTCCTGCATTCCAAAACTGTTCGAGTCAAGCTGTGTATTAGCAGACATAACCATGGATTCTTTCCGGGCCGCTCAACAGTCACTAATTTGGCAATTTTTTAGAATAAGCTAATCAATTCCATTGATTCAAAAATTCAGGTCGATGTGGTTTATTCTGACTTCGCTATAAAGCTTTCGATAAACTCAATCTTCGGTTATTGTTAAAAAAGCTTAGCAATCTTAATTGTGACATTATTCCTTTAGGTTGGCTAATGTCCTACTTGGTTGGTTGATATTAATTATCACGTACTCTGAGTATTTCATCCATTCGTCCGGTGTGCCTCAAGGTAGCCACTTGGGCCCACTGTTTTTTTTCATTATCTATTAACGACGTTGTGGACTGTTTCACATTCTCTGGTTGTATTTTATTTGCAGACGACATGACATATTTGCTAACATGCGAATTAGACCGTGTTGTATTCCAATGGGACTTGAACATGTTTTGCGATTGGTGTGTTACAAATCATATGTTTTTGAATGTGGATAAATGCCAAGTAATCACATATTGTAGATCCAAGTCTCCAATAGTCTTTGCTTACTCTTTAAACGACTGTATTTTGACTAGTGTTTTATGGTCCCCGTTCTATGACTGTCACTCTAACAGAATTGAGAGTATACAAAAGCTGTTTCTGTTATTTATTCTCAAAAACTCTCTCGCCTTACCTTGACCGTTGTCGTTTTCTGGGCCTTCAGTCACTGGCTTCTAGGCGTGCATGTGTCATTGCTATCTTTGTACGTGATATTATTTCTGGTAAAGTTGATTGTGCTGACTTCGTACTCCAACTGCCGACAGTAACTACGTTGATTTCAACATTTAATTTCACAATCGCTGCTCTGGAATTTTGACTTGGTGCCACCATTCTTTGTTCCTGCGCTCATCTTAATAAATAAATTAATGCAATTAGAAATTGTAATTTATAGTTATTAATTGTTGTTAATGGTTTGAGTTTAGCGCCATTTTTTGTTTTCATTTTGTTAGAACTTTAATTCTTAATTTATATATTTCGGTAAATAACCTAAAATCTTTTATTTAGTTTGGAAAACGTTGGATCATTGAGTAGATTTGCTATCGTCATTGATCCACGGCCTTTTTCCTTGCCCCTACTCAATGTTCTTGAACCGTTTTCCTCTGTCACTTCATCACTTTTTCCCCGTTTGAAATTCCGCCATCTTCATTAACTAACTACACTGCCTATCCGATAGCGAACCATAATTACGTGCAGATCGTTAAGTGTGGCTATATTCTTACTTTCGACTTGTGTTTTCGCTATTCTCCATTTGTAGCGTTGTATCTAGTTTGAAGTACTCGCCATATACAAAAATGGTAAAGTGATTAGTGATTAATCAACGAATTTACCTTGCTTAACAATGAATTGACGCCAAATTTTGCAGAGTGATCAAAAGCGGTATGGATGAGATGGGGTGATGGGGGAGATTGAATCTCTCGGGTCAAATAAAATTCGACATATACATATATACAAACCCACATGAAATCAACATTTTGTTCTGGTTTCATTTTGACGACAAGCAAACGTCATCAAGCAACCGTCACAGAACCCAAATTTCTGTGAAGCTAACTTGGTAACTGCAATAATGTGTTCGTTTACCAAAGTAATGCTATATGGCCGTAGCGGACTGAAATGCACCAATTTAAGGTTTATGCCCAGTAATATATGCTTGGATAACACACGCTACATATAGACGCTTTGGAAGAATTGACTAAATCGCTTACTAAACTACTATAAACTATTTTCCCGTTCACTAACGAATGAGTTTTGATGACAGGGATGGCCAACTGAAATAATAGACAAGTTTGAATACTTTCTAATACTTGTGGCCTGATATAGAGGGGTGGTTTTGATTGATGCTGAAATTTTTTGAACTATTTAATCGCTTACTAAACTGCTATAAACTGTTTGCCCGTTCACTAACAAATGTTTGATGAGAGAGATGGCCAACCGAACTAATAGACAAGTTTGACCACTTTCACATACTTGTGGGTTGATATAGAGGGGTGGTTTTGATTGTTGCTCAAATTTTTTAGACTTGAACTATTTAATCGCTTACTAAACTACCATAAACTATTTGCCCGTTCACAAACGAATGAGTTTTGATGGGAGGGATGGCCAACCGAACTAATAGACAAGTTTGACCACTTTCACTACTTGTGGGTTGATATAGAGGGGTGGTTTCGATTTTTGCTCAAATTTTTTAGACTTGAACTATTTAATCGCTTACTAAACTGCTATAAACTGTTTGCCCGTTCACTAACAAATGTTTGATGAGAGAGATGGCCAACCGAACTAATAGACAAGTTTGAGTACTTTTTCATACTTGTGGGCTGATATAGACGGGTGGTTTTGATTGATGCTCAAATTTTTTAGACTTGAACTATTTAATCGCTTACTAAACTGCTATAAACTATTTGCCCGTTCACAAACGAATGAGTTTTGATGGGAGGGATGGCCAGCCGAACTAATAGACAAGTTTGACCACTTTCACATACTTGTGGGTTGATATAGAGGGGTGGTTTCGATTTTTGCTCAAATTTTTTAGACTTGAACTATTTAATCGCTTACTAAACTGCTATAAACTGTTTGCCCGTTCACTAACAAATGTTTGATGAGAGAGATGGCCAACCGAACTAATAGACAAGTTTGAGTACTTTTTCATACTTGTGGGCTGATATAGACGGGTGGTTTTGATTGATGCTCAAATTTTTTAGACTTGAACTATTTAATCGCTTACTAAACTGCTATAAACTATTTGCCCGTTCACAAACGAATGAGTTTTGATGGGAGGGATGGCCAGCCGAACTAATAGACAAATTTGAGTACTTTTTCATACTTGTGGGCTGATATAGAGGGGTGGTTTTGATTGATGCTCAAGTTTTTTAGACTTGAACTATTTAATCGCTTACTAAACTGCTATAAACTGTTTGCCCGTTCACTAACAAATGTTTGATGGGAGAGATGGCCAACCGAACTAATAGACAAGTTTGAGTACTTTTTCATACTTGTGGGCTGATATAGACGGGTGGTTTTGATTGATGCTCAAATTTTTTAGACTTGAACTATTTAATCGCTTACTAAACTGCTATAAACTATTTGCCCGTTCACAAACGAATGAGTTTTGATGGGAGGGATGGCCAGCCGAACTAATAGACAAATTTGAGTACTTTTTCATACTTGTGGGGTGATATAGAGGGGTGGTTTTGATTGATGCTCAAGTTTTTTAGACTTGAACTATTTAATCGCTTACTAAACTACTATAAACTATTTTCTCGTTCACAAACGAAGGAGTTTTGATGAGAGGGATGGCCAACTGAACTAATAGACAAGTTTGACCACTTTCTCATACTTTTGGCCTGATATAAAGGGGTGGTTTTGATTGATGCTCAAATGTTTTAGACTTGATCTATTTAATCGCTTACTCAACTGCTATAAACTATTTTCCCGTTCACTAACGACTGTTTCATGAGAGGAATGGCCAACTGAACTAATAGACAAGTTTGAGTACTCTCTCATACTTGTGTCCCCTGATATAGAGGAGTGGATTTGATTGATGTCCAAATTTTTTAGTCTTGAACTATTTAATCTCTTACTAAACTACCATAAAGTAGTTTCCCGTTCACAAACGAATGAGTTTTTATGAGAGGGACAGCCAACTGAACTAATAGAGAAGTTTGAGTACTTTATCATTCTTGTGGCCTGATATAGAGGGGTGGTTTTGATTGATGCTCAAATATTTTAGACTTGAACTATTTAATCGCTTACTCAGCTGCTATAAACTATTTGCCCGTTCACAAACGAATGAGTTTTAATGAGAGAGATGGCCAACTGAACTAATATACAAGTTCGAGTACTTTTTCATATTTGTGGGCTGATATAGAGGGGTGGTTTTGATTGTTGCTCAAATTTATTAGACTTGAACTATTTAATCGCTGAACGATTTAAAACTTAACAATTTAATTGAACCATTTAATTTAAAGCCCCCTTCTATATCAGGCCACAAGAATGAGAAAGTACTCAAACTTGTATATTAGTTCGGTTGGCCATCCCTCACCGCAAAACTCATTCGTTAGTGAACGGGCAAATAGTTTATAGCAGTTTAGTAAGCGATTAAATAGTTCAAGCCTAAAATATTTGAGCATCAATCAAAACCACCCCTCTATATCAGGCCACAAGTATGAGAAAGGTTCAATCTTATCTATTAGTTTAGTTGGCCATTCCTCTCATCAAAACTCATTCGTTAGTGAACGGGCAAATATGTGTTTGAGTTTTAACTGACATTTTCATTTGTAACAATACCGAAAATCTGATTAAGCCAACAATTTTACCCTGGTCGAGTTCTCTGATAGACTATTTTCTCTATGGTTCAGTATCAGCATCCTGCGAAGAGACTTGAGCATTTTCGAATTTCACGAATTCCAATTCTAAAACATGTGGGTGTGCTCTTTAGATGAAACAAGAGCCACATATGGATAAGAATCATGTAATTTAATACTGCACCAAATTAGAGGCGCACCTTTCGTTCTAAGGAAATATTAAATTTATTCACAAATCCAAAAAAAATATATTTTATTTTGCCAAATTTTCCTCACCCATACTCCACATCATTTCGCTGTCAGCCTAAATGATGATTATGCTGCATACGAGTATATTCACATAGGGTAAAACTTTGTATATTTAAGGTTGATTTCCTTATACATATTTTACCTAAATGAAAATTCGTTTTTCCGTTCATATAATGTATTTTTGGAAAATGGAAAAATGATGTTTATTGGAATGACAACAAACCAAATCGAACAAAAAATAACTTGATATAATATTTTACCTTTATACAGTCATAGGTATGTGATTGTCACCATGACTACCCGTACAAACACACGTGTGGCATATATGCAGATTATAGGTGTTCCCTCTGTGACAAAGTAAAATACAGTGATAATCCTTCAACATTATCCCTCTATATATAAACAACATCCTGTGTGGAATTGTCTGTCTCAATGTATAAGCATTCGACATTCAAAAGACTTTGTTAATCCAATCAGAATAGATAAAAAAAAGGAAAATCCTTTTTGAATTTAAAGTTTTATTTTATTTTATTTTAAATTCAATCAATTTTGTATCCTTGTCAAGGGTGATTTTCTATACATGTTTTATCTCATCCCACATAATTGTTACTGTTGTTACATTTACAATACACAGGATCTGTGTATAAACAGCGAGGAAAATTCACCCCAAAATTTTCATTTCTGATTTCCAGAATCTTTCGTCTTCTACATATCCTGATTTTATTTTTTAAGATGGAAAATATATGTATATGTGAATGTTGTCATGTTTATTTTTTTATCCTTATAAATAAAGGACACATATTATATAGGAAAAACTTTTTTTTGTGTGTTCGTTATATTTATTCCTGTTGTTGTTCGTGTACACAGGGAAACGAGGAAGAAAAAGATTGACAGAATCAAAATGAATAAAAATAAGAATAGAATTCAACAAAAAAGGATATATGAGAAGATTTTTTTTTATAAGGATGTGAGATGGAAGTTTTACGTTTTATGTATATACTTGAGACGACGTTTACTATATATAAGACGAAAATAGGAAAATTTATTTAAGGGATGCATTAGATGATGGATTACCTATGTTTTATATTGAAGGGTGGATCGAAAGAAAATTGTAACAATTCCTTTTTATAGCGTTTCAAATATTTATATGCGATGAATTTTAAGGATTTACACGCACACACACACAGTTTATTTGTTGCAATTTAAAATAGTGCCCGGGGCCATGAGGTCAGGATCATTATAGATACGCATTACACAAATAATTTATAGGGATAAAAGTTGGTAATCTACTGCGTAGTGCGTATACGTATCGAATGTAGAAAGTGGCAATTTTAAATCAAATTTCGTAATTCTTGACCTTATTATGTCACACAAAAATACACAACAACCGGAATGAGAAAACTTCAATCAAAAAGCATTTTGTGTATCTCGATGTCTTCTGTGTGGCAACAAAGGGAAATGATAAAGAAAATATCGCACAGAATCAAAATAAATAAACAAACAAGACACACTTTTGAACATCACATCCAGAATTTCTCATGAGATTTAAAAACAACAAATAAACAGGACGAACATAAAAAATCAAATTGGAAACAATTTTTCATGTGTTTTCTTGCCGCGAAACTAAACAAACATTTCCATCCACTTGAACACGACAATTTTATAACAACAAAAAATATTCGAATAATTTGTATCAAAACGCTGCATTGTGTAATGGTTGAAGTAGTTTGAAGGTTCTGGTGAATTTTATGGTCTCATTTATCTGAACCTGTAACGACTTAACTTGGCATGAGCGGGTTTCGAGCAAGCTCAACTCCATTTGTACTTCACAAATGTTTGTGAAATGTTCAGAGCTTTGTAGTGGTCGCATTTAACCGTTTATGACTCGATGATGGGGTATAGGCTTTGCGGAAGTAGAATACTACCATTCCTCTTCTTCAAGAAGTTAATTAGTATAACCCCTGATTTTAATACAGGGAACACACGGAATGAGATAGTCTCAAAATGCCGGGAAAATAAATTTAAAACTAACAAAACTCAGACGAAGAAGTATGATGGATCAAATATTAGACACAGCACAAGATCAAATATCACGAACGCATATCATTAGCATGATAAATTCCGAGTGGTTTGTTTTCTAGGTCGCGGAGCTCAAAGGCTACGTTTCCAATACGTATATATACATATTACAGCCTTTTCGAAATTTGGGCAGAGTTTCACTGATATTATTGGCTGCATTACTTCGAATCAAACTTAAAAATTCCATATTTGTCAGTAAGAAATTTCTATCGTCCAAGGGGGTAAACTTCCTGAGAATATCGTATTGTGAACCAGTGCTGATGTAGTTTTAGCAAAATGTAAGGAAAATGGTGAATGATTAGTGCTCTCGCACTCCACATTGCACAAAGTTGAACCAATAGAATAAAGATGTTGGTCCCAATGTTGATGATTGTCTGTTTGCTCCCGCAACAGACATCAAAGTCGGAGGAATTTAAAAACACATATTTTAATGCTTAAGCCGCTATGACTGGTGAACTAAAAGAACGACAACTATTCGAAAATCCAATCACTGGCGATTCAACACCACTTTAAGCAATATGTATAGTCAACAAAGACTTACTTCGAAAACAAATTAACGAGTACCTAAAATGACGTGAATCTGCCGAGGATTAATATACCGGCATTTGGCGGAAATTATAAACAGTGGCCCTCGTTTAAGGATATGTTTGATATTCTTTGCACAATAACGAGTTCATATCACGCGTGCATAAATTCCAATGCAAATTACGATGAAGCATGGGATAAGTTAAAGCTGTGTTACAAGAAAAAACGAACCATAGTCCATACAGCAATACAATCATTTTTAGATCAGCCATCCATCTATGAAGCTTCAGCCACATCATTGAAGAACCTCACCGAAATCTCTGATGAATTACAATGAGAACCGAAAGCTTTAGGATCTGATTGCGAATCCCGTGATCATTGAATTCTACATTTACACAGTGGGTGTTACATTCGGTTGACATAGACATGCCGAATGTGGAAAATATCGTCAGGTTTAACTAAAAAATCACACGTAGTAACCACCAAAGTCGAGTGCTTGTTTTGTAATAAGCCAAACCCAATTTACAAATGTTTTAAATTTCTAAGATATAACAGAGACCTTCGAAAATCATTTATCTATAATGTACTAAATGCTTAAAGGTGGGACATTCTTCGAATAATTTTACATCATCAAATACATCTTATAAAAGCAAAGAGAAACACCACACGATCTTACAGGATGTCACTAACAATGCAGAACAATTACAACAAATACTACGAGTAACAACTCTGACTCAACAAACTTCGCTTAACTAGTCGAGGTTCATAATTTTACCATTTCAAAGGCAGTAATGCGAGACAACAAGCAACCAATATTGCCCACTGTAGTTATGGTATAGGTTACGACCACGAACATGCACGGAAATATTCATAATATTCGGGCGTTATTAGATTCTTGTTCTGAATGGACATATATAACGGATTCGCTCACAATGAAATTGGGACTGAAGCGTAAGCAGGCGCATATCTCAGTTACTGGTCTAGTTTTAGTAGCGCAGGCATTACCAAAGGACAGATCAGCATTAAATTATCTTCTATACACGATGCAAGCCACTTTGTCATAGTAGATGCGCTAATATTGGATAAGCTACTAATTATTTCCATCCTCATATTATCTCAACAATACTGAAGGATAGTAGTTTCGTCAACTTGGAATTTTACCTCGCTGATGTCAAGTTTCACGAGCAATCCAAATTGACTTGATACTAAGAGTCGACGATTTTTACGATATAGTACACGAAAGGCGTATCTGCTGGAATCCAATTTATATCTGCTAGACAGTTTATTTGGTTGGGTAGTTGCTGATCATTCCAATCAGAAAATACAATACAATTCAGTGGGAAGTGGAGGGGTACCCCTTAACATTCCTATCACAGATGAAAGGTGTGAACAACAACTCCAGTTCTCATCAATTTGCTGACGGTAGCTACATAATAGAGCTGCCTCTAAAAGTTAATGTTGCGCAGTTAGGCAGTAGTTTAAAGGCAGCAACAGCACGATTGATTGCAATGAACAACTCAAATAACTATACAATCAGTTGATGCGGGAATATGAGGCACTAGATCACATGACTCGCATTCCAAACCACAAAGTTTTATCATATATAAATGACGTACTATTGACAGGGCCGACAATGCAAACATAAAATTGCACTTGTCGCTGACATTGAAAAAATGTATCGGCAGATTATCGTTGATCCAAACCAACCACATTGACAACGGACGGCAGTGAATTATCCCCAAAAATATGATAAGAAACTATTTGTATGTAGATGGCTTGTTATCAGGTTGTGACACCGCAATGATGTGTTGTGATAGATGCAATTACGTCCAATCAAAATTTATCAAAAGCCTTTTCGCACGCTTTCTTTTCATTACGACAGTGGAGCTCAGACCGTCATGAGCTATTAAGGAACATACCAGCCAAGAACCAAGGAAGAGATTCCATATCATTTGATGATCCTAACAAATATGACGCTTTTACCTTTAGTGTACCAGACAAGTAGTTCTGGTTCCGAACCATCAACAAGTGCAAAATTTTTGAACCACTTGGGTGGATGTCTTCAGCCACGATTATATTCAAAATTTTATCGCAGTCACTTTAGGTAACCAAAATAGGATGGGATGAGTTAGTCCCAAATAAAATTAGTCAAACTTGGTCTACAGCAAGAAACGAGCTAAAATGTCTTTCAGGTATACACATTCCTCGATTTCTTCAAATTCGGCCCACGTACAGTGCCCATCTATAGTTTTAGTGATGCGTCTGAAAAGGCATATTCAGCGGTAATGTATATGCGCGATCAACCGCTAACACCGGTGACAGCTCCTTACATTTAATTGCTGCTAAAACGAAGGTTTTACCGTTAAAGTAATTATCATTTCCGCGTCTAGAGCTATGTGGCGCGCAGTAAACTAACAACACTTTTAACTAAAATTGCAAATATTTTTGAAGCATTTACAAATTCAGTCTATGCCTGGAAGGACTCCAAAGTGGTTTTAGCATGGCTCTCGAATATCCCGAGAAAAGGATATGGTTTATTTGGTTATTGGTCGGCTGATTTAAACGGTTTACTCTTGTCTTGTAACTAACTAGTAAATGGACTCAAACTTTCACAAAGTGGAATTCACCATTTACTTTACAAATTGTGTCTTTTAACATTATTAGCTTTGCACGAAATGCAAATTTAGAATCGGGGTGTTTACAGAGAATAATGTTTCCGCTTCTGCGTTAGGGGTTGTAACTGACTAATGAATGCGATTGTCACTGTCTGATCACTGTCTGTGCAAGTTTCACTTAATTTCAGTTCACGTACATCATTGTACCTAAGGTTTTTTGATTGAATCCGCTTGTTAGAAATGATCTCAGACTGACGCGCGTTTTAGTTCCATTAAAGTGCGGGTTATCATTTCCAGCGTTTGTGCAAACTTTGCCATTTGCGAGGTAATACCGCCAAGTCTGCCGGCCACCGCTATCAGATTCAAATTAGAGCAATTATCACAGTACCAGCGCAGACATTTTTGTGATGCTACAGCCATTTTGCGTGGTACATAACCGAGCAAATCGCACTGTAGCTAACTATTACATCACCGTAAACGCAGATACAGGATGGGCCATCTGGTGGTCCTTTATTCAATCGATGAATTTTAGTACTTAATGTTATCTGTTCTAAAAAGTTCTTTGACAAGGAGTACGCATTTTGATTGTCCAAATTTATTATGAAAATAATCGTTTAAAAACAACAACATTTCGTAAATTACGCGAGAGTTTTGTCGACATGGACGTCCTACTGAGCGTACAATTGGCAAAATTATTGATTGTTTTGAAGAAACTGGTTCAATGGAAGGTCGTAGACCGTATCAACATGTTCATCCAGTTCGTACTCCTGATGCAGTGGCATAGTTAACTAAATATTTCACGAATCACATTACGATGCATCTCCAGTTCATCCTCTAAGAGTCACTGTTTGGTGTGGTTTATGGACAGGAGGCGTCATTGGGTCGTTTTTCTTTGAAAACTTGAAAACGTTTTATCGTATCGTTTATCGCAACATGTTAACTGGTTTTTGTAGCCGAAATTGAATGAATTGCATATCAACGACCTTTGGTTTTAACAAGACGGAGCGACATGCCACGCCACTCGTGTAACAATCCATTTATTGTCAACAAAATTTGCTTGTCACAAACAATTCAATAACTTAAAAACAACATTCTAGCTGAAATTGAGGTCGTTGATCCACTTTTATTGGACTTTTATTTTCATCGAAAATTTGTTCGGATGCAGGTCTGCAGTTGAAGCCGTGGTGGGTATATGAACGATATTGTTTTTCATACATAAATGGCATAGAACCACCTTTCCATATCAATAAAAAAAATTGCGTTTTCATTCCACAATGTGTGTTTTTTTACAAATGAAAGAAGGACTAACAGATGGCCCACCCTGTATTATTACACTTTGCGCAAGAGTTCATGATCGTCACTTATTTAGGCCACTAGCACTATGTTTAAAATGTATGTCACTATTCACACATGAGTTTATGTTTGAAGCACACTCCGCATCACTTGAATAGGGCCAACATATTTTTTTTAATTTTTCCAGTTTATTATTTTCCTTTTCTCTTGAGTTATTCTCTTTTGTGTGTTGTTGGTAAGAGAAATCAATAACAAAAACAATTAATGAGATTCCTTAATCTCTGAGAGTACAATCGTTGTTTTTTGAAAGTAAATTTTTTTTTTGTATATTTTTAGTTGTTCACTTGAATAGGGCCAGTTGATTGTTTGAGCTCTCTGATAATTTGTTTTTCTTTGATCAATTTTTTTTACTGTGACAGTGAAATTAATTAGAGGTTGTTTCAAATTTAAAATTAGCTTTGACTTTATGTGAGGTTTAGTAAGCTAGAATTGAGGCTTACAAAGAATCAAATCTCACGATTGCAAAAACATGAAAGAATAACAGAACCTGCATCACAGCAAGCCAATTGTGCTATCATTCGAAAATTCACGAATTCCGCATACTCTAGGATGAAAATCAAAGCAAGAACCGGTATAACGGCAAGTGTAAATACTGTTAGACATATTATTAAGTTGCTAAGCATTTTAAATTTAAAAAACTGCAAAAAACCGCCACTGAATGCTTTGCGGAAAGAAAATCGGTTGGAATTTTGTAGAGACGAAGTGGAATAATGAATGGCATACTGTGGTGTTCAGCGATAAAAAAATGTTTATTTAGGCGGGCCAGATGGCTACAATTATTATTTTTATGATTTAAGAAAGGATGAAAGGTTTATGAATCGGCATCATAACAGAGAAGGCGGTATTATGATATGAGGCGCTATTTCGCAGTACGGAAATATTGATTAAGTTTTCCCAATAGGCAGGATGTCCAACTTTGGTTACCTAGATAAATTACATCGAATTAGCTACCTAAACCAACAATATTAATTTAAGATAAATGTTATTTACTATGTAGTTATTTCTTACCAGTTTGTTTACTACCACAATTGAATGGATGAATTGGCAATTCATTTGTCATATGGAGAGCCCTCCGCAGTAAATGTACAACATTTTATGTAACTAATATTGTAAATTAAAAAATAAGTTTCTTCTCACTGTAACCACCAAGCTGTCAACTGATAAAATTAGAATTTTATCTTTTTATTTTTTTTATTAAACATTGATTGCACAATCTTGCCAATTTTGTACACAGGATCACTGGAATATCCTGCAAAGCAATTCTGGAAAATAATTTTCCAAGATTTTCTGAAATTTTTGAACCATTACTACAATGGACATTTCTACACTAGAATGCTCCGATTCATAATGCGCCTCGTGAAAACTAGGTTGAAAACCAAAATATTGTAAGTTTACCGTGAATGGGGATCTTTCACTAGATTCACTTTAGATTTGAACATAACAGAAAACGTTTGGGCGAGGCGATAAAATAAACCTGGTGTGAAATTTCCCTAAATTTCTTGAAATCACTGTACGACTCGATTCCTAATCGAGTTTACGAAGTGATTTTAAAAAACTACCAACTACAAAAAATTTAATTTTAGTTTTTTGTTTTGTATTAAAATAAATGAAGAAATTGTATTTAAGTTTTCTTGATTAGATTATCGCTTTGTTTTGTTCATTATTTTGT
Organism: Nephrotoma guestfalica; assembly: GCA_963691935.1. Lineage (NCBI taxonomy): Eukaryota > Metazoa > Arthropoda > Insecta > Diptera > Tipulidae > Nephrotoma > Nephrotoma guestfalica. Next base: position 52,152,035 of record OY829913.1, on the reverse strand, counting down.
CTTTTTTGAGTTGGCCCTATTTAAATGAACAACTAAAACACTCAAACTTTATAACAGAATTTATTAAAATTCGAAAAATAACAATTTTACTCTCAGAGCTGACCTAATCTCATTAATGGTTTTTCACTAAAGAGAATAACTTAAGAGAAAAGGAAAATAATAAATTGGAAAAATGAAAAAAATTATGTTGGCCCTATTCAAGTGATGCGGAGTGTATGAAGCGTATTTAGAATAAAATATAACTTTACATGCAAGCAACGGAGCCCCTCCAGAACTTCGATTTATTTTAAAATGGCTATTGGTATGCATGCTCCTGAGCACCTTCTAATAGAAAAGCATCTCAAAATTAATGGCATTACTGAATGGTACATGTTGAAATATTTGCAAGATGAACCATTCAGAACTCCGATTCCGCAAAAAATGATTATTGACGTAGGCGCTTCTGAGTACTCTCTAATGTAAAAGTATCAGAAAGGTACCGGCAGTACTCGAATAATTTCGATACGGGATTAAAACCAATATTGGTTTGTAAAAATGGTTTTGGGACTCACCAGATCTTTAATTCTCCTAAAGTTAAATATCGAGAATGTAATCAAGCTTAATCGGAGCTTAATTTTTCTTATTTATCAAATCATTTTATTCATTATTTTTGGGCTGACAGTAAAAATATGGCGGATTTTTCTTCGAATCACCTATTTTTTTGGGTTGACTGTAGTCAATAACTTTTTATGGAATATTTTTTGGCTGCTACTTAATTATAGTTTGTATGTTTTGGTGTTGCCAAGTGAGTAACATTGCAACAAAAGACCTGGTGTAACTATACGGGTGTAAATACGTATTTATCACGGTGTATCTCTTAAGTGATTATGATTTGACAGGAGGTGATATGTTAAAACTTAAAAGTGATAAGTAAGTATGATAGATAACTTTAATTCGCTTTAATTTGTGGGTCGTAGTATGATGATTGATTAATAATTTCGGTACACATTCCAATTTCTGAAATATACTGCTTATCGGAATATTTTAAGCGAAACTTTGAAGCTTACTTATCACAAAATGTTTGTGATGATTTCGGAACGAATTTTAAACCATGTCGTAAATTATATTTAAAAGCATTCAAAACGATACGAGAAAATCGATTTTAAAAGAGAATCTTACATGTCCCCCATCCTTCTCATCATTTATTTACCACCTTGCCAATCTACTTTTTTCACAAAATAATTTCCATCACATCATCCATCATAACTATGTATACTCTCCTTCGTACATTCGTATGTAGTAGGAAAATTCAATAAAATTTTCATTTTACATTCGATCCTTTTTTTATTTTTTAAATTTTAACGCATGCGTTCGTCCTTTTTTGTACTTTTGAAATTTATTGTTTTGTCCTCGCACGCGATGAATTATATACGTTTTACCACCGCGCGCCTTTCGGTTGGATATGCAAAGTAGACGAATATCTGGCGCGAATCATCGTTGCTTTTTTTTTTAAAAAAAAGGGTGCAAGGATATTATTTAAATTAGGGGTGCCCTCCTATTGGTATATCCAATTTTAAAATGAAAAATTTAAATTTTCCAGTCTTTATGTTCAAATGTGTATGTACATTCTAAGGATAAGGGCGTGGCAGAGTCGTATACATCACATATACATACTCATATCATCATGTACATAAAAAGGACATAAAGATTTAAATTTTATTTGAAAAATTGAATTTTTTTGAATTTTGTATATTTTCAATTCCGCGCAGGACACGAAACCGAGAATTTTATAGTCAATTTTTATGTATGTTAGTTGAATACAATAACAATAAAATACGGCAACAAAAAATAAAAAGGATATTTATTTTTGTTTTTTAGAAAAGAAGCCCTCCCCCCCCGCCGCCCTCCTCCCTAAACCTAAAAAGTGCCCATAACAATAGGAAAATGGAAAATATATGTATATAAAAATGATAATAGGGTGGTTAAGCTTGTGACACATTTATATCGGAGCACACACAAAAAATAAATTTCCATTCCGACTCACCTCCTTGCGCCTCATAATTTTACTCGACGATGTATATTTTGACACAAGCACAGAGAAAACCCGAAAATGAAAAATGGACGACACATACGAATTTTTTTTTTATACATTTTTCGGTTGATAGTAGCGGCAATATAAAAAAATAACGGTACTATAGGATCTGAAGATACAGCACACACAAATAAAAATACAAACTCAAGTTGAATGATGTTCCATATAACAAAAGATGTGGAAATATGGAAAAATCCAAATTGGCCATTTTTCATTTCGTTGTTTTTTTTTTGGGTGAAAAATGATAATCGGAAACTTTTTTATGTGATGCAGACGAATCATCACATACCTACCTATATCGGTATGTCGCCTCGCATATAAATTTTCTCGCGATCACATCTACAAAATACCGTTTCAATTCCACGAATCTTGAAGAATTTTGTACGATGGAATGCAAACTGAAGAGATAAGATAACGCAACAACAACAACAACACAATCTGGTCTATCAATAGATTTTGCATTCTACTGATTTGTTACAATGTTTATATACACGCAGCTTCTTTTTTACTTGCCGGCATTTTCTTGTTGTTGTCACAAGAATTTTGCGAATAGAATCGCGAAGAACGCGTGTTCTGAATATTGAATGAAGATGCAATTCAAAACATTTATAACAGGCATGCATTTGTATATATATGATCGATGATTAACCAGTTATTTGAGATGAGAAAATTTATTGATGTAAATTTTCCAATATTTCCATACCTCCTCTCGCATTAAAAAAGTTTTATTGGATCTCTTACTTGTCTCGACAATATAAACATACTTTATGTATGAATGACATGAAATGACCTCATCAGAGTTATACGATTGTACTGTAAAGAAAATTATTTGCTTCTCTCGATTATTCATATGAAGATGATGATGGTGGTAGGTGGTGGCGATTGTGATAAGTACGATTGGAAAAATGGTTTTAAGTTTCTTATAGCGCTCTGGACTTTATACTTTTATCCATCTTATTACTATTTATATAGATCCTTGTGTCTTTGTGTATTCAAATTCGAATAAAATCAACATTAGAATAATTGATAGAACTGTATTTGGGTCAATCGTTTATTTACATTTTAACAAGACTTCTCGATATTCTTCTGCCATAAGTGGCTCCAACAACGTATAACGCTGTATCTACGAGTATGTTGATAAATAAACTTGGGTCGTGGCTAAATGGAATTATTTAAGATTTCCGTGAAATTCAAGTGAAACATTCTGTAAACTGTAAGCCAGTATACGAGAGACGTCTCTAGTGGTTTTAAAAAATAAAATTTTTGTGTACGTAGTCTATTTGTGATTTTGGATGGCTGAGAGGAAAGCGAGATTGAACATTTGTAGTTAGAATGATTGATTGACTTCTACAGCCTGTTTACACATAACAATAGGAAGGATAGGAAATGGATTTTTGGGGACAGAACGACCCGGTTTCAGAAACCTGGAAATTTCCCGAAATTTAATTCTAAATTAATATTTGAATATTAAAACATTATTTTTCACAAAAATATATCGTATTTCATCGTTTATTTAACAATAAAAATACAATTTCAATGGCTCGCATTAATAAAAATCACAATTGACAGGTCTCCAAAAATATTTGGAGGGTTTTTAATAGAAATTTTAAGAGTAGTACCAACAGAATACCAAGTTAGAGATCTTACAACATCTTACAAAAGACGAATTATTCGAAATATTGTAGTTAAGACCTCTGTGACTATAAGTCAGAATCGCACGGTTACTGTCCGAGAGTTTTAAAATAAATTCACTTAGAAATTTTACCGCGTTGATTTTGTACGAGATGGGAAGTCATGACATAAAATTTATATAGTGACCAGACCAAGTATTTTTGTGTTACGAATCACCAACAACTTTGCGTGTATGGATTTTCTGAAACAAGGATTCTTTGGTACTTTCTAACATTTATTAGCTTTCATTGCAAACGCACATTGTCACTTCAGTGTGAATCAAAAATAACAAGAGAACAGGCTGTTCTTGTTCGACAGCCGTCTTTCATATTTTTTTATAGGAGGGGGAATTCATGGTCGGGGTGGTTCAACTATTTGTTCTTTTCCTCAAGTGTGTTTCAGCATTTGAATAAACAGAATTTTTTAATTTTTATTTTGAAAAGCTTTTTGAACGACGACGTCCACGGACGTCGCTACATCATTTTAAAAAGATTGTATATTAAATTTGAACCAACATTGTTCTACAACATTTTTTCAACAATTAAGCGGAAATGTCGATTTTTATCAAAAACTGTTTTACAATAAAATTCGGTCTTTCTACAGCCCACACGGATTAGCCGATCAGGACGAAACTTCATAAATAAAATTTTCCATACATTCAATGATTCTAGTGATATGGTGGACATCCCTGTATCAGATGTGGCAGCTCTAAATTCTCTGTTTTTCCGAAATCTTTTACAAAACCATTTGGAACAAAAATATACGAATTAAAAGATGCGTTTGAAATTAGGCCTAACCCAATCCTATAAGAATCCTTAACCTAAAACAAACGAAAATTTGTTTGTATTGATTAAAAAAAATAGAATGTCATTTAGGCGAAATATTGAATTTGTGAACTAATTCCAATTTCAATTTATACAAAATTTTTAGAAGTCCAACATTTATTAGGCTGTCATACAAGAATTTAGGATTCTCTAAAGAACCCGAACACCCGAAACCCAACACGTTTATCAAGAGTACTACCATGTTTTCCGATAGGTCCAGCCTAGGACCACCCATACTCCAAGCCATTCGAAAAGCCACCAAATTTGGACGGCTTGGAATATAGATAGCCCACATCCAGATCCATCAGAAACACAATAACATTCCTGACAAACATACCTTGGTAACTTCTCAGGTTAGTAAAAACTTGCAACAAAATTAATTTGATCGTGCAAAAACTACTAGCCTCTCGAACGGCCCGGAACACAGATAGTCTCAATATAGGCCCATCAGAAAAACACAACAACACTCCCGACAAACAACCTAGGCTCCGAGGCATTCAACCTCTTAAGAAAATCTTAAATAAAATCCTTAAATGTTTTCTAAAATGTCAATGGTTATTTCGCCTAAATGTCATTAAATGTCATCTACACTTTTTATTATTTTTGTTGGTTTAGAATTAAGTTAGATCCAACTTCAAACACATATACAAGCGTGTGAAATTTGTGCTAAACTAGTCCTAAAGTTAGCTTTCCTAGTTAGGGAAGCCGTTGCCTTCACGTGCATATTAAAAGTTGCTAAGTTGGAAATTTCCTGAGATTTTATTCTTTGTTAATATATTTCGGCTTCCTAAACAGAGATTGAACATTTGTAGTTAGAAACAATTAATTTCAGTTCGGATACGGATAAGCCTCCGCATACAGCCAACGGTAACCCTATACGTTTCGTATTTTTTGCGGCATTGGTTCCCGCAGCTCAGTCTTTTAGAGGGAAATGTTGAGGTGTTCAGTTGGCAGCCATGATAGCCGCAGTCTAAATACGGTATTTGGGAAGGAATTGAGTGGGGTTCAGAATCTTGAAGTGGTGAATTCGTATCATCAACCCAACCCGTGGTTGAGTCAACCATAATGGTGAAAATTTAGAGTTCTAAAGCAACATCACGTTTACTTTATATACCAATAAGAAAAAACGGCCCCGTGGCACAGTAAATTGGGACAGCGGATCGGTTCCAGCAGAAAGGTGTACCTTGAAGAAACATTCCAACCTTACCCCAAACAAACGGAAGAGGAAAATATCACCCCGACAAATAAACAGGATGAAATGAAAATTACACCTGTAACATTGAAAGAACTAAAATGGGAAATCAAGAATAACCTGAATGCGTATAAGGCTCCAGGATATGCTCTTATAGCGGGTCAGATAATAAAAGTGTTACAGGAGAAAGCGTTGAGGAAACTAGTGCATATAATTAAAGCAGCATTTCAAATTAATTTTGATACTTAAGCCAAACAAACCTCCGAATGATGAACCTTCATATAGGCCAATTTCTCTGCTACCAACATTATCGAAATTATTTGAAAAGGTTCTTCTTAGAAGACTAAAACCACATATCGAAGAAATGAATCTTATCCCCCCACATCAGTTTGGATTTAGGGAAAAACATTCTACGATAGAACAAGTACATCGAATTACTGATATAATCGAGAAATCACTAGAAAGCAAACAAATTTGCTCAACTATATTCCTTGATGTAGCGCAAGTATTCGACAAAGTATGGCACCAGAGGTTAGAATTCAAACTTCATCGAGAACTTCCGGAGCAATTTTTTCAAATTTTAAAATCCTACATATCAGTGAGGCACAGCGATGACACGGCAATACTTGTGCAACAGCAAAGAACATCAATGACTCCACTACTAAATTACAGAAGGCTACTAACCTGATATGTAATTGGACAAAGAAATGGCGAATTAAATTAAATGAAGCAAAATCAATCCAAGTGAACTTTACAAATCTAAAAGTTAATCACATACCAATAAAGATAAACTCGATAGTAGTACCGCATGCAAACACTGCTAAATATCTCAGCATGACCTTAGATGCTAATCTTAGATGGAAGGAACACATAAAAAAGAAGAGAGAAGAACTAAACATAAAATTTAGAAAAATGCAATGGCTCTTAGGTAGACAATCTGAACTAGCGATCCATAACAAACTACTGTTATACAAACAAATCCTGAAACCTGTATGGACATATGGTAGCAACTCTGGGGTTGTGCCAAGAAGACAAATATCAATATCATGCAAACAGTTCAAAATAATTAATGCACCGTGGTACATTCTAAACGACAACCTCCATCGAGATCTAAAGATCGAGCTTGTCGCGGATGAAATCAAGCATCATGCAACAAAACACTTACAGCGTCTGCACCAGCATGAACACCTGGACATACGCTGTATGCTGACTACCACACCAACAAGAAGACTGCAAAGAAACAAACCACTGGACTTATCGCGACCAGCAAGTCAGTAGACTTATTGAGGAGGAAGTATACGTACCTGAGGATAATCACTTGATTACGCCGACTAGTCAAATACTTTATTATGCAATATAAATTACTAAATGGGTACAAAAAGATCTATCATCCGTTTCGATAATTGCATGTACTGAAAACATAAACAACCTCGTGTGGTTATGAAATTCGTAGTTGGATAGTAGCAGTTGGTATTTGGCAGCGCTACTACTACACCTCGTGGATTGTTGTGACGTTGGTAAGTGAAAACGGGTCTACCGCGCCATGCGGATGTTATGAAATTTGAAGGTAGTATAGTAGCGTGTCTACCGCGCCATGTGGGTTGTGGTGACCTCGATATATGGCAGCGTGTCTATCGTATCAGAGAATGTATACAGAAGCAACATAACTCCATTTTTGTATGCATTTCTTTCAACTCGAACATTTGACCATCTACATCAAAATAGAGGTGATAATAATAGTTTAAATAGGTAGATACTAGAAAACGCTAGTAGTTTTCAAAAAATTAGAATCGTTTATAAAATCTTCGCAGTGTACAACTAACATTTTTTCAATTGGCTCTCTCAATTTCAAATGCCACTTTGACTTTGGCTGCATCAGTAAAATTGAGATTTGAAGTGATCCGCAATCAATATTTAATAACAATACAACACAGGATTCATAAGCATCCAGTGCGGATACTAATTTAAAGTATATACTGAGTATCGTCGAATGGATTATAGTAAGTGGTGATACAACTCAATCACTTCTAATCAACCTGTCTGCTTCATTTTTAAATCATTTAAATCATTTTTAGAAAAAGAGGTAAAAACAAACGATCGATTAAACTGTAAAATAGATAGTGATAGTGGCTTAGATCTAGGATGTGGCACCTCCATTCTCTCAATGTTCTCGCCAGCCTTTGACGCTGAAAGAGTAATTAGTGGTTCTTGATTGGCTTTATAATGGAATTTGTAGTCGATGCCGTTGTAGTATTTAGTGGAATGTATCCAATGCGATTTACTTGATTTGCATTTGTATGCCGATTAGGATTATTTATACTGATACTCGCAAATGGCGCTGGTTGGTTTTTATCATAAAGACCGTGCACTCTGCGATGTGTTTGTTGTGCGGTACGCTGAATAAACCGATCCCCATATATTCCACAAACGTATGGTTATTCTCCAGTATACAGGCGATTGTGAAGTGAAATCATTTGATTGGGTAAAAGCTCGATGGCAATTGATACACTTATTTGTCCGAACACCGGTAAGAATACGCATATGTCGAACAAGTTTGCTTGATCTGGAAAAACCTTTACCACAAATTGTGCATAGACAAGGCGTTTTACATGTATGGATAAACTATTGCATTTGATATCGTTAATAGTATCACATATTTTGTTTGCATAATGCATATTTTCCGAGGAATTATCGTTAATGTCATTTTCTCGGCCGTCATTGGGACTGATTCGCTCACTGTTTGACAAATGATGACCCAGACAATTTGACAGATAGTCGAAGAGAGAGAATTTATTTTTACAGTTCTAAATTTTTTAATGTTTACGTGATTTTTTTACAAAATTAGAGCCATCTATCGGCGTACGTAGAAACTATTTTAGTACCGGTGTGAAGTTTTGAACGAAAAGTGTAGCTACACAAATTAACGAAAAGTGTAACTTCTGAAAGGTATAGCAATTAAAAGTGTAAATAGCACAACTACATGCAAATACCGGGATCAAATTTTATCATAATAATTCTAGTCTAAAAGTTGGAGTTATTACGAGTAAAAAAATTAATTTTTTAAATGTTTGAAGTAAACAACTTAAGCTGTTCAAAACAGTAAACTAAATTAAAATAAATACTTTTGGAATCGTTCCACACAAAAATTAGGATATAAATTTCATAAAATTCAAATATTTTTCAAAATACTTGCTACACTATGGCCGATTCCAAAAAACTCAGAGATGTTAGAAGATTCATTCTGGACTCTCTCAGTTTTCTGGAATCGGCCATAGTGTAGCAAGTATTTTGAAAAATATTTGAATTTTATGAAATTTATATCCTAATTTTTGTGTGGAACGATTCCAAAAGTATTTATTTTAATTTAGTTAACGGTTTTAAACAGCTTAAGTTGTTTACTTCAAACATTTAAAGAATTAATTTTTTTACTCGTAATAACTCCAACTTTTAGACTAGAATTATTATGATAAAATTTGATCCGGGTATTTCCAAGAAGTATACATTTTTGACGGTCCCTTTTCCTTTATTTATACTTTTAATTGCTACACTTTTTAGAATATCTCACTTTTCGTTAATTTGTGTAGCTACACTTTTTAATAATTTGTGTAGCTACACTTTTCGTTAAAAACTTCACACCGGTTATTTCAGGGGTATTGTAAAAGAAATTATGGTTTCTAGCTGTCGTTTCTGTAGTATATTCTGTGGCCCTTTATGCGGCAATCTAATTATTTTGAGTTTTTTGGTTTTTTCCTTCAATATTCTTACCATTTATCGTAGCCCATCAAATTTAATTTTATTATTATTTTTAATTTTGGTTATTTTTCGTTTTTCTTCAACACAACTATCACCATTGACCGATCACTTTTTGTTTTTTTCCCGTACGTCAAAAAAAATTATCAAAATTATTTTTTTTATTTATTGGCAGCGATAAACAAGCAGCGAAAATAAACCCAGAAAGCCATTTAGTGTGGGTGCAACTATTACAACCTGTAAAAAATGTAACAATAAATAAATATTACCGTTAGTTGGGTCATATTGTATTTATTGCTTTAATTTGAAAGAATTATCCGGATTGGTCTTGAACTGGACCTATACGGCAAATCGAACCACGTCACGGGAAGATAATAGACGCATGTTAAAGCGGCGGTCATCAATTGCTCAGAACACCAAATTTGATTCTCATTGGATATAAAGGAACACAAAGTTAAAAAATCTCCCCCCGTGTGTCATTGTAGCGTGTACATGCTCTAGAATAATATCCTTCTCAATGTGTACGGTTATTAACACACTTCAAATTCGCTCACAATTGGCTCGATTTAATCTAGCGTCCATTTACATCATCCAATTTAGTACATTTCACAAAATGTATATTTTTCTGTGAATCTGTTGACATTTGATTGCAATTTTAAATTAATTTATGCTTGAAATGCATGTCAGTTCAGTGAACAAAATATTTATAGTTTTATTTAACTTCATATTTTTTTTTGTTTGCTCAAATTTCAAGAGATGTCAGCAAATATATATACATGGTTAGAATATTTATTACAACTTTCATAGAGATGGCACCGTGAATTCTTAATTATGATTTTAAAACAAACAGTTGCTTGTCCAAAGAAATACACAATTTATTTTATTGCTTGCCCAAATTTCCGAGTAACAACATAGTAAACTAACCGTTTACTCTAGTCGTTCATAGATGGCACAATAAACAATTTCTCTGATGTATAATTAAAAATTGTAAAAAAATAAAAATTTTCAATTTCCATAATATTTGCGATTGATAAACCTGAACTTAGTTTTCACTTTACAACTTAGTTTAAGTCAAAAAATAACGTTTAATGCCGCTTTACCTCACACCGATGTATTTACCTAAATTTCCGACTAACCAAATTGATGATTAATTTGTACCAGTTATTGACAGTTATCTCTAATGTTCATCAACCAAAATCCATGATCTTGATATTTAATTGATAAGTTTTTAATTATTTAACAAATTTTAATTAAACATGATTTGTGCCATCTATGAACAACTGACATGAACTAACTATCAATTTAGTTAGCCGGAAATTTAGACAAAATAATCAACGTCAGGCATATCATATACAAACCCAAATACTGTGAGCTTGATAACCATTTTTTCGACTAAATACCTGTCTAAACTAATTTACAATTTATTGATTCAGTGACAATTATCATATCACTAGTGCAAACCAACGGCAGTTTAATTTAGTCACTAATTTATTTATGTATAATCAATCATTCAACGTTGTCTATGATTAGTTGTTGTTGTCTACAACAAATCGGCATTGTCTACGAGTTACCGACGTTGTCTCTGAGGAGTCGACGAGTTGTCGTCATCATCACGTAAAACTACGGAAGATAACGCGTAAACGCCCAAATCTATTTCTAGGCTCTAAGGTGGAAGTGTATGATAACGGTCACGAAGTGAATGCCACTGGTCGGGATGAACCATTTGGTTTTGTGGTTGAAAAATCAGCTGTAAACCAGCTTATAAGCAATCTAAGGATCTACTTTAACATGATAAGGAGAATCATGTTAAAGTAGATGAACAACATTTTACTATTATTTAAGGACAGTTGTACATCGTTCAATGTAAACGTAAAATTAAAAGCTACACCTCAAACATAGTAACTGAATAGTTAGGTTAGTACATAGCGTTTAAATTAAAGCCGAATTAAAGTTAAAATGTACAAACTCAATTTGAAATTACAAAAAACCATTAAAAACTGATCAAGCCAATAATAATTCTCATAAAAGAAATAACAAAACGTTAAATTTAACGATATATTTTTTATGACACTTCCATTTTGAATTGAAACGTATAATATGTAGACGGCGATCATCACCACATTATCATTCAAACGCATATAAAACATAAAAATAATAATTACAGTAAAATTACGCCGAGGTATACACAAAATAATATGGACATTGTACATCGCATATGCACAATGTACTCCGCATAATATGCCAAAGCAATAAATAAAATAATAATAAAAATGGCGAATACATGTCGATGATCGATCATAAATCAAATTGCATTCTATATATACAGATTCGTATGTTTATGCGTAATGAAAAAGAGACACCGAATTATATATGCGATCGCGCGGCGATCATCTTGATAATTTTTATTATTATTATTATTTAGCCTCGTATATATACGATTTGATGATCATTTAAATCGCTGATCGAATTTTTTGCTCGCCTGCTAACAAAATAATTGTATGTGATCGAGAATTTTTGGGCTCGCATTCGTGTTACATACACATACGTATTTTATTTTTGTATTAATTCACTCTGCACTCTTTATCAAAATATTTAATTATTTATGTATTGATTATTTAAATTGAATCACGTAGTGCCATAAGGAAAATGTTATGTTACTTTATTTTATTGTGTTTGCCTTAAAAACCAGTTTAGTCTTTTTTGTGATCAAGATGCCCCGTACGTGTATCGATCGTATATATGTATATAGGTTTGCTATACAAAAAACATTTAGTTGACAATAAAAGATCGGTTCACACCTTACGTTAAGCGTCTACCGCAGAAAAGATCAATATGATTCAAAGTTCAAATCAAAATTACACACAATACGATGGTACATTAAAAATTTACAACCCCCATTGCGATATGTTTGCGCGTATTCCCCTGGATGAAATCAAATAAGACCGTAAAGGAAGGCACGGCATAACATGAAAAATTAAGAAAATTGATAAATGATTGTTCAAAAAGATTTATTTAAACCTCGAGGAAATTTTATTTTTATTTTATTTTATTTTTTCATACCCCCTCAGGATTACCAATATTTCTCGTATGCGGTTGGTGGTTGTCCCTTTTCATGATTTCATCCCTGACATAATAATTTTCCTTTTAAATTTAAGGGATACAGTTTTTTTTTCTTATTTTTTGTATTTTAAATTTTTGATTGAGTTCATATTTTGCTGGCTGCTGCTTTTGTGATGGAAAAATGGGAAAATTATGTGGTTTTTCCAATTTATTATTGAAGAGAACCCAAGTCGATTTTTTTATTTTATTTTTTTTTTTGAACAGCTCAAATGGAATTTTTATTAAGTTTAAATTTTTATTTTATTTATTTATATTTTCTATGGGAAAATTTAGTCAATTTACTTTTTTTCGATTCGAATTTGTTTTGTGTGGTACATTGCTGTTGGTTTAACCTGATGGTTGTGCTATACATGAGTGAAAATAACGGAGGGATTTTTATTTTGTTTTGGGATAAATAAAAAAATTCAAGTGAAATGATTGATGAATGAGTTTTTGATTAACTTTTTTTCAGTTGTTGGTTGGATTTGGCTAGGTGGATTTACACCCTCTAAAATCAGTGTTTTTAAATCTATTTCCAATTGCGACTTAATCGGCCGACGTCTAGAGCTTTACCATTTTAGAAGCTTAATCATTAATTCAAATTTTAATATTTATGCGTTAAGGAAAAAAAACGTAAACGTGTTAAACCATGGGCTATGTAAGAGAAGCTTTAATTCCTGCTTTGAATATGTGTCCAGGTCTGGTTCATTTTAACTTAAAAATCATAACTTATAAACTGCTACATTTATGTTTGGTGTATGCACTTTAATCTGGTTAAGTGTAATCTTGTGTTGTGAAGACCTTGATTGCTAGACTCATAAATTTATTTTTATTTGCAAATATCTTTAATTTATATTTTAAAGTAAAGGGATTCTAAGTGACCGTCATCACGCTATGTAACGGGAGCGAATTAGCAAAAAGCGAACGAACTATGTCACAAATAGATTGATGTATTTGTCGAATTTGAATTGGTTAAAATAAACAAGAAATAATTTAGCCCTACAAAAATAAAATTCATAAATCAGAAACTATTAGTTCAATTATCGGCCGCGAATTTCGAAACGCACTTTTCGAAACGCACACTCCTCGATACTCGCAGCGCTCGATGCGACTAGTAGAAAAAGTAAAAACAAAACAGCGACAGCCTCCCCCCCCCCCAGGATTGAAGGCGTAAGAAGTGGACTAATTACAGGGATATTCCTCTCACACAGCCGGAAACGTTAAGCCGGAGGAGGTACCGACTCCCACGTTCCGTCGAGACTACGGGAAACACGTTTCCGTGACACAACAACTTAAAGTCGTAAAGAGCTAGTAAGGACACGAACGGCAGAAAAATGGGAAAAAACGACAAAATTTTAGTCAACAGCATGGAGCATCCTCGCACGAGATCACGATCATGCTAGGATGGTTCCACTTAGCGGAGTTACATTTCGATCCTAACGGATATGCCAAACCTAAACCAATACATATACATAAAACGGAGATCAATAGAACGAGTGGATTACGACAAATGAGCGAAAATAGCAGACAAATTGTACAAAGTCCAATTTTCAAAATTTATAGAAAACTTCCTTCACAGCATTTCACACGAAGCGAATATTCCAACCACCCCTTATCGGACAAACGAATTCAGACAGAATTGCCTGACTCGAAACTGCAACACTAAACATGTCTTGTAGAAACAAAAGCCGATCTCCAAACGGAAATGTACGACTCGCTACAAAACAACAATGACGGTTTTCGATCACGAAACGTCGTCCTCCATGCAAATACGGTGCGTCGACCTTTATTTTGGCTTTTTTTGGTTTTTTCTTCAACACTACACAACTCTCACCATTTATTCAAATTTAATTTTATTATTATTCTTAATTTTAGCTTTAATTTGTTGCTTTATTCTTTTAATATTCTTTTTCTTCAACACAACCATCACCAACCGACTATCACCTTTTTTCCTTTTTTCCCGTACGTCAAAAAAAATTATCTAAATCATTTTTTTTATATTGGCAGGGATGATCAATTAACGAAAAGAAACCCAGCAAGCCATTTAGTGAGGGCGCAACTATTACAACCTGTAAAAAAATGTAACGACAATTATATATTACCGTTAGTTGGGTCATATTGTATTTATTGCTTTAAGTTGAAACAATTAACCGGATTGGTCTTGAACTCTGCAGCTATATGGCAATTCGAACCACGCAACGAAGCATACGAAGCTCAAAATTTATAGAATGCCTCCATCGCAGCATTTCACAAGAATCGAGTATTCCGACCACCCCTAATCGTACAAACAAATTTCGACTAACAGAGGACAGTGTCATCTCTGAATAGAAATGTACGACTCGCTACACAACAGCAATTTGGAGCGCGATCACGATCTCGCCCTCAATAATCTAAGGGTTCTCGACCGCGAAACGTCGTCCTTCATGCAAATACGGTGCGTCGACATTTCGGATCATAAAAAACGACTAAATCGCACGGTTGCGTTGGCAACTAACGAATTTTGAGAAAAGACAAACCGATTTTCATACACGATAACATAAACAGTCTGAATATTTGAGTCGACATTGACGCTGACCTTTCGGTCAACAATTTCTCAACTATTTTGCGCTATTGGTCGATCTAAACCGAAAATGTCTGTTTGATTCAGCGACTCAACTATAAATCAATGCTACGACTATTAGGGTCTCTAACAGCCGAACCAAATTGCAATTTACCTGTCAAACATCACATTGTTCATTATATAGTAACGGCATGTCATCTACCTGTATCTCGACCACGAAGAATTTGCCGCGCATCGGTATTCCCGGCCTTTTGCTCTCTACTTATGGTAGAGATTACCGACGACTTAATTAGGTCGCAGTACCGGATCGTTACCCGATACCCCACATTCAAAACTTCTCCATCAATTCCTTCAATGAATTCCTTCCATGAATTTCTTCAAAATCTATCTCGTCAGAGCCTATAATTTAATTCCCATTGCATCCGAGGTACACAAAACGGAAATCACGACTCCATTCGGACTTTTCGAAATTGCTTTTCCGCACAAACATGTCAAAATTTTACTAACGAAGTCACTCGGGATCTAGATTTCGTATGCAGGTAAATCGACGACGTTCTTGTGGCATCAAAAAATGAGGAACAATACAAACTCTATTTGAAACACCTGTTCCAACGACTCGATGAATTTGACGTAAATCCAAATGCGTTTTCGGCTGAAACCCTCTCAAATACCATTACAGAATTACCAGCCCCAACCACTATCAAACAAATCCAGTACTTTATCGGTATGGTAAACTACCGGCGATTTATTCCGAAACTCGCTGAGACATTCGCCACAAACTACGAACACTTGGCTGCTCTGCTAAAGAAGCCCAAAACCCTGAAAAATTTGTCTTGACCCGACGAATCCCAAGACGCATCTTAAAGAGTTAAGACGGGTGCAGCTCTTTTACAACCATACACCAACGACTGTTCGGAGCCCCTAAAATTCCTTCTCGAAAAAACTCTCGAATACCGAGCGAAAATATTCTGCATTAGCTCGGGAATTACTTGCAATTTATCAATCGATCAAACACTTTGGATATTTCGTCGAAGGTCAGGACTTCGCCATTTACACCGACAACAAACCTCCGACTAGGGAAGTCCAGTTTATAACTGAAATTTTCACGACAGTCACTACAATTGGATTATATTAGTAAAGTTTCCACGGATCCTACATGTGAACTCTAAAATCGAATCAGTTGAAGCGAATCTCAACTATCAAACAGGCCCAAAAGGAAGACTTGTAACTTCAGAATTTACTTTCTGTTTCCGAATGCCGTTCTAGTTCAAATTGCAAACTAGGGCTTTTCAAACTGACATGTATCGAAATCTATTGCGAAACATCGATCCATGCAACTCATAGTTAAGTTAATTGCCGCTCACTATTTTTGGCCAAGCATAAACAACGACGTTGGAAATTGTGCACAATCTTGTTTAGCTTGCTAACGATCAATGGAATAATTAGGTGCCGATTGGGCTATTTGGAATTCCATATGGTTGATTCAAGCATACTTATCTATTAATCTTAGTCGACCAATTCACTCGATATAGTCAGAACCAGTTCTATCAGTTCAGTGTGTTTCTTTAATGTGCCGCTAATGATTATCTAATGGTGGTGGATGGATGATTTATCAGATATAGGAAAATTCGGTCGTAGAGTTCGTGGGGTATCACCTGGACCATGAGTGAAGTCTCTTGCAGCTCATACTTGCCGGTAAAATTCCATTGCAGATAATTAGGTAATAGCTAATTACATTTTTTATCTAATCAGCCCATATATCATCCTTCAACCCGGGTCCCAAAGTATTCACGAATTTTTATCGAATAAAATCAAATTTGTCTTGGAACTGAAAATGGCCTTTAACACTCTTTACTAGAGATGTTGACTCAGGTTCCGATAGTGTGTCCTATAGTGTGTCTGATCAGCCAATATATCATGCCCAACCCGGGTCCCAAAAGGCTAACGAACTTTTTTCAAATTGGACTTGGAACGTAAACTGGCCATTAACACTCTTTACCAGAGATGTTGACTCAGGTTCGGATAGTGCTTCTAATACCTAATTAAATTCCTCATCCGTTGAGCCCATATATCATCCTCCAACCCGGGTCTCAAAGTGTTCACGATTTTTTTTCGATGAAAATCAAATTTGTCTTGGAACGTAAAATGGCCATTAACACTCATTACTAAAGATGTTGACTCACGTTCCGATAGTGTGTCTAACAAATAATTAAGTTCTTTATCTGATCAGCCCATATAACATGCGGAACCCGGGTCCCAAAAGGATCACGATCTTTTTTCAAATTTGGCTTGGAACTGAAAATGGCCATTAACACTCTTTACTAGAGTTGTTGACTTAGGTTCCGATAGTGTGTCTAACAAATAATTAAGTTCTTCATCTAATCAGCCCATATATCATGCCCCACCCAGGTCCCAAAGGGTTAACGAATTTGTTTCAAATTTGGCTTGGAACGGAAAATGGCCATTAACACTCCTTACCAGAGATGTTGACTCAGGTTCGGATAGTGCTTCTAATAGCTAATTAAATTCCTCATCTGACCAGTCTATATATCATTCCCCAACCCGAGTCCCAAAGTGTTGACGATTTTTTTCCGAAGAGAATCAGATTTGTCTTGGAACTGAAAATGGCCATTAACACTCTTTACCAATAGTAAGTGTTTAGCTTGCTAACGATCAATGGAATAATTAGGTGCCGATTGGGCTATTTGGAATTCCATATGGTTGATTCAAGCATACTTATCTATTAATCTTAGTCGACCAATTCACTCGATATAGTCAGAACCAGTTCTATCAGTTCAGTGTGTTTCTTTAATGTGCCGCTAATGATTATCTAATGGTGGTGGATGGATGATTTATCAGATATAGGAAAATTCGGTCGTAGAGTTCGTGGGGTATCACCTGGACCATGAGTGAAGTCTCTTGCAGCTCATACTTGCCGGTAAAATTCCATTGCAGAATTTTAAATAATTTTTTTGTTCATATTGATTCGTATTTGGTGATCTAGACGAATTTTTTATTCTTGTAGTTTGCTAATTTTTAGTTTGACCCATTTTCAAATCTAGCTCGTTGATGCCGGGTCTCCCGCTAATAGATTAATCATCAAACTTAGTGGATTGACACCTGATTTATCCCAAAGCTGCTCGTAGATATTCGTAGCTGTTCCCCCGTCTCAATATAATGGTGACAGAGAAGTGATTCATGTAGTTTTAGGGCACGATACCTTTGCAATCATGCATTAATTTTTTGCATGTTTAGGGCGGTTGGAAAATACCTCAAGATTCCCCTTAACTCGTCTAAAAGTTTAAGCTTTTATTTCTTTCTCGTAATTGTTAGATGCACTAAAATATGTAAGGAGTGAATTCCTCACGCTAATCCATGTTGCTAATGAATGGTTCAATTTGTACACACAATACCAATCCTGGTTTTGATCAAAGAACATATAAAAGCTCTTTTTACATATTCCTTTGGGAACCAGTCACTATCTGCCATTTGTTCGAGCTTGCGCACACAGAATCGGAGTCAAAGAACCTTAAAGAACCTTATACATAAAACCATAAATCTTTCGATTTTTTATACATAGTGTCAAGCTTTAACATATGCATCATCGTCTATAGCTTTGCAAAGTTCCTCATATCAATCTTGCAATTTCAGGATCTCCGCAATTCGGGTTTCTCAATTTTTTATTTCATGAGAATTCCCGCATATCATTGCCGGATCCAGTTATTCCACTTTGAATAATTTGATCAAACTATCATTAGTCTATTATTCTGCTTGATAGGCCTCTTACGGATTTTTCTACCTCAAATTTAGGAATCGTACAACCACTTTGCACAGAAATCGTCCAAGATTTTAGCCAGATTCACTGAAAAATCAACCATCAACCCTGATACAAAGCAGTTCTACAGGCCGTGCATCATAAACTAAATTTAAGTCGAATGTTAAATTTATATGTTTAAACTATCTGTACCGTACTTAGTATTCAAGAACCATCAAGAACCCGTGCAATCGGAATCAATTATCAATTGTTGATTGGCACCCATCTTCTCAATGACCGATTCGTACAATGTTCGAATAATACTGACTAGCTTCCTTTCAGAAATGTGATTCTGGTTCCTAGAGTTTCTACCAAAACCTCCTTGCACACATCTGCGGTTACCTCGTTCATTCCTCCTGAAAGTGACGAAAGTCTAATCTGGCTGCTCGACATTTTCTCTGCCACAGATCACTGAAATTTATCTTTTTTTCCAAATATGATGGTGTTTGTCACAGCTTCCTTCATGAATGATGATTGAGCCATCTTCGGATGCTAACAACTCATTTGTTGAAGGACTGAATGTTCCTGTATATTATGTATATATACCAGCTGTTTGTTGAAATAAAATAATCATTCCAATTTGAATCATCCACCCGTATATAGTCTTAATGCGAAAGCAAGTCTCTCTCGATTCGCATCTGCGCCTTCTTTCTCCTTGCAATGCAGCTGTTTTTCGCAGTTCTGGAAGAAGCCTTACATAATTCCGATAAATAAAAATGGGCCTCTTTCTAATATCACGAATAACATACCCATGTCTTGTCTATACCTAAACTCTTCGAACGAGCCGTTTTAAAACGGAAAATGGGCATTAATACTCCTTACCAGAGATGTTGACTCAGGTTCCGATAGTGTATCTAATAGCTAATTACATTTTTTATCTAATCAGCCCATATATCATCCTTCAACCCGAGTCCCAAAGTATTCACGAATTTTTATCGAATAAAATCAAATTTGTCTTGGAACTGAAAATGGCCATTAACACTCCTTACCAGAGATCTTGACTCAGGTTCGGATATTGCTTCTAATACCTAATTAAATTCCTCATCCGTTGAGCCCACATATCATCCTCCAACCCGGGTCTCAAAGTGTTCACGATTTTTTTTTCGATGAAAATCAAATTTGTCTTGGAACGGAAAATGGCCATTAACACTCTTTATTAGAGATGTTGACTCAGGTTCCTAGAGTGTGTCTAACAAATAATTAAGTTCTTCATCTGATCAGCCCATATATCATGCCCAACCCGGGTCCCAAAGGGTTCACGATTTTTTTTTCAAATTTGGCTTGGAACGGAAAATGCCCATTAACACCCCTTACCAGAGATGTTGACTCAGGTTCGGATATTGCTTCTAATAGCTAATTACATTCCTCATCTGATCAGCCTATATATCATCCTTGAACTCGGGTCCCACAGTATTCACGAATTTTTTCCGAAAAAAATCAAATTTGTCTTGGAACGGGAAATGGCCATTAACACTCTTTACTAGAGATGTTGACTCAGGTTCCGAAAGTGTGTCTAACAGCCAATTAAATTCCTGTTCTGATCAGCCCATATATCATCCTTCAACCCAGGTCCCAAAGTAGTTCAATTCCCCTTGGAACGGAAAATGGCCATTAACACTCCTTACCAGAGATGTTGACTGAGGTTCAGATAGTGCTTCTAATAGCTAATTAAATTCCTCATATGATCAGTCTATATATCATTCCCCAACCCGAGTCGCAAAGTGTTGACGATTTTTTTCCGAAGAGAATCAGATTTGTCTTGGAACTGAAAATGGCCATTAACACTCTTTACCAATAGTAAGTGCCAACTTCATTGGTTGAATGAATGAACATACCTGACAGGATTATACTATTTGAATTGCTTGTGACTTGGATTTTGGAACATTTTAATTCTATTGTTTTATTTGTTGTTCAACACAAATATTATTGAAAGTTATATCTCCGTTTTTTTAGATATAGTATCATTCAGGGGCTAGTTTGGTTTTCCTCGATTTATGAATGAAAATGTATGAAAATTATATTTCTATGATAAGCACAAATTTCATCAGTTTAGTGGCCTTTAGAAAGTTTTAAAATTAGGCTTAAATTATTTCTGGTTTTTTCTAGAAATCGGGTTTTATTTATTCCGTCTTTCAGGCGAAATTTGAAATTTTCTTTTCCCGTTTTTCGGCTCCTGGACTAGCACTAATTTTATCCCGTGAGCACTAATTAGCACAAATTGGGCTTAATCGGTATGCAAAGTTTCATTTTGAAATTCGAAAGTTTCCCTGCTGCAGTTACCCACGTCATTAAATTGGATAAAATTTTAGTACACACGGACGTGGTGGTTTTAGAACTAAATTTCGTATAGGAACACTCAAGTTTCCTAATTAGATTTTAATTTAACAGTGTTAAACTAATGCATAAATAAAAGTGTGAATTTGTGAAAAAGTTCATACGCATGTAGAATGGTGACCTGCTTTTGTGCCCGTGCGGTTAGGGAGCACTTTATGGTTGGGACGTGGGACTATTATTCTTAAATTAATTCGTCGGAAAATTTGTGTGTCGATTATCTGATGAAAATCCATATTGGCGTTCAGAAAGTTTCTTATCGCAGTATGCGATCTAGTAATTCGTGCCACCGATATGAATATCAGATTTGTCAGTTTCGGTTACGTGGGTATTAACCTCCTGTCGCTTTGTAGTCGATGCCATCTAAATTCGAATTAAAACAAACTTCTTACTGTATTAATGACTCACAACTATATAAACCACCCTAATTAAAAAAAAATCGAAATATAAAAAAATGAAATAAAAATTGATATTCGTTTATAATTGAATCAATTAGTATTAATTAAATTAAAATCCAGAATATAAAACGAAATATTTGAAATTGATATGAATTTTTGATTAAGAATTTAATTATACAAAATTAAAAGCAATTAATATTTGTTTATTTATTACATTGAATTAAATACAAAGTAATTAAGCGCGTTTCAATTAAATTAAATTTAATTAATGATTGGCAATATAATTTAAAATCCCGCCGAGTGGACTAACTAGTTTACCTCAATGGTCGCGTCGCTCGGCACCCCTCCCTATACATTATTACAATTTTAGCAATTCAAATCACATTTTATTCAAATAATTCATCTGCACATTTTCATTAAAATTGCCATCTTAATGTGTAAACGAATAAGATGAACATACAAATAATAAAAATTATCTTTAATTTTGTTTTGTGTACTGCTGCTGCTGCTACTGCTACTGCTGGTGATGATGTTGGTCAAATGCGGCGAGTTATTGTGGAATGAAGGAAATAACCAAGGCAGACAACGAAAATCGTACAAAAATTGTAACACACAAAAGGACGGGATGAAGTAGAGAAAATTGCATTGCAAAATGTAGATAACAATTTTCTTTTTGTCTACAATTTTCCGACAAATTTTCGTTGCCATCTAATTTTGGTCAAAAATGTATCAGTACGTTAATGCCTCGGTGTACCATGTAAAGCGCACCGACTAGTCAACATTCAATGTACCAAGTATATTGTGTTCGTACATACGAGCGTACATAGAGCGGCAACAACAATTACAAAACATAATAACATTATTTGAGTAGTATAGTCCTGTTAGTTAACGATAAGAATGATATCCTTATAATTTTTATTTTTATTTCGCCACCACCGCCCCATCATCGTCACCATATCTCCCTCATGCACCGCACCAACGGAAAAAACGGAAAAACGTTGTATGTATATTTTCGTCTTATACACACAGAATATGACTCGCTCTTCTGTATATTAATTCGAAGTATGGTGAGTGTATACGGATGACGGCGGCCTCCCCAGAATATCATTACTATATATACTCGTATGTATACATATATACGATAGTTAGTTAGTTTGGATAAAAGAAAATTAACGGAAAATAAGATGGAAAAATAAAAGGAAATTAAATTTGATGAATGTGTTGATATTCAGACGGAATTAATTACGTTCTCTTCTTACACTTAAGAATGCTAATATTATTTTTTTTTTGTGCACAGGATAAAACTGGATGTAGATGAGGGCCGCGCGGGAGGGGTGGTTTTGCGGAAAATTGAATGTTAATGATTCAAGAACAACAGCGGATGATTCACTTTGCAGCCGCCTTAATATACGTGTATAAGGTAAAAATATTCTCGAAATGTTTTTTGTTGTAAGTTTTTCATATTCATATAATATCCTGGACATAAATAAACATACCGGACCAGGCAAACAAACAAATGTATATATGTTGTATGTGTGTGTGTGGAAAGCAAAAGAAAAATTATTACACAAAATTATTATAAATAAAAATAAACAAAAAAATAACCAACCCCATTAAAAATGTATGAGGGATGTGCCATATACAAAACACATATTATAAGACACACACAGCACAGTAAAGTAAAATATAAGCGGGTGGTAAATACGTATAGGGTTTTTGTACGAACCGTGTTTGGATATTATGATAACTTGGAAATATAATATTTATTTATGCATTAAATTTTTTTGTATATTTTTTTTTTGGATAAATTTACCTTCATTCATCATCCAAAGCAGCGAACAAAAATTTTCCTTTTGCTGTTTTTAATCAAAATCTCCATATGCACGCTGGCAAGGAGTAAAGAGATGTGGTGGGCGAAGATCTGCATATTTCATTCTATCGGATATCGTTTCGGCTGGATTTAGAAGAATTTATAAAAATTAATCGTATTTTGTACTCGCACTTGTGTTCTGTGTTTAGGGTAATAAATTAGATAAGCGCGTTGTTAAAAAAAACATTGGGGCCGGTTCCTGGATCTAATACGTTATTTTATGCTGTTTGTAGAGTACTTCTAATTTACATCATTATTAGTTCACTTGAAGTTCGTCTGTACTACGGGAAGGGAATCATGTAATCCATTGGATAACAGCATTGAATAAAGTTTTAAAATTTATTGTTCCGCATGCTATTTGCTTGGATTTGTAGATCGTTAAAAAATGTTAAACACCTTCAAAAGTTTATTTAAGGTTTTAGGTTATAAAGATTAAGATATCAACCTCCAAACAATTGCAACCAAATCTTTGGGAAGGGAACCAAAATATAAAAATTACGTTTTGAGAAAAACTGAAATGCAATATTTTTTTCATCAGTAATCAATTTTGCCAATCTACTTTGTCCGAATCACCTTTCATGGCGTAGAGTCTTTAAGTTTTTCTTCGCTCATATTTTACTTACATGTATTATGCTACTGTCGTTTTATCTTACTGTGGCTGATAGCGTCCTCTTAGATACAAAACAAGATTTTTTTTTAAATGTTTTAATTCTTTAAAATTAAATAATTTTGAGTATACAATTTAACACGTTATACGTAGCGCATTGAACTCTTGATTCCAGACAGTCCATATCTCACGTCTCACGTTAAAATGCATGTGATAGATAGTTCACGGTGCACAAAATAACGTCGCGCGTAAATATTGCAATGCGCTTAGTCAGCATAATCATAACATAATCAAATTATAAATAAAGGGTGGTTAAATTTTAAGGGCCGATGTTGATTTTGAATAAAACACAAATTATTTAGGAAATTATTGTCAATTCTTTTTATTATGATAATATGGTATGGTTCAATTATGTATGGAATAAAATATCGGCCAAATGGCCGCCGCGACCTCGGCGGCACACCTCCACCCGATGGTCCAAATTTTCGATGACGCTTAGGCATAATTGAGGTTCTATGCCGTTAATGTGCCGAATTATCTCATCCTTTAGCTCTTGAATTGTTGCTGGCTTATCGACGTACACCTTTTTTTTTTTCAAATAACCCCAAAGAAAGAAGTCCAACGGTGTCAAATCACATGATATTGGCGGCCAATTGACAGCACCACCACGTGAGATAACACGGCCATGGAATTTGTCGCGCAAAAGAGCCATTGTTTCGTTAGGTGCGTGGCAAGTGGCACCGTCCTGTTGAAACCACATATCGTCCACATCCATATCTTCCAATTCGGACCATAAAAAGTTCGTTATCATCTCACGATAGCGAACACCATTCACAGTAACTGCCTGACCGGCCTCATTTTGGAAAAAATACGGCCCGATGATGCCGCCAGCCCATAAATCGCACCAAGCAGTCACTCTTTGTGGGTGCATTCGTTTTTCGATGATCACTCTTGGATTATGATTCGCCCAAATGCGGCAATTCTGCTTATTGACGAATCCACTGAGGTGAAAATGTGCCTCATCACTGAAGATGATTTTCTTCGAAAATTGATCATCCACTGCCTGAATAACTTTAACGCGTTACTCGATTGTGTTTCTTTCCATGGTTCAAATTGAGTTAGTCTGAAATTGAGAAATGTCAAATTAAATGCAGAAAAAAACTTGACGTTTAGGTGTGGTTCACATTCAACGTCGGCCCTTAAAATTTAACCACCCTTTACATGTAACTTGCTATGTAACGTGTTCTATCTTAGTGTAGAAATAAAAGTGGAAGGTTGTGATAACCTTCAACAACAAAGTATTTTTTAAATTTTATTCTGAATGTAAAATTAACTGGCGCCCGAACAGGGCCGACTTAAGTGTTGTGAAAGTGAGTGAAATTGTAAGCGCCACGTAAGAACTTGAAAATACAAAAATATATCTCGCGAAGAAAAAAATAATAAATTTAATTCAATAAAACTTTATACTTGCAACACGGCTGTGGCAAGTACAGTAGCCTAAAGAACTACGAAATTGTTTCAAGTAAGAATAGGAAACGAGGCCCCGGAGTCACCTACAAAAGGAAAAAACGGAGTTTTTATATTGGCAAATATACGGAGAGCCGCCTACGCAGTTGAAGCAGAAGACCAGATTCGGCCCCCACACGTAAGGACAACCACCGGGAACCGTGTGCAACTCTATACGGATTCATCAAACTGAAATGAATGTCCTACATTTCACTACCATCGTATTTCACTACCATCGTATTTTTTTGAAAATATTTAATAAAAGAAAATAAACGCAACAAAAGCAGAAAATTATTTGACAAAATATTTAAAGTAAAATCAAGAAGGAAAAATAATTAAAATTAAACTACATGAAAAGCAAAATCGAATTACAAATTTTTTTTGTTTAAAGAACAAATTTTAAAAATAGTTAGAATTGTTAAATACAAAATATTCTTTACGTAACAGATTGATAAAAACATTCTTAACATATTTACCTACCGCTCAAATTTTCGTTTCACATTATTCGTAAATTTTATTTGCCACTTCAGTCAAATTAGCTGGACAAGCACAGGCAATAACATAATTCGTCCACCCGTACTAAATGTAAATACATCCGCCACTAGTTCGACTAACGAGCCCCTGAATCAATATGTCCGAACAGACAGCCCAAATTGTTAGAGAAATCTTGAACCGAAATGTTCCCAATATAGTCTCAGCTATGTTGAATACTTACGCTGATCTCAACGTGGATCAAACGATCAGTGCCCCATCAGATAGAAATCTTTCTGCACTTGATAAAATACCAGACATAGTAAAAAGCCTTAAAAGAGCGCCGAAAGAATTCTAAAACTTTACGAACACCTCAATTTTAAGTGTGATTCGAAACAAAATCGTTGGGCAAGCTGACATTGCAATCGAATCCTATAACACTCCATTCAATTGGAGTAAAATATCGAAATGTTTGACTCCGGATTACTTGGACAAACGAGATCTAGGTACGTTGGAGTACCAAATGACCACGCTAGTCCAAGGTAGTCGTACAATTCCCGAATTTTACCACGAAGTGTATCAACAACTATCTTTGATCTTAAACAAATTAGCGTGTATGGAAATGGGCAATGAGTCCCTATTCAAAATGACACAATCATATCGAGCCAAAGCACTCGATCTGTCAAGGTTGCTGAGCATTAGAGAGCCAGTTGATTTACCACAGGCCCTCTGTCTTTGCCTCAAATTCCAAAATGTTGACTTTCGCACACAATACACGAACAATAATAGTTAAAATCACCATAACCATAGAAAGTCACTTGCACCGTCCGTCCCTCCACGAAAAATCAACACTCATAATCCAAATCCCCATATCCCATTTTATCCACAACTATTGCATAACCCTAGAATACCAACAAATCCTTTCATTCAACCACAACAACCACATATAGACCACCGTTTTTCTACAATCAATATCCTCGTAACCACCCGCAACAATTATATAGACCCCAATTTGGGTATTCGCCTAAACTTCTACCTAAACCAATGGAGGTGGATTATAGCACAAATTCCAAACAAGTAAATTCATCAACGCGGCCATTCATCAACGCGGCTCAACCCGCGCATTCTCCGAACAAATTTCAACGTGTCCATCATACCAAACAAAATCCTGACAAAGCTGGCCCACCTGAACATGGCCAATACGAAGAGGACATCGGGAACGAACAGGAAACCCAGTCGCTCTCGGAATATGTAGCGCACTACGAAGATCTTTCATACGATCAACCAGACGAAATCGACGACATTTCTTTCTTAGACTAAGTAATTCGTCGCTCCTTTACTACGAACATCGTGCTAGAAATAGGGAGTGCTATACGTTTTTAATTGACACTTTTTGAATGAATCCCAAGACGTTAATAAAATCGATCTACGGATCACTCACCTAAATCAAGATCAAATACTTAAACTTAAAACTATTGTAGGCAATTGCCCCAAACTTTTTGCTGAACCAGACAAAAAATTAACTTTCACCACACGAATTAAAGGTTAAATTTGTATCAACTCGGACGATGCAGTCTACTCGAGGTCCTACCCATATCCCATGACCTTAAAAAATGAAGGAGAAAAGCAAGTTGAGGAGCTGCTAAATGAAGGGACCATAAGACCATCGAGGTCACCAATTAGATGCGTCCGGCGAAAGGAAATTTAGAATGGTGATAGATTATCGAAAGTTAAATACAATCACCATTCCCGACAGATACCCCATTCCCGAGATCAACGATGCTCACAAATCTCGGTAAAAATGATTTTTTTTACTACCAATTGACCTTAAAAGTGGTTTCCATCAGATTCTGCTCAAGGGGTCCGATATATAGAAAATCACATTTTCTATCAATTTACCGTTATTCGAGTTTGTAAGACTATCCTTTGGGCTTGAAAATGCCCAATCTATCTTCCAAAGAGCACTAGATGACATTTTGAGAAAACACATCGGCAAAAGGTGTTACGTTTACATTGATGACAATATAATATTTGGCAAAAACGAGGAAGAATACTTTGAGAATATTAGAGCGGTGTTTAAAACGTTGAAAGACGCAAATTTGAAAGTCCAGTTAGATAAATGCGAATTTCTACAAGAACAAGTAGAATTCTTGGGCTTTATCGTGAGTACCAAGGGAATTAAACAAACGAGAAAAAATTTCAAGCTATAGCTGAAATGCCAAAATTGGCAAAACCCCTGACATCCCTTTTAAGAGGGGAAGATGGACATGGACAAGTGTCCAAGAATGTATCAAAATCCAAACCTATTTTTCTCGATGTAAAAGCCTTAGACGCGTTTAACAATCTAAAATCCACATTATAGCGTCTGAAGAGGTAATGTTGGCTCATCCTAATTTCAACAAAGACTTTGAGTTGGCTACAGACGCCTTCGACTTCGCCATTGGTGCTGTCTTAATTCAAGACAGAAGTCCAATAACTTATATCTCAAGAACTTTAAGCAAAAAGAGATGTTAGCAATAATATGGTCGCTTAATTCCTTGAGAAATTATTTATATGGTTCTAGACGAGTGAACATCTTCACAGATCACCAACCACTAACGTATGCACTCAGCAATAAGAACAATACTGCTAAGATGAAAAGGTGGAAAGCCATATTGGTAGAATATAATTACGAGCTTAAGTATAAGATTAGAACTGAGGCAAATAGTATGTAAATCAGCCAACCCAGTGATGAGAGTTCCCCCCATGACCTAATACCATTGGTGCGGAATCACCAATTAACGTATTTAGAAATCAATTGGTAATCATGAACGATGAATTCGAAAACAGCTATCAGGTAAAAAGTTTTTTCTCATCCTGCCACACTAGGCCGAACTCATAACTATCTTTAAACGATCCTTAAACCCTAATATTGTAAATGGAGTCTTCTCATCAGAAGCATTACTGGGGAAGATTCAAGAAATCTACCCTCTTCACTTTAAAAATTACAAATACTAGATTCACACAAAAAAAGGTAGAAGATATGGAAGATGAAACACAGTAAGATGAAATCATTCTTAAAGAACACGAGCGAGCCCATAGGAACGCATGTGAAAAACGGCAACAAATCACACAAAGGTATTATTTCCCAAAAATGGCAGCAAAAATAAACAACCTTGTAAAAACCTGCACACTATGCAAGGAGAATAAATATGATAGGCATACTAATAATCAGGAAATCTATGCCACGCCTATCCCCACATATCCAGGCCACACTCTCCATATCGACATATTCTCTACAGAAAATAAATTAGTCCTAACCGCTGTAGATAAATTTACGAAGCTTGCTCAAACTAAAATAATAGAATTTAGAGCCGTGGAACACAATAAAACGCCACTACAAGATATCCTTTATTACTTCTGTGTCCCTGTGGCTGTCTTAGTGATAGATAACGAGAAACCTCTATATTCTGCGTCCATCATTTCAATATTGTCCGACGACCTCCTTATTAAAGTATTCACGGCGCCATTATACAAAAGCGAAGTGAACGGACAGGTAGATCGATTTCATTCGACCTTGTCTGAAATCATGAGGTGTCTTAAAGCAGACGGTCCTCCTCGTTCTTTTGAACAACTGTTGGATCGAGCAGTCAATGAATACAATCATACAGTCCATTCCACTACAGGAAAAAAAACTGTGGAACTGTACTTCGGTCGCACTTCCAACATAGATCCAGCGGTATTTGAACAGATCCGTATGAACAATATTGATAAAATAAAGAATAAACAGACCAAAGATATTAAATACCATAATCGCAAACGAAAACCCGTCAAACAATACGCTCCTGGAGAAACCATTTATGTGAAACATAATAAACGATTAGGTTTAAAGTTGAGTGTTCGATATAGAGTCCAAGTCATAAGCAATTCAGATAATATATTCCTGTCAGCTATGTTCATTAGCATCCGAAAAATATAGTGGCTGAATTTGTGCTAATCCAGAATCAGCCCAATTCCATTGAAAAACAACCACTGTTGAATGAACAATTTTCTGACAAATAGTGTTCTAGAAACCAATGAAGTTGGCACTGAAAGTTTGGATTTAAGACATAATCAAGGCGAATTCTCCTTGATTATGTCTTAAATCCATTAAATATCTTCATAGAATGCGTAGTCTATGAGAAGATTGCCTTCGTTTGATCATACTCAACATTTCATGTCACGACCTCGAGAAAACAATCAGGGTTGTGTCATCTAATAACTCCATTTTAAGTTATCCGGCGTTCGAGATGGTATTGTAGGCACCGGTCGTTAGTATTCTTCTTCTGGAGCTTCTTATAACTCTAGAAGCCTGAAATTATTCGAAGTAAATATTTTGACTATTTATATTACCAATTTCATATTACCGGTTACTACTACATACTTAGGCTTTTATTATAGTTAAGCATCACCCTCTATGTTAGGCAACCACGTCTTCCACATCAGGTTTTTAAGAAATCGATAAAGAGGCAGTTCTACCTATAGAATATCCGAGTTTACCCCTAGTGGTAAATTTTTCCTTATTTCATTGCTGATGATTAATAAATTTACTGGGTTTTAAAATTTATTTCTTGGCCGATACCATACTTGGTCTAGAGTTAAGTAATTTGTCGTGCATAAATAAGCCTATGCAGAAGCCAATAATAGCCACTCTCTCATTTGGTACTTAATCAATCCAATTCGAATACGGGAGGCTGCAGTTAGTATATTGATTAGAAGCGACGCGCTGATCTCTGTTGGCCACTTTATGGACCATAATTTTCAGGCTCTACCATTCTACTATAATTTTTCGTTGTAGGTTGTGTAAAACTTGCTAAAGTTTGTTTTTAATTAATTTAAAAAATAAGGCTACAATTATAACTTGAAAAACCATAAAGATTTTAATTAATAAATTTAAGATTGTATATTACAAAATAGGGAGTAAAGTCCTAGGTTCTTCTAAATAAATCAGGCGATTTAGCTATTGGGGCTGCAAAATCATTAAAACATCAGCTCTGTTCTCCAGGTTAAGGGCGGCTAAAGCAGGCGTCTATCTTGTAGCAAGCGGACCACTATATAAACATGTTTCAGGTAAAACTGGATGTCTTAAGATCTATCACCAGTACGTGACTCACACACTATATCAGTCGGTTGAGCGACAGGCAAACTACCTAACTACTTATTTCTCGAATTCATTACAACAACGACCTCGGAAAATGTACACGGGCAACGCTATACAAAATGGAGGAGGGTTTTTGTTATGGCCAACACCCTATTTTCTTTTCTTTTTCACCACACTTAAATCCCAAAGCGAGAAATTGAACATACCGGATTTGAGATAAAAAAACCCTGCTTAAATTTTACAACCTTTTTATTTACAATCGTTTTTTCGTAAATACAGTATACTTTTCAAGATGTAAGCCAAATCTCACTGAGATCTTCCGATTAATAGAAAAAGTTTAAGTTTGATATTTCAACCCAATCAATCAATTCGTATGTGCTGTACTGGGGCCAAATTTTAACTGAAAAAAAAAATTTTTTTTACTAAAATTAGAGTTAAAAGGAAGTAAAGAGCTGAAATTTTGATTTTCCCCAATTTTGGTTTTTCAAATCGTACGGTTGATCAGATAGGCACCAGTCTGTCTATACAGATAGCCTTTGACCATAGATAGATTATGATGAAAGAAGTGAAGCGAAGTGGGTATCAATTTGAAGTTTGGGCTGGGTCTGATGAGATTATCGTAGTGAATTTTAATTTTGACCTCCTACTGACGCTAAAATCGTTCGTCATTCTAGATTTTTCCAAAAAGACACCAATCAGACTATGACAGTTTGATGGCCCAGGACCATAGGGAGGCTTTGATTATAGGTTCGGGGTGGGTCTGAAGAGGTTAAAGAGATGAAATTTTGATTTTCTCCATATTTTATCGACATAACCGTTAGCCATTCGAGATAAGTCATGGTCAGATTGGTGTCTGCCTAGCAAAATTTTGAATGGGCGATTTTATCAACAAAAGAATGATAATTAAAATTTCACCCCAATAACCTCATCAAACCCACCACCTTAAACCTATCTCACAAAATCTCAAATTATAGACGGTTTTATTTATGGAGGAAGGGGAAAATCAAAATTTCACACAAAACTTATAATCAAAATCTAGCTGTGGTCATGGGTCACCGAATTGGCATAGCAGATTGGTGTCTATCCGGCAAATCTCGAATCATATACGATTTTATCGTCAGACAAAAGGGTAAAATAAAATTTCACGCCTATAATCTCATCAGACTCACCCCAAACCTACAATCGAAATCTAGATATGGTCATGAATTATCGAATCGGCTTATAGTCTAATTGGTGTCTGTCTGGCAAAATCTCGAATGACGAACGATTTTATCGTTGGCTAAAGGGCTAAATAAAAATTTCAGTATGATAATCTCATCAGACCCAGCCAGAACCAGTAAGCAAAATCTACCTTCTGGCTTGGGCTAACGAATTGGCATAGTCAAATTGGTGTCTATCTGGCAAGATCTCAAATGACAAGCGTTTTAATCGACAAAACATGAAAAAAATCAATATTTCACCCCAATAGTCACATTAGACATATCCTATGCCTATAATCAAGATCTAGGTGTGATCATGAACCATCGAAATATGGTGTCTGTCTGGCAATATCCCGAATTGTAAACCATTTTAACGACAATTACGTACCGTTGAATGCTTAAAAATTACTAAACTTCTTTATCGACAATTTTCGGCTGTATGAAACAGATAGATTTAACCCCTATAAACTCATTAAACCCACCTAATACCTATAATCAAAATGTACCTATGGTCATGGGCTATAGGACTGGTATAATCAGATTGGTGTCTGCCTGCCAAAATCTCGAACGGTAGACGATTTTATCGAAAGAAAAAAGGGAATGTTGTTTTCGGTTTTGTAGATTATTTACTATCGTCTAGGGTATTTCAATTTATTATATAAATTTTTAACTTTTGGCTGTAGTGGTCTAGAAGACACTATCTGCATTATCATTTTTTCACTTTCGGCTGGCCACTCTCGGCTAACCTTAACATGGTAAAGGAATAGGAATAGGAATCGGAATAGGATTAAGAATAGGAATAGGAATAGGAATATAGGAACAGGAATAGGAACAGGAATAGGAATAGGAATAGGAATAGAAATACGAATAGGAATAGGATATGGATTAGGAATTGGAATAGGAATAGAAATAGGAATTTGAATAGGAATAGGAATAGGAATAGGAATAGGAATATGAATAGGAACAAGAATAGGAGTAGGGGTAGGAATAGGAAAAGGAATAGAGATAGGAATAGAAATAGGAATAAGAATAGTAATAGGAATAGGAATAGGAATAGCAATAAGAATAGGAATATGAATAGGAAAAAGAAAAGGAATAGGAATAGGAATAGGAATAGGAATAGGAATAGGAATAGGAATAGGAATAGGACTAGAAATACAAATAGGAATAGGATTAGGATTAGGATTAGGAATAGGAATAGGATTAGGAATGGAAATAGGAATAGAAATAGGAATGTGAATAGGAATAGGAATAGGAATAGGAATATGAATAGGAACAAGAATAGGAGTAGGGGTAGGAATAGGAAAAGGAATAGAGATAGGAATAGAAATAGGAATAAGAATAGTAATAGGAATAGGAATAGGAATAGGAATAGCAATAAGAATAGGAATATGAATAGGAAAAAGAAAAGGAATAGGAATAGCAATAAGAATAGGAATATGAATAGGAATAAGAAAAGGAATAGGAATAGGAATAGGAATAGGAATAGGAATAGGATTAGGAATGGGAATAGGAATAGAAATAGGAATGTGAATAGGAATAGGAATAGGAATAGGAATAGGAATAGGAATAGGAATAGGAAAAGGAATAGGAATAGGAATAGGAATAGGAATAGGAATAGGAATAGGAATAAAAATAGGAATAGGAATAGGAATAGGAATAGGAATCGGAATAGGAATAGGAATGGGAATAGGAATGGGAATATGA
This sequence comes from Nephrotoma guestfalica, assembly GCA_963691935.1. NCBI lineage: Eukaryota > Metazoa > Arthropoda > Insecta > Diptera > Tipulidae > Nephrotoma > Nephrotoma guestfalica. The sequence goes on along the minus strand of OY829913.1, from coordinate 52,117,846 downwards.
ATAGTAATATGAATAGGAATAGAAACAGGAAGAGGAATAGGAATAGGAATACGAAGAGGAATAGGAATAGGAATTAGATAAGGAATAGGAATAGGAATAGTAATAGGAATAGGAATAGAAATAGGTATAAATATAGGAATCGAAAGAGGAATAGGAATAGGAATAAGAATAAAAGCAACGCAAAAACAAATATAGAACCCGGTAATGCAGTGCACTACTGATCTTTGTTTAAGTTGTTACTACTATTGTTGTTAATCTTTCTTTGTCTGGAAAATCTGGCAAAATTTAAAATTTTAGGCATTAAATATTTATTGTTTGTATTTTAATTTCGTTTTTTATTTTTAGTATAATAATAATAAGCCGAGGTGCCTACAACGAGGTGTAACACGCGGATAATTTTGGAAAATAATCTAAACAAATGCAGGCATATAGAGGGAAACGACGTTAATAACTTAATCACCACATCAAGCAACCAATACTATGAACAATATAAATGTAGATGATCGCAAGCGCGAAATCGAAACACCTATAACTGGATTGATCAGTCACTAATCCGAAGATAAAACTGATAACCGAAACCTCATGCAGGCGGCCAAATATTTTAATGGAATGTAGTGTCAGTGAAAAAAAAACGGACATATGAAAATTGCTTGGTCCGAACTATTCAGGTAACACCGTACCGGTGTAATTTTTTCCCAACTAAAGATTTTTCTTACTAATCTAATTTTTTATTTTTAGATAACAAACAAATCGACTCAACGCGCTCAACGCACACGTTGTATTTATTATTGGGTCGTTAGTTATTTATAGTGAAATTATTCGATTGAGCGCTAAATAAAAATTTTCGCGATAAGATAAGAAATGAGCAAACAAATATTAAATACTTTTCCTGGTAAAAGCAGAATATTTATAAAAATGATTGACGATAAGATTAGAATCGTCCGAATTGTAAATTTATATTTTAGGTAAGAACACATCTCGATCTCTGTATGGCAAAATTGTATACGTTTAAAAATAGAAATTGGAATTTTTTTTTGCGACAAGTTTATCCCATATACTACTCGGTACATTCGTTCTATTTTTATTATTAAATTCTCTATAACGATAATGGTCTGTTGTTGACATGAAGCTTTTTTATGCTGGGTATTTTTACTTTCGAACATTTTTTTTGTGCTATTGTCAATTTGATTTGGATAATGAAAATGGAGGAAAATTGGTTTGTGGACTTATTATTATTTTTACTTGTGTATGCAAGTACATGTTTTCGATTCGATATTGGTGACATTTTAGAAGGATTGAATTCAAAATCAAATCAGGTATTTGTATTCCGATATTCAGAATAATCTGTGAAATCTAATTATAAATTTTAACATAGCTCTAATTAGAATCTTTAGAAGGAATGCTAATAATAGCAAGAGTATGCTTACTACTGAGTTCATGAAAAAATCTGGATTAGAATCGAATTCTAATTTTTTTCAACTCTTGATTATGATCGATGTATTATTTATTGGGCTGATTTTATTTGGCTTCCGTGCCTAAATTTCCACCTGGATAACAATTTTTCAACACATTAGGAGCATTTAGCTTCGCGATGAGAAAGTGGCAAAGCCTACATTGTAATCATAATTTTCGGATTATTTATGCTTTTAAATGTCCCGAACGCTACCTCGGCTGTAGAGGTCGAGTTGATCAGGCAAAATATGCGACATATGCACCTTTTCCATTCTTTGGACAGAAACTGAATGATCTCTTGTAAGGGTGGTCGTAGATCTGAAAAGGTTGCATATCAGTTCTTCTGTTCTTCAAAAAGTTATTTAGAGCTCCTTAAACGCCCCAATCCCGAATAATATTTATGGAGTTCAAAAGGATGAGGTGATGGCAGCTTACCGTTCTTATACCGAAAAAAACACTGTTCAGACAGCGATTGGTAATGAATATCCTCATTTAAGTGGCCGTACGAGACCTGGATGCTCGGAAAATGCTATGGATTCGTATCATTGTTAGGCGGGAAACCGGTTCCAGGTGAATGCGAGCTTTCGAAACTAGATCACAGTGTTCATAGTGTTCATCAACTTAGTAATATTGAGCCACATTGCACTAGATACACGAGTCATTGAAAATTTTGTTTTTATAGGTGCGACCTAGATTTTCATACTTTTACCTGACACTATTGTTCTGGCTATAGATGCCAAAGATGAAACTGTTTCTATAATATTTGATTTTTTCAATCAAATGATTCAAAACCCAATGGTTAGATGGTATTCTTATAAAGGATGATTTTACTCCGCTTTCCTCGACCGTAATCTGAACGATGGACGAAAATAATTACATTTTATTGATGATAGATGATTTTCTTCTGTTATAAAACTTTGCACAGATTCGAAAACTTTGATTAACGCATATAGAGTCGATAGAGTTCTACCGCCTCTTGTTTAAGGAATTTATTATAACGTACTGGCCGCCAACTGGTTACCGAAGGAATCAAGCAGAGAGGTGGAGCGTACTAAGGTGAATGTCTATGATATTCTTATTCTAATAGATTATCCGACGCATCCTAGGAAGTGGGTTTCGATGAGAAGATCCAATGATTCCTAATATTACTTGACCTTGAACCATCTGGCTAGATTAAGTAACTGATGGTGCTGAAACTTTTTTCCAGATGGTAGTCATGATAGCAAATCGAAAACAGCAAATAATATCGAGGCTGCCAGTTCAGATTCTTTAAGCTAGAATTGGGGATAGGCGAGGTAGGTCATACAATGTAATCTACGCGGTTGTCAACATGAAATCTATTACGTAGATTACATAAAGATTTTTTGTGTCTTTGACGTCGCCAACCCAAGACATGACGTTGACGAAGAAATAATGAGTAGATTATGTGTTGAAAGCGCGGTATTTCCACTGGAAGTAAAACACGTAGTATAATACAACGATTAGAGGAGCGAACAAATCCAGCCCTTCTCATGATTTCTGCGACGATTCATAGAATATTCCGATTTGCTCTTCTGTTAGCGAACTCAATAAATGCCGTTAAAACACTAATTTTACATGTCGTTTTCGGTAGTTTTCTCGATAGCGAAACGATGGTGATGGTCATGTCCTCAAATTCACGATATCGTGTAAAAATTGTTCCGCGTTGCAATTCGTAATAGCGCCCCGTTGAACTAGAATAGTTTAAAACCTAGTATGTGTCGAAACGCAACTGCCGCGTCGAAGAAGAAGTGATCGAGAACAGATACTATGATAAACCAGTTGATGGTTGCAGCGACTAAGCTACCAAGCCCATCATCAACAGATACAGAAATCAACCACAATAGCTAGTTATCAGGTATCACCACTATGAGCTGGAAACAATTGTTAACTTAAAGAGAAATGGTGCTACGGTATTTTCCGTTCCGTAATGAATTCGTTGAAATCTTGGACCCAACCAGATTTCTTGATTTATATGATTTATATGATACGATACACACACAATGCAGCCGCGCTGTCTGTTATAGACTATAACGAAGATGCCGATAACATAATGTTCAAGCTCCAGATACTGTGCATTCCGAAGGGAAACATCGAACCAACAGAATGGCCAATAGAAGAGAATTGCAAAGTGTTTGTCCCATCGGTACTTAATGTGCGATTATTGCAGAGTACGAATTTAGAACAACGGGAACTAGTGCTACAGGCTGTCCAGTGAACGCACGACACAAATTCAGATGGATTTGAAATATTTTTCATCTCAGTATGGTCAAAAGCTAAAGAATAATGTTTATCGGTACCTGCATCATGATCGTGAGAGTTTACAGCATGCTGAGTTCGGTCATGATGCAGATTGCTTTGGAAAATTTGTGGTAAGACATCACTTATCGCAAATAGTATTTGTCGAGTTATGGGACATTCGATTTGGTATCTGGCACCAGTTTAGTGCTCTTTGTAGAGCAGTCACAAAATATTTTTTCTATGATCATAATCGATTAAATTTAAAGCTTAGCTTTCCCCTGTGTCGCTTTTATCAGGTCAATATTGTCTCACAGAGGGACCACAGACTCAAGGGACGACGACATGGCTATGGTTTATTCTGGGTTTCCTTTGTGCTTGTTAATTAGAATGAAAATTTAGTAGCAAATGGGTCTTCAGCTAGTTGACTATTTTAATACCCCGGTAGTATCTTGAGATCCAGGTCGCAATTGCTTCCATTTTTGTACATTTCCTGGTGATAAAAATGCTCGAATGCCTCTGCGGTACAGAATACTGGGTGTGTGTTACTTCTTAAACGCTTTTTTGAGATAAACGAATTATAATTTGTTGGGTTTTTAGCACTGTTCACGAGTGCTTCAGCCTCCGTTCTGTCGTTACATCTTCTGCCTTGAAGTTGGTCTGTCTTGAAGAGTACTTACGAATCTCTCTTTATTCCACTGTGCATTCCACTAAGATATAGTGGATCTTGAACTACGTTAAGTGTGGTCGGTATATTACTATTGTGAAATACAATGTGCTGGTGATCAAGATGAGTGTGTTTCTTATTAAACCTCCAATTCTGGTTTTTCAAAGCACGTGCTTCATTGCGAACGTAATATCAAGAACATTCTCTGAATTGCTGTCGCAATTAAATCTCCAGTCAAAAATACCTCTCAAACGTCATTTTCCAAGGGCAGAGGTTCACATTTTCTTTGAAATCTGCGATACAATGATTCGAGATAAAGTAGCAGCAGAATATATCAGCGTCTTTGAGTTTTACAAAAAAAAACTGCATTCACTTCCACTACGTAATAATTTGAATCTCCTTCGCTTGAGACTTTGGGGAATGGGAGCTGTACCAAGGGACGATCATACCAATTGGCTAGATGCCATTCTTCACCGCACCTAAATCAGCTATTCTTTCTATCTGGACCAAGGCGCTGCTACATCGGGAAGTTGGATTATTGCAACGTGCTGTTCTTTCTCTTTTGTTTGGTGATATAGGCAATTGGTTTACCCATGCCTTCGATATTTCGGTTTAGCGTTTATACCAAATTCGGTGTCTCTCTCAGGCAATCGAGGTCCTGCATCTCAACTTTATTTCTCCGTGTCTTTACTGCTGTTAATAAGATCTTAGAGAAATAATTGTCTTTATATAGACAACTATAGTTAGATGCCGTTTTGTAGGGGTTACAAAGATTGACTTTGTTCCACATCGACTGCCTCATTTTTCTACTAAATAAGGTAAGGGTTTCATTGTTTGGTATTGTCTCTTCGGGTACTAAAATTGCGTTTATACCACCGCTTATATGCCCGAATGCGTACCCGTTTTCACGTTTCGCCGGCAAATGGTTCGACCTTTGTTTTTTGAGACTCCAATTTAAGTTGGCACTCTGATTTTTATGATCTCCAAAATGTCTTTACGTTTATCAATTTGATCCCCGTCTGCCCCCTGACCCATTTATTCTATTAGTTTCGCATTCCTGATTCACCAGTTTATTGTATCTTGGTGATGTTATTCTTATTTGAACCATCGCTTGATTTAGAATAACATTTTCCTCTCTATCCATATTACTTCTTAAACATGCATCCAGCTTTAAATTTATTTGACTTTGAGTCTTCATAAAATATTTCCTAACAGTTAAAGAAGTTCCTTACTTGTAACAGAAATAAAATCCAATAACTTGATAAATTCAAAATAAATTCATCACAAATGTTCCATTCCGGTCCATTTAAACATAGCAGACTATTACTCGCCTTTTAAATTCCGATAGTAACGGTTCAAGGGGTAAAATGTGGCCGAAATTTGTTTCTAAATGAAATTGTCTATTCATTTTTTTATATGAAGTTTCCACCTTTTAATGATAATGCTTGGTTTGCATGTGATAGATGAAGAATCGATCTTGCTACGGGAAATCAGTTGCAACAAAGCCTGGTTTTGGCATCAAAACCGATCTAAGTATAGAATTATAAATGATAATTGTTTGTGAAAGGTAAACCTTTAAGCGCACATCGAAGGAATCTTCGCGGCATCGCTTCGATTATTTTGGGTTTCTTGATATAGATACCATCTTTATAGCTGGTGTAAAGAGCCAGTAACATCAAGCCATGTGTTGAGATTGCCCTAATTAAAAACGATTATGTATGTATTTTGAAATACAATTCATAGTGCACTGTACTCGTAAATCCCGAATGAATTTTACTCAGGACACAATATTGTTTTCAATTAACGACGAGGCACGTTGCAATTTAATTTTTGATGGTTTATTTCACATCAGATCACAAAACTACCTAAAATCATTTTAGAGTAGTTGAGCGCCAGTTATAAACGAATTTTTTTAATGATTTTCATATCGCCCATGTACACAGAAATACTAGAATTTATGAGCCCGGAATCGATATCAGTAATTGTTAAAATAAACAAAAGAAGCCCTACATAACTGCCTTAGAGTATACCAAATATTGGAATCATAGCAAAATGGTTGGCAAAATACTGGTAGGGAGTGATTTTTGAAAAAACTGGTGGTGGTCCGTCTACACCGCTCAGTGCGGATAATTCGGCTAGCTTTGGATCGTTTTCGCACCACGTATGCCCTAAATGATAATACGCATACCGAACAAGCGATAGACGCTGTACAGCGTAGCATTGATGAAGACCCAAACCAATCAATTCGACGTCGTTCTCAGCAACTGGAGATGTGCCCATCCACTTTATGGAAGATTTTACCTACGGCTTTAAAGCCATCCGACCAACGCACACGCCGCCAATTCGGCCAATGGGCTGAAGCAAAAGTTGATATTGCTGTTGATTTTCCAAACAAAATTTTGTTCAGCGATGAAGCTCTCGTTTGGTTGAATGGGTACGTTAATAAATAGAATTGTCGGATTTGGAGTGAAGATAATCCACCAGCGTTTGCCGAAACACCATTACATCCAGAGAAAATCACTGTTTGGTGCGCATTATGGGCCGGCGGAATTATTGGTCTGTGTGTCTTCAAAAACGGTGATAGGCGGAATGTTACAGTCAACGGTGAACGGTATAGGCTCATGTCTGGCGATGGAGGAGGACTTAAAATGATTGCAGTGAGTTTTTTAGAACTTTTCTATGTGATAAATTTGAATTTTTGACTCATAGATGAACAATTTGTAAGAATCTCAATTGTGTACATTGAAATATTGTCTATATAGCGAATTACGGCTTAGCCTACGAAATCGATTCTTTCATATTTTTGATCTATATTTCATTCACACAACTAACTAACTTATCGTGCTTACGAATTTATATTTATTTACTTTTGTTCTCTATTGTAATGGCTTTATTGTGATTGTCCAATACATTGGTCTATTTTCAGTTCTCTCGAATCAAATACACAATCGTAGGAATGTTCTCCATTTAGCGTCAATCTGTCTGACACCTACTTATACACAATCAACTTCCGAAATCACCAGCGAATTGTCGTGAATAATGTCGCCGATAGATGCCGCCATTAAACGTCGTTCTAATATAACGGGTTCGATGACAAAAATATCCAATTACGCCCGAACATGCAAGGGCATTGAGGCATCCCAGTTGGATTTTGAATAATTGAAGGTTCGATTACGATGTGTGGATGGATTATTAGCAGAATGAAGCCGAGAATGCGATCAATGCACTGGATCCTGAAGATGAAAGCCATCTAAATGACTTCGAGGAAAAAATATTACTGCACTGTCGCAGATCATGGCCAGTTAATTCGAAAAGCAAATTGGGTTGCCGGAAATATTTCATTACTAAAAGCCGCTAAGCTTTTGAAACATCTCCCCATTTCCGACGCGAATTACATCGAAGCGCTAAATAAATTGAAATCCAGGTACGATAGGAAAAGGTACACAGTGCAGTCATTCATTAAAAGTTTTATTGATCTACCATCCGTCAATTCAACATCGCAATATATTCGGAAGTTAATGGATACACAGCCGATGAAGTTATCCGAGGACTAAGAGCTATCGGCTCGGAAGCCGAATCTAGAGATCCGTGGCTAGTTTTCCTACTGACCCAAAAATAAGAGACAAACGGGCTACCGAGACAACGAATATTGAGTTCCCGCCCTGCCAATCACTAATCGAGTTTTTGATTAAAAGAGCAGATGCTCTGGATTCAGTGAAAGGCTTCTCTCGAAAACCAGTCTGGCATATGAAATCAATTCCGAAAATGCCTACCAATACGGTGGACCAAAGCGGTGATGAAAGAAAGATGGTCATCTATTATTCACGTGCCCGAAATCCAAAGAGTGGACCGTTGAGAAGCGTAGAGAATTAGTCGAATCTGAAAATCGTTGCTCTAATTGTTTTGGCGAATCCAATACCGTATATCAGTGTAGTTCAAAGGCAAGATGTCTTTATTTCCGAAGAAGGCATAATTCGTTGTTACACCTATCCAATTAAAAATAACCCAGTGCAAGAAAACGAGTGGCTAGAGTATCAATGAGTTTCCTCAATATCATTACCTGATATAAGTCCAAACTCAACATCCAAAATCGACTTATTAATCAGAGCAGACGAGTTCTTCGATATTTTGAAACCAGAGCAGATTAGAGATTCAAATAATAAAATCTGTGCTCATAATACACATCTCGGATGGATATTGACGGGAAATATACCACACCCAGAAGAATCGAGCCAATGTAATACCATTAAAGTGGATAATATGTGTTGGAAAATATTTTGAAAAGTTTTTGGGAATCGGAAGAAGTTTTTTGGTCTGCTTAAATCCACTACCACGAAACAAGAAGACAAGCACTACATGGTGAGGTTAGCCTTTAAACAAGAATTAACACCATTGGAAGAATCACTGAGTATCGCTATCAAGCGATTACATGTTATGTAGAAGAAATTTATGAACAATACTAATCTGCACGAGAAGCACGTTGAGTTCATGGAGCAGTACAGAAAACTGGGCCATATGGTAGAAGTAGGTCCACCGAGCATCCTTTGATTATTTGTATCTACCACATCAGAGAGTTTGGAAGGAAACTTCCACAACCACAAAATTGCGTGTGGTATTTGACGCATCTGCTGAGACCAGTTCGGGTTATTCGCTCAACGATAATTTACTGACGGGACCAATTCTGCAGAAATTATTAAGTGATATCCGGTTACATTTCAGAGATCCTGTTACTACAGGGTAGTATTTACAGCAGACGCTGATAAAATGTATAGGCAGATATGGGTACATCCAAGCGATCGCCGATTTCAACGGATAGTTTGCCGTCAAATACCGAACACACCAATAAGGCATTTTGAACTAAAGACATTAACATATGGTATGTCCTCAGCACCCTATTTAGCATCAAAAGTCATCCTAGAAACTGCCGAAGATAATTATAACCAATATTCGGAAGCAACACATTCAACACCGGAAGCATTCAAATTAGCAGACGAAACTTCACGTATAATGGGTTAAGCTGGATTAAACCTCCGGCAATGGTCGTCGAATTCACCAGAATTATTACTCTCGGCCTGTTTTCACCTTATGCATAATAAAAATTAGGAGCTTTTTTCAAACATTGTGGCTGCTCGAATTGGGATGGAATGACAAATTACCAGTCAAAATTCAAAATCAATGCCAAACCATTAGAAATGAGGCATACAATCTATCCACCATAACCATACCAATTTTAGAGGTCCTTCCGAGAGGAAAGTGGCAGCATATTCCATCCAAGCTCAATCCAGCAGATTGCGCTACAAGAGGTTTGAGCCCGAAGGAATGGAAGATACATACATTATGGTGGAAGGGACCAAAATTTCTCAGTTTGAAATTGACAATTGGCCTAAGTTTCAAAAAACAGGCAAGGCAAATCAGGCAGAACAAAGAGATAAAGTACAAGTTATGACCAGCCCCTGTTTAGATAAATCGAAGAATTATTGAGCAAATATTCCAGTTATGATAGAAACCAACCAATTCAACTCAAAGTGAGTGGCACGCCGCCGAGACAGAGATCTTATGAGATGCACAATCACATGCTTTCAAAGAAGAAATCAAGGATTTAATTAACTGTAATTCAGTTTCGTCTAACAGCACAATAACATCACTAAGTCCATTTCTGGGCCAAAGAGGAGTTTTACGAGTTGGTGGACGGATTGACAAATCGATTGCACCTTATGATACGCGTTATCCAATAATTCTATCGGCCAATTCCAATATCGTCAAATTAATAACAGAGCGATATTACAAAATGTACTTATAATGGCGCATCCTTGCTTTTAAGCCTGCTACGAAGAAAATACTTGATAATCATAGGGAGAAATCTAATTAAATCAATACAAGCAACGTTCACAAACCGAAAGTGAACTAATGGGTAAACTGCCCAAGGAAATGGTCGAATTGATTCGACCATTTCTCAAGATAGGATTGAATTTTTCGGGTCCTATATAAACCTATCTCAAACGCGGGCGAGGCCAACGAGCAGATAAATCATACATTTGCTTAATGATTTGCCTAAGCACGAATGCGATTCACCTAGAACTCGTAGAGAATTCATCAACCGACGCATTTTTATGCACCTTGAATCGATTTGTTGCGCGCAGAGGTGTTAGTACTGATGTATTTTCGGGCAATGGCATAAATTTTCAAGGGGCATCCAAGAAGTTATAGGAAATAACTAAACTTATTAAAAATAGTATGAAACTAATCTCCAATTCTATTTTTCAAATATACCAGGTGGCTTGACATTTTATACCACCAAACGCACCTCATTTCGGAGACGGGCGAAGACCCAGATGACGAGAGTTATTGGAGATAAAATCCTAATCCAAGAAGACTTGCACACGCTGTTGGTACTGCTGAAGGTTTGCTGAATTCAACGGGGCATCCCATCACTACAATAACACAGCCTGACTTCACTCAAGTACCTTATAACACTGTTACATTACAATGCCATAACAAGAATGAGCCAATTATTCTGGATGCGTTGGCATCAGGAATATCTTACGTCGATGCAAGCTCGTACTATATGGTAAGAAAACAAAAAAGATATTCAAATCGGTGACGTAGTTCTTGTTAAAGATCAGAACCCTTTAATGAACCAATGGAAGATGGGCAGAATAATACAAGTATTTCCAGGAAGCGATGGACGATTTAGTGTAGCCGAAATCAAAACAACCCGGGGCACTTGCCGTCGATCCATCACCGAACTTTGTTCATCGTGATGTTCATGAAGCACACAGCTGCTCGTCGTGTCTAAATACAAACAATCTGTTAAACTTTTATTATATTTATTCATAACATCTGAATTTGTTTCTCACGTAAATCAATCACAATGTTATTATTTTGTTTATTGACATAAACTACACACTGTCAAATCTAATATAGTCAATTTCAAATGAGAGCATACGTTATACCAATTAACTAGTGTTGCGCGATGCAAATTATTAACGTATTGCAATAGCCGCATAAACTTGTATGCTCAGTACATTTTTGACATTTATGTAGTTATTTAGTGATGTACATTTTTTGCGCTTGATCAGTGAAGTTAAAGAAACCAAAGGAATCAAATAAAGTTATAAGATTTATAAATTAAAGAATTTTGAATACAGTCCGCTACCGTAACAACTAATTTCACGTAATTGGCCACCGAGATCGTGTGATCTAACTCCATTAGATTATTTTCTTTGGGGATATGTTATGTCACTTGTCTTCGCTGATAAACCAGAGATGATTGAACACTTGGTACATAACATTGGGCGAGTTATTAGCGAGATATGGCCTCGAAGAGCGATCGAAAATTGGATCTCCAGATTACACCATGCCGAAATCATATTCAAGCATTAGTGGCATAAAACTATCTATCCAATAAAGCTAGTTTCACTGATATTCAAAATGTTTTTCTTTGTTCTATTTTAATTGAAAATTGTGAACCTCTAAAAAACACCCTTTCGAACTCTGAATTCCACTCACATTGATGACCATAATACGATAAAAGGGATTTTAAATTTAATATTCCCACTCGTATATCGTACAGTTTTTTAATTTTTTGATGATTTTTTTTAGCGGGGACACAAAATAAAGAAGCCTTTTCGGACTGAAAACCCTTCAGGCTAAGTAAGTTATCATACGTTTTGGCTAAGTAAGTTATCATACGTACAGGATGTTATGCACTTTATTAGTGATGGCTTTATTATCAAATGAATTACCAAGTTGATGAGTGTCTAAAACCAACATGCACTTAATGTTAGAATGATTTATTTGCTGCAAGCTGTTAAATTTGCACACCATCAACCACAGCAAAATAGAACAAGAATGAACTTTTTAATTACACAAATGGAAGTCATCCCGTACTAAAAATTTACATAAGCAAATATATCATTTCCAAGACCACATGCATAAAAATATGAATTCCCGCGCATTCATAAGCAAATTAAAATTCAATTTTTATTTTTATTTAACAACTTAATTACTTTTTATCTAAGACACAGCACACATACACAGCCGCACTGTACACACTCGTAAGACCCTGTATATAGAGGGTAAAGCCGGAAACAATCGTATTGTAAAATACAATAATAACTTTATTAATTAAAAAACTATATTTATCCATTATTTAAATATGCAAATAAATTTTTATGATTTTAGAAAATATAAAAATTAATTAGTTACATAAATAGGTACAACTGTAACACATAAGTAAACGGCAAAGAAACCATTCTCCTATGTTGAACATTTTTTTTTTCAATCTGCCATAAAAATGTTGTTGGTATGCTTGCCTCGTAAAATACCTAATACAAGCGCGCAGGTGCTATCACCAAGACGATCTTTAAGACTGTAATCATCATTTGTAAATTATACGTGAGTATGTTGGAGTTTTAGCATAAAAATACGATTCTAATTAAAATTAATTTAATTGTTTATTATAATTTATTATTTTGTAAATACGAGTAGAAATTTTAATTAGACAAAACCATATTATGACGTGTTGACTGTTGCTCACTAATGTTGTGTGTAGTTTTACCCAACTTTCTTTGAAAAGCACTTTTGCTTATGAATGATGACATGAAAGTAACCAACTTTGAAATTAATTGGCTGTTGAAGTAATTTAGAGAGGTACGATCAGTGATATCCAAAGGTTTGTCACAACCATCAACCAATTAAAGGATTTTTTTCCAGTATCTCAAATTTTAGGAGCATAGGGCGTCTAAATATAGCTGGCCTATCTTAAACTGTTGTGGGCTACACCTTTTATCTCTTCCCATGATTTTTCAAGATGTTTTGCTTCAACTAGCATTGGTCTCTTCCATGTCTGTGCTGGTCTTCCTACTTTCTTTTTCTCTTGCGGGTTCCAGTCCAAAGGCATCCTTCACATATCATGCATATGAAGTTTGGCCTACTGGGAAAGGACTAATTTTAGATATGGTTTAGCACAAATTTCACACGCTGGTATACGCGTTTGAAGTTAGAACTAAACGAATCCTAAACCAACAAAAATACAAAATGTAGATGTGTAGGTGTATTGAAAAATATAGCAAAGAATGACATTTAGGCGAATTAACAATTGACATTTTAGGTAACACTGCAGTTTTATTTAGAATTTTCTTGAAAAATTGAATATCTAGGGAATTAATATGTTTATCACCTAGTTCTGTTTGATTTTATGAAAGGACTAAATTAGATCTATCAATATTTTTTGTAAATAATAAATTCAACTGGAAAATTATTCAAATATTTCAATATTTCGCCTAAATGTCATCGTTATATAATTTTTACTAATACAAACATTCTTTCGTTTGTTTTGTTGGTTTAGGACTAGCTTAGGTCTAACTTCAAAAGTCACATTATATGTGTTATATCACTTTGTGATTTCCTTAGAAGCATTTCAGTATTCGTCGAAGGCACTTGCTTACGAACACCTGTAGCTTCTTTCTGACTTTTTCTCTGTGTTTCCATGTCTCACACCCATTCAGGGACGGCCATGTGGCCTTAAATAGGACAGATTTAAATGGTACCTTACAAAATGTTAGCATCATATCAACCAATAACTGACTTATTTAAAGCCACTTGGTCGCTACAAATGGATATTTGTATAAACTTTCCAAAATGGTAAGCAACGTGGCCGCCCTCTATATTTCTAAAACCTAAAGAAAATTTTGTTTGACTGGACCCTTATGGCTCTAACTTGTATACGATGCCCGCTTAGTGATAATAATTTGATCTACAGACCTATGTTAAATAAAATTTAAACATTAGATTGTATAATGTGCAAATTTGCATTTGTCATTTATAAGATCTGCCAGAAAGTTGCCAGATAATTCATTTTCGTATTTAATAGAATTCATTTTAAATGGTAAATCATTCAGTTTACTCGTTTATACGAAAGAAGTACTCGTATGTTATATGCATTTTCGGAAGTTAATCATTTTAGATTCTTTTAAACTTTTAGTATCGAGTGACGTCTCTCTTTGCGTTTACTACAGCCTGAAGACGATTTGGCATTGAATCTTTAATTTTTTTAGAGAACTAAATTGATCCAAACCTCGCGGATTTCATTTTCGGCCATTTCTTTCGATTTTCCGGTGACATATGCACTTTTATCAAGCAAAAAGTTTCTGCCAAACATTTTCAATTACGTTTAAATCTGGAATTTGTGGAGGCCAATCTAAAACAATGAAGCCAAAACCATTAAAACATTTTTGGTATATTTTTGCTGTGTGAATTTGTGCATTGTCTTGTTGCAGTAATCAGTCTTCCCCAAAGAGATTTTCACACAAACAGCTGCATGGTCATTTTAAATGTCGAGCTATACATTTTTATCAACCTTATCATACAACAGGGAATACCCGAACACTTATGATAATCTCCGTGGATCGCAAACGAACTATCATCAGTCGATAAAATATTTCTCCAATAATCCTAGGGTTTGTTCACATGCTGCAAAGCAAAGTTCACTCACTTTGTCTTGTTGATGTCACCGATATTAGTCATTGTTCTGGTTATGTATCGTTGAATACCAACTTCCTTAAGTCTTCTGGAGATAGTTCGTATACTGGTGTGCCTTCATATAGTATTTCTTGATATTTTTGAAACATTGGAAACTGACTGTCTTGTATATTTAATAAAACATCTAACTAAACGGTGATCTAGCTGCTTCATTTGTTACCATTTTCCGCCCACTTCTGTAACTGTTTACTTAGTAAATGGAATGTTCACTATTTAGCAGCACTATAGGCATTTTGATAAGTTATTTTTTGGTTAGTTCATGTCAGGACAACTATACAAAACTAAAACAAAGGACAAACCTCTAGAAGCAAATTATGTTGCGACGTAAACAAATGAAATTCCAATTAATCATGCCCCGATGAAATAATGCACTACTACTTAGATTCGAGTTTTTTTGTCGTATCGCTGTTTCATTTGTTGTTTAAGAACTTATAAAAACTATGCATAAAGAAGGTGTAAGCAAAATGTGGAAGCAAAATTTTGAACTTAATAAATGCTCTACCGCAAACATTTTACTTCAAATAGAAAAATTCCAAACAAAGGATTTTTCAATGTGGGCGGGTCGATGTTGGCAGCCTGTGGCGGCCATGTTGTTTTAGTGGCGTCGGTCTATTAAGGTGTTTTTTCAGTCACTGATGCCAAATCACCATGACAAGTAACACGACTGAGCAGCACGTCCAAATGATAAAACTTTATTATCAAAATGAGTGTTCATTAGTATAAACGATGCGCGATGCGGCTCTCCAACATTTGGTGGCCAAATTCGAGACAACCGGTTCGGTAAACAATCAGCCAACACTCGTACGTTAAAGGAAGCAAAATTGTCATAAATGGCAATGCATCCACAAAAAGTCACTGTTTGGTGCGCGTTTTGGGCCGGCGGCGTCATTGGTCCGTACTTTTTTGAAAATGACGTTGGTGAGGCCACCACCATCAACGGTGAGCACTACAGAACGAGGCTAACCGATTTCTTTTGGCCCATACTGGACATACTGCATGAACGATTTGAGGGTAAGGTTATTTCTCGCAGAGGTGACGTGAATTGGCCACCAAGATCGTGCGATTTGACCCCGCTAGACTTTTTCTTGTGGGGTTTCCTCAAGTCGCATGTCTATAAGCCGAAATCGGCAGATGCCCTTAAAACCAACCATAACTAATACCATCGCTCAATTCAACCGGATGTATGCGTCATTGAAAGTTGGACCACTTGGATCAGTGCCACCGTGAGAAGCCGCGGCGGACATTTTAACGATGTTAAATAATGGCATACATAGACCTTCTTGAAGATAGCCCAAAATTCCAGCCCCGAAAATAAAAAAGGTGCGTATGGCAATACTATTTAATTAGATTTATACTATTACGACGTTTCATTATAATTATAGCTCTCTCCTTATACTTTGTACTATTTATATGTCAAAAATTTAATAAATAAAAATTTTAAGAACAAACAACGTTCAACAATCGCCTATCAAACGATGTGCACCGCTAGTTCGGCCAACGAATAGTTCCTGACTTCTATGGACTATATCTGAACTCTTAGCCATAGAAAAATTCTAAAAAAATTCGCACATAGTCCTTAGATATTCACCAATCAAACCGGACACCGCACAAAAAAATCAATAAATTTTTACTCTCAACTCCGAAAATGTCGATTGTTATGACAGTTTTTAACTATCGTGATAGTAAAAATTTTCGGGGCTGAGAGTAAAAATGTGGTGACTTGTTAGGCTGAGTGTAGAAAATGTTATGATAACAATACTTTTGTTGCCATCGCGTTCGTTTGAGACTGAATTTAGCCTATCTTCACATACATTTGAAAATTGGTGTTACTTCACAAACATGTTTTTATAAGTACATATTATATATACTCTCAGCCCCGAACATTTCAGCTAACAAGACAGTTTTTTACTATCGTGATAGCAAGTATTTTCGGGGCTGAGAGTAAAAAGTGTCATGATAGCAACAATTAGTATTGCCATCTCATTTTTCGGGGATGGAATTTGGACTATCTTCACATGGGCCTTTCAAATAACAAAAGAATTTCGTTTATACCTTACACACACCTTGTTTTATTCGATTTCAACATCGACCCGCCCAAATTGAAAACCACACTAATTTAACACACTAATTTCGAGTAATTTTTATAAACCTTTTGGAGGTTGGCAGCAATCCGATTGAAAACACAAAAATGTTGCTCGAAATTATTAAAATATTTATAATAATTAAATAATTTAGCTTGAACTTCGTATGCTTAAGTCGACTTTAAAAATAAAATTGTTGCGTTAATCGCTGGGCAAGACACGTCTCTTTACAAAAATGTATACCTATGTCCATGTGACAGTTAAGAATTGAGGCGTCCTATTTAAATTAAACGTTTCTTCCAAATTTCTCTACAAATGCGTCAATCGTCAATCGATGCAGCTGGTTAATAACCATATAAACGTTCACCGTAACTTAAGACGTTTTGTTTAAATCGATTGCGTAACAACCTACCCGTATAGATAAGACGTATTCTAATCGTGGCACAACCGAAAAATTCCCAGAATAAACATGACGCTATATCATGATACGATCGCTACTATAATAACAAGAAGCTATACAGCTTTATAACGCATTTATGCAAATAATGCAAACTCAAAATGATCGCAGATTTGCATACGATACAAAGACCGCGCAATTTAATTGCAAAATTAATTTTAATGACTTGCAACTCATCCAGCAGCGAAACAAATGTTCAAATTCATCATCTTACAAAATTTCCACTTTGGTAAGTTTAGCGCATGCAAATTATAATTGTTGTAGTTGTTTTTGTTGTATTACGCCGCTCATTAATTAAGATAACATATAGAAGTACATTATGTGCTATACAGTGATATATAATATGCATACATTTACATATTCTGCGTTGAAATTTTAAAATTTTCGCACACCACTACACAATTCTTGGAAACTAATTTTCTGCGGCGCGCTGTTGCTGCGATATAAAGATTTTCACCGCATTTTGGAATATGCATACAGTTATGCGTGAATAAATAAGAATATTAATAAAAGTAATTACATGTTTTATGTTCCTCTAATTAAATTTACATAAGCATGTATTTTACACGCAATTGAGTAATTTTTGATACAGAGTAATGTAAACATTCGGTTTCAAGTTAAAGACCAGTGAAGCTAAATATTTCTAGCGACTAAATAATAGATTGGGCTCTTCTAATAAAAGAGGAGGGTCGTTTAAAACAAAAATTATAATAATTATATCAATTACGCATGTGAAGCTGCCCCGAAAACCATCCCGAAAAGCACCTTTAAAATTTAGGCGCCCTTCAGCCCGGAAAATTATAAAAAATATGAAGAAAATCAAATGCCATCCTGAGAAAATAAGAACAATCTCACGTACACAAATCAAATTTTTTTAACGACCTTAATATTTCGATTCACAGAGGTTGGCAGATATAGCTGTATATGCCCAATTAATGTACTGACCATCAGCATTAAGCACACAAATGCTTGTTACCTTACAATCGGGATAAGGGGCCTCCGTAACTGATTTAATATTCGCTTCTGTCAGATTAGGTATCGGAATTATCGGCTGCATCCCTAGAGCAAACCAACGAGTATAAGGCACAAATTTTAAATAAAAATAAAGCGAAGCTAGAAAGAGACTGAAAGAATGCAAAATTAGGTAAAAATAAGTTTTTGTTTTACGCCGCAATGACGCTTATATTAGGTAATTTACTATTCCTAGCAAATCACTTTATAATTATTTCTCAATACAATACAGCCCTATATTAAAGTTGAAGAATATGTAATTTTAAATAACTTAACTATTTATTATTAATGCCATCTATCGACATTTATGTCACTAAAAATTACAAATGTCCACTGATAGATGTCACTTCCTTAAGTTATAATCATTTAACATTGGCAACACTAAATAATTTATTACTCATAATACTGTGGGCAAAAAATAGTAAGACTTTGTTCATAATTTTAAAATTCTTTATTTATGTCTCCAAATCTATTTCGCCCCCTCAAAGTAATCCCCCCGGCC
Source organism: Nephrotoma guestfalica (assembly GCA_963691935.1). Lineage (NCBI taxonomy): Eukaryota > Metazoa > Arthropoda > Insecta > Diptera > Tipulidae > Nephrotoma > Nephrotoma guestfalica. Next base: position 52,098,878 of record OY829913.1, on the reverse strand, counting down.
TCAATACACTTGTGCCAATGTTTTTTCCAATCCTCGAAACAGTTGTTAAAGTCAATTTCCGGAATAGCCTCCAATGCGCGTAGCGATTCACGTTTAATGTCTTCAATTGACTCAAAACGGTTTCCCCGGAGCGGTTGTTTGAGTTTGCTGAACAGCCAGAAGTCACACGGAGCTAAATCAGGCGAATACGGTGGTTGCGGAACGATATGGGTGGAATTTTTGGCGAAAAAATCACGTAAAACCAATGCAGTATGAGAAGGTGCTTTATCGTGGTGCAAAAGCCAAGAGTTGTCGACCCATAATTCTGGCCTCTTTTTACGAATAGCTCCGCGCAAATGACACATAACACTCAATAGTATTCCTTGTTGACAGTTTGACCGGTCGGAAGGAATTCGGAGTGCACCACACCTCGATAATCGAAGAAAACTGTCAACATCACCTTGATTTTTGACTTGTTTGACGTGTTTTTTTCGGCTTCGGCTCACCTTTGGCACGATATTCGGCCAATTGATCGTCTGTTTCCGGGTCGTAAGCATAGATCCAAGACTCATCGCCAGTTATAATACGTTTCATGACATCCTGGTAGTCGGAAAGCATTGTTTCATAGACGTCTACGCGACGCTGTTTTCCAAAAAAATATTGTGATTTTGGAACCCATCGTGCTTTCACTTTTCTTAGGCCCAAACGATCTTTCAAAATGGTTTTCACTGATCATTCCGATGTTTCAACGATGTAAGGTCTCTGACGGTTAATCGTCGATTCTCGTCCACCAATTCCTTGACTTTATTAACGGGTTGATCATCAGTTGATGTTGATGGCCGTCCTAGACGTGGTGAACAATTTGTCCGAATGAAAAACACTTGCTCGCGACATACAATTATCACCGAAGGCCTATTGCAGCATTCTGAATGTTTCGGCACCACAAAATTGATTCCGCACACAAAATTTAATGGAACTTCTTTGTTGAATAATTTCACTCATTGTAAAAATCGCCGAATGCACTTTTTGTACTTCAGAAAGACAAGCGTATACTAAACACTAATGATTATTTTGATGTGACATTTGGCACAGATGTCACTGACAGTCATACCAACATAGAAAAAAAATATTTCGACGAATGGTTTTCCGTGCGAAATTTAAATTACAAAGTCTTACTAATTTTTGCCCACAGTAGTATTTTGAATTTATTAGTGAAGTATTGATAGTACAAAAAAATAAAAATAAAAAATCTTAGAGATTACACAAAATAATAAAATATCATGTAATGATTTAAATAAAATAATTAATCGTTTATCAAGAGTTATAATTTATAACATCACAACACTGTAAGTAAGATAAAAATTAAAATACGCGTTAGTTTCGATAATCACTTCTTCGTCTGCGATGAATCTTTGCCCTGCGAGCCATTTTTTCAAGTTTGGAAACAGGAAAAAGTCACTAGGAGCTAAATCTGGACTATAAGGTGGATGATCAACCAATTCGAAGTGTATTTCACGTAATTTTAGCATCGTATCTAATGCGGTGTGAAGTGGTCTGCCGAACTCGTTTTTGTTCGACACTGAGCAAACGCGGCACCCATCTTGCCGATAGCTTTTTCATATGCAAATGTTCATGCAAAATGTTGAGCACACGTTCATATGATATGTTTACCATTTCAACAATATCACGCAACTTGACTCGGCGATCATTCATAACGATATCGAGGATTTTCTTGATATTTTCTTCAGTAACTACCTCTTTTGGCCTTCCTGTTGATGGTATTGTTGCAGTGCTTCTTCGGCCGCAATCCGAATTTTAAATTTTAAATTTTAAATTCAGCAATCCAATATTTTACCATGTAATCTGACGGAGCAGACTCACCGTAATGTTTATCGAGCTTTTCTTTTGTCTCTTTCCCCGTGTTCCCTTTCAAATAATAGTGTTTAATCACTGCACGAAATTCGTTTTTTTCCATTTTTCAAGAAACACAAAAGTTGCTTACTTCAAACGACTACAACAAATAAACTAATCGATGAATTTGGGTGAAATTTTAACAGCTGACGTTTGACAGATCGCAATTTCTAAAAACCAAAATTTTTTTGTGTTTGTGCTGCCATCTAGCGCTAGGTAGTTTCATTTTCAATCCGCCCACGTAGTGTTCATCTTCTCAGTATATTTCATTTGTTGCTTATTTGAAAATATTTTAAGCTATGGATGTTTATAAGATTCCAGGAGATGGCAATTACCTTTTTAATACTATTCTTCATCAGACACAAATGAAAGAACCCCAGAAACCAGCCTGCGGTGTTAATCAGCTACGGACTACCGTAACTGGGTACCTCAGAAATAATCTTAACTATTATGTTCCAACATTACTGGATTCATGCCGTTCTATATATGCATCTAACCTTAAAATGGTGGGTGGTGCTGAATGTTTATCAGTCATTTCCAAACTAAAAAACATAAAAATTATGTGCATTACGCTAATTCCCAACACCAACTCAATTTTATTCCTGAAACTCCAACATACAAGTTTGAAATTAATTTATTATACACCGGAAACCATTATAACAGTTTAATTCCACAACCTAATTCATCTTCATTACAGCATTCAGCTTCCCAACTTTCACATCACCCAAGTAATACTCATAATACAGAACGTGTCATTCATGCCGCTGAAAATAATCCTTAAATTCTTGTTGATATAACACAACCTAGTTCTTCACCAATATCTACTATATCTAGTTTCTTTTGTTTTGGTACTTGGAATGTTCGCGGAATTAATCATACCCAAAAGCGCGACTAAATTGACTCTATTTTATATAAAAATGATATCGACATTTGTAGTATTCAGGAGATCAATATGCGTTCAGGGAAGTGTTCCTCAGAAAATTATATATGGTACTTATCTAACATTACTCACATTAAACGGCGCGACGTAGGAATATTAATTAGAAAGAAATCATGTTTTCGTGCTGAACTTATTAAACATTACTATGGGTCAACAATAACGGTACTAGGACATTTACTATTTAGGAGAAATCCTCTTTATCTCTACCTATGTCCCACCTCAAACGTCATAATATAATCGTCGACATTCATTCAAAATATTTTCGACATTATCCTCAATAATTGGCAGATGTCCATAATCACAGGATATAGTTGTGTTAGGTGATTTTAATGCCCGCCTAGGTGCCAATGATTGTTGGAATCCCGCTAACATTGGCGCCAATTTATTCCATAACACATCCAATGAAAATGGTATTTCATTAGGACTTCTCGTCAGTTCAGCCGATCTTTTTATTGAGATCACTAAAGGAAGACACAAACCCATTTACCTACCTGGACGGATGGACATAGTCGATCCCAGGTTGATCATATATTAACACAACAAAAACCACATTTAATATTTATAAATTCCATTAAGGTAGATATATTATATCCTGAATTAAGCGACCATTACCATATGTGGATTAAATGCACTCCACGTAGAAAGGACGCCTCAATACCAATCAGTATACAACAACACAATCCAACAGCCACAGTAACCACAGCATCATACAATTTTAGATCTATGAACGTAGGACTATTAGAAAATGATAATATTAAAACTAAATTTCAAAAACAACTTGCTACAACATATGAGAGTTCTATTAACGAGAATGGAACCAATGATCATTGGAATACAATAATTGACAGCATTAAGATAATTGCCCAAAAAGTTTTATATACCAAAACTCCCTTGACCCCTATGCGTCGCAGAGCACTTGCTGCTTTCCAAAGCACCAGACACTCTAAAAATCGTCACCCTCACGACTCAAATGCTCAGAGATATTTAAAGAGCGCTAGGCAATCATTAATGCAAGCCTATAATGAACACCGGTCACTCGAATTTCAAGAATTTTTCATTTTAAGAAAATTCGAAGGAATCTGGCCTTCTTTAATCGACGAATATGATTACTGTCAATTAGGACCTCCACCGAGCGAAGATGACATAAGAACTATAGTCAAGTTTATACGATCAGGAACTGCACCAGGAAAGGATGGTATTCCGATTGAATTTTTTAAATATGCGCCAGACAATATAATCCAAGGTATACATTCAGTATACCTCATTAGCGAATACCCAAGAATTACATTATGTAATGTAGGTTACAAAATATATTCAAAATTACTTCTCAATCGGTTAGATGAACATTTAAATTTACCATCATCATATCAAGCAGCTTTCCTGGCTAATCGATCTTCAGAAGATCATATGCTTACAATAAGACGCGTTCTAGACGAGGAGTGGCGCGCAGGTAATCGGATTTATGTGTTATCAATTGATTTATCGAAAGCCTTTGATACAGAAGACCTAACTGTGGTTACCGAATATTTACAGCAATATGTACCACACTATTTGGTTAATCGTATCATCAAGGCTTGTTTTTGGGAACGTACCCCAATTAAATGATACAATATTTGTACTGATAAAATCAAGAAAAATAAAGGGGTTAAACAGGGCTGTCCTATTTTACCACGTATTTTCAATTTTATTTTAAATGAAGTTTTGGTTACCGTATCAGATTTATATCCTGAATTAAGATTGGAACAACAAAGTGAATTACAATTACCTCTAACCGTATTCATTTTATGAATGATATTTTTCTCATGCGCAACAATGAGCACCCGATTGAAGCTCCACAAAGAGATTAAGGAGCTGCCGATGCATCTAAAATTAAAAATAATGTTGAGTACAAGGACTATTAACTTACCTATACAAGCTAATCTTACCTTTTATAAATTTATCGTGAAGACGTTCACTTTCTAAATTCTTTCATGAAAGCCACCTAATTTACTAGCGTATCCTCCTAATACTAGTACGGTGAATCGAACGAAATCATTATTGCATTTGTTATTTTAAAACCAAAATTTGCTTGGACTGCTCATGTGTACAATTTTATTAATTATCATGTTTATGGCTGGCCGTTTTCTTAGAGACCAAAAGTTAGCATCAAAATATTCGTAGTTTAAGAGAGGATTTCGACACTTTTAACGTTTATTTGGAAAATCTGAAAACACCGTCCGATTTAATTTTTGTTTCAGAAATTTGGATAATATTCTGGCAATAGCTCATCCCAACCGATTCCTAGTAACCAAAGCTTCTGAAAAAAATATTTTGATTTTTATAATTGTTGGAGATAGCCCTCCCATTGGATCGAACAGTTTCCACGCCTCTGACAACATATTCCTTTCTGTTAATTTTATATCTTCGAGGAACACCTTGAACTGGAATGTGCCGTTTATTGGAGAGTACCTCACACCGAGTACAGTAAGCGATGAATCGTTCGACAATTCAATAACAGAAGCATCTCTGTTTCCTTCAGGAATATTGTGTAAAATCTCGGGATAGTTAGTAGCCGATTTGCGCAGGTTGAACCATCATTTATTCATTAACTAATTTCTGGGCGTCCTTTAGATTGCTTGTACCGGACAACAAGTCATCAACGTAAAAATCATTCTTTATTATTTCCGCTTCCTCTGGGTATTCTTGTTCGTAGTTCGACGCCAGTTGCACTAAAGTTTGGGTAGCCAAAAAAGGAGCGCACGATATTCCATATGTTACTGTTAACAGCTTAAAAACTTGGTAGTCACTATCCATTTTACTAACCCAGATTTGTCGGAACATTTTCTCTATATCAGTGGTAGATATTACTTTGTGTTTGCGAAATCTGAGCAGTATTTCTACCAGACTAGACTGCACCACTACTCCTACTGCCAACTGCTCATTCAGAGAATTTCCAAACGTAGTTTTAGCCGAACCATCAAATATTACGCGTAGCTTCGTGGATGAACTATTTCTCCCAAAACTCCATGGTGCGGCATATACTAGCTCTCGATAGCATCAGAAGTTGATAGCTCCATATGTCCCAATCGTAGATATTCATCTAGAAACTCGATGTTTTGCCTTTGATTGATCATTTAATTCATGTAAAAACCTCATTCTAAATTAGCTAATTGTTTAACTGCCATAAATTTTGACTGTCCAAGTTTCGGTGCATCTAACTTAAATGTTAAACTCACGATGTACTTTCTTCGATCTGGTGCCTTTTGAAAAGTTTTCTGGTAATAATTTAGGCAAAATCTTTCCTTTCCACTAATACGGCACAGCACTCATAATCTCAATTTCCCGAAACCTATTTAGTGTACGGTCCACGTCTTTATGTGTGATTCCTCTATCAAGTGGCACTCCTGCTACTGTCCCTCCAAGTTTGGTGTTGTGAGCAGCTAACTGTGAATTTGTGATATACTTTTTACCATCACTTATCATGTCAAAAAACAAATCACTACCAAGCAGCACATAAATTTTACTCTACCTTTTAAAGTTAGGATCAGCTAGCTTAATCTTCCTTAGTTCTTCAAGGTCCTCTAATTTATTAATTGAGGGTTGATATGACGAGATTTTTGGAACTATGAACACCTTTGCATTTGTTTCGTAATTATCATCTTCAAATCTAAATTTAATTCGTAAGGTAGTCACGCCTTTGGAAACTCCCGAGTTCGCATTATTGAGGCCTTGAATCCACATTCTGGCTTTCGTTCTTTTTATTCCGAGGCGCTGGAAACATTCTTCCGTAACGAAAGAAGTTTGTGATTCGGAGTCCAGCAACGCCCGACAAACTTGCCACTTCAAACCGCAACATGCCCACAAGTACTTTTTTCAAGCGGACGTGTGGAGGATTCTATAGTTCTAGGTGCAAGATGGTGTGATGTTTCCTTCGACATTTGTTACATTTTTGTTTCGATTTGCATTGTTATACCACTCAAGCAATTGTAACATCTTGAGTGTTTCTTCACTTAATCCCTCCTCTGTTGGATTTCTAAACCTAGAAAACCTTCACACTCGAATAATTTGTGGTCCTTGCCACAGAATGAACAAGTTACTGCCGGTGCAGTGTGCATAGATTTTGTTTGCGGTACATATGGTTTCGATAGTGTACGTTTTGTGCTCTCAATTTTCATGCCTTGCAACACATCTATTCGTTTGTTCAAAACTGAAAGAAGATTATCAAATGTTGGCTAATTGATTTCGGAAGTTTCTAGTTTCCACATTTGCCGTGTTTCAGAATCCGTTTTCTGGGTAGCAATATAAATAAGCCGAGCATCACGACTCTCTGCTTCTTGACCCAACGCTTTAAGGCCTCGAATTACTTCATCGCATGTATCGTGTAACCGGGCGAGTGATTACGATGTTGGGTGCGTTACAGTTGTACGGTACTTCTTCTTGTTGTACCTCTTGCACAATTTATGATAGGCCTCGATGTAATTTGCGTCATTAATTTGAAGATGTCGAACTAGGGCTAGGGCCTCACTTCTCAAATGTCCAATGAGCAACTGAAACTGCTGTGCTGGCGAACGATTTGAATTTCCGTGTACAGCCGAACCAAATAAATCAAAACAAGATTGCTATTCCTTAAAGTTCCCGTCAAATGGGGAATGGTAATACGAGGCAACCTAAAGTCACTGGAATTTATAATAATTAGAGATTGATCGAGCATTACCGGAGGTTGATTCATAGGTGCTCTTTTTCATAAAGCACCTTGAAATTTAGATATAATGCTATAATATTGTGTATCTACGGCTTCTATACCAGTTTCAACAACAAACGTTTTGTCCGATGCTCTTCAATCCGCGTGTGTTTCGTATAATCTGCTTTCAAATTTCTGAATATTTCTTCAGGATCCGGCTCGAAGGACCATTAAAAGTTAGAATTCTGTTCCAACATTTCTATTCCAATAGAAAATAAATTTATTTCTCACAATAGCTACTCTACGTTTTATTTTAATTAATAATTTACTCAGAAATTTGCCAGAACTCTCTCCATATTTAACTGATTGAAATTCAAATTAAACTATTAAAAACGAGATGGCAGTGCATTTGTTTATCGCTCTATCGATAACACAGAAAATGGAAGAGTGGTAAACAAAGACCGTTAGCGATTAATTTATCATAGCTCGATAAATCAACTTTTATAACATATTGACTGCCAATGGAGTGATAACACCAGGTAATTAAACCAATAATAACATTAATAAGTTTAGCTAAATAACTACAGCTGTGTGAACAATTCAAACTATTAAAATTATAACAAGACAAGTGATTTAATTAACTTATAACTTAATTTACGCTTTACATAAGATTTAAATTTTAATTCCAGGTTTATAATCCTGAACATTGGGTGAAGTTAAACCAATTCGTAAATAGCTGGCTTCCGCATTTATAATTTGTCGTATTAGGGGCCAATTTGAGTTGAAGCACTAACCGTGAACACCTGTGCCAAAAATCAGGTCACAGTTTATGTAGTGAATCAAAAACTGGACGCATGTTTAGTGGTAATTTGTACTGGGTGAAGTTAGACCAATTCATAAATAGCTGGATCCCATATTTTTAATTTGTCGTGTTAGGGGCCAATGAATTCGAGTTGAGGCACTGACAATGAACACCAATAATCGTTCTCCAATTGCAACTTTTCGTGCGCTTTTGCCATTTTATAGTCGGAATAATCGTCCAAGTGTGCTCGCTACTCGTCGAATTGTTGAAAATTTGGAGGGTACATTTTCTTTACGTGTTGTGTTGTTGAAGTGCCAATAAGACAAAGATTCGCTCGAAGTAATGCAAATATTGCTGCCGTTCAGGCAAGTGTTGCTGAAGACCGCAATTTGTCGATTCCAAGACGTTCTCAAGAATTGGGACTGTCTCAAACCACAACCTGGCGGATTTTGAGAAAGGATTTGGGTTTGCATCCGTATAAAATTGTTCTCACTCAAGAACTGAAGCCATTGGACCACCGTAAACGTCATGAATTTGCTGATTTTGCCTTGGAACAACTTGAAAACTATAACGATTTTTTAAGAAAATCATCTTCTCCGATGAGGCTCACTTTCATCTGAGTGGTGCGGTAAATAAACAAAACTATCGATTCTGGTGCGAAGAAAATCCACAAATTATTCATGAAAAACCATTACATTCGCCTAAATTGACAGTTTGGTGTGGTTTTTGGTCTGGTGGAATCATCGGTCCGTATTTTTTTCGAAATGAAGCTGGTAACACCGTTACTGTCAATGGAGATCGGTATAGATCGATGATAACCAACTTTTTGTGGCCGAATTATTGCGAGAAAAGTTTGGAGATTCGATTATTTCAAGAAATTGTGATACTGAATGGCCTCCAAGAAGTTGTGATTTAACACCATTAGACTATTTCTTGTGGGGGGGGGGGGTTTATTTGAAGGTCTTTAGCAATAAACCAAACTCTGTTCAAGCTTTACAAGTCAATATTGAACGTGCTATTCATGACATACGACTTGATTTAGTGGAAAAAGTGCGCGTAAATTGGGTTCATCGATTTCATTCCTGCAGAAGAAGTCGTGGAGGCCATTTGAATGACCTTTTATTCAGAACTTAATTGTATCGATTGTACTTCACATTAAATAAAAAACATTTTAATTTCCTTAACAATTAGTGTGTTTTTTTAAGAAATCATATCACTCTTATTGGAAAACCCTATACAACATATGTCGATATTGCAGATTTTTCGGCTGAAATTTTCGGCTAACTTCAGTAGCATGAAGGATACGCTAATAAATTGGATGGTTGAGCAATACACTAAAATATTATATATGGAATGATCGCAAATTTTCATGCACTGCATTATCGACAACCTAGAGGTAAAATATAAATACGAAATGTAAACAAAAGCTGTTAAACTCATATAAACAATAATAAGCAGTTTGTCTAATGAGAAAATAATTTTAAAAGTGAATATCTACATCGGCAGCTCTTTAACCTCTTTGTGGATCTTCAATCGGGTGCTCATGTAATTGACCAGATTTGCACAATAGATATTTGTAATTATAAGTTGACTTTATATTTTTAGCTTTACGGTAGAGCTGAGCTTGGTACTTCATCAGTTGCTGCATGATATAAATTCGCTGCTTGGCATGGTTTTAATCGTACATAATTGATTGTAGTTTAATTTGATGCGCAGTGAACGTTCTGTGAACTGGCTCTATAGCTTCGATGAAATCTGACACAAATGATGGCTTCAACTTAGAAAGTGTATTAACAATAACAGATTTAATATCATCGCTTCATCGGTAACCCAGCAATTGTTATGCAAGCAGCATATTGAATTTGGTTTGGTTTATCCAATTGAGCGTCCTGTGCATGTAATTTAGTGTTTTGTATGCCAATTTGTTCTAGCTTACTAATGCGATTTATCAAGGCACTGTTTTCCAATTTTAAACTGTTAATAATGGAACAAAGCTCGTCTAGTGCGTACTCATTTTCTTCAATTCTTTCATGCTATCAGTTAGGCTTACATTGTATTCCGAATCAGAAGCATCAGTTTCAAGTGACGAATGACTGTATATATCCCGACACTGTTCGCGAAACCAGTTTGCGGACCGATCACTAATGCCCTCCAACAAATCGGCAGAGATATTTGCGCGTTTAACATGAAATGATTTGCCACATGGACCACCGCACTTGATACCAAGATAACGAGATTTGGAAATATTTTCCTTACACAAATGGCATTTGGCAGACATTGTGATAACACTTAATCACGAATTTATTTATCTAACACACGGCGTAATATTGATGAAACTGCGCAAAAATTCAGATAATAATTTTCCTGCTGCCGTTAATGAATAAATTGAATTCTTAATTTAGTAATTATGACTACGTAACGAAACTTGTTGTTTGCGCTTTGACAATTAGACAATGAATGCCAAAATAAATTTATTTTATCGACATGTTTTGATTGAAATCTGCACCACTAAAAAATTCTTTACCGATACTTTGTGGGTGATAAATTTATAATTATCATTTGTTACCGAATCTTCATTACCGACATATTATTGTGTTTGTACCCTTTAAAGCCATTAAGCGTCACAAGACGGCTTCCGGCTTTCAAATATTCAAAACAAAATTTGAATCAAGTTTTACAGATTGAATAATGCAGCAAATAATATTTCAATCCATTAAGGATGAACTCTTTAGTTAATCGTTGTCCAGTTAATCGTTAAGTGCCCTGTTCTTAAAATTTTAAGCGTCACGCTATGATATTGGATTCGGTGATACTTCAAACATGATTATAGTTACATACTAATCAGCTACTTAAATTTATATGAGTAGATGGTGACCACCACTATCAAGTTTAATTCGTGTTTAAATGTAGTTTACATAATAAAAAGGCATTGCCATACCACGAATTTCGTCAACCATGCAAAGAAATGTAAATGATTTTTATCTCATGGATACCTGCTGTATGTTATTCCAATGTCTTTCTAATTTGCAACAATGTAAGAATGAATTCGCGCGTACTGCCGTTGGTATGGTTTTCTCGCTAAAGTAGGTAAGATTCTCGTGCATAGAAATGCATAGAAAATCCAGCACAAGATACAATTTCGCGTAGAAAATCTTCAAACAAGATCTTAATTATTCATAACAATTTATGATGAATGCTTTCGGATGATTGACGTGTTATGTTAAGTACATACAATAATGATTTTATAGGTAACAAGTGTAGTGAAGTTGCATTGGGTGCATGTCGGCAAGAAATATAATTTTTTATGCTCGTACACATTTTGCTTAAGTTTTCGATGATTTCTGATGAACATCGAAACATAAAATTTATATTTTTATGTACTCGTACATTGTAGGTGAAATATGTGTATCCGTCTTATTATCGTATGTTAGCACGTCATCAATTTTTTATTTTTTAAATGTTTACACAAATATAGCATGGTGACTCATTCATGTATATTCTAAGGTTTATAATTAGAAAAAATAATTTTCGGACTTCAGATAAGATTACGACGGGCAGATAAGAAACACAATTTCCCGATATGTTCCGAATCGTGTATTTATGAATGAATATTTGGTAGTGGAATAGTTGAGAGCGAAGTTTTATCTATATAGCACATTGGAGTTGTAAATCTAAAATACCGACTCAAATTAAAAAACTATTAATATCGTTGTAAATCAGGTATATTAATTCAACTAATCAAAAGATGAGCACATCAATTTTAAAACATAAATTTGATTGGACGATGTTCATTAAATATTTCCGATCAATTCAAAATGTATAAGAAAAATATCAATGCGTCAAAACAGATCATCATTACGTTCCCTTCGAAAATCGGTAATCCATAGTATGCTACACTTCTATAAATCCAACTTTTTTCTAATATAGGGTGGTTAAATTTTCAGAGCCCATGTTGATTTTGAATAAAACACAAATTATTTAGGAAATTATTGTCAATTCTTTTTATTATGATAATATGGTATGGTTCAATTATGTATGGAACAAAATATCGGCCAAATGGCCGCCGCGACCCTAGCGGCACACCTCCACCCGATGGTCCAAATTTTCGATGACGCTTAGGAATAATTGAGGTTCTATGCCGTTAATGTGCCGAATTATCTCATCCTTTAGCTCTTGAACTGTTGCTGGCTTATCGACGTACACCTTTTCTTTCAAATAACCTCAAAGAAAGAAGTCCAACGGTGTCAAATCACATGATCTTGGCGGCCAATTCACATCGCCACCACGTGAGATAACACGGCCATTGAATTTGTCGCGCAAAAGAGCCATTGTTTCGTTAGCTGTGTGGCAAGTGGCACCGTCCTGTTGAAACCACATATCGTCCACATCCATATCTTCCAATTCGGGCCATAAAAAGTTCGTTATCATCTCACGATAGCGAACACCATTCACAGTAACTGCCTGACCGGCCTCACTTTGGAAAAAATACGGCCCGATGATGCCGCCAGCCCATAAACCGCACCAAACAGTCACTCTTTGTGGGTGCATTGGTTTTTCGACAATCACTCTTGGATTATGATTCGCCCAAATGCGGCAATTCTGCTTATTGACGAATCCACTGAGGTGAAAATGTGCCTCATCACTGAAGATGATTTTCTTCGAAAATTGATCATCCACTGTTGCCATTTCTTGCCACCATTCTGACCATTGACGACGTTTGCAATGGTCAAGAGGCTTTAGTTCTTGAGTCAATTGCACCTTATAAGCGTGTAAATGCAAGTCTTTATGCATAATGTTCATCAACGACGAGCGTGAGAGGTGCAATTGTTGGGCACGACGACGAGTTGAGGTGGACGGCTCTTCAGCCACACTATCGCGAACAGCAGCAATATTTTCTGCTGTACGAGCTGTACGAGCATGCACTGGTGTTTTAAAATCTCCTACAGACCCGGTTTGCTCAAATTTTTGCACGATTTTTCCGATTGTACGCACATTTGGACGATTAAATTGACCGAAAAAATCACGAAGTGCACGATATGCATTTTGATGTATCTTTCCATGGTTCAAATTGAGTTAGTCTGAAATTGAGAAATGTCAAATTAAATGCAAAAAAAAACTTGACTTTTCGGTGTGGTTCACATTCAACGTCGGCCCTTAAAATTTAACCACGCTTTACAAACACATTGCCAAAGGAGAGCATCCTGAATGACTTTCGTTATGGCCAAATGATGGGTCATATATTGGCTCACATTGGCCTGCTTCAATTTATTTTCTCGGATTCTTCCAATACAACGAATTTAAAGTAATTTAACAACCACACCAGAACACCACACCTAAGTTCAGACTATAAAGTACGCAGTCGCCGTGCAATGAAAATATCGATCGCCTTCAAATACACCATTGTAAATAAAAAGAAGATTTACCGTTACCAATTTCTACCAATCTGGGTTTTCTCTCTGTTAAACTTTCTAAAAATTATCCCTCAAGAGTTATTTTGTTTCCACACTACACAGTAAACTTTTCTGACAATTTCACTTTGAAAGAGGAATTTCTAAAAGCCACTGACATATTTTGGCAATGCAGACGAGCATTTGTTAAATCAACGGGTTTGACTTCCAAAATACCGGTGTTTCTATACAAACCAGGGTACATTATAGCGAAACTTAACAGTCTAGAAGGTATGGCTTCCCGTTCTATTACCGGTACTGTACTTGCATTGCTAATCATCTGCCACTAATGCAGTTTTCACACTGGGAAAGGTTTTGCCGGTGCAACGGTTTCACTCTAAATATGCGAGCTTTGGAACCTACTGTGACACATTCACATTGTCTAGGATTGGTTACATTTTGTGCGCTTAATGCTTTTAAGATACGCAAATTCTTTGCACAAACACGTCTGCAAAATAACTATTACTCCATCTATGTTCCATATGTCTCAATTCGAGCGTTGGGGAAGTCACAGCTTGCAAATTTTGGTAATGAAAGATCTCCAAACGCCGTGGTAACTATAAGCTAATACCGAAGGGATTAAATATTGAACCCTTGGAATTTTTATGCTTGTCAAGGAGCATGGATCGGCGCTTAAACCATGATAATACTAAACTCACATCAATCTACTATCATAACGTCCTGTTTTCTTATTCAGAGAATAATTCTAAATTGTAGGTAAAACAGGAAGCACCACTGAGCTCAGAAAGTTATAACGCCATTAGTGATCTTCATCGGCATGTATTGTTTCTGCATCATATCCCGAGGCTGTGATGACTAAAGTTTACTAAAAAAACAGTGAGCTACTAAAAAAACAGTTTTTTGGAAAATTCGACTTTATTCATCAACATAGTTTCCTTCAAGAGTGGTGCATTCATTCCAATGCTCATCTATCATATCGATTTCTTTAACCAACATATTCGTAATGTTTCACCAAAATCTCTTTTCGTGGACACAATTCGAATATCAACTCATGCAATTTTGCCATCGAATTGTTACATGGTACATCATAGTCTTGGTAAAAGAGGACTTTTAGTCCTCGTATAAAATACATTGCGCATTTCAAAATATGGAGGCCAAACCCTAAGGGCGACATTTGCGTTTTTGGTGCTTCGGATGCCTTTTACCAGCTGCTGTCCACTCAGATGATTGACGATTGGATTCCGGAGTGTAGGGGTGGATCCATGTTTCACCCATTGTCACATACCAACGCAAACACTCTTGTTTATTACGGGTTAACAGCCTCAAACAGCGCTCTAAATCATCGACGCGTTGCTGTTTTTGCTCCAATGTGAGCAAGCGCGGCACCTACTTTGAACAGAGCTTTATCATGCACAAATGTCTATGCAACCAAGTGTATACATTGTCTTTTGATATCTTTAAGGTGTCAGCTATCTCAAGCAACTTCAATTCACGTCCTATCAAAACGATTTTGTGAACTTTTTTATCTTTTCTGGAATAACTGAAGAGTTCTGGCAACCAGAGCGCCGTTTGACGGTTGGTACTTCCTAAAAATTATATTTATAGTATTTCATTAGATGCGATCCAATTCATGGAACCAGTATTGACGCAAGCTAGTTACTTGGTGCATGGATGATATTATAGGTACACCCACCTAAGAATTTTTCCAAAATATTTCTCGTTGATTGAAAAAGCACTCCGAATGTCATTCTGGGTGGCATAATATTTCGATCGGACGAATTTGTATAGTCGTCTGCAGTTCAAGTACATCGGAGTGAAGTTTATGCCAAAATAACAAAATATACACTGTGTCCTATAAGTACCTAGAATTAAAAAACACTCAGAAAATGTACTTTTAAAATAATATTTGAAAATTTTTAATAAACTCAAACATTTCTGGACAATAAATAAAAAATATTTAATTTTTGTGAAAAGTTTTGAGTGAATTTTATAATAAGAAATTTTTACAACAAAACACACTACGAATCGCACATAGGTGATCGAAGTGGTTCTGAAGTAGAACTTGACGTAAGAAAAATATCTCGTTTATCCACATGCTCGGAAATCTCTGAGATTTTTGTTATTCGACAGAGAACATCATTGAGTGAAATATTGAAATTCTTTAACATTTGAACTTATTTAACTCGGCCCCTACGGATCGAACACAGATGATCCAAGTGGTTCGAAACTAATTCTTGATGTAAGAAGCAAATCTTATCTATCCGCATGGTCGGAAATCTTTGAGAATTTAGATATTCGAGAGAGAAAGTCATTGAGTGTAATCCGAAAATTCTTTAACATTTGGAATTATTTAACTCAGCCCCTACGGATCACACAGAGATGATCAAAGTGGTTCTAAAGCAGCATTTGATGTAAGAAGCAACTCTTATTTATCCAGATGCTCGGAAATCTCTGAGAATTTAGATATTCGAGAGAGAACATCATTGAGTGAAATCCAAGATAAATTATTTCATATGTTTAAGAACTTTCGGATTACACTCAATGATGTTCTCTCTCGAATACCTAAACTCTCAGAGATTTCCGACCATGTGGGGAAATAAGATTTATTTCTTACATCAAGTATTAGTTCAGAACCACTTCGATCACCTTTGTGTGATCCGTAGAGGCCGAGATAAATTATTTCATATGTTTAAGAATTTTCGGATTACACTCAATCATGTTCTCACTCGATTAACTAAAATCCCAGAGATTTTCGAGCATGTGGATAAATAAGATTTTTACATCAAGTATTAGTTCAGAACCACTTCGATCATCTCTGTGCGATCCGTACGGGCCGAGTTAAATAAGTTCAAATATTAAAGAATTTTAATATTTCACTCAATGATGTTCTTTCTCGAATAACTTAAATCTCAGAAATTTTCGAGCATGTGGATACATAAGATTTGCTTCTTTCATCAAATATTAGTTCAGAACCACTTCGATCATCTCTGTGCGATCCGTAGGGGCCGAGATAAATTATTTCATATGTTTAAGAATTTCTGGATTACACTCAATGATGCTCTTTCTCGAATAACTCAAATCTCAGAAATTTCCGAGCATGTGGATAAACGAGATATTTTTCTTACGTCAAGTTCTACTTCAGAACCACTTCGATCACCTATGTGCGATTCGTGGTGTGTTTTGTTGTAAAAATTTCTTATTATAAAATTCACTCAAAACTTTTCACAAAAATTAAATATTTTTTATTTATTGTCCAGAAATGTTTGAGTTTATTAAAAATTTTCAAATATTATTTTAAAAGTACAATTTCTGAGTGTTTTTTTTTAATTCTAGGTACTTATAGGCCACAGTGTATATTTTGTTATTTTGGCATAAACTTCACTCCGATTTCAAGTAGCTCAAAGAGATTCATCACTTAAAAAGTTGAAGTTCTAAGGAGAAACATCGATCGATATGATCGATTTTCAAAATTATCTTACTGAATTTTTTTTATGTTCCTTAATTTCATTAGGTATTAAGAACTTTTACAATTTTTAGATTTTGAAAATCACTTAATTCACTTCCATTCATTGATTCACTTAATTCAGCTGTATCACGATCGAGGTAACCTCAAAGAAAGACATTTCAATCCTAAAGTTGACGTATGGGTTCGAACAGATAATTATTCGAAATCGAAACCCGAACAATCGCCCAACAAAACAAATCAAACCGTCAAACGTAGATACGCAGATGCAATTCGAAACCGATACAATCCACAGACTAATGAGTTATATAGGAGTCCACATCAACCACAATGTTCAGCAATTTTTCAGATCCAAAGCCATCACAACAATTGTCATCGGCTACTTTAGCAGATGTTCGACGAAGTGAAGGCCAATGTAGAATGCTGCTACGGTTGAATTGTAATACAAGCAGGATTAGTGGGGAGGAATATAGTGCAAACTAGCTTTACTAGTATTAAAGACACTCAAGTTCTCTCAGTAGGAGCTTTTCCCATTGTAGCAGCTAGTGTGTTCCGATGTTCAACATGGCGATGTTCAATTTTCACTTACGATTACTTGTGGCACTTCAAACGAGCGAATAACTTGGGTAGTGCTTTTTGAAGTATGTTTGTTGTGATATTTGTTATCGTGTAGACTTCTACGACGGCACATCTACGGCACATCTACGACGTGAATTCGAGCGTAGTTCTTTGATGTTTATTGGTGGACTGGCGTTAACTATAGCGTCCAATTTATTTTGAAAAATTCCGTGTTTGTTGAAACGATGGCCTAGATAGACCATTTAAGGCATATATATGAACGTATATCAAGTGAAGAAGCATTATCTATCAATTTGTCCATGTACCGTTGGAAATGCTGGAGCGTTCGATATTCCAAATGGTAGTCTGGGTGGGCTACAGTTGTGAGCAAGTGTACCGTAAATTATCAAACAATGGTACTGGATGTTTTCCAGCAAAATAGACAGGGATATATTCACCACATGCCTGAAATTACCACAAATTTGTTTGTCGCCATTGCGCTTCGGTAAGTTTACAGTTGGTGTGACCCATTCGATAGGTGTTAGTCTACTGATTTTTTTTTCTCTACATTATTTTGTATCCCGAATTTAACGAGTCGAGGATCGAGACGTTTCGGTTATGAAACAAACTTGAATGTATTTTGTCTTTGTAGTCTTTGATGCATCATATGGTTTCACTGAATAACTCGTTGAAATTCACAAACATATTTGACAGCTCTACGTGCGCCTGTGTTGAGGCTTGTAACCGAATATAAATGTGCAGGAAATGACATTTTTAAATGTTTCACATCGTGGTAAACCAAACAATAATGGCCTCGCATGGTTTATGACAATCACTGGTAATTTGAGTGTGACATTTTATTGTCATATGGAATGTCGTAAGCATTTTTCGAATGTTGCTCGTTTTTCGTGAATTATCTTTGGTTTGCTTGCGTTGTTTCCAAATTTGTGCTCTATCAGTTTTAATACAACCTGGGGCGTATTGTCCAATTCGCTTGCATGAATTACATGTTAAATTAGTTGCTAGAGATGTAGTCGTTGGTGTGCTTCTCATATCCGCAATATTGTTCACTATGATTGTATGATTGTAGAATTTCTACTAGTTCACGTGCGTGTCATTTCGCTCAGGGTCTCTGTTCGCGACATCGTTTCTGATGATATGTGTAGCTTTCGGATTTGGCCAGCGTTGTCCCAGTTCTATTTCGGCATATTGATGGCGAATACCCATTGCAAACCGATTGCGTAACCGCCAATCGAGATTTTGAAATTCATAGCCACGACTAACTTCTCGTAACTCGTTCGCTTAGTGCTCGTATTTCCTTCGATGTACAGTTTCAAAATTATGATAATGCCTTATTTCGTGTTTAATTTCGGCTAATTAAATTGATTATTAGTTTTTAGCAGTATAGGATTGGTGTTCTTAAGGTTCTGGCACCAAAGTTTGCCAGATATTAAGTTCGAACGTGCAAACTTGGTACAAATTTATCAATAGACAGTTCGAAATTGGCAAATTTGACCTTTTGCAGACGTGATTTATTTAGTTCCATCTATGAGTGTTCAGACTATGAACATAATGACCAACCGGTTAAACCATGAACTTGACCACCAACCGGTTAAACATAATTTAGTCGTAGTATTTTAAAATAATGTATCAAATATTGGTCCTTTGTAGCCAAGCAACAACCGACGACCTAATCAACGTTGAATTAAAGCATCAACGTGGAAATACAACAAAAACAAAAAAAGCTGTACAACAACCAGCAAAATTAAATTTATCAAGTCGGGTAAATTCATTGATGAATATAATGGATAATCTGTTGCATGAACAACAGGTTATACCTGAAAACATAGCACACCTGTTCGAAAACTACAAGAAAGACGGAAAAGATCTCAAATCAAACAAATACCTTCATTCAAAAATTATTCAATTACAAGGCCTATACGACAACTATTCCGAAAATCACGAGAAAATTCAGGCATGCACTCCAGAAATCGAATCGACACACGGGTATTTTCAAGAAAGAAGAAACATCGTGTAGACGTTCAACAAATTCATGGAGGGTATGAAAAACCACATAATTGAGAGCCCTTCCACATCGTCGCAAATGAGCAACTACCAACAAATACTTAAACAACAGAACCTCCGATTACGGGGATTATATCAAGAAATACGCTCAGCTGAAGAAATTATGATCACAAACAACAAATCAAGAGCAGCTTTAAACTTAAAACTCAGAAACATAGACGGGATGATGATGCAAATCATGGAACTTCATGAAACAATTTGCATCGAATCTTCAGAAGACGATGAAGCACACGAAAAATAGTTCAAACTACAGAACTAGAGAAAAAAACTTACCACATAAAACCCATGGAAATTCGCCTAAGCCGTTGACATTCTAACATTCAATGATGATTCCATGAAATGGACGGGGTTTGCTGATACCTTCAAAAGGTTGGTTCACGAAAACACGAACCTAACAATCACACACAAAATGAACTACCTGAAAAACCACATAGGAGGCCCAGCACAAAAATTGTTAAGCCACTTAGAACCCGCTGGAGAAAATTACACCATAGTCTGGGAAATCTTACAAAATAGATTTAACAACAAAAGGCTACTTGTGACCAACGGTCAACCAACAATTAACGTCGAATCTGCGGCTGCCACCAAACATTTACATGATACATCAACTTAGTGTTTGTACGCTATAAGAAACACAGGAATCAACATTGAAACATGGAATCCATTCATCATTTTTACATTATCGAAAAAACTAGATAATGATTCAAGGCGCCTATATGAAAGTTCGCTGGAGAATCCAAAAGAATTTCAAATCACAAACCAATTCCTAAAATTTTTGGAGAAGCGATTTCAATTATTGGAATCAATTGGAGGTAACAGATTCACACCAGCTCATCAACCAAGTCAGCAACAATCAACTACCATTTGCGTATGCTGTCAAAAGCACCACAAACTGGATACATGTCCGCACGATTTAAAGAATTAAGCATTACTGAAAGGAATCAAATAGTTATGCAGCATAAACTGTGTAGGAAATGCCTTTTACAAAACCATCCAACAATAAATTGCAGAAAAAATAACAATATTCCACCTGCAAGGGACGGCATCATCCATTATTACACTGGCCATCGCTACACCAACAACAAACAACCAACAACAACTCCACAACAGTAAGCGATAGACCAGCAACTATAATAACTCAATTAGCCACCAATAGAATGGGAAGAAACAACGTGGAATATCCACCAATGCACGATCATACAATTTTAAGTACAGCCTTCCTGAAACATCCAAGGAGGGAGAAACGGACATGAATATCTTAGAATGTTAATCGATCCAGAGTCAAAAGAAGCAACAAGTAGGTTAAACTTGCAGTGGCAAAAACAAACATAGAAATATCTGGGATTGGACAAACAAAATATAGCCAAGATTTCCGTCGAAATTTTATTATTTGGTTCGGTGCCGCCTTCTTATAATCACATTTGCACAGCATCCGGCTCGAAGGACCAAAACTGACTTCCTTAAATGCAACAATTTTTTCAAAATTGAATCTCTATTATCGCCATCACCAGATGCCTTACGATGATTTCCACCACCAACGTAAGTGGAATTAGGATCTACGGCCAATTTACGAGCTTCCTCGAATGAATGCCCTTCTTTTCTCAAAGATTTAAAACGTTTCCAATCATCTGAACACGATTTTCAGTCTTCTTTGATGGCTTGATGGTCAGTCAATTTTTTTTGAGTTACTTTTTCAGTAGAAGTGGTGGTCTTTTCGGAAGTTGTAGCATTTTGAACTGCATCGCCTTCTGAATTAGTACCTTTTGTTGCACCACCTTCAGCTTTTGATGCATTAGCCAGTTTTGATGCTGATCACTCTCATTCGTTTTGTTTGTTTGTTTACTTTAGATCCCATGTTTATTCTCACGAGTAGCACGATAAATAATGATCGCCTATGACAGAGCTCTGCATTATCATAGGAAGGCCAGGATTTAAAACCGAATGCCGAATAATTCGGAGTTCGCATACTATAAAGACTTTGCCACACCTTAGCCATGCAGCTATATTGTGCAGTGCCACCATAGCTTGAGTGACTGAAGCAGCTTAAAAAATAATTGCTTTCAATTGTATAAGCTAACCCCTCAGCCTTGCCCCAGAGCCCGTTCTATTGGCCAAAGGTTAACATTCGGTCGTAGTTAACATTTCCGGAAAAATTTTCGTCGATTCTTATACCTATAGGTATAAGGGTATCATTAGGTTTCTAGGGAGATTGTAGACCGATAAACTTGCAATGACACTAGGCCACGTAAGATTATCAAATGCTCCGGCAATGTCCAAGAATATACCCATAACATATTTAGAACTTTGGGTTTTGACAGTGTTGATTATGCGGACTATCGCATCCTCATTAGACATGCTACGTCTAAATCCGAATTGCTTGTCCGAGAACAGTCCGCTTTGTTCAACCCGCGGTATAATGCGAGCGGCAAGCAACCTTTCTAGGAGCTTCCCCATAACTGGTAGTAACATTATGGGTCTATAAGATTTCGAACATAGTGGGTCTCTATTTTGATTATGATCATTTCACCCTTTTTCCACACCTTGGGGAAGTAACCAAATTTTAAGCAGCTGTTTAATAATTTTACTATGCTTGACAATATGGGCCATGCCAGCTGGATTATTTCAGCGTTCAAGTTATCCAGTCCAGGGGACTTGTTACGCTTGAAGCAAGTTAAGGCACTGGTGACCTCCTCCCATGTAAATGGGGCGTCTTCCGCATCGTTCCAACTACTGTCGGTAGCGATCTCGCGCATTTCTGCTTGAGGCCCAGTTTCGTCTTTTCGTTTCGTCCGGAAGAAGTAAGTCGAGTAACTCCAAGCGTGTGTCATGCCACGTATCAATGACGACTCCATTTGCCTTCCTGATGGTGTTTAAGACTTCTGGGAATCTTGCTTTGCCAGCGGCAAATTTATATACAAGTCCCCATAGGTCTTTATTACCATGTTCCGTGACGTACCGTTTGGAAACTATTTTGTTTTGCAATAAATACTTCATGGAAGTATTTATTTCTTGCTACTCTAAAACGAGACAATTTTAACTCTTTTGCTATTTGGTTCCTTTCCGCCTGGTAGGCTCTTCTAAGCTTGTGCATAGAACATCTAAGTTTCCTTAGATTAGAGTTCCACCAACTGTTCTGTTTCTTCGCAAATCTTTTCTTAGGAATTGAGTTGTTGCAGACACTGGCTAACTGTGCTAAGATCAGCTCCACACGAACATCAATTTCATCTATCGAATCTATTTCTGGAAGTTCTTCTACACTGTCCCAAGAGCCAACCAAGTGTCAAGCAAACAGACCCCAGTCGGCTATCTTAATGGCGAATCTCGGAATTTTGCTACTTGCAGGCGGACTGCTCTGAGGCGAGTTTGATAAATTAAACGTAATGACTCTATGGTCACTAGATGTCCAACTTTCTCTGACACACCACCCAACTTTCGAGCCCAGCAAGGCTCCATTGACTATGGTTAAGTCGATATTGGAGTTCCCATTAGACGAGAACGTCGTTGGGTGCCCCTGCAAGTTCATTATGAAGAGGTCACTCCTAGACACGAAGTCCTCTACTTTTATTCCATTTTCATCGGTTAAACGGTCATGCCACATTTTACTTCTTGCATTGAAGTTTCCAAGGATCATTACCTTTTTCTGTTGACCCGATAGAGAGCCTAAGATCGTTTCGATTTTGCACAGATGGTACTCGATCGGTTCACTGTATTGGGCATATATTGAAAATAGGTAAAGTGAACCAGCTTCCGATGATATGTGCAGTGGCTATCGCAGAACTGACTTAGTTTCATCATGCTCATGCCAGCATTGTGAATACTAATTGCAGTGTGGTTCTTGCATACATAACATCTTGCATACCGAGTGTGGTTCTTGCATACATAGTATGTCTATGTCATGAGTGGAGATGCGTTCACATATCTCTGATCCGACTATTTTAGCGCCATGCATGTCGAGGTGAGGTGGGCGATACGTAGGTTGCTGTTACAATGTCTTTGATTTTGACTAATCATCAACTGGCTGGTTTGTCTTTGTTGGGACAGACCTTGTAGCCATGACCATGATGTGCACAGTGATCTCTGCGCGCACCCTACAATTATTTGCAATGTGACCATATCGCTGGCACCTAAAGCACCTAGTTGGAGTCACAAACTCTCTCACACGGCATCGTACCCAGTCCACGTGCAGTCTTCCACACTTTAGCAACATGGTTTTGGTTGATGGTTCGACTTCTACCACCCCGTGAGCGGTCTCTTTATTTCTCGTACCGGTTCGAACTTTAAAATCTTTTTGATTTAGGCATTTTTGGTTTATTAGGCAGTTTTTAACCATGTCGCCATCAAGCTCAGAGCTTACATCCAAGATAATCACTTTAGGTAATATCTTAACAGGTTCTGGTTCGTGGCTTTTAGACCCACGTCTTCCAACTTGGTGCAACACCATTAGGTCCAGCGTTAGTTACATAGTGAATCTTTATGTTAGATTCACTAGGACGTATGATTTCCTTGATTTTCTTGGTAATCTCTGTAGTCGAAAGGCTCTCGCTGAGATAATTATCCGTTTTGTTTCCGTCTTATTCTGTCACCACGCTTTCTGTTTCTCCGTTTCTTGCGTTTCTTACCGACCGTTTGCCATTCATTTTCTTTTTGGTTAGTTACTACTTTTCTTGTGTTTTCTGGGTAGGCACTTGGAACTGAATCCTGTGCAGCCATCTCTGGTGTCTTTTCCACAGTAACCAATTGTTTTGGTTTCTGGCTGCAAGTGCACCTATGGTTGCGTGCTTCCTCCAGTTTTCCAACAACCAGATTAGTTTCCGCAACCACCTCCAGAATTTGAATCTTGATATTCTTAATGCGGTTCTTTAATTCACGAAACTTAGACTCAGTAAGTTTCGTGTTGTTTTTAGTATGCCCGATCATCGTTTCAAGAGAAACGATTTCCATCATAAGGCTTTCATGGGGTCTTTCGCACGTTGGTGCTAACTGACCACTGCTTGGCAAAGTAATTTCAACTTCAGCCGTGTCCTCATCATTGCCGACAAGCTCGGCATCCGAGTTAGACTCATTAAGATTCACGTCAAGCTTCACCTTTTTAGGTGCTCGCTGACCGTCAGCTTCTTGAGAAGACTGATCCGGTTCACGCCTGGAACCCTTACCCATATCTCTGGGTAATTCACTAAAAAAAAAAAATTGCGTATGCTTGTTTGAAATATTTAAAATGGGCCGGATTCCCCTCCCAACACTACTTGCGTCACTGCACTATGTTTGTGCCTAAGGCTAACAGGGTTCACAACAAGAAGGATAGGCTAGAGCGTACCCAATATCATTAAGTAGCGTTATGCCATTTATACCAAAAGGCGCAATCTACTGGATTTTAATTGACAGACTTGTCAATTCTCTTGAACATTAGAATTATTTGATGCAGTATTCAGTCCAATATTTATGCTGTCCGAGAGATTACCCCTTCATTTAGTGCTTGAGTACACTGATGGCTAAACTGCTTAATGGCCCTTAAACCTGTCTGATATTTGTATTAACTGCAATACCGAGAATAAATAACATAAGAAAGAACTGCGTATTTACCATCCATTTTAAAGAATAATTTCTAAGATATTGATAACAAATCATTTCGATAAGAGTGGCTCGTATGTTGATTTAAGGTATATAAAAAACACATTTACTATGTACATTCACACATCAAAATAATTTGTTTATTTGATGAATAATTAAAAAAATTGTAATTCAATTTAATTACTAACAACAATAATAAATGTGATTATTGACATTAGATAAGGCGCGCTTATTATCAATTTAACAGGTCGAGTATATGAATCAAGGCTGCTCGCATATTATTAATGTTTATCATTCATCATATTCGTACAAATCAAACACATCGAACCGTCTTTTACGTATATGTCAACACTCGTCATCTTTATGCGGTGGAGACATCAATTTGCATAATTTTTGTTACCGGCGGTCCCGTACAATAAATTTAGTATCGGCGTAATATGTGCGCGCGATGCTCAAATATGCCTCATGTTTGATTAATGTGTGTCTCAAACGTGCTCGAATATGTATGTCTGGAGGTATTTCGAGGAAAAAGGTAATATAAAAAATTTGTTTACAAAATTTTCTTATCAGGTGTGTTAATTATACAAAAATAAAAAATTAATTTCTTCGATAACACAGCACTAAATAATAAAAAAAAATTGATTGCATTACATTTTGTAATCGCATTAACATTAATATAATTATTAATAATTGGAACAGGGTGATTATTGTGCAATATTTATTTAAATATTTTTCGTATGTACTTGACATGGTATGGTATGCTTAGCAGGTGAACTGAATGTTTCCAATTTGATTACCGCTGTGTATACCGCCACTTTGTATTTTCTCCATCTCCTTCCTGACTGAAGTACCATTCGACACACTCCTGACAAACATCGTTCTAGATGAATGTATTTAGCCTGGGCTCACTGCTTTAACGGCCCGATCGATGGTAAGCTTTGTTGAAAAAATTTCGTACCATATAACGGTCGCCGGTGTTTCGACGGTAATTTTGCTGTTAATGTTCTTTGCACAGCTTTTCTTCGTCTGTCATAAAATTCTCGGAATACGGGATTGGCAGTCTTCACGAAGTATTCATAAATGGATACGGACGTACTCATAAATAGATACGGGCAATGTTCTGTAGAACGAACGGTTGTGGTACCCAATTCCTTCGTACTAGTGAAGCAGAATAGCTAATTAGTCAATCAAAACTATGCAATGGTACTAACATCAACATTGGTAAATCCACGCTCTGTGGAGACTATGGATTTCGGGGAGGGCCATCTATTGCATTATCAGGGAACATCAAATCTGTTCCAGAGGAGATCAAATTTACAAAGATCACCGATAAAGAAAAATAGAAGCAACTCGGTAGCTGACCAAGCCGATGCTTTTTCTAACGTTATAACTAGATGTACTGGATAAACATTACACGTAATAAGTGATGCCACCGGAAATTTTACTTTGCAAATAGCCGAATCTAGTAAAACAACTATTAAGCGAGAAAATGAAAACCTAAAAATGATTCGAGATTCAAAAGAAGATTGCGATATAGAAAGAAATGAACCAGACAAACTCATCTATTCCACTGATGAAGATGAATTACAAAGAGAAACGCACTGGATCCTAAAGAAGGAAAAACAGTCCAGGAAGAGTAAGTAAAGAAAAGCTGAATCGTCACCTGAGGCTGGGCAATTAAATGGTAGGGAACAATCTAGTCCAGATTCAAAAGATGTTCTACCCAAAGCCAATCAACCAAAAGGTAGTAAATCTACCAAGAACACTACACCAAATTTGGTGCAACCGAAAGAAGAATCACCCACACCTATAAATATTGTGGGTGTAACCAGTCACTCAGAAATTCAGTCACTGATGAAATCGGTTACTGACAAGGACTATAAGGTAACAGCGCTCAACAATGCCGTTTGGAAAATTAATACTCTGGACTCAGATGCTTACAGAACCTTCTCTATGAAATTGAATGCTGAGGAGTATCAGTGGTTCACATTAGAATGAAGTTTATGCCAAAATAACAAAAATATACACTGTGTCCTTTAAGTATCTAGAATTAAAAAACACTCAGAATTGTAATTTCAAAATAATATTTGAAAATTTTTAATAAATTTTTTTTTTTCTGAAAAGTTTTGAGTGAATTTTAGAATGAGAAATTTTTACAACAAAACACACACAAATCGCAGAGAGGTGATCGAAGTGGTTCTGAAGTAGAACTTGACGTAAGAAAAATATCTCGTTTAACCACATGCTCGGAAATCTCTGAGATTTGAGTTATTCGAGATAGAACATCATTGAGTGAAATATGAAAATTCTTTAACATTTGGAATTATTTAACTTAGTCCCCACGGATTGCACAGAGATGATCGAAGTGGTTCTGAAGAAATACTTGATGTAAGAAACAAATCTTATGTACCCACATGCTCGGAAATCTCTGAGATTTTTGTTATTCAACAGAGAACATCATTGAGTGAAATATGAAAATTCTTTAACATTTGGAATTATTTAACTCAGTCCCTACGGATCACACAGTGATGATCGAAGTGGTTCTATAGCAGCATTTGATGTAAGAAGCAAATCTTATATATCCACTTGCTCGGAAATCTCTGAGAATTTAGAAAGCCGAGAGCGAATATCATTGAGTGTAATCCATGATAAATTATTTCATATGTTTAAGAATTTTCGGATTACACTCAATGATGTTCTCTCTCGAATAACTCAAATCTCAGAAATTTCCGAGCAAGTGGTTAAACGAGATATTTTTCTTACGTCAAGTTCTACTTCAGAACCACTTCGATCACCTCTCTGCGATTTGTGTGTGTTTTGTTGTAAAAATTTCTTATTATAAAATTCACTCAAAACTTTTCACAAAAAAAAAATTATTAAAAATTTTCAAATATTATTTTCAAAGTACAATTTCTGAGTGTTTTTTAAATTCTATGTACTTATTGGACACAGTGTATATTTTGTTATTTTGGCATGATATGGTTCACTTACGAGAACAAACTGGCCCGACCTATAAAAGTCATGGCAAGAAGTTTTCATCACACTTGCTCAAGCAAAGAAATAATGGAAGACTTAAAAAATAAAGGTCCTAAAATACTCGATGCTGTGAATATTGATAAAAATCCAAGAAGGGAATCAAATTATCAGTACAAAGGGACTCCCTCTTTTTATGTTGGTATTTGACAAGAAAGAGAATGTTCAAAACATTTATGGAATAAAAGGAATCCTTCACATCAGGTGAAAATCGAACCAACTAGGAGAAGAACAGCACGCATACCCTAATACAAGAAATGTCTGGCATTTAATCACATCCAAAGATATTGCGGGCGGGATCCAAGATGTGTAAAATTTACCCAGGCATGTACAATAGAGTGAGATGTGCCAGCCAAGTGTACAAATTGTTCAAATACCAAATCAGATGGATCAAAACCCACAACCAAGCAACACGGGGCAAATAAGTTCATTTGCCCAGGTAGTGAAAGGCCTGGGTTCAACCAAACATATGGGCTCCGAAAATAACCAAATTATGGAAAACACTATGAGCCGCATTGCAGCTATTTCAAAGCGGTTAGATGACCAAAGTAATCAGAACAACATGATACTTGATGAACTGAAGAAAATGCAACTCCCTCAACGCAATCCAACAAAAAATGTTAAGTAAGAACACAACTTTCAAATTAGCAATCTGGAATGCGAATGGCATTATGCAACATATTCCAAAAATAGAAATATTTCTAAATTCAAAAAAACTCGAAATTTTCTAAATATCTGAAAGCCATCTAGTTAAATCATCATACCACTCCATTCATCCAGCGGAGAGAGCAAGAGGTGGTTCGTCATTACTAATAAAAGAAAATGTAAAACACCATTTAGAATCAAATATCGAAGAAGAAACAATGCAAGTCACTACTGTAAGGATCCAAATTAAACACAGACAGCTTACTGTCTCTGCAATATATTGTACTCTCCGGCATAACTTGAAAAGGGACAACTACTTTAAACTATTTAAATCGCTTGGACGTGATTTTATTATTGGAGGTGACTTCAAGCAGAGCAGTCATCAAAATGTGAATTTTGCTCTGGTGGTTCCCCAACATACTGGCCCAAACACAGAACGAAGGTACCTGAGCTAATTGACTTTTATGAAGCAAGAGGTATATCCCAGAACTACATTCACATTGAAGATAGCAATTCTCTAGTATCGGATCATTCCTCGGTTATCATGACAGTCAGTGAAATGGTAATTCAAAGGAAGAGTACACCCAGATTAACAAATTCAAAAACAAATTGGGATCTCTTTCGTGAAGTAATGGAGGAAAAAATCAATCTTCAGGTATCGATAAGAAATCCTCACCAGTTGGAAGATGAATTAGAACAACTCAATGAAACAATTCATTATGCTGCTTTGGCAAGTACCCCCATTATACAAAATAAGAAGAAGCTTAATATATCCTACCCAATGGAAGTTAGAGAGTTTGTAAGACAAAAACGACGGGCTCGTCGAAATGAAAAAAAATCGGATTATTCTCTGTGGAAGGCGACGAAGGGACTCAAACGGTCCAAAATGCAAGTACCTCCACTTAAAAAGCAGGATGGAACCTGGGCAAGACGTCCTAAAGAGAAGGCTGATCTGTTTGCGGAGTATCTCGAGGATACCTTACTACCAAGGTAAACGGCCAATGAAAATAAAATGTCAAACCACAAGCTAGATAATTTTGATATACGACCAGTAACTCTCAAAGAATAAAAGGAAGAAGTATAAAGCAACACGAATGTTAAAAAGCACCAGGATATGACTTGATCACTTGCCAAATAATCAAGGCTCTACCAGGTAAAGGATTTCGTAAGCTATTGCACATAATCAATGCAAGCTTTCGGTTAAAATATGTGCCGAAGCCAAGGCGGCCTTGTCTTCGAATTCTAAATCACAGGGGAATATGTATGTTGAATGTATTTGTTAAAATTGTGAATGGTATGATGAAAAGTCGTATAGATAAATTTGTTGCCGGAAACCACTTTTGGTTTCCGTCAGAACCACTCTGCTAATGAATGTGTGTAGAAAAGTTTGTGTGGGAAGTACAAAAGGAAAATAAGTATATTGTGGCGGTATTTTTGGATATAGAAAGGGCCTATGATAACGTGGTTCCAGGGGTTGCCTTGGAAAATTTGCAAATTGGTGAATGAGTTCATGAATGAGAGAAAATTAGTTTTGTGTGGTAGAGGGTATAGGTTGGAAGGAGCGGTGACTATTGGCCTCCCCCAAGGCAGTAAAATCTCGAAGTGTATACAGATGCAAGTGTAAATGATGATCGAGTAGGTGTAGGCATTTATATTCCTTCAATGAGGAAAGAGAAAATGGTAAGAGTGCATGACAATATCTGTATAATGAATGCAGAACTGATAGGGATTATGGGAGGGCAAGGCAAGTTGGCAATGACACAAGGGAGAAGGAGAATAATGTTATTCTCTGACTCCCGGAGTGGGTTGGAATTAATTAGTAAAGTTGGGGGAACTCATAGCAATGTGTACGTGGAAATGCTGTATAAGTCTTCAATTTTGTGGAAGGGAGGTCATCCTTCAATGGATACCTTCACACCAACATATTGAAGGTAATGAAAGAACCGATATGCCTGCGAAACGGGGTTGTTTGATTGACGATGTAAATTAATATGAATTCATGGATGCCAGAGACGTACTTCGCATGTTTCAGGTGAATCTGTGGAGAAAATGGGAAAGAGAGTTTGTTGAAAAATGTCAGGTGAAAGGTAAGAAGTACTTTGAGTTGGTTCAGTCTCCTTTGAGGCAACCGTCCTTTAAGGTGCTCAAAGGAGGTACTAGAATGTGAAGTACTATAAAACGAGTGAGATTGAATCACGGAAATGGGAAAGAATGTTTGAAGAAACGCAATTTGGTTGTGTGTGAATTATGTGAAAGCTGTTTGCTTGTGGAGGACATCGATTCATTTGATTCTGAAATGTTCTGCAGTCAACCAGAGCAGACAAATGTTCGATGTTCTATTGAGTGCAAGTAGTTTGACTTAATTATTACGAATGGGAATGAACGTGTATAAGAATGTGTATGAATTTATTAGATCAAATCAGATAGAAGTGTGAAAGGGGATCGATGTGTGCTAGGTGTATGAAAAGAAATTAAATTCTTATGTCAAAAAATGAAAATAAAAATAAAATTGTAAATTTTGAAACGGGCCATATGGTACCAAATTTTTGGAAAAAGCTGTTTCGTAGAAGCCCATATAGGATGCGAATGAAAAAGCGCCCATTTTTATTTTAATTTTGAGT
Organism: Nephrotoma guestfalica; assembly: GCA_963691935.1. Taxonomy (NCBI): domain Eukaryota; kingdom Metazoa; phylum Arthropoda; class Insecta; order Diptera; family Tipulidae; genus Nephrotoma; species Nephrotoma guestfalica. Next base: position 52,067,205 of record OY829913.1, on the reverse strand, counting down.
AGGAATACCAGAGAAGAAAATATTTAAAATTTTGTGTGAGTCACGCCAGAAATTCAATTTTGGAAATCCTACGGTTTTCTTATTTTGTCGAGTGGGATTTGCGATTCCGATTCTGATTTAATCATTAGAGCGTATATTTTGGTTTAGTTTAATTGTGCAAAACTGTACATGCCAAATTCAATTTAGTTCTCCCCCAAAATTGGTCAGAATTTTTCCTAGAATGGCTTTATCTGCACAAAATAAAGTAGATCAACTATGTAAGAAAAGGTTGCAATTTTCTAGTCCCAATGCTTAGACTAGATGTACATAACCTGATAAGACCAGGATTTACTGGTGGCATACTCCATATCAGCCAAAATTGGGAATAGATGAAATGAATGAATGAAAATTTCATGATTGTGTCTTCTCCCCATCAGTCAAAATCTCACACATACAAGACCCTTCCTTCAATCCTAATTCCAAAAGATCAATTTTGAAAATTTTAATATGAGTGATTTCTAGAAATCCCACCTTTTTTAGGGTTGAAGGCAGAGTCTTATATATGGGATTCTGGCTGATGGGGGAGTAAGCACAGTCTTGAAATTTGGTCAGAATACTCATTTCAACTAGTTTTAGTGTATCATTAATAAAAGGTGGGTGTTTATATAATAATCCGAAACGATTAAGCTTTAGTTTTAAAGCTAACAAATTATAATTTATTTTAATTTAAATGCGATGCAATTCCAAAAATTGGTGTATTTTTTAATTTTCTTTTATTTTATTTTTAATGTTAACACAATGAAACTTGGAATAATAATGAGTGTAAAAAATATTACTTGTAATAAATACGAATCCGAAAATTGTCCTATAGTGAAAGAGTTCAAACGCAGGTGTCGCATCGATCGTAAATTTCGGTATTCAATCTTGCATTGAACTGAAAATAAGCATAAGAATTCGTCCACTATTTGTCACTTGGATGACATTTCGGATTGGTTTTTATACAAATAAATTAAGATAACTAAACAAATTTAAATTATACAAACTAATTAATTAATTCTTAATCAATTATTTTAGGGGAACTAAATTGTAAAATATATGATGATAAACGGTAAGTATAAAACAAATTATTTATGTATTACATTTGTTTGCCTGTTAGGTTAAATGTGTTTCCGGGTGAGACGTTAGGTAAGTATTTTTATGACGGTTGGTTTCCTTCCAGATGATGCTTTCTTTAGATGATGATTTATGTTTTGGATTGAACAGTGGGATTTCCAGAAATCACTCATACAATTTTTCAAAAATGACCTTTTGAAATTTCCTACTAGTGATTCTGGCTGATGGGGAGTAGACACAATCATGAAACTTGATCAATATGTTCAGTACCATTCAGTTTAGGTGATTTCATTAATAAAATGTGCGATTTTCAAAATTCAATCATTACGTGAATATCAAAAATTTATGTTTTAAATATAGGGTTGAATTAAGGGTTTTTTATTCCCAATTCTGGCTATCAGGTTATATACATAACAGATTCGTTCATAGCATGTTAATGTGCAGGAAGGCGAACTGTAAATGAGAACTGATAATCATGTCAGAAATCGATAGACGCACAAAATTGCACAATCAAATACTACTCGACAAAATAAGAAAACCTGGGGATTTCCAAAATGGGAGTGCTGGCGTGACAAAGTTTTTATGAAATTTTTATGTTCAATTTTCCCTTCTAAAATGTCGAAATATCACAAGAAGAATTGAATTCTTATATTCCTACCGAATGAATATCCAAACATTTTAGAGCGACAGTGTACTAAAATCTTTTCAAATAATGAATAATGTGCGGAAAATTAATGTCGGATAAGGTAATTTTCCCGCCGATAATATGGATGTGAGCGACGACATTACATTGTTGGATGCCGGTTGTATAGACTATGTGATCGTCAACGATGGTTATCAATATGAGTATATGAGTATTGGCGAAGTGGTTGCGCATACTGAGCTTGTCGACCATAATTCCTGGCCTTCCTCATCAACGATGTAACCCATACCAGGGCTATCCACATACAATTACCTAATTAACGAATTCAATTAATAATACGAATTCATAAATTCTCGCACATTTATGATTTTATTTTATATTTTATGCTACACTAGCAGCATATTATCATCTAATTAGTCAAATGCAAACAGAACGAGGTAGAAATCACAACATAATATAAGAATATTATGAACGCATACGATTATGTATATACGAAACGATGATATAAATTAAGAATAATATAATATCATTTCCATTGTTCCGCAATGGTTAAATTACCATCTTCAAAACGCGCGAGAAACAATTGTAAATTATTCCACAAAAAAAAAAAAGAAATCCAACAGCACTTGCGTGACGCTTAATAGTTTATCAACTATAATAAATTCTTGGTTTAGTTCTTTGCGATTATTGAATTCACAAGGAATACAAAATTTAGTTATTATGTGGGTGGTGGTGTGGTGGTGGTGATGATACATAATAAAATTATGAAACATTATTTATGCTAATTCTTCGTCTTGCACTTATACATATTTGTTCTAGCTATGGAGCGAGTACCTAGTTAGTTTACTCTGGAATACAATAAGACCATTAACATAATCATATTATGTTTGAATGATTTGACGGTTTATATTACATTCTTAAAGCTGTGTGTACACATCTAAGTACATAAATTATTATGTTTAAACAACAATTTTTTTGTTTCAAACTTCTTTTTAAAGTGTTATGAAGATTGATAGTTTAGTGCGCTGCTTTACATATTTCTCGTTTTTTTGTTCCTAGTTCTGAGTTTTTTTTTAGATTCATTTTATGCTACTAATTATGTTTTTATGATTATAAATATGTTAATTTGAGGTTTGATAATGAGATGATTTAAATTAAAATGGGAATATTATTAATTAGAAGATTTGTTGAGCGGTTGGAAACGTGTTGTTTAGGTTATTAGATTAAGTCTCTAAAAATAAATGGTTTCTGCTTTCCAGCTATCGATAACGTTCACTGTTTGTGTTAGATGCAGGTTACTACGTCGTCTATTTTTAAATTTGGCATTTTAGTAGTCCACTTCGACCTTTGTAACAAAGTGGTTAGATATTCGTTATGCCAACGTAACCAGAAGTGCTGTAACATTTTCTCAACCTAGACCATCGGGCTGACGAGGTCAATTTTGTATCAGTCAAGTCATATTCCGGAACTAGTGTAAGCGGGTGACCTATAGTGAAATGTGCGGGTGTCAATCCATCTATTTGAATGATGGGTGTTAACATTTTCTCCAGAGTTAAAATACCTTGTTAAAGTTAGCCGAAAATTGCCAGCCGAAAGTGAAAAAATCGATAAAGCAGATAGTGTCTTGACTACTTGACCGAAAGTTAAATAAACTACATATTAAATTAAAATATCATAGTCGAAAGTGACTAATCCACTTAACCAGCCGCAAACATATGTATCGTAACAAACAACAAATACAATTTGCAATTTAATCGATATTAACTTATAGTTTCATGTATATATAGCAGCATACGGCCAACTTTCAAAAATTTATTTTATATAGATGTTATAGATTTAACCAGATAGATACCAATAAGACTATGCCGATTCGATAGCCCATGACCAAAGGTAGATTTTGATTATAGGTTAGAGGTAAGTCTGATGGGGTTATAGGTGTCAAATGCCATATCAGTTTCATGCAGCCGACAAATGTCGATAAAGCAGTTTAATGATTTTCAAGCAAAGTCGTCCATCATTCGCGATTTTGCGACATGTACACCAATCTGACTATGCTGATTCGATAGCCCATGACCAGAGGTAGATTTTGATTGGAGGTTCGGGGTCAGTCTGATGGTGTTATAGAGGTGAAATTTTTATTTTTCCTTTATTCTGACGATAAAATCGTTCATCATTCAAGATCTTGGCATATGAACACCAGTCTGACTATGACCCCATCAGACATACCTCTAACCTATAATCGAAATCTACCTATGGTCATGGGCTATCGAATCGGCATAGTCAGATTGGTGTCCATGTGCCAAAATCTGGAATGATGAACGATTTTATCGTCGGAATAAGGGAAAAAATAAAAATTTCACCCCTATAACCCCATCAGACTTACCCCTAACCTATAATCAAAATCTACCTATGGTCATGTCATATTGGTGTCTATATGGTTAAATCTAATCGTTCACTTAAATGAGAGTTACCGACCAAATGGCATAGTGGTTAAAGCTTTGGCGTTTGGATCGGGAGGTACCGGGTTCGAATGCCGATAGGGGCAGGATGCAAAGGAAATTTTCATCATCAAATTACGATTTGTGATGAGAAGGAACACATCTATGACCCCCTGTTGGAGTGCAGAACTCATGGGCCGACTCATCTTCCATGCCAGTATAGGCTGGCATGGAGCTATACAATGTGCAGATGGTAACAAATCGGACCTATATCCGTACGTCCTCGATTTGGCAGAACTGTGTAAGGTAAGGACGTAAATAAGCGAACTGCGAAAGAGTTAGGAGTGCTTCGGCCCCAGAAAAGATTGCAAAAAATAAAAAAAAAAAAATGAGAGTTTTCCAAACTTTCGGCTGAAGTAGTCAAGATACTCTTTGTATTATCGATTTTTTCATTTTCGGCTGGCAACTTTCGGATTTTTTCTATATATGTCTGTTATTTACATTTTTCCTTTAAAAAATTGATGAATTATGTGTTACTTTAAAATCTGTATTGGCGGGATTTTTCGATTGACTATTGAAGTTAAACACAATCAGCATAACGACAAATTACGGCATTTCAACTTGGGGTGGAAATACAATAACTGCATTACCACCTTTCGGCTGCGTTATCAAAAACACTATCTGCATTACCATCTTTCGGCTGGAAACTTTCGGCTAACTTTAACAGTATAGTTAAAATAGTGTTACCAACCACTCACCCGAGATAGTACTTCATTGATGTAACTGCGGCCTGCCAGAGCCCGCCAAAGTAAGACGGAGCTGCTGGCGGAATCAAATGCCAAGTTATTTTGTCTTCTAAAAGTAAATTGGAAATGACATTAGAATTTTTTGATAACAAACTTTTTGTGCCAACAAAATTGGTGCCCATTATCACTGTATTCATCTATGAACAGAAACCGCGACGCGACGCAAAACACTTTATGGCTGCTACAACGGCTTCTGTGGTAAGGTCACTCACTAATTCACAGTGTACTGCCTTTATACTTAAGCAAACCTGCAGTGGTCCAACGTAATCGATCCCTATTTTTAGAAAAGGTCTTTCGTAACTCTAATGTGTGTTGAGACGTCTAAAACAACGCAGGCAATGAAATATGATTTGCCTTATCATATTTTTAGCTCCAATTATCCAATACGTTTGTCTCAAAATAGCCATTAGTAATGATGGCCCTGCATGTTGATGTTTAAGATGTGCGTCTCGAATTTTACATTCGAACGCCGCCCGCTCGTAACGAGCCATCATCGTGTATAAACGGCGTCAGCGAAGAAAGCTTATTATTTTCATCTAACTGAAATTCGGAAATTAATTTAAGAATTTCCGACGGGAAGGATACCTTTTGAAGCCATCGAATCAGGGTAGCAGTGGCCTGGTTTAATTCATCAGATGTCAGGTTAATGGTGAAACGAGGAACATAATATAGTAAAGTGATCAAGTAAACTAGATGTTTTGGTGACGACGTGCACTAGAACTGATTTAGGCCGGATATCTTGGTTGTTAACTTGAGTATCTTTCGTAATCGTAGGTTGGCTAGACCATGCAGACTCCGACGTTTTCAGTCAAGTTGGCCTGTGCCACCGTAAATGAAATTGGTAAGATCGCAAGGATTTAAGCTTCGAGAAGCGCAATCTGCTGGGTTGCATTGTGTTTAGTATTTCGGAGGTTCTATTGGCTATAAACGGTTTCCATTTGCTTGGATGCTCCGAAAGCCAGGCCAACACACTTGTTAAATCGGTTCATGCATATATGGTGGTATCTTCAAATTCCAACGATTCTTTTATCAGTTTCAGTAATCTTGTCAATAGTACTACTGCAACCTTAGTTTTGGCTGCAAAAATAGTGATTATAATTCCATCTTCGGTTATCACACGGCAGTAAACTACTGCAGCGTACACACTTTCGGAGGCGTCAGTGAATCCGTGAAGTTCAACCCCATTACCGCCATCTGGGGATCTTAATATCCCTAATCTGGTACATTTCATTCCGAATTGTGGTCCATTTCGATAAAATTTCTGCAGGCAACTCATTATAGCTGATGTAACCATAGATGATGAAAAGGGATTTTGATACTCACAATGACCGGTTAAAGCCAACCGAGTGGGTCAAAAATTTGCGGCATTTCCGATAGTAAATATCTTTTGGTTAATTTTTAATTTTCAGCAAAATTAGTTCTGAAGGTAAAATGATCACTCTTTGATTAATGGATCTCAATAACTTTAAACCATTTGAAGCCCATTTATGCAGCCTGAAACCAGCAGAACTTAAAATATGAGATATATTAATTTGGATTTTACGTGTTTCGTCCAGCGTTTATGCTCTGGTCATCAGATCATAAACATATAAGTCCCGCAAAATAGTTTTAGATACTTCCTGATACTGTTCTCTGTTGCCAACTGCTACTTGATGGGGGGTTCTGATAGCCAGAAAGGAGGTCGAAAAGGTCCATACATGACTGTGAGAACCCTACGATTCGTTGATAATTTGTATCAGACTTTTCAACCAAGACTTGCCGGTACATTTTTTCTACATTGGCTGATAACACGAATTTATGCCATCTGAACCGAAGTAGAATAGACATCAAACTTGATTGAGTACATAGGCCAACCATTAAGCAATCTTTTAATGATGTGCTCAAATCCGATTTACAAGACTACGCGTAATTTAGTTGTTGAGCTGCTTTACTTTATTACGCCATGATGTGGAAGATAATACCCGAATTTGGCATCAAATTCACTATTAGGAATTAGTTTCATGTGTCCTAAGGTTTTCGTATTCGGTCATAAGTTCAACGAGAGTTTCTCGAAAATGTGCATCATTTCTAAATTTGCGTTCCATGGCGTGGAGTCGTTTGATAGCGCTTGTTCTCGAATTTCCGATGCTTGGAGTTGGGTAAAATCTCCGAAGGGATTGGGGAGGGATTTTGGAAAAACGGAAGTTTTACTACGATTCTTCCATCGGAATTACGCATAAAGTTTCTTTCGAATTGATTTTGTCAATTTTGTTCTTCTTCAGTGAGGATTTTCGGTGCAATTATTTTTTCAGACTCCTAAAATCTCTTTAAGGTCCGATCGATATCTACTTCAGCAAATCAACAATCAAATGGTGATCGGTATTTTGGCAAACTGGACAAACTGAATCGGTTGTTTCTGCTACAAAACTTATTGGGGTTTTTAACCGTTTTACAGGCACGCTCCTTCATACGTTTAGAAAATCTATTAGCTGATTGAGTGTAGGGAAGTCAGTTTCGGCTGGTTCTCGTAACCATAATTTACCGCTTTCTTCAACGAGCTTGTTGACCATTATGTACATTAGCCAGGGACCACGGGCTTCAGCACTTGTACCAAGTGCTCTAAGTCCCCTCGTAACTTCGTGATATGAATCAGTGAATTTACGAATATTTGTGGCGTTAGGTTGACGTATGGCTTCCTGCTCCATAAATGTTTGAATGAAGGAACTCACTATATTACGTGGACGGTGGAATAGTTCTTTTAGGATTTCGATGTACTGCTACTAAAAAAATATTTGAGTAGATGGAAAGTTTGTTTCTCGTTATGAAACGATGGATGTGGGACATTTGGCTGAATTAATCAGCTAGATTGTGTGGTATGGTTGCTGATGTTGGATTAACGCTGGGCGATTTATTTACGACTGTTTTCGCATTTAGAAAAAATAGGAATCGCCCAATTAGAATTTTATCGTATGTGTGTTTACAGTTGTACACTAAATACAAACCGATTCAGTTTGTCCAGTTTGTCAAAATACCGATCACTATTTGATTGTTGAATGTTCCAAGTTTAAAGGTATGAACGTCGACGCACGTAGAGAATTTATTAAAGCTCTATTCGCTGTTTTAAGTGTTTCGGAAGGGGTCATTCATGATTGCCTATCAAAGAAGAGATGTTATGAATGTCATTTTAAGCACTACACTCTAGTCCACAAGGCCCCAACAATCAACATGCCAATTACCGAAGATCGTATATCTGGAGAAAAGGGAATGCCTATTGCTCAACGAACAAATTTGGGATGGATAGTAACCGGTCAGACACATTCCCATCAAAATTAGAATTCTCATGATCAAACAACTAGTCTATTTGCTGGAGTAGATATCGATCGGACCTTAAAGAGATTTTGGGAGTCTGAAGAAATAATTGCACCGAAAATCCTCACTGAAGAAGAACAAAATTGACAACATCATTTCGAAAGAAACTTTATGCGTAATTCCGATGGAAGAATCGTAGTAAAACTTCCGTTTTTCGAAATCCCTCCCCAATCCCTTCCGGGATTTTACCCAACTCCAAGCATAGGAAATTCGAGAACAAGCGCTATCAAACGACTCCACGCCGTGGAACGCAAATTTAGAAATTATGAACATTTTCGAGAAACTCTCGTTGAATTTATGACCGAATACGAAAACCTTAGGACACATGAAACTAATTCCTAATAGTGAATTTGATGCCAAATTCGGGTATTATCTTCCACATCATGGCGTAATAAAGTAAAGCAGCTCAACAACTAAATTACGCGTAGTCTTGTAAATCGGATTTGAGCACATCATTAAATGATTGCTTAATGGTTGGCCTATGTACTCAATCAAGTTTGATGTCTATTCTACTTCGGTTCAGATGGCATAAATTCGTGTTATCAGCCAATGTAGAAAAAATGTACCGGCAAGTCTTGGTTGAAAAGTCTGATACAAATTATCAACGAATGGTATGGCGATCGACTGAATCTCAACCAGTCAAGCATTACAGGCTTCTCACAGTCACGTATGGCACCTCTTCGGCCGCCTTTCTGGCTACCAGGGCCGGTAACGAACAGCAAAGAAATATTTGCAGCCGAATTTTAATCTCTCATTACTATACAACATGTATAGCTCATCTTGCACTGAACCCGCCTCAATTACAAAATATGCGGAGATTTGTAAAGGTATTTATTTTAATTATTATTTAAATTAACTTACATTAATAATTATGATTGATTTTCAGGAATGAGTTTGAAATTTAAGCAGCCAAAAAAGACACATACTCCAAATGTGACAAATTTAAAATAAAAATCGATTTGGTGGGCACAGAACAGTAAAAAGCAGTACCCAGAGACTTGCAAATCGAGCACCATAAAGCGACCGATTTGGCATACCAGCAGAAAGTAGCAAATAAGGAGTACTCGAAAGCCAATGGGAATGGTTTTCCATTCGCTGTGCTGCGTCTCTGCGTTGAAATATACTTTTTGGCCATTCTAAAAATGAACTGCCAGATGCACAACAGTCGGATGACGTTCATGAATCGCAAATGAAAATATTCTCCAGAGTGCTTTGAAACTTGCTAATTTCATCTCGTTCAACGCCAATAACCACCATATCGCTTCCTTTGGTGACGTATGTGCAAACATACTAATCGATCTCACCGAACTGCAATACTCAACATTGATATGTGCTTTAAATGCCTTAGACACAATATCCTGTCCTTTCAATTGAGTTCAGTTTTCGAAATAAAAGTACGTGGATAGCGTTTTGTGCATTTATTGTCGGACATACAAACCGAAGTGGGATTGTGTGGTCCGCATGGTCCGTGGAGCATATTAGTCTTTATCACTTCGTTCAACTCTGGATCTAACTCAGGATTAGGAATTTCAGCGGAAATGATGTCATTAATTTGGGCTGAAGAATATGTGCGTGCGACAACCTCTTTTCTGCCACTCAACTGAATACAGCCAGCATCGAACAGTACCGTATACACGTTGTTGCGCAATGAAGTCCATTAAACATTTGAGTTTTTGTTTAAACACTCGTGCTGTAACGTCGTGACGATCGCTTGGTGATTGACCGGGATGCACTAACTGCGTAATCTCTTACCATTGGATTTCAATTTTTGGTAGGGAAATAATTTCGTTACATGGCGTAACAAATGTAAAAAATGTAATTAATAAGCGACATCTGCTTGAAAAAGCTTGAATTAGTAAAATAATTTAAAATTCGTTATTTTTTAATCGATAATACAACCATTACATGCCATGCAACTACATCTATTGAAATTTTGAAATTTGAATTTTATTTTTATTGTTGGCTAAAATAATTGTGTTTGTTGTGTGCCAATACTCGTAAACCCGGGATTTTCGATTGGCTCTCAAATGGCTCTCTTCAAATGGCTCTCATAGGCCGAGTATAAGTTGATGTGCTCCTTGACTTTTGTCAATTTAGTAACAGGTGTCCTTTTTCCGCGATTATCCGCAACAGGGATGTCTAATAATAACTACAGTCTTCAGAAAACTTTCAGTCTCACCTAAAGCCCGGCGGAAACTTTTCTGACAACAAGTTTAACTCCGTCAACTTCCAAACTGTAGATATAAGAGTGGATTCTATCCCGGGGTGCTGAAGATTTGTGAGTCGAACAACGCTTCTTCGCTTGTACTTCCATCAAACCGGCCCCATACAACGCTTTCGTTTGATAAGATGGGAATTGCCACTACTTGTTGAAAATATTAAGTTGCTGCTCATATGTAAGTTTAGACTGACACAGCAATTTGCACGACTCAAGCTTGATGCAATCTCTTAGTTTAGCTTTTCCGTCTTATACTTGGGAGGAAAAATCTTCTTTGTTAAGTAGAGATACCGGGGTATGTTGTTTCATGAGAAATTGACGCTAATGATTTGTGGCTGGTCGATACTTCAGTTGGGGAAGCGATATTGTGCTCTATTTCTTCCGCCATTTGTTATAGATCTGAGTCATCTTTTACTTCGCTTCTAGCATCATTACAATTAGAAGGCTGGAAATTCGGGTCAATATCTCTATCGTGAAAGACCGTATCAGGACTATCATCAGAGTGCGAATTGTCAATCATTCCCGTCATTTTGTGCAGTAAAGATGGAACGGTTTCCATTTGATTTAATAGTTTCTGCGGCTCGTCCAATAATTCTACGTTCGCGGGATGTAAAAATTGTGGCATAACAGCTTTGCTTGACAGGTTAGAAGTAAACAAAGTGGCCTCTGCCTGCATTTGCATTATTTCTGGAGATTGTTCGTTCTTTTGATGGGGCGATGCGACTGAAAATGTTAGAAATCAGCATTAGTAATAATGAAAAAACCGTATGAACCCTATTATTTACACCAAACACACTTACCTTCATCAACATCTACTTTTATCTTCTTTGAAGTATTCTGCTCAGAGCTTTTTAAAGCCATTTGAAGCATTTTAAGACCCCTGAACGACTTCATTTTTCACTTTTCAGTAAATTTAACGTCCCTTAAGCTAGCAGAACCCATACAGCAGAACATTACAAGATAGTATGAATAATTGTAGGCTCATTATGGCCTAATCAAAGGCCCCATTAAAAAATTTTGGGTTCTACTCCTCTAGTCCTTGGACTCTACTCGTTTTTGATAGATCTACATTTTTCAATGTAATGGTGTCTTGTGGATAATTAAAGGCTCCGTAATTCAGGAGCCCAACATTTTTGATTAAAGCATTTGATTAGGCCATAATGAGCCTAAAATTATTTGTACGTTAATTGATCTTGTTTTGGGTTCTAATTTCGGTTTTGGTCCGATTTTCGATTTGGGTTTTGCTAGCTTTAGATTAAATGACCTGAAGTTTGGTCAAGAGCTAGTGGAGCCCAAAATTTTTTAATGAAGCTTTTGACTAGGCCATAATGAGCCTAAAATTATTTGTATGTTAATTGATCTTGTTTTGGGTTCTAATTTCGGTTTTGGTCCGATTTTCGATTTGGGTTCTGCTAGCTTTAGATTAAATGACCTGAAGTTTGGTCAAGAACTAGTGGCGCCCAAAATTGTTTAATGGAGCTTTTGATTAGGCCATAATGAGTCTAAAATTGTTTGTATGTTAATTGATCTTGTTTTGGGTTCTAATTTCGGTTTTGGTCCGATTTTCGATTTGGGTTCTGCTAGCTTTAGATTAAATGACCTGAAGTTTGGTCAAGAACTAGTGGCGCCCAAAATTGTTTAATGGAGCTTTTGATTAGGCCATAATGAGTCTAAAATTGTTTGTATGTTAATTGATCTTGTTTTGGGTTCTAATTTCGGTTTTGGTCCGATTTTCGTTTTGGGTTCTGCTAGCTCTGAAATGATAAAGCCTTATGCCTTTTCTAGAGTGAGCAGAATAATAAAATTTACATAGGGAATTTAATTAGCCTAAAATTAACCTTTAATTGTCCAATTGTTTTTAAAATATTTTTTGGTATGGCAGAACCCATCGTTTTTGTTGGAACGGGTAGAGCCCAAAATTTTTTAGTAGAGCATTTAATTAGCCTACTATTAGCCTATAATTATTCATACTATCTTGTAATATGCTGTATGGGTTCTGCTAGCTTAAGGGACGTTAAATTTAAAATATCTCAAGTTACAGATATGAAATATTTCACACACGATAAAATCGTATTTGATTCGTTTTGATTTTAAGAAAACCACCAACACAACCAACACTCAAAATCACTTAAGCGATCTTAAATTTACTGCATAACTTGTTTATTTTTTACTTGAATTTACCCAAAATCAGGGTGATAGATTGAAGAATCGCCTAAACACATTTAAGCGATTTTCAATTTTTGGTAGAGATTTACGTGTAAATAATAGCGTAATTAATGTAACGTAATTAATCTACACAACACTGCACACGATGCTCAATACAAGAATTGGAGATACTCCAAAAAGTGAGGAGTCTGAAAGTTATAACATAACAACGCATTTTGTGAACCAACTCGAACAGCCAACCTGACACTACTGGCCACAACGATGGTCGAAATACATAATGGAAAAAAGCAATCAACCCTGCTACGAAAGTTAATAGATCTCAGTTCACAAATTTCATTTATCACGTGAGGTCTTAACTGCCGCAAAATTATTCACTTTTCGTATGAGCATGTTCATTCAACTTGTCTATGGAAATGGAAGCCTTAGTATTGCCAAGCATAACCCGACCACTGCCTGTAACGTTTCGGCAATCAAAGATAGGAGCATTTAATTAATCTATTGGGTGTTATTTGTTATCCAAATATCCCGAAGAACCAAGTTGTATAGGGAGGAAAAATCCCTGAGTAGGAAAATACAACCCGAGAATTTGTTTTGTGTTGTTTTTATTTTTTTCATTTATTAATTACAACTGAAACTGTGCTCATCTCGCAATTTATCTTTCAAATTTACAAATTTTACATTTCTTAAACAATTCTGATATATTGGGGTGAAACCCAATGGTTAGTCCCAAATTTAATTAAACCTATGTTTATTAGGTCAAGTGGCCTCGTTCGTTGAAGTCTTCTTTCAACGACAGGGTTATCTATCATATGGCGAATATTGCGGTTTCCATATTCCTATCGGGATGATTTTTGGACCAGAACTTATTACAAATTAATTACATTGAATAAGTTAGTTCAAGACCAGCCCTATAACATGCCTCTATGTAAATTTCACTCCAAAACAATTATATATTTAAAAAAGATCAATGCAACCAACTTTAATACTAGACCGCCACCAGATTTTGGGAAAAATGTTGCGAGAAATCTTGCCGAGAGTAGGTCAACCTTATCCGGGTGTGTAATAAATTTTTTTGTGTCTGGATGCGCGGAATTGACTCCAAATGGTATAGGCTTCAAATAGGTAATTAAAGGAGTAACACTTAACTCAATACGAGTATCTAGTGGCGGTCTGCTGTAATAAAAGAAAATAAATTTTGCAAAATTGACCTTTTTCGGAGCCGATTCCGTCTAACCTGACAAAAATAATTTATTACACGACGGAATAAAAATAACACACTTTTCACAACGACCACGCAATAACTTTAGACTCCATATTTGGTGGCGGTCTGGTGTAATAAATTATTAAAGGTGGTAAAATCGACCCTTAAATTACTTATTTGAAGCCTCCACCGTTTTGAGTCAACCCCGCGTATCCTGACACAAAAATAATGTATTACACGCCTGTATAAAATTGACCTGTCCTTTACAGCGACCACAGTGTACCATTAGACTCCATATCTGGTGGCGATCTGAAGTAATAAATTATTAAATTTTGCAAAATCGACCTCTAAACTAAAAATTTGAAGTCTTTAAAGTTCGGTGCCCATTCCGTTTAACCTAACACAAAAATAATTTTTTACACAACGGAATAAAGCTGACCTGTCCTTCGCCACGATCAAGGAATAACTTTAGACCCCATACCTGGTGGCGGTCTGGTGTAATAAATTATTAAAGGTGGTAAAATTGACCCTTAAATTACTTATTTGAAGCCTCCACCGTTTGGAGTCAATTTCGCGCATCTTGATACAAAAATATTTTATTACACAACTGGATAAGGCTGACCTACTCTCGACAAGATTTCTCGCAACATTTTTCCTAAAATCTGGTGGCGGTCTAGTGTAAAAAATATTATTAATGTTGGTTACATTGATCTTTTTGAAATATATAATCGTTTTGTAACCTATTCCATGTAATTAATTTCTAATAAATTCTGGTCCAAGAATCATCCCGATATCATAGCTACATCAATAGTTACAATTTTGCCGGTGCAGGTTTAATTGTAAGCTAAACCGGCCACTCGTTCCTCGAAAACGGTAACTGTAATAAAATCGGCATTTGTTGTAATAAATGTGTAACAAAACATGGTACGGGTGTCATTGAAACCGGCTAATTTGGTCGGTGCAGGTTAAGTGCACTCGAATTGCAACTTTATAACAAATTTGTGATCAATTTGTAAAAAATTTTAGTACCATTTTCATTGGATTGTATTCCAAGTCCTGGTGCAGCATTAGGGTTTTTGTTTACGCACAATGCTGAGATGATATAAATTGCAGTTCCTATGAAAAATAACCAATCGAAAATAGGGGAACAAGAAATGGAAAACTTTTAATTTACAAAGTATATGAAAATGAGGTAGAAAAATGCGAATCAATCATGGCGATCGATAGTATAAATGTCGATAACTACTAAAATTTTAGGACAGTACACGGAATTTTAAGTTGCTAAATCAATTAGAAATATATTTAAACAGGCTGAATTGTGTTTGCCTTGGAACTTGCTTGTTTCGCTACTGAAGTATTGGCCCAGAAAATACTTTCGAGCGAGATTCAGTACTCAGTCTCTCAAAAATTTAGTACTTTTCATTTCTTGCCAATATCATCCATGAGCAGAAAGTGTAAAAGTTTGCTTCGATTTGCCTAAATAAATAATTTATTTTGCATTTCTAGGAATATTTAACGTCTTGTAATTTAGTATATATTTTCGTTTTGCTAACGTTATCTCCAGATGGCAATGATAATTTTGAAAAATTGATATAAACTCTCGGAAAAACTAATTTTAATATTTGATATTGATAACAGATTTCTTAGACCTAACATTTGACTGTTTTATGAATAAATACTTTCCAAATATTTTGACACCATAATTTCATCGAAATCGTAAAAAATTCACGTGCGGTAGTGGCGTCTTATCAATATCATAAATTGTAAGTAGACGCGCAAATTTATGCTTTGAGTAACTCTGATAACAATGCTTGCGGTTTAATTTGCTTACAACTTCCCATTGTGTGTCCGGCTCTAAAGTTCTTAAGCGCCAGACAATTTATTAATTTATGCAAAGAAACCAAAAACCACCAAGAAAAAATAACTGAAATGCAACAGAGCACAGCACACACAGACAAAGGACACAATCAAATTGATATTCTTATATCTGTAAGTAATAATTATGGTCTTATTGTCATCATATATTGTGTTTTTTTGTTGTTAAGAAATAACCATACGTAGTTGCAAATCGAATAAATTAAATTAAAAATCAATAAATTAAACATAAAATTGGAATTAATTTACGTAAAAAAATTCACCGCAGTCATAATTTTTATTTTACGAATTTTTATTGTTCGCCAATTTGCCATTTCTTATATGCCATCTTTATATGTTTGTATATACATCCGAAGACTCCTCTAATTCTCGATACCACACACTATATAGTTAATCATCTTAAAATGGCTTATAATTAAAATCAAATTATCATTTCATAAAAAATATCGTCGATCGTTGTTTTCGTATTGCCATTACGAAATATAAATTCAATAAATGCAGAATTGCAGACGACTATTAGAAGTATTTATTTGGAATTGCAAGTTGTGTCCAATTTAAAATTCAAATGTATTTAGGTTTTTTATGCATTTGGTCACACACAAATCATAATCGGTTGTATATAACGGATTAATAAAGGCCAGGTGGTCATTGGGTTTTAGATGTTTCTTAATTCACCATATTTTGATTTAAGGTCATTATTTGCATTGCAATATTTATTTTTCCAAAAAACTATTTCTAATGAAAAACACCGTAGATCATTCGTGGGAACTATTTCCTAAACTATCCTAAAAATAGAATTAGGATTATTTAGGAAAAACTTCACGTGTTTGCTAATCACGTGTTTGCAAATCCGTCATTTTTGTTTCAATGTATGCGTAAAATTTCGTATAAACGAGTAAATTATAAATTATATGCAAAAAATGCAAATAAGTACGGTGACTAAGTATTTGTAAAGAGGTCAGTTTGCATATCGTAGGCTTTGTCCGAGCAATTTTCCCAATTCCAGAAACACCGCTACCAAACACTAAGCGCACTTTGGAGTTGTTCTTGCTCAAAGCTAACAGATAAACACCATTCCACTGAAAAATCTAGGGGCCCCATATCTTAAAACATCCGGGCCCCTAGATTTTCCAATGGAATGGTGTTTATCTGTTAGTTTTGATCCAGAACAACTCAAAAGTGCGCTTAGTATTTGGTAGCGGTGTTTCTGGAATTGGGAAAATTGTTCGGAAAAACCCTACGATATGCAAATTGACTTCTTTACAAATTTGATTGCCTAAAACACCCGGGGCCCCTAGATTTTTCAATGGAATGGTGTTTATCTGTTAGCTTTGAGCAAAAACAACTCAAAAGTGCGCTTAGTATTTGAAAGCGGTGTTTCTGGAATTGGGAAAATCGCTCGGAAGAACCCTACGATATGCAAATTAACCTCTTTACAAATTTGATTTTCTAAACCACCCGGGGCCTCTAGATTTTTCAATGGAATGGCGTTTATCCGTTGATTTTGATCAAGAACAACTCAAAAGTGCGCTTAGTATTTGGTAGCGGTGTTTCTGGAATTGGTAAAATCGCTCGGAAAAACCCTACGATATGCAAATTGTCCTCTTTACAAATTTTATTTCCTAAAACACCCGGGGCCCCTAGATTTTTCAATGGAATGGTGTTTATCTGTTATCTTTGAGCAAAAACAACTCAAAAGTGCGCTTAGTATTTGGAGCGGTGTTTCTGGAATTGGGAAAATTGTTCGGAAAAACCCTACGATATGCAAACTGACCTCTTTACAAATACTTAGTCACCGTACTTATTTGCATTTTTTCATATAATTTATAATTCACTCGTTTATACGAAGTTTTACGCACACGTTGGAACAAAAATGGCGGATTTAAATTTTTAGGAAAGTTTAGGAAATACTTCACTATTATCATAGATCCAACTTATAAAAAATGATATAGTATGAGGGTGGAGTGAGAAGTCTGGTAAAAATGAAAAACGGAACAATATTTTCGACTAAACAAATTTTTTTTCTTCAACTTAGTCGCCTTTTAGCTCGATACACTTAGTCCAACGTTTTTTCAATTTTTCGATCCCTTACGAATAATACGATTTCTCCAACCCTTCAAAAATAGGCGTTTGTTGCATCGATCATCTCCTTAGTAGAGCCCAACCTCTTTCCGCCGAGCAATTTCTTCAAGTTCGGAAACAGGAAATAGTCGCAGTGGAGTACGTCTGGAGAATATGGCAGATTTGGAAGCAATTCGAAGCGTAATTCATGGGTTTTGGCCATGACAACTTTTTCTTCGCCAAATGCTGTCGATTTTCTTTCAAAACGTCGTTGAAACGGTCCAATAAGTTGCAGTAATATTTACCGTTGACTGTTTTCCCCTTTTGAAGGTAATCGATGTGGATTATGCCGCGTGCATTCCAAAAAACCGTGACCATGACCTACTTTGGCGCAGATTCGCCAGTAAATCCACTGTTTAGGCTGTTCGTTTTTTCCTCCGGTGTATAGTGATGGATCCATGTTTCACCCACAGTTACGAAACCGCTGCTTCTGAAGTTGCTTCTGAAGTTGTCACACGTCTGCGTTTTTGGTCGATTGTAAGCAAACGCGGTACAAAACGTGCGTAATATATTGCGCACACATTCATCTGAGATGCCTACTATCTCAGCTATCTCGCACACATTCAATCTACGATCTTGCAATACCGTAGCATGGATTTTGTCAACCATTTTTGGTGTGGTGCCTTCATTTGGGCGTCCTGAACGTTCGGCATCAGTTGTGCTTGTACGACCACAACGAAAATCAGTAAACCACCTGTGAATCATTTTAATCTATGGTGAAGAGTCCCCATAATATTTATCAAGCTTTGTTTTGGTTTGCGTAATGGTTTTTCCACGCAAAAAATAATGTTTAATTAACACACGAAGTTCACTTTTTTCCATGTTTGCAAAAAATAACAACAATGGGTTGTCTGTTTTCAATGGCTGCCAAAACTGAATTATATGACCGATCTGTCTGAAAATTTTAATTTGGTCTAGTGGCATATGGTATTGACACATGACATCTGGGATGACAGTGGTGCTCTCTGTAGCAATTTTATCAGACTTATCACCACGCCGTCTTGTTTTAACATTTAGTCCCTGGATCACTGAGCATCGCCCAGTGTTGTGCCGTATTGTCTACACCGCGTAGATAATTAATATTCTACGCGTGTAGATAATGTTATGTAGATAATTGAAAACTGGCGTCGACAATGTAGATAATGTTGAAAATTATTATTTCTGATAGTAATCATCAAAATTTTATGATTTCTTTGTAAATGGAACCGTTTATGCTAGTAAAATTCATCCAAACTAATCCGAAAAATACAACAACAACAAACGTATTGTAAGAGGATTGGTGTTAGTAAACATTTAGGCGAATTTATATTAAATAATTTAGAGGAGATGTGATTTTTTAATTGGCCTTACAATTGGCCTTACGTACATCCCAAACTGATTCTATGTATTTTCTAAGCATTTAGCATGAACTTCAGTGATACTGGTGAACTATTGAAATAAAGGGAAGTGTCCTTTAGCAAGTTATATGATTTTCTATTGGGTCTGACAGGGTGTTCCATGAGATTTAAAAATGTGATTTTTTTAATGGGCCTTAGGTACATTCCCAAGTCATTCTAAGTATTTTCCAAGCATTCAGCATGAACTTCAGTGATACTGGTGGACTACTGAAACAAAATGGAGTGCCCCGAGCAAGTTATATGATTTTCTAATGGGTCTGACAGGGTGTCCCCTGAGATTTAAAATGTGATTTTTAATGTGCCTGACATTCTATGTATTTTCTAAGCATTTAGCTTGAACTTCAGTGATATTATTAGACGCTTAAATTCAAAAGAGTTTTCCTAGTGAATTATAATATTTTATATTGGGTCTGCCAGAGTGTTCCATGAGATTTAAAAATGTGGTTTTCTAGGGAGCCTTAGGACAGTCCAAAGCTTTTTTATGTTTTTTTAAATCATTGTTGCTTAGTATTTTCGAACCATCGTCTGGGTTTGAGCTATGAATTAAACCAAAACAAACAATAGCCCCTCGAAGAACCCGTAAGCAACTCGATTTTTAATACTAGCAACCCCCCTTTCGGCAATTTTCATTAATGCCATCTGGTTTAAAAAATAGTAAAATATATCACGGGCTCCTCCGGATAACCTTCTAACCAATTTTTCCAAAAAGATCCACCAAATCGAAATCCATCACAATCGATTACTAGTATTTGAAAACTCCGTGCAGTAAAATGAGGGTTGAGTAAAATATTAAAAAATCAACCCGGGCCTCTCTTTTTAATTTAAATAGTCTATCAATGTCACTGAAGTTCATGCTAAATGCTTAGAAAATACTTAGAATGACGTTGGAATGTACCTAAGGATCATTAAAAAAACTCACATTTTTGAATCTCATGGAACACTCTGTCAGACCCAATAGAAATTCATATAACTTGCTTGGGACACTCCTTTTGCTTCAATAGTCCACCAGTATCACTGAAGTTCATGCTAAGTGCTTAGAAAATACTTAGAATGACTTTGGATTTTGGACTTTGGAAATCACATCTCCTCTAAATTACTGAATATAAATTCGCCTGAATGTTTACTAAAACGAATATATTACAATACGTTTGTTGTTGTTGTAGTTTTTGGATGAGTTTGGATAAATTTCACTAGCATAACCATTTCAAGATGTAATTAATTCTTTCTTCACATTTAAAAATTTGCCCTCAAGCTTTTATTAGGTAATGAAGCACAATTAGGTATGTAAAAGTTACGGTTAAAGTGAGAAATCGTTAAATGTGTGAAATTAAAATTTTTCTTATTAAATTGGGTACACGATTAAAAATCGGTCATAAATAGAGATGTTACCGATTTGTTTGCTGATAACTTCACCTACCTTTCTTGCTGATCCCATGATGGAAAGATAGTGCAGTCATTTATCGCATGCCTGTGACAGTCATGTCGACTGTTTTACAATTAACACACAGTGACATTTGACATAGATATTAAAACCATACCAAATAGTAGGAAAGAGAGAGTCGGAAAAACTAATGTTTTTTCTATGTATGCTTAGCTGGTTCTGTACAATTTTCAACATCATCATCAAGCCTAAAAGATTTCAGGCAAATAATAATCATACAAGTTCACAGGATGCCGTTGGGGACGCGTTATCTAATTTTCTCATGCCACTGTCTAATACTCTATATACTAGGAACAAATGCGGCCCAGAGTACGCCTCATTTTGTTTTACTCCTTGGTAGTTACAGTAAGATTCACTTGCGATGCCCATTTCACAAAGAACCATCCATATTACGCTTCTGTGTATATTGTGTCGAATGAACGTTCGAAGTCTTCGGAAAGCCGGTACAGTGGTGAATTTCATTCGTTGCTCAATGATGATGCGTGTTGTTTTAATAAGATCGGTTCAACTTCGCCTCGGCCTGAAGCCAGACTGGTCTTTTCTTAATTTCGGGTTGACTCTTTATTGAGGAGGGATGATGTCCTGTCAATTTTTGCATTCTTTTAGGTCACCTCGTTATATACAAGCCTTCTTTCTGTTTTCGCGGCATTCTACCGGATTTCTTCACTTCGGTTATTACTGGTGTTAGGGTCCTTGTAGTTATCGGCATGTTCCTCCTTTGAATATTTCAGCTTGTATATGTACCCATTCTTTGTCTTGCTATGTTTTCAATTTAGCAATGACACCGCTAACTGCCACTTTGGTGAACTTCCCGCTGTATAGGTGGATGGATGTTAACACTGGCAGTAGTTCTTAATTTGAAGATTTGTGTATCGTCGTTGGTAATGTTGTGCCCAAAATATTCCTTCCATCTCTTGAATTGTGCTTGATCTGTTGTTAAGTTTTTGCCAGATGCATTCCCTAATTGGTAAGGATATCGGTGATTTTTCTAGTTGGCTCTCACCTCTTCTGCTGCTTTGATATTGTTTTCAGTGTATTTGTTTTTTACCAGCTCAGACGATTTTGTTGTTTGCAATTTGAGTTAACTTAAGTTGCCGGCGTTGCTCTGTCATGGAGAGGGCTAAACGCTTTTCTAAATGTGTGTGTTTTTGTGTCCACATCCTTTTATTAATCTTTCGGTGTTAAATTTCTTCCAATTTGTCTTGGATGCGAATGCGGTTTACAGGTTTTATTTTGAATTTGTGATATTACCAGTTTGGTGGTCACCAACCATTTTATTCATCACTCATTTTGGCCCTGACCAATTTTACTGAATTGGTTGTGTTTTGAAATTCCTTAACTTGTTGAAGAAGATCCAATATCTTGTTATAATTCTACGGTTATTCTGCTATTTAATGGTTTCGACGCCTTCTTTGTCTTTAGCTGTGTTTAAAAATACGTCTTATGCTTTTTGCGAATACAGAGAATTTTTTATACTAATCTCTTCCTTCGAGGTAATTTCCTTCGATTCCGTATAATTAAATTTCACCGCAGTTTTCAATTCAAAGAAATCAAGAATGAATCCATTAATAAATACCTAAAAGTGGCTTTACTGGGGAAAAAGATACCGAGTATTCCATTTGGAAAGCGACAAAAAGTTTAAAACGACCTAAACTACAAATTCCACCCGTTAAAAATGAAGATGGAACACTTTATAGGCCGATTTTCATACGCTTTTGACAGATTATGGCATAAAGGCTTGGATTATAAAGTATAAAGAGACTTACCAAAGCCGTTTTACCAAAAATTAAAATCTTACATATCTAACCGATACTTTCGTGTTCAATTAAATGTCGAATATTCAGAAATAAAGAAAATATCAGCAGGAGTACCACAAGGTAGCGTTCTGGGATTAACTGTATATGTTATATATACCTTGGTCCTGCCAACGATAAAGGAGGCTAGCATAGCAACGTTTGCGGATGATACAACCATCTTACCAGTCGCTGATAGCATAGAAGAATCCACAAGCAAATTGCAAAGAGTTACTAATATTGTCCTTACTTGGACCAAGAGATGGCGAATAAAACTTAATGAAACAAAATCAAATCTGTTCACGTAAACTCTGCCAACAGGAGGGTCAACTGGATACCAGTAGAACTGAACTCTCAGCAAATTCCTTATCCAAACACGGCAAAATATCTAGGCATGACTCTAGACACGAAACTAAAATGGAAAGAGCATGTGAAAAAGAAAAAAGAAGAGTTAAACATCAAATACAGAAAGATGGATTGGCTCTTACGGAGAAATTCTGAGCCAACACTGCATAATAAATTGCTACTATACCGGCAAATCTTAAAACACAGAAAACCAATCTTAAAATCAACCAGTCATTCCAAAGCAAAGTCCTACGTGGAATAGTTAATGCACCGTGGTACATAAGAAATGACAACCTCCATAGGTGGATTCTGTTGTCATGAATTAAAAAAATTGCTGGAGAAGCGTTTTCGAGTAAATTTACTACTGCAACTGAAACAGGTTGTTAAATTACTCATCCATTAAACCTAATTGGAACTTCCTAACTAGGATAACAAATTGGTTTCGAATTTTTGTATTTCAATTTTAAGTTTGAGCGGAAATAATACACGACAATTAAAACGCCTTTTCAAAGATTTGAACTCAGGTTCCGTTAGCACCTAAACTAGGTTGTTAAATTGATCTCCCAATCAGCCTCACTAAAATTTTCTAACGTGGACAACAAATTTGTTACGGATTTCTGTATTTCAATTTTGAGTTGTATAGGGTTTTCCAATAAGAGATTTCGTTTTGAATAGCCTGCTATTTGGGAAGCTGTCATCTTTTGACATTTGACAAGTAAAAACTACGCCATTACTAAAAATGGTACGACACACGCTTCAACAACGCATTGAAATTGTAAAATTCACTACAAAAATGGTGAACATTTTGCAGTCACAGTTCGCAAACCTAAAGCACTTTTGGGTCGTCGTGAAGCACCTTCACTGCAATAGTTAAACTGGTGGAAAAATTTGAGCTGTTTTGACAAATAGTGATGTGAAGAATCGAAACCGTGTGCGTGGCTCAAGACCAATTGAGAATATTGCTGCTGTAGCCCGTAGTGTTGACGAAAACCTAGGTTTGTCGATTCCACGTCGATTTTTGGAATTAAATATTCCACAAACGACATTACACCGTATTTTGCATAAAGCCTTAGGTCTTAAGGCTTTTAAAGTTCAGTTAACACAATAACTCAAGCCGGTCGATGATTGGGTTCTTCAAATGCATCAAATTGATCCGAATTTTCATCGAAAGATCATATTCAGTGATGAGGCCCATTTTCATCTCGGAGGCTACGTTAATAAGCAGAATTGTCGCATTTGGGGCTCTGAAAATCCAAGAATAATTGTTGAAAAATCCCTCCATTCTCAACGTGTCACTGTTTGGTGCGGTTTTTGGGCTGGAGGAGTGATTGGACCTTACTTATTAGAAAATGAGGCTGGTGCAACTGTTACGATGAATGGATTGCGCTACCCGAGCTATGATTAATGATTTTTTATGACCGGAATTGGAAGATATTGATGTGGACGACGTTTATTTTCAGCAACGTGCCACACAAGCAACGAAATCATCGCAATTTTGCAAGAAAAGCTTCCTGACCGTGTTATTATTTCTCAAAGAGGTGATCACAATTGACTACCGAGATCTTGTGATTTATCACCTTTAGACTTTTTTCTTTGGGGCCACGTGCGAGATAAGGTTATGTAAAGATGGAATTCATGAAGTTATCGAGGAGATACAGCCGCTATGTGCGAATTGGTCATGGCAAATTTCATGAAAAGGATATGGTGCTGCAAGCGTAACCGTGGCGGCCATTTGGCTGATATCGTTTTCAAATATTAATGGCATACCTTCATCTTTACATTGAAATAAACATTCATTGATTTCTCTTAAAAATATTCGTTTTGGTAAAAATGGTAAACAGCCATTAACACGTCTACCCAGAGATTTGGACTGATGTTAGTCATGTTCCGTTAGAACCTAAAATACGTTGTTGTTACATTACTCATCTAACCTAGTTGGATGCTAACCATGACAATAAATTTGTCACGATTTTTTGTAATTTAATTTTGAATTTGTGCTGAACGGCCATTAACATGATTTGGGCTCAGGTTCTGTTAACACGTGAAATATGTTGTTATATTACTCATCCAGCCAGGGTTACTGGAACTTTATAGACAAGACTGCAAATTGGTTACAATCTTGAGTATTTCAAATTTTAGTTTGACCGAAAATAGTGAATGGTCATTAACATGCCTTCCCAGGAATTTAGACTCAGATCTCGAAAGCGCCTGAAATAGGTTGTTTAATAACCAGCCAGGCCAATTGGAACTTCCTAACGAGGACAGCAAATTTGTTACGAATTTTTGTATATCAATTTTGAGTTTGTGTGAAAACGGTAAACGGCCGCAAATGATAAACGGTTATTAACGCGCCTTTTCACAGATTTGGACACATGTTACATTAGCACCTGCAATAGGTTGTTAAATTGCTCTTCTAACAAGTTCAAATTAGACTTCAAATTTGCACATTTCCAAATGTGCAAATTTGTTACAAATTTTTGAAGTAAAATTTCTTTACGCACGCTTGTCTTGGGGAGTAAGCTGGTGAATGCGTGACGAGAGCGTTACGAAAATTGTGATCTGGCGAGGCGGACCAAAGCTGAGAGAGAGATATAAGATATTTTTGAAGTAAAATTTCTTTACGCACGCTTGACTTGGGGAGTAAGCTGGTGAATGCGTGACGAGAGCGTTACGAAAATTGTGATCTGGCGAGGCGGACCAAAGCTGAGAGAGAGATATAAGATATTTTTGAAGTAAAATTTCTTTACGCACGCTTGACTTGGGGAGTAAGCTAGTGAATGCGTGACGAGAGCGTTACGAAAATTGTGATCTAGCGAGGCGGACGAAAGTTGAGAGAGAGATGTAAGTTATTTTTGAAGAAAAACTTTTTTACGCACGCTTGTCTTGGGGAGTAAGCTGGTGAATGTGTGACGATTGCGTTATGAAAATTGTGATCTGGCGAGGCGGACGAAAGTTGAGAGAGAGATTTAAGATATTTTTGAAGTAAAATTTCTTTACGCACGCTTGACTTGGGGAGTAAGCTGGTGAATGCGTGACGAGAGCGATACGAAAATTGTGATCTAGCGAGGCGGACGAAAGATGAGAGAGAGATGTAAGTTATTTTTGAAGTAAAATTTCTTTACGCACGCTTGACTTGGGGAGTAAGCTGGTGAATGCGTGACGAGAGCGTTACGAAAATTGTGATCTGGCGAGGCGGACCAAAGCTGAGAGAGAGATATAAGATATTTTTGAAGTAAAATTTCTTTACGCACGCTTGACTTGGGGAGTAAGCTGGTGAATGCGTGATGAGAGCGTTACGAAAATTGTGATCTAGCGAGTAAAACTTCTTTACGCACGCTTGACTTGGTGAGTAAGCTAGTGAATGCGTGACGAGAGCGTTACGAAAATTGTGATCTAGCGAGGCGGACGAAAGTTGAGAGAGAGATGTAAGTTATTTTTGAAGAAAAACTTTTTTACGCACGCTTGTCTTGGGGAGTAAGCTGGTGAATGTGTGACGATTGCGTTATGAAAATTGTGATCTGGCGAGGCGGACGAAAGTTGAGAGAGAGATTTAAGATATTTTTGAAGTAAAATTTCTTTACGCACGCTTGACTTGGGGAGTAAGCTGGTGAATGCGTGACGAGAGCGTTACGAAAATTGTGATCTAGCGAGGCGGACGAAAGTTGAGAGAGAGATTTAAGTTATTTTTGAAGTAAAACTTCTTTACGCACGCTTGACTTGGTGAGTAAGCTGGTGAATGCGTGACGAGAGCGATACGAAAATTGTGATCTAGCGAGGCGGACGAAAGATGAGAGAGAGATGTAAGTTATTTTTGAAGTAAAATTTCTTTACGCACGCTTGACTTGGGGAGTAAGCTGGTGAATGCGTGACGAGAGCGTTACGAAAATTGTGATCTGGCGAGGCGGACCAAAGCTGAGAGAGAGATATAAGATATTTTTGAAGTAAAATTTCTTTACGCACGCTTGACTTGGGGAGTAAGCTGGTGAATGCGTGATGAGAGCGTTACGAAAAGTGTGATCGGGTGAGGCGAACGAAAGTTGAGAGAGAGATATAAGTTATTTTTGAAGTAAAACTTCTATACGCACGCTTGACTTGAGAGCTTCAAAGTTGAGAGAGAGATATAAGTTATTTTTTTTTTGTTTTTTTTGTGTGTTGTTTATTTAAAGTGAAATTGCGTGTGTCATTTATTTTTGTCTTTGTTTTTCCACCAACAACAACAACGTCAAAACAACACAAGTTTATTATAAATAGAATCAGACCAATAAAAAGCCAAATATGGCTATATATATATATATATATATATATATATATATATATATATATATATATATATATATATATATATACTAATACTTCAGTCGTGTGGTCTAAAGCACACTGACTTTTTTTATTTTACTTTTGAGTTTGAGCGATAATGGTAAACGGGCCATTAACATGCTTTTCCATGTTATTTAGGCTCAGGTTCCGATAGCACCGAGTAGTAGAGTAATCATGAAGTAATAGAAAAAAAGAAAATCACTTTGGCTAAGATATATCGTGGTTCTTATAGTGAATTATTCCTGCCAATACTTCCTATACTGAGGTAAGTACATGAAATAGGGCCGGAAAATCAATTGTATCTAAATAGTTTCAAAAATTCTTTAAAATGATGAAAGTTGTATGAAAACATAAATAAAATAAAGTTTAACGGCACAATAATATTCGACAAGAATTTATTTATCGAGCAACTTTAAACGGAAATCTTCTCCTGGAGAAATTGAATTTCGAAAATCTTCTAGCAGATAAGCTATTGCTAATCCATTTTTTCGTTCCTAATTTTCGATCGTATTTTATGACCAGGCGCCAGTTCTCCTGAAAATTTGCTTAGAAAATATAAGTGGTTTTTCGAAATGCCACAGAATTTAACTATCATTTACATACCAACAATTGTAAATATTTAATCATGCAAAATTTGGGGATCGAAAGAACAAAATCTAAATCAGGCCGCGACATGCGCTTCATAAAATTTTCAAATTATTCAGTGTAATTGGTTTCGACTAATAAAGAAATTTAATTTTAATTAAAGGCTACAATCATTTCTTTATACGCTAACAATCTGTATAATTAAGAAAATTAAATACAAATTTAAATTCCCCCTTTCTAGAATATATATCGCTAGGGTTATATATAGTTTTTAGTATTCTACCTAGCTATTTAGTGGTAATAACATAGAAATAAAATTAATTTTGTTTATAATTAAATTAAGTAGCAGAGGGGAATATTTATTATTATTGTTTTTTAGTTTTTTTTTTAATATGGATCGCGATCGGCCCGAATTTAATTTAATTTACGTAATTATTGGTTGTTACGAGCGAGTTTCGCGCGTACCTTATAATTATTCAGTAGCTTGGCTTCGATGATAAATGAGCGGGTGAAATTTATGGTAACCGTTTCATATTTATGTATGAATAAATCCATGCCGTATCCAATGCCTTATATATCAGTGTGAGAATTATAACAAAACACTGTATAGCTATCGATTCATGTACCTATATATAAGAATCTTGTCTAACGTGATCTGGTATTTTGTCGAGTTTCTTATTGACAAGATTTTTTTTTTGCTTATTATTTTTTGTATTGTACGACCTCAATATTAAAATGCAAGAAATTATAGAAATATTTATGAATAAATTATAAATTTAATTTTAAATTAATTTATTTAAAAATATTTGTACTACATGTGTGATGGTATTTATGTATTTTGTGAGACGTTGTCCTTGTTTGGTATGAATACTGTGTAAATAAATATTAATTAAGCACGGATTTAATTAATGTTTTGCAATTAGTACTAAATATACAAAATACATAAGACTACATAAAATTCGCCAGAATAATATTAATTATTACGTGTATCACACATAAGCTAAATAAATAAAAATTCCTGTTTGATTTTTCAAGTTGTACCTGTATATCGTGGGAAATTGATCTGTAAAAAAATTTCTAGAATTATAACAGAACTATACAAATAGGCGTTAAATACTTTTGACATATTTGACGTGATAAAATGTATTATCCGTATGACACCCCGTTTTTGTATCAATCCGTAACATTACGGCTGTAACGGTGCAGGCACAGATAATTGCACAGGCACACTTTGTACAACGCGATTCGAATACAAATCATTTAAGATTTTGGCGCTGTATTGAATTACTAAGGTTTAGTTATTTCGTTAGTGAAAATTGTTTGTATCAAGAAGGCCATGACAAAACAAACTACATGAATCCATTTACCCACCAAATGGCATAGTGGTTAAAGCTTTGGCGTTTGGATCGGGAAGTACCGGGTTCGAATCCCGATAGGGGCAGGATGCAAAGGGAATTTTCATCAATAAATTACGATTTGTGATGAAAAGGAACACATCTATGACCCCCTGTCAAAGTAAGGACGTAAATAAGCAAACCGCGAAAGAGTTGGGAGAGCCTTGGCCCCAGAACAGATCGCAGGGGAAAAAAAGAATCGATTTATAAAATAAGAAAAATTAAAAACAAATAAATTCTAAATTAAATGACAAACAAAATAGTTTAGATCATTTTTTCAATTTACCGGAAATGACGAGTTGTGATAAAAAAAAATCGGCATCTCCACAATCCAGGCGGATTATTCGGAATGAAACTTCATAATTAAACTTTTTCCATTAATTGGGAGATCCGGAAACGACAAACAATTAAATGATTCAAGTAAAATTATAGACTAAATTTTCAACAAGGTTTGCTTTGTTGGTTTTCTGAAGTTTAAGCAGGGCTAATGATCTTGGGTTATATAAGACAATTTTACCAAAAGTCAGGTAAGTTTAATTTTTCGCTTTAGAAATCAAGTGTGGTGTACATCAGTGGTAAAAGAAACTCGGGTTTTGTCCACAATATATAAAACCCTATGAATATAAGAATGACTAAAGCTATAGTGAAGTTTATCCAAACTAATCCAAAAAATACAACAACAATGCACTTATTGTAATAGTATTGGTGAGAGTGAACATTCAGGCGAATTTATATTAAGTAATTTAGAGGAGATGTGATTTTTTAATTGGCCTTAGGTGCATTCCAAAGTCATTCTAAGTATTTTCTAAGCATTTAGCATGAACTTAAGTAATACTGGTGGACTACTGAAACAAAAACGAATGTCCCAAGCAAGCAATACGATTTTCGATTTACCTAAGGCCCATTAAAATAATTACATTTTTCAAACTCATGGGACACTCTGTCAGACCCATTAGAAAATCATATAACTTGCTTGGAACACTCCTTCTTGTTTCAGTATTCTCCACCAGTATCACTGAAGTTCATGCTAAATGCGTAGAAAATACTTAGGATGACTTTGGAATGTACCTAAGGCTCATTAAAATAATTACATTTTTAAAACTCATGGAACACCCTGTCAAACCCATTAGAAAATCGTAATACTTGCTTTAACACTCCTTCTTGTTTCAGTAGTTTACCAGTATCACTAAAGTTTTGAAGGTCTTTAATCCCAAAAAAATAAATATGTGTCCTTCTCGATGTCTAGATGGATGGATGTCTTTACCGATAATATCTGATGAACGGCTTAGGCTTTTTAAATCCATCCATTACCACGATATTGCATTACATTATGTCCATATACTCGAGTAGTATATCGTTTTAAAGATCTCGAATCAGACAACCCTTTTAACAATATGCCACTATAGTTCTTACATCTACCGGTTTGGCTCTTCTAGCAAATTTTTCGGTTATCATAAAATATGTCCTTGTCGCATATCGTGAAAAGGTTTTGAAAAATAACGTAAATCTTACTGAATCTTCTTAGTACTAGAAACTACCGTTCTGGCGTTAGAAGCAACTACAATTTTTTTAATTTCCATATAATCATGCGCCGTATTATTTGTTTTTGTTTGGTAAAGCAACAAATTTGTAATCAGCCTCTAGTTCACAACCCCACCTTTCGGCGCTGGTAGCTAATTATTAAATTATAATAGCAGGTGTCGTATATCAGTAAAAAGGCACTCTTGAAGAATGTTACAAATTTACGTGATGTATCTTAGAACTCAAAACGACCGCTGTGGCGCTGGCAGCAGTTACATTTTACTCATTTCCATATGATCATGTCGTATATCGTCTGAAAGGCATGCAAAATGCAACAATTTTGTTATCAGCGCTTCAGTTGATAAATCCCCCGGTATAGTGGACCCGGTAGGCAGACGTCGTCCTGCCACAGACCAAGTTACCTTGCTGCCACAGACCGTGAACACGCGCCGTACAATTGTCCGTGTGACAAAACTTTCCTGATTCAATCCACATATGGCCAATGCTTGGCCTTGCGCCTTATTTTTGGTTTTTGCAAAGGCCAAACGGATATGAAATTGTAAGCGCTTGAACTGAATTGGTGAGCCTGAAGGTATCATTGGAATGCGTAGCGTATTTAATATGGTCGCTTCTATAATATTTCCCATAATTCGTCTGATCACCAATCGCGTGCCATTGCACAGTTCGGGTGGATTTAAATTGCGAAGCAAAATGATTGGTAAACCAATTTCCAAGCGCAGATTATGTTATGGCAATCCAGGCAAATCGAGTGAATTTTGAACCGATTTGAATGACATCAATTTGCCGCTGCCAAATTCACTCGTTCACTGAGCCATGTATGGTTGACGTATTGATCAATTAAATTAGACAATGCGCCTTCAATTAATTCATTTCTCGAAGCAATAATGTTGCAGAAAATATCTTGCAATTTAATTAATTTCGTATCTTCATACAAACGAATTTTACCATGACCTATATTCAGTAATTGTTAGGAGAATGTATCAACCGATGCACCATTTTGCAATTGTATACGCATATGTATGATCAATCGCCATGTCTGTAGATTTTGATACAACCTGGGTAATTCCAAACATGCGTTAATCTCATCCGCGTATACGTAGAACGTGGAATGCCAGGTAATTGTGCCAAAAATCGTTAGATTACAGCAATAGGGCCCCATTGAAAAGTCTGGTATTGCCATTCCAATCTTGCTGCGTTCTATTTAATACCTCAAGAGATTGTTTATTGGGAGCCATTTTTTGAGAACATCAGCGGTACTGGATCGTGTTTTGATGTTGCACACTGCATTGTCATTATTATGAATGTTCAAAGACTTGGGCGCTGAATTTGATGTTCTTCCACCACCCATCCAATAATATAGCAGGCTGCCAATCGTACTCTATGCAAATATGAGCGAGATGAGGAATGTTTTGAATCCTCCTTTCTGCGTTTCAATGGTCAGCATAGTTCGATCGTTGATGGTCGTTTGGTCGTCATTCAACAATTGTTCATTAGTTGCAACAACTGTAGCCAAATGAACGGTATCGAATTGGCATATCCAAATTGATCATTGGCGTATGTGAAATGAGAATGCAAATCAATGAATGGTTATATATTTCCGGTGTATTCCGGATTCTGTGTAGTATAGCAGATCCGAGTTGACGGATTTGATGTGGTGAAGAAGCGAATGCTACGTCTGTAAGCGTAATGTCCCAATAATTGTCGTCTTCCTGCAATTGCAGTTCGCGGAACGCGTCGTGATATATATTTCATGCAATTGCCCGTTGGCAGTTCGTAAATATTCGAAGGACGTTGGTCCTAGAACATTTACCAATAACAAACGCAAAAGGAAGCACTCACGTTGATTTGAGCAGTGAACAGTGTATACTCGGCCTAATGTATGTGTTTTAAATATGCCAGGAAATGCAGGAACATTGTCACCTTTCTTGCGCGGCTCCCATATTTCTTTGATGGCTGCAAAATATATCTTCGTGTTTGAACTGTAAATAGTGTTATGTCGCTGCCCTTATGAACGTATTTGCAAATGTATTTGGTTTACTTAACATAACTGCAAAACTCCACATTAATGTGAGCTTTGTAAGCTTTTGACAATAGAGGCGAATATGGTATTACCCGCTAATTGTTAATGTCATTCGCATGGTAAATGAATGACCTTAGTTGTCTGTGTTCCTACGACGATACAATGGATAACCGTCGATGTTCGTAATAGTGTCGTTAATACACTGTTTTGTTAAACGCTTAGTACATTTTCCATTGTACGAGTACATACACGGCGCTGTCGTGTTCAAATCACCGCATGGCCGTATGTGACAAACCTTGTTTTCTACCGTGTAGGATTTCGGCAGGAGATCGGTTACAATTGGAAAGTGGAGTTGAGCAATACGACAGTTCTTTTTCATGGCTATTTTAAAAGTGCGTACAAATGTTTCAGCTTCACCATTGGATTCGGGATGAAAAGGTGCGGACGTTTGGTGCTCAATATTATTTAAACGGCAAAACTGTTGAAATTCAGATGATGTGAACTGCGAGCCATTGCCGCATACTATCGTTATGGGTAGTCCTTCGATCGTAAACAGTTGCTGGAGAGCATATATAGTGCAAGTTGAAGTTGTTTTCGGCATTTGTACAACAAACGGATATCTCGAAAATGCGTCCACTGCGATTAGCCACATCTTTGACATAAATGGCCCAGCGAAATCAACGTGTATCCGTTCCCATGGGCTGGACGATGCTGGCCATTCGGAAAATTCTTTTTTCGATGAAGTACCATAGGTTGAGCAACTTTCACAACGCTTTACCATATTCTCGATGTCATACTCAATCGATGGCCACCAGCAACGTCGTCTAGCGAGCTGTTTCATCCTGGTAATGCCCCAGTATCCTTGATGGAGCAACTCGAGAGTTTTGTCTTGGCCGTGCTTATGCGTTGGCTTGTATATGATGTCGTACTCGTAACCCATTAAAATAATTGCCCATCTTTGCAATCGATTGATAGTGTGTATTGGTAATTTTTTTATTTTTTCAGTTGGAACTTCCTACCGTGAAGATACTGGTGAAATTTAGTGACAGCATAAATGATAGATAATGCCTCTTTTTCTATCTGGCTATAATTTTGTTGAGCTTTATCCAGAGTTTTGGATGCAAATGCGATTGGATATTTGGTTCCATCCGAAAAACAATGTTAGAGCACGGCGCCTATGCCGTATGCCGAAGCATCTGTTGCCAATAAAAGTGGAAGGTCATCATGAAAATGACTCAAACGTGCAGCGTTCTCATTAGCTCCCTTAAGTTGCTGGAAAGCCTCATCCTGCTCGGTTGTCCAATGAAATTGAGAATTTTTTGAACGTAGCTTATTTAATGGCGCTGCTAAATTGGAAAAATTTTGGATGAATTTATTATAATAATTTATCTTTCCAATAAAAGATTCCACTTCCTTTAAGTTCCGCGGTCGAGGTAAATTTTTAATAGAACTCAAACCAGTGCATGAAGGACGAATGCCGTGTTTGTCGATTATATGCCCCAAGTTAACTATCTCGACTTTTGCAAATTCACATTTGTTGGCACGACATTTAAAACTGTTTTCCTCCAATCGACATAATAACATTTCAAGGTTTTTTAGATGTTCCTCATGTGACTCTCCGAACATGATTAGATCATCTAAATAAACAGCACGAAATTTTAGATCTGCTATCAGTTGTTCCATCAACCGTTGGAAAATTCTCGGAGCGCTGACAATCCCGAATGGTAGTAGTTAGAACTGATAAAGCCCGAACGGTATATTCACTACCATGAACTTTTTAGTCTCCTCCGTCAGTTCAATTTGTAATCGATAAAATAACTCATCGATTTTGGGAATCGAATGCCGATCGATTTCAATTTGGGGATTCAGTGTTACCTTGAAATCCGCACATATCCGAATTTCTCCGTTTGATTTTTTTACTGCCACAATTGAGGTTGCCCATTGAGTGGTTTGTACCGGTTTCAACACACTCACATTGACGAGTCGTTACAATTCCTGCTTGACAGCCGCTTGAATTGCAAATGGAATGGTTCGTGACTTAAAATATCGAGGCTCAGCATTGGGTTTTAGTTTTATTTCAGCCTTATACGACGTACATCTTCCCAAGGAATTTTCAAACAGTAGATGATGCTTTTGAGTCAATTTAGCAATTCCTTGTTTCAGTTCGCTTACAGACTTTTCTTTGGATGAAACTGCAAATATATTAAAGTACCTTTCACCTTGATCGTGTTTCCTCCATTAGCTCGAAAAAATTCGATGTCGGTGTACAAATCGGATTTCCTAGTTTTCGGTACACATTTAGACCCACCATCGTACAAGTTGCACCCATATCCATTTCAAAAGAGATTGAATGTCCGTTAACTTTAAGTCCAATCCAAAATTTACTACACGAATTGTTTACAGTAATAACCGATGATGGTAAATGCCCATCTATTGAATTGGTAACATTTTGATCCCTGGCTGGGGTACGACTGGAACTCGAGCAGTACCGATAATGAGTACGGCGTCGGTATAAGTTATTATCGCGTTGCTGGTTATCGTCGTATCGGTTATTTGTCCTTGCTGTGGATCGACCACTCGAACGTGTCATACAAACACTAGCAATATGACCTATTTTTCGACAGAGATCACAAATCGGCATCGCAACGATCACAAATCGGCAACGTCAACGATCGCTCTTGATTGCGATTTGGAAAACGAACAGCATCGTGCGATAATTCGTTTATTTCGGCTACACTTGCCTCTCCTTTTATAGTCAAACACGTTTTTGTTGCGGACTCATAAATTCTCGCAATTTCTAGCACCTCATCGAGCGTTGGATTTTGCTTTTGTAGACATGACACACGGGCCACATCGTGTGGCGTGTTTATACCAACGATGTCTCTAATTGAATCATCGACGAATGAAGTTTTACACGTGTCTTTAGGGCATTGGAAAGCACAGTTTTTGGCTACACTACGAAGATCGGCAACCCATTCAGCATACGTTTGGTTCGGTTTCATAACAGTCTTGTTAAATTCGTATCGCGCGGCCAAAATATGAATTTTTGATTGATTGATTGATTGGACTGTAGGACCAAGTACTGGACAAGTGCCCCGGATAACGCCGGGCCTATTCCTACAGCCTGTTTACACATAACAATAGGAAGGATAGGAAAGGTTTTTTATGACAGAACGACCCGGTTTCAGACAACTAGCGATCGTACGGCACAACACAATTCTAATCTACTTCTAATCTACTATAAGTCGTCGACTCCAGAGCGAGTGCCTCAATTGGATCTCAAGAGTCGAATTTCGATTCCTGAGAACGCATTGGCAGCTTTTAGTTTAGAACGCGAACTTTCATTTCATGGTTTGACGGGAACCATTCTAAGATGCTTTTTATTAGCATTTTGTAAGCTCTAAGTTTTAACTGTAAAAGGAGATTTGGTTCCTCATATACATTCACGTTTTTATGAGCTTATTCAATATTACCTACAAACTTATGAGTTCTTGAGAATCTCCAGATTCTGGGAACAGCAATTTGTTGCAAGTTACTACAATAATTTTTTATGTCGCTAATCTTTTAATTAGTTAATTGTGCCAATTATTAAATACTACATCGCAATATGTAAAAATTGGTATAATTAAACTTTTATACCACCTAACTTCAG
Organism: Nephrotoma guestfalica; assembly: GCA_963691935.1. Lineage (NCBI taxonomy): Eukaryota > Metazoa > Arthropoda > Insecta > Diptera > Tipulidae > Nephrotoma > Nephrotoma guestfalica. Next base: position 52,030,811 of record OY829913.1, on the reverse strand, counting down.
GAATGCGTAGATTAATACAACACCGACCAAATGGCATATTGGTTAAAGCTTTGGCGTTTGGATCGGGAGGTACCGGGTTCGAATCCCGATAGGGGCAGGATGCAAAGGGAACTTTCGTCAACAAATTACGATTTGTGATGAAAAGGAACACATCCATGACCCCTGTCGGAGTGCAAAACTCATGGGCCGACCCATCTTCCATGCCAGTATAGGCTGGCATGGAGCTATGCAATGTGCAGATGGTAATAAAATCGGACCTATATCCGTACGTCCTCGAATTGGCCGATACAGGCGTAAAAGTAAGGACGTAAATAAGCAAACCGCGAAAAAGTTGGGAGAGCCTTGGCCCTAGAACAGATAGCAGAGATAAAAAAAACAGATTAATACAAACTATAATCCACGCGATGACAAAGTGAGTTAACGTGATAATTCCAATTAAGTTTAGAATTTAATATTAATCCCCTATTGTTAATAGTTGGAGCACATGAGATTATATCAAAATATTATCCAAGAAAATTTCAGGCATAATATTAAATGAATTACTTTTAGTAAGGAATAATGCTTTACTTCTATGCGCATTGATGGAAAGTGAATTATTTTTAGACCACATCGAAATACGTCTAAGGTTAGCATTAAGTTGCAGAACATTCTCATTTAACCTTGAAAAGTCGCCACCAATATAAAGTAGCAAATCATCAGTATACAGATGAAATCGATAATTTAGAATATGCGATGGAAATTGTGTACGATTGATTGCACAAATAAGAATGAAGTAAACTAATGGCAGAACCCGAAAATTTATAATATAAATATAATTTTTGAAGCAAGAGGATGCGATTAACACAATCAAATGCCTTTGAAAAAATTTAAAAGGACTAAAATAATAGAATTTGTATTATCTTCTCAAGTACTTTCGATAAAACAGGTAATATACTAATCGGCCGAAAATCATCAGTACTGCCAATTACACTCTTCTTAGGCAGAGAAATGAAAGAAGCTACCTTCCACAAATTAGGAAAAGCAGATTTCGTCAAACATACGATTTCGTTCATACTGAAAGTGATTTGAAGTAAGAATAAATCAATAAATAATTTTAATAACGCGGCCAAAATATGAATTTTTGAATCAAAATAATTTGTTAAGCGTCCACTAAGTTCTTTAAATGTCTTACTTACCAAGTCCCCGTTACATAATTTTTGCAAAATGCTGAAGATAAAATCTCCAACAATAGATAAGAAAAATGCTCGTTTTTGGTTGTCATCTTCTTCATCATCCATTTCTGTTGGTTTAGTATTAGGTCACTCATAAATTGATTTTGTTTGGCGAGAATTTGTTCCAATGTTGTCTTATCCATCACGAAAAAAAAAAATTTATTTGGTGTTGCAACCATTTGCTTAGAGTGCACAATATTGAAGAAGAAAAGAAATGCCAAATAAAAAATGTGATTACAAGAGTATCGGTGCCCATCACGGTGCAACTTGGTTGTACAACTGGTATGTAGACTAGTCTACAGACTACACCACACACTTTGCAACTTGTTGTACAACAAGTGTGAAAACATAGAAAGTAGAAACAGTCAAAATATTTTATTTTTTATAGTTTTTCCAAATATAAGTAAATACCTATCAAGTAAAATTATTCCAAGTCAAAATTATTTAAGTAAAATTAAAAAACGAAATTATAAATATGAGTGAAAGTGATGACATTATTGCTTTAATTGTTATTGCGGAAGTTTTATTTCAAGACAAAGAACAAGAGAAACGCAGAAAAAGAAAAATTTGGATGAAAAGCTGGTTAAAAAATAAAGATACGTTTTCTAACCAAAGACTTTTGAAAGAATTAAAAGTTAGTCAACCAGATGACTTTAAAAATTTCATGCGTATGGATGAAGAAACATTTCTATATCTTCTGGATAAAGTAAAGCCATTGATAGTAAAGCAGGATACTTTTATGCGTGATGCCATTAATGAAGAAACGCGATTATCCATAACTTTAAGGTTTATGGCTACCGGTAATTCTTTTGAAGATTTAAAGTTTTCGAATGCAGTATCAGCGCAATGCATTGGAAAAATTGTTATCGAAACATGTGAAGTAATTCGAAAAGTTTTAAGGGATTATATTAAGGTCAGTTTTACCAAAATAATTAGTTGCATAATATTTTACTAACATAATTTTCTTAAAATACAGATTCCAGCTACCTCTGATGATTAGAAAAAAATATCCAACGAATTTGAAAGAAAATCTGGTTTTCCTCATTGTATAGGTGCCATTGATGGCAAGCATATAAATATTAGAAAACCAGCGAAATCTGGTTCCTACTATTTTAATTATAAAAAACAGTTTAGTATTGTTCTTATGGCTATTGTCAATGCCGATAGTGAATTTATAATGATTGATGTAGGAGCAAATGGTAGGATATCAGACGGTGGTGTATTTAACAATACAAAATTTTACCAAAAATTACTAAACCAAGAATTAAATATTCCTGAACCTGAAACTGTGGATTCTACGGGCCGGGGGTTACCTTACGTTCTAATAGGCGATGATGCCTTTGCCCTGGGAGAGAACTTACTGAAACCATTCAATGGTAATCATCTGATAAAAGAACAGGAACTTTTTAACAAAAAATTGAGTTCTGCGAGAGTAAAAGTAGTGAATGCATTTGGCATTTGGGCTGCTAGATTTAGAGTTCTTTTAACAACTATTGCTCTTTCTGCTGAAAAAGTTACGAAGATTGTGATAGCTTGTTGCTATTTACATAATTTTTTAAAAAAGAGTAGAGGCGTTTTATACTCTAGAAATGAATCGGGAGGAACGTTTCGGCTTTCAGAAACATTATTGCAAATGCAACCAGCAGCATCAAGAAACTCATCATCACAAGCTAAGCTCGTGAGAAACGATTTCTGCGAAGTTGTCAATCGTTTGCATAGCACCGAATAAATGTTTGTAATTATTTGTACTTTTTTTATATTCATAAAAATAAACAGTTTTAAACATAGAAAAAGCAATAATATTTTTATTAAAATTTTTTATGAGTATTGGTTGTCATTAAAAAGATCATTAAAAGTTATATGAATTGGATTTTGTGATGACCTAGAAATATTAAAATTAACAGGAACAATTTCCTCAACAACGATGTGGTTTCATGTATAAGGTTTTACACATCTAGAGTCATCAGCTCGTGAATAATTACTGGTACTTGGTAGTGGGTTTGATGCATAAATTGTTGAGCATCTAGGATCAGCATGCGAAAAACTACTGGTACTAGGTAATTGATTTGATGTGTAAGGTGTTAAGCATGTAGAATCAGCGCGTGATGAACTACTTGAACTGGGCAATGGAGAAACTGTGTTAAGTGTCAGCTCGTTTAATTGTCCCATTATTAAAATTTCATCTATGGCTTTTTTGGCATAAAGTTTCTGTCTATCATTCAGTTTTTTAAAAGATGTTACCCATCCTTCAGCAAATATTTCTGACTCATCTTTTTTAGTTTTAAGTCGAACTAAATGATCGACAGCTGTTTCAAAAATTCGTCCCGAATATTTTTATTTCGACATATTTTTTGGAAACTGAAAGGGTTGTTTCAAGCTCAAATAGAAATTTAACAGTAATGTGAAATATCTTTAAAATGTATAACTTACTTCAATTTCCTCTACATCATCATCGGTATCCACACTAGAAATTCCAGCAGTTGGGATTTCATTGTCCCTTAGGAAATATAAAATTTCAAAATACCACAATGATGGGACGTATACATCATCCTCACCTGCTCCAGATTTCTCACTTTTTATAACCTTATTACTCGTAAGTTCGCGGCGATAGCAGCTTCTTATGTTGTTTATTTTATTCTTTAAACTTGAAATTGTAGCCTCACTATCTAAGTTTTTATATATGGTTAACAATTTCTCCCATGCTTTTTGCTTTTTATCTTAATTTTTGTACACAGAACTTTTAACTTTCAACAATTCTGGACATTGTTCGAATTCTTCGAAAAAGTCTCTCCACAACTGATTATTACGAGTAACTACAGCCATTTCAATTAAAGAAACTTATTCTTTTTTAATAAAATCATAAAATTTCATTTAAGTTGTACAACTTGTCCACACACATTGCAGCTTACAACCACTGACTCCGCATATAAAAATAATTTTTTTTTGATTTTCTTGCAACCTAGCTTCGAACCTTCAAAATGGTTGTACAACTGCCCTACAAACGATACAACTTGACTGGTCTGCAGACCAGTTGTACAACCAAGTTGCACCGTGTATGGGCTGCTTAACAGTTTACCATTAAGCGGGACCTTTGATGAGACTAATTTTAGTGTTTTCTAAATAAACATAACAATAAGATATTACAGTTTTTTATAAATACATACGACAAATAAATAGATAAAACAGAAAATGGGATATTTGTGCAGTTCGAATGAAATACATTCCGACAAACACTGTTCCGACAAACACTTCGCACTATCTGTATTATGACACTAAATTACTACACGGTAGGTTCACTATTTAATTATCAATGTATATCATAAGCATAACTAATAGTTTTAAAAACAAATTTTTACAGAATCAATGGAGAATCAGATTATTTTTTGTTACGAATTTTTTAATGAAAATTTTCAATTTTCAGTTTTTGTGGGTTTTCCAATGGTAATTATATTGTTAGAATTTTTTTCATACGCATATACGACACTCTGTATTGGGAGGAGTTCAAACGAGTACAGCGTGTAGCTGCGTCAATGTCTTGAAGAAAAGAGTAGAATTCTTCTAAAAATTATGATAACCCAATTGCCTTTCTATAATTTTAAAGGCACAAAGTTCTCCTTTCATAGTGTTTTCCATAAAGAAAATGATTGGTGGGCTATTATTTGCAAGGGCGTGTATTACTCGTTTGGGCTTGTCCCAATGGGACACCCGGTATTTCCTACCAAATTTAAAGCAAACCCGAACAACTTTCATTTTTCACTTCATTGTGTATCATGAACACATGTTACAACTGATATGATTTTCATGATGAAAAGCAAAATTTTCAAAATCACTGATGAGATCGTGTATTAAGAGTTTATTTTCCAAAGTCGTTTTGCGTCCAATTGCTGTGGGTTTCTGGTATTGTTTTTTTGATATGTCCTGTATGCTGAATCGATCACTTGGAACAGCATAACAAACAGATCAATACCGTAGCAGAAAACATTGTTAAATTAAATTTTTTAAACATTTATAGGACAGAATTTTTGCGAACGTTATACGAAGTATTCCTGTTTACATAACACTAAAATATTTTTTTTTATTTGTATCTGATGTTTCGATAATGATTATGTTTAATGATAAAACAAACAACAATTTTCATCTAGTTTTTAAGTTTGTGTTTTCGAACAACATTTAAAATTATAATTCCTTAAGATGCAACGGAAGATGGTTGTTGTTGTTTTAGCATTTCTTTCTTGTTGTGTTGCTTTAATTCTGTTTCCACATCTTTATGTATTTCCAAGAATTTTTTATAATGATAAGATTTGTGATTGAATAAATAACTAAAGAATATAATTATACAATTAAAATAAAATAAAAATTACAAAAAAATATTCAAGAAATTAAAAATTCTATCAACATAAAAATTTAATGAAATTCATTGAATTTTCCAATGAAAACATAACAAAAAAAAAAATATGAGAAAAAATATTGATGCTGGGAATAGTCATTGACTTTGTAAGTTGCTTATTGAAATCTGAATGCTAAGTATTAATAAAAATCGTCCGGATATAAAACGCCGATTAAGTTCGAGCCATCTTCTTAATTTTGCGCGAACCGTGCAATCCATATAAAACACATTCCACAAACCATATGAAACACATTCGTATTATGATCGTGTATTTCCATTCATTTTACGGTACAGTAAATTTTGATTCGTGAAAATTATTAATTTTTCATAATAAATATTAGACTTTAATTGAAATGAAAACAAAAAATAAATTCCATTCTACAATCGGATTATAAATGGCGTGATCTCATTCAATTTGTCATTCGCAATTGTGTTTTTTGTTATAATTGTGAAATGAAGAATTTTTTTACTTTTTGCTAACCATATACCTGCTAACCATACCTACATACAAGCATTTCTTATGCATAAAATTATCATAAATATGCGCACTTATAAGATTTCCAACCTGTTCCGTTTGTATTGCAGGTCGGATTGAAAATATATTATTTGTATTATTATAATGACAAGGCTGTGCAAGTAGAGGTGCGCGGGACGAAAAGTAACTGAAACCACAATATGTGGTGTGGATGTGTACTCTCTACAGCCCAGACGATTTTTATCGTTTTTCATAAATGTTATACATTTTTCAAAATGTTTGCAAACACGGAAAGCTCCTGTGGAAGCTACAATTTCCGGTGAACCGATTTCGACCAACACTTACTGGCCTCTCCAAATTTATGGATAAAAAACTTAAGTCTAAAGTTTCATCTCGATCAGTCACTCCGTCTGAGCTGTAGAGGCCACAAATTTTTAGTCTGCACAGATCACAGAGATTTTTTAAAAACTACTTTTTTCTCTTCGGCGATATGGTAAGCAAAATTTTCGAGGTCGAAAATTTTCATGAGTACTATACTGATCATTTTAATTTGTTCATGTTTAATGTTAATCTACAATTTTCTCGACGAATGTCCAATTTTTAAAATTTTTTTTCTATAATTTAGTTCTATTCAACATATTGACAGAGTAGAGAATTAAAATCGTTTTATTTTCTAGTAATACAAGGCCCCAGATTTCGAATCAATTTTTTTCAGCTCGCACGGTTCGATATGGCCCGGGTCTCTTTCTTTAATTTTTCGGCTAATACGATTTTTATAAAAATTGCTGGAAAAGCGTTTTCTAGTACCAGAAATTGATTCTGAGGACTAATTACCTAATTTTGGGAAAATTCATTTAGAGGGCGATATTAAATGCCAAAATCCATTTCGATGAGTTATAACTTCGGGAAAATTTATTTGGGGAGTCCTTTGGTGGGGCACGGTATATTTTTTTTTAAATTGCGGATTTAAGGGGTTTCTATTGACGGGGTGAATTAATGTGAGTCCTAATTTCGGGAAAACCCGTTTAAGAAATTTTAGGCGGGGAATTTCGAGTGCTGAATTATGTCTGGATAATTCATTTATGAGTCCTCAAAATATTACAGCATCTTGCTTGCCCACACTTAGTAACATCTCTGCGTTTTCTATAATCGGCCTCAAATCTTTTTATTTTAATGTGGTTAACTGTTCCGAACAGCTGAATCTGTCCACTATTAAGCGATATTGGCCCAAACTTGTTAACATCTTTAACATTTCTGGAATCGGTCATAGTGTAGCAAGTATTTTGAAGTATTTTGCACCACCCCGAAACTATTTATTTTATTTTAGTTAGCTGTTTTGAACAACTGAAGTTGTTCACAATTAAATGACAAGTGATGTTGCACAATTTGCTTGATGTTGCACCATCTTGTATAATGCTGCATCATATTGCATGCTGTTGTACAATTCTTGCGTTATGTTGCGTAGTGTTGCACCACGTTTCTTGATGTTGCACACAACATTTCGAGATGTCGCATCATCTAGCACCATGGAGTATCATTTTTCTTGATGTTGCATCATATTTCATCATGTTGCGGGATGTTGTACCATGTTTCATCATGTTGTAGAATGTTACTAGATGTTGCACAATGTTGCGTCGTGTATACCATATTGCACCGACGTTTCACCATGTTGCCGTGACGTTTCACTATGTTGCCTGGAGTTGCACCATATTGCTCGATTTTGTACCATGTTGCTTTGTGTTGGGTCTTCTGAATTTTTCACTAAATATCTGGCTTTATGTTCGATCATATTGCGGAATGATGTACCAAGTTGTGTTGGTTGCGTCACGGAACATTAAATAGTTGCACTTATCGTGTCCTTTTGAAAATATATAGGTAGCATTGGCAGCATTTGCGATCTTATTAATGTTTTCACCTTGGTCCCCTTTTCACATTTTCGTAGGATATCTGGGTGGGGACGGATCCTCTATTTATTTTTTTTCGGTTCGAAAGATTTTTATAAAAATCTGTGGAAGGGGTATTTTCGAGGAGCAAAAAGCGATTGCGATTGGTCCTGGTTTTGGGTAAATTTATTTAATGGGTCCTATTGGGTATTGGGTATTTCTGTTCGCATGCTTTTCGACAAGCACGAGTTTAATAAGAAATTGTGAAGTGGGGTTTTCAAATGTCAGGTATCTATTTCGTTGAGATATAATTTCGAAAAAATTCAATTCGAGAGTGGCTGTCCAGGCAGGGCCCGGGTTCATTTTTTAATTTTAAGTTTTCGTTTTATTTTTAGAAAAGTTGGTTGCCGAACACATTTTGTGTTATTTACAGAAAATCCTACAGTTCCCCGAATTCGGCAGTTATTCCAGAAAAGACCAAAAAAGTGCACAAATACGATTTGAAAGACCGTAAGTGAAGACGCGTGTGACAGCTGACATATTATGTATATCAAAAAGCAATATATGCACTATTAAGGATAAACATTTGTCCATCAGAAGCTCTGTTCAAAGTGGATGCCGCGTTTTCTCACATTGGATCAAAAACAGTAATGCGTCAATGATTCAGGGAGCTGTTTGGATCCACCGCTACACTCCGCAATCAAAACGTTAGTCAGCTGAGCGAACAACAGCCGCTAAAAGTCGTCCGAAGTGACCTAAGGCACAAATATCGGCTGGTAAGGTTTTGACCGATATGAAGTTTTTACTAAATTTATCCTAAAACTACAAGAACATCATATTTTATGACTGTATGTGTAAAAAAGAGTACATTTAGGCGTTCTTATTTAGAAACATAGTTGAATTCAAACTGCAATAACACCATTATAAAAAAATTTAATTTCATAATCAAAGCTGCAATTTATAACTTTTAATTATTTAACTATTTTATTTCAATGATTACCGAATTTTAAAACGTTACGGATCTAATATTTATCCTGGATTGTACATACCCCTAAATGTGTTCAATCACTCACATTTAGCGTAATACAAAACATATTTCGGGTGTACAGATGTTACGTTTACTAATGTCAGTTATCGGGAAAACAATTAGAAAAATGTGGAACTGTATGTAGTATTTTTCAAGTGTTAGTGAGAATGAGGCATTTTTAATCCAAGCCAAATTTGAAGGAGTATTTTTCCATTTTATTAGAATTAATGAAACTGGCTATTCAAGCATGTCATACAAATATTTGGTTGTTCGCAAATATTAGATAGTTTTTATTTTTTAGAATCGCCTAAATGTTTGCAATTCACTAATACTGTCTCGTCTAAGCGTGCGAAATTTTTTAATCGTCAATTTTTTAAATCTAGTAGAAGTCCTCCTTGTTTTAGGACCACAACGTAATTTATTTGTCGACTATCTTGAGAAAGGAAAGACCGTCATCAGCGAATAGTCGTTGGCTATGATGGCAAAATTGCTCTTCAGCCATCGGATTCTGTGGATCTAGCTTACAGCGACTACTACCTATTCGCAGACCTAAAAAAATGTTCTAGGGAAGACCCTACTGATTAATCGATTTACAGGAAAGGTATCGAAATATTAGAGAAACGTTGGAACGAATATATCACTCTTGTTGGAAACTATGTTGATGAATAAAGTCGAATTTTGCAAAAATAAATTTGTTTTAGGTGTTAGTCTTGAGACAGTTAGAACCCTCAAAACTGATAGATTCAATCTACGTAAATGGTCTGCCAACCACAATAATCTAATACAAACTGTACCAGTAGAAATATGATAGTCGTTATTACAGTGAAGATACTGGGCATGCACTGGAATCTAGCGACAGATAATTTTGAATGTCACATCACCATTCCGATATCAAAAACTAAGGGGAAGGCTCTTCAGTCCTCTAGGATGGTTAACACTAGTTACAAAAGTTGCGAAGCTAATCTTGCATATCACAAGGAATATTGGTTGTTATGGAATGATCAACGTAACACTAATTTCGTCCAAAAAAAGTAGCTCGAATTAAAACGATCCTGTCATACTCTCGAAATTAATTCTGTAGTGCCTTCTACTAACAAAATTGTTGGAAAGGATAAGAACGGCACTGCAGAGACAAAATGTTGAAGTGAATTTCTAGAGGACTTCATCCTAGCTATCCAGGACTATTGTCGGCCGTTCATCAGAAGGGGTTTAAAGTAGCAAAGAATGACCTTACTCATGACCTTACCAATTATACCATCAACCACAGAGCTCAACAAAGTCCGCGAACCAATTTCCAAAAAGACCTACAATCAAGAGTTCCAAAAATAAATCAGAAGAATACACAGACACAAATCAGTTTCAAGAACCACCAATATGGTGTCTCTTAACCCTTTCTGTTCAACCATCCATAAATAATGCCACCAAGTGCAACACGATTAATTAAACTAGCATATTAGGTCGAATATTGCAAATACGTTCTTGAGATCTTAAGCTAAAACTAATGGCTAGATCTGCCAAGAGAGAGAGTAATACCGTGTCGCACAAATAAATTCAATGAGGCAGAATTATACCACATCCAAATCCCAGGTAAAAACCTGCCGAAAAATCAGTACCTGGAATAAAATACTACAAAAGGGATAGCGAAACAATGGTCTGTAACTCAAAAGTTATATAATTGAAAGCATTTCTGCGACGCCAGCGCCGCAAGGGGTTTTATATGAAAAGTTGTTTCGTAATGGAAGAATATGATTTAAGGTAAGCCCTTGGTTTATAGGAAAAACTCACGTGTATGATGTTATCCCAGTATTCTAGCCCAGAAAATAAAATTTTTAATCAGGCAACACTAACACATCAATAACCAATTTACAATCCCTAATTTCCCATTACTATACGCACCTCAGAATTTTACATTTTTTTGATATTTTAGTTGTTATTCGATCAGTTTTATTTAGATTGCCATCAGATGGTTTGGTTTATAAACTTTATAACTATTTGGTTGAAAACCAAAAGTTTGTTGTTGATTGTTGATATGTTAGTGTTGCCTGATTAAAAAAAAATTATTTTCTAGGATATAATGTTGGGATAATATTCATATGAAGCTCAGTAGTTTTAGAAAAGCACAGACAAATTGTGGCAGTGTCATACCAAGATGTTTGTCGAAGTTTGATTATAAACTCGTGAAGGATACACAAGCAAATCATCCTCTGTGCGCCACAACTCTGTACAATATGGAATGCTTGCATTTAGTTTTATATACATTATACTACAAAAACAGTGACCTCGACTCTCCAACAAAAGGAATTCCCTAAAATCGTGTGAAATTTTTACTTCGCTACTTATAAAAAAGCAATGTTTGTATATAAATAGACTTACACCAGAATGACAGACGCGCCCTAATATACATCAAAATATTGGTTAGTATATCAGAATTCAGCCAGACTTTGAACCCTTTCGATATACGAACGAATTCATTATAAATTTACATATATTTACTTTTCACATGTGCTATCAACCGTTTATGACGTGTACTTATACGATTTATTCGAATTATGCACGATCATCAAAAATGTAAGCGCAGATAAGAATCATACGCCAAAGTGTAGTACACAATTCATAAAAGGTAAATTAATGTTTGTATTACGGTTATAAGGCGATCGCGACCGCACCACAATATTTAAATGAAATTTTTCATTTAATTTGAATATAAACTACGAGAGTAAATACACAAAATTTCCACCTGTACTTCTTCGAATTCTTTCGGGCGATTGCGTTTCGTCCATAAATATTTTCATTTTTATTGCCTGCGATCATGTAACCAACTACAAAAATATACACGGCGCATGCTCGTAAAATGATCGATTTTCGTGTTTTAAATTAAATCTTTGTGCATAAAAGGTGGTGGATGGTTAGTTTATATTTAACTCGCGTATTTCATAAGTTCAAATTAGTCCATACACCAATCAGACCTGAAAAAATATAATATGTACAGATATAATTACACGATCGTTGCATGATCATTATCGTTAAGTACATATACGGAACCCAGTGGAAGAACAACAGAAAAAAAAAGAAAAAATTTAGAATTTTTTCCTTCTGCTGTTGTGTAATCGCTGGGTAATAGAATTTTTAAAATTCTATAAATTTAATTTCACACTTTCACACCTAATTGTGTAATGGTACCGGTGCGCTTTATCTTTTTAATTATAGGTGTACAAGAAAATTGTTTTCGCTTCTTATTTAACGCCGTAATATTATCTCTTATGAGATAAATGCCAGAATTGAATCAGTACATCATTTTGTTATGTAATTGTGAACGTCAGTTTATTAGCACCACTAATCACTCATTCACTTAAATACCAAATTCGGTATACCATATGCATGTTGTAAGCTCAAGCCAGCAGGTACATTGGCGTGAATGTTAAAGGTAGTGAGATCTGCTATCTTTACTCCACCAAAGGGTTATGCTTTTGTTTATTAGCATTTCGTAATGAGATGAAAACATTTAATTTTACATGCTCCCGGTTCAAGTGCCAAAGTTTTAATCAGTAGACCAGTGGTTCGGTTCAGCACACTTCATGGTTCAGGGAATATAGGGAAAGGCGTGCGAAACTTCACGTATCAACAATGAACGGATGAAAAATTAACTAGGAGAAAGGTACTGACGAAAATGCAGCACTTGAGGAATCCCGAATAAGAAAATTGTCCACACCGCCTAAGTAGGCAAAGGAATAATGAACTAAGGTTACTCCGCTAACTACTTCCCAAAATTGCATACAAGTACCTCGAACGTTAGAGACACTCGTAAACAAGGAGGACGGACACCATGAGAAAACACGAACTGAAGAATCGAATAAAGGAGAATCCAAGAAACGGACTACTAGGAGGCGTAAGAGAGAGACATACTCCCCAGATGCGCTATTGATTAGAGCGACAAAAGATATCTGATATGCGGACATGTTGTGCAAAGTTAAACTGGGAAAAATGTAAAACACATTCACAAAACGATAAAAGTTTATTAGAGCTGAGAAATATCGCCAACCAAAAAATGACCCTGGAATACCAAGCTAAGCTTGAAACTATCTAATAAGGTCTTTAATGAATGAAGCTCTTATCGAAGTCCAGGACCTTGATGATGTTACAATGGTTGAAGAAATGCAGATCGCCATAGAAAGAAGGTTCGAGGACTTTATGGATATATTTGAAATGGAGAAGGGCCTGTGAAGTATTCCATAGATTTTTCTATAGATTGAAATCATATACGCGTACAAATCCAATTGGACTTCTGCTAATTCCAATTGAAATTTTAAAGTTTTTCTATGTAGTTGTGTGGAGTTTGTCTGTTATGATTTTTAATTTGTGAAATTGTCAATGAAAAGTAAAATATTATGTTTGATTTTAAATAAAATAAAATAAAAGTGAGATAGAAACAAGAGAGAGATATATATTCATTGACTTGACGATATTTTAAAAACCAGCACATCAAGATAAGTTTAACGTAATCGAGCAAATTTTATCACTATAAATATACGACGTATATCAGTTTGTCTTAATTAAAATGGCAGAAAAATATTTTAACTTATAACTAAAGAAAAAATTAAAATTTTAATTGATAAATCGCGAAGATAAAAATATTATAGTAACATAACCTTAAATTTTCAACTAAAAATTTTGTACTAAAACAGTCGAGATGCAAACCAAATATACTGAACTCAAACCATTTATGAATTTCCCACTAATTTCTAATCAGAATTTTTTGAGTTGTTGAATTAACAAAATGTCCAGAGATTTTTCCAGAGAGAATTTTCTACTTTTCGAAGCAAATAAGAATGTCCTTTTACAGAAGTAATACTTGACGATAAAAATTCGTAGCAATAAACCTGAAGCAGTGCATTATTAAAACTAGATGGGTTTACTTAGATGTCCGATCAACTAATTCACGAATAAGCGAGAATTGAATCACAATCTCCGGATATGATCGTCAATGGCCATCAAAATTTAGTATAAAAACCAAAAATTCTCCTGACTACTGATAGGTGACACTGACCTGAATAACAAACTTCGGAAATGGCTAATATTCGCCATCTAAGTTTGAGTAAAAATGGTGGGAGTAATAGGTGGTTTTAGTTAAGTTTCTTAATGACTAACTTCGTGCACAAGCCAGGCCTGAACCACGATCTCCGGGAATGGCCGATATTGGCCATCCAAATTTGAGTTAAAATGAAAACATTACATCTAGAAGATCAAAATTCGTAGTAATATAACCGAAGTCGTGCACTATTACCACTAGGTGGTTTTGGTTAGGTGACTCAATGACTAACTTTGTGTACTAGTCAGACCTGAATCACGATCTCTGCAAATGGCCAATAATGACCATCCAAATTTGGTCAAAATGGCATAATTACATCTAGAAGATCAAAATTCGTAGCAATAAAGCCAAAGTCGTGTATTATTAGCACTAGGCGGTTTTGATTAGGTGACTTAATAACTTCATATATGTACAACCTGACCTGAATTTCGATCTCTGAGAATGACCGATATTGATGCCATTTTTACTCAAATTTGGATGGCCATTATCGGCCACTCCAAGAGATCGTGATTCAGACCTGGCTAATATATGAAAATGGCCGTTGAGTCACCTAAATAAAACCAGCTAGTGCTAATAATGCACGACTGCGGCTTTATTGCTACGAATTTTGATATTCTTGGTGTACCGATGTCATTTTTACTCAAATTTGAATGGCCATTATCGGTCAATACGGCCGATAGTATATGAAGTTGATCATTGAGTCACCTAAATAGACCATTTGGTGCTCACAATGCTTGACTTCGGGTTTTTTGATACAAAGTTTTATATTCTAGGTGTTCTTATTATGCCGGTTTAACTCAAGTTTGAATTTAAACTCATTTCTTGTTTTATTAAAATATTTATTCTAATTGTTTTAAAATTCTAATCTGTTTTAATAAAAATCTCGATAATTTCTACACAATACGTCGTTGAGTTTGTTTGTATATTTTTATTTTAGAAAATTATATATATTTTTTATTTAAATTGAGGTTTGAGTCATTTTCTAAATGATAACTAATATGATTGTACTAAAATTTGTACTAAAATTTCCAATACGATTCATTTTTTCCCCCTTTGAATTTGAAGAAAACAGTGTGATTCTTATACATACATAACATCTATAGAAAGTCTGAAATACTTCAGACCCGTAATGAAGAAAATGGCAGCCATATACAATGGAGCCCAAAAATCGACGATCAGCCTTCCCAGTAATCTGATGGAAAAGTTAAATCAGAAGGCAAGTTAAATCAGGCTCGTGTTCATTATGAAAGAAGATGGACACGCTACCGTGAAATCCCCCAATAACATGGACAGTTCAAGTCTGCTATATGTGCGGTTCAGATGTCCGAAATATCAGAAGGCACTAAAAATAGCATAAATATTATAATTTTGCTGCAACTAAACCTTAATCATTGTCAAGCAACAAAGATCTGCTTGACCAGACTATGCGGGAAATAAGAAGGAACGTTGCTATTGTGCAAGAACAATATAAAAACCGCGAGGAAGCTATTTGGGCAAACGACATTTGTGGTAGGGCCGCAATCTGCGCTTGGGTCAATGTTCATTTAAAAAGCACTAACTGGTGAGAGCCTACGTTCATGAGAGTGAAAATCGACTGCATTTATATGTAGAGTTGCTATGCCGAGTGCGTTATTGGAGGAGTTTAAAAATTTGTTAGAACGATCGGTGAAAGACGCTCGAAATCGTCATCCCGTGCTTATCCCTGGAAACTTTAATGCTTGGTCCAGAAAATTTTCAAAAACTCGATATTTTAGAAGAAAATGTATGGCACCTAGAGCATCTAGACTAATAGGCCCGACCCCTTAAAAAATATTACGAAAACTTGCGCATTTTGGTAGATAATTCCTATGCAAAGTTTGAATCCGATTGGATGAATGGCGTGGAAATTTATAAGGAGGGGTCCCTTAGATCTAAGTGAAAACATTTAAGACATATTGAAATTTGGCAAAATATTTGTACCGGGGCTGGTAGACCCCGCGGTCCAAACCCATAAAACTTCTCGTGCGATTGGTTCTGGACATGCAATTTTTACATGAAAAAAGTTTCATGAAGATAGGATTAGCGGCTGAATCCGATTGGATGAATGGCGTGGAACATTATTACGAGTGGGTCCTTGATATAGGGGACGGACTCCTCGGTTACGAGCATGTCCCACATTTCGTATAACTTATTTGAATAATCGCTAAGGATTACGACTTAACGAATAATATAAGTAAATGCACTTATAGTTATACAAGAAACGATTTACAATTTTCAATTTGTACGTACAAGTATACACAGTACAGTCTGTCCAAGACACGGAAGGCCGAACGCCTCGTCCTGTATCTCCGAACCGAAGGAGCAATGACTTTCTCATTTTTTTCACTACCGTTAGTTCCTGGCTTGCAAGCCATAGAACCAGTCTTAGCCACTCTGACGGCAGGAGTCCCAAACCCCTCGTCTTCATCAGCATTTGAGAAGTGCTGGCCATTTCTTTAATTTTATTTGCTTTTTTATCCATACTTATTCCCACGAGTAACGGAGAAAATGATGGCCCTCCCATGCAGAGATCCGTATACACGGCTACATACAATTGGAGGTCGCCAGGTATCCAGAGTACACCTTGATTGCACACCTAGGTGCACACCTAGGTTACACCCGTCCCACACCTAGGTTACTTAATCACCCATTCTTGTTTTCAAGAATGAGAACCTGGAGGCAGTGGCGATAGTGGAGCAAGTGAGAGAGTTGTTTAACGAAAAAAAGAAGAGCTCGTAAAACATGGCAGATAACTGGAGCCCCTGAAGACACAACAATCCTATTAACAACTTTTTCATCAAAATTAAACTTCTAATAAAAGAAATAGCGAATGAGTCAATCGCTTCTTAAGTAACCTGACAGGTAAACCTGACACGGACTATTCCCTGTGGAATGCAACCAATGGTTTAAAAAGGCATAAAATGCAAGTGACACCTATAAAAATGGTTGATGGAATCTGGGCTCGCAGCGAGAAGCAAAAAGCTGATCTGTTTGCCAAACACTTCGAAAATACCTTCAAACCACCAACCGCACAAGCGGATAATGAATATTTAACACCTATAAGCTAAATATATGAGGTATCTGTGCTACCAGTTACTCTGAAAGAAATTAAACAAGGAGTAAAAAACCTCAAAGATAAAAAATCCGCTGAATACGATTTGATAACGGGGCAAATAATCAAAACCCTATCAGAAAAAGCACTAAGGAAACTACAGCTCATAATCAATGCTATCTGAAAACTAAGCTATGTTCTGACACAGTGGAAAGTAGCGGAAATCAAAATGATTCCAAAGCCTAATAAACCGCTAAACGACAAAACATCGTATAGGCCTATTTCTTTGCTACCAACATCAAAGGCTTTCGAAATGCTGTTTCTCGAGAGACTAAAGCAAATTATAGAAAACAGAAATCTTATACCAGCACATATATTTGTGTTCCGAGAAAGGCACTCAAGACAAAAACAGGTACATAAGATTACTGATACAATTGAGGAGACGCTGGAAAAAGAGAAAGTATGTTCAGCAATATTCTTAGCCGTAGTCCAAGTTTTTGATAAGGTTTGGCACCGTGGTCTGGAATTTAAGGTCCAACGAGATAGCCAAAACAATATTTTGAATTGCTAAAAAGTTACATCAACGAACGTTCCGGGTGAAACAGGAAGAGGAATACTCACGTGTTCTCGGCCCTGTATTATATCTCTTGTATACAAGTGATCTACCAAACATAGTAGAAGCTAGAATAGGAACATTTGCTGATGACACAGTTGTTAAGACCACTGACGCTAGTATTGTGGAGTGCACAAGGGAACTACAAAATGCTATTAATATAGTAAATAACTGGACCAGAAAATGGAGAATAACACTAATCGAATCGAAATCAATACATATATCGACTTTACAAATAGGAAGTTCGAATATATTCCGGTTAGACTGAATTTGCAACAAATTCCATATTCTGATAACGCTAAGTACCTCGACATGACGTTAGACTCTAAGCTCAGGTGGAAAATGCATGTTGTAAAGGAAAGGCAAGTACTGAATATAAGAAACTCGGAACTGACAACGCACAACAAACTGCTGTTATATGATCAAATCCTAAAACCTATCTGGACTTATTGTGTTCAGCGTTGAGGCTGCGCAAAGAAAACTACAGTTAAGATCATACAAACATTTCAAAACAAAGTACTACGTAACATAGTGAATGCTCCTTGGTACATTAGAAATGATAATCTCCATCGAGACTTAAACATGGAATACGTTAGCGTTGAAATACAAAACATTGCAAGTACATGATACTGCGACTGCAGCACCATGACAACCAGGAGCTGCGGAACCTATTGGATCGCACCAAGGGACTGAAGCGCCTAAAAGTACAAAGCCTTTAGAGTTAGTGGATAGTGAAATCCAAGGCTGGCAGAGCTGGGATAGACCGATAGGTTTCATCCCACAAGAATAGACTACTGAACTATAGAACAGAAATAAAGATTTCGTAATAATAAAAAAAATATTAACACAATTGATACTGAATTAATTACTTAATCCTACTGCCATTTAGTTGTGTTTTCAGGTAACACGGAATCAATTATGGATTAATTTTTTAATTCAACCCGAGCCGTGTTTACCCAGTTCTTAAAATTTTGCTTTGAAATGAAAGTCATTGTTCGAATAGTGTCAAAAAGTAAAAAAAATAATTTATTGCTTTATGCACACTGGATCATTCAGACACTGCAAACAAAGCAGAAACAGTTACACGTAAAAGTGGATTTCGGGATATACTGAGAATTCTAGAGAACCTCAACAAAAGATTTATCTCGCAGGAAATGAGTCTGCAGAACACACTAGAGGAAATGAAATCCCAAACTAGTTTCAATCAAAGAGTAGAAGCAAACCTTGATAGAGTGAATCAAAATATAAATTATCTAAAATCGAATTATAAACAAAAGAAATGAATAAGACAATACGAATTGTAACCTGGAATGCAAATGGGCTATTGCATCACATTCAAGAACTGGATGTATAGATATATGTCTTATATCAGAAACCCATTTCACCAAAACTTCATTCTGTAAAATAAAAGGATATATTGCTACCATGCATTACATCCAGAGAACAAAGCTAGAGGTGGATCAGCTATCCCCATAAAAAATCAAGTAAAACATAACGAAGAACTTAAAGTCGGGAAACACTCCATCCAAGTCACAACAATCAAAATACAATTAAACAATAATAAAACTTGTAGTGTCTCAGCAATATACTGCCTTCCAAGATACAATCTCAAACAAGTGGATTATACTTATCTTTTCAAAACACTAGAGTCTTCTTAATTGGAGGTGACTAATGCAAAAAATATCTATTGGGGATCACGGTTAACGACTGCTAAAGGAAAATAACTGAGTAGACCATCAATATGACATACTTAGTCAAACAATGTCATAATCATCAGAGAGCAATCCGAAATTAACGAGCTCCAAAACCAATTGGGATCTCTTCCAAACACATTTAACAAAAAAGAATTACACAGAAAAAAATAACTTAGTAAAATTGATAAAATATTAGTATTATTGATAAAAAACGCAACCCATAAGTAAAATTGACAAAATTGATAATTTTTTTCATCGGTTTAAGGGGAAAAGCAAAAGTGGTAGAAAGTATGAACAGTTTATAGTGTTTATAAGAAAATTATGAATATGATAAATAATTTTTTTTAAATAAGTACTAGAGGTTCATCACTTTGATAAATCGATTTATGCGAATGTTACTAATGTTTTCAAACTGAAGTTCAGTTTCAGTAATCTATAATAATTCTGTTTGCTTATGATGCAAAATTAATCATTTTAAAGAAGCTCCTTATTGATACGATAACCTGATTTCATGAAAACTATATCTTTCGTTTTCTAGTTTATAAAAAATGTATTGTGAACATACAAACCTCTTTCGATTTAATAACTCAATCTTAATGAAAATATAGATTTTTTATTTAATTTTATGAATTTATTTTTTATAATGAACTTAGATTTTTTTCAAACAAACATAACTTTTAAAATTAATGAAATATTTTTGGTTGATAATTGCAACAATTTACGCTGGATTTCCAGGAGCACCTTTTGTAATGAAAAATTCGGCCGGCACATGGAAACTTGTGAAAACCTGAAAAGTGAAGTGATTAAACTATTATCGCAAACTAATAATTATTTTTCATTAAACTCACCAGTTGGTTGAGGCATTTTCGAGTGCTGAGTGGGTTGATAAGCATCGTACAGGTATACACTAGATGCTCCAATCTAT
The DNA here is from genome assembly GCA_963691935.1 of Nephrotoma guestfalica. Lineage (NCBI taxonomy): Eukaryota > Metazoa > Arthropoda > Insecta > Diptera > Tipulidae > Nephrotoma > Nephrotoma guestfalica. The sequence continues at coordinate 52,010,440 of OY829913.1, read as the reverse complement.
TTTTGACCAAATGGATCGGGTTACTCTAATTAGCGATTTTACATGACCCTCATTATTCTCGGGTATTTCTGCATCACCATCTGTAAGTGATAATTTGAATGGATATATTAAAATATCTCGAAATTATCGCCGATGTTTATTTTACCTGAATATTTAACCTCCAATATGGCGAAGACAACAACTTCAATGTTGCATTTGTTTAGAAGAACCAACCATTTTTTCGCTTTTTGGCGTCAGCAAACAGTTTTTGTTCACTTATCACTTTTATCACAGTTTTTCTTAAAAACTACTAGAATCACACAATATTTTTCAAAAACTTTATAATTTATATTAATTATAATTAATAAAAAAACACAAACTTAGTTAGTGACATCCTGTCGGCATACAATTTCGATACTGAATACTAGAATAAATGTGCTTTTGTACACGCTAATATTTCGGTTTTCTGATTTTTACAAAATGTATGAAAATGATAACTTATTTTTGAAAGCCATAACTCGATGACATAAAAATATGTAAGTCATAAATTCCTGAGTCAAGTTCATAACTCGACTTATGATTATTAATATTTTTACCAATGGTTTTATAATTTATGAACGATTTTAATAAAATGAAAACGAGGTGTATAATTTATGGAAAAAGGAGGAACTCATTTGCCTTAATGCACGGTTAAATGATACACAATTTAAGAAACCGATCAGCGTGCGTGAATGCTAACTCTGACTCAATTTCTCCTAACTAATTCTAAACAAAAATCCATTTTCTAACACGTAATTTGGGACCTCGTACAAACAAATACTTATAAGTCTATCAAAGCAAAACTGTAAGATGAAATAGTGATCCATCTTCGAATTACTTTGCAGAAGTTTCGCGTTTTCCAAATAAACTTTTGCATGTAATTTGTATCTGTTTACGTCCGAGTAAAGTCTTAAGCCAGTCAAATTTGGTTTTAAAGGGTTATTTGTGTGCCTTTAATCCACGGAAGAAAGTATACCTAAACATACCTGATGGTTTTTTGTCAGCTATTTTTTTAAGAATTGATCTTATGATTGAGTGTTTAACAGTTTTGCAATGTCTTGAAAAAAATTATAAATTTTTCTCTGTAACTACAGGAAAAACGATGAAATTTTTAAAGTAAGATTCATACAACGATAACTCTTAAATTTTCTCATGTGAGCCTCAAGTGTGAACTATAAAAAATTTGGAATTCTGATATTATATAAATGATAATAAAATTTTCTAGGAGCAATGAGGTATTCTTACAGTATATAAAAAAAGTATAAATTATTTTTCAAGCCAGTACGTAAATTTTATAGGCAAAAAAGCAAATTTATACATTTCTTACATTTTGTATAAAATGGCTAATTTGAAAATCATATTTTGCACATTTTTACTTAATTTGTCAAATAAATAACTTTAATTAAAGATTAATGCTTTTTATACAAATAGTTATTGCAAGCATTACGAATTTTATCAAGCATATAAAAAAAATTATACAAAATTGAAAACCAGTAATTTATCAATTTAACAAAATTTATTTTTTTCTGTGTAGTCTGCAGAACCCAATATAGGGACCAGCCCAAATAGAAGACGAACTAGATAAGCAAAAGAAAAAAGAAAAGCACGGAAAAAATGGCAAAAACATTGAAACCCGGAAAATAAGAGGGTAAAATACTTAATAAAAGACATTAAAAATCAGTCAGTTAATAAATACCTTAGCACTCTAACTGGGCAAAAAGATACTGATTATTCATTATGGAAAGCAACTAAGACTATTAAAAGATCCAAACTTTAGGTTCCTCAAATTAAAAATAAAGAAAATTGGGCTCCAAATGCTAAACAAAATGTAGATTTGTTTGCAAATCACCTTGAAGAAACATTCCAACCTTACCCCAAACAAACGGAAGAGGAAAATATCACCCCGATAAATAAACAGAATGAAATGAAAATTACACCTATAACATTGAAAGAACTAAAATTGGAAATCAAGAATAACCTGAAAGCGTATAAGGCTCCAGGATATGATCTTATAACGGGTCAGATAATAAAAGCGTTATCGGAGAAAGCTTTGAGGAAACTAGTGTATATAATTAATGCAGCATTTCGACTAAGATATGTACCAAGACAATGGAAAGTTGCGGAAGTAATTGTGATACTTAACCCGATACTACTCTGCTACCAACATTATCGAAACTATTTGAAAATGTTCTTCTTAAACGACTAATACCGATTAACGAAAAAAGGAATCTTATCGCCCCACATCAGTTTGGATTTAGGGAAAAACATTCTACTAAAGATCGAGTACATCGAATTGCTGATGTAATCGAGAAATCACTAGAAAGTCATCAAATTTGACATTCGACAAAGTATGGCACCAGAGGTTAGAATTCAAACTTTATCGAGATCTTCCGGATCAATTTTTTCAAATTCTAAAATCATGCATATCAGAGTGGCACTTCCGAGTAAAGTATGAGAATGAATACTCCCAACTAAAAAGGATAACAGCAGGAGTACTACAAGGGAGTGTTCTTGGGCCAATCCTTTATCTCCTATATTCTAGAGATATACCAATTACAGAAGCAACTATGGCGTCAACAAAGAACATCAATGACTCCACTAGTAAATTACAGAAGGCTTGGACAAAGAAATGGCGAACTAAATTAAATGAAGCAAAATCAATCCAAGTGAACTTTACAAATCTAAAAGTTAATCACATACCAATAAAGATAAATTCGATACTACGCATGCAAACACTCCTAAATATCTCGGCATGACTTTAGATGCTAAACTTAGATGGAAGGAACACATAAAATAGGAAAGCATGTGAAGTTTTTAACAAAACAACAAAATTAACAAAAATCATATTTGTTAAATTAACAAAACCAAACGGTCGGTAAAAGCAATGTTAACAATGGAAACCTGACAACAGACGGATTTCTTTTAATTTTAACTATTTTCTTTAAATAATCAAAACTTAATTTTGATTGAAATAAAAAAAATAAATTTACAATTTCAAAATATTTACATAAGTAAGACAAAACATTTTATGTAATTTAATGATGTTAATAAATTGTAGTATGCACTACTAAATATACAGTTATATGTATATTGGCATAGCAATCAAAACCAGTTGCATAAACGTATATCGATTGATGGCATAAAGGGTGCTCTTTGATATAAAACGCGTAGAATATTTTGGCGCTTTTTGGGTTACACTGTATTAATTATTGGCCAGATCACAGAGATTCTACCGAGTAGTGGCTAGTATCAAATGATGCCATAAGAGGTGCTCTTTGAAATAAAATTGGTATCATCAAAAAACTACAAGACTTTTCAATTAGTTAGACTCGGGACCCACCAGGCAACCCCTTACACGATTCTTCTCGAATTTAAGATTCATCACAACCGATTCCCACCCGTCCTAGAAAATCTCCTGCAAGCAATTATCATTTAAATCGTTTGAGCTAAGAAAACAATTAAAAATGAACCCGGGCTCACTAGACAAACCCTTATACGGTTTTTCTCGAAATCAGTGTCCATCGCCATCGGTTCCTGGTATTAGAAAACCTCCTACAATCAATTCATTTTTAAATCGTTTGAGCTAAGAATAAAGTTAAAAATAAGCCCGGGGCCCACCAGACAACCCCTTACACTATTTTTTCCGAAATAAGGGTCCATCGTAATCGGCTCTTGGTACTCGAAAACCATCTTCATGCAATTTTCATTAAAATCGTTTGAGCTAAGAAAACAAATTAAAAATGAATCCGGGGTCGTACTCGAAAACCGCCTTTAAGCAATTTTCATTTAAATCATTTGGGCGGAGAAAAAAAATTAAGAACTGGGGCCCACCAGACAAGCCCTTACTTGACTTTACCAAAAATCAGGATCCATCACAATCGCTTCCTGGTACTAAAAAGCCTCCTATCATCTCAGCCTCCGAGCGCCTCTATGCCATCATTTGATACTAGCCACTACTCGGTAGAATCTCTGTGATCTGGCCAATAATTAATACAGTGAAACCCAAAAATAGCCAAAATATTCTATGCGATCCGATTTTCCAACGCATTAACAAATGGGATCTCGTAGATTTTTGATGACTTTTATTTTATTTTATTTCAATCAAAATTAAGTTTTGATTATTTAAAGAAAATAGTTAAAATTAAAAGGAATCTGTCTGTTGTCAGGTTTTCATTGTTAACATTGCTCTTACCGACCGTTTGTTTTTTTTAATTTAACAAATTTGATTTTTGTTAATTTTGTTGTTTTGTTAAGAACTTCACATCCGTAAAAAGAAGAGATAAGAACTAAACATAAAATTTAGAAAAATGCAATGGCTCTTAGGATACAAAGGCTCTGATATACAAACAAATCCTGAAATTGGATGAACATATGGTAGCCAACTCTGGGGTTGTGTCAAGAAGAAAAATATCAAAATGATTCAAACAATTCAAAATAAAATCATGCGATGCATTGTTAATGCACCGTGGTACAATCGAAACGATAACCTCCATCGAGATCTAAAGATCGAGCTTGTCGCGGATTAAATCAAGCATCATGCAACAAAACACCTACCACATCTGCATCAGCATAAAAATCTGGACATACGCTGTATGCTGACTACCACACCAACAAGAAGACTGCAAAGAACCAAACCACTGGACTTATCGCGACCGTCTACATCAGTAGACTTATTGAGGCGAAAAATCTGAGGAGTTACACGTAACTGGGGATAATCACATGATTACGCCGACTAATCAAATACTTTATTTTGCAATATTTATTACTAAATGGGTACAAGACTCGTAATATAAAAAAAATTACAAAAAAAATTTGACACTGCACAAAAAAAGAAGAATCGAATTTTGATCATTTTCCAGTCATCTATTGTCCCTCGAGAATAAAAGAGAACCGATCTGCAACTTCCAGTATTCGGCGACGGCTTTATGTCGCCTTGAAGTTCATATCTACAATGAAGTTTTCTGCATGTAATTTAGCAAAGCTTTGACAACGGCAAGAAGATGCGTAAATAAAAATTAATTAAATACAAAATTCTGTATAAAATTATTTTTTCATATAACTTACTCGTACTAGTATATCTGAATCGCCGAACAATTATAAAATCCCAAAACACCCCTCCATTTTGATTATAATCAGGTTATTTGACGATACATTACATCGAAAATGACAGAAGCAAAATCTAATTTCGATTTGATATCACATGAAAAAGTTCAATCGCATCTTATCAGGCCATGGCGGCTGAATATTACAACACACTTTGTGTTCTACATATATAGAGTACCTTTAGTTGAAACATTTGAGTAAGTCGAAGTATGTATACATTATCATATGCATGACATAAATTGCTTGTTTAACATATTTATGTAATAAGCTCGCATGACACCCCATGGAAGCGAAAATACCACCAACGTGCATATACAAATTTTGCATTTCATTACAATTATTATTAAGTGCCACAGATGTAATACATACTAACTACACTAAACTACATCAATCATGTGATTCCGATCCGATTAATTCGGCTCGTTATAATTGGTTCTGCCTCATAGTTTTTTGTGCGCGTACGGACTATAATGCAATCAGACGATCTGAAATTCTCGTTAATTAGATTCGTCATTGTATTTAGTTGTTTATATTGCAATGTAACTCACATGCAGGCAGCACCATTTTCTCTCGTCTTATGTTTACGTTTTATACTTCGTGTTGTGTGTGATGATTTATAGCTTAAGACGATTTGTGATGTCGCGGAAAAAAAATTTTTTTTTTCTTAAAACGTGAATTGAATATAGTTTTGGGAAAATTGATCATATTCTCAATTATACAATGCGCACTTGCCTTGTGAATTTTTCCTCTGTTTGCTGGTTTTTCATTATGCGTTCCGTTCGCATATACACAAGCACATAATACTGGAACTAATTACATGAAAATAATAAAAAAAAAATTACGTCTTGACATATGATGACAAATTCATATAGAGGTTTCGAGTGTATCACGATTTGTATGATACAAACACCAACCAACTTCAGCTTTATGAATCATCTAACAATAATCAAACAACCATAAATTGGAAAAATTGAAAAACTATTGATCGTTTCTGTTACAAAGTACATAGAGCAAGTACATAATTTTATGATTATTTTCTCACGATATTATAAATTACATTAACACATTCGTACCAAATTTGGCATTTTGTCTTGAAATGTAATTTATACTTCAACACTGCAAAACAACAAGTTTTACGAAAGTATAATAATCGCGTAAGAAATAAAATAAGAATCGAATATTGAAAAACTCTATAAATATCGATCTACTACTCGTACATGTAGAGTGTCATTCCGTCATTTTTATAGATATTAACACCTTCAGGTATAAAAAATGACAGACAGTTTGAAAAAAAAAAAAAAAAAAACTTGACAAGGACATTTTGATTGGGGAAATGGGGAAAGTAACGTATTGGTATATTGTAGGTGGTTAACCATGTACGTGGAATATAAAGAACCGCTACTCCCGAATGTGTTAACAAATTCCAAATTAATCGATCAATCGATAATCATACATTATATGATATACGGTCGATCAAGTGAAAATTTTTATTAACCAACTTTATGTTTCTTTTTGCTGCTAGATTTCCTTCTTCGTATAAGGAAACTAAATTGTGGGCGAATTAAAATGTAACCAAATTTAGCAATACGAGATTGCGAAATAAGATTATTGGGAAATTGTACTGTCTGCAAGCAGACACTAGAAAATGGCATAGAATGAATATGGGAGGGATTTATGATGCAGTACATTAATAATGACCTAAACGGACTTAATCGTTAATCTCTAGTGGATGATTAATTATTTATGATTAACTATCTATTGATTCGTAAAATACCATACTAGATGTCACTGCAAAATACTGTATGTCAGGGATGATATTGGCAAGAAATCAAAAGTACTAAATTTTTAAGGCGCAGAGTACTGAATCCAGCTTGAAAGTAATTTTGTGCTGCACTCACATCAAAATAACATTTTTCAGGACCCAAATCACAATTTTAATTAATGCCTTCTGACACAGTAGCGATAGGCATGCTGCGAGTTAAATCTTCACCATGTTCATGTAAAGCAGATCTTGCAAATCTATCGTAATGTTAGATAATTTGGATTTTACGGGTTTTACCCCATTTAAAAAGAAGTATTTAGCGATCTACCATTTTTTTGGTAAGCAGTACTTGAGTGCCTCTATTGCTGTTACTGAAAAAAATTCAGGAAGAGAGAAATTAAAGTAAATTTTCACTTTCCTAGCCTTCGTTCACCTACCACTGCAAACATTTAGTTAAATGCGTTTGCCGTTGTAGACCGTCGGGGTATAGGAACGGCATTGCTCGTTTGTAATTAAATTATTTTATTGCTTCACGTTAAAGATCTTATTATCATTTCAGCAATTATTATTGCTAATCCTTCAACTTGGGACCAGAAATAGTGACGTTAAATAAGTCGAAAGTGATTATTGAATCTCTTTGAACACTCATTTCATAGTTCAAACTCCCATTGGCTTGACCTGAGCGGTTTACGTTGGATTGCTTATTTTAAAGACAAATCATAAATCAGTTCACGCAATGGAATATAACCTCTTCTAACCCACAAATTACCATTGTAAGAATTTTTCGAAAAATAACGATTCAAACATATTCGTAATTTCTGTTTGTTCAGTGATTTCTGAAAAGAAAGGACATTTTGTAATCTTTTTATGTAGAGAAATTCTGCAGTGCTATGAACAAAACAAATTTAAAGCTTAAAAGTTAAAAAGCTTAGAACAGATCTTTTAAAATACAAGCCTTCGTATCCCAACACCAACAATTTTAATTGAAAGTGACAAAATTTAGTGATCGTTCAGAACAATGTACTGGGCTTCATATCCAATTCAAGAGAACCTAATTTTAATGTGAATATCTCCAAAAAAACTAATGGTTGATATTATGCTGTATAAGATAGCGGAAATTTCTCAGCGGAAAATAAGAGATTTCGCTACTCGCCGCAAGTGCCAGCAAAATCAAAAAATTATAGTGAAAATTCTAATGCATCAATTTTCCCCAAATTTTCCTGGTAGTCTCAGTATGACCTAAGCTATTAGAAAAACAACCGAAAGTATTGGTTACTAGTGAACGTTTTTGAGATATCGGCCAAAAACTGATAATAAATTGATAAAAAAATTTAAATTTTCAAAAGGATTGGTTATGAAATGGCCTAGTTTAGTCCAGCATGAACAGATCCTAGAATTTTGTCCTAAGTTTTGGATCCCTCATCAATAATTTTATCCAAATTTCATCGTCATTCGTTTTGTATGGCGGAAAGACGGAATATTGTTAAATTTCAAGATTTGATTTACCGAGTTCCTTTACTTCGGAGATCAATCAATTTGTCATTTTAAGGATCACTTTTAATATTTTATTCCGCTGGGATGTTTTATTTAGTGAAAAAAGAGATACAAAATGAATAATAAATTTCCGCTGGTAATTATATAACAAAATAGTTTCTCTTTTGTGATTGTGCTGCCATTTGTGGCGAGTAGCGAAATCTCTTATTTTCCGCTGAGAAATTTCCGCTATCTTGTACAGCATGTTAATATTGAGGGTTTTCTCTATTTTGTATTGGCACTGTATTTCCAGAATTAAACATTTAATTGTTTATGGCCGAAATGGGATTAAACTAATCGAGACCACTTAAGGACTTTTTTACTTTTATTACCCTGAGGTTTTGTATAGGCGTTACAAATATTTAATTAACCAATCACTCGAAAAAAAAATTTGCCGACAATTAATAAATTTAAATTTTAAAGTAACTAATAAAAGCATAAAGCTTTGTTATGACAGAGAATACCATAAAAGTTGCATTTCGCAAACTGATTAAATATTTTAGTCACAGGAGTTAGAGTTGTTGAACACCCCGGTCTCTAGATGAAACCGAATTACGAGTGACATTTCTAGAATTTTCTCAAAAATACTAAAAATCACTCGAAAGTATCGAAGTACTTTTCATAAAGTCAAAGTATCGGAAAAAGTACTATAGTATCGACAATATCATCCCTGCTGTATGTTGGATGTGTTTCTGGTTGACAAGAACACCTTACAATTTAACTTAAGTGCGGTGGCCGATCTAACTATTACTCTCCACTTTGGGGATCTCTAACAGAGCAAGTTGATGAAATGAAGGTTCTATCTTTAAAGGATTAGATAAATTATTGTGTAACGTACAATCCGATGATTTCCCCCTAAATTGTGGCACAACAAATAAAAATTTCCATTTGAAAAGTTAAAGTTTAAAATTAATTTGTTTAGTGTACAATTTAAGATAACATTCTTGTCATTCTTTTTTTGAGAACTACTGAGCGAGCTACATCAACTTCTTTATTCAATCAGTGGGTTATCAGGCCTGATTTAAAATAAATTGCTGGGAAAATTTAAAATTACCTGGTTTTTAATTTAAAAACCATCACTCTCACCAATAGTGTGAGAGCTCACGGCTATTGGACCAAAGTAAGTTACAATCTGCCCATTGCATAGCTAAATGCCAGCGTTTTGCAAGCCCTTTCTTTTAATCACAGATCGTTATCTGTTGATGAAAATTTCCTTTTGCATTCTCCCCCTATCGGTACTCGAACCCAGCACTTCCCAATTGAAACGCCAAAGCTTTAACCACTGTGCCATTTGGTCGGTGGTTTTTTCTCTCATCATACCACAACAATTCCACCATCATTTTTCCTCCATTTATTTCATCCGCAAGAAATTTTTCTGGAATTTAGTTCATTGTTACCAGCTAGATCCCGCACATCAACTCAACATTGTTTGGTGCCGAAACGGGTTAATCAACTGTAATTCAGTTAAGTAGAATTTTTTTTTTTACCTAATTACACGTGCGAGTTAAATTTACGTATTTATCAGATGCTGTATACGATAGCGGAAATTTCTCAGCGGAAAATAAGAGATTTCGCTACTCGTCACAAGTGGCAGCACCATCACAAAAGATAATTTATTTTGTTATAGCGAAACCAGCGGAAATTTTTTATTCATTTTGTATCTCTTTTTTTACTAAATAAAACATCCCTGCGGAATAAAATATTAAAAGTGATCCTTAAAATGGCAAATTGATTGATCTCCGAAGTAAATGAAATCTTGAAATTTAACAATATTCCGTCTTTCCGTCATTCTAAAAGAATGACGATGAAATTTGGATAATAGTATTGATCAGGGGTCCAAATCTTAGGACAAAATTCTAGGAGCACAATTAAGGATGTAGGAATTGTTAAGGTTTGCCACCTCCAAAATCTGGGACTTTCGATTATCGATAAAGGTTTGCCATCATTTTGGTATGTCCGACAACCAATACAACATAATAGTTGAGTTGGTCCAACAAATTGTGTTTGATACATTCATTTTTAATATTTCCTTTATTAATTTAGTTAACAGATGCGCTGCGTGTAATTCTAATCGAGCCACCAATGTCATTTTCACTGGAGCCACTTTTGATTTGCCTACCCCCTAGTAAGCTATATTGGTAATTATCTGGATCGGTCTGCTCAAACGATAGATGCATACGCTCGTTTGCTAGCATCACAGAAACCATGAAGTTTGTTGCCAGATGTTTTCAACCATTTGGGTATATGGATCTGCTCACTCGGCTCCAGATCTTATGGTCATTTTTCATCCCAGTTAACTCAAATCAGTCAAAGTCTTTGAAATAATATTTTTTTTTTAGATATAGACATCCTAATCGATCCTAAATTATGCTGTATAAGATAGCAGAAAATTTCCAGCAGAAAATATGTATTTTTGCTATTCACCACTAGAGGCATCACTATCACAAAAAATAAATTTTTCTGCTGATATTTTTTGAAACCAGCAGAAATTTTTTGAAATTTTCAAGCAGAAAGTTTTGTGAAAAATCTAATTTTTAATTTAATGTGAAATGTTTTCAGTTTTTAACAAAAGTGTTAGAAAAACCCCCCTGTAACTACCCTGGGCTTATGTTTTTATGGTAGCTGAGATTATGATCTATATACTTGAGTAACATAAGATTCATAACTGGCGTCAGTAGCGTTCCATAAATTTTAGAAGTCATTTTAATGTGAAATGATTTCAGTTTTTTAACAAAAGTGTTAGAAAAACCCCCCTGTAACAACCCTGGGCTTATGTTTTTATGGTAGCTGAGATTATGATCTATATACTTGAGTAACATAAGATTCATAACTGGCGTCAGTAGCGTTCCATAAATTTTTGAAGTCATTTTAATGTGAAATGTTTTCAGTATTTTAACAAATGTGTTAGAAAAACCCCCCTGTAACAACCCTGGGCTTATGTTTTTATGGTAGCTGAGATTATGATCTATATACTTGAGTAACATAAGATTCATAACTGGCGTCAGTAGCGTTCCATAAATTTTTGAAGTCATTTTAATGTGAAATGTTTTCAGTTTTTAACAAAAGTGTTAGAAAAACCCCCTGTAACTACCCTGGGCTTATGTTTTTATGGTAGCTGAGATCATAATCTATTTACATGAGTAACATAAGATTTATAACTGGCGTCAGTAACGTTCCATAAATATTAGAAATCATTTTAATGTGAAATGTTTTCAGTATTTTAACAAAAGTGTTAGAAAAAACCCCCTGTAACTACCCTGGGCTTATGTTTTTATGGTAGCTGAGATCATAATCTATATACATGAGTAACATAAGATTCATAACTGGCGTCAGTACCGTTCCATATATTTTTGAAGTCATTTTAATGTGAAATGTTTTCAGTTTTTTAACAAAAGTGTTAGAAAAACCCCCCTGTAACTACCCTGGGCTTATGTTTTATGGTAGCTGAGGTCATAATCTATATACATGAGTAACATAAGATTCATAACTGGCGTCAGTAGCGTTCCATATATTTTTGAAGTCATTTTAATGTGAAAGGTAGTTACAGGGGGTTTTTCTAACACATTTGTTAAAAAAATGAAATCATTTCACAATAAAATGATTTCTAAAATTTATGGAACGCTACTGACGCCAGTTATGATTCTTATGTTACTCATGTATATAGATTATGATCTCAGCTACCATAAAAACATAAGCCCAAGGTAGTTACAGGGGGGTTTTTCTAACACTTTCGTTAAAAAACTGAAAACATTTCACATTAAAATGGCTTCAAAAATTAATGGAGTGCTATCAACGTAGGCGATTTTTTGGTGTTGCCCTGTATTTGTATTATGATGATTATAATAATTTTAATATATTTTAAGAGTCCTTATACAGCCGCAAATCGATCTTTAAAGAAAATTTACTTTTTCCGTTTCAAAACGTTTAACCATATATTTTTTCTTCTTGTTCATTAATTATTTGACTTTTCGTCAAACTTTCTGCTGGTCAGAATTATTGATTTGCTTAAAAATTTCAAAAAATTTCTGCTGGTTTCAAAAAATATCAGCAGAAAACTTCCTTTTTGTGATAGTGCTGCCTCTAGCGGTAAATAGCAAAAATACATTTTTCTGCTGGAAATTTTCTGCTATCTTATACAGCATTCCTAAATTTGGTTATCAAATCTTGTTACTCATCAACTGCATTCATTGCTCGTTATCGGGATAATGCCAAATTAAAAGATTATCCGAGTGGCTCATTCTCATCTTTGATAGGTAAATTGACAATAAACCTTCCTTGTTCGTCTCGGTATGAGATCTCGGCAAATAATTTCTCGCATCGTTCCTCTACCGCTGTTAGTCATTTTGTATTTGGGATATTTTCAATTTCCCAACCAAATATTGTTTCAAGTGCTATAACTTTATGCTCCAATTCGAAAAGATCATCGTGAGATATTAATACCAGCGGCATTAAATATGTCCAATTTACTCGTCCTTACTTTTGCACAAATCAAATAAGAGGTCAATGTTGTGACTTCGACATCATATTGATTGGTTCATTTGCGCCATACTTGGTATTATGTAGGTCTAGTTGAAGTATCTCGCATTTTATTAGGTGTCTACTTGGTTCCTTAATTTTAAAGAATTGTAGCATAGATGGTGCATCAATCAAGTAGCATGTTGCCAATAAACAAACATTTTAGCACGGTGGTCACTGCATACGTTGACAGCATATCCAGTTGTGATCTGAGGCACTATATAGGATTTTAATTGCTCGAACGTCATGTCATATGGATCTCTAGTCCACAGTTTAATGAAACCAAGCCTTGAGTTTACTCTAAATAACGCACGGTTCCATGTGGTTAGTAAAATACATATTTCCAACGAAAGTACCCCTAATTCTTTAATTTTGTATTTCATTTGCATTTTATTTTCTTGCATTTTTTGTAAAAATACACCATTGATATGGTAGGACTGTATAACAGGGTTTACTTTCCGATGAAGGAGAGCATGAGAAGGTTGGAGTCACACCAAGTCGCTAGATTATTGACATCTGGCTGCAATTTATTATTATGGTCGATATCTTCCACTGCTCTGAAAATTTTAAGATCATCTGCGAACATTAAGATTATTACTTTGGTTATCCCATTAATCAAAGTGATGCAAATCCAAGGGCCAATATGTGATCCTTGTGGTACCGTGGAGTAGCTTGAATTAACTTCGAACTTTTATTTCCCAGTTCGATATATTGAATTCAATCACTTCAATATGATTTAAACCGAGCTACAAATTGGTTGGTGAAGACGAATTTGAATAATCGCTGTAAAATTTTACAATGGCTGATCGAATCGAGGGTTTGGCAAAATTTGTATAAACAACACCAACTAACGTAAACCGTTTTTCAATTTCCTTGTTCGTGTTACCAGTAAATTCTCACATCATTTCTTGATCCTCCACAAATTGGTAAAGATCGTTTCTTGCGAAAATACTGTTTTCTCTCTATCATCATGATGGATTGATATTTACCAATGTCCGCTTTTCATATCCAATGTACTGAAAATCTTGGCCCCTGCCAGAATGTCCAAGGTATCGTCAAGGCGCGGCAATGAGTTACTGTGTCTTTTCGTCACTTCGTTTAATTTACGGTAAGCAACGCAGGATCACGTTATACCGTCCTTTTTCTGAACTCCTTGAGCTGCTAGACTGCTCTATTATTCCGTCACGTTACATTTGTTTAGTTAATTCGGCTGTCTCTTCCTGCTTTGCAAACGGTAATCGTCTTGGTGTTTGACGGTTTGAAATAGCATTTCCTGTGTCAAGGCAATGTTGCACAATATTGGCTTTTCCTAATTCGTCATCATTAAGAACAAATACATTGTCTAATCCATCCAGTGCTTCCACTGCGACACCTTGCTTTTCTGCTGAAAGATGGCTGTACAGGGACCGAATGATCTTATTGTGCCTAGCGTGTGGTGACATTGTTATAACTGGCAGTGGGCATTCTAATTGATCCCTCAGCTGTACCGATGACGGCACCTTCCCTGATGACATTTGTTGACGGGCTCACGTCCAAAACACGTACTGGTAATTTCTGCTGGTATTTTACCAAGGCTCTCGCACACAACGTCCCGTTTATTTTGACAATCGCTGGAACCACAATTCTCATCTCGATATTCCCAAGATCAACGTCTATTCTAGTGTAGATCATTTTAGTACCTGGTTATCCAGATTCACGACCACCTGGTATTTCTACATAACATCCAGTCTGATGAAACATTCATCAGTTATTCTAGCTACGATAAATCGATGTTTAAACCGCATTCTACCGAACGTTACTGGAAGGATACACTCTCGATGTTAACAAGTTATAGTGGACAGTAGCATCAATCTGTTCTGGATCTATCAATAAGCCACTAACAGCGACACTTGTAATCAGCCCAAGTTGTGTAGTTTTAATCTTCTACAAGCGTATGGCCTCCAAAATTAGTGTAGGTTACTTTTTTGGGTCCCATGCACATTAAATGGACGGATGTTTTCTCTCCTCGTCTCTTGGCTGTTTACAATCCCTCATGAAATTCCCGGGTTATTGGAATCGGAAGCATCGAGACGAGGAATCCAATTGTTTCTTGCCGCTAACTCGAAAATCAGTGGTTTCCTTATCTTATTTTTCATTAATGCGTTTAGTTGCATGATATCCTCCGAATTTAGCTTTCACAATTATACTGTTTCAGTGGCTAGACTAGCTTTGATTGTCTATACTTAATCTTTCAGATGGAATGTCCTTGACCACACTGATAAACGCGTTCACTGTTAGTCTGTTCAACAATTTTGAAGTTGAATCTTGTATAATTCTCTGACGTCAGACTTGCTGTATCGTAGTTTCAACCCAGTCATGACTCGCGGATACACCAAGCAAGTTCTCCTGGTCCCAACAATTGCGCTGTATTGCCGTTTAGAGTTTCACTTTAAAACTATCAAATAGAATCCTGCCATCGAATTTCACAGGCTTTAAAATCAATCTTGAGCTTCTGACAGCTGGTTCGATTGAGAACGTTTTACTAAGCTGGCCATCACCAATAGTTTGCAATGTCTGTGTTTCAATGCGGGCCTCCATTTGCTCAATTTTATTTTCCATCTCCTTTAAACGACCGGCCAATTCTATTTCAAGTTAGTTCGATTTTCAGGCACTGCTGATTAAATTTTGCGTTTTGTTCCTTACATAGCTCAGCAAATTGGCCACCATGCTCCACTCATAGTTCAGCCAATTGTGCACTATGCTGCTTTGAACCTTGCTAACCTAATTTGTCACCTTGCTCAGTGCGTAGTAGATCAAATTTTCTGTTGGTTAGAATTAGGCTGCTGTACTATAATACAAGTTTTTTTTGATACATCGCTCCGGTTCCCTTACTTTTAACATCTTCTGCGCAAGCTTGGACTTTTTGATCAACGGTTGGGGTAACTGGTGGCATATCTGAGGGTCTAAGCGTCGGTATTGATTGTCGCGATCTACGCCATCCTGTTTCAGCTTCATAATCAATAGCACGCTGCAGACTCGAAATCAGCTCATTATTGTTGCCTGTTTCAATGCGGGCCTCCATTTGCTCAATTTTATTTTTCATCTCCTTTAAACGATCGTCCTCTTCTATTTCAAATTTCTTCATTTCTCGTTTAAGTTTTTGCATTTGAAGCTCTTGAGTGTACTGAATTTGTTCGATTTTCAGGTTCTGCTGATTAAATTTCGCGATTTGTTCCTTGCGAAGCTCAGCAAATTGGCCATCACGCTCCACTCGTAGTTCAGCCAATTGAGTATTATGCTGTTTGCCTTGCTGGTTTATTTTTGAACCTAATTGGCCTAATTTGTCACCTTGCTCAGTGCGTAGTAGATCAAATTTTTGGTTGCTTAGGAGCAGGCGGCTGTACTGAAATACTTGTTTCTTTTGTTCCATCGCTCCGGTTCCCTTACTTTTAACATCTTCTGCGCAAGGCTGGACTTTTTGATCAACGTTTGGGGTAACTGGTGGCATGTCTGATGGTCTTAGCGTCGGTATTGATTGTCGCGATCTACCCCATCCTGTTTCAGCTTCATAATCAATAGCGCGCTGCAAACAATTCTTATTGCCTTCGGTTAAAAGTCCGAGACTCTGCAGCTTTTCCTCATTTCTCAAATTCTCATTTCTGATGCCAAGTATTACGAATGACGGGCTTTCGATAGGGCTTCGTACTGCATTTTGCAAATAAAATACTAGGCATTTTCGTTACGAAAACACATTTAATTTCTTAAATTCACTAATTTCACTCTTTACCACTTTTCACTAATTCCACACTTTTGCTTTTACTTTTGGCACTGTTTACTTCTTGGTTCTTAACTTAAACTGTTCACTGGTTAAATTACCAATGTGTCTGCGTCCTAAATTGTTCTCGCTTATATACTTGACTATCGCTGTTCAAGGTTATTCCTTATATTGCATCTTGCGATGTATGCATATTGAAATTGTAAATTACTTCTTGATGGATGTACGATTTTGAACTGCTTGAGATGGCCAATTTTTTATTTTTCGGAGATTTTCTTGGTTCTGCTCTCTCTATCTACATTTCTGGAATTTTTGATCGAATTCTTTCGTGCCTTCTCAAATCCGGTTCTTGTTTTTGCACAATCAATGTCCATCCACAATTTTTAAATACAAGCTTGGTTATTGATTCTCTTTTGTACTTTAAAATTAGTGCAGCACTTACGTTTGTTGATTTCCGATTTAAACAGCGATATGCTTTTTATAGTCACAAATTTGGCAAATATGTAGATGCGGATCAGCACTTAAAATAATTTTTTTTACAAAAGTCTTTAACTAGCCGAGCACTTTAGAATTCAGCAGTTTTTATTTTAAGTTTAGCACAACACGTCTCAAAAGTGTGTCAATTTAAACAGTATGAACAACGGCCATTACAACGTTTTTCAACACACAATAAATTGATCAATATCACCACATTCTAAAAGTATTAATTTGGAAACTTCATCATGAAGATTTGAATTTGCCATTGAAAGATGAGAAACGAAATTTAGTTCCAGGAAACATCTTCAAAAATAAACTTATTAAATATGGATCCGCGTTTGGTTAAATTCTACGCATAAAGGCTCGTTCCAATCAATTCTTACAGAGTTATGGTGAAAAATATACAATCGTACTATACCATCGAAGAGCAGATTCACTATTATGCGATTCTCGTGCAACACAACCGAAATGTATATGGCAGAACCCTAAATCAAAACAAATCAGACGATCACTAATGACCAAAGCGACCCCTCTTCCACAGTATAAAAAGCGCTCATGAAAATAATAACAACAACACCAAAAACAGGTGTTGAATCCAATAATAAAAAATAAAAAGTTACCAAAATTATGTCCTCGATCACACAAGCATAAAAATATACGCGATCTCTTTGTCAATTCTGCAACATAATAAATACAAAAAGGGATATAATTTTAATGATTTCTTACATAATTTCCATACATTTTTATTGTTAAATACTAACAAAATATATGAACAACAACAACAAATACGGCAAATTGGCGGCGCGGTCGGTAAATGATCAAACCAAATAAACAAAACAAAATCTTAAAGAAATTTACAAATATAATAAACAGAACAAACAGAAGGTACAACAAACAAACAAAAAAAAAACGATAACAACAAACAAAATAAACGAATATCAAGAATCAGACAGATCTTACGTATATATTTTTTTTTTGTTGCCAATAAGGAATTGTTTGAATATTTTTAATAAAAACGTCGTTTTGCAATTTTTTTTTGCCCGACCGATCGCTTCTTATAATAATATCTATACATATATTGATCTTTGTCTAACTACAAAGTGATCATGTCTCTTTTGATATTTTTTGTTTTATTAAAATTTTTATTTCATTTTTTTTTGTGATCGATTCCTTTGAATAATTTGTTTCGTTTCCCCTTTTGATCCGGCGTTGATATAGAAGAGAGATGATGATCGCTATTTTTATGATCGCTGATTTTATGCATACCAAAAAAAAAAAAATAACAGTTGGATAGTAATATTTATTTTATATTATACATAAATTGTTGCTACTGGTTTTGATCTTTGCAGCTACTGTACATACACGTATGATAATATATAATGACCGTCATGATGATCATCATGATCAGCATATACAAAAATATTTGATTTTGATTGAAAATAAATAAATAAATAAAAAAACTTGTTCTTATTGATTGTTGTTAACTTCCCGCTGAGTTTGTAACATTATTTTAAATAAATATAAATTCAATATAAAAAATATTTCTGCGGTTTGTGTATTTTTTTTTTATGGTGATCGCGCGGTCGAGTTTTTCGCGATCGCGTATGCAAAAAGAAAGTTAATTTACGAAGAAAAATGTCAATCAATTTACATATCGTATCGATATAAAAATGTCATTTGAATTAAGCACAAAAGTGCATATAGAAAATGAAATATTTAAGAGTTGGTGCGCGCGCACGATCACTTGTCGATCATCTGTCTTAGCTCTTTAACAACAAAATGTAATATTTAGATTTTATTTTTTTGTAAAGCCGTGCGTGTGCGTGATTAGTGTGCACTTGATTAGGTAAAATAAAATTTGATTGATTAATGAAGACGGTTTTTATACGCGAGTATGTATAAGATTTTAATGATCGCGCTCGACTTGACAGTTTTCAATTAGTACGGTTGAAATATTATAAAAAGTGAAATCGCAGGTAATTTATGAATTTAAATATATTTACAACATACATACGAGTAAAGTAATTAACGGTTTCGGTGGATTATTGCGCAAATTTGCAAATTATAAATTACAATTGTTAAATGATAAATTATTATTGTTTTTTATGTTTTTCTAATTCAGTGAAGTTAATTTCGAATTTAATTAGCAAAATAGAAAAAATATTTATGATATATTTGAAATCGAATTTTTAATGTTTATTTTTAAACTGTAGTTGTTTAAATTATTAATTCGAATTTAATTTTTTTTTTTTCATTTTTATTATTTATTCATATATGCAATTATATAAATAAGTGGATGATATAAATATTAATTAACATTGTATTAAAGTAATAAAATGTGTATTGTGTAGTAAGGTTAGTTTGGCGTTACGGCTTGACACCCATAAATAACGCAACAATGAAGATCCATAAAACTTTTAACCGACGGTTGAAAAATCCCAATTCAGGAAGCATAAAATGTGTAAACCCGCAAGAACCGATACTTCCATTTATTTTGAGCACCGTAAAACTAAAATGGATCTTGTATCGCTTATATCAATGAACATTTAGAGGGTTCCGTTTATTCTCGAATGATATCATGCATATTCGACTACAACAATTTCGCGGACCGACCAAGAAACCGACTCAACCAAACTACAAACAATATGGGATATACTTTGAACTTACGTACATATTTACAACGTATAATCGCATTGCTTTAGCGAATTATTAAGTTTTGTCACGCGTTTTTTAACCCCTTCGTAACCTCGAGTTTTATTGTTTTTGACGCATACATGCGATTTTTATATGTAATTTTAGGCTATTCTGGGTGTTAACCAGATATTAGTTTTAAATTAAGGTGAGGTTTATTAAACAACATTGAATTCTTTAAATAAAACAATTTAAACAGCCGACAACAGACCCTTCGACAGGCTGGATGGCCGACAACCATATCGCCGATTGGAACATCCAACCCTCCTTGGAAATTCGAGTACCGCAAAAAAGGAGATGTCAAAATTAAGCTAAATTAACACAATCAGAGCGCTGACAGAACCGAATACAAACAACGACGATATGGCCGATCACACAATCCATATCGCCAACAAGCCCATCGTTGACACTACTACACCACCGAAACTCACATCGCCAACAATTTAAACAACACAAACATATTGTCGATAATCAAATAACCGATACCCACACCTAACTTGCCAACAATGAAATAACCGACATCCACACCTACCTAGCCATGGGTGTAGTTAATCCGGCTCAACTCTCTCCGGCTATTTTCTCTCACAAAAACTATCAAAGCGAATGAATTTTACAAAAAAATTGGAATTACCATAACGGATGCATCACGTAAGTAATGTAGTCAAGTGAAATGATCGACCTTGTGCTAAATGTTCCTCAGCCTGCTGAGTTTGAAAAATCAAAACAGGAACCAACAAATCCCATTTTAAATAAACTGTTTTTCTATTATGTACGTAACATCAGGTTCGTCGCTTTTTCATTATACATGTGAGGATTGATGTCTTTAGTTTTTCAAATCATTAAAAGTTCCGAGAATATGTGAAAGGCTTGATACACAGCCCGAAAAAACGAGATGACTACACTAAGCTATCACTATCGTGACAGTTTGTCACTATCGCGACAGTAAACAGTGGCATGATTCACTGCCTTGACGTTTATAACATTCAGCTCGAAATTTTAAAATTATGTTTTTGTATTTTTAAGATATCTTTCTATTGCTTGAATACTGTTAAAGTTAGCCGACTCGCTCTAGCCGAAAAATGGCGATAATGCAGATTCGGCTGTACCAACTAAAATTAATCAGTGCATATTAAAAAACAAGACGGATTACCCGCTAGTAAAAGTCGGTAAGGCAGATTCGTATACATAGCCAGCCTAAAAATGTCGTTAAATATATTTGGTGTTAAACAGTAATTTCTTCTTAAATCCAAAATGATTAGTTCGTTGCATTAAATGCATTAAAACTATAATACAAAACTATTTTACTACTGAGACAACTAGAAGAAATATATGAAGCAAAACCTCAAAAATTGCAAGTCAATTTTCATGTTGGGAGTCCGTGGAAACTCGATTTGAGACAAAATTTGAATATTTTTAAAAATTGATCGTTTAAAGTGTCATGGCGGCAAATAGATTCAGATGATAGGCCTTAATGATGCTTACACCAGGAAAAAATATCAGCTCCATTTTCATGTTGAAATTATAAATTATATTTAAAAAAGTGTATCTGCATTATCGACATTAGTCGACCGCAATTTAATCTCAACTAAATTTAATCTGCATTATCGGCATTTTTGGCTAGGTATTTCTGTGATTTTCCTACCCATTTTAATACTGTTAAAGTTAGCCGAAAGTTTCCAGTCGAAAGGTAATGCAGATAGTGCCTTTGCTATCCCAGCCGAAAGGTAATGCAGGTAGTGTCTTCGCTATTACAGCCGTAATATGATAATGCAGATATTGTTTGTGCTATCCAAGCAATGCATCCATTGCAATCCAATTTGCATTCATTTTGTTGAGAAATTCTGAAGGGGTTGCAGGGGTGTAATTTTGCAAAAACTCGCTGATTCAATACGTCGAAAATGCATTGAATGGCCTGTCGTTCAAGATTAACGTGCTTTGCCATTGATGCCACTATGGATATTTGGTAGGCCATAATGTTGGTCAACTTCGGCTTTAATTATGGAGAAATTCTGGTGGGGTGCTCGGGGTGTAAATTTGCAATAATTCGCTGATTCAATATATCGAAAATGTATTGAATGGCCTGTCGTTCTAGATTAACGTGCTTTGTCATTGATGGCACTATGGTTATTTGATATGCATTTCGGCTGGAGTTTTCGATGAACATGTTACCGACAATTATCGGCTGCCATTTTCGTACGAATCGTTTTCGTTTGAATCTAAATTATCGACATTTTTCGGCTGAACATTTTCGGCTAACTTTAATAGGGTATTGCTTGTTGCCCTAGTCAGACCTACACTCAGTATTTATATGAAGCCCGCCCGATATTCAGCCCGAAAAAAGTTCGATTGTAACACTAAACTATCACTATCGAAAGAGTTTTCTATCCCAGCCCGAAAATATATCACTATCGCGTCAGTAAAAAATGCCATGACAACCTGTCATGACATTTATAACATTCAGCCTGAAAATTTAGAATTATTTTTTTGTATTTTTAGGTTATGTTTTAAAGGCTGGATAGCCATGACCTCTGTAGCTGAAAAGACAATGCAGAAATTCAAATAGCACCACGTGGTTGACGCTAGCATGGATTTTCAACCGATCAGATTTTCACAGCACAGTGGTTTAAGCTTTGGCGGTTGGATCGGGAGATCCCAGTTCAGAGCAGAACTTATGAGTAGAGCAGAACTTATGGGCTGACCCATCTTCCATGTCAGTACTATAGACATGAAGCTATGCAATATGCAATTGGTTCAACGAAAATCGGACCTATAGCCGTACGTCCTCGAATTGGTTGGCAAACGTCGAAAAAGTAGGATAGAAAAAGCGAGCCGCAAAAGAGTTGGGAGTGCCTATAGGCCCCAGAACAGATTAAATATAAATAAAAATAAAAAACCGGGTCGTTCTATCCCAGAAATGTAAAATAGTCCTTTCCAATTCTTTCATTGTGTGATGTGTATAAAGGCTGTAAGAATAGACCCGGTGTTATCTGGAAATCTCGCATAGTGCTTGGCCATACAGTCCAATCAACCATCATGATGGCACTATGATAAATCCAGAGAAAACCAGAGTAATTCGTACCTAATTGATAGACGGCGTATTATTCGACCCATTGATTCTATTATAGCCGATTCTATAACCTAATATCTGATAATATTTTAAAACAATATCCGAGGGCTTCTGCGCAATGCTGAAAAGGCCACCAATCTTTTCATCATTCGTTCGAATAATCCACCAACAAGAGGTAAATTAACTAGTTGTAACCATTTTTAGGTAGCCGTGAAATTTTACGGATTAGTGGCTACTTACGAATGACAAATTTTCATTCCAATGTCGCAATATCCGATTATCAGTCAAATATTCGAGTCATTAGTGTGTCGGGTGGTTGGTTAGAGACAGTTTCTGGCACCGTGAGTACATCAACTGTAAACTAAACTAAACTAAATACCATTTGATATTTCAACGAATCCTAATTTTGGTGGTTTGTGAGAGGCCGTGGTAAAATAGACAAAATATCATCTCAGACGAGTTATAGAAGAAAATATATTTTCCTACAAAGCATTCTCCTCCGTGCTAAACCAAGTAAAGAAACTCTGAATTTAAAATCGCCTTGTCGCAACGATGGTTCGAGGATCTGTTGACACCGTTCCATTTCCAATTAGGACATCCTCTAACGTTGATACGAGTATCATCGCTGATTAGTACGAAGTTATGAAATTACCCTCAAGATGGCAAACGCTGTAAAAAATCATTCAACACTTTTGGCTTCGTTGGCATTCGAAGTACATCACAAAAAACTAAAAAGAGGTTTTGGATATCAAAAGCTGAACAAGCTTTCGGCCGTTTGTATGAAGCGCTGATAAATTCTGATTTCTAACAAATATTCTAGTTTAAAACTTCGTGAATGCCTTAAAGCTCTGAATAATGCTTTCTCTCTGGAAAAAAGATTTTAATTAAATATCATGTACCAAAAATGTTTTACCGGACCGTGGCACTCAATTCGGATCAAAGTAGCTAGCAAATATGCTTAATAAATATGGAGTTATACACACTTTGACACCTAAATGTATGCACCATACAAGCGAATGCATTCGAGAGTACCAACCACTTCTCTCAGCAATAAGAGTTTACTTATACAGGATAACCATCAGACATGGGATTACTTCTTCCCAGTAATTACTAGTGTCTCGAGAAATACGGTTTATAGTTCCACACAATATTGCCCGCAGCATCGAATGTTTGAAATCTCACACCGTTTCGGAACAGATATTTGCACTCGCGTACATTTTATTTCATTTATCTGTTTTACTTGCGCTCCACGCCTTTGGATTAATGGTTTTTTGATTCGTTGAATACTAGTCAGCTCTTAGAGCTATTGGATGGGGCACACTACTGATGGATGAAACGTACAATTGCTTTTATGTTGTTCCGATTCACTCGCCTAAATTTTAACTTACTCTTGCAACGGTTGATTCACGTTGCTGGTGAAATGAAAAGGGATTGTAAAAAGTTTTTTCGTCTCTAAGTTGGCGCAACTATCCTGTACCTTGACGTGAAGTTTGAGTGCGATCTGTCATTTTGTCAGTTCATCTGAAGTGTGTTTTTCGATTTTAATAATGAATAAAATTACGGTGAATCGAATTTATGGAAAATACGTGCATATGAGTGGTACAGTGCATCCAAAAGCGGCCCAGATGTGGTGGAAGATTTACCACGCTCTGGTCGGTCATCAACATCTTCAAACGAAGTTAACATCAATAAAGTGAAGGAAATGGAGACGCAATATCGTCAAATAGGTTTGAGAGAGAGAGCCGCTGAAATTCCTGTGTCTCACGAAATAATTCGTACCATTGTACACGAACGTTGGGACATGAAACGCGTTGCCTCTTGACTAGTTTCGATAGACCAGAATTTTTTTCAAAAAAACAATCGCGTAAACATCGCTGAAGAACTGCTAGAAAGAGTAAATTCCAACCCCACGTTCATAAAACGCATTATAACTGGTGATGAGACAAGGATTTACGAATTTTGACATTTACGAAAAACAGTCACCGAGCATCAGAATGGCGCCTTTCAACTGAGCCGAAACCGATAAAACCACGTCAAAGTCGATCAAAAGTCAAGGTAATGTTGACTGTTTTCTTTGATTATCACGGTGTTGTGCACTCGGAATTATTGCCTGTTGGTCAGACGGTAAATAAAGAATATTCTAGGCGTTATAATATCTGGGCGTTAAGCGGCGTTTGAGAAAGCTAATTCGTCGAAAAGGCCAGGTTTGTGGAAAGAAAACTCATGGATTTTGCACGTCACTGCAACAGCTCCAGTATTCATCTGATATGGCTACGGCTGACTTTTATTCCTTTCCCCCCTTGTCTCCTATTTTGGTTATATAGGTAGAAAAGAGCATGCATTTTGGAAATTAATAATCTAACTTCATTTCTATATGAGCCGCAGAGGCCACGGTTGTCCTATTCTGATATGTCCGCAACCTTTGGTCGAACCTTTCGGTGTGAGGATTTAAGCACAAACTAGTGAAAGTTATCTGGGAAAGAAAAAGTTGCGAATTAGTGATTATAAGGTAGCGTGGTAATTTATAGCGGACAAAATGATTCAAAATGAATTAGCCTTGAAGTATTGATTAGTATTGAAGCGATTAAGGGCAAATATTAAAGGAATCATTCCGCGAATGCTTAGAAGAACCCTTATTATTGCAAGAAGTTGAGGAGAATTATTTCACGATAGTTAATGAGTTAAATTCCTGGATTCGAAAGCGAAGTATGAGCGCCGGATTTCTGCCAAACATTAACAAAACTCTTCTTAACACGTATCAAGGTCATGCAGTGGATAATTGCCTAAGGTCAACACTGCAGTATTTTCCGGTACTTATATGGAGTGAGAGTCATTTTGCTCATGGAGCAAGGCAACGTGGCTTCCGAAGAAGTAATAAGGGGTTTGGAAGCTTTGGTCCAAGGGCTGAAGAGAAAGATCAGTGGCTAGCTTATATCATTGTTAATAAATTAGATTTGGAGACAAGAAGTTCGTGAGCCACACATCAGTTCTAGGCTAAGCGTACGGATGACTATATCGATGAAGAAGGCGATTATGAAAGTACCCCAAAATGTCAAGACGGTGAATGTGTCAGAGTATTCTATCTGCAATACCACTGATTATCAGCTCTTCGACTGCAAAGCCACTTGCATAGAGAGATGGCCATAGAAAGCAGGCGAGCCCTAATCAAAGCTGAAGGATAGAGTTTTAATTGTTTGAATTATAACCACGGTTGGTTTGCTAGCAGCTGAAAATATCGGCACCTTTCAATTTTCATCGAAGGCATCGAACGTGGCCCGTTCAACAGCGATGATAACAGTGAAGGATTTTCATAGTGGAGCTGCTCATGGAGTAGCATGAACTACAGCACTTGATGGTAGTTGACCCGAATTATAATAAAACAGTGATAATTGACATACTTTTGGGTACCGAAATTTATTAAAGCATCACCTCCGGAAATAGAATTAGAACCAAAAACTCTCTAGTCGCAGAAGACATTATGTTTGGTTGGGTGCTGGCTGATCGATGTTTGGGTGCTGGGAATTCCGATGTTGCATCATATTTGTTGATGAAAGCCTTACGCGATTTTGTAAAATCGAAGAACTACCTGCATGTAACTCTTGATGATCAGCGATGGGAAGCTTTGTTTGTCTTTACCACAACTCGCAGTCATGATAAAATTCGTGGTAAAACCGCCATTTAAGGATGAACGCTTAAATCTTTACGAGCAAGGACTTCATGGAGGAGCACTAAAAGCTAGAGCATCTAAAGTAAATTCTAGAAGATATACCAGTGCGGAATACCAATCCTCACGCCTCATCAAGTCGTTCTTAAAGAATGCAGTTCTACTACAAAACTTCGAGTGGTAATCGACTGTTCCACCAAATCAACGTCTGGAATCTCGCTAAATGATAACCCTTAGGTCGGACCAGTAGTACAATCCTTCCTGGTTGAAATAATTTCACGTGTTCGATAGCATAAATTTATCTTGCTCTCTGGTGGCATTGAGAAAATGGATCAACAAATCTGGGTGGCTGGGCCCGATATTAAGTTTCAAAAATCTATTAAGCAGCAATTAAGAAAGAATGGCTATCGACTATCGACAGAACTGCATAAATAGCGCGCTGAATTGAAACAAGGAAGTGTGTTCAATTGCTTGATTTTGTGGTGCGAGTACAATGGCCTTTAGATGTTTGTACAAGAATGTCTAAAATTAAAGTCGCTCCTATTAAGCAAATCAGTGTATCAAGGTTGCAGTTAATAGGTGCATTTACATCAATCGAATTGATGTATTTGGGAAGGGCTACTTTAAAACGACAGGTCGAGGACATCAACGATGTTAAAATAAAATAGTAGAGAGCAACCCAGCAAATTGCGCGTTCCGTGGGGTTTGTATCAAAGATCTCAAATGTTATGAGTTATGGTGGTCTAGTCCAATTTGTCTGCGAGAGGAGATGGAGCGTGGGCCAGTTCAAGCAGATTATTTTGGCACGAACGCAGAAAAGATGCTTTCTAACCTTCAAGTGTTTGCAATTTCCTCCGATCAGTACGAGATGATTGATGGTATTTTATCTATTATTCTACTTTTTTATAAGGAAACGTGTGAGTTTTCGCATAAATCCAAAGGATACGGTCGAAGCAGCGACATTTAACTAGATTCAGTCAGGGTAACGATCGGGTGGCAAGTCATCAGAAGAACAATCACGGCTTGAATAAGGTGCATTGAGCTAAACCCTATGATGAGTCAGCAGTTAATGAACGATTACATTGCATTCTGTCAGTATCGATTATGCGGAGTCATTCAAGATTCATATTGTGGGGACGAAAGGGCAAATTCCGGTGAAGGCGTACATTTGCATTTTTGTATGTCTGAGCATTAAAGCAATGTACATTGAATGCCTAACCACTCTGAGTACCGACAACTTTTTTGGGGCACTGCATTGTAGCGAGATTTATCACGATAATAGTCTCTCCTCTTTTAAGAAAAAATATAAATTGGTATTTTAATCTACCAAGCTCTGCTAACATGGAAGGACTATGGGAAGCGCCATGAAAGCAGGTAAACAACATCTCATACAGAGTGGTGAGATATCATATCTTGACTGTGGAGCAATTCAACAAATTGCTGTCTGGTATTGAAGCTACACTTAATTCGAGGCCGTTGCATGTCCAACCTGCTGATAAATTGCTTACCTCAGCACACTTTTTGGATGGTTGCCTAATTCTTGAAAATCAAACAACACTTTCGGTATCGATTTCACAATGATCACGGTCGTGATTGATTGATTGATTGGACTGTAGAACAAAGTACTGGACAAGTGTCCCGGATAACGCCGGGCCTATTCCTACAGCTTGTTTACACATAACAAAAGGCACAACACAATTCTAATCTACTTGTAATCTACTAGAAGGAGGATAAAGGCTTAATAGGTTTAATGGATAACGATGGTATTGGTCTTTAACAATTGCTTCTCTAAATCAGCAACCTGGGAAAAAAATATTATTATTTCACGTGTATCTCTAGATTTCCTGAAATTTAATTCTAACATTTATTAATTGAATTCTCTGCCACTCCACAACGTACAATAGAGGTTCCTGAAACCATATAGTGAATTATATTAAAAATTACTCTAAAATCCATTAGTATATTTAACCCTTAAATTGGGAAACCCACGAAATAGCAAAAAAAATAAAAACATAAAAAAAATCTTTCAAAAAGTTGCAAAATATAAGTGAGGCACCCTAAAGGCAATGATTCCTGGAAAACTATTAATGTTATTCAATGCCAGATTGTGCATAGGACGGAACCTACCATTCCTCAACGAATCACCGTCAAACTGGAATTGACGGTGATTGGTTGAGGAATGGCAAAGAATTGGATTGACAATCTAACATAATGCTCAATGGAACTAGGCCATCTCTCAACAAATAATGGTCAAATTCGTTGTGCGTAGCTGAATTTGAACAAAATTTTGGGATTCGGCCATAATGAATGGAGTTTCCCAACGGATAATTCACCAATTTAGTTTGTAGAGCTGGGCTAGGATTCTAATAAACTAAGGTCAACTTGTATTGGAATTTTAACTTGACTTTTAGATGAAGTTCTACAGTTCGACCATTCTGAATGGAACCCGACCATATCCCAACCAACTATTGTCAAGTCATGTATACAGAACCGGGTGGGGATTTAAAAATGGATTTTAGAGAAGTTCTGAAATTTGACTTTAATAAGAGCAAATTATTTATCCATATTTATTCCTCTAATACTCCCATCACCATCTGTCCATTTATCGTCATGCGGGGTTGTTTATTGGCAACATTTCGATATTTCAATTTATTGAAAATTTATTGAATGGTATGTCACTACAGATAAACAACCCCATTAATGCATTGTTGGTCAATTTTGTACCAAATGTGGGGAGTATTTTACAAATTCATTGAATGAACAAACAGACACACACATTCATATTCACTCAATTTACACTTCAGTGCATGTGACAAATAGAAAAATCGTACTGAATTTCTTGTAAAATTCACATTTTCACTGCATATCAAGTAAAAGTGTCTCTTTTAGTTTGCTTTCAATGTTTCAATACATTTAAAGTATTGTGCTCAAGTTTTTTACCGCAAGGTTCCAAATTAATAAAATCTTCTGTAACATTTGAGTTACCAACTTGCTCATTGATCCGATTATGGCCATCAGATAGTTTCTCAGACAATTCTTATGGGTATGAGGAGAGGGGTGTATTCGGTTTTAATTTATCAGAAAATTTATGAAACTAAATCAATAAAATGCTCTGTAACTTTCGAGCCGCCCACTTACTTACTAATCGATCCCAATATGAACTTCTGATAAAAAATCCAACAAACTTAGTCAGAGTTTGTAGTTTACTGGAAATATTTTGGTCATTTTAGTAATTTACACTCATTTGCCCTCGTATCCCTATCGTAATTATCCCAAATTCCGCCTGGGAAGGATTGATGAGCATATGGGCAACTGAACACCTTCATAACTTATTTTCTAAACATTTTGAACTTTCGTGTTATTTACAACCCCATAACATTGCGATCTTGGTAAAATTATATAGTTTCTGGCAGAGCCCTGAAATAGTCACGTATGTGAAGTTGGAACGAAAACCATCCCGAAAACGCCTTTAAAATTTAGGTGCGTTTCTTCGCTAATTCCATCAAAAGGCCCTTCAGCCCGAAAAAGTAAAAAAATATGGAGAAAATCAAATTTCATCTCGAGAAAATAAAAACAATCTCACCTATACACAGCAAATTTTAAGTATAAAATCTATTAGAAGAAGAGATTTATCATACTTAAAAGAACCTAAATTTAAATTTTTTTAACGACTTCAATATTTCGATTCACAGAGATTAGCAGATGTAACTGTATATGTCCAATTAAAGTACTGATCATCAGCAATAAGCACACAAATGCCCGTTATCTTACAGTGGGGCAACAAGCCTCCCCAGCTGATTTAGTATTCGCTTCTGTTAGATTAGGTGTAAGAACTATGCTCATAGGTCACCATCAATTTCTCCGTTCACAGAGTATGGCAGATATAACGGTATATGCCTAATTAATGCACTGACCATCAGCAGTAAGAAGAAAATGCTCATTACCTTACAGTGGGGATAAGGGACCTGCCCAGTTGATGTAATATTCGCTTCTGTTAGATTAGGTTTCGGAATTATGCTCATATGTCACCATATATTTTTCCGTTCACAGAGTCAGTGCATTACTTAGGCATATACCGTTATATCTGCTAACCTCTGTTAACGGAGAAATTTATGGTGACATAAGAGCATACTTCTGATACCTAATCTAACTGAAGTGAATATTAAATCAGATGGGGAGGCCCGTTATTCCCACTGAAAGGTAATGAGCATTTTTTTTCTTAATGCTGATGGCCAGTGCATTAATTAGGCATATACAGTTATATCTGCCAACCTATGTGAGTCGAAATATTAAGGTCGTTAAAAAAATTTAATCAAATTTATATGAGGGTATTGTTTTTTAAATTTTTTAATTTAGTTTCTTTTAAGTATGGTAAATCTCTTCTTAGAAATCTCTTCTTCTCCATATATTTTTTTTATTTTTCGGGCTGAAGAATTTTAATGAGTTTAGCGGAGAAACACACCTAAATTGTAAAGCGGTTTTTCAGGATGGTTTTCGGGCCAGCTTCACATACGTGAAATAGTCCGACCATTTGGAGGTGATAGTGGTAACAAAGACACCAACTGCATGATAATTTTGACCTTTTGAAGAAACAAAAAAAAAATGAAAAAAAGTCAAATTTGCATTTCATTGTGAGTGTAACCTACACAATCTTCGGGAGTTATTTTTATATAGGTAACTGTCAGTGAAAGTTAGAGCAGCTGCCCTATTCCTGAATACGATACGAAAACGAAAGTATAAGATTCCTATTCAATTTTAAATAAGAATCGTACGAATCTGATTCAATTCAAATATGAATCTGGTATTTTCGTTTTCGTATCGTATTCAGGAATAGGGCAGCAGGACTTATATTGAAGTAGATTTTGGCTAACTCCATAATTATAGTTCTATCAAGCATGTTGTGGTCACTCATCCAGTATAATTGTTGGTATATAGTTCTTTGAAAAATTATGTGCTCTCGAAAATGTTCCATGTACAAAATTTTATAAAGCGCACTTTGTGCACTACAAGGTTGCATTTTTCTTTAGTTGTGACCATAGCGAGAGTAAGTTTGTTATCCTTTGTCGCTTGATTTTTGTATATCTTTTTGTTCGCCGGTGGCATTGTTCTGGGGTCTCTTTAACAGTGTGGTGTTGAGACGGTTGCAATTTGATTCTAATTGTCCACTGCTATTCGTAGCTCAGTTCGGAATGATAGTAGTGATTACTATTCATCATGGGTTTTATTGTAATATCCTCGATCTTGTCGTGTCGGTAATGCAGGTTGAAGCAGGTTTACGTATATGGCTTCGGCCCCGACGATGTATGTACACCAAATAATTATTTTTACTATCTATTATCTTCTTGATTATTGTTTGACTTCTAATATGTCATTAACTTTAGGAAAAATAATTCGTACTTTCTTAGGCATCGGCAATGGACAAAAGTAAGCGCAGAAGTTGTTAGGCCATAAGTAAGTGCCGAAACAATTATTGTTTTATGCTTGCAATTAGTATATTTGGCTTCTGCTATTAAAATATTGATTTATTGCATGAATTTTATCACTATTAAAATCGGTGAAGAATTGCTGAAGAAAATTCACTGAATTCTTCGGTGAAGAATTGCACTGAAATACTAAATTTATTATTCTATCATAAATATACAAGCCTAGAACAAACAACCACGCATATGCGATCACGATGACTCGAAAATAGAAAATAGCAACACATTTTTCACCCTTGAGACACATTAATAATAACAAACTTATCTAAATAAATCAATCAATCCATAGCTGGATGGAACACAGCAACAATTTCTATTGTTATTGCGCGGATTGTAGAATATAAGCCGCTGTAGTTTGGTAATCGTACAACAACAATTCCATATAATTTCAATCCGGAGTGAAAAATTTCATTCCACCTAACAGTAGGCTTAGGAATAATTATAAATTTTCGTGTAGTTCAAATGTTCACCTCCAGTCTGGAAAATATAAAATAATTTTATTATTTTTATTCTTGTCTACCTTACTCCTGTTGTTCTTGTCTAATTATTCTTGTCTTACTTTATGTGTAAAAGTTCATTCCGTCCGTGAAGGATTGAAATGTACCAAAGTAAGACGGGTTTTTATTTCTAGAAATATATAATGTAAATGTCGGATAACAGGTGGCTCTAACTATAATTATAGTAGCTACATATAATTATTAAATTATGTTTTGTAAAAAAATATAAGGGCAGTCTACAAACCAACAAAGAAAATCGATATCTTCGATAATAAACATAAAGAAAGGAGCTTCTTTGCCTTTTTGATGGGCTCTCTTATTAAAATGTCATTATTGGTGCCAAGCTTGGCAAGAATCTTTATTCGCTATTAAAGCCCTTTATTCAACCATATTGCCAACTAATTCAGTCCAAATATTTAAAATACTTATGAAAAAAGCGCGATCGCTAAAGAGGATCAAATACAAAAAAAAGAAAGAATTTCATCTCATTTCTTATGGATTTTTAAATTTTATAATATTTTTAAATGATTTGACTTTGAAGAGATTTTTTTGTCAACTCGCACAGAACTTCAAAAAAAAACATAAACGCAAACTACAAAGTCCTAAAAAACCGCCAATATAAATATATTTTTGATTTCTTATTATTTTCCTTTTGATCGTATACCGCGCAGAATCAAATGAATCTACTACAGTTGCTAAACCGACCACAACCACAACAACAATGGCAACAAACCATAAACAATTATTATTATCATTTTTGTATTTCATTTGTTCGTCGACCAAAGTGATCACGAGAAGTGGACAAAAATTCTATATCTGTATATACCTACGATCGATCGTCGAACATCAATTGACGAGATCAAAAACTATGCAAAAATAAATTACAACAACTCTTGAGTCGAGCGACGAGGTCCAGCGCAGTAACATTGATCACATCACATTTTATTCAATCAAGAATTTTTTTTTTGTTTACGCGTAAAAAAAAGATCAGAAGATCGCGATCATTGTTATGATTATTTTTATTATGCATTTTTATTTATTTATCATTTTTTATTTTTTTCGTTTTGTTTGGTTTTAATATGTTCGCTCTGCGATGATGAATGAAATTTAAATTAATAGAATACAATTTTATAAAATTAAGGTGATCGTGTATTTTATGTGTGCGATCGCGGGGACACAAAGTCAGATTTTATTGTATTATATGCGTGTGTGTATTCATACGAAATTTTATTGATCTTACGGTATTTTAATGGGAATGTGCGATCGGCCTTGATCGGGACTAAAGTACATTTACGTACGATAATCAATACAAAGGACGAAATGAAGTTTGGATCAGAGACTGCGAAAAACGATGTGTGATCATTACGCAAAATACACGCAATTTTTATTCCGCATATCTAATCGTTGCACAATAAATATTCACGTTGCTCGTATACGATACGTATATCGCATATCAATAAATATGCATTTTTAATTGGCCACGTACATTGGATAAATACTTTCTCACATTATTGTGCCTCGAACCAATTATGGCAAGAACATGTTTAAAGTAGCCCCCATCGTTTGTGTATGTCATGTAGCACATAAATATTACAGTATGGCTAATTACATCTCCCACTCTCGCTCTTTGATTCGCTGGCTCGTTAATTCACACAATAATTTATTTTTCTATTAAATTGACATTATTTTATCTATAATTATTTTAATTAAATAAAAATAAATTTTTAGTTTTCAAATCGATTTAATTTAAATAAATTGAATGATTGTGGATATTGGAGGCAAAATGCACGTACTCGTTTGAACATGGCTCTCTATGAATTCTAATTGGAATTAGAAAACACAAAAATATTGAATTCGATAATTAATTTAAACAACATAAATTAATGCGATTATATCTAGATAAAATTATTATAAATATTTATTAATAATGATACGTGGTCCATGATTTGCGATGTGTGAGTTGCTGCTACGTGTGGGAAACTATTGCTGTTTGAAGGAAACTCGAAATATATTTGCTTACCACCTTACCAGTTTTTATCTGCATTACTCGTAGGCGACATGATTTTATTTGGCAGCCAAATTGAAACCAACCAGTAATTCAAATGGCGACAGTACATAATTGAATTACTTCCATTATTAGCCATTCGGCCAAACACAACATTGAGATGGCCATGGCAGTTAATCCACAGATGCTATATATCAGTCCAAAACGACTTCAAACTGTTTCCATAATTAACGGCAACTAAATATTATACAGCTGGCAGGTGACAATTGGTTTACGACACTTATGCGTCCAAGAACTACAGCTACAAGCATTCATAAATACAAATACAGACAAGCTGCTTTTCAACAAATGAGAGACCATAAATCGTTTAAATTTTATAGCTTAGTTGCACGGTTGTTCAATAATAGACCGGTGTACCGGTTGCCAACCAGGCTTTCACTAGTAACCAACAGTTAGCAGACCTGCCATGAACACTGGCTTATATTAAAATTAATTCACATGGTAGAACATCAAACAACTTATATACTTGTATATACAGGGTGGGCCAAATAATTTTTTTTAAATGCAATAAAACAAAAAGTTCTCAATATTTTTCCAAATTTATTTTTTAATTGTAAAGAACAATCCTTCCGATTAATTATGGAAACTATTTCATTCATATGACTGCCTCGGCTGGCCTTTACGTACCCCATACGGTCGGTCCAATTTTTGAGCACATTTTCGATGGTATGCGGCATTATGTCGAACGGCGTCAAATCACAGCTCCGAGGCGGCTAAATCACATCACCATTTCGGCTGATAATTCGATCTTCGAAGACAGCAAAAGATCAATTGAAACGTGTGCTGTGTGGCACAGAGCGCCGTCTTGTTGAAACCATATGTTGCCTATATCCTCCTCTTCAAGTGCCGGGAACAAAAAACCGTTTTTCATGGCGCGGTAGCGCTCACCATTGACAGAAACGGCGGCTACTTCCTCATTTTTAAAGAAAAATGGCCCAATGATGCCACCGGAACAAAATTCTCACCAAACAGTCACTCGTTAAGGATGCATCGGCTTCTTTACGATCACGTCCGGGTTCTCCGTGCCCCAAATGCGACAATTCTGCTTGTTTACATAGCCGCCAAGATGGAAATGCGTCTCATCCGAAAAGATGATTTTTTTGTCAAAATCGGCATCTTCTTCAAGTCGATCGCATGCTTCAATTTCTGAACCGATTGAACTTTATACGGTGTCATACCAAAGTTACCTTTATGCAGAATTCGTCGCAATTTTGTGCGTGAAATGTTCAATTCTTGAGCACGATGACGAGTTGACGTTCCCGGCGACTCACGCACATTCTCGGCTACAGCATCAACATTTTCGGGTGTACGCTTGGTTGACTGCTTGGTTCGTGTTTGTTTATTAATTAGCAAGCCTGTTTCTTTAACTTTATTCACAAAATAACGCACATGTGGAGCTCCCGGCGCTTCGTTTCTTTCGAAAACCGCATGCAATTTTCGCACACATTCTGCAACATTACCATGATTTTCAAGGTAATGTTTCAATATTTCCCAGCGTTGTTGAAGTGAATACACAACCAGTTTCGTTCAGCGGAAGGATAAAACTAACTTTCTGTCAAATCAGAAGTGACATAACCCTTACCATACTCAAAATAACCACTAGTTCAAAAAAAAGTTAGATGACCCACCCTGTATTTAACTAGTCTTTATTTCTTATCTTCGTTCTTACACATCTCTCTTCGGGTAATAATCCACAAAACCACAATCTAAAAACACGTCCCTTCATGACGTTTAGTAATTCCTGACACCGTCTCTGGGCGTCACCACACTCATCCCTTATTTAAAGAAAATGTTTAATCGTCTAATATCGACTAATGTCGAAATCATCCGGGCGGCTGGGCATCTTCCTAACTGTAGATCGTGTTGTACGGCGGAGTTGCACTTCCTGCTGATCATTCCGGTTGACTTCATTGTCTCACGTCATTCACGGTCATCACATGCTTGTTGTTGCTGAGACATGATCTTCGGCTCGACAACCTCTTGCAACGGCGTGATTTCGAACTTGTCCATCAACAAGCTATCGATGTGTGAATTTGTGTGACGGAACTTACTGATTGCTGTGAGCCTATTTGTACCACAAACAGACAGTTCCTTCACGGCTCTCAATCTCCCCTGACAGCCACTCAAAATTACTGTTGTGCAGCATGGACTTGAAATAAATGGCATCCCCGGTACTGAACTCCCGCCATCTTGCTCCTTAATCGTCGTTGAACTTTTGCTCTATTTTCGCGTTACGCACATCACCTCGCTTTACAGGGAGACTAATCAGATCTAATTTGGTTTTCATATCATGTCCAGTCATTAGTTTGTACGGAAACTTCATCCCTAGTGCATACGAAGGCGTGTAACGATAGCACATTAGAAATTTCCGTTCGCTTTTGTCGATATTCTCTTCCTACTTCCACTTTCCGTCGTGTCTTAAGCAGATCGACAAAACGCTCGGCGCAGCCATTTGACAGCCATTTGTAGAATCCATTAACTGGGACAACGTAATCGATGTGAATACGAGACCAAGGTCCCTTCGGCATCGGTCATGCTTGCAGCGTGCATTTCAGAGGTAATTTTGTGTTAGTCTCGCAAATACCAAATCTTTTTACATGAGACTCGATATCGTTGTCAATTCCGGGCCAGTAAACTTTGCTTCGCGCTAGCAGCTTCATGCATGCTGTATTTGGAAGACGCGAATGCAGTTCCTCGAGAATAGACTTGTGCAATTGCAATGGTATCACAAGAGCGATGTTCGGAGTTGGAAATAGTCTGCCATCACGTCATTCCTGATTATCTTTCTCCTTTCAGGCTAACCCTAAAATCAGCATAAGCAAATGAAGTAGACGATTAGCAAAGTATACAGGGTCTTCTTGTTTTGATTCAAAAACTGCCAACAATGATTGGTGATCGGTACGTAGCTCGAACTTCCGGCCATAGATATAACGATGACATTTCTTAAGTGCGAGCACCAGTGCAAGGGCTTTTCGCTGGTTCTTTGCGTAGTTCTTCTCGGTCTTGCTAAATGACGATGCTGCATTGATGATAGGACGCTCTGAACCATCTTCGAATTTATGTAATAGTACTGGCCCCCATTCCGTAACAAGATGTGTCAGTGGGAACAATAATTTTCTTCGTTGGATTGTAATGTTCTAATGCGAGATCTGTTGCCGGAACATTTTTTAGCCTTTTATACGCCTCATCACGAGCAGAACTTCATTCATACTTAACCTCCTCTCGCAGCAATTCATCCAAAGGCTCACGCAAGTCTGTCAACCCTTTGATGAAATTGCCATACCAATTAATGGCTCCCAGAAAAGCACGCAGCATTGAAATGATGTGTCCCAAGTTGAGGACATCGAATAGCTTCTGTGAATGGTCCTGCCCGTCTTTTCCAGAGACAATGATATCGTCGAGATACGCTGCAAGTGTACACATACCCCAAGCATTGCGTTCATTAGCTGTTGGAAAATACCAGGTGCTGTCTTCACTCCAGGATGCAACCTATTGAGTTGGAACAGCCCGACGTGTGTGTTGATCACCATGACCCTATTAGCATCGTTATCGAATTCCAATTGTAGAAAAGCATCAGAAAGGTCAATGTTTCTGAATACAGTGCATCCTGCGAACTTCGTCAAAATGTCAGCCGGTATCGGCAGTGAATACTGATTAGGTTCTAGTGCGGCATTGAGGCCCGTCGAATAATCGGCTGCCAAGCGAGTTCCTCCGTTTTTTTCTTGACAGCAACAATACCCGCAGCTGCATTGGCATACTGTATTGGTTGAATAATTGGCTTGTGAGGCTGCATACGGTATAGACTGCTGACGACATAAAACAGACTTCGCCCATTTCAATTTAAGCGATACCTTCATTATGTTACATAAACCCAGAACATCATCAGCGAACACAGAGGGGAATTTAGTCCGGACCTCCTCCGTCAGCGACAGATCTCGATTTGCGTGAATCCTGTTGCACACGGCTGATAATAATACAATCGCTGCCAAACAATTTCAGGACGAAGTTTGAAACGTATAGACCTGTCCGTCGGCCTCATGCTCGTACAACTTCAGTTTAGCTTGAAAACTGCCCATTATGTCGAGATAGTCACCAGTTGCGCTGATCGCCTGTTCTTTACAATTTTCCAGTTTGTTCGTGATATGATCGTCCAATATGGACCCGTACCGAGCTGTAGTGATACTCTGCGGTTATTGGTGGGCGGAATGACAGTGTTGCGTGTTGACTCTGATCTTGTCTGAATCGCAAAACTCCGTCTTCCCTTATCGCTACCTCTTCGAGCCCTTTTGGCATTAACGCGAGCCGCCGACTGGCAATGTCCGCTCATGTGCCCTTGCATCTTACATGTGTGACATTCTTTGTCCTTAAATGGACAGTCCCGATGGAAATGAATTTCACCGCACAACCAGCATGGGAATTTCGTTGCCTAATCCGTGCTGCAATTCGCTGCTTTTATCTCGCAGATTTATCGTTCTGGGTTCTGTTTCTTGTTCGGGTTCCATTCTGACATTTTCCGTATTTCCAGTACTTCCGATTTGGCCGCTTCTAGGCGGGTTACCATGTTTTTGTCCCTTATGAGGTTGCTTAGAGGCTCAGCGATATTGACTAGCTTCTGCAATTTTCAACGTGCATCCAACTTTGACAGTAGTTCCTCCAAGGTGATAGTGTCCTGCGATTTGTTAAGGCTCTGCTCAAAGAGCAGGGCATTGAAATCTTCTGCCGAGCATTTTGCGAGGTCAAATTTTTCACACATCGAGTTGAATCGGGAGGCGTACGTATTGTAATCCACATTCTCGCTCTTTCACATTTTTAAACACTAAAATGCATCGAACCGTAAATACGTTTGAGTTCATCGACGGCAGTTGCCAGAGTTAATTCCATAGGCTTGCGTGGCAGAATTTCTGGTAATCTTGATTAGTCAGTTTCTGCAGCAGCAACCCAACTTTCGCAATCTCCGTCAACGATGCCGCCTCTTCGGTGAAAATTGATTCATAGCGGGCATACCACATCTCAAATGTTGCACTTTCCTCCGCGTCAAATATGAAATTTTCCATGCGGCCTGATAAATCCTTACGCTGCTTGCGGGGTTTGCTGCTGGTTTGCGAGTCGCTCTAACAGTTGTTGCATCATTTCGTCTTTTTTCTGAGGCTCCGGTAAATCTTCTATTATATTATGTTAACTCATGTGCCCTAATTGTTTTTAAGGTTAAGTGACTTAACCGGATCACGTGTTGTCTTGTAACTTGATTGATTTTTTTTAAAATACGCGCTTAAAGGGTAATAATCCACAAAACTACAATCTAAAAATACGTTTCTTCGTGA
Organism: Nephrotoma guestfalica; assembly: GCA_963691935.1. NCBI lineage: Eukaryota > Metazoa > Arthropoda > Insecta > Diptera > Tipulidae > Nephrotoma > Nephrotoma guestfalica. The sequence goes on along the minus strand of OY829913.1, from coordinate 51,970,493 downwards.
TGTTTAGTAATTCCAGACACCGTCGCTTGGCGTCACCATAGAACTCACATTATCGTAACAGATAACGGTCATGGTTTTCACATAGGTAAAAATTCGCTTTTATTACTACCATTTCGGCAAATTCGGTAATAGTTGTCATGCAATTTTTGACCGGTGACCATGTGGAAGCCACTTCCAAAAAATTCTAAAAATGAAAACATGCAGCTGATTACTACACCACAACAAGCAGCAAATTTCGTTAGGCTTCTACAGGAATAAATCGACCCTTCGTCCCCATCGATATGAGCAACTTATTGCTTGAAATATATTTATGGCAATATAGTGTCAAAAGTCCAAAGTGACGTACCACCACACGAAATCACAAATTGGTAAATGCCAGCTATCAACTGGTTTCCAAGCAGAAACATTATTCCGAGAAATAACCGAAAACTCCGTATGCAAGATCTTCTACAATGAGTATACGTCACGTCACACCATGAAACCCAACTCGAGGTAACATTGTTCACTAAGCCCACGAGCTCGTGTCATAAGCAATTTAAAGCCGAACTAATAGTTCGATGTAATACAAATCAATGAAGTTTCCCGAGTTAGTTAAACCTAACAGCACTAGAGCGGAGCTTGTGTTTAAAACATCAAAGGTCCTATTGAATTCTTTCGTCAACGATCAAAACTCGAACCTAACAGATGCTTCAGATTTTAAGAACTTTCATATCACCGTGAGAAACGTTTTACCCAAAGACATAACTAATTCGACCGAACAGGTAACCACATTTTCAAAGGCCAAGTTATCCACTATTCAGTCGAATTTGTGCGTATTGACAGAGTCCGAGGTTCTCAAAATAATTGTTTTCTGAACGATATTCAGTTACCCACAAAATTTGTACATTTAAAAAATTTGACTGGTTATGTATTAAATTGTATTTTACTTACCAAACTTTTCGTACACTGACATTTATACTTCCGAGTACAATTTGAAGAACCGAGTATACATAATACTGGCAAAAAGTAAGACTTTGTTCATAATTTTAAAATTCTTTATTTATTTCTCCAAATCTATTTCGACTCCCTCAAAGTAATCCCCCCCGCCTCAATACACTTGTGCCAACGTTTTTTCCAATCCTCGAAACAGTTGTTAAAGTCGCAATTCACGTTTAATGTCTTCAATTGACTCAAAACGGTTTCCCCGGAGCGGTCGTTTTAGTTTGCTGAACAGCCAGAAGTCCCACGGAGCTAAATCAGGCGAATACGGTGGTTGTGGAACGATATGGGTGGAATTTTTGGCGAAAAAATCACGTAAAACCAATGCAGTATGATAAGAGGCATTATCGTGGTGCAAAAACCAAGAGTTGTCGACCCATAATTCCGGCCTCTTTTTACGAATAGCTTCACGCAAACGACGCATAACATTCAAATAGTATTCCTTGTTGACAGTTTGGCCGGTCGGAAGGAATTCGGAATGCACCACACCTCGATAATCGAAGAAAACTGTAAACATCACCTTGATTTTTGACTTGCTTTGACGTGGTTTTTTCGGCTTCGGCACACCTGTGGCACGATATTTGGCCGATTGATCGTCTGTTTCTGGGTCGTAAGCTTAGATCCAAGACTCTTCGCCAGTTATAATACGTTTCATGACATCCTGGTAGTCGGAAACCATTGTTTCACAGACGTCAACGCGACGCTGTTTTTCAAAAAAATTGAGTGGTTTTGGAACCAATCGTGCTTTCACCTTTCTTAGGCCCAAATGATCTTTCAAAATGGTTTTCACTGATCCATCCGATATTTCAACGATGCCAGTAAGGTCTCTGACTGTTAATCGCCGATTCTCGAGCACCAATTCCTTGATTTTATTAACGTGTTGATCAACAGTTGATGTTGATGGCCGTCCTAGACGTGGTTCGTAGTCAACACGTTCTCGACCCTCTTTGACCAATTTGTACCAATCAAAAACACTTGCTCGCGACATACAATTATCACCGAAGGCCTTTTCCAATATTCTGAACGTTATTCGGCACCACAAAATTGATTCCATACACAAAATTTAATGGAACTTCTTTGTTCAATAATTTCACTCATTGTAAAAATCGCAGAATGCACTTTTCGTACTTCAGAAAGACAAGCGTATACTAAACACTAATGATTATTTTGATGTGACATTTGACACAGATGTCACTGACAGTCATACCAATATAGAAAAAAAAATATTTCGACGGATGGTTTTCCGCGCGAAATTTAAATTAAAAAATCTTACTACTTTTTGTCCACAGTAGTAATTCGCTCTGTAACTTTTAAAAAACACGCACACACATATTTAACCTCAACTTGTAGCATTTCATATTAAATAATTAAATAATAATAACTTACATTTTTTTGTACGGGTTATGCACTATCGGAAACACTTTTGATATCTAATTTGCTATCAGATAAATTTAGTTGATTTTCGCGTCTTTTTAGTTTGAGCATCGGAATACACAGTACACCTACAGGAAGCGTTTGGAAGTTATGGACAATTTTCATATAAATGTATATGGGGTCATATCGAAGCTGGAAGATTGTGCCAATCCTAACATACGGCTGGCTCTGGGGTCCTCATTATAAGTTTCCCTTAATATTTTAAACTAATATTATGGCGTATTGTTATCTCGAACTTAAAATATACAAAATTGCTATTGCCAAAACACAATTCATTATTTCCAAGGATGAATTTGTTTTACATGAACAACAAATAAACGAAAACACTAGGATGGGATAGAATACTCGTAGTTTCGTGTAAATAATAACAAAAAAAATTCCTGGGATGAAAAACTGGGATAACTTCACATGCTTGGAATAAAGGGAAAATAATTTTCTAGTTCATGCAGAGGCTAATCTAACACGTTACGATTATTCTGTCTTAGCCACCTGAGCCACTACAATATGACGAGTCTGCTACCCAAATATCGATATCGACATGTACAAAAAAGCTTCATGTCAAAATTTAATAGAATTTTAATAATTGAATGACTTGCAATCAAACGCAAATTCAATTATACACAAATAGTATTACCCCCTAAATATTAAATATAATAATTCATTTCCACATGCATATTGTAATTTCCACCGGAAAATTTAAATTTCCTGCTCAAATAGGGTTATATAAAAAATACGCATATATACCCTTTGCATGTCATAAGCTAATTATTGTGATTATTAAACAAAAACAACAAAATCATAATTTTAACGAATTACCGCATCAGGTTAGTTAGACAAATGTCGACGACTATGCGCGCTAACCAGAAGTTCATAATTCACACAAAAAATAATAAGTGTTTTCCTTACATAGTGTACGGTTTATAAAGCGTTTTCCGTTTCCAATTTCCACATTTTGTTTTATCTTAAAATAATCATTTATAGCGTGATACAATCAATTATATGTTTGTGTACTCAATGTAATAATGCCGACGTTACTGACTGCGCACGATTTAAATTTTTCTCATTATCATCTTACAGCAAACGCAAAGAAAATACCAAAGTTAAATAAAACTCACTCTCGCGAGATAAAAGCTACGCGATCAACAATGATCATATACTCGTATTTACAAAACAAAATAATCATCAACCACGCCTTCTTTCAATTTTTCTTTTTTTTCGTCGAGTTTATTTATTCGTTTTATACTTTGAATACACAAATCCGCACTTTGAACACAAAGAATATTATTCATCATATAAGATTTGCCTCTTAAGATATAAATTTGCCTCCCCAAAAATGCTAAACGGGGAAAATGTTCCGTCCCCCCACTTTGCATATTCAATCCTATGTATTTTATATACGTCTTGTGTGACATTTATATATAAACACGAGTTTGTATATACAACGAGATGATATATACATAAGAAGATGAAGAAGAAGAAGAAGATGAGATGTGGAATTACTTAAGTCGATTTTTTTTATGTATACAGTTTTTTGTGATTGGATGTAGGGATTCAATCAGATTGAAACTTTTTTATTTCATTTTTTAGTTTTATTCTTATGTATTACAATTTTATTTCAGTATTCTGTTATTCGCCCTGAAGATGAATAATTTAAGACAAGCATCTTATTATATTTCGTTTTTTTTAGAGAATTTCATCTGGATGACAAGAGAAAATATTCAGAAAATTTTAAAGTAAAATTATAAAGCTTTTTTTATGCTTGATGATGATATGATGATGGGTTCTCTTTGTCGTGTCTTCAGCTTGTATTTTAAAAATTGGATTGCGAGCTTTTTTGCTGGTACCGAAATCTTATAAATATTTATATCGTCTTTTGTGTGTGTATAAATATGTATAACAATGATGTGAATCAAATATTAATTTTTAGCATATATCAGTCCCATAATGTTCTAAAGAAAAGCTCTTAACATTGTATACATTCTTAGCATACTTGTATTGCACCAAGTTATATACAAACCGCGCCAAAAATAAGAAATTACACTTTCACCTTACACAAATATTTTGGCGTGTTGAATTTTTACAAATAAATAAATCGCGCCAAAAATTATTTTCAGTTACAAAAATGGCGTGATCTTGCCCGTAACGAAAATAAAACAAAATCGCGATCGCGACAATAAGAATAAATTGAAAAAATTAAGAAGTCGTCAACAACAGTATACCAAATCAAAAATAAATAAATCCGCGATACATTTTTTCGCGCAAAACATTCCAATTTTGCCGCCATTTTTGAATTATAATAACTTTTTGTATCAAACCGATCTCCTTTAATTTTTTATTTTGTTTCTGGTGAAGAAATATTTGCAATACATATTGAGTTTTATAAAAGTGCTTTGTGTTTAAAAGGTTAGCTGTCTATGAGAAAAGGAACAATGCACAAGATGCGGTTTGAGACTTGGCGTTTTGATTGAAATCCAATTAAGATTTGTGGGGACTATTTTTTGTTTTGTATTCGATGCATTGACAATTTATGTTTAATTAACATATCAGCTATACAAATCACAGCCGGTTATGTTACAGAAAAATGTATGACACTAAAATCTAATTTATTTAGCTTCACAAAAAAGCCGTTTCGAAGCACTATAGAGGACTCTCTATTGTATGGGTCTGCCCTTGCAATGTAAAATTGTTGTGATGGGGGTTGTTTAACGTGGCCCAGTCATCTAAATCGGTTGGATTTAATGAATCCGATAATGTCACAATCTCCAAGGAGACGTTTTAATTCGAAATTCGTTCCAATTAGATATTCGTTGCTCGTAATATTACAATCGCTAGTGACCAAGGTTCAACTTTCGCTTCCAAAAGTTAGCACAGGTATTAAATGTCATTTGTAATATTTTGTGGCTTTAACATCCGCCTGGACATCATTTGTTAATGTTATAACTGGCCCGAGATATTTGACTTGGTAAATATTGGGTGTATGCTCCTTATGAAGCTATAGCCCTCGCCCATCGTTTAGGCAATAAACGGATTCCCCGGATGAAGAAGTCTGGTTGTTTCGAGGCGATCCAGTTCCCTTTTTTTGACGTTTTCATATGAAGTGACGTGCTGCAGTTCCAGGCCTGATTACATCGACCGGAACAAGTGGTAATCAGAGGAAGCAATGTCTGGTGAATACGGCGAGTGGGGTAGAATTTAACAGTTCTGCCTGTCCAGTTCTGACAGGTATAGCAACATATATCCTAGCGTTGTCACATTGCTTTGAAGCCATCAGTTGTCGTCGATAAACTTGTCCCGTAATGGTTTCACGCTCGTTTAGCAGCTCATAAAAAACGACACCCTTTATATCCCACCAAATACAAAGCATCACCTTTGAACCATGGCTTGATCCACGTTGGTTTGAGCTTTGGATTGTCATAATGGATCCACTTTTCATCCCCAGTGATGATCCGATGTACATACCTCTTTCTTTGTTGTCGTTGAAGCAACAATTCGCACATGGTTTTCCAACGTTCCATGTCCCTCTTGTTTCAATTTGTGTGGCACTCAAGTTCCAGCTGCTGAACCAATCCCATTGCATGTATACGTTGCGAAACACATTGTTGGGTAGGCCCGTGAAGTTTTCCACGGATTTGTCCACGGCTATACGTATACAATTCTAATTGGAATTTCGTTCAATCCAGCTCGGACAGTTTTTAGCTACAAGCCATTTTCCTTATATTTGAAGAGGCAAATTTTACTCAATGTTAAATGCTGATTCAGGTTTTGTTGATGCTTGACATAGATCATTACATTACCTTTTACAAAAACTAAACAAATTGATAGGTATCAAAGACAAATTTTTAGCTACAAGCCATTTTCATTGATATTCGAAGAGTTAAAGTTTACTTAATGCTGAATTTCTGTTAATTTTTACGAACTATTATTTTATTGTAAAATTTAGAAAATTTTATTTTTCTCAATATTTTATTTAAATTACTTTAATTTATAGTATAGTTAATTTTTTTAATAACATAATTTTGAATAAAAAAATAAAATAAATAAAATACTCAAGGTGCGAAATTATCACTCAAACTTTCTATTAGAATCATAAATTTTCTTATTAAATTTTGGTTTAGCAGTGTAACACACATACATACACACAGCCTTGGGATCCGTTGAATACTTCACACCCGTTTTTTGGGAAATATTAAACTCTTCTGCCAATGGTTTTTCGGTCTCTTCCAACCCCAATTCTTCCAACTTTGTACCTTCAAGTTTTCTTCGTCCGCCTTCACGTTCTTTGTCTCTTACGTCAAAACTACAAACTTTGAATCGTTGAAACTACTCTTGTGCATGTTGTATTCGATGGAGCATGTTCACCGTAAACTTCCACAAGCAAACGATTTGTTTCCGCTGCACTTTTCTTCAACAAAAAATAATAAATTAAAACTTCCCGCAAATGCTGTTTTTGGCACAAAATTCGACATTTTCAATTACATGAAAATAATTGTTGTTTACGCTTTGAACAAATGTCACTAGTAATTATTCAAGTTTGACATCTAACCTCCAAAAAACATGTATTGCCCGATTGAATAACATGCAAGCAGTGATACTAATGACATCTCTATAAAAAGGTCGGAAATACATTTATATACACCCAATAGTTGTCAACGTATGATCGTTTGCTCAGAGATTTACCGTAATGGTGCTCCTTGGTGTTGATTGTCGTTTAGTTTTGTTGCTGGGCGAGCGCCAAATTAAACAGCGCGGGCGCGAGTGCGTCTCCCTGTCGTATACCAGATATTATTTCGAAGAGGAGATACTGCTCCTTCTATCTACTACGATTCTAGACATACAGTCAGATGTTTTTAGCTTAAACAGAGATACAGGCCTTTCTGGAATTCCTCTGGAGTTGGTGAATTGTACTACCAACAATTCTCCAACATGATCTCCAACATTGATAGTCATTGATGATATTTTCGGTAAGGGTGATTCTGGAAAGTACAACATTAGCAAGCCTTTTGTATCCGGTGTATAACAAAGCTATGTCACCATTATTTTCAAACTTGAGACGGTAACTTTTTTATGCAGCGGGCAAATGAATGCAATTTTCCATTTTATAATCAACTAATACCTGCACACACTTCCTCTACTGAGGGATATGGGATAAATACATCCGTGCTTGGTGAAGAAACAGCTCGAATAATGTTACTTCGTCAGTCCGATTTAGTAAATTTTTAAAGTGGGTTTGCAATACTGAGAGTACGTCAGCCAATTTGTTCATAGCTCTCCATCCATGATTTTGATGAGTTTCTGACGAGTTGACATGTCAAGTAGTATCCTGCTTTGATTGTAAGCAGAATTCCACTGTGTTGCCCCAACTACATTGCTTGATTCATTAGAGTTTCTCAGGAAGCACCACAAGGAGCTGTAATTCTAGGAATGTGCCCCTCCCCCTCCAAATTTAGCTAATATATTGATATTATTATAGCCAAGGCGCACCTACATTACGTGATAATACCGCTACAAATAGCAGCATTGCTGAAGCAGGGACTAACGTATTCTTTCAAATCCTGGCAGAATGTAGACTCAAACTATCCTATCAAATACTCCACCCTCTTCGATAATAACACGTTGCGACGATTCTGGGAGGTGGAAGAAGTAGGCGATTTCAAACAAACTGAGTTGAGCGCATAAGAAGCCGCCTGTATCAAGCACTATAAGGAAGTTACTATACCAGATAGCCAGCTCACAATTACGCGAATTGTTCAGAAGTTTGAAACGCGAGTCAGATTGTTTATAAAATGAATTTCTTCAGCAGCGAGCAATACCAACGTATTGAGAAGCAAGGCTCCGTTTACTTATGTTGGATTTTTTATAGCTGCCTTTGGCTGTATTTTTGAATCGTTCCTATCTTGGGAAACTCACAAGTTGTTTTCAAATCTTACAAGCAAATTAAACGAGAAGAATTTGTAAGCCTTGACCTATGTAAATTCTTAATATTAATATGCACTAATTGGTTTGTTGTTTATATGAATTAGTTATCTAGATCTAAGGATCTTTTCTTTTAAGCCGCTCATATTTAGGCCTAGTTTGGTATTTTCTGCTGTACTGCTGTATTGTATCTGCCACTGTTTCGATGTGAACATCACGGTCTATGTTTGTGTTACGTATGTACCAAGGTGCGTTTACCATTCTTCGTAGTATTTTTGATTGTACACGTTGCAATTTTATTATATTTGAGGCACAGGCTGAGCCCCACAATTGTATTCCGTAAGTCCAGGTTGGTTTTAGTATCATTTTATATAACAAGACTTTACAGTCTTCTATCTAGAATCTAGATGTAGACCTAGGTATTTAATGGTTTCGCACTGGGGTAGATTGATGTTATTTAACTTCACGGGAGAGCAGGTTTGTTTACGGAGAGTGAATGTAATTTGTGCTGATTTCTGCTCGTTTGCTTTTATTCTCCATTTTGAAAGCTACTTAGCGATTTCTTCATGCGATTAAGCATTTTAAGAAGCATTTTTTCAAATAGTTTTGACAGAGTTTGCAGTAAACTGATAGGACGATACGAGTCTACTTGTGTTTCATCTTTACCTTCACCTTTATCTGGCTTATGTATCATTATGATCTGTGAGATTTTCCAAGTTTCAGGAAAATACTCAGTTTTCATTACATCATTGAAAATGTATGTTAATAGTTTGATACAGATATCTGGAAGTTCTATAAGTATTTTACCACTAATAAGATCTTGACCTTGGGCCTTTTTGGGGTTTATATGTTCGCTGATCATTGTTTTTACTTCACGGCATTTATATTTAATTGGTTGAAGTTCTGAAGCTTCAATTTTTTCAGGCAGCAATTCCGAGTGTCCATTATTTTTTGCTTCTCCTGTATCGCTTCTTGCCCAGGGGGAAGGCGAATCGGAGGACATGATTGCGTAGGCCGTTTCAGGGTTTTGTGGCTTTTCACAGTGAGTAATCTGTTGCTTCTGGTGCTGTAAGTTTACTTAGACAATATTGAATCCCCTTATCATGTTCTTTTGTTAGTGCTGCTTTCAGGTTTTTGATAGCTTTATTTAATTTTGATTTAAGTTCTGGTGATCTATGTAACTACCATTGCCTACACAATATGCTACTGTTGAATATTCTGTGATGCTTGGTGCATTTTCACTTTAGAGCTGTTGCACGTAGTATCCTTCGCTGTTTGCTCTAATGTCTTCGTTAGTACAACACTGCTTCATCAATCACAGCATTTTAAGTGTGATGCTTAATGAGCACTCTTTGGTCACTGCCGATTTGAATTGAGACCAATTAGCATGTCGGTTCGTTAAAAAAATTTGATTCTGAATTTAAAACTTGTGTGCTTAATGTTATTAAAACAGGGGAGTGGTCAGATGATAGTTCGTAACATGTTTTGGCCGTAACTAACTTCTAGCAATACTCTTTGTTACACAGACGTCGATTAAATCGGAAATTGTTCGTCTATCGGTTGGCCAATATGTTAGTCTGCCGCCAGAAACATGATCTAGTTTTCCTTCCTGCATACATTCCCACAGCTGCTTGTCTTTTGGTGATGTTAATTGAGAGCCCCATTGGATGTGTTTGTAGTTATCCCCTCCTGCAAGGAATTTATTTCCCAAGGCATTGAAATAATTTGCAAATTGTTGCTTTTTAATTGAATATTTCAGTAAGTAAGCTGCATATATGGTGCACCATTCTTCTATGCAGATTCTAGTTGCCTGTATATGTTCCTCGTGATATTTTTCCAGTTCGTGGTGTCTTATTCTTTTGTTTTATAACCCTTAACTTTTACAGAGCTCATTTGGGTAAAATTTGTCTCAGAGACCATCATGATGTTAATCTTGTGTTCATTAAGAAAATGCTGTACTTCTAATTTATGTTGCGCTAGCCCATTGGCATTCCATAAGGCCAATTTAAATTCAATCATCTTATTTGTTTCCATAGTTAGCATAAATTTGTTCATTGTTTCGTTGAGGGTACTTACCATTTTGTAGATTCTCTGATCATCATTCCCAGGTTTATTTGCCTTATTCCGCACGTAACCCGCAGCCACCTCTGAGCTGATGATGTTTTTGTGTTAATGGTTGCCGAAATAATTTTCTCATTGGTTTAGCGTTTATGTATTTGATTGATAGCTCGTTGCTCAATTCGTTGCCTTGGTGTCATTTTTTCCTTAACTTCTTATACACAATGCATCATCTGTAGTTAGCGGTATGGTTTTCCCCACAATTGCTGCACTTCTTTACTTCAGGTTTGGTTTTGTCCAAATCACCTCGCTAGTTTTGTGCATGTTGCCGCATATTACGCACAACAGCTGGCAGTTTGCAATAGTTTCAGACTGACTTACGTTTGTGTGGCCCTACCACTACCATCCTTCTATACAACAGATACCTCATGTTGCAGATTTCGTGTGTCCCTTTGGTTTTTGCTGCTTCAGGTTCCAACTCAACTTTGAACATTGGTTGAGGGATTTTCTCACGATTAATAATGTTGATAACGCTTCTTATATTGAAACCCTTGACAGTGAGTTCCTCACGTATCTCTTGTGGCGATACAGATGGCTCGATTCCTTTGATTACTATCATTAGTCCTTTCGAACTTTTCGATCTGTATGTGTAAAAGTATTCATTACCTGCTTCTAAGATGTCAACAATTTTGCGATATGCTTCGAGCTCAAGGCTTGAATTCTGGTTTCACGGATATTGCCTTGTTTAATTGGAGCAATGAAAAACTCTCCACCTTCGTTTACTGTACCGTACAATACTGTAACCTACCACAACATTTTATGTTGTTGTACTAATTAATGTTTGCCAACCGTTACACTTTTTTGAATTGCATTTTTATTTATGCCAGAGGTCGATGGCACTAGAGAATTAGCACGATTTATTGCACTTAAATTTGAGACGGATTGCGATCGTTGTTTTATTTTGCTTGGGGAAAATAACCCCATTGTCACATTCCGCACATTTTGCAAGTTTTTTTTAAATTTTTACTTGTAATTTAACACACAGAATATAATTATTAATATTTTATTTATTTTTACCGCTCTCATCGATTTTACGTCCGTACCTTGCGACGATTTTAATCGAATGTTTATGTTGGATTCAATTTGCAGGCCAACAATGTAAAGTAGCTTTACTATAGTATTGAACACACTGATACATAATATTTAAATTAATTTAAATACTCGATACCATCTTGTTTTATTCCCGCCATTATAACTACTGGCGGCCATGGTTCAATCAATTTCAACAATTTACGGAATTGATAAACCAACATTGCGTTCCTAGATACGTTTGAACAAGCGTTAAGATCACAAAATTAAAATTCAGAACCCCTACAACAAATACCCTAGAATTGCGATGTAGAGGAAGTACTTGAAATTATAAAAAATTTTAAATGCGAACAATACATTGCCTCTCCAACATCATCGGCAGAAAATTTGGTTGATGCTTTTGAATCACGCTGACTCATTAAGGGGCTCCTTGGTAACAACACGGAACTATATACATGAACGCAAAACTATGTAGTTTTATTTCGTTGTTGTTTGTTACTAAATACGCACCATGAACTTGAAGTGTCTTTGACGGATGCCACCACGCCATTCGAACAAAATTCGTACAAAACGGTAATCGATCGTTTCGTTCATTTGGACGAGGGCTGCCGTAAAACTTTTTAGTTTGCTCAAACCATTTGGAAGAAGTCATTGGGCGCCAAGTCGGGGCTCTTGCTTGTTTGTTGTGATGGGTATGAGCTCGCGTTATCGTGATGCATAATGATTCGCCGTTTTGGGTTGTTTTCTCTCAATTTGTTGAAACCCTTGGACAAATAACTGGTCGTATTCCAAGTTGAATTAACTCTCTTTTGATTTTCAAGAGCCACCGTAGCCACAGGGCCGGTTTTCGTGAAGAAACACGCTACCATTTTCTTCTCAACGCTCCGAGCTCGCACAACTTTTGTTGGTTTTTGCTCGAATTGGAAGACCCCAACAGTCGATTGCCCTTTTATTTTCGGCTCATACGCATATATCCATGACTCGTCATCTGTCACGATCTTGTATACGGTTTTGGAAGCACCTCCAACAAATCTTTGAAGCATTTTTTCATTCAAGATCGTATGTACGCTGGTGTTACTAATGCCTAGGCATGTCTCGATTTCATGATAAGTCAAATGACGATCCTCTTCAATCAGTTTTCTCACAGCATTGATGTTTTCTGGCACAACAGTTGTTTTTGGACGACCTTCACGAATCTCACCTTTGAGTGAACGTCGTTCGCATTTAAAGTCATTGTACCAATTATAAACACTAGCCAAGGATGGTGCTTCGTCGCCAGAAGTCGAATGAAGTGATTCGAAGCACTTTTCTTGAGTTAGTTCCTTTCGAAAATTGTAAAAAATTAGCACACGAAAATTTTCACGCGATAATTCCATTTTTTCACTGAATTCAATTTTTCCAGTAAATACATAACAAAGTTGCGATGCGAACTGACAGATGACTTCTGAGGAAGATAACCTCCTAAAATGTTACACTTTTTGACTGACATAGAGATTTGCATCGGAAAACACTATATAGTATCACCATTTAAATTGAACTAAGACAACGCTGACCAGGTCTAAAAACTACTCATATCATCAGAGACGCTGCCAAGAAGGCTACAGAGACCCTGAGCGAAGTGACTTTCAAAGAAAAGTTTGAAGTGACATAAGCACGCAAACGAGCAGAAATTCAACAATTTTACAATCAGTGGACAACTAAATGTTAACAAAATACACAGAAAGAAATAATCGAAACGAGGAAACGCACACACTCGACAACCTCAAAAATTATAAGCATACCAATACGAGCGTTGCGGATACGAGAAACACACCAACGACACCTTCTGTCCAGCAACTAATGTAACATACAATTCATACAAGCAAATTGGACGCCTCGTGTTGTATTAACCCACACAAAGATAATTCACGTAAAACGAACAACGTTCGCAAAGTGTTTACGATATCCAGAAGCGCATTGACATACACGTCAATGGAATCAAAGTACATTTGTTCACGATTCTGGTGCGTCACTAACCATAATTGATGAACAACTATCGAAACAAATCGATAAACCAGTTATACTACAGGCACCTAATCTTATGGCATACGGAAGTCATAAGTTACCAACGTTAGGTAAACAGACGCACATGTAACCTAGAACAACGACCCATTCAAATTACCAGTGATTATCATAAAATATGCAAAGCCATTATTGTTTGGTTTACCATGGTGTGAAGCTTACCTTATCTGCAATTTGAAGTACATTCAGAATTGTAACATTTGCCACAATTGCAACACATATGGAACACTACAAATATAATAAATTACCGTTGGGAACCGCAAACGCTCCATCTATATTCCAACGACACATGGAAAAGTTGTTAGCTAATATTAATTCACTGGCTATAATATTGCTACCACAGGAAAAAACGTTGCCTGAAATGGTATTAGGCCATCGTTTCAACACTCAAGGAATTTTACGTACGACGCATCCGACAAAAGGATCGGAGCTGTTCTTGGTTTGAGTTGATTTACCAATCGCTTTCGCATGCATTAAGTTATCAAATGCACAATTATATTACGGCACTATTGCCAATAAAGCACCTGCAATTGGTTTTGGAGTGCAGAAGTTCGACAGATTCCTAGGTAGTAGATTTATATTGAAAAATGTAATCTATCATGAGTCGTTAATAATCGTTTAATTTGAGGGGCATTGCCGCTAAATTCATCCAGTTATGCCATCGATTACATTCCGAGACAACTAAACATTTTCGCAGATTTTTTATCAAGAATGCCAACTTCACAACTGAAGAACCACAATTCGATAGCCATAAGATTGAAGATGACATCAACTACATAAACAAACTAAAAATAAACGACTTCCAGTTTTGAGAGAAGAGCATATCATTCGAGTCCAACCAAGATAAAAAAATTACTCGCATGACTAACTTAGTGAATCAAGGGTGGACACTACCAAGATGTACAGTTTCGCCCTCAATGAACTATCCGTATAGAATAACATTTTCATGTGGCAAGAAAGGATAGTGTTGCGCAATGGCTCATTATTATGGTTGGTGGCCAACATTTGATGCGGAAACCGAAGAATTCGTCAAACAATGTCAAAGTTGTCGGAAAATCGAAACAGCCAACAAAAAGTACCACTATACTCATGGAATATCATCATATAGGCTAAATCTGGGAACGAATTCATTTCGATTTCTCATACATACTCCAGGAAGCACTTACCAGTGTCACAAGTAATCATTAGTGACAATGAAACCTCGTTTACATTGCAGTATATAAAAATAATCAGTGAAATGGAAGCAATTAAACACACTACATCATCACCATACCATCCGAAGACCAATGGATTAGCCGAGAGATTCATCCAAACGTTTAAACGTCGAATGAAGGCAAGTAAGAACGCTCCTGCTGAGTTAGTTTCGATTACATTAAGCCATATGTAGAACACAATATCAACAGACACAACTTGAAAAGTAAGCTGCATCACAATCCAGATAACCTCAAAGAAAGACATTTCAATGATTCTGGAACAAAACAACAGATGATTATAAAGTGTTAGATTTCCAGGTCAAACTGTCAAACGTAGAGACGCAGATGAAATTCGAGAACAGGAGTTCACATCAATCACAATCTCAACTCAACAGAATATTAGTCCTCAAAGTAAATTTGTTTCCGTACCCACGTCCGGGCCAATAGCAACAGCAGCAGATCCAAAGGCATTACAACAATTGCCATCGCCTACTTTACCAGGACTTCGACGAATTGTACGCCAATGTAAAGCGTCGCCACGGTTGGACTTGTAATTCCAGCACTCAACTGTAGTGGGGCGGAATATAATGTAAAATTGCTTTACCAGTATTGAACATACTCTTCATATATGACAAATTGTTATTAAATAAGTTATCCCTGTACTTTCAAACACGCAACACGCATTTGATACGTAATATTTAAATTAACGCTCATTTCGAACTTTTTGAACTAACCACTAAATCCTTCATGGCGGAAAAAAAATTTTGCTTGATAGTCGTCTTTGTTGTTGTTTTGTTCGAGTCTGTTGGTGGTAGTTTGAGAGATTACGCTATTCGCCGCAAGTAGCAGCACCATCACAAAAGAGAATTATTTTGTTATATAATTACCAGTGGAAATTTTTTATTCATTTTGTATCTCTTCTTTACTAAATAAAACATCCCAGCGGCATAAAATATGGAAACTGATCCTTAAAATGACAAATTGATTGATCCCCGAAGTAAAGGAACCCGGTAAATGAAATCTCGGAATTCAACAATATTCCGTTTATCCGCCATTCAAGAAGAATGACGATGAAATTTGGCTAGTAGTATTGACCAGGGATTTTAAAGTAAGTTTTGGACAAAATTCAAGGACCTGTTCATGCTGGACTAAACTAAGCCATTTCATTACCAATCCTTTTGAAAATTTAATAATGTTTATTCATTTATTTTAAGTTTTTGGTCAATATCTCAAAATCTTCCACTAGTAACCGAAACTGAAAATAACTTATACGGCCGCCGAAAATCAAAAAATTATAGTGAAAATTCTAATCCATAAATTTTCCCCAAATTTTCCTCACAGTCTCAGTATGATGAGAAAAATAACCGAAACTATTGGTTACTAGTGGAAGTTTTGAGATCTTTGTTTTTTTTTTGGTTCTCTTTTGTGATGGTGCTGCCACTTGCGGCGAGTAGCGAGATCTCTTACATTCCGCTGACAAATGTCCGCTATCTTATACAGCATAGTGCAGCTGTAGTGCCTAATTAAATAAGAAACTTCCGCAAAGTTGAATATTATTTGTTACCGTTACTCTTACGAAAAGTTTCTTGAAGTTATGTTTTTAGAGCTTTCTAGAGCATCGTGTGCATTTGTAGTAAAATACTATGCTGTATAAGATAGCGGAAATCTGCCAATGACACATACGAAATTAGGCTACTCGCCTCAAGTGGCAGCACTATCACAAAAAAGAATTTCGATTGTTAATATTAGCGGAATTTTTTTATAAATTTTCTCTTTTTACACAAAGTAAAACACCCCAGCGGAAAAAAATATTAAAAGTGATCCATAAAATGACAATTTGATTGATATCCGAAGTAAAAGAACTCGTTATACGAAATTTTGAAATTTAACAATACTCCGTCTGCCCTCCATTAATTAACGAATTGTATTTTTTTGATGCCGACTATTTACAGTGGTTAAAGCTTTGACGTTTCGATCGGGAGATGCAAAAAGAAATTTTCATCAATAGATTACGATCGAAAAGGAACACAACTACGACCTCTATCGGCATGCAAAACTCGTGGGCCGACCCATCTTCCATCTCCAGTTCTTATAGGCTGGCATGGAGCTATACAGATGATAACTTAAATCGGTCCCATAGTCGTACGTCTTCGATTTACCAGAAATTGCGTAAAGTAAGACGAGTAAATCAACTGCGAAAGAACAGGGAGTGCTTCGGTCCCAGAAAAGATGGCAAGGATTAAAAAATTAAAAAAAAATAAAAAAAAAATTGTTTTTTGGTGTTTAAAGTGAGTTTTGGACAAAATTATGGACCTCATGGGTTCATGTTGGACCAAACTTGATTTTTGAAAGTATTCGTGAATTTTTCTACACGATTAACAGGATTTCGAGCTGGATAGAACTTGACTATTTCTTAATTATTCACTCTAACATTTATGTCTCATAAATGGATATAAGACAAAATTTATCGATTAGAATCCCGTTGTTTTTTCAGTTTTTGGTCAATATTTCAAAAACTCGCATTAGCCTGGAGCCTACCTGAAGAATTAGGGGAAATTTTTTTTGGTAAGAATTTTCACTATAATTTAATGGTTTTCTGCGACCGTATAATTTGTTTGAATTGTTGGTCAATATCTCAAAAACTGCCACTAGTACCGAAAAACAACCGAAAGTATGGGGCACTAGTGGAAGTTTTTGAAATATTGGCCAAAAACTGAAAATAAATAAACAAAATTTTTTAAATCTTCATAAGGATTGGTTACGAAATGGCCAAGGTTAGTCCAGCATGAACAGATCCTAGAATTTTGTCCAAAACTTACTTTAAGATCCCTGATCAATACTGCTATCCAAATTTCATCGTCGTTCTGTAAGAAATGGCGGAAAGACGGAATGTTGTTAAATTTCAAGATTTCATTTACTGAGTTCCTTTAATTCGGAGATCAATCAATTTGTCATTTTAAGGATCACTTTTAATTATATAACAAAATATATTCTCTTTTGTGATGGTGCTGCCACTTCCGGCGAGTAGCGTAATCTCTTATTTTCCGCTGTCAAATTTGTCTTATACAGCATTAAAATAATGAACAATTCAGCAGATTGTACCCACCCACATCTGCGATATATCAGAGACAAGCAACATCTTCTACAGATGCTAATTTGTCTCATTTTGAACGTTGCTTACCGGTGATAATTTTATAGGAATATCAATTTACGAGTACTAATTTTCGTGTGTTCGATCAAATTGGAAGTTATCTTTCTAGTCAAAAACCACTTCGAAGTCTGAGTTATGGCATCTCAATTAGGAGGTGGTTTTGCTGAACACCTAAACCTTTCTAGCTTGAGAACATTGATAAATTGCAATAGTTAAATGCATTGATTTCATCACAAACGTTTCTCGGAAGAAGTAAAACTCAACCACACGTTTGACCACATATACACATGAATATGAGATCCGAATACATAAATTACCGACTCATTTATGTTAATTACAGCAGTATCCGAGTTATTTGCAAATTTGCAATGCAACAAGAATGCGCATAAATATAAAAAAGTATTTTTTAATATCCATGCGCGTTGAAATATACAAATAATTAGAAATTCAACAACTGAATACAATTTTCCAATGATTTACGACGGTAAATACCTTACCAACTACATATTTTACAGACAAACTGGAGGTTGAGTTATACTCTAATGATTAAAAGTGATCTAATGTAGTGTACGAAGAGTAGCGATTGAGAGACTCATCAGTGGCTGATGATCAAAACGTAAAGATGAATTGTACCGCCATAATAATGCGTTGTTAAACAATTAACCGTTTATGATACGAGGTATGGTGAATAAAAATAACCGCGCGAAAAACCGGTTCGCCTGAATGTTCCGACTACCACCGCTCAATTCTCGTAATATTCGTTACACAATAAATTACGTGGGAAATTTTATTGAGTTCGAGTCACAAAAACGCATAATGCTCGTATATCAAACAGCAGATGATGAAACGCGCACCAAACCAACCAATTAATTATCCAATTATTTAATGTTTGATTAAATTAAAATTGATAGCTGCGCTGCTATAATACACTCTGTGATGTGTGTATGACATATTTCGGGACTAAACAAATTAATTAATTTAAATTAAATTAAATTGAATTTGCTTAAATCGATTTTATTGTATTTTTTCTACTTGTTGTTGTTATCCAATATCATCTTCATTCATAATTACAGAGTCTCACAAACCAACAACCTAAATTAATTTGTAATCTTTATGTTTTCTGTTGCTGCTACGAGCGTATGTACATAACCCTTTTAGAGACTTGATTGTTACGAGAGTGTATGTTGCATTATGATGAACGTGGGATCGAACAATTTTTTTTTTTTTTTGTAAATGTTATGTGTTACGATGCCGTCATCGTGTCATCATAAATATAACCACGCATAACAGTGACGTCTTAAGAAAACATAAAAAAAAATATTTACTAAATATGATAAGACGATTTCGAAGAAATTTTGTATGAGTTCATATACTCGTAATACATTTTTGTACATCAAGCATATTTTATCATTTCTAATCAAATTCAATTATGTGTGATGTATGTTCGCTTATGTGCTGTGAACATATATAAGAAAATGATATGCCGCCGGTTGGTTGCCTATACACAATAAATAAATTTACGATTATTTAAAGACAATTTAATTGAATTAAATTTTTTTGTAATAAAACTGAAGCATTAACATTAATTTCGGCGGCCGCCCTCAAAACATTTATCATCGCATATTCACATTTTGGAAGAACAATTTTAAAATATCGGAATTAATTTCTTCAATTAATTAATTAACTTATAAATTAATATTGTTTTATTTGTATATTTAAAATCAATAAAATAAAATTTAATTTGGTACGCAATTAGAATTTATTTCAATAAAAATGTAATAAATTCAGCGCCGCATGTATCGATGGTGTATTAGACGAACATCTGCGTGGTATGGGACACAAAGTATGCGTTAACTCCAGATGCAATTTTTTATTTTAGCTGAATCTTTAATTTGTTTGAAAATATTTATTATTAGTTGTTTAAAGACATTTGATGCTCTCCCCATCCAAAGGGCTTTCACTCTCAATAAAATTGCGTTTTTAACATATTTCCCAATTTCCTTATTTAAATTTCACTCATCCCTTCTTTCGTATCTTTCTAGTATCTTGTTTGAGTATCATGAAGAAAGGATGGGTCTGAAGTATTCCACGGATTCCACGGCTGTATGTATGTATGTGTGTTACACTGCTAAACCAAAATCTAATAAGAAAAATTAAGGTTCTAAGAGCCCGTGAAGTTTCTAACAAAAATAACCCGTATACGGTTCCAATTGGAAAACAAACATACGAGTAACTCTTATTGGATTCAAATATATTCCAATAGCCATGATATTGAATTGTTTTAGTGTTGGTGATTTGCACTGTTAATATTTTATAAATGCAAATTAGTAAAAATTTTATTAAAAATTATTATCATATTAAATAAATTCAAAACTTACACAATAAAATAAAAAAAGGATAATAAATACAAAAGATATTAAAGAAATATTTAAATTACTTAAAAAAACTTAACAAATAAATAAAATTAAAGCTTTAACAACAAAAAATATCAAATATGTTTATTGAAAATTTTCACTCGAAATATTGAGTATTTTATCAATCTGGGCCAATAACAAGCCACTTCCAGAGATTAGGGCAAGACACCACTATATCAAAATTTACGGTGAAAAATTGCTATTAACTAGGTTGGATTTTTTCCGCTTGGGAAAACCTTATACCGGAAAATGTTCTTTAGAGTTAGGCCAATCCAACCTATATAGTGGTGTCTTGCCCTAATCTCCAACACTAAAACAATTCAATATGGCGGCTATTGGAATCTATGTGAATCCAATAAGAATTATGGTTCCGCCATGTTTTCCAATTGGAATCGTATACGTATACGTGTTACTTTTTGTTAGAAACTTCATGGGCTCTTTTTAAATATACTTCAATCGGAGAATAATTTTACAGTGTAAAAAATCACACTCAATTTATTCTGATAAGAATTTATTATTGAGTGGTACTAACAAATATAGAATTTTGTTTTTTTTTTGTTATTTTTTGTTACAAACTTCACATCGGTGATTCTAATAGTAATTCTAAGTTTGAGTGATAATTTCGCACTTTGAGTATTTTTTTTAATTTTTTTACTCAAAATTATGTTATTAAAACAATTAACTATACTAAAAATTTGTAGTAATTAAAATGATGAAAATTAAATTTTCTAAATTATACAATAAAATAATAAATCGTAAAAATTAACAGAAATTCAGCATTAAGTAAACTTCACCTCTTCGAATATAAGGAAAATGGTTTGTAGCTAAAAAACTGTCAAAGATACCTCAATTTGTTTAGTTTTCTTAAAAGGTAATGTAATGACCTATGCCCAGCATCAAGAAGACGCTTGAACGTACTTTCTTTTTTTTCAAGTACATCTTTAATTATGTTTGTAATTCGGTGTACTTGCTCTATAGTTGAATGGTTTTCTCTGAAGCCAAATTGATGTGGAGGAATAAAATGTCTTTCTACTATTAATGGTTTGAGTCTCTTTAGGAGTAGTTTAAGCAAAGTAATGACTAGCCCATTTAGTGGTTTGTTTGGTTTAGGTATCATAGTTACTTCTGCTACTTTCCACTGATTTGGAACGTGTTTAAGTCTGAACACTGCGTTAATTATTTGGAGTAGGTTACGTAGTCCTTTTTCAGGAAGAGCCTTTACTATTTGTCCTGTAATTAAGTCATATTCGGGAGATTTCTTTGTATTTAGGTTGAGATTGATTTCCTCTTTTAATTCTAGTAATGTTTAATTTACCAACAACTGTCGCCTCATTAACTAATACCACCAACGCCTTCACTTCTATCTACTATCACAATGCCTCCAGTATCCGCGGTAAACCCACGGATTTCCGCTTAGGCATACTTGACAATGATTTCGATGTTATAATAATCAGCGAGACCTGGCTTACAATCAATATGTTATCCGAAGAGTACTCAGTTCCATCAGACTATGTCGTTCATAGAAAGGACAGATACGATTTTGGCACCAGTTGTAGAGGCGATCGCTGCCGGGATGTTTACAACACGTTGTGATCAAATTATCATTGTGGGTGACTTTAACTTACCCAGTATATTTTTGAACGATGTCGACGGTGTGTTCTCTTCATCCTTAACCGACGAAATAGCATTGACTATCATCGATTACTTCGCTTCCATATCCACAACGCAGCTTAACCGCTTTAGGAACAGTCGAAGGAAATTCCTGGGCCTGCCATTTGCGAACGACGTCTTGCATGCCAATGTTGCTCCGTGCTTGGACTTCACTGGACGCGAGAGCATTTATCACACACCAATTACGATAAATATTTTTTATACTAAATGTACAACTAATTATTTTTCTAACGGTTTTCACTTTAATTTTAGAATGGCCGACTACTCCTCCTTGAATGAATTTCTCAGCACTGCCTTTTGGGATTTTTTACAGCGCAGTGCGGATTTGAATGACACGGTGCTCAGAGTCAACGAGCTTCGCGGTTTATCAATAATAAATCCGGCTTCCGGGAGCCATGGTGAAATACCGAGTTGATGCTGCTCGAGAA
The DNA here is from genome assembly GCA_963691935.1 of Nephrotoma guestfalica. Lineage (NCBI taxonomy): Eukaryota > Metazoa > Arthropoda > Insecta > Diptera > Tipulidae > Nephrotoma > Nephrotoma guestfalica. The sequence continues at coordinate 51,948,103 of OY829913.1, read as the reverse complement.
ACGACGCAACAAGATTTCGTTAACGCCCGCAATGAATTTATGACCCTTAATTTGCTCCTTTTCAATAATTACGTAGTGCAAACCGAGCAAGTTTTGACATCCAGTCCCAAAAATTTTGGAACTTCATTAACAGCAAGAAAAAGGTATCTGGTTTTCCGTCGAATATGTCTTACCAGACCTCCGGTTAACAGACACTGGGCCTCCTACTATTTCCACCTCCATTGTACTCGATCATTTCAAACTTACCGAACAGGAGGTTCTGGATCAATGGCTCCTTCTCGACGTTAGCAAGGGAGCGGTTTATGAAGGTCTTCCATCGATCTTATTCAAACGTTGTGCCGTAAGTCTGGCCCTGCAGTTACCTTCTTGTTTAACGAAAGTCTTCGTCGTAGTATTTTTCCAGATCTCTGGAAAATATCATGCGTTCATCCAATTTTCAAGGCGGGTGGGTAATAGAAGTGAGGTAAATAATTATCGTGGGATCGCCATTATCTCTGTTTTACCCAAACTGTTTGAGTCCATGGTTCACAGAGTATTGCACCTCCATACCAAGAGACTATTTCTCCTTTTCAGCATTCGGTCTAAACTCCAAGCAGCAGCTTGACGTTGTCTACTACACAGACTTCGCAAAGGCTTTCGATGTGATTGATCACTCCATTCTTATTAGCAAGTTGGAGAGTCTCGACTGTGATTTCATTCCCATCGACTGGTTGCGTTCTTATCTCTCAGATCGTTAGCAATCTGTTAAGATTCTTGATTTTTTCTCCCCATTATTTCGGGCGCCATCCGGCGTGCCTCAAGGTAGCCATATCAGCCCACTGTTATTTTTTTTATTTATTAACGACGTTGTAAAATGTTTTAAGTTTGCCAATTGCCTCCTCTTCGCAGATGACATAAAGATTTTCATCTGGGTGTCAAGCGTGTTAGACTGCAGAATGTTACAAGACGACTTAAACAGCTTTTGCAGCTGGTCAATTAACAACTTACTGGCTTTAAATGTGAGTAAATGCAAAACTATTTCTTTCTTCCGTATCCGCTTGCCAGTTTTTTATCATATCAACTGGACAACGAAACCGTCGGTCGGATTGAGTTCATTTCGGATTTTGGTGTGATTTTTGAATCTGATGCTACATTTACCAGACATGTTAACGCCATTATTTCAAAGTCATACATTATGCTTGGCTTCATTAAACGAAACTGCAAGGACTTTCGTGACCCGTTAACTTTGACATCATTATACGTATGCTTTGTTCGGTCCATTTTGGAGTATGCATCTCCTGTTTGGTCACCCTCCTACCACTGTCATTCTGAGAGGATTGAGAGTATCCAGAAACAGTTCATTTTGTTCGCGCTACGACTTTTACCATCCAGTCGTGCCGTGGACTACGTTCTTCCGCCTTCAGATCACAATCGATGCAATTTTTTGAAACTGTTTGTGTATGATATCGTCAATTCCGTGTCGATTGTTTCGAGTTACTAGCACGTATCAACTTGTACGCTCCCAAACGTCGAATGCGTCAACGCGATGGAGCTTTATTCATCGACCGACCGAGCGGTAACGAACTACAGTATTTCTGACCCAATTCCGAGGGTATCGCGCGTGTTCAACAAGGTCTACGGAGCTTTCGATTATCACTTGTAGCGAAATTCTTTCAAGAAAGCTTTATATAATCTTTCGTAGTCGAACTTATGTGCCGTAATTTGTTTGCCAATTGTTTTGTTATGCCGATTTTAATCACTGTGGGCACCATTTATAAATAAATAAATATGTGGTATGTTTTGAATTGCAGTTTGTCTAGGTAGAGGCTGGAACGTGTTCTCGAGGTGGGTTGCAAACAACAAAGCTTTTTGCTTTGCATTTATAGTCCATGTGATATCTTCATTTTTAACTGGTGGAGTTTGTAGTTTAGGTCGTTTTAAACTTTTTGTCGCTTTCCAAAGGAAGTGCTCGGTATCTTTTTCCCCAGTAAGACCACTCAAGTATTTATTATTGGATTCGTTTTTGATTTCTTTAATTTGCAACTTTAGTTCTGGCACTCGACTTCTTTGCCAGGCCTTTCTTGCTTTTCGTTTTGCTGTAACCAGTTCCCTAACTTCCAGAGAATAAATAGCATTTCGACGCATTTCCTTTGAACTTGAGGAGGTACTACTTCACGCCACTTCTTGTATACTGTTGTTGAGTTGTTCTAGCTCTTCTTTTAGCTGTATCGGGTTTTTAATTGGCAACTGAAGATCAATATTATCCTCAACAAGTTTCTGGAATTTCTCCCAGCAGGTTTTTTTGTTCGTTAGCGAAGGTGGGCTAGTTTTTTTTACAATCGTTTCACTGATTGTCATAATAACAGTCGTGTGATCCGACATAATCCCCTCGCTGCTTTCTGGTATATGTAGTTTTCGTCTACACCTTTGGTGATAAAGAAGTCAATGATATCGGGTATTTTGTTTCGATCCGTAGGCCAGTAAGTTGGTTGATCTCCAGAATGACAATCCCAATTGCATAGTCTTCCTGCTGCAAACAGCTCTCTTCCTTTTTAGAGGTTACTCTTGATCCCCAGTATAGGTGTTTCTAGCATTAAAATCACCTCCGATTATGATACTTGCATTATTTTTTCTTCAATTTCTATAAAGTGTATGATGTTTTATTTTATAACCACCGACAAACTCCCCTTGCCCTTCCTGCTGGATGGCATGGTAACAACTGTATCCATATATTTTAAGATATGAAGTTGAAGTAAAATGGGTTTCCGATACTAGGCATATATCTATTTTTTCAGTATTCAGGAAATTTTCTAACTCTGGAATATGTTGCATTAGCCCATTTGAATTCCAGGTTACTATTTTCAATGTTTTATTTGTTGTTGTTTGCATCATTTTAATAGAGCATGGATTTCATTTCATTTAGAGAGTCTTGCTTATCTAACCTGCTGCTCTTAGAGCTTGAAGGCATTTCTCTTGGTTAGCTAGACGAATGTTAAGAGCTTCCATGCTTCTCAGTATCTTTTGGAGCACTGCTGTACACGGTAGTGCCCTCCGAAATATCTGGGTTTGTCATGACTACTTTCGAGTATAGTTTTGGATCTCCCGTTTTACTAGCATGAGGTTTAGGTTCCTCTTTGGTGGAAGTTTGATAATTTTTTACCGATATTCCTGGACTTTGTTTTCGCGTTTAATTTCCTATTCTTTGTAGCTTCTTAGCTATTTCACATCCCAGGTAGTTTGCGGGAAGTGACTTATTGCAATTGACACATTTTGTAGCAATATTTTTACTAACTGGGCATACCTGGGCATGATGCTTTCCTTCACATTTCACGCATCTAGCCTCTCTTTGGCAATATTTCTGCATGGCATTTATTGGTGGAGGTGATTTTTCTTTTGGTTTAGCTGGTTGATGTTCTAGAGTTAGTTGTTTCTTGAAGATTAATTGGTTTCTAGAAACGAATTTTGAAGTTGATGGTAAAGTTACTGCCATTTCTGGTGAGTGTTGCGCTTTCCTTTTCTTACTTGGTCTTTTATTCCGGTATAACATCCAATTTGTTTTTCTTTCCAATTCTTCTTCATTCGTATGGAATGGATTAATGTCATCATCGACTGCAGGGCTTGGTATCGTCCCAAGTTCTGCACGTGTTTCAACTGCTTTTTTGAGTTCTTCATTCTCTTTCTTTAAAATTGTAAGTTCTTATTTCAATTTAGTTGTTAAATTCCTTTATTTCTCTTAGTTGTTCACGGACTTCGGCATTTTCCTTCTCGTACTGAAATATATTTCCAGTTGAAGATCTTTGTGATCTTGATAATTTGGAACTTTATCCAAATGGGTTAAACAGTGATTGGCCCATCCCAGAATCTGTTGGGTATTACATTCCGTATTTGTTGTACTCGTTGTTTGAGTTAGCCAATTTATATCACTGGCATTTGGTCCTCCGTAGCACTTTGCTACTGTCGACGCATTACCCGCCCCCGCGACCAGTACGCGGCTACCTTGGTGTCACCTAGGTGTACACAGAGATAGCCGAAGCCCTCTGAGTACCATAGGCTGAAGGGTTACTAAGTAAATGCGAAAAAATCATAAATTATAACCAAACATTAGCTTAATCTACAAGTTTCATAAATTTTCCATGGCGCTCCCAGCCGTTTATAGGGTAATATTTTCTTACAGAATATTCTCATAGGGTCCACTTATAAAAGAGCAAGAAAATTGGTGAGGGTAACTGATGCTTCGACTTACGAATTTCAAAATGAAACTTTGCACATCGATTAAGCTCAATTTGTACTAATTAGTGTTGACAGAAAAAAAATTAGTGCTAATCAATTAGCCGAAAAAACTGGAACAGAAAATTTCAAATATCGCCTGAAAGACGAAATAAATAAAACCCGAGTTCTAGACAAAACCAGAAATAATTTAAGCCTAGTTTTAAAACTTTTCAAAGGCGGCTAAACTGACGAAAGTTCTGCTTATCATAGAAGTATAATTTTCATAAATGTTCATTCGTAAATTGAGGAAAAACAAACTAGCCCCTAAAAGATACTATATTAAACAAACAAAAAACAGAGGTAAATCGTTCAATAATATTTGTGTTGAACAGTAAATTAAACAATAGAAATAAAATGTTCTAAAATCTAAGAATAAGCAATTCAAATAGCATATTCCTGTCAGACATGTTTATTGCCATTCGCATAATATAGTGGTTGAATTTATGCTAATCCAGGAATGGCCCAATTCCATTGAGCAACAACGACCGCTGGATGAAATTTTTTGTGACAAAGTATTCTAGAAACCAATGAAGTTGGCACTTTTGATTGCATATTCCTATCAGGTCTATCCATTGCCATCCGAAAAATATAGTGGCTGAATTTGTGCTAATCCAGAATTATCCCAAATCCATTGATCAACAAAGTCCTTAAACATTGATCAACAAAGACCAACAATCAGTTTATGTCAGAAAATTATTCATTCAACGGGCTTTGTTGTTCAATGGAATTGGGCCACTACTGGATTAGCACAAATTCAGCCACTACGTTTTTCTAATGGCAATGAGCATACCTGATAGGAATATGCAATCAGAAGTGGAACTTCATTGGTTTCTAGAACACTTTATGTTACAATTATGGGTCACAATTATTTATTCAACGGTCGTTGTTGAATGAACTTGTCCGACAGGAATATGCAATGAACACGTCTGAAAGGAATATGCTATCTGAATTGCTTATTCTTGAATTTTAGAACATTTTATTTCTATTGTTTAATTTACTGTTCAACACAAATATTATTGAACGGTTTACCTCTATATTTTGTTTGTTTGTTGTTTGATACAGAGTGGGCCATACGTCACTGAACTTTGTATTTCTGATATAATTATTTTATTTTGTATTTTTTTCTCCTTTTATTTTTCAGTATTAGAAACAACGTTTGGGAGATTCAGTAGCCATGCATACGATTGAGGAACGAGCAAAAATTGTTGAGTTTTATTTTGCTAGTCAAAATTCAATAATTCAAACCCAAAGAAAATTTCGAATTTTTTTTAACACCAGAAATGCACCATCACGAAATCAAGTAGTGAGATCTGTTAGTGACTTATCTCGGAGTGGAAGACCGCTTGAAGCACGAAGCCACGATAATATCGAACGAGTACGGGAGAGCTTAAATAAGAAAGCTGAAACATCAACTCGATAACGTGCCACTCAGCTTCAAAAGTCCAGAACTTCACCGCGTAGAATAATGAAAACAATTATTGCTGTTTCCGTACAAGATACAAATGGTATCAGTTGATTAGACGCATCTTAGAAAAATAATGAAAACACTGTCGCTTATATTTTTATTTTAATCTTTGCCCAAGCAGCTTCAACTCCCGCAATCAGCTCTTCGTATTGTATGTTCATAAACTTTGCCAGCCCAAACTTTTTCGATGGTATTTAAATCAGGGGAATAAGGTAGCCATGGTTATAACTCAACGTCTGACTGGTAATCTACGACTTTGAAGCACTGCATTATATATGGGCGCATCATCCTATTAGAAAATCCAGTGAAGAGGCTCAAAAATCTCCTGAATTTCTGGAATAATTTTGTTGCAGCATATCCTTATATGGATTTGCAGCCATTATAGTAGCCATTTTAGTAGCCAATTTAGAATAAATTTCAAGGTTTTTAAATAATTTTAATAAAATAAAATAGAAACAAGAGTCATGTGTATTCATTGAATTAACAATAGTTAAAAAACAAGCACACAAGATAATTTTTACAAAATCCAGAAACATTTAATCGACCAATCACGAAGCATTATAGTAACATAAGCTTAAATTTTTAACCAAAATTTTACACTAAAATAATCTGAGTGCAAACCAACCAAATAACCTGAACTCAAACTATTTAAGAATTTCCTTCTAATTTCTAAAAAAAAATTTGAAATAGGTCATCTATAATTTTCCAGAATTTAAAAAAATCTACTAAAGCCAAAAAACACGCAAGCATGCATCTCGAATGGAATCAGATCGATTGAAACACTCTGTACTAAGAGCTAGAAAGACAAGTAGGTGCTTAACGGATAGCTGATGAGATAGATTTTCACTCAACCATAAAGTTTTTTTTCGCGAAAGTCATACTTGTCTCTGGAACTTGCCACTAAAAATGATTTGGTTGTTTGCGATCGATGCAACCCGCACTTGAAGAGCTCAAAGAGTCATGCTCCATCCAAGGCGTATTGGAATAGCTTGCTTTCTGGTAATATTTCCAGAACGACGTAGATTTGATCAATACAGTTTTAAATGATATGATTACACATTACATTATTTACTTTCTATATTTATGCTCTTAGCAATGTTGTAGTGACTGAAACTCTGGAGAACTTGATTGTGTCCAGAGATTATAACATTTCACCGGATCGTGTCTACAAGACATTTGATTGGCTTATTGCAGATAGCGAACTCAACGTAAGAGTAAATCGATTTACCCGATTAAATACGCAGGATATGTCACCAATTATTTGATAATGCTAGCATATTTCAATCTTTTTAAAAATGCAGGAAAAATTGTTCAGGCAGAACTTGAACATGAAGTTATCGAACAGGCAATGAATTTACGAAAGTGAGAATTATTCCATTATCCATTAATCGCAGTATTTAGGACCAAACGAAAGGAAGTCCGAGTCGCATCAGAGTGTTTGTCACCGGAGGTACTGAAGTTGGCAAAACATTCACATTCAAAGCAATAAACGAGTAGACTTGCTGGTGGAACAAAGCTGCACACATTAATTAATGACCCAGTTGAAATAGACAAGTAAATGGTAGGAAATTTGACACCATTTACTGGTTCCTATTTGACGGTCTTAGAAAGATTTCCATGGTTATATATGAAATGTTGTGATGATCGTTTCTAGATTGCTGTAAAAGAGGAAAATTACTGAGATTTGTTTCAGTTTTGACCTATCCGGGGAGCTCAGGCATTCTTCCAGCCTCCAAGACTTATTCCGCCAACTCATTTGTTAAGAATCCTTATCATTGTGGAGTTGACGGAGAATCGTCGACATCGGGCGCGTTGTAGGCCCCACATTTTTCTCTAGTGATGTCAAAAGTATTGACAGAGGCATATGACGATTTTGATTTGGATAAGCAATTCGCATATATACAAGTTGATGCTCATAACATAGCCGTCCTTGAACAATATCGAGCCCAAGGATTGCGAATTTTCAGAATTCGGAGTATTCATATCACTCTCTGATGTATCAAAACTTCAAGGGTCTTAGCACGTAACAACCTCTAGCACGCAAAAATGGTATTTTATTTCGAACTTGGCTCTGAAAGTCAAAACAGCAATAAAGAACTGTGAACCTATTATATCGTTATATAGAAAAGAACAGGTTACTGAAGCCTTTGCCAAACATTGGTTTTTCAAAAATTTAGATACAATTTTTAGATGATCCTACATACAATCATATATTTGTTGGTAAGCGTATGCAAATAAATTATCCCGTACTCTGCAAATAGTTCGGACCTAGCTTCATAAACATTTCTCACACTCATACATATTCAAATAAGAACAATTTGAAAATGATCATTAAATGCCAATTAGAGTTTTTTTTATATCTCTGACCGCACAATAAATCCATTGAGCCCGGTCGTCCGTATACATAAACTGTAGAGCGACTTTATGAATGCAAAACTAAGAAATAATAAGAAGAATTTTGTAAATAAATGTGTTATCCAAACAAAACGATAAAAAATATCACAAAACTAACAGCCAAGTAAAGTTCTATAAAGCATAAAAGAAGAAGAAACAGGAAAACGATGCAATTTTTTTTCCTTACAAACCAATTTTTAAAGGTGAGAAACCAGATTGTTATCAATTGTATTTATTTTTGTTAAGTTCTATACTTCAACTTAAATACAAAAAAAAATAATATTGGTCTTTATTGGATTATGGATTTCTGTTACTGTACGCCAAATAAAACAGATGTGTGCTTGCGGATACACTGGAGGCTGCTTGATTCAAAGTGTGTGGTGTGTCAATTTTGTACTAATATTTCGACTAATAATGGAACTAATAATGTTTTTGCTGTTTTAACAGGTAAGAAGTGTAGACTACCTAGGACTTCGTAAAAAAACAGAACTTTTTTCTAGGAGTATCAGATCCTTAATTGTATGTTGTTGTACTAACTGCGACAAAGCCTTCTTTGGATAAGGCATAGCGAGCATCCTCGTGGAGGTGGTGTTCTAATCACGATAATTCCAATTACCTGTGAAGCCACTTCCGTTCAGATTTGATGTTTTTCAAAAAAATTTGCTGTGGGTGCATTGTATTACTCCGAAATCCAACTTGGACCGCTACTTGGAGCATAAATTAATTAAGAACTAAATTAAAATAAGATGAATTGTACAGTTGTCAAACAACATATTAGTACAGTTGGCGGCATTCGTTTGTATACCTTAACAGCAATATATTTTCTGTGTATATCGGAGACAAACTATTTGTTTCTACTGTACGTGGATATAATGCATTATCACCATTTAGGCGCATATAAGAAAGCAAAAATTTCAAACAAATAAAAGTTTTCTAAAATCACAAAAACTACAATTTGCTTTAACTTCAACTTTTGTTGGTCTATAGCTGATATTGGTAACAACAAATATACGCGATAATCGTTTACAAAAATAACAATTTTACCGAGCTATTCGCTAACGAAATCTTTATATGTAACTTTACCTCAGTAAAGTCGGTGTTGCACGGTGTCGGTGTAGTTTGGTGTTGCAAAGTTACAGAACAAAAGTTCCGTCTATAGAGTCGAACTACATTTTATGAACATATCGGAAATTTTACAGTTACAGAGCTTACATACCATTTTTGAATGAACCATAGCACCTTAGGTACAACTCAGCCATTTCTTAATCGTGTATGCTGGGATTAACATGTTGGATTCAAATGTCCTTATACAATGATTTTTGAAAGAAGTTCTGGAATACGGCCACCTGGGATGGAACTCAGCCATTTGAAGAAGTTTTGGAATATGGTCACCTGGAATCCTGGAATAATATTTTCAAATCATGAGGATAAATAATACAAAGCTCGAATTATACTATATTAACGTATGAGCGACATTAACGTGATATTTATCGACCAAATGGGACAGTGGTTAGAGCCTTGGCGTTTGGATCGGGAGGTACCGGGTTCGAATCCAGGGGCAGGATGAAAAAAGGCCGGCCCATCTTCCATGTCCAGTATTATAGTGCAAGTCTGTCCTATAGCCGTACGTCTTCGATTTGACAACAATTGCGTAAAGCAAGACGGGAAAGTGAACCGCAAAAGAGCAGGGAGTGCCTCGGCGCAAGAAAAAGATGGCTTGGGTTAAAATTAAAAACAAAAAATTTAAAAACAGGAGATTTTTCTAATTCATTTTGTAAGTGGTCTTGTGATTTATCCAGGGACACTTTAAATTTTCTAGCGCTAGGCCTAGATAGAGATAAATCCAAGTAGTGCCGTTTCTATAATAATTGATGTAATATCATAGTAAATCGGCACAACCAGGAGATATCTGGTGGTATGCGAAAACAAAGTTCAAAATAGTAATAAAATGTTTTGAGGGTAACCTAGAATGTCAATGGACACTTTCTGGTGAAGTGGCCACCCAGTAGTTGGCAAAAATTTGATTAAAATCAAGGCCAACAAAATGAAAATTATCATCATTAGTTTTCATTTGAAATAAAATTTTACAAATATTGATCACAGCAGTTTTGGCACCTGAAAGCACTAAATGTGATCGTATTATAAATCAGGACACGTCCAAGTACAAGTTTGAACCTCGCTTGGCAATATAGGTGCCTACGGTGGCGATAATCTCTTGCGGTAAACGAAGGCCAGATTTTGTGAAAACGCTGACAGGTACTTCAAATTAAACCTCATTTTGGGAATTTGGTCAGGGCGATTGTTGTAGCGTTGTTTTGATGCAAGTGATTGGCCTCGCAAACGGTCTTTAAGTTCGTTTTAATTTGTGTAGATGTAAATGTTTCAAAAAATTAATCACAGATTCACAGCCCAAGTTAACAAGTGATTCTCTTTGTACACAAAACAGACTAAAAATGTCTGTAATACAACAACTCAGCATCTAAAAGGGCTGAAATTATTACAAGTATTTTTAGGCATGTCTTCCAAACTACCCAATCCCATCATAATCGTTTAAGAAACAGCTGAGTTCCGTCCAAGGTGGCCACGTCCTAGAACACCAATATGCCTAATTTCTTCATGATTGACTAAGACATGACACACTTAATATCAACATTTTAGGACTTTTGTAATAGTTTACGAGATTTTAAAATTCGGGATTCCGAAATATGGGATTTTGAAATACAGGATTTCAAGCTCTAATAGGGTTGGACCACATTTCTGGACCTCAATAAGACTGATTTTCGAGGTTTAAACTCATTTTTTCTTAATAATGATTGGCTGGCACGTTTTGATTACTGTGATTTGAACGGTTCAGTGAATAAAAATTAAGAAATTCGTCCCGGTTCAGGCCTCCCCTACGTTTTCTAAAATTTGTTGGTTTGATAGGGAGTGACGTCATGCCAAACGTAAAATGAGTCGTCTTCGTAAAAAATGTAAGACTCGTTGATTGACCCGTTGATTTCGGTGTACGCATTGTTTAATCAAGCCCGTCACCATTTTAGAAAACTGCTTAGAACAAAGTATCGTTCTTACATCAACGATATTGAAATCGGTACAAAACGTGTACCTAAACGTATTCCCAAATTTTTGGCCATTTGTTATCTTCACAAGAGGAACTGGCGGGTATCATCGCAGCATAAATGTAGATCAAAAATAATCTGATTGTGCTCGTGATATTGCCAAAATGCCTTAAACATTTTTTTGTACAATTGTCTAACTTCAACTAATGCGACTGTATCTGCTGAAAATCCTGTTGGTATAGTAATCATCGAATGGTGAATTTGGATTCAATTAATTTTAATGCAGAAGAAATTATTATACTTCTAGATTAAAGCTAAACCTCAAACGTCCTGTAAGCCGGTTTGTTTCCTGGCCAACGATTTGTGACACAGTGCATTGTATTGGTTTTTCAACAACAACAACCACCTTCTATCTTCAAACGCACCATGTGAAATTCGCTATTAATAGTCTTTCCTCTCTCAAGATAGTCGAAGAATAAAATACCTTGCGCATCCTGTGTTATTACGACATAAATTATGGAACGCGATATCAGAGTATCGAAAGTGTGTTGCAGTTTAGCGAGAAAATTGAAGACATGACATCCGTTAATGAATTACAATGAAGTCTAGACCAATTGATTTCGTTATTTGAGTATTTTAAAAAATTAAAATCAGGCATTCTGGAATATGAATTGATTTGTGGCCAATTAGACGATAGCTATTTTCAAGTACGAACTCGATTGGAGGATGCTATTACACAGCGATCAGGTGACCACCAAATGTGACCATCATTCTGGGATTTATTTGTAAATTCGAAATTCCTAGATTTAAATAAATTGCAATTATTAAAGAGTGCACTGTGAGACGAAGTTGCAGATCTGCTACGCCATATTACCACTACGGATCAAAATTACATCAAAACCTGGCCGAAATTAGAACAACGGTACAATAAACCCAAGCCGATAATTCCGTCAGCAGGCTTTACAATAAAACCGATGAAATTTTACGAGAATTGCGATGTATAAGTCCAGAAGCCGGAAAGAGGGACCCGTCGTGTGTCATCGATAACCCTAAAACGGCCCGATCATCTATAACAAGGTCATTGTATTTTTTTAAGAAAGAGTCGATGTTGCAGTTTAATGCGTGTGGTTCCGATCATTTACTCTATGCATGTAAAACATTTCGTAATAAAACCCTCCAACCTCGAAAACAATTTCTAAGGGATGAGAACATCTGCAATAATTGATCACGCAAGGGCCATTACGAATCGGAATGCCTCTGTCCAAGACTGCAATACCAATACCCTCGAAGACGTGTACTTCTAAATTAATGTCACAAGAGTTAGAAGAATCGCAGTTCACGCCTACTCAGTCACTGTTGTCCAACCCTATCGCATATATCCAGACACGCAATGAAGAGAAAAAGCTCACTCGAATACTACCGAGAACCAAATCGACAATTTACGGCTTAGCATGAACAACGACAGATTAAACCCGCGGAGAGACTTCAATAACGATTCAATTAAGAATCAAGGATGGTCACATCATCACTATATGACGGCTCAGATTATCAAAGCAATTTCTAGTAAGACTCCTGAGCATATTACATTGCTACCATCTGTTGCTAAATTAACCAAATTCGATCCCGCTGATCCGTTTTTCTTCCAACTACGATCGATTGATATTTTAATTGAAATTAATAATTTTTTCAATTTATGAGTTTGAGTAAATTATCGTACCAGTATTACCACCATTACAAAAGCCAACCTTGAAATGGTTAGAACCTGGTAGCATAGCATAGGAGGTTATGGCGTCTCATCATGCAAATATAAAACAATCACTTAATTGTGAGACCGTAGAATTGACTGACGTGTTGAAAAGGTTTTGGATCCAACTCCAGCAACCATCAGCTATATCAACAGTTCATTAATGATTACACTCAAACCTGGACACATGATACTGGTACATCCATCTAACTTACCATCGAATAATAATCATAAATTTTATTTGCCGCAATATGGGATCGTTTTTGGCGTGTGATGCCGATCAAAAACATCAGCATCCCTAAACTACATAAGACACGTAGGCCTAAAGTTTCAAAACGATCTCTTTGACATTTAGTTAAAATTTCGTCGCTATAAAATTGTTTTCGTATCGGACATCGAGAGCATGTGCCGTAAGATTTTGGTCATGCTCGCCGTTTCCTGCTATCAGAACTCTTCAGCAAGCTGCATCTGAGTATGCTTTGAAGAAATTTTACAATAAAACAGATTTCAGCTGAGGAAGTGGTGATCAAACTCCATAAAATTTCTAAACTTTTACTTCAGGTAATTCAGTTTTAATGTCATATTATCTAACAATAATCACATCTGGGAGGGACAAAGAATCCAGATATCAAAGATTTATGATCCACTTGGAGGGCTAACTCTTGTGGTTATACTACTAAAAATCATGGTTTGGGTATTAAAATTGCACTGGGACGGCCATCTGCCAATTTAAATAACGATTTAAAATCCATTTACCTTCAATTAGGATGTTTAAATAAGATCAAGATTCCTCGTAGTTCAACATCCAAAGTTACAACTCCATGCAAAGCCTACGGCTGTGTTATATACATGCGTGCTATAACGCCTTCAAGAGAAATAACCACGAACTTTGTATGCGCCAAAGGAAGAGTTGTACCACTTAAACAAATTTGCGTCCCTCGAATGCAATTATGTAGAACTTTCCTATACTAACTAAGATGCTTAGCCATATTAAAGAGAGCTTGTTTGAGCAAATCAAAATAGTAGCCTGGTGTGATTCTGTCGTCGTACTTTAATGGCTGTCTGAGCTACCACGATCATGAAAGTATGTTATTTCCATTCGAACGACTTAAATACTCTTACCACGCCATAACATTAAAAATATCCCTTCGAAATCTAATCAGGCCAATTTAATCACCAGGGGTTGAAGACTCTACCCCTCCAAACTTCTTGGAAATGATTTGTGGTTTAAAGAGCCGTCATGACTGAATAAGAGAGATTTGTCTCTGCTTAACTATCTAAGCACAACTGAGCTAGAAATTCTTTAAATAGGCTGCGTGCCAACTTTCGCTAATTCTGTAGGAAGGAAGTGATTGATCAATTGGAAGATGACCAAAAATATTCTAGCCTCTGACCACAGATGTATCTCTTTTAGCATGAACCTTGGAAGACCTACACTTATACCTTACCGTAATAAGAAGCTCACTAACTGGGAGTTATTTTTTCCTGAGCTGTACACATGCTGGTATCGTTGGGCGAGATTCGTTCGACTGATGGCATTGATTTGCTAGCACGTATTTGGCGGCCACAATCACATTAGCGTTCGAAAAATCCTGTTGATTGGGATAATTTTTTACCATCACAAAATTACTATAAAAAATATTTACGATTCGCTCGCAGGTCATTTTGGATTAACTTCTGCGAAAAGATTAATAATCTTACTGGAATTGCACATGCTCAATATTTGTATCGATATAAATCAAACAGTCGCGACTTCCAGATTGTATTTTCCCAGTTGCCGCGCTATCAATCCTGATTTTGTTGCTTCCAAACAATCTAACAGTACTGTTACTGCGCCCGATTTGGACCTGGCCGGTAGGCTTGTTACTCGCGACATTTTGCGTTGGAGTTTACATATTCTCCTTCCCATCCAATAAAACAGATGGTACGGATCGAGTTCCCACCATACGGAGTCAGATGTATTAGAGACCGCTATTTATCTATCTTGCCACTCAGCAGCACTCAACATGCTTACAAAGTTACAACATGCTAGCAAAATTGTATGAAATTGCATGAACTTGTTGTTTGAATTAAAAGATCGCTTAGTAATAAGAAGTTTCTTGAGAGGACCTTACCTAGATATTACGAGAGTCTTGTGACAGTATATCTTTTTCTACCGTCACTGACTGATGCCTGCACAAATTTTGACATCTAGCAAACCATCGTTACGTGGAGTTTCTGTCTCTGTTCAAGTTAACAAAGCCTGCCGCCAGGGAGATGCTCCATCACCTCTCTTGTGGTTATTAGTTATTGATGAATTACTTGTTAAACTGCAGAATTTATCTTTACTGATCAGAGCTGTGCTGATGACTTATCGTTTTGGTTGCGCGTAAACACCTTAATGTACTATCTGACTTAATGCATTGCGCTCTTCAAGTGATAGAAATGTTGTGCCTTGATAAACTAGTCTGCTAGTCTTTACTAGACATAGTAATATTGGCGAACCGTTTGCGGCTTCGCTTTTTTGGGAAACGATGGCCAAATCTGACAAAGTAAAACATCTTGGTGTAATTTTGGACAGTACGCTTTCCTCGGAACACTCCTTGAAAGCAAACTTCAAAAAGCCAGGCAATTTAGCAAAGCATTTATAAGTCTCTGGTTCTACCCATGTTATCTCACGCTTCTGTTGTTTTGTGGTCTGTGGTTAACTCAAAGTTTGTTATTGCGAAATTTAACATTTTACAGTGTATGGCGTGCCACGCTATATGATCGGTGCTGTATCTTCGACCACTGCATTTGCATTACAGACAATCTTGTTTGTGCCCCCACTGCAGGTGTTCATCCTAGGGACGACTTGCTCCACTGTCCTTCGAAACACTCTCGGTTTTATTGCAGGGCATAAACAAACGTTCAATCGACATATTCCATCTATAGCAGAAATCATTACGGTTAATGACAAATTGCTACCAGGATTCTTTTCGATAATTCTTTGTCGGTGGTTTATCCATCGAGAGACTCATGGATGTCTCAAAATTTCCTTGCCGGGGTGTCTGAGTGGCTAATATTTTTTGCCGACGGCTCTAACCATGATTTTGGTGCGGGCTTTAGAACCTATTACCTTTGACCGGAATCCTTTTACCACTTCCAAAACGGTCAAAGACTGTAAACGTTATTCCGGCTTCTTCTGATATTGAGGGAAATGGCTTGCTTCTACTACCTACCGAATGGAAAAGTAATTCATTTGTGAACCTAATCTTAGGTTTACAAAGTGCACTTTATCTTTGAAAAAATACCAGCTAAGAGTTTTGTTCGCCATTTTGACTGGTCACGGCTATTTGAAACTCCATTTACAACCAATGGGGCTTGTTCGAGATTTCTTGTGTGACAACTGCCTTGTTTGTGGTTATCCAGCTATCGAGGTAGTCTTTTCCCGGATTCTAACCTATAAATCTTTCAGTGTAGATCAGCTGCGTTCCCTGCCTTGGTTCAAGCTTATGCAGTTTGCCAGAGCTGTGAAGCGCAGTTGCGTGTTGTAGAGAGTGCGGAATCTGCTTGGATTCCAACCAACTTTAATAAATAAATATCTTTGGTTGAATACCAATTTTTAATTGAACTCAGTGGCCGCAGATAACAACACACGATAAAATTCACTATTTTCCCCTTCAGGGACTGAATCAACGGACTGAAATTGGAAATATTTTGAAAATCGACGCTAATTGGGCCAGGATAGAAATTGAATTAGACCGCTGCTTCGGGTTTCAAATATTTCGTCACCAATTTCAAGTTTCGTAATTACACCAATCTTCAACCGTTTTTAGACATATAAATACGTTTTGTTGAAATTTCGGACCCTCTCGACTAAATGACCGCTGACCATAATAGACTGTGACGTTCAACTGTATAACCAATTTAATTTATTATTATTACGGCAATATATCATCGGCCAAAAATCAGAATAACACTTATGTGTATAGGAATAAATGCGAGAAAAATAATGAATGGAAAAATAATAAGATGGAAATTGCAATGAAACGCACTCTTTCGTACACAATCGCCTTTTGGAATTTTTGTATTTTAAGCACTCAAACACATGAAAACAGTAAACCACATTATTATAAATAAGAAGAGATTTAAAGATCGCGCGATTAAACCATTTAAAATAATATTTTGCTGCACGGTTCAATGTGTGGCCTTCAATGTGGTGCGCGCACCGTAAAAAATTCATTTTATTTGGGGTGCACTTTACCGAAATTAATTTTCCCGCGCATTCTGTTCATATTATTTATATAGGAACACCTGTGTTTCGAATTAATCAATCATTAACTTAAATATATACGATTGGAAAATTATGTATGGAAAACCGCAGATTAATTAGTCAGGTTGTTTACAGTTATACGTAAAAAAATATTTGTATTGATTGGTGGGGTGCGGCCTGCACATTGTGCGGTCGTGTATAATACACTTTCGATTTTATCATATCTGAATACGAGTTACATGCATGATTTATGGCCGTTTGGACGAACGAATTAAAATGTCAATAATTTCATGATTATTAGAAAGGGGTTCGCCGTCGTGATGAGGATGTGGTTTTAAAATTATTTTTGTGACTTTCTCACAATCGTTAAAAATTTGTGACCTGAATGACAATTTCGATTCGGCGGTTATAATTACAGAAAAACCCAAGAAGAATCTGATTAAAGCTGTGCACAGCTCGATCTATGAAAACACGAATATCGCCTATCTAATTGCTATATGATCACCATAGGTTCGATTTTTTTTTTGTCTTATGTAGATTTTTGCTTCAAATAATCCAAGGACAAGAAGAATATCGCGTGCTACCCTCTCTTTTATTAAATTTCTTATACTACATCTTACGGTTGGTAAAATTGTTATTTACTTTTATAGTTTTTTTTGGTTTGGTATGGTTTGAATTGGAATTGGAATATAACTTGAGGGCAATTACTGTCGAAATTCACGCTTCTTGTAATTTTTTTTAGTTTTGTTGATTTTTTGCATTGCGTTCTGCCACCTGGAATTTGGGCAGCGTATTAATGATGGATTAAAATATGTTTTTTACGGTAATTAAGATTTTTACAAGTCTGCTTATAAGGGCAGTTATAAAATAAATAATAAAATGGATTTTTACACGACGCACACTGATAAGAAGTTATGCGAACTTTTCGATTAAAACACGCCCAAAACTTGTCCCGATGTAATAAGTGAATAGATATGGTCGAAAACAACACACACCTTTCTTAATATTCATTTCAACCAACCGTTTATCATAGACCACCATAAACTTATATAAATTCACTCAATAGATTTAATTTATTAACACACAAAATAATTTTTTTTCAGATAAAAATCGCGAAACGAACTCGCAAATTTCGAAACAAACATAAAGCACATAAATTTTAATGTGCGTGTGCACAAACTAAGCTTTTTAGTCGATATGTTCAAATAAAATATTTATAACATTGTTGAACCGAGCGCAAAAGTAAACTGAGGTGTTGAAGAAGTTTGGATGCATATTCAAAAGGTTACAGCTGATTGTTTATGTACATATACCGAGTTCGAAGAAGCACAGTTGCAATAATTTTCCATCGAAATTTGTTATCGCAGTTTTATAAATGTAATGTTCAGATATTGAACCCAAAATTTCGTTATTGTCTTTTTTTATATATTTATTTGGCTCTAGCTCCAAGTTTGGTGCATTTGGCCTAGTTTCAAATTACAATTTTTACATTTTCTTTTTTTTAATTATTCAATCATTCATCATCCATTCATCGATCCCTTTTCATACTTCTATCTGATTCATTCTAATAAAATCATACACATTCTTATACATGATCATTCCCACAATAATTCAGTCAAATTCCTTGCACTCAAGAGAACATCGAACATTTGTCTGCTCAAATGTTAGATGTCCTCCACAACCAAGCAGCTGTCACATAATTCACACTCAATCAAATTGCGCTTCTTCAAGCATTCTTTCCAATTTTCATGATTCAGTCTTACTCGTTCCATTGTTCTTGTCATTCTAGTATCTCCCTTGAGTACATTAAAGAAAAGTTTACTCAACGGAGAACTAACCAACTCAAAGTACTTCTACATTTCACCTGGCATTTTTGAACAAAGTCTCTCTCCCATTTTCTCCACAGATTTACCTAAAACATGCGAAATACATCTATTGCATCCATGTATTCATATTTATTTACCTCCTCAACCAAAGAACTTCATTTTGCAAGTATATCGGCTCTTTCATTACCTTCAATCTGTATAGATGTGAAGGTATCCATTGAAAAATGACCTCACTCCCACACGATTGAAGGTACTCATATAACATTTCCACATACACATTGCTATGAGTTCCTCCACCCCAACTAATTAATTCCAATCCATTCCGGTAGTCGGAGAATAATACTATTATCCTCCTCCCTTGTGTCATTGCCAACTTGATCCCTTCCATAATTCCAATCACCTCTGCATTCATTATGTAGTATTTCCTCTTTTCTTATTGACGGAATAAAAATTCATCATTTTTCGATCACCATTCACCCCAGCATCTGTATACACTTCCACATGGGCAAAATAATTCATTCGCATTTTTAAAACTCACTCTTAATCGACAACTCATTCATCATCGCTTTTGTGGTATCACCAAACTTTAAACACAAAATTAGATTGCTCGGAGGGCACTTCGGATTTACAGGTCGAATTTTGAAAAATACATTAATATTTTCCAAAATCACCCGTGATCTTTGTGGCCTTTGGTAGTCCGTCCCTCTTTGCAATCTCTCTTTCATTTCATTCACAAATGTATTTCCTTAGTCAACATTCGCACCATCTCTCGCACGGTGATCCACTACCTCTTATAATTAAGAGGTGAATCACCCAATTCAGACCACAAAGTGTGTATTGAGGTTGAATTAATCGCACCCAATACCACCCTGGCACAGGCATTCTCCACATTCACCAACTTTTTAAAACCGACTTTGAATCCATCACCATATATACTCAGTCCGTAGTATATAAGCAATTTTTGGTGACACTAGCGCCTTTCGTAACATATCAGTCACATCAGGATGAGCTCCCTATTTCGTTTTACTCACCCTTTTGATTACATTCAATCTACTCTTGCAATTATCGGCTAACATTTCCATATGCACTTTAAAACCCAATCGCTTATCAATCCAGATTCCCAAATATCTATTCAAATTGACACATTCAATTTGTTCATTATACACTTGCACGTCAACCATAAGATTCGTTCGAAACGTCATACAACAACATTTACTCGAATTTACATGCAAATTCATTTCAGTCAAACATTCTGTTACCTGATTCACACATTCTTGAGCCCGACTTAAGGCCTCCTCGATAGTCCTCCCCGTGCCCAACAGGACAAAGTCATCTGCAAATTGGAGAATGACCTTTTCCGATGAGTTAAACCTATGTATAGAGCTCGTGTAAAGGTTGAAGAGAGTCGGTGAAATTTTACTGCTTTGGGGAAGGCCTATATTCAGCGCTCCCTCCAACCTGTACCCTCTACCACACAAAAGTAATTTTCTTTCATTCATGAACTCATACAGCCATTTGCAAATTTTCCAAAGAAACCCCAGGCCCATAAGGATCTGATAAAGTTTCCACGGAACCACGAAGTTGCATGCCCTTTCTATATCCAAAAATACCGCCACAACATGCTATTTTCCTTTCTCACTTCCCACACAAACTTTTCTACACATTCATTAGCAGAGTAGTTGTGACAGAACCCAAAGGTGGTTTCCGGTAATAAATTTCCCTCATTCACAAACTTATCTATCGACCTTTCATCATACCATTCACAATTTTATCAAATTCAACATACATATTCCACCGGTAATTTGTTGCCAGATTTCTGTCCCGATCCCTTTTAGGAATAGGTACCACTCTGCTTTCCTTTCATTTTTCCGGTATCTGAATACTCATCCATACTTGATTGAGAATTCGAAGCAAGGCCATCTTGGCTTCGAATTCCAATCTGCCAATCATTTTATAACTCACTCTGTTAGTTCCGGAGGTCGTAGTTTTGGATGTTTCTAAGACCTCTCGGAACTCTTCCCATTCAAATTCCTTACACATATCGTTCATAAATTCACTTTCATTATCAGGTACCAAATTTAAATTCTATCGCTCAAATTACTACGTACATCCGTCATCATTTTTAAAAAAATCATTTGGGATAACTCAGTTGTTTTATCCTTATTTCCTAACGTTAGTTTAGGATAAGTACAAAAATCTGAAAAGAGTGTTCATTGATCGCTACTACATCTCCGGGGAGAGTAAATTAGAGTTTATTTTGAGCAAATGGATCAGGCAACTCCCTAAATACATTCAAGCAAAACCCGGAAGAAGATCTCACTGAAATCACCGGTAAACTCCATGTCATTGTGGTGTTTTCACACCTTGTATAATAAATTCATCATTAAAATTAACTAAATTGGCTAGCACCTGATTGGTTAGATGACTATAAACCAACTCTTTGTTATTTTTCAATCAGAGAAGCTATAGAAAACAACAAAAGTTAGTTTAGTTTTACTTTTTCACAAGAACATAATTAGTGTTGCAAAAATAATTGTATATTTAAAAGTTTAATAAATAGATAAATATCAACAAAAACGAAAATTTGGTCATTTACTACCAAAACTGGTGACTCCGACAACCCCGTGACCTCTGGTCGTTTCCAAAGTCGTCAGCCACATCAATTAAACTGGCCCTTTTCAACATCGTCGGCCACATATAGTTAAACTGACCGCTGTAAACATCACCAGCCACATATAGTTAAACTGGACATTTTCAACATCGTCGATCACATATAGTTAACCTGGCCGCTTCCAGCATCGTCGCCCACATTAATTTAACCGACCGTTTCCTACATCGTCAACCACATATAGTTAAACTGCCTGTGTTCAACATCGGCGGCCACATTAATTAAACCGACCGTTCCCAACATCGCCAGCCACATATAGTTAAACTGCCTGCGTGTTCAACATCGGCGGCCACATTAATTAAACAGACCGTTTTCAACATCGTCGACCAAATATAGTTAAACTGGCCGCTTCAAGCATCGTCGCCCACATTAATTTAATCGACAGTTTTCAACATCGTCGGCCACATATAGATCTGGCCGCTTTCAATATCGCCAACCACATATAGTTAAACTGCTTGTTGCCTATGTTGATGATATTTGATATTTGTTGAACGTCGGTGGCCACATTAATTAACCCGGCCATTTTCAACATCGTTGGTCACATATATGTAGTTAATCTGGCCGCTTCCAGCATCGACGCCCACATTAATTAAACCGGCTGTGTTCAACATCGGCGGATATTTATTCATGCCGATTATACAACTCGCCGGATTTACTGCGGCGGAAGAACATCCAATTCGCGTTCGATCCGCATTTGAAAATATTTGCATTATAGAATCCGACGGAAATCTGCGTTATCGATCCGCAATGAAACTGCAATTTCACCACCACCTGTCAAATTTTCCACATTGAATAAAGTTGAATAATAAATTTTGGTGATTTAAACGATACAAAATACGTGCCAAGATATTTTCTAGTTGTCAAACGTCCAGTGAATAAAAATTTAAAAAAAGTAAAAGTATAAAAAACTTCAGACTAAGCAAAGCCGCGTTTAGTTATGTTTTAAAAGAACTGAAACCTAAATTACCACCGGTAGTAAAGTCGTCCTTACTAACTGCAGAATTTAAATTGGTAGCGTGTCTAAGATTTTTGGCAGAATGCGGATACCAGAACGGTGTTGGTCAGGATCATTTTGTTGGCTTCATACAACCAACTGTTTCGGTTATACTATCGGAAGTGCTTAATATTTTAGAAACCACTTTATGTCCTTGATGGATATTACCAAAAATGATCGAAGAGGAGAAAATAAGGCACGGTTATATTTGTTTACAACCGCGAAGGATTTTTTAGTTTGAGTACCATGATAGTATGAACTTAGTGGCATATTTTTTCTTGTTTTTTATAGATTCCTTTTCTTTTAGATATGTGCCCATAAGCAGAGAATTCGGTGTTTGGCTGCTACTAGTCACGATTCCTTTATTTGAGGAAACAGCAAGGCTTGTGAATATTTCAAAACTTACTCGGTAAGAGTTCTCATCTTACAAATTGTTTATTGTGTTAATCTTTCAATAAATTTTTTTAAAGCTCACGGCGGGTACCCGCTCTTGCCTTGGTTTATTACTCCATTCAGAAGTGCTGGGGTTAATACTTCCAAAAGCGTACAATCGGAGTCTGGAAAAATTGGTGTAGGTGCCTGCTTCCAGTAGCCAGACATTTATATACTAGAAAATCCATTATAATGTTCCAGATTATGATAAGCCAATTGATTCTTTGACTTTCCTGTCGTATGGTTGAATTTGTTTTTCTTAATTCTAAATTTTCATTATCGATTGTGTAAGTCGGTGCAATAATTTGAGAAGGCTTTACGGAAACTATTCTAAAACTGAGAAGAATATGAATCACTTAAAACTTAATATTACATATAGTTGGAGTTGGGAGTTAGGCATCACATAAATGCCTGGGAGGATTAATGGCCGGCACTATTCATATCCATGTGTGTTGGATGTAGCATAAAAAATTCCAAATCCACGAATATAACAAATACATTAAAATGCAAACGAAAAAAATTGATGCGGAGAATTTGGCAAAAGAAAGAACCACATACATCATTATGAATGAGCTATAAGCTCAAAATGGGATGCATGGTTTGCAAAGTTAC
The DNA here is from genome assembly GCA_963691935.1 of Nephrotoma guestfalica. Taxonomy (NCBI): domain Eukaryota; kingdom Metazoa; phylum Arthropoda; class Insecta; order Diptera; family Tipulidae; genus Nephrotoma; species Nephrotoma guestfalica. The sequence continues at coordinate 51,924,427 of OY829913.1, read as the reverse complement.
TACTGAATGAATTTCGTAGTCCCATTTTATTGAAGTTTAAGGGCGATCCTTGGTTAGACATATCACAAAAAATTACAGCCTTCATGGCTATAAATGGTTAAATAATGCCTTTTATTTTCTTGTAATAGGTCATCCATAGTTTGCTTTATGTCTTTTGACTATCACTTATTTTGTCCAGTGTCCTGCATATTTTTTTTTTGTTTTGAGTTTCCTTCGTCGATTTTTTCATTTTGCGTTTTGCTAAACTCTTTAATACCGTTGTACATTTTTTCTGAATGTTTATTTGTTTTTCTAACAGCCTGTTTGGACCCTTTATTTTGAACAACTTCTATAGGTGTTTCCATACCTATGCTGTCATATATTTGGATTTCGGCCTCTTCTTGAGGTAACAGCGAATCCACTATATCATTAGTTGTTACTGTTAGAAAATTATTTTCATTATTTTGATTTTTGCCACACCTCCCATACAATCTCTAAGGTATACCAGTTCAATCACTTCTTCTTCCAAAGGGTTGAATGATATTTGTGAGTAATCCCCAACGCCATTACCTCAAATCTCACGTTTATTGCGCGCTAATTTTTTCCTTAAAGAGCATTTAAAATCACCCCAAACCTGAAATTCAAAATTAAAACATTTATCTGACTTGACAAAATCTCTTAATCTTTTTCCAGTCTGCAATTTCTTTCATCGGTGGTCCCAGCTAATTTAATTCGTCGCGATTGTTTTTCCAAAACTTTAGAACGGTCTCATGATTTCCTTTTGTATAGTTCCTTGCTATATTCGGAGGCGTCTTCATCATTCGAACCATTTTTTTAAACTGAACTCGAAACTCGCTATCATTTGTAATGATAATTTTTGTATTGAGTGCGATTCACGAGCGGATTAAATAATACCAATTTTTCGCACTGCATTACCGTCATTCGTTCACTTTTCATTCGACGTATTCAATAAGAAGTCAAATGTCAAATTCGAATAAAATTCCCTCCGCGGTCAATCCGGCGAGTTGTATAATCGGCACCATTATTAAACTGGCTGTTTTCAACACATCATCAGAGACCGAGGTGATACCTTAATTAAAGTGTCTCTGCGCCGGTTTATCATCGGAGAAAAACTTAAACAAAATTGTAAGTACCCAAGTAATTATTTAAGGTGCTAGCAAATAGATTACTCTAACAAACAAGTGTTTTTTTCTCTTAAATTTATTTAAATTGACTTTCGCTTTATTTTCGATCTTATTCCTCATTTTTTGTTCCGGCGCGTTGTACAAGGTGCCAATGATCCACCAACTACTTTTTTGACAACGAGTGAGGCACAGTTGACTTCAACATCAGGCAGCGTTTTAACAGAGGGACTCAATATATCGATAACGGCCACTCAACTGGGTGGGCTCATCAATGATGCTGTTGCCAGAGCTGTCTCACGTGTAAATGTAAATTCATCTTACACACCGGAGACATCGTGAGCAAATACTAATTTGCCTGCCTCCACAGCCACTTCACTCATAAAACCCTAATGTGCGGTTTGAAATACTCGAGCAGCACCGGATAATACACCTTACTAACAACTGAAACGCTTTTAAGTCATGATAAACTTTTATCGACGCTTCATTTTTTAGGTGCTGCTGCTGACCAGTAATTGTTGAGCGACTACCAAAACGGTTACACTAAGAACAGTCGAGTTACAATACAATGGTCAAGCGTTCGATAACTGTAAAATTGATACGCAAAAAACGTACAGTGCTTATGATCGTGAACTTCTCGCAGCTAATTCGGGGATCAAACACTATCGATATCTTCTCAACGGTCGTATATTCACGCTTTACACCGATCATAAACCACTCGCCTACACTTTTAATCAGAAACTCGAAAAAGCATCTCCTCGCCACACTTAGATTTCATTGGTCAATTCACGACTGATATTCAGCACTGCCTGAAGTTCTTCAAACGGTGACAGCTATTTTCTTCCATCTTCTGATATTGAACTGATATACATGTTAACTTAGATGGTGCGCAACTTTTCCGAATTCATTCTGATGATTTTGGTTCGCATGACAGTTGTTAATTTAAATAATGTGTATTTACCTATATGTCATCATGTTGACTGGTCAATGATTTATGTATATGGTTCCAATTGGCTTGTTAGCTCGTTGGCTAGGTGGTTCAATTTACCTTTTTTTACTGAAAATTTGGATGTTGTGAAACATTTCAAAATGTATTGAGCTTTCATGAAATAGTTGAAATGGTTCTAACAAACTTCATACTATCCGGCTGAATTTTGCTATTCCGAAGATAATCTTTTGTGCTTCTTAGGATTCCGGCTCATCTTTTGAGCCAGCTGTTTTTTTGAGGTTTTAAACTAAAATGTTAGGCAAGCTCAACAATCCAAAATGGATTGTTCTTATTGTGCAGACGTCGGATTCTCCCGGCTGCTATCTATAGGGTTCCAGTAGGCTTCTGCTCGGACTGTGGTATTATTTGGTTCAAATCGCACTCTTATTCGATAGTAAATAGAGGTTTAGAAGGGAGTCGGTGCGAAAGGCTGAATTATCAAAATCTCACTTTTTAAACCACGCTTTTCGAAATGCCGCTTTTCAAAATTCCGATTTTTAAATCCCGCTTTTTAAAATACCAATTTTGCCGAAAACTTAAAAAATTCCGACAAAAAACCGAGTGGAGCCCAAAATATTTTAATCGGGTAATTGATTAGGCCATAATGAGCCTAAAATTATTTGTATGTCAATTGATCTTGTTTTGCGTTCTAATTTCGTTTTTACTCCGACTTTCGATTTGGGTTCTGCTAGCTATAGATTAGATGAGCTGAAGTTTGGTCAAGTACGAGAGGAGCCCATAATTTGTAATGGGGCATTTCATTAGGCCACAATGAGCCTAAAATTAATTTCTAATTTCGTTTTTGGTCCGATTTTCGATTTACGTTCCCATCGCTTTAGTTGGAAGGAGTAGAGCCCAAAATTTTTAATAGAGCATTTAATTAGCCTCTTATTAGCCTATAATTATTCATACATCTAGTAATGTTTTGCTGTATGGGTTCTGCTAGCTTAAGGGACGTAAATATTTTTTTATCCACATGAAAGGGTAGGAACGTTTGCCCGCTTTTCAAAATTCCGAAATTAAAATCTCGAAATCAACATCCCGCTTTTCAAAAGCCGGAATTTCAAAATTCCGCTTTTCAAAATTCCGACCATCGCGGGCTGGCCCGCCGGTTTAAAAATGCTCTCAATCCAACTATACAACTTAAATTTGCAGATGTCTGGTTAAGAAATGGCCTAGTTCTATTTAGATTGGTCTAATTCCAGAACTTCACGTTAAATCCACGTTAAAATCTCAATCCATACATACCAAATTTGGCCATAATTTATTAGTTAATTTAGCATGACCAAATTCCGGAACTTCGTTCAAAATTCAAGTTAGAATCCAAATCCAATTCTGCATACCAAATTGGACAATTATTATTTAAGGAATGGCCAAGTTCCATTGACCATGGCCAAATTTAAAAAATTCTTAAAAAATTCATGTTAAAGTGAAAACCACATCCCATAATTTGAGTAAGATCAATCAAGAAATGGCCAAGTTCTGAATAAAACGTAGATAAAAAATTACCTGCTTGTGGGCGGGATTTTTTAAGAATTCAGCATAATCGAAATTTTAAAACTTAGGATTCTAAAAAGCGACATTTTGAAAAGTGGGATTTTTAAAAGGTTGGGATTTTAATAATTCGGGATTTTGTAACTCGTGCTTTCATATTGATCCAGATGGAACTTTGAACTTTCTTGACCACTTATGTCGATCCTAATCCAGTTTGATTCGGAACCAACAACTATTTTATGTATTTACCACATTGTAAATATTTTTTGTATGAATAATACAAATTAAATTGCTGGCCGGCCCGCGGGTGCCCGAATTCATAAAAAAAATTAAAAAAACAGGGATTTGATAATCGGGCTTTTGAAAAGTGGCATTTTGATTTTGGGATTTTAGAAAATCTCAGATCAATTCTGTTGATTTCGAGTGATTGCAAGCTCTAGATGATGTGCTAAACATTTGGCGAAGGGTGCTTTCTGCTAAATTCTGTTAAAGCTTTATAGTACGATTGCTTCATATAACTTAGGCTAAAGTTTGCTGTAATATCGAACTTCTACGATTGAGAGATTAAAGCCCTGTGTATTCAATGACTTACTTTGGCAGAACCTTAGATTCCAGCAGGTTATTTTCGGTATTGTACGTTCTCACTACGGATACACCACGGAAGTTTGAGGGTCCAAACTGGTAAATAGGGTATTATGGAAGTTTACATTAGTTTATTGTTTCGTATAACACTTTCCGGAAATGGCTAGGATTCCTGATGAAAAATTGTAAGCACAATAAAAATGGTAATCACACACAGTCAACTTGACGTACGAAAAACTACAATTCCACAACTGCTTATTTAGAATAAATCAGATTGAGTTCCCTCGACTAGGAGATCCATATCCCAGAAATTTTCACCTCTCAGAACGGTCTTGCAAAGGGAGAAGCTACTGTTGCATCGTTTCTTGATTCTAATAAAATTTAAATTAATGAAATTAAGAGATTTAAAAATCTTGCAATAAAAATCGAATTTTAATTCCATTAGCGCAGCATCAGTTTAACGAACTACTTCTGGGGGATATTTAAAACACAAATCATCTAGAAAAACGTTGACCATCACTGGCTATAAAAAATCTACAAATTTTGAATGAAATTTCGAATCACACGATTTATATATTAAAAAATGATTTGCAGTATTGCCTGCATTTGGTTTCGGGCGCTCAACCAATATTAACTAACCGCGGTTCTCCGAACCCCTATTTAGGTATAATCATTATAAATCAACGTAGATGCCTGCAAATTCCATACGTATTGTTTAATTTTTATGCGATGATTTTTCAATTTTGCTTGAAATTCATTTTCAAATACGCGAATCCGTGTGAAACATATTTGATTCAATATATTTTAATGTAAGTTGCTTTCCGCCCTCCACACCCCAATTTTCTCCACACCTAATAAAACAAAGCAATCGTACGCACAGCCGAAACACTTTTGCACATTAATGACGATTATGATATTACAAATGAGTTGTTATAATAAGATTTCGATTGTGGCGTTATTTTTTGGCGCGTCAAAGTGTTTTTTATAATAACGTTCATCGCCTTAGTCGTCGTTTTCTTCTTACTCACATGTCATCAATAATTTTCATTTTGGCAGCAATCTTGTTGCCTCGTATATTCTGCTTCACATATATAAGATAATTATGTTATTGTAATTATGCGAATCCATTCATTCGTGAATTTTTGATTAAGCGCCCGAATTGTAGGATTTAATTAAGAGAAGACAGTAATTAGCTCCCTAAAGGTAAACGTACGTATATAGCAGTGTACCACATTAACTGTGTTACTCAAGACGCGACCTCATCATATTTACAAAAATCCATTGTGCGCTAAGACTGTTGATTGCTAAAAAAGAAATCAAACACATAATGCTTATATTTTGAATACAGGCTTTTAAGAAATAAAATAAAAACTGTTTCGGTTCTACATCAAACGGATCCCAAAATAAGAACAAGCACAACAACAACACACACACACACATAAACACAATAAACATATAAAACTTTAAAAATTATTAATTGTAGTTGATTTAGTTTTACATTTTAATATTTTCTTTTAAATATCAAAAATAAAAAATTACGAGTCATTATGATGATGATCATTGTATTTAATGATAATGATCATCATGATCTTGAGTAGCAACAACAAGAACACCAATAATACAAACATCATCATCAACATTGATCATGCTAATTTTTATTTGGTTTATGTTTTGAATGGATTGTTGTCGTGCCGGCAAATTGATACAAATTATTAACCCATTCGGGCCCTAAGTTATTTGTATCGTGACTGAGTGGTTTTCAGTTTTGGTTAGTTAAGGACTCTTTACTAGTACGTATCGTTAGGTTACGGCAAGAATTTAAATTTATTAGGGAAATTTTAGATGCTGTTAAAGTTAGCCGAAAGGTAATGCAGATAGTGACTTTGCTATCCCAGCCGAAAAAATATTTTATAGCCGAAAGATATATTACTTGATAAACTTAGTTCTACTACCACCTCCAAATAACCAGAATACAGTAAAAAAAATCTGGAAATGTAAATTACAATAAACATACATACGGTTTTGTAAAAGTTTCTCTATCACCTTATGTCACAGACTAGTCCGGCCAGCGAATAATATCGTAGTCCAACGGACTATATCTCGAACACTTAACATCACGGAAATTCTCAAAAAATTATTTCAAACACTTCAAATCTTCCTCTATCCTTCCTCTTCCTCTTATTTCAAATACGTCAAATCTTCCTCTATCACCTTATGTCAGCCACTAGTCCGGCCAGCGAATAGTTTCTGAGTCCAACGGACTATATCTCGAATACTAAACATACAGAAATTCCCAAAAAATTATTTCAAATACGTCAAATCTTCCTCTATCACCTTATGTCAGCCACTAGTCCGGCCAGCGGATAGTTTCTGAGTCCAACGGACTATATCTCGAACACTAAACATACAAAAATTCCCAAAAAATTATTTCAAATACGTCAAATCTTCCTCTATCACCTTATGTCAGCCACTAGTCCGGCCAGCGGATAGTTTCTGAGTCCAACGGACTATATCTCGAATACTAAACATACAGAAATTCCCAAAAAATTATTTCCATTGAACTCAGAAATTATTTGCTGGCCGGACTAGTGGGTTTCCTAAGGTGATAGAGGAAAATTTGACGTCTTTGAAATAATTTTTTGGGAATTTCTGTATGTTTAGTATTCGAGATATAGTCCGCTGAACTCAGTATCTAATGGCCACAGTAGGATCGACAGGAAAGTGGGTAACCTAGAAAGTACAGAACGTTTTATTAATTTTGTTCGATAATTTTTAAATTTATTGTAATTAACATTTCATAGGGTTTGGTCCAGTTTGATAGATAGAACTAGCTATATCAAGTAATATTTCTTGCGGCTATAAAATATTTTTTCGCCTGGGATAGCAAAGACACAATCTGCATTATCATCTTTCGACTGGAAACTTTCGGCTAACTTTAATAGGGTAAATTTTAGATACAATTTAGAAACTTTTACTGCATTTGAAAAACAACTGTTTTCAAGTATTGGTATTCGGTTTAAAATTTTTAGAAAATTCCTCATTTTTTAATTTTTTCTAATTCTACTTTTATTTTAAGCAAAAGGTATAAAATAATTTTGTTTGCCAATGCTCATCAAAAGATGTCAGTAAATTGTAACAATACATATATTTTATACACACTTTGTGGCATGACACATCGTACGATTGATGAAACTGGCAAAATCTGAAAAGTATAAGCAACCAAAACATGTAAAGTCTCTGTGGAAAACAAAAATTTAAACATTTTTTGAATTTTGTCGCTTTGTCAGAAATCAAACAAAATGATGAACACAATGGTAAAGTATAACAATTTCTTTAAGCAAACCTAGTAGCCCGCAAATTAAAGAAAATTTGTGGTATAAAAAGAAAAATATTTTGTAATCCATCAGGTTAGTAGTTCCATACATACATGCTCGAACGTTTATAATTAAAATGTCAAGATAGATCAAATTTGCAGTGAAGGCAAAGTCCCTGGCAAACCGAAAAGATACGAAACAACCGGTCAATCATCGTCTATATCAAGTATAGAGGAAGAGAGAGTAATTGGAATGGTGACAGGCGATCAATCTACAAGTGTTCATTGTTTAACAAGACGTTCGGGAGCGCAACGGTCCACGTTGCATCGTATTTTAAAAATTAATCAGTTGGATCCTTACCATGTGCAACGTGTACAAGACCTTTCATCTGCTGACCTATGCTGCGTCGATGCCAAGAAAATTCGCAGTTTTTAACAACATTTTATGGAGTGATGAAACATGTTTTAAAAGAGATAGGATATCCAACATCCATAATTTGCACTATTGGGCCTGCGTAAAATCGATTTCGATGGAAAATCGATTGGCCTATTTGAACTACCACGTCGGATCGTGAGACAACGCCTGAACATAAATTATCCAAGCCGCTGGATTGGAAGGGGAGGATCCATTGCATGGCCACTGCGGTCTCTTTATCTGAATCCTTTAGATTTGTTTCTGCGGGGTTATTATAAAGTGCTGGTTTATGAAAGAATAAACCAGAACGATCAGGAGTTGCGGCAACGTATAATCGAAGCGTCAAATATTATTAAAAGTAACGAACGTGCGTTTCGACGGATTAAGCAAAATTTTATACGGCGATGCTGATTATGTATTTTGGCAGTTGATGGACACTTCGAATACTTATTATAATATATATTTAAAATTATTAAAAAAAATATTTTATTCATCTTGTTTTATTTCTGACAAAGCATCGATTTTATAGAAATCGAAATTTTGTTAAGTGTATTTTTTAATAAACACGACTTACTTTGTGAAAAAAATTGATAAAAACATTCCAGTGTGTGATATCATTTTAACATCTGCATTAGTGTCGCATATTTAGTGGGTCAACTTTCTGTAGTGCATTATTTTCCCGCTGGCGTCACTTAAACATCAACAAGAAGAGAAGGTTAGGTTAGGTTAGGTTTCAGTGGTTGCTATCACACACCTAGGCCAGTTTTGGTTCATTGTGATACCACAGGATCCGACATCATTAAACTCTTTTTAAACCCATCTAGTGCTATTCACATAGCGTAAGAGATCTCGCACATTACAGATGTCGATATCAGAGAGGCTGTCCATAGTGTATTTGCCCAAGTACCCTTACAATTATACCTAAATCACGCTTCCTTGGCGTGATCAAGATCTTGGTTCGCTTCAAGCTCAGCTCAGGCCATACTTGCTTCACTACTCTGCCAGTCGGACTGACGAGCCACCTAACATTTGCCAAGGTAACCGCTTTTCTATGAATAGCTGACTAGCTGCTTTCAGCCCAGACATAGGCCTTTCTATACATTCTCTCCCTGGTTCTAGTTGAAGAGTCGAACCGTACCTTGCTAATTCGTCTGCGCTGCAATTTCCCTCGACGTCAGGGCGGCCCGGAACCCAGACCAACTAAACATTGAAGTGTTCACTCATCTCGTTAAGAGATGTGTGACAACCCAACGCCACCCTCGACGCTAGATAAATTGAATCAAGCGAAAGAATGACCGCCCGATGTCCACATAGATAGTGATATCAGTCAACGATATTACACTGTGCTTCAATCAGTTCATGACCTCTTCAATCGCTATAACTTCAGCCTGTTGACGCTGCAGTAATCAGGTAGACCAAAAGATAAACTTACATTTAATTCCCCACAGAACACACCAGCTCCCACTCTACCATCGAGCTTCGATCTGTGGGTGAAGAATTTAACTCTCCCGGTCTCCATAATGAGAAAATTCTTCCAATCCTCCCTAGGGGAGAGAATCACTTTGAAACGCTTGCTAAAGCACAAGAGGGGTGTTATATAATCCAAATTCATCAGGTCATCCCACACAGAATTGGCTATAGTTGAGTGCACTTTTTGAAGGCACTTCCACCCCGAAACGGCATGAATAAGCAGGTCGCCCTCTGCACCTTCGGAATTATGTTCCTGTATGGTAATTTCTCCAGAGATGGCCACCATACACTCACATCATACAGTAGTACGGGTCTTACAACTGCTGTGTAAAGCCAGTGCATCAGCTCCGGTTTCAGACCCCATTTCCTTCCAATGATATGTTTGCAAGAATAGAGTGCCACAGTGGCCTTCTTCACTCTTTCTATCGTGTTTGGTTTCCAACTGTGCTTACTGTCGAGAAGGATATCCAGGAATCTCGCCCTATCAGTAAGGGTCAGCATAGTACAATTTAAACTTGGTGAGACCATTACCGGAATTTTAAATCTCCTAGTAAAATGGACCAGCTCTGTTTTAGATGGGTTAATCCCCAATCCACATCTTCTGGCCCAACCCACAGTGATTGATAATGCATTCTGCATCACTTCTCTGATTGTACATAGGTGCGTCCCAGAGACAGCTATCGCTACGTCATCGTTATACGCAACCACGACTATTCCATCCCCCTCCAGTTCCAATAGTAATCCATTGATTACTTCATTCCAAAGAAGGGGAGAGAGAACATTGCCCCGGGGTGTTCCCCAAACAACCCGCCTTCTAATGGACACTTCCTCCATCTCAGCTAAAACCTTTCTGCTATCTAGCAGGTGATTAATTAGTCTGGTTACAGGGTATTCAATCTTAAGTGGCAACAATCTTTCCCTAATTGCTTCCACCTTCACGTTGTTGAAAGCGCCCTCGTTATCGAGAAACACCACTAACGAGTATTCTTGAAAACCCAGTGACTTCTCAATTTTCCGAACCAATAAGGTATGTAAAGCCGTGTCCACGGACTTACTCTTTTGGTACGCATGTTGAGACTGTGCCCAGCTTTTCGCTACAATTCTCGTACGAATATGGACATCCAGCAACCTTTCCATGGTTTTCAGCAGAAAAGATGACAGGGGTATTGGTCTTAGGTCCTTAGGGTTGCTGTGCGAGCTTCTACCCGCTGTTGGGGTAAAAATCACCCAAGCCTTCCTCAATTTCTTCGCGATGTACTCCAGCTTTAGACACCCTTTGAAGATAACCTCAAGCCAGAGAAGTAAAACCTCAGAGTTCTTCTCAATTTCTGCTGGCACAATCCCATCCGGACCAGCTGATTTAAAGGGCTTAAAACTTTTAATAGCCCATTTTATTTTCCGTGTACTCAGAATATCCTCTGTACACAACAATTGGCCCCGTAATCGAAGCATCCTCACTACTCGGGATGTAAGTTCCCATGAAAAGACCAAGAGTCTCTTCATTAGAAACCATCCATTCGCCATCCGGGCTTTTTGCGCCTTTCTTGTTTCCTTTTTGTATACTCTGAGGCTTTTCGGCACTCAGCTTTGTTAATCGGCAAGTTTTCTTCATAGAGGTATTACAAGCCCTAGTAAGAGTGTCCACCATTGAATCCAGATAACTACCTGTGTCGGGGAGTGCTGGGACTCTGGACGGAACCCTGCCCTTCAATACCTCCCTATATACGGGCCATAATGCCCTCCGAAGATTTCTGAACACGCACCGATTTGTAATTTGGTGATTGAGCTTAAACGATAGGTATCGATGGTCAGAGAAGGAATGCTGTTTCGCCACCCTCCATTCCCTGATCATAGCTGAAATAAAATCGGAGACCAGAGTAAGATCCAGAACCTCCAATCTATTGCTAATAATAAAGTAAGGTGGGTTCCCGACCTATATTACTAAAATGAGATTAGTTCTTAAAAGAAAATCGAAAAGTAACTCACCTCTGTCAGTGGTGTCCGAGCTACGCCAGATGGTGTGATGCACGTTTGCTTCACACCCTAAGATAACTCCCACCTTCCTCCTATCCACATCCCAAACAAGTGCCCTCAGTAAACCTGGCGGCACTGGCTTCTCTCGGTCTATGTATGCGGCTGCAAGCCAGAATCTCCTCCCTTCCGTCTCCTCTATACATACCGCAGTCATGTCCCCATTGCAATACTGCGGAAGTAGAAAAACATTTATATTATTTTCCACCAGTATACATGATTCTTCGTGTACCCCTTCGCTCGCAGACCTCAGATCTTGTCATTTTTAATCCAATGTTCTTGGATCAGAACTATATAGTCCCCTGACATAGCAAGCCTGAGAAGTAGCACCGCCGAAGCTGTAGGTTTATTTGTACAAACGGTATCCCGTCGCCCGAAAGGAGGTTCACATCTCTCCCCTCTAAGTCCGATGTCCCCCCTCCCTATGCCTAGAGATAGACGATCTCTAAGCCCCTAAGGGTTAAACCCCTCACTTGGGTTCACCACAATCTTCGATATTTTGTTTGGAGAGGTTACACTCGTCGGGATTCCTTCAACTGGCTTGACTTCTTGCTCCCCCTCTCGGGCAGCGCGGTGCTCAGTTTTACACCAACCTCATCCTTTCTGAACACCATAAGGATGACAGAGCCGAAGCCGAAATTTAAACCCCTTTGGTTTTTGACAGGGGAGCCAAGGATTTCTTATTGATTATCATAATTAATCATCTGAAATGCCCTTAGGCTCCTCCTGCTTAACAATCCTCCAGTTCCCAGTAGGGAGATCCGGATTACAAACCTGGATAATCCTCAGGAATTCATCCAGGTTAGCCAGCTCCGTGGGAGCCCAGATCATTGGCCTAGGTCTGCTCGGGATCTCCTCCTTTGAAACAGCTCTGAGCTTCGCTCCTGGCCATACCTCGCCTAGCTCCTCGATCACATTCCTATACAAGAAGACCGATCTTTGATTCGCACACGCTAACCTCCATTTTTCCTCACTGATGCTCCCCTTCTAATGGCTCTCGTCCACGATGGCTAGAACCACCTCCTCTTCCTTCACGATGTCGCTGAAGAGCTTATGCCTTCGCCCGTTTCCTCTCGACATCCAGTTCTCCATGCTTCTTCTCACTAGACCTCTGTTTTTTAGACCCTAGGTCCTCCTTACGTGCATTGCTCCCCTCGGCTATTTCTTCTGCTCTGTGCCTTACTCCTCCGGGGCTGTAGCCAGTCTATCCAAGACACGGAAGGCCGAACGCCTCGTCCTGTATCCCCGAACCGAAGGAGCAATGACTTTCTCCTTTTTTCCACTACCACTAGTTCCTGACTTGCAAGCCCCGGTACCAGTCTTAGCCACCCTGACGGCTGGAGTCCCAGACTCCCCCGTCTTCACCAGCATTTGAGAAGTTCTGGCCATTTCTTTAATTTTATTTGGTTTTTTATCCATACTTATTCCCACGAGTAACGGAGAAAATGATGGTCCGTCCGTGCAGAGATCCGTATACACGGGTAAGGCTACATACAACTGGAGGTCGCCAGATATTAAGAGGACTCCGTTACAGACTGAGTAATTATTTGTAGATGGGTCCCCAGCCAGGCTGATCATCGGTACGGTTCGCGTAACACTTTGATCCGACCCAACCGCCACCATTTAGCGTGACCCGCCCCACACTTAGGTTACTTAATCACCCATTCTTGTTTTCAATAATGAGAACCTGGAGGCGGTGGCGATAGTGGGGCAAGCACAAAAGAAGAGAAACAAAGAAACTTTATAAAACCATTGTTTTTATATGACATAAGATAATATAGCTTACAAATATGATGTTCTTGGAAAGGTACACTCTTCGAGATCGTATTAAAAAAGAAAGTTAAACAAAAGAACTTTTGTTTCTTCTAAATTAACTATTTTGTGGATGCGCATGCGATTTCTCTAAAAACACTAAAAGTGGAATAACTTTGCACCACCAACAAATGGAAAAAACTGTACTTGGCTGTTTTTGTTGGAAATGAGCTCCCCCCATTACCCTGCTTTGTTTGCTCGTCCAATTTTGGAACACCTTGTATCCCCGACATGTTCTATCCGACCTAAATCCGGACCTAGCTGAGGTGAATGTAACTGTTGGGAACATTATAAAGTAGTCATTCTTGAACAATACGCGCAGCGTGCCCTGGGTCGTCTGCTGAAGCATCTAGTCCGCGCTTGACAGAGACCCTACCCTTCAACTGATTGGAATAACTGAGTCTCACATACAGCCCCAAACCATTATTCCTCTTCCGTCGTGTTTTACTCTTTTTCTTACATTGTTGATTTCAAACGCTTTGCCTTTTTTCGCCACACTTTTTGAGGGCCGCCATTTATTTATTGATTGATTGAAATGTATGATCAGCCAATTTAGCGAGACTCCCGGATGACGCCGGGCCCGCCATACACCTATATTACATTTAACAAGATGGAAGGATAGGATAGGCGCATATTAAATATGACCGAACCGGTTACAGATACCTAGGTGGTCAATAGTTAGTAAATTATTAGTTGAAAATATGATGTAAGGCGGTTAACACAAGACACCACAATTATTTTTGATTTTTTTGGATATGAATATTCAGCAATCAGCATCCTAAAAAAATGTATAATTAATTAAGTTGCTATCTGAATGGTAAATTTCCTGAAATAAAACGTCATTATTATGAGTTAAAGATTCATTATTTAGAAGAACACTTTTGGAGGGCCGTCATGTTCAAAAATGTTCTCTATCGTTAAAAACAACTGTATTTTTTTGTATCTTGGCAATTCAATCCTTCTTTGAAATTCTTATCACTTCCATCAAAGGTAGTTTTTTCCTGGCCATCCTATAAAAATAACCATTTCTACTCAACAATCCTTGCACGGTTTTGGGCGGAGCAGAGACAACGGTTTGAGCCTGGGTTTGAGCAGGGCCAACCAAACATAAATCGGACCTTCCAGCAGCCCAAAGACCCCAAGCACACCGCGCATATTGCGAGAGAGTGGCTCTACGTTCCCAATCAATTACATTCACATCCTAAAAGCCCGGACTCAAATCAGACAGACCATCTCTGGAATTATATTGAAAAAAGGTTGCAGAACCTCATTATACCGTGTAACAAAATACTAAAGGATTCACCCAAAAACCAGTCCAAGCTATAGAAAAAATAAAGTTGTCCGTTCTGTAAGCATAATATGGACCAACCAGATATTAATCCAATACAAAATCACAGTCCATCGGAAGTGTACGATGACATAAGACAGGCGGAACAAGGAGCGAAATATATCTTCCATCCTTTAAAATATACAAACCTTAGTAAAATAATTCCAATTATACATAAATAATTTGTATTCTAATTCGTTACTTTCCACAAAAGACGTTCCGCCAACCGCACGACAAGTTATGCCGCAGTGTGTATTTACAAATATCGAATTTTGGAAACGGCTCTAACGATGTTAATGAAAACTGCTATACAGGGGTTTTAGAATCAGAAATAGATTGCGTTTAGGCGGTCCTCCGGTGAGGCCTCGTTCAGTTTCCTAATTTTTTTTTCTCAGCTCAAACGATTTTAATAAAGATTCCTAAAGCGGGTTTTCGATTCCTGTCGAAAGCTATGGTTTCTGATTTTGTAGGAATTGGTTTAGGGGGTCGGGCCCGGGTCGCGTTTTCTAATTTTTTGTTTATTCGCACGATTTTATTAAAAATTGGTGAATAGAGGTTTTCATTTGCCAGGAGGAATCGATTGTGGATTGTCCAGATTTCAGGAAAATCGTTCAAAGGGTCGGAAGGTGAGACCAGGATCTCTTTCTCTAGTTTTTTAACGGTTAGCACTAGTTCTATATTACTTCAATTGGTGAGGGAGAATTTTCGAGTACAATCCGTTTTGTTAAAACATTTTTTTTGGATTACCTACGATTTTGATAAAAATTGGTGAACGGGATATTTTAAATCCCCAGAATCGAAATCATTGGGTTCTAATTTTTGGGAAAATTTTGTCCAGGGGTCCTCGCAGGGACCGCGTTCATTTCTTCGGCTCTTTCGATTTCGGTAAAAATTGCAGTAATAATGGATTTCTGATGTCAGGAATTGATTGCGACGAGTACGAATTTTGAGAAAATTGGTTTAGAAGGTCCGTCGGTAAGACTCGGGTCCCATTTACTTGAAAAAATTGGGGTAGGGTTTTCAAATGGAAGGGAACGATTACAAGCAACGATTTAGCAGTTCATCTTGTCAGTATGTTGCGCCACGTTCCATGATGTTGCGTTATGTTGCACCATGTTGCGAGATGTTGCACTGTGTCATAAGATATTGCATCGTATGGCGTCATATTGCACCATGTTCCGAGACGTTGCACCATATTGGTTAATGATGCATCTTTTTGAGGGATGAAGGAGTTCTGATTTCCGGACAATTCATTTATTAGTTTTCTGTAAGAACCGTTGCATCATGTTGCAATATGTTGCAACATGTTATGATGTTACAATAAATTTTGGGATATTGTGTGATGTTCTATTCTATGTTTCGTCATATTACAGAATGTTGTATGTTGCGTGATACTGCACCATATTGCGTGATGAGTCACCATGTTATATATACGAGTTTGTACCATGTTGAGTCACGTTGCATCCATTTTGGGCCTTGTGCTTTTCATTTATTAGGAATCTAACATTATATTCAATGATATTGCGGATTGATGTACTGCGTTGTTTTTTTTTGCGTTACGGTGACATTTTACGGTGGCATTAACCGCTTCTGTTTGAAAATCTTGAAGGTTGTGAGTAACAATATTGATTTGTAGCATTTGCTACCTAATTACCGTTTTAAACATGATCTTTTCCACATGTCCGGTGAGAGGGAACTGGTTTTTTTAAATTAGTTATTCTTTCGACTCGCACTATGATTTTCTCGAGATGAACCTTCGTTGTTCTGATTGCACTTTCTCACAGTCAGCGAAACCTCGAGGCGCTGGGAATATTAAAATGACAAGTTCTAAATTTTCTAGAAAGAAACTGTAAACATTAATTGAACTCGTTTATCTACTTGACAAAACTTTCATGAAGCTGCTTGTTGATATTCATAAAATTGATCTTATTGTCGGAATATATATCTGCATAAATACTCCTTCTCGAGACAAATCGTTTCAGTACAGCTGCGAGTGATTAAATGCTCAAATCAAACATTAATTACAAATGACCTTGACTCTGAGACAAATGAAGCGACATATACAGGCCTTATGAGTATTTTGTCCTTGAACATTGATCTAGTATATGAGTAGAGAACCAGCAAAATCGTTTTTGGTTTTTTCTCTCATTTTGGAACAAACAATGCACTTCCTGATGACTTGACGAATTATTCGTTTTGCTCCGATAATCTCATAGTTCGGTGAGCTTCGATTATCCTTAACAAAATACTAGACTGATGTAGTAATATCACAGGTTGTTTTGCACTGTAGGTCGCATTCGAGTTCAATATTCTTCCGACTACGTGTATAATTACAAAAATTTTGATCGATGACCGGAGTTCGGATTTTAATTTGCTTGATGTTGATACGCTATAACAACAAGTTCATCGTTGAAATTTTGCATTTGAACGTTTTTTATTACTGTAGTTTTGGCCTTCGTTAGTTCATCTTGACTAATAATTAGTTCATCTTGGCCGCTTAGCCAACTTGTTCCTTTCCACCAAAGATCAAATTCTATTAAATCCTGCGGAGTAATACCACGTGAGGCCCAGTCTGCTGGATTGTCAGCTTTTAATTTCTAAATTCCTCATTTTCAGATTTATCCGAAATTAAGGAAAATGTAAACGATGATCAGAGAATGTTATCTCATCCAAAACCTTCCAGTGAGTACTTTCTACCTTCAACACCTTTCGGGCCGTTTTTTACCAAAGATGATGCATCCATGAGACCAGCTTTTAGTTTTCATTTTCCAACTTCTACAGAATTTCCGAATGTCCTAGAATGAGACCCGAAACAAGAGCTGTACTCCCAAAAAGTCAGATACTGGAGGAAACAATCTTGGCGTTTACGAAAAAAACTTACTCTGTATTTTAGTTTTGGGATGGAACCTGATAACTTTTGGAAGAAGTTCCAGAAGTTCCATTTTGGGAAGAATACGGCCACTGAGCCCTACAGGATTTATATGGCTTCCTAAGAATTGGTATCACTATTCAGACTGACAGAATGCAGTTGGAGTACGTGATAAAACTGAAGACGTTATTCTAAATTTTGCAACCAGATGCTCTTTATCCTTTAAATTTTATGATTGCAATCCAATTAGATACAGGTAAGATATATGTGATGGGGCTGTTTAACAATAGACAGAGTGATGATAGCCAAGAAAAAATGTTTAATCTGATAGAATTGTTTTTATCTCCAGTCGGACACCCAATTGGGCATATTCGAAAACATGTTCCAAACATAATTTCACAATTCTATTTCTATTCTACAAACTCAATTTCGTCATGATTGGTAAATAAATGGCATAGTTCCATCCCAGTTGACTATAATTCAGAACATTTTTCAAAAATAATTTTGGAATCCAATTTCACCATACCAAAAAAATAGGAAAACCTTGGGCCGAGGAAAAAACAAAATCAATGATCACACGGAGAAGGCCTTAATCGAGTTTTCCACAAATTAAGACTCTTGGCACTCGAACTTTCACAGATTTAAAATTTACCTTGGTCCCATTTTGTGAAGCAAACTAAGCTGGAATCATTTTCTCCTGTAGCTCAAAGTGCAGCGAAATTGTTCCTTGTACGTCAGTGGTGCACTACAAGCCACAAAGACATCATGTCATACTGTCCCATCACCATATTTTAATAAAACATTTTCTATTTCAAGCTTACCAGGGAAAATTATCCCCAACTTCATATTCCCAGGGATTTACCAAATTGGTGTCAAAGAGAGGGCTGAGTACAATCGCTAAATGTTCTATAAATGAAGCTGTCCTTAAACTTGTACTGAAAATTGTGTTCTAAAACTACAACCCCATCAAAATTTCAAACGATTTTTGAATTGGGGGATCAGGTCAAAGACACTAACAAATTTTATTTAAATTAACCATAGAGCTTAAAGTGAAAATCGAGGTAGGTCCACAACTTTAACAAAGTAACAATTTATTCTGTTGTTGCAGGTAACCTAATGCAGGTACCTAAAATACAAATTCATTCAAATTTCGGTGATCACCAAAATTTACCATACAAATAGCAAGGACGATCGCCAAATTAAAATTTTGCATTTCTACCTTTAATCTCGGAAATTAAATATTAACTTTGCGTATACATACAAGAACTATATAATTTTTGATTATCCCAAAATTCTTACGAAGGCTAGACCTTTTTCATTTTGTGTATTTTTTACATACATACGATACTATGTATACTCGTATATGGTATAGCGAGAGGATCGATCTCGATCTGTTAACGATGCAACTCTTTATGCATATTATTTTGAGCGGTGGTATCGTTTTTATGTATATATGATGATGAAGGCAAATTTTTATTTATATTAATTATAGGCTAGAGAGAGCCCAGCCAAAATATAATAATAAAATTATGATCATTTTGACGGATGATATATGACTTCCGAAGCACACAAGATGATCATATTATATGAGAAACAGTAAAATGATAATAATTGTTGTTGGATGTGGTGTGTGGTGGTGGTGGTGGTGGTGGTGGTGAACACGACGAAGTGGAACACAAAATAACTAAATCGCACGGTTATCAAACGATCATAATAACCATAATTTAAATGAAATACCAGGAACAGAAATTATTGTATGCATCTCATTTTACCTGAGAAATTATAATCCTTGTGTGTGCGCCGTCTTCGCGATCGAGTTATAATGGGCGCACGAGGGGGAATGAATTTAAATTTAAATTAAAAGTTTTGTTTTATATAAATCTTGTACCTTAATTCAGATCATTTATGACCGGATATCTTGTTATTAAATATTTCGTAGAAATGCTGTGCAACTTTACACCGTTCCATTGACATTGTCCTCGCTGCCACAATAACAACATTGTGTTTTAATTTTCGTATTATTATTTTTTTGCATGCATGCACAAGTATATCACGTTTTCAACATAATTTCGTTTTCCCTCTTCTTCTTCTCCGCATTCTTATTATTTATATCATCTTATTATTTTCCTTATCGTGGTCGCCCCAACTTTTCCCTTGTGCCACCACCTTCATATAATATTTCTATTCTTCTTATGTTCTTAATTTAACTTCTTATTTTTATGCTCGTACTCTGCAATCCTTTCGATATACATTATGATGATCAAATTGATAAGAACAAAAACAAAAAGTAAAAAGTTCAGCAAAAAATACGATCGATTAAAATCTTCTTATTTTCTTGTAAATATTTTATTTATTTTTTATTTTGTTATTAAATTGTTTTTACAAAAAAAAAAGAGAAAAGAAAAGTCTCACTTGATCTTGATCTTAACAGAAAATTAAAAATGATGATCATGATCATGTGCATCCGTATAGTTCGTAAATTATGATTTTTTAAATTAATTCTATACGGTTTTAGAAAATTATAATGATCACCGATCGACAAATTTACAAAAACGATCACAAAAATATTTAGTTTAATTTAATATGAAAAATATCGATCATAGAAATTTACGTAAATTATAATTATTATTTTCCATCCATACCGTTCTGATGATCATAATCACCATAATCAAGCAGCCGAAGAAAGAATTTGACCATATAGAAGTGATCGTACAATAAACTAAGCAAGAAAATGTATAAATTTAGTTTTTGTACGATCATCTATTATACCGATATTGGCAGCCTGTATTTATTTAGAAATTAATTTTAATTCAATCTTTGTTTTACAAAAATCGTTTTGTGCTTCCAACACCGCTGTACAATATCATGCATCCTATCGGTCACATAAAGCGCGTCTTTACACACATAAAATTATGAAATAGCATAAAATCATTAACATCTCTGGTCTGTGGTTTAAATGTGATCTTAAAAAAAAAAAAAAGTTTCGTACATTACTGTACGATCACAAATTTAAGATAAATCGCCGTGCGCGCATGCAAAAAAAAATTTAAATTAACTTAATGAGATCCTAAATTATATTCGATCATTACGAGATTTCATGCATGTTACAAAATCGTTTATATTCGCGATCTTCTTATCTATGATCATTCCGGTCGTAACCGTACAGCGAGCAAAACAAAAGATCACATTGGATCTTTATTGTGTAAAACAAAATAAATTTAATTGAATATTTTTTTTTTATTTGCATTATTTTTACGTTTTGCACAGGGAGTGATCATTAATATTGATCCTCTTAAATTTTAATTGATCATCATTATTCGATCATAGATAGATATAGCTTGGTATGTTGCAAAAAAATCTATATTATATAAAAAAAAAATATTAAGTTGATTGTTATTACATTGTTACGATCGATGTTTTAGAATTATTATACGATCATGATCATCATCAAATTGAAACTGATCAGGTTGTTGATCGATCAATTATTATTATTGTTGTTATTTATTATTATTTTTGTTCATTAAATTGTAATTGATCTTGATCTTCATCTTTTTTATGTACGAGTGTATGTATATGGCTCTCTTCTCCCTCTCCAGTTTATTTTTATTGGGTATACGATCGATCGTTAAAATATAAATGTTTGCTATTTTCTTTCAAAACCTCTCAACGTCTATGTGATTTATCATTACATATTTTTAGCACACGATTTCGATTCGTTTATATTGCCTATACGAAAAAATGAGGATCATGGTTAATTGGAAATTAATTTAATTATTATCGTTTTTTAATTGTATTTGAATATAAGTTTAGAACAAAAAATTAATGTTTTTCGGCGCCCCGCGTACCATTTTCGATTACATGAATTATCTTATTACCTACACCATGATGATTATATAGGTTTTGAAAAGTGTTAATGTTTCTCAACTCGTGATGATTGAATGCTGCTCTGGGTTGATAATTATATAGCGCCCGACACGTTTCTGGTGTGTGTGTAATTTTTCCGCATTTCAAAATAATTAAAAATTAATTTAAAGATCATTGATCATAGTGCGATGACAGGTTAGGCAATACGGTTAACAGAACACAATTTGCTAAAGTAAATGCAAATTTTTAGGTTAACGGTGTACGTACAGCATCTTATCTATGAGATATCCAAATAAATTAAAATTACCGAAAAATAAAGACAATGTTGACACTTTGCCAGCAGCCGCCGATCACAACAAATTTTACTGGACGGAAGGCCAATCTCGTACATACCCACACACATACAGAAGTACTACACTAGAGTGATAGACCAAAATTCCTAAATTGCGGGATACTCTTTAAGAGTAAGGTTACTTTAAAAGTTTTATTTTCAAGAAGTAAGAAGAAGAAGACTTTCTTTTATAGGGTAGAAGTAAGTGTGGAAATGTGAGGGTGCAGTTTCCGATGGGAGTGCCTGTCTATATGAGGGTCTGTGCCTTCTCTGCAGAGCAAGTGAATTGACTTATTTTGATGAAGCTTCACACTTGGGCATTTTCTACGTGTTGGGGGTCCAAGTGGGGTTTTGGCGATGTCCGAGAAAATTTTACTAATTTCTTTACGAACTGTTTAGTAGAATTTTTAGTACAAAGTTCTCGAATCGGATGGATCATGAGAAGTTTTCACTAAGCCACATTTACCTTTATATGTATTCGTTAGTTAACCCTGTATAAGACGAAATACAAGATTTTGATTTTAAATTTTCTTTAATTTCAAAAGACCGTTAAATATGATTTTAAAAAATTAAATAAACATAATGACATATCAAAGATTAAAAAAATAAAAACACCTTTTAAAGATGTTAAGTGACGTCATTATTAAATATGACCATTAAACTTTTAAACCCACAGTACTACAACCCACGAAAAGTACGGTCATATAATTATAATTAAAACGAAAATTTCCAAATACAAATTCATAGCCACATGCGAATCGCAATCGATTAAAGCTGTCCAGCATAGCAAAATACGCCACATGTCTATGCGGATCGTCAGGGTGTCCCATTTTGGCCCGTTCATTTTATCATACTTAGGACGAAAAAGTCTGAAAATTGAAATTCTTTGGAGCGAACCTTAAAGATTTTGCCACAAAGCCACATACATAGTGCAATAGATTAAAGCCGTTCAATCCGGTCCGCATAGACATGTGGCGTATTTTCGAGAAATTGAACGCCTTTGATCTATTGCACTATGTATGTGGCTATGTGGCAAAATCTCCAGAATTCGCTCCACAGAATTTCCATTTTCAGACTTTTTCGTCTTAAGTCTGATAAAATGAACGGGCCAAAATGGGACACCCTGACGATCCACATAGACATGTGGCGTATTTTAGCGAAATTGAACGGCTTTAATCTATCGCGCTATGTGTGTGGCTATGTGGTAAAATCTCCAGGATTAGCTCCACAGAATTTCCATTTTCAAAGTTTTTCGCCTTAAGTATGATAAAATAAACGGGCCAAAATAGGACACCCTGACGATCCGCATGGACGCATGTGGCGTATTTTTGTAAAATTGAAATATTCTTTTTTCGATTGCTATTTCGTTAATTTTCGACCATAGTTCAGCCGATCTGCGTCTCAGGTGGGTTGACTGCTCAGGATATAAATTCTTACTTGGAGGTTTTTATTAGGTTGGGGGAGGTGGCAATTTCAAGGATCAAGGCTGGTCCAGATCATTTTCCACAAATGACTAATTTCGATAGAAAACGTTTTTTGGGAGAGCAGGATTTGCAAACGCCCTGAAAGAGGAATGGTTCGTGTTGATTTTCTGTTGATTGGGTGGATGTGCCGGTTCTTGTTTTTGCTAGTGTTTTGCTAGTGTGTTCTATGGGATTTACGAAGAGGCCAGGCGGATTCTAAATTAAGTTGATATCTTAATTGGTCCAGTGCATTTTTCTAGAATTTGATTTGAGGTGAACATTTAATTATAAAAAACGGGGTTTTTCCAAAATTCGTCTAAGTTCTCGTTTTGTTATTGCATTGATTTTTACCGAAACAAATTTGTTTGGTTTTTGTTATTTTGGAGACGATCGGTTTGAGATTGTGTGAATGTGCAGTATACACACAAACATAACCCTCCTTCTAAGAGAGAAGCTAGTATGGAGCTCGTTATGAAAATGTTGTACAGGGTTTTGGCAAGCGTATATTCGAGGTGGAGGCGGGTCGGATGTTGGCCAGTACATCAATGAACAATTGTGTTTACTAAGCGGCAAAAGATACGTTTTGTCTTGTTGGACATTTTATACTGCCGTTCATTAGTTAGAAGCAATGCCAAGCTTAAGCCATAACATTACGTAACAAATCTTCGTATTGTGGATAACAAAGTCGCAGATTTGAAAAGTTTATTTAATGTCGCATATCGTTGGCCAATAAATTTTTCCGTAGGGTATTTTGCAAATTGGTTGTGAGAAAGAAAGGGGTACGTCTGGCCACCCTATAATACACTCCCATTTGGTCTAAATGCCTCTACTCGCCTCTAATTTGGACTCATCTTCACTGATGGTAATGAAGTTTGCGCTAGAAAAATTATTAAAAAGTTGTTAAATTTGTTATTTTTCCAATTGAAATTTATTTTCATACGAAAATTATAAAACTCGACACGGTTCTAACTAAATGTTGTGCGGTCGAATCTAGAAATTTCTACCGATTCTAGCTGACATTTTTGAGAAGGTAAGGCATAGACCTATTTCTAAAACTTAAGTAAAGTATATTTTTGAGATACATTCTATTAAAACTTATATTTACAAATTGAGCAGGATCCAATATACTGTGGGTCTCTAGTGAATGGGATCAAATTATGACGGGTTTTATTGATATTTCAAGTTTTTGATATTTCAAGTTTTACAAAAAGCGAGCTAAATATATTCACAGGTCCTGGATAGTGTTTACAAATAGATCGGACAAACCACCCTTGTACTGTCAGTCCTGGATATGTTCACGGTTTCTGATGACCCTTGCTTTGGTTACTAAAATAGAGATATCCACTGGTTCTCACCCACGTTTTCGAATATATTACACAATATTCTACCATTATAGTGATTGACATCTGATTCTAATGGATTTTGCTATATCTATAATGGAACTGGAATTCATGTCTTTATTTGTACTGCCACCAGAGATGTCCACAGGATCTCGTCTACAGTTTTCGACAGCTTATAACATTTTCTTTTCATCGAATTTCACCAAAAATTCAGCGCTGAACGACAAAAAGCACAACGCAATCACAAAACCAAGTCTAGTAATCGCGCACCATAGTATAAATGATGGAAACATTAGCTGCGGTTAATCTAGTATCTCGATTTGGCTATTACGTATATTTTGACCTATTTTGGAACTACCGAAAAGTTTGCCTTAGTGTCGGTTATAAAACGTAGTTTTGTATTGGCACATCTATTGGTAAGTCGACGATTGCAGATCGTCCCATTGCTCGTCGCTTGTACTTTGGAATGAACTAGCTTTCACATTTTCTGATAATAGCCAATTTCCTCTGCGTTAGCGTGATCTAATGCAAGATCGAAAATAATTTGTAACTCTGCTGCTCGTTCGTTACCTTCATTGAGGCCGTTTGATATTCTCGCGATGGAACCTATCAGTTACATAGTGAATGTATATTCCGGCAGGTTACCAGGGTTAGGTTTAGATGGTGCTCTCAAAACAATGTAATAGCAAACGAAATTCGCTCGGTGGAAGTCATAAATTATATTTTCAATTTTTTTTTTATTAACCTTTGCAATCTGTCCTGGGGCCGTATCACTCCCAACTGTTTCGCGGTTCGTTTTTTCGGTCCTACCTTACGCACTGCCTGCCAAAACGAGGACGTGCGGCTAACTAAGAAAGTAAACAAATTTGCGACCAATAACATTGCATCACAACACAACTTGTACAAACGATTAGGTTCGGTTTCGTCATAGAACAGGTATTCGAGGGCTAGTTTTTTTTTTTGTAGGAAACGCAATTTAGTGCGAAGATCACTCAAAATCGATGGCGCTCACACATTGTGTCATTGATACAGCGAACCTCGTTGATTCAGGAAAATGCATTACCCTTCGTACTGGCTGGTTTTCCAAACTGGTTACGGATTGTAAACACTAATAACCTTTTTTGTTCTTATATAATAGTTACACAACTAGCATATAAAATGATCGATGAAGGTGCTAACCGTTCATCACTTGTTGTAGGGCGAAATTTTTTATCATTCAGGCGAATCTGGATACCTTTTAAGCACTCTCTGGTTGTGGTTCCCTGCACTGGTCACGGCTAAAAGATTATTTGCACTGCTTGGGGCTAGCTTATTATGTTTATGAAGCGATCGCAATTATCCAACTTTAGATCCGTTAATGTAGATTAACTATTGTCTTCTCTACCTTTGTAGAAGATGGTTCGGTTTGTTAAGGCGGCTAATCGCGTATGCGGAGGTCAGGTTTCTACCAGTTTTAATAGTAAAATAAACCCATAGGTATTGCATACTGAGACTGGCACGAACTTTCTTTCCACCTCGTACAGAAATGGGGCTACTTTGTTTAGATTTTATGGCCTACACTAATTCTTGACAGTGGCCGAAGTCTCAGGCAATCACTGTGAAAACTGCCACAAAGTATAGGTAATGCAGATTTTCTAAATTTTTCGGGTCAGCTCAAAATTATTACAGATTAAGCAAAGTCACAATTTTTTTCGGGCCAGTTTCACATCGGTCTAAAATTGTAGTATACGTTCATCGATTCTATTGCACCTTGTTGTGGTAAATACAATTTTAAAGTTTTAAGCAAATTTCCTTTTTTGATACCGCCGATCGTAGAGATGATTTTTGAACTTTTGAAGTTCTGTAATTTTGAAAAAAAAAATTATTTCCGTCTACAAGATATCTCCAATTGACAGCAGCAGTATAAAATTAAAATTGAATGTAGTCTGAAATCATAGGCCAGGTTCGACAGTAAACAATTTGAAATTTTCGAAATCGAAAAAATCTTTGATCATTCAGACATTAGTTTTCATGCATCCCAGCATTTGCAGACATTAGTCAAATACATCAAAACACATAGAAGTTTGTAATGTCAATTTAAAATCCAATTGGCGAAATTGCTAAAAATCTTGTAGAAGGAAATATTTTTTTTCCACGCAGCAATCGTAACACAGCCCTAACAGTGTGGTAAAATTATTTCTCGTCACTCTTAAACAGACAGTCCTTACCTCGGGTGATCAGTCAACATTATGAGCCTGATATTAATACAGAAGTGGCACCCCCACCCGCTCCATCTTACGATAAAGTGCGTAGCATCATATAAAATATGAACAATTATAAGGCACCTGATGAGGATGGCATCTGTAACGAATTATAGCCATCCAAACAAGATAATATTCGAAGACCAGCTCTCAGAAGCCTTCGAAATAATTTCAGAAGTGCGGCAAGTAGAATCAATAGTCCAAATTCTATACAACCTATCGTTAGAATATGTCATTCGACAGATATGTTAAGCGCGGATAAGAGGACATAAGCATCCTAGGTCGTAACATTGTGACTGTTAAAGATGTGCGGAAACCAAATACTACTCGTATTGCGAACATGCAAACAAACGGAGATGTTTTAAAAGACGACACGGATAACATCGCGGCTGTAACATTAAAATTTTCGCAATATATCGGGGAAAATAATATTGAATATCTGCAAAGGCCTGATAAGATCGGTTGTTATTTTTGATACCAAATCTTGGACACTAACAACACAGGACAGCCAAAAATTACTGAAATTTCGAGATCAGAAATGATCTGGACAAGATCGACATAATTGGAATAGTTAAATCATCGTACGTTTCCAAAACCATACCATAAAACAAGCCCTGGGGCACCAATGAAGACAGTACATCAAAGGAGGCAGCTTAGTTGGTGGATGGTAATCGGCCTGGCGCCCTCTTGGTACTATCTTGAAAGTAAGGCATGAGTCTGACCATCTCAAAACCACATAGCCTTAATCCGACAAATTGATACTTTTAACGTGTCTAGCAACTTTAACGTGACAAATGTAATTTTAGGTTAAATACGAGTTCTTCACGTATGGCTAAAATTCTCAAAATGTAAAAAGAACGAATTTAATTTGTGTTTTTAACGTGAGTTCTAAAAAAATTTCGGCCTGGGCTAATTTCACAAATTACTGTGTATTTTGAATTAAATTAAACAACTTCTGGGCCGGACTAACTTCACATAAGAGCAACTGGTGACTTTTATTGATTAGTGTCGCTGATATCTTTATTGTTTTTTGGAATAGAATCGTGGGATAACTTCATATACGTGGTTTGCCCGAAGAAATCCCCTCGATTCCTATAGAAATTGAAATTTTTACTAACTCAAACGACCATAGCGCCGCTCACAACATACAAATCTTATTGGTCAGAGCTAGCTAACATCGGCGCCGCGGCCATTTATAGATTTGGCAGAAAAAATTAAATGTAAGTTTAGTGTCGTTGTTTTGCAGGCCATTGATTTTTTTTGTTTTTAAATCATAGGCTATGGCAACACTTTTTTGAACGATTTGCTTGAAATTTTGACAGCTCGCTTGAAAAGCGTTTCGAAATACTACAAACTTATTTTCAAAGCCAGTGTTGTGTTGCTGAAACCGTGCGAATTTTAAAAAGAAATATGGGTCGTGAAAGAGCGCCAAGATCAACCGCTGTAGTGAAATTGGTGAAGAAAGTTTGTGAGAAAGACTTGGATGACAGAAGTGGTCTCCGAGTTCAGACACTGCGTACGCCCGAGAATATTTAGGATGTGCTCCATAAGGAGAGAATCCATATACCTCAACTTGACACCGATCGCGGTAACTGGACGGTAGTCGCTCCAGCCTGACCAGAATACCGCACAAAGACCTCGGACTATTCGCCTACAAGGTTCAGATGGCTCAGCAGTTGAAAGTAAATGACCATCCGCTTCGATATCAGTTTTCTGCGTGGGCCATAGACCAGCTTCATAATGACGTCGATTTTGGCCGCAAAATCATATTTTCAGACGAAACACATTTCCATCTCGGAGACAAGCAGAACTGCCTAATTTGGCGTTCAGAACAGCCACGAGTAACTGTTTGATGTGGATTTTGGAGTGTGGCATAATTGGCCCATTTAGCTTCGAAAAGGGGCCGAAGTTGATCAACATTATGGCCTATCAAATGACCATACTGGCATTAATGACAAAGCAAGCCAATCTAGAACGACAGGCCTTTCAATGTATTTTCAATCTATTGAATTAGCGAAATTTTGTTAAA
Source organism: Nephrotoma guestfalica (assembly GCA_963691935.1). Lineage (NCBI taxonomy): Eukaryota > Metazoa > Arthropoda > Insecta > Diptera > Tipulidae > Nephrotoma > Nephrotoma guestfalica. The sequence continues at coordinate 51,895,738 of OY829913.1, read as the reverse complement.
ACACACCCCTGCATCCCCATCAGAATTTCTCAACAAATAGGCCAAGGTGGACCAACATGATGGCCTATCAAATAACTATTCTGGCATTTATGACAAAGCAAGTTAATTTAGAATGACAGGCCATTCAATGCATTTTCAATCTATTGAATTAGCGAAATTTAGCTAAAATACACCCCTGCATCCCATCAAAATTTCTCCACGATTAAGCCGAAGTTGACCAACATTATGGCCTATCAAATGACCATACTTTGATAGGTCGCAGGGGTAACCCTATCAGAATTTCTCAACAATTAGGACTGAAGTTGACCAACATTATGGCCTATCAAAGGACCAAACTGCCATTAATGACAAAGCAAGTTAATCTAGAACGACAGGCCATTCAATGCACTTTCAATCTATAGAGTTAGCTAAATTCTGCTAAGATACACCCCTGCACCCCATCGGAATTTCTCAACAATTAGGCCGAAGTTGACCAACATTATGGCCTATCAAATGACCATACTGGTAAGTATGACAAAGCAAGTTAATCTAGAACGACAGGCCATTCAATGCATTTTCAATCTATTGAATTAGCGAAATTTAGCTAAAACACACCCCTACATCCCCATCAGAATTTCTCAACAAATAGGCCAAGGTGGACCAACATGATGGCCTATCAAATGACCATACTGGCATTAAAGACAAAGCAAGTTAATTTAAAATGACAGGCCATTCAATCTATTGAATTAGCGAAATGTTGCTAAAATACACCCCTGCATCCCCATCAAAATTTCTCCACAACTAAGACCGAAGTTGACCAACATTATGGCCTATCAAATGGCCACACTGCCATTAATGACAAAGCAAGTTAATCTAGAACGACAGGCCGGCGACGATCTATTGAATTAGCGAAATTTTGCTGAAATACACCCCTGCAATCCCCATCAGAATTTCTCTACAATTAGACCGAAGTTGACCAACATTATACAAAGCAAGTTAATCTAGAACGACAGGCCATTCAATTTATTGAATTAGCGAAATTCTGTTAAACTGCAGCATTATTTATTACATTTTAACCTATCAGCAAAATATTAAAATTGATTAGTATTTATTGTTAAATGCAAATATATTTTCGACTGAAGCGACTGATATATTTTGAATGGTGGGCATCAATCAACAGATTGAAATTGATTACTTTCGGCTGACAATTCTAAGACACAATCTACATTATCGACAATTTTTGCTTTCGGCTGGTAACTTTCAAGTAACTTTAATAAGGTTGAAACGGTCATCTTTGGAGTCAGGTACAAGGTTTTCAGCCTTGGTCTGGTCTTCTCTCGCAAGGACCCGTTTGCCTGCAACGTTAGACAGACCGATAAATGGTAAACACACCGAACCTTCTAGTCACTTGGCGGTAAGTGTAGCCATTCTCGATCATTGTCACATCCCTGGCGATTTCAGTGGGTTCTTTGTCGCTCATTTTGAATTAATTAAATTAATAGCGAATGAATTGATGTTAACACATTATACAATTAATTTAGATAAAATACAATTAAATAAAAAAAATACTTTACCACTAAAACTGTTAGATATTTCTAAAATATTGAAAAACACAGCCATAACCTTATGCTACTGAAGTTAGCTGAAAATTTCAGCCTAAAAAACCTGCATTATCGACATATTTCGTATCAGGTGATAATACAAAATTCTGTTGATATTAGCCGGAAATTACATGTTATTGAAGTTAACAGTAAATTTCCGCCGAAAAAAAAATGAAAACTCAATATCACATAGTTCGACTGTTTAAAGGTCATATGAACTGGGTGAAGTTAGACAGACTCGGAATTAGCCAGCTCCCAAATTTATAATTTGTCAGATTTAATCAGATAATCAAATATGGAAATATGTCGATAATGCAGGGTTTTTCGGCTGAAATTTTCGGCTAACTTCAGTAGCATCATAACCTTAAACATTATAAAATAGAAAAACAAAAAATATTGTATGTTCTTTTGTTTTTCTTAATAAATCGAGTGTTGCTTGTGTTTCCCTAATTATGCCGCTGCGTGTATTTCGAATTTTTCGAAATTGCCCTAAAATAGCTGAAGCTTTATCAAATTGCAAGAATGAAGCTCTCCCCCATTGAAATGGTACATGAGAACCATGGTTCAACAAAGATATTGTCTACATTCTCTACATTGTCGACGCCATTTTTTAATTGTCTACATACATTGTCTACCCATGTAGAGTATTAATTAACTATCCGGCGTAGACAATGCAGAAAAATGATATTTTCACAAAACATGTGATATTTTTCCAAATCCCATCGGCATCCAAGGGTTAATAATCATAAATTGTTTAATTTGTAGTGCCTCGCGCTCTTTAAATTCAATCCAATGCTAATTAAATATTCAAAATATAAAACACTTGTTTTCTATTAGAATAATATAATTTTTTTTTTGTTTCGTTTAATTACACACGATTCCGAAACGGCTTTAAGAATGTCGCATAAAAAAAACGTTTTAATAAATGACACTTTAGTTAATTTTAATTGATTCAAATGACAACGCGCGGACAAGATAAAACATTCACCGAGCTCCCAACCACGTTTTAATTACTTGTATGTTCTAATTAATTAGAATATTAAATATATGTGTCTTATGTAACTCGACCGTTTGTAATCAAATTGTCATTGATCTTGTACCGCACGATCTCGCTCGTGTGTACCTCACATACTTATCGATACGTATTATGGACGTGTACGAGTACTCGAATGCGTTTCTGTCTTAAGAAGTAAAAATTATATCAAAATTATATATTTATTTTAATGATCCCGAATAAGACTTAAGTAATTTTATTTTTTATTCATCTGGAGAGAACACATCACAAATAACGTGCGAGTACGAATACTGCTGTATACCGAAAGCTAATTATTTATTCAAGACACGAACCATAACCATTTTTATTCTTAAGTTTTCTTATAAACGGAGAAAAATAAGAAAAAAGTTTTCGGTTTTTTTGCTTTGTTTAATAAAAATTATTTTTATTGTTATTATTATTATTATTATTACTATTATTACTATTACTATTGTGATTATTATTATTCGTATTTGGGTAAATGGAAAAAATTTATCACACCCCGTATTTGTGTTTGGCTGTGTACCGCGCTCGTTGGGAAATTATCTATGACGCGGTTTCAAGGTGTTGAAATTCGACTCGGAGGCATAATTAGGGATTTGGGTGCGTTATATTTAAACAAGCTTTGACAGTATCAAGTTTGGGCGCCGGTGACCTTCTCATGGGAATAATAAGCGCATAAATTCATAATCGCCCAATTTCACATGCATTAATTATTTTATGAATTTTCATCGTTACCTTACAAAAGATATAAACATAAATCGAAGCAGTACAATACTTTTGTTTGGTATCGTTTTGACCACCATTGAAGCTGTCATCATCATCTTATGAATATCATTTTTTTTGGTTCGTTCTGTAGGTACACAATATACACACACACAATACAATCCATCTTGAAAGATGTAAATAAAATCGTTTCTCTGTTGTTTTTACTGTTTTTGGAGGTGGATTTAATTAATAAATGTACCATAACCTTATTTCTTCTTATTACAGTAAAAAGAAAATAATCTTTGAAGTCATTCGTTGCTTTTGATTCATATACGTTAAAAACTTTTGAAATTTGTTTTGATTCTGTCTTATCTCTTCCTCATAATGTAGTGACAGGTCACCATCGAGTTGCGTGTGTTTTGAGTGTTGACATTTAAACCGATGGCTTAAGGATTGTGTATCTAGTTTTATATAGGGTTAAGTTTTATACGCATAGGCTGACGTAAAACTTTTTAGAAAATGGTAAAACTTTGTTCGTGTTTTGCGATGCAAATCTCACTGTCAGTCAAAAAGTGTAACATTTTTGGAGGTTATATTTCTCAGAAGTCATTTGTCAGTTCGCATCGCAACCTTGTTTTTTATTTACTTGACAAATTGAGTTCACTGAAAAAATGGTGTCAACGCCACAGGTACTCGAGTCCGTCATGACATCATCACTGCGGCACTGCCGTAAACTCCAACAAACCTGAAAAATAATAACCATTAGACATAATTTAAGAACCTAAATTTATAATACTTATCTGTAAAACATAAACAAGCAACAAAAATCGACACTGTAAATTATAATAAAAGTCAAACCATGTCGATAATAGCAGTAACCTGTATTATCAACTAGTTGTACTTATGTCAAATAAATTAATTTCTTGTGCTTCTTGCTCAACCATTGCAAAGCTCACATCAAATTTTAAGACTTCTAATAAATTAAAGTTATATTTTTCAATATTAAAATATTAAAGTTTTTTTTATTACACAACTTTAACAAATGGAATTATTGCGTGAAAATTTTCGTGTGATGATTTTTTACGATTTTTGAAAGGGGCTATCTCAACAACAGTGCAGTGATTCGAATCACTTCATTCGACTTTTGGCGACGAAGCACCATCCTTGGCTAGTGTTTATAATTGGTTCAATGAATTTAAACGTGAACGACGTTCGCTCAAAGACGAGATTCGTGAAGGTTGTCACAACCTGTTGTCAACCACTGTTGTGCCAGAAAACATCGTCAGGATCGTCATGTGATTTATCCTGAAATCGAGGTATGCCTAGGCATTAGTAACACCAGCGTACATACGATCTTACATAAACATTTAAAGTTGCGGAACCTATGTGCACGTTGGATTCCACATTTGTTGACAGACGCACAAAAAAGGTTCGTGGTGATTGGTGCCGTCAAATGCGTGAAAAATTCGTTGGAGGTACTTCCAAAAACGTATACAATCGACTGTTTGGGTCTTCCAATACGAAGAAAAACCAACAATGGTTGTGCAAGCTCGGAGCGTTGGAAAACAAATCGTAGCGTGTTTCTTCACGAAAACCGGTCATGTGGCTACTGTGGCTCTTGGAAATCAAAAGACAGTCAATTCAACTTGGCATACGACCATTTGTTTGCCCACGGTTTTCAATAAATTGAGAGAAAACAACCCAAAACGGCGTATCATTTTGCATCACGATAATGCGAACTCACACACATCATATCAAACAAGCAAGAGTATTTGAGCACTCAAACGATCGAATGGATGGGTCATTCGCCTTAAGCCCCGACTTGGCTCCCAATGACTTCTCACTGTTCCCAACAATCAAAGATAAGATGTGTGGGCAACAGTTTGTATCGCATTAAGAAGCGATTGAAACGTTAAACAACCATGTTTTGGAGCTATCATCTTAGGACTGGCAAAAGTGTTTCGATAAATGGCGAATGTAGCGCAAGCCTTTGACAAGGTTTGGCACGAAGGTGTAATCTACAAACTTACATTAAAAGAAAGATACGTTAGGCTTAAGCAAGAAAATGAATATTCTAAGCTTATGGAATTAAGAGCAGGAGTTTCACAAGGAAGTGCACTTGGGCCACTTCTGTATTTACTATATACCCGTGATGTTCCAATCCCACAAAACAGCACGATAGCCACTTTCGCCGATGACACTGCCGTCATGGCAGTAGGTGATAACAACTCAGATACAACAGAGAAATTACAAACCGCCATAGAGCAAGTACACAAATGGACAAAAAATGGTGCATAAAATTAAATGAAATAAAATTTGTACTAACAGATTAGTATACAAGAAATACCACATGAAAACACTGCCAAATATCTTGGTATGACATTAGATGCTACACTTCGCTGGAAAGCTCATGTAAAGTAGAAAAGAGACGAGTTGGGATTAAAATACAATAAAATGTATTGGTTACTGGGAAGAAACTCTCATCTATATCAATCCCTAATAAGATTATACTTTGTAAGCAAGTATTGAAGCCTCACTGGACTTATGGTATACAGCTGTGGGGATGTACCAAGCAGAGCAACATGGATATTATCCAACGATTCCAAAATAAAGTGCTAAGAAACATCGTTAACGCACCATGGTCTGTCTGAAATAGCAACACCCACAAAGATCTGGGCAACGGCTACTTCACCATGTCAACATAGAGGCCATCCAGCTGCTGGATAATAAGGATTTAGTTAGAAGGCTCAAAAGAGTAAAGCCTTTTGAGTTAGTGTAAAATCAGCTAAAATAAATCTCTATCTAGCGCACAACAAAAGCGCGATCAAATAATGAATATCAAAGCTAAGGAGAACATCGATGAATGAACCCTTAAATTTCAGTCAAATGTAGTAATTTAAGTTAGAATAAAATTGCTTATTAGTTTGCTTATAAAAAAAAATCCATTAAAAATTCCGAGTTGACATTTTTCGAATACTGCACGCTGCACGGTCGCTATAAGGAGATAGTTAACTTTATAGTTTTTTTGAGAATGTAAAACCTGGGATGAGATAAACTCTGGGCTGACCATCGCGTTATATATATTTGTCATTTCAGAAAATCACTATGGGATGAAAAATATATCGCAATGCTAGATAACTTATAAACATCTTCGATAATGCAAACCCTCTATCTGACCAACGTTGTTTATCGCCATCGTCATTGTTGCTCGAGGTATTGCTTTAATAACGGACTAATTGAAGGATCGCCAATGGATTATTTTAACTCTTTTTTATTGTGGGACATTGATTTATACACATCTTGCTTCCTATATCTCCATAAACAAATCTCGAGCAGCGAGGTCAGGCGACCTTGGGAGCCAACGATAATCGGCATTTCGTGAGATTAGATTCTCTCCAAAATGGTTCATGCAATTATACTAATCTTGTTATGTGACAACCGGCTCCATTTTGTTGAAACCATACAGTTCGGAAACAAATTCGTTGTCGGCACAATTATGAGGAAAAAAATTGTTTCAGTATGTGTGAGAGACTGTAATTCCATTCAGTCACATTTTCTGCATCCAAACGCTCATCAGAGATAAATATGAATTTATGAAGTTTACATCGCCCTCAACAAAACACAACAACTTTTGGTAAGAGTTTAAATGGAAACGAATCCAAATCTGACCGCCGTATTTAGCACTAATTATTTTGTTGAAACACTAGAATTGTTGTTAGAACCACGTTGACGTGTTTTTTCGGCTTCGGCTCACCTTTTGCACGATATTCGGCCGATTGATCGTCTGTTTCCGGGTCGTAAGCATAGATCCAAGTCTCATCGCCAGTTATAATACGTTTCATGACATCCTGGTAGTCGGAAAGCATTGTTTCACAGACGTCAACGCGACGCTGTTTTTCCAAAAAAATGAGTGATTTTGGAACCAATCGTGCTTTCACTTTTCTTAGGCCCAAATGGTCTTTCAAAATGGTTTTCACTGATCCATCCGATATTTCAACTGTGCCAGTAAGGTCTCTGACTGTTAATCGTCGACTCTCGAGCACCAATTCCTTGATTTTATTAACGTATTGATCATCAGTTGATGTTGATGGCCGTCCTAGACGTGGTTTGTCATCAACACGTTCTCAACCCTCTTTGAATAATTTGTACCAATCAAAAACATTTGCTCGCGACATACAATTATCACCGCCTTTCGCAACATTCTGAACGTTTCCGCACCACAAAATTGATTCCGCGCACAAAATTTGATGAAACTTCTTTGTTGAATAATTTCACTCATTGTAAAAATCACCGAATGCACTTTCTGTACTTCAAAAAGACAAGCGTATACTAAACACTAATGATTATTTTGATGTGACATTTGGCATAGATGTCACTGACAGTCGTTGAATGGTTTTCCGAGCGTAATTTAAATTAAAAAGTCTTACTACTTTTTTCCCACAGATATACTATACGGCCTCATATCGAGAATGGCCTATATTCAGCCGCTTTACGCACAACCATAATATTTAGTGGAAGTTGAGATTTTCGGTGTTTGTCATCGGTCTCACTATGGTTTTTGGATAGATCTGGTTCTAGCCTTTACGAGTAAGAAATTTCTGGAGGTTGTGATAGGGCCCTTATACTATTTTTGATACGCAACATTTACTTCATTGTATTCTACTCTGTTTTCAAATTAGACAAATTCTACTCAAGCTATGGAATTGATTAATTCAACATTGATTGAATATTCTTTGAGTCAACCAAACAGTAAAAAGGTGGTTAGCAAGATTTCGAGATGACAATTTTAGCCTTGAGGACGATCCACATCCTGGTGCAGTAAAACAATTTAAAGACGAAGAACTTAACGGTTTACTGGATCCGTGGAAAATCCGCGTCAAACTCAACTCAAAAGAGCTTGCAAAACAGTTATAAGCTACTCACCAAGCAATAACACTTCGATTGCATGGAATGGGGAAAAAATTCAGATGGAAGGAAAATGGGTTCCTCATAAATTGACCGAAGAAAAGAAAACTCGAAAAGTTGACATCTGCATGAATTGGTTTTCTCGGTACAAAAGAAAGATTTTTTACAAAAAATCATAAGTAGGAAAAATGAATATTCAGTGAGCTATTTGCTACGAGCTTCTGGAACATGGTCAAACTATTACAGCTGGCCCAATTGATCAAATTAAGATTACTTACCTTATTCTCTGAAGTGAAAATTTGGGGGCCAAGGAAGGCAGAGGGTGATATTGCTGCATGACAACGTTCGTCAACATACAGCAAAATCAACCCAGCAACTCATCTTTTTCTTCGGTTGAGAAATTTTACAGCACGTGACGTATTCTCCAGACGTGTCTCTTTCTAACCTCCTATTCAGATCGATGTCACCATATTTGATAGACCAGCAGTTCACGAAAGTTGAGTCCGATGAGCAACACCGAAAGTCTCAGCTTCCACTAAATATTATGGTTGTTCGTAAAGCCGCCAATACTAAAAATCACAAATACCTTAAATAAGTATTTATTATTAAATTAGTTTTAATAAAATTGCTCGCTTTTTTAAACATTTCATGACACTAAGAGCTCTTCCAGATCCTTCAGCTGTTGGCAACTTGTTTTGTAAAATCATCATTTTAAGGGACTGAACGCATTTGACACATCATAAAATTACTGAAACACTGGTATCATTTTATCATGTTGAATACAATTTTCAAAATCACCTTATTAAAGTTAGCCGAAAGTTTCCACCCGAAAGGTAACGCAGATAGTGTCTTTGTTATCCCAGCCGAAAGGTAATGTAGATAGTGTCTTCGCTAGCCCAGCCGAAAGATGATAATGCAGATATTGATTTTACTATTCAAGCAATGCATCCATTGCTATCCAATTTGCATCCATTTAGCATCCATTTTGTTGAGAAATTCTGAAGGGGATGCAGGGGTGTAATTTAGCACAACTTCGCTAATTCAATATATTGAAAATGCATTGAATGGCCTGTCGTTAAAGGTTATCGACATTTGTCGTTGATGGCACTATGGTTATTTGATAAGCCATAATGTTGCTCAACTTCGGCCTAATTGTGGAGAAATTCTGAAGGGAGTACGTAAATCGAGTGCACCCTGTAATCGGTATAAATCCAATTCAATGAATCTTTCACGATTGTCTAATTATTATCGAATATAATTTCTGTGTACTGTGGGAAGGGGTGGGGGAACCATTTGGTTTGCAATAACGGAGACAAAAAATAACGATTTTCTTCAGGAAAAATATAAATCAAATGGGGCGGAATAATTTATGTATATACGAATGGGTCCTATACGTTTATATTCAATAAAATGAATTGGTTGGCTAATTGATTTATTGTTTTAGGATTTAGTTCGCATATGCAAAATATACTTCATACAGTGTACCATGAATCATTTACATAACATGTCTCTGCACTCATATACGATGCACACATAATTATGGTTTTATCATTTTATGTAAATCTTGGTAAATTAAAAATTGCATGCAATAATTATAATATGCGCCGAGATACATTAATAAATTTAAAATTTATGAGATGTTGATCACTTTTAATTTAAATATGCGTTCAGCATCTTCGCGCGAATAAGAAGTGCTATTTAGAAAGAAAAAATAAGCGCCCCCATGATCTATCACATCATCATCATCCTCACCGTCGTCATACTCGTATCTCCGCACTCAATATACAAATATTCTGCTGCTGATTCTTATTAATTTTAATTATTCACTTTGAATGTCAGAAATATTTAAATAAATTAGATGAAAGTTAAAAATGCCGACAGTAAATTAAGTTCACTCAGTTATTGTGTGTAGCGTCTTTTGGATAGATTTTGCTCTTATAGATGTTCATTAACGAAGTCTATAATTTGTGCATTTTTTATACTCGTTAATATACATTTACACATATACATGCATACACACAAATATTCTAATGAATGAAAAATGTATCGCATCATATGTGGCTAACATTAGAATAATTAAAAATTTGATTGAAACGAAAAATTAATTTAAAGATCACGCGGAATACTAAGCGGTTTTTTAGATATACGTCACACTATTATTGTACTTTATGCCTTTATTTCGGGGGGCAGAGGGCGGATATTTGCATGTCTCTAATCCATTTGGCCTCCAATTTATCGCGTAAGGCAAATTGTGAGTGTTAATACTGTGGAGTTTATTTTATTTTGAAAAAGGAATTAATTTGGTGATTAGGAGCAAACGCAATCATGGCGGTGTGTAAAGGAAAGTACTTGTAGGCACCAGTTCATATATTACTGCAACACACTAGTTTATAGCGCAAGCAAATCCAGCTCCAACACACATAAATCTGTAATCGATAATAACATCCTTAATCAGAAAGAATAGCTGAGCACTCTCCAGAAGCCAAACAATAGCCTTAACCAAAGGAGAAAACACCACCACCAATTAAAGTTAACTAGCTTACTTACTGACATTAAAGCCATTGCTTTATGAAAATGAGGTATTTCTATATCCGAGGGAGCGTTATTCTAGTTTATGAAAATTTTCGAGAATTTGTTGGAAAACTCTCCAGTTGTTTGCAAATCGATAATTGAGAATTCACAGTTATGTCCTTCTTCTTGTAAATTCACATACGCTTTTCCTATAAAGAAATTGTTGGAGTAATTTATTCAATTGTTTGATTTATATGCATCCGTATCCTGTTCTTGATTGGCTGAATGTTGGATTAAGAATAAAAAATTTCACTTGAATATGTCGATTTTGACAACTGCGAGAAGTCCGATTTTGTCCGATTTTGGTGTTTTATTTAGGGTTCCCCGACGTTTCGTTATATGATGCCTACCGACAGATGTCACTTACCATTATCGTAGAGGCGTTTGGTGACGTCTCCAACATCACCGAGTGCCCTAAAGTATATTAGGTGGTTGTCTGGAGTAGGCAGCAAGCACAGCCTAGTCACCGGTCGCTTGTAAAGAGTGTCCCAATAAGAAGTTCAGATTTAAAAATTTAATAAAACAAAAACGGCTTAATATATTTCCAAATTCATATTTTTGTTTGAAAGCACAATCCTCCTGGTTGTTTATCGAAAATGATTTCATTCAAATGGGAGGCACGGCTGGCCTTGGCGTACTTCATTCGGTCGGTCCAATTTTTGAGCACATTTTGGATTGTGTGTGGATCTATTTCGGCAATGATTGCTTCAATATTGGCTTTCAAATGCTCAATTGTTTCTGGATTGTCCGTAATCCGAAGGCGTCCAGTCGAATCCAGCTCCTTGCCGGCCAATTCACGTCACTATTTCGACTGATAATGCGGCCATCGAATTTTTGACGCAGTTTCGAACCAAAGGTCACCCAAACCAATATCTTCAAGATATGGCTACAAAAAAGATGTTAACATGTGGCGGTGGTTGATTCCCGTTGACAGTAATGGTCGCGCCGGCCTCATCCTCGAAGAAATACGGTCCAATAATGCCGCCACGCCACAAGCTGCACCAAACAGTAATACGCAATGGATGCATTGGCTTCTCCACATATACTTGTGGATTTTCCGATCCCCAAATGCGACAATTTTGTTTGTTTACGATCCCACCGAGATGGTAATGCGCCTCGTCCGAAAAGATAATTTCTTGAGAAAAATCCTCATCAATTTCGAGTTTATCGCAAGATCGTTACGCAGAATTCGTTACATGGATGTTCATTTTCGATGCACGATGACGAATTGATGTTCTCAGCCGTGGGCGCACATTTTCGGCCACCGCGGCGATATTTTCGACTGAACGAACACGACTATGTAGCCCGTATCACGCACTTTATGCACAAACTTCTTGATATCGTTGGGTGTGAGTCCTTGAGTCCCGTGTTTTGACCAAATTTTGTCTTTGTTGGAGAAGTAAATTTCCAACATTTCCCAATTTTGTTAAAGCGTTAAGCGATTCATTTCGTCAACTAGAAATAATATACTGAGTTTCTGTCAAAGAAAGAATGGCATTAGTGTTGCCAGAGCCAAAATAACCGATATGTCAAATCTGAACCGGTTATTGTGACACCCTATATATAGCATTCCCACATCTCTGCGCGACGACTCGAACTCGTCCATCAGATCCTGATCTAATGATTCTGCTGATTAACCATTTCAATGTTGGTATGCTTTCCTCTTCGATGAGCACCAATTGGATTGGCCAATGGGAAACCATTGGGACGGTTCGTTTTCACATCGAGTAATGTTGTTTTAGTTGTCGTGAATGGTGGCTCCCGATTACTAAATGTGCCGAAGTTAGGAATGTGCAGACATGAGACACAAAGGTCGCGAGTTTAAATACGCTTCGATCTGGTAAAGTCGCCGAAATCCAGCGAAGCTGGAGGAATGAAGTTCCAGGTAGTACCATCCCGAGTTAATAATGCAGCGATTAACTGACGATTACCTCAGACGAAGTTGCTTAGGCTTTGGATTTTGACCGTTCACGCGGTGAACCTTTTGCGATGGAAGATTAGCTATCACTTACTGGCACGTCGTTGAGCTATGGCAAAAGCACACAAGACATTTATGCACGTGCGAGCACTACATGGCTTTGTAAGATCCAACAGTTTTGTTTTTGACAGTGAGCTAACATTATCTGTGAACCACTCTGTAGCGTTGTTTGATGTGTTTCTGAAATAAGTAAATTAGAAAGCTGGTTTTCTTTAAGAAGGATAATCGAATCCTTATGTACGTCAAATTCAATCCGCAGAGCTGCCCTCTGACTTGTAGTACGTTGTCACTGCCGACGAAAAGTTTCAGATATTGTAGTGGACTCTTGTCTAAAAGATATCAATGACAGGGGTGAGCTACTTTTCGAATTTATTTTAAGAACTAACCTCATTATTAGTTATATAGGTCAGAACCCACACCTTTATTAGTAGCAATAGACAGGAGGTTCTGGATGTTACTCTGGTCTCCGATTTTATTTCACCTATGCTCAGGGAATGGAGGGTGGAGAAGGAGCATTCCTTCTCTGACCATCGGTAACTAACGTTTAATCGCAATCTTCAAATTACAAATCGGTGCATGTTCAGAAATCCCCGGAGGACAGTAGGGCGCGTATATAGGGAGGTATTGGAGAGCAGGATTTCATCTAGAGTCCTAGGCCTCCCGGCACGAGTAGTGATCTAGATTCAATGGTAGATACTCAGGGCTTACAATACCTCTATGAGGAAAGTGTGTCCATTAACAAAGCTGAGGAGAAAGTGAAAACCTGTTTGGTAGACCTCGGCACTTGCGGAGTACCGGAAAGTCTGAGGTTCTGCTTTAATAGAGCAAAAGATCAAGAGAAAGTCAAAACTGGGACTTCTATAAGGAAAGCCTTAGGGTATACAAAAGGAAAACAAGGAAGGCGCAAAAGAATTCGTGAAGGCTCTTCTGTGATAGAATGGAAGGAGTCTCGGATACTTCGTGCTTAAGAAAGATGCTCTCCACTAGTCCAGCTGTTTCAGGCTATCTGAAAAAAACCGAATGGCGAATGGGCGGTTTCTAGTAACGAGGCTCTTCATCTTTTGATGGAAACTCACATCCCGGGTAGTGAGGATGCATCGATTGCGGGACCTTTATTGAGCACAGAGGATATTCTGAATGCACGGATGATAAAATGGGCTATTAAAAGTTTGAAGCCCTTTTAGTCAGCTGGTCCGGATGGGATTGTGTCAGCAGAAATTCAGATGAACTCGGAGATCTTACTTCCCTAGCTGGAGGATATCTTCAAAGGATGTCTGAAGCTGGGGCGGGTAGAAGCTTGCACAGCGACTCTAAGGACCTAAGACCAATATCTCTGTCATTTTTTCTGCTGAAAACCATGGAAAGGTTGCTGGATGTCTGTATTCGTTCGAGAAATGTACCCAGAAACTGAGCATAGTCACAATATGCGTACCACAAGGGTAAGTCCGTGGACACTGCATTACATACCTTGGTTCGGGAAATTGAGAAGTCACTGGATTTTCAAGAATATTCGTTGGTGGCGTTTCTCAACAATATGAAGGTGGAGGCAATTAGGGAAAGGTTGTTGAAACTTGGGATTAAACCCTGTAACCAGGCTAATTAATGACTTGCTAGGTAGCAGAAGGGTTATGACCGTACGACCGTGTAGACAGTCGGGCGGCCATTCTTTCGCTGGATTCAGTTTCTCTGGCGTCAAGGGTGGCGTTGGATTAGCACACATGTCCCAACGAGATGAGTGAGCTCTTCAATATTCAGTTGGTCTGAGTTTCGGGCCACTCTGATGTTGAGGAAAATTACAGGACAGACGAATTAGCAGCCTTTTCGGAGATCAAACGAGAAGGCTGTGTCTGGATGCAAATAACTTCCGCAGAAGCTTCAAAGACGAGGAGGAGGAGGAGGAGAAGACTCTTGTTCACTTCCTATGCTCATGTCCTGCGCTAGCTGGCAGAAGATATGATCACTTGGGCAAATAAACTATAGATAGCCTCTCTAATATCGAAAGCTGTAATGTGCGAGATCTCTTACGTTTTGTGAATAGCACTAGATAGGTTTAAAAAGAATTAAATAATGTAGAATCCTGTGGTATCACAATAGGCCAAAATTGGCCTAAGTGTGCGATAGCAACCATTGAAACCTAACCTAACCTAACCTTGTCTAAAAGACGTACTCTGGATTGAAATCCTGATTCATTACCGAAATAAGTTTCTTGAACCAGCTTGAGTGTTTCGTGTTGCTATGCTGAGGGTAGCAGGTCGATGTTGGATGAGGCGTCTGCAGAAAGCCGTGATACGAACTAATTTTTTGAGCGACCAACATCGAGCGAGTAAGTAGTATAAGTCGTTGTGAAACGTCACGGTTTCTGCATGCGTTGCAACCATGACTCTCTTTTTCGTTTGATCAACGATAGTGTAAGCCTCGTTAAATTGACTGGAATCTTTCTATAGCCAAACATGACCTGACCACCATAGCTGATGACTGTGTAGTAATGTGGATTGAGTGTGCGATGAAGGTAATCCAGGATTTGCGAAACCCGCCTTGCCACAAACATCTTCCAGCCAGCAAACATTCTGCGTAGCCAACCAAGAACTAATTACTTTAGAGTCGATTCATACATACATTTGAACTTGTGGGCACGTTAAGTTATTGAACTATCTTGTGTATGAGCTTGGCGAGGAGCAGACTTGCACACAACTCAAAAACTGGCAGGCTGATTGTATTCAGTGCCTCGACCTCGGTCTTGGGTGTTAGTATTGTGTTTTTGACAAATTCATCTGCCAACGTTGTACAAGCATACATCATTAAGCTTTATCTCACGATACGCCGAGTACCCATAATTCTTGAAATGTGATTTTGACGATAATTGTGGTATGAAATACCCAGCCGAGTGGATCAAATATCTTGGAGGCCTGCGACAACATTGTTTGTTTGGTTGGTGTATCAACATTCGATATTGTCATTCTACAAGTAGACCCCGATGCTCGCGAAATTCGGTTGTTATCTGTCTGATTTAACTGTTGACTGATCGAGGACCACTTCCGCAGTTCAAAGTCACCACATCGGAGTAGTTGCACCATTTCAATCTTCGAATAAATTCATGATCTTATTTCGAAATTTCGTATAGCATCGTTGATGCAACCACCCATTTGACGCATCCCAATGATATCAGCTGCACGTAAAATGTCTCTCTTGTGCCATGATGGATACTGTGTTCGGATTAATGACATCTCTCATTGTCGATGGGTTTCTGGATCCAAATTATTATCTGATGGAAAATCTTTAAATTTGGCTTCATCCAAAATAACTTCCGGATTGTTTTCACGTATCGCTAACCTTTTAACTGTGAACTCAGCGTTAGTATGCACCGGAGTGCGCGTTTTCTGGCCTTCCTTTACCGGTAGATAAGGTTCCTGGCTCTTCAACTATCAAGACAAGTATCATGGTGAGTCTTCAGTGCACATCTCCAACGGAACTGTCGGTTTGTTTCTGCGAAGCAATGTTATAAATCGCTCAGCAATAGTGGGTGTGAAGGAGCTGAGACATTTAGAACGTACGGAAAAACTTGGACACATATCAGTAGGTAATAGAAAATTGTTTCTCTATCGCAAAAGGGCGGGCCAAAATGTGAATTGGGAATAAACATGTTCAAGAGGAAACTCGCCTCCTTTACTAAAAAGCATAAAATTCCAATAGTGGCCACTTTTACTCCTGACAGCCTTAGACTCACTTTTGCTGATTAAAGTATATTTCTTTATATTGTCGTAGTTACGTAGCGAGGCGCTGAGAACAACACATGCGATCCATCTTCTTGCAGTTCATATTTTCTGTAATTAATTCAGTCGATGATAATCAACCCGCTATACGGTGGGTCTTTTTAATTTACGGCCATCCACCCTGGTACCGTATTAGACAAGGCATAATCATGTTCGGAGGACATATATTGTATGCTTCGATGTAATATTTCAGACATCATGCCGCTCTAGAGGATTTTGGAAGAGGTGCTTTGAGGGACGGATCCAAGCTAAAACGTGTATTATGAGCATGAGTCTTCTTTGATTAAAAAGGTGTAAATTTTTCTGTTAATCCCTCTCAAGCGATCTGTTGGATTTTAGTCAGATTAAATTGAATTCGGTCAGATCTAAAATGATTATGATCACACACGGTTTGACGATCACAAACGGTCTGTGCCAACGCCACAAACATAAAGTTTCATCGAGTTCTGGAATATTAGCTGAGTATGACCACATAACCTTGCTCTTCGGTTTACCTTTATAAAATGTTATAGTTTCAATTGAAAACAACGATTAGCAATATCTGAATCTAGGTCTCTTTCTTTCAGGAGCTGCCTCCGAGAAGAATAAAACCTAAACCAAATTACTCATTAAAATTTAAAAAATTTGCATCGAAGATGTAATTATTTTAATGAGGGCATCGACATCGCCAGGTTTGAGATTTAATGTAAGTGCGATTGAGGATGTTGTTCTTTGAATTTGTGTAATGTGTAATTCTACAATTAATGTTTGAACTTAAGGCGCCTCTGAAATAATTTTCACTAAATTTGTGTGTGTTGAAATCCTAAAATGCTTTTTAAATTAATTTTAAATGCAGGCTGTAATTTTATCGTGATATGAAATGCGGTACGGTTACCACCTGCTAAGAATTACTGATCTACGTCATCCAATTTATGATCAACTGTGATAATAAACGATTTATAAAAATTACAGTTAGATAATACAATTCAAATTCGGTACTTTTAATAAAAATCTAGATTTAGGAATTTTATTTCAGTCAATCGGCATCGATCAAGCAAAGTGTTTATTAATTCCATGAGTTTACTAAAAAAATTTCTGTGTGGCGTTGTAGTGGCGTTACCAATAGTCGTGATTCTCATTTTAATTGGAATTACAAAATTTTGGAAAGTACGCAGAGTAGAAAATGTAAAACCACAACTATTATTTGGAAATTTTTCAAGCGTGCTTCTGAGAAATGGAAATTTCAAGATTACCGTGAATCATTTATACAATGGAATTATTGGATCGTTCGGAGGAATTTATTTACTCACGCAACCGATTTTGTTAGTACGAGATCCTCAACTCATTAAACAAATACTAACAGTCGAAGCTAGTCAATTTTCCGAAAGTGGATTATTAACATATAATTTGCTGGTGTTAAAACGTGAAAAGTTCAGAGGTCACGTAGGATCAATTCCTAATTCGTTTGATGAAATTATGGTGAATAAAATGTTTGGTATATTCAAACATCGATGTGTAGCATTACAGACATACCTGGAGCGGGAGGCTGTTCTTAATACCAGCGTTCATGTTTGGGAGTTAATTACTCGATTTGCCATCAGCACAACGGCATCAGTCGTATTCAGTATTGAAACCGATACATTAAACAATCCGGATGCCACGTTATGTCACATTGGACGTCTAATATCTGAGCCGGCACGACATATTCAGTTAAGATCGGTAATGACGATGGCGACTCCTTTAATAATGGACTACTTCGATATTGGTATAATTGATCCAGAATTGGAAAGGCTTTATCGAAAAATGGCTGAAGAAATATTGGAGCTAAGGGAATCTGGAAAAGTTGTAAAATTCGATTATATACAACTTTTGGCCCTGATACGAAATTGTGATAAATTAAGTGACGACGGTAAATTGAATGTTAATCCGGGAAGCAAGTGCAGTAAATATTTATCAATTGATGTGGTCATGGACTCGTCGTTTGCCTTTTTTGTGTTTTTATTTTACACGGCCTCATCGGTCATATCACATGCATTATTCGAGTTGGCTAAAAATAAATCAATCCAAAGAAAACTACAAACCGAAGTGGATCAAATGTTGAACTTTCCAGAAACAAAGCACGATTCAATACAATCCATGAAATACTTAGATCGAGTTTGGAAGGAAACTTTACGTAAATATCCAGCTGTGCCGGTAGCTGCGTATTCCGTTGTGAAAGAATTTAAAATCCCGAACACGGATTTGGTTCTAGATAAAAATCAACTAGTTTTTATACCAATCGATGCAATACATCATGATCCAAAATATTATGTTCATCCCGAAGAATTCAATCCGGATCGATTTATGCAGGACAAAATTGATAAACGGACACCAGCTATATTTTATCCGACTGGCCACAATTTGAATTACTCTAATCCTCGTTTACGAGTTAGGTATATGATACTTAAATCAAAACTCGCGATTGCTGCAATTTGTTCGAAATTTGATTTGGATCTGGCACCCGATCAAAATTCATCAGGCACAAGTGAAATAAATTTTAGTTTACGATTTACCAAACGCAATGTGAAATAATTTTGTATTCATTTTTAAATAAATTTACCGAGTTTTGTAAAAAAATGGTCATCTATTATGAGGTCATTCAAAAAATAACCATAAAAAAATTACTTTACTTTCGGCCAACCCCGAGCGTGAACCATAACCAATTTTAATCGTATCCGAAATTTACTCATCGTGATTTAGTTACAAAGTTACTTGACGGTGTCTAAGGTAAAGAATAGAGGCCGATAACAGATCAGTGTAAGGTTTCTGCCTAAATAAGAAAATGTACACTGCGACCCATAAGTCGAAATAAGTATAAGACAAAATAACAAAAAATACGTGTAAAATGCATTACTTGTATCAATTTTCACAATTCTCAGAATTAAAAATAACATTGAAATACTAGCGGCTAGTATATTATCCGAATAGTTGACGCTGGACCTATGCAAATAAGTAGGTCACGATCATACGTACAAAGAACCGACAACTCTAGACTATTCGAAATGCAACGAAAAACATGAGTGAAATTTATTTACCCAAATCTCATAGTTTTAAATATGAGTGAAACCATTATCATCATTCAATTTATTCACATCTCAAAGTTATACACATAGAGTGAAATTCCATATGTTTCAATTTAACAATTCTCAGAGTTATAAATATGAGTGGAATCCATAATTTATCAAATCGGTAAACTTAAAATTATTAAATGCTTATTCATCATAAATCAGCTTATTCAAATAGCAAAGTAATAAAATTACTCAAATCTGGGACATACATTTTATAGTTACAATAATGAGCGAAATTCCTTATTTGTCAAATCAATTAATTCAAATCGTAAAGTAATAATTATGAATGATATTTTTTATTTATCATATAAATTATGAGTGAAATTTCAGAGTTAGACATATGAGTGAAATACTTTATTTTCATTCAATTTACTCAAATCTCAAAGTTATACATTGAGTGGAATTACATAAGTATCGTATCAATTTATTAATTCTTAGAGTTATAAATATGAGTGAAATCCATAATTTAGCTAATCGGTATACTCAAATTTTAAGCTTAAAATTATTAATGAAATAGTTTGTTAACCATAAACCAACTTATTCAAATTGGAAAGTTATAAATATGAGTGAAATTCCTTATTTATCAATCAATTTACTTCAGAGATATAAACATGAGTGAAATTTTTATCACAATAATTTACTCAAATTTCAAAATTAAACTTACGAGTGAAATTCTTTATAAATTAATATTATTATTCATAATCAATAACAATCTCAATTTACTCAAATTTTAGAGTTACAATTTGAGTGTAATCCTTCTTCTTTATTTTACATATCAATTTACTCAAAGATATTAATAGGAGTGACTTTTTTTGTCATAAATTTACTCTAATCTAGTGAAATACACATCTTATGATATCAATATAGAAAAAATATTAGAGTCAAAACTATGAGTGAAATTCCTCAAGTAAAATATCAATTTATTAAAAACCGCAAGAAATAATTATGAGTGATATCCTAATTTTTGAGTGAGATTCTTTATTTGTCGTATAAATTAACTCTAATCCCAGAGTTTTACATATGAGTGAAATATTTTATTATCATTCAATTTACTCAAATCTCTGAGTTATTAATATGAGTGAAATCTAGAACTCGTCATATCAATATTCCCAAATTCTGGAATTAAATTAATGAGTAAAATCTTTATTTAGCACAACAATTTCATCAAATCGTAGTAATAATTATGAACGATATTTTTTATTGATCATACACATTATGAGTGAAATTCTAAAGTTAGACATATGAGTGAAATACTTTATTTTCATTCAATTTACTCAAATCTCAAAGTTATACATTGAGTGGAATTTCATAAGTATCGTATCAATTTATTAATTCTCAGAGTTATAAATATGAGTGAAATCTATAATTTAGCTAATCGGTATACTCAAATTTTAAGCTTATAGTTATTAATAAAATAGTTTATTCATCATAAATCAACTTATTCAAATCGTAAAATAACAAATATAAGTGAAATCAAATAAGAGTGAAATTCCTTATTTATCAATCAATTTACTTCAGAGATATAAATATGAGTGAAATTTGTATCACATTGATTTATTACAAATTACAAAGTTAAACTTACGAGTGATTTATTCAAATTTCAGAGTTAAAAAATTTGAGTCTATTTCTTCTTTTATACTTATCATATCAATTTACTCAAAAATGTTAATAAGAGTGATATTTTTTATTTATCATCAAATTACTCAAATCTGGTCAAATCATCAAAAGAGTTATAAATATCAGTGAAATCCATATCTTATCAGATAATATTCCGAAATATTTGAGTTAAAGTTATGAGTGAAACTCCTTATTTATCATATCAATTTATCCAAATCGTAAAAAAATAATTATAAATGATATCCTTTATTTATCATACAATTAACGAGTGAAATCCTTTATTTATCGTATTAATTAACTCTAATCCCAGAGTTATATGTCTGAGTGAAACACTTCACTTCAAAATTCAATTTACTCAAATCTCAAAGTTATAAGTAGAGTAGAATTCCATATTTTTCGTATCAATTTATTAATTCTCACAGTTATAAATAAGAGTGAAATTCATAATTTGTCAAATCGGTATACTCAAATTTTAAGCTTAAAATTATTTATGAAATAGTTTATTAGCCATAAACCAACTTATTCAAATTGGAACGTAATAAATATGAGTGAAATTCCTTATTTATCAATCAATTTACTTCAGAGATATAAACATGAGTGAAATTTTTATCACAATAATTTACTCAAATTTCAAAATTAAACTTACGATTGAAATCCTTTATATATTAAGACGTTATTATTATTCATAATCAATATCAATCTCAATTCACTCAAATTTTAGAGTTACAATTTGAGTGTAATCCTTCTTCTTTATTTGACATATCAATTTACTCAAAGATAATAATAAGAGTGAACTTTTTTGTCATAAATTTACTCTAATCTGGGAGATACAAATATCTGTGAAATACATATCTTATATCAATATAGAAATATTAGAGCTGAAATTATGAGTGTCATTCTTCAAGTGAAATATCAATTTATCAAAAACCGTAAGAAATAATTAAATCCTATATTTATCATACAATTTTTGAGTGGAATTCTTTA
Source organism: Nephrotoma guestfalica (assembly GCA_963691935.1). NCBI lineage: Eukaryota > Metazoa > Arthropoda > Insecta > Diptera > Tipulidae > Nephrotoma > Nephrotoma guestfalica. Next base: position 51,873,506 of record OY829913.1, on the reverse strand, counting down.
TTTATCGTATAAATTAACTCTAATCCCAGAGTTTTACATATGAGTTAAATATTTTATTATCATTCAATTTACTCAGATAACTGAGTTATAAATAAGAGTAAAATCTAGAACTGGTCATATCAATATTCCCAAATTCTAGAGTAAAATTAATGAGTAAAATATTATTTATCATAACAATTTCATCAAATCGAGAAATACTAAACATGAGTGAAATTTTTTATTTATCACTCTGATTTTGAGTGATTTTTTTATTTATACCAATTTATTTGAATTTCAGAAATATAAACACGAGTGACATCTTTATTTATCATATCAAATTATACAAATGTGAAAATACCTAACAAAGTACAAAAAAATCACTCAAATGTAATATTCCAAATTCGAAATTCTACGAACATTTTTGTTACACTGTTAAAACCCGGAATTTATTGCGACAAATATATCAAAATAGAAAGAGTTTGCAAACTATTTGAAATTTAACTCAAACAAGGGATTTCCTGCAATTTTTGATTAAACTTCAAAATTTGTTTGTTTGAGTTGTTTTAGTATTTTTAGAGTTCGTTCTAGAAACCTGTGAAAATAAAAAAAAATCTATAGTTGACTCTTTAAATTATTAGGAGCAACTTTTATCATAGGGGTGATTTTATGGCAAAGAATACCTATTGGGGATGTAGACTTACAACCTCGAATGGAAAAGAGTTAATTAATTAATGTAACTCGCGAGAACAACTGTGAATTTCACTCTGGCGGTAAACCAACACATTGGCCTGCTGACGTACATAAAATACCAGATCATTGTTAGCTTCACATAAATCCGCAAAAATTTAAGGTAATTTACCTAAATTTGTTTACAACTACCATCTGTCAAATTTAATGATAACGTAGATTAAGGATAAAGCAGATTTCGATCGATTTTTATGTTTATATAATTATTGCAGTCCATTTTTTGTTATATAAATTAAACATCATCGGGTTTTCTCGGGCTCAATTTAGAAACTTGTTGACAACGAAACATCACAAAAATTGTAAATTAAAATAAACAAAATAAAATGTATACGGAGAGGAAGCCATTTTGTGAAAGTTTGGTGTTTTTGGTCAACCTCGCGGTGAATATATTGGTCGGAGCGGTATTATTCAAAATATATTGTCTGGTGCGGTATTTTTTTGTTTGCGATATATTTTGGGGCGCTACGACATTCATTTATTTGGTCAAAGCGGTAACCAATCATTTTTCAGCACGTATTTCTAATTTGTCTACAATCCGACCAAAAAAAAATCGCTTGTTTTGAACCAGACATCCATCGCGGAAAAAAGCGAAGTCCGACAAAAGTGGTCCTTCGAGTCGGATTGTGGACAAATTCTGGTATATCGGCAATGATTAAAGTGAATTATAAAGTGCAACTTAAGTGAAATAGCGTGAAGCAAGATGGCGAATAGAGAAGTGTCCGCGTTAAAAAGGCAAAGAATTATGAACAAAAATAAGTTGCTACGAATTGTTGGATACACACGGGCGGTTAACGAAAATACAACATTGGAGCAATTAAATGTGCGTCTCGACCAGGTCGAGAAATTACATGAAACTTTAAGCAGTATCGAAACACAAATAGCCGACATTAGTGAAACTGAAGAGGCAGACTCCAATATTGGCCGCCAAGCTGAGATCAAGTTGCCAAAACTGTATATCCAGCCATTTTCAGGCGACTATGCTGATTGGCTGATTAATCTGGAGTGGAAAAATTCCAATATCTTAAGGGATTATTGCGAGGTGAAGCGGCATCATTACTAAAACACATTCGAGTCACAGAAAGTAATTATCTTGACGCCTTCAATAACTTGAAATAGCGGTATAATAATGGGAAATATATAATCCATTCAAATATCAAGTCGTCCATGGAGCAGCCGACTGTTCAATGCAATAATTTAACAAGTTTACGTAAATTGCGCAATGTGTCTGACGAGATATTTCGTGGGCTAGCCGCCTTAGGAGATAAAGCTGGGGCTCGTGACCCTTGGGTTATTTATTTGTTGTTAAAAAGGTTCACGAAAAAATTGAAATATCCTGGGCTAACTATTCAAATGATACGGAGCATGCATCAATTGCTGAGTTTTTTAAGTTTTTGGATAATCGTATCCGTTAGAAGAAAGGAATTTATTCAAAATACAAATCGCTGTTACAACTGTTTAAGTGATATAAACATCCAGTTTCACAATGTCCATCAAAGCGGCGATGTCAACAGTGCGGGCGGAAGCATCACACTTTACTTCACTTTGAAGAAAAGAAGGTTCGAAGTCACCCAACGGTAGAAATAGAAGATTGATACAACAGAAGTGCAAGTATCCAGCTTATGGCATGCCTATTCCGAGTTTCAAGATGCAAAACTAATAATTTTACCAACAGCGATAGTTGGTGTACTAAATCTAGATGGTCAAATAATTTACTGTAGAGCCTTGCGGGATTCTGGGTCCCAAGTGGGCTTTATCAACGATGATTGCGCGAGATCACAGTGAGCGGAATAGGAGATACGCGTGTTGGGGCGACCAAAGATAAAATCAAATTAATTCTGAAAACCAGTAAGATTCATTATGAAATAAACGCGCTGGTTCTTCACAAAATTACGTGCTCGCTACCAGTTTATGACATTTCACGGGACACCATAAGATTACCAAATAATATTGAGCTGGCGGATTCTGAATTTCATATCAGTCGTGAAATTGACATACTTATCGGTGCTGACCATTTCTTCAGCTGTTTGGAAGCGGGTCAAATGAAGTTATACGATTCCACATTAGTCTTCCAAAAAAGTATTTTTGGGTGGATTGTATCTAAGCAAATGAATGAATCAGCAAGTGAAGAGTATGTCTCAATGGCTTTAACTACAGATGTTAGCAAATTAATGGATGTTGATCAGATCTTACGCCGATTTTGGGAAGTTGAAGAGGTGACAGCATAGTAAAACCACAATTTAGTGACGCGGAAGCTATTTGCGAAGACAAATTTATTATGACAACCAAATTAGATGAAGATGGGCGCTTCCTGGTACAATTACCATTTAAGCAAATACCGAAACAATTGGGCGAAACTATTTCGATTGCGATACGAAGATTACAAGGAGTGGAAAAACGATTTAGCCGGGATCCTGAGTTTAAAAGAGAATTTATGTCATCGTTCTTTGTAACAAAAAGAGTAGAGATAGTGAGACTATCATCTGACCGCTCACCTGTGATCTTGACTCTGAGTACAATTGATAAAAAAAAAGATAACTTGCCTAAATTAACATTAACAGGCTCCGTGTATTACAGTATCATAGTCCTTGTGAGAATCCTAGTAACAAGTTAATGAAGCAACTTTTCGCAAGTGTGCAAAGTGAGCAAAGCTAAATGATACGCAAGCTTGCAACAGATGGAACGGAAAAAATCAGATCAGGACTTATAGAGTGCAAAATAGAACAAACTGCGCTATATAATTTCGTATATAATCAACTTTTGGGTCAAATAGCAGTTAGCAGTATCAGAAGAAGCTGATCTGATCGTTTATTTTTTTCCAGGTGGAGAGAAGCAATCAAGTAATCTTCATGCGTAAATCAAATAGTCTTCATTCTTCATAACGAGTGAGGAGTAATTCTGATGTGGGAATGCGTCCGAATTTGCCAATGTTATTTGACATTTGTATTCAAGAATCGGTACAATGTCGGGTAAACTTTGGCTAAAAGTCATTTGTCGGGCAAACTTTGGATAAAAGTTTATTGCTCCTAAAAACGACTGAAGTTGTGAGACATTTTTAGACCAGCATCCAAGTTATTGCAGCCATTTTGAAAGGATCTGTGGTGATGTGCTGATTATTCACAACTAACTCAAAATAAATGACTTTATTGCGAACAAATTACATTTGGTTAATTTCACTTAGAAACCGTATTACTCCAGTCCTTGAAAAAATAGTTTTAGGACAGCTTTGTGAGCTTGCTCGTCCTTTAAGTGTGCAAGAAAATTATTGAAATAATAATAATGGATCAATCAAGGCATGTTGTTGACAAATGCCGGAGGCAAATTTCACTCCAAATGGTAAACGATTGAACGTGTCGAGTCCCTTGTGTATGTTGATCGTCGGGAATCGCCTTGATTTGTCAACCGGGTATATAGGACGGATATCCGGGGGTGATATGAGGTTGATAGTATGCTTTAGTGTTTCAACAATTTCCGGGTGTGTCGAGAGAAGATGGATTGAAACTCATTTTAAATTCTGTAATGAAGGCATCATGTTCCGATTTTGTCATAAGAACAATATTGCAAATTGTATTGATTGGACGATCCCGAATGCGAAAACATTCGATCCAATCTATGCCTAAAACATCAAGCTCAGTTGATCCGACGTTGATCTGAATTTCACACTTCTTCAATTCTGCGAGAACGGGGACGATGTTCTTTGAATCCGATTTTATTCCAGTGGGGTGTATGTGGTTCCAGAGTATGCTAGTTTCCTCTGAGGTTATGGTCAGATCGGATGCCCTGTCGATCTATAGTTTAACAGTGTAGCCATCAATCTGAACATTGTCGTGAGATGACGAGGCGACTTATCCAGCTCACAATAACCGTCCTTATTACCAATATTGTGACATTGGTTGCACTTATATGTCGCAAATTGACAATCTCGAACGAAGTGAATACCACCACAGAGCCAACATGGACTGGATGGCCCAGATGATTGTATGTTAGCCGAAGTTATTTTGCTCGAACCATAGGCTTTTTCGACGAAATTGAAGGACCTGGTTGCAAATGCTTGGCGTTGATGACTGGTTGAGAATTGGATCAGCCCCCAATAATCGCTGTATCGCGCTTGACACTTATGATGTGTTGAATTTCGGCGATTAAATTCTCCAGCACGCCACATTCTCAAATATGTTACATAATCGAATTTTTCATCGTGTGATTTGGCGCCCTGCATGCTATTAGAATCGGGAGGAAGTCGATGCAGCTATTAGTAGATTGGAAAATGGAAAAGCACCCGGTCTCAATGGAATCTCCGCAGAATTGATTAATCTCGGAGGCGCTATACTCTTGCAACAAATCTATATGATCTCATCGTTATTTGGGACTCGTATATCCTTTGCACAAAAAAGGTGACATGAAGATGAAATGTGAAAACTATCGTGGTGTAGCTGTATTGAACACTGCTTACAAAGTGTTACTCATCCCTTTCGCCGAAAACATCATTGGCGACTATCAATATGGGTTTCGTCCAACCGATCGGCCATTGACCAGTGTTTTACCATGAGGATGATCTTAGAAAAATGTTGGGAGTACAACAAACCATACTTATATATAGACTTCCGACAGGCATTTGACAGTATAATAAGCGAGAACCTATGAGCCACGCTCATACGCCTATAAATTCCAGAGAAACTCGTTTCTCTGTGTAAATTAACAACGTTCGGGTCTTTATGTACAATCGTAATTGAAGGAACTGTATTAGACTCCTATGAAGTAACATCTGGCGTTCAACAGGGAGATGCACTTGCGCTTGGGCTGTTCAATTGGGCATTTCAGTACGTAGTGAGTAAAAGCAACAGTGAAACTTCACGCTGTAAATTTAATAAATCAGGTCAAATTCTTGGTGCTTTTTCGGTTTGGAGGTGAACAGTAGTAAAAGCAAATCGTTAGCAACACTCAGGAACATCTCCATGGCAAAGCTCGGCATTGGCGGCCATAATTTTGATAGCTTGGAAAACTTTCGAATTTTCGGAGGAAACTAGGAAAGCTTTGTACCTTGGGTCAGTTACAACATCGTTGAATGATATGCAGGCAAAAATGAAAGCCCGAATCGCTGCCCAACAACGAGTTTTCTACTCTCAATCAAAATTATTGCAATCTAAACATCTATCGCAGTCGTGCAAGCTCGCACTTGTTCTGGCTTTCGGAAGCGAGAGCAGGACCATGACCTCTAACGATTGCAGATTGATATCTACCTTCGAAAGTTGCGAACAAGAATATCGGATTAGTATGAACCACAAAATAAAACAACTTTTCGGAGGTAGCGATTCATGAAATTCAATCGAGTTAGATAGCTCGGCCACGTTGCAAGGTCTCCACAACAACCGATGATCACTAAAGTGTTTCATCAATAATCAGCCGGAGTGTTTCGTAGGAGAAGACCTCGGCTGCGTTGGCGTGAGGCCATCGAACAAGATCTACGCGTATTAGGATGTCGAAACTGGAGGATGAGAGCGAAGGATCGAGACGGATGGAGGATCATAGTGCAGGCGGCAAAATTTCTTTATGGGAGGTAAGAGCGAGAGAAATAGAGACAGACATTAGAATTCTGCTGTTACATAGTAAGTTGAATTACGAATTCGTCGCCCAACAGTTTGTGTTCCTCAAACCGAATATCATGCATGTGGATTCGAAAAGTTCAAAACGTTTGATATGCCAATTTTGAGTCATATTCTGCAATCAGTATCTGGAGATAAGCACGTAAAAAGTCAAATTTGTTGATCATGAACTGTTAAATAGTTTAGTTATAGCCCGACCAACCATATGTTTGAATTAAAGCGCTTTCCATCGGTACATCTGAAACGTAAAATGAGAGGTCGACTAAACGACTTCACTGAACCTGCATACCCTCAGACCTGAATATTTCAGAAATCGTTCCATGATGGGCATTGCGATTTCTGCTACAACGAAGATCATGAGATTCGTATTCAAAGGCAGAATTCTCAGCTTAGTTCAATTTTTAGTGATCAGTATTGTGGATTATGTTTCATTGCTGTTCGCCTGTATAACGGAAAAATCAGGATAACTTTGATAATGCCTTCGCTATTCACCAGCTGTTACCAAATCTTTAATTTCTTGCCATTTTCCAAAAATTTGGCATTGTCCTTGAAAGGCGATGATAAAAACAAATGAATAATGATGTCTCGCTAAGTAAATTTTCGCGAGATCTACCACAGACCATTTGGTTTAAATGGAATGAAATCTCATTAAATTAACGGATATTGTGCGGTTCAACAAGAACCATGATTACGGATTCGACTTCATGATCTGAGAAATGGCGGAATGAAACTGCTAACAAAGTTGGTATGCTACCGTACCGATTGAATGGCTGCTTGTTGCTGCGTTCATCCCATTTGAATAGTTTAATGCGTTGAACAGCTCCTCTTGAGCCAGTTGAATGGATGGATGATGCTACTTGGGCTATATGTCGGAAGCATTTCTTGCTTAGGACAAACAAATTTCGAGAAATCATAACTTGCTCTACCCTTGAGGAAAACAATTTATTTAACTAAATGTCAAAATTAAAATAAAATTTATAATTTATTTGATTTTTGTTTTGTAGGGCAGGTAGTAGATACCTGATAACCATATGCCGCCACCTGCACTTTGTAACTTTGCGGAAAGCATCAATTGAATTGTGCAATCCGAGTACATCAGAGTGTAAAACAACTTGTATACATTTGTCAAAAATAGGTAAGCGAGCCAAAACCTTCCATAATTTTGATTGATGAATATAGATACAATTAATACAAAAAAAAATTGATTAGTATTTATGATTGGGGCCCGACCTCTAACTAAACCAACCTTTTTCTATTAATATTGTTGAATACATGATCGGCGTTCACATCAAAAATTCAATTTAAAACAGAAATGCGCGCTCGGTAACAATAATTTGCTTTTCCAATTTAATTTGAATGCTTTCGTGACATTTAATAATATTTTTTGTATTCCTATTCCTCGTTTACCTCTATGTATATTATTATATTCCGAACCGTATTACAGGTATTATATACACCTTTCGAATGGTGTAAACCATCCCCAAAAAAAATTAATTCGTTATCGATATAATCGAATTTATTCGAAAATTAAATTTATTTTTTCAACTTTGGGTATCAATCGTGGTTAGAATGAATTAAATTGAATTTTAATAAATGGAATTTTCCTCGCCATTTATATTATTCGGGAAAGTTATTGGTTTATTTTTGGAAAAAATGTCATCGATTAAATTATAATTTTTCAATTAAAATACATTTTTTTAGAGGAGTGTCGACTGCCCAGTGATGATAAAAGCTTTCTATAGTGATACGACAAAATTACCTAGAGCACACAAGCTATAACAACCCATCTTAGAGGCATGAATTTAGATTTTGGCTTGACTAGAATCCATCAAATCTTGATGTTATTTGAAAATTGTGTACCTCTTGCCTTTATATAATCGAGTTCTATTCTTTATATCTTCTAGCATCAGATTTAATGATTTGATTTTTTTCGCATTGATTTACTCCTGCGTCAACAAATCGTATATAAAATTTTCTGAATTAGAATTTGTTAGATTTCAAGCCAAATTCCGAAACCAAAATAGAAATGTATGTCGCTCGCAGTACGATTCAAGATCACAACAGTTCGTACCGAAGACTTTAATCTATCACATATGTCAGTGTACAGATTGGCATGGAGGTTGAAATGTGCAGGTGGTATACTATAATTGTGTGAATGGGTATTAATTGACCTCCTGTGACACTATTCTGGTAATTCCCCGCGTATAGGGAACTGGGGAAAGAATTTATATGTATTTTCTGATCAAATATTATTTTTCCGGCCTACTGAGGAGAAAAATTTGATGTAAATATTTATAAATTGGGAATAATTTTTCCATATCTAAATTGGCAGGGCACATTATTCGCCATTTAATTTTGTTTTCAAAAAAATTAACACTAAATTTTTACCTCAGCATGCCAGAAAAAAAAATGTTTAAAAAAAAATACGGTAGTGAAGAATTTCCTACAACCTTCCTAAATTTAAACTCGTTTGATAGTATTAGTGAAACTTTCAATAATTGCTTATAATAGCATTCAACAAAATAATTGAAAATAACAATTAAAAAATTACTTGTTATAATTATTAACAAGCGAGAGCTTTAATAAAGAAAAGCATTGTTAAAAAATCTTAAACGATAAAAATAATCAATAAAAAATTAACTTGATCAATTTTATTCTAAAATTATTATTCAAACTTAAACGTCACCGAAGTACTTAAATAATACTTAGTTCAATTGAATCGTTTTCCGTTCAAAATTTTGCTTACTTTAGAATTTGATGGCATCAATAAGCAAATATTCGTAGATAGATTTTGGTCAGTTTAAGCTCAGCATAAAGTGACCAATATCTATCCATAAATATTCGCTTATTGATGCCTTCGAATTCTAAAGTAGTTTAGAAAAGCAAAATGTTGAACGGAAAACGATTCAATTGATCTACAGTTCAACTCTTGAGATTTTAGTCAAGTTTGACCCCCAAATCCCCAAGGGATTTACCTGAAACTTTGTGCAGAGCTTAAACTGACCAATATCTATCCATAAATATTCGCTTATTGATGCCTTCGAATTCTAAAGTAGTTTAGAAAAGCAAAATGTTGAACGGAAAACGATTCAATTGAACTAAGTATTATTTAAGTACTTCGGTGATGTTTTAGTTTGAATAATAATTTTAGAATAAAATTGATCAAGTTAATTTTTTATTGATTATTTTTATTGTTTAAGATTTTTTAACAATGCTTTTCTTTATTAAAGCTCTCGCTTGTTAATAATTATAACAAGTAATTTTTTAATTATTATTTTTAATTATTTTGTTGAATGCTATTATAAGCAATTATTGAAAGATTCACTAATACTATCAAACGATTTTAAATTTAGGAAGGTTTTAGGAAATTCTTCACTACCGTATATAGGCCTGTGAATTTTTTCCTAAACTATTCCTAATTTTTGTTTTTTATTTTCTAGGAATGGTTTAGGAAAAAGTTCACGCGCATAATAAAAATTACATATAAAATCTATCCCCAGTTTCCTATTCCCGGGGAATTACCAGAATAGTGCCACTGGCGTGGATGAAGAATTATGTAAAAAGATTGTGTTTTGTTCGAAAACCACTGATAACTTTATTAAGTTAAAATAGTTCAAATATATTTCGAATCGAATCAAATCCATCCAATTCAATAATTGCGCCATATTTGGTTCAGATCGGTTGAACGGTTTTAACTTATTAATTAAGTAATTATACATTAAGTAATTTATCTTTCTTAAATCAAGATTCAAATTTGACGGGCAGTAACCCAATGGGTACTCTCGTTTGAATTTACATAATTTATATCCTAATTAAATACAACTGCCCAGTTCTAAAGGTTTCTGCCTTTGAAGTCTTCTTACTGCATTGGTGGTGTGCAACAAACTTCATATGTCTGCATTTTGGTGCCGAGATATCCGCTGAATGTGTTTCTGACACATTCCTTGTTTAAGTCCCTATGTGGGTTATCATTTCTGATGTACCATGGTGCGTTGACAATGCCACACAGCACTTTGTTTTGAAAACATTGTATCATTTGTGTATTTGCCTTCTTGGTACAACCCCAAAGTTGATTACCATAGGTCCATACTGGTTTAAGTATTTGTCGAAATAACAGCATGTTATTGTGTATGGCAAGCTCATAATTTTTACTTATTTAGCCAATACATTTTCCTGTATTTGATGTTCAATTCAAACTTTTTTCTTTTTAATATGCTCTTTCCATCTAAGCTGGCAATCGAGGGTCATGCCAAGGTGTTCGGTTGTATTTGCATTTGGAACCTGCCTTGAATTAAGTTCCACTAGAATCCAGTTAACTTTCTGGTTTGTGAAGTTTACGTGAACCGATTTTGCTTCATTCAGACTGAGTTGGTTGCTGATTTACTCTTTCCAGTTGCCAGAATAGCTGTACCGCTTGGAAATGGTGCTATGGTAGCACCTTCCTGTATTTGGCATATTTCTGGTGTACAGGATATACAATATAGGACCCAATACGCTACCTTGTGGTATGCCTGCCTCTATTATCTTTAGGTCAAAGTTTTCTCCGTTATATTTTACACGGAAATTCCGTTCTAACGGTGCTAACGGTTTTAACAGTACATCTAATAAACACCAACATGATTTATCTATTTATCTTAAACAGTGTCCGGATTTGGAATGCCAATCAGTTAAGTGGTGATTCCTTGGTTCATTCTGAGAAAAAAATCGTATGGGATTGCAGGGGGGGGGGTCAATTTTTGATATCCTTCGAGATACAGGGTGTTTATAACTATAATATCTACTATTTTATACTATAATTATAATATTTATCGGAGGGCAAACAACTTAATCTTATTTCACTGGTAATTGTATAGGGTTTTCCAATAAGAGTGATATGATTTCTTTTAAAAAACACACTAATTATTAAGGAAATTGAAATGTTTTTTATTTAATGTGAAGTACAATCGATACAATTAAGTTCTGAATAAAACGTCATTCAAATGGCCTCCACGACTTCATCTGCAGGAACGAATTCGATGAACCCAATTTTCGAGCACTTTTTCCACTAAATCAAGTCGTATGTCATGAATAGCACATTCAATATTGACTTGTAAAGCTTGAAGAGAGTTTGGTTTATTGCTAAAGACCAATGACTTCAAATAACCCCACAAGAAATAGTCTAATGGTGTTAAATCAAAACTTCTTGGAGGCCATTCAATATCACAATTTCTTGAAATAATCGAATCTCCAAACTTTTCTCGCAATAATTCAATTGTTGCACTTGCTGTGTGGCACGTAGCCCCGTCTTGTTGGGACCAAATATTGTCAAGATCAACTTCTTCCAATTTCGGCCATAAAAAGTTGGTTATCATCGATCTATACCGATCTCCATTGACAGTAACGGTGTTACCAGCTTCATTTCGGGAAAAATACGGACCGATAATTCCACCAGACCAAAAACCACACCAAACTATCAATTTAGGTGAATGTAATGGTTTTTCATGAATAATTTGTGGATTTTCTTCGCACCAGAATCGACAGTTTTGTTTATTTACCGCACCACTCAAATGAAAGTGAGCCTCATCGGAGAAGAGGATTTTCTTAAAAAAAATCGTTATCGTTTTCAAGTTGTTCCAAGGCAAAATCAGCACATTCGTGACGTTTACGGTAGTCCAATGGCTTCAGTTCTTGAGTGAGAACAATTTTGTACGGATGCAAACCCAAATCCTTTCTCAAAATCACAAACTTGCGGTCAAAAACAAACTTGCGGACAAATTGCGGTCTTCAGCAACACTTGCCTGAACGGCAGCAATATTTGCATTACTTCGAGCGAAGCTTTGTCTTATTGGCACTTCAACATTATGTAAAGAAAATGTACGCTCAAAATTTTCAACAATTCGACGAATAGCGAGCACACTTGGACGATTATTACGACTATCAAATGGCAAAAGAGCACAAAAAGTTGCAATTGGAGAACGATTATCTTCATAATAAAACTGAATAATTTGTAATCGTTGTTCTTGCGTATATCCCATCATGATGAAATTGTAAACATTACTGAATACAATGAAACAAAAAATGTTAGATCATGACATATTACAAATGGCCGAAACGTCACTTAACAATCATATCATTCCTATTGGAAAACCCTATATAAGCTAATGTAAGATGCTTTAAAGTAAAAAGTTTTATAAAATTCGGTTTGTCTTAAAAAAGAGCAGCTTTATTCTTTTTTTCACATAATTTTAATTCGCCATGATTTCCCGTGCAATCCCCCAATACAAAGTTTGGCTCGAGAGTAAAAGTACTACACGGAGTTATAAAAGGTGCTTAAAATGGTCTCCTGGCTATGTTGATTGTAAAGGTTGTTGTCCAATTGAGATACAGGAAAATAAACGCAACATAAAACTACAAATATTTATTTTTGAGTCAAGTTGGGGGACTTTACTTTGAAGGTTTATCGATGCCATTTATGTATGAAAAATGATATTACTCAAATGTTCACCACGGCTCATGGGGACGTTTCAATGAAATTGATGATGTTGTTGGCAATGATGTTGTTTTTAGGCCTTGGATGGTGGCTGGACTATCAAAGTACACTTTGCTTTTCAAAAACCTTCATAGAAAGTATTATAATGGTGTTAAGGTTAGGTCTTGCAGCCCCATATTTTCACGCGTAGTATGGCAACGTCTTGTTGAAAATAGCTCATTTTCGAAAAAATAAGGTCCGATGATGCCTGTTGACCACAAAGCATACAAAACAGTCACTTTTGAGGATGCAATGATTGCTCTTGATATTCACATGGATTCTCGTTGGCTCAAATGCGACAGTTTTGCTTGATTCAACTTGAAATGCGCCTCATCGCTGAAGATGATTTTTGATGAAAATTGGTCATAAATTTTGCGGTGCTCTAAGAGCCAATCGGTGAACACACGACGTTTATATGATGGTCAATTATTAGCTTGATCTCTTGATTATTTCACAGAACCCGTAGCCTCTAATTTACGCACCAAACAATGCCGTATTTGTAAAATTATTTTTTAGTTTTCTGGTGTCTCATTTGGACAACCCTTTATTAGTTGTCATTTTGTTTCAATTTCTTTGGAGTATGCAAGCGCCTTCATCGTTTGCTATTCGTAAAGATCTAATACAGTTAGACCGGGGGATCTTGCAGTCATATTATTTGGATAGTTTTCGTTTACCCAATTCTTAACATTTATACCTCCTTATGGTTTCAATGTCTAAAGGTTTGATATGAAAAATCGATTAAATTCATAAACTATTTACGGGAATCCTAGAGATACCCCATCGGGAATTTGTACTTAAAAGTTAAATCCATCCTTCTCCTTAGTCATATTAGAATTTTGGAACCATGACCGTCAGATCTGGATCTTAAGCAATTTGTACTTATGAAACCGTCGAGCGGTATGAAACTGTCCTATCGCTAGGTCTTCGGCCAAAAAGCTCGATATAATCTAAATATCCAAAAATTTGGCCTGATTTATTAAATATACAATTAATAACACAACCAATTGAAATGTATATAATTAGCATGAATTATCGTAAGTTTTCGGGCACCTACTGAACAAAAGTTCGTTAAATTTTTGAGTTTTTATAATAACTTACCGGACAAGTGGTGCAGTGGTTAAAGCTTTGGCACTTGGACCAGGAAGTACTGGTTTCGAATACCATCAGTGGATGAATGCAAAGCGAATTTCTGTCATCGATTACGATCGGCGATACTAATAAACACATCTAAGACACTGTGTTGGAGTGCAGAATTCAGCACCGACCCAACGTTCATGTCAATGTACATGTTTACTGTAATAGTGAGAATGGGTGGACATTAAATCCTCTGGACAATTCATACTTTCTTTTTATTTAAAAAAAAACTCGGACAATCTCGGACCTCTTCAAGTTATGCTTGGCTCAGGCTAATTTATTAATACTAAAAATAATTTTGGATACAATGAACATGAATCATGTCAAAACTTTTGGGCATTTATAATAATTTCAAAACTTTGGTGCGTTAACAAAATAAAATATTAAGAAATTTCATTGATGTCCAAACACTTTTAACAACATGGAAATTGTTGAACATATGGTGAAACGATGGTGAAAATGAAGATACTGAACAAGTTGCTGAAGTAGCTACGGCTGGATAATTGAATACGCGCAGTTCTGTTGATGTTGGTGAAATAGATGGTCGTTTACCAACTAGTTTCACGACTTTGTATGAGGTCTGTGGGATGTTAGTTGGGCCGTTAAAAAATGGGGATGCTATGGATTGGCCAACAATTTCAAATTTGTCCTTTTCTGGTTCGGAATTTACGGTTGAAATAAACTTATTTAGTGCGTCATCAAATTCAGTAATGGGCAAACCTAGTGATGCTTCTTTTTTCTTTTTTGGAGTGGATTCATTTAATTCCAAAAGACGAATATCAATATATGATTCGAGATAAGAATCCCAGTCATTTAAAGTTTGTTGATCGGAATCGGCCGTTAAACTGCTTTCAATCTAAAAAATACGTTCAACACCAATAAAATAATTCATAATCCTTTAGAGATACTTACATTTAGATTGGTTTTGCCTTTCCTATAAAAGAATACAGGGATCCAAAAACAAATAAAAAAGTGAAGGTTCCTTAATATCGTCCAGACCGGCTCCAGATATTTATGTTATAACTTGATGTTAATGGCAGGTGGAGAGTACGCGTAAGCACAGTTCACATCTAAAAATACAGTGTGCAAAGTAAAATTAATTACTCAGGTGGAAAACAAAAACACAGAGTGTGACAATATACTGGCTGCTCCGCCTTTTAACGCAAAGTGACTGACATCTGACGGAATATTTTAAAATTAATCACGAAATGTGATCAATTTCTCAATACACTAGTTTTAAACGTCATAGTTCACTATAATTCGACTGAATATTATGTAAAATGGTCATTACCTTACAATTAACATAACAATTGATGAAATAATAATAAAACGGTAAAAAGCTTTATCTCAAATATCACCTTTCGCTCAAATAGGCGGCGTTTAAAATGTTAGTTACCATCAAAGTAAACATTGCAGGGTAAAGAAGAATTAAATTTTATATTTAAATATTCTACAAGAAATATCCTTTGATATAAAATATTGTACTCAACGCATACAATATTTTGTTTTAAAGGATATTTCTTGTAGAAGGTGGAAATTTAAATATAAAATATTAGTACTTTGTACCACGCAATGTTTACTTTGATCGCGTTAGATTTATACTTTCCTTTTGATTTTAGTGAGGTGACTAAGTGAATTAGGTGATAGATGGAAATAAGTTATAGCTTAAATTTCCGATGGGGTTTTCTCTAGCATTCCCGCTGTAGGGTATATGTGCGTACATTTTTGTCGCCTTCTGTAGTTTTAAATACCATATATTTTAATTGTGTTGTCACATAGTTTACCTTAATCTGAATTCTAAATAGAGCAAATAAAATCGTGACGTTTAGTACTTTTCAACGATGATTTGTATAGTTCTGAACAGTTCTGTATAATAACGGAATTGTTCAAAACAATTGATGATGGATTTTTTTCGTTAGTTATCGTTTTCGTCTTCTAAGTGATTTGATCCAAGATATTTAATTAAAAAAATGTTAATTTGTTAATTTTAAATTGGATAAATTTGAAAAGAGCTATGCGAAGTCGAGCCAATTGTTTTTATAAAAACGCAGCTGATATTAATTAGCATTTGTTTAATACTACAGGGTTTTTCAATAAGAGCACTTCAACTTTTTTTGAATAAAACACAAACTGTTCGACTTTTGAACTAACTTTTTTTTTATTAACGAATTTGAACATATACATTTAAGTATGAAACTCGATTTCTTTTGCATGACCACCGCGTGCACGTTTTACGAAGTCCAATCTTTGAACCCAATTTTCGACCACTCTTTCGCATAAATCGGCCGAAATTCCAGCAATTTCACGATCTATATTGGCTCTGAGCTCTTGCAACGTCGCCGGCTTATTGGCATAGACCAATGACTTCACATAACCCCAAAGAAAATAATCTAGAGGTGTCAAATCACACGAGCGCGGCGGCCACTGGACGGGCCCATTTCGCGAAATAACACGCTCATCGAACTTAGTCTTCAATAACGCGATTGTATCGTGTGCTGTGTGGCATGTGGCCCCGTCCTGTTGAAACCACATGTCGTCCAAGTCCATTCCATTCAATTGCGGCCAAAAAAATCGTTTATCATATCGCGGTATCGATTTCCATTAACAGTAACGTGGCGATCGTTATCGTCAATGAAAAAATTTAGCCCAATGACGCCGCCGGCATTTAATCCGCACCAAACAGTGACTTTTTCGGGATGCAACGGTGCCTCATGAATCACGTGTGGGTTGCTTCCTGCCCAGTAACGCATATTTTGCTTGTTGCCAAATCCATTTAGCCAAAAGTGAGCCTCATCGCTGAAGATGATTTTTCGGTGAAAATCTGCATCATTTTCGATTTGCTCTTGAGCCCAATTCACGAATCGGCGTCGCTTCAAATGGTCAAACGGCTTTAGTTGTTGTGTCAGCTTGATCTTATACGGATGTAGGCCAAGATCTTTACGTAAAATTCGCCACAATGAACGTCGTGTAAGCGACACATTCGCGTCTTCTTGAACTGAAGCCCTGGCGGCTGCGATGTTTTCAACACTTCGAGCACTTCTTACTCTCGAGGGCACCAGAATATTATGTAGCGAAAACGTAGACTCAAATTTTGCCGCTATTCGGTCGATTGTCGAACGGGCTGGCTTGTTAAATGGACCGTAAAATGGCCGTAATGCTCTTAAAGTAGCAGCAACAGAACGATTATTTTGATAAAAAATTTGCACGATTTGCAATCGCTGTTCACGTGTGTAGCGTTCCATGATGAAATGTATACTAATGAAGTTTCCAAATGACAAAAGATTAATAAAAAATATGGCGTCGTTCGCCGTCCCTATCGGAAAAAAGTTGAAGCGCACCTGTTGAAACACCCTATACAACAAAAATATTTCGGGATGAAATTCTCGTTTGTTGCATTTTTAATTAATTTTCCGGGATAGTGTTAAATTTAGCAAAGAAACGCACCAACATTGAAAAGGTGTTTTTGGGCTGGTTTTTTGTGCCAACTTCCCATACATTGTGATAACGTTTGGTTTGTGAACAGTTCGGTTGCGAGGGCGATATCTTTAAGAATTATCGTAAGTGAATAAAAAAACGTTAAGGGTATTTTGCGCTTATTGTTGTGTATGACCCGGACTAGCTTGTCGATGTGTTAGTGGATGCATTAGTGATAATATCAAAGAACTGAAACTTTTATTGCCAAGGTGGATATTTATGGCTATTGTGCAGTGCTGAATTGAAGTCTGCTCTAACTTGCCCTAAGCCCAATAAAAATGGCTGTGTTTCTTGGATGTTTGATGTGATCCAAAACAGCGCCAAGGCGCTTACTAAATTTCAAAATTCGTGATCTAACACAAAATTTGGATCAGGTTCCCCATATAAAATTTGAACTGATCCGGAATATATTATTTCGGGAAAATAAATATTATAATTTTGAATAGATGATGATAAACTTCACGAGAATAGTTTGACTAAAGTTGATGAGACCAAAGGAAGGAGAAAGTACGCGCTGGCACAACGTACAGAACAATTGATGATTGAGAGACGCGAATCAGGAGGACATAACGAGGTGAGTCAACCTTCTTCATTGTACTTTAAATTCCGATAATTTATTCTGCTTTTTCCATGTGTGTGCTTTGAACGAATTCAATTGCTGGTTTCATATTTAAGTGATTCATCGCGGCTTTTGAGGTTCTTGTGGCTGTTAAAAAACTGGCTAGTGCTGATCTGCTCATATATGGTAGATTTATGAGCATAGCCGGCTTTCGACGAGTGGAGGTAGACTGGCGCCCAACCTGAGGTTTGATTAACAGTTTGTTTTGGAATGTGTGTTTGTTACAGTTCATCACGATTCGCTTAGAATATCTTGATGTTCATCACTAATCTGTTAATCAGTACGAATTGGAACTATTAACTGTTAGCGAACATTACAAGCTCAAAACTGTAAATGAAGCATACTATAGAGCTCGCATGTTGCTTATGCAAGCATCGTCGTATCGAAGGATCATGTCTACCGATCCTGTTAATTTAAATGCAAATTTCGAGAATCATATTTGGCAACCGCACTCACTTGTTACGAAGTCAATAATTCGAAAAACAAACAATGCTTTCCTGCAATACTTATCGAACCATTTGCAGGAAATTATCAATATTGGCCAACATTCTACGAGTCATACACAAGCACAGTTTACAATAATAAAGATCTAAATAACGTTCAAAAATTTCGTATTTTAACTAAATTGTTATACTATATCAAAGAAGCGAGTTATAATGAAGCTTGGGATAAGCTTTACAAAAGGTACAATAAGCGAAATCTTACAATTACTTCTCTTCTTAAATCCATTTCCATTCAGAAACTTTGTAAATACACAAACGGATAGGAACTACAGCAGATAGGAGAAATGCACGATACACGCTGAATTAAAGATATGGGAAACAACTCGCAAAACTTTGGAAAAGGGTACTACTAAAATCTCCTCCGTATTTTTGTGAATGTGATAATAATCTACATTTGGTGCATAAATACCATACATTCAAAAATTTATCGATTGAACCTCAAAGGAAAAGTGCTCCCCAAAATATTTTATGTCGAAATTTCCTACGAAAAGGGCACACGTGCAATAAGTGTACAAATAAGGCATCTTGTCTTATCTGCAACAAACTACTTCACACATTGTCCCATTATCAAATTAGACTATCTACGAAAAAATTCAAATCAACTTCAGCAATTCATCATTGAAGTTCCCGCATTTCATCTAAAATTGAAGACATAAATCTATGTAAGCCCCCTTCAATTCAACCTTCAGATAAAATTTACCAGTCCGCCACATCACAAACATTTAATTCAAACACTGATTACATACTGCCAACAGCGTCTAAGCCAACTTCAGTAAACTCCATATGACTCAGATTCAACGAAACCAACAACCAGGTCTAATATGTCTAGATTTAGCTTGTTTATTCTTCAATAAATATATTATACAGGGTGGGTCATTAGTCAGTGAACATTCTATTTTTGATATAATTTTTTTATTTTGTATTTTTTCTCTTTCTATTTTTCAGTATTAGAAACAGCGTTTGGGAGATTCAGTATCCATGTATACGATTGAGGAACGAGTAAAAATTGGTGAGTTTTATTTTACTAGTCAAAATTCAATTTCAAAATTTCGAAATTTTTTAACACCAGAAATGCACCATCACGAAATCAAGTACGCAATCTAGTCGCTCGTTTTCAGTCATCGGGATCTGTTAGTCACTTATCTCGGAGTGGAAGACCGCTTGAAGCTCGACGCCAAGATAATATCGAACGAGTTCGGGAGAGCGTAAATGAGAACCCTAAAACATCGACTCGTAAACGTGCCACTCAGCTTCAAATGGCTAGAACTTCACTTCAAATTGACCGAACTAGTAACGGATGACCCTGATTTTATGAAAAAATTATAATGGCCGATGAAGCGCATTTCCATTTAAGTGGTTATGTTAATAAGCAACATTTTAGAATCTGGGGCATTATAAACCCAAGAGTGATTCAACAGCGTCCGTTGCATCCACTTAGAGTCATAGTTTAATCACCACCAAATTTCTTTTTGCGGGGATATTTGAAAGATTGTGCATACGCAAACCGCAAGGACTGCAACAACTACAAGACAACATAATAAATATAATTGATCAACCAGTTTTAACTTCGGTTATGGACCAGGTACAGCAAAGAGCATCAGCGAGCGAAGAGGCTGATGGCAGGCATCTAACAGATATTATTTTTAAAATTTAATTTTTTTTAAAGCTCTTTATGATTAAAACTATCTTTTGTAATCAAAATTATTCATTTTCAATAAAAAATTAAAAAATTATATCAAAAATACAATGTTTAGTGACTTATGGCCCACCCTGTACAACCAGAAAAACGAGAATCAAGCAGACCTAACCAGGTGAGCCAATTCCGGTAATTTATTATACTTTTTCCATGTGTGTGTTTGCGGGTTTCATAATTAAGGGATTGATTGAGGCTTTTGACGTTCTTGTGGTTGTTAAAATCGTGGCTAGTGCCGATCAGCCAGCTTTCGACGCGGTTATAGACTGGCGCCCAACAGGAGCTTTGATTAACAGTTTGATTTAGAATGTGTGTTTGTTGCAATTTTCCAGCAAGACCATCAGATTAAATTACTTTGTTTCGGTTAACTTCCAGTTGAGTTATACATACTTATTTGTATTCCCATGCGATTTGTATTTACCAGAGTGCTTGAACCATTGTACATTCTTCTGGCCCAATCAGAACACTATGGTTTGTGCATTATTTTAAAATTTGTTTATTCAACAAAAATATTTTTAACCCTTATGTACACACTCGGCTACTCGGGTGGCAAATTTTAAATATTTGTGGGGACTGTAATTTTGAAGATAGACATCTCCAGCTTCTTGACATCCAAGAATTGACCATTATTTTTCGATTTTTGTATAGAAATTGGATAAAAGTTATTTTTGATGGAGTTATGTGTGAATAATTTTGTTTACCCTTCTGACGCACCACCGTCTACCCGGGTAGCCAGACGAAAATATAAGGAAAAGGCTTTTTATGCAAAATTAAAATTATTTCGTTTCATCACAGTAATATATTAATACTTCAGTTATGCAAAACACCCAATCAATAACAAAAAAAAAATATCAAAAATATTTAAAAATAAGTCACGTCATTTTTAGTAAATTCATTACAAACCTATCATCTAATTACACCCAGAGCACTTTATCACAGAAATGGCGTGTTCAACGCATACCGGTTTTATACACACACTGCATGTTTTTCGTGAAGCTCGACGTCTCTTAGGAGTAGACGAAAGACATATCCAGCATTTTCCTGTTTGTGGAATGCGCCCAGTATTATCACGCGCTACACCAGATGTTGTCTGCTCCTGGTCATGCATAATTTCTGGAAGTGGTTTCCCAAGTATACATTCAATTCCTGGCTGAGTTTTAAAATTTCGGTATACATTAGGTATAGATGCTCGAGCAGAAATATGTGGAAGTGTGAGTTGAAATGTTAGATCTCGTAAAAATTCTCCGCGTCTGGATGTCTTATTGGCCATTGACGGATTATTTTCGATGTATATTTTAAATGCCACAAGTCAAGCGACATCAATAATATTGTAGAAAAAGGCCAAAGACAATCTCGATGTTTTTCTCTTTGTTGTGTAGTGCGAGACAAGTGTATCCATATTGTGAACGCCACTTTTCTAGTTTCCATAATAGTGAATAATTTCGGGTTTCCTTTTTTATCCAATTACTGTTTCACTACAGTAGTAATACACTTTTATTTATTTTTTGGTACGTATTCTAAGCGAAATGCTCTCGTATTCTTGTAGTCAAATCTTATGAATCTCGATATTTCACAAAACCGATTCATTGCGATGCATGCTCGATACCCGGGATTGGAGGTAGTTGCCCTTTACACTTTCGCATGCTCGTTGTTCGAGCATAATAATATTAAATTACTCAAATCAAAAGATTGCTCAATCGCTTCCATAGCCCATTCTATATCTAAAAATGTCGGATTAAGACGAATGCTTTTTAGATACGGCATACTAACATCATTATACAGGATTCTGTATGAAGAAGTAAGTTTTCCGCATCTAAAAAGCATTCGTCCTAATCCGACACTTTATATAATGAGCTGGGGAAGCGATTGAGCATGAATAGATTGAATAATTTAATGATTTGTGGAATTTAAAATTCAATTGCGCCACTTGGGCGCATAGAAGTTTCATGAAACTGTCCCGCATCGAATTATTTTTATAAAATATTAACATTTTAGCTATTAATGGAACGACAGAAATCCTATGATTTCTCGTTAGTTATTATGTAGTGGCTATAGTTTTTGTGGAATGGGTGTAATTCTCGGGCTGATAGTAGTCGGATAGTTAACTTTCGCTATAGTGATAGCTGGACTAACTTTATTTTCTGGGATGATAGTTTCCTCTCATTATAGTTTTCCTGGGATGAAATATTCTGGGATGGTAAAATTTCTCGGTTGATAGTAATATCCTGGGATGAAAAACTGTCGTGATAGTTTAGTGTTACTATCGTCGTTTCGTGGGATGAATCCTGGGCTAACTTTATATACATTATTTTTCCAGGTGTGTCGGCGCTTCTTCGATTATAGGCTTGGCACGTTTCTTTGGCTTTCCTATTCGTTTGTCTGATTATAATTTCACACATTGAAAATTGAGAAAATACAACTAAATGTTTCCTGTATATAGACAACATATTCGTCGATTGTGATGGGCCACTTCGATGGTTTCGCAAAATATTATGACGCAATGTTTGACGTCGCTATATTGTTCCATCTCTAGCTTTAAAATAATCGGAAGAAGCATTTTCCTGATTATTTTTAGTATCATCGATTTGAAGATTATCATCGTCACTAGAATCATCGTCTTCGGACACATTGATATGCAAATTGTCTGCGAATACATCCTCTACATCGAAATCTTCATTATTGTCAAGATTTTCTTGCTGTGCTGTTGGAAGCCACTCGTTCTCTGAATCCTCGTCACCAAAATCATGCACGTACTCTCATCGTCATCTTCACATTCGTCTATAGCAAACTCCTGAGATTCATGTAATAAAACTCCGACCAGGTTATTCGATGTAGAACGCCTGAAATTCTTGTGGTTGTTAAAACGTGGCTAGTGCCAACCTGCTCATATATGGTAGATGTATGATCATAGCCGGCTTTCGACGTGGACATAGACTGGCGCCCAACCTGAGCTTTGATTAACAGGTTGTTTTGGAATGTGTGGGTGCTTGAACTATTGAAGATTCTGCACGCCTAATCAGAACATCATGGTTTGTGCATTATTTTAAAATTTGTTTATTTAGCAAAAATATTTTTAAAGTGCGTTGTTATTTAGATAACCGACGTACTAAACAGCAAGAATTATCTGTAACCCTTTTAAATAGAACAGTTGGTATATCAAATATAAATCGACACTAAACGTGTGCCAATACCAAACCCTTTTATTTAAAATGTTAGCAATTAAATGTTTATTTTAAATTGAGTCCCCTTTTTAAGAAAACAGGATCTAAAAAGGATTGTGTTATATTGGGTGCGTATCATAAAAACACTTTACGTCAAAATCTTATTACTTCCTTCATTATATCGTATGTATAGCAAAAGAAATGATTAGGTGATAAATTATTAGAGGTGTTTTCTTATTTTTTTTTGTTTTCTTTTTATCATCGTCATCATTATGAAGCCTATATACACACACACACACAAACAGGAATTCGCACACAAACCATATACGCAGCCAGTTGATAATTGAGATAAATAAAATAAATAGCGAAAACATATCTAAGAAAAAAGGAAAATAAGAAAATTCGAGGGTTGACCTGTTAAATGATCTTTGAGCTTTTATGTTGTGTTGTTGTTGTACGTTTTGTTTCGTCTTATTATTGTTTGTTTTGTTTTCTTTTCTTTTTTTGTTGGATGGAAGAAAAGTGTGGAAAATCTATATACTACTATACACACAATACATACTCCTCCTATATATATACGGCGAGATGATGTGTATTTTCTTCTTTGTACCGATGTTTCTTTAAAGAGATATAACAAATACATTGTCTAATTGTCTAATATTATATCTAAGAAATAAGATAAGACGAACCAAAATAAAAAAAACGGTACATTAAAGAAAACAAAATGAAAAGTAAGATAAATACTGAATGGAATTGCATGAATGGGACGGAAAACAACAACAACAACTAGTAAAAAAAGAAACCGAAATCGACGATGATTTTGAATGGAACCGAAAAAATCCGTTTTACTGTTACTTTACTACTTTGTGGTTTATGAACTTGAAAAAAAAATTACGAAAATAAAAAGAAAATTGATTGAATTGTTTTTAATGTTTGTTGTTTTTGGGATTTTCTTTTTTCATTTAGTGCTTTTTCTTGCTTCTTCCGTATTTTCCGTTTGGTTAAGAAAATCGATCACTTAAAGCTAGACATAGTAAAGCATACATATAGTGTGTAGTACAAATATAGTGTTGAGGTCAAATAATTTTATTTTGCCTTAAAGTTTTTGTACGAAAAATTGAATTGAACAACTGGCATCAACAAGTGAGTTCACTTGACTTGATTAGATAGAGAATTGATAAAATGTGATGTAATGGAAAGTAGGCTACACTGTTTCGTTCGCTCAATGGTTCAGCAGCTGAGAGCATCCCGTGAAAGCGAAATCAAGAATCATCTGAATTATGTCTATGAAAAGCACTTAGAATTTTTTAATTTTTCCATCTTACAATGAATATTCCGTAGATAAGCCAGACTGATAATGATTTCATGGTTGCCTGATGTTTATTATGATCTTAAAGCTCTCAACAATTACAAAGAATTTTATAATCCAGAAAATTTGTCGTTAGTCTGGCACTTAATCGAGT
The DNA here is from genome assembly GCA_963691935.1 of Nephrotoma guestfalica. Lineage (NCBI taxonomy): Eukaryota > Metazoa > Arthropoda > Insecta > Diptera > Tipulidae > Nephrotoma > Nephrotoma guestfalica. The sequence goes on along the minus strand of OY829913.1, from coordinate 51,848,628 downwards.
TTCCAATTTTTTGGTTAAATGGTGAAATGCGTTATAATGATCAGAGGCGCCAGAAATGTTCTCCGGTGTGTGGATTCGCATCCACTACAAGGCACACATACTAACCGGCTCAGAACCTTCCCGGTATCGCTTACCATATTATTTCCTTGTTCGTGTGCCTTTTAGTTTAATTGGTTGAATTCCATTTTGATATTTCAAGATCTTGGCTTTATGTTGTTTACTTACAGAATCCGTCCTTGTCGGCATATCCATAGGCGGTCTGCCTTCTTCTTCTTTTCAATATCCTCTACTGGAATCCTGCAAAATAGCCACTAAGGAATAGAATAAAAAGTTATTTTTATCTCAATACTGGCATTCTATTCACCCAGGCAGATTACTTATGCGTCTGCCGTCCATCAATCTCTACTAACTTGTGCTCTTCATTCCTGTCAGAGCTGCAGGGTATGAACTCTCAACTGTTGTTTTAGTTTCAGTTTTGCTGAAACTAAAGAGCCTAATAAATATCCTTCCTCTTTCTCACCAGGAGGTTGATCAGGATAATCCATACAATAACGAGTAATGCAAGTTTCGAGACCGTGCAATAACAACACGCAACTTCGTCCACCTTCTTTAGACATATTTGTTGCATCATGATATTCCAAAGATCGGGACCTAGAACTGGGTGTTATTTTCTTTTTTCTGAGGCTTTCTGTTGTACTAATGAATAAAGCTACATCGCTCAAATACCTTTCGGCCTTTTGAATTTGGAGCTGAAAACGTGGACTCAAAAGCAAAAAATTATATCGGACCAACGTGTCGAGTTGAACGCAATTTTAATGCCAAAGGATGCCAGCAACACGACTTTCGCGAGAAGTCCACTTCTAAATATAATTGTTTGGGAGATCTGCTGGCTTCTAAGTTTCATTAGCTAGAATTTTAACAATTTTCCAGCTGTGCCGAATATACACAGAGGCGTTGAATTAAATAGCGAGATCACCATCTGGTAACACTGATTCCCTATTTTGTGCTAGTATGCCGATCTTCTTCATCGCTATTTTGAATGAATCGGCTTCAACTTCTGGCCTCATTTTTTCCCCAACTCGCTTGCTTGTTTTTGTGAATCACTTTTCGTAATTCTTTATGGTCTTTCGTCTTTATGGCACTGATACTTCTCAGGCTCTGCGGATCAGTTCTGAAAGCTGGCAAATCAGACTGTACTGATCCAATCATATTCCTACTAAAAGTATAATCTAAGCTGTAAGCATAATCCAAATTAATGCAAACCGCTCTACTTGTATAGTACTGATACATTACAGTATTGAAACAGATTTGTTTGTTAATTCTGCTTAGGCCAGCTTATGGGGTTTCACTAGACAGTAGACATAGAAATACCAGTCAATTCTCGGTTTTTTTTTCGTTTGGGCAGGCAGTCACTAGGTAAGACTTTTTCAAACATTTTATTCTTAGTTTAACCAGCAAACTTACCTGGAAGATCCATTTTGATTAGCTGCTGTTAAATCGATTTTTTCAGTAGCAACCCTTAATAATCTTCAGAGTACTCCCTGAAGCGCTATTTCCGGAGCTATGTCACAGGATTTTGAAAAAACTGTTTCGCTTGGTTCTCAACTGGCATGCATTTGGAGGTGAAACAATTTTGGTTTAAATGTGAGGCATCGGAAAATCTTGTGGCCTTTCGTTCTACTTAGTTCAACAACTGCCTTTAAAAATTTGAAAGTTTGAATCCGCTTCAATAAATAATTTTCATTCCACTTTCAATAATAACGATAATTAAAGTGTTACTAGAACACTCTAAGAGCTCGAGCTTGTGGCCTGAGTTCTTCTTTTAACTAGTTGAATTTTAAAAGACCCGCAATAATCAATGGTCAATATTACAATGGGTGGAGATATTAAACCGTGTCCGATGGTAAGTCCCTCATCAGCTGATTTTCTGCTTCGAGGTTTGTTTTATGCATTTAATAGTTTACAATGGGTTTAGAATCCACCTTGCCATCCACCTTGGTTAGCATCTATTTCGGAATCCGACTACCAACCCTGGAGAAATGCACCGCCTCATCAACGCTGGTTTCTTGCCCATCTTAGTAAAACTCGAATATCTGCCAATGAAACGTTCGAGAAAATGTTTATTTTCTAGACGGGCGCAGTCCGTCAGTCGTCATGTTTTGTTGTTGTAGGTTTTTCGACGATGGTCAAGGATCTGTACCACTACAAATTGTTCTGGAACAAATCGCTTGTGCTTATAAAGACTGCCTTTTCAGTACCGGGCAGACCACTCTATCGATTCAAGGTGATACCGTTTGGGCTGTTATACCTCACAACAGTGTTCTCGGCTATTTGGATGATCTCTTGGTCATAAGCGACAATATACAGGATCACCTTGAATTGGTAGAGTTGATCAGGGATTAACTCTGGATCCTTCCAAAAATCAAATCTACAGTAAACCACCTTACAAGTGTAACCGCACCAATCACCGAGTGCTTAAAAAAAGGAAAGTTCTGTTGGACCAAAGATGAACAACGAGCATTCGAAAATTTGAAAATGCTACATACCTCTGCTACAATTCTCGTGAGTCCAACTTATGATCAAGAATTCTTTATAAGATACGATACGTGCCGCGTGTTGTGCTCTTTCAGAAAGATGAAGAAAGAAATGAAAGCTATAAGCTTTATGAACGAAGCTTTCCGAAACTCTCGGAAGCTTTAAAAAAAATTTAGTTAGTGCGTTGGAGTGTCTTGCGGCAATCCTAGCAGCAACAAAATATAGAGCCTACGCCGAAGTTACTATTTTAAAATCATAACTGATCATGCGAGTTTAAAGCGGCTAATGAATCAAAGTGTTGTTCCGTATTCACTGCAATGAATCAAAAAAAAATTCCAGCATTCATGGTCCGTGACAATTTCATTTTTATTCGGCTTGAGCCCAAACAAAACAGCGTTCTCTCCAATTTACCCATCTGGATATTCCGGATTCCAATTGCTACAAGACAAAAGCTAATTATTCAAAATCTTAACGAACCTCATATTATGGAGACAAAACAGTAGAGACATTTTTTCATTTTCATCTTCTACGAAGCTTACAAATCGGCAAATAAGACCACCCATGGGTAACGCATTCAGAGTGGAACGACCATGGCAGCGGATTCACGAGTCTCACAAGGGAACACGCAGTAATTTTAATTGTTTTAGATCATTTGGCTAAATTTGTATTGCTTTAGCTGCTCAGCAAAGCCGCATCACAAAACATACTCGGGTACCTAATTAATGAGTTGTTTTATGTATAAGGAGAGCCTCAAACGATCCATTCCGACAATGGCTTACAGTTTCATAGCAAGGAATATAAAAATATGCTACATAATTTTGGCAGAACATGCACTAAAGCAGCAGTGTATTCTCCACAATCAAATGCCTCGGAGAGAGTGGTTAGTGATATCTCAACCTTCTGGATAAGTTAATTCAGTACCTGGTCGTGTTCAGAATTTTTCTGTAATAAACTTATTAACTGGCAGTTATGACTACCAGTTGATTGCTTAAAGTTTTCATTTGATTCCCGCCCTTGTCAGATGCTTCCTACAATGATTCGCTTAACTAAAAACCTGTCTATCGATTTAGTTTTCACTCAAGTCTTCGAGAGTCTTCAAGAGTTTTCTTCAATTCAGATATTTGTCGCAAGGTGTGTCTCCCCAGCTTCTTGCCTCGAGCTACAAAATGGGCAAATTGACTGTGAGGACCATTATTTTGGAAACATGCGAGATAATATGGAAAGTTGTATCTCCAACTTATGTCAGAACTCCGGGTCCTTCTGACTACTCACAAATTGCCAACGAATGTGAAGGTGCATGGTTGGTAGTAATAAGACACAATTATTTTTTTTGGAACATACGACAGTATGGTGGTGTCTTTTTGGTGAATGAAGAAGGTAGGATCCTTTAATTTTTTTTATAGTTCCCACTATCGTTGCCTTATTGTGAAGAAGCTCTTGTGCCAAATTATGACTGGTAAACCAGTTATCTACTGTTAAGTTTCGACTCGCTTGTTGTAAATGCTTTGTTAACCGTAATACTATTTGGTCAGGTTTATTGCACAAATTAAATTGACCTGGCGGCTGTTCCCACAATATACTCTAATTGTGAAGTATAAAATGATACAGGCAGGCTTAGGCTTACTCGGAATGTGTTGCCTAAAACTACATCTTCCACGAAAACCTTCTAGCTTTTCATCTACGGTTATGAAACACCCTACATTGAAGTTATGCAGACAGTTCTGATTGAAGATTTGAAATATTTCGCGAATAGGTGCAAGCTTATCAACCTCGCGTCAGGCCACACAGGCCACACAGTCTCGATATTGTCGAACCGAATGCGACGCATCAAAAATTCGAACCGATTATAGCTTATGGTTGCTGCAAAAATTTCCAACCCAGTTCCATCGGTAGCCCACATATCTCTCACGTGCACATGCGACGATTTGGGCAATTTCACGAGGCACCATAGCCCAGTAATGCAGATAGTGTATTTGATACCCAGCCGAAAGATGGTACTGCAGATAGTGTATTTTCACCCCAAGCGGAAATATTGTAATATATCGATGATTCATGTATGTCGATAATGCAGATTGCATCGATAAAGAATTTTAACTTTAATATTTAACATTTTGGCAATACAGATTTAAAAGTAACAAATAATTCATCAATTTTCTCAAAGAAAAATGTCAATAATAGATATCTATAGAAAATTAGCCAAAAGTTGCCAGCCGAAAATGAAAAAATCGATAATGCAGATAGTCTCTTGATTACTTCAGCCGAAAGTTAAACAAACTACATATTAAATTGAAATATCCTAGCCGAAAGTGACTAACCTACAAAATCAGCCGAAAACATATGTATCATAACAAACAACAATTATAATTTGCAATTTAACCGATATTAACTTATTGTTTCATGTGTATATAGCAGCATATCGCCAACTTTCAAAAATTTATTATAACTTAACGTTAAAAGTATTATGTTTGGAAAAGGTCTACATGACTATGAAATCGTCCATCATTCGAGATTTTGCAACATGGACTCCAATCTGACTATTTCACCCCTATAACCCCATCAGACTGATCCAGAACCTATAATCAAAGTCTACCTATGGCCATGGGCTATCGAATCGGCCTAGTAAGATTGGTGTCTATGTTGCAAAATCTCGAATTATGGACGATTTTATCGTCAGAAGAAGGAAAAAATAAAAATGTCACCCCTATAACCCCATCAGTCTGACCCCGAACCTACAATAAAAATCTACCTATGGTCATGGGCTATTGAATCGGCCTAGTCAGATTGGTGTCCATGTTGCAAAATCTCGAATGATGGACGATTTTATCGTCAGAATAAGGAAAAAATAAAAAGTTCACCCCTATAACCCCATCAGACTGACCTTGAACCTACAATCAAAATCTACCTATGGTCATGAGCTATCGAATCGGCATAGCCAGATTGGTGTCCATGTTTCAAAATCTCGAATGATGGACGATTCTATCGTCAGAAGAAGGGGAAAATAAAAATGTCACCCCTATAACCCCATCAGTCTGACCCCGAACCTACAATCAAAATCTATCTATGGTCATAGACTATCGAATCAGCATAGTCAGATTGGTGTCCATGTTGCATAATCTCGAATGCTGGACGACTTTGCTTGATAAACAATAAACTTCTTTATCGACATTTTTCGGCTGTATAAACCAGATATGGTATTTCACACCTACAACCTCACCAGATTTACCCCTAACCTATGAACAAAATCTACCTATGGTCACGACCCATCGAATTGACATAGTCAGATCGGTGTATGTCTGGCATAGTCTTGAATGGCAAACCACTTTAACGACAATTATGAACCATTTAAAGGTTGATAATTTTCAAACTTCTTTAACAGCAGTTTTCGGCTGTATGAAACAGATATGGCATTGTTTTTATTACTATACTTTCTCAATTTGTTACTCTTACAAACCTCTTTAAATGAGACTTTTACAAACATAATACTTTTAACGTTAAGTCATAATAAATTTTTGTAAGTTGGCCATATGCTGCTATATACACATGAAACAATAAATTAATATCGGTTAAATTGCAAATTATAATTGTTGTTTGTTATGATACATATGTTTTCGGCTGATTTTGTAGGTTAGTCACTTTCGGCTAGGGTATTTCAATTTAATATGTAGTTTGTTTAACTTTCGGCTGAAGTAATCAAGAGACTATCTGCATTATCGATTTTTTCACTTTCGGCTTTCAACTTTCGGCTAACTTTAACAAGGTGCATTTATTTCGGTTGCTGTTGTTTTATGAATATATTCGTATATTCCACTTTAAGGTTAGTGAAATTAAAGAATATTTCAAAACTTTCTATCGGGGTTTTTACAAAGCTTGAAAATTGTGTGAGTGCTGGTGAAGTTTGGAAGATATTTGCTGGATTTGCCCGTGCTGTTTTAAAAGGTGATTTTCTCCATAAATAACAGTCTTTTCCCATTAAAACTTTATCATTATTCTCAACGCGCTCGATGCTGACGGAATCCCCATCTAGTTCCGTCTCTGAGTTATGTTTACTCTTAATTTCCATTAACATCTTTATCGTTATCGCTCTCCATTTGCCTTAGGATTGTGCGTAATCTTTTTTGTTGCCGCTCATAATCGTCCATCCTAAATATCGCAAATTAGCCATCTACTAGCCATCTAGCCTACTAACGTGGGTTTATTCGACCCAAATTTTCGAAAAAAAATTTCACAAACACTTTTTTAAATAAATCAACCGTCTCCTTCGAGAGACTTAAACTAACTAAATAGTATTTCCACATGGCAAGCATATATTGAGGTTAGATTACATAAAGTATAAAGTTAGTCACAATTCGTTTTCTATGTTTTATTTTTCTATATTTTACGCTTGTGGTTGATCTCACCTAGGCGTTAGTGAGCGAGGATTAAGACGTCGATTCTTGTTAATTTCTATTCAACGGTTATGTCTGATATTTGATATGCGTTGACGGAACGTAACTACAGGCTCGTATAAAAATTTATTAAATTGACTGTTCATCATTAACAGCTCCCAACTCAGTTTATCAATAATTCTCTACCGGTGTTACGATGATTTTATGGCGAAACTACCATTTTAGTGGTGGTTTAATTGATATTTTTCACCGTCTTCTGAATAATTTAAGACACATACGCCCAACTAAAAGCAAAATATCAATGAAACCGAAATTGTCTAACCATAACAAGACAACAACTATGGAACAAAATTTTCGTCTTTAATCTATTTCTCCAGTTTTTCTCGTATCTTAATATTTTTCTTATAATTTTTCCTGGTCTTCGCTACTCTATATATACATGTATAGTTCTTTAATGCCATCATCATACCAAACATATTACCAACAACAACAAAATCAGTAAAAATCGTCGAAGAAAGCAAAAAATAAAGTTAACACGAAAATAATTGTGGTAGGCCACGAAATTAAGTTGAATTTTTTTTTTTTGTTTCATATACACTAAAGACGATTTCTTCTGTTTTCGCTATGATTTTGATTGATCAAGAAATGCCAACCAAATAAAAGGGACGCACACAAAAATTACGAGCCAAAAAAATATGTTGGGAGTGAAAAACGCGCCTCGTTGGTGCCGTATTTTTAGGGTTCGTGATTATTGCGCGAGGATAATCAATTCCCGTGAAAATCATGTTCGTTTATTTATCTAATCCATCAAAGCAACAAAAAATCGCTTCCACTAAACTCGTATAATTATACACCGCGCATTTTCGAATTATTTACCTGCGCGGATGTTTTGACTTAATGTTTGTTGGATTTACTGCTCGTTGTGATGTGCGGATTGATCTTTTATCAATTGATATTTTATTACTTTCTGAGCACGATCGCGTTATTTTCAAATCTTTGGGTTTTTTGTTTATAATAACCTGTGTGTTTCGGTAGTCAGTGTGTGTAGGCAGTTTGGTTGTTAAAGATTTTGTGATTTGGTTTACCTGTGATTTTTTGTGTTGTTTCCATTGCGAACATGCAATTTCATGAGAAAAGTAATTATTAAGAGATACTTTCTTGATCTTGTCTTAAATATTTCAGATATACGAGTAAGATGAATTTAAAATAAAATTGGGTCAAGTGAATGGATCTATAAATTATTTATACGTGCACGAAAATGTTAGACCGGTATGTGTGATCCATTTGTATTTGTAAGTTAGAAAATATACAGGTGCGGGTGTTTGCGGATTTTGATTATACAACAACGGATTGCGAAACGTTTTGTTCCTAATTTTTGCCTACAGTATTTTTCAGTAATACTTCATCCCTTACATGTAGTGCAGATGGCAGTATAGAAACGTTTGTTAACAAAAATGTCAATGATAATGGGACAAGACGGTTAGCATAATATCACATATTAGTTGATTCTGAAACTACTTTAGCACCTGCTAAATAGTACCTGGTTACAAATACCTGCTAAGCAAACCAGTTATGAAGCTCACCCAAAATTTTCAACTAATCAAAAGTGGCAAACTTATTAAATTTTCTAAAGAGCAAAATTCAGGTGAAAAGTATATTCATGAGGAACCCAAAATAGATAAATTACTATTATAAACAATAGAAAATAACCCTTGGAGGGGTAGTGCGAAGCTCCACCCCTTGCAGGTTCTACAAATAACAAGAAAAGTTTGAAGCCCAGAATTAAAGTAAAAATATAACCCTAACGTATATATGACCAGCCTTTTTTAATTTAATCGTCATCAAGAAACCACTTCTGTCTGTGCTCAATACACTTCTAAAGTGAGCAGAAACAGCCGAGTCTGATTCGCAGATGCTTGCTCGAATGCCATGTAAAAAATTTCTAATTTCTCGTCTTCCCTAATAATTACTCCAAGTAACACCATTGTTTTACCATTGAAGACGACATAAGTGATCATAGTTTTGTACTCTCAAAATTTCGCTTCAAGCCTAAATATTGTACTCGGACACTAACGAAGAGATACGTTAATTACAGAAAGGTTAATGAGTCCTTTGAATATTTTTTAATGAGTACCGTGTTTGACGTCAGAAATCCTGACTCTACTCTAGAAAGGATTGTTCTACAGTTTTCCGTATTGAAGGAAGCACATGTAAAAATTAAAAATGCAAGTGTTTGTCCTTGGATGACTCTTGAACTCTGAGATTTAATTAAACTTAAAAACCGGATGTTGATGCGTTTTAAAAAGAACAGTACAAATTTAGAACTAAAACATAAATTAGATTGGCTAAATAGGAAGATCAAAAACGGAAAATATTTTGCAAAGAAGCATTATTTTGACAATTTATTTAATAATTTGAGCCAAAAAGAAATCTGGAAACAGTTAAATCAGTTCATGGTAAATAACTCTAATAATAGGATCCACTCCGTTATTTGTAATGATGTTGAGTATCATGATCCTACTGCTATTGTTAATTTATTTAATCTCGGTTTTGTTAATTCTGTTGATTCTTCTGTATCAGCAAGTAGTTCTAGTCCAGGCTCAGATGATTTAAATAAATTGCATACTATGGTGTGTAGTATTAATTCGTGTTTCTTTTCGCGCACTTCCTGCAGCGAAATATCGAATTTAATTTAAAATCTCAGTTATACAAAGGGTGGTGGTTATGATAACATTCGTAATGTGGTTCTGAAGAATTATTTGCCATTTTTTTCACATTTACTAGCCGATCTATTTAATGTGGTTTTGGAAACCGGTGTTTACCCCGATTGTCTTAAAATTGCTAAAGTGACACCTATCTTTAAGTCTGGAAATTCTAAACTAGTTAATAATTATCGTCCAATTTCAGTTTTGTCGGTATTTGACAAAATTTTAGAAAAAATTATTGCAAACCGGATGATCGACTTCCTGAATAAATTTTAATTTTTTTCTATTTTTCGTCAGTATGGATTTCGACAAGGTTCTGGTACAGATTTGGCCTTAACAGACATTACTGATTTGATCTATCGTAATTTTGACAGGAAAAACTATATCTGAGGCTTATTTCTTGATCTTCGTAAAGCGTATATACAGTGCTGGGAAAAAAAGTGGGACCATCGAATTTATTGCAAATTGGAGTCTTTTTTTGCTAAAATTACAAAACTTTTGAAAACAATTTGTTTATTGTTTCATTTTAAATACATGTATGACGTAATTTTTTGAAAAAAAAAATTTACCTGCAATTTAGGGGCAGAACCCCGAAAAATGCCAAAATATTCAAAATACGTTGATGGGCGTTAAAGTAATGTAATAAATTAAACACTTATTTTTTATTTTTTTGTTTGTGTTTTATTGATTTATAGAAGTTCAATCTTTAATATTAATATTTTGTTGGACCGCCTTTTGTTTTAATTACACCGGTACAACCCCGCAACTGATGTGCAAAAAAATTGGTCAAGCAATTATTTTATTTTACGCCTACCGTTCTCGGCCGTCATTAGGGTGCAGATGTTTTATTGCCTGTAATTTTTTTTTTTGAGTATAAATAGTGCATATTTTGTAAGGTTTAAGTTATTCTGTAAGTGATTCTAGTCAAATAAAGAATAAAGTGCAATTTTAGTTAAAAAAATGGGACAAGTTAGTGAGCAGTGTAAAAGCAATATGTTGATTTTGGCGCGAGCAAATTTAACCATTCGTGAAATAGCTGAAAGATTAAACATTCCTAAAAGTACTGTAGCGAGGAATCTTAAAAAAATGCGAGAGATGGGCAGTACACAAAGAAAGAAAGGCTCTGGAAGGCCCAGAAAGACAACTCCAGTGGAAGATCGTTTTATAATATTACAATGTCGTCGGAACCGTTTTAAAACTTCATCAGACATAAGACAGGATCTTGAGCGAGCAACGGGAAAAAACAATTTTAGCCAGCTTAGTGAGAAAGAGACTTGTTAAAGCTGGTTTGAGAGCACTTAAACCAGTCCAGAAGCCTGAGTTCACACTACTAGTGAAAAAAAACGTTTGCTATGGGTCCAGGCGCATGTTTCTTGGACTCCAGAGATGTGGAATGAAGTGATCTTCTCCGATGAATCAAAATTCAAGCTACATGTTGGAGATGGAAGAATTCTCGTAAGGAGAAAACCGGGCGAGAGACTTAGCAACGAATGTCTTTTAAGACTTCCACCGAAAAATGATGGAGTTATGGTCTGGGGATGCTTTCTGGACATGAAACCGGTAGATTGTGCTTCCTTAGTTCCAGCGTGACAGCAGCTGTTTATCTGCAGGTCCTTCAGAACGAATTAGAGCCTTCTGTGTTAAAGTTCTTTGGCGAGACTTGCCCATTTATTTTTCAACAGGACAACGCTCCGTGCCATACCGCCAAAGTGGTGAGTTATTAATTTTGAATTGTAGATAGACAAACTGGCTTTCAGATAAACATAAATAATTTGTTAAAAACTTGTTTTTTTTCTTATCTCTTCATTTAAAGGTAAAAAAGTACTTCGAAGAAAACAGTATCGATGTGTTGAACTGGCCCCCGTATAGTCCAGACTTAAATCCAATTGAAAATATTTGGTCTATAATGTAGCAAGGAAGCGCCCAGAATCGATTGAAGCTTTAAAAAGTTTGTTGATCACGATTTGGGAATCCATATCTCCTGCGACTTTGAGAAATTTATCAAATTCAATTAATCGGAGGTGTATCGCTGTAATAAAAGCAAGAGGCGGTCCAACAAAATATTAATATTAAAGATTGAACTTCTATAAATCAATAAAACACAAACAAAAAAATAAAAAATAAGTGTTTAATTTATTAAATTACTTTAACACCCATCAACGTATTTTGAATATTTTGGCATTTTTCGGGGTTCTGCCCCTAAATTGCAGGTAAATTTTTTTTTTCAAAAAATTACGTCATACATGTATTTAAAATCAAACAATAAACAAATTGTTTTCAAAAGTTTTGTAATTTTAGCAAAAAAAGACTCCAATTTGCAATAAATTCGTTTGTCCCACTTTTTTTCCCAGCACTGTATATGAAATTTCTAATTTCTCGTCTTCCCTAATAATTACTCCAAGTAACACGAGTGGATAATGTTGTATCGTTGTTATCTAACACGTTCACGACCACAGGACGCATATATGCGTCCGTTCAGCATATATGCGTCCTGTGATTTTCTCCATAAACCAGGGACGCATATATGCGTCGTCGTACTGTTGTATGTAAGTAATAAATTATAGTTTCTATATTGGTTTACAGATTCTGTTGAATTTTTTTTTCGGTTAAGGGGAAGCACCGAGTTGTTAGTTTTGTGTGTGGTTTTCCTGTATGTGATACGTAACAAGAAATAGATTAGGTCTTAAATATATTAATAACCATCACGAAGCAAAACTTTTTTCAACACGACAACCAGTTCTACAACCAGTAATAAGACCTACCAATGGGGAATCCTCTATCAAGAACACTAGCCGAAATGTTCATATCAAACTTCGAGCAAAAAGAATAACTTCAAAACAACATCATTTTTTTCTAAAAGAAAATAAAGTATTGATTATCCAATGGATTTAATGTCCTTTTAAGGTCAATTAATACCCCCCTTTTTCATTCAGGCACACATCACCCATTCACCTACTCACACAATTGCAGTATACCATCTGCACATTGCAAGATCCTTGTCAACCTGTAAACTGACATGGACGGTGGGTCGGCGCTGAATTCTGCACTCCAACAGAAGGTCATAGTTGTGTTTATTAACATCACTCATCGTAATCAATGATGCAAATTCCCTTTGCATCCTGCCTCTGATGAGATTCGAACTCAGTACCTCCCGGCTTGGTGCCGGTTTACTGGTATTGATACGTTATTGACATCATCACACATGCATCACAGTAGAATGTAACAGTGGTATATCAAAAGCAATTTACATATATATTTCTAAATTGCTGTCATATTCTGTGTACCTGTGCTCAGTGCTGTTGGTGATTCAGATGTTCTGTGTATTTCGACCGTGTTATTGTCTTCCCACATCTTTTACGTGTTCTTTAAAGCGTGTAGTAAAACTCCGACCTGTTTGTCCGATGCAGAACTCCTCGCACTCGTCACATTTTAGTTGGTATATGCCTGTATCCATTATATTGATTCCTTTTTCCTATAACTACACAGCTGCATATAAAACAACAAATAAAATCGAAAACTGATCTAAAATGTAACGAGTGGGAAAACCATAAACCGGTCGTAATACACAGAACATCTGAATCACCAACAGCACTGAGCACAGGTACACAGGATATGACAGCAATTTAGAAATGAAAAAAGGCGAAAAAACGAATAGAATAGAGGAGTATAAAATATATCAGCACAGGAACAACCCACAATTTTTGAACGATAGGATGCCGTACAACGAAATTTACCAATCTATAAAGGAAAATTTATTAGCCAAAATTAGAATATAGAAATAGTTGACGAATAGCTGACATAAAGAAAAAACTTCATTTTTTATTTAAATTTAAAAATTGAATTTATAGAGCTTAGTTGTAACTAAAAAAGTGATTGAAAGTAAAATTTACGGTAGAGGTGAGAAATATGGTTTTATTATTTATCAAAATTATTATGGAAAATAAAATTTTGTTTATTTTCCCTAGTTATGGTTGCGAACAAAATAAGCAGTACATCTGAACCATTTTCTGACACAGGTAGTGAATATTTTTGTTCAAATCTGGGAAGTATTAGTGATGAATCAATATCGATTGAGGTAGGAGGCTCAGAACTAATTAAAGATGATAATGGAGAACTAATAAATACCGATGACTCTGAAAATGATGAATATTGGACTGCTTTAGAATTTGAACCAAAGATTTTCGAATTTATCGGTCTACAAGGAATTAAAGTAAAATTAGAGAGTAATGTGTCACCAGAAAAAAAATTCTCCCTATTTTTTGATGAAAGTTTGCTTTTAAAAATAACAGAATGGGTTAACTTACGGGCTGCAACCAATTTACAATCTGGAAAATTAAAGCCCAAATCAAATTTATTTATTTTTTTTTTTTTTTAAATTTTATTTACGATAGCAATAAAATATTTTACAAAGTAACTAGTCATTTTTGACTAACAGCGTTTGACTCTGATAATATAATATAATAAAGTACTTCTATGTACGAGTATTCATTCCATGAAGTGTTGTTTTTGTTGTTTCTGCATTATGCGGTCTATTCGGGTAACTCAAAAGGTTTTAGTCTCTTGAGTCTTCTTATGATACCCTCTTGATGAAGTAGTCTAGCCGCTTCGTCGTTAGGGTGTAGATGGAGCCTCTCCTGATGTTTTTGAGCACACTTCTTTATTTCGGTTGCGACTGTGTCCATTCCGAGGTCTCTATGAAGATCACTATTACGAGTGTACCACGGGGCGTTTACGATCCCTCTGAGAACTTTATTTTGAAATCGTTGGACTATCTGTTGATTGCTGGTTTTGGTACATCCCCATAGTTGAATGCCATATGTCCAGACCGGCTTCAGAACTTGTTTATAAAGCATAAGTTTATTATGAATGGATAACTGAGAGTTTCTTCCAATTAACCAGTACATTTTTCTATATTTTAATTGAAGTTCATCTGCTTTCTTTTTCACGTGAACTTTCCACTTCAACTTTGCATCAAGATTCATTCCAAGGTATTTTGCTTGATTTGCATGTGGTACAGGAATATTATTGAGAGTCACCGGCAGTGGTTCTATTGATCTGTTAGTGAAGTTAATGTGAGTAGACTTTGATTCATTCACTTTAATTCTCCACTTAGTTAGCCAGTCTTGTATATTATTTATGGCTATTTGTAATTTGAATGTGACTTCACCGATTGTGTCACCAACAGCTAGAATTGCAGTGTCATCTGCAAACGTGGCGGTAGTTGTATTGTTAGTTTGCGGTAAGTCGCTTGTAAAAAGTAGGAAAAGGAATGGCCCTAGGACACTGCCCTGCGGCACTCCCGCTTTAGCTTCTTTAATGCTGGAATAAGCTCCTTCCTGTTTAACTCTAAAGTATCTTCTTTGCAAGTACGACTTTAGTAGTTCGCAATATTCAAATGGCAGAGTTTTTTATAATTTAAATATTAAACCATCTAGCCAGACTTTGTCAAATGCCTGCGCTATGTCCAAAAATATGGCTGAGCAAATCTTTTTTTCCTCTAAAGACTTTTCTATTAAATCTGTTATTCTATGGACTTGATCAATTGTGGAATGTTTCTCTCTAAAACCAAACTGATGGGAAGGAATAGCTCCCGATTTAACAATTTCAGGTTTAATTCGTTTTAATAATAGTCTCTCAAACAGTTTTGACATAATTGGAAGAAGTGATATTGGCCTGTACGATGTTAATTCACTTAGTGGCTTGCCTGGTTTAGGTATCATTATTACCTCCGCAAATTTCCAAGATAGAGGGACATAACAGAGTCTGAAGGAAGCATTAATTATGTCAGATATTTTCTTAATAGCTTTATTTGGTAGTTGTTTAAGAATCTCAGCAGTTATTAAGTCATACCCTGGTGATTTTCTAAGTACCATATGATTCTTTATTTCGTGTTTAACTTCTTTAGCATTGGTTAATGGAATTTCCTGTCTCAAGATGGTTGTAAGATTTACATTTAGTATATCGTGTTGATTCAGTGTCGTTAAATTGGGCTGAAAAGTACGCTCGAGATGATCTGCGAAATTTTCTGCCTTTTCTTCTTTGGTTTTAGCCAGGCGACCATTATTGGTTTTTATTGGTGGTATGTGGGTAACTGGTCTTTTTAAATATTTGGTTGCTTTCCACAATGAGTAATCAGTATCTTTATCGTAGCTGAGAGATTCTAGGTATGAATTTATTGATTTGTTTTTGAATTCGCGTATTTCTCTGCGTATTCGTTGTGTTAGATTATTCAATCTATTTTTGACGACTGGGTCTCGCGTGCGTTGCCATTCCCTTCGGATAGTTCTTTTCTCTATGACTAGTGATTTAATTTCCATTGGGTAGCATTTGCCAGTTATTTTTTTGTTTGTTGGATTAGTGCTTTTCCACGCTGCCTCCTGTATATCTTTAACTAGTTTTTCCACCTCTTGTTCTAATGTCTCTTCTGACGAAAATTGCGTGTTTAAAATGATACTAGTGTTAAGTTCATTCCTAAATGTTTCCCAATCAGTGTATTTATTTGTTAGCATTGGCTGTTTATCATTTGTAATTATTGTTTCACTTATTGTCATTAAAATAGAGGAGTGGTCAGATGTGGAGTCAAATCCTTCCTGCACTTGTATATAATCAATCGGGACTTTTCTTGTTATAAAGAAGTCAATCAGGTCTGGTGTTTTATTTGGATCGCTGGGCCAATAAGTTGGTTTTCCTGTAGAGTGCCAGTTGCAGTTGTATTTTATTATTGCTTGATGGAGCTCTTTCCCTTTCGTTGTTGTTAGTCTTGATCCCCAGTCTGTATGCTTAGCGTTAAAGTCACCGCCGATTATGAATTTTTCACCTAGCTGCTTGAAGAGGTGAGTATAAGAATTCTCTTTGATGTTATATCTAGGTGGGCAATATATTGCGGCCACCACTAGTTTATGGTTTCGTGTATTAATGCTAACGCTAATTGCTTGTATTTCATCACTTTCAAATTTTTGTTGCAGATCGTATTTAATACATTTTTTAATAATCACGGCGCTGCCCCCTCGCGCATTATTATTAGGATGTACTGCAGAGTGAACTTCGTAGCCACGTATTTTTATATGACTTTGAGTAGTAAGGTGTGTTTCAGATAATAAGCATATGTCAATTTTTTCTAAATCAAGAAATAGTTGTATTTCATGTTGTCGTTGCAATATACCATTGCAGTTCCATGCAAGAATTTTTAGATTATTTGCCATCTTAAACTAACAAAGGGCGGCTAAATCCGAAGTTGTTCGACTTTTTTCGAGTAGGGTGAGCCTTTGCAAGATTGATATGAGGGCTCTTTCTTGCTTTTCTTCTTGTGAACTAAGTCTATTAAGAATATCTTGCAGTATTTTGTTGGTTTGGTTATTATTTGAATCATTGATTGAAGCAGAACAATTTTGTCTTCTCGAACTTCCAATAGTGGTTGCATCAGCATATGTTACATTTGGATTAGTTCTTGATGGCGTGTTTAATGTTTGGTGTGGCCTCAACTTTGTGGATATTCTTGTTGAAGCTGAGTTAATTTCTTGTCTGGAACTTTTTAAAGGTTCCCCTGTTTTGTTGCGAATTTTTTGCAACTCTTTTATAACAATGCAACCTCTGTAGTTGGCTGGATGTGCCTCACCACAGTTGACACATTTTGGTGGAGTGTCTTTTTGTTTCGTACATTCAGCCGTACAGTGTTTTCCAACACATTTCACGCATCTGTACTCCTTATTACAAAAGTTTTGCGTGTGTCCGTAGACTTGGCACCGTTTGCACTGGGGAATCAGTTTAGATTTTTTCACTGCTTCTATTTGCACTTTCATGTGTAGTATTTCACGGATTGCATAAATCTTTTTAATGTCTTCTGTTCTTTCGAAAGATAACATATATAATGGAAGTGGTGTTTTGTCACCTCTTTTTAGCAGTTGTGTAACTTCGTTTATTTTGTATCCTTTCTCCAAAAGACACTCTTTTATTTCATCTGGTTTGCATGATGCGTGTAGTTTCTTCACAATGACTTTGTTTTGTCTTGTCTGCTTATCTTCGTATGAATACCATGTTGAGTTTTCTTCATTAAGAGCTTTTGTTAACTTTCTATAGCTATCACTGTCTGGGACATTTAGTTTGATGTCACCACTATTTAACGCTACAGCTTGAAATTTTATCCGGTTGATCTCCAAAATGTTTCTAATGCTCTGATAATTATTGCAGTTTGTTATTATAACTGGAGGTGGCCGTGGCACTTTTATATTCTTACCTCCGGATGGGGGTTCTTTATTTGATCGTTCCTGATCTGATAAAACCTGAGATTTTTCTACTTTTTGTACATGCTTACTTCCGGTTGGAAGCTGCTCAACTGATTGGTTCTGTTCGGGTGAAACCAGTGGTGATTTACTCATTTTTCGTTTCTTATTTTTTTTGCTACGGTTTAAAATCCATCCCGTTTCTTTGTTGAGTTCTTCCTCATCCGTTTCATATGTCACTTGAGCAGCCGGACTAGCTGTAGTTGGTTTTGACTGAGAGTTTTCTAGGACCTTTATTCTTGTTTGAAGGTCATTAATACTCTTCATTAATTCTATTTTTTCAAAACGTTCCTTACAAAGTAAGGTATATAGATTACGCTCCTTGTCAGTAGTTAGGTCGTATTGTTCTTGTTCGTTTTGATTCAGATTTTCTTGTATTTTTTGTTCAGTGCATCTAGTTGTTACGTTAGGAAAAACGTCAGCTTGGTCAGCTACCGAGTTGCTTTTATTTTCTTTTATCGGTGATCTTTGTAAATTGGATCTTATCTGGAACGGATTTGATGTTCCCTGGCAATGCAATAGCTGGCCCTCCCCAGAATCCATAGGGCCAGTCTCCATAGAGAGTGGATTTGCCAATGTTGACATTGGTGTACCACCTGGGGTATATTTTCCTTTAGGTTGTACCATTGCATAGTTGAGATTGACTTAATTAGCTATACTGTTTCACTACTACGAAGGGATTGGGTACCACAACCGTTCGATCTACAGTACATTGCCCAGAGTACGCCCGTATCCATTTATGAATACTTCGTGGAGGCTGTCAATCACGTACTCCATCAAATTTATTGAAATTGAAACCTTTATGTATTCCAGAATTCAAGCGATTTCTTGGGTTGTGTATTATAATGGGAAATGTGCGTATGCCATATTTACGACACTATTGGAGCAAAAACGAAATGTATCATCATCCAGTTTTTCAAAAAATTATGAGCAGAAATGTTTGAAAATATTCTACGGTGTTTGTGTTTTTACAATAGCGAGACAAATGACATAAGCCATAGACTTCAGAAAATATCGAACGTTTCCGATCATATACTTGCCAACATAAAAAAAGTGTACGATCATGCACAACACCTACTGGATGAATCAATGATGCTGTGGCGTGGACGGCTATCTTTTTGGCAATACATTCCCAATAAAAGGCATAAATATGGGATTAAGTTTTACGAACTTTGTACGCACGATGGGTTCCACCTAAATATGTTGATTTATAGTGGTCAGAATGCCGTGGAACTTCGAGTCGAAGGTCATGCTTTCAGTGTTGTTAAAGAGCTAATGAAAGATTACGTTGGAAAAGGTCACATTGTACATGGATAACTATTACAGTAGTGTTATTTTGGCAGAACATCTCTTTGAGCAATGTGCACATTTATGTGGAACTTTGAGAGTCAACCGAAAATAAAATCCGCCAGATGTAATTGCCAAAATCCTTAAAAAAAATGAAACTATTTGGAGACGAAGAAATAACATAACTGTGCAGACATGGAAAGATAAACGGTACGTCTTGATGATATCTTCTTTGCATAAAGCTGAAATGACGGAATATATAAATAAAAGGGAAATTACATCACAAAAACCCGTAATGGTTGCAGATTACATTAAACACATGTCAGGTGTAGACCGCAACGACCAGATGACATCTTATTACCCCACATCGAAAAGGAGTTTGCGATGGTACATAAAAGTTTTCTTCCATATACTTGATATTTCAGTATGGAACAGCAATTGGTTATTGAACAAACATAAAGGAAGTAAAACATCATATTTAAGTTTTCGTGAAATGCTTGCAATATCTTTATTGAATACACAAGCTCTTTCTGATGTATCGTGTTCATCAACACCGAAACCTTCTAGCTCACCGACCAAATGGCTTAGTGGTTAAAGCTTTGGCGTTTGGATCGGGAGGTACCGGGTTCGAATCCCGATAGGGGCAGGATGCAAAGGGAATTTTCATCAACAAATTACAATTTGTGATGAGAAGGAACACATCTATGACCCCCTGTCGGAGTGCGGGGCTCATGGGCCGACCCATCTTCCATGCCAGTATAGGCTGGCATGGAGCTATGCAATGTGCAGATGGTAATAAAAATCGGACCTATATCCGTACGTCCCCGAATTGGCCAATACAGGCGTAAAGCTAAGGACGTAAATAAGCGAACCGCGAAAGAGTTGGGAGAGCCTCGGCCCCAGAACAGTGCAGGGAAAAGAAAAAAAAATAAAAAAATTTTATGTTTGTTTCATTTTGCAATTACTTAATTATCCGGTGTTTTTTATCTATTTTTATAATTTTTGTTAAGGAACTGTTTTTTAGTTCCTTTAGATTTTTAGTTTATATTGAAAAATAATATATGTAAGAATACATAAAATAAATAATTAAAATAATTACAAAAACAACGCTTTCACTTTATTTTATAACGACACATATGTGCGTCCTGCGGTTTATACAACGAAATTTTGTTCCATAAACTGGCGACTCGTATATGCGTCATACTATTAATAGCGTCACATACCCCACAAAACACATAAATAAAACATTAATTCTACCATTAGGCTTCAATTAGCTCATTTCGCGCAAATTTATTATGTGGTTTGTGGCTATCCCTAGCATAAGCATCTCGGTCGTGAACGTGCTAAGGAACTAAGGGCTAGGAAGAAGTACTTTCTAACTCCATTGGGAATGAGCATATTACCAGGAGTATATTTTGTCTGGCACTGTAGTTGTATTTCAGCTGCCAGAACACCTTTTAGTTATAAAAATAATTTAAAATTTGGGCCAGATATTGTTTTTACATCTAGGTGAGGTTACCTATGTGTTGGAAGTTTGGTTTCGAGCCAGGAATGGTGTTTGGCTTTATGAACAGTACTTCGATACTTTCGAGTGATTTTTAGTACTTTTGAGACAATGTTAGAAATGTCACTTGTAATTTGATTCGAGGCAACTTCTGTAGAAGAAAAGAATATAAATAACGCAAATCCAATGGATTTCATCTAGAAAACAGGGTGTCCAACAACACTAACTTCTACGACTAAGATATTTTATCAGTTTTGTGGTTAAAGCTGAGTCAAGTGTAAAGGGTCTCTTGAATTGGATATGAAGCCCAATACATTGGTCTGAACGATCACTAAATTTTGTCACTTTCAATTCACTATTGGTGTCAGGACACAGAGGCTTCCATTCTGAAAGATCTGCTCTAACCAAAGTTTTGTGTTTAAGCGGTAAATTTTTTTTGCTCATATCACAAAATCTCCTTTCTCTTCAGTAATCCCTAAACAACCACAAATTCCTTGAAAATTTAAAAATATAAACAATTTTACGAAACGAGATTTCTCGATCCCAATCTTTAGTTGCGAAAGTCGAGTAAATTTCAGACACAAGGAATTAATGACCTAAACATATCTAATTAATTAAGAATGCAGAAATCTAAAATTTGTGCTGCGCTTCTAACAACGGTAATTTGCACATTACTGTCTGTGAAGAGGTTATATTCCATTGCGTCAGCTGATTTATGATTTGTCATTAAAATAACCACTGCGGTGAGTGTTCAAAGAGATCTAATAATTATTTTCGACTTATTTAGCGTCGCTATATCCAGTCTCTAGTTCCATGATTAACAATAATAATTGCTGACATGACGATCAGATCTTTAACGTGACGCAATAAAAATGTTTAATTATAAACGAGCAACGTCCACAACGGCAAACGCATTTAATTAAATGGTTGCAGTGTTGCAGTTTGATTCTTTCAGTTTTAATGCTTTTCATGAAACGTTTTCAATAACAGCACTAGAGCCAATCAACTGCTTGCTAAACAAAAAATGGTTGATCGTTAAATACTTCTTTTAAAATGGGGTTGTTGGTTGCTTATGGTTTACATTGAAATAAACCCGTAGAACCCAAATTAATTACAATATATTTGCAAGAGCTGCTACGGGACCCCTGAATAACAGAGCAAGCACTCTACTTACTAAGCTAACGAGGGCGACTAGGTAATGTAAGAAGTCATTAATTAAAATTGAGTCCAGCGCAAAAGTACTTTCAATCTGAATTCAATACTCTGTTCCTTAAAAATTCAGTACTTTTAATTTCTTGACAATATCATCCCTGTTTCGAACTAATGAAACTTGAATTCTTTAATTTAAAAAATTTGATAGTCCACAGTTTGCTTGATTGATAATACGATCGATGTCATAACTGAAATTCAATTCGCTGTCACAAATGACACCTAAATCACGAATAGAACTGGCTCTGGTAAGGGCATCGCTGTTAATACAATATAGTCACGAGTCAGGGGCTGTGCACGTTTTCGAGAGTAGGTGATTGTTTGACATTTGCCCACAGTCAATTCAAGGTTGTTTTTTGCACACCATCTGGAGAAGTTGTTGAGGTCGGATTATAATCGGGTCGTCTCGGTGGTGTTTGAAATCCGTTTGTAAATCTTCATGTCATCGGCGTATATAGATATGGATGAATTTTTAATCAAACCTAGATTTAGTGTTTAGGAATCTTTGCCAATGTTTGTCTTTACGGTTACGCAACGTTCCTGTACTAGAATATAAGTGTGACATATCATTAAAAAGGTTTTGAGAAATATCGCAAATTAACTTCGGTCAGTATAAGACCAAACTATATTGGAATCCTGAAAAAATCACGAACAATGACTCTGATCGAAAATCACTTTACCCGACGTTTTGAAGGTCCCTGATCCCAAAAATGAAACAAAAAAAGCTTGCCTGTCCGTCTTGTGCGATTCGATTTTTTTAGACACAGTTCCTTTAAATTTTAATTCGGTGAATTTAAAAGCTTTTAGGATATCTATCTCAAGGGGATCGAGTACCTGCCTTAGTAAATCACTCAATACCATGGTATTACTTTACAGTATTCTATTATCCTGGTGTAGTATATCGTTTGAAAGTTCCTGGATCAGACAGCAATTTTGGCATTAACACTTTAGTTCTTAAATCAACCGGTTTGGCGCTAGTATCCGATTTTTCATTTATTATACAATAAATATATAGTTGTTGTATATCGTTGAAAGGGTCTTGCACTTGAAGAATACCAAAACAAAAGTATAATACACGTTTAAAGCAAATTACGAGTGCTTTAAGCCTGCACCGAACAAATTAGCCCGCCTCAATGAAACCTGTACTATAATTTGTTACACATTTATTACAATTTATTACAACAAATCCCGCTTCTATTACAGCTGCCGTTTTCGAGGAACGAGTGGTCGGTTTAGCTTACAATTAAACCTGGACCGCCAAACTTGTAACTTTTGATGTAGCTATGATATCGGGATGGTTCTTGGACCAGAATTTATTACAAATTAAGTACATTGAATAAGGTAGTTCAAGACCACCCCTATAACTTGCATAAAGTTCAATTTCACCCCAAAACGATTATTTATTTCAAAAACGTCAATTTAACCAACTTTAATAAATAACTCAATCAATTCAACGGGGATATATCATTTGGAAATGAAAGCAAAAAAAACAAAACGGGACACTTCTTGTAAAATTCAGCAACATGAGTCTAACTATTAACGACGCAACATTCATTTCGCGAGAAAGACCAACAATGCAAGTTCAGCCGACAATTTTACAACCGATGCCACAAGAAGAAAAATTCAAAGTAATCCTCTCATTGCAAATGATGAACGATATCAACATCGATAATATAGATCGCATCGAACTTCTGCACCATGGAAAAAGCATCCAATTGATCACCAGCTATACTCTTACTTCTCATAAATCGCAATAATACAAAAAATACGTATCATCATCAACGCAAATATGGAAGAAGCAACGAGCACACCATGGGTCTAACGCTTCACGAAACCACAGATACGCAACATGCAACACCAAATAAGAATATCTCCGAAGAAGCACAAATACCAGCCACAAGAAAAAAGTTTTACGAAACACCATTCTTTTAGCGCAAGTCAAATGAGGACATTCGAAATTTAAATGGGGAAGAGTTAACACGCGGTCTAGTTGGGTTCCCACGGAAAACATAGGTTTCATCTTACATTACGTGGAAATAAAATGTTGATAATATTTGCTGATCAACTATTTTGTTATTTCGTTGAAGAGTTATTCTTGTTGAATTGAACATAAGAATCTTTAGTTGTAATTTCTGATATCTGATTTTTCTCAAACCAACTATCAATTGTGGGTGGTTTCGATTATGTGATGATTTTGGGAGATCTTAACCTGTCAGCAATATCCTCAATCTGGTGTTGATGATCTTGGTAGTCTTGCTACTATTTTTCATAAACCACTGGACATCCAATTAATTTTTGAGAATCGTATTAATGTCGTAAATTTTAAATCAACTTTAAAAATGGAGACTGTGCGGTTTTGTCGGCATGCGCGCCATTGTTTAATCGTCGCTTTTCTGGCCTAAATAATCAAAAATTTAAAGCTCATAAAAATAGAAATTCAATCCTATTCTCGTACATTATGAATTATTTAGTGTAATTCATATATTGTTGAGGTTGATTCGAAACGGAACTGATCAAGTTCACCCTCGCAAATATCTACCAATTCTTTGGCTGTTAATGATCCGCAAAGAATCACTGACATGCTTGCAGCATTTTTTGAAAATGTGTCCCTTCTTCGAGATAGAATGACGATTTTGATTTTAATAGTTTAATTCGATTCACTTTCAGTTTACTACCGATAACGTTCTGCATTCTCCGTTGGATGTAAATGTGAATATGATTTGTGGCCCAAAAAAATTCACCCTCTTGTGTTAAAAGAGTGCACTTGTGCCTTGGGTCAACCGCTGACGTACGTAAATCCAGTTTCATTAAGCCAATTTTTAAAAGTGAACGAGGAAGGGATATCGAAAATTATCGATGTTCAGGGACCGTATTTTTTTCTAATTTAAAAAGCTTACGTTTGTAAACTACATAAGTTTTAACTAGCATGGGTGGTGGTACTGTTAAAGTAGTGTTTACTGATTTTAGTAAATCATTCGGTGAAATTGAAAGCAACAGCTCAAGTGTAATGTCCTTCTTTTAAAGTGGATTTTGCCATATTTGGTGAACCGAACTGACAAAGTCCCTGAAAAAGAATCCCACAGGGTAGCCATTTTGGACCTCTCTTATTTATTGCATTCATAGGTGATGTAAAACGGTGCTTGAAACATTGTGAGTTTTTGATTTATGTTGATGATGTTAAAATCTTTTGCAAGATTCGAAATTATGGTGTAAACTGATCGCCATCAACAACTGGAATTAAATATTTTCTGTAAATGGAGTACCTTGCAGCTTTGAAGTTATGAACTTTTCTAATACAGGTTATCCAATTCAAGCTTGATAAAGTAAACTTAAAAAAAACACACAAATTATTCGGAATGTATTGTAATTTTTATTTCATTTTACAGATTGATCCTTGCCATTTTTAGTTAAACAAGATATCATTCAAATGTCCTCCACGGGACTTCTTACAGGCCTTGATTCTTTTGCGGTAATTTTCAATGACTTTTCGGCACATTTCGGGCGGTATCTCGGCCATTACCTTACGAATATTAGTTTTCAATTCGTCAAGAGTTTGAGGATTGTTTGCGTAAACACGATCTTTCGCGTAGCCCCACAAAAAGAAATCCAAAGGCGTTAAATCACAGGATCTTGGAGGCCAATTGACATCAGCCAATCGCGAAATCAAACGTCCAGGAAATTTCTCTTGCAAAAGATCTCGATTTGCTCGTGTTACGTGACTGGTTGCTCCATCCTGCTGGAACCACATATCGTCAAGATCATAATCTTCGATTTTCGTAAAAAAATAATCGGTTAACATGCGGCCATAGCGCTCAGAATTGACGGTAACGGTTCGTCCATGGTTGTTCTCAAAAAAATACGGCCCAATCACACCACCAGACCACAATGCGCACCAAACAGTGACTTTTCCGGGTGTAATGGCTTCTCTACAATCAATTGTGGATTTTCTGAGCCCCAAATTCTACAGTTTTGCTTATTAACGTATCCACCAAGCGAAAAATGAGCTTCATCACTGAAGAAAATTTTGTTCGAAAAATCAGCATCGACGGCCTGTTTTTCCAACACCCAATTTGCGTATGTTCTTCGTTGTCCATGGTCAGCAGGCTTTAGCTCTTGTGTCAAATGGACGTTATACGGATGAAGATGCAAATCCAGATGCAAAATGCGCCATAATGAGCCATAAGATAGGCCTAAATGTTGAGCTCGACGAGGAATTGACAAATTTGGATCTTCTTCCACACTTTCAGCTACAGAAGCGATATTTTCAGCATTGCGAATGTTTCGATGATGCACAGACCTTACAATATCAGTAACAGATCCAGTTTGTTCAAATTTATTCACTGTATTCAATATGGTTTGCTTTGTAGGACGATTATGACGACCATAATCTGCTCGTAAAGCGCGAAATGTGGATACGGCAGAATCACTATTTTTATAATAAGATTTAATAATTTTAACGCATTGCTCGATTGTTAAATGCTCCATATTCTTAAATGGCAGAATGTCAACTAAATAAATGACAGAGTACTTGACGTTTATCTTTGACAGACGTCGGTATACAGATTTCTACTTTATCTACCTCGAATTGGATAACCCGTTATTTTAAATTAAGTTAGGATCGATCGAATTAAATCTTTCCTAGATTTAGGTGTTTTATTTTCTCGGAATCTATCAATTCGACCATATTGACAGATCTCCCAAGTTAACCTTCTTGTTTGTCTTAAGGGACTCCTTCGAGAGGTAAACGCTTCTAAGTATGTGCCACCGCCGTATTTGGGCCGTTGCTATTGAATATTGTACCATTGTTCGTGCGAATTTTTCGTGCGTGACATTACAATGAGATGATTTACTTCTATGGGTCGAACTTGTACAACGTATGGCGGACTTGATTTTTAATTCAAGTGGTGCATTTAATAATGTTCTGCTGTGTTCTATTTTAATTCGTTTAGAGACGAACTTATAAAGGTTGTAAACAATTTTATTATACAAATTTGAAATATATAGAATTCATTTCATTTTTCTAAATAACCGATGTGCAATAATACTGTTGGCTACATACGGCTCTCGGCAAACTGCTCGATCAACATATTGTCGATATGTATGATAAAATCAGAACAGGACGACTTCTTTGCAATCGATTAAATTAAACTAAGTTGCGTCTTGACGAATACATTCATTTACGTGATGTAGTTGTTAATGATGGCAATGTGAATCCCAATTAATTAGGAGAAATGGTCATACTACCGGCCACATTTCATGGAGTCCACATACCACATGCATTAATACGCACAAGCCGGAGTGCATTGGAGTTCGAACATATGTCCGCCCATATTTATGTATTTGAATGTAAATGCAATTCTACGTCGGATGAAATAACAGAAGACTTTTGTCATAATCGAATCGTCGTGATATTTCTGCAAGTGAGTTCAAATAAAAATTGAAATCATTGTGTTGGAAGAATTCCACTGAATTCCATCTCAGCAGAAATACCAGATGTCGGCATTGATCCAGATTTATTTGAAGTTACTACCAAAAATAAGATTCATTGGTCCAAATGGCTGCTACGCCTTCTGAGAAAAAATGGCGGAGGCTTAGAATTAGAGATGAGTGTTAAAATTTGAAAATTATGGGTGACGGTTTGAAAGGGTTTCTTTCATATGGAATTTCTCGTCGATACCAATTAACTGGTAGCACAATTCCTAAGAGATAAATGCTTGCATCCCATAAATATTTGAGATTGTCGATATTCAAGGTCTCTCCAACTTAATTATAGGCCGGCAAATTGGATGTAAGTTAAGCACGAGATACGGCTCAAATTATTTGTGATACAAAAACTACTATCCCTGTAGTAGTTTAATAACAAAAAAGTATAACAAGAAATTAATATTGACAGTAGATAATAATAATTTCGTAAACCTTCTCATCACGATGAAAATATTTTGTCAATCATAATAAGAAAGTGTTAGTTAAAATATAAGGTTTTCCAATAGGAATGAATGATATGATTTTTAAGTGACGTTTCGGCCATTTGTAATATGTCATGATCTGTCATTTTTTGTTTCATTGTATGCAGTAATGTTTACAATTTCATCATGGTTAGATATACGCAAGAACAACGTTTACAAATTATTTAGTTTTATTATCAAAATAATCGTTCTCCAATTGCAACTTTTCGTGCGCTTTTGCCATTTTATAGTCGTAATAATCGTCCAAGTGTGCTCGCTATTCGTCGAATTGTTGAAAATTTTGAGCGTACATTTTCTTTACATAATGTTGAAGTGCCAATAAGACAAAGATTCGCTCGAAGTAATGCAACTATTGTTGCCGTTCAGGCAAGTGTTGCTGAAGACCGCAATTTTTCGATTCCAAGACGTTCTCAAGAATTGGGACTGCCTCAAACCACAACCTGGCGGATTTTGAGAAAGGATTTGGGTTTGCATCCGTATAAAATTGTTCTCACTCAAGAACTGAAGCCATTGGACCACCGTAAATATCGTGAATTTGCTGATTTTGACTTGGAACAACTTGAAAACGATAACGATTTTTTCATCTGAGAATTTTTCATCTCACTTTCATCTGAGTGGTGCGGTAAATGAACAAAACTGTCGATTCCGGTGAGAAGAAAATCCAAAAATTATTCATGAAAACCCATTACATTCACCTAAATTGACAGTTTGGTGTGGTTTTTCGTCTGGTGGAATCATCGGTCCGTATTTTTTCGAAATGAAGCTGGTAACACCGTTACTGTCAATGGAGATCGGTATAGATCGATGATAACCAACTTTTATGGCGGAAATTGGAAGAAGTTGATCTTGACAATATTTGGTTCCAACAAGACGGGGCTACGTGCCACACAGCAAGTGCAACAGTTGAATTATTGCGAGAAAAGTTTGGATCATATCACTCTTATTGGAAAACCCTATACTTGACATGAATATTCTATGGCTAAAAATCTGAAAATGGACGAACATATATAAATAACATATGGTCGTCATCAGGAATCGAACCTGGGACCCCCGAATAACAGAGCAAGCACTCTACTTAGGTCCTAAGCTAACGAGGGCGACTAGGGAATGTAAGAAGGCATTAATTAAAATTACGCTCCAGCAAAATGCTATTTTCGAGTACTCGAAGGTATTTCGGTTGACCTGTCCTCCACAATGTCCGAGGAGTAACATCTGTTTCAATATCTGGTGGCGGTCTGGTACACTAAATTATTAAATGTGGTATAAAATCGAAATTTAAAAAACAAATTTGAAGAGTTAACGTTTGAAGCCAATTCCATCTAACCTGACTCAAACATAATATTTTGCACACGTTGATAAGTATGACTTGCCCTTCACAGAGTAGCACTTGATCCAGTATTTGGTGGCAGTCTGGTATAATAAATTATTAAATTTTGTAAAATCGACCTTTAAATTACCTATTTGAAGCCTTTACCGGTTTGAGCCAATCCCGTGTAACCTGATTCAAAAATAATTTATTACATACCTGGATAAGGTTGACTTACTCTCGACAAGACTTCTTGCAACATTTTTCCCAAAATCTGGTGGCAGTCTGGTGTAAAAAAATTATTACTTATTTCAAGAACGCCATTTTATCCAACTTTAGTTAAATTGACGTTTTGGAAATAAGTAATCGTTTTGGAATGAAATTCATCCTTTGGAGTTAAGTTACAGGGGTAGTCTTGAACTATCTTATTCAATGTAATTATTTTGTAATAAATTATGGTCCAAGAATCATCCCGATATCATAGCTACATCATAAGTTACAATTTTGGCGGTCCAGGTTTAATTGTAAGCTAAACCGACTACTCGTTCCTCGAAAACGGTAACTGAGGAACATTCTCATTGAGGCTCGCTAATTTGGTCGGTGCAGGTTTAGAGCACCCAAATTACGATGAAAATGAACATACCCCTACTTTGACCGATTAAGAAAGACTGATTTTTTAGAGCATCGACATAACGTTATGTCATCGTTTTAGTTAACAGGCCAGAAGTGAAGATGGCGTTGGTTTTGCAATGAAACACTAAATCTTAAATGAACTAAAACCTAAGAGAAAATTCATTTCACACAAGAAACAAGAAATTTCCGTCAAGCGCAGGTAGTGCACTCAACAAAATTTTAGCTTACCGACCAAATGGCACAGTGGTTAAAGCTTTGGCGTTTGGATCGGGAGGTACCGAGTTCAAATCCCGATACGGGCAGAATGCAAAGGAAATTTTCATCAAGATCTGTGATGAAATGACCCATCTTCCATGCCAGTATAGGCTGGTATGGAGCTTTGCAATGTGCAGAAGATGGTTATAAAATCGTACGTCCTTGAATTGGCCGACATTGGCGTAAAAGTGAGGAGGGAAAAAGCAAACCGCGAAAAAGTTGGGAGAGCCTTGGCCCCAGAACAGATTGCAGGGATAATAAAAAAATGTGAGCTTGCGTTTAACATCAATACTGGAGGAGAATGTTTTAAATTGTTTTTTTAACTCATAAAAAACAATTTAAAACGTTCTAAAAGAATAAAAGTTTGTTTGACGCCAAATCAGCATCTTAGTTATAGGGTAACCTCGTTTAATTAAATTTGGTTGTACCTTTACAGTGATTAAAGAATAACAACGTGACAGAGAATGCCGAAATTAAAAAAAAAACAGAATGTTGAACTGCAGGACTTCTGAAATTAGAAACAGCTCGTGGAATGAACGAGTGTGAACTGTAATATTTAGTACTACAAGAAATTCGAATATCAAAAACAACTTTAAATATTTGTCGGTTTCCAATAGGGCAATGTATCTAATTGGAAGCACGTTTGAGGACATTAATCCTAGTAGTGATTTTTAAATTAGTATTTCTGTCTAGGAATAGGAACATACCAAATCACATATTTATCACATATCAGAAGACAACCAAGTACTGCGACCAAACTCGATTTGGATTTTGAACTCGCATCAACAATATTTAAAGTAAATGACCGACCGATAAACTTTCAAAATTTTTATTAAATTATCTCGCAATAAAATTCATTTGGCGTTTTATGAATTTAATGTGCCGCTCTTGTACGCAGGATGCAATTAATTTAAACTAAATTACGATTAACATAACATTTTGTCGCAGTAAATTGAGTGCGGCGCATAAACTTATGGGTCGCCAACGTAAAACTAATTTCAATATAATTCGCTTATACTTTACTAATTTGTTTTAATTAGAGCGATCTATTCGCAAATTTATTCGCTAAATGAATTAACTTACGATCGACACCTTATTTAGAATGTCATATGTATACGTACCGAGTCACATCGTTTCTTAGCTCAGTTTGCGCGCAATTTTTATTCTGTAAAATGCCGCGCTCTATAAATTATTTAGATAAACGAGTTTGATGTCATTAAAACACCAGTCGCACGATGATTGAAAATCAACTAAACATTTTTTTTTTACTTTCGTTACACTTTTCATGAAAAGCCATTATATTTTCATCATTCGGTTGGGATAGCTCCCTCCCCAATATGCCACCGGCTCATTTCCATTTAAATTTCATCATACTTCATACTTAAGAAGGGAAAATATTTGTTGCACCCCAACCAACGACACACATACGTATAACGAATTCACCACACACATACTATCATAATACCGATACGAAGAAGTGTAAAATTTTAAATCTCCACTTTGAAAAATCACAAAAAAATGTAAAAAAAAAAACAAATTCATGCGCTTTAAATTATCCAATAAGAATTTTCATTTTAAAATTTTCCAATTTTCTTCTATCTTTTTCTTTTTACGTTATTACGTTCAAGCATTTCAAAAGCAAAAAAAAAAAAATTAAAATTTATGGGCAGGAATCTATAAAATGTATACCGTAAAGTATTTTTGGCGGGGCGATGTCACTTTGGCACACAAAAAAATAAAAGTTTAAATTTAAGGGAAAATTATGAAGCACAAAATGTAACAAAACAAAAAGTGAAATGAGAAATAGAAAGTGTGACACAATGAGAATTTTGATAAGAAAAATGAACGACCGACCTAAAGTGGAAAAGCTCACCCACTTTTTCGTTCGTTCGGTGCTTTTTATTTTTTATTTATTTATTTTTATTTTATTTTTCAATGTAATGATGGAAAATTATTTATTGATGATCGATAATTGTCCGAGAGAATTTCCCAGAGTTATGTAGTTTATATTTATGGAATAATTTATGCGATTCACTGGACACGCTGGACACAATTTTCTTATTCTGTTACAAACAAAATCGATTTACCGCACATCTCGAGAATCAAAATATAATATGGACATGACTAACGTTCGATGATTTAATGGGTGGTGATGTGAAGCTTTAAATGGGACGTTGTAAAATAAAGTTATTGGTACGGTGCTGTGATAAACTTTGACAATTTTAAAGTTTAAACGGAGCCTTTCTTTCAAAGCTTTAATGCAGGAATAACAGCGCGGTAAAGCCTCGGGTATATAAGCGCAGTGCCAATACAATTGATATAAGATAATATAAAAGACTAACAAATGGTTTCCAAAGATGTAAAATTCGTATCTCACAATAGTTGTGACTATCCAGCCTGCAATGTCAGGGAATACTTTTAGAGTCCTTCAAACTATATGATATGATTTCATTTCTCTATACGAGCTTCTAGCTTAATCTTGATATTATTGATGGCATGATTTTATCAGCCTCTCCAATTGAAACTTATCGTTGCTTATGGCTTTACATTTTGTGTCAATCCACCTCGCTTCATGTTTAAACTTATAATCCACCTATTTACTCAAACTGAATGCCTGTGAAGTAGTTGAAGGATGCAATATCGTTACGCCGGTTTCTTACCAGCTAAAAACACCAACCTTCCATCTACCATTAATCTTCTCGGAACCACCGATAGGTATTACCACGGAAACTGGGGTTTGCGGTATCGTTCTCTCAGATTTATTTATGTGCAACTGTTTTGCCAAGCGTCGCCACCTCCATTTTTTCTGTTGTTAAAATACATATTTCGCATCAAATAAAACCTGTCAGCATCAAATAAAAACCAACATCAGCATGTTGTCGGTTAAACCAGACAAATATCGAAGGTAAGAGATGGAATGTCAATCGTCCTTTATGTGGGTGGTTCCATGAACTTCAGTATATTTTGGCCGCCCCTGCAATAGGGGGCATTTCTGCTACAAAACGTTTCGTATTATCTAATATCGTGTGAAATTCACAGGTCACTCGGACCGCACGTCGTTGGTTAACTGAATTGATACTTCAGTTAATATGCAGTGACTTCAATCTAGCTTCCTTCAAACAGGCTCTGCCTCATAAGCTTTTTGAATTTTAGAGAAATAATGGAACAGATTTTTGCTAGCTCTTTACCATCTAATGCCTTGTACCGCTTTATGAGCTATGGTTTACCATCTCAAGTTTATGGCGGCGATTATTAAATCCACTTTCCTGAAATCATGTTGGTACCGTGTTAGGTTTCCAGCTCTTTCGATTACATCCCCAAGTGTTGTAGTTTTTCTTTTGGCAAGCAGAACCAGCTCTGCTTTTTCCATCTATCGGGAAATATTCCTTCCGACTGCCGGCCTTATTGCGATATTTGATACACTAACTGAGCCCAGTATCTTACATTCCTTGTTTTTCTTTCTCTTGTGTATGATTCACCATATTTTCATTGTAAACAATCATTTTCTGATAAGCAACACGGCTTCCTGGAAGGAACAAGCACTACCACCAAACTAATGGAATTTACATCGAATACATTGAACACGGCATGGAGGCAGAAAATGTGGTTGATGTGAACAGCACAGACTTGGAAAGAGGAACGAAGGTATCAGGTGTTTTTCAGGTCCTGAGGTCAGCACCTTTTATAGCTACATCAGGGATATCCCAGGGTAGTCGTCTCGAGCCAATAGTTTTTATTTTGTCTATGAATGACTTTGAGTACATGATGTAAAACTCTGTTGATGAAAATATGACGAAAAATGTCCAATTGCATTGACAACAATCGACCTAAACGATTTTGCCATTTGGTGTGCTAAAAATAACCTCGAGTTGAATGTGAGCAAATGCCAGACCCATACGTACTCAAGATCATGCGAGCATTTCCCTTCTCGCAACGAATTGAACTTCAGAGCATATTTGAAAATATCATAACGAAGCTAAATTCATGCTTGGTTTCGTGAAACGTTGGTCAAGAAAATGTGTTTATCCTTATGTTACGAAGGCCGTTTATAAGACTTTTTCGACCCTTGCTGCAGTATGCATATTTTGCTTTACGTAAGGCGTATAGTTTTTGCTCGTCCATTACTATCTGGTGGTATCGATTCTCGTGCTTTAACTCAAGAGACTAAAGAAAAATGTTAATTCTCGTGCATTGATAATAGTGTCCGCCTTTAGGATCACGCATCATAGAACTGATTATGTTCTGAATGAGCCCATTACTATAGGATGTTGCTCGAGGATAATGGAAACTTTCAAGATTTTGACGTAAGTTTTCTAAAGGGTGGTTAAATTTTAAAGGCCGATGTTGATTTTGAATAAAACACAAATTATTTAGGAAATTATTGTCAATTCTTTTTATTATGATAATATGGTATGGTTCAATTATGTATGGAACAAAATATCGGCCAAATGGCCGTCGCGACCTTGGCGGCACACCTCCACCCGATGGTCCAAATTTTCGATGACGCTTAGGCATAATTGAGGTTCTATGCCGTTAATGTGCCGAATTATCTCATCCTTTAGCTCTTGAATTGTTGCTGGCTTATGGACGTACACCTCTTTTTTCAAATAACCCCAAAGAAAGAAGTCCAACGGTGTCAAATCACATGATCTTGGCGGCCAATTGACATCGCAACCACGTGAGATAACACGGCCATTGAATTTGTCGCGCAAAAGAGCCATTGTTTCGTTAGCTGTGTGGCAAGTGGCACCGTCCTGTTGAAACCACATATCGTCCACATCCATATCTTCCAATTCGGGCCATAAAAAGTTCGTTATCATCTCACGATAGCGAACACCATTCACAGTAACTGCCTGACCGGCCTCATTTTGGAAAAAATACGGCCCGATGATGCCGCCAGCCCATAAACCGCACCAAACAGTCACTCTTTGTGAGTGCATTGGTTTTTCGACAATCACTCTTGGATTATGATTCGCCCAAATGCGGCAATTCTGCTTATTGACGAATCCACTGAGGTGAAAATTTGCCTCATCACTGAAGATGATTTTCTTCGAAAATTGATCATCCACTGTTGCCATTTCTTGCCACCATTCTGACCATTGACGACGTTTGAAATGGTCAAGAGGCTTCAGTTCTTGAGTCAATTGCACCTTATAAGCGTGTAAATGCAAGTCTTTATGCATAATATTCATCAACGACGAGCCTGAGAGGTGCAATTGTTAGGCACGACGACGAGTTGAGGTGGACGGCTCATCAACCACACTATCGCGAACAGCAGCAATATTTTCTGCTGTACGAGCTGTACGAGCATGCACTGATATTTTAAAATCTCCTACAGACCCGGTTTGCTCAAATTTTAGCACGATTTTTCCAATTGTACGCACATTTGGACGATTAAATTGACCGAAAAAATCACGAAGTGCACGATATGCATTTTGATTTGAAAGCCCATTTTCATAATATGCCTGAATAACTTTAACGCGTTGCTCGATTGTGTATCTTTCCATGGTTCAAATTGAGTTAGTCTGAAATTGAGAAATGTCAAATTAAATGCAGAAAAAACTTGACGTTTAGGTGTGGTTGACATTCAATGTCGGCCCTTAAAATTTAACCACTCTTTATAAAGAAACTCTTATTTGTAGGTTACTTATCCGGTAGGTGTTTAACAACCTACAGCACTTTCACCTTATTTTATTTTAATTTTCCTGGTAATTAATTTTTTAAATGACTTTTCACATTTTATTTTTATTTTTTAAATCTGTTTGTGGTAAGCAGAACCTACTTACTCCTTTTTTATTTTTCCTGCGACGTTGTGTCACGCTTCTGAACTGCTCTACCTTTTTCTACGTATAATCCTATTTATTTGACGTCAGTTTTCTAAATGTAGTTCGTTTTCCGTTAATTTTAAATTTTTGTCAATTTCGCGAATTTTAATTTAACATTTTCTTTTCTTTATTCAACAGCTTGATGCAACTTCCAGCGCACAGTCGGGGGGGGGGGGGGTCGTAATTGGTCATTGGGAATCATCATAATTGGTAGGCTTGCTTCCAGTGCTAAGGGTCCGCCCGTGTTGGAAACGCGAGATGACCAATTGTTCTGAGAACAAGGTCAATGCGATCCCTTGCATCATAATCAGGCATGTTGGAGAAGACACAATTATTGTTCCCCAGCTGCTGGAACGCACATACTGCTGCGAGGGAATAATCTTGTTTTCCTTCAATTTTTACAATTGCATTTTGTGCTGTTCCCATGTGATTACCCTAATTTGTACTAACTCATGCAGCGGTTGCTTGACGTTGATGGTGTTGTTTTTCGCGCATTATAAACTGCCACATGCCTAGGTAGCTCTCGAGAAGTATTGCTTGATTATGTATTCGGTTTGTTTTATTAGAAAGAGTATACATTGCCATTAAGTATGGAACACAATTTCCTTTGAAATGACTTCCACGACTGGCGTTACAGTATACCAAATTCTGTCAACCCAATTTTTCAGCACATTTTCGATTGTATGGGCTCCTATCTCATCAATGGCAACTTTTATTTGACCTTTCTAGCCTCTATATGGTTCGCGTACAACACTTGGCCTTAACGGATCCCCACAAAAAAAAAGTCCAACTTTTCTGGTGGCCACCGCCGTCCTGTAGAACCTAAATGTCGTGTGAGTCCTCCTCTTGAATTCTGAGTAACAAAAACTCCCATTAACTATAAGAGCGGCTCCTCGCTCATTTTAAAAATAAAAATGGACCAATGAAGCCACCGGTCCAAACTCTACACCAAACAGTTACTCGTTGTGGAAGCATCGGCTTCTCCATGGCTACGTGTGGATTTTCTGAGTCCCAAATGTGACAATTGTGCTTGCTGATTTAGCCCCCGAGGTGAAATTGAGCTTCGTCGGAAAAGATGATTTTTCGGTAAAAACTCTTATTTTCTTCCAAGTGTTCCACAGCAGAGTTAGCGAACTAAAATCGTTGCGGATGATCATATTGCTTCTGCTTCTGCACGAATTGAACTTTGTACACTTTTAGTCCGAGGTCTTTATGCAAAATTCTCATCACAGAACTGCGTGAAATGATCAATTCTGGAGCACGAACCTGCTTCAATTTTCCATGTAAATTTCTTACAGTTTGGGTAGAAGACCACCACCACTTTGAAATTAAGTTTTCAATATTTCCCAATTTTGTTAAAGGGTAAAGCGAACCACTTCGTAAATGTCAAACATTAAACTAATTTTCTGCCATAACACGTATAACGTAGGTATTGCCACACTCGAAACTCGGTAGTCGAAATTGCAAACGCTATAGATGGCTCACCTGTTATGTTGAGTTGTGTACGTATACCAAGTTTGACTTTTAAGCTGCTACTCCTTAGCACCATTTTCTGAAGTACAAATGACAAATTCTTTTAAAATTGCAAAATTAAATATTTCAATGTTGGATTTATGAGCTCCGTGCAATTTGATTTTTGTGCTTCTACCACCCCCAATTGTAAAAATTTAATATTTTAGTGTTGAATATGATGTACGGATTTATGAGCTCACGAAATAAGTGCAGTAATGAGTTATGAGCTGGTACCCCTTAGTGTGGGTGGTTAACATGTGTGGGCTTGTGTGCGGTCAGACTAAATTAATGTATCCTCTCTACAGTACAGATGGTTTGCCTGCTCGGAATGAAACGTCACGCTTAAGCTTTTATCATAAATTTTGAGATCCAGCAGTGATTTTTGGCCGAAATCAGTTTATCGGAAGTGGCAGCGTTCATAGGAGCTTTTTTGGAAATATTTTGAAAAATATATCTTTTACAAGAAAAATTAAAATATACTTAAAGATTCTAAATTAATTTTGCAACAATATCTGTTAAGGTCAGTTTTCAAAATTTAAACGGAAATGACGATTTGATAAATTTAAAAAAAATGTTTTTCAGCAAAAAATCGGCACTGTACAACCCAGACGGTTTGATTGATCGAGATAGCTTCATACCTAAGCTTGTCCATAAATTACGAGATCCCAGTGAACTTCAGCCGAAATCGGTCCACCGGAAGTGATAGCTTCAATAGCAGCTTTTCGGTTTTTTGCAAGTATATCAATTACGAGAAAAACGGTTATCATCTAACAGATTCAGAACTAACAGGCTCTAAACTAATTGTTCAACAATACCGGTCCAGATCAAAAATCTGTTTTTCAGTAATATATAATTTAGTCCCTGTACTACACAGACTTAAGGTTTGTCTAAAAATTGGGAGATCGCTGTGATTTGTGGTCGAGGTCGGTAGAGCGGAAGTGGCAGCTCCCATAGGAGCTTTTACATTTTTTTGCAAACATTTTGAAAAGTATATAGCATTTACGAAAATCCGGCTAAAAATTAAAAGATTGTAAATTACATTTCACATAAAATTAGTTTAGATCATATTTTAAATTTTACCGGAAATGACGATTTTAAATTTTAAAAAAATTGTTTTACAGCAAAAAATCGGCACTGTACAGCCCAGACGGTTTGATTGATTTAGATAGCTTCATACCTAAGCTTTTCCACAAATTGGGAG
Organism: Nephrotoma guestfalica; assembly: GCA_963691935.1. Lineage (NCBI taxonomy): Eukaryota > Metazoa > Arthropoda > Insecta > Diptera > Tipulidae > Nephrotoma > Nephrotoma guestfalica. The sequence goes on along the minus strand of OY829913.1, from coordinate 51,810,026 downwards.
ATCCCAGTGAACTTTAGCCGAAATCGGTGCACCGGAAGTGACAGCTTCAATAGCAGCTTTTTCGTTTTTTGCAAGTATATCAATTACGAGAAAAACTGTTATCAACTAACAGATTCTAAACTAATTGTTCAACAATACCGCTCAAAAATCCGTTTTTCAGTAATAATTTGGTCCTTGTACTACACAGACTTAAGCTTTGTCTAAAAATTGGGAGATCGCTGTGATTTGTGGTCGAGGTCGGTAGAGCGGAAGTGGCAGCTTCCATAGGAGCTTTTATTTTAAATTTTACCGAAAATGACGAGTTTTGATAAAAATGAACACTTTATTTCACCAAAATACAGCATTTCTACAGCCGGATTGACTGTTTGTAATAAAACTTCATAGTAAAGCGTTTTCCTTAAATTAGGAGATCCATACAAGATGTGGTGGGCATCTGTATACCAGAAAAGGCAGCTTCCGTACGAGCTTTTTCTATTTTTGCAATGAATGGGTGACCTTGTTGGTTTTCTGAAATTGTAAGCAGGAGTAATGATTTTTGATTACACAAGGTAATTTTTATCACAAATCTGGTAGGTCCAATTTTTCGCTTTAAAAATTCAGTGTGGTGTATTCGAGATTGGTTAGTTGGTTTTGTTACCGAATTATCACGATCGACAAGTAAACAAATTTTCTCGTGATAGACAGTATTATTTGAGCGTCAATTAACGGTTATTGTCTACACTGCTTTGCAAATTAGTATTCCAGTCGAAAAATGTTGTGCAAAATTTTATAACTGCTTTGTTAATGGAACTATTTCATTCTTTCCTAGCATTTAAAATATTTAAACCCATGATTTATAATGGTTATAAAAAACCGTTAATTGAAACGTATTGTTTATTAAACTTGGAACTATTAAATTTTGGAAAGGCGGTAGTTACTTCCCGCGTGCCCGTGAGCCCCCACCAGTGGTAAGCCACAAATATAAAAACACATAGAACGAACAAGAACAACATATATCGAAAGGATTCACAAGCTTTTCGCAACCCCAAAACTAATTAGTAGCAACTAAACACGAACAAAGAAACGAAATTTATTAAAACTCCATATATTCTCTAGGGGTGTGAAAAAGAGCTTAACATAAGCTTATAAATTCTGAAGACTTAAAAATACATTAAAACCCGAAAATATCGAATTTTTTTTTTAAATGATCGTACGAACCAAAAACTTATAATCTAATAAAGTTTATAAAAATTAAAAATAATAATAAAAAAAATTACAAATACAATAAACACATCTCTACATAAAAAGCTTAATAAGTTTAATCTTATTATTATTGTTTTATTCTAAATGCTCTCACTCCCACCAAAATATTTTGTACAGTTGATATCTTCATTTGCCACCCAAAAATATCTTTGTTTTATCATCTCCGTACGTTACATAAAGGTAAGATATAATGTTTCCAATCTTAAAAGTTTTTGTTTCGAGAAAAATTAATAAAATCCAATTTTCCATTTTTCAAAAAAAAGTTGTTAAAACGAAACAAAACAAAAAAGCGCTCCGCCATTTTTCATTTTCATTTAACTTTTTTTTTTCGTGTAGATATATAAAATTCATAATTCATAATAAAAAATAAATAAAATGTGAAGTAAAATAAAAAAAAAAGCGAAAAGTACAGAAAGAAAATGAAAATTTTCTCCCTGAAAAATGGATAAGACTACAGCAACAACGACTTAACACCATACCGAAGAGAAATTTTTTTCCGTTCTTATTGGCGCTCTAAAATGTAAAATTTATTCTTGATGTAAAAAAAAACTGTATAATGTTGTGTTGGATATGTATATATGGAAAAAAGAAAAGCAAAAGAAAATATATTCATGCGCATATTTTTTCCAAGTTTTCCAAACATTTTCTTCTTTTTTGCTTATCATCATCATCATCATCATCGCCGTCATTATAATCATCGTGATATAAACATTTTTGGGTACCTATTTTTTTAGGTGGAGAGTCTATGTATGCACAGCTTATGCATAGTGTTTTTATGGTTCGGTGGCCTCCAACCAACCACCCCCATCCCCATATATAAATTGACTCTAAAATGTATTTTTTTTCTCATCGTCATCGTCATCATCATCTCCATCATTATGATTATAGTCATCGTGTTTTAAGGAGATATTTTTTAACGGTAAGGGTGGATGAATATTATAAATCACAATCATATTTTAACACCCCTTTTCTTGCGAAGCGGTGGTACGGTTGGTGTTTCTTTGATTTTTTTTATTGTTGATGTTATATTGTTGTTAGTGGTGGTGGTGGTGGTTTGCCTTAGGGGTTTTGTGTAGTGTTTGTTACTCAACAGCGAAGAATATTGGATACTATTAGGCGATATATTATGATTTTTAGTTTTCTCGTTTTCCGTTTCTTGCCTAATATGATTTAAATTGAGGCCATGTTTGATTTTAAAAATTTGATTAGTTTATTTACGCAAAATTATGTATGAACGCTGTATCATGAGGATAATTCTGCAAAAATATTGGGAGTAAAATATAATGATAGTCTGCGTTCATAATTCTTGTGACTCCGGTAAAATAACAAGATTTTGATTTAGATGGAGTCTAACCTCTTTAAAGCGAAGGAAATGTGGAAACACTTTATGTTCGACAGGTATGCTTACGATCCACTGCTGCTTATATATAGAACTCATCCAGCGAACATTGCAAGATATTATGAATAGTTATAAGCTAACAATAGGCTAATCCAATGCCCCATTAACAAATTTTGGGCTCAACTCGTTGTTGACTAAGCTTTAGTTCATTTAATTTAAAGCTAGCAAACCCAAATAAAAATCGATTCAAAACCGAAATTTGAACGCAACACAAGATCAATTGACATACAAATAATTTTAGGATCATTATGGCCTAACCGAATAGCTTAATTAAAAACATTGGGCTTCACTCGTTCTTGGTCAAGCAGTAGATCACTTAATTTAATGCTGTACCAGAACCCAAATCGAAAATTGGACCAAAACCGGAATTAGCCTAAAATTATTTGTATGACATTCGATCTTGTTTTGCATTCTAATTTCGGTTTTGAGCCAAATTTTGAGTTGGGTTTTGCTAGCTTTAAATCAAATGACCTAAGGTTTGATCAAGAACGAGTGAAGGAAGCTTAACATTTGTTTAATGGGGCCATGATGAGCCTAAAATTATTTGCATATCAATAAATCTTGTTTTGCGTTCTATTTTCGGTTATGTATTTGTGGCATTAGAAACGAATAATTGTCTACCAGCATCAAAATCAAAAGCGATTAAGAGAAAATGTAATGGCTTCCACAGCGACAGCAGTAGTTTTGAGCACTAAGGTGCATGAGCTAACATTATCGTATTCTTCCAGACCTTTTAAACTATATACGACAAGTACATATTTTAGAAGCCAATAATTTTCTAAGTAATTCTAAAAATGAAAGGAAACTCGACCCCGCACGCCAGTATCCCTCATTCAGCAAGAGCATGTCCCTTCCAGCACCCCTGGGACCTGGAGAGGGTTCAAAGGACTAACCATTCATTAATCTTATAACTGGATGATTCTGCTCAGCTATTTCACAAGTTATACCAACGGAAATGCAACAATAAATAGCCAAGTGGCTATACATGTACCTCACTTGGGGATCGAAAAAACGCTTTCTCGTGGAAGGTTATATTATTTTTGGCCGGGTATCACTCAGAAACTAAAAGAAATGGTTAACAATAAACGGATTTATTTGAATATAGTGGTCGTGATTTTATTGCCATTATTGATGCCTATTCTGGTTTTCTAAAAATTTGAATGAAGTATTCTTAATCGAAATTACAGTTCGCAAATGCGACATAACATTTCGAGAAATGGTAGTTCACCTCTTCCCAGCAAGGTAGAAATTAGCGATAATAAATTTGTATCGGAAATTTATACCGAGTTGGAAAGTTGACCGCGATACCCAACAAAAATGCAATACGTATATGATCGAGAACTTTTGTCAATGTAATTAAGTATCAAACATGGAAGCAAGAGTCATCCGAATTTCTACGGATCATAAACTGCCTGTTTTCGCATATCAACAGAAGTTAGACAAAGCTACGCCTAGACAAATCTGGCTTTTTGAACTTTGTGAGCCAATTTTCAATCGATATACGACATACCAACGGGAAAGAGAATATAACAGCGGCCCTTCTATCAAGGATCCAACAACTCGAGACATTTGATTTTGATAAATTATTCATGGGACAAGAAATGGACGATGAATTCACCAAAATTCGTCAAGGTAATAGAACTTCTCCAATTTTATAAAAATTTGCATTCCTAACGAGCTGATTTGCTGCGATACATCGACTCCGAAAATTCGTCCGTATATTTCTTTTTTAACTACAATCTAGCCGAATTCTAAGTAATAAGCAATTTTATTCTAACTTAAATTACTACATTTTACTGACATTTAGGGGTTCCCCCGTCAATGTACTCCTTAGCTTTGATATTCATTATTTGATCACGCTTTTGTTATGCGCTAGATAGAGATTTATTTTAGCTGATTTTACACGGCTCTATAAGGCTTTACTCTTTTGAGCCTTCTAACTAAAACACATATTATCCAGCAGTTGAACCAAATAAAAGATGTGACCGGGGATGAAGATGTTACTGTTAATTTAAAAATGCTTCAGAATGAATTGAGCGAATACAAGAACATATGTGATGAGGTCCAGGAATTAGAAAAAACCTGGAACTCCAAACTAAAATTGAAGATGGCTATTTCAAATTAAAAAAAGCTCTTTAGCGGAACAAACACGAACATCGCGGCCTCATGGAAATGACAACAATGTATCGATGGTAAATTTCTTGGAACACCAGAAGACATTCTTAGAAGAAATGTCAACGATAAGAAGAGCAAGGGAAACTGAAGTTCGTTTACCAAAGGTAAATATTCCAAAATTTTCTTGACGGCACTCGGATTATCCATCTTTCAAAAATTCCGCATGTGCATAAACTGCAATATTTGAACAGTCTTTGTAAAGATGATGCAGCTCAATTAGTGAAACATTTTGAAATAACCGAAACCAACTACGCTGAAGCTTGGGAAAAAATTAAAACGCGGTACGAGAGAAAAAACCAGGTCGTGAAGCAGCTACTTGATCAATTCATTCACCAGCCACGGGTTAAAGAGGGATCATCCAAGCAATTAAGTCAATTATGTGATACCTGCGATGATGTGATCCGAGGATTAAAGGTCTTTGGTCAGGATGCCGAAACTCGTGATCAGTGGATGATTCACCTATTGTTAGAGAAACTGGATGAAAAAACAAAACTAACATGGGCATATTTTAATAAAAGCGACTTTTCAAAACTCGATACACTAATGACGTTTCTAGAGAAGCGTAGCCAGGCTTGGGAAACTTGTATACGACATCCAGTAATATAGGATTATTCACTAACAATAAAGAAAGGCTTCAAGTGAAGGCCATGCATACAACAGTGGCGAATTCCAAGGTATGTCTTAAATGCGAGAAAGAACATAGCATTCACGAATGTCCAGAGTTTAAGGAACTAACTGTCGACCAAAGACAAAGATTTATTGCCGAAAAGCGATGTTGCTTCAACTGCCTCAGCCAAACACACTTTTCAACTGTTTGTCGATCTAAGTTGAGAATTGGAAGCGACTTCGATACCAACGGATTGTGAGCAGTCCTCCACAAATGATGGTAATACTCAAGGTCCGCGTGACATTAGGACTAATATGAGTGTAAGTGAGCGTTCTACTTTCCGTGCACTGTTATCGACTACCGCAGTCACAATTTGCGACTACTTTCGAGTTTGCAGGCGTCGTTCATCACCGAGTCATGTGCCCAGCGACTGAGAAGAAGAAACGCGAACATTTTGGTTAGGGGAATTTTCAATTATGGACTCCTAACAAAATTTACAATGGAAGTGGAGCTTCAATCGCGAGTTCACCCTCAAGAAGCTTTGAAAATAGAAGCCTTCATATTAAACAAACTGCCAAAGTTACCCAGTGCCGATTTTTATGTTGATGAAGGAGTTACAACCAAATAAGTGATATAGATATTCTAATTGGAGCCGATGCATTCTTCCTAATTTTAAGAGAAGAACAAATGCTAAATATCAGCAGAATCGGTTCGGCTGGGTCATTTCAGGAGGTTCTTCTAGGAATGCCGAAAATATCTATGGCTTAGCGACGACATTTAAAGTCGATCTAGAGACAAATATTGATGAAACTCTTCGACGAGTTTAGGAACTCGACGAACCAAGGAAGGAGCAGTATTGCACTCCTGATGAAACAGCATGCGAGAGACACTTTGCTTCAACGGTTTTAAGAGACGATTCCGGCAGATACACGGTACAAATACCCCAAAATTGGGCAACTCTTACAATGCTGCTCTACGGAGGTTTTACACGTTGGAGAAAAGGCTGCATTTAAATCCAAAACAGAAGGCGAAATACAAACGGTTCATGGAGCAATACGTGCAACAGGGTCATATGAAAAGAATTGATGGAAAGGAAGTTTATTTACGTGACGAGGAATGTTACTACTTGCCACATCATGCTGTGATAAGAGAAGATAAAGAAACTACAAAAATAAGAGTGGGTTTTGATGGATCTGCCAAATCCTCGAATGGGGTATCATTAAATAAAAAATTGCGAGTGGGACCAACCATACAAACGACATTGTGGGATATATTAACGAGATTCCGAACTTAGAAATTTGTGATGACTGCAGACATAGAGAAGATGTTTCGGCAGCAAGAACACTCCATCAATTGGCGAACGATATCCAACACATACATCCCCTAGCTTCATCCGCTATAAAAACAGGGTTCTATGTGGATGATTTTCTTTCCGGCGCGGATCATGTTGACGAAATACAAAATTTAAAATTAGAAATGATTAAAGCAATGAAAGAGGGAGGATTTCATCTCCGAAAATGGAAGTCAAATGTACCAAAATTATCAGAATCTGCCGCTGATAAGACGATATCCATGGGTGATTCATGCACGATTAAAGTTCTGGTACTTCAATGGAATCCTTTAATGGATACGTTCTCATTTAAAGTGAATTTGTTAGCTGAGTCAGAACCTACAAAGAGGAAGATGCTGTCAGAGTCTTCGAATATTTTCGATCCTCTTGGAATTTTATCGCCAGCCACGATTACATTAAAAATAATATTTCAACGATTGTGGTTGGAAAAGCTTGATTGGGATGATCTTTTACCAGATGAAACGGCGAAACAATGGGCTGAACTGAGAAGTGAGTTGAACGAGCTAGAAGAGATCAAAATACCAAGACGAGTTAAATATGATACCAAAGTAGAACTGCATGGGTTTAGCGATGCGAGTGAGAGTGCATATGCAGCGGTAGTCTATTTAAGGTCAACTGACGAAAATGGGCAAGTGCATGATGTTAGCCGTGCGTAAACTAAAGTAGCACCGTTAAAACAGATTACGCTCCCAAGGCGTGAACTTTGTGCGGCGGATTTACTGGCGAAGCTATTGAAAAACGTGATGGCATATAAATAAAGAAACCAAAGTGTATGCCTGGTCTGACTCACAGATCGTGCTTGCGTGGCTATCTGACTATCCGTCAAGATGGAAAACCTTTGTGGTCAATAGAGTCAGTGAAATCCTGGAAAGTGTACTGTCGGCCAGTTGGAACTATGTACCATCAGAACAAAACCCTGTTGATCCTGCATCGAGAGGATTACTACCCACAGCTCTTGGAAACTCCAAATTATGGTGGGAAGGGCCAGTCTGGCTGCGACATTCGAAAGAGAAATGACCAATTTCAAGTAAACTAGAGGTCGACAAGCGTTACAACAAGAACAGCGAACAATCTATCCATCGGCGAACTGTAATGAAATGATTGAAACCAGGGTCCTGGCGTACATGTTCCGGTTTATTCACAATGCGAAGACAAATCACTCTGAAAAAAATCAGGTGTCCTTTCAGTCCAAGAGCTGAATTAAATCATCTTCGCAAATATGGCTGTGTTCGCAGAGGAAGTAAACCGGAATGATTGAGTCCATTCATAGATTCAAATGGTGTACTGCGAGTTGGTGGACGACTGGAGAAGGCGAATGTTGCATACAATCAAATGCATTAAGTGATTTTACCCAAATCTCATAAATTTGGTAAACTGATTCTCGCTCACGTTCATGATCGAAATTTCCATGCTGGTCCTTCGTTGACGTCACATTAAGTCAAGCAACAGTATTAGATAATCAATAGTAGAAATATGGTGCGACATATACTACGAAAATGTGTAATGTGTACCTGAATCCGATTTTTAACGGATTTTAAACTTATTTTAAAACTGAATAGTCCTAGACGAATCCGTTGAGATTTTGTCCACTGATTTGATCAAAATATTTATGATTATCTAAATCGCTTTTAGAACAAGAAAGGGAGCTCAAAAATTGTTTATAGAGGAAAATTGTTACTTGGGATATTTGATCGACATACTTTTCATTTGAAACAAGCGTGATTTAATCTACAGTTAGAAAGTAACAGTGTTTTACTACATTCTTTCCACGAAAAAAGGTCTCTGGACTCGAATTTGTATAGACCTAGCAAATTCTTAAAATTTGTCATCTCAACTAAACTAAATCAGAAATAAGAAACTCACACAGTTCAATAAAAAGATATTAAATTGTATGATAGATACCAAATACGATAAAAATTTGAATTAAGCCACGAAACGCAATGCTCCCCACATCACCAAATCGAAAGAAACATAAATAAATTCATATTTCAATATGAAACACCCAAGTAAAAATTTATCACCATTTTCTTTACAACAAGCACAACATACACATACACAATCTGTGTAAGAAAAGCACGAACAACTAAACGAGGAATCTCAAACCACACAATTTCCAAAAGGAAAATTCAAACTTATATTCACCACCCTTTATGTATACATATATTTTTACCACCATTCGCAACACCACCATCAGCATAACAACAACACAAATCTTATAAGATTTAAACTTTAATATTTTTCCAAACATCCTCTCTCAATCCACTTTACCCGACAAAAAAGCTTTTTCACAACATTCTCTCGCTGTCTATCTATGTTCTCTACATAATGATTAAACATAAATTCTCTTTCTCACTCAATTCTAATAAGACTATAAAAATGCGCATATAAAATCGCGCACAACACAATAGAAATTCTGATTGGATGCATGGCTATGGTATCCCCATCCCCACCATCGAGCGCACATTATACAAAACGAAACAACAAAACCAATTTTAAATTTATACACGATATTCTGTCGCGCATCATCACCTATATGCGTCTCGCTTCAACCAATTTCGTAGTAATGTAATTTTAAAAATTTTCAAATGTTCAAAATAAAAAACCAAAAAAAAAAAAAAATAAAGAACATAAAAAAAATCGCGGGAGGCCGAAAATTTAAATAAACAACAAAACACATATCCATACATACGCAAAAAACATAAAACTCCACTGCTGTATATAAGTATGCGTGTGTAAACGAATATGGATAGAGAAAAAGTTCGTTTTTTTTTACATTTTATTTATTTATATTTATATTTTTTTATTTTTTTCTCAACATTTTTTCAGTCACATTTTGTTTTTCGTAACATTCGGATGTGTGTTTCTTATACGAATATCATTTTATTTATTTTGTTTTTCTATTTAACTATATCTAAATTCAAGTTGTATATAAAATATATTTATAGTGTTTTTTCGCTACACAATATTATAATATCATGTGTCAAACTATTTACAAAACTAGGGAAATGGTTAAAAAAACAATTTGATTGGAATAGATTTAAGTGAAAAGTGACCAAAAATATAAAGTTGAAATTCCAATAAGATAAATATTTTGACAGCTACTCTGTTGTAGAACAACTGAATTATGTATAATTTATGAAAATTTTGTTAATCCGGGGAAAATCGGGATATTATATTTAGTGAAAATGGAATAAATAGTGTTTGGAAATTAATTTAAATATTACATATATATATCGTAAACAGCACGTACATTCCAATACAAGAATAAAAAAAAAATTGGTATATATTGTGTGTGAGAGCTTTTCTTATAAGAATTTGGTGCATATGTGTGGTGAACATAATAAAAATAATAGGATTTTCCATCTCACAGGATGAAAATTTATATTATATAGTTTTAGTGTATTTATGTATATATAATTTGATGTGAACGAAAAAAAGCAAGAAAAAAGAAAATTCGATATAATACGTAAGGAAAATTCAGTTTTATTATTGTTATTATTTTGGAAAATCATGAAGAAAAAAGTTCAATGGCTTGAAGAATTTGGTTTTGTTTTGTGATTTTCATATGTTTTTTTTAATTAATTGTTTGTTGTTATTGTTGTATAGTGTGTTGTGAAAAGCACGAAAAGTTTAAGTTTTTTGTTGTTATTAATTTGATTTGTACGTAAGTGAATGTTATTATTTTATTTATTTATGATAAAGCTCAATATATAGGAAGCTTTTATAATTATTGTTATTTACAGTGTGATTTCTGAGACTTGAAAGGTTAAATTTTTCCATCATGTTGAGTTTGTAAGTTTGTTTTATCTGTGTGCGCTCTTTCTTGGATATGGTCAGTTATTGATATTCCGTCGGTGTGTAGTTTTTAAATACATTTCGAGCTAGTTTAACTTTAAACTTATTGGCGCGATATCTAACAGTTGCATAGTACCAGTTTATTGTTACCATTCACACGTTCAATTCTTAAATTTAAATTTGTTTAATTATGTTGTCTTTTAAAATAGCTGCAAAGCTGTTATTTCGAAGCTCCGTTAAAACTAGTTATGTTAACTGGTTTTTAAGTAATGATTTGTAGAGAGGTTGGAGTCTCAACATGAATGTTTTTCACCTATATACACAATTTCAACTATTGCATAAAGTTTCCATTAAAGTTCCTATTTTATGGGAAATATCCTATTTTTTTAATGAAACCGAAGGGGTTACTAAGATGCAGAATCGATGAAATGTGAATCTTTTTTGTGGCAGGTTGTTGAAATTATTGAAATTAAAATGCTATCTAAAATTATTTTCAGAGTCAAATAAACTGAAAATCTGTCACGTAGTCTTATTAAGACATTTGATAATTCCCGGAGAAATGGGATACCTAAGTATTAAACGAATTTTGTGGTTATTTTTGAATATTTATTTAAATTTAAGAAATAGTTTTAAGGGGAAAGGTGAATTTAACTGACTACCATCACTACTCATTTTTATTGTCAATAGTAGTAAATCCTAAGTAAATTTTATTAAATAAGCAACAACTTTCTTATACTCCCAAACGGAACTCTCTGTATTGTATAAAATTATTCGTCAAATAAATTACGCACGTTAAAGTAATGTGTATGGTGTTTGGTAATTGCTGTTTAATTTTGAAATATTTTTTGAAATGTCAAGACAACAACATAACAAGATGCGATATTTCGTTAAACATTACGCCGCCCTTAGCGTTTCCTATCAACTCCGTACAGGAACTATTCGTTTGTAACCTTTGCCCGTTTACAATATATAGTTTTAGATAGTAAACATAATTGAATTCCAATAAGTATTGGAAATAGTAAGTATTTGTGGCACTTTTAAATTATATTTGATAAGTTAAAGTATTATTGCATTATCATCAATATCAAATAAAAAACCAATCGTTACCAGATTGTAGTCTTAAGACCAGTTTTGACCAACTGCCTTCTACAGACACATTACTAAGTGAAAGGTATCAATATTGTTTTATATATATAGCTCATCTTTAGCCCATTCTTCCAGTTGCCAAAAAATAATTACTGTTTAGATGCATAACCATTGAGCTCAAATCACCCAATTCATAATTGGTATCTATTTGAAAAACAGTAAACGAACACCATAATTCACATTCACATAAGTATCTAGAAAATGTTCCAATAATGGATAAACGATAATTCTTCCACCACGTACAAGCATCCTAAATTTATGTTTTCAAACAACTTAGAAGGAAGAATCTTAATTGGTCTAAATTTCCGATAATTATACACAATAAGTAAATATTTATCAAAGAGTTAGACTTTTAATTTAACTTAATCGAAATATTATCAGCTCCTTCACTTTGACACTTTATAGCGTTCAGCGAATTTCTCAGTTCCAACATATCAATACATGAAAATAAACATTGTGACGCAAAGCTCAAGTGTGGCATGTAGTTTTGATAACTTTTTTAAGAAAAAATTATTAAAATTAAATAAGTAATTAGAAATCGTATTATTTTTATTACCAGCTCTGTTTGTTCATAAGTTTCCAAAATTTCTTCGATGGCAATTCACAAGGTATTATTAGCTGATCCAAATACTAGAGCCTTAGTAAATATATTCCTATCCTCAGTTAGTCTGGATGGTTTTAATGAAATTTAAACTAATAATAATATTCGGATTTTCGGCACGTTTTTTTGTAAGTTTTAGGCATATTAATCGAACATCGTTTTCGTATCGTTTTCAAAAATAGGGCGCCTGCACTTAGTTATATTGTGACAGAATAGAAACAAGTTTGTTTCCGCCAACTGTCGCATGTAAAACAGAAAAATGATATAACATAATGTTTGATTGGTATATCATTAGTGCAAGGAATATCGAAAATTCAAGGCAAGCCACAATACAACGAAATCATAGTTAACTCGTAAAGAAACCATAGATCATATCACACTGCCAAAATTATCCCAAACTCTAAAGCACTTCCATCTTACAAGTAAAAAAAACAAAAAATTTATGAATAGTTAATTAGACATTATATTAATAGATGTCACTAGTATAAAATGTAATAAAGTTAAAATAATACTAGCTGGCACTACAATCGCATTTCAAAAAATATAAATATTTACAACATTTTTGTGCAATGTAAAATTAATAAAAATGTGTACGTATACAATACATAAAGAAACTTTCCTACTTTGACATTATTTTTTCGTTTAGTGCCATCTTTTGGAAAATTAAGTAAGATTTGATCGGTGACGACAACTAGCGGCAAATAAACGGAACCAGGGATATAGTACTACATAACATTTAAAATAGATTCTAAAAATCTTCGGCGATAATACCATCGTCGCTGCGATAGACTGGTGTTGTTTGTATCTTATTGTCCCATAAACTAACAACCTGTGGATAGATTTTGAAGTTGGCCGGCATCTTTCTAAAAAGCGTTTCGATAAAATGTTACCTTAGTAGTTTTCAGCTGGGTTGCTGCTACACAAACTTTATGTTGCAGGACTAACCAGCAAATGGCATCATTGTTTGCTCAAGTTTAATAAAGTATAAGTGCTTCTGATGCAATTACCGATAAATTAGCAAGTATATTGATTCCAAATGTTGGTTCGTCCAAAGAAATAAGGTGGATCTGATGTTCATTAAATATTTATATTTACTAATAACAGCTTACTGTTAGCAAGTCCTCCATTCTTTCTGACAGACTTCTGCTCAATCTGGTGGTTCATATAAATTCGTCAGAAAAGCGTATAATAAGTATTTTTATGAAGAGAGTTATTATAGAATTATTTAGTGTCATGCGCCATCTTAAATAAGTCAGTCAAGTCATTCCAATTCATTGCGCTGACATGTCAAGCGATTTTATGTTTGTCATGTTCGTAGCTGACTATACATTTGAATATTCAAACTATATGTATTATATTTAGATTGTTTTCCAATGCACGATTTATTTTGTGGGGACTAAATTAAATATTTAAAAGTGTAGAGTATGCCTTCTCTCCAATACACTTATTACAGGCCTATTAAACTCTTGATTCTTTCCGAAACAGAGATTTATTAGTGGAAACCTATTTGTGACAGTAAATAAGTTTAATAAAATAAACCATGAATTGGACCGCAGTTTTAGTTGTGACATAATTTTGGAGAGTTTTCTATGGAAACATATTTAATCAAATAAACTCTCTGGTGAAGTGACTTATTTGAATAAGGCAATGTTCACAAATACTTTAGAACTTGGAAAAGATATATAGTATTTTTTCGGTAAGCGGTCGAAAATTGGTTACAGTGTATCTTGATGAAAAGTGGAGTTTCGCAAGCAACCGAAATATTAAATGTTGTTTCCAGAAAGCATTCAGATTTTGTCTTAATAATTAATTTAAAGAAAAATGTTAAGTATTTCTATAATGTAAATATTAATCCCAATTATCTAATTACTTAGAATGAATAATGGAAATAATAGAAAAGTACTACTAGACTATACAATTCCGATTCCACAGGAATTGCCATATTTCTGTCCAAGTAATTAAAATATTTCCGTAAGTACTTACTTATTGCATTCCCGACTATTCAATTCCCATTTATTACAGTAAAATGATAATGGGAGCAATTGTTCAGCGTTTACGAAGAATATTAAAAATCCTGACATTAAAATTCAGATAAATTTTGATATTTGTCTATTTCAAAGCTTGTGATTGGTAATTTAAGAAACCGATATATTACTGAATATTTGTTAGGGTGTCGTTGATCTATTTGAAGGTGTTGAAATATAAAGTGTAGAAAGCGGGACATCATCAAGTCAAAACACAAATATCAAAAAACAAAGATCGATGATACCAAAGCAGTTTAATACGCCACTGACTTTTTGAATAAAAAATATTTCTTCCGGTAAAAAAGCGCCATATTTCTCAACATAGTGTTCTTTAAGTTTTTATTCCTTCCAAATAATAGGTTTTCTCAAGACCCTTAAAATATGCGTTTGTTTCGGTGATGACCTCTTCGTTAGAGCCAAATCTTACCGCCCAGCCAGAGAATATGCTGGATGTGGTTGCAGTTCGTATCCCAATTTATGAATTTTTACCATGATGACTAGACGTGTGCACCCGTGCATTGTCTTGATAGAACAGCACTTTTTTCTTCGCAAAATGCGGACGTTTCTGCTTCTAATCAATATAAAATCTGCCCAAAAGCTCTGAATAATATTTACCGGTGATCGTTTTACTCTTTTCTAGGTAGTCGAGGTGAATGAATCGTGGTGAAAAATCTGTGGCCATGACCTTGTTTGCCGACAGACCCACCACTGATTTGATTGTTCGTTGGTCTCTCGTGTGTTGCAATGGATCCATGTTTCGTCCACGGTTACGAACGGGCACAAAAACTCGTTCGGATTGCGGCTGAACATCGCCAACCGCTCCTTTGAAGTGGCCACACGGTTGCGTTTATGGTCGAGTGTGAGCAATCGCAGTACCCATCGCGCAGATAGCTTATCCATGTCCAAATATTGATGTAAAATGTGATGTACCCGCTCAGTTGAGATGCCTGCAGACTCAGCCACCTCACGCATTTTCATTCTCCGATCGTTCAATATCATTCCATGGATTTTATCGACTATTTCTGGTGTGGCGACCTCTATTGGGCGACCTGAACGTTCGGCGTTACTTGTGCTGGTACGACCACAACGGAACTCAGTAAACCACTTCTTTACCATTGAAATTGATGGTGCGGGTTCCCATAGTATTTATCAAACCTTTCATTAGTTTCACTTTTTCAATTTTCATTCAAATTCACGAGGTTGGCAGTTGATGGCACGAGGCAGTTGACGGGAGCACTGTTGTATTTAAAGTTACTGCACGGGAAGTTCGAAAATTTACTGAATTATCAAACTGCTGAACATTTATCTCTACGAACAAAATATTCGGTTTGCATGTTTATCTTACCAACTTATAAAGACCGCGTTAACATTTAGTTTCACTCGCGCTGAGGAGGTTTAAATTTTTTTTGAAATACACGAATCTCAATTCCTAGTAAAAATCCAGGTGTAAAATAAACGTAAAAACTGTTTTAAGAAGGAAATATTTTATTTACAAAATAAATTTTCAGTAGCCAAGATACCCCTAACAGACCCCTAATAAACTCCAAACTGCTTGAAAATATGTAACTGCGTTTAATTATTCGTGTGCCTTCGGAAGATAAAATTCTTCGGTCCTCCATAAATCCAGCAGAAAGCGGCATCTCTTAAAATTACATTTGTGTTTGATTGTCCCATCTAGTTCCATTTTCCCTCACTTTTAAAATTGAAATTATATTTATAGTTTAGCCAATTTGTCTCATTAACAGCCAAATTGCAATTTATCCCAAAATCAACTAAGGCTGACATTCTAGTTGTTTCTCCTTCTAACACATTCTAAAATTCTTGTACTAAAAATAATATAAATCAGTTGTAATCTGACGGACATCGAAAACGCATTTTTGTGCACTATTCCTTAGCATTTTGTCTTGCTAATTTTTTATTTCAGTAATAGTTTCTAAGTGTTAATTACCTTTTGAAATACAGTTTTATCAATTATCTGATTCGTTTGGTAAAAATGAGGGAAATAAATATATTTTTTGGAAAAATAATGTTGTCCTATTACAACACAGTGAGCTTGTACCTTTCACTGTTGCCTATACCAGTATTAGGCTAAGACATATTTTTTTAACATCCTTTGCTCTGGGTTGTATGTTTGTTTATTATATAAACGGGATTTGGGATTATTTTTCAATCGCACGCTTCATTTTAATGTCCTAATTATGACCCAAAAAATGTGTAGTAGTATGGGCACGAATTAATTAAAACGGCAACGATCAGTATTGAATCCATATTTAGCTCACTAGAAGATCCAAAATATGTCAGTAATTTAAAGGCTGGTTTTAAATTGTTGGAGAATTTAATTAAAGTCGCTCCTTAAAGTGGTATGTCAGTTTTATAAACACATGTCAGTAAAGGAGATGTGTGGTATTTTATTAACATGGCAATAAAACGAAAGCATCTTCAATAATATTTTAGTCGCGATGACCTTATCGACAGATTCGAACGTACATATGCCAATAGTAGATTCATTCGCATTTTGTTTAGCAGATTTCATTTCTTCTTTGCTCGAAATTGCTAATAGAACTGACGTTTTGATTTTTTGAGATTATCTCAAAACCAATAACTGTACCATTTGGTGTACAACCAACACACATGGAGGTACTAACAATTTAGTATCATTCAACTTTTATTGTAAATATTTAAAATTTATATTCTAACTTGTAGCGTCCAGTTACTTATAAATCTGAAGCTCACTCAATTACTGTAACTTCAAAAAGGCAACAAAATCCCCCCAAGGGACGTATCGCCAGTGTAGTAAATTAAACCAATTGATGAAAGCGAGTGACTGAAATGGAATAAATGATCGAATGTGAAAATTTTAATCGGAGCGAAGCGAACCTTTCATTGACAATCTAGGAATCGTCGTTCTTTTCATTACACCCATTGATCATTGCAGTTCAAATTGAATATGTAAAATTTCATTCGACGGCTTTGCGTTGTTTCATAAAATATGAACTGAACGGAATCAGATCATGTGTCAAGAAGAGCGCCTTTGATTGCATCATTCGTTTCGCAATCGAACATTTTTTCAATGATCTCGATATTTTCAAATAACTGTAGCATCATGTCATTTTCATATAAAATTAAAATTTTAGCAGGGTGAATTTAATATGGCTAATTTAGCTGTGGAATAAACGCTGTAAAAAAAACTTTGCTTTCGACACCGAAGTAGAAACAAATAATAAACATAATTTTCTGAATATTACTTTTTCTGAACACAAGTATTTTTGTAAGTTATCTTGAACTCATCAGTTAGAGTCATCAGTCACTGTGTACCATACCGGTTTTTCTAAAATTTTAAAATTATAAATCAAAATTATTTTTCATTTAACATTTTCTATTTCTCTCTGTTCTTTAAAAGTATCTCAGCGCTTAAAATATCTGATATTTTCTAAGTAATAATGAAGATCAAACTTTCAATTGTCGCACGATATGTCAGTATTATAGCTACTTACCTCGTCTTCTTTCCGGTCATCGTTTCATGTAGTCTCTGTTCATAGCGTCCGACGGTTTAACCATTTTAGTGAAACTGCTTGATTTCTAATTGAAATGGGCCTGCACATTTTTTGTTTTCTTTTCAGTTTAATGTCAACTCTGGCACGAGGTCAGACTAAAATAATATTTGTCAGATATTGCGGATTCTGTATTGCAGTCATTCGTTTATTCATTCAGCCAAACAATTTTTTTGGACCAATCATCTCTTGTGAAAAAATGCAGAAGAAAAAATCGTCATTGAATGAATGAATAAACAAACGAACACAACAGTGAATTCACCTTTAGTTTACATACTTCATAAGACTCACTTGATATATTAGAAACTTGCAAATGTTCGCCCACCAAAGGGTGTTTAGACTTTTAAGACGTTTACTTTTTAAAATTTAAATAAGAAAGTGCTTTGTTTTCCAAAATTAATGTTTAACTGGAATTCCCATGTCCTCTCTGTGATTGACAAAAAATCCTCTACTGAGCAACCGAATAAGTTTTAGCCTTTTAGTTTTTCCAAAATCTTTTTTTTTGTAGTTCGACAACGACTTGTTGACTAAGAAACCGTGTGTAATTACAAAGAAATAGCCATTATTGAATTAGAAAACATCTTACTGTATAAGTCTTATGAATACTAAAATATTACAGCAATAATAAAACTGCTTGGTTACTACCTTCCACCTAATAATGTTGCTGATATATATTTAATGATGTTTTACATTATTATTAAGTTCGTCAAAAATAACTGGATTCGTTTGTTAACCGCAGTTTCTGAAAAATATAAATCGGAATCCGCGAATAATAAAATACCAGATACTTAAATTGCAAACTTTATTAGAATCGCCTTAGGAAATACTTAAATAAGGTGCACGGAATATCTACGCGTGACAAGCATATACTGTTTTCTGAGGCTTAAGTAACTAACAAAAGCCTCAAAATTATATTAAGTTATAGGAAATTTCAGTAGCCGCTCTCACCGACGGACGTTAGTTAAAAGGTAAAGCGGAAATCTCTGATACGACATATCTGAGAATTATTTTCACTGACTAGAATTTTTAACCGATTTAAAAGAGTAATGGGGAGGTTAAGCATTTAAATAATAATTTGGGAGGCGCGTCACAGAAAGAGATAATGCGATATCATCACCATCGACGTGAAGCAATCTTTGCCTGAGTTAATACCAATTTGGGTGACCGCATGACCGCTCACCCAACAGTCGTGTGCACATTCCAGCAACTGTGGGACCTGGCTAGGATTTAAGGGACCAATCAACCATTACTCCGGGCCAACCATTAATGTGGCGGTCAGATCCCTACATGGAATGTTGTGCCAGTAAAAAAACAATAACAATTATTTTTTAGTCCATGGTATTAGTGTTTATTAAAATTTTTTAAATATTCTAATAAATGTTTCCTTTAATCTATGAGGTTTTTGAAGGAATCAAAAAATATTATGATATTGATATACTTATTGGTTATTGATATACTTAACTATCTAACTTTAAGGAAAATTTTTAAAATTTAGTTGTACTAAAATTAAGCTTCTATGTGTATTATGCGATTGACGAGAATGATTTAAAAGCCACAACTATAAAAGCGAGTGCACAAGCTATCTAATAAGACGCCGATAGGGCATTTTTTACATTACTTACTTTAGCTAATTTATTTAAGTAATTTTTACTGATTAAGTAACCTACACTGCTCGTCAAAAAATTCCGCCACTACATTTTTTGTAATTATTCGCATTATTCGAGTTATGGTTGTGCGAAATAAAATAATATGCGCCAAAAGGCACTAACGGAACAAGTTTTTGTTTGAGAAAAGTAACCACAGGATCAAAACAAATAAAATTATCTTCATCTTTATTTAGGTCGGTACTCTAATATCGAGTATTTCCTCCAGGTGCACCAGGTTTGCAATGTACTCCTGACTTATCATTTCCTATTTTTCCTGCAGAGCTGATTGAAGATGGTCTATAAGGTTTCTGGAACGACTTTTCTTTACCTTAAACGACGCCCTAGCATATCCCAAGTATAATAATTGCCGGGGTTTCATGACACCCATTATTCTGGATCCGCCGTTCCACACTTTGATTCTTTCGTCGTGATTATTTCCTTGTTTTCTTCCTCTTCACTTACAAACTAATTCTGCGGCGGAGAAAATTGTGGGAAATTATTTTTTCAACACAATTTTTTTTTGATTCTACTGATTCCGCACTACTACATAGATAAAATATTGCAAGTCTATTTTGTTTATTTGTCATTTTGTGAATTTTAGGTTAACTTTTGCTTTGAGTGGACACAGTTTACACAGCGAAAAATAAACTTTACTCGAATACATAAACAGAGAAACGCGCAAAGAAATCAAATGTGGAGGTCGATTGATGTTTTGAAGTGATGGAATCACGACGAAAGAATCAAAGTGTGAATCAAACTTTTGTTTTAGACCACAAATTTTGATTTAAAATCTAGTAACCGCCTTTGAGTTGTTTTAGGTTATTCCCATCAAAACCAAACTGATCTTTTCTTCAAGATATTGTTTCGTAGCGTTATCAAATATAAATATGTTCAATTACCGTAACGAGGAAGCAGAGAAAGGCAGTAGATGGATGTTCTTGATGTAATGGTCCTTTTAGTGGCTTTTAATTAGGCTGTCTGAGTGATTAATGTAAAACATTATTTCCATGATCGAATTTTTATAGATGGACTCTGCAGACAACACTTTGTAAAATGCCGCAGATGTCGTTGGAAAATCCGTACAGTTACTATGTGAAAACTGCGAAGGATCACCAGTAATCCAACAGGAAGATAGCGAGCGCTCTTTCATACTTATGAAACATGAACAGAACCGAATCCGATCGAGCATCAAGAAACACATCTAATATTACTTCAAATTTTTTAACAAATCATTTTAACTTTCAAAATATATTCTGATAAAAAAGTAACGGGAATTATTGATTCAACTTTATTGTATCGCCTTCAAAGTAAGCACCTTTCGAAATAATAGACTTATGCCAACGAATAATCCAATCATCAAAGCATTTTCCGGAATCGACTTCAGTTCTGAGAATTCTTCTCGCGAATTCTATTTTATGTTTTCTTTAAAACGGGTGCCTCGTAGTGGTAATTTGAGTTTTGGAAAGACAAAAAAAGTCAGCCGGAGCCATATTAGGCAAATACGGTGGCTGCATTCGATAATATTTGTTTAGTTTTTGGGCAGAAATTCGGTCACAATGATAGCCTTGTGAGATGATGCGTTGTCGTGGTACAAAACCCATTAGTTTTCTTTCCATAAACCTGGTCTTTGACGAATTTGCTCTCTCAAACGCCGCATAATGCCCAGATAATATTTTTTATTTGCCGCCTGACCTTCTAGCAAGAATTTCGAGTACACAACACCACGATAATCCAAAAAAAATATTATCTTGACTTTTGATCGACTTTGATGTGGTTTTTTAGGTTTCGCCTTAGTTGGAAGGCGCCATTCCAAGCTTGTTGACTGGTTTGCATGTCAATCTCGTAAATTCTGTTGATTCTGCGTAATGTCTCAACACCCTTTATAATTTGTTCTATGAATGTGGGATTGGAATTTACTCGTTCTAGCATGTCTTCAGCGACATTTACGTGATTGAGCTTTTGAAGAAAATTCAGATGTTTTGGAACTAGTCGAGTGGCAACGCGTTTCATGCCCAAACAATCGTGCATTATGGTACGAATTTTTTCGTGAAGCACATAAAGTTAAGTGGCCATCTCTCTCAAACCTAAATGAGAATTTTCTGTCACCATTTCCTTCACTTTGGATGTTAACTTTAGTTGAAGTCGTTGATGAATCTTCCTCCACATCTCGACCGCTTTTGAATGCATGCACTGTACCACTCATATGCACGTGTTTTTGATAAAGTCGATTCACCGTAAGCCTTTTGAAAGATTTTCAGCGATTCGGCAAACGAGATTCGTTCCGCGCAACACACTTGAGATGAACCGACAAAATAGAACACAAACAAACTAAATGACAGATCGCGCTCACACTTCACGTCAAGAGGACAGTTGTACCAACTTAGCGACAATAAAATTTTACAATCCCTTTAAGCGGGCGTTTTAAATGATCATTTACCGTCCCTTTTATGACAGAAGAATATCAAGTTTCAAAGTTTCTTTAATTTACAAGTATAATAATTTATATCGCCTTTTAATTGCCAATTCTATGAAGCTGTTTTTTAAACATTGATACGAGTATACTGACTCTTTAAAATTTAACTTTTATAGCTAAGCGGTTTAAATTTAATTTTGAATCAAAGGTTTTTTAATAGCCCTCATCCCATGAAAACCTTTCCGAATTTTAGTAACTCGATTGTCTTTCAAAGTTTCAATTAGTTTTCCTCGATATGAAACAGAAAATTTGTTATTGTTTACACAAAACTTGCCATGCATAAAGTTTATTTGAATTTTATCAATAACTTTGAACAATTCACAACTTCCTCCAACTCTAACTCAAAGAAGCGTATATCGCCGAACTCGAAAACAAAAAATCAGCTGCGAGTACCGGTGTGTGGTATCGTGCCGACTAAATGTCTGTTGGATCTCTACAGCCCAAACGGATTGACTGATCAGGGTAAAACTTCATACTTAAGCTTTTTCCATAAATTGGGAAACCCCAGTGGTTTATGGCCGAAATCGGGCTACCGGAAGTGGTAGCTTCTATAGGAGCTTTTTCGTTTTTTGCAAATATTTTGCAAAGTATTATCATTTATGAGAAAAATATTAAAACAAATTTGCAACAATTAGTGCAACAAACATCAGTTTTTCAAAATTTAAGCAGGAATAACGATTTTTGGCAAAAAACCGGTTTTCAACAAAAAATCGGTCTCAATAGCCCAGACGAATTGATTAATCGGGATGAAACTTCATAACTAAACTTTTTCTGTAATTTGCGGTACTCCGGAAAATTTGCTCAGATTATTTTTTTAAATTTGACTCGAAATGACGAGTTTTGATAAAAAAAACTTTACTTCACCAAAACTTGGTAAGTCTACAGTCCATACTTTTCCATTTATTGGGAGATCCTTGCGAAATTTGTTGGATATCTGTGTATAGGAAGTGGCAACTTCTATGGGAGCTTTTTCAATTTTTATAATGATGTTGAAAAGTATAACATTTACAGAAAACGACAGATTTGAAATTTGTTAATGATTTTTGATTATACAACACAGTTTTACCAAAAGTCCAAAAAAAGCCCGGTAAGTTTAATTTTTCATTTTAGCCGATTTATAATGGGTGTGGTGTATTTGAGAATCTAGTACTTTCGTGGTAAAAGAAGGTCGGGTGTCGGCCACAATATATTCACCTTCCCATTTTTACTAAAGATTTACGATTCTATTTTTAATGAATTTTCTCAAACTGTTTTTATTGTTAAGCTTTATCTGTAAATTATTAGTCGAATGAGTTTTGAGTTATGTTTGACATGAAGAGCTTTTTATTATTATAACCTTAACATAGAGGCAAAGTTAACAGGAATATTTTAAAGCATAATTGGTTTTAATCTGTCCTTAAGTGTTTGTAATTGATTAGTATTCTTCTAAATTAATTAAGAATTAACTGTAACTTACATGCTGCTAAGTCATTCGTTTAATGTATAAGTGTCACTTTTTAAAATGCAATTTAAACAGTATTGCCTAAATTAGGAAAATGTTAAATATTAATTTAGCGATAGTTTAAATGAACTGTAGCTAAATTTTTTAGCTGTTGTAATTGTTTGGAATTCAAACACTTAAATTTCTAAAAACTTTGTTTTTTTTTTGTTCAAATGTCAACCAAATTTCTGAACTTCAATGAAACTTTTCTTGAAACTTTTTTTCACTAATTTCTTCGAAGTCAGGGATAAGTATCAAACAACACTTAACATGGAAACTGACTAATAAAACGAGAGAATTTCATATTTTTGGTAAATATGTTAAGTTTTTACCAATAACAATTAGTTCCTTATAGTTTTTAAAGTTCTCATGCTTATTTAACATGTAAAGGGATTCGTCAAGTTTTTCTGTATAAGTACTTTATTGATATTGAAACCTTTCTGAAAAATGACTCGTTGCCGGGCACTTAGTTAGGCTGAAGATTTAATAGTTAATTAAGCATTTTTATACACTGCGACTCCACATTCCTATTTTATCAGAACAAAATTTATTTGAAATTTACTTTTATTGTTAGCCTAAATCTACAGATTAGTTATTTTTTACAAAGCGTTCTACTTACAAAATGGAGTATTCCTTTGAACTACGGGACGATTAAAATGAATTTGCAACGTTCTTAATATTTTTAAAATGTCTTTATCTAGAAGCTTTCTCATGCCGGCAAAAACGATAATCATTTTGGCTTAAATAAAAACCGGAAAATTTTAATTAACTTTCGAGGGGTTGAATTTGATAAATTTATATGAAAGCTTTATTGACGATTTCCACTGAATGTAAATAGCGTTCGTTTCTACGTCTACAAGGGGGACGAGAATTGGCAAGTCGATTGTTATGACAGCTTTGATCCTCCTTGCTTCATAGCAAACTGCGATTCACGTTTTGTTCACCAGATGTCCGCTACTTTGTTGGAAATAATTTTACATTAAAATTCATTCGTGTTTTACATACTTTGGATCTAAAACCCGTTTGCTGCTTAAAAATGGATAATAATTAATTTTTCCAGTTTTTGTCCAAGCTTTTTGTACTCGCTATAATCCAAAATTCTACAAAGTCAAGTTCAAGAAAGAGGATTTCGAAGTGGTATCTGACGTTCACAGTTGGCCTGTGTCCGGTTAGACATATTCACTGATTTCCTTGTTAAGCATTTTCCATAAATTTGAAAATTTCAGTAAAGTTTGGCAGAAATCAATCTCTGGAAGTGGCAACTTCTTAAGGATCTATTTCATATTTCGTTTTTCGCAAATATTTTGGAAATTTTGGTGTACAAATGTCTTTCCGACCATTTTACCTAGAAGTCGTTAGCTAATCACTGCTTGCATTTGATTTAAACGAGCAATGCATGTTTTTGAAGGTTATATGCCAAGCTTGAATAATTACTATCTTAGTGATATTTGTGCAAACCATAAACAACAATTATTTTCATTTCAACATTAATTTTATATAAAATGTCGAATTTTTTGGCAAAAACTTCATTTGTGGGAACTTTTACTTCATCATATTTTTTTGAAGAAAACTGCAACGGATTCAACGTTGGTGGGTGATTTTGATGTAAAAGACTAAGAAAATGAAGGCGGATCTAAAAAATTTGAAAATGGGAGGATACATGTCAGACCGAAAAAATTGGCAGAACGGAAAATCGAACGTCGACGATCCTTGTGCGAATTATTGGTTCGACAATAACAAAATAGGTGTTGTTGCATCGGGATTATCACTAGAGAGGAAAAATAGAACCGAGATCCAGCGTTGAACTGTCCAGAATCGTCGACGCCCTATCCAGATATTCATGGTTCGAAGGTGAAGCTGTCCATATGGTGGGATCTAAAACATTTCGTATATTATAATCTGCGGAAACATGAAGAAACCATTACTGAACAAGTTTATCGTTGCCAATTGATGGATTTTTAGAAGCAAGGGCTGCAAAATGACCGCAATGGGATGAGTGTATTTTGCTTATTCGTCATAAAATACAATTTGGTGCTTGCCACAACATATGCACCTCTCAATTTTTTATGTAAAATTATAAATACTTTTCCACCTCAGAACTTATGTTGTAATGAAATCTTTGGAACTCGTTTTTACAAAAGCTTTCCTTCAAAGGAAAATTGTCCAAATCATTATTTTTCCAATTCCATCTTTAAATTGTAATTTTTGTTCATAGCACACGTGTCTTTGATTGTCATGTTGGATCACTGGTTTCGAAATCATTAAAACACCATTAGCTTTAATTTCCGAACCCCAAACTACACATAGTGAAGTTGTTCAATTAACTGGCCTTATACAACCACGCAATGCACATCCCATTTTGCTGCGAGTGATTTAACAACACAGTGATTTAGAAGCTGTTGTAACCGTAAGTCGAATAAATTATATATCGCCGATGATGGCACCATTTCATTAGTAACCCGATTAATAATTAAATATGTTTAAAGTTTAACCTTGTACTTCCTAAATATTTGATAAAGTATTTCAAAATTGGTTTGGATAATTATTTTGGTTTGCTGACAACCTGTATGTAATTAATATTTATTTTATCAAATTAATATTTATCAAAAACGCTGAATTTTGAAATACATCTAATTACTGTACAATAAACTTGTCAAACAGTTAAATTCGTTAGTAATACATACTTTGAACGAAAATCATGAGTGTTCGGCATTAGACTTGCTGATTACAGTTTAATGGCTTAACGTGTAGTGCCGGCTTCTCTTTTTAAGACTTCTGAAATACATACTTAATTAATTCCATGAGTGTTGCTACTAGATTATACGGTTAAATTATTTGAGACTAAATTGACAATCGATAAAAGATTTATAAAAAATTGGTGAAAAACATTTCATTCATTTTTAGATGGAGTTGCTGATGCCTAAATTGTCGTGTGTCATGGTTCTAAGATTTAATAGGCTGAAGTTCGTACCACCGCTCAAACAAAGAACTACCTAGTTTTGTAGTATCCTCTTCTATTATTTTCGTTGGATATTATTAAATAAGCTGCCGGGGAAACAAATTGCGCAACACTTGCCCATAAAATTTCAAAAATAAACAACGTCACCGAAATAAAGAGGGGTATACAGCTCACCGCGAAGTTACAAGTATGTTATTTGGAAACTCGAATGGCTTGTAGCAAATCAAACAACAACCCTAAAATAATAAATGTTTATTCATTTGGAAACAACGGGCTTGGAGGTCCAAATATGGTTCTTTTGAGACCAAACATAGACAGAGTCGGAGAGTGTTTCCTCAAAAATTCATTTCAATTAATTCCTCATTAATTCACATAATGTCATATGTTTAACAGTCAACTTCAATATATTTAAGCAATCAATCACTTACTCAAAATAATTAATATACCGAGAATAATTTGTGAGTGAGTATTGTGAGTATTCATTTTGATGGTCATCCACTTTTTCCGGATAAAAATGTTCACAATGGAAAAACGAGAATCACGCGCTCTGGATAAAATTATTTGGAACCCTCGTCGGAGAAAAAAAAACTTAATCTAAAGAAGTATTTAACATACATTCTTGGTAAACTTTATTTCCCATAAGCGAGTAAATCTAAAATAATTTTTTGGTGTAGAAACACACCACATCAGATAAGATTAGTCCATAAAAATTAAATCTGAAAGTTGGTAGCTAACTTGGTTTCGCACTAATGAGATATCTCTTCAGTCTGTAGGATAAACATTTCACTCTAGCGAATTATTTCATTTAAAATACTCCGAATGTGTGTATTTTAAACTCCAGGAAAACATTCAAAAATATGAAAGCACAAAAATTTAAATAATTAGTCAGTTTTATTTTATTTGGATATTTCAAAATTTGTGGCTGAGATTGCGGTATTAATTTTATACTACAGTTAGGATAAAAATAAATTTTCCGGATAAAATGGAATTCACACCGCATAATTTTTTGGTGTGTGTGTGATCCATATGTGAGCAAACTCTGTTGTAATGTATTTAAAAATATTTAGAAAAATTGCGGGAAAACGACAAAGCTGCTATGAAAGCTGGTACTTCCGGGGCCGATTTTCACCAAATTTCACTGGGATTTCCCAAATTATCATCTAAGTAAGGCAATTCCTCTTGGCTGTAGGGACGACATGGACCATCAGATGTCATTATTAATTAACTACCATAGGAACAAATGTTACTGCCATTAGACGTAACAATTTAAACATTTTTTCAAAAACAAATCCACGTCATACAAATACCGGCCACGATAAATACTTAATACGTTTTGAAAGATTTTCGCGACGCTGATCATTAAGAGATTTCTAAGGAATGGAATTCCAAAGGGAAATATCTACCCGAAAAGGATGTATACTTTCATTTGAAGAATAATATCTACCGAACATTAACTTATTAAATAAATAAGGAGGTTGCTTAGTTCTAAGAAGCTTAAAAAGATAATGAAAGGCAACTAACCTGCACCCAAGTCTCAAATTTAAAAAGACAAACTATGATCAAATTAGGAAGTACCTAATTCTAAAATTAAAATGCGAGTGCATTGAGGCATCTTCGGAGAACATCAATATTATCCTGAAGCATGCCAAACAAGATAACGTCACCATATGGAAAGTTACTATGCGTGAACCCTACAGCTTTGTACAAATAACTTAGCAAATATTTGTAAAGAAGAGTAAGAGAGATCAAAACAAACCATTTCACTTTTACTGAGTGAACTGGGAGGAATATCTTCGCAAACATTCAGTTAAACTGTTAGTACCCATGAACTTTCTAAGCCCCGATTGAGAAGACTAAGCAAAATAAAGCTGATGGGATTAATTTTGTTTTTACTACCAATTCAAGCGCCGTGGAAAGTGAACTTGAGGTACTAAGAGGGCCGAAATTAGATAGCTCAGAAGGTCAGTTAATTTTAGGAATGGGAAAAATTTTATACAGATTCCACTGAGTGAGATTAGTGGTCATTGTACTAAAATTGACAACATGTAACAAAGGGAAAATTTGCTTTACTAATTTTAAACTAACCATATTCATAGAACAGCTGATTGTGCTTGAGTTCCTAAAAGCAAAATGTAAGTTGTCAATAGTTATATTTGCAAGCATAAAATGGGACTAGAACTAATTAAGTAGTGGATAAAATTATTAGCATTAAAATTTAAATAAATCCAGGGACAATAGTTAGACAGATATCAGTGCTGTAGTAACGATCCCAAGCGCCAAAATCTAACATGAAACAAAAGAAAAAAAGGCTAAGAAATACCGACAACAAATACTATGTAAGAGGGATACTTTTCTATTGCGCCAATAGACCAATACAAAATCCGATTCAAGCCCCCAAATTAAATTTGCCACCAAAAATTAAATGTTTTAGTCCTTAAGATAAAAATGCTCAGGTTTTTCCTCACATTTTTACATAAGTATATAATACGAGAGTTTTTCAGAAAATGTCGAGCCTAGCAAGAAAACGCGTATTTAATCCAATTATGTTATTGTGTCTGTGCCATTAATTAAATTAAGCGTTTATAACGTCATATTCTGAATTGTTGAAAGTTAGACCTCCAAACTAATTAGTAACATAATTTTTAAGAGGAAATTGAAATCCAAACGGTGATAACTACTTATACTTACACTAAAACTTAAATTCCACATTGGGTGGTTTTTTGTCTGTCATCATCAACCGACTAAAAGCCGGCAGTTAAATATTGGGAGGTGATTTAAACAGGGTAGAACTACATACATATAGTATCGAATACAAATTGTAACGAATTTCATGTGAAATATGTTGAAGCATGTTGAGTGCTGCTGTGTGGGAGGATAGGTAAATGACGGTCTCTAATATATCTGTCTAATTATTTCCAAAGCTTTAAGGATATTTGAATAAAGACTAATAGGACAAAATGTCCTGGGGTCCTTATAATCCTTCTTACCAGCTTTCGAGGCGAAAATACCTCTAGTCCTGTTTCAAGATTGTGGTGCAGTTCCAAAAACAATGCATGCTTGAAAGAATAGAAATAAATAATTCTGAATGAGAGGAAGCCCATGCTTTAATTTAGGAAAGACCTCATCCGGACCACCTGATTTATAGAATAGGAAAGGAGAATAAATTCTAAAGCAAAATGTTGCAAGAAAAAGGCTACTGGCTAGTTTCCAATTGGGTGGAACATTACTCCTGTTAGATTGCTTAGAAGCAACAAAATCTGACTGTCGCAACTGGGAAAATGCACAGAAAGCAGTAATTCGACAATTTCCTTTTCGGAAGAGGTAACTGTCATCTGAAAGCAGCAGCACGTCAAGTCTGCAGATCCGTTTTTAACCAGAGACCTATTTATCAGAACACCAAAAAGGCTTGTTACGCGTCTTTTGCGTGTTTGCGCCCGTCAAAGACGATGCTAGCAAATCAATGTCATTAGTCGAAAGAATCTCGTCCAAAGATACTAACAGGGGTCCAAATTCAAAAAGGGAGAAATGTGATCATATTTCCTAATATTAAAAACGAAACGAGTACAAGCATTGAAACATCTTTAGAGAACATTCATATTCTCCTGAAGCATACCAAACAAAACAACGTCCCCAAATAGAGAATGTGCAAGAAGGTGCGAGAGGAACATACGCTTTTTAAAATTACTATCAGTGAACCCAACAACTTTATACAAACAACTAAGCATTCCAAAAACCGTTTTGCTAACCTTAATCAAATGATCACCCCAAGTAAGAGTTTTATTGAAAATTGACTCTAAATTTCTAACTGTATTAGAGAATGGAATTAAAGAATCACCGAGAAAAATTCCAGGAAAAGTGGAAGTATCTATAGATTTTTTTTAACTTATAATAGACTGAGGTTTATTAGCATTAAGAGCGAGCGGGTTAGATAGTGACCAATTATAAATTCTTACTAAATCATCATTAATAAGAGAAATATTAGAGTTAATGGAATCATTATCTAAGCGACTACTCCTATAAATTTGTACATCATCAGCAAAAATATGAAAAGAAAAATGGCGAATCGACATGCAACGTCATTAATGTACATTGAGAAAAGTAAAGCACCAAGAACCGACCCCTGAGGAACGCCAGAAGAGACAAGAAAGAAGTCAGAAAACGAATTGTCAAAAAAAACTGCCTGAAAGCGACCCGAGGTTTAGTCTAAAATCAATTTAGCAGCAGAGAGAGAAAAATAAAAGCGAAATAAGCTTATTAAACAAAATTTGGTGATTAATTGAATCGAACGCTTTAGAAAAATCCAACAAAGTAGGGCAAGTCAATTCTCTTTTCTAAAAAGACACTCAAAGCGATTTTTTAAATTGAACATACGGGCTCTTGTTCGTTTTAGGAGGATTATAAACCTGGTGCGGAAAAGGAATTTCCGCTTATTCACGAAGAGATTTAGAAAACGAAACTCAAAGTCAGAAACGAGCCTTTGAGAAATTGAGAGGGGTACCGATACAACATTACATTTAATATGCTCGTTAACATAGAGGCATACTCCACCATAATTAACCAGTGGATTAGCCCTATCACGCCTGAACAAATTATAACCACTAATGGCCAACGCAGAATCGGGAATATCGGACGATAGAAACGTTTCCGATAAGCAAATGACATCAATTGGGACCCCATTAAAAGTATGACGAAGTTCGTCAATATTTAAAATCAGACTCTGGACGTTTAAACTAACCACATTAAGCAAATTGGACCTAGTACGGAGCATGGATTTTAATAAAATGGAGTGAAAGAAATATTCTCGGTGGACATCGCGAATCGTGGCGCATTTCAACAACAATACTTACATGCAAAATTTGTTAAATAAATAATTAGTTTTTTCTTCAAGATAACGTCAAATATCAAAATCTGAAACAAACCAAATAATACCAGCATTATAAACGGTGATAGAGGAACAATATTTATCTAATAATAAACTCTTCAAACTATAATCGAGCCCCAAAACCCCAACATATATATATATAAAATTTAATGAAAAAAAAATTTAATTTGCTGGTAGTCGCAAAAAAACAAACACGCGCATCAGCTAGGCTTGCTTATTTGTGATTAAATCGATAATCGACCTAGAACACAAACTAATATCAAACACATCCCTCCTCACTGAATTGATGAAAGTCGGCTTGTAGCCTTAAGAATTTCAAGCTCAGATGTGTTTAGATAGTTAAGCAGAGACAAACCCCTGTTATTAATATTCGAGCTACCCCATATCGTGTGATGAGCAGTGGCTTCGCAACCACCACTAATGGTACATACTTGGTTCGACCTGCTTCATGAAACAATATTAATAAACCCCTCCGAAGGCGGACTTGAAACCGAATCAGAAGCGGCTATCGTGCGATTCTGGAATCTCATAATCTAGACCCGAAGCAAAACCCGAGTTGGACCCATTGGCGTTAGTCATATCGAAGATCTATAACTCGATGCAGGTTACTAAATTCCGGGATTCCGGGAGTTCTCAAAATACATTTTCTAATTCTGAAAATATAAGTACTACTAAGTACTATTAACAAATTTAAAACCTGAGGGTCGAAGGTTATCTGATAATATAGTGAGGTCATTATGCTGTAAATTACTGGTTATGAAATACATTACATTTAAATTCTCACAAGATTTTCCGACAAGTATCGCGTTAGTGACTACATTATTTGCTTCATAAACTGGAGACCTTATTACCAAGAAACTCATGTGCATATTCGTGTTAGTGCCAACTTGCCAATTTACGTGAATCGAATCCGTGTTAAGTGTGACTTTTTCGAGTCCATTAAAAAACAACAAAATGTTCTAAACGAATTTCTAAAATGTCGGCTTGTTTTAAAAATACTTAATACTCGTGTGAAAAGTTTACGGATTGGGAAAGTTCCTTCATTTCTTATTGTACATCAACAATATTTCACATGGCCTCGCTTACATGTTGCAAACATTCAAATTATTTGTTTACGGTAATCGTATTTTCTTTCTAATTATTTTTGCTCACTTCTTGGTTCTCTATACTTATTTGCATTGTGCAATTTTTATCTACTTCGCACAAGAAATTTTTCAAATTCTGAGAATTCTACTAAATATTAAGTGCCACTCATTTCTAAAAAAAAAATTGTATATTCAAATCGAACGACAAATATGGGCTCGCATAAAATAAATTTACCTTCTTAGTGAATGGCGACGTCATTACGTAAATTAATATTTACGTTCCAGAACCTCTCCATACATAAGTATCGACGTAAATGTTATATTTAGATACAAACAACCTTTGCAATATCGTTTTATAATCTAATCGTATTACGCATATCAAAGGTAATACATAATCACATGAACTTCTTATCTTTGCACCGCGCCGCGTAAACAAAAAAAAAGCACACATATAACATTTATTTATCGCGCAAATTCTAAGAAAAATGCTGCCCGCACTCGTCCACATTAAATGTTGTACCTAGGTATGTTGTACGGTGATATAAATCGAATCGGCAGATTGAAAAGCGCTTGCATATCAGTACCGCACACACTATTCCATCTTAGTACACGCAACGCACACGGCTAATATCTACTCGTATATACATAATTTCCCAATCAGTTTATAGACATTTCACTGATAAATTAATAATTTTTTGTTAATATTCATTGATTCATTAATAAAAATAAAAATTCAAATCATTATCGATCAATAAAACGCGATCGCGACAAAATTTCAATATATTCAAACCAAAAACAATCATAACAAGTGGATTTTCTGATAACTCAAACCCAATATGTAATCAAAAATCATAACACTTTCTTATCAATTTGGTTATAAGAAATGTAAAAAATTAATTTTTATTTTCGGGGTAATCAAACTTGTGGACATAAGAACACAACAAAACGGATGTGAAGATTTGCGCGCGACTGGTTATAACGATGACGTCTTACATCGTATCGATGGATGTATATATGCGTAGAGTAATCTCTCGCGCACAAATTTTTACAGATATACAAATTTTCCATAAATGATTGTGACAGTAAGTACACATATCACATACCTAAATCGGTCATCGTGCGCTCGATATCATAATTCAATAAACTTTATTTCAATTTTGGTGTGATAAAAAATT
This sequence comes from Nephrotoma guestfalica, assembly GCA_963691935.1. NCBI lineage: Eukaryota > Metazoa > Arthropoda > Insecta > Diptera > Tipulidae > Nephrotoma > Nephrotoma guestfalica. The sequence goes on along the minus strand of OY829913.1, from coordinate 51,776,435 downwards.
AAAATTTTTTTAAATTTGTCATACACCGCGCGACTCGTGATCACACCTTGTTTTAAAAAGCAAAATAAAAATTGTAACAGCGAACAACTTTCGTTCGAATTTTGATTGAAATTCTTATCGTTTTTACCTAAATTTATAAGTGTGTGTGTGTGTATGCAATTATATATATATTATTCATTACAAAATTTTATTTTACCTCAAGTATTAAGAAATTGATAAGAAATTAAAATTCGAACTAAATCGAGTATTTTTTGTGTAATTTGGTTTTAGTTTGATTGCACACTTTTTTTTTGTAATTTCCGACGGATGGAAATTTTGAAATTTTATATAGATTTGATAGCGTGCACGGGTAATTATTTATTGTTTTTGTTGTTGTAGTAGCCCGACGGCATAGAAATTGTAAAGTAATTTAGACCTATATCTTATGTATTTTTTCGCGCGAAGTGTTATTAAATCATAATTATATACTCTCGGCGACGCATTTGGCACATGACACTATAAAAATAGCACTTGCGAATGCGAATATTTTACTATGTGATAACATTATCGATAACATATTGGTGATTCACCGATGTTTATGGAGGTGGATGGACATTTTAGATTTTTTATGGTAAGAAAATATTTTTTAAACTTATCTTACGATATAAAATATTTAGTAATTTTATCAAGATTTAGTAGACCTCAATTACTTACTCAAATAATAAATTTTGAATGAGAAGCTCATCGACAACTAAGCAACTATCGTTGTTGCAGAATTGTTGTGCTTATCTCCTGTTTGCGCTGCAACCTAACCATCACTAATAATCATTGTTGCTGCACTAATTGCAAACCCCAAAGACCCGGTAGTATATCCAATAGACTATCAAAATATTTGATTTTTAATTGATTAGCCATCCACTAACCCTTACGGTCTTTTTAATTCGTTTTGTCTATATACGAAATTAAATTGAAATTATATTACTGTTGGACACGTCTCAAACTTTTGACTCGGATCCCCCTTTTTGAGGGGAGAATTAGTTTTTAAAATTTGTATTCGTTAATTTTGTTTCATCGGTCATTCGGTTAAACAAGGTTTGAAAATTACCCCAAATAATTTGAAAATATAATTCGAAAAATTTAATTTGTAGGTCTTAATGCTGCTCTATACGATTATCTTGCTCACGCTATATAAAAATTGTGAAGTGTTACAGTATTGCTTGTTTTACAGAAATTTTGCCACACCTTATTTTACACGATTTAATTTGTAAGTCATTATTAGACAACTAACCGGTATCTGCCCGTTATCAGTTTGAACAAAAAAAGACGGAATACTAGAGTCTTCCATAGGTTTTTTATTTTTATATTTATAAAACTTGTGGGAGTCGATGAGGAATTGATGAAACCTTAATGAAAAAATCGCTAGCAGGGTTAATATTTCAAAATTATATCCGAGAGCCCTACGGCTCACTTTGAAATGGCATTAACAACAACGCCGTCCTTTCATATGGCTTTCTCGTATATTCCTAATGCTTAAAAAGTGTCCAAAAAACTAATAGCGTTCTGAAGCTTTACACTTTTTCGACTCAGTATTCACTTCAGATACGCCACATACCATCATAAATTTGCACGATATTGCACTTAATTGTATTAAACAGCGAAACAATATGGCGTCAAGAGTAGAAACTTGAAGAAGAATTAATTTCTTATAATTGTAACGCTCGTATTTCAAATTTATCGGCCCCTAAACATATCCAGATAAAAAAACCTTTAAAACAATTCCCAGAGCATGGTTCGAAATAGTGCGGTAAGAACAGTGTTATGCATGTCTTTTTATAGTTATGTACATGTTAATATCTACAGTGGCGTTATTTTTTAAAAATTCAGCTTGTTTAGAAAAGGTGTGTGGCCGATAAACAGAAAATGAAGCACTCGACTCACACATCTGTAATCTGGTTATGAATTGCTTCATTAAACAGGCAGCGCATTTCATGTTAATTTGGAAGTGATTGAATCAAGAACTATATATTTCCAACCAAATTTACTAATCTGTCCTGCGAGAAACGAACATAATCGGCTTAAATTTTGTGTATTGTGAAGATTATTTGGCTGCTTTTCTACTTTAATCGAAAATGATGCTACAGCCAATGACATTTACCAAGGAAGAATATCAAAAATTATATGTGTCATACTATGACGAGGAATTCGCTGTTGGATTTTAGAAACCCATACTTGTCTAAACGTTTTTTTTCTATATCTGCGTTTAAGACGTATTTGTGCTTCCGCCATCTCATATGACAATGTGTCGAAGGTTCTGCTACAATTTCTCCGTCTCTGCCATCTGTTGATCGTTTGAAAGTGATTTTGAACTCCTGTTCATATTTCTCTCCTACGGAAGTTTGTTTCCGCGGAGGAATTTCCAAGGCTGTTAGACCGTTTTTCTAGAAACTTCATAAAACTTTTTAAACTTTGAATGTCTTTTGAATGTTCTAGTGGAATCTCGTATCTCTTTGAGTCACTATTGAGTTTCTTTGATACCATAAAAATGATAATCGGAACCCAATTCTCGATGTTTATTCCCATGTTTTGGTAGCTTGAAGGCATTGGTCGTATAATGTATACGAATAGCTGATGCGCATTCGCTATTGATGGTGGGTTGTGACATCAGAACCTGATTTATCTTTGATAATCGTCCATGCAGTTTCGTAAATATGGGCACTAATGTATGTTTTCATATAACTCATTTCGTGTGAACCTGTTAGTGTTTTGTTGTTGTGTACTAACTAACTTGTCGAAGACATCAAAAAATCATATCCATCTCATATGTTCTCCATTAAAGTACGGTATGCTGTCAAATTAAAACAATTTACTCGTTTTTCTTCCTTACGCGGAAAATTAACTTATTTATTCTTTAATTTTGTTTCATTAGTAGCGTGGCGCCTACATGTTAAATAAATTTTAAAAGTTTAAAATTCCGTAAACACAGTCGTCTGAACCATTATATGTAAAATTATCCGATTCTAAAAAGCATTTCTCGTTTTCTGAGAAAAAATTTTACGTAAGAAAAGACAAGAAATAAGAATCACTCGAACATATTTAAAAAATGAGTAGAAATCTAGAAATTAGCACTAATACGGTTAATTTTTTCTCAAATTGTTTGAAAAGAAATATAGGTTGGGTCAACTCACCTCGCTCTTGGTGCTACGCACGAACAAACATCTCCCTTTAATCAGGTAGGGAAGAATGATTTTAAATTTTCATTAGAAGTTCCTTATGCGTTTCCTCTATACCAGTCTATCCGGATGTAACGATTGAATCCGGTTTAATATATGTAAATCGTAATTTGACTACACTAAATATCTGACGCTTACAATTTCTTCCCATCCAAACATATTAAGTGTATGATAAAGTGAAACTATTCAATATGAAAATATAAAATAACCAAATGATGTCCTGTTGCAAGACATGTTACCAGCGTCACATAAATTATGGAGATACATGACTTCTATCTTGAGAAGCCACTCGCCTGTACATTTTGAAGCTTATGGTTATTATGTTGTGCAACAATTTCGGCTCAGATAAATTTTTCAAAATTTAAGCAGAAATTACGATTAAAAACGTTTTAACAAAAATTCGGCCTCTGACAGCTGACGGATTGATTAATCGGGATGCAACTTCATACTTAAGATTTTTCCATAAATTGACAGGTCCCAGTGATTTTTGGCCGAAATCGTTTTATCGGAAGTGGCAGCTTCCATAGGAGCTTTCTCGTTTTTTTGTCAACTCTTTTAAAATTACGTCAATCCGGCCTCGCTTCAGTCTTGACAAATTGATTGATCGGAATGATATTTCATAGTTAATCTTTTTCATACATTGGTAGATCGCAGTGATTTTTGGCAGAAATCGGTCCACCGAAAGAGGCAACTTCCATAGGACCTTTTTTCGTTATGTGGCAATATTTTGATTAGTATATCGTTTATGAGATAAAGAATTAAGTACAGGGTGGGTCATAAGTCGCTGAACATTGTATTTTTGATATAATGTTTTAATTGTTTATTGAAATTGAATAATTTTGATTACAAAAGATAGTTTTAATCATGAAGAGATTTTAAAAATAATATCTGTTAGGTGCCTGCCATCAGCCTCTTCGCAAGCTGCTGCTCTTTGGTGTACCTGGTCTTTATACGATCTTTCAAAAATCCCTACAAAAAGAAATCTGGTGGTGTTAAGTTGGGTGATCGTGATGGCCAATTAACATCTCCAAATCGTAAACCGATACGGTTATCAAAAACCGTCCGCAGCAAATTCATTGTTTCCCTTGCAGTATGGGACGTACCTCCGTCTTGATGAAACCACATTTCTCAAGTATTATCAAGTTCAGGAAACAAGAAATTTTCTAACGTAGCCCTGTAACGCTCGCCATTTACAGTCGATGCATTGCCATCTTCGTCTTGAAAGAAGTACGGGCCGTAAATCTTGTCTGCTGATATTCCGCACCAAACTGTGACTCTAAGTGGATGCAACGGACGTTGTTGTATCACGCTTGGGTTTTCAGTGCCCCAGATTCTAAAATTAACATAACCACTTAAATGGAAATGCGCTTCATCGGTCATTGTAATTTTTTCATAAAATCAGGATCATCCGTTGATCAAAAATCTCTAGCGGGTTGCAGCACGGAACCAGCAATACATTTTTTTTTCATTATTCTACGTAGTGAAGTTCTGGACATTTGAAGCTGAGTGGTACGTTTACGAGTCGATGTTTCACGGTTCTCATTTAAGCTCTCTCGAACTCGTTCGATATTATCTTGACTTCGTGTTTCGAGTGGTCTTCAACTCCGAGATAAGCCACTAACTAGACTAACACCATTTCTGGTGTTAAAAAATTTTCACAATTTTCTTTGGGTTTGAATTATTGAATTTTGACTAGCAAAATAAAACTCAACAATTTTTGCTCGGTGCTCAATCGTATGGCTACTGAATCTCTATTTTTGATATTAAAAAATTATATCAAAAATACAATGTTCAGTGATGTATGGCCCGCCCTGTATTAGACGATTCTAAATTAATTTTGCAATAATATTGGTCTTCCAAAATTCAAGCAGAAATGACTATTTTTGGAAAAAAAGTTTTTAATCAAAAATTTGACCTCTGTAGGCCAGACGGATTGAGGTTTTCCATAAATTGGGAGTTCCCAGAGATGCTTGTCCAAATTGGTATACCAGAAGCTATAGGAGCTTTTTCGTTTTAGCAACTATTTTAAAAAGATTATTATTTATGAGAAAAAGACTACGTAAAATACGATTCTAAATTAAATTTGCAACAATATCGGTCCAGATCAGTTTTCCAAAATTTAAGCGGAAATGACGATTTTTAACAAAATAGTTTTCTTTAACAAAAATTCGACCTCTGTACAGTCCAAACGGATTGACTGATCGGAATGAACCTTCATATTTAAGCTGTTCCCATACATTTGGGAATCCCTGTGATGTTTGACGGAAAATGGCTCACCGGAAGTGGAAGCTTCCACAGGAGCTTTTTAGTTTCTTGTAATTTTGTGAAAAGTATATCCTCTGAAAGAAAACCTATTATGAACTAAAACTTTAAACTTTAAACGGAAATAATGATTTTTGATTAAGTATACAAAACAGTTTTGTTAGAGATCATGGTAAAACGAAGTTTGGTGCTGGCCACAACATAATCACCTCTCCATTTTTTAATGTATAGTGGGTGCTTTGAGCTCCTTCAACATGCTGTTTTTACTAATCAGTATCTATCACAATACTGTGAATTCGCTACCATCGTGATGATTAATGATAACCTGAATGAAACTGATCAACAGCATTTCTAAAAGCTACTGATGGCCCAATGTATCATAAACAATTTACGATGGCGTAATAAATGACATTTAATTTATCAGTGTTACCATATTACTTTTTATTAAGTAGTAAAATAAAGTAGGGTAATCATGAAAAATGTTGACCTTTAAATTTTTGCAGATTTACCATTCTCTATAGACTTAGCTTAAGACAAAAAAAGTTGTATTTAAAAAATCGGTGTGTGTGTGTCTGTGTGTGGCGCAGTGCAGACTAAATATTTATGGCTTCTCTATAGCCCAGGCGGATTGATTATAATCGGAATGGAATTTCATACTTAAACTTTTTTTCTTAAATTGGGAGATTCCAGTGATTTGTATAGCCGAAATACCGGAAGTGGCTGCTTCCATAGGCCCTTTTTCAATTTTTATAAATATTTTGTAAAGTTTGTCATTTATGAGAAAACGATTATGAACTAAGAGATTCTAAACTAATTTTGATACAATACCGATTCAAATCAGTTTTTAATTAAAGCGGAAATGACGATTTTTGACAAAAAAAAACTGTTTTTCAACAAAAATTGGCCTATTTACAGCCCAGACGGTTTGATTGATCGGGATGCTTATTCAAACTTAAGCTTTTTCATAAATTGGGGGATCGTAGTGCTTTTTGACCGAAATCGGTCCACCGGAAGTAGCAGCTTCCATGGAGCTTTTTGGTTTATTTGCAAATATTTTGATAAGTATATCATTTATGAGATAAACTATTAACTATGAAATAGAAGATTTTACAGCATGTACAGCCCAAACGGATTGATTGATCGGAATAAAACTTTGTACTTAAGCTTTTTCCAGTAGTTCACCGGAAGTAGTAGTTTCTGGAGGAGATTTTTCGTATTTTGCAAATATTTTATAAGTATTTAGCGTTTACGAGAAAACGTCTTAAATCAAAAAGATTGTAAATTAAGTTTTAAACGCCGGTGTGAAGTTTTAATCAATTAACAAAAGTGTAGCTACACTAATAATCATTTTTCAAAAGTGTATTTACACAATTTAATCAAAAGTGTAGCTATACACAGAAAAAAATGTATCAGGGTTGAATTTTTTTATTTAATTAAAAAAATCCTTTTATAGAAATTTTGAATTTAAAAAAGATGATAAAAAAAATATATAAACCATACCTAAAGGTATTTAAATATATTTTGATAAATAATGTAAAGTTAAATTAAAGGGTTATCCAATTCAAGCTTGATAAAGTAAACTTAAAAAAAACACACAAAATATTCGGAATGTATTGTAATTTTTATTTCATTTTACAGATTGATCCTTGCCATTTTTAGTTAAACAAGATATCATTCAAATGTCCTCCACGGGACTTCTTACAGGCCTTGATTCCTTTGCGGTAATTTTCAATGACTTTTCGGCACATTTCGATATTAGTTTTCAATTCGTCAAGAGTTTGAGGATTGTTTGCGTAAACACGATCTTTCGCGTAGCCCCACAAAAAGAAATCCAAAGGCATTAAATCACAGGATCTTGTGGATCTTTGACATCCACCAAGCGAAAAATGAGCTTCATCACTGAAGAAAGTTTTGTTCGAAAAATCAGCATCGACGGCCTGTTTTTCCAACACCCAATTTGCGTATGTTAAATGCTCCATATTCTTAAATGGCAGAATGTCAACTAAATAAATGACAGCGTACTTGACGTTTATCTTTGACAGATGTCGGTATACAGATTTCTACTTTATCAACCTCGAATTGTATAACCCTTTATATGTCTATGCGGTTAAACGTCTTTATATTAAACCGTAGTTGTCATTAGGTAGATGAATATTGAAATATGTGAATCCCATTGGACTGTGTAACTCTTAAAGATAAATATGGTTAAACACCGATTTAACGTTACACTAGGAGAATCTTTCACCGATCGTAAAAAACGCCCTATCTAAACTATAGAGGTTCGGTACAGGTCTTAATCAAGTTATTCTAGAGATGTCTATTCAGATCTATGAATGCCCTCGGATTGTATGTACTCTTATGGATTAATTTTGATAACCAATATATTAACGCGACCCTGGGGAATTACTCACCGAATTTAGAATACCGCTCCACTTGCAATATTTAATATGAAAGTGTAGGGGTAGATTGTAGGCCATAATCAAGTAATTCTAGAGATGTCTATTCAGATCTGTGAATGCTCTCGGAAATTTCTATAAAAGGATTTTTTGAATTAAATAAAAAAATTCAACCCTGCTACATTTTCTTCTGTGCATAGCTACACTTTAGATTAAATTGTGTAAATACACTTTTGAAAAATGATTATTTGTGTAGCTACACTTTTGATAATTGATTCAAACTTCACACCGGTGTTTTAAACAAATTTTTTTCAGTTCATTTTTTTTTAATTTCATCGGAAACGATCAGTTTTGATTAAAAAAACTTTATTTTACTAAAATGTGGCATCTCTACAGGTGGATTGACTATTCAGAATCAGATTTCATACTTAACATTTTTCCTTTAATTGAGTGATCCTTACGAAATGTGGTAGAAAACTGTGTACTGGAAGTGGCAGCTTTCATATAGGAGCTGAGAAGAATTTAAAAATACTTAAATTTTCAACAAGAGTTGAGCAGGATTAATGATTTTTGATTATATACATAAATGTTTTACCAAAAGTCCGTCAAGAAATCAAGTGAAGTGTATTCTAGATCTATGTATACATTCATGGTAAAAGATAGTCATTATAGATTAGCATATATATATATATATATATATATATATATATATATATATATATATATATATATATATATATATATATATATATATATATATATATATATATATATATATATATATATATATATATATTCCTGGTTTTTTGTGATGGCCTTGGTATGAACTTTAATATAAAAATGCCATATGGTCGGTCCCTGGGTTCGGTCATATGAATAACAAACAATATCTGCAACAGGTGTTGCACGAAACTTCGATGAAATCTTTTGTTTTACAGAAGTCAAAAGTCCCACATATAGACAAGGTTTTTTATGATGGCCTTGGTATGTACTTTAATACAAAAATGCCAAATCGTCGGTCCCTGGGTTTGGCCATATGAATAACAACTAATATCTGCAACAGATGTTGCACGAAACTTCGATGAAAAATTTTGTTCTACAGAAGTCAAAAGTCCCACATATAGACATGGTTTTGTATAATGGCCTTGGTATGTACTTTGATACAAAAATGCCAAATGGTCGGTCCCTGGGTTGCGCGAAACTTCGATGAAAAATTTTGTTCTACAGAAGTCAATAGTCCTACATATAGACATGGTTTTTTATGATGGCCTTGGTATGTACTTTAATACAAACATGCCAAATGGTCGGCCTCTGGGTTCGGTCAAATGAATAACAAGCAATATCTGTGTTGCACGAAACTTCGATGAAAAATTTTGTTTTACAGAAGTCAAAAGTCCCACATATAGACATAGTTTTTTATGATGGCCTTGGTATGTACTTTAATACAAAAATGCCAAATGGTCGGTCCCTGGGTTCGGTCATATGAATAACAAGCAATATCTGTGTTGCATGAAACTTCGATGAAAAATTTTGTTCTACAGAAGTCAAAAGTCCCACATATAGACATGGTTTTTTACGATGGCCATGGTATGTACTTTAATACAAAAATACCAAATGGTCGGTCCCTGGGTTCGTTCATATGAATAACAAGCAATATCTGTGTTGCACGAAACTTCGATGAAAAATTTTGTTTTACAGAAGTCAAAAGTCCCACATATAGACATGGTTTTAATACAAACATGCCAAACATGCCAAATGGTCGATCCCTGGGTTCGGTGACAAGGAAAGACAGTTAATTAAAAATTCTATCGAATATCTATTTCATCTAATCTATGCGTGTTTAGAAATAGATATTATATTTAAAAAATTACCCGTAATCTTATTGCCAATGTAAGTAATGGTTTTTTTCAATTAAAAATTTTTGGAGTGATTTGTATTGGCCTTGTAAAGGATAGGTCAATCTTATCCCGGTGTGTAATGATTTAAAGAACATACCATTTTGTATAAGAAAACATACCTGTCTATATATGGGACTTTTGACTTCTGTAGAACAAAATTTGTCATCGACGTTTCGTGCAACACCTGTTGCAGATATTGGTTGTTGTACATATGACAGAACCCAGGGACCGACCATTTGGCATTTTTGTATTAAAGTACATACCAAGGCTACCTGCAATTTCATTACAAAATTTGGTTTTAATAATTTATTTTAATCAACTCAACTGTTTCTTCTTCTTAATTATCGTTTGGAAATTCAATATTTAGACAAAAGCCCTCGATGTATTAATAAATATCAAATCTTAGATACGAGGCGGAAAGACGGCCATACTAAAACTATTAATTACTAATCCACAAATTTTTTTCTCACAACATAAACCTGAAAAATCAGGCAGATTTGGCGTTACTTCGTATTCATTCTAATTGATCGATATTAATTTATGTTGGCTTCTCAATACAAATTTATTATTTTACTGGCGGATCACGCAAAACATCACTTATCGAAACTTATGTGCGTTCAGCTTACAAATACAATTTTAAAATTCCTCAAACAGTTTTAAAATAAATTTTAGGTATTTGGAATTGTTTGGATACCTAAATTGTACACAGAAAAATAAAGTAGGGTTTTTGTGAAAATGTGTATTGTAATTGTAATCATTAAAATTTAATTTTTAAACACTAAGAGACTCCTGTATATAATTGTTTCAAGTAAATAGGCTTAAAATCCTGTTAGTGAAAGAATATCGAAATATCACGCAATTTTAGTTATTGGCAAAAATCTAGTTCGTTCGGCCTTTCGAGTCTATACTTGCATAAAGTTAAGTTCAATAAGATAGCGAGAGATCAAATAGGTTTAAATCAAATTTAAAAGTATTATACAGCTTTACGCTCCATTTCAAAGTACTAAAAAAACTTTGTAATGAAATCGGCCATAAACAAAGTCTATGATATCATAGAGGTCATCTACGAATGCGTACCACTGTACATGTAATTATAATTTTTCAAACCATTAATTTTTAGAAAGCACATCAATTTGTTATGTATTAAGTATATCGATACAACATTTTAGCATAACATCAATAATTTACACAGTCGTTTATGCAATTTTACATAAATCAATCATGTAATATAACATTGTACATGTTACAATAAAATATATTAATTTATTCAAAACATTTTTTTATATATAAAATATGACAAAGTCAACGAATTTCCTATATACATGATTCATATTTTATAGATAAGACGTTGTATTTATGATAAGATAATTAGGTCGTACTAATATACTTAAATTTTGAATTCCGATCGAGTTAATTTAATTCCGCACCTGAGATTACATCATACATGCTTACATATAGTTAAAGTTTATAGCGCGTCATCAAAACTATATCATTTACCATATATATATATAAAGTTTCTTGATCACACAAAGAAATCTAACGGAAGTAACAAGTAATTTTTATTAATTGAATTGCATTAAATTCATTCAATTCTTGGATTTGTTTTTCTTTTATTACGGATTAATTAACAATCGTTAACTGTCAATTTTCTTATAAAGAAAAATCTATTAAATGAGCATATAAAAACTACTTTGCCAATTAAGCTCGTTTATGTGTGTATTACAAGATCGCGTTTAATATATTAAACACAATGTTGCAAGCAGGCCTCTAAATTTGCAAGATCGCGCACAAACTATCAAAATATAATTGTACGAATTTATGAATAAAGTTCCGGATATTTCGGTATCGGTATCCATTCATCTTATTATATAAAACCACAAACGTATAAATATAAGTTTTCCCATAATTAGAATTAATGATTGTGGCCGAGCGATAATTGAAAGAAATTAAATTTGATTCCAAACCAAGAAAAAGAAACTATCTAATTCAGCAGGGTAGCTAATTTTTTGGTTAATTTTTCATTTAGAGAGATCAAAAGAAACGTAATAGATCTTCACACATATACACAATATAACAATCATCGGCGATTCAACATACAGTAGTGATTTCTATATGGAGTCTTTTATTGATTTTATTTTCTTATACACGTACTTATGTTTCTTTTGTATTATGCTTTTATAAGTTGTTAGTTTGTGGAATAGAAACAATTCTGAAATTTGTTAGTTTTTTATACACAACAACAAATCACACAACATATACACAATAAAGTGTATGAAAGGCATTTTTGGGTAAACGGGGAACAAGATAAATCTAAAAAGATGCGATTGAAATTCAAATTTTATTTAAAGATCGGATTAAGATCAAACGAGATTAAATTGATAGCAAACTGTTTGGAAAATTACATTCATGCATAAATACATTCGATGGTGGTATCGAAATATTCAAATGATTTGCAGTGGTGCCAGCGCCAAGTATCAAGTCATATGGTTCAAAATTCGCTTGGTAGCTACATTTCAGTACTTTAAATATTAATGTATTAAACTTGTATATTCTTATTTGGCGAACTAATAATTGCCTCTCCTACAATTTTACAATAAGGCCTTTTTCGAAACGGATACTTATGTGTGAAACCTATCTTATTTAAATAAACAATGCTGTCGATTTGACTTAAGGACGAAACACACCAAGAGCAGCACAACATATTCCAAACAATTCACACTAACGGCTACATATGGGCGTGCACACCAATCAGCGCAGCAGATTGTTTTGTTTTAGTTGTAAAATAGAATTGTGTCAATTTTATCGAGGTTATGAGTAGCAGATGCTGCCGGGTGTGGATCCTATTTGTGTCGCGATAGATGCAACTTCATTCAATATAATTTCTTTAAATTTATTTTTTTTTATTAAAATTAAAACATATTTGATTTATTTTATTAGAAATACCTACACAAACTATGATTTTGTAGCATTACATAAGCTAATATTTAAATTTGTTGTTCGCTGCTGCTGCACATTTCTATGTTTTTATTTTGCTAAATTGCCACTAGTCATTTTAATTTGCATACACATATTTTTTAATTTCTAAAATTTGCATCTAAATATATAAAATCAGTTGAGAACAGCTAAAACGTTTTTTTTATGTTGTGTTCGCAATTTCCAGGAGAAGGTTCCAACGAAAAAATTTTTTTAAAAAATCCGCCGGAAAAGTCGAAAAACTCGAAAAATTGAATAAAAGGTCTTTTTTATTTGAATTTTGTATTGATTGATTGATTGATTGGACTGGACCAAGTACTGGGGCAAGTGTCCCGGATGATGCTGGGCCTATTCCTACAACCTGTTTACACATAACAATAGGAAGGGTAGGTAAGGTTTCCTTTTTTTTGAGACAGAACGACCCGGTTTCAGACACCTAGCGATCGTATGGCACAACACAATTCTAACCTACTTCTAATCTAGTAGAGGAAGGAAAAAGGCTTTTAATTTTAATGGATAACGATGGTATTGGTCTTCAATTATTGCTTCTCTAAATCAGCAACCTGAGAAAAAAATATTATTATTTCACGTACGTCTGGAAATTTCCAGAAATTTAATTCTAAATTAATATTTTCCGACTTCCTAAATAATATAAACATTTATTAATTTAATCCTCCTGCAATTCCACAACTTACGATAGAATTTTCTGAACCCATATAGTTATTTGAATTACATTAAAAATTACTCTAAAATTCATAAGTATTTAACACTGGGCTTGGCAACCACGAAATATCTTTCAAAAAATTGAAAAAAATATGTGATGATCCCAAGAGCAATGGTTCCCGGAAAACCGGATTGGATATTTCAAATAAATTTAACTTATTTCGCAAAAAATTTCAAATTTTGTATTAATTTTTGTCACCAAAGAATATTCGTTTTATTACCAAGTATAATTGGTAGGCCATTTCTCAAGAAATGATGGTCAAATTCGGTGTGCAAAGTCGAATTTGACAAAATTTTGGGATTCGGCTATAATGAATGGAATCAGGCCGTTTCCTAACCGATAACTTTCCAATTTAGTTTGCAGAGCTGAGGAAGGATTATAATAAAAAAGGTCAGCTTGGATTTTAACGTGTCTTTTTGATGAAGTGTAGAACTTCAATCATTTTGAATGGAACTGGGCCATATCAGAAAAAAAATAAAAATTGTCAAATTAGGTATTAAGATTTGGGTGGTGATTTAAAAATGTATTTTAGAGAAGTTCAGGAGTTCGGCCATGCTAGGCAATTTCTTAACTAATTATGTTCGAATCTGGTATATTGAGCTGAATCGAGATTCCAACATACATCTCGAATTACCCAGTTCCTCCATTCACCATAGCCGAACCACCAAATTTGGCCTTAACCCCTAAGAGATAACCCAGTCAAATTCAGCTAATCCCCAAAACTAAAGTTTGTTAGAATTCAAATTCAGTCTAATTCGTACCCAAAAATTAATGTATGCATCTTCCACAGTATACTGCCTAAAAACAGATTACTGAGACAATTCCGCACGTCTCAGTCAATCAAAAAAGATCAAGGTTTACGGCACGAACGGAAACTAGAACCTCGCGGAAGGCTTCTTACATAATTGGTGGATAAGCAAATCGTTGAATAGAAGTTAGAACTCAAATCAATCGATATTCGTGTCTGACGTTCCCATGCAATTGCCACCCTGTTTCGAGAAATATTGTTGAGCCAGATAAATTTTACATAGAAAATAGTGCCAGCAGTAAGCAATCTAAAAAAGTAGTCAACATTGAAAGGCCGAGGTATATCACATCAAAGATTTACTTGTCGTTACAAAAGAAAAAGTAAAATTCAAAAACCATTTTCCCTTTGCCATGCCGTAACACATATGAAGTCTCACCCCTACAAACCAGTCCACAAAGAAAATGGTCCACTCATACTATCCGAAATTGAAAACCTAGTAGAAACCCCCACCGCGCACTACCAATAGTTAGAGAGAAAACCAATTCAATTAAACAAACCATAAACCAATTAAACAAACATTAAAAGCAGTTAACAATAAATAAAAACAACACTGAATTTTGGGTTGTGTCACTGTTGCAACAAATGAGCCATCATTATATATTTACAATACATACATGAACTTAAATTACATTGGGTGAATCCACACGAGGACTCATTTGACACTGGTTTAAGGGCTCAAAATCCCAAATAAAACCTTCCCGCCCCCCTCCCAATTTTATTTGAATTTTGTATGCCACTATTTTGTAGTGGTTAAAGCTTCGGCGCTTGGGCCGCGCGGTACTGGATTCGAATCCCACCGAAGGCTGCATGCTTTTTTGCTTTGTTCGTCTCAATACAATGGCGGCTTATGAAGAAATAAAATTCGGAAAAACCCGAAGGAACATCCGGAAACTCGATAAAAAACGGAAAATCGAAGAAAATTCGCCAAAACCCAAAGGAAAACCAAAAAATCAAAAAAAAAAACGAAAATTGCGTTTTGTATAGAAATTTTGTATCGAAATACACTAAACACCACCAATTGAAATTTCGCATATGTGCTACATTATAGCACATATGTCAAATAATTGTAAAAAAAATAAAATAGAAATTTTTCTTGCATCAACCATCAAGGCAGCAACATCAACAATAATTAATAATAAAATCGTTATATTTATTTTACCTTCATTTTGTGCCAAGTTTGTTTTTGATCGTGAAACCCACAACCTGTTGGATCAAACATTACCATTATTTTAACCATATAAAATTCGGTGTGCTTTTTACGATCTTAATAATTTTTTCCATAAATTTATTGGTGCGTGACAAGTGCGGTAATCTAATTGGATTGCGGGATTGAGATTGATTCGATCGGTAAGTTCATTTTTGTGGATTAATGACTTCAAAGTAAATTAGTCAAATGAATCATTGTAATGGCTATCAGACGATCGAGCTTAGGCCGAAGAAATTCACAAAGAATGCACGGTGTATGTGAGAATGAAACACAAGAGCAACGCGAAGAATTAAATGGACAGAAACGTGCTCATATCGGACAAGTTTGCTCTGCACGGGCACCAGCTCAGGTTCGACAAAACGTAACGCGACGAAGAAGTGCGGTGAACGTCGACTTGAATCGCGCTGCCTTCATTTATGACTATACAATCACCTACAAAGATCTTCGCTGCGTTGATATTGGCGCATTATCTGCCGTGTATCGTCATAGTCAAGCATTGCAGTTCCAAACAGAAACGCCAGCGCTATGCTGGTGCCACCGGAGCCATTGCGTACTTATCTCTATGGAGATACAACGTTATCCAGACATTTTCTCGCACACACGCAACAATACAATCAATGCTTTAGCATGACATCATTTGGAATCGATGTTGTTGTCGGTCAACCGGGCTACAATCCCACCTATAACGTAATGACGTCACCACATGTTCATCATTTCGATAATGTTGAACGATTGTACTCATCATATTCAAAATTGCTCTCTATTTTATAGATTCATGTTCAAATTTATCATCGAAGCGGAGCGTTGATGCCACCAGTAAATGAAGAACCCAATTTGTTTTACTTTCACCGGTTTTACTTTCACCGCAAGGAAATTTCTTTCCTTGGCGCATTTTTTGAGGTCTGCAAACTGGTAGTAGTCGTTGGAAGTCAGATCCGTCGGATGGGGCAGCAATTCGTACAATTTTGCCATCGTAACCAGTGACTTGTGACACGGCGCATTGTTTGGTGAAAAAATACTTTTTGTTTTTTCAGTTGGGACCGTTTTTTCGCTATTTCTTCCTTCATACGTATCAATAACGCCATGCAATATTCGCTATTCGTTGCCTTTCCTTTCTCAAGATGGTCAACGAATAATTATCTTGCACATCCTAAAATATACGGAGGCCAAAACATTACTGACCAACCGTCACGTTTTTAGTCGTTTCGGACGGCTTTCACCGGCTGTTGTCCATTTAGCTGCTTACCATCGTCTCCAAAAACGATTATAAACATCTTGAACCAGTTCCCATCGTTTAGAGCACACTTGTAGTTTTCAGGTTGATTAAACGGTGCAGGAATTGCTGTTAGTCGGTTAGTTGACCGATGAGGAAGTTTCCTTGTGTCAATATTTTAATTGGTTGGTACGCTGGTTAGAGGCCTTGAATTCATCGTAGCTTCCACTTGTTTCAGTAGAGTATAAAACTCACCGAACGCTATTTCTGCATTTGTGATTTTTTTATATGTTGCTTCATGGATTTTTCAGCTGGTTCGTGTAGCCCACCAAAATGTGGTGTTTCCTCTTTGGAAACTAACATTGCAGCTAGCTGCAAATAAACAGCCTGGAAGGAAATGAAAAGGCAAACAAAAACGGCTGGAAACGTTTTTTTAATCTTACAGCGAGCATGAGAGTGCAAATAGAAAGACCCACAATAATTCTCAGTCACATATGGGAGAATAAGATAAACTTTAACTACGAATTATCTTTCTTCATGAATAACGCAAGACGCTTTAGTCGCGGAACACTGGTTATTTAAAACGCAAAGTTTAGCAAATCGTTATAAGTTGTTGGCAACATTTTGCTTTGTACAAGTTGTAGCAATCGCGATTTAGCTTCGTGAGCTTCCAATGAAAAAATACACCCAAGGTCAATACTGCTGCGGGCACTTGGATGATTTTTATAAAAACGTATTATCCGAGTTTAACTCTTAATGTAGCTTGAGTATTTTAATTTTTGGCAGTTTCTCAAATTGATCTGTTGTTTAAGAGAATCTTTTTGCAATTGAACCGTTTTCTTAATTTCTTTGTGTCAATTCATTTTCATTTTGAAATTCTAACTGAGACCTACAAATCAACAATTCATCAAATTCACTCATAAAATATAAACCATTCCACCACAATACGGAATAAGAAGAACCCCGTGTGTTAAGCCACACAAATTGAATTTTGTTTTATTCGTAAATAAATCTACTTGTATTAGCTCTGTTGAAATTTTGAGTAAATATCTGCTACATTTGGAGGGTGAGTATTCTAAAGTCTAATGATGTTTGTCCCGATTATATCCATCCATATGTTTACAACAAAACAGTTTTTAACTTCTGTTAATTAGAAATTTAAATGCGCGAAGACGAAAAAACTCGCCTTGACTGCATTCTTCCCGTCATTTGCTTGTGTTTGAGGATTAAGTTAGTGGCTCTCTCAAACACGGCAAGACAACTTAGTTGCTAATTATATTCAACCAATATTTCTAAGAGGCTTCTTGAAACTGGTTTTTCTAATGACTTTCATGTATAGGGCTCGGGCTTAACATTTAAAATCACCTAAAATCATATCGATTGTGAGATCTGGTAATTTTAGAAAATTGCTACTTTTTTGTGTACGTTATCTGCAGCCTTCATGTGTTGTCCTTCCTTGTTATCTACCAACCATTGTTTGCACTCGTTGGTCGAATTTCGTATTCTAATAACTCTAAACCAATTTAAATTTCACGTTAATTTGCGTGATCGGCTTGTAATTGATCTAAGCGCACTTTTATTTCACGAGGCTTCGTTTTTTATCTTGCGGGGCAATTATATAATTATAATGATCACAGACTTACGGATGTTCGGTTTAATTTGCGTTCCGATCTTAATAATCGTACAAAGATGATTGAAACATTCTGTTTAGAGTCTTCTATTGGAGCCTTGGACAATTATATTATATTTCACTCCATATCACAATTTAAAGTTCGTTTCTGGAAATTCTGGCAGTGTCTTATGTTGTTATTTTGAACGTAATCTTTTAACTATTGTAATTTAAAATGTTTCTATACGAATTATTATATTCAATAATAATGAACCGGTGAAAAATGTTTAAAAAACGGTCAATATTATCCCAAAACGCGCTTTCTAATAAATTTGATTTTCCATCCATATCCCCAAAGAAATGTTTACGTGTTTGAACCTGAATCTGTGTCTGGCAAGAATTTCATATTGGTGTATCTAAAAAAAATTTCTCTAAGACCCAAACATGTTCTGAAAAATAGGTTACAATCCAAATTAGGCAATAATAATTGATTCGCTTATTTAGTTCACTTGTGCCTACTGATTTTGCGACCGAAAAAGTATTGGAAGCTTATAGGAAGATCTTGATATCGAATTTTGTGTATGCCATTGGTGTGTTGTGGATCGGAAGATCGCGTGATCATTCATGAATAATAAAGCAACGACCTCCAAAAACACTGCTTATAATGTTCACCAGTACGGTAATTTATACCAACACCTATCGATCAAGCTACTGCACATGCCCATATAAAATTCTATTCACCATTATACATAACACGCGATATCACGCAGCATCTATAAAATTTACCTATAAAGATAATAAATTCATTTCCACCGCTAAAATAATCAAACATTACTCATCAAAAAAACCGTAAAACATTATTCACCATCGTATCGTATAATTTGTATTAGACAAAAGTTAAAAAAATAAAAATCTAATCATTATTAAGACAACACAAAATAATTCATCAATTTTATGAAACACACAACAAATTCTTCCTTCGGGCACCAATACAGCTTCTTATTTAATCTTCATCTTTTCTTTATATAATTTCATTCATAATTTCTTAGTTTTTGTGTATACGAGTATGTTATATTCCAAAAGACAGAATAAAAGAAAAATTTAAATTAAGAAATTTTTGAATACACACGAGTATCTCGTATATTTTCATTCATCTTTCTTCCGGAGACGATCAAGTTTTTCTAATCGATCATCAATCATATATCTTACACGTACGTACGTATGTACACTGCACTTCTTTATATTAAAAGACCGAGTACATCTTTTAACAATTTGATGATGAATCAAAACAAAAAGCCCCCGAATATAAAATTTAAGTTTATATTGATTAAGCGGGAAATACAGGCTTTTTGGTTTTGTTTTTTTCAAGAACATTCCAATGACTTCCGGAATGCTTTAAAATTTACATATAAAGATTTTGAATATTTTCAAGGTAAGCTCTGAGAATTTCGATGAGAAGATGAACGATGCGGCTATATATGTAGATCAATTCAATTGTGTATCTTTGTTTGCATCATCTACATACTTTTATACGTATAGTTGTGATGATTGTGCGCTTTTGGTATTTCTTGATTGAAATGGGCGATTAAATATTGCGCTAATAGAATAATTCAAAATATAGTAATATACAAGTCCCGAAATCAAGTATATATTCAGAGCCTACTTATGCTGTAAAGCTGTCAGAGGATTAGAGTTATAATTTTCTCTCAAATTCTAGCTATACGAGTATTAGTTTTTTTATTTATATAGTTGGAATAATTTCAGTGCTTTTTAAATGCATTCAAGAATTAACTCGGCAATTGGCTTAGAATGATTATTTTGGTGTGAAAGATACAGGAATTAACCCTGTACTTGCTATTGTTTTACAAATTAAGGGAAAATGGTAAAATTACACTTTCACTCAAATCGATAATTGAGTGAAATTGTATTTTTCATCTGTTTCACTAATTCTAATAATTACACCAATTTCCGAATTAGAAAAAAAGTTTTTAGAATAATTTTTGCTGTAGCAAAAAACTAAGGTTGTATAGTAGTTTGAGGTATTTTAACACATGACAGTCCGGGGGAATGATGCAAAAAATAGCACCCAAACACTTTTTTCGTAAAATCGATATAACTCCTAAATCAGCGAATCCACTAAAACGAAATTTCATAAGCACCTTCAAGTTGGTCTACTCTGTCTATATATATAAACAAAACAGTGGTTTGCATTCTGAGGTACACGTATCAGCGTGAAAAAATACAAAAATTGATATTTCAATGCAGAAATAACATGAACCACAGATAAAAACCTACAAAGGAAATATTTTATAGATTTCTTCTCTATAGAATGAAATTAAAGAAATTTGTATTGTTTGAGTGGTTTAAGGTACAAGCGATAACAAAAATCTGAGGAATTGTTTAACAGATTAGGAAATTACGTTTTTTTCTTGTATGAATAGATAAAGGAGTGGGTAATTACAAAATTGTGGGAATTGTTCTAATAAACACACTATGTTTTTATAATCAAAGATTAAAGTTAAGATCCAACGTTAACGATCCAACTTAAAATAGAAGATCTTTACCGGTACGTGCGGACCTTCAATTTTATTATTTGAATGGTTTAATTAATTGAGTGCTTAGATGTCAATATTTGAAAGAAATGCTTAAAGGTCTGGGGAATTTAAAATTTCACTCTTTCTAATAGAATTTACTTATCGAATTCTAGCAAGCATTTGAAGAGTACATTGTAGTATTATTTTCTGTTATTTATTTCAGTTGAGATTTGAGATATAAGTTGAGTGAAATATTTTATGAGTGAAATTTCATAAGACGGTTCCGTTCGTAATACTTACTTCTGATGACATAGTTGGACAAGATTGTATAACAAGTTTCAAAATTTACCTTGAAGATTTTAGTTAAAATTTATCTATTAGTTATCTAGCAGCAAAGCGAATTTTACGTTCAAAATATGAACAAAATTTGTAATCATTTATTTGAGTGGAATTTGTATTTAGACTTTTCTAAAATTTTTATAAAAGACATCGGATTTAAATTATAGTGAAGTTTGAGGGATTCTAATTTGAGTTACAACTCATGTTAAACCTTCTCCAATATTTTGCTTATAATTTTATTGAAAATTATGTTAAATGATATTTCAAATTTTCAAATATGAAATTATTTCGCAATTCTCATTTAATGAGTGAAATATATATTTCTATTACATCACCCCTTATTAAATCATGTATTATGCAGCAATTTTTCTGCTCAATCAAATTATTAGATGATGCATGCAGTTAATCTTGAAATCAATCAATTGGCACGTGAAGCCGGTATCGAATTAGGCGCCGAACTATTAGTTTAAATAAATATTAATTATGCAATACAATGTAATCAGATGCTTGAAAAATATTTTAAACAAATTCTTATTCGAGTTGGGAAAACATTTAGGAACATTGAAATTTTATTTGAGTGAAATTTAAGCCTACCCATACTTAAGTTAAAAATATGCTAAAAATAGCTAAATTATGTTGATGTGATATGGACCAAGGTATGACTTGACTAAGTTTTAATTTTAGTTCATAAAATTTAAATAAAATATGTGTTCAAGGTTCTATTTCATTATTAACTTTGAAAATTGAACTTAAATAGAGATAAATCTGCGTTTGAGTAAAATTTATAATTATTGCAAATTTTTTAAAATTGGTTTGTAATTTAATGAGGCGATTATTGAACTATTGAATTCGATTATTTAGATAATAATTAAAATTATTTTGAGTGGAATTTTAAAATCTTATCTTGGAATTTAAAAATACTTAATATCTTAATGAAATTTTAATTAAAATTTGACGTTTATTGCTACATGAAACCATTGGAAGGCTACTAAAGTTGAAATTTAAGTTATAATATTTTCAATTGAGTGAAATTTAATGTTACTGGTGTTTAATAAAAATGTTTTTATCACATAGTTAGATAAGTAAGTGCATTACACATTCTAAATTTTATATTAGTTGGTTTAGTTAGAAATGACTAAGAGTTAAATCATATCCAGGATTTAAGATATTGGAATCGAATTATAATTTGGTTATAGGAAAACTTGGGAGGAACTGTTTTTAGATCAAATCGTTTAAACTGATTTTATTTGCATTTTACCTATCTAGAATTGACCATTTAACTGCACTAATAGTTTAGAGAAATTTTCTTATGCAATCCGCTAACGAGTGCATCGATGTACGTCTCCACCATAAGTAAAACTATTTTTGTATGATCAATTAAATATGAATTTACGTTAAATATGACCTCCCATTTCATTTGGAAATTCAATTTACTCTAAACGTGAATTAAGTAAAATTTATAAATAAATTAGTAATTTGATTAGTGTTATTTAATATTTTAGTGATACAATTCAGCGCTCTATTGAATCCAATTATTAATAATAATTAAACTTAGTTTGAGTGAAATTTCGAAAACAGTGAAATTATTGAAATATTATCTGGAACACTTAATTGATTTTACTTAAAACCATTTTGAGTCATATAAAATTTTGAGTGAAATATTTTTGAGTGAAATGAATGAAACCGTTCTTATACTAAAAAATTGAATTATTTCTGAATTTTATGACTTTAGTTAAAATTAACTGTGTTATATCATATCCAGCATCTGACTGAATTATTAGTCCAAAATATGAATGTAATCGTTAATCGTTTGATTTAGTCAGAAGCACATTCGTTGCCGGTCTTATTTTCAACTTTGACTAAAAATCTCGAATTTAAATTTCGTTATAGGGCAACCTAAGAGCCTTGTGTTCAAATAGAATAGAATTTGCCATGTGAACCCTTATTAATAGTTTAAGTAAAATTTAAAAGTAAAATTCTTCAACCAAGGCTTGAGTAACGTTTTACACAAATTTTTAATAAAATTAAAGAAAGAAATTATAGAGCAATAATATTTAAAAAAACAATATCCATTTGATTGAAATTTTATTTGAGCAAAAAATAAAATTCCCATATTTAATCCAAACTAAATTTTGTTAACGTTATATAACCAAGGATATGATTTGACTCATTAATTTTTAATTTTTTTCTTAAAATTTAATTTAATATAGAGTTACAACTGAGTTTGAGTAAAATTTATAATTAATTTATTAAACTTAATTTGTAATTTAGTGATACGGTTTCTCTTTTAAATCCGATTATTTAGATAATAATTAAAACTTGTTTTGAAATTTTAAACAGTGAAATTATTGAATTATCGAAATAATATATAGAACGAAAAGTTAAGCGCTGATGACATTAAATTGCCAGGAAAATATTATTTACGGAATATTTAAAATTGACGTTTAGTGCTTTTTGAAATCATTGGAAAAACTTTTATTGTTGAAATTTGAATCACATAATATTTTGAGTGCAATATTTTTTGAGTGAAATTAGACAATATGATTGAAATTTCATCTGAGCATCTGAGTGAAATTTGAATTTCCCTCATCATAAATCATCAATCAATCAATTTAGCTAAAATTTGCTGTTAAATAAGAATCTGTATCGAAAGGTTTACTTAATAAGGACAACGTTGAGTGACTTTTAAATTTTGATACAGGTAATAGTGTTTCAATTTGTTATATACTTGTCAGATACGTATAGAATTCTCGTAACAAGTGAGTAATGTAGAATGAGGTTGTATGGATAAAATCTGAATATTTGTTCACTTGTTCTCATCATATTCGAGTGAAAATAAAATTAAACAAGGTATTTACCGATGCTAAACCCGGGAAACGAACAGAAATAAAATTAACACTCAACGGTTATTGTACACATAATGATGCCATTAAGTGAAATTTGAAAAATTTATATTATTTGTAAATTGAACTATTTTTTGTTAAATTGAGTTAAGTTAAAATTTGTTAACCTGAATATTGGTATATGAGTAAAATTTTGAGCCAAATTAAATTACTTTGACTAAATCTTAAGTTATTATAATTTGAACATTTTATTTTTTGTTATTTGGAGAAAATTGCACGATGAGTGTTCCTATTAATTGGGCAGTATTTTGTTTGAAACAAATTTGAAATTAAATTTACTTGTTTTTGCCATTTAGGGGGCTGGGGGAGCTTTACTATAACATTGAATGAATTGTAGATGGAGGGACCAGGACAATGAAAATTTACTGAATGAATTTTAGTTTTACTCTTATTCTTACTTGCTAAGATTGAGTGCAATTTTATATAACACTTTTAAATTATACAGCCAAAATAAAACCATTAAAATAGTAATTATAAATATTCTGCTGCGTTTGATGTTTTGTTTCCACAATGAGTGGAATTATTAAAAAATTAAGCATAAATATATTTTGCTCTGGTCCGATTGCTCTAGCAAATCAATTTTATTTTAATTATTTATTAATTTTGTATTGTTCTCGGAAGTTCTTACGTAGAACACTATTATAACTGGCTGAACATCGCACACATCCATTACTGATTTCCTTTTCTTTCAAAAAAATGATTATCATAAATATAATCTCCATGTAAATCACCGTGAAAATACAAGATATTAAAGCAACGCATTACTAATACATAATCGTCTCTGGTTGTTCTTGCCGGAATTTTTTTTGTTCCCATAAAAATAAACTTAGAGAATGTGTATAAAGCTTTTAAAATACAATATAACCTAATTTATCTAATAATTTTGCGGTTAACCTTTTTCGATTAACACCAAAAATTTCATTTACCAAATAAAATTAAAAATCACATTCATATAATAAAAATTACGAGATCATAATCTAAGCTAATTTACATTTCAAATAAAGGAGTCTTGAAAAGATTAAATCAGTAATGGAAAATTATGAAATTATAAAAATTTTATGTTATAGAAAGATGAAACCTAAATATTTGCTAATCAAATTTGATGGGTCTCATTATTATTTCAAACTAAAAACGATTACTGCTCTTTAGAGGATGTGTGATTTTAATTTAAATTTGATTGCTTTTTGGTAGCACAAAGCAAGCTTTTCTAATTTTTATTTAATTTTTTTATTTTCAGATGTTGTGGCGGCAGTCTTCAAATTTGTTTGCACGCGCGAAATTACCAAAATGACAGTGTTTAGATCGAAATTTGTGCATCACCAAAAGTTATAGTGATTTATGAAGTTTTGTTTTGTGTGAATTTACTTACTACAGTACGTTTGTGATTTATAAATACGTGCACGGTGATTGTTAATAAAATTATGCCTCTTTTGGTCGCACAAAGGAGTACACATAACGTGGTATCATCATTAGATCACCACATCCATCATACCGGTAGCAATACGAGTGGTAATACAAAAATATTATTTAGCGATATCGAGCAACAACAAAGCAATCCATTAGATTTTACCATGTCTAAATTTAAAACGACAACATCGCGTCATTCAATTTATCGTCAATATGGATATGGACAACAAGACATGGATACAACAAAGCCATACGAGAATAATCTTAAAGCGGAAGATAAAGGTGAGATATAATAATATTTTATATAAAATTGAACCCTTTTCAAATTTAACCGCAGAGACGTGTGCATACACCTTACTTTCTTATACTCGTACGTATACGAGCCGCATACAAAAAAAAAAGAATTTTTGTCTTAACGCCTCGTTAACACTTTAATAACGTTGACATGTTACATGATTTTCATTTTGTTTGGTTTTTTTATATATCGTATTTCCATTCATTCAATACCGCGGTGCGCGCGCGGCGGTACGTTTTGTCAATTTTGCGGATAAACAACGGGAGATAATTAGAAAAAAAATTAATTTTTTAACATTTAATTTGATTAATGATCCGTAATTACCGCTGATAATTTTGTTTTGGTTGGTTTTGGTTGCGCTGCGCTTTGTTTCAATAGTATGTTGTATTGAAAGTGAAAATTCGCGTTTTCAAGGTTGAATCTTTGTACCTGCTGATACTGGAATTAAATGAGGTATTGATGATTTATTCATCCGCTTCATAAATAAATACGTTGATTAAGTGATATATTGGTTTTGTGAAATTTCTATTGTTTTAAAAATTGACTGTTCTATGTATCTTTTATTTTGAGTTAGATGAATTTAGCCATACCCTTTTAGGCTTTTTAAAATTTGTGTATTACATACCTTAAACTGGTCAAAAAAATATGTAATTAACTTCAAGTACTTAATAGCGCCAGTTTATTAAATGCCTAGAATCACTTCTATTACGGAATTCCCAAGGTTGAAAAATTGTAAATCAGACTGTCAAATTTTTTTGTCTAGCTCTACAGAGGGCTTGCGGGTTATTTTCTTAACGCGTCAAATACCCAAATCTGAGTTGCCGCTAAAACTTATTCACTGTAAAACGCGATGGTATCACCAAATACCTTCTGGAATTCGACTTGGTATTTTCACGTGCCAAAACGCAAAAATTTCTGAGACTAATAATTTTTTCGAAAAACATTACGACGTTTTTTAAATTTAAAAGTAACTAAACTTTATAAAATATATAAAAGCTTTTATAACTCTTGAAGTTGTTTTACTAAATTGTAAAACTGGGTTAAAATTTAATACAAAATCAGAGAATTTGAAAATAAACATTTAATTATGATATTCTATTCCATAAAATTATGAAGCGTACATATTTCGAAAATATTAATTTTTATTCTAAAATATTGAAATATATTGTAAAATATTGGACATTCTATAAATTTTGAAATTCTTCAAAATTATAGAATTTGACATGAAAAATTAGTAATCCTTGAACTAGAGTTTTACAAATATCAAAAATTGTATTTTTAAAATTAAATAATTTAAAATTATGCACACTAAAAAAATAATTTGATTTGATTAATGATCTTCTCAAAACTTTTGTAGTGAAAAATTTTGAAATTTGGGATATGTTCCTCATTTTTGAAGTGAAACTTATTTAGTATTGCAGTTAGTATACTTGTCACTAACAGTTTGTAATCTTTTGCTGAAAATGGTCTTGTCATTATGCTCCTGAATCCTGATGTGGCAGACTAAAATTTTTTTTAAAAGTTTCTATGGACATTACAATTTATCGTACAATCGACAATATAAAACCAAGTTTAATTCAATCATGGTAGACCAAAAATTGATTTATTTTGATTGGCATCTACAGATCGTCTATGTACAGATTCATTTTGAAAACATGCGTTGCCAGAATTTGGGGAGCACTAAAGAACTCCGCAAAGAATCGATAGAAAGCCCAATTACCAGTGGTGCTATCGGCTTCTCTATTCCTGGCACGTTTATCGACTCCAGCCAGTCCAAGGCCCCGGAATCTAAATAGAAAGCCCCTCGGAACAATATCGCATGAACCTTCCGCGCTCTCGTGAGAGCTACCAAAAATATTCACAAATTTGATTTCCCTTGCAAAATTTAATTATACTAAAAATGTTCCATTGCCAACGATAGGTTTGAGTAACGTTTTCCGTAATTTGGATTACCATATAGCAAATTTGTTGCCATTTTTTTGGAAATATGAGTTTAAAATCCTTTTGGGGCTTCCTAAGAGTAGAATGGTCGTATGATTTTACAGGTTTTTAGTAACTTACAGAAAAGTCACCGTTTTTTACCGACAATAACGATCAATAAATCAAATTTTAATTTTGTTAAGTGTGTAAACATTTAGGGGATGTAACTTCAAAATAACATCAAAAATTACTTTGGCTTACTGCCTGCATTTATGCAAATTTTAAATCTTTCAGTTTTAAATATCTCTACGGAGACCTTTTTTACCATGTCGGTTTGGTGAAAATATTGATGGGTTAAACTCGTTTAACAATACAATTTTAGATTGATTGCAAGACAAAATGTAATGAGGATTGCGTAGTTTGCGAGCTTTTTAGCACCCTAAGTTCTAAATTGATGTCATCGTGATGCTATCCAATGAGACTAGGAACTATAAATCGGGTTTAAAATATTAAAATAGTTAAACTTTGTATTTACAAGTTATTGGTTGTTATTGGTGAAAAAAAATCTGAAAAAAATTTAGATTACTTATGTAAGTTTATTAATTAAAAAATTATATTGTAACACCAAAATTATGATATCTCATTCAGAATTTAGTTTTGAAAAGCTAAACTTCCTTTTTTTAACTTGCCTGAAAAATGCCAAATTTTAAATAACAAAATTAAATTTCAAATATTTTACTATTTAAAATGGTAACAAACGTTAAATAAAATTAACTAATATGATCTTGCTAAGTGTAGCCTGTTCCATCGGCTCGTAAATGCTCGAAATAATTTAATCCTATTCGACTTACCGTCATATCGACAAGGTGTGGTAGCAATTTCAAACTGGTTCAGAAAATGTCAGAATTCTTGGATTTTACTTGTTACTTGATGTCACTTGATTTCATGCACATGCCCCTAGATCGCAAATTGTTCAAATTAAGTTTTGATACATTTTCACACACTACGCAATTTCGTAGTGCAAGCCTTTTTTCTATATGATAACGTCAAGCATGACGTGTAAAATATCGAAAGCTAATTCTGTGCGGCTCTAATTTTTTGTTTTGGCAACTGAGTCGTCAAAGAAAAACGAAAAATAAGATAAATATGGATAAAGGATTGGCTTAAAAAACGACCTAAGTTTTCCCATGAAAACCTTAAGAAGCTACAGTTATCTTCGCCTGGAGATTACCAAAATTGTCTGCGTTTGAATTACGCAACATTTTCAGAGCTTTTGCAAATGGTTACCTCGATAATAGTGAAGCAAGGTACAATTTTAAGAGCTGCGATATCACCAGCTGAAAGGTTGTCCAGCACATTATATTTTTTATAGCAGGACTGAGGTTTGAAGACCTCAAATTCAATACGGCTATATCCCCTCAATGCTTCGGTAAAATAATCATAGAGACATGTGACGCTTTGATATTAATGCTACGAAAAAATTCTTAATTGACTTTAATTTAATAATTATTAAAAAATTTAATTCTTTAATTTTAATTTTAATAAATGTTGCCATTTTATCCACAAAAATATTCACCAGTTGTATTTGAATTTTAATCATATTCAT
Organism: Nephrotoma guestfalica; assembly: GCA_963691935.1. Lineage (NCBI taxonomy): Eukaryota > Metazoa > Arthropoda > Insecta > Diptera > Tipulidae > Nephrotoma > Nephrotoma guestfalica. Next base: position 51,747,132 of record OY829913.1, on the reverse strand, counting down.
CTTTATCCGGTGTGTGACACACAAGTTGATGTGTTGACGTATAAGTCGCAAATGAATTTGGGGTTGAAGTTGACCTCAGAGATGATAAATTGGGCGCTTTTTTACACTATTTCTGTGAAAGTGGCTAAGCTAGCTTAAAACAAGATATCATTAATCACTTTTCCTGCGAAAATTTGCTGTTCCAGTATCAATTTAAAGAATTATCGAGCCCATTTTTTCCCCCAGAATGGTCAAAAGCCTGCCGTAATAAGTTCATTTTATGTTTTTCTATGGTATTTATCCTTTTTTGTTTTGGCACCGAACACATCGAAATGCGTACGCCACGCGACACAGTATCTTATTTCTCCAACTACAAGCACACCTTCAGTATCGTTCTTATGGCTGTGGCAAATAGAAATTATGATTTCGTAAAGATGGATATTGGCGCTAACGGGTGAATTTCAGATGGTGGAGTGTTTTCAAGCACAACAACAGCTTTACATTTTTGTTGCGGACGATGCTTTTGCGCTTTTGGAGAGCATAACGAAGCCTTCCTTAATCGCATAAGGAATTATCTAAAGCCAAAGGAATCCGTACACGCGAGCAACTAAATCGGCTCGACCCTCCGCCCATACAAAAATGCGTATTTTTTTTTAAACGGCTTAACCGATTTTCGTAAAACAACTTTTTTTGACAGCTTAATATTTTATTTTTACAAGACATCTTTATCGTTAAAATCTATACAGTACTTTTCAGATTAAAGCAATCGCAGCAAAATGTGATGTTTCGGTGAAAACAATTGGCGTGCTGCAATCTCCTGAATAATTCTACCTTGACCGATATTTGTCATCAATCACTTATCAGACGTTGACCTGAACAAATCTCTACCAGTTTCATTCGTTGTTTCCTCAAAATCATTAATACCAATTTTAGAAAAAATTGCACGTGTCGGTTTATTGCAAGAAGGACGCAATCAATGAAAAGTCGCTCGTCAGCTAAACATGAGCCAATCTGCTGTCTCAAGAGTATCCAAAAGGTTTCATTTATCGTCCAAACCTGCGAAATCGCCATCTCACGGGCGTCGATGTGCAGCAGGAGCTGAGACAAGTTCGAGATAGAGCTGTTAGTCAATGGACAGTAAGAAGATGCTTGAAGGAAGCCAACCCCACTCCAAGACGACCCGCAAGAGGCCTAAAATTGACAGTACACTACCGTGTGCAACGGAGGTTCGTTCTATACACTGATGAGTGCAGAATATATCTCAATGCTAGTGATAGGAGGGGCCGGGTCTACCGGCGTCCAGGAGAGCGACTTTCTCAGTGCTGTTTTGCTGAAACAGTCTCGTACGGCGGCGGTTCGTGCAATGTGTGGGCTCTCATATCGCTTGAGGGAAAAACAGATCTTTTGTTCGTACCTGGTAGAGGCCGTAGAAGACCGTCTGACCGCTGGAAGATATACCGAGGATATTTTCTTGAATCATGTAGGATCCTTTACCGTTCGCAGAATATATACGAGAATATTTCCCATTGATGCATTGAACTCGAACCACTAGGTAGTTCATGAATGAGGTTGTAGTTCAGACGATGAAGTGGCCAGCCCCCAGTCTAGACAATCCAATTTATGGGACGAATTAGGAGGGCCTGAGCCAGAAATCCGGTGCCATCTAACATCAATGACCTAAATATTGCGTTGGATGAGAGATGGGTTGCGTTTCCCCAAGTTTTTGACTAAACCTTAATAAGAAAACCGCATGCGAACCGAGAGGGGCAATACTTTATTAACCAATAACCAATACAATTGTTTTTGTTTTGCTTGAATTTTTTGTTGTAATTTTAATTTAAATATTCCCAATATTTTTTTTATAATCATGAATTTTGGTTGCGTTTTCATTCAAAATTCATTATAAAAAAGTACGGAACCAATTTTCATGAAAATAGTGTCATTTTAAAGTAAAAATATCAGGCTTTCAAAAAAAATGTCTTGTGAAAATCGGTTAAGCCGTTTTAAAAAAATTCGGCTTTCTGTGAGCGCTGAAGGTTTGAGTCATTTTAGTTGCTCCCGAGTGTATAATTATAGGTTATCTCAGTGTCGGAAAATTTGTAGAAAATGTTTTCGGAATATTAGCAGACAGATTCTGAATTCTTTTAATTTTCACTCACCTTAATCCAGAAAAAACATCAAAGTAGCAATGACATGGTGCTACTTGCATAATTACTTACGTAGGAAGAAAACCCATATTGAGGATTGTTCTAGCCGAATTGAACAAGGTGGATACAAATCTTAAGAAGTTGCAAGTTCACTTCTTGAGTTTCCTCGCCCATTGTAGAAATACTCTCGTGCTGTATTTCATATGATCTTGAAGAAATGACAGATCATCAAAATACCACAAACTGGGGATATAACGGGTGTTTTTTTAGGAGGTTTGTTTTTCCGATAGATGTCGTTTTATTTTATGACAGTTGTTTTGACAGCTCAAAGTGGCATTTCTACTCAGTATTGTTTGGCAAATCATTATGAATAGGTTAACTCCAGAACAACGTTTTCAAATCGTGGAAATTTATTTTCAAAATCAGTGTTCAATTAAAAATGTTTATAGAGCACTTCGTGAATTTTATGGTGCACATAATCGTCCGTCAGAGACCACCATAAAGAACGTAATTACCAAATTTCGGTCTACATTCACTCTTTTGGATGCCAAGCCACCGACAAGAATGAGAAGAGTTCGTACAGAAGAAAATATTGCTGTCGTTGAGGCCAGTGTCGAAGAAAACGACAATTTATCGATTCGTCGTCGTGCTCAGCAAATTGGACTTTGTCCATCGACTTTATGGAAAATTTTACGTAAAGATTTGGGTTTGGTGCCATACAAAATTCAATTGGTGCAAGAATTAAAGCCACACGACCATCGTTTGCGCCGTGAATTCAGTGATTGGTCGTTAAATCAATTGAACGAAGATCCATTTTTTTACCGTAAAATTCTCTTCAGTGATGAGGCGCATTTTTGGTTAAATGGATACGTCAACAAACAAAATTGTCGCATTTGGAGCAAAGATAATCCACACGCCGTTCTAGAATTATCAATGCATCCTGATAAATGTACTGTTTGGTGCGGTCTATGGGCTGGTGGGATCATCGGTCCATATTTCTTTAAAAATGAGGAAGGACGACGCGTTACCGTGAATGGAAATCGATACAGAACCATGTTAAATGAGTTTTTGTTGTCAAATCTTGAAGATATGGATATGAATGAAATGTGGTTTCAACAAGATGGTGCCACTTGCCATACAGCACGTGAAACAATCGACTTATTGAAAGAAACTTTCAACGACAACATTATTTCGAGAAATGGTCCGGTGAATTGGCCTCCGCGTTCGTGCGATTTGACGCCACTCGATTACTTTTTGTGGGGATACGTGAAGTCATTGGTTTATGTGGATAAACCTCAATCGATTGACGCTTTGGAAACCAACATTCAACGTGTCATTGCTGACATACGCCCTCAAATGCTTGAAAAAGTGCTGGAAAATTGGACCTCCAGAATGACATTTGTGAAAAATAGTCGTGGTAGCCATATGCCAGAAATTGTGTTTAAATGTTAAATGCCAAAAAATTATCTACCAAATAAAAAAAAATTTTGGTCATTTCATAATTTTATATGTGTTTTATTCAAAAAAAAAATCGGCAACCTCTTAAAAAAACACCCTTTAAATAATTGTACCGGTGCCGCTTTTTTTTACTTTGCCTTTGTAAGAAACTGGTTTAATTTTTTGTACACCATATCATGGTCTGCACGAGGTTCAATCTCTTTTAATTTTTCGACTAAAGCGGAATAGGCCATCATTTTTTACTTGCCACAATATTGGAAAACCCAGAATAAAATTCTAATCATAATTGTGCAGACGCATAAAAAATCTAACATGTTTGATATTTTCATCAATAATTTTTACATGATTGCGCGACACCTTCAGGCTCCACGTGACAGAGAAGTTTCAAGTGTCACAAGCTAATTCGAGTTAATAGCCGATAGTAATCACTTCAAAGATTGATTAGTTTTAATTTAGATTCAAAACCCAAAACTGAAAATTTAATAAAAATAAAATATGATATATTGAATAAGGATGAACTCTAAAATAAAATGAAACAAAAAAATCATTTTTAAGTGATAAAAAGTAGTTCAGCATGGATGATGTCCCACAGCAGCAAGATGGGAGAAAATTTTCAGTTGGGTCTACTTAGTGCAAGCAGATTGGAAATAATAAACGTCAATAGTGAAAAAACTAAAACAAAAAAAAAACAATAAAGAAGTAAAAACTAAGAATTCATAATTCTAAAAACAAAAGATAAAAAACGAAAATGAAATAAAGATGGCTAAGACCACCGCTTAAGTAGTGTAAAGTTGTATTGTCAAATACAACTTACTAATGTTAACGTCAAAAAACTCAAAATTTTGATTAGTTTTGCGGAGCATTCGAGCAATAAGTTTATTTTCCCATATTCCTTTCTGTGATGAGTGATTCTGTGGGCAGGTACTGTTCTTAGGGCACGAAAATTGATGTTTGAATTTGTCTTACCAAGTAGAACAGATGAATCGATACCACCAGATAACAAACATCCACTCGTACACGTAAATACGTACACGTACATAATGGATTGGAATTTGTTTCCAATCCATTACGTACTTGCGTAAGCAACAGCAAAGCTGTTTTAACCGGTTTCTGCTAAACTCGAGTCAAGAGGGGTTGAGTTGCATCAATAAATCTCGAATTCCTCATAACACCAGCAGCATCGTTTTGAGTTAGAATAAAGAGAATAGGCCCCAAATGGCTGTACCATTGATGATCTGAAGATCATCTGTTACTTTCTGTAACTCAAATATGAGTCCACTCACAGAAGAAGTTATGATGGAAACCCTAGGTTTCTGGGCTTAAATATAATAATTTTGGGAGAAACCTTGTCGAATACCTTACTAAAATGGCCTATAATTACTAATGTCCGATTTGCAGCTTTCAAAACAAAACAACTACTTAGTACTAATCTTGAGATCTAAATTCAATTCGATACCATCTACACATTGTACGCAATTCATCAAATAAATGTAACAGATGGCGTTTCAATCTCCATAATAAATGTAATAGATGGCGACTCAAACTTTGACGCCCAATTGAGGTCACCACAAAAATACATTGCATGGTATTGGACGATCGGAAAACTAACGTGAGATTGCTAGTACATAACATCTTGTTGAAATATTTGAACATGGAAAAGCTATCCGCGATGTTTAATCGTAAACCAAAGATGGTTCTGTACGCAGTATATAATCCACATTGTTTAATACGCACAAAAGAAAACGATTAACGGTAAATGTTAAACAAGCTTATTGTTCCTGTCACGACGGTTTACGGAAAACGACCACATTTGTCCAAGAACAAATTCACCATTACTAAATTCAATTAGTTAGATAGAATACGAATCGCTTCCGCATCCATCATATTCCCCAGAATATCAAACAATGTCTTGGCGGAAAAAGATTTGGCTCAACTGACGAGATGCTTGCTGAAACTAGCCAAAGCCTATTTTGCGACCTCTGTACTGTCTCCAAACTCCATAAAACTACAAAATATCACCACTGATAATATTGACCGTAAATCATTGCAATTTTTTGGCACCTAAACGATTTTTTCCGCCACTCAACCATGGCTAATCACTTGCTTAATATTGAAACTAATGCAGTCGCTATTCAAACTTCCGTTCTTTAAAAAAAAAAGTCGAGAAAATGTTTCAAAATTTTTTGTTCATTAAGCTCCAAAATAAAAATAAAAAAATTCCACAATTCTCTAATTTTAAATTTCCTTTGATAATCAAGAAAATATGAAAATATGAATTTTTATTGTATAAGACTGCGATAAAAATTTACTTGATTAAGCAGCAAACAATATTAAAACCAAAAATTTCGACCGCTTTAATACTTTTTGACGATCACCGGAAATAAATATACCCATCCATCTACACGCGTAATACAATAATATTTACATCGTGCGAAGGTAAATGATTTATGTGTGTTTGTGTCTTATTGGACTATAGTCAGAGACACATTAAAATACAACATGGAAAATAAAAAACCGGATCGTGAAATTTCTTATTCCGTCAAATTAAAGTGCAATCAAATCACACTATATATATACACACACACACACACATACCGGAAACTATCATACACACACGTGTAATATATTTATACTGTTTTCATTCATAAAAATATTTTACACTTGCTTTTGTTTTAAACTGTCAATATTATATTGCGTTCGAACGATCATAGTGCCAAAATCCCTCTAGGGGATATTTCAATAATAATTATATATAATTTGTAATTCATCTAACGGTATATTTAAAAAAAAAACTAAAAATAGTTTAATTGATTTTGATGATCATTACGATCGATCATAATATTTGCGATACAATCGAAAGTGATATTTTAGGCGATCGCGCTGCGTATTTTTGATCGATAAATTATTAGTTTGTATTTTATTAAATGTGTTATATATCCAGAGGGCATTACAAGAATTACTTGATCGTTTGATAACAAAATTTATAATACATTTATAATTTGTATATCATTTATGTATGTGTTGGTAATACAATGTGTTTTTTTTTTGCAGATACCAGCGATAGTGAAATGAGGGAAAAACAATATGGTGGTGAGTAAGGCTGATCGTGAAATTTTAATAAACACAAAAAAAAAATCGCAAACTTTTAATTTATTTAAAATAACATGAAAAACAACTTGACTTTTGTAACATTTGATCGCGAATTATTGTTATTATATTTTGCATTATTTTTTGCATTTTTTTTTTTATTATTTTATGCGCGATCGTTCGATCTTCAAATTTTAATAATAATAATAATATTGCGAAGGTATTTTATTATATTGTTTCTACCACAAAACCAATATTTTTCGCGAATATGTAGATGCGCTTTATGCAGAGTCGAGGGTACCAAGCGATCCAATAGTTACCACGTATTTCAACTTCATGAGAGAATGAATATTATAATTTAAAGAAGGTAAAATGAAAAAGAAGCTTATCTTATAAATTGGATTAATGAAAATTCGTGAGATCGTATACTATATATACATACATTCATAACATAAAATAAAAGAAAATCGCAACACAAAAACATAAAATATTAACAGAAGAACAGAAATTATATTAAGAATGGATTATGGACACACTGTTAACGATTTTTTTTTATATATATACAGTTTTGCCTTCCTTTGATGAATTGGTTTAATTAAATGATCATATGGTATGCATTTGGCTGTCAGTATGTGTATGTAGATATTGGAACAAAAACATACAGGAAAACTTGAATTGCTCGTTGATCAGGTTTATGTTTTTTGAAACATCGTCATTTATATCAAAAATTTCAAAGTTTTCGTTCAGGAAACCGCAGCAAATAATTAGGTGACGACCATATTGCGATGTATTTTTCTGTATTTGGACTCATGGTTTATTCTGTTCATCCTAGATAAACCTCTCATTGTGAATGGCGTCAAATTATTAATACCAAAATCAGTTTTACCCCGAAAGACTGTTAATAAGGTAGAAGTCACAGAAACAATCATGGCCAGCGTCACTCCAATCCAATTTTTATGTGAAAGTTTTCTTTAATGACTTTATTTATTTCCAGTGACATTGTTAATGTTCTTAATTCGTCTTCAAATAAAAAGTTTAAATTTGACAAAATCTTCGGGTTTTAGTGAAACTGTCGATGAAAGCAATGTAAGCACTAGTCCTTAAAATAAGGATTTTTAATTGAGCGTTAAAAACATTTTTATCTGGTTAATTATGATTGGTTTAACGTGTATGAAGTTTTAAACTAGTAGGCAAATAATTTTATAATAAAAAATAGTACATAAACGGTTATAGTTACAACATTTCAAATGATAATAAAAAAATCAAACTTTTAATATTATCGACCGCGATTATCCTAATACAGAACGTTTAATCCTGTACAAAACTTATAAAATATTTCACTTAAACAAATGCTATAAAAACAAGTGGCATCTATATACGGAAACCAGAGTACGGATTTTGTTCGAAAACTGAGACTTGAGAGTTGGGAGTTCTGCTGTTATTTCATTAACCTACTAGATACACAAAATTAATATTATTGTTGATTGATGTAATTAATAATAAAATTTTGTATTTACATCCAGTGTGCTGATGAAACAACAGAAAAACACCCAACTCTCAAGTCACGGTTTTCGAACAAAATTCGTACACAGGAAGCCTTTAAGTTACGTATAAATTCATAAAAATGTTTATCATTCATAGTCAATAAAAAAAGGTTTCCTGTTTCCTTATTGACATGTCTCTATTTTTAATAAAGGCATAGCTCATTAGCTCACTAACCGTGTAGGTGAGACTCCGGGAATATCTCTGTCATGTGTCCAATCTTCCAGTACAGTAAACCTCTAAATTACGTATACGTTGTCATTCCTAGCCAATAACAAAAGCTTCCTTTCCTAATTGACGTGCCAATATTTTTAATAAAGGCACAGATCATTAGCTAACTAACCGTGTAGATGAGACTCCGGGAACATGTCTGTGATTTGTCCAATCTCCAGTACAGTAAACCTCTAAACTACGTATAAATTCATAAAAAGACTTTGTCATCCATAGCCAATAACAAAAGCTTCCTTGTTTTCTTATGTCTTCTTAATGACAAAGCAAATGTCAGCTGTCAAATCGGTTGTCAAACAAAACAGTGTTGCCAACTTAAAGATGTGAACCTCAAAACAAACACTCTTTATGTGTATTTAAAACAGCTGATTCGGACCAAGTTGTCAACAGTAGACCTTTGAGGAAGTCGTTTTCCGTGTTGTGCAGTTGAGATTAAATTTTTAGGATTTAAAATCAATAATTTTTTTACTCGAGCCTCAAAACGCTTACGAATAACCGAAAAAATTGCAATACCACGATTAACTCTGACACCCTTTTCCCGTTTTTAAAGCTAAATGAATCGAAGAGAGATTCCATGAACCTAGAAACACTCCACTCCATAAACTTCCATTGAAAGTGAAAATAAGTGGAACCACTAAAGTCACAGTATAGTTGTTGATAAGGATTGGAGGAATACCATCAAGTTTGGTCCCCAAAATATCTTTAAAGTATAAATATTATACAAGAACATGTTCAAAGGTCTTAAACTTTCTTCTAGCTGAATCACACGCAGAGTAATATTGATTTCCTTATAACATAAAAATTGGAGCTTCTTATAGCGTTTCTCGATTCTTGTTTCATTGATAAAGAATTCGCTTAACGATATAGACGATTCGTTTGAAATCTAAATTAGATTGTTAATCGAAGAAAAATGTTTCTACATTTTTCGTGATATAATGCATATCTTCGCGATGAACATATTTTTCCGAATGAAAATGGATTGTTAGCCACGTTTGACGATATCATAATTGTCGGGTGCAGGAAACATTATGGTATAATAAATAGAGAGAATGGATGTGGTGGAGTTATTATATTGGGAGGACGGACTGCCATTTGTTGATGCCGCCTTGCACACGAAACGTTTCACTAAAATACCCTTTGGCAAAAAATCGGTTAACAAAACTTGATTTGCAAAAGTATTGTTTATGACACGTTTAAGTGACATAAAGCGAGATTTCTTTAGGAGCCAAATCCCAACTTTGATTTATAATCGGTTATCGCGGCTTCCTCCGTCTGCGGATTCAATCTACAAATATATAAATCGTCCTTAATCGACACAGTAATAGATTGTAGTGTATCAGTCGATTCACCAGTTCCAAATACTTCAGGTGCTAAATTATTGTTGGAAACTGTTATTGTGATCAGATATATTAATCGGCTGAAGTGCGAATGTGTTGAGGACTGTAGCGCTTCCATTATGGTCGAAAGACTCGTGCATTTTGGCCTTGTTTGCTATTAATATATCCTTCTCCTGAATAAGTGCAACGATCGTAGTTGTATTGCATGCCAATATCAATATAATTGGTTTTATTTCAATAAATGGTAGCGTTTATTCCAGTGTATTTAACCTCAACATTTATATTACGAACCCAGTTGCATGGGGACGTGCCTTCTCGATGCAATAACTCTGCATTTTCCCGGGAAATAGGGCGTTTTCATAATATTTTCCTTTAATATTTTACATTTTCTGATATTTAAAAGATCTTAGATATACATTTCAACAATGGCATTCTTCATTCGCTAAAATATTTTTGATAAAATTGCCTCCTAGTCCATAAAATTAAAAATTTTCGTTTAAAATTAACATTTTTTGCCCATAATTTCTGTCCATTAGGCTTTTTTAAATTTATTATTTCATAATATTTACCGGGTGACTGACACGAAGTGTTATCAACTTCAGACTGTCATTGCTGTCAAACCAGTGATGACAGAGCGCTCAAATTTACACTAATGACAGTTCATTCCATTCTTTACAAGCGCCCAAAAGCATTTTAGTGGGAAATATTTAGAAAAAAAATTATCCGCAATGTAATTCAAGCGTAATAGTGTGATTGGTCTATATTCGGGTGGAAAACCATAGCCGCAGATTGTTAACCAGTTAAAACACCTGCATGTGAGTAAAATGTTTCTGTATCGCGCCATAAATCGTTATAATGATACTGGCAGCATTGCAAGACGCCATTGTGGTGGACCAAAACGCACTGCCACATCGCCGGATATCATTCGGTAGGTGAAGGCCAAATTGGCTCGGAATCCACGCCGTAGCGGCAGAAAAATGGCTCGTGAGGCAAACATTTCGCTCGAAGGGATGCAGCACATATTGAAAGATCATCTTGGACTAAAGGCCTTGAAATTCCATAAAACGCATGGTCAGTTAAAAAGTTAGAGTGGAAAGAGCAAAGGAGTTGTTACGCTTGCACGAAAATGGCGATTTGCAGAATTTGGTTTACTCCGATGAGTCACCGTTCGTTATTGAGCAATATGTGAACAAGCAAAACGACCTGATTTACTTGCCCGGCCGTTCTACTGAAAATTTGAACCAACGGATCTCGAAACCAAGCGCCACCGATGGTGATTGTTTCGGCCGCCATAACGGCCAAAAGCCGTTCACCGCTCGTTTTTTTGGACTGTGGCATCAAGATAAATGCTCAAATTTATCGTGATCATGTGTTGGAGGGAGCATTGAAGCCTTGGGTACAAGAACATTTCGGCCGCAGAGCCTGGACATTTCAACAGGACTCGGCGCTGAGTCATAAAGCGCGCGTCAATCAAGATTGGCTGAGAAACAATGTTCCGAGGTTCATTTCCACTGCCCAATGGCCACCAAATTCACCGGATGCAAATCCGCTAGATTTGTCGGTTTGGGGTATTTTGAAGAGTAAGGTTGGGACAAAAAAATTAAGTGTTGATCATCTCAAGCAAGCGCTTCGCCGAGAATGAGCCAAAATACCGCAGAGCCACTTTCGTACTGCATGCAATAGCTTTGTCGGCCGTTTGAAGGCCATAATCGCCGCTAAGGGTGGCTAAATCGAAAACTGCTAATGCAATTCGAAAATTTAAATATTTGTGAACATTTTTTACTTTGATTCAATAAAATTGTTCATCAAAAAATAAAAATTGTGGCGTTTTGTTTTGGTAATACTTCGTGTCAGCCGCACTGTATATCCTTTAAATGGAACATATAATTTTATTAACTTATTGCCTTAATGTTAGTGCAACCATGACAGTTTTTACTCTCAGTCAAAAAAATCACCACTATACTTGCTATCACGATAGTTAAAACTATCATGACAGTCGAAATTTTCAGGGTTGAGAGTAAAAATAATTCTTATAAAACTTCTTGTTTAAAATGTGTCTCTCGCCAATACTATCACGGAAAAAATTATATGCATCGTTGATAGCGGAATGGTTAAAGGACATGTACGAAATTTTGTTAGAATTTTTCTATGCATGGGAGATGAGATATAATCCACAAAAGTCATGAACTATTCGTTGGCCCAACTACCGGCTTACATCGTTTGATAGTTGTATGTTTAAAGAGCATGGCAGATATTTTTCTATTGGTTTTCAATAGAGTAGCACAGGCTTTCTTCTTAATATTATTATTTTGTGGTGACGCTACCAGAGTTTTTATCAAGATTGACTCAGATGTGTGTTCGAGGACATTTCTCTCAAATATAATGGAATTAGGTCCTTATGAAAATTTACGATTTCGGTTTTGTGCAGTTAACTTTTAGAATATCACTATAAAATAGTAGAAAGAGAAGATTGGGGTTGTTGTTTGTATTGATAAAATCCAAATTCTGAAATAGAAAATATCGCAAAAATACTTAAAAAATAAATCTCGAAAATGAATCATCTGTGGAATAGCCGTTTACCTCTCGAAGGAAATTTTAATTACCGGAAATATAGCACTGGCACACTGTTATTGTTGCTCTGTCGAAAATAGTGACTATTGTTGATCGTCCAAGCCGTTTAATGTTTTGACAGTATTTTTAAATCGTACAACAAAGTTGCTGCTTGATGTCTAGAGGAAGCCAAAATTGATTTTCCGGAATATTCGGATTCAGTTGAGGCTGTAATCTGTGAAGAAAGGCCAGTTTCACTAATCTTTACCAGTTTCTAAATATTTACGGATGTGTAATTGATTCGATTACTTTTATCGGAACGTTTTAGAATAAACTTTAGTTATCTTCATACTTTTGTTAAGATTGTGTTGATGTATGTAAAGAGTCCTTTTTCAGGTATTTTATTCTTAATTATTCTTAATTATTTATTATTACTGGGCATTCGTAGCGGAGTTAGCTAACACGATATTATTGTTAAATATAAGACGATGTTATTTTTAATAAAGTATTGAATGGAATATTTATGCAGTTATTTTTCAACCAGCCACTTCTATCGATACATTAATTAAGCGGAGTTTCAGATAAAAGGATGTCAGGCTGTTGAAATTGTATTACTTGGGTTCAGTTATGTATGCATCATAGTTTGAAAAGAGGCTGATGTATTTATTAGTTTCAAAAAATGCATTGTTCGCTTTACTTCATTACTAAAGTTATTGCCGGGAAAGTGGGATGCGACAGTTTTAAATTACGGGTTTGTACGCTGCGATTTTATGGGTATGATGTTCTATGTGATCGCTCCCCTGAAATGTTCGGATTTTGTCGGTGTATTGAGTCTAGATAGTTTGTAGTTTTGCTATATTATTTTATAAACGCATTACGTAAGTAAACGCTCAACATTAAATTATTTTATTGAATTAAACTAAATTAAAAATTTACAACCTTATTCCGCTGGTCGAGTCGTTGTCAGGTATTCAACTGACTAGACATCTATGAAAATGTAGTCAGTTAATGTTCCAAGTGACCTGAAACGATATAAAAAATTAAAAACTGCCGATTTGGATACAGTGAAATGTTGAGCGGACTAGAAAAGCTATAAAATGCGCCATTTGTCGTTTGAAGCGGCTGCGATAAATTTTGACAATGCAGCTGGCTTTGGTTTCATAGTCAATAAGTCACTTAAATCGACAAACGAGTTGACTAGCAGAATAAGATTGTTAATAGCTACATCTAGTACATATATAAAAAAACATTAAAACTCCTAAATTTGATTTGCAGCAAAATCGAGGCTCTATATGATTTTCGGAAAAAAATTCTTTCATTTGGCCCTCAAAAACGCAGATATTTCCGGTGAAATCGAAATGAACCAATAAATTATCTGTTTTGATTTCTTCTACTTCCTTTTCTTCTATTTCGGCTGTCATGTTGTACAGAATGATAATTGACTGGCGTTTGAACTTGCTAATGAACAAAAAAAAATTCGCGTATGAGTTTTTCTCAATTTTTAACAACTCCTTATATTTTTGTATTTTGCGGTTTCGACTGTAATTTTTCCCCTCCTTCAAATATACAATTTGAATTTTCCATTTACCAGTAGTTTTCGAATTACACAAGTTTTGGTTTGAGTTCAATGCACGATACAATTTACAGGTAATTTTAATTTTAATAATATTTTCCATGACAAAGTGACGTGTTTGCTTGTTACTGGCACTTGGAATGGAATATCACTAACTCATGTGGATTTTAAGTTAGCGATATTCCATTGAAAAGCGACAACATATTAAAACTATAGTTGATATAGTTTTATAAATAAAATAAATACCACTTGGGTGCAAAATGTGATAACTGTACGTCCAAATCAATAATGCTGAAATCCCGCTGAAAATGTGAATATGGTAAAACGAAGATCTTTATTCTTCTTATTTCGTATTTTTATATACGTGAATATTTTGCCATTATTTAAAAATTCGCTAGTTAACTAGTTCGGTAATGTACACATTTTCTTGGTATCATTTTTTATAATCGATTCTCTTTAAGAGATAGTTAGAATGATCGCAAATCGAGATAAACCTTATATAAGTAGGAATAATGTATAGCGCAACCAAATTAAGACTACATAATATTGATCTCATAAGGATTCCAAATCACACAGTCCAACAGGTTTTCATTATACCGCCATCTACTATCATTCTACGATCGCCTTATATACAAAATACATAAAATCCAATATGATATCCAACTGTACCAAATCATCTTATACGAATTCGCAAAATCTTCTCATAATCAATTTATGTATTATGCACGTTCTTTCATATGCAGATCAAATTTTTTGCACATGTATTCAGAATATTTTTTATGTACAATGATGATCATCGCATAATCCTTTCATTTCTTATTCGTTCCAGAGCGTAAAATAAAATATGGGATGAACCTTAATTTGAATTTCTTGTAAAAAAGAAATTTAAACAAAAAAATATCTCATGAAAAATGTTTGATCATCATCGCATAATTCTTTCTGTATATTCTTATATGATCGTGTACGGGGTGATCTTATTTCATGTTGCTGTCTGATCGGAATCCAACTAGATGAAAATAAAAAATAAAAAAAAATTCTTGTTTGTTTTACTTGTTTTTTTCATGATTTTATAATGTACATAATATAGTAAACCACGCCCATTTTAATCTATTTTTATTTATCTATCTCTTTCATGCTCGTTTATATTTATAATAAATGATCGATCGATCTATTTTCATTGTATATAAATAATCGCGATTTATAAAAATAAAGCTTGGTTTGGGGTAAAAAAAAAATTTATAAAATTGAAACGCCTCCTTTTTGTGTCTATAGAGCTAGCAAACGTATAGGTATGTAATGGAATGTGCAATGAAAATTATTTGCGATCGATAAAACCATAATAGTGGATAGGTTTTGCTAAATTGATTAAATTCGCGATTATTTTTTAAAAATTAATTTTGATTATGTGCGTAAGTTGGTATAATCATTAATATAATGTGTGCAGCACACAGGGGTTACTGTGCGGTTTGACACGTGGTTTGATCGTATATACCTAAAAATAAACTCGAGATCGCGCTTTCGTTTGATCGTTCCAATTTGGATATGCAACATTTTTTTTTTATTTTAATAAAAGATTTTGATCTTATCATTAAGGAATTAAATATAAACATCACAAACGTATAATTTAATTTCATTTTATAGTGTTTTTTGTCTGCTGTTTGTATTTGCGCGTCCCGACATAATTTCAGTTTACTAATGACCATAAAGTGACCATAATAATGACATACAATTCCATAACAATTAATCACAATTTATATTTTCATCATATACCTTTCAGCAATAAGTACTTCACCTGCGCATGATTATATTCTTAACCGTGTGCGCGCATATTGTATACACGGTGATGATCGATTTTGTGCAGAAAATATTTATATACACAATAATGATGAAAAAGGTGGAGTAATCATGATCGTCATCATATATAGTATGATGATCATTTTTGCAATATGCAAAAGTTTATATACCGCGATCCTTTTATTTTCTTTTGCGATGGTCTTCATTTTTCTCAGGGCAAGGTCATGTGAAATGAATGAAATTATACATATTTGCAAAATTGCACAGTGACGCGACTTTGCATCTTATTAGGTACTTGATCGTATTTTACATAATTCCCTCCACTGCATATATGAAATTCGATTTTATATTTTTTGTTATGCCGGATTCGCGCGAATTTAATAAAAATGAAGAACATAACAAAATAAAATATTAAAATTATGATTACGGTTTGGTTCCCTGTGCACAATATCCCTAGAGGGCGGAGCTCCTGTATTATAATATGTTGGATGATCGTGTATAATTTATTGCTAGACATTTTTGATCAATACTCAATGATCTTCTTCATATATTTTGCATGTGCTTGTATATTTAACAAAAGTTCAGTAACATCTAGGTACTTGAACATATGTATATGTAATACAGTTTAATATGGAATTTATGCAATGAAACCATTCGTGACTGCAAGCGATCTCCAAATTTCTGTAAAACAAACAAATTTTTGTGATCGCAACTCATTAAAATCGCGTTTTTAGGAACCATTTCCTTATTAAATTATTTTGAGATCTATTTCAAATTTAAATTTCTTTTTAAATCTGTTTATTATGCAAAGATGTGATCATTTAAATAGTGAACGTTCACAGTGAATATAAATTAGTTTTGCGCGTTTATTGCCTGTTTTTTGAAAATTGGAAGATCACGCATGTGCTTGGAACTGGCGACCGGAAATTCTCAGATTGGATGAATTTTTTTTCCTAAATCTTGCAATTATTGTAAAATGCGTTATTAACTTCCTTTAATCCAATTATTTAAGGAAACCGATATATAAATTAAATATTAAATTTTACGAAGAATAAAAATTATATTTTTTGATACGCGCTGATTAATTTTTTTTTGCGTTGGTTATAAAAATATAATTTATATTTTATGTGTTTTATTACTATTCATTGTATTTGCTAAGAAGTTTACTAATGAAGGTGCTACCAACCTAACGAATAAGAAGGAGATAAAATATATATGCGCAAAACGAAATACAAAATAATTTGTAATGCGCGCTCGTAAAAAATTAGCAAAATAAATTTTGGATGTAGATTTATTCTCTTTGTGTGGCTAAAATAAATCCAGAGCCTGACAAATCACGGTTAAGAAATTGTTTTGGTGCTGGAACCACCGATATGAAGCTAACACAAAAAGTTAGCACGAATTTTTTAAAACTGCACGCGCAGATATAAACCGCTTTTTAAATTGCTGTGTCTGTACTAAACATTTTTTTTTAAATAAACATTTAATTGTAAACAACATTATTAATCAACCAATATTACAAAATTAAATGCACAAATAGAAATACTAAATTTAAAAATGTCCTAAAAAGATAGGATAGTGCAAGCGGTTTGAGAATTAGCCAGAGTTAGCACGAATTTAAATGTAAGGAAAAAAGATAAAAATTCAATAATAACAAAATTTTAAATAATAATTCCTCAGGCCTGTACGAAGATCCTCAGCTTTTCAAATGTGTCAGTTTCAGAAATAGTTCCACTCGAAAGGTATCGATATGGTCAACATTCGCTCATATAGATAAGATTAAAGAGTTAAGCAATATTCCACATAGCTAAATTAATTGTTCCTGAAAAGTTCAAACAGCAAAACTCAATGCTTAAAAATTCAGCACTTTGTTTCAAGTAGAATTAAATGAGTTATTAGGTAAATACCTAGAATGAAGTTAAAGAACCCAAATTGTTAAAGTGCACCTTTGCCCAAATCAAAATAAGCCAAGATAGTTAGACTTGAGTATTACAAAATTTCCCATAAGCCCACGTCTAGTAATGATCTTGAATGACCTTGAAACTCATTAGTATTGGAGACATAGGAATTAGTGAGTTTCAACGCTTAACAAATTTAAATACAGGTTATTTCCTCTAATAATTTTTTGATTTTCTGCGACCACATAAGTTACTTTCAGATTCGGTTACTTGTGGAAGATTTTGAGATATTGGCCAAAAACTGAAAATAACTTGTATGGCCACTGAAAATCAAAAAATTATAGTGAAAATTCTGTTCCATAAATTTTCCTCAAATTTTCCTTGTAGTCTCAGTATGACCTAAGCTATTAGAAAAACAACCGATCGTATTGGTTACTATAGTGGAAGTTCTTGAGATATTGGCTAAAAACTGAAAATAAATTAATAAAAAAATTAAAATTTTCAAAAGTATTACTTATGAAATGGCCAATTTTAGTCCAGCATGAACAGTTCCTAGAATTTAGTCCTAAGTGTTGGACCCCTGATCAATACTATTATCCAAATTTCATCATCATTCTTTTAGAATAGCGGGAAGACGAAATATTGTTAAATTTCAAAGTTTGAAACATTCACCGAGTTTCTTTACTTCGGAGATCAATCAATTTGCCATATTAAGGATCACTTTTAATATTTTATTCCGCTGGGATGTATTATTTAGTGAAAAAATAGGTATAAAATGAATAAAAAATGTCCGCTGGTAATTATATAACAAAATAAATTCTCTTTTGTGATAGTGCTGCCACTTGCGGCGAGTAGCGATATCTCTTATTTTCCGCTAATTTCCGCTATCTTATACAGCATACTTGATGGTAAGTTCTAAATGTATGTTGGTCTACAGCTGGTTTTGTTGGCGGAAGAGATGCTAAATTAAGCTTTGAGCGTAGTTTCTAGAGCGTATAGATCTAATATAAAATGCTCTCCATTGGCTGCAATTCTTTCTTTAATAGCGCTCCTGTTACAGAATTCCCTCCATTATTTTGTCGTATACAGCACTTTTGAACCTGGGACAAAGAGGCCAAAGTTCCCAATTTCTGGTGTGCCCACATAAGTAACTGAAACCAAAATATGAAAATCTTGCGCTGCGACTACTACTGGCTCTCCTTGCTTTGCAAATTCTACCACAAAACTCGCGATTGAAAAATTTGCATCACCTTCAGCTTGGTGGCTTGCAATATTTATGCCACTTACATACTGTTCTCTGCGGTTTCAAATGCGTTGCTTAATTTTGTACCGTTACATAGTACACCTTCATTAATTTGAATTTGTTGCATACAGTCGATTCGATGAAGTAACTGCTGCGAATTTATGATATCGATGTTTCGATATCATTAGGTGTGCAAGTGTAAACTCGGCTCTAAAGTTGGTTGCATAAAATATACTTGAACGCATCCAAATCGCGCGCCATTTTGGATATGTAGCTTAGTCATTACTGTTTTTATGACATAAATTTCAGTCACTTACAAGACGGATATCGATAAGCAACAGTTACGTCATTGCATTCTATTCTGTTTTCAAATGAAAAAAAATGCTGCTCAAGCTATGGAATTGATCAATTTGACTTTGGGTGAACATTCTGTGAGTCACATTCAACAGTAAAAACGTGGTTTGCATGATTTAGTTATGGTAATTTTAGTCTTGAGGACGATCCACGTCCATAGGTGAGTAAAACAAGTTAGGAGTTACTCACCAAGCAATATCACTTCGATTGCATGCAATGGGCAAAATACAGAAGGAAGGAAAATGGGTTCCTCATAAACTGACTGAAGAAAATAAAAATCGAAAAGTTGACTTTTCAAGTGAATGAAGTGAAAGTGAATTTTGTACAACAATCTTAAACGCAGAAAATCATGGGTTAATCCAGGCTAGCCATCAACATCAGTCGCAAAAATGAATATTCATGTGAAGAAAGTGTTGCTGGGTGTCTGGTGGGTTTGGAAAGTAGTCATTTACTACGTGCCTCTGGAACCTGGTCAAACTGTTAAAGCTGAACGTTACCAAGCCCAGTTTATCAAATTAAGTAATGCTCTGAGGGGGAAAACCCTTTTACGGGTCAAGGTTAGCGGAAGGTGATATTGCTGTATATGCGACAACGCTCGTTGACACACAGCAAAATCAACCCAAGAAATCATCTTCTTCTTAGGCTGGGAAGTTTTACAGCATGCGGCGTATTCTCCAGACCCCCAAGTTTCTATCGCAAAGGCATTCATCATCTACTTGATAAATTGCAATAGACCATAGATAGGAATGCCGGATATTTCGAAAATTAATCTTTGTAACAATTATATTTTCAATGAAGTTGAATTTGACCAAAAAACAGAGTTTCTACTTGCACACCTAATATATTTAATACCACGTATTTTAGCTGCTATCGGCATCACTTTGTTCTTTCTGGCATGCTGAGATAAAAAGGTAGTCTTAATTTTTTTGAAAACAGGATTAAATTAGGAATACACTGCGGTTCACTTGATTAGACGCACTTGCAATTTTACTTTTAAATATAAATTTGTCTGTAATTGCTCGCGGAACCAAGTATTTGTGAGTAAATTTCGATTTAAGTTGTTAAAAAAAATTTAAGATTTTCAAAATAAGAAAGGCCAAAAATCGATGCCTATCACTTGGAGGGATTTTACAACCCCGCTATAGCTCATAAAATCGAGTGTAGTGAGCATGCTGTGCGAAATTATTTAAAAGACAGTCCATCATATGGAAGCACCTATCAAGAAAGATCGGCGACTCTGAGGCCGCAAGATACAAAAAAATGCACAGCCTAGCGTCCAATTCAGTTCTTTCCATCAACAAAATCAAAACGGCATTGCTTCATTTTTAAAATTAAAATAAGTAAAAAAAACACATCTTAACCCTATACGCAAGCAATAAAGATTGACATTCGCCAAGCAGCACATGACTTGGACAATTATTAATCATTGGAAACAGTTGTTTTTTCGAATGAAAAAAATTAACTTAGTAGATGGACCAGATGGCTATAATTATTATTAAAAGGAGGAGTAATGGTATGGAGTGCAATTTCATATTGGGGCGCAATTAAATTGAATTTTTTGCTTCCAATATAATGACTGGAAATTCATATAAGGATATTCTACAATCAGTTTTTCCTGAAATTCAAAAGCTATTTGAGCCTCTTCAGTGGATTTGTCAACAGGATAATAAGCCCATACATAACTCACCTGTTCTAAATTCGTGGACTATAACTCAAACGTTGTGCTATTACCATGGCCACCTTTTTCCTCTGATTTAAATATCATCGAAAACGTTTGGGGCTGGCTCACTCGCTATAAGTTTATGAAGAGAGCAAACAATACCAACGAAGAGCTGATGGCCAGAATTAAAGCTGCCTGGGCAGAGATTTCGTTGGACTACTTAAAATCTTCATATGATTCTCTCAAGGATCTTTGAAGTAATTTTAAAAAATGAGGATAGTACACATTTCTAAAAATAGCTAGAAAGATTAAAAACAATTGAAAGTCAATTGTTCTCAGAGATTTCTATCTGTCTTCTCAATAAAAATATTTTCTTGGTTCCGAGAGAAATTACAGTAAAATTTACATTTAAAAGTAAAATTGAGAAATAGTGCGTCTAATCAAGTGAACCGCAGTGTAATTTTCTCTGCCAATGTAGATATGGAAAAATTATTCCCAATTTAAATAAATATTTACATCATCTTGTCTCCTCAGTAGGCCAGAAAAAATATTTGAACAGAAATTACATATTAATTCTTTCCCCAATTCCTTATTCCCTTATTAATATCTGTAAAATTTTTTGTGAAAGTTTTTTGTAGCAATAATTCTTTTTTTTCTAGAGCCATATTATACAAGTGATGTTAGATTGAACAAGAGAAGAAGCTAACAAGATCACCACACCGCTTACTAAATGGGTTACGTTGTTAAAAACATTAATTTTTCAGCGTTATCCCTTATTTTCTTTGTTGTTTAGTAGTGTGCAAATTGGTCTACGCTTTATGCATATGTCCGTGCAAACACCACTCCAATGGCCAGTTTATCTTCTGATAGTGAAATAGTTTTCTCGATTTTTTTTTCATTCCGCTGAAGTAAGTCTTGATTTCAATCCTATCATTTCTTCCACATATAAATAATTTTAATGGCACTTTGATCTGACCCTCGGTTGGTGTGTGCAACGTGCAGATGGTTTACTTTAATTGTGTTAGTATAGATGAATTGGTATGGTGTGTGAGTGAATAATGAGTGAATAAAGAGAATATTGATTGGCCATAATACGACATTAAATCTATTGGGAAATCAATACTTTCTTTAAAAAATAAAGTAAAATTAAAAAGTCTGCGTATTCTGAAAACTAAAAACCTTCAATAACTTGAAGGACCCGAATGGTTTTCAAGTTCTATATGATTAAACCTAATTTTGAACAATGCTTGCATGACATCCAACGCAAGGAGATTTAAACCTAAGCAGCTTTGATGAGTTGTAGGATGTGGTTTGAAAAAGGACCTTAATATATAAAACAAAATAAAATAACCTTAACTTTGTTAATTAAGATGTTTTTCAAAACGAAACATTTGGCCCAATTTTTAGGCTTGCATCAACG
The DNA here is from genome assembly GCA_963691935.1 of Nephrotoma guestfalica. NCBI lineage: Eukaryota > Metazoa > Arthropoda > Insecta > Diptera > Tipulidae > Nephrotoma > Nephrotoma guestfalica. The sequence continues at coordinate 51,724,862 of OY829913.1, read as the reverse complement.
GCAGCATTTTGTTTAGAAGTATTTGGGTCATTTCCATTTTTCGCTTTCGGTGAATTTTTATGATCATCGCTGTATTAATTTGCCACATTTCCCCAGTTCTGACCCATCAAGACTTCTAATATTAAATCGACTGATTGAATTCGGATGGCTTTCCTGGTAGTTCTGTGGCTTTGCTGCTTCCAATGTACATTCGCGCGGTCTTTCTGTATGGTCCTTTCCCATTGTACTTTACTTCTCGAGAACTATCTTTTCGCCTTGAAAGAAGGTACAGCCACCATAAATTAACTCAATTAAAACTACTTATATCACAACAAAGGTTATTTCTCGTTTTAATAGTATGACTTACGCGTTTGAATTTGCTCATCGTTGGGTTGTGCTTATTGCCCATCCTTTACCGTAAGCCTATTCTATATTAACTTACTTTACTTATATTTTAACACTCCCACATCTCAACTCAAAAGCCGCTGGCCAAACATTGCGTCTCTTCTATACCCGATAGATCTTACAATCATATAATCCTTGCCTTGCCCGTCATTAAGGACGACCTATCTTGCGGCAGTTTATTTGTTTTCAGTTTGAGCGTTTGCCTGTGGTTTTGTTTCATTTTCAAACTTCTGCCAAATTTTTCGTATTTCAGGTCTCCATTTCTCGCTCCGTTTTCATGCTGATTTACTTATCAGCTTGCCTCCTGAAATGATCATTCTGTTGTTGACAACAATTTTCAAGGCGGGTTCTTCACAGTACGTGCTACTTTTGCCATTTTTGCTGCTCTATTAGTGCATTGTCCTGCGAGCTCATCGTGCAACACCTCTGTTCCTTTTTCTTGAAGTATCAAAACGAGTGCGATAAGTTGGTTCCGCGGAGCCCATCCTTTGAGTTGAATTGCATGGAACTGCACAATTTTAAAATTCCTTTCTACCTTCTTGCAATTTAATTTTTCGGACAATTTTTGCTGTGCTGGTCAAGTTCCTTTAAATAATGTTGTTAAATAGCTTCGAACTCCTGGCTGGATTATTTTTCTAATTCTTTGAGTTTACCGGTCATTTCTCCCATAAGTAATTATTTTTAGTTGTTGCGGAATAAGCGGCCTCATTGATATTTTCATTTGGTATTTCGGTTATACCAAAATTTTTATTTGAGTTTAACCAACTTCATTGTATTCAGGTTTTACTCGATCTTAGTAGGTTTAAATTTCAGCTCTTTAGCTGATACAACTAACTTTCCCCTTGTCGATCATTCATTTCGCTTGGAGAGACATTCCGCCAAACGCGTTTCTTTCGAGTTTTCTTCTCATTCAAAGTATTTATCAGTCTCAGCTCCGTCTGCGACTATGTATGTAGTAGCACTAAACGTTAATTACACAATTATTCGCTGATAGCCGTTCGAGAATTCCACATCAAATTGCATTTGTCGCTATATTCGATATCCTTTCTATTTCTTTTCCAGAATAATTCACGTCTTCATATCTTCTTGGAATTCCCCTTTACGTCGTTGGTATTCTCCTGATACTCCTGAATGACTAACGCTGTCGTTTTCAATTGTTTATGTTATCAAGACATTCTGCCCTCTGGGAAATTTATTGGTAAATCCAATTTCCGATTAATATTTGAAGGCGTTGCCTAGCATCGAACCTGTGTCGTCGGTGTTGACTTTAACTTCTCAATCGTCTAGTATTATACGGAAAATAGAAAAATCTTTAATTTACTCGCTTTGATTTAAACCTTCAAGAGGCTGCAGGGAAATTGAAAAATTGTATATAGTAGAAAGTGTACAGATTGTTAAAGTTTCGAAAAAAATACTTGGCAAATCTTAGGCATGAATAATTTTCAGAAGAATCTGTGAATTCGAAAAGTTTAAAGATACGAAGAATTTTGAAAGAGCTTTGATGTTATATGGAAAGTTTCTAAACAGAAGAATTTTGTTACAGTTACAGAAATTCGGAAATTCGTAGAAAAATATAAATCAAGAAGCACAAATTCAATAATTCCAAAGATTTTCTGGCATGTCGTTTTTGCTGTTAGAGAAGATTCCCAAATTTCTAGAATCTGAAAATATTCCAAACTCATCATCGATCCAAACTCCTAAAATTGTTTGACTTTCTGAACGTCACCAAAATTCGTGCGTCCCCCTACGACATTCCAAACCCAGACCGCGATACTTTTAGGCTTCAAAGCCGTCTATCATCGTTGTATCTGCGTATGTAGCTGAGTTTATTACCTAAATATCATTGAAAGCACGACCTTTGCCAGGCATTTGAAATAGAATTCCACTTCCATCATTTATGCATATATAAATGCAAAATCACCATATTTCATTTTTAATTGGTACAAAATATTTTCACAATGATACTGGACTGAAAATTGTATGGATAGACACACACACACACATACGTGTATACGTTACAAACATATTTTCTTTATAAATGATACGCGCTAATTAATTTAAATTTTTATTTTCATTTAGTTATTATTTATAATATTAGTGTTATGATATGGTTTTGCTAAAAACTGACAACATTGCACTGAAAACACCTTAAAGAAAGTAAAACGTACACCATATACAACATAATATACAAAAAAAGATCACACACAGTGGCGCCCTCATATTTTTATTATTATCATTTTTTATGTAATTTAATAATCGCGTATCATAAAAATAAATTTATGACTTAAACACGCGACACATCTCAATTTTTATTTATTATAGTACATGACGACGACGAAAATATCATCTCTTGCCGCGCGCTCTCTATATGTGTAGATCATAAATGAAAGATCGCTGGTGGATGATCGTTATTTGTTTGTTTGGTTTTTTGCACGCCGGATGTTAACGCAAAAGCAACGACATAAAAATATAAGCTTCTGATTTAATTACTACGTTTTTTATTGTGTATACGAACCCCGCATGTTTGAACTAACTATATACTCGTATATATATACAAGTCTACGATCGAATGATCGTTAGAAAATAATAAATAAAGATGAATAATAAATAAAGCGATTAAAATGAAATTAACATTTTTTTTGGTGATGGCATGCATATTTGGCCTTTCAAAAATTTGGGTAAAAAAAGCCTGAAGATCATTTAATGTTTTCGGATGATCACAAACGAAATTCTCGCCTAACTTTACATCTTCATCGCGCTTCGGTTTTTGTATGGGCTAGAGTGAGATCAGAAATGTGTATATAATTCATACGACTGTAATTAGATAATAATTATAAGATTTTGAATATTCAAAAAACAAAAATTATATACAGATGATCGTGTCGAGGAGGATCGACTCAATATACATAATATGCTACGATCATTATATCGAGAACATCTCAAAATAACTCTCGTCGTATGCGTATACATTAAACGAAAAAATAAAACCGCGCGTGATTGTAACACAATTTTGTTTTCTTAATATTATGAATGATGATCGCGCGCGAGAAAAAATAATAAAAGTTGAGTGATCTTTTTTTTTCTCAATATATTTTGTTTGTGTTTTTCGGCTTGATGATGATGATGATGAAATTTGTTTGATCAAGATCACTTAAATAAAAAAAAAATGTTTGTCTTAATTATTATTGATCGTGTGTTGTTTTTGTTGTTTTGTACCATTAATTGAGAGAATGTCATGTACAAAAATTTTCATATTTTAAGATTTTAATCTCATTATTTTATTGTGGATATACATTTTAAAAAGGGCGCCCATTTCTTGTTAAATTGCTATATAGAGAAACCATGACATTTTTCCCCCGCACTCGCTCACTCGCGATCACCGTTAGATACGATCATGATGAATACTTAAAAATAGGAAATGTAAACAAACAAAAAATCAAAGCACACAAATAATAATTAAATCGTCATATACAATATATATAATATTGTTAGTGTATGTCGGGCATGAATATTAATTAAGCATCGAAGTTTAATTATCCGTTTCGTATGTACATGAAAAACGAGCAGCAAAATAGTTTTAATATTTTTATTATAGCGAAAAAAAAATAATACAGACAGTGACGTCGATCGCATATAGGTTTTTTAATGATCATTAAAATCACATTAAATAACAAAAATCAATGTGCGATCAGTTTGCTCAACTAAAAACAAACTTTATGATCATATAGGTACTTTTTTGCAGTATCCTTGATCATGATCATGACTTTATATATTATAATATTGAACATACTTATGATCATTATCTCATATATACATATAGTATATTTGGTGATCGTGATCTATAGTAAGATTATAATCCACCACTGTATATTATGTTGTTGGATTATAAAAAAAAGTTCACTTTCGAAGAAGACATAGAGATATAAGCAGTAAAATAATGCATGCGTTTGTTAATTACATTATTACATACATTTTTTTTTGCATGCGAAAAGACAAAAGAAACATAATTTTTATGCTTTTTTGCCTTTTTTTAAATATTATTAAAACTAATTAATTATATGTTATTTTAACATTATTTTTTTATTGCAATTCGCGTCACTACAGTAAAAATTATGTTTGTTTAAAAAATAATAATAAAATAAATTGTACACAGTGGACTGTCTGACCGTTGAATGTTGAATTGTTACAGATGTTGATCGCGTAACGTCGAACCCCTCTTAGAACTCTCCTTGAAACCATGTCAAGTTATTTCAAACCAGTTCAAGGTCATTCGAAGCAATGCCATAAAATTTAAGTTTTCAAATTATTGAATCATTTGCAAACTGCTTTACCTTAGAGTAACTCTTTCAATTCAATTTCAACTTCCTTCATTTCCTTTCCAAGCTGGAAGTTAGGTTAAGATATTTCTTTTATTGCAACGTCTTTCAAAACGATCTTAAACTTTTTATTCCTATCCAATTTTATTCAAACATTTTAGGTTCCTCTCTTTTAAATTATTGCTTGCTACTTTTTTTTAACCTTCTCCTCACAAAATTTTGAATGATAACCTATTTCAAATAAACCTTTATTATTCTGTGTTACTCTCAATGAATTAAGCTCTACCAAATTTTCCTCCATCCAAATCGTAATCTCTTTCAAATTGATTTAAATAGTAGAGTAAGTGTTTTTACCTCTCATCGACGCTAACTGCGTTGGCAAAATCTAGCTAATTTAATCTTAATTCGACTAACGCTCCCATTATTTATAATAATATAAGAGCAAAGAAATAATGTCGGCGACGCAAGTCGAATGTACTCTGTAATAATTGTAAAACTTTGTAATTGTCATGGTTTACCAGATTGAGAAATCCTCGATCAATTATTTATCCACGATAATTATGGGTAATAAATCATACTGATCACTGTGATCAATAAATAAATAAAACACATGTTACTACTACTATTTTGTGTACACGTACACCCTTTCAATTTTTGATCGCGAAATTTACAATAGAGATCACAATCGATCGACGATCGATCGACAATAAACTGTCACACTTTATATTATAAGCAAATTTTATTGTTAAACCAACTGTCAAACCGCCTTTTAAAACAAACGACTTGAGTGTGCCTTAAATCTATATATGTACCTTTTAATTTAGGAATAGCACGGCAAGAAACTAAATGTTATTTATTTATTTTATTTTTGCTTGGATCTTGAAGAATTGCAACAACAATGTTCACCCTAACAACGATCATCTCCCAAGAAAAGACATAAAAAGTCGATAATATTATTTTGGGTTTTTGTTTAAAATACGAGAAAAAGACAATAGAAGTCAATGATGATCATCATGATTTGTGTATTGATTGTGTGTGTATTTTTTTGTGCCGACCGTTATGGTTATTAGTGCCGGTACAAAGGATCGAAACTAACATCAAAAAATATATTCGAGGTGAAAGGGCGCCAGAAGTCTTTATTTTACCTGAATATTCATAAAAAAAAACAGCAAAGTGGATTTTAATTTTGGTTTTCTTGTTAATGACGCCCTCTATCTGTGTCAATTATCAAATTTTATCGTCCTTTTTTATGATCATATATTATATACTCCCAACTGGGATCATATACGGTACTCATATCACGAGAAGAGAGCAGATGGTAACCGCAAAAGTTGTATACAGATATATTGCTAAATATATTCTAAGAAAAATCGGCAAATTAGTGATGATCATCTTTGATCGCATATACGAATACATTAAATAGGAAGTTGATCATAAATCAAACATAAACATTGTATTTACGCGCAATATACTAACACAAATAATATACATAAAAATGAATTTTGCATATCGATTAATTAAATCTTAAATTTTAATTGGATTTTTATAAATTTTATATTAAATACGTATACGATCGAGGATGATCATAATATTTGCACGATATTAATCAGAATTTTGTTTGTATGATTTATGATTTAAAATAGGGAGAGAAAATATGTGTACATACATATATGCAGCAGGTGGTTTTATGTGTATGTATTCATATTTTATATGCAATTGATCACACATACGATCTTGAACGATCACGCGGTTTAAGATCAAATATAACGATGATCGCGTATATAATAAAAAAAAGATCATTCAAAGTGAAAGGTTCTATAGTTGCTTGGTTTTTTTTGTTATACTCGTATGGTATTTTAGATTTTTTTTGGTATTTTTAATGTTTTAGAAAGGAGATCGACAATAAAATAATCATCGTGATCGCTTAATTTAAATTTTTTTTTTGTGATATGTGTAAAACTAGGAAATGACTTTAATTAAGACAATATTATAAATTGATTGAGATTTTTGATACTTTGGAATTTTGTTGGATAATGTGATGATATTACTTTTAATAGAATATCAAGTGATCGTCATATTTTACAACAAAAAAATAATAAAATTATAAAAAATACCCTATCATTTTGGTTTTTTAATGATATTCAAAAATTGACATTGCGTGTCAAAGTGGCATATAAAAATATGTACTGTATTATTATATTTACAAGCATTATTATTACTAATATTATTTTTCCGTTGGTTTTTTGTTTAATTTTATTGTGCCTTGAAGAAATCTGAATATAAGCATATGTGCCAGTGACTTGGTGCGTGAGGTTATTATGTTTTACTTGTTGAAGTTGTGGCCCGATTATTTTTGTATACCAAGTATAGACCAACATACCATAAGTGTTAGAATCTTTAGTAAATTATGTACAAAAATTATTTTAATTTGACTAATTTTATTTTATTTTTTGATTGCAGGTAAGGAAGTTAATACTTTACGCCTATTTACGGAAGTCTAGAGTAAGTCAATAAGGGGGTTTAATTTTAAATGCATTGCCTTTATACAATACTGAAACTACTCGTATATTCTTTCCTTGAAAGGTTTAACTACAATTAGTTCTCTTGATTACAATTTGAAAAAGTTTGAGGTTAAAACCAACTGACGTCATAATTTAGTGTTTTATGATCACTAATTTATTTGATCACTATTTGATACTGTTTTAGCTCAATTTAAACTTTAATGTTTTTCATTTGTTTTTTATACCATTTAAAAATTTTTGGATTTAGTATAGTTTTTAAAAAAATTTTAATTTCAATTTGTGTGTATTGCATTAAATTTGATTTCAGTTAAAATTTCTTAATAAAAATTTGCTCAAATTTGAATTTATTGGGTAAACAAGTTGTCGACTATTTCAAAATTCTAGTGAAATTATTCCAGCAACAAATTAAATTGATTTCTTGTATGACCATCGCTATGTCAGATACTGGAGTAACCGCGGTTCATCGTTTATTCTTTAAGTGTAAAAACACCAATTTAATTTTTCTGGTTGACACAGGCGCTGACATTTCTCTTACACCCCGTGCCATCATTTAGAAACTTAATCGAAGACCAACACCTTCAGCTAACGCCGTGAATTTCCACACCCATGCGATTTGAAGAATGAGCGCTTGATCGATCCTATAACAACCATAACCACTATAGAAACAGTTTAGTCCGTTAGCTCGCCAATCCCACGAATTTTTAATGTCGAAGGTTTATATGTTTTATTATTAAAAGAATTTGTTGAACTTACCTAGGAACTATATATGACTTATTCGTGAAGCATAACGTAGTTCACAGAAATGTGACAGAAGGCCAACTTCCGTTCCGCAAACCACGTCGTCTTGACTCCGAAAAATTTGCATTAGCTAAAGCCGCTTTTCAACCATGCAATATTTCGGTATTTCTAAGAAATCTTCATCATCAACACGCTGCTCTACCTTTTAGAATGTTCGATTTATGTTGCATTACTTTTGGTCTGAGAAACGCAGGTCAAACATTTCAACGATTTTCGCTTGTCTAAATGGGAGTTTGGTGTTCCAAAACTAAATTTCCTAAGTCATGTAATAACTCAAAATGGAATGCCACTCTCAATAAACGGAGTGATTGCGATCAAAGAATTGCCACATCCCACTACAGTACGAAATATTCAGCGTATTGTTGGGATAGTAAATTATTAGATTTTTACTCAACTTGGCGGAACAACTATTACCAATTTACAATCAAATAAATTCTTTGATTAAGCAAGGAAGCTCCTAGCAGTTTTCACGGGAATAAAAAAACTCTGTTATTTTCGGGAAGGCCGCGAATTTCATCGGATGACGACTCGAGGTGTGAAACGTCAACCGCAACTCCTCTACCTTATATCCCATAACAGATGGGACGTTAAGTCTTTGATCTTTGGATTTAATCCACAAACTAACACATCCTGGAGTTGTGCATCAAAGATAAAGGTAACCTTGAAATGCTTTTGGTCTTTTTCAATGAATCAGGATAGGTCCAATTGGGCTATATATATATATATATATATATATATATATATATATATATATATATATATATATATATATATATATATATATATATATATATATATATATATATATATATATATATATATATATATATACTTACCATAAACGATGGTTTCATGGACCGAATCTATCCCAATTCAGAACCCTACAGCTCAGACTGTCGCGAAAACTGAATTCGCGTTACAATAATTGGCTGGAAATTTAATAAATTGTATACTAAATTTTATATAGTAAACTGATTTGGAATTGCAGTATATTTGCGAATTAGTAAGTTTCATTAATTTTTAAATGTCGCTTAAATTTACTTTATCTACCACTATATCAATATTTTAGTGAAATTTATATTTGATCTTTGGATGATATCATTTGATCTGATTGTATAAAAAATTATGTTCAATTCTATTTTGAAAATTTAATCGAAATGAGAAATCTAAGTTTGGATGTACGAGTACATCAAAATTCATTCATAATTAGTGGATCTCATTTAAATTTTGTTTAAATTTTGTTTTTGGTTTGAAAATTGTAAAAGAATTCAAGAAAATTTGAGTGAAATTTTGACAGGAGAAAATTTAATTTAAATGAGTAGTTGGTTTGGTTTGATTGTACTTTACTGTTTAATTTAATTCTTAAAATTTCGACAAATTTGTATTCGTATTATGGCAAATTGTCTAAAAATTTTAATGCGAATTAAAAAAAATTGATCCAGCAAACTAAATTAAAACTATGGTTATTTTGCTGGAATGTAGGTAAATCTGAGTGAAATCGCAAATTAAAATTTAACCTTTTTTTTAAACGGGAAAATTATACCAGAAACCAAAGAATTTTAGGTTGAGCAATTGAACTTCAAAATTGAGTGAAATTTCACAGACATGTATTATGTCAAATTAACTAACAAATTGAGTGAAATTTAAATAAAAAAATATATTTAAAATTTTCGATTCGTCGGTTACGATTTGATCTGAAAACATCAAAACTTGCGTAAAATAATACTACATTTGAGTGATGTTTGTGACATTAAATTTGAGCGAAATATTTTCGGCAACAAATTGAGTTTATGTTTGGCATAATATTATTTTACAACTTTTGAGGTTTAATCGAATTTAAATAATATTATTAAATTGAGTGAAACGTGGTAATTAAGGGTGCGATATCGTTTGGTTCGTTTTCGAAATAGTGGTCATTTCGTCGTTCATAGCTCTAATGTCATCTGTGTCAAAAATTCTGTATTATATTTCCGGTGAAGAAAATGAGTCGGTATACGCTTGATCAACGTTGGAAAATATTGAAAACTTATTTCCAAAGTATTGAGTCAGTTTTTACCTAAAAATCATCTTTTCCGGCGATTCTCATTTTCACATCGGCGGTTATGTGAAGATGCAAAATTTCCGTATTTGGTGCACAGATAATACACACGTGACAATTGATAAACTAATACGCCCAAAACGAGTGACTGTTGGGCGTGGAATATGATCCAAAGGCATGATAGGGCCATTTTTTGAAAATGAGCAAGGAGACGCATTCCACTAACAGTCAATGGCAACCGTTATCGTGTCAAGTGAACTGACTTTTTATTCCCTACGATTGAAGAGGAAGATTTGGCCGATATTTGGTTTCAACAATACGAGTATTTCCGTTTAGAAAAACTTAATATGACTGAACGCAGTTTGGATTGTAACTAATTCTATTTTCTTAGGTTGGAAATTGAAAACATTTAAAATAATATTAACAAATGTTTATCTGTAAATTTAAGTTTTACTAATTGTTGGATTGTAGATATATTTGAGTAAAATATGAAATTTAAAACTCATGACATTTTCAATACGCAACTTAGAATTTTTATAAATTATTACATCGAAAACCAGTGAATTTTTAATTGGGCAATTTGAAGTTCACAATATGAGTGAATTTTTACAACAAAAAATTGAAATGTAGAATCTTAGTAAATATTATTTGATTTGATATATAAATTTTTACAGCAACAATTAGATTGAATTCTTAAAATGTTAATTGAGTGAAACTTGTATTTCATATTTTGAGTAAAATTTTCACAGGGGTTATGACAAATTGTCTAAAAATTTGAGTGAAATTCAGGGTTTAATTTTATTTTTGATTCGTCGGTAATAAATTTGATCAATCCTGAAAACATCAAAACATTCGTGTGAAGTCACTTAATTTGAGTGGAATTTGTACAATAATTTATATTGAAATGATCTGATTATGTACATTTTTTGAGTTTAAGCCCAATCTAGATTAGTTTAGTATTCTGAGTGAAACTTGCGTTTACGTTATTGAAGTATTAAACTTAGTAAACTTTAGATTTGGATGTGTGGCAAATTTTAGAATTAGTGAATTTAATTTAAATTTATTTTTTTTTTTGTAAAATTGGTTTAACGTGAATTGTCAGAAGAGATTAAAATTGCATAATCGTTTAGAATAGATTATACGATAGTACGTAGTTTAAACTCTAATGATTCTGTTTTCTTAGTTTAAAAATTTAATACTGTTGATATCATATTAATAAACACTTAACCGAAAATTTTAATTAGATTATTAATTAGTGGAATATAGGTAAATTTGTGTAAAGTTTAAAATTTCATTTTTATCCAATTTTCATTGTTGTTTTAATTTTATTTAGAATTTAAAAAGTATGAAAAGAAATGAAAGAAAGGAATAATTTTAAACCGCGCCTTTGAAATTTCAAAATTTGATTTAAATTTTGTTTCGAACAAATCAAATTTAAATCCTGATTTCTGAGTCATTGTTTGATCTACTTAATTTACTGTTTAGTTTTAGGATATTATTATATATTTAGGATTGAGTGTAATTTTCGTATGTTATAAATTTGATCAATCCTGGAAACTAATATTAAAATACATTTAACTTGTTGGAGTGTGAATAAATCTGAGTGAAGTATAAAATTTAAATTTTCCTTTTGTTTAAAATTATTCGGAAATCAAACATTTTAAATCGATCAAATTAATTTCAAAATTTGAACAGAATTTTGGCAAGACAAATTGACCAAAAAATTGAATTAAATTTAAAAAATATATATATTGTAAATTGGGATTGGAATTAATTTTGGATTCTTCGGCTATAAATTGGATCAATCCTGAAAACATCATACTACATCATTAAATTTGAGTGAAATTTATAGCATAAAATGTACCAACAAATTGAATTGATGTGTGGGATGACATTATTTGATCTCAGCATTTTACGTTATAACAAGTGATTAGCCTGTGAAATTTTATAGTACAAAAAATTATTATAGTAATCTTTAGGTTTCAATGTAGCAAATTTTAGAATTATTGTTTTTTATTTAAATTTTGTTTTTTAGTGGAATTGTTAGTCTAAATTTCTGTTTAGAAAAATGAACTACGCAAGTACCATCCTCTGTTCCGTTCTTGCATCTACAGAAGTCATTAGAGATCCAAATGCGACTTTCTCGTTAAAAATTTGGCGAAATTCTATTTAGTTTTTAATTTTCTATTTTGTAGAAAAATTTAAGGATTTGAGTCTTCAAGTTCAGTTTTAGCCAAACTTGGGAAAGACAACCAAAAATACTTTTATATTTTAATTTAATTTATTTCTTCATTTGATGAACCAATTCTCAATTATGTAAAATTTAATTTGTTAGAAGTTTCTCTCCTAATTTTGGAATTTCATACTTATGATTTTGTGAAACCTAACGATCTTTAACCTAAAGATGATTTTCTTGAAAGTTATTGTTGTCGGATGATGCTCATTTTGATCTAATGAAAGTATTACTAAACCAAACAGCATATTTTGGGGACATATTTTTCCAAACCCTTACACTGTATGACTTTTAAATTTATTATAGCCATGAAGGCACAATTAATGGAGCCCAATAATTTTTGGTACTCGGGCTAAATATAATAGGGTTGGTTGGTGAATATTTAAAATTTCAACAAGACGGTTGATCCTATCAATACAAGGTCGCATAATAATGGGCATACTGAATTACACTCTGCAAGCCTTAAGAAAAAGAATGACATTCGCCCTAAAATAGCCCCATTATCACAAGAAACCCTGTGCGAGAATCATGAAAACGCTTTTTCTATTTTATTTGTAAATTAAAAATTAAAGCTTTAAGTTCAGTTATTATTTGTTGGTAATTTTTATAGAGTAAAAATGTTCTATTGCATTTCTGGATTTTCTGTTTAGAATTTAATCCCTATTTCCCCCGACCCCACCTCCTTTTCCCCAGTATTATTAAACTTAATTGTTGGATTCGGAGTCAAAAATATATTTAATAAAGTTTAGGAACTAGAAATCACTAAATTGTTGAGCGCTTAAATGACCGTATTTTGTACAATCAGACAGACTATTACTAGGTTCAATATTTAAATGTTGTAAGCGTTTACTTTAGAAAAAGGTTACATAACGGTGTAAAGCTTCTCCATGATTATTTAAGAAAGCACTGCAAATTTCTAAATTATTTAAAAACAAATTGTATCTTTTATCAAATGTTTCAAACTTAAGATAATTAATACGAGCACAGTGGTGGTCTCAAATCCATAAATTTTACCACAAGACTTCACACGCAAAAAGTAGTAAAACATATAAACATCTGCCTTCGTATACGATCAATTTGTATTTCTTGATATGTTTTGTTACTGATTAACATATTAGATTGATCATATATACGATATACCCGCGTATAAAAGAAGAAGGCATATATAAATTTTGTCACTCAATTAACTTATTATAGTATATCTGATACACAACAACAAAGATAATGTTTAATCACGTGTTAAAGCCACGCGACCAAAAAAATAAAAATAAAAAGAAACCTCGATCAATAATGATCTTCTTATAAATACGATCATTATACATAATAAAAGATATAGAGGAGAAAATAGAACAACAAAATGTAAAATCGAAAGGGTTAAATTATTGAGATCGAAATGGATCGAATAATAAATGATCGGTTTTTATATAAATAAGAAAAGGGTAGACGGGTGCACCTCTACGCGTTCGTTGTCTTTTATTGTGTTTTACACAATTATTACTACATATAACCATGCCGTAAATACACATATTCGATCGATGAATACACAAAACAAACAAAAAGGATATATCTTAGGTAGAAAATTTATTTCTTTGATCACGTGACAAATCTTATACTATGTATTATAAACTATTATGTTCTTAATGCATGATTTCAAAAGAAATCGAAAGGAAGTTTATCGGCATATGGTTATAATATCCTTTTTTATTTCATGATATTTTATCATATATTACGAGCCATATGGAGATGATATTTTTCTTTCCAATAAAAATATTTCCATGGATCACAGAACTTTGTTATTTTATATCCTTTTAACCAAAAAAAAATTCGGTTAATCCTTTTTTTTAATTTTTATTCAATTGAGATATAATTTTGATAAAATTGTTAAAGATTTAGAATTCTAGCAAAAAATTTTTAATGTATACGAATAAATGAGGTTTGAATTTATAAAGAAAAAGGATTAGGATTATAAAGAAAGCAGAAAAGGATCATGTTGCAATTTAGTTTTTATTAAATGGAAATCTTTAAAATGAAAAGGTTATTTGGTTTGGTTTTGATTTTTAATTGAAATTTCAACATAACATGTGCGCCTTGCATCACATGATTTTTTTCTAGAACAACAAAAAAAACTTAGAATCTATGGGGGAGGGGGCTTTTCTTTATTCGTGAAATTTCATGCAATAGTTCATAATTTGTAAATTTTACTAAAAATTAAACTCAAACAAGTTATGATAAACAAAAAACTTTAAAATTTCACTCGCGACGAAGAAATGCGAATTTTGTTTTTTTTTCAACTCAATACTCGTTTTTATCAGATGAATTATTCGTAAAATTTCAAGCATAAATTCACAATTTCTAAGTTTTACTAAAGTTACTAACTAAATTTTGCCAAAGTCAAGAAAACTTTATTTAAATTAAAACACTCAAATATTTAAGCACAGCTTAAAGCCAACTTTTGTTGATTTTTAAAATTTTATTTAAATTTTTTAAGACTATTTTAACCCCAATAAATTCCACTCAGTCAAACTTTAATATTCATGAACTTATAAAATAATATCCACTCAAATGTTAAAAAATGTAAATCGAATTAGAATAGACCCATTCCAACTTTATCTAAATCGGATTGAGTCAGAAATTTAATTTAATTCATATCCCAAATATTGGGACCTGGGATTATGCTATGAACATTTGCTTTTTTTATAAATGACAGTTTTGTGATGAATAAATATCATATATACAGGGGTGGGCACTCGGAAGTGTTACCAATTAAAAATGGTGTAAAATTGTCAATTTTCAATTTTTTTATTTCAACATATCAAATTTAACAAAAAATGTGTTATTGTTCGATGTAGCCACCTTTAGTGCATCAAGTCTGTCTGTGAAGGCTTCACACACTGCACGAGTATGGTCTGATGGTACTTTGTTCCATTCTCGGTGAAAATCAATCTTTAAGGCGTCGACCGTCTCATATTTTTTAGTTAATACTTTGGTCTCCAGAACGGACCATATGGAAAAATTCATTGAGTTTAAGTGGTTTAAGTCCGAGGAATATGGTAACGTCCAATGGTTTCTACCTAATTGTTTACGTGGCCAACGTAACAAAGCATCGTTTAAAATCTTTTCACGGTAGATTTGTTGATTTACCTTTACGGTTCAATGAAAACTAGTGGTGGTGAACTTTTTTTTTTATTTGCACTCTAACCAAACACGATCGTTTTGTTTGTTTACATATTGCTGAACCGTAAGAAATTTTTCGTCAGAAAAGACCAAATTCTCAAGCTCGCCATCCACGTGCAAGTGGTTTAACATCTTTGCTCTGCCTAGGCGAACTGCCTTTTGTGCAGGTGTTAAATCTTGCACTTTCGTATTTTGTAGGGCTTCAATCGTAGCTACTACTAGCAGACACATTGAGATTTTTCGCCAATTGAATTGCGCTTTAGCATGAAATGACTGCTGCTGCTGGATGAGGCATACGGCATGTCTCGTTGAGGGGGGGGGGGCGGGAGCGGATTTTATGATGTATTTTTGTAGGAATGTTCGCGTTACAAATAATTTTTATATGGAATTCCGAACTCATACAAAAGACCAACCTGCGGTACGCCATGTAGCTCTAGACAGATATTGGTATATTTTACTCTTACAGGGGGCAACCTTGGAATTGGCGTTCTAGATCCGTTATAAAATCCATGAATGTCAAAGGTGCAATTGTCTTTGGCATAATTCCTTTTTCATCAAATTTGTAAAAGCTGTGTTTTCCTTCAGCCTTGATTTGATCTGTTCCTATTCGACTGGTTGTCCCATTCTACCTTCTGTTTCCACAATCTCTGGTACACCGTCTGACAGCTGACGGTTAACGGCGCTACCCTCCCCAATGGATCAAAAATTCTAGTCATTCATAGAGAAGTTGATCGTTCTAGCAAAGTTAATGTTTTTTGTATGAAACTATTTTTAGATGAATTGAAATTTTATTTTTCATACAAAAGTTGCTTTGGTACAACTTTGTTTTCGCATGGCAAATGATTTTAATTGTAGCAAACAGATTTTTGAATGAATTGTATTCATGTACAGATCCGAGTAACATATAAACCATTTTCGTATGAAAATGGTTTTTGAAACAAAATTCTTTTATTTAAACAGTCAATTGCGTTTATTCCGCATCTAAATTAGCAATGCTAAACGCAAAATGACAGATGTATAGTACCGATATTCTCAGTTCAGTTGGTTGAACCAAATTTTCTATTTTATATGAAAATAACATTTGTACTAGAATTCAAGTAGAATAAACGTAGCATGTGACTGAGTTAGTTTGCAGGCATTGTTTGTGTGCTGCGCGTGTTTAAAAAATAATCGATAAAATAGTGTTATAAGTTTAAGCAGGGCCGTATATATTTAACGGCCCTGATGGTGTAAAAAATTGATGCTTTCAATATGGGTACCGAAATGGTTGTTTTGTTTGGAAAATTGGCTGTTTTGAATGTAAATTTATCAAAGAAAATGTATTTTATTTTGCTATTTTAATATTTATAAACAATTTAAATGTGTAGAAATTATGTAAAATAATAGAATAACGAGTATCCTTGCCCAAGTTTTGCTTCATTATTTCATGACAATTTTGAGCTTTCGTTGTGTTCCCCGATGTATGTTTACAAAACATAATTCTGAACTGCTGACTGCTGAATAAATTTTGTTGAATGGCATTCGCACGGATTTATTGATTTTATTTTTATTGTTTGTATCTAATAACAACACTAATAAAACAATTTTATTACCAGATGGATTGGAGCAATGCAATAATTGCTCCAATCCATCTGGTTCCGATTGAAAGAAATTTTGTCCAAAATACACTACTTGACATTTCTACCCATTAAAATTTCAATAAAATAATCACGATCGAAACCGCACTTTCATTGCAAGGTGGTCGGAACCACCCCTTTCTGGGGTATTATAACCTTTTTCTCACAATCAAATACCCTATTTAATTCAAAAATATGAAATGGGGTACGAAAAAATACCCCAAAACCATCAATATTTACATTTTTGTGCTTTTTTAAAAATGTTCAATCAGTTCATTTGGCCACTCCGAACGCTTTGCAGCATTAAATAATTTTTATCAAATCTGCAACTTGGTTATTCCGTACATAGATTTATTACGGAAAGTTATAACTTATACGGTTAACCTTGCTTCTAGCTAATGAACTGCAGTATAAAATGTCCAACAAGACAAAAAGTATCTTTTGCGGAGTATCATAAAATGTTATTGGTATTCGGAATATCATAAAGTGTTAGTACAAATTAAGGGGTTTTTATGTTGTGGGCAGCATCCTATGCTCTACCACCACGAATGTATGCAAATTGTGAAACACTGTACTTGAACACTACTGGTACTAAAGGCAATTAAAAAATGTTATGATTCCCAGCATCTGACATATAAAAACTCACAAATCCTACCAAAACTAAAACAAGAACTTAATCGAATTTTGATAAAAAGGCAGTTTTTTATAAAAAAAAATCTTCACTTCCAACCAAATTCCAAAAAAATGACCTAGATTAATTTAGTTGCCTAGTCAGTTTAGAGTCCCCTGGCTTCTTCGTAAATCTCAAAAAAATAATTGCAAAAAACGAGAAAGCTCACGTAAAAGTTTCACAACAAAAACTGTCACTTCAGCCCAACCATCAGAAGATCAACAGAAACGTTCTCTTCAAAATCCAACGTAAAACAATCTTTTTCTTACCAGGCTCTTCGCAAATACTACTTTCCTCAAAATATTTGCAAAATAGACCAAAAAATTTTTTCTATCAAAATTCTTCATTCCCGGAAAATAATCTGGACCAACCTTGCTACAATTTCAACCTAGAATCGACCCATTCCTACCGATTCCCTTGCAAATGCTATACAAAAATACTGGCAAAACCTTCAAGTATGAAGTACTATAGTATCCGGGTATACCCGGATCAGCCAACTCGCCTGAGACGCAGAGGTGGCTGAAGTTGGTGAACCAACAGTTTACTACCAAAACCATTACGTCCGCCTAAATTTTGGAAAATGAGCCCGACCAGCCCTGTTACAGAACAATTCAGAATATTTGCGCTCTTCGTAGCTGCTATTTTTCAAAATATTAAAAACGTGAAAACTTCTACGGAATCTACCACGTCCTCTGCCTAACCCCATTAGGGCCTCCCAACCCATAAAAAATGTCCAAGAGTGAAGCTT
The DNA here is from genome assembly GCA_963691935.1 of Nephrotoma guestfalica. Lineage (NCBI taxonomy): Eukaryota > Metazoa > Arthropoda > Insecta > Diptera > Tipulidae > Nephrotoma > Nephrotoma guestfalica. The sequence goes on along the minus strand of OY829913.1, from coordinate 51,706,363 downwards.
CGTCAAAATCAGCCAATTCGATTGGGCTGCAGAGGGGACACAAATAAACAGGCACCACCTCGAAAAGCATCCCTCATATTTCCAGACCTACTCTTTCCTTATAAAAGAAAATAACAAATACAAATTGCTATAAGCAGAAAGACATAAACTAGTTTCGGACTTTGTTGATTTAATAAGGCCATCAATCAAATCAATCTTGTAACTTTCAGAAGTTATGGAGTATTTTATATTTGCAATATTACATCCCCGAGAACTTTCTTGACAATATCGACAAAAACAACCCGAAAATTATTGGAGGCGTGTTTTTGAGGCGCAAAATCAGAATTTCATTCGAAAACGATCCTCCCACCACCTTGTGCACCGGAACCTGCGTCTGAACGTCGTCTCCGAGGGTTTTCGAAACACAATCGAAAAAGGCGAACCGAAAATCGTTATATGGGTTTTTTTGGGCCGCTTAATTCGAATTTTGCGTGGGAAACGACCCTCCGAACACCTGATGCGCCGTACCCTTGCCCCGAACGTCTTGAACGTAGGTCTCTCCCAAAATTCTAGCGGGGAAGAAGAGAAACTCGGAGCCCGAGGGTTTTCCGGGTCCCTGAATTCAAATATGGCATCGTCGAACACCCTCCGGACACCTGGTGCGCTCGAACCTAGACTTGGACGTCATCTCTGAGGGTTTTCCTGACATGATCGAAAAAGACGAACCGAAAACTTCGAGACTTTTTTCCGAAAAAACGAACCGAGACGACGTTCAGGCGCAGGTTCCGGTGCACCAGGTGGTGGGAGGGTCGTTTTCGACGTGAAATTCTGATTCAGCGCCCCAAAAAACACTCCTCGAGTAATTTTCGGGTTGTTTTTCTCGATATTGTCAGGAAAATTCTCGAAGATGACGTCCACGTCCAGGTTCGGGCGCACCATGTGTCCGGGGGGTGTTCGCCGATGCCATATTTGAATTCAGCGACCCGAAAAACCCCGGGCGTCGAGTTTTTCTCGAACTCGACTCGTTCAATTTGAACATCATAATAGTGATCAGCGACCTCAAAAACCCCCTAGTATCCGATTTGAGCCAGTTCTGACTCTTATTTACAAAGTTTTTACATTTTCCAAAAGGCGTCGCAAAATATGCATTTTTTGAAAACATTTTTGGCTGCAGCAATGCAATTTCCGATTTGTCAGAGGTACAAAGTAGGTACATTGTTTACAAATAATTTTTGGAAGCGAATGCAAAAAACCGCATTCCGATCCGTCTTTATGGCAAAAATTCCGAAATTTTAGCCTTTTTAGTGCTTCATTGCCTCAACTAAGAGAAAAATGCTCGTCAGGGTACCGTTATTAAAAGCTCGATGATATTTTATTTGTGTACAATCAGGCCTGTAGTATCATTGGCCTTGGTTTGGATGTGTAGAAAACGTGTGTAGAAAATTCAAAATTTTTTTTTATTTCCGCAAAGTGCTTATAAAAGCACTATGGGGTTGAAGCGTCTTGCGTCTTGTGTTTTGTAATTTGTATATTAGGTTTTGTCAATTTTATCCACTTAAAGATTCATATTTAAAGGTAATAGTAAGACTTAGTATGAAATCTGTAATTAATGACTTGATGTTGGAGATTAAATTGTATTGTACAGGTTACTTTGTAAGTACTTAAATACAATATCTATAAATGATCACTTAAATATTAATTAACTATTAATTATCGTAATACAATTAATTTTCCAGATATGCGACTACTTGATCGCATCGTTACGCGCAATACACGAAGGCATGATTAATCAATTCTTAAAATACTTGCGAATCACCTAAAACGATCGATAAAATATGATCGATTCCTTTACCGTGTAACACGTTAACATTTTTTAAACAAATTAATTTATTTTTTGTGTGCTTTTGATTTAAAAAATAATCAAATTATAATTAATTAGATAAATTATGAACACAAAGCATCAAAAAATTCCATACCCAAAAATCACCTCAACCATAAAAAATTCTAGTTTAAAATATTTGTTAGTTTTTTTTTAATGTATCGTTATCGTTGTAATGGTTTGACGAAACATAAATTATTTTTAGTGCTGCTTGCTACTGATGCTTTATATGTGAATAAGCATTAAATCATAATACATATCATAAAAATAATAAAATTACAAAAAATAGTCAAGCTGAAGATATAACTATTTATGTGACGCCTTGTTTAATCGTAAAATTGGATCTCGTATAATTTTCCGTTTTGTTCTACTCTCTGTCTAATTCAATTTGTTTAACAAAATATGTAGTATAGTCAAATTGTTTTTGTAATTAAATAATTTATTTTAATTTTTCAATAATACGATTTGTTTCGGTTTGATGAGGATCGCGGCCGCGGTCTATCGACATAGAGAACATGTATCTAAGGTTAATTGAAATCAATACCCGGGAATTAAACTCTAGCATAATTTATTGATTTAGCAGTATTCAGCTTGAATTGTAATTTTTTGTTTTCCCAAACTCAATTGTTTTATTTTCCATTAAAATGGTAATCAGATCCTTTTTTGTTGCTGTTGTTGGATATTTCCATTTAATCATAATTTATGATTGATCGGTCAATAACCATATTTTGTCATAAAATATTCCAATATCCTGTATAATTAATTCGTGTAGTCGTGTATACTCGTACACGTATTCTTCATCCAAAAGCGATAAAGGTACTGGTTCGATTAAATAATTCAAAAATTTAAAATTTTATTTTCGAGGGGTGGTGTTTCGTAATATAATGCAATGGGATAAAAAATGCCCCTTTGTTGTTTGATTGAAGGGAAGAAATAAGATTTTGGTTAAAATTTCAATTCAATTCGATTGGTAAAATTTTAAATCAGCGACAGCTCCCGAGGAAGATTTCATTGTATACTCGTATATTGGGACTCAAACGAATCCAATTAGAATATTTTTGGTAACTATCTAAGCTTTTTTGCATGAACGAGCTTTTCGTGGAACACAGTAAATCGTCTATTAAATCTTAGGTCTAATAGACCTAAAAATTATGTAAACTTCTCATTTGTGTATTGTTTGAAATTCAAGTTGAAACTGGTTTGCTCTTAAGCTTCAAAATTTAAGCTATTGCTGCCAAAGCTTAACTGAAATTTAAAAAATAAAACTTTTTTAGCTTAATTTAAACTGTATTTCGTGTTTTAAAAAACGTAACAATCTTAGATCTTATCTGATGCATATTTAATGAAGTAGTTTTCATTAAAGTTTTTCCGAATTTCCAACTTAAAATTTTACTTTTGTTTTGAATTCCAATCACACAATTCTACGTTCCCAAAACTCTAAATCAATTCAAATCTGATTAATACAAACTTTTGGAAATGCTGCGACCAGTTAAGCTTTATTCGATACGATTTTTCTCTTGAATCAATTATCAACTAGACCATTATTGGAGGAGTGTAAAACCTTCATTCGATTTTGTTGAAATTTGATGGTATCATCATACGAGTATGTACAACTTCGAACTATACAATTTATTATAGTTTACTCGAAGTAAAAGTGAGACTATTAAATAAGACAAAGATCAACGTGCAGGAAGTGTTGTGGTAAACCAGGTTACCTCATTTCTCCTCATAGGATTGCCTTTTCTGCATAAAGGTTAGCTATGTGTCGCAGATACAATTTAAGATAAATTTTGATTGACTTCACGCCGGCCTCCGTAATCGAATTTTTCCGCAAAGAGGCCTCAGCCTTTACTTTTCCTTACATTTATAGGCTTTGCATGTTAACCGTTGTTTCGCTGAAAGGGCGAGATATCGTGACCCGAGGACTGGGTCGATCATCGATTGTTCCGATTTTCAAACATGAAATCGATGGCATCGTATACACTGGTGAATGTGGTGCGTCACGGCTTGATTCCCTGTGATGATCCAAGCTCAACCGATTACGGATTTGTGTGTTTTAACGCGTTACTTCAGAATGATGTTGAATTGGTCCATAAAAGGTGCAGCAATGCTAGTTTCCTGTTTTTAAGGACGGTGTTTGTTTTTTCAGTGCAGAATGTTTCTTCCTTAATTCTGAAAGCGGACTATTCGAGTTATTGTTGATAATGTAAGCGTCGCAGAAATAACTGTTTATTCATTAACGTGTGGATTGCGGATTCCGGCTCGCTTATCTAGTTATATAATATGACAGTTTTTTTTCTTTTCTCAAAAGTTTCTATATGTGGATCATCCTGCAAGTCTGGTTCCAGATCTGGTAAGGAGGAAGGCTTGCTTTGCCAGATCTCCATGGATGCTGGGACTCGCTCGATTAGCTACACAAATCAGTTCTGCAGTCAGTTTGATTTTAGAATCCGACCATAACGTTGCGTTATCTGCGACTATGCTCATCACCTCCATTACGCGTTGAACCACCTGCTCAGTAATACTGCGCCACATAGCTCTAGACGAGTAATGTTAACTTTTGCTTTTACGGGTGCAACGTTCGATTGTGTGGTTCAGAGTCTTCGCAAAATCCATGGATCTCAAAGGAGCAATTGTCTTTGGTGTAATTGCTGTATTGGGGAATTTGCAAAAAGTTAACTGGTCTTCAGCCTCGATTGATCTGATCCCAGCTCTCCGTGAATTTGACTAATAGGAGGTCGTCCTATTTCACCTTTTGTCTCCACATTATCTTACAGCTAACGGTTATCGGCATTACCCACCCCGATGGATCAAGAATTCTAGATTTTTGGAACTGAAGCGGACGCTTAATGAGTCCGGTATGATATGAAAGGAGGTTCATATGGAATATAAAATAATCCCAAGTGGAAAAATACCGTGGTTCCAAAAACTTAACTAGCTGGGACTGCAGATTTTGGGCTTTTTCTACTACATTTACTCTTGTTGATAAGTCATCCAGTCATGACGGGGTAAGGTGCCACCGCTGTTCCCTATGTAAACAGTCTAACATCTCCCTCCATTAAATTGGCATACATTCTTGAAGGTCTTTGAGCATTTTGAACCAGCGATACATTTTTCACGTTGAAAACCACTCGATTTTTCTCCACCTAAGAAACACTGCTCATAAATCCTTTTGTAGAGCAGGCCGACATGAATAATGTCATTCAAGCTCGTGTCCATCGGGTTTTCGTAGAGGCATCGAAACCGGTCCGTGGTAAAACCCGACGTTTTATGGATCACGGTGCGGTAGAATAAGTAGTATCGGTCCGCGTGACGAGCTCTTCGTATCATGTAACTCATGTTAAAGTATTCGATGTGTTATGAACTAGATATACCTTCCTCTAAGACTTAGATTCTAGTTTATTTGCTATTATAAGTCAATATCCTTTTGGTAAGTCAATCCTTTATTAGTAAGTGTACAATGCACCTCTCTTCGGGCCCCGCCGTGAGACCTTTTGAAAGAGTAATTCTGATTGAGCTGGAGGAAATCATTCAGGCATATCTGTTTTAATGGCAAAAAAAAAAGAAAAAGTCTTGCTCATTACTTTTGAATTACTGATAAAACCACTGTAAACAGTTGCTTGTCAATAAATCAAAAATTGTCAATAAGGCGCGAGCGTGTCGAACCTTGAATCAACGTGGACGAAATGACCCTTTGTAATTTGTTAGTTTCTGGAACCTCCATAGTCTTTTTCGATAACATGTATTTTGTAACTGCTTTACAGTTTATTACGCTTTACGAGCACTTTAGCGGTGACTATGGGCGACTGTTGATTGCTCCAATTCCTAAAATCTTGATGCTTGTTGTGCGCAATAGTTGCGATGGTGCGCTTGCCCAAGGTGTTGGTGGCTGCTTCTTTGTTCAGAGAGAGTTGTGACTCTTTACTGAGGCTGTTAATGCTGTTATCATCCGAAGTGCTGAGCTATTCTCATCTCGGGTTTTGAATATGTTTCGTGTAATAATTAATGGTGTATGTGACACATCGACATGTGTCAGCTGCTGCACATTCTCGTACCTGGGCATATGCCGAAACTTCTAAAGCCTGGCACTGGAGATCACCACACCTCCTGTCTGATATTTTGGATGCTATGCATGGTTTCGATGACCGTGTCATATAGTCCGCTAGTAGCATGTTGAAATAGGCATCTGCTAGTAACCGCTTGATCTCATATTTCATTTGTAAATACCCCAAGCTGTCTGTTTAATTATAGTCGGCTCTGCATTATGTGTGAAGGCTCCGTAATAATATTCCACAAAATACAAATACAAATTTGCTCGTCTTCTGAAATATTAATTAAGATGGCTCCGACGTTGATCAATGACGGCCAATGGCTTACCAATCATGATCAATATTGGTCAGTTTCTAGTTAGGTGTCACGTATTGATATTCTGCTTGTGAAGTAATGCGTCTTTAGAATTATGTTCCTTACGGCCTCTATGCAATGGAAAAGACTAGAAATTCACGCAATGGTCTGCAGTGGACTAATTTTCGGACAAAATCGAGCTCTTAGTCCCCTCCGCTTTATGGTACACTGCAGCTGAGATTGATCTCTATGAATAGGCTTCTTAATTAGAATCCTGTTTTTGTTTTGTCGTAAGTTTTTAGGCATGCCTTGTTGACATTTTTGTAAGCACCTTGTATCTACTTACGTTCTACTCAGAATGGATGACCCCGATCTAAATCATCATTAGCTATTAGGCTGGATTCCAGTGTAACAATTTTCGAACTGGCTCCGGGTTAACGTGCCTCCTTCCCACTTGTATTTGGTTATTTCCACCATGAGCTCCTTGCTCCACTCATTTTTCTCGCATTTTTCTCTTTCACTATTGCTTCCATAATGATCTTTATAACGTTTATAGTGCCTCTTTGGAGTAAGCTTCTGTCGATGTTGAATTAAGCAGATTTTTTGCAGATTTATGAATTTCTCAAATGAAATTGAAATTGTCAAAGCGAAGTTTTTATCGAAAAGTGTAGTTAGTCAAACTATTGGAAAGTGTATCTACTTAAAAAGTGCAGCTATTGCTGAAAGTGTATAGATTACATAATCAAAACTATGTATTAGGCGCAGGGAGATAGTAATCTTGAATATTATCAAAACCATTCTACTTATCCGTTTGCTTCGGTTTATGCTACATTATTGTCCTCAAAATATTTAGAAATGTTACCAAGTGTGCGGATTGCCTTCTATTGCTGGGCAAGTTACTCCACGATAGTTTCAAATGGGTAAATTTTATAAAATTGAAATATTCGTTAAAATACTGCTGGCCATTTCCAAGAATCTCAGGCATGTTCTCAAGTGGGCATGTGGTTTTTAATAGTAAGCAAATCGAACCATTCATTGCAGTTCATCAAATTAAAACGAAAACATTTAGAGTTGCTCCACAATAGGTTTTATGTTGTTAAATTTAGCAAAAACTCAAATATTTGTTATTTATTACTTGCTAGACGACAATGACCGATTCCAAATATGTCATAGATGCTATAGTATAGCAAGTATTTTGGACGAATATTTGAATTTTCGACTCAAAACTGACTATAGGTTAAGCAACCTTAATTTTTTTATTTTAACGCGTGGTTAACTTATAAATAACGTTCCGTTTACTACTAGAAGGAATTTTCCCACACTTAGTAAAATTTCTAAAAATGGATGACATTAGTGTAGCTGCTGGCGTAAGTCATTTTAAACATTTATTGGTCCAATTTCTTTTAAATACACTCAAAGTATTGGATGAGTCGAATGGTTTTGGAATATATAAATCCAATAGCCACGCCTAATAAAGAGTATCTTAAAATTACCGAAAGACGCAATTTTGATAGAAAACATAATTTTTTAATTAAAAATTTTAATTGCGCTTGACACACACCTTAGATTTCAAAAGGCATTAAAGAAAAAATTCCAACGGCGTGAAATCGCATGATCTGCGCGGCCGATTCTGCCACTAAAAACTGGATTATCATGTCGAAATAGCGAGCACCATTAAGTGTTATTGCCAGATCAGCTGCATTTTCGAAGAAGATTAGTCCGATGACGCCTCCAGTTCCAATATCTTCACTAAACAATGCCACACTGCGGGGATATTTATTTCTCAACAATCACTGGTGGATTTTCCAAACCAAAAATACGACAATTTTAACAATTAACGAAGTGGTCAGTAGGCTGATAACCCTGAACTGTTTTTTTTAATTTACAATACTTTACCGCACAAATGGTGCAAAATTAAAATCTTATGTGGATTTTGGGACCCCCTTGAGTAACTTTCCTTTTTTATTATTTTACCGTTGTTAAATCGATCGTATTTCAAAAAGACGCTTTCGATACAAAATTTCCCCCTCTCTTATTTGATATACTCGTATAAAGCGTGAACTTGGTCAAAATGAACTTACACATTCTGCATTTATTTTCTACACTTTTTTCAATAGTTACACTTTTCGTCAATTTCGTTAAAAAGTTCACATCAGTATGTTCGTTAAGTTGCCTGCAATATCAATATAATTGAAATAAGCTGGCCCAAAAAAAATTGATTCATACAATTTTCGTTAAAGCATTGTAATGTTGTTGTCGTTGTTTGTCCATCCACAAATTAGTTTTACCCACCTCCTTTAGAAAATAAAATGTTAAAAAAATATATTTGTAATTGTAGTTTAAATTAAATAAATTAGTTGTAGCATCTCAAAAGCGTTGAGTGATTTATTAACATATTCGTCAAATATTTGAGTGAAATTTTGAACCACCACCAAAGTCACCAAAGTTCTAGTTATGTTGTATTTTTCCACCAAATTTGTCCACCTATATTTTTTTTTTCTATTTTCCGGAGCACCCTTTCCCACAAAGGGATAGATTGAAAAATTTCCTGATTCTCAAACTTAGAGATGTCTTAGATGTAAAGCAGATAATGAAATATTACAATTTTCCTATTTAGTGAAATTATAAAAATATTTATGAAAGTTCTCCCTAAATCCCAAACGTGAAATTTTTTAAATGCTCGTTTAAAGTGAATTAAATTAGTTGTACCGTAATATATTTGGTTCAGAACTAACGCTATACTAACTTTGAGGTTGAAGATCTCAGTAGTATTTATAGATTTTTTTATATATTCGCGGCGTTCCCGCCATTGTAAAAAAAATAACATTAAAACTATTATTTTCACCAAAAACGGTTATCTGTCACATTTTTCTTACAAACAATTCTTAAGGGTTGCGCAAAATATTTTCGATATACATTCCACATATATACTGAAGAAAATTTCAGTTAGAGATAATTTAACTATGAATAGCTCAAAAAAACGTTATTTTTTTTATCAAAAATAGGGAAACTATATATAGTTTTTTTACTAATCAACGACAAAAAAATCGTTACTTACACGTCAATAAGATTATTTATTGCACCCATTTGTTTCTTGAAAAAAAGTGCAACTAAATCCATGTTCTATGCTGGGGTTAAAAAAAATGTTTCTCTGTAATTTCGATGCAATTCCAGAAATTCGTGAGAAAACCCGTTTTTTTACAAGAAAATTACGTAAAATCAGTAAAAAATTACTTTATAATTTTGGGGTTGCATTCCTGAGAAATATCGTTAAAAAAATCTCTCGGAATTCTGCAAAAACACATAAAAAAATCTTTAAGGGTCATTTCAATATATAATTTCGTCTAAATCCAAACTAAAATGTATTGAAGATCGTTCATTATATGCTGCGATATATAGAATCATACAGCTAAGAGATGGATTGTAGATCATTTGTATGATGATCAGGTAAAATATTCAATTTATGTTAGAAAAAAATAGAAAATAGAAAAAAAAATTGTTAAATGCATCTTACATTCTATTGTTTGAGGTTTTTTAAGGGTAAATATTTTCTACTCGATCTTAGAAATAACATATCGGTTTTTTGTCTGCGCTTATATACATAAAAAATGGATTTAGTTCTTGTTTTTTAATCGTAAATTTGAATATCGTGGGAAACATACCTAGATCGATATTATTTTTGCAGCTGAATTGTAAATTTGATCGTCAAATTTTATTTGGTTGTTAATTTTGGATGCATATGACAGCATTTCTATCAGGGTATCAGTTGTCAGGTTGTATAATTTGTCTTTGCGATGTTTCCTGTATATTTGAAATTTTTCTGTTGTGGTGCGTATGGTCGCTACGGTCTAACGGTAGAAGCAATGATCTTAAATAAGGTTGTATTGTTATTTTTGACCCGACACGTAAGGACTTTAAAGATCACAACTTGTATCGACACAATTATTATGTTTTTTTAAAAAAATATAGATAACTTGAAAATAAATGTGTGCTAAGAGTGTGAAAGTAACCGTCTACGACAACGTTTACGCGGCCTTTCTTACAATTTCCCCAAGTCGTGAAAACATTCACCAAAAGTACCAACTGATAGTACTTTTGAGTTAATATGGTTCTAATATAATAAATCACTATGAAATTGAGACTTAGATGTTTAGTAGGCACAATTCCTTATGAGATGATAAATTTGCGGGATTCCATCGAAAACAAGAAATTCAAAATCCTGAAACAATAAATTCTGAATTTTCGTCATATAAATTTAACTAATAAATTTACAATGAAAATTTTCGTATAATTGGAGGGGTGAATTTGTTGTGGCTAACGTCCAACTTTATTTTACCACGAATGTATACATAGATCTCGAATAGACCATATTTGATTTCTAAAGCGAAAAATTAAACTTACCGGACTTTTGGTAAAACTGTATTGTATTTCAAAAAACATTATTTCTGCTTAGATTTCAGAAAACCAACAAGGTTAACCCTTTCTGAAAATCTTTAAATTTATTTGAAACGTTTAATTCTTTTTCGTTTCCTGTAAATGCTAAACTTTCCAACACCATTGCAAAAATTGAAAAAGTTCCCATGTAAGCCGCTAGTTTCGGTACACAGATTTCCACCAAATTTCGGAAGGATCTTACATAACGCATAACATTTGATTTCGAATAGTCATTACGCCTGGACTGTATAGGTGCCAAATTTTGGTGAAATAATGATTTTGTATCAAAACTCGTCATTTCCAGTAAAATTTTAAAAATTATCTGAACTATATTTGTCAAATCTTTTTCAAAATATTTGCAAAAAACAAGAAAGCTCATATGGAGGCTGGAGGCTACCACTTCCGGTGGATCGAGTTCAATTAAAAATCACTAGGATCATCCACTTTCTGGGAAAAGCTCTGCACAGATCACGCACACAAAGATTTTTTCAAAAACCACTGTTTTGACTTCGGATTTTACTTCTTAAAAGAAAATAAATCAGTGTTTTGTCAAAAATCGACATTTCCGCTGTAATACCGCCGGGTCAAATGCACAAATGCACAGTCCCTAATGAGGTTGTATTGGACATTGGTGAATAAGTTGGAGATTTTCAGTGCTGTAAAACCGCGTAAACTTAACATTTATATTTTCATTTTGCTATTTCGTAATAAAACTATGTTTTTAAGCAGTACCAAAGGGAGGGGGGGGGGTTGGGATTTTGTTTCCGAGAATTCGTGTTTGTTGATGGCAGTTTTGCAGGACAAGAAAAATGTTTACGAAAAACCGCCTACCCCGTAAATTCATCATTTCATTACTAATTATGCACACTAAATATGCTTAGCCCCAATTACCCCAAATTTATACTTAGTTTTGTTTAGTATAATTCTAATTTTATGTTCTAATTAGGATATCTACATTGGCATAAAATTATTTTTATTTTGCAAACAAACGGTTGAGAAATAGACTACTTAGTCTTACCTAACATTTGTGAAACACCCATTGGCAATGAGTTCCAAAAAGGATTCCATCGAAAGGCGAACCTCAAAATCCCGAAACACGAATTCAGCATCGTAAAGAAAAAGGACAAAGTTTTGATACCGAAAGCTTCTTTGAGCTAGTTAAAATTTTAATCGTAGCGACTCTCAGATGTTCATTATCATCCGGGTGAATCCGTAGACGAAAATTATATTACAGAGACGTCCCAATAGAAATAAGAAAAATTAACCCACGGATACCAATAGAATTGTGGTCGTTTGTCACTAATCAGCCACACGTAATGATCATCATGTAATGTTCAGAATTAGTGATATAATCAGAATAACACTATAGCGGAGTATTATTTCAGATTAAGCGAGCCACAACCACACGCAAATTATATTTTCAGTCGTCAAATTTGGATCATATTCGTAGTGAGGCGACTCTTTAATACTGTGTTTATGGTGTTACTCAAATACTCGTCCCATTTTTAATTTTAACGGATGGAATATTTTCCACTCTGGCTATAGCTGGCCCGAAAATGTTGTAATTGCTGAACCAATCTTCAAGGCCGTACATTGATTATGATTTGATTGATGATATATGGTTTCGTTGATGGGAGGTCGCCCTACCAAAAAGTGACCCGTTCAAAGCACTAGACCATTTGGTCTTCTACTTGTTTGATAACTCGTCGTAAATGGTGTTTTCTATGCTTCACAACGGGTTCATGTAAGCCGTCGAAATGATTGTGATTGGAAGTGTCAAGTAATGAGGTCTATGACTTTACTCCTCCGGATATAGCCCCCGGACAATATCTCTCGTCATTTTCCCTTCGTCATTACTCCGGATTATTACCCCCTTCCTCCATTATGATTAATTTCTATGCATTGTATCTTAGCACAGTTCATTTTCGCACATTTGCCGCATCTCAAAGAGATTTTACAATTCATCGAAATACAGTTAATCGATTTTAATTAGATTTTGGAGCGGGTTATTGTCACGAGATACTTAATTTATTTGAAACAATTTCAATTTATATAGAAATTCGAACATTCCGGAAACTTAGGGACCAAGTGGTTGGTCCCAAGTAGCAAATTATATTAAATCACTAATATTATTGGGAAACATTAGATGATTAAGGGATCGGCTTATATCATTTATTCGGGAAAAATTATTAAGATAAATTATTTCCGTGATTACATAAAGACAATATACCATTTCATCAGGAGCAAAATTTTTTATTATGACAAATTCGGGTTCAGCTAAATCTAAAACTATTACACACTATATGTCGCAAAAAATTGTAAACCTGTGCTAAATTTCTATATTTTCAAATTATCTGTCATTTTTAAAAAATCAGCCATTTTATGATCCTTCCACATCTAGAACAGTAAGCCGTTTCATGTTATTTTAACTAGGAGCTTAGAAATGGGTTTTACCGCCAAGTGATGCTCCAAAATCGAAAAGTACTCTTGAACAATATACTTTCAAAACATGCAAATGACCATTTTCCAAAACTGATCCAATCGTCATGAAAATTCACATGAATATTCGCTATGCCATACTGAACAATTACGCAGAAAATCATTTTTTCGTAAAGTGACGGAAAACTACGTTTGACGAGAAAAATCTATCTTTAGAAATAATCCAATCGTCATGAAAATTCACACGGGTCAATACCATATTTTTGTGAATCGAAAATATTCATAAGCGAAGTGGGTAATAATCGAGGGGAATGAGGGATGAAAAATTACCCGGCAGTAATTGGCTGGGTAATAACTGGGGAGGGCGGTAATGTCCTGTTATGCAAGTAATGTGGTTTTTGGGAAAAAATTGTTCTTTTTCTGCTGTTATGACAGAACCAGGTTGTATATTAAAAGAAAAAGTTGGTCCGTAATACATTTGGTGCCACCTCCCTAAAGTGGTAACAAATCTCTTAACACACATATAAAGGCATCAACCGACATATCGGATAGGATACAAGCTCCAAATGAATAGCGTTGACAGAAAAATATATGAAAATTGCTAAATATGCCTTGGTAGATTTCTTGCCTCGAACTTATAGATATCAAAAAGGACAAAATAACCCAGTTACGCTAAATGGGATATGTTGTGCCTTAAAACATCAAATACATATACAACCGGTGCGTATTGCGCCGGTCCTTATGGTCCAGCGTGCATGAATTTAGGATGATAATCGGAAATCGAATGTATTATGAAAGAATGTGTTGATAGAAGTAGAAGAGGGTTTTTGAAGAAAACATTTAATGTAAATTTTTGAAGAAGGCCCCTGACTCTCAATACGTTTTTACCGTCAAGCAACGAAGATAAGGAGCTTAAACGTTTATTGTCGATAAATTCTTTATTCTTTCTTATATTTTGAAGACATTTCTCAACTCTTCAACTAACAGACTCGATGACATTATTTCCATAATTCATCTTTGATGCGACTTCGATGACAACCAAAATAAATATAGTACTCCAACGTTCTGCCAGCTCAGTGTATTTCTGTTGAGGTATGATTTGTATCCAACTCTGATCATTGGTACTGGTTAACTGTTGAATGTTGAAAACTCTGTTGGCAATCAACGTATTTCAATAATACCGATAATACCGATAATTGAATCGGTTCAACAGAAATATTTGTTATTTCGAAGATAATTGTTACAAATACTAGCTGTGCAAATACTAGTTATTTTTGGCAAAAATAAAAATATCGGGTTTTGATGATTGATTCACGACTGTAGATTTATTGTAGCTATGAAGTACGATTTGATGTATTTGAATCCCCCCACTTCAATAATTGACAAAGGATATTTATTTTTCTTTATTCCAAATTGCACTGCTAGTGATTCCATAATCTGTTAAGATTCTATGATTCTTATAACTATTTTGACAGCCGAATTCAATAACGACTTTTATATACACTCCATTTACATCAAGAACCTTCACCATTCTTGAAGACCAGATGACATAAGATTTACATCCAGCTTTAAGGCGACAAAACTAATTACAAGAACTGGGCAATTTTAGTTATCACTCTGCTCTCTGCTCGTTGATGAGCATCTCTATAAAGCTGTATGAAAAAATATGGTGCTAAGTATGAGTATCGATTTCGACTTTGTTTCTATATCGAAAAAAATCACACTATTATGAGACTGAAATGAAAACAATTTAAGCGGAATTTCTCGATAGCATCTGGCGAAATTCAACTAGACAGATCGCATTGCTTTAAAATTTTGTATTGTGTAAAAATATATTTTAAATTATTTTTAAACTTTTTAAACTAGAAAAAAAATTCAAGAACCAACTTAATAAGATTAATTCACGCCATTTCGAATTTTTTTGATATCGAAAAAAACTGATTCAGTTGAAAATAGTTAATTCAACATTTTTTTATTAATTTTTCAACAACATTTTTCCGGAATTTCAATTTTCAGGATTTAATTTTGCGAGATTTTAATTCGGGATTTCGATTTTAAAATTTCGAGTTTCGACCTAACAACACAAACCCGTTTCCATATGAGTAGACAACTAAAATGGTTAGTACCGATGAGATTGAGTAAATTAATTGATCTCATTAATTGAGTTAATACTGACGAGAATGTAATCAACGTAAGACGATCTAAACTCAACACATCATGTGAACAATTTTGATAATCAACGAATAACTACTTAGATTATCTAGTAGCTGGAAATGATGTTGACAAATTATCAGGTCAAGGTGGTTGACGTATTATTTTAATAGTAAATATTGCAAGGGGTCAGAATCGAAAAAAGGTACTTTGAAATAATAGACTACCTTGTTAAAAAGGTAGAGTTTAATATGATTCTCTATAATGTTGTGATGAGGCTGTCGAACTCCCTAACGAATTACCGTCAACTGCTTTCATTTGATCTTCTTTGTTTTAATTTTTCGTTTTAAATTTTTATTTTAAATTATTCTGTCATTTATTTTGTCAAAATTTTGAAATAATCACCGAAGCTATTCCAGTTACCAAACGTTATTGAATGAATGAAATTCAAAATGCTTGCCAATACGGCTTTCTAGAAACCCGGGAAGTGACTAACTCATTTGATTCAACGGACACAAAAATTTACTTATTATAGATCTCTATACTACCAATAGCACTCCCTATGTGCCAATGACAGCATTTGGTTGGTAGCTCATTATTATCGGAATTATTTCAAGGTCCAGAGCTGCATAAACTAAATAATTTTCGATTTCGAAGTTTTTGAAAAACTGATTGGTGTGCATCTTCGGTGATGGGACTTTAACTAATGTACTGAAATTTTTAGAATCGAATAAGACCTCTCTATGCACCTCATCTAAAGGTTTTGACAAAAATGATATTTGGATTCTCTTGGTCATCGTTTGGTCTTGGCCAATCCTAGTCACTAGCTTCTCCGTTTGGTCACTTACGATTAAAGGATCGTTTTTATCAAATTTTATTAGATAATCTTTAGATCAGGATTGTTCAACATATTTTGCCGTTTGTTCACCAATGACTCACTTTTTATTGCGAAAAAACGGAATCAAAATTGTATTAAGTCAATAAAATCCGGTTCGTCGCTTATTTGGGAATTTCATTTTACAAAATTAATAACAATTCCAATTGGAATATACCATTTAGATGAAAATATAATATCTTTTTTCAAAGAATTGTGTATAAAGTGGAAGACATTAGTTGAAATGCTATAAATTTTTTGGTCGTTCATAACTTGGCAGCAACTAAATTCCAACATAACGATTTATTGTGAAAATTTGATAAAAAATCACCTCTCCGTCCGATTCGAAGTGTTCGAGTCTATACCTTTACAATTTCAAATTGAGACTAAACAATTTCAAATTGGGACTAAACAATTTCAAATTGGGACTAAACAATTTCAAATTGGGAATAAACAATTTCAAATTGGGGCTAAACAATTTCAAATTGGGAATAAACAATTTCAAATTGAGACTAAACAGTTTCAAATTGGGGCTAAACAATTTCAAATTGGGAATAAACAATTTCAAATTGGGACTAAACAGTTTCAAAATGGGAATAAAAAATAAATAATTTATTCCAGTTAATATAAAATATATTTATTAAAAATTTATTAATAAAATTATGAATTTAAAAGTCATATCATTCATATTTATCGCATCCGGTATACATTTTTGAATATGAGCGACGTGCCGGTTACAATGATTAACAGTAATCTTCGTAGTTATGTTTTCGCGAATTATATGTTCTAGCCGTAGTAGACGTCATTAGCTAGGATTCGCGGTAATTGGATAGTTAAATCACTTTTGACTCCAAATTTTAATTTTGACCAAACATATTCAATTGCAATTAACATTGGACTATATGGTGGCGAGTCTTAGTAGGTGATTATTAAGAAATTCTTCTTCTAGGAATACTTCCTCAATAGCAGCGTGGCATGGTGCATTATCAATCACCATTACGATTGAAGTCCTATATATATTTTGAGCATTCCGAAGACAACGACGTATGAATTCTTTTGCTTCTGGTTTCTTAAATGCTCCTCTTCTAATTTCATGATGAAACAAAGCCATATTACCTATACATCCAATTACATGTATATTGGATCTTCGAATGCCTGCTGTACAATGTGAGTGCAACGAGTTCCTTTTTTGGAACGACCTTTGGTTCTCGATGTATATAAATTGAAATTAGTTTGATTGATGTTTTAAAAGTTTGTGAACGTAATCTCATCGTTTTATTTTATTGCTTTCAATGTTTGCTCTTTCTGGCTCTCTTCGAATGTCTTTCAACGTATACAGTAATCCATCTTATCTGGTTCAACTTTCTTGATGTAAGACATGTTTAGAGATGAATTAATTAATTAAGAATAGTTTCATTCTCTTAATAAAAAATGCTGCTCAAATTTAAAATTCCAATTGGATTTGTTATTAATTTTGTAAAATGAAATTCCCAAATAAGCGACGAACCGGATTTTATTGAATTAATACTTTCGATTTCATTTTTTCGGAAAAAACTGATCCATTGGTAAAAACGGTATAATTTTCTTGCAACGAAACAAGAGAATTACCCGAATTTTTTTTTCAAATTTTCACTATTTATTTACCGTTTAATAAGTAATAATAATAATAGTAAGTAATCAACCGATAAAAACTAGTGACCAATCCTGATCACTCTAATTCAATCATCATTTTTTCAAAACTTTGAGGTGGGGTGCTAAAAGCGCGAGGCTATTATTAGGCCGATATATTTTTCACTTACTGTGATTGAGTCATGATAGAAGAGAGCGCATATTTTAAAATCGGCAATGACATATTCCTCTGCCTAATTTTCTCCGCCTAAACAGTGATGAGCCTGTGTCGAATTTTAATAATAAATTGGAAACTAGGGATGATCCAGAAACTACTTGTTTTCATTGAATAAATATACTGTCATATCAATATAACATTACCAGTTGCTTTTTTGTTTCTGGTCCTACCAATAATAATTTCTCCCAAGTTCTCTCCTCTTTCTCCCTTCGAGGTCTCTTCTTCTCTCTATATTTTTCAGCAGATAAACTCAGGTGGACTGATTCCATGCGCTTAAAGTTTTTATTATTCATTTTCAATTTTCGGTTGTTTTAAAAGCTTCATCTCTTCACCGTAAATAATTCCATGCCATATGCAGTATTTTCTTTATCACATCCAAACAGTAAAATCGGGCATGAGTGCGCTGACGGGGATTTGCTGATGCATGATCTAATATTAAAAGACAACTATGTACGTGCTACTCTAGTTAACTATAACTAATTTGAACCGAACATAAAGACACCTTAAAATAAATTTGCCACTCATTATTTTTATTATATATAGTTTTGGAAAATGTTCAGAAAACCAAAAATAACCAATGCAACAAATATCAGGAAAATTAGTTGCAATATTGACACGATGCCAAAAATCGCAAGTAAAACACAAAAGCTAAATTTAATATAATAAATAGCTGGCAATCATTTCCAATGTAAAAAAAATCAATTATTGGCTGGATAATTTCTCGTAAATTATATTTCATCGAACAATTTAATGTGTAGATACTGGTTTTGCTAAAAAACGTGGTTGACACGACACCTGACCATATCCGTGACGACGCCATATAAATAAATACGATATGTATGGTTTTTTTTGTATCACGCTGCACGCAGGATCAATCTTCGTCTATATAGACGCGATTATCGTATCATAAACGTACCTCATTAAAATTATGTAACGTGATCTCCATACGATACATAATTATAGAGTGTTCTGCCCAATTTTGTACGCGTTCATCATCAATGATCATTTAAACCAATTTACCTACCTCAGCTCTATAATAACATGCAAATAATATGGTTTCGAATATTTGCATAATAAATTTTATGGCGTTTTGGTGTGATCATAATTGTGTTGATCATTATTATGAAATTATGATTGTATATAATGAATAAATAATAAACAGAGAAAATTATATTTTCTTTACACCATATAATTAATTTTATGTAAAGTAATAATATAAGAAGGAAGGTATGTTGTTTTTGAGTCGGATTCTTAATAATTTGTTGTGGTTTTTATTATTCATATTTTTTTTTCATGAAAATTGATCTAATTTGCATAATTAACATAATAAGACGAATGCTAACACAACACAAAAAAACGTATCTTTAATTGTTACGAGAGGTGTCCAGTATATTCGTATATATAGCACCGATGAAGATGACTAAACACCAAAAAAAAAATTTCAAAAACTGTTAGAATATATTCGCACATAACCAAATTTATATTATTCATTAATTATAATTGAATCGTGTAAAAGATACTTTACGGAAAGGCGTTCCAAATTTTATTGAAAAATAATAAGCAGCCGAGGAGACCGCCAAAATCGAAGAATGCAAAATTTGGTACGCTTTATGCAAGAACGGAAAGAATTTATATTTGTTATGATTCTTTACTTTAATCTTTTAAAAATTATTTTAAAAATAATGCGAGAAACAATTTAAATAATTAATAATCAAAATAAATAATTGTTGAGACAGCTCAGAATGATGATCATATTAAACAAAATGATTATTAAATAATATAAAACCGATTCATTATCATTATGATAGGCGAATTTATTTTCGGTTGAAAATATAAACAAATATTTATCTAAATGACAATTTTTTTTCTAATCAACATTATTTTATCCATTTGATAACAAAATTATCTAGTTTCAATTCATTTTTATTCGTCAACGCAGTTTATACCATTTTGAAGTGTGAGGGGGGGTTACTTTTGTAACGTGTTGATTTTGAAATTTGTAAATTGTCGGTAAACTACTTAGTTATTATTTAAAATGGTATATTTTATTTTAGTGGGTGTCTGAACTTAGTGGGTGTATAAAAACTCCTTTATCCGTTAGTGATAGTCGTCCAGGAGGCACGACTTACTGGAATACTAATTGCAGCCTCACTATAATTAGAAAGCAGGAAAAGTATATATATATATATTAAATTTGTTACGTCCTTTTGGCAACAATATGCGACAATCCATCAACATTGACAGAACAACTTATCAAACGGAAACTCCTAATATCACCCAGAAAATCGTGTATGCGAAAGTATTGGCTCACCGAATGTTTCCTTTCCTCCGCGCCGTCCACATCAACACCCATCAATTTGAAAACGAAAATGATAGATTTGGCCGGCTTCATTTTTGGAGAAATAAGCCCATAAAACACACCATCCATAGTGACTTTATGAATGGAACAGCGTCTCAATAAAAACTTATGAGCTTTCTACATTCAATTCATTCGAGTGGCTTTTCAATAGTAAGCTCCAGTGCTCTTCAGCGGTAACTTTTTATATATGAAGCTAGTGAAATATGGTCGAAATTTGTGAACCGGAAGTCGCAGCTTTCATAGAAGAATTCACGTTTTACGAATTTGTTGATAATACTATACGCCTGTACGAGAAAAACCATGAAGAAACCGAAGGATTCTAAACTAAATTTGTGGAATTTCGGTGTACCGGTACTGGCAACATCCATAGGATCTTTTTGATTTTTTACGAAAATTTTGTAATTTATAGAATTTACTAAAAATAAATATATTCTTATAAATTTAAAGATTCAATTTTCAATGTTCCCAAAATCCTTCTCGCTTTAAAACTCATGTGGTAATATTCGAGATGTACATACCTTTCAGGAAAAGGAAGTTAGGTTGTGGCCTTCTTTTTAAATTAGTGTGTGAGTGTGAACTGGAGAAGCCGCCTCCATGACTACCCGGAAACTATAGTTGTATGGTAGCTGGTAACGTAATCCTTCTATTTGGATCCGTACTGAAGTAAACTACTCGAAAATAAGTATATTGGTTACATAAGGAAACTTTTTATGTTTATGTTTTTATGGTAACTGGTATCATCTAGCATTTCACGTATATTTGATTTTTACATTAATGTTTAAGAAAAGCATCGAAAGAAATGGTTCGGGTTTATTCTGCTTAACTATAATGGAAAGCTTCACACAACAATTTTTTCAAATTTTCATTTAATCGATTAAGTATAATGAGCGACTTATTCGTAATAGACCTGTTATTTAGTGAAATCGTTTATGATCTAAGCTATCGGCAAACAAGTATTGCCTTCAAGTGTGGATTTTTAAATTTGCTTTAACGAAAAGGTAAATAAAAATTCGTTTATCTAAAATGATTAAAACATTTTTGGAACGAATTCTGCACGATAAATTATTCGAAAATTTCACTGCAAGTCGTTTTGATTCAAGAATTTAAACCATTTCATTTCTTGAAAATTCTATATTCTCACCGGATTTGGTCATAACTGGCCAAAAGACGAACCCTAACCTATTCATCACGGTCACGTACTAGAACTTCGACCCATACACTTGGATCATTGTATTTAGAAATATTGGGTCGTTTTGAGAAAGATTAATTCTTAAGGATATCAAATGTGATAAGTTAATGGATTTCTCCTTTTCGAGTACAAGGGTACTGAGTGTCATATTACGACATTCGATTATTCGTTGATCGTTCTAAATAAAACTGAACTCTCTAAGACTACCAAAATTTATTTTCAGCGATTCCACATGAAAAATACCGGATTTTGTCCTTGCTCCTTTGATTTTAAATGCAAACGTTTAACAACCTGTCTCTCTGTTAACTGAGAGTTAACTGATTTTAATAAATGAGAGGACAAAACTGAAAGGGTTTCCCAAAGATAACAAAATATATAATTAAAATGAGCCCGTTAAAATGTGTGAATTCTGATGTTATAACATGTTTTAATACATTTGTTTTGTGGCAGGTAACCCATGATTTGTGGAGCTTAAAAAATTTTGTGTATTGAAATTTTCTTCAATACACGAACTTCAATACGTCTATTTTGATGATCGAAACCTCGTTTTTTGCTTTAAAATAATCGGAGAACAGAATTTGAAGAGTGATCAGCTTAAAAAAATACAAAAAGGAAGTTGTTAACAATACCTACTAATTAAGTATAGTTGATTAAGTATAGTTTTTGAAAAACAATGAAAGAAAGTGCGAACGTACAGTGCCGAATAAAATTGAAAATCTTTTTTCGTGTGAATTGAATACAGAGAACATTTTCTCCAAGTTTCATAATAATCAAAAGGGGTGAGGAGAGAATCAAGTTTTCGTGTGGAATCGCCGAGAGGATATATAGATTTAAAAAAAAAAGTTTAAATTAGAATATTGCCCAGTACTCGATGTAATTTCCTGCATTTGCTCGTAAACTACGCTGGTATGATGTCACAAAGTTTCCGCATGTTCTCCACCTTCCATCCCGTTTGACAAGTGTTATTACAATGGTTGGTGCTATAGCATTGATGTCTTCCCAGTATCCTGATAGGTTTTACTTTAAAATGATTTTTCAGCGTAACGATTTTTATGTGGTGAATCTCCTTAATCTCAGCAGTTTATGGCAACAGTTTATGGATTGGTATTTTTATGAAGACTCCTCCCGAGCCTCGAAGTTATACCATTCGAACCCTTTGGTCTGTACCTGGGTGTACTTCGATTACGCGTCCAATCAGCCATTTTAATGGAGAGCATTGTCATCCTTTATGAACACAAGGTCACCTACTTTTTTGTTTGGTTGGTCAGATCATTTTCTTCAACATAGAGTTGAAGTTGATTTAAGTACCCGGCTTGCCATCTTACCCACCATCGAATTTTTCTGCCAGTTTCCATCGCATCTTGTAAAATTGATCGTAATGGTCCGCCGATTAGAAAGTGTCCAGGACTTAAAAAGATGACATCTGTGGAGTCGGTTGTTATTGGTGCGAAAGATCTTGACCGTAATTAAATGTTTTTCCACCGACTTTACTGCCGCCTCAAAATGAGGTGAAGCTGGAGGTATGGAATATCTTGTTGTTCTATCGTTTGCCAATAGTAAGACAACTTTTTTGGATAATTTACGGAGCAGTGCAGCCAATTCCCGCTTAATTGTCATGCAAACAAAAATTGCTAAATAACGTTTATGTGTTCTGTGGCGTACGAATCAGAAGTAGTCCTGTATAATCGATTCCGGTTCGTAGTAAATTCATCAGTTGGATTTGTACTTCCTCATTGTCCGATAATGGCATCTACTTATAAATCGCTCGTAATTAATTTTGCCGCAATTTGGATGTTTTTTCTTTCATCGGACGCCATCTGCTGTAATGTCAAACGTTTCGGTTATTAACTTGTACGAATTTTATCATTTTGTCGAGTGATGTTCTCCATAGTATTTTTGGTATTGTTGATTATCTGGATGTACCTTTATTTGTCGGTAAATATTTTCATTATGTCCGCTGTATACGCTACCTTGTATTTATTTTCTTCATCGTAGTTCTTGTTACTTGTCTTTACGGATGCGTCAAAACCTACTCTTTTCGTTTTGTTTAGTATTAGTTGTTTTTAACACTGCGTGATGAGGAATGTAATATTCGTTGTTATTCTGTTCCCTGATTGCAGTACCCTTCTATACACTCCCGATATTCTTTAGAAAATTCACTGTCCATTGTAAATCGTCTTTCAAGTTGAATGCATCTATTGCACAAAATTTCTTTAATTGGTTATAAATGTGTGCCAAAGTAACCAACGACTTCATAGTGGATGATTGGTTGACTGCAGTATTTCCAAATATAATATATTCTGGCTCGATCTGTTGTGCGATTGGTTCTTTTTGGTTTACTTTTACAACCTGGTTCATCAAAATATTTGGAAAGTAATCGGCATTCAATAAAATGACGATTTCATTTGGGAGGTTATAATTCGGATCGGCTCACATTAGGTTGTTTAGATGATTCCATTGTCTGCCGTCGCAATTTTGCTCAGGCAGGGATCGTGTAATACGCGACAACACTAAGGCTTGCATTTCCATGGAGAATTTTGACGAAATCTCGGTTGTAATCTCGCTATCGTTTATGCTACCAATTTCCAAATATGTTCTCTTCGTTGGTTGTTTGATTTACTTGGATTCCTCCTCGGTGATAAATGAATCAGGAACAATTGAAATTTGTAGCAGTTTTGTTTGTTGGTTTCCAATTGGTACCTGGACAATCCCCGTGGCCAATATTGTGCCTGGTGGTTGCTCCCTCAATTGTTGGACGGTTCTCAATATTCGTGATGAACATCGTGTGTTGTGATTGATTATTTGAGTGTAGTAATGTGTTGTGATTCCCATTACATAATAAACATCGTATAGAATGGGGGCATGGTAAATGTTTTTCCTTGAAATACTTGTTGCAGAGCTGATTTTGAGCAATGAATTTAGATCGCTCTAAAGTGGGCATTTTTTCAAATTTGGTGTGCCCATTTCCATAGTGTGTGATTTGGATTTGGTGGCTCCTAAAGCTTGAAATCTACACTCTAATAAAGCCAGGAATCCTATTGTTGGCACTGTTTACGTAAACTTGCAAAAATTTAATTTTTTTAGCTATTATGGTTTTATTAACCTTCATAATAGAGTCAATATTTTACTATACCTTGACAGAGTTGTGTGCACTGTCAATTGCAGACGAGCAACACTCAATTTATAAATTAAATATCCCCCCTCGTTAGAATAAAATCCAAATATTTAGGCAAAATAAATTCTGGGCAAGCAAAGTAACGTAAAGTAATTCAACAGTAATCACAGATGAAAATTTTGGATGCTATCGCGATTCGAATAAAAAGATAAAAAATAAAATTTGTCATGAATGCAACTCCATTTTTATCGAAACAAAAATTAAGTCGCCAACTGATATTCCGAATATTTTGAACGGCCCTCTTACGTCCACAAAAGAACAATTATCAAAATTGATAAGTTAATTTTTGGTTGGTTTGCTGCCGCTGGTATTTCATGATGTTTTTGAAGTTTTTTTTGTGTTGAAATGCTAATAGGCCAATTTACTGCATACACATACGAAACGATATGCGACCGATGATAGTTCATTGAATATTAAATGATTTAATTAATTAGTTTTAAAGCGCTGCTTGCATATGACATTAATTTGGTGATAATTTGTTTGCCGGCATATGGGTGGCCGGGTGCCAGTTTACAATTAATAATCGCCACATATATCATGTCATATTTGACCGAATCTCTATATATAAATATATACAAAGCATAGTTATGATATGATTATATAACACATCATTAAACTAAATTTATATATCCATCATAGAGATATGATGAGCTAATCTCAAATAATTAAGTAAAATTATTTATGTTTATTGTTTAACATGAATGTAAGACTAAAGAAATTAAATCAGCTAATTAAAATAAATTGTATATATGCTAATTTACCCCCAAAAAATATATATATAGTGTATAATTAAACATGAACCCTTTTAAAAGCTCATCGTTCATCATAACCATAACATAACTATTATATGTAAATTAAACAAACAGAAATAATATTTATTTGGACAGGAAAATCATTAAGAAAACCACCAAAAATAAAAAGTTTCTGCTGCTAACGAACAAATAAATGGTGTCTTAATCCCATAAAAATGTATTTTGTATTATAATTTCTAATTAAAAATAAATAATATTCTAATTAGCTTATAACACTCTTAATTATTTTAATATTTTATTTATTTCACGCATCACACATTACATAAATAAATAATACGCGAATGTGTGAGGTATAAGGCTGTTCAACTGTGTTGTATTTATAAACTGACGACTGACTACTGGTTGTTGATTCTACAAAACATAATGTTGTGTGATGTACATATATAAAGTTGTACATAGGTGTAAGACGAATAGGTATTCATCCAGTAGGAAAAATTGAAAGTCATTAATTTTGTTTATTTAAATTTAATTTTTAAATCTGAAAATCTTCTTTTACAAGTTATAGCTATATATACGCGATTTATAAGAAAGTATTCTTTACGCGATGATCATTATTTTATTATACAATTAATGCTTGTAATGCATTTAAGACATGCGATGGATTTTTGATATTTTACTTGTAATGGTATACTCATGTGCGATGGTAATTTTGTCGAGCTTTCGTCACTATACGATAAACAAAATACAATATGATCGCACACATAAAGTGCAAATCGGACAGTAACCGGATCAAATCATTAAATATTTTTATGGTCTACCTGTTTTTCGATATAGAGATTTTTGGGCACCATGGTTGATTGACATAGTATTTTAGAAAGGAATTTAAACGAAATATAATCTTTTTTTTTCACATTATAATCTGATAATAGGTGAACTAATATTTTGTATTGACAGCAGAACTGACCACAATAAATAATAGAAACAAGCATTTTAGATTAACAACTTGTTTCATTTTTAACCCAATTATTTTCAATTCGATTAAGTATCTGAATATGTTAGAACCATAATTTTGTAAACTCAAACGCGTGGCTGTCAGCGCCAATACTATTGTTTCCTGTAATCCAATTAGGCGAGTGCGACGCAGAATCAAAAACACGGTAAATGGCATTGTTTTAAGGCCATCGTAAAAAAGCCTCCGGAAACATTTCGTAACTATTCATGCTTCTTTACATTTACATAGGAAATCGTTATTTTGGTTATTTTAACTTTGTAAGTGTTTTAATTAAACCGGTGGAAAATTACCAATGTTGGACTTGATATGTTGTAGTATTGAAGATTGACTTAGAAGGAAAACTACTTCACATATATTCAGTATTTTGTTGAAACATCGCTTAGCTCAAATTATTTAAGTACACTTAGTCAACAGAAACACACATGCTTGAAACATTTATGTTGAGTTAATGGTAGAAGCAGATTTAAATTATTAAAACAATTTTAGTTTTATTAACTAGTTAGTTTATAGCCTATATTGTACAACGACGCAAAACATTGACAGCAAACATTCTCTAAACCTTTCAAGAAATTATAAAATATTGAAAATCAAAAATAATTAGATCCAAATGCAAGGTTTAATTCGTCCAGCCAAAGTGCAATTCCGCAGACGTAGACAAAGCAATTTTCTTCGGATGAAATCAAGCATTGCGAACTTCCTGAATCTAAAAGCTATCATCATCCGCGCTGCATCATAATTATAAAATCTTCTTAACTGTAAATTTTGCTTTGAAACCAATAAGACCTTCTTACTAATAGATTTTGGTTATAGATTTGAAAATTCCATGAATGGTGGCGGCAAAAAGCAATGACGGTTCTACCGAGAATTGCAAATTTAAAGATGCGGCTTAAGAGTCTACCCTAAGACATAATATCTCGACCATCTCGGTTTTAGTTTGGGAAATTTTGACATTTGACAATCCTGAATTAATTTTTGGTGAAAAAAATTATTTATTTTTATGCGTGTGAAATAAGAATGTGTTGCAAACAGTTTCCATTAAAATAGTGTAATTTGTATTGTACGATAATCGTACCTTATAGGTTGGAAGTATAAGTAATGGGTCCTAAACACAATGATGATAAGTTTTCAAAATGTTCGTAATTAAAGTCAACATCTAAAAGCCACATACACAGGGTTTATGCCCCACATGAAACTTGTTGCAGCACAATTCTTTGTAAAAGACCAGTTGTTTACATATATTGCCGACTCCAGAAATCGTTGTATTAGTTTGTCCCGTTAGGAAACCATATGGTGAGAGCATTTGAATAAAACCTATCCACATGTCAATCTTTTGAAATCCTTTTCTAAAAGGCCCACTATTTGTATCATCGACCCCGAGAATTACAAATTCGTTCGATTCGTTTGTCCCTTTAAGAGACCATATCATGAGCATTCCAGCAAATCTACCGACGTGACAATCTTTTGAAATTTGTTGAACAAATTTCTTAATTGAAATTTGCTGCAGCAACCTCTTTCGCTTAATGGGGTTAAGATTTGTTACTTATATTGCACTACTGTTAAACTTGATATTCTTTACCACAAACTTTTTACGAAAGAAAGAAATTTTTTTTTAGAAATTTCCGAGCATGTGGATAAATAAGAATTGCTTTTTACATCAAATGCTGCTTTAGAACCACTTCGAACACCCCTGTGCGATCCGTAGGGTCCGAGTTAAATAATTCCAAATGTTTAAGAATCTTTGTATTACACTCAATGATGTTCTCTCTCGAAAAACTAAAATCTCAGAGATTTCCGAGCATGTGGATAAACGAGATCTTTTTCTTACATCAAGTACTACTTAAGAACCACTACGATCACATCTGTGCGATTGGTAGTGTGTTTTGTTGTATAAATTTCCTATTACAAAATTTCCTAGTTCTTATAGGACACAGTGTATATTTTAAAAGGTTACCAAGACGTTGGAATGGAAGCTTGGTTTCGAACTAATGAAACTTAAATTTTTTAATTTAAAAAATACCAAACTACAAAAATATTGAAAATACTTAGCACTTACGTATAAAGTATAATCTCAATGCCTTAGCGAATTATTATGTTTCGCTACGCAATTGTCAACTCTTTCGTAAAATCGTAACCTCGATGTTTATTGTATTTAACGCATACATGCGATTTCTATAAGAAATTTGGAAATTTAAAAAAAATTCAAGTTTCATTAGTTCGAAACCAAGCTTCCATTCCAACGTCTTGGTAACCTCACCTAGATGTAAAAGCAATATCTGGCTATCAACCAGAACAACCCAAATTTCAACCATGATTTGGTTATTTCAAATTAAAATTTTATTTAACCTAGATCTTGTTTGTTTTTTTAACTAAGAGATTTGGTTGATCGAAAAACACCAAGATTCTGTATTTTGCCAGAATTTTGACTCAGATTTTTGTTTCTTTTGGCCCAAGTTTTTCTCTGAGTGTACGTTTTGCTTATCTGTTCTATCAATACTATTAATTTTACAGCAATGCATAAACCAAAAAAAATTACTGCTGCAATTCGAACGTAATAAACATTCAATATTCGTACATGCCATTCAACTTTTCTCGTTTGTATGTTCCCGAATGATCTTATTTTCGTTTGAATACAACAACCGGGAAAATTTTCGTACTCTGCTCTCGAGAAATTTAGATATATATTTTGCGAGAAATGTGAAATATTAGCATTGTAGTTTTCTCGAGAAAGATTTTGGAATAGGTACAATCATAAGTAATAAGTAAAAAACGTCTCTATTTTTTAAAATGTTTTGCATATTTTGTATGTTCGTTCGTTCTCGTCGAAGTACTTTACAATAACATTTTTATTCAAAATCTTTTGTTTTTAGTGGTGGTTGTTACATCAACGTTGACTCAGCCCCTCTCTTCCCCCTACTAAATTAAAGAACTCATAAACAGCTCATAATTCTGTACTGATCGTTTATTCCATTTTACAAGATGGAGAGCGAGCAGATGAATAGGGGTCAGGTGGCCTCATTGTGCGTATAACTTACTAATTGTCTGATGTTTGATGCTTGCATCTTCTAGAACATTATTTTACATAAGTTTAGCCATTGCTTTGGATTCGTAAGAATCCCTTTTCAAGTTAATAAACGCAGAAAATGTAACGTCAATCGCTTTGCGGCCCAATTTAAAAATTTGAGTTACACGACCAAAGATTGATGAAGAAATAGAGTTTTTTGTTCCTTGAAAAGCGATGTAATTAAGAGAACTGATTGCTTAATCCATTTCTCTGAAAATCCTCCACAACCACAACCAAATTATATATAAAACTATTTATCACACAAAATACTTCTCCTTTCCTTGGATTTGGAAGATGGTACGTTTGAAATGGGAAACAGAATATTTTTTCTAAAGGCTACAAAAATTTAATTTGTATCAAAAGAAAAAACTACCCCCGGTCAATTGGGCATAATAGCTGCACTGCAGTCCTGCTATAGCTGTGCCCTTACCAAATCTTGGTTTTTACATATATTATTTCGATATATGCATAGTTTTAACATAATTTAGGAAACTCTAAATTACTAAATTGGTAAAATGTAACGTGGACGGGAAAAATTAAATTTCAGAAAACGTTATAAATTTTTCTAGTAGTGAATTAACCTTTGGCAGATTTTCTCATATTATTATATTTATTTTCGAATAGAAACAAACATTAAAATTTTTCATCTCGTTCCGTATACCAATTTTATGTACATTGTCAAATATTTACAATTTTCATTTTTCAACGGAAAAATATAAAAAAAAATCAGTATTCGAAACAAACATAAAATAAATATTTGATTTTTTAATATTTTTATATAAGCAAACAAAATATTGGCAGAACGGATGTGTATAGGAATGATTTGGTTCCTTTTTTTGTTATATTTTAAATTAATAAAATAATAATAATAAATAACAACAGAAAACAAAATCGAAAGGGATAAAGAGGGAAGCGTGCTTATACGCGCGCGCCAATTCGGCAATCACCTTTCCTTCTATAAGTATACACAAGCATGCATACCTTGTTAACTAAACATAAATTCAGCGTACACACACACACACATTCGGTTTCATTTTCAAAACTAATAATAGCAGAATAAAATAAAAAATGAAATCATATTACGTCCTTTTATCCTTTTTTATTATTATTACAACAAGAGGAAGAAAAAAGGATTCTTATGTTATATATGTTTTTGTTGTAACATAAAACATACCATAACTAAAAAGTCTTGGCAATTTCTTATAAAAAAAATGAAATAAAAATCGAAATCGAATAGTTCTTTATGCGTGTACTATACGTACGTTCAATATTTATAAAGGGTTGATTGGGTGACACAAGGAACATAAGTTAATAATAAATGAATATATATATAAGGTGCTGTATATCATGTAAGGGGTTGGTTGCGTTCGGTACAACAATTTATATGTTTAGTAGTTATTATCTTGATTGGGTGTTTAATGAATTTTTTTGGTTCGTAAATTATACAGATTATTATTAACTTACATTTTTTAAGTTGACTGGTAAGGTTGATTAATAGCACATGACTGAATTTAATTAAAAATAAGAAGATGTAAAATGGTTTTATTTATATTTCCAGACTTACTAAATGGCCTAATTTGGTGTTGAGTAACAACATAATTTTATTTCACATTTAGAATTCGAAAAAATCTAAAAGTACGACCAAATCCCAGTATAGTTAAACGGACGTAAAGACGTTCATCGACATCTAGCCAGGTTTTAAGATAGAAATGCACCGAACATAAAATTGCTTAACCCGTAAAATTGTCGATGATAATGTGCAGCGTGGACCGTTGAGTCAAAATGTCGTGCGGCTGTTTGCTCGTAGCCTTGACTTTTGGTTTTTTGTTGCCAAACATGGCTATTGGTTTTAATCGTTCGGATACTGTTATCCAAGCAACATTCTGGCTACAGCATAAGATAGATTTCCAATAAAATGTTTAGGTTAGCCAAACAGGATTAATTTAATTCGATGCCATTGTCAATGTATTTCTACTTGTATTTGATATGACAAGAATTTTAAATTTATAGTGATAAGCATTTTAAATTTACAATAAGTTAACATTCAAAATTTAATTGAGATAATTTTAAATGGTGTGAAAAACCAATTATGACTTAAAAGAGGTTCTAGTTTACCTTTAAAACCCCTAAAACAATATAAAATCAAAAAAAACACTTAAACTAAAATATAAATCAGTATGAGTTGTGCATCGTGTCTTTTGTGATTTCAAATGAGTCTTTCATTGATTTTAATTATTAGTTAACGGCAATATTTCAAAATATTTCGCCCTTGAACTTAAACTTACTTTTATTTTTATTTTGGAAATAAAAATTAATAAAATGGTTCATTATTTTATTTAGCTTATTTAGATTTTTTCGGTTGGAACTTCGGGACTGCTAATTAATTTGCAACTGCAATTTGTCTGACCTGCAATGCTCCAGGTAAAACGTTTATTGTATGCAAATGATGAATTGTATTTGGTAGTTTTAATTTGTGTTTGTGAGCCAAAATAAAATAATTTATACAATTTATATATATATATATATATATATATATATATATATATATATATATATATATATATATATATATTTATATACATATATATATATATATATATATATATATATATATATATATATATATATATATATATATATACGAGTATTAATATTATATACGTGAGTAATAGTAATATATACGAGTTATAAATTAAAATTTGAAAAGAATCATTGAATCACTTAAAACTTAATTTTCATGTGTGTTGTCATTATCAGGTTTTCCTTTTTATAAAGGTTTCCGCACATTCATTCGGACAAATTTTAGGCCAAATAATGGCAGAGCCATTTATCATTTAAAGATAAAAAATTTACTATGTCCCCCATAAAAATAAAGTAAAATGACCAATCTTTTAAATTAATTAATAAATAAAAATTCAAGCTAGTAAGTTTTAAAAGTGTAGCATTCCTATTTTAAACATTTGTAACATTTTCCTAATCAATTATTGACTGGTATAAGGTTTTTTGTCAATTTGTCAGAAACTGCATACTGCCATAAGATTATAATACCGGAGCGACTAGTTGAGTTAAGAGTTAAGTTTAGTTTTAATGTTTTTCAAAAATCCCAACAGATGGGAGTGCGGAGGATTAAAGAAAAATTTGACAGCGTAATAAATTTATCTCTAGTATTAAAAATAGATAACACTGTTTTGATCACGTTCACAAACCTGTCCTAAATGGTTTGGTTTAATGTCTTCGTCCATGCTACTATTTAATACTTTAAAGATGCGAAGCTCTAGTTTCATTGCATATTCTTTAATTATTTTACGAAAATCACCCCTCTATCTGCATCGTATAGTTACTCTTTAAATTTCTAACAACTGAATATAGGCCTATGAAACTTTTAATCCTAATGCACTTATTTAAAATGGATATGCTATTTTAATAAATAGTACACGTAATTCTCAAGTTCGGGTTCAGATTTTATTTCTCCCGTGGCCCTTCATGTTCGTAGAATTACACGTCGAGTATATATCCTGGTCCTTAATATTATGCTGAGTTTTATGATACAACGTTTTAGACTAATCACCTACCAAACAAATGACACAGTGGTTAAAGCTTTGGCGTTTGGATCGGGAGGTACCGGGTTCGAACCCCGAGAGGGGCAGGATGCAAAGGGAATTTTCATCAACAGATTACGATCTGTGATGAAATGTGGAACACATCTATGATCCCCTATCGGAGTGCAAAACTCATGGGCCGACCCATTTTCCATGCCAGTATAGGCTGGCATGGAGCTATGCAATGTGCAGATGGTGAGCTCATGGTTCAAGCCTTGGCCCCAGAACAGATTGCAGGGACAAAAAATTGACTAATCACCTAGACAAATAAGTGGTGCTAAATGCTATTTTGAATTACTAATGAGGTTCTGACCTACTGATGAAGCTACCACACTAGATTTAATAGATCAGCAAAATTAATTTGGATTTAAGTTCTGTGGTAAGATGAAGTAAACAATGTTGCCAACTTAGCCCTGTCGGGGCCAAATTTAGCACTCTAGATTTATTTTAGCACCATAAAAAGTAGTTTTGCCTTGAAGGGCAATTTAGCACTATTTCAATAATTTAACACTAATTCTATCACTTTGAAACATTAATGCAAATACATGTACTGAATATTGTACTCCAATATCTTTGGTATTTCTCTAGTTTCTGCTAGTCTAGATTAGATTCTTTTTAATCGGTGTTTTTAGTCGGTGACAATAGAAACGGAGAACTCATAACTTGACCTCAGAATGTGATAAAAAATATTATTTATAAGCAGAACACTTTTTGACACCTCCATATACGTAAATTGCTTTTAAATAATCAATGGCATCCCAATACGTGCTGGAATCCAAGCTAATCCATCTGGCACTATACCAATAGCGAGTGATTTTAATTTTGCTTCAATTAATTGGACATATACGATGGTGAAATTGGCGAAATTCTACCTACAAATGAAACTTTGGAAACTGAGTATCTGTTTATAGATCCCATGGTAATTTCTAATTTGAGTTAAATGTTTTTTTTTTTTTATAAAGAAAGTATTAATTGTCCAATGGATTTAAAGTCCTTTGAAGGTCAATTAATACTTCCCCCTTTATTCACGCATACACCAACCATACGCAACAATTATATCATACCACCTGCGCATTGCAAGCTACATGTCAACCTGTACACTGACATGGACGGTGGGTTGACGCTGAATTCTGCACTGCAACAGAGGGTCTTAGTTGTGTTTATTAACATCACCGATCGTAATCGATGACGAAAATTCGCTTTGCATCCAGCTTCTGATGGGATTCGAACCCAGCACCTCCTGGTCCAAGTGCCGAAGCTTTACCCACTGCACCACTTGTCCGGTGCTGTTAGATTCAAGGGTCGTAACAGAATTTTATATAATTAATAATTAGTAAATAATTCACATAATATGCTTAATATATACGAATCATTATCAACGTCATTAACGATATCCATCACAGTTTATCGAAATAATTCTGAAGAAAATTATGCGCTTATGCAAATGTAGACAAGAGCAGCGTTTATGTTAATGTACGAATATGATGCAAACACGCATTTTTCTGTAGTGGAATAGATTTATTTGTCCTCACTAAACCTAACCGATATTCTCCGCGGTACGATGATACAAACTAATTTGGCTGTCCTAAACTCCTAAACACTCTGAATTCCCAATTTTGAGAAAATAAAGGTGTTTTTCTATTATATAGGACGTATTAGTACCTCTAAACACCACTATTGTCGTTTTTTTAAGACAAAATTAGTTCAAGTTTCAACCACGTTTTTTATTTAAATTCAAAAATTTAAAATAGCAGGTTAATTTTAATATTACATTTTCAAGAAAACCGTTACTTTTATAACATGGCGGGTTTTATGATTTTAAAAAGAATGCTTGTACAAATTTGATTTCGACAATCTTGTGACCTGGTTTACATCGTACTTCAGCAATCCCTCTCAATTTATCAAAAGGGGCAACAAAAGGTCTGAATTAATGTCGGACACTTCCGATGTACCTCAAAGCTCCCAGATGAAATTAAAATTTGTACAACCTTGGAGAACCTCAACGATACCCACAAACGGCTTGGTTTGATTCCAGTCTTCCATGATGTTTAATAAATTCTACATTATGAATATTCTTTTAATTCTACCTTTCTCTGCGTGAATTCAAAATTTTCATTCTGAATATTCCGAATAAACGAAAACATGAACAGAAAACATAGCACTCATAAAATAATAGTTGGCAACACTGGAAGTAAATGAACGATTTTGATGCAATTAAGTTTGTGAGATATTGGAGTTTATGAAGTTCTGGAATGTATTAAAGTTTGC
Organism: Nephrotoma guestfalica; assembly: GCA_963691935.1. Lineage (NCBI taxonomy): Eukaryota > Metazoa > Arthropoda > Insecta > Diptera > Tipulidae > Nephrotoma > Nephrotoma guestfalica. The sequence continues at coordinate 51,671,002 of OY829913.1, read as the reverse complement.
TGATATTGCGTGGCAACTAATGACGTATCAAGGGGAATCCTGTTACGATTAGGAAATTATCAGGTTTTATTCAGCAAGATCATATTCCTTAATCGTGAATTTAACCTTAATATCAATTCAAAAAGGCTGTTATTTGGAACTTTCTTAAGAAATATCTAGCAGGACACATTTACATTTAACATGATCATACATATCGGAAGTAATTCTAAAATCTGATCAAAATTCATTAAAAACTCTAATCAAGTTACGTTTTACACGGCCAACATTCTAAAATTACAGAATTGAACGAGAAACTAATTTTAAATTCCAGATCCTACATGATAGATGGAACCTCGGTTTATTAAAAAGATTTTTAAGATATAATTATTAAGAGCAGCGTTCTAGTTTACCCTCTCTTTTTTTTCCATTAAAAGTCCTTTTCATGAGGGTTAAAAATAAAACATTTTGTTGTAGTAGAAAACCCGTGTAACGGAATTACAATTTGTGTATAAACAAAAGATATTCCAAAATTAGTCATCCTTGCGAAAGTAAGGCAATAGCCCGCGTTATTTAGCCGAAGGTAATAACGAGTTAGGGGTTAAGGTGAACTGGTAATTTTTGCAAGTTAAAGAACAGAATATTTCTAAACATGTAAAGATTCTAAAAATTAAGAATACTAAAATTCTGTCACGAAAATCATGTTCAACTATCTATTCATTATCCCAGTTCCAAATGCAGTTAACCATTAAACTCTTAAATTTCGACCACTAGATGGTCGGTGATCGTTCATGGTTGGTAAAAACTGTTCGTTATCGCACCGAGCTTCATTTTGATCGCTGCACCGAAATTATTAAAATTTCAAAAGGCACCGAATCACTAGATATACGTTCAGCTGGGCACAAACGATATTTATCCAATTGCTTATAATGTTGACACATCAAATGATCTACCTGAATAATTGGTGTAGGATCCAAGTGGTGTTTCAGGCATCACATCTCGTGTAATCGCAAATTTTAATTCATATCTAGTTTTACATTATAATTTAGCTTTTGGTCCGATTGTCGATTTGGGTTCTGCTAGCTTTAAATTAAATGACCTGAAGTTTGGTCATGAACGAGTGGAGTCCGAAATTTTTAATAGGTCCGTTGATTAGGGAATAATAGGCCTAAAATTATTTGAATGTCAGTTGAACTAGTTTTGAGTTATAGTATCGGTTTGGGTCCGATTTTCGATTTGGATTATGCTAGATTTAAATTAAATGACCGGAAGTTTGATCAAGAACGTATAATATTTAATAATTTTAAATGTGACTTCAAGAGTAATGTTTTGTTAATTCCTTCAGGACTCGTCAATTTATCGTCAGCATACTAGATATTTAATTCAATTTTCAAAGTTAAAGAAGAAGCAAACTACATCTTGCTGTAACGCTGATTCAAAATGCACGCCACCAAATCAAGGGCACTTCTTAATTCATACATTTCTGAGCATTCGAAAGCATCCGAATGATTATTTCGCCACTAAATTTGTTGCATGTCTTGTTCGCCATCATTGATTACCATTTGCCTATACATTTTGGCGATATTAGCAGTAAAGGCAAAAAATATTTTCAGAATCGTAATATAAACGACAATAAACCTTGTTGGGCCATGCGACCTTTCATTAATTCATTCATTAAGAAAAAATTTAGACGCAGATTTTGAAACGTGATGAAATGTGATAATTATATTTGCGAAATAATTTGCTGGTGATGTTTGAATCTTTAGCTAATTTCATGTTACCCAGCGATAAATTTTCGGATATATTTCAGATTGCATTATCCGTTTTTTCTCCTCAATTACGTAGATTTGGATAAGCAACGAATAATTTGTAAAACCTGGTTGGTTGATATTATCATTTCCAGGTAACGGCAGGCTATATGATTAGAAGGAAGACGATGATGATTTTCTATGAAATTGATTTTTACAGAAATAGTTTCTCATTACCAACAACCTTGTATATAATCAATACAAAAAAATTGTACTTAATACTGAAGCTTATGATTTCCCAATGAAATTTAACAATAATACTCGGTTGGTAATAACGTATCCAAACCCGCTGACATAAAATGATAGAAGTAGTCGGCGTTGAAGTTCAAGTCCAATTTGATTTTAAACTTTAAGAATTGTAAATTATGAATGGGGTAATTATTTGCATGTCTAAAAGATCCTGTATCATTCTACAAGTTTGGGAGCAGTGAAGAAGTATTTTAAAAAAACTGTAATCTAGATTCAAAATGAGTATCCCCATCAAAGCTGGAAGCAATGGGTGATAGGGAGTTGTATGAGAGATGACAAAAGGAAGAATAATTTCTTAATTCGTATAACGTGTCGCTGTGACACGTCAGGAGTATGACTGTATCAGATAAGGATCAACAGTGCTCCGTAAATATAGTGTTTCAGCGTCTTACAGTAGATGACAAAAATTATCTCTACGTAAATTTGGAAAACCCAAATATTTTATTTTATATTAGTGCACCAAAGAAAATATCAATTTCATTTTGCACATGCAAATATGGATCAGCTTATTCAAACTCCGCGAGAATTACCAATATATACACATTCCAAATTTGTTGAGATTGAGTTCTCTGATCCCCCTATAAGACAGATATAATTTTGCTTGTTTACTGTTTTTAATAATTAATAGATTTACGAAATTTTGTTTGATAAAGTTTAAATGTGATCCGGCAATGATCTGCTTGATACGCGCTTGGATTTACACGTCACATTAAGTAGAGTGGTGCCAATTAAATTATTATTTGATTCACTTTGACGATGAGTTCAAAGGATTGGCGGATGTGAAGTGCGCACGATGAAATACCAATTTTGCATAAATCAGCCTCGATTAAATTAATCATCAATTGTTTAACAAGCTCGATAAAGCACTAATTTTGGGTTAACTGACTACCTACCTAAAATGACCTAACTAAGGACGAAATCCGATCAGAAATACCATAATAACATGAATTTCATTATAATCCGACCGGATTTTCACCAAATACAACATCGAATTTACAGCTAGTATTAGATCAAGGAATTATCAAAAATTAATGCTCTCGATATCGTACATATCGGAAGCATGTGACAAAGTAACAGTCCAAACCATATGAAAGTGACTTGTTAAACCTGGGTTTACTAGCAGCAAGGAGCAAAATTCAAGCAATGAACTCTGTATTTCTCATGCGAGAATAAATATGATTTCTTCTGTTTGACATTTCAGTTATATTCTTAGTGTTGTTGAAAATATCGCAATGATTATTTTAACCCTAACGTGGCTTTTAACCCTAACGTGATATCTATAATATTAGTTCAGCACTAAACTCGGTTGAACCTAGTCAGATAGGCATCCACCAAAAGATAAAAGCATTGCATGCCAATTAAAGATTTTCCCCTTTATTGTTATGTCTGGACTTTATTAGATACAATTCAAATGATAGCTAAACTAAATCCCCATTCTTCCTATTAAACAATAAAAATCCCCCCGAATCATTTCATTCATTTTTTAGAAGAAATTTGCCTATTTTCAGATCCAATCAAATTTCGTCACTCCCCTTTAAAAAATGCTAATATCCAATCTTGTATACCAAATCAAAAAAAGAAACAACCAAAAATCAAAACTTCACACCTCGCACCCGAAACCATCAAATATTACATCATCATCGTCATCCTGAAAACCCATCAACCCTTTTTTATGTACTCACATTAGAATAACAAAATGAAATCCTTTTTTTAAATGGATCTAAAAAAGGATCTTATACATTGTTCGACGACATCAGTGATTGGATAAAAAATCTAAGCCAATCTGTTGTAGTATTCAAATTTTTCCCCGGGGAAAATAAAATTTCGGTTTTTTAGTTTTTCAATATGCAAATCATTGTGTGGGAATATAAATTTGTGTATGAGGAATTGCGTGGTGCGCACCAATCACATTTTTTACTGACATACACATACAAACGAATACACCAAAAAGGAAACACAATGTTTTTGTCTATTATTTAAAATTTTCCCGTACACATCGGGACACAATTATATGGATTGTATTATACAGACGAAAATAGATTCAATTAATTAAAACGTCTTATGTATGTAACCATATACAGACGTTGTGTAGAGTAAATACTAGTATATATAACATGTTAAAATTCAGGTCATTGACAGACATCTCGAGAAAAACGAAGAACAAATTTTCATTGAATTTATCGATTAAATTAAAGAGAAAAGAAAATTGTTTTTGTTGGTGGTTCGTGTGTGCGATTCCGAAGAAACAAATGCAAAGTAGAAGAAAAAATTTAATGAAAATTAGCGCATGATCAACATGAAGTAGATGAAAATTAAATTATTTGTTGTTGTTTTGTCGGATGGGGATTTCTTTGGGGGGTGACATAAACATGAAAATATCTTGTATATGTATGAGTGTGTACGAGTCGTATAGACACAATTGAGTCAATGACCATAAATTTGTGAACATTTTTTGCATTTTGTAAATAAATAAACGTATTTGTGACTGATGTGTGTGTATGTGTGTGTCTACTTGAGAGAATACCCTCGACAGAAATTGATTTATCTGTTTGAGACATTTCCCTAAATATCAACAACATTTAATTGAATTTAGTTTGCAACCCCTTATATGATGAATGTCCTTTAAATCACTGTATTTCACTTTTCCGTATCACTAATCAAAGTGTATTTTATTTTCGCAGGTAAATTATGGCTGGATACGGAAATGCAATGGCATCACAGATTATCGTTGCAGTTGGCGGCACAAAATCAAGGCCAACCGATACCAATCCCAATACCATCGTCGATATCACCAAATCTTTTGAATTTAAATTCAACAATCAATTTATTAGGAAATAATAGTTTAAATAATAGTAATAGTAGTAGTAATTTAAATAATAACAATAACGAAAGTAGTAATAAAAATAGTCCAATGACCACGAATCCATCACCGCCGCTAGGAATAATCACACCTCGACGTGATTTAATGCAATCAATGGATATTAAACGCGAATTGCCATCGCCTCCACCACTATCATTGCCAATAATACCACCCCAATCAACAAGTAGTATCACATCATCATCATCCTCTTCTTTAATCACAACCAATAATAGTCATCATCATCATCATCACCATCATCGTTCGTCCGCAGCATTATCCTCATCTCAGTCGGTTGCGACGCTCTTAGAAAATGAACGACAGATGAAAGCGAATTTATTATTTGAGGAGCGTGAACGTAATTTCTTGGAAATGCAACGACAGCAGGAACAACAAAAACAGCACCAGCAGCAACAACAACACCAAATGTTAAACCTAAATAACAATAAAATGGATGAGGATATGGATTTTAGTCGTACAGAAGTGGTAGCGAATCGCCCAAAATTAAATCATGGGTCGACGTTACGAAATCGTACCAATAGTAGTTGCAGCAGTTCGACGAGTCACGAGGGTGGCGCAAAGAAATTCCCAGCACCTAGAAAAACATCACCCGGTAAGTGGTAATATTTCATATTTTTGTTAGTCACGAATCATCGCGTATTTTATATATTTATGATATCTTATCACGACTAACTGTATTTAGGTAACTTTAAGTTACATATCGGTATAGAGCAACAATAACAAAAGTGTGGTATAATGATCATTTCGTATATTATATTAAATTTCCAATTGTCCAATTTACACCATATACCACTATTTAATCTGCGAAATCTTTAAGAAAAATACGTCGTCGACGTCGTCGTATATACGAATGTGTAGTATAGGTTTTTATTCAATACATGTATGTATGGATGCTGGATATATTTAACACACAAAATAATACAACAACCACAGCTAAATAGATAGACAGACAGACAAAAACTATAATCTTTTTGTCTTTAAAAGCAAAATAAAGGCAAAGAAAATATTATTTAAGAATACAGCAACAAAATGCTGCGATATACATAAAAATACGAAGGAGAAACAAGGTAAAAGAACTATATAAAAACTGTCAATTATTTATTATTGGTACGATGAAATATGTCAAATTTATGGCGCAATTAATGTCAATTTTTATTGTAAGTTTTTCTTTTAAATATTTTCTTCCTGATCAAACAAAATGAAAAAAAATGTTGGTGTATATGCTCACCTATTATATCGATAGGTGCTTACACAAGAATGAGGGGACTGTGAAAATAACTTATCAACTAGAAGATGGTCGTCATTTTATTTAATTAGTGCATTTTATAAAATTTTATTTAAATAATTGCATCATATCAAAATTTTTGAATCATTTTGGTGTTCAAATAAATTTTGTTGGTGCCAAAAAAATAATACAGTCCTTGGTGTCTAAAATATTATATTACAAGGAAGATTTTAATCAGCAACATTTATATCCCTAAATCATTTTTTTTTTATAATATTTTTCAGCACAAACTTTTGATGTTCAAAAAATTGATTTGGTGCTAATAACTAATTTTTGGTTGTTACATACTTACTGGCAATTTTTTATTTGTTGTAGAATTTGAATTGTTAATGAAATTGAAACATGTCTTTCTTCTGGATGATAGCCAGACATTGCTTTGGACGAAGTTAGTTTACCAACTCTTTGGTAGCGGACTTCGATCAAACAAGGCAGTTGAATAATTTAGAATTAGAAAATTCGACCATATCATTAAACTGATGTGACCAAACTAGAAAAATATCATATTCATGGTACTACATGAAGTAAACACGAGTTGACTTAGCGAATTATATTAAAACCATTAGTAATTGCTAATCATTTCATAATCTCGAGTTATTGTTGTTAAGACACAAATTACTTGCGGATTTAATATAATTCGCTAATTCAACTTGTGTTTGCCTTATGGACTTACATGAAGTAGTCAGCTTTATTTTCGCAGTTTGGTTAATTACTTACTTGGTAATAATGATTTACAATCCTATTGCCCAATCTAGATAATTCTTGGCCACCAAGTTATTGAGCACCAAATATTTAATTATTTTGTACTAACGGCTCTAGTGGATTTTAAAACATTTTAATGATTGTTTTTTTTCAATGCTTTCAAATGCTTTTATCTAAATGTTTAACCCTATGTTAACTTAGGCCCATCTGATTTTAAAAATCACCAACACCATTTTTTTTCTTTTTATATCTACTAATACATATTCTATTATAACAATTTATAGAGCTCCCCATCCTCGAAACACCTTGTAGTTTAGCCAAAATAAATTACCCAAATGTCTCCAATTAGCCGATTAATAGTAAAGTTTTTATCTAATAAGGAATGTCTAGCACACCTAATATTGGAATCTAGAAAAACTAGACATTAGTAATGAAGTACTACATTGCTACACAATCATTTAAGTTTAATCTAATTATAAAATAAATATTGGTTCCAAAAAGATTAGAATTTTTTGTTTGGAAAGACAGCCCTTTGCTAACTTTGACATTTCCGATTTTAAAATTCCCCAAATCATTATTTTACTATTTCTTCATAATATTTTATTTATAAAATTACCTAATATTCTTTTATAACAATTTATGGTGCTTAGGGTTGTTTATCGGGTTTCATAATTCATAATTAGAACTATTGAACTGAAATTAAGATCCGATTGTAACTAATTTCCCGAACCTACAACTTGATGGCCTATTGAATAATTTCGTAAAGTTTATGTTGTATAAGGAGAAAGTATATCGTTCACCAAAATTATTGAGCACCAATTTTTTTCTTTCATGCAATTTTCTCTAATGGATTGTGACAGTTATTCGATGAACATTTTGTTACCTCGCGAATTTTAAAATCGATCATCTTATTTAGTTGTTGCTTTAATTTTATAGCTTGCCCCTAAGCTTTGAAAAATAGTCCTTAACTTTTTTATGGAAAATGAAAACGATTTACACTTAAATTAAAAGTTCAGCGTGCCAGCCGTTTGATCGTGAACATTACGTTGATAAGTTTAAATTATTAATTCTTGGTTCAATCCCCTGGTGTCGTGTACTACAACTACAATAAATTAATCAAATATCTCCTCCAAACAAACTTGCCTGATGGCCTACTGATTATTTGGTAAAGTTACTGTCTAATATAGAGAAGGTGTAGCGTAATATAGGAACGTAGAGAAACACGGCATTAGTGATAACAGTCTTGATCTGTGATTTGCTTTTAAATTTAATCAAATAAAAATCCGTTAGTTATAAAATAATAATTTGTTTTGGCCACCAAATTATTGGGCACCAAATTTTTGAACTTTAACGATAAACTTTTTCTATTAACTAATATTATTTTATAACAATTCATGGTGTTCCTATTTCTTTATGTGGTTTCAAAATTAAAAAGTTGAATTGAACCGAAATATCAATTAAATTAAGATTCGATTGTACCTGAATCTACATAATTTACTTTATTTTATACAGTAGAATTATTTTTTCTGATAATCTTGTGCTTAGCAAGCATTCTATCTTCATTATTCTTTCTTCATTTTCTTTAACTGCACTAAATTAACAAAACACCTCCTTCAAGCAAACCTTAATCCTTTAAAAAGGGGTATCGTAATATAGGAACTTAAACAAATTATGTCACTTTTAAATTGAATGTGGCTATAAATTAATACATAATATGACTTGCCCACTAAGATTACTAAGCATCATTTTTTTTTTTTTTTAATTACTAACTAGAATGTGCCCGATTATTTCGCAAACTTCCTGACAACGCAAATGTGATCACGGTCCAGCTGCGTAATCTAGTTTTAAATGTACCTGACTGTAAAATAATACTTCGATTTTTGGTCACCAAAATTGTTGAGCACCAATTTTTATTTCTTTCGTGCTAAGGGATCTAAAATCGAACCAGAAATCGAAGAAATTTGTGAGCTTATTAGTAAGCAGCTTTTTTATAAAAAGTTTTAGAAAAACCCTTTAAAGATAAGTTTTGACATGTTTTCGGTAATCAGAAGAAAATAAGGGTTGGAGTCTAGTTGTCAAATTCGTCTAAACCATTTCGCATCCTTCTAGTAAAGATTTCAAGATAGAGTTATGTTTCCTCAACAGTTACCTTTATTGGATTTGATCCATTAAAATATGTCGTCCATATTTCAGTTCAATTTATTTTAAGTGGAAATTAAAAATGTTCATTCTATCATTCGTTAAATTCGCCTAAACTACTTAAACCAAATTATCTTTCGATTTATTTTGAGTAGAAATAAAAAACTTAAATTTTATAATTAATTTTGAATGGAAATCAAAAATTGCATTCTATTACTCGATAAATTTGTCTAAACTATTTCACATGCTGCTAATAAAGGTGTCCAGAAAGTGTTGGGTATCCTTAACATATTCCGTAATTCGCTTAAACCTTATTATCGTTCGATTTATTATTTCGGATTATTTCGCATCATTCCAGTTATGGTTTCTAAATCTAAACCTAACACCCCACACATGTTACGCTTATCAAAGAGGTATATAGTATATTTTTTAAATTAGAAAGCTTTCCATAAAAGCTCTTTGAAAGGATTTTAACCCAAAACGTTTTCCGCAGTTTGCAACTTGATCCATTCACCGAGAAGATAGAAAATAGGTCGTTTACATCACATTCATCTTCGGTATTTGTGTTCTCCTTTAATATACTTACCAATCAAAATGATTAATACAAAAACAATGCTGATAATTTCCTCACTAAACCAAAATAATAATTTTGTCGGAAAAACACTTTATCATCGTTCAATCTAACAAAGAATAAATCAACCTCCTAACAATTTAAATTACAAAGAATCCATTAAATGTATTAACTTTAAAATGATTTAAATCAAATTAAATACACACGAAATTTTTACTCACCACCAAGACACCATACGCCCACCCACCCACATACATTTATACATACATAAACATAAAAGAAAATTTGTGTCCATTATCGTTTTAGTACACAAAGAAAATGAGGCCATAATCAAATTTGGCCAATCCCAATGCATACCAAAAAAAAAAACGTTTCTATTTTTATACGTAAATATATTCTCGGTCTTTAAGAAAATGGAAAATTTATTTTGTTCAAAAGATTAACAAACAACGATATAAAAAAAAATAACGAAACTAAACCAAATGTTGAAAATCTATTTTCAATCCATTTTACAGCTCAATTGATGATGATAAGAATGAACGAAATTACGAGTCGAGGAAAATACATAAGGAAAATCACCCCTTTTTCCGATTATTATTATTACTGTTGTTGTTAATGTTTAACTTTATCATCATCTCTCCTCTATGTATACGAGCCACGATATTATTTTGTTTATTTTCACAAGATTTTTCCTTTTATTTGGTGCCGTTTAGTGTATGTATATATGTATATAGTTTTTCCTTTTTTATTTTGATTTTTCACTATTAATTTTTTTTTAAATCGAAATGAAATTTCGCCTTTGAAATTTTATTATTGAAAATTGAATTGAATTTTGTGTTCTTATCTGATAACACAAATAATGGTCTACTTTATAAGGGTTTTCGTTAGGATGGTAGTCAAATAGCCAACGGTCGTAAGAAAAGGTTTTGGTTTGATTTACCGCAAGCATAAAAAAGTTAGTTGACAGGTAGTATATATTTATATAAGAAGGGATACTTAACGGAAAATTCTAATTTACTTAAAATGCTCCACACTTCAAAGGTCTCGGATAATTATTGGGTTTTTTTTATTCGATATATAAGCAACCCTTGTGTACATGAAATATACATTTTATCGCGATTAAAGGAAAATGGGAAAAACTCCCTTATTAAACAAATAAATTGTATATCACGAACAGACCAACCAATCTGATTATTATTCAATTTGAATATAATTTAATCTTTGAACGAACTTAACAAAATGCATCCACACCCCTTTTCGTGTATCCTATCTATATTCCATTTGTATATAAACAACAAAAAATGATTGGGTTCAAAGGGACGTGAAAATGGAAAATCTATTATTTAAGTTAAATTAAATTCGATAATTTGATCGATGATATTTTCAACGTTCTTCGATTTTATTTTAATTCACATATTGATTGATATGGTGAGGCGGGATGTGGAGGAATGTATTATCCTGGTGTCTATATATGTTCATGGACTTGCCCTATACCATAAAATATGGCTCCCTAGAGGCCATTTTAAAATAATTTAAAGTTATGCTAAGACCTGCCAACTTTATTACTTATTATTCACCATTATACGTATATAATGATCGATTATATGCTATACGAGAGGGACCTTTACGTCATCATCTCGAGGAGTGGTGCCAAATCAAAATTTATGAAATTATCGTGTTTAACATCTTGTTCCCAATAAATTTATTCGTTTTTTATTGCTAAACAAAATTATTATGTGTAAAAAATTGAAAAAATTATGACAAACCTTTTTATGTTCGGGTGCGAAAAATTAAATGGGGTGGCATATTGTATTTTCCTTGTGTGCATGTGAATATTGATAAGAGATTCACATTTATAATCCGAAAAAGGTTAAAAATACGATATAATAAAAAAAAATATTGAAAATAAATTATTATTGTTATGAGTCGTGTAAAACGAACACTAGGCAACATATTGAGGTGACACATTAGGACATCTTGACCCTTTTTGACATCGAAATTATTACATCGAATATTAATGATTTTAAATTATATTCGCTTTCTTCTATGGAACTAATCATTAATCTTTTGCATGCAAACTGGAAGAGCTAGACCGTCGTCCAGACAAGTCATATAAATTACTATACACACACATACATACATAAAAATAATCGAACAATTATAATCAACATAAAGTATATACCAAATGTTTTCTTCAAAACAAGAAAAATGGGAAAATTAATTTTCTCGAGACTAGACACCAACAACAACAAAAATACACATGCATCAAGTTTTTTTTTATTTAACACACTCAATATAGATAGACGTTGTGTGTTCATTAAAGCCACACACAAACACACACATTTATTATATATCGACCTACACCACACACATACAGATAGTCATTCGTCCATGTGATATAATAAAATAGTTTTTCCGTTTTGGTAAATCAAAAAATAAAAATAACAAAATATCGATTAGCTTTTCATTCATTACGATGAAATTTCGGCAAAATACTCTCAGCTATAGTAAGGCATTGTAAAGATAAGGATATAGGAGAAATAAAACATAAATTTGACTTCTGTGTCTCTGATAAATTAATTATAACCCAGTAATATCAAAATGTCATCAATAATTAATTATTTTTTTGGGGGGTGCTTTGTTCGTTCGGTGGGCTAAAAAACTGAAGCGGTGCTTCCTGTGACCGTCTTTTTTTCATGTAGAATGTAGGATGGATTTTACAGATTAGTGAACGAATCATCTAGAATAACATGATCAAAAAGGATTCTAATGGGTAGTGTGAATTATCTGACACACATAGACAAGAAAACTTGTTATCTATCTAAAAGTGTAAAAATAAGCACCTCGCAGATTACATATAGTCTTAAAAGATTTGCTTAACTAACCAAAAAATTAAGAAATTTTTGATGTCTCTACCTTGTGTTAGATACGCGAGTTTGTTAATTTTGTGGGCATTTCCAATGTTGCGACGTTGTGTTAACTCATCCCACTTTAATGTGGGTCGGTGGCAATTCAATTTTGGACCCACCTCACATCTCGTTGCTCCAAAATTGAATCTAATTGCTTGAATTCCTTGTTTGTTACTGGAAATTTCCTCCTGGTAAATTGGTTTATCTACAACCAGCATGCCAGTTACGATCCTCTATACGCGACACAACAACAAAGTAACATGGAATGCAGAACTACTTTTCTATGATACACAAACGACGCGCGAAATAACACCATACAAACCACGCGCAACAAAATCGCTGAATATACATAAATACAACCGTGCGAATTGCAATCTGGCATAAATGCATTTATGTATATCGCATGTCAACGTTTTAGAATTAAGTATAATTGTAAATTAGTATTAAGTTATCCTTCGGGCTAGAAGATCTATTGCTCCGACCCACGGTAAGAAATAGAACATAATAAACAAATAACATAAAAATACGACCAGGCGTATGTACCTGTACAGTGACAAAAAAATATAAGAGCTGAAGACAATTTCGAAGGTACATTGAAATTGAAGGATGCATAAGATGAACGCAGACAACAATAGCAGTCATCACATGGTAAGCGATTGTTTGTATAATAATTATTGTTCGGAAATTTCCCCCTACCCGAAAGAAATAACTTAATATCTCACGGAAGTTCAACGGTTTATAGAACTCCAAAATAAAAATAAAAAATAAATTTATACATAAAAAGGAAACTTCTCTTCCCAATAAATAATTTATGAAATTAAAATAAATTCTTCAAAGTTTCACGATAACCAGTAAATCAAAAATGTTATGACTGAAAAGGGTAAATTAATCGAATTAAAAACGGACGAAGAACCCCCAATTTTTAAAAACCAAAATTTTTCAATAGAAATAAAAAACTTGACACAAAATTTTAACTCAATATTTAAACTCACGGAATACCTGAATTCTAATAAAGACACCGATAAAATGTCAGTAAACGGCGACTGCAATGTTAACTGTGCAAATGACTTATTCAAAAGCCTCCGAATACCGGACGCGATAAAGGATTTGCCTAAATACGAAGGTGCAACGAGATAGATGGTCACCCTTACTCGAAGATATTCCTTAGAGCCATCAGGAATAAAATTACAGGCGACGCTAATGAAGTGCTGACCATGTACGGCACTCCACTAGAGTGGGACGCTATAAAAGACAACTTCATTACGCACTATGCCGACAAGCGTAATGAGACTAACCTGGTGAGGGACTTGTATAGTACCTCACAGGGTAGTGACACATTGAAGAAGTACTTTGCGAAAATAGTTGTTATCCAAAGTACAATTATAAACCACGTTAAGTTGAATGAAACAAACTTAACTGTGATAAACACAAAACGTGATTTATACCAAGACATGTGCCTCAATACATTCTTGGCGGGGCTTAGAGAGCCTATGGGGTCCATGATTCGGGCTATGCAGCCTACATTTCTCGCCGAGGCATTTTCAAATTGCCTCAAAGAGCAAAACATGTCCTACATGAAAAAAGGGACAAACATCAACATTCTACAGAACAATTACTCTAGCGACCAACCAATATTGTCACAAAGGGCTGGTCCTAGCTATGGTTTTCATCAAACACCCCAGTATTACAACCACAGACCGTTTACCAAACAAAACCAAATAGTGATCGGAAGTGGTGAAAACAACAACTATAAACCTCCAAAGAACAGGACCGATGGACACCACGTCCAACACAAATCGGTATAGACAATATTCGATTATGAACCCCATTCATAATCAATCCAACCAATATTCAAACGGTAACCAGCTTAGACAAAATAACTACCAATTCCAGCCGATGGGTCCCCCCAAAGATCCGACCTCTGGAGTTATTTACTACCAAGGATCAACAGCAGGAAGTAACGGATGAGTGCCGTGAAGAAGAGCCTCCTCTATACTACACTGACATCGACGAAGGTGGAGGGAAAACATCAGTCGTATTCCCTTCCATACATCCATATGCACTTAAATAAAACTAAAATTCTTAAAATCTTGGTAGACACGGGATCGAATAAATCTTTTCTGAACCCAGAGTTCGTTCATCCTTCACGGATACGATCCATACCTCCAGTGAACGTTAAAACTATGTTTAACGATCACCAAATAAACAAAAAGTTATAGTCCCAGGACTTAATTTAAAACAAAGGAACCTTTGGAATTCTTTCTTTTTAAATTTCATAAATACTTTGATGGCTTATTAGGACTGGAGTTGATGCAACAATTAGGGGTCACTCTAGACCTTGGTAAATCTGTTCTTACAACAGACAAGGTTGAGATTCCGCTATTGTTCAAACCTAACTATGCTTCAAAAGTTTTCAACATATTACCCCGAAGCAAGCTAACTGCCGAGCTTCCGGTTGTTGTCGAAAACGGTGATATATACATCACCCCGACAACAATAAACGAACACTTAATTATTCCCGAAGTAATCTATCACTGCAAAAATTGGTATGCAGTTTTAGAAGTTGTGAACTACAGTAACAAACCCTATACGTTCGTAATCAAACAGCCGATTAAAGCCGAATTATTTAAAAAATATTACCGAGCCGAATCTAATCTCTGTAACATCCAAGAATGCGATACACCTATTCTAGCAGAAACTATTTCTATTTTAATTAGAACAAAACACCTCAACGGTGAAGAAAAGGCGGCAATTTTGAAACTATGTCATCAGTACGAGGAATTATTTCTTAGAACGTTTGTCCTTTACAAATGCCGTAAAGCACGAAATAAATCTTAAAGATGGCCAACCCGTCTTTACTAAAAGTTATCGATATCCTTATATGCACAAGGAGGAAGTCAAAAGGCAAATCGATAAGATGTTACAGGACGGAACTATACATCCAAGCTTCTCGCCCTGGTCGTCTCCTATTTGGATTGTACCCAAAAAGACTGATGCCAGCGGAAAGATCAAGTGGCGAGTGGTAATAGACTATCGCAAGCTAAACGAGAAGACAATCGACGATCGGTACGCTTTACCAAACATCACCGATATTCTCGATAAACTAGGGAAATGTATGTATTTCTCTACCTTGGACCTCACATCTGGATTTCACCAGATAGAGGTAAGGAAACAAGATATTCCTAAAACTGCATTTTCCGTAGATCATGGCCATTATGAGTACATAAAAATGCCATTCGGTCTGAAGAATGTCCCTTCAACTTTTCAAAGGGTCATGGATAATGTGTTAGGCGATATCCAAGGTAAATCTTGCTTGTGTTGTGTCTTGCTTGTCACTCCAAGAACACATAGAAAATCTAAAGAAAGTCTTCAATAAATTAAGAAAGGCTAACCTAAAAGTACAAATGGACAAATCGGAATTTCTGCATCGAGAAATTGCCTTTTTGGGCCATATCGTTACTTGCGACGGAGTTAAACCCAACCCCGACAAAATAAAAGCTATTAAGAAATTCCTCGTTCCTAAAACGGAGAAGCAAATTAAAAGCTTTTTGGTTCTTCTGGGATATTACCGAAAGTTCATAAAGAACTTCTCCGTCGTAACGAAACCATTAACGGAATGTCTAAGGAAAGGTAAAGAAATAATCCTTGATACAAATTATCCACAATGTTTCGAATATTGCAAGGAGTTGCTGTGTAAAGAACCAATCTTGCAATATCCCGATTTTACTAAGGAATTTATCCTTACCACAGATGCAAGCAATGTAGCTGTTGGCGCCGTCCTTTCACAAGGTCCAATAGGTAAAGATAACCCTAGGACCTTAACGGTCACGGAGCAAAACTACTCTACTATAGAGAAAGAGCTTCTAGCCATCGTCTGGGCAACTAAGTACTTTCGACCGTACTTATTTGGCCAAAAGTTTAAGATCGTCACCGACCATAAGCCTCTGACGTGGCTTTTCAACCTCAAGGAACCCAACTCGAAGTTAGTTCGTTGGGGATTGAAATTGGAGGAATACGATTACGAAATTTCGTAATCGCCTTTTAACAATGGGATTCATTTTATTAACGATGTACTGTACCATGACCGAATTGCAATTATCAACCCAAACAATATTTATGATCTACTGACATTACAGGGATATTACTTACAATCAGTCTAGAAGTATTCTCAGTATACAAGTTCCGTCCTTCTATGAAACAATATTCAGTTATTTCAAAATTAAACCAATTCCATCCAAAAACCTCATAATTACCCCAATTCCCTCATATAATATCATCCTAAACGAACAAAATTTCTATCAATATTACTCGTACAACCATGCAACGAATTGGAAAACACGTATTACTGCACTAAACAATCACTACAAATAATAAGCAACACCTGCATACCAATAAGCATCATTTCACAACAACCAGCTCAATGTAACCCCACTGTCTACCAACAGAAGTAGAATTCACATCTACCTGTCAACAATCTACGAAGTCCGTCACGGGCCAAGCGTTAATTGAATTCGACAACTGCGATGTTAACATCTCGGGCATTATCTACAGCAGTACCAAACACGTCTACCGGGAAGACCAGGTCGTCATTAAATCATATCACGACGTGGCAAGTCAAAACGTTATTCAGTCATTGCTCTTATCACAAATGACTAATTGGACCCTACAACATAGAGATCACATCACGCTATTACAAGAACGGGCGTTATCTCACAGCATACAGGGATACAGCACTACAAGCATAATTTCAATTCTCTATTATTGGAATCATCATGTATTGTATCCGGAAAAGATGTTACAAAGTCACACAGCCTGTAGCAATAGAAGTCAATACATCATCAACAACGGAACCAAAAACCATAAGGAAATCCCTATGGCCTTCTCTTCGGCGGGAGGAGTTACGATCCTCTACACGCGACATATCAACAAAGTAACATGGAATGCAGAACTACTTTTCTATGATACACAAACGGCGCGCGGAGTAAAACCATACAAACCACGCGCAACGAAATCGCCGAATATACATAAATGCAACCGTGCGAATTGCAATCTGGCATAAATGCATCGCATGTCAACGTTTTAGAGTAAATTAGTATTAAGTTATCTTTCTGGCTAGAAACATTAAAATCTTAAATAAATAAAATTAGATGAAACTGTTTAAATAAAAATAAATTAAATAAAGTTTGTGATAAAGTTAAATTAAAATTGTTTTTTTTTATAATGAATCCAGACCGTGAAACATATGCTGCCTCTTTGACATCTTGACGTTATCGAAAGGCATCTAGAAGAATAACTCGTATTAGAGCTAAAGTTGTGTCTAAGTCGTCAAGGTTACTGGAGCATTCCAGAATTTAGAATGTACTGCTATTAGTACGCCACTACCCGATTTCTTTGAGCTAGTTTCGAGAAAATGCGCGCATCTGTAAATAACGTAATCATGGCCAAAACATTCACTGCTCCGTATGCCAGGTTTTAATGAAGTTTTACAAATTACATAAATAAGGTAATTTGATTTTAAGACGAATTATAAAACTGTGATGCCTTTGATGGCATTTTGTTTACATTTTGATAGTAAATTGCCCATTTCTCATAAATCAATATTTTTTGGATTTTTTGGTTTATTTTAACATTTCAACAGTAGTATAGGTTCGAGTCTTCATTGATAGTGAGTGTAGTCTATCATTAGCCACTGGTGAAAAATATCTAAATGATTGTGTGTGTCTTGATATCTTAACTATGGCATGCGGTACACTATCGAACAGCGCAAGTGGTTGAGAATTGATTCTTATACAGACTGACCGTTATGACTTTACTGGTTTCTGGTATTTTGAGCTGGGAGGGTACAACAGGTACCGATCACAATGTTGGTGGCAGGCTAATAAATTTGGCTGAAATTACTACGATGTTCATACTATTGGTCGTATTCCTTTAGAACAGAAGTAACATCAGCCGGGCGTCACATTTAAGTATTCAGTCTTTGTTATGAAGGCGCGATATAACAAAACCACTTGTGTTTGTGAGCAACGGTCAAAATAACCGAATGGAATCCTTCTAATTGTATTGTAATTTTCGACTTATACGAATTAAACCATCCCAATTCACCTCGTGTATTCAATTTTCAATTATATACGTTGTTTCAGAACTCCATAAAAAATTGAACTCAATAAAATTACAATAAAAACTTTATTCTAAATTTAGAATTCAATAAAAATGGATATTTATATCCTTCAACCTGTTTTTCGACATCGTAACTAAACATACTCGTACATCCTTCTTTTTCCAAATTCTTTCCTTGCCTCGTATAATTTCTTGTGGTTTTGAATTTTTGCCAAATAAAAAAAAACCAAAGTAAAAATACCGAAAAAACCACAAAAGTTATAATTATCATTCAGTAAATTAGATTGAATAGCACACACACACAATCACACCGCCGTGTGAGATAAGAAGGTAGCACATCCCACAGGATATACATTATCCCGTGTATATAATTTTAAATCGTCGGCAACAATAAACGTATAAAATCATTAATTAAAAAGGATATAAACTTTTAAAAGTAAAATGTTGACCACAGATTATACATTTTTTGTGGTGGGGGGTTACCTATTTACGGATCGACAGGAAAACATGAATTGTGTTAAAAGTATTGGAAGTTATGTGATGTCCTTATTTTATTGCATTTTTGATATCAAATAGAAAAATCGAGTGAAGGAGAAAATTGCTCGAAGGAAGAATCTGTGGTTTCCTTACAAAATAAAAATATTAGATAATAGATTTACAAAAAAAAAGGATTTTGTGGTGAATTATGATGATGATGATGAAGGGATCTCGTCGGTATATTTTGTTTGACTGGTTGTAATTTTAAAACGCAAAAAGGAAACATCTTCATTACACACAATGAATGGCTTCTTCATGACAAATTTTTACGACGCATCCGCCTTTACAAAATTTAAAGTCTTTATAAAAACGCACCCACTCTGCTTGCCACCTTTTATCTTAAGACAAGGATTACAAAAGGACGAAATTTTATTTATCTCGCATATAGAAAACAAATGCCCCGTGATTGTTATTAATTTATCAATAATAGCATTGTCCAAATATACAACATTTCTCGATCGAATAGTTGTGTGATTTTCACATATGTGTGCTAGCTACAAAACAAAAACATTTCAACCCCCTGAAAAATTTATATACACATATAACTCAGTGGCACACGACTATTATAAATTATTTTTCAATTCGGACAAGGGTCAAGCATCTGTCCTTTTCAATACTTTCTATATTGATTCAATTTTGAATCTCTGCACAAAATTTTACTGTAAATTTACATCTCAATATTTTATTAGGCACAACAACAAAACAAGCAATTTTCATCCCTTATACCATATAATATATTACCTCCCTCGCACACAATACACAATTTTTCACAAACTAGAAAAAAAAAAATTTAAAATGCAAAATAGTTAGGGGACCGTCTCATTTTAAAATGCCTGTGTACCCCTCGATATATTGCAATTTTGTTCGAAATTTTATTATTTTCTATTGTTTGGTCCTTCTCGGATTTTAAGGGATGAGGTCAATCATTGTCCAAATATACATAAATAAATTTTAGCACCTGATGAATATTATTATATGGCAATGGGCTATTTAAGTTGACCTTGTCACTCATTCGTATTTTATTACAAAAACTTGGGGTTAATCTGTTGACTGAACATAATTAGTCTGTATATGAATAAACTATTGTTACGATTTGTGCTGAACTTTGGCGGTGAAATTATAGAGACAGATGATAGTTTTTTAAATTGACTTTATTATATTATTTATTGTTATTATTATTATTTTCATTTGGTTTGGTTTACGAAATTTATCTAGCATGTTGTCGGAGAGCGGCATACGACCATTATACTCTTTGTAATGATGTTCGGTATTACCTCCATCCGTAAATAGTGATAAACCTCAACAAGGCGACTAGATTTCGGTTTTAAACTTACATTAGATGGCCTTGTCATTTTACAACTGATATCAACTAATCTTTTGCATAGTATACAGGAGCTGTTTTTAATTAGAGAACTTTCCGAACGCCCGTTATTTAATAACTCTGGTTATTTTGGTGATGAGAGTTGAGATTTAACCTCTTACAAAAGAACAGAATTATGGATTTGCTGTAACAGGTTTATATTAAACGATCTCTTGATAAAGTGAATGAACTATAGTTTGCTAGTTATTTCATAATAAGTATATACTCGTACGTCTCCTAATTTAATTTCCGTTTGCACCCGCAAACTATTTCATATGTTCCTTAATTTTTGGCATGTAGATATAAAAAGATTTGCCATCGTTGGAATAGAAATGTATCAAGTCAGATTTTCATTGGGACATAATGCATAAAATTAGGAATTTCGTAATTTTTCGGTCTTTTATCCGTTTGTTTACGTAATATTTCATCACACATTATTATGGTTTCCCCACATGTGAATAGGTAGGAACTTAAAACAACTTTGTAAAAATAGCATTTGCGTTAAACCGACAGTGTTGAGCGAGCATTGATTTGTTAAAGGTGTTGTACACATTTATGCAGCTTACATTTTGGTAAACATATCAATTAATGTGCCTTGCAGAACTGTAGCGGGAAAACTATTAAAATATTTTATAATAGTATCAGCATTTTAATCTAGCGAATTATAATAATAATCCAAAGATGTGAGTTTAGAAATATAGATAATTGGAATTTTATCACATAATCTAAAATATTAAACTTAAAGTCTACTTGGTCACAATTATCATTCTATTCCAGTCACGCATGTAAAGTCGTAATCGAAAGTACCCATTGTTTTTAGTAATTTTGATATTAATTATTGGCCGAGATGCAATAGTTATATGCTATTTATTGAGAGTTGTAAATATGTATAATGCATTCCAAATTTGGCAAATAAAATAAATTATTGGAAAACAAACAAACAAATTTGGATTTTTCTCAGATTATAGGAATCTGTTCAGGTAGCTTGGTCTAAAACTAAAGAGATGTTGAATACTAGACCGAGACGAAGAGTACTAAAATGGTTTTCGATTACTAATAAAGAGTGATCCAATAGGGGGTACTTTTTCCAATTGGGATTCTCACTGGGATTCATGCGTCACAACTGTCATGTTCATATGACATTTGTGTTCAGTATGCATTGACATTTCACCATGATAGGCTAACGCGAGAACACCGTTTACAAATTGTGGAAATTTATTTAAAAATTTTATTTTTCATAATCGTCCAACTGAACGAAACAATTCACGAAACAATCAATAAATTTCGAACCACTTTTTCATTATTGAATATTCATCAACCGACTAGGGTGAGTAAAAGTCGATCTTTTGTGAAAATTGCTGCTGTAGCTGAAAGTGTACGTGAAGACCGCAATCAATCAATCGTCGCCGTTCTCAAGCTCTGGGTCTCTCGTATGGCACATTGTGGCGTATTTTGAAGAGAGATCTTGGTTTGACGGCATACAGCTTATTCAACAATTGAAGCAGGTTGACCTTCCTTTGCATCATCGATTTGGTTTATGGGCGCTGGAACAGCTCCAAATTGATCTGTTTTTTTTATCGAAAAATTGTGTTCAATGATGAAGCTCATTTTTGGCTGAATGGTTATGTCAACAAACAAAATGTTCGTATTTGGGCGGATGAATAGCCAGAAGAGATTCAAGAGCTTCCAATGCATTCTGAAAAATGCACTGTTTGGTGCGGTTTATGGGCAAGTGACATCATCGGCCCGTATTTCTTTAAAAACTTTAAAAGTGCGGAAGGACAGCTTGTAAACGTCAATGGCGCACACTACAGAGCAATGATCAATGAATTTTTATTGCCAACATTTCAAGATATTGGTGTAGCCGACTTGTGGTTTCAACAGGATGGTGCAACGTGCCACACAGCAGGCCAAACCATCGATTTATTGAATGAATTTTTAATGAGAACCTAACGCCGTTAGATTACTTTTTATGAGTGTTTCTGAAATCACTTGTTTATATCGATAAACCACAATCGATTCCTGCATTAAACGTGAACATAACACGCGTAGCTAACGAAATATCGGCCGAAATGCTCGAAAATTGCACCCATAGAATTGATCATCTAAGTGTCAGTCGTCGATAACATTTAAAAGAAATTAGTTTCAAACATTAAATGTCATCAACCGAACTTACGTCACAAATACAATTTTTGATTACTACAGGGTGGGCCAAATAATTTTTTTTTTTTTAACGAAAATGGTTGTGCATCCCCTTGAACAACGCTGGGAAATATTGAAACATTACTTCGAAAATCATGGTAAAAAATCATCTGTTCGGATGAGGCGCATTTCCATCTTGGCGGCTATGTAAACAAGCAGAATTTTGTCGCATTTGGGGCACGGAGAACCCGCACGTGATCGTAGAGAAGCCGATGCATCCTCAACGAGTGACTGTTTGTTGCTGATTTTGGTCCGGTGGCATCAATGGGCCATTTTTCTTTTAAAATGAGCAAAGAGCCGCCGTTACTGTCAATGGTGAGCGCTACCGCGCCATGATAAACGATTTTTTGTTTCCGGCACTTGAAGAGGAGGACATACCACGTCAAGGCCAGCCGAGGCAGTCATATGAATGAAATAGTATTCCATAATTAATCGGAAGGATTGTTCTTTATAATGAAAAAATAAATTTGAAAAAATATTGCGAACTTTTTGTTTTATTGCATTTAAAAAAAAATTATTTGGCCCACCCTCTAAATTAATTTCAATGCGTTTTATTTCAAAAAAAAAAATCCGGAAGCTCTTATTGGATCACCCTTTATAAGTCGCTATAAGTATTTTACTTCTTTTAGACAATACACAAGACACTACTCGCGTTACAAAAAAATTTTGTGTTGTAGGGGTTTATTTAGCATATAGATTTTCACTAAACAGAGAAAACTGGAATTGACGGCTTTCTAAATTTTTCCATTATTTAAAAACATTTAATTACCAGAAGCATCGCCGCATTTTTTTTATTTTAACAAAACCAAAACTGTCTCTTTTATTCCTCAGTCACATCCAATTTGCCTTTTCTTTTGGGATTCATATTAAATTTGCGACTTTGGTTTTGATCACAGGGTAAATTAAACAGCTAAAAGGCTCAAACACAATGCATCTGTTCTGCCCGTCTTGTTTTTTTTTTCAAAATGTCATTTTTTATGGAAAATGGAAAATTCTCTCCTATGGTCATTGTGTTTGCAGTTTTGTTTTTCATGCAAATTGACATTTTAATAAAACGAGGCGAGCGGAATGGATGCATTGTTTGAGCCTTAATTCAATGTATTTTAGTTCATACAGCAATTCTATATCTCATTCGTTCGGAACGCAAAACCTACGTTACTCTTTATAATCATACCTTGTCTACATATAAAAAAGTGAATGTTACTATGTGTATCCCGAACGCGTTACTATACCATGCACACCACGGCCACGACCCCGGGAAGTCTGGTACAAACTGTTTCTAAAATTGTATTTGTTTAAATTTGTTCACGGGAATGAATTTAGAAAAGGGGTTATATGGAATTAGTGGCATGCTCTAATCTAAGGGGTCCATCCCTTGGATCAAGGAGACCCTTCGTATAAGTTTTCAAATCATTCATCCAATTGGGTTCTAATTTTGAATAGATATTTTATATCAAAATAAGAAGGGTTTCGTAATATTTTTGAAGAGACCGATCCCCAGGGTCTAGGTGCTCCCATACAATTTTTTCCCAAAACTGGTAGTTTGTTCCAATAGGGTGTTTCAGCCGCTCAACCGATTGTCATGAAATTTTTACCATGTGTAACTTGCATGTGCAGAAACAATCTTTCGATATTTTTGAAGGTGTTTGAGCCCGGGGTCCAGGGACTCTCTTCAATTTTTCTCTATAATTTTATTTTTTTTAATGTTTTCACGGGAATAAGTTTAGGAAAGCTATATGAAATTAGTGACATGGTTGAATCCGAAGGGTCCGTCCCCTGGATCAAGGAACCTCCCTAAGTTTCCACACCGTTCATCCAATCTTATTCAAAATTAGGAAATGTATACCAAAATGAGCAGGTTTTCGTAAGATTTATGAAGGGATCGGGCCTCCTAAGTCTAGGTGTCCCATACATTTTTTTTCCAAAAATGTCTGCAATTGGGAATGAAATGGAACTCGTAATATTTACGAAGGTGGTCGGATACTTCATTAATGAAAAATCAACTTGTATTTGAATGTAATTTACATTTTCCTTGGAAACTCAAACATTCTTACTTTACCAATTAATCGATCCGAAAATTATTTATAAAAACTATCCATAAACCGAATATTCAAAATGTCGCATAATTGGCCATAAAGACGATAGAATATTGGACTGCTTAAATTGTTGAGGACGTCCATAAAAATAACAGAAGAGTTCCAAATGCTGATCTTGGTTCTAGAAGATGCCATTGATTGAAAGTCAAACTAGTGAAACCAATTCTATTTGGGCCATTATTAGAAAAATTAGGAAAGCACGTAGGTATTTTGTCAACTTCCCTAAAAATTATTCGTAGAAATACAGTTCGTATTAAAACAATTAACAAAAAAGCATATATGACATAAACGGACTACACTCTCAATTTGATTAATATTCGATTTTGCATGCAATAACCACCAATTAAACTGCCGGTATAATTAAGACTTGTGCTATGAATGCTCGATTTTATTTAATGTGCCTATAAAAAGTAATAAGTAATAAGTGCCCATAAGAGTTATGGGTTCGGTGTGGATATTCGTATGTTTAGCCTCATCGTTTCAGTTTTTCTTAGCTAGATCTGGTAGCTTCTGTACTCTATGTTACATGTCGTCGTAAACTAGATCATTCAGTTTCTTCGTTAATCCCCACTGGATGCCCTTAGGGGCGCCGTCCAAATTTCTCATGACACTATCTAATAATGGAACAGAAGTGGTGAGAGAATGCATCTTTATCTTCTTGCTCGTTAGCTGTTACAGTATGATCACTTTGTTTGCTTTTGCATTGTACGCGATTATCTGCAATCCTTGTACATATCTTGTATAAGTTCGATTAATTTGTTTGGGGTACCCATTTTACAAAGTGTCTTCCATATTCTTTCCTTTGTATTACGTCGAATGCACATTCGATGACCACGAAGAGCAGGAATAGTGGTGAATTTTATTCGTTAGACTGTTCAATTTTGATGCGTGTTGTGTTGCTATGAGCTGGTTGTTAATGAAATTCTATCTAGGATGATCATTGTATGTCTTTATGCTTCTGTTGAGGAGGAATATACCCCGCCAATTTTTGAATTCTCTTAGATCACCTTTTTTGGGATAGGAGCCTCATTCCAGAGGCGTTGGTATTTTTAATTGCATCCATTCCATCTCATCAAGTACGCTTCAAGTGTTGTAAAGATTTGACCAGATTCATCCCTTATTGATGGTATTATAAATTATAACTTATTTGTTTGTATTTTTTAGCAGAAAAAACACGATAAATTTCTAAGAAATGGTAAATTTTATTTTAATCAAAATATTTTCCATCGTTATCTATAACTTTTGACCAATTTATGGATTCTATCAAATCTTTCTGGCAATTTATGGATTCTATCGAGAAAAAATTGTTTGTCTTTTGATGCGATCGATTCGTCAAGACATTTTTTGATTTCTTCGTGGTTTCTGAAGTGCTGGTCTTGAAGATCGCTTTGCATTGATCGGAACAAATAGTAATCTGATGGGGCACAATCTAGTGCATAGGAAGCATGTGTTTCCCATTTAAGTACTTCCAGCGTATTTTTTACTTGTTTTGCGAGATGTGGTCGAGGATTGTCGTGCAGCAAAATCACTGTACGCTGTTTGTTGGCTGGAATCGGACGGTTTTCGTTAAATGTTTGGTTCAAACCTATCAATTGTTGTGGGTAACGTGAACTATTACTGGTGTTCCGTTCAGTTTAAGCACCTCATAGTACACCACTCCTTTCTGATCCCACCAAATACACAACATAACCTTACTTCCATGAATGTTTCGTTTTGCTGTTGATGTGGATGGTTCGCCTGGATGTACCCATGAATTTTTGTATTTAGAGTTATTGTAGTAAATCCATTTTTCATCGCCAGTCTTGTTTGGTGCCTTGTAAGCAAAGAATTGCAAACCATTAAACGATTTCCAATGTTGGCTTCAGTCAGTTCATGAGGTACCCATTTTCCTTCTTTTTGAATCATTTTCATGGCATATAAATGTTTGCTTATGGCTGCTTGAGTGACATTTAACTGTTCTGCAAGTTTTTTTTTAAATCGGATTAACTAGTTCTTGCAAGTCTGTTGAATTGGTGCATGTTCACTTTAAGTTTCTTGAATCAAACGAAAACTTTAAGCAGCTTTTTTCTTTAAAGGGATTAAAAAATATGTTTACGCTTTCACGAATAATGACAAACTAAATTTTAATGTGGAATGTCAAGACTTTAAAACGCCGTAGGTGTCATTGTGAAAGAATGTTTTGTACTAAAGTTACGCCATCTCTTAGAAAATCCAAAAAACTAAGTTATGTACCCAAGATATTGGTGATTTTTTCAGTTATCCGCCCCACGCATTAGTGTAGTGCGCGCTTGTTCCGAGTTGCCGCAGTCTCTTCTACCCCCTTAATATTTTCAGTGTACTGAATACGATCACTCCTTGCCATTTTCATGATTCCTCGTGAAGTAGTTTCATATTACGTTTCAGCTCCGACGTATTTTGTTGACACATTTATTCTTAGTACCCGAGTGTGTTGGTAGCTGTTTCGAAATAGGTTTCTTAGAATTATTTCCACTGATGCTCTACAGTTATGACTTCTGTAGACTGACTATTTGTAGGCTGAGCTTAAGCGCTTCGGAGAATATGTTTCTTGTGTCGGTATCTTTTAATCTGTGGTGTTAAATAACTGTGATATTACTGTGATATTACTAGTTGGCGATCGCTCCGAATGTCTACACCTCTTATTGCCTTGACATCTTTTAATGACATGGACTATTTCTTCTTGTTCATTAAGTGATCTATTTGGTTCCTTATTCTGGCATCAGGTCATGTTCATGTGTATTTGTGTTTTTGTGTGGAAATCTACTGCCTCCTAAGAAATTTTAACATCATTTCTGAGTGTTCTTGCTATTGTGGATTATAGTTGTTCAGAACTCATCCTTCATTGTTTCTTCTGCGTATTCTGTTGGGACATAGCACTGAATTTTTGTTGTATTTCGTGTTTTTGAATGGAATCTTGCTACAATTATTCTGCTGTTAACTGGTTTCCATTCCATTAGTACCGTCTTTGGTTTAGCTGTTATTATTATGACCACGCCTTGTTCATGTGTCATCTCGTCTAGGAAATATCCGACAATTTCTTTCGTTTGTGTTGTCTGTTTACTTCACCACTGTTTTCCATCAAGCTTCACGTAGACCGAGAATCTCGATTTTGTATGATGTTGATATACGAGTATACGTATGATTGATGCTCCTGTTACTTCTGACGTTCCAATTTTCGATTCATGTCCGTGTAGGAAAACTAAGGATCATTATTTCTGTTTGCCGGTTTGTATATTTCATAATTTATAATTGGTTACAGAGTTAAAATCTACATTTGGAAACGGAAGCGGAACCAGGCTAATTTCTAGCCGTTTTTTTAGTAAAATTCGCCATATTCCGTATAAATTGAAACCTAAATGTGTTATAGGAAATATCAAATAGCTAGATGCCGATCGATGTAAGAGCACTCTCAACGAAACGCCTAAAATCAAACTTGATTAGTGATAATAAATAGAAACAAATTTATGAATGCCGTCGACTCAACTATTGAATGGGATAGTTAAACACTTTAAGGTGGAACAAACACGGAGTATAAGTAAAAGGATGGCGCAAAATGTACGTAAAAAAGGATAGCACTTCAGCTAATAGCACGCAAAATGTTTAACTGTTCACCAATCGAAAAATCCAGTAACACAATTTACTGTATAACTACAGGTCTTTATGAACAAATGTCTAAGGAGCATCAGAAATTGTGCTGGCCCAAGACAATAAGAAACGCTTCGAATGTCGTAACCCCAAGGATAGTAGAATGAACCCTGGCAGTTAAATCGAATGTTGATCGACCATTTTCAACCTAACTGTGAATGATAATGGTGTGTGCTAATAGTCTTTGCCTAATTACAAATTTTAAACAATTTTAAGGATTGTATCAATTTAGTTTCAAAAAATTTACGTACAACATATTAAATTGTCCACTAAATGCACACCAAACTTCGCACATCTTTTACAAGGGCACCTGACGTAAATATTTACCTCGGAATAACAATATTAGTTTTCCATCCTTTAACCATTCACAATTTTCAATTATTGTGTATTTTTTCCTCCTTGATCGCTTTCTTTCATGTTAAACGAGGAAATTTATTTCAAATACAAGAAAATTTATTTTTATTTAATTTTTATTTCTCAATAAATAAACAGCAACAACATAAAATGAATAAAAATACAAAAAGGACGAAACAGACCACCATGAAAATGTATAAAAGAAAATTTTTGAATTTAAAATTTTCAATTTCCGTTTCTCCTTTAAATGGATGTAATATGCGGGGTATTCAAGGGTTTGGTTTGTTGATATGGTAAAAAGGATTTTTTAATTTAAATTTTGATTAAATGGAAATGGTATCTTGATCATATATATTTATTTTAAGATTAGAGCTTTTCAACTTTGCAAATGTTAGAGTCAGTTATTCTGGCCTCTTTAGCTTTTGTTGTTGCCAGTTCCAACAGTTTTTACTATTCATATTCATTAACAACCAAAATTTGTATTGAATGCACAAAAAAAAAATAATTATACCACCCATTGAGAGCATTTCAAGCACCATTAACACATCATTTCCGGATTCCTCAACATAAAACCAGTCCCCACATATACAACAAATTTTCTCACTACATAAATCCGATTTTTAAGTACTATTAAGTACGTTGACTCCTTTTGACAGTTTTATATATATAAAACAAAACATAACCCTTTCCTATTTTTTCCGTCCCAAGATTTAAAATAAAATAAAAAATACCCAATTATTCAATTTATCCTTATCACCAAGACAAAGAGCTTTTATCCTTTAAACACATTTCATTCAAATCACGCATAATAAAATCAAAATCAACTCATATATAGTTGTACCCAATACTTTAAATCCAATAAAATCACTTTACAATCGTATAGTACAGAAAACACTTAGTCGCATCACCCCTTCGTCCTAAAATAATGTGATCTCATCAAGGACCCAAAAAGGAAAAAAATTCCCAACAACTATTTATCACATATGTTTTATTGACTATAAAACAAGTGTCCTCATCTTCTTAAATTCTAAATAGTTCCATCTCACGACAAGGAAGCACAAAACAACAGAAAAATAAAAAAGGATTCAAGTTTTACTTTTGTTACACAACATACACAAGTGCAAACTTTTTTGTTGTGTCGACGAATACGGAAAAAGGGGTTAAACAGGATGAAGATGGAAAAAAGGGGATTTTAAAAATTTAAGGTGACATCGTCTCAACAATGTTGTCGTGTGCGCGCTTCGTATATCCATTTTTCCTTTGTTTTGGTTGTGTAATTTACTAACGATAAAGTTTGATGAACAAAACTTTTATACATTTTTCACTAAATGCTGGTGCGGTACGCTCATATCCAATTCAAACGTTCTACATACATTATATAAAATCAAGATAATCAAGTTTGGTAAGGGTGTTGTGGGATGGGGTGCGGTGATACTCGATTTTATGAGGGTTTTGCAAAAAAAAATAAATAAAGTTTTTAAATTTTCTCATAAAAGCACAAATTTATTAGCATGAACGATTCGTATATAAATCAAGCAAATTGCATTTGAAACGTTGCCAAAAGAAATTCTTTATCTTTTGTAATTTTGAATAAAATACGAAGAACTATGGTTGATTGAGTTTCTCGGCAAAATTATTTAAATTCGATAGGAAAAGCGCACCGCGTGTAAATTGGAAATTTAAAATTCAAGTGAATCCAGCAACATCCTTTTGTTTGTACATCCAAAGTGATTATCATAAAGAAACAAAACTTAGAATTCAATCAACTATTAAACACAAGACAACAACAACGACTACAGAAATAAAAAGGATTTCATTTGGTATTCAAACTAAAATATCAAGAGAAAAATTTCCATTAAAGAATTTTCAATTCATTTTCTTAATTTCAATAACATTTTTTTTTATCGGGTATATGTCGATATTATTTTTAGAAAGGATATTTAAACCAACCCTCCTTGCTGGTTTTCCATTCATGTTTATTATAATCTTTAAAAAGAAAACCAACTTGACCTTTTTTGTGTTGTATTTTTTATTTTATTTTAATACATAAAT
The DNA here is from genome assembly GCA_963691935.1 of Nephrotoma guestfalica. Classification (NCBI taxonomy): domain Eukaryota; kingdom Metazoa; phylum Arthropoda; class Insecta; order Diptera; family Tipulidae; genus Nephrotoma; species Nephrotoma guestfalica. The sequence continues at coordinate 51,640,107 of OY829913.1, read as the reverse complement.
TTTCTTAAATAAACAACGTATTTACATTAATTTCATTTTCGTGACCTTTGAAGAAGATGGAAAATTGTTTTTTTTTTGTTAGTAAGTTTCATTTCTTTCGTGCAGATGGGTGAAATAAAAGGAGTACAAAAAACCATAAAAAAGGTATATTGAAAATACCATTTCGTAGTCGTAGATGATTGCACATACCATAAATTACGGTGGTTAAAAAGGTTTTCGAAATTCTTAATTATTCAAATGTTGGAATTTTTAAACCTGAAAATAATCGGAATCACTTTGAGTATTTAAATTTCACATCAACAAGAGTCATACTTGTGCCTAAAATTACCCTAATTAACTTTACGTGTTTAGTCGATTAATATACGACAGACGAATGAATTTGAATTTTATAGCTTACGAAACCGGTAAAATCGTTGTTGTGTTCCATATAAAACGTCACTGGCGTCTAAAATTTCCCAAGTAGTAATTAGACCTATTTGGACTAGCAGCATATATAATCATAAATAATACGAAGCATGGAATGAAATACAGTGTGATTCAATAGAATACCGCCACTCAATCAAAAGAAGCAAAAGTCAATCTCCAGCCGGTTTGTGTAGGATTTCCAATAAGAGGTTTCATTTTGAATAGCCTGCTATTTGGGCAACTGCCAATTTTGAAGCTGTCATCTTTTGACATTTGACAAGTAAAAACTATGCCATTACTAAAAATGGTACGACGCACGCTTCAACAACGCATTGAAATTGTTAAGATTCACTACAAATATGGTGAACATGTTGCAGTCACAGTTCGCAAAACTAAAGCACTTTTGGGTCATCGTGAAACACCTTCTCGGCCGGCAATAGTGAAGCTGGTGGAAAAATTTGAGCTGTTGGGATAAGTTAGTGTTGTGAAGAATCGAAACCGTGTGTGTCGCTCAAGAACAACTGAGAATATTGCTGCTGTAGCTCATAGTGTTCATGAAAACTCAAGTTTGTCAGGATTCCTCGTCCAGAATTAGACATTTCAAAAACGACATTACACCGTATTTTGCATAAAGACTTAGGTCTTAAGGCTTTTAAAGTTCAGTTAACACAAGAACTCTAGGAGGTCGATCACCATAAACGTCGTATCTTCGTTGATTGGGTCCTTCAAACGCATGAAAATGATCCGGATTTTCATCGAAAAATTATCTTCAGTGATGAGGCCCATTTTCACTTCGGAGGCTACGTTAATAAGCAGAATTGTTGCATCTGGGGCTCAGAAAATCCAAAAATGGTTGTTGAAAAGCCTCTCCATCCTCAACGTGTCACTGTTTGGTGCGGTTTTCGGGCTGGCGGTGTGATTGAACCTTACTTATTCGAAATAAATAAATGTCGCAATTTTGCAAAAAAAGTTTCCTATTCGTGTTATTTCTCGAAGAGGTGATCACAATTGGTCACCGAGATCTTTTAATTTAACACCTTTAGACTTTTTTATTTAGGGCCACGTGAAAGATAAGGTCTATGCCTATGCTCCACAATCGATTCAAGACCTTAAAGATGGAATTCATGAAGTTATCGAGGACATACAGCCGCAAATGTGCGAATTGGTCATGGAAAATTTCGTAAAAAGGATATGGCGCTGCAAGCGTAGCCGTGGCGGCTGATATAGTTTTCAAATGTTAATGGCATACCTTCCTCTTTACAGTGAAATAAGCATTCATTGATTTCTCTTAAAAGATACTCGTTTTTAAATATCAAAATTAAACCTCTTATTGGAAAACCCTTTACTTTGAAACACCATATCGGTTGTGCCACATTAAGAGATTGAACCCCAGACCATTACGCTCCCTCCTCTACTATGATGGCGATTCAAAAATACTTCCTCTTTCCTAAGGTCGTGAAAATAATAATTATACCCATCTGGTACAATCAGGTAAAAAAAAATTTCATCAGAATGACTTTTCGCTAGTTAGTAACATTTTGACCTTGTATTACATTCCAAGTCATGTGTTCCTTTGCGAATACCAATCGTTTCTGCTTCCGTTCACCATTCAGTGGTGGTTTTTTCTTTAACTTCAGCGGCTTCAGATATTTTGCACTTAAAATAGCACGGCGTACAGAGTTGACTTACTGGCATTAGCACGGCATTAGGGCGATTTTTGTTGTAGAAAGTATAAGTGCCGTTGAAACCCTTCCTTTAAAATTACCTCCATAAGATTTTGGATCTTTCAAAAAATTTAGTATGACTTCGTGACATCATCCGATCCTACGACTTGTATATAGCACGGCCTGAAAGCTCTTCCTGATGGTACACATTTATTTTGGTCCTTTCTGATAAAGTTAAACACTTTTTCTTACCCATTGATAAAAAACTGAATAACAAAAATAGTAATTTTTAATTTCACTTTCAAATTTTTAAAATATAAACTATTCAGATTCATGAACAAGGACAATATATTTGGTGGCGATAATCAATTGAACCGAAACAAAGTCATGAATTTCTGACTCATTTTTCAAAACAAAACATACAATTTTCAGCACTAAATACTCTTTTTTCTTTATTTCACAATTTTTGCTATCTCACCCACATCGGCTGGAAATTGACTTTTGCTTCGTTTGATTGAGTGGCGGTAATCTATTGAACCGCGCTGTACCGGTAATGTATATGTGCAAAAATGGTTTCGGTGTGATCGGTAAATTTTAAAAATGTACCGGTAAAGATCCGTATTTGTATAACCAAATTTTACTTCACACAATATTTGTTGTCATATTCGAAAGATTAACACCCCAATTAGCATAGTCGTCTCACTTCTAGTGACGTGACTGGTGTCCTATCACGTCGCGCGAAAATTGGTATTGTTGAAATCGATTCAAGCGCTACGACGGTAATTAAGAAAAATAAAAATAAAATACTAGTCATTTCTTTTCCTTCTGACAATTAAGAAGAAAATACATACTAGCCACTTCTTCTCACTTGTAAAATTGAACTGTCAAGAATGTCATCCTAAGTGACATGTGTCGTTTAAAATGACTATAGGCGTAAGAAACGACTATGATACTACTAAAAATTAAGTGACGTGACTATACTCGTCTAAAATGACGTGAGACGACTATGACAATTGGGGTGTAAATGAAATATGGCTTAAAAGTTCAATAATCGATCAAACTAGAACTCCAAGGAAACCCTCGCAAGGATGATATGTAGTGAGCTTTTGATGAACGGGCATCGACTATGAATCATAACACTGCTTCGGTATTGCGCTAAGAAAATTAGTTTCAGTAACCAGAGACGATAATGCCAAAGGTGAGAAAGATCATATTATATTTTAATTATGCGTAACTCACGGAATTTAACTGACGATGTTAAAATGTTTGTAAAATATGTCTTATTTATAAAACACATTGAAGACGATGAAGAGGCCAAGTTCTCTGGCGCATCTGGTCGCTTGTTCAGAAAGTTCTTGAAAACACAAAATAACGTATAAATGAAACTAACAGAATTCAAAAATATATAAAACAAGAATATAGCTGACGTTTATATCCGTTTAGTTAAGAACTAGGCACATTCGCCTTGTGAAAGTATAAGTGTTACCACCTATATTAAAAGAGGAGGTTAATATTATTTAGTGTTGAGGGATCTAGGTTTTTTCTAATAATAAAGTGATAAAAAAGAATATCATTGATAAAAATAAAAATCTAATACAAAATAAAATTCAAAAGAGAACAAAGACGATAAAAAGCCAAAATTAGTGAACAAACCGTATTAGAAGATGTCGGCATCCCAAGCGGACCAATTATGGATAAAATAATATCAAACGATGAAGTTAAAAGTTACGAAGAACAAAAATAGAAACAATTAATGAAAAAAAATCATCCGGAAAATAAATACAACTCAGACAAAGGGCCGTTCAATGTACTGGTTGAAGCTGCTACTCGAAAATTAATGGAAACAAAAAAAATTGCTAGAGTAGAATTTAAGTCATTCGATAAAGCCAACATATATATCCCTCTACACAAAATATTATCGGCTAAAGATTACGGCTAAACATTATCGGCTATCTCGTAGAGGGTGTAGTGAAAGGACTATTAGGGGAATTCGACATAAACGAAATCAAAGAAAACATGACATGCGAACACTCAATCATCCACACGGAAGTAATAAAATCATGGGATAGAGTAACCAGAATACTCAAAGACACAAACATTTAAAATTAGAAATCAGACCGAGTGAATTACCTAAATATATACGGTTCTACGAGATAAAAATACACACAGAGATATATATCCCAAAACTAAAATTTTGTTCCGCCTGCCTCAGTTATGAACACATTAAAAAATTGTGCAACTCCAAAATGCTAGATGTGCAAAACCGGAATGCAGAAAGAACCAGGACTGTAAAATTGCCCACCAATCAACAAAAATACAGAAGACAACATCCCAAACGCCTGGATAGCACGAGCAAATAGACATGAACAGATAATAAAAGAAAAGCGAAAGAAGATAGACTCGTTGGAAGCGCCACTTAACAAATTCATTCAAATAAGTAATAAGGCATATAAAACATCACAATCAAATTTACTAACCATAGATCCCAAAGATCTAGTACGACACCTAAAGCTAAAATAATATAACCAGCCAACTTAAAATACTACAGATAAACACCAGAAGCCTAAGAAGCAACATAGACCTAATACAAACATTCTTACAAAGAAAAGAAATAGATATTGCAATTCTCAACGAAATATGGACCCACCAAGGAAATCAACCAACCATAAAAGAAAACAAGCTAATTAAAAAGAATAGAAATGATGGATATGGAGGAGTCGGATTCTTAGTCAAAAAAATAGACTTGACTGACCTAATCAAAATCGATGTCTCGCATTCAAATCAAGTATGGAAGAGAAACCCTATTTTTAATAGTCTTCTACAATCCGTCAAATGAAATATAACGAAAAAGCAGAAAAATTCGGGAAACTAGTCGAAATAGTCTGGAACAACCAAATGAAAATTGTAGCAGGTGATATCAACGCACACAGCAGTCTATGGGAGCAGAATAGTAAAGAAGACAGAATGAGGAAAATTATCACCGAAATAAAAAATACTAACAACAGCATCTGAATCCTAAACAATAACACACAACGACAGCAATAGATATCACAATGTGCCCCCACGACATAGCTTCCAAGATAACATGGGATTGCCTTAAAGAAAACATCAGTTTAGACCGCCTGCCTATATTAATTAACATAAACAGATCCACTACCAAAGAAATCATCGTTTGGAAAAAAAGTAACGCAGGAATTAGCCAATAGAAATGATATAGAATCCAACAGCGAGAACATCGAAACTAAAATACGGGAAATAATAGCAGCAAACACAAAAACAATAAATAGAAACAACAGAAACGTACCGAAAGCATGGTGGAACGAAAAACTCCAGATATTGTGGAATATAAAACCCAACAGACAAAAATCCTTCATCAAATTCAAAAATCTCTACACAGCCCAAGAACTTCAGATCAATAGCCATACTAAAACGAGAAATAAAAAAAGGCAAAACGTAACTCCTGGGAACTTTTCATCACCGGTATAAACACTAAGTTAGACACCAAACAACTTTGGAATAAAATCAATAAACTAATAAATGAAAAAGAGAAGGGCTTTAACCTGTTAGAAGGTTATGAAATGGCAAAAAAATCAATGAAAACTGCCCAGAGTCAATCGAAGACACAACAGATTCACTAGAAAGACCGTTAATAAACGAAGATAAATTCAATAATAAAATAATAACAGACATATTAAAACATAAACGAAACAGCGCACCAGAAGAAAATAAAATTTATTACAAAACAATAAAATCAATCCAAACCTAATCAATTTCATAGCTAACTATCTCAACAACATATACAAAAACCAACAATACCCATACATACCCAATACCCCCCCCCCCCCCCCCCCCTATGAGAAAAATTCAAAAAGAGGGAAAATGGGTTGCCGCATGATTTGACTGAGAGACTGATGGAAAATCGAAGAGCCACTTGCGAAATTTTGCTTTCACGGCATGAAAGAAGATGGTTTCTGCATCGAAATGTTACGGAAGATGAGAAGTTGATCTTTTTAAGAATCCCCAACGCAAAAAGTCGTGGCTTTCACCTGGCGAAGCATCAACATCGACGACAGGGCCAAATCGCTCCAGAAATAAGACGATGCTCTGCGTTTGATGGGACCACAAAGGAATCGTGTACTATGAGCAGCTGAAACAGTGCGAGAAACGGCTAGAATGGGACACGAGACACGAACGAGTGATGTTGCAGCACGAGAGCGCTCCATTCCATCGCACTCCCATCGTCCAGGACACCATCAAAACGCTGAGATGGAATCTGCTACCGCACCCGCCTTATTCGCCAGACCTGGATAATCACTTGTTCCGGTCGATGGCTCATGGCTTGGCAGGGCTACACTAGGCCAGTTTCGAAGAAGTGCAAAATTGGTTGGATGAATGGTTTCGGTCCAAAGACGCATCATTTTCGTCGTGGTATTCATGTATTGCCAGAGAGATGGCAAAAATGTGTGAAAGAAGAAAATCAAAAAATCTTAAACAAATAAATTTGTGCTTAAAACAACAATTGCGTTAGCTTCAAATTGTGTTGGTATGTACAAGCTTTTGTTAACAACATATGTATACGAAAACCGCTTCAGAAAATGACAATTTTATCGAGTTATTTGCTATCGAAATCTTGATATGTAACTTTACGTCATCAAATTTGGTGCTGCAATGTTACGGAACAAAACTTACGTTTATGGAGCCGAGTTACATTTTATGAAAATTCATTTTAATACATATCGGAAATTTTACAGTCTCACATACACTGTGAATTAGACCATAAATCTCGTTTAATAGAAGCCTTAAGCGCGGACCAAGCAAGTTCTATGGGATTTAACATTGGGCTGTTCTGGGCTAATCTTAATAACCTTTTAAATGACAAGGTCCTTTCACCAGATCGGGAGGTACTGGGTTCGAATCCCACCATTACCACCATCGTCATCGATTACCACCGGTGATATTAATTAACAACCAATCCAATTGAGGTGATATTATTATTAACATCTAAGACCTTCTGTTGGAGTGCAGAATTCGGCGCCGTCCCACCGTCCATGTTGACTTGGAGATTTCAATGTGCAGTATTCGTAATGAATAAACCACACATTAGCTTTGCATCCTATTATATGAACCTTGGCGGTACGGCAGCCTGCTGCAATACATCTACAACGGCTTTATCTTTTGGATCGTCCTTTTTCCCTTGATATGAAAGGATTAAAGTTCGTTTTATCCATATATATGATTGGTCGATTTTCAAATTGATAAGCTATTAATTGTTGAACATATTGACGTCTTTTTCTTGTGTCTTGTCGCCCGGCTTGCTACCTTATCGTTTTTAATTTTGAAAATGTTTATTTCCACTTTAAAAATGATTACCATGGGATGTGATAAAACATGGAATGATCTTAAAAGTTAGAAGGGAAAATGGAAGAAAACAGCTAAACTGAGGAATTGTCACAAATTTTCAGAGATACAAAAAGACAACCTGCAATAATACGCATAGGTACCGCATGTATACCGTGGTATGTTAAAAATTAGTGTAATGTGTGTTAAGTCAAGAATGCTCACATCGCACACATAAGAAACGTGTTGTTTGTTGTATAAGGTTTTTAACTGCACAGCGTGCGCTAGCACCCATACATGATCACTGGAGATTAAATTTAGATGACTCCGTTTTGACCCAGAAACAATTCGCGAATTTTATTTAAACTCGTTGAACATGTGTTCCTTTTATAATCTTCTTAATGGCATAAGTCCTATTTCGATATGAAATTTTGGATAGATTTTCTAGTGCCCGCGCACTACGATCAGAGAAGAAAAATTTTTCATTGAAAAATTTCAAATTTATTTGGTTCGAACCCAAATCTTTGCAAGCCTTTGTAATCTCAACTATAATATTTTCGGCCAAAACATAATTATTTCGTAGCCTTGTCAAATTTCCGGGTTCCAGAAATATTCTCTATTCTATTCTAATTCTTCTAGTTTAGAAACAGTGTACTTAATAGCAATTAATGCAACAAATCTAACCGCTACTATAACGAAACAGGAGTTTTGTAATCTTTGACTTACGCCTCAAATCCAATTTGTTATACATGTCACAAATCCATCGTTATTACAAACGCCGAATAAACCTTGACAAAGGGCAACCAATTCAAAAAGTTCGAAATAAAAACAACCTAGTAGACCTCACTCACTCCATTTCAACAAAATCATTCCGAATACTTCTCGTTAATTCTCAACTGTCACTAGGCCAGGATTACAGGAGTTTTTTTAAATAACTCAGTCGAGTGAAAATCTGGAATATGGCGGCTCTTTCGTTTTTCTTCGATATCGAAAAAGCCTATTCGGCTCAAATAGGTCCTATTATGAAAGTTAGTCCTTGAAATCAGCGATAGCGCACAGGTTTACCGTAATCCGAATAAATAATTGCAATAAAACCTATACGTTAATTTTTTGATAACGTCAATATTGGAAACGTGTTGTACGTCACACTTTCAGTGTTTTTAACGTTAGTTTTGTAAATATTTTGATTGTAAAATCGAATTCGTGAAAATAAATTTTTCCTAGATTTTATCAGAAGTTACGGCCAAATATCTAGGCAAGTATCTAGACGCAAAACTAAAATAAGAGCAGCCAAATTGAAAAAAAAAGAGTTAAACAGATGGATTGGTTCTTAGGAAGAAAGTCTGATCTAACTTCACATAATATTGGCTTCGAAGCTTTATTAGCTACGACTTTTTCCCATCTTTCAGGCAGCATACAAATTTCGCGTCGAAAAAATTCCTCGTGTTTTGAGGCGATCCAAAAATCGATCCAAATGTTGGCTTCTTCGTAAGCAGTGAAGTGATGCTCCGCCAGACCATGAGTCATCGATCGAAACAAGTGGTAGTCGGAAAGAGCAATGTCTAGTAAACACGGCGTTGTCGTGCTTAAAGATCACTTTGTCATGTCTTTTGGCATATTGTAGGCGTTTGAGCTTCAATGCCCGGCTTAATTGCATAAATTGTTGTTAATAACGTTCTCCAGTGTTAGTTTCGTTAGGCGGTAGTAGCTCATAGTTGCCATGAATATTCGGTTTGATGGTCGAAGTTGATGCATGACCGGGCTTACTGCACGATTTTCTGTGCATAGGGTTATCGTAATGGATCCACTTTTCGTCCCCCGACAGGATTCGATGCAAAAACCCTTCTGATTTGGTCTTTGGAGCATTTGTTCTGATGTTATAAAACGGCATTCGACATCTCTTGGTTTGAGTACATACGTAACCCGATTTCCTTGTTTTTGCACCATACCCATGGTCTTGAGACGGTTTCGAATCGCTTGTTGAGTCACTCGTGACGAGTTTGGCACGAATCTTGGTCCAATAACGCCCCCAACTCTGCGTATTCAAACTTTACGGGTCTCTCTTTGCGTTCTTTGTCACAGATGCCAAAATCGCCAGCGGAACCAGTACTCACATGTTTTATTGATGGAGCATTTTCCCCATAAGCTTCACACAGCAATCGATGTCCATCAGCTGCAATTTTGTTCAAAAGCAGCGCTTCCCGCAAATTGTGGTTTCTTGGCGCAAACGTTGACATGGTTAGAGCACAACAAAAATATGTGAAATGACATATTTTGATTTTTGAGGGAAATGATGACGCTTTAATATGAATATAGTTACAAGATGGCCCGATGCAAAACTTATTTGTACTCCCCAATAAATTGCTACTATACCGTGGAACATAATAAATGAGAACCTCCATATAGAACTGAAGATAGATTTCGTCAGTGAAAAAACAAGCAAACACGCGAGAAAACTCATGCAACGTATTAGTCTACACCAAAATGCTGAGATACGTCGTACGTTTAATGAACCAAACCTTACGAAAGAAGAAACCACTTGATCTTCTGGATCCAATCTGGTTCTAAAAATATAATAACACTATAAGTTGGACACTGGCTAGTCCCCGCCAAAAAGGACTACAACCCACCAAACAAGAATATAAATTACGAAAGATAAATTAAATATAATAAAATCGTGACCTCCATTATTTCAAAATTCGCCTGCAAACTGTTGGCGAACAATTTTGGCGTTTAGTTTACTCACCGCGAAACACAATACCAAATAACGAAACAATTTCGCTTCAATGTTTTCCTTTTAGTTTCATATTAAGGCGTATTTTTTCGATATCGAAAAAAATTCGAGGTCGAATAATTGTATAATGTTGAAAATGTGATTCTTTAATTTCCCGATGGTCCATTATTATGCAATTATTAGCCCTGTTTTCGACACTGTCAACGACTAGCGTAAAAGCTCGTTTTCTTTAATTTAAAATTATCTGATCTACTTTTGTAGATCTAACTTTCATCTATGCAAATGTTCATTTAATTTTTATATGGAAAAAACTCCTGGTAATTTTACTCAATCCTGACTACTTTACAATTGTTAATTTTCCAAAACTTTGCTTTTCACTGCTCAGACTGCCAATAACAGATATTTTTGGTGAACCTTTTCAATGATTATAAATTTTGTACTCTAATTATCAATTTTGACTCATCTTCAAAATTTTCGGAAAAATTCACTCCGAAACTGGAATATTTCCGTCTTCAATAATTTCGATCTCAACATGTCATACCAAGTTTGGAATCATTTTTATCCCTCTTCGTGCTCTATGAGCCCATATTGTAAAATTACCTCACATGACTTATTTTAAACAATTTAAACAATTGTGGATTCTGATTTCAATCAATTTTCCAATTTTTCAATTTTAAATTTTATTTCATCGATCCTAGAGGTGTTCACAGAGTCTCACATACATGGTCAGATAGATCAGTCAAAAAATAAAAATAAAACTGGCGAAAATACCAAAATTTCCAATTAAGAATAAAATTGAAAAGTAAGACGTTTTATATTTTGGAAAACAAGGTGAAAATCATCATTCGTGTCCCATTTTCACAATATTGATAAAAAAGTGTCTGACATATTGGAATATCGTAACGATATCTCGTGAAAATATCTGGGATAAGCGATATAACCGTAAACGTAAAAATATCTCTAGACTTCATCACACTCATAGGGTTTTGACTGATCTATTTGACCATTTAGGTGAGACCCGTAAACATTTCTAGGATCGGAGATATACAAGTAGAAACATTGTCTAAAATAATCTTCTTTAGAATTTAAAATCTTTAAAATCTTAAAATCTCAAATTGTTAGAATATTGTTTTATCTTTCTTATTTCTTGGAATATTTTTAAATTTAACAGTGTAAATTTTTGGTATTCTTGATTGATAAAAGTCATTCCGATATTCCAATAATTAGGATGAAAGTTGATATTGATTGATATTTTATTTTGACCCAATATAGTTGAATTTAACAACAGATGATTTAAAAAATACACCAACAGATTATCGACGAGACGATCCAATTAAAATAAAACTGAAAGTGAATGTTTATGACCTCGAGCCATAAAAAATAATTTTATATACGGATTTGATGTATTCCGGTCATTCCAATCATAAACCAACAATTCACTTACTAGGAAACTAATATGTTTGTTTTAGACCAATTCAAATTCCAATGATTTACACCGAACCGTACCTCAAATAAATCTGGCTACTGAAAAATTGTGTACACAATTTAACACACTCATGTTAATTAGGCTAGAGGTAAAAAATCGTAATATACCAAGAATCCCTAGCCAAATATAATAAAAAAGCATAACTGACTTTATGGTAAATCATAAAAAATAACAAACCACAGTAGTTTTTACATTTTATGATTTTTCGAAAAGGGATGATTTTCGCAAAGGGTGAATTTATTTTTTTATGCTTTAAAAAATGACTACACAAAAAAATCATAATTTTATGGCATTCCGAGAAAAAACCAAATCAATCGTAAACATTTTTTAACATATTTCTTAAAATACAGTTTTTTTTTTAATTTATGAGGGAGATTGTTTTAAGATGTTGGGTAAGTGATAAGACGAGGACATTTTAAAATATATGACATACAAATTTACATGTGCGGATAATTTTTTGCCGATTAAAAATACGTATAACCATGTGTAATAACCCCTCAACATATTTTTGATATTTTTAAATCCCCTCTTTACAATTTTTTTTTGCGAACCACTTAAAAAACGACACAACATTTTTTTGACGGTTATTTTTTTTTGCGTGTTTTTTACCTACAAAAATGCACGCAGATTTACTCGTCTGACACAAATTCCTCATCATCATCAATTTTTATCCCAAAAAATTGTTTAACGTAAATTGGGAAAATATTAAATTGGGACACTAACCTAAAAAATAAAATTAAATGTCAGGTAACAAAAAATTTAATTCTAAAATCAAATTGGTGCGTATGTGTTAGTGTAGTTTACATAGGGATGTCAGGATAAAAAATATATAAATTGGAAAAAACTATTTATTCCTTTTAAAAAAAATCACAAAAATTAGTTTTTTAGAATAAAAATTGCGTAAGGTGACCTTATTTACTATTTTGACGGGTAACAATGACTATTTTTTGTGCATGTACGCAGAGCTCTATTGAATTCGAAATAGCAAAATTTTATTTCTCACGATTATCAAAAGAAAATTAGGTAAGAAATGCATCTTTTATTTGATTTTTTTACATTATTTTTATAATGAATTATAAAAGGTTGCATTTTTTTATATAAAAGGAATAAATAAATTTTGCATGGATTTTCAATCATGAAGGTACTGTGCAGGTGTGGCGTAAGGTACAAGTATATTATTTGACCAATATCATGTAATAATTCGATCTGACATTTGAATTGGTTTCAATGATGATAGAACAAAATTTTATATGCCGTGCATAATGGTTGGAGGTTCTCGTCGATACAACTTTTATTGGCTTATTTATAATTATTGAACAGCGATGCTGTGAATTGACCTGCTTGCAAGCAATCGATTGATTGATTTGATTTAGTATTTTTTGTGTGTCAGCTTAACATTATATAGGGATACAGCGGATGTTATAGTTGGAAATTGGATTATTGGGATATCCGAATTATGAATGTGTTTTTTTGTTAAAATGGTTTGAAGCGTGAATTCGTAAAAATAAATGTTTTAGTTATATACCCTATCGTAAATTAATTATATTTCATTTGGATATTTTCAAAATGCGAACACTTATAATAGTACATAGCACAGCACCTTTAATGATTGAAAACAATTTTCTAGCTATAAGTTTTTCACGGGTTCGCACACAACAAGATTTCACGAAACAGTACACAGACACTATAGTACATGGTACGGAATAGACCGATTAAATCAGGACATCACAAAACAGTGCAGTACGCTAAAGGAAGAGATTTATGTTGAAATATTTTCTGCAACAGTTAAGTGAAGGAAAATTTTACTTTAACTTAAAGTCAATTTTCAATCAGAAAAATCTCAATGTACTGTTTTGTGATGTTCTGTTTGGTTACATCATGTTTTGAAGTGTGCCATAATGAGCGGCTTCGGTTTTTCAGAGCAGGTTTAGCCTTATTTCATCTCGGGTCTAGGATTTTACCCCTCCTCCTTACCATTACCTGGCGGCCAATTATTTCCCCAGCCATTACTCCGCCGGTCATTACCCCTCCCCCTGTAATTTTTTCTCTGTCATTCTCCCCGAATATTACCCCCCCGCCATTCTGAATAATTTCGATAAATTATATCTTAGCACAATTCATTTTCGTACATTTTTCGAGTGTCAAAGGGATTTCCAATGGAGATTTTGTGAGATTTTGAAGCGAACTGCTATCAAAATTCCAACATTCCGGGAACTTAGGGACCAAATTATATAAAAACACGAATATTATTGGGGAAAATTAGATGCTTAAAGGATCATTTAATACAAGCCATTTTTAACATAGTCACGCATGCTATGGACCTCTATGTAAAATAATAAAACGTTTCATGGTATTTAACTAGGAGCTGAAATATGGTTTACTTCTCAAGTGATGCTCCAAAATTGGAAAGTACTCTTGAACAATATATGTTCAATACAAATCACCATTTATTTTAAAATTCCCCATTGCTTATGAAAATTAGGGAGGGAGGTATTCTCTATGCCATGAGGAGCAATTATGTAGAACTTAATTTTTCCCATCAAGTTAGGGGAAGGGAACCCCAAAAATGAGCGAAAACGAATTGTGCTAAAATACAATTCATCACAATTATTCATAATGTTGTAGGGAGAGGAGGGGGAGGGGAGATGAGTAATATCCTGTTGCGTTTCATCTCACACATAATATGCCCATAACGTTTAGATATTTCATCGTAAACTAACGGAGCAGCTTGAAATCCTGATTACCAAAATTTCGAATTGCAACGTCAGTTATATTTCCATTTCGATTTTGTGTGATGATAATGTGCAGCATGAGCCGAACAAGACACAGTCTGTGAAAATTGCCAATTTAAATTAAACCAACTCATATCGCAATAGCTGAAGATGAAAAACGATTTGTAATGGGGATTCTAATATGAGTGTCTGACTAACTTGAATGAAGCTAATCCATTACTTTAACAATTGATGCTATTTGGTTTGTAAGGCAAAAATGAGATTTAATTTATTTTCGAATTTGAATATTAGTTTTTGAAGCATTTCCTCAACCAATTAAGATGAAACTCAGTTTGTATGATGAAAATTGCCACTTTGCAACACTTTATAGATTCTTGAAAATGATCAATCTAAATTAAACAAAGCCAGTTGTGAAACTCAATTGGCGCTAAAACTCGTCGTTCACCAATCTGAATGAAACTAACGCATTTTATAATCGATTGGAATGAAGCTCAATTTATAAGATGAAATTTTGATTATATAACAAGTTTCCAATCTTTCTTCAAAACGACCAATTTAAATGGAACATGGAAACCCATAATGAACAAAGAAAAGAGTCTTCCAGTAATAGTTCCGAACTTGATTTACTCAAGGGAAGTTTAAGAAAGTTAGATTTTGTATTCTTCAGGAAAGTAATTTAAATAGTTTTCTAGAAGTATTAAAACATTTAGCGAAATACTAGAAAAAAGTTTTACTTTCGGGTTCCAAGTCCCTAGCGGCAATGGAGGAATTGGATTCCGCAGTAGAGTCTATCATTAGCTCATTTTTATGAGGCTTTCAATATAAATCAGCTGGATTGTAAGTCAACTTATCCAAGATAGGGTGGTTCCTTCGTGATATTCATCTGTTATAATTTATCTGTAGATTTGAAATTGCACAGTTTAGAAGAAATGACCTAGTACTTACATACAGAGTGAGTCTGGGCATGATCACATACTACAATAAAATGAAATAGATGATAATTCAGACAAATTGGACTCGTAGAGAGGACAAACAAGAAACGATACTAATCCAGCTTATAGGAGCCTTTCACGACGCTTAAACTAGCACTTCCGAACGAGACGAAATACAATTTGGACGAACACATTCACAACCATGTGACGTTCTAATACGTTAATATCCCTTCGAAGGCGAGAGTTAGGTTGTTATAAATCATACTATTTCATTCGCAATTCTTATTTTGAGATATCCGTATAGTACTTTCTCGTAGCTCAAAAAACGCTTGAAGGAAATAATTTATGGATACCTCAAAATGGTGTATTCTGTGTTTGTAGAGCCAACCGACTTTTGGTAGACTTAATGTTTCTAAATTTCTATAATACACAATTTATCAGTATAGAAAATATTTTTTATTGTCTGAACATCTTAGGAGCGTTTTGGCCGGCTTAAACAGGTTTCTATGCTTTGATTTTGGATTAATGAATGATTGATGCATTTTCAATCATCTTTCAATTTTCTTTTGCAAATAAACCTTCACCATTACAATTTAATACTGAAATAATTGCGGAGCAAATTTGTATTCTGATATTGTGATCGAAGAATTTTGGCTCAGTGAGGACCGATTACTCGGACTTAGACAAGTATACAAACAACTGTACTGCAAAGAAAACAGGTACGATTCTTTCATATATTCTTCGTAAATATAACTTAAATGTTTTAAATGTAGCAAAGTCTAGCTTTGAGGTATCATCGAAATCTCTAGTTTATCACCATAAAAAGGAAAGTAGAGAAAGGGAAAGTTGAAGTTATCCTGTAAAGCGGTGTGAATTCATCTGGGGATATGGATATTTCCAATATGCTCTATCATCTCGTCATGCTGAAAGCTCTTCGAGAAAACAAGAGATAGTAATAATTTAAACTCCTATAAGGAAGTGTTGAGGAACATCAAATACGAACTAAGCAGTGTCAGAACCAACAGAAGGAGATTACACTGTGATATAATACAGAAGTTTTCGGAGGTATCTCGACCTACCAAATTATGCTTGACAACCGGATTGACTCTCTTTCAAGAGACCACCCCTAAACAATACCATTAAACTAATTTAAGTCGGCAGGACTTGATGGTATTAATCCCGAGGATGTCAATGAGACCACTGTTTTGTCGTTGTGGTCAGTTGAAACTATATTCAAAGCTAGCCTCGTTTTTGTCACGTTAATAGGAAATAGACTGAACAAATGGTTACATTCTTACCAAAGGTGGGAAAGAACTCATATTTCCAGTGCAAAGACCTTAGACCTTCAATATTATCCTATTTTCTCCTAAAATTTTAAAAACGTCAAATAGAAGCTCACATCAGACACTTACTTGAGCCAAATAAGCTGTCGAAATCTCAACACGCGCATTGTAACGCGAAACCTGTGGAAACTGCTTTTCTACTTCTTATTTTCGCTTTTGTGAAATGCCTTCAGTCTAAGGAATTTTCTATGATAAGAATCTAGAATGGGGTCTTAACAACGATAGGCCAGGGTGATCATTTAAGTAAATGTCTGGGCGTGGGCGAGTCACCCATAGACTTTAAAGAACGGAACCTTCGATAACAAATTTGTGAATAGAGGCATATCGCAAGGTGAGGTGCTAGCCACCCCCGCACCTCTACCACAAGCCCACTTTACTCAGTAAGCTTTCACTATACTCTCCAATTAGGCTAACTGCTGTGGTTTGAGCTTCAATTCCAATTACGGTATGAGCTTGACCTTCACAGACATGGATCCTATTTTACAGCCTTATTCCGCTAGTCGGGTTGTTTTAAGTGACTATAGAAATCTATTATTAAAAATGAAAAATTAAACCGTTGCTATGCCAGTAACTGACTTGAGGCAAAAGAAACAATTAAAAACTGTCATTTTGAGTCGAGTGAAATTTCGAGGTGACTAGGAAAGTGTATGCCTTTTCTAGTCGCCTCAAAATTTCACTCGACGCAAAATGACAGTTTTTAATTGTTTATTTCAGTGACTACGATACGAGTAGTAAACATATTCGATATTTTGGCATAGCAGCCTACTTTGGTTTCATAGTAAATGAGTCGTTTGAAACAAAAAACGAGTCGACTAGCGGAAAATGACTGTTATATGGCAAACTAAGCAGGCGATCAAATTATAAATGATAGAGAAAGACAATAAAGCGTTTTACTCCTTTAAAAGTACCATTGGTCAAAGATGGAGTTTGGTGACGCACATCACACACTTGCTCTATACATAAACCAATAAAGCACCATGTTCCAAGAAAGGCATAAATATTCTGGCAAACATCGATGAGGCACTCAAGATCACACCCATCAAAGACGGGAGATTCTATTATCCGACTATACTGATCCGTCACCTGTTTTTGATGATATTTGAACTGATATTAGCTGTATTTCATGACACCCTTTGATCCAGGTCGGTTCAAATTTTATATGGAAAACTTGATCCAAATTTTATTTTCAATCACGAACTGAACCGGACCGGGTATAAAAAGCTGTTCATTATACAAATAGCTTTTCTCTAATATATTAGACTGGTTTAGATATAATGTATAGTGTGTGAAAGGGATATTCGCATTTTATGGTTAATCAGGCTTTGATTAAGGGTTAGTGCCAGTAGAGTAAATGTAAAACAAATACTACTTATGCATGGTGATTAGGCGTGGTTTGCTTTGTAGTTTGATCAATTTAATGTCTGTGTGAAATGCGAGTGATGCGTCGATTCGTCACAAGAAGTTCCAATTTTTCCTTTACTTGCCTGTACGGTTGTCGATTTCGTGTAGCTGGTTCACGAATTTGGCCTTTCTGCTTCGTTGCATATGTTTTGCATATGTTGACGTTGTTTAGAAAACTACGAAGAACGCTTTTAAAACGCCCAATTTTCGTTGCGATTACTCAAATAAATATTGCTCCTCATAAATTTTTAAAGACAGCTGTTTCCCTTCAGATAATCTTTGACCCTTAAGGATTGCTGTAAAAAAAATTAATTTTAAGCATGTCACAAAATATTTCAATTTTACCTTCAAATTTAACGATTTTATGAAAAAAGTTTGATTTACATAAACACAATTAAATATCACGGTCAAACTGCATTGCTTTTAAAGTGAATGTCTCAACTAAAAATGGCAATTTCGATGATTTTTGTTAATATTTAATATTTTTGATCGCACATATTTATTCGTTACACATACAATTAACCTTTAACAAAATGCTTATTTCTTGAAATAAGATGATCAAATCCATAGTGTCGCATGTTACTGAGTTACCGAAAATACACAAAGCCATAAATTTGTTAAACCTCACCACTCGACAAAATTATTTTCAATTCAACAACAAATGGTATTCTCAAAACGATGTCAAAATATTTCACCTTTGGTGAATCGACCAACCACTTTGAAAAACACATGACATCAAAACGGTTACAACAAACCATCTTGTACTGACATCCATATGCCGATGTCATTTTGTTGTTAGTCACAACTATCGATAAAACACATAAACCAGAAACACGATTTCAAAATATTTACTTTCGTACTATACACGAAATGTCCTAACCATCCTGTACGAAACAAATATGCTGCATATGTTAAATAGCCTCAGACATATTCCAATGAACGATGATGACTTTATGGAACAGCTTAAACAACCATGAATTTATTGCGACTATATAGATACAAACATAGCCAGATATTGGTTTTACATCATGGTAAGGTTACCAAAACGCTGGATCTGGAAGCTTGATTTCGAACTAATGAGACATTGTATTCTTTAAATTAAAAAAATCGCTCGTCTCATCAGACTGCACTTCTGCAGTAATCAAACTACAAAATTGAAAATACTTTGAACTTACATATACAAAGTATAATCACAATGACTTAGCGAATTATTATGTTTCGCTACGCAATTGTTAACCCCTTCGTAGCCTTGAATTTAGAGTATTTGACGCATACATGCGATTTGTATATGAAATTTTGGGTTATTCTGTATTATAGCCAGATATGGTTTTTACTTCAAGGTAATGCTACCAAGGCCTTGAAAGTTTGGTTTCGAACTAATGAAACATTGAATTCTTTAAATTAAATTCAGTATTTTCAACATTGTTGTAATTTGGTCGTTGCAATCCGATTTCTTTAGTTCGGAATCAAACTTCCAACGTCTTGGCAACCTCACCTCAATGTTAAATACCATATACTAGATCTCTGACTTAATTTTGAGTGGGAGTTTTCACTATTTCAAATTCATTCTACACAAATTCATTGATGTCTTTGGCAATTGATAAATAAATTATTTGTTTTATTTATTTTGGTAAAAAATGAAAGAATTTCATTCTAAATCGCTTATCTCGCCAAATAAAATCGCGCAAATCGACGATACTCTGAACAAGGTATATTGTGCGAGGCTTCTAATGTAACTGAGAACCGCAGAGTAACAATCAACATTAACATGACACAATACAATCAAGTATCTCTACGATGTGTTTTATACATTCTGATATCCTAATACCGTCTGTATCGAGGAGTACAGACTCGCTACCTCAAACATCAAATTCGTTATCAACACCTCCATTAACACAAACCACATTAACAACAATTGTATCGCCACCTGGGTCATCGCCTTTAACGCCTATACAGCCGCACGGTTTTATAATATGTGGAAAAAACTAATGTTGATGCCTACGTCATCTGTGAGACTAACTTTAATAATAATATCTTGAGCTTCGAATTTTTGGATTGCAATTACATGCGAGTTGAAATACCAATACCAAAGTATTCGGAGGAGGTGTTCTTATTGCAGTTAAGTTATCGTTTTCATAGTCAGATTGTTTCTATTTCTGTATCATTTATATTGAAATATGGTTTGTGTAAAACTATATCTAGGCAAATGTAATATGTATTTAGTTTCTGTCTATATTCCATCCAACTCTACCTCTGAGAAATATTTAAATTTTTGTTAAATCATGGATGAGCTAAATAGCGTGAGTTATCCCTCAGACATAATTTTCATTGCAGGTGATTTTAATCTTCCTAATGTTTCCTGGTATTTTGACTTCGGCCCCAAATGTAATATTCCATTTAACGTAACATCTGAAACCGATTCTTACTTCATCGATTCCATTTTAAATTTAAGCTTGAACTAGATTAACAACATTCCTCCTCCTATTCCTCGTACGATAAATACCTAGATCTCTTCCTTTCCAGTGACTCAACCATTTTCGAAATAGTGGAGTTGATGGTATCATTTGTTTCAAATGACATCTACCACAAAGCGATGGAAGTTTCACTGAACATAGAATAATTATCTTCTTGTTTAGAGCACACAGACGCGGAAACACGTTTCAAATAACATCTTGTGGGCTGAGGAACTTTCAAACGACTTGGAAGCGAACGTTGAAACGTTTTATCAACTTATTTTTCGCTCTTTTGAAAAACATGTTACATTATCTAAAACTATGACGCTGAATCATCAGGAAAAATAAAGCTTTCAAAAAAATGAAAAAGGAATCGCATTTCAGGAGATAAACGTATGAGGAGTATTTGCAACTAAAATATCGTAACTACCTTGCGACTTTACAGACCAACATCAAAAGTAATCCTAAATACTTTTGAAATTTATTTGTCACTAAACGTAAAACAAAAGGTTATTTCGCCTCCATGTATTACAAGCAGAATCAGTCACCTGACCAGCAGTGCACTATACATGTTTGTTGAGTTTTTTTCAATCTGTGTACCAACCTAGTAACTTATCTTTATCGTCTTTGCCGGCTGCTCGATCAAACCTTGATATAGAGATACCCTTCATTTCCATAGAGGGTAGATTATTAGCTCTAAATACATTCGGTAATGACTGTAGTCCGGATAAGATATATTCAACTGTTCTGAAAACATACAGCGCCGAACTAGTCGAACCACTGCGACTACTCTTCAACCAGTCTCTGCCAAACGGCTTTCCATCACAATGGAAAATAATTCCAATATTTAAAGCGGGAAAAGGGCTGATATTTCGTGTTACACGGGAATTTCATGATTGTCTTCAATTCCTAAATTCTTTGAACTAGTTGTCTGTAACTCATTAAAAACAATAATATCTGGGAAATCAACCTACCAATATGACCGAATATACTAGTAAAACGATAAAAGCAATTGAACACCTTCAAGTGGATGCCGTATATACGGATTTCAGTAAAGCATTTGACTCGATTTGCCGACAAACTTTGGATGCTCAAGTGCATTAGTTAATTGAATTTCTTACTTAAGTAATAAAAAGCAATACATTGAAATTGGGGGTAAAATCTAAACCAATTACTGTTCACTCTATAGTACCACAAGGATCTCACATGGCCCCATGGATCTTCATGGGACTGTGCTTCAGAACAATTTAATTAGAGTTATCCGGTGGTGTGAAACTAATCAATTGCAACGAAATATTAGTATATGCAAAATCATTTCGTTCCATCGAAAGAAAAAAACACTACAACTTGAGTATCATATTAACAGGGCATATCTAAAAAGAACAGACGAAATTCGGCAGCTGGGTGTCATATTTGTTGAAAATTTGACATTTAATGTGCATACCGACACAATAATAGCAAAAGCCAACTCTATGTTGCGGTTTATTAAACGACATTAAATGTTTATTCACAATTTATTTCGTCTATGCTTCGATCTCAGCTTGAGTTTGTCTCTCTATCATCTAGACCAATGAAAATCACTCACGTCTTCCGCTTTATACTGATCGCTGTCACAAATAAAAAATCACAATCCTGAATAATCGTAGAAAACGACTAGGTGCGTCGATGTTAGGGAATGTTCTACTCGAATATATAAACTCACTTTTTATCTTGGAAAATATTTCATTGCGGGTTCCAGCTCGAGCTACTCGTCAGTCGAATTTAATCCAGCTAACACCACCAAACCAAGTATGGAAAGAATGAACCAATCAACGATATGGCGAAATACCTTAATCAAATCAGTGATGTATTTGACTTCTACCTCTCGAAAGAGGCTGTAAATAATCAGTTAAAGAGATTTTTTAATTAGTTTTAGATTGTTAAATCCGATTATTTTCAAAGAATTTTTTCAAAAGTAGACGTTTCACCTTTTTAAATTATACTCATAATTCGCAAGTCCAGATTGCTTCCTAAAGTGATTTCCTACTCATTTTTTTAAAGCGAAATATGAACAAGGAAATTTGACTAATAATCCCAACTGAAGTTATTTCTCAAGCATAACTTCCTGCTTGGTTGGATTTCTACTTTGTAATCTCCTGCTGAAATCATTTGCTCCATCGATTGTGGAAGAAGACAATTTTTCCTGGTTTATAAATTTTCGGCTTGTCTTATAAAATCAAGAAATACTATTTACAGTTTTTTTAACGAGTTGTAGGTCAGCCTTCTTTAGTTTGGTTAAAATCAAGTAGGTTTGACATTTTTGAAATGCTGTTTGCAAAATATCACAATAAAAGATGCTGATCTAACAAATGTTGCTTATTAGTTTGAGTACATGGTCCCGTACGATACACAAAATCAATGAAATTTAGATGAATAAGCTTCATTGATATTTTTGTCCAATCAAGATTCGTTCCGTTCCTTTTTCACCTTTATGTTTTTGTATGAGAGGTTTACCTCTGGAACGAAACGAAACAAATCTTATTTACCCGGGCTCCAAAATGTTCCCTTATTGTTATATTTAATGCTGTTTATCTAAAAGTCTATAGTTGTTGTATTCTATAATAAAATAATCGAAAGCGAAGTCGGAACTTCGCTTAAATAAGAAAACAAATCACTTTACGACACCTGTAACATTTTGTGTTCTAAGTTTAGAAAAGAAACATAGATTTAGTTGTTTCATAAAAATCTTTAATTTTGATGTTTAAACCGTTATAACGATCATTACTGTTAAACAAATTTGTCAAACTCAAAGTGTCATTTTTTCTCAAACATCCCTTACAAATCACACATTTAAAAACCACTGCTAGTTTTCTTGTTCTAAATAGTCCCCTGAGAAATTGAGCCGGAAGAAACGACTAACATAAATTGTCGAGAGAGATGAGAGGCCAAAAACCATTTTATTCATAATAATCAAACGGTGATTTAGAAATTCAACCGGCGAGAACCATAATTAATGGACATATGCCTAAAATATACCGTTATATTATTGAAATTTAAGATAATATCATAAGCCATATGCGTTATAGTTCGTTATTCTATACGTTAAACGTGTCCATATTGATATTGTCACAAGACGTCTTCGACATTACCAATAAATTTCCAATCCAATTACCTAAAAAATGCTTTAAGATCCTTAACATTTTGTTGGTTTAAATGAGCGTAACGTATATATTTTTCGGTAAACGATATCAATCAAAAAATTCCGCCAAAAAATGTGAATTGTTAAAAAACAAGTCCTGCGTATACCTATACCTATATACGAGTATTAACCGACCGTTAAAAAATTTTGGCGGTAATCCTTTGACTAAGCCCCAAAACACAAATAACATATTGTCACCTATTCTTTGTTGAAATCACACAAATTTTCCTTCATTTTAAAATCAAAAAGAAAATTTTTTATTTTATGCTTTATAATAATAATAAAAAAAAATGAAGAAGGAAAATAAGGATAATAAACCACGCCTATTTTATTTTCAGTTTTTATTTTTTTATTTTCCTATAATCATAATAAAAATCATCATCAATAATCATCATTTTATAGAATTTTTATTTTTTTGTTGTTACCCCTGAATTTTAAAGAAAATTCCTTATCCCTACCCCTAGTAAAATTATATGTATTTTTCTACTTTGTGGTGTTTCATCCCCACTATATGCATATATACCTATATACATATTTAGTGTTATTCTAGTTTATATACACATACATGCACATCATAAAATATAGGGATGACGATGATGATGAAGGATGAATAAGGATGCAAAATATATTTTGTCGAATTTTTACATATTTTCCAATAAATAAAATAAAACTATTTTCAGTCGATTGGAAATACTTGAGCGAATTTGTTTATTTAAATTAAGATTTTTTTAATTTTTTCGAATATTAATTTTTAATTGAAAATCGTGTGATTAGAATAAATAATAAATTAGAATAAATTATGGTGATTTTAATTTAACCAACAATAATTAATTAATTTAATTAATAATGTAAATTTACCGGGAAATTTGAATTTATTTATAGTGAACTGTGTTTTATATATTTTTTGTGTACTGGTGGAAAAATAAAATTTGGAAACACCAAAAAAAAAAAAATTTATGTGCCTCTAAAACAAAAATATGATGGTGTTATCAAAAGTTCGGTCGTGGAGTGGAACCCACGAAGATAATAATAATTCGATAAAAGCACGTGACTTATTAAGAACACCACCACCATCGACTAGTCCGCATCAACGATGTGAGTTGGTTTTATTTTTGTTTTTTAATTTTATTCGTGCGTAATTGGGAATTAAATTTTCATGTCGGGGAAAATATCCTTTTTTTTTTTTGTTTTGCGTATATATGGATGGGGACATAGAATTTTTGATTATGCGATTTTGTATTAAAATGCGTGGGTGCACATCAGATGGTTAAATTTCTGTTTTCTATATCCTTATTATAGAAATTCAATCAATTAAAATAAATATGTATCTGAATCCTTTTTTATATTATTTTATATATAATTTCGACAGCCATCTGTTCCCACTGTATATTTAAAATATGTACACATAACTTTTTGGTCAACCAATCACACCGTTTAATACCTATATTTAAAATTAAGGTACACACACATAAATTATACAAAGTAATAATTCTCAAATTTCACACAACATCCTTTTCAGTCCTTTTTGTCCTGTGTAATATAAAAAAAATCAAATTATATTCAAATTTTTGATGCATATCCACCAGGAGAATTCTAAAGAAATATCGATGATCATGATTTTAAACAATTTTAATGATCGTCAGGCAAAACAGATCCTTTTTTTCTGCATATTCACCTTTTTTGTATTCGAAAATTTAGTATAAAATTTACATTGTGTATCCTTTGTTGTTGCTGCTGCCTAAATCTTTTGTTACCACCATTCTACAATATGTATAATATCTAAACAATTTTTGTGCAACTTGAAAAAGTTCCTTTTTTTACCTGTAGTTTTCTTAAAAAACATAAAAAATGAAAGTTATAAAATTTATATAGGTTTTATGTTGGAATTAAAAAAAAATCAAGTATGGTTACATGATGATCGTCAGTGTAAATTTATTATACACGAAAGCAAAAGGAAACAACAAAATTCTTTTGGCCATCAAATTTTAACAATAGAAACGATAAATTCTTGCACCTTGATTTTTTTTGTGTGTCCTTTCTAGGCCTATTGTTCAAATTATTTTCTTATGCACACATTGTATATGTGATGATAAATTTGCAAAATTGTTGTACCCATCTAAATATATATAAGGATATATAAAGAGTGATTTATAGAGCACCCGCGTCTAATTAAAATTCGTCTATATATTTACACCCTCGCTTCTCATCATAGACGATACATGGATCATCTGCTTTGGTCAAAACCCTGTATATATATATACACAAAGTATTTAGATTAAGGGCCAAATTTTAATATATACATAAGCGTGTGTGTATATATGTGTGCTGCTTATCTAGATAAAACGAACAAAATTATGCGGGGGTGACAAAATATATCCCTACAACTTTATAAATATTCAAATAATCTATAAATTGAAATACTAGGTAAAATAGTCCTTTTATATGTGTTTTGGTCCATCGATGATGCGCTGTACTATAACTACCCCCGTGGGACTTTTGAAGGATTTTTTTTTGTATATTTATATATTTTACGTTGACCCCAAAAGTCTGGACTCACTGTTTTTAAGAAATTTTGTCTTAATACATTCACTTATCCTGTATAACCCATAATTCCTTTTTTATGCATGTAAATTTATTATCGCTGCGTCCACCACTATAAAATCCACCACACCATAAAATATACTTCTAGTCGAGCATCCAATATACATATTACTCTTGGTCAGATACAAAATATCCTTTTTTGCTCGTCCTGTATAAGCAGAATATAGCTAAGTATTACGAAGGATATATTCTGTATTTCGTTTGTGTCCATCGATGACTTTTTTTTAAGTCAACTCGTAAATTTTACATTTTTTTTTCTTGTGCTTTTTATTTAGTTGGGTAATAAATGAAGTTATTTTCAAGTTTATTATCCTTGTTTTTTTTCTTTTGCGAAAGGATGATATTAAGAATTGTTGTTGTTTATCCTACATGTATATAAAATTTAAATTAGAAATATTCATTTTACTTACTTATACTTTAACTCTCGTCATCTCGTCGCAGCACTCTATATACAGATGAGATTATATGTGTTGGTTGAATATATATGTGAATACCGCACAAGCTATTTATTTACCACCCTCATATTTTCCACCCCCTAGTTTTGTGTGTAAAGTAAAAACAAAAAAAATAAAAAAAATACTAACCAGGTGCCTCATGGGAATGAAATGGAATATATATTATGGTTGTGTTATTATTATTTGGTCATTTTTTATGGATCTCTCTTCGGCCTATTATTGTTGTTGTTGTTTTTCGTGAAAATACGAGAAAAATTACGCAACATGGGAAAATAAATAATATTTTTTTATAGTGACATTTATGATGTTATTTTAATTTTGTAATTTTTTCGGTTTTTTTTTGTATTTTCAGATCTTAGCCGATTATCAAAAACCCCATCGCCACCACCGTCACATGGTAAGTGTGAATTTTTCTAAACGAGGTTTTCTTATTATTTGGTAATTTTGGTGATTTATTGTTAATAATTGCTTGAATGGGGAGATCTGTTGCAACAGGTTTTAAAAAGTCCACTATTTCCACGATTTTTTACTTCACTCAAAACGGTCAGATCGTTTATAAGGTTCGTCTGTATCAAAATATGCTTAATATACTGTTGTAAAAATAATTTCGGGATGCGAATTTAATAAATGCAGTGTTTCCAAATTTTTCGGGCTAGGCCGAAAATATTAAAATTGTAGCACGGACATATGTACTTTTTCGGGCTGCTTTTCGGTCTAACTTTACATACATCCAAATTTTGGTAAAACAACGTTTTTTTTTTATCAAACTCGTCATTTCCGGTAAAATTATCTGAACTAATTTTGTTTGGAATTTAATTTACATTCTGGTTGTTTTAATACTTTTTCGTAAATGCTATATAATTTTTTAAAATATTTACAAAAAACGAAAAAGCTCCCATGGAAGCTACCACTTCCGTTGGAAAAAAATCACTGGGATCTTCCAATCTACAGAAAAAGCTTAAGTATGCAGTCTCATCCAGGACAAACAATTCGTTTAGGCTGTACGAATGACATTTTGCAAAAAATGAAAAAGCTCTTATGGAGAATGGCACTTCCCGTGGGCCGATTTCAGTCAAAAATCACTGGGATATCCCAAATTATGGAAAAAGCTTAAATATGAAGTTTCCCCATTAACCCTTGAATTTGCTACCACGAAATATCTTTCAAAAAATATGTGAGGCATCCCAAAGGCAATGGTTCCCGGAAAACTATTAATGTCAGATTAACTACCGAATTGGATATTTCAAATAAATTTAGCTTAATTACGAAAAATTTCAAATGTTTTATTAATTTTCGTCACCAAAGAATATTCGTTTTATTACCAAGTATAATTATACTGCACAGGACATATTTTGCCATGCTCAATGGAGCTTTACCACTCTTCAACTAATTACTGTCAAATATAGTATCCAGAATTGGATTGGCACTCTAGCTGATCAATGGAACATCTCTCAACAAATGATGTTCAAAATCGATGTGCATAGCCGAATTTGACGAAATTTTGGGATTCGGCTAAAATGAATGCGACCAGGCCGTTTCCTAACCGAAAACTTTCCAATTTAGTTAGCAGAGCTGGGCTCGGATTCTAATAAAAAAGATCAACTTGCATTGGGATTTTAACGTGGTTTTTTGATGAAGTTCTACAATCCGACCATTCTGAATGGAACTTGGCCATATCCCAAAAAACAATTATAATAATTATTGTCAAATCAGATATTCAGAATTGGGCACAGAGAAGTCCTAGAGTTCGGTCGTGCTAAGCAATTTATTAACTAATTATGTTCGAATCTGGTATGTTGAGCTGAATCGAGATTCCAACATAAATCCCGGATGAAGTTCTGGATTTTTCTACAAAATAAATTTGAAAATAATCGGCCAAGGAATTATCCAGTTCATCCATTCACCATAGCCGAACCAAACTTGGCCTTAAACCGCTAAGAGATGGCCCAGTTAAATCCAGCTTCTCCAAAACTAAAATTTGCTAGAATTTCAATTCAGCCCAATTCGTATCCAAAAATTAATTTATCCATCTTCCGGAGTATACTGCCTAGGAACAGATTACTGAGACAATTCCCCACATCTCAGTCAATCAAAAAAGATCAAGGTTTATTTGAGGTGACGGCACGAACGGAAGGTAGAACCACGCGGAAGGCTTCTTACATAATAATCGTTGAATAGGATTTAGAACTCAAATCATACGATATTCGTGTCAGACCTTCCCATGAAATTGCGAACCTGTTTCGAGAAATATTGTCGAGAAAAATAGTCAACATTAAAAGGCCGAGGGATATCACATCAAAGATGTACTTGTCGTTGCATGCCGTACCAGATATGAAGTCTCACCCCTTTAAACCAGTCGATAAATTTCTATGTATGTGTAAAAAATTGTCGGAAAAAGATCATTTTGAAATATTTTCTCTTATTTCACCCAATATAATTTATTGAAAATAATCTACACAAAAATATAAATGATAAATGGAAATATTATAAAAATGTGATGTTTCTAAGAGTATCAAAAATGGCAACGTACAATTTACCCCGCATACGTTGGGCACTTTCAGACTCGCCAACTGTTGGCATCAGGATCAGTGAAATTATCGCCAATTTGATTTGAAAGTTTCATAGAGTTCATAAATGTTATTTCGATGGCCGTGATTTTACTCAACATGTTACCAACTGTCAGACCATTTTGTAGTGCAAGAATCATCTTCACAACATTTCTGTCAGTGACAATCATTTATTAATGCAACATGTTCATTTCCTAGTACTGCATGATAGTAGTTTATTCATATATTATGCCCTGTAATTGTTCAAGCTCTACAAACTAGGTTTTTCCACACGCATAAAAAACGAACTCTTACACGAATCCGGGAATTATGTAAGTCGCTTACTCTCAATAATTTTAGTTCCAAAAGTAGTCTCCCTTCGTAGTCTATTAAAATTTCTATAAAAAACCATGGAGTAATAGGCATCCTGTAAGCAGTGTAAGTTACTCAAGTTATATCAATGTAAACAACGAACGTCTTTATTTATCTGAAAGACCCCAAATTATCAACCTGGATAATAAATTTCACAACTATTATCATCAATGTTTTAATGACATTATTAGCTTTGTGTATAATCATAAATCATGAAATTGCATTCAGAAGCTAAAGTTCAAAATGGAAACAAAAATTTAAAAAAATTTAAAAAAAATTGTTGTTAAAAATCAAAAATGACTCCTCAAAATAGCAATATGGAATGCAAACGACCTAGCGCAGAAACACGCTTCACTAACAAGAACTACTTCAGAATGAATGGGTACTCTATTTATGTCACTAAGCATCCGGGTGGCAAAGCACATGGTGGCACTGCTGTAATGATTAAGAGAAGGCTAAAACATTATGAACTTATGAAATATGAGAAAGATCGTATCCAATCATCGAGCATCTGTCTGCAGGAATGGTCTGGAAATTGTGTGATATCAGCAGTGTACTGCCCTCCAAAGCACGCTATAAAAAAATTGCAGTTTATTGATTATTTTGGTCAGCTGGGTAATAAATTTCCCGCGGTGGGTGATTACAACGCCAAACATACTCAATGGGGTTCAAGACGCCTAAAGTCAAACAACTTTATGAAGCTATAGAAGAACAGTCCCTGGATTTTGTATCTACCGGTCATCCTACTTACTATAGCCCACGGATAAAAATTAAGTACCTGATCTAATTGATTTCTGCGTAACCAAGGGCATTGCGCGTACGTATGCTAATGCCACCGATTGCTATGATCTGTCGTCTGATCATTCACCGATAATAGTAGCAATGAGTACTGTTGTCTTAAAATCAGAAGCAGCGAAACGTCTGACAAACAAGCGAATTGATTGGAATCAATTTAGGAGACTAGTCAAACAAAATTGTCATCTTGATATCCCGCTAAAAACACCAGCAGATATTGATGTGGCTGCAGAAAAGCTAAAAGGAGCAATGGAAATATCAGCTGAAAAGACTTCATCAATCATCAACAGTTCTGAAAAAATTAATAAATTATCCAGGAAAAGCGGAAAATTCGACGGCAATGGCAACAAACAAAATCACCATTGTTGAAATGCAAATTAAATCGAGCTATCAAAACCCTGAAATTTGCACTTCCGGAAGAAGAAAACCAATGTGCCCAGAATTATTTAAGTGAACTCTCGGCAACAGAGAAGACTAATTATTCTTTGTGGAAGGCAACAAAATACCTAAAAAGGCCTACAAAGTCGAAGCCACCGATTAGACTACCAACTGGAAATTGGGCGAGAATCTATGAAGAAGAAGCCAATGCTTTCGCTGCACATCTAAAGACGGTATTTTCACCACTCGAAGGAATTAATAATATCATGCTGCCTCACCAGATGGATGATGATTCATCCTTTAAACCTATAAAGTTTGAACGGAAGAAAATTAAGGACACAATCAAAACTTGCATTAGCCCGAAAAAGGTGCCAGAATATGACCTTATTGCTGGAAAAATGATAAGGGAATTACCAGACAAATGCATAAAACTAATAACCTACATTTTTAATGCGATCATGCGAACTCGGAAGATATAACGTCTAATATCGTCCAATAAGCATGCTTTCCACAATTTCAAAGCTGTTTACAAAAATGTTAATAACAAAACTGAAACCAGTATTAGAAGAAAAGAAAATCATTCCAGACCATCAATTTGGGTTCCGAAACCAACATAGTACCAAAGATCAAGTGCATAGAATTGTAAATGCAATCAGACAGACCTTTGGGCAAAGTAATTTATAAGTCTTCATTGATCTACTGTGGGCAAAAAGTAGTAAGACCTTTTAAATTAAAATTTCGCGCGGAAAACCATTCGTCGAAATATTTTTTTTTCGGTGTTGGTATGACTGTCAGTGACATCTGTGCCAAATATCACATCGAAATAATCATTAGTGTTTAGTATACGCTTGTCTTTCTGAAGCACAAAAAGTGCATTCGGTGATTTTTACAATGAGTGAAATTATTCAACAAGGAAGTTCCATTAAATTTTGTGTGCGGAATCAATTTTGTGATGCCGAAACGTTCAGAATGTTGCAAAAGGCCTTCGGTGATAATTGTATGTCGCGAGCAAGTGTTTTTGATTGGTACAAATTGTTGAAAGAGGGTCGAGAACGTGTTGACGACGAACCACGTCTAGGACGGCCATCAACATCAACTGATGATCAACACGTTAATAAAATCAAGGAATTGGTGCTCGAGAATCAACGATTAACAGTCAGAGACCTTACTGGCATTGTTGATATATCGGAAGGATCAGTGAAAACCTTTTTGAAAGATCATTTGGGCCTAAGAAAAGTGAAAGCACGATTGGTTCCAAAATCACTCAATTTTTTGGAAAAACAGAGTCGCGTTGACGTCTGTGAAACAATGTTTTCCGACTACTAGGATGTCATGAAACATATTATAGCTGGCGATGAGTCTTGGATCTATGCTTACGACCCGGAAACGGACGATCAATCGATCGTAAAATTAGATTTTGTATTAATTAGAAATCAATTAGCATTTACAGCACTAATAGGCATTGCAGTTCAAGGATTGGTCTATTTAAATAACAAGTGGCAAAAAATTATATTAATTAGAGTTCCGTTATAGTCGTCTGAATATGTAGTAGATGTCCATTACCAAAACCCGTATATAGTCCAGGTTTTGTAGTTTAGGGATTAGCGACTATTTAAATAGGCCAATCCCTCAACTACAAAACCTATATAGTCCGGTTTCTGGTAATTTACGTCTACTACTTCTATTATTATTTCGGTTTATTTTGTTTTCTTCTCATCATACACATCATTTTTTTCGAAAATATTTTGATTTCTTGTTATGAATTTTTTGGAGTTATAAGAATTTCACTTTTGTGACATAATTTTCTACGGGTTGGCATTAGTTTTTCAATATAAATTGTTTAAAAATTTTTTTGAGTTGATATACCATAGTAAAAAATTGTTTTTGACTTATTTTTCCCGGGATGACATTGAAAAGTATCGCGCATTTTCGTGAGATCATTTCCGGGTTAAATTCACAGACATGAGTAAAGTTGTCCCACGATAAATTATTTGTGGTACTCTTTGACATAAATTTATCTTGCCATTTTACATTTTATCTTGAATAAAATTTAGAGAATGCGAAATTACTAAAAGAACACGATATCCAATATACGAGGGTCGATCAATAAGTACTCGTGTTAGGAATAAAGACGCAAGTTTTTTAAATTTTAATTTTGTAATTTTCAACGTAATCTCCTTTTAGGTTAATAAACTTTGTGTCACCCTCCCCCCTCTTAAATGGGGGCCCCTTTAACCCCTCAAACTGTCAAACTCATGTTTTCATGTTGGGGAACAGAAATAAATCGCAGGGAACCAGGTCGAGCGAGTACGGTGAGTGCGGTAGTATAGTCCGTAGCACACTTCATACAATTTGGCCGCGACAATTCTGGATGAATGAGCTTCTGGAATGAGCAATTGCGGCCCCCATCGGACAGACTTCTTTCTCACACTTATAATTTAAAATATAATTGTCGTTCCGTACGACACGCTTACGGCCTCTGCTACTTCGTGCACTTTAGTTGGGCGATCAAAGAGAATCATGTCGTGGACCTTTTCAATGATTTCCTAGGTAGCAACGTCTGTCGGGCGGCCTCGCTGCTTATCAAAAACAGATGTACGACCACGTTTAAATTCGTTGAACCAATATCTTACAGTTGTCATAGATGGTCAAGAGTCCCCATAGACAGCATCCACCTTTACTTTTATTCCTTCGCATGTTTTTCCATCCAAAAACAAAAAGCGAATTATGGATCGATATTGCTCTTTCTCCATTTTATTGAGAAAGACGAAACACGAGTGATACAGACTGAAATTTATTATGGTGTCGTTTGACAGACCACGCGTACTTATTGATCAATCCTCGTCAATCTAAACTTCTACGATAATTGTTTTCGTATGTAAAAATTATCACTTTTACACTTTGCAATTTATCTTGGTTTTTAGAGAATTAGGGTAAAGGAGGTTTTTAATTAACATATCTGTTCAAAACGCTACATAAACGAGCTTAATTATGTGAAGACAGTTTTCCTTAGTACACGTTCAAAACCAAATATTTTTCCTTAATTCACACCTAATTTAATGTGCATTTCGAGTCAACCTGCAGCCTACCTAGAGTCTATATAGCTAAAATAGTTGGATTGAGTTACCGAGAAATTTTCCTGTGTGTGTTCCTTTCTCGTCTTCAAAATATGAAATATGAAATGAATGGAAAAGAAGAAAACAATAAAATATAGCCCATTTTGCACACAACCGTTAGGTCTTTCCAACTTTCTGCTTAAGCGATTATTTCTTCACACATGGCTAGGGCTACATTCTAAAGCAGGTCTCAAAGCATTAATTTGATTATTTTTATAGACCTTTTCTATTTCTATAATGTAATTCATAAGTTTAAAACTCTATCGACAGCGAGTGGAATAAAATGCTGAAGCTTAAGAGCGCCAAAAGGAGGATGATATTGCGCTCAGTTTCATATACATGATAATTGAACGGCAGTGAAGTATGTTCCAAATAACCAAAGTAAACAAATATTAGTAAATACACTGTTAAAAAAATTCTTATAAGAATTTTGAGTGAAAATCAGAAAATAAACTCAAAAAGTTTATTTTACATTCTTCATAATAGCCCGGAAAATTCACATTTTTGAGTAGTTTCACCGAAGATAATATATATTTCTATATCTCCAAATGCCGGGTATGGAAAATTTGTGTACAAATTTTCCACTATGTTGAAATTAGACGATAAGACGATATCCATCAATCGGTTCGTTCGATCAATTCAGTATGAGTAATTTTAGTTTAAATAAATTACCAATATCGTGCAGTTTGTCGGAAAATGCCTATATAAGGTAACACAATAAAATGAATCAAGATTCCAAATTGAGAGGGTTATCCTTCTGCTAAACTAAGTCAATTTTATTAGTTTGCGTAATTTTTGTTAAAGTAAATTCTGGATATCGTAACCTTTGTCGGAAAATTCACCTATGTAAAAATAATAGCCTTAGTCGACTGACTAGTTGAGTTAACTATCATTTCCAAACAGATCGTTGGGATTAGTGTTTGCAAACCGGGTTTTCTGGAAAAATAACCGAGTAGTTTTTTAAACTGAATTTGAAACGATTTAACATAAATTTTACACAAGAAGACAAACTTGTAAATTATTGTTACTACTAGTTAGTGTTTATTGTGTACAGGGATTCACATTAAAGAAAGTTAAATGCCATGGTAAATATTCTTGTAACATAAAATATTCAAATATTTATTAATAATCCTGCCAATTTGTAGTCTGCAAGGCCATCGTTAATGAAATAGAAGCAGCAATCACCAAAGTAGATCCGAAAAATGTTGTAGAAGTTGGTGGTTTCAGAATAGACACATCAGACGATGCGGTCAGTAATAAGATACAGTACCGAAGATCTGAAGTATATCTGACCGATTTAATTGATTCCATTTGTGAGTATAAAAACCGCGACACTCGTAATTTTCATCACTAAACAGGATTTCATTCATGTTCTCGATGATCACGAAGAAATAGCTCACAAATTATTTATGAACGAAAATCAACCCGATATTGATTTGAAATTTTCCGTCACCCCAAATTTATCACCCGTACAAGTAGCAGTGGAAGCTTTGCGACGAAAAGACGCTACGATAATTACGGCCGAAACCATAATCACATTCATGTCGAACGAGTTAAATACGGAAATCAGCAAAAGTTCAGCTGAATACCGAAATCGCAAGAGGGTGCTAGAACGTAGAAATATTAATTTAGTATCTTTGGCGAAGTATTTGAAAGATCCAAAACCAAATCACCAACTCAACCGGGAGTTTCCCTGCCATAGTCGTCAAAAACAGAAATGCTTAATTTTGGCAAGCGGTTATTGGAAAGATTGTTTCAAATAGAAGCAGAATCAGGAAATTTGGTGGATGGTGAGGAGATTGAGATCAACATAACGAATGTGAATAATGATGTTGAAATGTCGCTTAACATGGCTATTGAAAAAGAGTGCGTGCAAAAATCACTGCAGAAGTCGTTTATGTCAACACGTTTAAAAAATCTTTATTTAATGCCGCTTTTTAGCAAAATAATACAATAAGAGCGATTTTATTATAGAATTAATTTTTTCCAATCTAAAACCCGGTTAACCGGTTAAAACCGCGAAAAAACCGTAAACCCCGTTTTACAAGAAACGCGGTTTTTTGCAAACCCTAGTTTGGATATCATATTTAGTTGTGGTAAATGAAGACGATTTTATTGATTTGAATTAAATTTGTTTTGATTAATTCTGAATATCTAAGGGTTTGTCGGAAAATTCCACTACGTGCAAATGTTAGCCTTACGTTGACAGAATCAAATGAATCAAGAGCAATTTTCATAAGGAGGAGATAGGTATGATTTTTCATTCTCGCAAATCTAATCGATTTTATGATTTGAGTTGTTTTAGCTTAGATAAATTCTGGACATCGTAAGATTTCTTATGCTACCGTTTTTGCAAACTAAAAAAAAATGGCGCCTATTTCGCCAAAATTTTGGTTTAACAGTGTAATTACTAATACATTATTTGTATTGAAAGTTTCTTATTGGATTTGTATATGTACACGGGATTTTTGGTGGGAGAAACCTTATAACCGTATAATTGATACAAAATTTCAAAATTTTGTCAACAAGAGAAAAATTTCTAGTATTGTAATTTCAAGAGAACAAAATTCTCAAACATCTGCTCTTTGTCCTGACGTAAATATGACATGATTTCCTCTTTTTGGTCAGTCTTGTGCGCATGTGCAAAATCACTGATTATGTATGTTGCCAAAAAACGCTAATTGTTCAGATGTTAAGTAATTTACAATTTCGTCTTGACTGAGAGCCAGATCTGGGAGTATACTCTTGGCTCACGTGTGCCATAAACCGTTTTACACAATTTGTATACCATATTCAAGTACCAATGGTTTTTTTTAAAAAAATTGAAATTAATGAGTTAATATGTAGGCATGTTTGAGCTCAAAATTTTCCGCGTTCTGATTAATGCAATTTACTATTTATGTATTTTGTCGCCTACTGCTATATCTTGCGTTCCTAATTATGTTAATCAAAATATTTATATTAAAAGCGTTTAATTTTGGTTAAAGTGGACCAATCCACCGTACATTACCACCAAATTCTATAATCATGACTTTCTATATAAAATGAGATAACGAACTCGTAACAAAAATATGAACTGTATTTCAAGGAAAAAAATACACATTTTCCAATTTTCCTGTTAAAAATTGATACATCATACATGTACCATGTATAGAGAGCCAAAATTTTCCCAAACAATATATTCAAATTTAGAAAATAAATATTCAAAACACAACCGAAATATGATTTCGATTTTCCAGCAGTCCAGTTACCATACACAAAAAGGATATAATCGTAATATATACGGAGAGAGAGCCGTGAAAATTCAAATTTTCCATTATTTTTTTTTCTTCACATTTACGAAAATCATGTTTTCACACCATATGGTTCGTGTGTGCTGCTGTATATATACGAGTATAATATTATGATTATGGTCATTCAAATATGAAATCACCCAACAAAAAAAAAATTATTTTAAATTTATGTAAAAATCATGGTGCGGTGTTTATGCTGAGATTTTTTCTTTTTGTTACTGCTCTACTGGTTGGTGCGATGCGAGGGGTGTTTTGGTCAAAATTTTCAAATATTTAAATCAAACAGCATATATGAAGAGTAGTGTTCATCAATAATAAAGTAAGGATATTTGAAAACCGAATATGAATAATAATGAGGTGTGGACAGTGAACTACTCGTATATGGAAATCGATTTAAGTTTTCTTTGTTTTCGTCATTTGTAATTGTCACAATACTTCAGGTACTCTAAAATTCACTCAAAATTCACTATAAATATGCTTGCTGTTATGTTGCAAAGAATTCCTCAAAAAATGATCGGTTTTGGTTTGGTTTGGTACACATTTCGTTGCAATTCACCCATAAAAGATCTAGTAAGGACAACTCTTGGTGGCCAACGGAAAGCGTGGATGCCGAAAAAAATATGTTTGGTAATTTTCGGTTGGGTGTTATCATTATAACTATATGCAGACCCCGCAATGCAAACGTTATCAATAATTATTTGGGTGAGGTGGGAATTGATCGAATTGTGCACGTGACTAGCCGACATCAGCTGCGAACCACCATGTAGCATTATTTGTGAAATAAGTAAACGCGAGTGAGTTGTTCGTCTTTAGGAATGATTATCGGATTCAGCGAGCGAAGTGGTCTTTTGTCGAGTAACTGTTCATCGGATTGGCATTCAAATACGCGTCAGCAAAGTGGGTTTTCTGATCGAGTTTGACCCAGAACTCGAAGTCGCTTGCCGCGCAATGAACAACGAGCGAATAAGTGATACGTGACGTTATGACAAGTTACGCGGCTTCTGCAAACATTGCGATCATTTAGTTTGACTTGCGTTCGTTATTGTTGCTGTAAGCCTCGCAAATCGTCTGACGGGTCCATTGATAGGACCCATCCACCACAATAGTAGATTGTCAGATTATAATGACTTTCCGAATGATTTATACAACGATCGATTATAATAGCTTCTGACGATCGCAAACCATATCGGCAGGTAGCCATCATTGAACAATTGCAATCGAGGTGTTGATGATTTTGGCGATGATTGTTGTAGGGGGACCCATCGGAAAGGACCAAATATCTTAAATGACTATGACAGTATTGTTCATTTTCACTGACTTGTCCCAATTTTGCTCGAGTTGGCTCTGATGCTCGCGAAATTCTTTGCGGAATCTTATTGAGGAATTAACGATTTGTCTGCGAACCGATCATCAATATGTGGGCTAATATGGAGGCTCTCCTTTTCGTCTCGTGCTAATTATTGGATGCGAAAGCAGGTTAGTTTTCCAAGGACTCTGAGTTGGAGCTTGGGATCAAAACGGAGTTTTCGCTTGAACGATACGCCGGTCGTACTTTTTGTAATGCTTCGAAAACTTCGAAACAAATCCGGTCAGGTGGGCTTGTGTTCTTCTTCCAGATACCGTGATTCCAAGTATTCCTGCATTTATTTATTGTATTCGGTACAAATGTATATGCAATGCACAGATGGTTCACAAAAAACGTATTTGTGTCCTGTCCTATATTTGGCTGACAAGGCCCTTCGGAATGAGCAAGACAAATTAATACAGTTCAGTAAACAAAGATGGAAGTGCTTCGCACCAAAAATGGGTGGCGTAGCATAAATTAGGAAAATTATATTCATATTAATTCCGTATTATATTCGGTCGGTCAGAAAAGACTTGATGGAGCTTGTAACTCTATAGCATATGGGTTGAGATAAGCTCAACAGGGTCAACAATACATGTTGAGATACAACCTACAGTCTGAAATATTTACAGACGCCCCACACAGATGTAATAAAGATTTTATTCTTGACAAACTAAATTCCCGTAAGTTATTGGCACAATTGCTGAGATCAGTTGAAAGACGAGAAGATTTTACCGACAGCAATTATTTCAACATCAGAGTCTCTAAGCATGCAGTCGGCCTCGATTTCTATTATACCGGAACCTAAAATGGTGTAACATTGTATCTTAGAACCACATATGACGTCGACTGTGGTTTCGTTGAATACCACAAATATCCATTGGTTGATAGTGTGAAATTGGATCTAGTGATTACTACATTTTATTGTCCTAGTGCTGCATTCGGTATCGAATCCATTCTTTCGTTGTAGGATCACTCCTCGCATTGCATTTTATTGGTGACATTTCGCAAAAGGAGTATACACGCTGAAATATTTGACATCGATTCACATCCTCGCTCGCCATTGAACTAATAATAATGTGTGACTAAGTGCTTCCATACGAAGTATAGTGTTTCCACACGAGCTAATGCGGTAAGATAATTTCAATTATTGCATTTTTTTGAGTTTCTCGGCTGCGTATATAAATGCTTTGACACACGTGATGGAGATCGTAAATATTGTTTCCAGGTAGAGCTTTTTTACAGGCACGTGTTGTCGAATAAATTGTAACTCTTCTAGCTGAATAGATATGAGTATGGGTGGATGTTGGAGCATATCAAGTAAGCCTTGTTGATCCTTTTGGTGAAGCCTTGATATCCTGGAGGCTCTTTTGTACTAGAGTCATTTCAAAAATGCTTAGTAGCGCTGATAGCATACTCTGACGTCGAACGGTTTATATTTTTGTAATTGAAGTAGATGATTACACACACAAGGCCCACTCTCCAAAACCTTGTTTCACTCGTTTACAACCCTTATTGCTTTCGAATAGCTCGTTGTCTGTGATTAAATAAATAAGTTTGTTAATGTGGTTGTCGTCTCGGAACTGGGTTTGCTCCGAAAAATTAAGATTCCGTTGTAAGATACGTTACTATTTCTATATATTTTGCCTTGGTTGCTACACATACGAATAGAGCTACGTATCCTTTGTAGGACTTGAATTCCGTTGTTCTCAATTGGATACGACCGGCATAGTCGATTCTTGTTTTGGCAAATGCTCTCCTTGGTTGTACTCTGGTTTCTGGTAATCTTTCCATTATTTGTTCCATCATGTGTTGTTAATGGCCGAAGCATTTTAGACATTTTTAAATAACGTTTCGTACTGACTATTTATATGATTGACTATGCTAAGGTCAATTGAATTGGCAGACGTAATATTTGAATTTTGTAGCCGACCATTCACTCTTAGTATACCATTGTTATCTAAGACCGGTTTCAAAATAACAGTCTGTTTTTTTTGTCTAAGTGCCTTGAGCATATGAGGCAGTCAATTTCGTTATATAAATCTTGTTCCTAGATCGCTTACAATATGCAATGATAGGTTTTAGTTTATTGAAATTTCAATATCGCTCAAATAATTGTAAAAATGGGTTGACTTTCTTTACGCCAATCAAATTGAATATTGAGGTTTCTTCTAATTCCTCCGGCTGTACGTCATTAAGAATGGTGTTTATGGCATAGTTGCTAATTCATTATGAATAAAATATGAACCCGTTCATCATATTGTTCCACGAGACGCATGTCTGCAGGATTCTCATTTACTTAACTTGATGCCATATAGTTGTTGGTAGAATAGACCACTGCAACATATGCTTAGGGCATCTCAGAAACCATATAAATTAGTCTTAGCGCCGCTGGTGTAGTTTATCCAAAGATGAATTTTAACCTTGCCTAACTGTAGCAGTTCTAATTTGTAGCGTAGCCATCTTGGCTCTTATTTTTACCGATTATTATTTGGCGTAGACTCTTTGGCTTTGTTTGCCGGCCGTAAATACTACTAATAATAGATAGGACTACCCAACTACAATAGAGGAACTATTATAGTGTAAAAGGTTTATTAATATTTAAAGGGCAGCAAGCAACAGCGATGCAGGCCAGTCTTCGATAGAAGCTGATGGTCAACTTGCACCAAAAAGATGAAATATGACAGGAATCTAAACGATTAACGTGGTTTAAATATAAAAATAAAATTTTTCGTGGTGGTTGCAGAAACTAATCTATAGTTTTGGATAAAGTGGATGTGACACGCAACTATAGGTGCACTTGCAGCCATAAACCAGTAACTTTGGTTACTATATATGGAAAAGACACCAAATATGACGCATGGGATTCAGTTCCTAGTGGAAATACAGACAACACAAGGAAAGTAGCAACTATACCGACAGAAATCAATGCTGTAAACTGGCATATAATCGGTAAAATACGCAAGAAACGCAAAAACAGAAAGCGTTCGAGATAATGCGTCAGCACGAGATAATGCGTCCAGACTGCCAACAGAAGCGATTATCAAAAAATCAAGGAAGTCATATGTCCCAGTGAATCAATGATCCACTATGTAACAAACACCGGCCGTAATTAAGTTGCGGTTACTGTTGATTCTTTCACTGATAAAGAAATTATCTTTAATGTTAGCTCAGAGCTTAATGGCGACATGGTCCCAACCTTCTTACCAAATCAAAATGACCTGTATCGAATCGATTTTAAGGTTCTATTCTGGTACGAAGAATAAAGAAAGCCAGAGCTCACTGAGTGGTGAAACTTGAACCGGTAACAAAGAAAATTATGGTAAAGTATGGAAGACCGCACGTAGACTGGTTAAGATGCCTTAGGTTGCTTTAGGTGCCAACGATATGGTCATATTGCAAAGAATTGCAGGGCACACATAGAGACCTGTTCTCACTGTGCACAACATGGTCGCGGTTAAAAGGGTTGTCCAAAGAAAGACAAACCCAGTCCAGTTGCGCAAGCTGCAAGAAAATGTGAAAACCACATGATCACCAAGTAGGTCGCGCTACCTGTAACGCATACAAAAAAAACTGTTCAATGTCTGAAATCTAATACTGAATATGCTATTTAGTCAAACTTTAACACATTGTAACAGTAACCTGCATATCGCCCATCGCCCCCGCACGACATAGATATTCTATGTATCCAAGAACTACACTCGGCCAATGGTCAAATCAGTGGCACGCCTGTTACAGTCCGAGTAGCCTTAGGCTGCTAAGTCTGTAATTAGTATTCTCAATGTTGGCGTGAACATGGATGGTGAAGCTTAGTAAGTTTCGTGATAGCCACTGCACATGTGTTGAAATTTAATCAGAATTTGGTTCCTTCGACCTAGTTTCGACCAATACGACCAATATATAGTGAACCGGTCGAGTAATATCTGTGCAAAATCGAAATGTTCTCATAATGAACAAGGAAACCCAGTGAAGTTCTCGTCTAATGGGAACTCCAAAAGTGATCTACCAATAGTCAAGGTAGTCTTGTTGAGCTCGACAGTTGGATGGTATGTGAGAACAATTTGGACATCTATTGACCGCAGAGTCATGTTCGTGTTGTCAAACTCGCCACAGAATAGTCCACTAGCAAGTAGCAAAACTTCGAGAATTGCCATTAAGATAGCTGACTATGGGGTCTATTTGCTAAACACTTGGTTGGCCCTTGTGACGGTGTAGAATAAGTTCCAGAAATTTATTCGATCGAGGAAATTGACGTTCTTATGGAGTTGATCTCAACGCAAGAAGCAAAAGAGTTAAGACTGTTACTCTTTAAAGGGACATGAAGAGAAGAACATGGTAATAAAGACCCTTTTGTATAAACCTTTGCCTCCGGCAAATCAAAACCTTCAGAAGTTTTAAACATCATTAGGCAGACAAATGAAGTCTTCACAGATACGTGGCATAACACACGTTTGGCGTTACTCAACTTACTTCTACTGGACGGAAACCCAGATGAAACTAAGTCACATGCAGCTATGCGTGAGATCGCGCTACCAACAGTATTTGGACATCCGCGGTTGCTGAAGACCCTTCCGTTCTCTCTCATTCACATAGGAAGAATTCACCAGTGCTCTAAATGACTTAACAACTTGAACCCTGAAATAATTCAACTCGCTTGGCCTATCATAGGACCCAGCATAATAAAATTATTAAACAGCTGCTTGAAATTTGGCTACTTTCCTAACGTGTGAAAATCAGGTGAAATGATTGTTATCAGGTAGGCTTCCTGAGATCCATAGATATTCGCTTTCTTCGAAATCTTATAGACCTATATTGTTGCTACCTGTTATAAGGAAACTTAAAAGGTTGCTAGCCATTCGCATTACACCGCGGATCGAACAGAGCAGACTGTTATCGGACAAACGGGTCGGGTTCCGACGTATCATACCTACAGAAAATGTGATAGTCCGCCTAATTAATACTGCCAAATCCCAGAGTTCTAATTATGATATGGGTATATTCCTGAACATCGCCGGAGCATTTTATAACTTTACGTGGCTTAGTATCATCGCAAGTTTATGGATCTACAACCTCCCAAAAATATTCTGAATGTTTTCAAGAGCTACTTCTGTGATCGATATGTACAGTCAAAATTAGGTCCAAATGTATTTATTGGTAATTCCTTTGTGTGGCACCGTGTTGTAAATCTCACAACTCGTGGCAAACACGAATTATTAAGTTGGATTTACATATCCACGATTTTCTGCGCCGAATATCACGTGACACATTCAACCAATCAGAAACGACTTCTTCGCCGAGTTTTCGGTACGGCAAAAACATGAACAAAATTTATCTTTTCGGCGCTACGACATAGCATATATAGAATTTAAAAAAATTTAACATCATGTTTTTTTAAAAACTATGTGTCAAAATATTGTTTATATGTGTATGTGTGAAAAACTGCGCCACAAAATCGTCGAATATGTAAATCATCGATAATACAGCGTTCGCCGAATTTCCTACAGCCTCGCCGAAACATCCTCGGATATAAAAATCCACTTTTAATCGTGAATAGCGGTAAATTTAAATCGGCTCATCCATTCTCATCTCTCACATGTTGTCCGAACTTTTTTGTAGAACTCATAAATAAAATGGCTTCAATGATCGTGTCGTGGTTTACCTGTCCAACATACTAAATTCGACTTATAATAGACTAACAAGAGACTTGAATGATTCTGTTCCTAAGCAAATCACCAAAGGATGTCCTCAAGGCTCTATTCTAGGTCCTCTGGTCTGGAATCTCCTGTTTAACACAAGCGCATGATTAATGTCCTTGATGAAATTGCATTCGTGATTGACAAAAGCATTCTGGCGAAAGGCAACTCGAGACTCGAACTTCAGCATCAGATTGGCGCGAATAGTGACTTGGCTTTGATGAACTAATGGGAGCAACTTCTCACGTTCTAAGAGTCTGTGAAAAAAACTAAGAAACTATTCCACTCCCTGGCGAGAGTATCAAGAGAGATTATTAGGAAGTGCTCGGAGGAATTTCCTACTACGAACAAAGGCTTATCGAATAGTTTCAATCAATAAATATTATAATCAAAAAGGGAGCGCACTTGTACCACCTAAA
Source organism: Nephrotoma guestfalica (assembly GCA_963691935.1). Taxonomy (NCBI): domain Eukaryota; kingdom Metazoa; phylum Arthropoda; class Insecta; order Diptera; family Tipulidae; genus Nephrotoma; species Nephrotoma guestfalica. Next base: position 51,595,429 of record OY829913.1, on the reverse strand, counting down.
CAGAATTGATCTAAACGAACTAGGTGACTTTGTACATGTTGCAGATAGTGCACATAATCAATATACACACAAAAAGGAAATAAAGGTAATGGCGAATGACCTATGGCAAAGAAGGTGGAATGAATCCGTCATTAGTAGGCATACATTTAACTTCATTCCTGATACAAAAGAAAGACTCAATATTAAATTACCACTAACGAGGTCGATCAGCCAAGTAACAACTGGACGTATGGTATCGTTAAGCACCTACTTCTCGACTATACCGAGGTGATCGCTGTGTCACTGAAAGGAGTGAGGCTGTACGAACGAAATAGTACAATATAGTAGACCGGAAATCCGGACTGCTAAATATACAAGGCACTGATATCGGTTAACTACGAGTATGCTAATTGATTGAAACTACTAGTATACATAATTGGCTATTTCTAGTTAAAGATTTTACCTAGGTATAGGAAATATTGTAAGCTTTTCCAGTAATGTTGACTATGATTAGTAACGAATCGATACCTGCCGATTATTTTTGAAGTAGTAGCGCTTATTTTTTTTTATTATCCCTGCAATCTGTTCTGGGACCAAGGCTCTCCCAACTCTTTCGATGTTTGCTTTTTCCGCCCTTACTTGTACGCCAGTGTCAGCCAATCTGCACAAAATGGAGTGCTTGATGTGCTAGCATTTACTAGCGCTTTTCGATGCACTGAAATTTTATTTTATTCCTGAATGAACTGGTGAAACTACGTGCTTGAATGTTACATCCTTTGTAAACTTCGTTTTGAAATGCAATAATCTGCCTAAAGACATTTTTCTTGATTATCCTACTGTGCTATGGCTCGTTTTAAAAGGAATCATCATCTTCCATCTAGATTTATTTCGTTCGGTGAAATTTCTAACTTCTGGAATGTTGACATACCCAATGAATAATTGTTCTTGATTAGCCTTTGTCAGTATACCATGGCTGTTTGTTCTTTGATGGAGAATCTTTTATGGTTGTTGATTGTCGAAGCATTGTTAATATTTGTGTGTCAACCGCATCAGTTTGTGGCTTAGTTGTAATGCCGGGCCCGGGATCATAAGCTTAGTTGACTTACCACGGACAAGGACCAACTTGCTTGTGGTCCGGCAGAGTCAAAACAATACGTTTGGAAACAAAAGTTTCATTTCCCTAAATTAGGCAGATTTCCAAAAGAACTTCTGTTGAGTATTCGCGTGACAAACTTCCGTACAACCCGAAACAAAATAATATTCAACCCTTTCACTTATTACCATTCGAATACTAAAGCACCCCAAATAAATGCCTATAAATACTATAGACCCTTTCCCAACCCAACGTAACAAGTTCATTTGCAAACCTTTTTTTTAATTCACTTTATACTTCCTCAAATGTACCTTATAAAATGTAAATACAGTTACAAAACCTTATTTATTACTTTATGCAAACAATAAGACACACGACATCCATTAATCTCATCTTGCACCCTTTACTCTCGTCTCTCGTTATAATATAAAATAAACCCAATCGTCTTATTATAAATTCGAAAATCCACAACTGCACCCAAATTGAATAAATTATCCAATCAAAACATGTGTATACACATAGTGGCGTATAGGCACAACATAAGAAACCACGAGACTAACACACTTCCTACTCCTGTATATATGTTTGTATCCCAACTTTAACCCTTTTAAATAATATTAAAGTCTTATGTAATCTTCTTAAATAAAATAATAAATTTTAAGGAAGAAGGATATATGATTTGTTTTCAATTCTTCATCAATCGATTATGATGGTGATGTTGATGATGATGATGATGTAGCATAAGATGCTAAAAAAGGGTGACGCTTATGCCGTACAAGAACGCACTCATATATACGATTAGAAAACACTCAGGTAAAAAATTACGCGTGCCTGACAATAGATTCGATTAGATGTGTGCGGTCCCGAAATAATTTTTTTTAATCCTTTTTAACCTAGCTTTTAACCTGTTCAATTTACGGGGTACCTTAGCATAAAAAACAACCCCTAATTTTAGTTTTTTTTTGTGCGGATCAATTTAAATATTTAAAAGGTACATTAAAAAGTCAGGTGAATTCCACAAAAAAAAAAATATTTTAAATTATTGCAACAAATGTATATAGAAGGGAGACAATTTTACGATAAAAATATATTCAAATCGGACAAAAGGGTCCCCGGACACCCTTACCGAAAAAAATATGTTTTTTTTTAAATAAAATTCCTTCTCACGTAATTTAAATTCATCATATTCGATGTAAATACCTTTAAAAATTTCCTTCATTCATCCAATCTATTCATTCATGCTAACCGAACCAAACATGAAAAATCACTTTTTGTTGCTGCTGTACTGTGCCGAATATAATGAAAATTTGCATATACGAAATGGTCAAGAATAACAAATATGATCGATTGTTTGAAGGTGATTTGAATCGAATACTAAAATTTATGGGTGCAGATGTGTCCCGAGTATATTGAGCGGTCATCCAAAATATAATTTTCTCATACAACGAAATAATTTATTCTTGTGTACCGTATAGTTTGGCGTCTTAAATCACATAAAATCAAGAATGCCCTCTGTAATAAAATATAATATCGGTAAATTAAAATAATATATCTTTCAAGATGCATACTCACCTTGGGAGATCGATTAACTAAATCGCGGGAATATCGTTTTAAATAAAATCTCGATCGATCAAATTTTGATCTCATTAAAATCATTAAAAGCGCGTACACGATACACAAAAAGGATTCCATGTATACGAATTAAATCGTAATTAAAAGGCGCGATCTCTAAACATTTCCAAATGTTTTTAATGCAGATCGATCAACCGATCGATTGAATTTGTGTACATGATGCTATACACAGAACCGCATACAAACAAAAAATTAATTGCAAAATCATGCAATTTTTGCATTTTACTGGTCTGGAAATCATAAAATCAAAATGTTTTTGCTCGCATCTATGTAATTATAATATGGCGCAGGGTTTTCTGAATCTCACAAGGAGATGATCAAGATTTTTTTACGACTTTTTTTTTTTTAATTTTAATTGATGCCTAGGATCATCAAATTGATCAGAAATGATGATCGAGAGTTTATTTGATTTTTTATTTATTTCAAATCCTTTTGTTTTATGATCGCACATCACAATTAAAGTTAGGTACTTATTTTATATTCGATTTGATTATTGATTATACAAAAACAAAAATAACATGGAATAATTTTAAATATCATGTCAGTTAATATTTACAGGGACGCACACCGTAGTATTCCGATTGGTTTGGTACATATAGGTAAAAAATATTAAAGAGTTTAACGAAAATTATTATTTTTTTGATTAATTTGCATCACAGTAATCGATGTCTCTTGAGTTAAAGAAGTTACTTTCTGTATAGCAAACTCGCTCAAATTCACAACCCCTGATGAATGCCATTAAAAATTATATTTTGTCCGAAAAGCCGAAAAAAACTTAAATAAATTATATCACGGACGATTATGAAAAACTCCTTAATTTTTGTTACTGTTATTATTCAAATTTTCGAGCCAGCCAAATATTTGTAATTATATTGGGTGTACAAATGTATTTCCGACCTTTTTTAGTGAAATAAAAGGCATGAGTTTGTGTATAAAATGAAAGAATGTTTTATTCAAAGTATGCTCCTTCGGATTCTCCGAAGGAAGAAGTCTGGTTGTTTCGAGGCAATCCAGGCATCGACCCATTTTTTGACGTTTTCATTTGAAGTGAAGTGCTGCTGTGCCAGGACTGATTGCATCGACCGGAACAAGTGGTAATCAGAGCGAGCAATGTCTGGCGAATATGGCGAATGGGATAGAATTTCCCAGTTCTGCCTGTCCAAGTAGTTTTTGACAGGTATAGCAACATGTGGCCTAGCGTTGTCATGTCGCAAAATAATCTTATTGTGTATTTTGTTCCATCACCTTCGAACCATTGATATTTGCTTGATGTGATGATCCGATGCAAAAACCCCTTCCTTTGTAGTCGTTGAAACAACAATTCGCACATGGTTTTCCGACGTTCCATGTCCCGTTCTTTCAATTTGTGTGGCACCCAATTGGATAATATTCAACTCTTCTGCCAATTGTTTTTCGGTCTGACAAGGGTCCACACAAAGCTATTTCGGCCTGACAAGGGTCCACACCAAGCAAACGATTTGTTTCCGCTGCACTTTTCTTCAACAAAAAATAATGAAGTAAAACTTCCCGCAAATGCTGTTTTTTTGGCACAAAATTCGACATTTTCAATTACATGAAAATAATTTTTGTTTACGCTTTGAACAAATGTCACTAGTAATTATTCAAGCTTGACATCTAACCTCCAAAAAACATGTATTGCCCGATTGAATAATATGCAAGCAGTGATACTAGCGACACCTCTATAAAAAGGTCGGAAATACATTTGTACACCCAATAATTTTTTTTTTACAAAACTTAAGGACTGAGGAGTCTTGAAAGTTGTCAATAGTTTTTTGGCTAATATTAATTCGATTAATGGAAATCTACAGATCCGGTGGAGTTTCGGCTTTATTCGGTCGACACTTCATTTTCAATGTTCCGCTTTAAATTTTTCATCAGCAGATGTTATCAAATTAATAATTTATATTGATTATACAAGTTTTTGTTTTATTCTAGTTTGTAGATTGAATTTTGTTACAACAAATATTTTTTTAAATGAATTAAATAATTTCTTTGTTAAAGGTAAATCAAAAAATTTTACTTACTCGTAGGATCTGTATAAATATTGGTTTGTTACAGGATTCGTCTTTGAAGGATAAATTTTTGTTGATGTGTGCTTCGTTTGGGCTGGATTCTTTAACGAATAGTGTTACTAAGGCATGTTCAAATACGTGTATTGATCTTGTAGTTTCTGAAACTGACTTTCTGTTCTTCTGACTTTCTGAGATTCCCTCTTGAGGTTAAAAGTTCTACATGGGACTGATTATTACTCTATTAAGGGCAGCGAAGTTTCTAACAAAAAATTAACAAGTATACGTATATGATTCCAATTGGATTATTAAATTTCTTTAGTGTATTAACACTATACGCACTGTAAAAACGTATTTTTTTATGAGACAGATCCCTTTCTAAACAATTATCCGGTTCCGATATTTTTCAAATTGGAATTTTATAAAAAAAATTTCAAAAAATCCACGAAAGAAAAAATTGATAACAATGAGTAATTTTTTATAACTTCCTTTACCTTAGATTACAGCTGTTTAACTATCTTAAATTTTGACAAACAAGGAAAAAAGCGTTAGTATTAAACTGTCTATTTACCACGTCTCTGCCGTTTCTCCTCTTTCAATTTTTTCTTAAAATTTGTATGCCATGCCGATTTCACCTGTCTGAGTAGTTTATATGTCGACTAATATTATGAGGATCACAGCGATTCTTCTAAAACGTCATCAAGATTACAATATCTCTATGTACCTCAATTTTCAATTTTTCACCAACCTCCTGATGACGTCTTAGAAGAATCCCTGTGATCCTCATAATCTTAGTCGACATATAAACTACTCAATCAGGTGGAATCGGTATGCCATACAAATAAAATAAATAATTGAAAATTGGGGAGACCGCTGGGAAATGGTAAATAGATTTTTCATTACTTAGTACAAGGGGATATTATAATCTGCTGATGACGTCTTAGAATAATCCCTGTGATGCTCATAATCTTAGTCGAAACATAAACTACTCAGACAAATGAAATCGATATGCCATACAAATTAAAAAAAAATTTAAAATTGGGGAGACCGCTGGGAAATGGTATATGCACAGTTTATTACTTAGTACATGGGGCTATTGTGATCTGCTGAAGACGTCTTAGAAGAACCCCTGTGATCCTCATAATCTTAGTCGACATATAAACTCAAACAAGTGAAATCGTTATGTCATACAAATTTTAAAAAAAATTAAAATTGGGGAGACCCCTGGGACATGACATATGGACAGTTTATTACTTAGTACAAGGAGCTATTGTAACCTTATAACCTCTTGATGACGTCTTAGACGAATTCTCGTGGCGCTTATGATATTTATTCGAAATATAAGCTACTTAAACAGTAAAACCTTCATGTTATACGTAATTACGAATATTTAAAAATTCAGAAATCAGGAGGACGTTATATAATATGACATATGGGCCTATTAGCTTTTATCACTGTAAACTACTTTATTGACTTGATGGCATATTATAACAATCTTTTAAACCAAAGCATGTTTTTTTCAAAAAAAATTCACTCAAAATTCTTATTAGAATTTAGTTAACAGTGTAATTTGTTAAAAACTTCACGCCCGTCACTATTACCCATTAAAATCACTTAATCCAACTATGAATATTCCGCGATATCAAACTCGATGACAAACAAGAATTAATTATTGCAATCTATCAGATCGTTTGACTTATTGTGATTGGATTTCAGTATTATCCACTGATGATCCAAATTTGGCCTTTTCGATTTAGATTAATAAACTTACCGATGAATTGAATAATAATAAATTGATCACAAAACTTCCAAGGCACGATTTCAAAAGTAAACCCTGTTGTAATTCCCTGTTAATTTGAGTATTTACAAAAACAGTTTAGTCAAAAAATTGGGAGAGAATCAAAGTAATGCAACGCTGAACATAAAATTTCAAAATGTAAATGCCGAACTAAAATACTTAATTTCACAAACCAAAGAACGATTTTTTAAAACTAAGTTTTGTTTCGCTGGAGACCGATAATCTAAATAGAAGATTGTTAATGGCATTTACCGTCCGTGTCCGTCTAAAATTGTCAATATTCCACCGTCTCAGCCGTCTTACTGGGGTTGAATCATCCAACATATGACATATCTCAGCATTTTGGTGTAGACTAATACGTGTCATGTATTTTCTCGCGTATTTGCTTATTTCTTCACTGACGAAATCCATCTTCAGATCTCTATGGAGGTTGCCATTTCTTATGTACCACGGTGCATTAACTATTCCACGTAGCACTTTGCTTTGGAATGACTGGATGATATTGACATTGGTTTTCTTTGTACAGCCCCAGAGCTGAATATCGTAAGTCCAAACAGGTCTTATGATTTGCCGGTATAGTAGCAATTTATTATGTAGAGTTAGCTCAGAATTTCTTCCTAAGAGCCAATCCATCTTTCTGTATTTGATGTTTAACTCTGCTTTTTTTCTTTTTTACATGCTCTTTCCATTTTAGTTTCGTGTCTAGGGTCATGCCTAGATATTTTGCCGTGTTTGCATAGGGAATTGGTTGAGAGTTCAGTTCTACTGGAACCAGTTGACCTTCGTGTTGGTAAAGCTTACGTGTACAGATTTTGTTTCATTAAGTTTTATTCGCCATCTCTTGGTTCAGGTACTGACAATACTGGTAGCTCTTTGCAATTTGCTTGTAGACTCTTATATGCTATTGGCAACTGCTAACATGACCGTATCATCTGCAAACGTCGCTATGTTAGTCTTCTCTATCGTTGGTAGGTCCGAGGTGTATAGAACATATAAAGTTGGTCTCAGAACGCTACCTTGTGCTGATATTTTCTTTATTTCTGAGTATTCGCAATAAATTAGATTGCGCAATAAATTAGATACTCGAAAGTGTAGGTTAGATATGTAAGAGTTTAGAATTTTATAAAACTGCTTTGGTAAGTCTCTTTATAATTTATATTCCTATATATCCTAGCCATACTCTGTCAAAGGCCTGTGCCACATTCAAGAAGATGCTTGAACATAAATACTTTCTTTTTTTCAAGTACGCCTTCGGTTATGTTTGTAATTCGGTGTACTTGTTCTATTGTTGAATGGTTTTCTCTGAAGCCAAATTGATGTGGAGGAACAAGATTTCTTTCTACTATTATTGGTTTGAGTTAGAAGTAGTTTCTCGAATAATTTTGAAATTATTGTGAGTAAGGAAATCGGCCTATACGAATTTATGTCATTTAGTGGTTTGTTGGGTTTAGGTAGCATTATTACTTCTGCTACTTTCCATTGAATTGGAACGTGTTTAAATCTGAAAACTACGTTAATTATTTGGAGTAGGTTACGTAGTCCTTTTACAGGAAGAGCTTTTACTATTTGTCCTGTAACTAAGTCATATCCTAGAGATTTCTTTGTGTTTAGGTTAAGATTGATTTCCTCTTTTAATTCTTGTAATGTGATAGGAGATATATTGCAGTTATCCATTTTATATATTGGTGGTACGTTTTCCTCTGCAGTTTGTCTGGGTAGAGGCTGAAACGTGTTCTCGAGGTGGGTTACAAACAAAGAAACTTTTTGCTTTGCACTTATAGCCCATGTGCCATCTTCATTTTTACTGGTGGAATTTGTAGTTTAGGTCGTTTTAAACATTTTGTCGCTTTCCAAAGGGAGTACACGGTATCTTTTTCCATAGTAAGGCCACTCAAGTATTTATTAGTGGATTCGTTTTTGATTTCTTTAATTAACTAATTTAGTTTATTAGATAAAAAATTTAGAGTTGTTTTATATTCTGGCGCTCGACTTCTTTGCCAGGCCTTTCTTGCTTTTCGTTTTGCTGCAACCAGTTCCCTAACCCCCAGAGGATAAATAGCATTTTGGCACATTTCCTTTGAACTTGAGGGGGTGCTACTCCACGCCGCTTCTTGTATATTGTTGTTGAGTTGTTCTAGTTCTTCTTCTAGCTGTATCGGGTTTTTAGTTGGCACCTGAAGATCAATATTATCCTCAACAAGTTTCTGGGATTTCTCCCAGCAGGTTTTTTTGATAGTTAGCGAAGGTGGACTAGTTTTTTTAACAATCGTTGCACTGATTGTCATAATAATAGGCGTGTGATCCGACATAATCCCCTCGCTGCTTTCTAGGTATATGTAGTTTTCGTCTATACCTTTGGTGATAAAGAAGTCAATGATATCGGGTATTTTATTGCTATCTATAGGCCAATAAATTGGTTGATCTCCAGAATGAAAATCGCAATTGCATAGTCTTCCTGCTGCAAACAGCTCTCTTCCTTTTTTAGAGGTTACTCTTGATACCCATTAGGTGTTGTTTGCATTAAAATCACCTCCGATTATGAAACTTGATCCAAGTGATTTAAATAGCGTGCAATAGTCTTCTTTAATTAAATTATATCTTGGGGGGCAATATATTGACGATACACTATATTCTTTGTTATTATTTATAAATACTTTTAAGGTGACTACTTGCATAAATTCCTCTTCAATTTTAAGATCTATAAAGTGTTTGATGCTTTCTATTATAACCACCGACGATCCTCCCCTTGGCCTTCCTGTTGGATGAATGGCGTGGTAACAACTGTATCCATATATTTTAAGATATGAAGTTGATGTAAAATGGGTTTCCGATACTAGGCTTATATCTATTTTTTCAGTATTTAGGAAAATTTCTAATTCTGGAATATGTTGCATTAGCCCATTTGCATTCCAGGTTACTATTCTTAATGTTTTATTTGTTGTTGTTTGTATTATTTTAATAGAGCATGAATTTCATTTCATTTAGAGAGTCTTGCTTGTCTAACCTGTTGCTTAGAGCTTGAAGGCATTTCTCTTGTTTAGCTAGACAAATGTTAAGATCTTCCATGCTTCTCAGTATCTTTTGGAACACTGCTGTACCTTCGGTAGTGCCCTCCGAAATATCTAGTTTTGTCATGACTACTTGCGAATATAGTTTTGGTTCTCCCGTTTTATTAGCATGAGGTTTAGCTTCCTTTTTGGTGGAAGTTTGATAATTTTTTACCGATATTCCTGGACTTTGTTTTCGCGTTTTATTTCTTATTATTTGTAGCTTCTTAGCTATTTCACATCCCCGGTAGTTTGAAGGATGTGGATTATTGCAATTGACATACTTAGTCATGATGCTTTCCGACACATTTCACGCATCTAGTCTCTCTTTGGCAATATTTCTGCGTATGGTTAAAACCTTGACATTTTTTACACTGCGGTATTAGGCCGCTATTTTTTTCAACGGCTCTATTTTAACTCTCATGCTAAGTATTGCCTTGATATTATTGATATTATACACATCTTCCACTTTTTGTTTGTTATTAAAAGTGAGCATAAATAGTGGAAGCCCTCTTTTGTTAACTTGAACTCCTTGTTCAGTTTCGATTTTTTCTTTCTTAATATTGTTTACGGCATTTTCTATTTGATAACCCTTTTGCTTGAGATCATCAATAAAATCGCAGGTTGATTGAAGACTTCTAGCCATAACTTTGATTGGGCGATCATTCTTATCCTCATAGGTAAACCACTGAAGCCCCTCGGGATTAAGTTTTTTAGCCAAAGCTCTATAGGTTTCAGAGTCTATAACATTAATTTTCCAGACGCCATTGTTTAGAGATACGAGTTTGTACTCGGCTACCGTAATCGATTTCATAATTGATTGTATAGTGGAGAAATTTGATATCCCGACGACATTTATTGGTGGAGGTGATTTTTCTTTTAGTTTAGCTGGTTGTTGTTCCAGAGCTAGTTGTTTCTTGATGATTAACTGCTTTCTAGAAACCTCTTTTGAAGTTGATGGTAAATTTACTGCCATTTCTGGTGAGTGTTGCGCTTTCCTTTTCTTACTTGGTCTTCTATTTCGGTTCGACATCCAATTTGTTACTCTTTCTAATTCTTCTTCATCCGTATGGAATGGATTAATGCCATCATCGACAGCAGGGCTAGGTGTCGTCCCAAGTTATGCTCGTGTTTCAACTGCTTTTTTTCTCTTTCTTTAAAATTATAAATTCTTCTTTCAATTTAGCTATAAATTCCTTTATTTCTCTTAGTTGTTTCACGGTCTTGAAAATTTGGAACTTCGTCCAAATGGGTTAAACAATGATTGAATATTTTTAATGCATTTTGTATCAACGTACCTAACACATTTTCCTTGTAAATGAAGAAAACGTTTACATTGATGATACTGTTAGAATTCACTCGAATTTTAACAGCATAAGTTGTTTTCCCCCTGTATGTGAAAATGAAATATTCACGATCGTAAGTGATCTAGAAAATAATGCTTCTTACGGTATTAACGAAGTATCCCGAATAGTATTTAAAAAATTTATTGGGAGTGTAGTTCATGTTTGACCTTTATGTTCAATATTTGTTTAGCAAAAGGGGTTTCCCGAGAAAAACTTAAAATTGGTTTCGTTAAACCATTATTTAGAAAAGGTTCCCACTTACGAGATACAAATTCGTAGATACAAATAACATTGTGCTAATTGAAGAAAGTGACCCTGGGTGAGTGCTGGGCACCCAGGGGGTAAATCTAATTCGAGTACGCTGAATTCAATAGTGCCAGTCCCATTTCAAAGTTAGTCCCCATTTTTGAGATATCGCTTTCGATATGTTTTAGCTTTGAGTCAAAAATTTGTCCAAATATACACTCATTTTCAAGTTGATATCAAGAGCTATCAACTTTAAGATTTTCGTTTTGTTTTTTTCAGCGAATTTGTTCCTATTATTCCGGCCTATTTGCCACCCAGTGGGGTTTTTTTAAACAAATTGTCGTAAAAAACAGGAATTTTTTTCGTTGTTCATCAATAGTATTTGAAAACCCATATCAACCATATATGTGTGTTTTACTTAGGCTGAGGTTAAGTAAGGTTTGGTTGGAGTGGCTGCTTCCGCACACTTAGACCAGTAGTGGTCCGTTGTGATACCACAGGATCTTATTTCCCCTTTACCCCTGTTCAAAACCAATCGGAACTACGTACGTAGCGCAAAATATCTCGCACTCCACAGTCCGCGTTATTTGAAATGCTAGCCATACTGTATACGCCCAAATACATATGCCTTCTGTATGATAGGGCCGGACAAGAGCATAGGAATTTATCTAAAGTCTCTTCTTCCTCTTCGTCCATGCAACTTCTACAAAGTCATTCGTCTGTAGAGCCAGCCTTCTTGCATGTTCGCCAAAAAGGCAAGTTCATGTCAGTTTTGGCAATGGCTTCTCACAGAAGACTCCGGCCCCTACCCTCTCGTCTAGAAAAACATGGGTCCACCTGTGCAGAGATCCGTATACACAGGTAGGGCTAAATACAACTGGAGGTCGGCACACTTAGGCCAAACAGGACGCTCATTTCAAATAAGGTACAAAGAACACATCAATGACATAACCAATTTTAAAAAGTTGTTTTGGACACAATTAGACTCAAGAGACATGAGACATCTGTATACTGTACGTACACAAATTTCTCATGAGTCATGAGTCAAATTGCGGCCAAAATTCACACCCTGAAAATATACAAAAAGAAAAACACCAACAATTTACTTAACGGCATAGTCAACACATAAAACTTACGACTTATTATCCATAACTTAAAAAGAAAGGAGGTGCCAAACAGCAGCGCCTAGCAACTGCTCCAAAATAAATTATGTAATAGTGGTAAAAAATAAACCGAAGAAGAGATTATTCTCGAGATCGATATTTCTAAAAAAGTTGAAAAATTGGCACAATAAGTAAGCACTAAAAACTACAATGATATCTGGTGAAATAGATAATATGGATAGGCGTTTTAAACTCAAGTGCTTATGTTATGTGTGTGGAAGATTTACAATTACGAGCAATCACCGCAAAATAAGTGATGAAACCGCTGATTTATATCGACTATACTTTTCACAAAATGCTAAAGGGTGATTTTTTTGTGGTTAGGATTTTCATGCATTAGTATTTGACAGATCACGCGGGATTTCAGACAAGGTGTCAAAGAGAAAGATGCTCAGTATGCTTTGACATTTCATAATGAATAGACTTACTAACGAGCAACGCTTGCAAATAATTGAATTGTATTACAAGTTTCGCGATTTACGTCCGATTTATGGTCTACATAATCGACCAAGTGAGCAAACAATTAATGCGATTGTGACCAAGTTTCGCACTCAGTTTACTTTATTGGACATTAAACCAACCACACGAATGCGTACAGTGCGTACAGAAGAGAATATTGCGTCTGTTTCTGAGAGTGTTGCTGAAGACCGTGAAATGTCGATTCGTCGCCGTTCGCAGCAATTGGGTTTGTGTTATTCGACGACATGGAAGATTTTACGCAAAGATCTTGGTGTAAAACCGTATAAAATACAGCTCCTGCAAGAACTGAAGCCGAACGATCTGCCACAACGTCGAATTTTCAGTGAATGGGCCCTAGAAAAGTTGGCAGAAAATCCGCTTTTTTATCGACAAATTTTGTTCAGCGATGAGGCTCATTTCTGGTTGAATGGCTACGTAAATAAGCAAAATTGCCGCATTTGGAGTGAAGAGCAACCAGAAGCCGTTCAAGAACTGCCGATGCATCCCGAAAAATGCACTGTTTGGTGTGGTTTGTACGCTGGTGGAATCATTGGACCGTATTTTTTCAAAGATGCTGTTGGACGCAACGTTACGGTGAATGGCGATCGCTATCGTTCGATGCTAACAAACTTTTTGTTGCCAAAAATGGAAGAACTGAACTTAGTTGACATGTGGTTTCAACAAGATGGCGCTACATGCCACACAGCTCGCGATTCTATGGCCATTTTGAGGGAAAACTTCGGAGAACAATTCATCTCAAGAAATGGCCCGGTAAGTTGGGCACCAAGATCATGCGATTTGACGCCTTTAGACTATTTTTTGTGGGGCTACGTCAAGTCTAAAGTCTACAGAAATAAGCCAGCAACTATTCCAGTTTTGGAAGACAACATTTCCGAAGAAATTCGGGCTATTCCGGCCGAAATGCTCGAAAAAGTTGCCCAAAATTGGACTTTCTGAATGGACCACCTAAGACGCAGCCGCGGTCAACATTTAAATGAAATTATCTTCAAAAAGTAAATGTCATGGACCAATCTAACGTTTCAAATAAAGAACCGATGAGATTTTGCAAATTTTATGCGTTTTTTTTTAAAAAAAAGTTCTCAAGCTCTTAAAAAATCACCCGTTATTAGCGGTGTAAATTGGACGCCGTCTTTTGTTTATGCGACATGCATTTTCCATCTACATAGATGGCAAACCACTGGAGCCGCAATGTCATTTGGTGTCCCGATGATGTGGATAGATGGCATGTATTATATTCTCGGTACAAACCGAAAAAAATAGTTCTTTGAGATACACTGCAACGACAAATGCTCAACTACCGCTGCCGCATTCAGATGAAATTCGTGTTCCGGAAAGATCAAACCCAACTGAAGAATATTTACCACCAACAATTGAATCTGATGAAACCGGAGAAACATCTGCACCAATACATCAACCATCAAATGTCACTGCGCCGTGCAATTACATTGAAATCTCGCAAAATCGTTTGGATATTATGGCACTTCGCCTGAAACTATCGCAGCGGCAAGCCATTCTTTTGTCAAAGGATTTAAAACAAATGAACATTTTGGCTCCAGCCAAATAAATCGTCATAGTCATTTTACGAATTTTTTCAAATCACTTGAGAATAATTCACTCGCTTTTTGCATTGATATCCGTGGTTTGGAATCCACAATGCACAATGCATATAATCCCGAAGATTGGCGATTGTTTATCGATTCCTCCAAAAGCAATTTGAAGTTACCAACTCAAAAATTCCATTCCAATTGCATTCAGCACAACACAAAGGAAACTTATGTAACAATGAAAAAATTAATTGATTTGTGCGGATTTAACAGTTACAGCTCTTTTAAGAGGCATTCGATTGGGTTACACTAAAAACATGTGTTTTATGTGCTTATGGAATACACGTTTTAAAGACGACCAATACAACGAACGGAACTGGGCATTATGTGAGAACATTAGATTGCGATACGACAACATCGTTGGGCTCCACTTGTGCCAATTGAAAAAATATTGCTACCACCACTTCATATCAAGTTTGGTGTTTGAATCTATTCGAATCTAAGTTTTGATCAAATGAAATTTCATTTTGCATCTTGTTTTTTATTACAGGAATACTTAATGAACCAGATATTCGTCGTTTGATGAACGATGATGCATTCGATTCGATGATTGGCGCAAATATATTGAAAATATGCTGACCGCTTTTCATAATATAAACGTTCGAATGCCATAGAAAATACATTTTTTGCATTGTCATGTGGAAAAATTCGCTGTACAATCACCAGCGGAATCCGATGAGCACGGCGAGCGTTTTGACCAAGTGACGACAAGGGTCGAACATTGGTACAGTGGCAAAAAGCTACATGCACTCTTGGGTGACATTTGTTGGAATTTGCAAGAGGAAGAAGATCCCGAAGATGACACGAACGAATCAGAAACTTAAAATTAAAAAGTTAAGAAAAATCACCATCAAATCAGCTGAATCGATTTAATTTTCTTTTAAATAGTTTCTATTGTATCTATATTTGTCTATGCGATGTTTATTCGATCGATTTCAATCGATTTAAATTCAATAAATGGACAAAAAATGAGGAAAATAATTGTTTTTCGTCGAAATGAAATGAAAAAAGAAAAATAACACAAAAATGTGAATGTATATGTGGTTTTTCGGTCTTGATATGTTCGGCAAAGTTGTTTGTCTTCGCTTGCGCAACAACTTTGCTGAAGAAAGCAATTTTGACTCAGAGCCAAAACATGTCGTAAGCGATATTTCAAAAATGGGGACTAACTTTATTAACTAGCACTATTGGATTCAGCATACTTGAATTACGTTTCCTCCTTGGGTGCCCAGCTTGTCACAAAAAAAGTTTGCGATTCAAGCACAGTGTAATTTCCCTTTTAAGTAATTTTTCAAAAAAATTTGAGAAAATAATTAAGAATAGATTATCGGGATATCTTGAAAAAATTAATTTTCTTGATAGACATGGTTTTAAAAAAAATTCAACTGTAAAAGCATTAAGAAGTTTCATTTTTGATTTGTTTCATCAATATTTGAATCATAACCTGGAAGCTTCTGCATTTTTCATTGACATTTCCAAAGCATTCGGTATTGTTAATCACAAAATATTATTATCAAAAGTATACAGGGTGTCCGGGTTTGGGATGCTAATCAGGGGCGATTCCTTGGTTCATTCTGTAAAAAAAAATCGTATGGAGGTCAATTTTTAATATCCTTTGAGATACAGGGTGATTAAAAAATTTGGTTCATAAAAAACGTACACACAAATATTAAATTGTAACTTCCATAATATTTATCGGAGAGCAACCAACTTAGTCTTATTTTACTGGTAGTTGTATAGGCTCATTTAAAATTTAAATTGTTATCTTGCATCTGCATCCTTTTGAGAGCTATGATGCTTTAAAGCAAAAAAAATAAATTTTTCAGAAAATTCAGTTTTTCTGGAAAAAACAGTTACAATTTTTTTTTTTTATTCACTTTTAATTCGCCATAATCTCCCATGTCAAAACTTGTGATCTAAAACAAAATGTGGATCAGGTTTTTCATATAAAATCTGAACTGATGTTTTAATTAGTAAAACAATAGGCAATGATTATCAACTCCTTTGTTTAAATGTTGGAAAAACAAAAATTGAATACTTTCATTAGTTTTGAGAAATTGTCTAGTGATGTGTCAGTGTTGTGAATCCAAAATTCTAATTCTAATTTAAGAAAAATAACAACGTAATATTACGATGGCACAGTTCTCAGGTGAGGAGTACATTGGGTATTCATTTTGTGATATCCCAAACCCGGACACCCTGTATAATATCGGTGTGAAGGGTGTTACACTAAATTTACTTAAATCATACCTTCACAATCGTAAACAAAGTGTATGTATTGATAACATCTTCAGCGATGAGAAACCTGTCAATATCGGAGTCCCAAAAGGATCAGTTTTGGGGCCATTGCGATTTTTATTAAATTTTAATTCAATTTTTAGGCTGGATTTGCATGGTTCTCTTGTCGCCTTTGCTGATGATATGGCGCTATTGTATTCTGGCCCTAATATGAAATTTGTTAATCTTGCTATTATTGTTACCAAGACATTGTTTTGCTAAAAAATGGTTTTCCGTGCATAATATAACATCGAGCTGCCAAGTCTAAACTAATGAAATTTTAGGTGGTACAATTCATGATCCCACTTCAAGTCTCATTTATCATTCATTAGCTTGCACTCGGAATATTTGTTACACTCAGACTCGCAACTAAATTTCAAAGAGCATGTATTTTTAAAGAGTAAGTTAAGGATGACAACTATTTAAGAAATATTTGTGATCGTGCATTTATGAAGTGCCTGTACTACGCTCTAGTTGATTCTCTCCTTCAATAGGGAATTGCATGTTGGGGTGGTATTCACCTACCAAATATTAAGCCTTTAATTTCGGTTCGAAAAGCAGTTTTGAGAATTATTAAGTTCCTGCCAAAAACTGCGCCATTGTTTCCGTTGTTTATTAAATTAAAAATGGTGCCCCTCAATTTGTGGTATGACAAAATTTAAAGCATCGGAACATTTTTTGGATAGGATAAGTTTTAGAAGATATATTTTGATCTTAGTATGGAGAATGAAGTATTTTAGTATCGAGATTGACATTTGGGTCAATAACATTGGATACTGTTTTCGTGGAAATATTTGATAACTGTTATATTCAGGAAGATTTTGGTTGGTTTTTATGGGATATGATTTAATTTTTTGTTTATCGCTTCTTTCCTATACGTTGTTGAGTCCTTTGGAGTTTGCTGAATTGGTTTCGTCGATTGAAGGATGCAATGGTTGGTTATGAGTGTTTGGTTTTATCATTGGTGTTGAAACCGTTATAGGATCACACGTTGCTGTTTTGAATATTTTGATTGTGATGTGGTGGGTAGTGTATTTGAGGTTTGTAAAAATTAGGAGATGTATGAGGAAACTGTTATTATGGGTTGTTTTGATAAATCTGAGATACCCGTGAATCTTTCTTTTATTTTGTTCTACATTCTCTAATTTTGTCACCATTACGTTTGAAATACCTGCAACATTTATTAATTTGTTTTGGTGCTTGCGGAATTTTGGGTAAATCTATCTCGCGGTTAGTGTTAAATTTACTAGAACGGTTACAGTCTTCGTACCTAATTTTTCCGAAATTTAACTCTTACACGGCTATTTCCATTCATTTATCACTCTCGTTTGCTTAGTAAGTAGAATGCTTGTTCTGTTAATCGGGGGTCCCGGCTTCGATTCCTGGTGGTGACCAGTAAAATGTTGCGACTGGGTGGGTGTTTTAACGTGTCACATGATATTTATTTGTTCGTTCATTTCTATTTTTCAGCCATAGTAGTTGTCCATAACAATATTTTTTACTGAGAGATAAATTTTAGTAAATTCTCACGAAATATCTTATATGTTCTGGAAGCCCCATTATAAATTTCGGCAATATTTTTGGCCTTTTCATTTTCAATGATATATTGCGTTTTGAGTATATATATCCTGAACATCCTTATTTAACAAATTTTCTGCTTTTAAATAATATTATTGTATATTTTCATACAATAGTTCGAATTTGAGAGATAATATTCTTCTTTCAATATCATCGACGTTGTCCTCTAAACGGTAAAATTTAGATGGGTGTGACTTTATGTCAGCCCATGAATCGAGTTTTACACTTTACAGTTTTACACTGGCAATGATTGTATGTGCTACTTCCTAGTTTATACAATATAAGTATGGTTTACCAGAAGTGGTTTTTAGCGGCTTCTATACATAAATCGTGTGCTCTGGCTAAATAAATTCAACCTTTTGAAAGTTATTCATATTTTTGGTTAATAAAGACTGTGTCTCTTCTGGAAAATGCGAAAAATTGAAAATTAGGATTTTAGGGTTGGCGTTAATAAATGTGCTGGGACCTGCGGGTGATTAGTTCAGTAAAATTTGGGTTTTCGGACTTTCAGTATTATCAGGGTTCAGAAGACTTGGACAACTTGGACAAAGAAATAGACTGCGAATCAAGTTAAATAATCGTTCTGGCGTTTTTCAGTTAACCGTGGTAATATTAAAAAAAACTTAATTTTGGTGAACCAAATTCTAACTCGAAAACCTAAAACGTCACTAGTCAAATCTATTTTAGCTGAGAACGGGGACCTTCTTACGAGTGATTTAGAAATGTCTAGCTACACATCATCTAGTTTCGATTTGCCATTTGATTTCGGTTTGACAACGTTTTATATGACCCCCAGTGTCTGGTTATGAAGTTTTTTCAATTATTTTTGCTTTACAACCAAAACACTCAATTGATAACATTAGCCTGAGTAACATATTTTCAACCTTTCTTTTGCGCTGGGGGTTGTACTCGATCGATTGAAAACAGCAACTATAGTTTCCCTGATCAAGAATGATAATCGTTCCGAAAAAGGTAACTATATGCCTATTGCCTTGCAGCCAGTAATCCTAAAAGTTCTTGAAAAGGCAGTTATAATTAGGGTTTCTCGTTTTTTAGATCAAACGGGTGTACTGAGGATTCATCAACATGGCTTTCATCGAGGTACGAGTACCGAATCGGCCGAATATTGGTTTAAATAAAGGTAAAAGTTGCGGTGCTTTATTTATTGACAGCTAAAGCCTTCTACATGGCTGGTCACAAGCTTCTGCTTTTTATCATATATGCTACAAGGTTTAAAAGAGTTTCAAATAAGTGGTTTGCGTTGTATTTTGATGGTAGGTCAGTGAGAGTTCAGATTAATGATAAGCTAAGCGATTCGAAATATGTTGTCAATATTAGGCCCATTGCTATATCTGTTTATACTAACGCTGTCTTTTGGTTTAATCTTCATAGTCATTCTTCGGGTTCGCCAATGACATAGCTTTGGCTTTATATCGATGAGATAAAAAGATTTTCTCTCATGGTTCGACAAGCATCTCATGATTTTAAGCCGGAAATCTAAATTTATGCTGTTTAAATTATTTGATAACATAAATTTGACCTGTTTGCCGTGATCTGAATGTGCATCATTGGTTGCCATTCTGAGTGTTTTGACATTGAACTTGTTGACTCGTTTAAATATATTGGTGTTCACTTGGATGAATATCTTAATTGGAAAGCGTACGTTAATTCAGCCAACCAGTATCTGTCATCAACTGCAAGAATTGTTTGCTTCCTTCGAGACTATTGTCCCCTAATCCGGTGCTAAAAATTGCTAAATAAATAATAAGTTAATAACTAATAAAAAAAATATTTCGGCTTAGTATTTCGTAAAACAATGTGTGATGTTTATGGTTGCAAAGCCTACAGGCGAGACGGCTTTATAGATGACATATAAATAGTCTAATTTTTAAATAATTAGGTGGATTAATATCTGCTCTGCATTTCAGTAATCTCAAGATCGCCTAACTCGAGAGATGATATATGATTGCTACAGGCGCATTCGCAAGCATCCTAGATTCCTGTGCATTATATTTTTGATTTGTAAGAGCCTACACAATTCATCGATGTGAAGTTCAAACTTGAGCCTGGCGTTGTTGTATTTCTGAAGTAGATCACTCCATGTATGTATCTTTAAAATTAAAGATGAATGAAAGCAGTTAAATTTTTGGCTGTTTAGCCGCTTGTGCTTTGATCGAGTATTCTTGAATCTCAGCTGTATCGGCTGTAATTAATTTGTGATACATTTTGCGAGTCAGAGAAGATTTGAACACACCAAAATAGGATTCGATGTAAAACATCCCATCATACGCAGGACCAAAAATATTTTAAACCTACTAAAAACCACACTACGATTTCAAGGAGATTATCAATTCATCAGTTTATGGTGAAGATACAATGCTTAACTTAACGACAACATTATACCAATTATCTCGGCTTCGTGTTAATCCACCAGCCAGACCATTTTGACAAACTAAAATAGATTTTGCTGGCCAGTTGCAATCGAGCTACCGACGTCGTTCTGACTGACTAACAACTTCTGCCAACATTTCTGAGTCTACCGACCGAACAGAACTATAAATTTTATTTTCGGTCAATTGTTCGTTTCCATAAAAGATTAATATTTCATATCATGTATCGTTACATGAAAAACAAGAACGAGCTTTTCAATCAACAGCATTAAACAGTTCAATTTTTATTCACCGCTATAAAACCGACACTTTGAACGATTAAAAACGTTTTGGATTTACATTTCAGGACTTCCGACTGCTGTTGATAAGCTTAAAGAATCATACCTTGAATCACCATTTTGCTACCATCTCACTTAAAATTACCCTACGAATTAAATATTCATGTAAACCAATTAAATTTCATCCAAATAAGCCTATTAAATTACAAAACACTCTTATAACCCTTCAGCCAACGAGCGAAATTTTATTAAAGGAGGAGCAATAAAATTACCATAATCTCCACCTTTTAACTCGTTCGATTCATACGGCAAAGACACATAAATTAGAATAAAATCAAAACTTTAAAAAAAAATCAAAACTATTCTACAGCAACACAATGTCTAAACTATTAATCCCTTTCCGAATACGTAAATTGTCTGTGTATACAGAATTTCATCGAACATCTGCCCGTAATATTCAAACAATACCGTACCCTTTATAAGGGGGTAACCTATGCGCCTCTAAACAATGCAATTCGCGTGTCATGATACTCGTTATGAGATTTGATTTTTTTTTTTTTAATTTTTGAATGCAAAACGGGAACAGTTCTCGAACCCTTATTAACGAATCTGTGCGAGATCCCTTTTTTGTATTTATAGTTAAAAAAAACGTTTTAAACTTTTATAAATTTGATGCGGCGCACACAAACCAATAAAAAAATGTTAATGTAATTATGTATGGAAGGATGTACAGAAATGGCGGTTATTACGATTTTATAGGATGCAAATAGTCCTTAATCATGTCGCCGCCAGAAGACAAATAATTCGCAATCCAAATATTTATCTATGCCAGAGAGTTTGCTTGCGCCAAACATTGATTTCATCCGTTCGTATTATACACAAAACACGGAAGGAATCTAATTTTATATCGGAAAATTCAATATTTATCTTTCCATTTCTCTTGAAGAAACTATTTTATCCTTTTTTATGAATGCTCCTGGTACTGCTGCTGCATCGTATAACTAGTCGCCATTCCGATTTGCTAACAATAAAATTCAATAAATATTTTTTTTTTTTTTAGAAAATCAAATTTCAAACAAAATCCACAAGGATCAATTTACATTCTTGTGCATGTATATCCTTTATCCTTCTAGTCATATAATATATAGCGATGGTGAGGTGACCACTGTTGCAGACTATATGATAAGAGAAGGCTAATTTTCAATTTGAATTTTTTGGTATGTACGGGGTAAATTAAGCCAAGTGGAAGATTGAGTTCGGTATGTGCTGATGACAAGATTCGTCCCTTTTCTTTCTATATTTGGATATGTTGCGCGCCGTACACATAAAATTTATTGATGTGAAAAATATACATTTTATAGGTCAATTTTTTGATTTAACCGAATTTCCACCCTCCCCCTTATACACAAATTTTAAAATTACCCTTATTTTATGATTTTGATCATTTTTCCACCATAACCGAGTGTGACGTAACAAATTAGTGTATCGTCTCGTAATCAATCATTTAGCGATACCACGCGTACACCATACCGGATGGGTTTAAAATTTAAAATTTTTAACCCGAAAAAGAGTTGCTGGTTGGTTGACAATTTTTTAAATGAGGGCTGATGGGTCTAGTAAATTATGGCTTTATGATTGATATGGGAATTAATAATTTGTTGCGTGGTTAATTGGAATCGCGCCATTTTAAATATTGTTGTTTTTGGCGCAAATTAATTTCCACCATTTTTCGATTAAATGGGAAGGGTTTATTAAAATGGAAATAAATCCCAATAGGGGGTATCCTCATTATATGTGAGAAAATACGATAAATCTCATGTGGCGATTAATTTTTAGGTCAACTCTTACCAGGGGAAAATTTTATCCGAAATATTCACATGAATTTCTTTTATTGTTCCAGATGGCAGTGAAAGTGATGATCATAGCGATCGAGAAAATTCTCATAGTCCGGAGCCAAGGCATCACCATCATCATCATCATAACCATCA
This sequence comes from Nephrotoma guestfalica, assembly GCA_963691935.1. Classification (NCBI taxonomy): domain Eukaryota; kingdom Metazoa; phylum Arthropoda; class Insecta; order Diptera; family Tipulidae; genus Nephrotoma; species Nephrotoma guestfalica. Next base: position 51,572,500 of record OY829913.1, on the reverse strand, counting down.
CAATCATCATTCGGATCGACCATCCGCTTTAAATTTGGTAAGTAATCAAAACAAAATAATTATTATATTTTCTTGGTATATGAAAAGGGTTCCAACCCTATTCATATATAACAAAATTTGTATTGAATCCTTTTTTGCAAATACTTGTATATTTATATATCCCTTAAGGCACGTGTGGCTTTGAATATAAACGGATTCCGAAATGTTTATTAAAATATCCTGAATATTAACGATTATTTTATTTCGATTGTAGGTAACGGATTCCACTAGACATACACCGTCACCGATATTATCACCACAACAGCAGACAACCACTAATCTATTGGCCGCCTTGCAAAGTCAACTGCCATTGGGGCCGCTGTTCCTTCAAAATCAACTATCGGGCCTAAATGACTTGAATACGTTCCAACAAGTTCTGCAACATGCCTCTTTACAGCAATTACAAAGCTATATGATAATGCATGGTGGTGGGGCCGGTGGAAACACAGCAAATTCTCAAACGGCGGCGGCCCAATTTTTGGCCAACCAACAGGTACAGCATGCAATGGTGCAGGCCGCCCAGCAATTACAAGCGCTACAAAAACAACAGCAGCAATTAAAAAATCAGACGCCTCCAACTGTGTTGACCACAAACTCACCATTGAATAGTCCTGCCGGGAGCCCAGGTGGAATCACCCAACATACAGCAACCACATTAAATCAAACAACACCACCGAATGTGGGCAATATAAATGTAGGCGGAATTTTAACACCATCAACGCCCGGTTCGGGTACGCATACACCGCTACAAAAACATCAAGCGGCGCCTCGTGCCCTCGAACCATCGCCCGAAGAGACCACCGACCTAGAAGAATTGGAACAATTTGCCAAAACGTTTAAGCAGCGTCGAATAAAATTAGGTTTTACCCAGGGCGATGTTGGCCTAGCGATGGGCAAATTGTACGGAAATGATTTTTCACAAACGACAATTTCCCGATTTGAGGCGCTAAACTTAAGTTTTAAGAATATGTGTAAATTGAAGCCCCTGCTTCAGAAATGGTTGGAGGACGCAGATAGTTCGATGAATAATCCTGGTGGCCTATTTGGCCCGAGTACCCTAAGTAATCCGTTAACAACGCCAGAGACAATAGGCAGGCGACGAAAGAAGCGCACCTCGATCGAGACATCAGTGCGTGTGGCGCTTGAAAAAGCATTCCTATTAAATCCGAAACCGACCAGCGAGGAAATATCATCCCTAGCCGATCAATTGTGCATGGAAAAGGAAGTGGTACGAGTATGGTTTTGTAATCGGCGACAAAAAGAGAAACGTATTAATCCACCGCCAAATTCGATGGACAGTCCAACCGGATCATCGGGCGGTGGTGGCGGTGGAGGCGGCGGCGGCAGCGGTGGTGTTGGTGGTGGTAGCGGATTTAATTTATCGCTCGGTGGTTATTCACAGCATACTTATGCCCCGCTGCCGACCACCCTAAAACAGGAATGACAATCAAGATGGGGTGATCTGCATGCAAATGATTTGTCGTCATCATCCCCATCACCACCACGATACATTGAGTAAAAAAACGCGCGCGCAAAAACCACACAAAGTTCCAAAGTAAATAGACAAGAATATAAATTAATTTAATTTATTTATTCCCCCTCTCCATATCATTTTTATTATGGTTTGTTTAATTAAATTAGAATTTAAGTAAAATTTTAAAAAATATAAACAATTTCGCTATTCACCACGTTTATTAAATATGGCGCTAAACCCTATGTGATTACATCAAAACAGCGACATTTTTTATAAATGTGGTAAATAGTTCTACTAAAAATAAATTTGTTTCTACACTAAACACATTCATATCAAAGCGACAAAAATGTTTCTCGGCTTCTCGGTTTATTTTTAATTAATTTTAATTTTATTTATCACGTATATAAATTAACTTGAATACAATTAATTTTTAATACTACACAAAAATTAATTATATTCGATTTGATTTTATAAAAAAATATATAAAATTTGTACTAATATTTAATAAACAATACATAAAAAATTCTTTAATTTGTGCAATTTAAAAATAAAATTATATAATTAATTCTGAGGTTTATATAAATAATTTAGAGCACAAAAAATTGTATACTAAAATATTATATATATATAAAAACTAATTAAATAATAAAATTAACAAATTTAGTAAAAATTTAACACACACACACACACAGATAAAAAATTATATTTTTTACACGGTCGAATTAATTTTTATTTTGTTTTTAATTTACGTACCTATATAGTTTTGTACCGTCTTCCAAACAACAACAACAAAATATATAAATAATTTTTAGTAATACTACCGACCATAAAAAACTATGTCCCAGTTTAAATATTTGTTTTTTATATAATTTATACACACTTTATAAATAAATAGTAATAGAAGTAAAAAAGAAAACTAAAAAGTTCCTAACGAAAAAAAATAAATAAATATATAAAAAATATATTATAAATTAAAATTAAAAATAAAATAAAAATTAACTATATTTATATAATATTTACGTACATTCCAGTATTTTTTTTTTGTTTATTTTTTAATATTTAAAACTATTAATAAATAAAATACTTAAAAAAATTAATGAATTAATTAAATAAGAAAAATGCAGGGTCGATTTTTTTATTTATATTTATTATTATTTTTTGGTTTATCAATAAATTAATTAAATAATTATTTTTTGTGTATTTTAATTAATCGAACATATTTAAATAAATTAAAAATTTAGATGAATTTATAAATATAAATAATAATAAGGATAATTAAATGTAAATAAATGTTAAAAAAAAAATCAGAAATAATTTTTAATTTAATTAACTTTTTTTTCGTTCTAATTCTATTTTATTAAGTATTATAATTATTAAATATTATTATTATCATTATTGTATGATTAAAAATGAACCTATTAATTAATTATTAATGTAATTGTAACTGTACTGAAAATTATTATTATTATTATTATTATTATTATGATTATTATTATTATAAATTAAATTATAAAATTTAAAAAAAAAAATATTAAAATCAACAAAAAAAAAATGAAGAAAGAAAAATTAAATAAATATTGAAATGGTATAAAAATAAAATTAGTTTTATTTTATGCGAAATTCGAATGGTAACTGTAATTTTAGAGGCAAGTATGAAATTTCCTTCCACAGAACCTTGTGTCCATACTTTTAAGAAGGCACAAGAATAAATTCGTATATATCGGAAACATTGAAAAGATTACCAGAATTACTAAAGTATATTATGGCGAAGATCTCCGAGGAAGCTATTTAAGAATATTAACTAACTACCGTGACGTATGAAGAAGCAGCCACAACGTGAAAGACGACCACCGTTTCCATACTTGTGTGTGTTCAAAGTTTCTTAACCAAGATAACGGTCTAACCACCGGAAGTCATATGTCATCAATTCCGGCCAATCAAACATTTATATTTTTCCTTAAACTTAGTAAAGCGTATCCTTCGCTGTTTTTCGACCATTCAAACAATTTTCCAAATTCTTGAAATATTTGTTCTATTATTGAAAGTTGTTCAATTTTGAATGAATCGACATTTAAACTGACTTCAAACATTGCCAACTTTTCCAATAATCAATGACTAAAATTTTGATAAATGATCCAACTGCAAGTCGAAATATCGCCTCCACAACAACAATTTGCTCAATATTTCTTGATCAAGTAGAGAATCTAAGCACCAGGGGCCCTACCTGAATACGATACGAACACGAAAGTACAAGATTCCTATTCAATTTTAAAAAAGAATCGTACAAATCTAATACAATTCAAATATGAATCTTGTAGTTTCGTTTTCATATCGTTTTCAAATATAGGGCTCCAGAAGTCATATGCCATCTAATTCCGGACAAACACAAATTTATATTGTTCCTCAAATTTTGCAAAAGGTACCCCTTGCTGTTTTTCGGCCAGAAAAATATCAAAAAATTTATGAAAGCGAATTCTTGAAATATTTGTTCTATTATTGAAGGTTGGCCAATTTCGAATGAATCGATATGTAAATTGCCTTTGCCTTTGCCACCTTTTACAATAATCAATAATTCAAATTTTCAACTGCAAGTCGAAAAACCGCCTCCACAACAACAATTTGCTCAATATTTCTTGATCAAGTAGAAAATCTAAACACCAGAAGTCATATGTCATCTAATTCCGAACTAACAAAAATTTATGTTTTACATCAAATTTAACAAGATAATACCCCCTGCTGTTTTTCAACCAGAAAAATGTCAAAAAGTAGGTAAATGTACCACGTGTACTGACATATGACGTGAATACGTACAATTCAATGCATATATAATTTTATAGTTCCACCCCTGGCGGCCATATTCAAGAACTTCTTCCAAAAATCATTTAAGAATCCCAATTCAATCCAACATGCCCAATCCCATCCAAATTGGTTAAAAAATTATCGGGTTCCGGGCAAATGGCCATATTTCAGGAATTTTTCAAAAAATCATTTAAGAATCTCATTTCCAACCAACATATCAAATCCCATCACAATCGGTTATGAAATTACCGAGTTCCGCCCCATCAGGCCATATTAAAGAACTTCTTCCAAAAATCATTTAAGAATCCCATTCCCATCCAACATAACCAATCTCATCATAATTGGCTACAAAATTACCGAGTTCCACCCCAGCAGGCCATATTTCAGAGCTTCTCCCACAAATAATTTAAAAATCCCATTTCCATCCAACATGCCCAATACTATGATAATCGGTTAGGAAATTGTCGAGATTCTTCCCACGTGGCCATATTCCAGAACTTCTTCCAAAAATCATTTACGAATTCCATTTCCATCCAACATATCCAATCCCATCATAATCACTTAGCAAATACCCAACTTCCCTTCCATCTACCCATATTCCAGAACTTCTTCCAAAAATCATTTAAGAATCTCATTTCCATCCAACAAATCCAATCCCATCATAATCGGTTGGGAAATGGCCAAGTTCCGTTCCAGGTGGCCATATTCCAGAACTTCTTTCAAAAATCATTTAAGAATCTCATTTCCATCCAACATATCCAATCCCATCATAATTGGCTACAAAATTACCGAGTTCCGCCCCAGCAGGCCATATTCCAGAACTTCTTCCACAAATAATTTAAGAATTTCATTTCCATCCAGCATACCCAATCCCATCATAATTGGGTTAAAAATCCCATTTACATCCAACATGCCCAATACTATGATAATCGGTTAGGAAATGGTCGAGTTTCTTCCCTCGTGGCCATATTCTAGGACTTCTTCCAAAAATCATTTAGGAATTCCATTTGCATCCAACATACGCAATCCCATCACAATCGGTTAACAAATTACCGAGTTCAATACAAACGGCGAAAATTAAAAAGGCAGTGCTTCCCCCTCCACCGCAAGCGATGCGTCACAGACCCCACTCAACGTAACGAATTATTTGATCCTTTAGCTATCGAGTGGTGTAATTAAATTTTGGATGTAGATGATTGGTATATAGCTGCAGCATACAACTGTATCTCCCGATTTTGTTATCATCAGTTTTTTTGAATTGCCTCCCTATATGAAAGCAAATTTAAAGATGTATTCACGTCAAAAATATGTGAAGCCGAATCTTTGAAATATTTGGTCTAATATCGAAGGTTGCTAGCTAGTTTTGAATGAATCGACATTTAAATTGCATCAAAACATTGCCACCTTTCCCAATAATGAATAATTGAAGTTTTGATAAATGGTCCAACGCAAGTCGAAATGCCACCTCCACAAAAACAATTTGCCAGCTATTTTTTTATGTTTTTAATCTATGCCATCTGTTCTGGGGCCGAAACACTCCCAACTCTTTCGTGGTTCGCTTTTCCCGTCCTACCTTACGCATTGCTTGCCAAATCGAGGACGTACGCAGCTCTATAGGTCCGATTTACGTAGAACCATCTGCACATTGCATTGCTCCATGCCAGCCTATCATAGTACTGACATGGAAGATGGGTCGGCCCATGAGTTGTGCACTCCGACAGGGAGTCATATAGTTGTGTTCATTTTCATCACCGATCGTAATCAGATGATGAAAAATCCCTTTTTGCATCCTGCCCCAATCGGGATTCGAACCCGGTACCTCCCGATCCAAACGCCAAAGCTTTAACCACTGTGCCGTTATGAAAGTCCGCCTTCTTTTCGCGCCGTCGACCCAAAATCTTTTTTATGAACTGTAATTTCAAATGAGTAATCATAAATTTGTATTGAATGGTTTACGATCCTCACTTGTGTTTTCTGAAGGTTATGACTGGTATTATCTACGTTTAGTTTAACTTCCTATTGTAAGGCCTAGCTTAATTATTTTTAGATATTTTAAATTTCGCTCATTTGCTGCAAGAGTGACAAAATTTTAATTTTTCAGTAGAGCGATTTGAAAATATCACTCAAAATTGAGTGAAAAACGATGTTTTTCAAAAGTAAATAAAAACACAATCTGATTAGTAAAATAATTTGTTTTCCATTACTATTTACATCCTCAATCGGATTTTCATTTTTATAATTCTTTAATATTTTGCAAATTTTCTTAGGATTGTTTCCAATATCTTAAAATGTTAATTTTTTTCGCGAATTGAGCGATTTTTTGTAAGAAATTTTACCTAATTTGCTAGACATAACTACATAAGAGAGCATGTTTTGATACAAAATAATAAAAATATGAATTATTGGGAATCGTTTGAATCGAATATCTTAGAAATGAGTGAATTTTGAGTTATGTCATTGTTGCAGCAAACGAGCGACTTATTGTTCAACATTTATTTTTTCGACGGCGGGGAACAGAATTTAAACTCAAACAGTCTGGCGTGTCCTCTTACAACGAACCGAAATATTTTGAGGAATATTGTTGAGGCGACCAAATCCTTTTTTGAAATGTAACGTTAGCGAGGAGATACACAGAAAATAAGATAGAAAATCTAAACTACTTTTAGTTATTAAAAAATGTCGAATTGCTTAAGATGATTTTGTCGACAGAAAAGAATATTTAAATGGAGGTATGGAAATGTTATCGTAATAAATTGTTTTAGGGCGTTGACCTGCAAACATAACCATTGCGTTTTGACGTAAATTTAATTTCTATGAAAAAATGAAATGGAAATAATTATTTTACGATTTACTTGAATGTAGAGTAAAATTCCAAAGTGAATTTTTCTGATTTATAATCCACAAACTTAACTCGCGAGCTGGGCCACCGGTTCAATTAATTCCTTTCCGAACATCACATACAAAATATATTCTGTTATTGTTATAATTATCTTTTTATTATTATTATTTTTTATGATAATACAACATGAGATTTTGTTTTATTATTTTTGTTTTTATTTTATTTTAATTATATTATATTTTTAAATATATATGTATTTTTAATTTATACAATTGTTCTATATATATTTTTTCTCATTACATAATATTTATATTTATCTCTTTAATAATTTTTAATCAAGATGATAATATTAAATTATATTTATTCATATCTCTTTTTTCTTGTTTATTTATATTATAATATAATATTATAATTATATTGTCTTAAATTTAAAAACAAGAGTAAATTTGTTTTGTTTAAATTTTATATTAAATTTTTCTGCGATTTGATTTCATTTATTTATGTATGGTATCGATAAGAAGCAAAATTGTAGTTATTGAATTTAATCATTTATTTTATAATATACAAATTAATTTAAATATATTTTATACTGGGACAGACAAACGAGAAAAAAAAATTATAATTTTAACGATTAGTGCATTTTGATATTTCTACAGTGATTTTATTTATTACAATTATTTACCTTATTTATAATTAAATGTACCCATTGTTTCGATTTAATTATATTTTAGAATAAATAATTGTATTATTATGATAAGAGAACGCAAAAAATGACGCGGGCGCGAAAAAACGAAAAGCAAAAACCCATTTTGTGCTTTCATTAAAAATTAATTTTATTTTATATGATTATTTGTTAAACATTAAACTTTTTTCTTTTATTTTACAAACAGGAATGTGATTGAATTTATATAGCGCAATGAGATTTTGTAAATAGTTTTATTTATTTATACAATTAATACATTATAATTATATCGAGAGAAGTAAACGGTGTGTAGTGACGACACATGCAAAACATTTTCCAAACAAAACAAAAAATTGTAATTTTCATATCAATAATATATTATATTAAATTTATATAATTTATATCCCATTAAAAAATAAGTTAAAATAAAAAAACGTAATTTTTATTTATATATATATATTTTATATATTTAATAATAAATTGTATCTGTATTTAAAGTAAAGTAAATAATATTTTTTGTTTGCAATATTTATATAATATATTTTTATTATAACTTGAGATTATTTCTTTATTTAGTTTACTGCTGTTTTTCTTTTTTGTTTAAATTAAATTTTATTTTATTTATAAAACAATTAACAATTATAATCAAAATTTAATTTAAATTTATTAGTATTTAGTAGAATTTCCATTGTTCGTTATTATAACTTTATTCTTAAAATTGGTCAACAAGTAAATCGGCCACTTCCTTTGTAACGCTCTCTTTGCTTGCCCGGATTGTTAAACGGAACATCTGCAACGGAGAAACATGATTAACAGTCTAAGGCGATAGGAAAAATTTGTAAATTTTTATAAATTAATTATGGCTCATCATATATGATCGGTTTTTGGGCGACCAATTTGCCGCATCTCATAAATGAGATCTTTTAAGCAGTGCGTAATATGGAAAGGTGCATGAACGACGGGAGGAATTTACCTAAGAGGACATGGTGCATGATTATCATTATCATCAGCATTATTAAAACACCAAGGCAACGTGTTATTTAAGTGCGTTCTATACTAAATTAAATTTGTTGTTGAACATAACCTAAAATTTAAATTTTATACATTTTTTTCTTTACCATTCCAAACTCTGTATTTACATACCAAACAATCCCTCCCCTCTATCGACAATTTTCTGAGTTAGTTACCATAATTTCTATTTGGAAAATATGGGTTCACTATATCGGGATTTAATTTGAGTTTTGGGTACACTTAAGGAAAATGGTCAAATAATGGAACTCAGCAATTTTTCAACCGATTGGGATGAACTCCAGGTTTGATGAAAATAAGATTGAAAAATTAGGTTTAGATATGGGTCTCCAAATTTGTTAGAAGCATGGATTCGTGAAAATAACCAATTTAAGTAGATTTGCCTTTTCTACCTATTGGGATGAAACACGGTTTATATGAAGAAAATTGGAAATTTTGAAGCGGAAGTTTGATGAAACTAAACACGAGTTGCGGAACATGATCAATTCAAATTGAATTCCTCTCTGAGTTGGATTGTAACTTGATGATTATAAAAAGGAATCTAATATAAGATCTGACTGTTGTACTGGAATATAGCCGGTTTAAATTAAACTAATCGATTTCTCAAACTTCTATTTATATTTTTTGTAAAATAGTTTGTTAAGTCATCCTCAGTGTTTTATGCCAAGATCCAGCAACAACCAACTCAGTCTTTATGAGTATGAGTTCCTGAAGTGTTTCTCAATGGAACTTCGCTATGGATTGGGACGAAATTCAGTTTGTAGTATTTATAAATATATCATTTAAGTGTGTGTTTCGTATGGATTACTTTTCGATGAATTGTTATTTTCGGTAATCTGTCGTAGGATAAATTGAGTTTATGGAACAAATAATAAGCGAAAATCTGGCAAATCTATTTAGAACCAATTAGGGATATAAAGAAAGGAAGTTCCATTCATTCCTTAAACATTTACGATCCAATTCGGCCGGCTTGTTGGGATTGGTATTCTAATCTGCATATGGAATGATGTTAGGGAATATTTCATATGAATATAAAACTCATCCATTTATAACTGACTAAAATATTTTAATTTTAAAATATATTTTGGAATAAAAGAACGCCAATTGAGATCAAATGGAGATAGGGGAACACCTGGTTCGCATGAATATTTAAACGTATAACAGATTATCTTGGACACAATTTATGGTTTATTTATTGTAAATTAAAAATTTAAGTGTTTTGGGTTTATGAAATTAAGACACTTCTTAACCTGTTGATTATGATGGGACTGATTATGTTAAATGGAAATGCGATTCTAAAATGATTTTTGGAAGAAGTTCTGAAATATGACCATCTGGGACGGAACTCGACCATTTCTTAACCGATTATGATGAGATTAGATCTGTAGAATGGAAATGGAATTCTAAAATGATTTTTGGAAGAAGTGGTGGAATACAGCGATCTAGGACGAAACATGGTGACATATGGCCGGCAGTACTAGCTGATTTTTGGAACTCATTAGGTAGTCTATTTCGTGTAGCAAAACAGAATTTATGTTTGCAGTCGTTGTCCGTAATAAGTCAGTAACTTTGTCTTCTAATCAATCAACCTTCCGCAGAACTTTGGTATTGCCAAATAACCGACTTTTAGCTGCTCACGGTAGATTTTGACTGATTACATGTTATGAACTTAGTCCCTTCGGAAGTTAAGTGGGACTTTTTATCTTAAGTAGCGACATGTAAATTGTGCATTTTTTGACAAATTATGTATAAAATAAAAATGCTTATTTCATTAAATGCTTTTCGTTTTATTTTCTTAATACTTTAAAGCTAAATTAAATAAATCTATGTTTGTCCTTGGACTATAATACCCAGTGGCTATCACATCTAAGCTACTATACTTTTACGACAAATGTACATACCGGGTGAATGACCGTGTTATCAACTTCAGAACTTGCTATCAAACCAGTGATGACAGAGCGCTCAAATTTACACTAATGACAGTTCCATTGTTTACAAGCGTACAAAAGCATTTTAGTGGGAAATATTCAGAAAAAAAGTTATCCGCAATGGAATTCAAGCGTAATAGTGGGATTTTGCTGGCTCTATATTTTGCTGGAAAACCACAGCCGCAGATTGTTAACCAGTTAAAACATCTGCATGTGGATAAAATGTTTGTGTATCGCACCATAAATCGTAATAACGATACTGGCAGCATTGCAAAACGCCATGGTGGTGGACCGAAACGCACTGCATCATCGCCGGATATCATTCGGAAGGTGAAAGTCAAATTAGCTCGGAATCCGCGCGGTAGCGGCAGAAAAATGGCTCGTGAGGCGAACATTTCGCTCGGACGGATGCAGCACATCATCTTGGAAAGATCATCTAGGACTAAAGGCCTTGAAATTCCATAAAACGCTTGGTCTCACCGATGCTCAAAAAAAGTTAGAGTGGAAAGAGCAAAGGAGTTGTTACGCTTGCACGAATGTGGCCATTTGCCGAATTTGGTTTTCTCCGATGAGTCACCGTTCGTTATTGAGCAATATGTGAACAAGCAAAACGACCGGTTTTACTTGCCCGGCCGCTCTACTAATATGGACCAACGGATAGCCAATCGAAACCATGCGCCGCCGATGATGATGGTTTGGGCCGCTATAACGGCCGAAAGCCGTTCACCGCTCGTTTTTTTGGACCTTGGCATCAAGATAAATGCTCAAATTTATCGGGATCATGTGTTGGAGGAAGCGTTGAAGCCTTGGGCACAAAAACATTTCGGCCGCAGAACCTGGACATTTCAAAAGGACTCGGCGCCGCGTCATAAAGCGCGCGTCAATCAAGATTGGCGGTAATGTTTTTCACGTTCCGCGGTTCATTTCCACTGCACAATGGTCACCAAATTCACCGGATGTAAATCCGCTAGATTTCTCGGTTTGGGGTATTTTGAAGAGCAAGGTTGGGAGAAAAAAATACCAAAGTGTCGATCATCTCAAGCAAGCGCTTCGTCGGGAATGGGCCAAAATACCGCAGAGCCACTTTCGTGATGCATGCAATAGCTTTGTCGGCCGTTTGAAGGCCATAATCGCGGCTAAGGGCGGCCAAATCGAAAACGGCTAATGCAATTCCAAAATTTAAATATTTGTGAACATTGTTTACTTTGATTCAATAAAATTCATCAAAAAATAAAAACTCTGTGGCGTTCTGTTAAAATTAAAAAGCTCTTGTGGAAGCTGCCACTTTCGGTACACACATGTCCATCACATGTCGCATGTATCTCCCAATTTATGGAAAAAACTTTAGTATGAAGTGCTTTAGTATGAAGTTTGATCTCTAATAGTCAATCCGCCTGGACTGTAGAGATATCGAATAATTCGTCATTCCCGGTAAAATTTTAAATAATAATCTGAACAATTTTGTTTCAAACTTAATCCATAATTTTTTTGTTTTAATCGTTTTTTCGTAAATACTATATACATTTCAAAAAATGTATTGGCAAAAAACGAAAAGGCTTCTAAGCTACAAGGCTAGGCTCCGCTTAGCTGCCACTTCCGAACAGCTGAACCGATTTCGGGAGATCTCAAAATTTGTGGAAAAAGAAAATTTGAAGTTTCACACCGATCAGTCTATCGGACACACACGCGGTCAAAATTTTTCATGATTAGTGTACAAAAAATAAAAGTTTTTTGTAAAAAATCTTCATTATTCCGCTTAAATTTTGGAAAACTCATTTGAACCAATATTGTAGAAAATTAAATTTAGAATATTTTAGTTCATACATAGTGGTTTTCCTCGTAAATGATACACTTTTCAAGATATTTGCAATACACTTTTCAAGATATTTGCAAAAAATCAAAAACGCTCGTATGGAAGCTGTCACTTCCGGTGGATCGATTGCGACCAAAACTCTTTGGAATCTAACAATTTGTAGAAAAAGCTTAAGTATGAGTTTTCAGAAATAGAATCTTTTAGTTAATAATAAACCAAAAATCATTGGGATCTCCCAATTTATGAGAAAAGTTTCATTCCGAACAGTCAATCCGTCTGGGCTGTAGAGAAACAACATTCATTTAGTATGCACGAAACACACAGATATTTTTTGAAAACCTTTTATTTTTATTTCGGTGATATAGTGAATAATGATTACTATACTTTATTTTACTACGCAAAAGAAAGTAAAAGTAATAAAAATCACCTAATAACAAAGATCGGAATGGAAACATCTTGGTGACTGAGCATCAATAACTTTTCGGGTGAAGAGAGCTTTTTGGTGAAAAATGGGCGACAATGCTTATCACAATACAAAAAATGCGAGCGTTCAAAATTTTGGATCCTATTTCGCCAACAATCGAACTCCAATAAAGCATGTGATTCTTACTTTGAGAGACAAGCATTTGACCACAAAATAATAGACATTTTATTGTTAGGGATCATCTGCTACTCGTATATTCTTGGTACAATTTACACTACGCATAAGCTAAATTAACATAAAACTTATAATGCCAGTTGTACCTTTGATCGCGAGTATTGAATAAATTCGCCTTATTTTGAAAGCATCAGAAATGATCCCGACAACTTCGATACCATTGAAATAATTAAATAATAATTAAAACGGACAAATACAAAACGGGACGCGCACTGCGGTTCTCTTAATCCTCAGACACTTCATAAGTTTCAAGAATAAATTTTGTGAATGTGTGGTTTAAAATAAAACCAACTGAGTTATTGGGCTTGGCGTCCCACTATTAGAAATCGTATTAAATAGAGGAGAATTTTCGGTTTGGCCGAATACGAGGGGAGAAAAATTATACCAACTATACTGCCGTGTGAATTATTTTTATAACGATGATCTGAATTGGAATTCCCGCACTTCAACCAAACATCCTAAATTATAATACTTACACTTGCTTGAATATTCGGCTCCAATCTCAGTAAGCACCCAATTTTCTGCGATTGTGTATGGATAATGCCGGCGCATACCATATTATCGGGATTTGGATCGATGCCCTCAAGTAATTGCATACCAAAACCAGACAATTTATTTCTAGCTCCCGGTAGATCAAGTGGGACTTGTGCCTTAAATACTTTTTGTGCCCGTTGCTGTTCCCTGGAAATAAAAAATAACACGTTAAAAGCCAAAGAAAATGTTGAGCAGGTATGCATACATACCCTCCTAAATTTTTCCATCGCGCAAAAAATGATTCACCATTCATTTCCGTGGGTTCAAAGAATTTATTCACAGTTAATGGCAGTTTGATGGTCAACTTCTTCTGTAGCCCATTGTATCGGAAGGAAATATCCAATGCTGGTGAATCACAGTAATCTTCTACACATTCGGCAGTTATCATTTGTTGAATTTGAGCTCCTGCCTCTAGCGTTGGTTCGACCGGTTTCAATTGAACCGTTAAATTTCGAGAACTCTCTGATGCCCATTGTAACACAGGTGTAAAATTCTAAATAAAAAATTAATTTAATACAATGTTACAACAACTAAATAGAACAGATACTCACTTGTAGTGCAACCTGTGTTTTGTTACCATAGTAAAGTCCTAATCGTCCTAAGTTTTGCCGGAATTCGCTCTTCACTCCGATCTGAATCAAATCATTCTCAAATAATACACCGTTGTTTTTGAATATAAACTTCTTTGAGTTATTTATGACCCCCGTCGATGATGCCGAATTCGAATTGTAAATATCGCCCAAAACGTCAATTAGCGAATTTTGATTTTGGGTTGCCGTCGATGCTGGCGGAGTGCTCAAACCGAGTAAATCTGATGTTGCATTTGAATTATTGTTGTTATTGTTATTTGTACTACTGTGATTTGTCTGAGTATTATTTTGTGTGGTTACCGGGGATTTCGATAGTTTTATGTCATTTTCGGGCACGCGTCCCGGTTTCTTTTTCTTTAGGGCAGTCAATATTGAATCACGTTCGGGGAACGATGGCATCTCTTCGAGTACCGTTGCTAACACATCGGGCGATGCTACAATACTTAATTGTAAATACTCACTAGCGCGTTGCTGTAGTTCGGCGTCGGCCGATCGTAAATTGCTATGCTGACGGAATACATCCTGGATTGTTGTCCGTATTTCGGGAAATAAATTTATAAATTTAATGTAAGTTGATAATAAAAGGGCTCGTGTCATGGGTGAACATAAATGGTACTTCGAGTGAAGTAGTTTAAATTGAACCATTGGTGCGGATCTTGAGTCGCCAGCGATCAAATTACCAAATTCGCCCAATATATAGCCACCAACTTTCACCATATTTTCATGGCAAGCGGGTGCTTGTAAAGCTTCGAATACAGTCTTAGCAGCATAACCTTGAACCTCTTCGCGATTTATTACGATTTGAATAACGCGGTACCACACTTCCTCCGAGACATAATCACCGGCGATTCGAATTAAATTGAGTATTACATCGACGTACCACGTAAAATCGATTGCATATTTTTCGGCGAGTATTGCCACCTTTAATACCATTTCTTCACGAATCGAATAATCTGCCGTTTCCAAATAGTTTAACATCTCCTGGACAATTTCCTCGGCGTTACTACGATCACACATAGCATACAACAAATCGACGGCCTGCTGTCGCACCGAAACATCCTTTTCCATTTTCATCGATAGAATTACCACCTCTTGATGTTTTTTAACCGCCTCGTGTGAAAATTCCGATGTGGCCAAATGACACATGGACTCCAAAGCCAAATATCGTAAATTTGTTTCGCGGTTACTCAAAAATTGTCCCAATTGATTACAAGCGCGCACTAATAAATTTGGTTCACTATCGCTGTGTATAATCAAATTGATAGCCTCAAAAAGTACGGCATTCTTAGCGTTCGAGTGCTGAACTTTTTTACTTTTTGGTGGTTCCTGCGCTTTACTTAAAATATTTTCCAAGCATTCGTTTAATCGTCCGCGAACGCCAGGATCCTCGGTCACCGGATTATAATTTTGAAGAAGTCGCAACAATTTTACGGAAAGCCATGGTGCTGGTACAAAATAATACGTGTAATCTTGTAAATCTGTATAACTTGAGCTAACGATACGCGAAAGCCGTGACACCGCCAAGCTAACACATCCTTTATATTCCTCTGGATTCTTCTTAACGAGGGCATCGATTAAACTTGTGGCCGCCGTTACAACACCCATATGTTGATCGTTGAGTAAATGTATAATACGACTTGTCCATTCACCACCTGGGATTATATCAGGACATGTACGAAATAGTCGTAGTAAACAAAGGGCTGCCGATTGCTTAACGACATCCATTGTATCGCTATAAATAAATTACGAAAATTATTTAAATTATATTTAGTTCGAACAAGTCATAAATACCCGGATACGAGAAGTTTAGGAATCTCGTGCGAGAATGCTTCAGCCATATCACGACTACCAATATTTGCAATGCATTGTAACGCCAAATTAACATGCACGGGATTTCGGGATTGCAAATCATTTTTAATACTTTGTATAATCAATTTGATGAGATCACTGTTTGTGTTCACGAGCACGGAAATGAAAAGATAACCCTGTAACGATAAAAATGGTATTCAATAAATTAAAATTAAATTCGAGAAATTTGAATAAATTAATTGTAAAAAATTGCTGAGTAATTAAACATAGAGTAATATTCTCTAATGAGGGGGAGGAAGAGGGGGCTTGGTCGAATGATCATTTCATTTATTTGAAATTTAAACATCCAGATTCTCCGACCATTACCAACCAACACTGGTGCTTTCTTAAAATCAGGAGGTTGAATCGTCAAAGTTGTAGAAGTGCAGAAGACATATCGCTTATACCGTTATATCGCACCAATTGTGGAGTTTTATTATTTCATTAGATGTCTTCGTTCGCTTATATTTTCTGTAGGAAACGTTATCCTTCACGTTCCCAGATATAATCGTTTAGAGCAAACGAAAATTTAGAAATATTTTCAATCCAAGTCCTATACTTCCTATTTAGATTAACGTGCTATTTGGGCCTCTATTTTCTCCGGGACCAAACCGTTTATCGCCGTAGATATTATTCAAAATCCACTGCGTCTATGGTTAGTGCGATTGTGCTTTGCGCAATAAAGGTGTTTCTGTTATTTTATTATGTGATAGTAGTGTGGTTAGTAAAAAATTAGCGGTACCATCCAAATAGACTGTTGTTTGAATTAGCCACCAGAGACAAGATAGCATGGAGATTATCGATTAGAGCCACTACGAATTTGAGTGACAATGTAATATCGATATTATCAATTCGTGAATTACATCGCACCTGTTAACAATCGCATTTACGCAGTCACTGTGAAGATAGATTCGATCCATGGACGCTTCCTACGAAAACCTCAGACGTGTCTTGAGTAAAATACGACATCAAAATAATATTGGGTTATTTTAAAGCTTTAATTCGTAGCAAACTAATTAAGAGCAACCATCAAACCATAAGAAAATTAAACTTCTGCATATCCCCAGTATTGTGCCTAAATGTAAACGTCCATTTCTCTAGTATTATAGATGTCAGTATGAAACGTGGAGCCACCATCGCCTTTGACTTATTATCTTAGTTCACAATTATATCGACTATCTACAACGCACAATAATCGATTCAACCGAACCGCTCGTTGGAACAACGAATCGTTTAGCGTTTATTAATCATGATTCTCTTCGAGAATATATATTGTGGGAATTTTGGAGAACAAGCCTTATCCTGAGTCCGTGGATGAACATTGGAACATTATTAAAGTAGCGGTAAGAAATGATTTCCTAGGGTTTTAAAGAGGAAATTCACTACAACCCTAAGCACTTGGTTGGATGAGGAAAGCACGAGTGTTTTTCGGAAAAAGAAATACCCACGACAACGAAATACTTTTCAAAATATAAGGCGATTGGGCAGACGGAAAAAAATTAAAATAGTACAAGGAACAAATTGTTAATGCCCCAACCAGCGTACTCATAACAGCCAAAGTTGCACTCCATTTGGATCATTTCAGTTAGTATTACGACCATCAAAATTTTAGAGGATTCTTATCAAAACTGATCAACTGGGCCTTAAAATATCGTACCGCTCTTCTAAATGGTCTAAACTGAATACAACTTAAGCTGTTAGGTGATCGCTGGTTGAAACTTAACATCGAAAATTTAAACATCAGATCGATTATCACATCGACCTCGAAGAATGATGGATATTAACTTCGTTGTTGAAATATGTTGGAATTATTTTGCCATTATTTTAAACAGACATACAACACCAACTATAGAGCAGCCTACTTTCACCAGTCTAATAGCAGCGTTGAGATAACTCCACCACTTGAAACTAAAAATAACAAACCATCTGTGGCCTTATTCTGAGTTTACCAGGGAATAGGGAATTGCAAATGTCTGACGTTTTTTAGAATCTGAGATTTTTTATTCCCTATAGTGTATTCTGGCGTTTGGGATTTTTTATGCTATCACAGATTGATTATAATAGAGGGAGTGTATTAAAATCGAATTTGATTTGATTTCGGTTCTGAATCTCATCAGTATCTTCGTATTCGTTTCGTATTTAGGAATAACCTGCCGGAGATAATTCTAGTTGGTAATAACATCATCGATTAGAGCCACTACGTATTTGAGTATGGAACAGCGCAATTGTCAGCAATTGCATTTATGTAATTAGTGAAGATAAACCCGATCAAAACAAGAGTGCTCTCTTCGAAAAACTCGAAAATGTTTTGAGCAAAATACCAGAACTCGACGTCAAAATGATATTTGGTGATTTTAATGCTCAAATGGGAAGCGCCGTAAAGGTGCATCGCTGCAACATCAATCCAAACTCGGTACAGTTTGCTTCAAAAAAATAATGCAAGACAGATTTTCTAAATAAGCGCATTCAAAAAGTTAAATGAAAATAAAACGTCAACGAAACCACGGACTTGTGTCCAAACGACATGTCTCTAGCATTAAAGACGTATGACGAAACGTGGAGTCAACATCAACTTTAACCATTATTTTGTAGTTGCGAAATATACCGTCTATTCACGACCTGAAATAATCGTTTTCAGCTAACCGCCCGTCGCAATTACACTTCGAAAATAAAATTATGCGAGTTTGGGAGACCCACCAATTGCCTGAGTTCGTGTACAAACAGTGGATGATTATTAAAAAACTGTAACACTCGAAGAAAAACTCCACTACAACTCAAAATCACCTGGTTGGATGGGGAATTTACGAATGATTTTCGGAAGAATTGGGCGGGCCGGAGAAATCTATCTTAACAAACAGGGTGATCTACCAATAATTACATAGCCACCATAAAATTCTCTAACCAATTGTGCAAGTGGTAAAACGAGAATGGCAGAAAAAACAAAAACTTAAATATCGAAAATGTGAACGTAACAACGTTGAAATACCTCCACCAATTATTATTAACGTGTCTACTAATAGGAGTTTCAATTTCATTTGAACAGTTACAGTCCACAACCCGTCATATTATAAATCCAGTCAATCGAACACTGATGATAATATCAGCTTACTTGGTCGCAATCTCATTTCTTTTAAATAATATTTCTTTCCATTAAAATTATAAGCTCAACAGAAATAGATTTGTCCAGATTAAACGAACATAGCGAATAAACCACAAAATTAGAAATGATAGTAGCTGGAACATTCTTCGATCGAAAAACAGGACCACCACGCAAAGCCCTGATGCCAGCCCGACTTGTAGTAAGGTATCGTGGAATTCTCCAGGCTATCTGGAGAAATATTGAAGTCAATGGTTAATTATTTATTACGAGCCTACCTTGTTAGTACATCTTTCAGTTACATGCCAAACCCCAGTAAACGTCAGATACTTGTGAACCATAGTCATTGTGGCGGTTAATTATCTTAATCTTAGTCTTTCAATCTCGCAAAATCGAAATGAAACGAAATTTTGAACAAGCCAAATCAAAAATGGTAATTTTGATCCAAATCTTGTTACTGTCAATTTTTCAAAATACATGTAATATTACGATCCCAAATATTGTTCGTTTAGTAAAAGTTCTACTGAAATTTCATTCTACAGCTGAAATGTACAGATTGACTGACGCCAACTAAAAGAAATATATAACGTGAATCTAGTCTGAACCTAGAACATTTAAAGGTTACCAAGTCAAAGATAAAAAAAATCTATAAATGAAGATCCGCTCCAAAAATACCATCATAAAAAACGTTTATGTAGTTTCAAGATGTTCATGTTTCATTAAATATTCATTATAGATAAATCGATTCGGTTCAAACGCAAAGTTCAATATTATATTAATTATGATGAATCATATTAACCAAAAATACTCACAATTTGTTTTTCCGAATATTTATTTGATGAAAGCAAATTAACTGCTTCCATATGGCCAAAATCAATGTCATGCCCCAGCAGAAATATAAACAGCAGCTTACACACATATTTCTTCTTCTGGTACCCGTCCAATGTTTTATCACCTTTAAATTTACTCCTAATGTTGGCTAATTCTTTATTAATTCGTTTGATTTCAGCCTCCTTACTTTTGCCTGCAAAATATAAAACAAAAAAAAATGTTACATATATTGTTCAGATTATTTTAACTAGCGTTTAATAGTAAACGCAAAATTGGAGATAACAAAAATTGTTTATATATAGTTTTAAGATTTCCGTTTATAGTTTCTTGTGCAAAAAAATAAAGAAACAAGAATAAACAATTAATAAGAAACTAGAGCTAAATTTAAAACCAAATAAGTGGGTGGATTTCTGTGTATGTTATTTTATCGAATTTCCACTATCAATTTACAGACTAAAATTGGATTTTACTACATAAAACATAATAATTTATACATTCCATTCAAGCGATTGCATAATGATGGGTGCGAGTAAAAAATCAACCTTCAAAATTCTGTACAGCACAAAATCTTCTTCAATGTACTTTCTATTTCCTAGATTGCAGTGCATTCCGCGCAGCAACAAAAAATCTTGACGGTTTTCGTTTTAATACGGAGCTCGTAAATTAATGCCGAGTAACAAACAATCTTTATAAAAAAACATTCAATATGGTAAAGAAAAAAAATTCAGCGGTACTGGATCTAATCGTAAACTATGTAAATTTATGTGATATGTCTGTGTAATAGATTTGTCTATTAACTCTATTATTATTAAATTAAAATCTATAATTTAATTTAACACGGCAAACCACTAGAGCTGTATACGTACGAGAATGAGATAAAACGACGTGAAAATCATAAATATTTACTTACAGTAAAACTATTATGCTTTGTAACACTACCAACGTCGATTTTGTTGTGCTTTATAAATATTAGTCAATTGAATTGGCCTTCGATGAAACACGCGATTCCATTTATACATAGCAAAACGTTATCCGTAAACTGCTATAATAACTTATTAAAACACAAAAATGGGAATTCGCTTTGGCCACCCACCGGTGGTCGAATTCAGTGAAGTAAGATGAGTCAATACAAAGTAAACGAAAGTTGAAATTTTTATATTTCATACAATTTATATATTACTTATTATATAAATCTACCATGAAGTTCGCTGGAATCAAAGAAATCTCGCACGCTAAAATAACGACCCGAACTTTTTATTAGTCTTCCTTGAGAGATAAAGCATACTTAGTCAACAGGCAAGTACAGGAAGTAACAAACGTGCGCACCAAGCGCAATACAAACTGGGAAAGCTAGTTCCATATCCCGCATATAACTCAAAGAGGCCTCAGCGAAAATACTAGCGCCTCAGTCCTTCTTGAGATAACCGTAGATAATTTTGTGACTGGTAATTCATTAAAGAAAAACTATCCGAGTCGATAAACTGACGAAACTGAATATTAATCTATGCCCTGCAATCAACCAGAGCTTATTTCACGCACCTTAGATCAGAGTCGAGTATTGTTAAGTTTCGCTAAAGTAATATTGAGTTTATCCCAGATTACGTCCGAAACAACAGAAACGTATGATAGCAATAGGGAAAACCAATGATTTGAAAATAAACATCAATATTTTCAGAATTTAGGTTTTCCTAAATGCTTTTTTACATGCCAAAATGTGGCGTTTTGTTATTTACTTTCAAGGTGCAATGTACAGGAAAGTTTACAATGTAAGGGAACACTAAGTTGTTTTGGTGCCCTCGATAGAAAATGTACAGAGTACTTGTTTTATGGCTCGAGGTCCTGGGGTCGATTCAAGCCATCGAAAACTGTCGGCTTCGAGGGATGAGGTTAATGCAATAAGCAAGATAGGTTATTTATGAGCATACCCGAAACTATAAGGACGAGATCCTAAGTATAGTCCGATAAGATTGACTCTCTGCAAAAAGCCTAGCGAAAATTTTCTTTATGACTGAAAAATACTGACGAGAGACTAGGGTCAGAAGAAAAGATCTGCTCAAGACCACCTGCCTTATACGGAATAACGCGATTGCAAGAGTGCGACAGTGATTTGCAAACAAAACACAATAATTTCGTGTATTAACAATCCCAGGGAGATGATCAAAAAGCAGTAATTAATTAATTTCCCCATTTGCCGAAAGTCAGCCTGCCATCGACAAAATCAACTTAGCAATTATTTCATATTTTTCATTTGCTTATGTTTATTGTAGAAAAAAAAATTTAATCGAATTTAATAAATCGCAGTCTACCACCACGATTAAATTTGTTTGAATCCGTTGTTATCTAGCTACCTCTTAACATGTGATGAGCATTCACAAAGAGTTTTCTTATTTCAAATGAACTTTATTAAACCAAATATGTGCCATTTTGATCGATGACCTTTTGCCATTTTTCTGGTAGAGCCATGATCCCATCACTGTAGAACTTCTGTAGTTTAGAGGCGAAAAATTGAGATAACTCATTTTCGCAGGCCTCTTTTGAATTTAATGTAAAACCATTAAGATGGTTCTGCATGAACCGGAACAAATGGTACTCCGACGGTGCAAGGTCAGGACTACATGGTGGCACGCATCAAAACTTCCCAGCCAAGCTCTCTCAGTTTTCGCCGGGTCATCAATGATATGTGTGGTTGAGCGTTATCATGATGGAACACAATGCCCTTTCCGCTGATCAATTCTGGGTGTTTTAACTAAATTGCTTGCCTTAAACACATTAGTTGCTGACAGTAAAAATTATAATCAATCGTTTGGCCCGATGACAGCAACTCATAATGCACGATTCCTTTCCAATGCCACCACACACAGCATTACCTTTCTTGGCGTCAATTCTGGCTTTGATACCGTATGGGAAGCTTCACCTCGTTTCGTCCATGATCTTTTTCGCACAACGTTATCATATCGTATCCACTTTCCATCACCAGTCATCACCAGTAATCATTAAATTTTGAACTGTTAATTCATTTAGTACCCAAACGTCAAGCTTTTTTTGTATCCTGCCATTTTCAAATGGTGTAAAACTGTTTTGTGATCAATATTTAGTTCTTTACCAATTGCATGGCTGCTTCTATGCCGGTCTTCTTCAATTTTCCGCATGATTTCATCGACTTTTTCAGTGGTTGGTCGCGACCAGAGCGAGGTGCATCTTTGACATCCATATTTCCAGAACAAAAGCGCTTGAACCATTTCTTTACTGCTGATTTTGATAAAACACCTTCTCCATAAACAGCACAAATTTTTTCATAAGCCTGAGCCGCGTTTTTACCTTTGTTTTTCATTATTTCCATGATTAAAATGTTGTAACTTTTTATTCATTTCACCGATTTTAATGTTTTGTATGTCAAAGTACAAGTTAAAATGTAACATTTCAAACACACATAAGAATTGCCCGATACGGTCTGAGTTACTGAGATTACTGACGTTACTGAGATATATGAATGTAAAGCCATCTACCGGTAAAAAGGCCACGAACTTTTTCCCCTACCTATTATATTTTTAATTCATTATTTACTTACTTTTAAGATAGAAAAATTGGCTATCTTTTACATTTTTAAATGAATTATTTAAAATTTATCAAGTTTGAGATAGTCTCTTGCCACAATCTAATTTTTCGATCAAATTTTATATAAAAACTGCATATTGCCTCCGCGAGAGCCTTATCGTACTTTTATTATCTTCTATATAGAATAACAATTGAAACTTGTTAGTGTTTCTCATCCAAAAGGAATAGAGGATGCTACTGAAATATCACATTTCTCACACTTTCAGCTTATGTTTGTTGAATACAATTATATATGTGCCAAGTGGCAATTGAGATGAGATGTTATATAGCTGAAAAGCTTTTGAAATTTAGGGTAATTTGGTTCAAACATTGAATTTTAAGTTATCCAATCCCTATATTCAAACTCTAAATATTAAATTTTAATACTTTTCTATATTACCTCTGTTTACACCATATTCAAATAGTATTTAAAGCCAAATCACAGAAAACTCTCATTGAATTAAGCGCAGTAGTTTAGCCTCCGATTTCGAGTAATATTGCTACACATTAATGATTTTCAATATGCTGGCTCGCCTGCGTTATCAGAGGATTATCACATTTCATCCATACCCTATCACATAGTTTCAGACCAACAAATGAATTTTTTATTGATTTCAAATAAATGATGTCAGATTTTTATCTGCAGAACCGTGTCACACCACCAAGTTTCATAAACGATGAAACCAATAGTCTAAGAAACTTTTAGAAACGTTTTATTTTTAGGTCGTTTTACTCCCTTTAAACATTGTTGATGAATCCAGTTAATTTTATAATGAATATGATTTGTGAGATAATATAATCTAAATTGCCCGTTTAAATAAAAATGCGGATGGGGTGGTACAAATTAAAAGCAAAGCTTTTCGAATTTTGCTTTCTTGCTTTTATTACTTAATTAGATTTAAAAAAAATATATAATTACATAACGGTGTTTCATTTTAAGAGGATCTTAATTAAAAAGATAAAAAGAAAAATATTTTTCGGACATAACTAGATTTTCTAATCTATAACGATTTATGTAAATAAGTTAAAAATACGCTAAATATCTGATACACGAAATTTGAAATTGACTGTAAAAGAGCTCTCAAAATATTAGAAAAATGATTTAATGTGTACATAGCCCATCTTATCCTCCCCCAGCAATCAGAAATATTATATATGTAACAATTTACACTACATTATACTTCGAAACTATAAGGATGGCGTTTGATAGTTTGAAGGACCATTTCTTGGTCACAACTTACAGGTCCTAAAGGTAAGCAGTAAATAAATATCGTCCACCATGGTAGTTTATCGTCATTCAAAATGGAATCTACACATTGACACTCAATAGGTATAATTACACACTTTTAGAGAATTTACGCACAAAATACATACTGTTGCTGATAGTGTGCTGCAGAACAGGGATTAACGAAAAATCGTTCCTCTGAATATGATTGAATTAAATCCGAATGCCGTATATTCGGAGAAAAAATTCTATGGATCTAGTTAGTCAATCTGATGTTTTGAACGCGGAGCCCTACGTAAAAGGACGAAAGATATAAACTGCTACAGGGTATACTACGTTTATAAACAAACAATCCCATTATATAAAAGAAAGGAATACACTTTTTTGGATTGAAGAAATCAACAATGTCTATATAGAAAAATAGTTTTTTGTCTTACTCTAACATTGACTTTATCGACATAATAACAAGAAGTACCATTCAAAATTTTTGACTTCCCGGTTCCGAGGTATTCAAATTAGAATGCCTATCCCGTCAATCAATCTGAACTTGAACAAACTCAGTTAAATAGGTTATTGTGACTAGTTAGGGCTCCTACATAAAACAGTATATAGGAGTGTAAAATAAACATTTTAATGTACCCGGTTCGGTTGATGTACCCTATTAGGCCATTTGATTAGCTGAACACGAATAAACTAAAGACAACGTTATTAATTTTTAAATTTGCAAGGAATTTTTAAAATATAATTATAAATATTAACGCTATACAAATTACGCTCTATCACTTTACAGTAAGAAATTTGATGTTCAACGTCACATATATCTTGAATCGAGGACGACTTCGTTTTACTAAAGGTTTACTAGGTCTACTAGCTTACAGCTATAAAAAACTAGTGGTGTGTGAAGCGGCCGATAAATTGTTTATTCACACTAAATACAATTCAGATATTCTAATTCTGGCCTTCAAACCTAAAATAAGCATAACTGGGCTGGAGCGAGTACTCACGATTAAACGGGAGTAAACTATTAATATAACTATCGCCTATCCCTTAAGAGTTTGGTTATGGCGGGAAGGAAAATCATTTCAAATAGATATTATCAAATGAGTTCCTAGTTTTATCTTGCAGGAAATCAGTTCGACGAGTCCGTGAAATATTGGTTACTCTCTCATTACAGTCATTTAGGACCACCTCTCTTTATCACTTTCAAATAACGTGAAAATTAACATGTTTACCATTCATTCCTTTCGTTTATCGAAAAATGTATGGCTTTATTAAAGACGATTAACATAATTTTCCAGTTGGACATATCACGAGAGAATACCACTTTTATAAAAACCTTTGATGTCACATGGTGAATTCAGCCACTGGAAAATTTGGTAGACATTGATTTTTAATGATCTCTGTCTCACTAAAAGCGGTTATTAGATTGGTCAATTGCCGTTGGTTTGATTTGTAAATGTAAACCAATCTGGATCGATCCTAGACGGTTTACAAGATTTTGACAAATGTTGTGTTTTTGTGTTAAGTAGACATCTCTCGCCAAAGAAGTCCGCTGCTCAATGTTTGTGAGAATGATTATGCTATCGGTCCGCACTCATATGTTTTAGAATACCACTATACTATCAATAGCATAATCCTCTTTGTAAAATTGTTAACCGTCTTTAACCCGTTCGAGATAGCGTCTGCAGTCAGACAGAGAATTGCACTCTCGCTTGTTTAATAATTGGCCACAATAAAGCTACTGACGATCAGTATAAAATTCGCTTATGTGAATCGCAACAACACCGAGAATACGCAAAAAAATAACGTTGTTGACAAACCATTATAACGGGTGGCTGACACAAAGTGTTGGTGCCGCGATTATGGCCTTCAAGCGGCAAGCTATTACATGCAGCACGAAAGTGGCTCTGCAGTATTTTAGCCCATTCCCGGCGAAACGCTTGCTTGAGATGATCGACACTTGGTATTTTTTTGTCCCAACCTTGCTCTTCAAAATACCCCAAACTGAGAAATCTAGCGGATTTGCATCCAGAGAATTTGGTGGCCATTGGGCAGTGGAAATAAACCACGGAACGTTGTTTCTCAGCCAAACTTGATTTACGCGCGCTTTATAACACGGCGCCGAGTCCTGTTGAAATGTCCAGGCTCTCCGGCCGAAATGTTTTTGTGCCCAAGGCTTCAACGCTCTCTCCAACACATGATCCCGATGGATTTGAGCATTTATCTTGATGCCATGGTCCAAAAAAACGAGCGGTGAACGGTTTTCGGGCGTTACAGCGGCCCAAACCATCACCATCGGCGGCGCTTGGTTTCGAGTGGCAATCCGTTGGTCCAAATTTTCAGTAGAGCGGCCGGGCAAGTAAATCCGGTTATTTTGCTTGTTTACATATTGCTGCAATAACGAACGGTGACTCATCGGAGAAAACCAAATTCGGCAAATCGCCACTTTGGTGCAAGCGTAACAACTCCTTCGCTCTTTCCATAACTTGTTTTTGAGCATCGGTGAGACCATGCGTTTTATGGAATTTCAAGGTCTTTAGTCCAAAATGATCTTTCAATATGTGCTACATCCGTTCGAGCAAAATGTTCGCCTCACGAGCCATTTTTCTGTCGCTACGGCACGGATTCCGAGCCAATTTGGCCTTCACCTTCCGAATGATATCCGGCGATGTTGAAGTGCGTTTCGGTCCTCCATCAATGCTGCGTTTTTCAATGCTGCCAGTATCGTTATAACGATTTATGGTGCGATACACAAACATTTTATTCACATGCACATGTTTTAACTGGTTAACAATCTGCGGCTGTGGTTTTCCAGCCAAATATAGAGCAATCACACTATTACGCTTGAATTCCATTGCGAATAACTTTTTTCTGAATATTTCCCACCAAAATGCTTTTGTACGCTTGTAAACAATTGAATGCACTGTCATTAGTGTAAATTTGAGCGCTCTGTCATCACTGGTTTGATAGCAATGACAGTCTGAAGTAGGTAACACTTCGTGTCAGTCACCCGGTATAATGTGTTCCTCAAAATTTTGCTAAAAGTCTATGCATAGAAAATGCGTAGGGATGTCCATTTCGTAGTATTTTTTTAGCGAAATCTTCAAAAAAAGCTTGATCTGTCTACCCGAAACCCGTGCTAATAAATAAATACAAATTGGTAACTTAGCTGTGACTACGTTGGCCAAAACCTAGTAGCCGGTGTTGGGCAAAGCAATCCCCCGATTTCCGTTTTTAAGTAGTGAACAAATTAGTGCTATTTTCTACTCTTCTAGGATTTTCTCTGCAGGCATCGTTGAAACCGGTTCGATCGTGTGGTAAAAGTGGCAATTGCCGTTGTTCTTGACATTTCTTTATAAATGTCATCCTCAGCAGATCCCACTTCATCGACAGAATAGGCGGCGGTGTTACTTCAACTTTTAGGACTGTGGTAGTATTCATCTGTAAGTTATTGCAAATAGTGCTGCTATGTGGATGGAAGTTGGTAAGGCATACTTTCATTGAACAATCAATTAATTTGTTTTATTTGTCAATCAATTAATGTCAAATTTTATTAAAATATTTCAAAAATGTACAGGACTATGCCTCATACAACACCGTTAAATGTATAATTTAAGGGTATGTTGTATGTGGCACAGTTCTGCCGGCAGGCATACATACCCGAATCAATATTTCATTATAAAAATCCACAGCTTACCTTTACATTGAAAAATCTGAACAAATCACAACATTCAGATTCGATCCGTTAAAATTATTGATTTGAAAAAATCAGTCATCTCATCGGGAAATGACGATTGAGGTTGTGTTACGAACTATGATTGAGTATAAGAAAGTATTGATGATAATAGTTGTTGTTCCTCTAGACCAGGTGTGACATAAACCAGAGCCATCTTCAACTATGGCCAGTGACAACAATGGTTTTTTATTAATGACGTCACTTTATGTCAACAACTTCTCTTTTACTATATTTTTAGTACAAAACAAAAATAACTCATCGATTTTATTTGTTTAAAATTCAGCACATTAAAACAGAAGAGAAAAGCAACATCCACGTCCAAAGCAAATTACGATCTAAATGAACGTACTGCTGCTACTTCGATCGATTAAGAGAAACTGATTTTTTTAAACCGTCGACATAGCGTTACGTCATCGGTTTAGCTAATAGACCCGTAGTAAAGACGGCTTTGCATAAACGCACAGTTTGCAAAAACTTTGCTATACTGCGGTTTTCATAAACAATGGCACATTACGGATATGGTACATAAAATATACTTTTGTCACATGAGAAATGAAACAAATTTGCGAGGACTGGCCTATGATGCTTAAGTATAAAAACGAGTATAGGTAACGTTTGTGAATCGCCTAAAAGCGTTATTTAATATTCGCAGTGACGTGTCATCGTAAACAAATATTTTTTTGTTAATTTTATTTTTATTTTAAAATATCAACAAAATTGGAACAAACATTTTTTATAAAAAAATTTAAATGTATGTTGTTGATTCTACATTGATTGTGGACGGCGACCTCCGGTATCTATAAATCATTTCTATATTATAAGGCTGTTTTCTACATAACATGACGATTTCTCGTCTAATTATTTAATTGGTTATGCGAAAAGAAAATACAATCATTTACTTACATTATTTATAGATTAAATACTTAAAGTACCTTTTGGTAATCTTATTTTTATTTGTCACTGCAATAAACTAAATGTCGATATGCGAATACACAATTTTAAGGTTATCTGTGTAGTTGTGTGTCGTAAAAAGTGAGGGATCACTCAAATTGACGGCAAAATGAAATTATTCCCTACGATTGTGCAATGAATCGCTATGAAATATACTAATATACAAAATATAATCACTGCGGTCGTATTGTAAACAGTAAAAATAGAAATACTTGATCTTAATGGGATCTGCCAAAACCCTCGGTTGCCTCGGTTCCGTCGGATTCAAAGGGTTTTTGTTTTGTGACCTAATAGGATCACCGAATCAGACGAACCAGGTTGGACTAAATCCATAGGAACACGTTTGTTTTAAGCTTAAAGACCCCAACTCAAATTGCTGACAAACTAAATCAAAGGTTCGACCAATCCAATTCATTTGGATCTTAACTAGAAACCTTTTGAAGAAGATTGAAACACAGCGATTACTTGGGTTATTCATTGTAACCAATCCTTTCTAGGTAAAGCAGCTACTAAACTAAAATAATCTTTATTAGATTTCTCTGATTTAAACATATTTAATATCTACAAAAATTTGTAATCTTCGTTATCTTTACGCATTGTGTAATTTCTAGCCAGTCTATTACATAAATAAAACATAAAATCAATGCCATACACTAACAAATCTGTACTGTATAATAGAATACATTAAACGACTAACAGACGAGTCATACAATTTTTCCATTAATAATTTTATTATTCTGCCATTTGAACTTTAATCATTTTCGACAGATACACTCATTCCTTAATAAAAATTATTTTGTTTATGTAAAATTGATAACAAGAAAATATAATTTACTATTTGCAGTCGTCGTCTTGGAGGGGCTTACCGACTCTATATATAAATAATTTTCCGATTATACTAAAATGCATAGTTATGTGAGGCGCAGGCTGACTCTACTTTGAATCGAACACAATACACAATAATACATGATTTGCATTTTCGTAAAATAAGTTGCCAGCTCAATTGGCTACGGTCCAATGTCATGATATACACCATGTATGTATCTCCCATACAACAACGTCTGAAATATAAGAAATATTCAAAACTATTTTATAAACTATAATCAATTATTGTATCGTTTGTTCTTATATCGGAATTATTTCTAAAATTCACTTTCTAATTCAATTGCTATGAATACTTACAAATACGTCTCATGATACTAGCAAAATACAGACATCATTGTTATAAAGTTTATTTATATATTTAATGTGCTACAATAACAATAAAGAAAATCTATTTTATTTCTTGTAATCGTCTTAATTATTAAATTGAAATTTAAAATTTGATTTATGATTGAACCAATATATTTTGTTTACAGGAATCACACAAACTATTACGATTGGTCAATAAGGTACATCTAAATAGTTCTATGAATTTTGGTGCGTGTGGTGCAAAATTATGATAATTTGAATAATTTACCACTATGTGGCAATCAGATAACATCATATTTCCAAAAAAAAAACGTTATTAAACCGGAAATTACAATTAAACGGCTGTTTATTTATTCCACACTCGACAACCTCCAAATCAAAAGAAAATCACATATGAAACACTGAGATGGATTACATAGATGCGCACGTTAAATGTGTTATGAGATGTGTTAGTCTCAAGAAAGCAGCAGAGACACATTTAAATATTAAATATTTGCCCTCGAGCAACATATATTATGAACGCTTAATGTCTTTACTGTGCTCGTTTATCAATCAAATTAAAACATGTAAAGTACGCTGCACTAAAATGTCGTATATATGAGTACACAAAAATAAAATAAGAAAATAATTCGATTACATATAAGACGCGCGGAGTGGTATGATGAGACTTAAAAAATGGTTTAACAAACGAACTTTTTGTGTTCGTTGTATACGCATATGCGTTGAAATGAATGAATCATAATGGCATGTTGAAAGATGAAGTACAAATGATAGGACTGAATTATTGAAATACACTGGAAATATATAGACGAATAGTCTAATCAAAACAGTAATATTTGGCACGACGGCAAGATCGATTGGAATTTTTAAAATAAGAATTTCTAGCCTGCAATCGCTAGAAGAAATCGTGTTTGTGTAAGAAAAAAAGGGGATCACCTAATACCAGGAAAACTCAATACTTATGTGCCAATAATTTTATAATTTTAGAGTAGTTTTGAGTTTGTTATGATTTTAAATATTATGTAGGGCTTTTAAAATTTCTAAGTACTATACATAAATAAGCCTTTTTAAGTTAAACCGATTATGTTCGAACAGCTTCATTTGAGTATTTATCTAAGAACATATTAAACTCATAAACGCAATGTGAATTTCAATATTTAAAACGGAAGTTAAAAACATCCTCTAATTACTGTGTTGGTCAGTTTTCAGTGGAGCCGACCAAATAAACACTTTGATAAGAATCAAATCTTTGGCTATTTAGCCTAATTTTATAATCTGAATTTTGTTTTTACATTTCATATTAAGTAATGAATTACAACTCTAGCATGTGTTCACACGGTGCGGTGCCTCATATTCGTAAAAAGTGTAGAGTGAGCTGTGGTATAAAATTGAAATCTCAGCCTCCGAAATAAAACGAATTAAGGACATAAAATTCGAAACATGGAATAAACGCTTAGAACTATAATTCTTAGAACTATAACATAGTTATACTTCAGTTTCCGTCGAGAGTACGGTGACGAGAAAATATAGAGGAGAAATCAGAGGAGGATTAGTAAACAAGGGTAACCAACGCACTTGTCTGAATATTCGACCGAACTTCATCTACACGCCGAACTAGCTGGTTCGACGATGTTTACTTGAATGCAACAAAAAAGAAAGTATCGCTCACATCACCGAATTTATCTCAAACTACAAGCCACAATATGAGTTCAGCTTCAAAACGAGTAATGGAATTTCTTGTTCTTTTTAACTACCCCAATATAGGCAGAAAGTCTAGGCCTGCCTACAAATACTTCTACTAGGATGCAATTCATTAAAAATTAATGAGGTAATTAAATTGATATAATTGTAAAACGCAATGTTAGAAGTTGGAGGATATTTAACTACTTATCACTTAGTAAATTTTCAGAAATGTTTTGTTCCAAAGTCGCCATTATTGAGCAATATTTAATTCTAAAATTTACCAAGTGTTGTGATAAAGTTTTGGCTAAACAGAACTATAGGGTTTTCCAATAGGTTTGATATGATTTTTAAGTGACCTTTCGGCCATTTGTAATATGTCATCTGTAATTTTTCGTTTCATTGTATTCAGTAATGTTTACAATTTCATCACACAATTTCATTCAACTGAATTTGCTGATTTTGCCTTGGAACAACTTAAAAACGATAACGATTTTTTTAAGAAAATCATCTTCTCCGATGAGGCTCACTTTCATCTGAGTGGTGCGGTAAATAAACAAAGCTGTTGATTCTGGCGCGAAGAAAATCGACAAATTATTCATGAAAAACCATTGCATTCACCTAAATTGACAGTTTGGTGTGTTTTTTGGTCTGGTAACACCGTTACTGTCAATGGAGATCGGTATAGATCGATGATAACCCACTTTTTATGGCCGAAATTGGAAGAAGTTGATCTTGACAACATTTGGTTGTCGGGGGACACAAGACGGGGCTACGTGCCACACAGCAAGTGCAACAATTGAATTATTGCGAATCATATCACTCTTATTGGAAAACCCTTTATAACAGGTTGATAAGTAGTTCCGAGAAAATAATTCAAGAATGTAATTTCCATTTTGTTCGATTACCTTTTATCATATCAGTAAAAAACTAAACCAGATACCATTTTAGCTAATCATCATTAGTGAAAAATTTTCCATTCTAACAGTTTTGCAAACTTCCGACTAAATAATAATCAAATGGCGCCAGGTCGAGGCTGTATGTAAGCTCCATTAATATCCCACGAGTTGCCAAAGATGTGTGAGGCTTTGCATTATCATGGTGAAACACATCCTTCTCAAAGTACACAACACTTGTGTAGCCCCACCAAACTAACATTATCATCTTTCTTTGATACAAATCAGTTTGAGATGTGGTTTGTTCTGGTTCACTAAGCTCGGACCTAGATTGTGTTCGAACAAAATTGCTGTAAACGACTGATTTTTAATCACCAGTAACGATTCGTTCGGTTCGCTTCAAAAAAGGAGCCCAAATCTCGAGCTTCTGAGCGAGTACAACACTTTTTAAGTCATTTTCAACTGTTGTATTCGATACATTTAACCTCACTATAATCTCTCGAACAATGTCGTCCTACTCGAACGGTAGCAAAAAATTCGAAAAGAACAATGAACATTTTGACATTGAGGCCAGTTTTATTTTTTCCAGTTTATTTTTATTGGTTAATCGAAAAAGCTTCCAAGAAATTTCTCTTTTCTGTTTACCATAAAGAAAACTTAATTCGGGAAAGAAAAACTAAATATAATAAAATGTTTTGTTTAATTTTTTTGCAGGGTTTTAGACAGAGTTTTTCCAGTTCAGTTAGATCTTAAAAAAGATTACTAAAACTCCAGAAATATGCATTAGTTGATCGATAATTATTTTATATTATACAATTTAATATTTGTATGCAACGATCTATATCTTAAAGAGTATTAAAACTAAACCTTCTCTTCCCATAAGGCTTTTTCTCAAAATGCATCAAGGAAACGGAACGTAACGATCATTATCCAAATCCGCGACACTCTATATCGATCTTCTTAGTTAAGTATCTTTTACCCTCTTTCGAATCTAATTCTTCTTTCAATGACTCGAAACATTGGAATTGTATTATTTGTTGAGGCTGCATTCAACACAAGAGTTGCACCGATTGCTATGATTTTATAATTATAACTCGTTATAAAAAATGTAAAAATAATTTATATTAAATATTCTTAAGAGAATAATTAGGAGATTGAAGAAATTGCTTACTATAGAAAAGCCACGTGTATATGCTGCAATACCGGTATAAAAAGGTCCCCACCTTTGTTTTCTAGGAATAAGTCGATAAAAGTGTTAGCCACTTCCAAAGAGATCGCAAAGATTACCAGACGAACAAGCTCCAGAAGACATAGAAATTGGTAATATGAATACGCATAATTATCATTCTTGGACCGATTAATAGCGTAAATTTAATTTAATAGCAGTTGTAACGTTAATTTTTGCTGCGAATTAAAATTATCTTTTTTTAACTTAAGCTTATAATAAAGGGTTAATACGTGTAGTGCATTTTAAATGCAAGATAAACAACAACATTCTTCTTTGAAAAATTATTTCCAATTAACATTTTCAGGAATGGGAAATAAGTAGTTGGATTTAGACCTGAATTTTACCAGTTTCACCAAATTTTACCAACATAATATCCCGATGATTCCTACCAACAGTTTATGTGTGAGATTTAAAGATTATTTGAACAATTTTCAACTAATATTCATTTTCCAAGCTTATCCTGTTCCTTTGTAATTCGAGCAGTATTGCTTCCCTAAATCAGATTACGGGTATTTCGCATCTTACCTTGTTATTTTACTCTTGTGATTTTACGCACATTGTAAAGAATCTCTATGCAATCTCGTATAGAAATTTTAAAAAGTTGAATGTGGGTCGGTTACTATAGCATTGTAACACTCTTCCTTGGTATTTATTGCGGAATTTGGTAAAAATTGATAACCAGTTGCAATTTTTTAACGATATCATTGTTTATCCGCATGAAAATTTGTTTCGGTCAAAACCTTGACTATTACAATGGCTATTGTAATTTACTTTAAAATCTTTTTAAAAAATAAATTAATAAATAATTAAATTAATATTATAAATAAATTAAAACTTGCCTCAATTTAGACTTGCAAGTGGAAAATTCTATTAGAGGACTATCTCTCTATCTAATATTTAGTTATATGGTCCTATATTTAGTCAACACTTCCTTACACTAGCGATTCTTAGAGTCTACCAAGTTTTGGCATATCTGAACCGGTATTAATTCACTATCCGTGTGATTAGGCTGGCCACTCCATAATCTCTACATTATTTTGTCTAAACCACACTTTCGCTTTTTCGAGATGTTCTTAGAAGGTTATTATCTTGCTGGAAACACCACATTGGAGGCTAATGGCTTTTAAGCATAACCCCCATATTATTTAGTATGTCAACGTTATTACTGTAATTATATAATTCATCATCTGATTTGTCCAACATATTGGTCTAGGTCTACATCACAAAAAATAATTCATAATTATATCTGTATTTGCCACATGATATGTGCAAATTTGACCCTGAAATGAGTACACGTTCCGTTTTTGATAAGCATGGGACGTGGTGTGCAGCCACTTAAATTGTTTTCTACTAACCTTCTAACTGTAACATTGGAAATATTTCGATATGGATTCTTTTTAATTTCGTTGGCGGCCATAAAATTGACTTTGTTGGCCGGCCGCACTATTAAAACGATTTATTTTTTGGTTAGGAAATCGATTGTTCGCTTTGAGAGCATTCAATACCATAACGCGCGATCTGGTTAAAATACTTGCAATTATACTGCAGTTTTGAGCAACCCATTTTCGCCAAGCAATATTATTTTTCATAATTTTGTTTTTAATATTTTTAGATTTGAACTATACTTCATTATTTGGTTGTTGTTTTAACAATTTTCTTCCTTCAAATTAATAAGGAAGTCCTATTTCTTTAAACACGGAAAACAAAATGGTGATTTCTCAAAAAAAAAGTTATTGACATATCCACGGGAATTTTAACCACCATGCTATAATTATACATTTTTAGAAGTCCTCGGAATTTGCAATTTAATGGAGAAATAACATAATATTCTAATTTATTGAACACCACAAAATATTTTTCAGGATCGAAACGGTTCACACCGGCAATATATGAATGCCAAAAATTGAGGAACAAGGCTTATAGACGACGATGGACCAAACTTCGCTCAGAGGAGAGTTGGAACATGTATTCTGAATTGCAGAATCACTGCAGAATCATTGTAGTAATTTTGTTTCTAAATCTCTTCTTGATAAAGATAAGGAGCAGATTCATATTCCATTATCTCCTGGCCATGCGGATTTGGTAACTAGTCTGACCACTTCCTTACACTGTTGTAATTACATCAATTTTCAACCAGATTTTAATTTCATTAAATTCATTCCTCTGGATTCTTCTGCATAAAATTGTACATCATTTGATTTAAATTGTTAATAATAATGTATTGCGGCATGTCAGACTTGCTACCTGTCAGTGCTTTATTATCTTCATGAAAAGCGTTTGAGATTATTGTTAAAAATACAATTATCAAATAAGAGTCTGTTTTCTCATTATCAGTCGACATATAGGCCTATGCAAGGTAACACATGTGCCTGATATATTTGCTACAAATAGTTACTTCAAATTTTTGGAGTTTCACCTTTAGCCTGATGAGTTGCACCTTTGATAATAGGTAACAAATATTTCTGCTTAGATAAATTAAACTGTGACCTTCAACGTGTGGTGCGATGGAGTACTAAGATAGAATTATTTCTGAATGCAGGTAAAACTAAAGCAAATATGTTTCATAAATAAAAATATGACATACAAAATTTGTCTACAATTTTACTGCATAGAAATTGACAGTCAAGCTGCGTGTAAGATTGTTTGAAGCTTTTTTTGTTTTTTGATGTCGTTTTTATGAATATAATATGCGGAAGTTTAGAAATTATTCAATGCTTGCATTAGACATGTTTTAAGCTCCGGTATTTTGACTATGTTTCTATGTTGAGGAATTATCTTATTGGTTGTGACACTGAAAGGTATTTTGATTTTCGAATTTGTTTTTCTTCATAAACTTGTACTGAATAAAACCCCTGTTTAATTATAAAATAACACCAAGATTTCTAGAACAGGGCGCACTGGACATATTAAAACAGTGTTTCTTATTTCTGATCTAATCGATCCGATTCATATGAGTATTGCCCAATCTCTTGCTGTTTATTTTTTTGCAGATTGATTTTTTTGATCCGCAAAAATATTTCGATTTCTCACAATGATTTTGGTTTAGCTAACTTTACCTATATAACGTAAACTGCTACGATCCGATTTCAGAATTCAACTCGATCGACAGATTTAAATAAGAAACTTATGATTCCAAATAATATACATCGAATTTTGAATGCATTATTTATTATACATACAAAGAATAAATAAGTAAAGGGTTTTTTTTTGTTTAGATAGAATTTACCGAGTTTAAGCATTAGAGTCACGCTTGAACAACGCCACCAAATTATCCAAATTTACTTTGAAAAACAGTCGTCGATCCGCGCAAATTATAGGTCACTTCATAATTTATTTAGCATACATAATCGTTCACCTGAGCAAGCCATCCGTCGATCTGTGGCTAGATTTCGTACCATATACTCTCTAAATAATATAATAACTCCAACACACAGAAGCAAAGTGCGCGCTGAAAAGTATATTACTGCTGCAAAGGAAAGTGTGGAAATTTAATCTTTCGTCGTCGGAGTA
This sequence comes from Nephrotoma guestfalica, assembly GCA_963691935.1. Classification (NCBI taxonomy): domain Eukaryota; kingdom Metazoa; phylum Arthropoda; class Insecta; order Diptera; family Tipulidae; genus Nephrotoma; species Nephrotoma guestfalica. Next base: position 51,534,328 of record OY829913.1, on the reverse strand, counting down.
GGAATTGAGTAATGTTACGCAAAGATATTCGCCTACACCCATATAAGATCTAGCTGGTGCAGGAATTAATATCACGAAACCACCATCGTTCTCTCGCCGAATGGGCTCTAAAGCAGTTGGAAACTAACCCGATGTTTTATAGCGAAATTGTGTTTAGCGATGAGACTCATTTTTGGCTAAACGAGTTTGTTAATAAGCATTATGGCCGCATATGAAATGAGACCAATCTACAAGAGACCCTACAGATTCCACCACATCCAGAAACATGCACGGCTCGGTACGGTTTACACACTCGTCTGACACTTATGGGCCAAGTGAAATGACTGGTTTAAGCAACATTTGACGACTTAAGAGACAACCAATGTTCGTGTTGTGGTATACGGCTTGCAGTGATCGAAATAATGGCCCAAAATTGGGCGACTAGAATGTGTTTCGTCAAGAAAAACCGCGGGGACCATCTGCCCGAAATGATTCTCACATGTTAATGCCATGGATTAATCTCTTTCGAATGAATAAAACAATTTAATTAAAATTAAATTGTTTGTAATGTTTCACAATTTCAAGTTCTACCGGGCAAAAAACAGACGGTGATGGATTGGCTTTCTCGGTTCGATTATGTAATATTGTTGCTTTAGTTTTTCTTATACAACTCATCTTTTGCGGTTTGTCCGAGACATGCCTGACATAAATTTTCTGTTATTTTATATTCATGTACTCTATATAAGGACTGAAATACGTTAGTGGCCATATTTCTAGGGTGAATAATAATATTAATATTTTTGGGTAATAAATATCTGCATTTCAAATATGCTAGAATACTTGATATTTCGAACAGACTTAGAGCCGAAGATAGCGATAATCTAAGTCCTATAGGATAATCTCCACTTGGCGCTGTGTGATTATGCAATTCAATTATTTGGAGCATTAAATTATTTCAACTCGCGTGGGTATTTTAATTATACAACCATAAGGTTGGCATTATTTAACCAATAAGCTGGTAAAATATTATATTTTTCGGTAATTTTCGTTGCGATATTATATTAAGCACAAAAGAATCTTTAAATTTTGTATCGAAATTATGTTGCCTTATGGCTGATAACATATTAATTTATTATATTAATCAGCTCGTCAAGTGTGAATAAATTGAAAATGCGACTTTGAAGAGGTCCAAAAACATTAAGAAATAAATTTCACGAAACATCTAGAATTATGAAACGATAAGTAAGAAGACATAAAACTATTCGTATGAGTTTTAACAAAGATTTTTTACTCTGACACTTGTGGTTTTAATCTATCAACTTTTACACGGTACGTTTTACTATCGACTGATGATATTTTGAGATCAAATGATGATTCGATTTCCTCTTCAAAATGATGAAATATCGCGGACTGAAATTAGTACCGCGTTAATCAAGCGTTTATTTTGCAAAAACCTATCGCAAGATATTGATTCTGCATGTGTAATGGGAACAAATTTATTTATCTTGATTAACTAATGCAAGAAGTCAATACAAAAGCCCTGTAAATTTGAAAGATATCAGAAGTTCAATATTATTGTGTTGAGAATAAACTAGAAAAACATCCACTGAATGATCATAGATCCGGATATTCTGGATATTGTTGAAATTCACACAAGACTGACAGTGACCTAATTAAATCACATACAAAATCTTACGATAGCTACAATTTAAGCCAAATTAAAAAGTAATAAAATACCAAATAATCGAGATGATTCAATAAAGGGGCGTACATGGTACCAAATACTAAATCAATTCACTATCAATTCCGGTCGGAAATCGGAATTATTTTATATTACGAGAAACCGTGATTGCACGTAAAATGCACTAGCAATTCATAAACGCAAACGAAAGAGATGTGTCATGTCGTTGACCCGATTTCCACAATACTAATTATATTAACGTGCAATAGTTTGTAGTTAATGTTTTGTTATTAAAATAAATTCGAACATTAAAAACGTGTCATAATGGAATATAAAGTTTTATTAATGAAATTTTCTACTTACAATTTCTTATGTCAGATATAAAAACCGCTAATCCTCGCATTCCATCGCCCCTTACAGGTGCCATTTTTATTCGCTGTTTATTTTTTGGTCTACTGTACAAGAATTTCTCTACACACAAAAATGTATCTTTTTATAGATAATTATGTATTTTATATTGTTTTATTTTATATTATAAATAATTTATATTCTAAAAATGAAAATAGAGAGTAAAGAAATGAAATACAACAAAATTACAAATTACACAATCATTTTTCTTAAGAAAACTAAAATACAAAAGTTCTATCGGATTCTTTTTTTTTTGTTAAGGTGACATTAAAATTTCTTCTAACACCACCACCGTATGAGTTCATAAATAAATTTCGGTACTTATATCGTCGTCGGCAATGCAAAAAACTTACACATCACATAATTTATATACGAATAAATACTAATTAAATAAACATTTTCTTTAAGATTTAATAATTTTCGTTTAATAAATTCACTTCACCGTATTTGACGCGACGATATAAAAATAAGACCCTCCCTTCAAAATGTGTATGTAAAAAAAAAAAATTTCACCAATTTTTTTTTCTGTACTGTACTGTACTTGTACATCTACTCAAACCGGTTAACAAAAAAAATATTTTTTTTCAATGCGGAAATTATAATTACTTACAAAATAAATTAATTAAATTACATTCGCATGAAATGAGAAAAAAACACTTTTTTTATTATAAATATTTAATTTTCACACACTTCTCGTTTTGCTTATTTTTATAGAAAAGGAAATTATTGATTTTTTCCTCTCAATTCTACTTTTTTTCGTTCATTAATGTCCGATTAACCGAAAACTGACAGTTTGCGTACACAAAATTTTATTATTACACACAACTACACAAACAACATGACATTTCACATCAAGTTAAGAAACATTAGAAAAACAAAATTTTGTGGATTTCATTGTAAACGCGTGTGGTCATACTGTGGAATTTGTTTTGGCGACATCCCTTGCGCAATAGAATATTACAAGAATCTTCATTAAAGCGATTTAAAAAACTGTATGTTACGTAATTAATAAAACGGAATGATTAATCATTTTTGTTAACTTTATTCTAGTAATGCAAAACATAAATTAATATTTCTGTTAATTTTAAAATACATACAGTTACGCGAGACTTTGTTAGATGTCACTCGATTATTGATTAAGCTGAGGTTCAAACCGCGAGTGGATTATAATTTGTATAGAACAGACATGTTTAAACGATGTTCGACGACTGCAGAAATTGTTTAGACAATTTAAAACAGTGTTTTAGATAGTGTATTTAATTGTGGTATAGAATTGTGAAATAAATTCTCATTTTAAAATTCATTTCCAAAATACCGGATGGGGAAAACTATGGAAAATAGAGAAAAAAACGTTTGACCGAAAAACCCGGTGCTTAAAATTTTAAAAAGCTATCCAGTGGCACGAAATGGGAGTTAACCACCCCACCCCACCTCCTGAGGGTAGAACAAGGCCAAATTTAAACTTAGAAATGGGAACCCTCATTTTTTATTTCAGATTTGGATTCTGCGCCCCAAAGTACGTAAGTTTTGTTCGAAACTTTGTTAATTCGTGATAGATGGCACTGTACTTGCTAAAGGTCTGATTTTCACAAAATTCTGGAAAAGGCACTTCTGTGGCATTATTCTGGTAATTCACTGAAAATAAGCGGAATCAAAACCAGTGTTTTGGCCTACTGAGGAAAAAAGTTTGATGTAAATTTTTATAAATTGGGAATAATTTCTCCATATCGCAAGTGGCTCAAAAAACTATTCCCTCCCTATTTAGTTTTGTTTCCAAAAAAATAACCACTAACTTTTTACCTTAGTACGCCAGAAAACAATAATTCAAAATAGGAATTATATGTAAATCTTTCCCCATTCCCAGAGAATTACCAGAATAGTGCCACATGGAAAAAATAAAAAACCAATGCTCAATATTTTCTAGAAAGTTATTCAGTGGCACTAAACTCGACCTCCAGTCCCTTTGGTTAACCACCAATTATTTATATTAATTTATTGACCACGCGGCCTAGCAGTTCAAACCGTAATTCATGGGTTTTCACTATGGCAACCGATGGGATGTGAGACGGCGCTTTTGCCTTGGCGGATCACGATTTTTTGTTCTCCAAATGAGGCCGTTTTTCCACAATTTCTACCTTCAGCTTGTCAAGTAATGATGTGTAGTATGCTCCTGTAACGGTTTCCCCGTTTTAAAGATAATTGATTAAGATAATTCCATGACTGACCCAGAAAACAGTCGCCATCACTTTCCAAGCCGAAGGAACGGCTTTTGCCTTTTTTGGAAACGATTCCCCCTTGACAGCGTACTGTTTTGACTGTATTTTTGAATCTGAAGTATAATGGTGTTCCAAGCTTCATCAACAGTAAATAGCCGGCGCCAAAACTCCGATTTATTGTGCCTAAATTGCGCCAACAGAGCGTTGGAAATGTTCATTTGAACACGTTTCTGGTCCAAAGTGAGCCAATCCGGCACCCAATTTACGGAAAGCTTTCTTATACATAATTCTTGATTCAATATGTGACAAACACGTTCTTTGGACATATTATAGCCTCTTCTATCTCTCTAATTTGAATTCTTGAGTGAAGTTATCATCAGTGGTTACAGGTTTTGGATGCTCCGAATGTTCATCGTCACCAAAGCTGGTACGGCCACGTTCAAATTCAGCTGCCTAAAATGTAACCGTGGAAATGATGATGCAGAGTCCCCGTACAAAGCGTCCAGTTCTCCTTTGTTTTGCGTATGCGTATTGCCTTTCAAAAATAAATATTTAATGACAGCTCGATACTTGATGTTTTCCATTTTCACATCAACACTCACAGTGACTCACCCAAACGATTGTTAAACAAAAACTACGCGTTCATAATGGCTGATATTTCGGTGAGTAAATTTCAACGAATGCGCAAACACACTGCCATCTTCAAGCTGAGGTCAAAAACTCTCGTCCTCTCCCCACAACTAGAAATAGGCAAGTAGACTAGACATTATACTTGTCTTAGATACTATTATGGATAGAAATAGGAGGAATACAAACTGGGATATTTTTAGAACTGTCGAAGTAATTCAATATCGATACCGGTTTAACTCTGATTCAGCACAAGAGCATGATGTCTTAGTGGACAGCTATCCGATTCCTTTAATAAGGAAGGCCATATTAAGTGTGTGTCCTCCTAGTAGACCTCTGGGTAAACCTTGAACACCGTAGTCGTCGAAAGGACTCCAAAACGACCGTAATGCTGGAGGCTCTTTGGAAGCGTAAAGCAAACTAGGAGGGAGTCCTCAAGATATACAAATACGAATTAAGAAATGCTAAAACAAATGCTAGCGGTCCAATTTGGGTCGAGAACTGAGAATCAAAAGTCAGAGTTATACCTTTGCATCAGGTACTTACCAGACGTAAATATTAAATTTTACACTCAAACAATGTTACGATTAAATTTTGTACATCTAAGCAACTGTAAATCCTTAATTTACCTCAGAGAAGTCCTCTGAGACATCTATGTTGTGTAAAGTACTGCTCCACCACTCCGAGTTTTCTTCAACGACCAGATGATTCTTGGACCGAAACAAGTACAGAAAGCTATAGCCACAAAGGTCTACGGACAACAGTTTCGCAGGCATTTTAAGCCGGGTTATAAGCAGGAGAAAAATCCTTTGAGCCATGAATAATTTTAAGCTTTATAAGTCGGCAGGACCCAAATAGGCTATCAAAATCCCAACATGCATATTGAAAGGGGAAATCTATGCCAACTGTTCTCAACTCCCTTATTTCTTCTCTCGAGAAATCCCTTGTACTTAAGGAATACTCCATGATAACTTTTCTGGATATAGAGGGGAACTTTAACAACAGGCAGTCATGCAGGCCCTCTCTTATCTGTGCGTGAACGAGTCACTCAGGAGATGCGTAGACCAAATGCTTAAAACAGGGACGTGATTGCCAGTCTTGGTGGATCCTCCAATAGAAGACTTGTGAGCAGAAGCACACCACAAGGTGGGGTATTATTCCCTCTTGGTCATAAACGATCTGTTTTTAACTTGGAAAATTGCGGCTTTCAGGTGGTTGCTTATGCTGATGATGTTGCGATTGGTGTATTCGGCAAATATCCTTGCACTTTGCAGCAACTTGAATGTGAATCCACACAAAATTCAGTTGGTATTTTTCTCCAGGAAATATAAACTTCCTCAGATCGACCCCTACCTTAAATGGTATTGAATTGACCTTCATTGATAAAGGGAAGTATCTGCGGGTTTCATTCTGACCAACATAAAATCCTCCACTGGAGATTATCTTTCATCTCACACCCTTAGATATCCTAGGCAAAGAAATGGCAGGACATTTATATATTCTAAGAAACAGGAACATCCGAAATACTATCAACTATACCATCCCGTCATCATCTTTAGATCATAGGTTTAGGACTGATATTCCCACCAGAGAGCACTGGTTGAGAAAAAGATTTCTGAATACTGAAGGTGTTAGTTTTTTCACTGCTGGCTCAAAGATGAAGGGGAAGACTGGGGTGGGGTTTTCTATGAAAAATTATATATATAAAGTGAAATCTGCAAGGGATATTCGCAGTTTTACAGAAAGTCAATTAAGACGCTCTAATTTATTTCCGTATGTCGAAAGTAGCCCAAAATTGTCGCTCATCTTTTAAAGAGATGGCAGATCAGTTCAACATCCATACCCGATGTGGGTGCCAGGGCATTTAAATATTACGAGGAATGAAAAGGAGAATAAACTCGCTCGACAAGGCACAACCTGCCTCATTTCATCAAGCAGAGCGGATATTGATATACTGCTCGCTACATGCAAAATACTGCTTCAAGAGGAACAATGAATGACCCAAGATGACCCAATTATCTTAACTAGGCATGTCTGACCAGAACTCGACCTGTCACTATTCAGACAGCGGTAACACAACGGCGACGGCAAGTCAGTACGATGGTGGGTTCTATTACGAGACATTGTCTCACTGGTAAGAATTCGAGCAGAATGGGAGTCTTCTCATAAAATTAGTGTCGTTGTTGGGAAGATGAAGAGGAAGAAGAAATTGTTCTCCATTTGCGCCTATCCCCATCTAGCGCTTAGTAGACTCAAATTCCTGGGAGCTCCCCCAACAGACGTAAAAGATATCCTATACGCTTCGTGGAAAGCTCAAGATGGTTCGATGAGTTTGTGTTTATGCCAGACCTTTAGAACAACCACCCTAACCTAATCTAACCTAATAACCTATTGGTTTTACAATTTTGACCCGTTAATATTTTAGGTACGGAAATGGAAACTACTTACACTACGAAAAAGTTAGTGGACTGACCTAAATTGTGACCCATTTTAGTCCACTTAGCAACCGTTTACAATGCAAGAATTATTGATCACATTTGGGACACATAATAAGATTTATGTGCACCATCTCTTGAATAATTCTAAAAGTATTGCTTATGTTCCCATCGCAATTCATATTTTTCTCATAATAAATTCCAGTAACATTTTCGAAATTAAATTCATTAATTTTAATTTTTTAAAATTGAATTAGTTTATGATGCTAATACCCTTTAGATCGACGTCGTTTACATCACATTTTTCATCGACCTAAGTTGGTCAATTCACACAAAAAAGTTACCCAACCTAATTTGGGTAAATATCGACATCATGTTACCTATTCCTGACGATGTAAACTACTTAAATAACGGAAATGTGGGCGACTAGAATAACATTCTAAAAACAGTATTGACATTTAGATGTTTCTGAATGATAATATTTATTTGTCATAGGATGTTGAATTTTTACACTTTACTGTCGAATAATTTAATCGTATTATGCCGTATCGTATTATTAGTCGGGTAACTTGCATTAAGTTGCAATTGGCGCGTATGAAATTGAATAAAATAGCGTTGCAAGGTTATGTGGGTTCGGCATTGAGCAACCGACGTGGTGGATCGCAAGCAACCATTGGTTTTATATTGAATAGTTGGAAACCCTATGTGTACTGGAATATGAACTGTCGAAAATAGGATATTGCGAAATTTTTCAGCGACGACAACAAAAACGCCCAAACTAACTGACTCGTTAACGGTCTTTAATTCAGTAAAAATAAGCATGTCATAAAGAAAAGAGAGTCATACACGAAGCAAATACACTAAACGATGATTAACTTGCTGCGAATTCAACAAGTGTGACAGCTGATGTTATAAATTCATCACATTTCGTGTTAAATTTAAGCTCGGTTTTTTGTTTCTGTACAAAAAAAATAGCAACATAATTACATTAGCTGATAACTAATTATTGGACATATGCGAATTACTGAAGTAAATATAAATACTAACGATAAGTGGTATCGATTAGACGATTATATTGTGTTTGACTCGTATACTTAGAATTAGGCATTCGACACACAATACGACTCCGTGGCGCAACGGTAGCGCGTCTGACTCCAGATCAGAAGGTTGCGTGTTCAAATCACGTCGGGGTCAATAATGTTTTTTTGAGACAAATGAAATTGTCTAAAAATGTATTTTACTCACCTCCCACACAAATATTTTTGTTTAAATTATTAGTTGCCAAAAGAACGTAAGATGTGCAAAAATTATTTTTCGACTTTATATGCCTCAAAGAAAATATTACGGTATCAATATGGGTGTGCACTATAATTAATCAATTAATTTCAAGGGTAATGTGCGATAACATTTTTCTAACAATTTTTGAATTTATAACTCGGCAAATATCATATTAATTGGACAAAGTACGATTATAGGATCTATGGTGTACCAGTTTATTGAACTACCGGTTCACTTGGGTCGAGATACTCGTATATTAAATAGATGACAAATTAACATTTAATTTTTGCGTATGCCGCGTGCTGATTCAAAATTGATGGTTTTCCAGACCTTTAAAGTTGTGAAAGATGCCTGCGAGAGCCAATAAGTTGCAACGCTACAACTTGCGCGACTATGTATTTTGCATCATTCGTGCAAATATTTGTTATTTGTATTAGCGACGCAAGTAATTACGAAACGTGCAAAATTTATGGATGATATGCGACACAAACAAAAAATATTTCATCATCCTTGGGAAATCACAATAAATTTTATTTCCATTTTTTTAAAAACTCGATGACATTCGTTCGATCTTCCTTCGATCGCATCCCACGAAAAGTAGTTTTTGTTCCGGGTAAAAATTGTTTTGGATTCGTTAGGAATTCGTCTAATGTTGCATCGTCAAAATGAATATCTATAAACCACACAGGTATAAAGGTATATGACAAAATAATCGTTAATAGTTTTTAAAAGCACGCAACACTCACCAGAATTTTTTAACGCTTCCGAATAGTTGTATGTTGGATTTTGTCCTGCTGTACCACCTACAATGCCAAATAAATTTGGGCCGGTTTTATTTTTTCCGCCATTTGACACGGTATGGCATTCGGCACAACGTTGGATGAATATCTTTTTGCCTCTTTCAGCGTCACCCATTTTCAAATTTTTTGTTGATGTGTCAAATTTGAAAATTGATTTATTTTTGCATGCACTGAATGTTTTCTGGTCTACTGGGATATACAGTAAAATCGGGCAGTGGAGTAAATAGATTAGAATTACAAAAGCCATACAATTCGGAACTAAGTTTGATCCCATTTTTGTGCAGCAGTCAGACCGTTGAGAACGGTGCAATAGTTTGGCAAATGGTAAAATAAAAACTACCGACTATATAAAGAACTTGTCCCAGTACGCATCGATTCGGGAAGATCCATTGTGCTAGTAATTATGTAAACAATGTAAACACGGCCCTTTCTCCCATTTCGACCAAGAGTCTCGATTTCATTCAAAACCCACTTTCCTATCGAATGTTTTATTATGATGTTGCAAATCATCCAGCAAGTCCTTCAACATTACATTATTTGACTTCTACCACTTTGTATCACTGACTTGCCATGGAGCGTGTGCACTTAACCATTTGAGAGCCGTTTGATCAGTTTAAAAAATAAAAACACAAATAGTTCGAAGGTATAACGAAAATGTTTGAAACCACAGCCAACAGTACAAGTAGTTTTCTCCGCTTCGGATTGAGATCGAGTGTAATTCGTATCAACTGCTATTTGTCTTCTTGCTTGTGCGGTAACACTGCATACCGAAGTAGTTAACTTCTTTTCTGAATATGGATGACTTGCAGTTCGAGCTTAATATTGTTAACGTGTTCAGTAAATGTGCAGCCTAGTACAATGACGCCATTCAAATATACCACCGTCGTGTTTTACAATTGATATCTCTAAGCACTGGCTCCATTAATCATTAAAGTATATAGTAGGCGTTTTGCACAATCCGAACGACATTTCTAAAAATTGATAAAAGTCGATTCCTGCTGTTTCGTTCAGATATTGAATGCGTTGCGTGGAACCTGCTGACATGCCATGACGAGATCGAAACGTGAACGTCGTGAACTGATGAATTAAAATCAATGTTCGATAACAACCGATGGTGGGAGAACTGAGAAAGTGTATTGTTGCTGTAAATGAGAGAAGCGGATGAAAAATTAGTGTGCTCGACGCACACAACATTCCTTCCTCCTTATTTTGATTGAAGTCCTCAATCATGATGAAAGATCAATTTTTACAACAGGTGTGTCTGTCGAACAATTTATCGTGGAGAGCGGGCTGTAGCAACCTCGCTCGATAATTGATTTTGATTATTTAAAATTCCAGCAACAACAAACGGATCAGGATCAGTTTTTCTCTCGAAGATTTACCATCGGGACTCGGCAAAAATCTGTAGAACTGTTAAGGAACGTCAGCTTTGAGTAATCAGTACTATCTCCGTCTTCCAATTCTTTTTTCATGGCGGTTTTGAAAAATCTGACATACCTTTCTGCCTCCACTTTTGACGAGGCATGGGAATGGCTTAGTTGTTAAGAGATCAACTGTAAACGCTGTCCCATTATTACTTACAATTCTTTCTGGCAACCCTTCCATTGTAAATAATTCTTGTAGCACGTGAACCGTAGATTTGGAAGTAATGTGGAATGGACACTCACTAGAACGGAATCTCTAGACGTTTCTGCAGCAATTTGTTTGCTGTTCAGAGCAACTTCCAACATTTCGTGTTTTGGTTATTCTTCGTTCACTTGACACACACACTCTTTAAGTTAAAATTTCACATCCGGACCAACGGGTTAGTAGGGAAAGTGCATCGGAATTGCCATAATTGACGGTTGCCTTATACTTGATAGTGGTGTCCCATTATAAATACAGCCCATCGCTGGAGATGGTTGGCTGTCGTCACTGGCAAGCCTCTTTCTGGCTGCAACAGTGATATGAGGGGCTTATGATCCGATACCAGAATAAATTCTTTGTCATAGAGCTATTGCTGATCATCATCATCTTTCCATCAGGGTAAACATGAGAAATCACTGCCCCTACTTGAGGCATCTGTTGTTAACAATCGTGGACAGCTCTGACAGTGGACAAGCTGAGACGCGTTCACAATGGAATCCTTTTTTTGACAAAAATAATTTTCTTGCTCTTTTGACCAAACATTTTTCTTACACAATGCCTTCAGAGGAGACGTAAGCTGCGAAAAATTGTTCAAAAAATGGTTATAATAATTAACCTTAATACCAATGAAAGCTTGCAATTCTTTGAAGCTTGTTGGTATTGTCAATCGCTCGAACTCTTTCGTATGTTGATCGAATTCCAGATTTATCCAAAACACACCCTAAATGATCCACTTTAGTTTGGAAGAATTTGCACTTGCTCATATAACATTTCAAGTTGGTAGCAGCAAGTCGTTTAGAAATCTCTTCCAGATTTTTGTGATAATCTTCGGTTCGACCTGTTACAATTATGTCGTTCAAATAACTTGTCACAAACTCCACATTCGGCAGCTATTCCAAACGGCAATCTTTGGTACTGGGATAGTACACATGGAGTCGAAACTACCACCAGATCGTTCGATTCGCTGTCAAGTTCCAATTGCAAATATGCTTGGCTGAGGTCAATCTTCGAAAACCGTTTCCCTTCTTGCAGTCGCTGAAATACCTCTGAAATAACTATAGAGTGCAGGTGGAGGATGATTTGTTTAAATTCGTGTTTGTTTAAATTTATTTAAATTTGTTCAATTCATGAATACCTCCGGCGATGACCTTAATTGCTAGGTTATTTTTATCGTTCTAACACTCTATACCTTCTCCGCTTTGTGGCTAAAGCTATAAATCAGGATCTGTAGTATTGATCTTCCACACGTTATTGTTTAGTGCCATTACTCTATAGTCGTTAGTGTTAGTGCACACCGATTTCATTAGAGCTTGAATATTCGCAAACTCTTTTATGCCAATCACATTAATTGGCGATGGTGCCGTCGTTTTCATGGTAACCATTCGTTGTTCTTGTTGATGGTGTTGTTGGCCGATGCATTATTCAAGTAGTTTCATCAACTTTTGCTGAAGTGGTGAATGTGCCATAATTTCTGGCGAGAATACATTTTTCTCATTATAAGTAGTAAGAGAAGTTTCTAGAACTTCCATCTGCCTGGTCTTCATAACGCGTCAAGCAATCATATTGCTATAGTTAGTACAAATTTGAGTGCCTGCAGATGTGAAAATAACGAATGTGCAGTGCAAATGAAGATGAAGGAAGCGATTTGTGTTAAGTTTTGGTGTCAAATAAAGGTAACGTTGGGAATGGAGAGGAATGTTTATTGTGGTTCCATAAAATGTCGTGTGGTCTCAATCCTCAGGTTGCTATAAATGCTTTGTTAAATGGGTTTGCTCAACATGTCGCAAAACAATATGCAAAAATCAGAAATTAAAAAGCTGGAAGGAAAAATGAAGTGAATTGTACAAAAGTGGATAGCGGGGCTGAAATATGGGGTGATAACCAAAAGTAAAGATAAAATATATGTTGAAAGATATGTTGGAAGCGCGAAAGCATATTGCAGCACTCGTTATTAAGCCTGAGGTATGTGAGAAAGAAACCGATTCGGACGATATGCAAACAAGTTGTGGTAGAGGCAGTAGAAAAAGGAATCGATACAAATACAGTTTCTGTTCGAAAAACCGAGAGTGAAAAATCCGATGACAAAACAAATCGAAGAGGAATCCGATGGGAAACACGACGAATTGGAGGAGCACATTATGCAGTAAGATAGGCTAGACACTACGAATCACGGATTTTGATTAGGATTAGGGATAGTAATTTGTAAATTTTGACTTAGTGCTAGAAGTAGACGCTGAGACTCATGTATGAATGTTAAGTAAGTGGGAGATATCTGTGAGTGGTGCTATTCCAAGACCAAGGAATATATATTTGTGAGCCGGTACTATTATATAGGGAATATCCCACTTAGGAAAAGAAATGCACTGTATTGGAATTGTGAAAAAATGTGGCATGGAGCAAAACTTTGTGAACTGCGGCTGTGCAATTGAAATTGAACTTAAACTTTCACCTTGGGATCCAAAATATCCAGCTACATGTGCTGGATATTTTGGATCCCAAGGTGAAAGTTTAAGTTCAATTTCAATTGCACAGCCGCAGTTCACAGAAAAGCGAGAGTAGTATTATGCGAAGACTCTTAAGAAAATTACAGAATTGTTTGGTCTTAAACAGTTTGTGCGGGAATAACCAGAGTAACGGAAACATGAAGGACGACAATTGGTTTAACATTTTCAAGTATAATGAAGTGATTTGCATCGCTTGGACACACCAAAAATTTCTGATCACGAAAATGGTACAAAGGTGATCAGAGAAAGAGGAATTTAAAGATCTGAGGATTGTGTACGAGAAGTTACTAGGAACATTGAGAAGTGCAGAAAATTAAGTTCATGGAAGCAAAAAGCTGAGGAGAGAGACATATTTGATTTAAGGAAATTAGACATAGCAAGAAGTTGCCCTTGCTTCACCTATAAAATGAAAGACGGACAGAGCGAGAGAAGTGGACTGGGATAATAAAGGAATGGTGGGTCGAGTATCAAAGTCGAGTTTCGATGGAGTGATGACGTAAAAATAGAAGGACCTATAGAGGACAAACAAGTATTTTATTATGGGCATTGTAAAGCGCCCGGTTGGAGTACCTAGATAGCATGGTCAAAACCATAAAAGTGACAGGCTGTGAGAAGTGATAAGCTGTAATCATTAAAAAAATTATGGAACATTAAGAAACTGTGTAGACCGCATAGTAAATTTTTCTTTGGATTCGGCTGTAGTTTCTAGATGCTTGAAAATGTCAGGCGTAGATCCTGTGCCTCAAGTTATGAGCAGTTTCAAAGTAAAATTTGTAAACTTTTGTAACATATTTCGCTAATTCCTTGTTTTACATTGTAGAATTGTTGCTAAAGTTAGATTTTATGTAAAGTTCTGTAGGGATTCCGTCGAAACTTTGGTTGTCGAATATTTCAAACCAACAAATAATTATTTTTTTATTATCTTACGCTACCAAGTCCATCTTGAAGATAATTACAAGGTGCAAGTTTGATGGTAGGACTTTTCAAATAAAGAAGTCATTAAAAAGGCCTTAGGCATACCCTCATATGGTATGCCTAAGGCCTTACCCTCATATGGACTATGGTTTTAACTCACAACTCTAGCAGCGATAAAACAAAGAATACGCAACGAACCTATTAAAACCATGTGTGAAGATAGATCTTAAAATTTAGATACAATCCCCAATCTCCCACTAACCTACCATGATCCGAAATTGCCACGATAATCATGGTCTTATCTAGGTTTGTTACAAAAAATACTGCTACAAGATTAAAAGTTCTGAGGATTCCGTCGACACTTTGGCTGAGTAGGTTTTTTGGTATATTGATGGAAGCGTCAGAAGTCCGTTTGTTCTCAAATGTTAACTTTATGCTCCCTTCTTTCAAGGTCTTGGCCACGCGAGTTTAGTTAATTTCTGGCGTCGGTAAAGCAACCTCCGATATTTCTGACAAGACAGTGAATTACCAAACTTAAGAGTCAAACGCGTTACTGGAAATGGAAGTCCGAAACATTGCAGAAATTCATTGAATTTTTAAACGATATGAATTTGTTCAGTGCGGTTACAAAAACCCAACCAAACTCTCACATTGCGGAACTACAAATTCGTACAGCAAGAATAAAGTTCATAACAAATTCGCACTTAATCGGAACGAGTTCGAATAACATATCCACCATTCGTTTTCTGGCAGACGAAATGCGGCCAATGTGTGATCTATAAAAGTGTTCCCGAAATCAGCTATACATGTGTTGTTCCACAAGCACTAAAAAGCTTGTAACTCGTGTTTCTATGCTTGAGAATCCGTTGATGGTTGCGTATAATTTGTTGTTACAGCATCACTGCTTGATCGTTCAAATTTCTCAACATCATTAACTAAGGAACAAGGGCTATTGCAATAAGGTTTTGAGAGTAATCTGGAGTTTTTTTTATCTCAGTTTTCGTTTTGTTTTCAATAATGTGTTTCACCAATCTAATTAATTTATTTAAAATTGGGATACGTAGCTGCATCCTTTTAAAACCATAGTCAAAATTTTGTATGTATACGGGAAACAATTCTTTTCTCAATTAAATTTATCAGATTGACCAAACATTTTATTACCAGTTTATTGACTATTTGTTGTCTTTGTGTACCCGAATATAATTTTCGACGACATGTTACCATTGCGCTAGGGATTGTATTGTTAGCGAATAAAACATTTACTCCTAAAACAACGACAAATAATTTCAACTAGTTCTTAGTTTTAATTTATTAATTTTCTTCTTAAATTGCATCTTAAAGACATCTCATTATCATTGTTTTAGGTTTTTGAAATTGTTTTTTGTTCAATTACAACAATTGGTGTGTAATTCTTTAAATTAACATAGAACAAAAATTAAAAATAAATATTTTATGTTAGATTAATTTGTGTTACTTAAAATTAATATAAATTAAATTTGATTACTTATTTATTTATTTTATAGTTTTTGTCGTCTGTCATTTTAAAATTTTTTTTTTAAATTTGTGTAATACTATTTACTTTTTATGTTGATATTTTTTTTTTTGGTTTACAGATGTGAAAAGTAGTTGGAGTTACTTTATGCAGCATGTTTTATGTTGGGGGACTTATTTACTAATTCGGGTTGGGCTTGTTTACTTGGTGGCCTCTTTAAGATATGCAATAAGATCGGCACGTTCATTTGGTTTTTTAAGACCGGCGAACACCATTTTTGTTCCTGGAATATATTTTTTAGGGTTTTCAAGATATTCAAATAGAGTATCATCGTTCCATGTAATTCCTGCAATTTAAAGTAGATATTTAGATTTAATGTAAAAATTATCTTGGCGGTATATAATGAACTTACCCTTTGAAATGTTGGCATCTGTATAGGAGAACCCAGAGGCTTGACCTGTTTTACGACCAATGAGACCGTGTAGATTTGGACCTGTTTTATGTTTACCACCAGTTTCCACTGTATGACATTGTGCGCATCTCTGGACGAAAATTTTCTTGCCTTTCTCTACATCACCAGCTGGTACACCCATTTTAGTATTTTATTCTAAAAATCAGATTATATATAATTAATGAACCTTGAATTTAAAAGTGATGTAATTTTGTTATCAGTTGAGTGTGCTGTTTTATGCAGACTATACAAGATGTGATTATGCTATATAAATCGTTTGTGCATTACTGAAAGACGCGCGAATCGAACGATAAGATAAAATTAAACTGTGCTCAAGGCCGTTAATCCCCGAGTTTAATCATGCATAACGTATTTCCTATTAACATAAGATAGATAAGATTAAATAGCTCAAAAGTTGCCGTGGCAAGTGTAATGCATTATATAATCAGTCTGTGAAAATAATAAGACGTATTTTTGTCGCGCTTTATGTAATCAATTCATTATGAAAGTACATATATGTACTAATAAAAATCAATGTCAATGTTTGCACGTTCGTGTTTTTAAATTAGTCATGCTCATGAACACTTTTTCGACTTCTTGGAATTCTGCTCCTAAAAGAGTTGAACACGTGACACACAATATTCTCTGTTCAATAATCTCACAATCATAATGTTGAAATAAGCAGTTTATGTCAAGAGCGTATTTTTTCTAAGCTAATGTTGTATAATCGCGCATGACAACACAGTGTAGACACCCGCCGACGTCACTACAAATAACGTCACAACATACGTTCACCATAAAAATTCTGAAAAACCATTACAAGCTGTAGCTCGAATCAGTTAAACAAAAAAATCATCATCATTATCACAATCACGGAACAAAGAAATTTGGAAATTTCTTGAAATTTTATAGATACACGGTGGTTTACATAATCATCTATGCACAAACACATACAAAATTTAGGTCAAATTAACGCGAAAAATCACATTGGGATAGCGCCAAATGGAAGAGAAAGAAAACTTGACACAAATTCTTTCCATTTCATCTCTATTCGACTCTGTTACGTAACTCATTTTTCATTTCAAACGAATTCAATTTTCTTTTTAACTGAAATTTTTTTACGTTTTTGAAAAAAAAAACTACACAAAAACAAAAGAACTCAAACTTAACCTCGAAATATCAGAAAAAATATTTTTTTGCTGATAAAATTCAACAAATTTACTAATTTAAATTCAATACTTACAAGATTTTATTAATCGATCACAAGACAATAACGAAAATATCCAAATTAATTTTTGCACAAATACGGCGTGTCAGACACTTATCGAGTGGTTGTAGACTACGTACGAACGAGTAAAATAAAATGAGTTGGAAAATTTTAATTTTTTTCGCTGTCGCGAAATGCACGCATGTGCGCGAGAACAAAACCAAAGGAGAGAATTGACATTTATTTCATTAGTGGTGACAGCTGGCGGAATATTTTTTTGTCTAGGGTGACATCTATGTTTGATTAGCGTTAAAGTACAGTGAAAACCCTATAATTGACTTGTTATTTTAAATTGTTTATACTTGAAGTAGGGGGAACATTATAAAGTGAATTATACGGCCAAATCATAAAAAATTGAGTTCGTGTGTATGCAGGCCTATAAAACGTAAACTTAAAATAACGTCCTATACAAATGGTAAGGAAATATTTTTTTGTTAAGTTTTTTTCTGACTATTTATATCGTGTAAATGTCGCAGAAAATAAATTTTCATCCTCGAGGATAGATTCTAATAAACTGTCAATTTTTTATTAGAATTAAATATTGTTACAAAATATTTCCAATTCTAATGAAATAACAAATAACATTTACAGATATTTACAGCAGTTTTTAGCAGTTACACTTGCTTGCTATTCATATTTCTCTACGTCTCTAAAATAAACTGCAAATTTACAATAATCCATTACACAAAAATTCGTAATCAACATTATAAACATTTTATATATTTTTTATTAAAGTATTTAGTTTTGAATTTCGTAATTTCGATTTTACTCAATTGTTTAAAAATTGTTTTCACACTAATTTCATAAGAAACTTAAAAATCACCGAATACTAAATAGGTGACAATTTTATCACTCTTTGTCAGAAATTTTTTCGTGACATTTTGAAAAGGTCATCACATCAGCAGCATCGCGTTTTAGAACTTTCAACTAAATTGTCATTTTATAGCAATTACAATTTTATTCGTCACTTGATCATAATGTCTTGAAGGTGTTTTTGATAAAGTGACAATTTTTCATGACTTTTTTTTGAGATCAAAATATTGTCACAGAAAATTTCCGATTCTAATGAAATAACATATGACTTTTACAGCAGTTTGTAGTAATTACAGTTACATTGTTAAATTGTACTCAATTTCTAACATATTCCGACAAACACACAACTATTACGCGAAAATTGTCAAAAACCAGCAAATTCGCAATAATCCATTATAAAAATTTTATAATTTATTATTAATTTTATTTAATTAGTTCTTATTCAATAAGTTTTGAATTTTGTAATTTCGATTTAATTCAATATAAAAATGGTTTCAAAATTATATTCACACTAAGTTTATAAGAAAATTTAAAGTTACCGAAAATTAAATAGGTAAAAATTTTATACTGTTTGTTACACAAAATTTCGTGACATTTTGTAAAAGTCATCTCATCAGCATCTCTTTTTAGAACTAATACATAGTACTAATACATACTATAATACATAGCCACAAAAAATGTCATTTGTCACTTGATCAGAATCTAGGTGCTGGACGTGAACTTTGTTTATTTACCTTTAATTTTGATAAATTGTTTTTCATTTTTAAGGTAGTTTTCGTTCAGAATTTCCCATTTATTTGCTATAATATGTTTAAGTTGATGATCGTTGTATAAAATATAGAGCAAAGCATGTGTATGTCATGAAAAGTAGTTATGTTTATCATACATGCATATACACAACCTTTGCTGCAAAATTAAAGGTAAATAAACAAAGTTCACGCTCAGGAGAAAGAAGATTTATTTGTCTACCACATTTGCGAGATATAAATAAATAAAGTAAGCAAAACCGTTTGGCCGGGACTATTTTTCATTTTTATGGTTTATAGGCCTGCATACATACAAACCGTATTTTTTATTTCAATTTTTATGACGCTAATCCAAACACCTTTTCCATTCGCTTGCTGTGGAACAATGGAATGAATAATGTTTTATTATGTTGTTTAGTTTTTGTTATTCATCAAAATACAATGTTTATTATGTCATTTTTTGTCGTGTTATTAGGAGCTTATAATTTAATACTGAAATGAGAAAATTATTATTTATCAGGGCTGCCACCTTTTGACAATCGCAAAGTAGGATATTTTTATCCAATATCAGATAAAAATAACGCTAATCTTAAAATTGATTATTTGAATAGCTAATGGCAGATTTTTGTTCGACAAACAAAATAATTTTATTAATTTTCGTATTTTTATTTTATATCAATATTTGCTAGAAAAAAAGTAAGGACAATATCTTCTTGCTTAATCAGTATGACTCAAATTTGAAGGAAAATTTTGTATACTTTTCAAAAATATTGGAATTATTTATTAAAATAATTAAAATATTAGAAAAAACGTTATGTATTATGTAACAGTGATGTAGATGCCGGTTGAGATCACAACCGTAATAGCAAGAAGCGGCAGCACTTATATGATATGATATAATATGATAGAGGCATACAGGCCAGCCATAACGGCGATCCTAGGTACGTTACCATAATCCTGAAATATCAACAATCAAATAACAAATTATATCTGAATGCGAATAATATTTCAGCATCATGCGGGCCCAGGCCCTGCCTGCATCCTTAACAGATAAGGTTAATTAGGAAAGGATGTTAGTCACAGAAACGACAAGGGCGAACCGCAGCAAAGTCATTTTCTAACTTCTTAAATATATTAGAATATTAGTCTCAATTAAATTCACACTCTAGATTAGAGTTTGTTAGTTATTTAATGTAAGTTAGTTGTGTTTGAGGTAAAGGATACTAATATTCATCATATGTATTCGGCATCAGTCCTACTAGACTGGTTAGGTTATTTAATTCACATCTATGGGTCATCTCATCACATACTGCTTGTAACCTTATTTTGCCCTATCTTCCCATCCAACACCATCTAACCGAGGGAATTCACGTTCGTAATGACACGGCAGTATTATCATACATATGATGATCTAAATATTCCGTCAATAATGTCAAAATAAAAAAAAAAAAAAAATAAAAAAAAAAATCAGATTCGGTATTGTCATTCAGCTACCTATATTTAAATACATCCAACTAAAAGCAGGGTTAATTTATATCTAACATTCACACAACTTCACTAAAACATAACCTGAATTCAACCAGAAAGATCGCTGAAAAAGAACATTCCATAGCAAAAAGTCTTTGGATCGTTAACATATTTGATTGTATTGATAAACTCAAAGCGTAAGTAATTAAATAGACCCCCTGATCAAGAATGTTGCAATCACAATCTTCCCAATAAATTTTAAATAATAATAAAAATAAATTGAATTATATTTGCCGACAACTTTATTGTTTTAAATCAGGACTTTCGACCAAATTTCAATTTATAGAATTGTTTAAAGTAAGTGAAAATTATTAAAATAAGTTATGAAAATGTAATTAAATTTAAATAAAAACCCAAATGGATAACACGATCCAACATATTTCAGCTCAAATGATAAATTTCCCGTGGCAGAAAACTGTTTCCTCCTTTCATTAACATTTTATATATTTATCAATTTATATTATTCCACAAAGTCATTTTTGTCAGAATACGGTGGCAACCCATTTTGAGTATACAAATTTTCGCTTATTGGGTAAGTTACAATTCGATCTGTTGTAATTTCAAATTTTGGTTTCTCGGGTACCAATATTTTATGTACTTAAGTACATACAAAGGGAATTCCCTTGAAATGTCAGTTTCTATGTATAAGATTATAAATTACCGTTCACATATATGTAAATAGTTATAATAACAATAATAAAGAATTAACTTTTATATAATTAGAAAGAAAATTAAAATAAAAATATACTTCTCTGATTGTATATGTGTTGAACGTAATTTTCATAATAACTGTCTCAATTCACCTGTATTAACAGGTGAACTTCTAAAGAACAAAACTCACTTAAAAATAGCACATCACTCTCACACTACACATTCCTAAACGGATTTGAATTAAAATATTAATAATAATTTATTTAAAGGAGAGACAAAAACACTCTTTCCTCTACGACGATCAGTCCGATACTCCCGTAATAGCAAAAAGCGGCAGCACTTCAAGTAATATTCTCTCCTCAGCTGAGGTCATAGCCCTCACTCGTAGCAAGCGCTCAGCTTGAATCTGACTACGCATAATTAAAAACAAACAAACGCAGTCAATTCAACTCGAGTCATAACCCTCTCCAGTGGTAAGCGCCTAGTGTGGAATTTGACAAAACCAATCAATCCTGGTGTTCTCCAGTCAACGTAACCAGTGCATAAATTGGCAGAAGGTAAGTAGATACTCATCTTTTTCGTTTTCCCCTTTGGTGTCGGTTTTAAAAATATTTTAAAAATAAGTAAAAACATTTTTACTCAGGTCGTAAAATTCAATTAGATCAAATGTTCAATTAGATTAAATTTTTATTCAATTTCGCGACGATCTAAAATAAACAAAATGTGTTACAACGACAGCGGTAATGAGGTAAGAACCAACAATTTGGCTCACTCAGTTGAAGATCCGTGGTATCTCTCTCGATGCGACCAGGTATCTTATCGTGGCTCTCGATCCCCAAACAGTAAAGTATGTACGAGATCAAATTCTTAAACCACCAGATAATGATAAATACGAAGCTTTGAAAGGGATTATTATCGAGCGATTGTGTGAGTCGGCGAAATTCAAACTCGACCAACTTTTTTCTCGATTGCAACTGGGCAATAAAAATCCAACGCAGCTTTTGAGGAAAAATGGAAACATTATATCCACCGGTCAAGTTATTGAAGCGGTTCTGCAAAACTTGTGATTGCAACGACTCCCGACACGCGCACAAGAGATATTATCCTGAAGGGACGACATAAATCTAATTAAACTTGGACAAGCAGTCAACAAAATTGTTGATATGTAGAAGCCAGCATGTGTGTACAATTTAAATGCATCAGCAAAAACTAATAGCAATACACAGCTGGACTATTTGGTTTACCAGGTCAATGTATTGACACAACCAGTCGACGAACTGTTCCAAATCATCTTTTAGTAGTAAATGAAAAAAAGCCGACCGATATCGTAGTCAATCTCATTGAAAAGACCAGATAGCCAAGCATTCGATGTACTGGTATCATTACAAACATGGTTCATGAGCAAATGGAATGTATAAAACCATTCAATTTTGACGACGTCAACTTCATGTGGCATGCGACGGCAGCCAAAATTCAAACAGCCGCTTTATAGTAATTGATTCACAAAATAAGCTACAATTTCTAGATGACTCAGGCGCTTAGGTTTCAGTGATTCCACCAACAAATATCGAATTAGCCAATCCGTCGCCACATATGGGCACAAAAATGTAATCTTTAACATTGAACTTCGTAGACTATTGACTTGGAAATTCATAATCGCAAAGTTGAGCGATACATTTCAGCCGATATCGAGCATTAAATGCGATAACAAAACGAGGCCGTTACCCAATTCCATTTGTTACCGATTTTACACATCAACTCGAGTCATCTATCAAATTCACGAAAATCGATTTAGTTTGAGCTTATCTCCACGTTCCAGTTGAACAACGAGACATAGAGGAAACAGCAATAGTAACTTTTGGTTTGTTTATCACAATAACAATTTTTGTTAACTTAACGTACCCTTAATTTACCTAACTTAACACAGCTAATTTTGAGCAATAATTGCTCATTCATAATGAGATATGCAGATGGAGTGAGCTGTACAATTTTAATAAAAATAAATATGTGTAAGAAAAATATGCGTATGTAACACAAAAACGGTAACGCCGGCTATACGGAGAGGTGATATACGCAACATATGCTATATTGCCTGTGAACTTTGTTCATATTTATTGGAATAATATTCATGGTGCAGCATTTTTCAAGCTATTTATGCCCATATTTGATCATTTGTAGAATAGCCCTTATTGGTATACAGTATTGCTGACATCCTTTGATGCTATGGTTAACGGGTTGTTAAGCCGCTGCGGGGCCTTTCATCTGTGGTATTTAATCTTAAGTCAGCCACGTGATGTTTTATTGTGCATTCAGTTTTTCTAAAGAAAATCCTTTTATTGGCAATTAGAATTTAAAATTTAAAATAATTTAAAAACCGAGAAAAAACGGATACAATATCCATCGTTTGACTTGAAAGTTTCTCCGAATGACGTTCAGGTTACGAATGCAGGTCAAGCATTCACACACAACATGGCATTTGTTTTTCCTTACATCAATGATCTTTTAATCGCGTCAAAAAGCATGGAAGAA
Organism: Nephrotoma guestfalica; assembly: GCA_963691935.1. NCBI lineage: Eukaryota > Metazoa > Arthropoda > Insecta > Diptera > Tipulidae > Nephrotoma > Nephrotoma guestfalica. The sequence goes on along the minus strand of OY829913.1, from coordinate 51,510,383 downwards.
CCTATTATACACTAAACGACGCGGGTTTGTGGTAAATCTAAACAAGTTTGATTTTGCAAAAGATGAAATACCGTTCCTTGGTATCCAAACCTCTACAAATGGTCCGACAAACAGAGAATTGAAATCAATAAAAATTGCTCATGGCCAGCAACCATCTACGGATTTCTTCGGTTTTTGGGCACGATCATTTACTATCGGATTTTTGTACCCAACGCTGCATATGATCAAGCACCATTATACGAGTTCTTAAAAGGTGGCCAAAAGAAACACAAATCGTTAATGTTTTTTTATATAATTATTTGGCTCTAGCTACAAATTTAGTGCCATTTGGCCCAGTTTCAAATTACAATTTTTTACAATTCTTAGAATTTTTTTTTAATTTTTCAATCATTCCATTTCACTCATCGACCCCCTTTCACACTTTTATCTGATTTGTTCTAATAAATTCATACACATTCTTATATATGTTCATTCCCATTCGTAATAATTCTGGCAAATTCCTTGCACTCAAGAGAACATCGAACATTTGTCTGCTCTGATTAAATGCAGAGCATTTTAAAATCAAATGTTCGATGTCCGCCACAACCAAGCAGCTGTCACATAATTCACACTCAATAAAATTGCGTATCTTCAAGCATTCTTTTCATAATTCCAATCAATTCTGCATTCATTATACAGATGCTGGCATTCACTCGTAGTATTTTCTCTTTTCTTATTGACGGAATAAAAATTCCTACACCTACTCGATCATCATTCACACTAGCATCTGTATTGTACTTCCACATGGGCAAAATAATTAATTTGCATTTTTAAAAACTCACTCTTAACTGACAACGCATTCATAATCGCTTTTGTTGTATCACCAAACTTTAAACACAAAATTAGATTGCTCGGAGAGCACTTCGGATTTACAGGTCGAATTTTGGAAAATACATTAATACTTTCCAAAATCACCCGTAATCTTTGTGTCCTTTGGTAGTCCGTTCCTCTTTGCAATCTCTCTTTCATTTCATTCACCAATTTATTGTCCTTAGTCAACATTCGCACCGTCTCTCGCACGGTGATCCACTCCGTCTTATAATTAAGAGGTGAATCACCCAATTCAGAGCATAAAGTGTGTATTGGAGTTGAATTAATCGCCCCAACACCACCCCGGTACAGGAATTCTCCACATTCATCAACTTTTTAAAACCGACTTTGGATCCATCACCATATATATACTCAGTCCATACGCAGTTTTTGATGACACTAGCGCCTTTCGTAACATATCAGTCACACCAGGATGAGCTCCCCATTTCGGTTTACTCACTTTTTTGATTACATTCAATCTACTCTTGCAATTATCGGCTAATTTTTTTATATGCACTTTAAAACCCAATCACTTATCAATCCAGATTCCCAAATACCTATTCAAATTTACACACTCAATTTGCTCATTATACACTTGCACGTCAACCATACGATTCGTTTGAAACGTCATACAACAACATTTTCTCGAATTTACCTTGTCCGAGGAGTTAAACCTATGTATCAAGCTCGTGTAAAGGTCGAAGAGAGTCGGTGAAATTTTATTGCCTTGGGGAAGGCTTATATTCAGCGCTACCTCCAACCTTTATCCTCTATCACACAAAAGTAATTTTCTTTCATTCATGAACTCATACACCCATTTGCAAATTTGCCAAGGAACCCCAGGCCCATAAGGATCTGATAAAGTTTCCCCGGAACCACGTAGTCATATGCCCTATCTACCTATATCCAAAAATACCGCCACAACATGCTTTTTTTCCTTTCGCGCTCCTTACATAAACTTTTCTACACATTCATTATCAGAGTGGATGCGACGGAACCCAAAGGTGGTTTCCGACAACAAATTACCCTCATTCACAAATTTGTCTATACGACCGTTCATCATACCATTCACAATTTTTACAAATACATTCAACATACATATTCCCCTGTAATTTGTTGCCAGATTTCTGTCCCGATCCCTGAGGAATATGTACCACTCTGCTTTTCTTCCATTTTTCCGGTATTTGAATACTCATCATCATTTTATAACTCACTCTGTTAGTTCCGGGGGTAGTAGAGTTGGATATTTCGAAAACCCCTCGGAACTCTTCCCATTCAAACTCCTTACACATATCGTTCATAAATTCATTTACATTATTAGGTAACAAAATTTCATATCTATCGCTCAAATTGCTACGTACGTCCGTAATCATTTGTAAAAAGACACCTCCATTCTCTCTGCCATCTAACACTGCATTTCTGCCTTGCGCCTTTTTCCATCTTGCATTCATCCTTCCATAATTTATTCTGCATTCATGACATATACCCTTATTGAACTCTCTCAATGCTATCCGTTTCCTTTCATACCAATACTGGATTTCATTATACCACCAACCATTCACCTTACATTCATTTCCTCTTACATGTATAGTGCACATTTCGTTCACTCTCTTTATTTCGTCCTCAAGTTGGTTAACCTCGTTTGCTTCGTTCATTATGAGAATCTCATTCATACGTTCGACCCATTTCTTACCATTCATAATGACCTTACGGTCTATGTCAATATTTATACCACCTAAGCATATCCTGATCAAATAATGATCACTACCCAAATTCTCATCCGTAACATTCCAAGTGACTTGGGCCGCCAACCCGCTAGATATTAATGTTAAGTCTATCGCACTGACTGTCGACCTCATACACGCCATCCTAGTTGACCCACCATCATTCAGGATTACGAGATCGAAATCCAAAATAAGGTGAGTCAACAAGGTTTCCCAAGCATCATTTCTTTCACACCCCCATACTTTCGAATGCGCATTCATATCACCCCCCAGAATCACGTCACTTTTTCCTTCCACCTAGTCAAACAAAATTTGAAAATCTCTCAGGTTTTTTTCTCTATATCACTCACTAATTCAATTGGAGTTGCATATACACTCGCAAATAACAAATTTCTGTCCAGATTTCGAGTTTTGGCTGCGATGAATTCGATGCGCTCGAATGATGGTGTGTCGCACTGTATAATGCTGATATTGGTCCGTGCCAATATCGCCACTCCGCCGAAGCCATCGGCTCTCGGTCTAGACAGAAAATTGTTACACGAAACGCCTTACCCTCACTCTCCCAAGTTTCACACAAAAGCATTATATTCACCTCATTCTTGGCCAGATAAGTCCGTAACATATCGCCATTGGCTTACATGCTGCGGATATTTATCTGACCAATTGCCACGCATTCATTGGATCTTATCATACGCACTTCCCTTTAAAGGAAAGGAAGAAAGGAAAAAACAATTTAAACCAAAACGTAACGCTTTTCCCTCCTTCCCTCTAATAATCATCATCACTCATACCTTGATCATTGTTTTGTATAATCTGCCTCTCTTTAGGATTAAACACTACATATCTCCGTGATAAAACATCTTCGTTGTTCTTTTCTACGACTTTTATAACTAATATATTTAAAAAAACACACCACTTAACCGATTTAAATTACCTGATACCAAACTAAATTAAAATTAAAACTATACTATGGCAAAAGAAAAGAAACAAATTTGTGTAAGATCGCAATCAAAAACCACTCTGTTCGCAATGAAATCAAAAACATGAATGCAAATCGTGGAACGATGAAACAATCAAAGCAATCGTGCAAAATCAAATTAGTGAAATGCAGACAACTAAATTCGCTGAATAAATTCGCAATCTAAGACGACGCATCTAACATAGCTCTAGGAACAACAACTAACGGGAAAAGGTTGGCAACCACGGTTCTTCCATTCACGGAAATTAAACGATGCCAAAATCCGTTACAGTACTTAGATTGGGAATTATTAGCGGCTTATTCGGCTATTTAGCACTTTAAACATTTTACGGCAAAACTTGGACAAGGCTTCGCCAAGACAACCCCCACATTTAGATTTTATCGCGCAATTCACATCAGATATTCGGCACATTTCGGAAATTTGCAACATTGATGCAGATACTCTTGCACGTATCGAACAGATCGACGTCGTGAGCACGATTGTTACGCTTCATTAACTGAAATGCATGAACTTGTAGCGCTAATATAATTAAATTCAACTTTGAATTCAATAGTCAGTCTTTGGAATCGACAAACATATTTGGTGCGATGCTTCAACTGGTATTCAGCGTCCATTCATTCCAAAATCATTCCGTAAATAAATTTACGAATCATACTATTACGTTTCTTATACCGGCATTAGAGCGACAGCAAAATAAATTTGTAAAAAATTTGTTTGGCCAGCAATGAACCAAGAAATATGTTCTTGGGCCAAAAACTGCATTCCATATCAAAGGTGCAAAGTAATAAAGCATGTTAAGAGAGTACAAAACTGGTACGTACGAAGCGACCAGAAAACGATTCGATGAACTACACATCAATATTAAAGTGCCTTTTCCACCATCCGAAGATAATATGTATTGTTTGACGATAATCGACCGCTACACTCGCTGGCCGTCAGTTGCATCTGGCTTGTACTAGCAGGGGTGTTGTCTTTTATTTCTGATTGTATTCTGGACAGGATATCTTCGTAACAGCTAAGATCCATGTGGTGGATTATCTTGAAATTTCCACTGATTATGTTTTCAATTTTCCGTTCTCTTCTCTTATAGAAATTATTGGGGTGTTGAAGTCATAGATGTTTAGGGACGTTACCGTAGTCCATGTTTTTGATATGCGTTTCGTGTATTATTTTTCCAGAGTTGGTAGTCACTGTAACTTTATTGTCTTTTGCTATACAATTTCCTTTCTGAATTTCGTTTTATTTTTGCATACATTTTTATCCAAATTATAAAAGTGCCCAATAATTTAAAAGTTTCCAGAAACTTCACACTGGTGGTTCTAGACACCGTGAAGAGGTATGAATCTCGGACTTTGCTCACCCACGATCAATTACCGCTATATAAAATATTTTTTGTTTTCTATTTCAATAGAACTTGGATGGCCTGTTTGAAAATTATACCCAAATTATTTATACATGTACGCTTATAGTATGGAAGTTACATCTCTGTTTACAATATACTATGTGGTAAAAACCAAAATATGACCAAGGCCATGTATATATAAATGCTATCTGCACCTAATTTAATCTCAACAAATTTGTTTCCACGAAACACATTTTATTGCGATAAATATACATGCACAACATTTCGCGGTAATTTACATACATTCCTCTGTAATCACACAAGACGACCAAAAATATTATGACATCAAATCTAATCTTATCAACTACTGCAGCACTGCTGAAAGATCCAATAATTGTGATGCAACGGGTATGCGACAGTAGAACAAAAACACACCCACCCTTAAATATGTTTAGGATAAAACAAAAACGGCTTGCATCATTCGCGATTAGTCGTGACATCACGCACGCAAACCATTTTATATCACAATATTTTTGCTATTGTTTATAACACTAGCGTATATAAAAATAAACAATAATATTCGGTATCAAAATATGACTTCCGCCGTTTTAAGATAAAATTTTCATTTGTACAGCTCCATACACGATATACTCGTACATACACTAAAAGTAATTTAGTTATAGTTCGCTGTTAAAATCGCATGCCGGTTGCAAAATATTTAAGCGCGTTGCAATATCAAAAAAAAAAAATGTCCGCGAATTCGCAACAATCGTCCCCGTCCAATTCCAAAGCGTCCACACCGCGTAATTCGCCTAATTTAAGTGTTAAGATGATGCGAAAAAAATTCAAAAAAATATTTTTCAAAAATGTGACAAATTGTGATAGTGATCATAACAGTAAACAAGATGATTTCACGTCACTTATACCGAATGTAACTGGCCGAGATGGTCGTAGTAAAAGTGTTCCAAATTCACCGGATTCTGATTTGTTGACGCCTAAATTTAATAAAAAACTTGATTTTGGTTTAATTCTAAATAAATTCGAGAAGTTAGCGCACAATAAAGATTCGTCGCTTATGGGGTCATTTACTAGTTTACCCACCCCATCACCATCGTATGTGAGAGCAAAAAAGAAATTTTGTTTTGGGTAAGTCAAAATGTTAAAATGGTTTTGAAATTATCTCGATGAATTTTATGCGGCGTCTTGGAGCCTCGATTACTCATCTCGTTGCTATGTGGATATTCAGTTTGGTCTTTACCGATTTCCGTTCATACACATTTTGCTAAAATTTAATTCTAGAATTATGCGGCCTCTGTACTCGTATATTGATGATATTTGAATACGACTTGAATTTAAATTATGTGGGTGGTGGTCGCTTCGATTCACAAACAATTTTAATGTTCAACGACCTAGGTTACATGTTTACTATATGCCTAAAGCACAGTACATAATGAATCATTTTCAGATTCTTTCGATGTGGAGAACATACGTTGGTGTTCTTTGTTTAAATTTGTACGTACGATAATACCAGAAAATTATCTACCAAAAAAGTCTCGGTAGAGTAAAATTATTGAAAGGAAACTTTAATTGAGGTTACCTGCACGAGGATTCTCTTCATAAAACGATATTTTAGTATTTTTCAGAACACTCAGAACGAGACTTAATAAAATGGCATAATTTATGCAAAACGTCCTTTGCAGAAGGCAGAACGAGCTTATTTTTTAACCGATTACGGCGAAAAGTGCGGTAAGAAGATATATGACTAACTGGGAAGAAACTAAGTCACGTCCCAAACGATTTTGGTAAAATAAAGTACCAGATCCCAATGTACTGGTATTTTGATATCAACTGTTCAGCAACAATTTAACTTAATTTCAACATAATCAATTAAAAGCCTCCGAGAAAATCGTTTGGAGACAATTTTACCGTCTTATATACTCATATAATGAATTCCATTAAAATCGGTTAAGGATTTGTCTACTGGGTTACACAAATAGAGGCTGATTAAATTCCAATTATTTTTAAAGAATTTGGACCACATCATTTTAAAATTTCATAAATTCTAAAATTATCAGAAGCAGTTAGAAGCTTTTTTGGAGACATTTCATTGCAGACAGTGGCAGCACTTAATGAAACCAAATTTGTATGTGGTGTAGTGCAAGCTTTAATCTCCAAGTATGCCCGAGACGATTTAAGTTTGGGGAATATAATTGCAATTGCATAAAGTCGATTGGATATCGCTCACAAGAATAGAACTAATTCCGTAAAAATTGCACGACGACAAATTTCTTGATTCTCTTTGAGCCCTTCGTTCATGAATTTGAACAGTAGCTATCCGCGCATGATTTTTGGCTTCTGGCAATGCAAACATAGTCTGGATGGCCCGAAGAAATACCTAATCTGCGATATCGTTTTATGGTTTTAAAGACTGTTGTACTGTTCCTACGACACCAGTGTTTTATAGATCGTGTAGTTCTGCACCAGTTGGCCATCTTTCAAAATTTCGTATAATTCATACAAGAAACTTTTTAAAATCACCGAAGTTAAGACTCTACCAAATAACAAAAACTACTACGTAAAAGAAAGTAAAATTACTTGGTGTTAGTATCATGCTGAGGGTTGGGTCTCCACACATTCGTTTTAGGGAGTTTATGTTAGGGATTTCACTGTTCCTTCCCAAAATCCCTCAAAGTGCGGAGCAGGCGATGAGAACTCTATCTCAAAATTTAAGTTAAAATATTCGTTGGAGTTCAAGTTATCCTTTTCTAATTGGATCAGGACTCTAACAAAATTGGTTCAGTTATCGCCATTATGTTGACACAACCACATAAAAGTTTCTCCACCGATTTTTACCGTCATTAAAACCCGGTAAATTTGACTTTTAGCAAATTACTTTAACCCGACAAAATCGTGTTTTTACCAAAAATCGAAATTTATTAGGTGTGCAAGTAGAAACTCTGCTTTTTGTTGATAAAATCCGTCTTTATTGAAAATAATTGATACAAAAATTATTTATCGAAATGTACGCCATTACTATCTATGGTCTTTTGCCATTTATCAGGTAGATAATGAATGCCTTCGCGATAGAAACGAGGTGGTTTCGAAGCAAAATAGTCATCGAGGCATTTTTGCACATTTTCAAATTTCGTGAACCGCTGGTCTTTCAAATATTATGACATCGATCTGAATAAGTGGTAATCAGAGAGAGCCAAGTCTAGGGAAGATGAGTTCCTGGGTTAATTTTGCCATATGTAAACGAGCGTTGCCGCTTTCCTTGACCCGTAAATGGTCTTTTTCCTCCAGAGCATCATTCCCAGCGGTAACAGTTTGATCAGGTTCTATAAGCTCGTATAGTAAATTACTCCTTTCCAATCCAATCATACACGCATTAACACTTTCATGGCACGAATATTCATTTTTGCAACTGATGTTGATGGCTGGCCTGGATCAACCCGCATAGTTTTCTGCGTTTAGGATTATCGTACAAAATCCACTTTTCATCACCCGTAATGGTTGTGTGCAAAAAATTCTTTCTTTTGTACCGAGAAAGGAAATTCATGCAGATGTCAACTCTTCGGTTTTTGTTTTCTTCGGTCAGTTTATGAGGAACCCATTTTGCATCCTTCCATTGCATGTAATCGAAGTGATATTGCTTGGTGAGTAACTTCTAATTGTTTTGTAAGCTCTTTTTGAGTTTCACACGGATTTTCATGCAGTAATTAAGTTCTTCGTCTTCAAATTGTTTTACTGCACCTGGATGTGGATCGTCCTCATGTATATCCGAAATGGCGGGCGATTTGGATGCGTTCAAGTATATTTTAATGCAACCAACTTCAAAGCCGAGTTTCTACTTGCACACCTAATACTTGGTTTTACCGGTTATTCTAAGTTTCGAATTACCGAAAAGAGTTATTTTAAAATCGGTAAACCGAGTAACCCTATGCCACATTCTAGAGATGAATCTTTCGAAGGCAATGAGTCATTGAAGCTCATTAAAGTTTGATCTCTTACAATTTGTATGTGCACTGTTGTGGTAGAAAAATATACGGACAGCGCTACATATCTGTTGTGTGACTTAGTCCCATGCCCTTTCACTCCACCGGCCTGTATGCAAGGCAGTGAATCGTTTTGGTGTAACTCATTCTTTTGGTAGGCTTGCCATTATTCGATATTTTGTTAGCTTTTTCTATGAATAATTTTATCATAACTTAAATTTGAATTTACTATTATTTCTCCTACTATGTAGCAGTAATATGTGTTCATTTCTAAAGGGGTTGAGGGTATTTGGTTTCCATTGAGACTAGATTTTTTGTTATGTTAATTCTTCATGAAACTCCATGTGTTGGATGACTCTAATTAGTTCATTACTCGAACGTTACTAGTTCTAGTTTTTTTAGCGGATAGTGCGGTAGAAATAATATACGGTTTATTTAAGCACCTGTTTACGAATTGATTGCAGCTGCTTATGATATGATGGACCTCTTCACCAAATCGACAAATAGATTTACTGGCTTTTGTATAATTGTGAATTTCTGATATTCGAGTGGGTGCAAAGCTTGCAAAGCTTTTATATTTATGGGGTTGACCTCTAATGATTTGAAGTTTTTGATCAGCATTAACTCCTTACTACCTGATATCAACCACAACATGCTAATTCCAAACGTGTCAGCAGCTTCCAGTGTGAACCGAGAGCTTCATTTCATAGATGCACTGGCAAATTCCAACAGAACTGCGTTTATTAAAGTGCGTTTATCTAATGACTTCTACCAATGTATTGTTTCATGAAATCTGATCAGAGTATTTAGTTAGGCTTATACCCATTGGAGCAGTAATCTTCATGTGTCTTAACACTAAGTCTCTAGACTGAGTTGCCAGTTGTCTATTTCAACAAGATTTTTGTATACTTGGATACGGGTGCCATTAATAAATTACTTCGAATGGAAGGGTATTTTCATCAAGTAGCGGCTATCGTTTTTGTGTCTAATATAAAAAAATAAAAAAATGTTATTTTAATTATTAATTACGATGACGTCTTTTTTATTTCTCTCGAATGCTTACATACGCCATTTATTTGATAGGATGTGAAACGTCGAAGACATGTCTTACAGGTTTCGCTTAAGATATTGAGATGAAAAAAGAACTATATATGACATGTCTCACAATTTTCTTCTAACGTTGACAGTTATTGGACAAGTCATTAGAGAAGCTTATGTGACTTGTCATAAATTAGTCATTTAGTCAATATACCACCAAAAATCTACGTTTTTTCCTTTTTGAAGGCAAATTTTCCACTGGGGAAATTATAAATGTAGCTTTACACACACACAATAGGGCAGGGTTGAATTTTTAAGAAATAAGTTAATGTCTTTTTTGATCCAGTTTTCTTAATGATAATTATTATCCGGATCTTCAATGCCTTGTATTTGATTTTCATATTTTATTGTTGATGTTTTAATTATTTCTCTACTTTCAACATGTTTAGTTAATTTTCCATTTTTCCTCTCAAAACGCTTATAAACCTCCCCAATCGTAAAGGTTGGTGGTTCGTAAGTGGTTTTTTACGACCGAGAACCATCTTTCAGGCGTTTGAGAGTCGCCCTGAAACGTTTGCGAGTAAATCTAGTTAACGTTATGACAGCTAGGCATCTTTAATTTGTTTTTCGTGATCCACAAATTTGACGATAAACTTTCTCTTCGCCTCTCTCCGACTCGTACACGCTTTTCCGTTTGTATAAATTTCAATGTATAAATTTAGTTTAACGATAATTTTATAATTACTCTCTGAAACTAGCCTCCAATAATGTAAAACTTAAAACGAGAATCCTTAAAACAGCTGTGGTCAATCAACAAAACAAGCAATACCGACAATAACGGCAATCAACAAATAAAATTGGTTTTAAAGAATAATCCAAGAGAGAGAGAGAGAGGGCAATGGTCGTAATTTAAGAAAAAAATTACACAACGATACGTATAACACAAAATCTGAAAAAATAATGAAACGAAATGAAGAAAAATTTTCGCCTTTCAATAAGTCCGAGACTCACTACCAGAAAAACATATTTTTTCGCAAAATTCGACTTTATTCATCAACACATTCATTCCAACGCTTCTCTACCATTTCGATGTATTTTTTGTAGAACGATTTATCTATGGTCTCAAAACAGGCGTTTGTTTCAGCAAAACCTCTTTCTCCCGGGCATTTTTTAAGGTCCACGAACAGGTAGTAGTCGGAATCAGTCGTTGGGAATCACTATTTTTCGTAATTTCTTCTTTCAAATGCACCTATAAAGCCTTGGAATATTCGTTGTTGACAGTCTTTTCTTTTTCAAGCTAGACGACGAATAAAATACCTTGCGAATCCCAAAATACGGAAGCCAAAACTATACCGGCCGATATTTGTATTTTTGGGAGTTTCGCTGGCTGCTGCCATCCAATCAGCTACCTTCTGACGCAAACTAACCTGTTTTTTATGTTATAAAGCTCCAAACAGCGCTCTGAATCATCGACGTGTTGCCGTTTTTGATCCAATGTGAGTAAGCGTGGCACCCGCTTTGAACAGAGCTTCCTCATGGACAAAATTTCATGAAAAATTGTGTATATACAGGCCGTCTGATATCTTTGAGGTTTCAGCTATCTCACACAACTTCACTTTATGGTCTTTCAGAACGAGCAAACCAACGTTTGACTCTTCCTTGCTCTTGAAGGCGCAGAGCCCCGATAATATTTATAAAGCCATTGCTTTGCGGTATTTTTCCCATAAAAAATCAGTGTTTTGAAAATAACAAAAGTTTTTTTTTATTACATTTATTAAATTATTACAACTGCGGATCGGCATGAATATTTCCAGTTGGGATGGAACACATAATATCTGCATTACCATCTTTAGGTTGGACTGAATACAATTTATCTAGTAATTTTTCTTTCTTAATTGAGTCACTTGTGAATGGGAAGAGGCCCATTGGCCAGCACGTTCTCTGCAATCGCCTTGTTTCGTTCTCTGCAATCGCCTTCCTGCATGTGAAGTGTACAACATACCACGAAACTCTTCATTTACGTGTTGGTAAATACCATGAACTACTGCAAGATTTTTTATTTCTACTTGAACTATCTGGATATTTAGGTCCCTATGATGGTCATCATTCCTAATGTACCACGGAGCGTTAACTATACCACGTAGCACTCTGATTCTGAAAAGTTTGTATTATTTTGGTGTTGGTTTTCTTTGTACATCCCCAGAGCTGAATTCTGTAAATCCATACAGGCTTTAGCACCTGTTAATATAATAGCAATTTATTGTCGGTTGACAATTCCGAATTTTTCCCGAGCAGCCAATACATTTTTCGATAGTTGATATTAAGTTCATCTTTTTTATTTTTAACGTATGCTCTTTCCTCCTGAGTCTGATATCTAAGGTCATCCCTAGGTATTTAGCCTTATTTGCATACGGAATCTGCTGACCGTTAATGTTTACAGATTTGCAGCTGACTTTTGTATTAGTAAAATTCTCATGCGTGGCCCGATACGCCACATTTTGGTCCATTTTATGATTTTATTACATGCTTCTTGAATTTCGTTATCGATTCCTCGATAGTGTCTCCTACTGAGAGAACTGCAATATCATCAGCAAATGTTGCAACGGTAACATCGTTTAATTGAGGTAAATCTCTAGTGTAGAGCCTGTAAAAAATAGGCACCAAAACACTACTCTGCGGGACTCCTGCCGAAATATTTTTTAGTTTGGAGTATTCTTCATATTTCACCCGAAAATGGCGATTCTCTATGTATGATTTTAAAAGCATATAATATTGTTTTGGAAAACCTCTATGTAGTTTGAAGAGTAAACTTCTGTGCCACACCTTATCAAAGGCCTGCACGACATCTAAGAAGATACTAGAGCAAAAAATTTTCCTCTCTAATATATTCTCAATGACATCTGTAAGCCTATGAATCTGCTCAGCCTCTCATACAATTTCGCTAGTGTTGGTAGAAGTGAAATTGGCCGGTAAGATTTTCAATAATTCGGTAGACTTGTCCAATTTCGGAATCATTAATACTTCTGATACTCTCCACTGCATTGACACATAGTTTTTCCTGAGGATCGCATTGATTATGTGCAATAATTTTCGGGTGCCTTTTTTCTTCGATTTCTGCCTGATATCTTCGAAGTAAGATGTTCTGGGTGGATTAGTAATGTTTTTGTAACTGGTCTGCCGATTTAGAGGTTCAAATGTTTCTTCAAGATGTTCAGCAAACAGGTCAGCTTTATCTTTCGTACTTCTAGCCCATTTCCCATCGTTTTTTTTGATTGGGGGTTCTGCGTTTTTGGTCGTTTTAACCATGTTGTTGCTTTCCAGAGGGAATAGTCAGTTACTTTAGTTGGAGCTAAGTATTTTCCAATTGTTTCATTTTTCACTGCTTTTATGAGAGCGCACGCGTAGTCTGCCATTTCTTTCGGGCTTTTCGTTTTTCCTGCTCTCTTACTTCTATTGGGAAAATAATGGATTTTTTTCCTGGATGATAATTTGGGGTGCATTCCCAAACCGCCCATCGTATGACATCAATGAGCCTGTCTAATTCCTCTTCTATTTCATTTTCACTTTTGATTGGCACTTGAAGTTTTTTTTCCGCTCCTAGCTGCTTAAACAATTCGCAAATTGTTTTTTTGTTTGTGTGCTGTGGTGAATTTGTTTTTTCTATTACATTTTCACTAACCGTCATAATAGCAGGAGAACGATCAGATATTAGACTTTCATCATTTTCTAAGAAGATGTAGCGTTCTGAAATCTATAAGGTCTGGGATTTTGTTAGGATCGGAGTGCCAGTACGTTGGTTTTCCTCCTGAGTAAAATTTACAGTTTGAGTATTGGCCATCTGAAAGTAATTCTTTACCATTTGGAGAGGTTAATCTTGAACCCCAGAAGGTATTTTTTGTATTAAAGTTGCCTCCGATAATAAAGTTACTTCGCAATTTCTGGAACAAGTTAATGTAGTATTCTTTCTTTACTGTACTCCAGATTGGAGATTAGAAGCTCCACGTCCTCAATTTTTTGTTTTAGTGCTTGATTTTATTTTTCTAGATTAGAATGTCCATCATTTGCATTGGTATCGACGTTGAAGATATCGGTTGCACAACTGCTTCTGCTTCTACTTTTAGCATACGTTCTTGCTGTATTTGACTGCTGTTGAAACCGGTTCGCGGTTGACACAAAAATGATGTACCACCTAGGGTAAATCCTTTTGTGTTATGGTCCATTGCATTGTATTGGATTGACTATTCGCTATATTGATCCACTAGTACGAAGAGATTGGTTATCACAACCGTTCGTTTTACAATACATTGGCCAGGGGCGCGCCCGTATCCGAGAATACTTCGTGGAGGCTGTAAATTATTTGCACCCAACAAAAGTAGCGTTACTAACACAACTGTAACTGTAATATCGTTTGAAGGTAGATGCGCCATCTATGTGTCAGCCTCGGAACTTATTGACCGAATGCCAAAAAAAAATTGGTTTTATATGTTTTGTGTTTTGGATGGAATATCAAATATTGTCAGGTAAAAAGGCTGTGTTCAGTGGTAAATTCAGCCGCATAGCTAAAATATCTTACAAGGACCCATGAAAGTCGGTCTAGAATTATGTGTTGATGGCAATCAAACATCTACCAGACCGGATGTAAAGTTCTATAATGTTAAATAAATGTTTTTTATTTTCTTGTAAAAACCGGTTTTAATGAGTTAAATTAAAAATTCAACCCTGCCATATTTTTGTGTGTAGAGCCGCATTTTTTATTTTATTGTGTAATTACACTTTTATGTTTTGTAAATTTATGTAGCTACCCTTTTGATAAATGTTAAATCGTTCACTCCAGCGCCAACAAAATAAATAAAATTGGAGTAACCCTCGACGCTTTTTGTCTTCTGCCTTGCTGAACGCAGAAGATCTTCCATCTCCGCCGAATAATTTAATTTTTTGTAGCGACCATTTTTTTCATATTTTAATTTTATCTCTCATGTTTTTCATAAACTGAGTTATTATCAAAAATACATAAAACACATTTTCACATGTTGTTTTCACATCTCGCATACAATAACCGAAAGGCGAGAAAAATTTTATAAACTCATAATAAATGTATTTATGGCAATTTTAAAACTGAACAACAACAATAATAAATTGCTCTAATTTTACCAGCTACTATGCTGCGGTGTTCCAGTTTTCCCTTGTATACTCGTACATCCCATTTTAAAGAAATAGAAAATTTTGCTGTTTTTTAAGCTCTTCTGTTCTGTATATTCTATTTCGCGACAAACTGGAAATATCGCATATATACGGGTAACACAACATCAAACGAACACGCTGGGAAATATTCTTCCCATTTTTCCTTAAAGTTTATTTTTTATATTTTGGGTCGATTTCGATTAGACTCGTATACCTACCTACATACTTCAGCAGAGCGCTCTTGTGTGTGCGCACGCTATACGAAGAGAGTGTATGGTGTAATAAAACCACTAGAAAGTTATGGGTTTTCTTGCTTCATATTATACGAGTACATACATAGTTTGCGCTATATACGTATGGCTGTGTGAAGCTCTAAAAATTTATTATTTTTTACAAAAGGTCGTTTGAAATCGATTTTTGCTGTGTGTTGTTGCGGTATTGAACGCGCGGCAGGATACAAAGGATGACACAATTTAGATTGGCGAAACGGGTAAAATCGAGCGTAAAGTCTCTTCAAACGATTTTTACTTACAAATATAAATGTTGGTTTAGAGTTGAGGTAAATATACAAGTAAATTCTGCGTTCACGATTTAAACACCGCAATAAATCAAGGTGATGTCTCTTGCCTGTAAATTATTCTGACTAAACCTGATACATGTATGCTTGCGTACGAACGTAATCATTAGATATTAAATGTAATAAAAATTCAAATATATACGAAGTGTACAAAAGACACATTTGCAGAAAACACATAGGCATACGAGTATATAACCCGCGCAAAATGTTATGTGGTACAGGAAAATGTAAATTTGGATTTTCCGAAAACAAAAACAAAAAATCAACATCGTGTGCTCCACATTTGCATTGCGAGTACGATAAACTTATAGATAAGAAAAATAGCTGTCACATGCATTAGCCTAATCGTGTTTTGGAATATTTGTATATACCACTGTGTATAATTCTTACATAGCCGAGATAAGACAATATAATAAATGGTCTGTAATGTTAGATTTCCACCTTTAAAATTTTTTATTTTATAATTAAATGAACTGCATATCCGGTAAATCAGTTAAATTGATTATTATGATTTTTGTTATTATGTTTATGTTACAATGGGGAGAATGATCATAAAATTTGCATAAAAATTATTTTATTAGATAATGTAAAATGTGTGTTGTGTGCACGGGCTAGAGAGAACGATACAGATTAATGGAACCCCATTGTTCACCATTATATTGTTAACATACAGCATGATCGATTAGATAATATTTATTCGTGCTTCCTCCTCTGTATACTATGCCTCGATTCGATAAATTTTACAACATAAATAATCAAATACCAGTCATATCGTCTTTCTGGTTTACACATAATAATGAGCATAATATGTAAACCCACAACAAGATATAATGTTTATGTATATGGAGATTTTGCAATATGTAAAATTTTGTCATGAAATTCTTAAATGGAGCACGACGACGATGACTATGAAATAATACGTAAATGACAGTGTATTTCTTGGTTGACGACGAAAAACTTATAAGTGAGTCCGCAAATTTTATCGTAATCGAATTTTTATCGACCAATGTTTATATAATATTTATTTATGGAAAAGACTGAATTAATCTCGAACATCACGATCGGTTCAATTGAATTCTAATGAAGGTGAAATTTCTAATAGTTTAAATGATACGCCACTGACATACGAGTATGCACTAAATTCGTGAAAGTTGTTGGCACTTTGTGGTAGATCAGATGATTTGTTTGTTGACCGGCTCTCTCTTTTTCGGAATCCAATTATTCGAAGATGTTGTTCGACGTCGTTGCGCCAGCGTTTCAGGTATTTTCCCTACGACGAACGCTGACTCGTTGCTGTTGGAATGCTTTTTGTATCATTATTTGGATCGCTCAACGTGACCCAGCTATCTAATTCGGTTGTAATTAATGAACCCGATACTATCGCAATCCCCAAGAAGATGTTTACGCTTTTATTTATTATGTACTTCAGCGCTAGATTAAAAAGCTCAGGCGCGAGTACATCTTGTCGCCCATCAAATTTTATTTCGAAGGGGTCTAAAGGAGATACGATCAGAGTAACAGCGAAGCTCAGAGATAATCGCGATTGATGCTATCATATGCCTGTTGAAAATCTTTAAAGAATTGGTGAATGGTTTTGTTGCCATCCAAAAATTTCCCCCAAGTTCAGCCTGATCGGTTAGAAAGAAAACCTCATAGATAGGAACCGATTGGGCGAGGGGAATGATTCCGATAAATATAACATTTGCGAGCACTTTGTAGGCGGTATCTAACTGAGCTATTCGACGGTAATATTCACATTTGAGACGATGATCTTTTTATACAGCGGACAAGTAAGTGCTATTTACTATTCCTCATGTAACTATTCCCAGTTTCAGATCATCACAATGGGATAAGATAAAATGCAAGAGTAGCTCCTCCTTTGTTCCATTTCGGACATATATACCTCGCTTGGTGTAGCAACAGCTCGAAAAGGTGTCACTTCGGAGGTCCGATCTAGTAGATTTTTCAGTAGGGAGAGAACATCTGTCACTTTTGTTCTCAGCTTTCCATTCGTGTTTTTGATTCAAAATTTTGAAATTTTTTGGCTTTAGCAAAACAGTCTTTCGAGTTTCCGTTTTTTTGCTTGGAAGGTGATGTTTTCGATGTAATTTCTCATTTAATCGTGCTTATTTTGTCGGATCATACTCCTTTGATGTGGATTTCCTGGCACAGAGGTATTCTGATTGAGAGCTCCTAGTATTATGGGGAAACCAGTTTTCATGCCGCTTTCGTTTATTTTCAACGAATTGACTGGACTGATCATCAAACTAATCCAATTGTATTTTCCAGTACGACAGTTATAGCTGTGTATACAGCTCGTCACTACTGTGCAGCGATATTCCGGCCCCAAAGTTCGCACTTATATTTGAAATAACAAGCATATGATCACTGTCAATGTACACCTCTGTATGATCTATCGTTAGTTGTACTGTGGATTGTTGCTTCGCTATCATGACGTGGTCAATTTGATTTGCCGTTTTTCCATCATTCGATCACTAAGCACCCTTATGGATTTCTTGTTGAAAGAGTGCACATTATAACAAGTTTGGCGACGCGTTGGACGTTGTTTCTGCGCTCTTACCGATTTTTACATTAAAGTCACCCACGATGATTTGGACGCCTTGGTGCGGAATGTTACTAATGATGTCCTCTAAAGTTCAACAAACAACAAATCTTTCACAACATCGAGTTGCATTCGGTTGTCACATGTGCATGGAGTGTGTAATCTAACCGTGCATATCCGCATTTTGGTAAGGTTTAAGTCGATGATATGCTGCTGCACTCACCGGTGGACGAGAAAGCCAAGTTCAAATTCTCCTCATAGAGAGATAATGGATCCATTCATCAGATCATCTAAGTTCTTGTAGTGCAAGCACATCTAGTAGGCAAATTTCAGCCTAGGGCTCAAAGGGCTCTAAAGAGCTCCAGGACTCATAGGACGTTTATATTTCCATTATTTATAACGTTGTCCGTGTACATTTTCCGAGTTCATTATTGTGATGAATCCGATAAATTAATCCGAAGCTTTTATATAGGATTCATAATTTGATGAATTTTGTGAGAGTAGGTAGCTGGCCGCACCTCAACCTACTTTTCGAATGTGTGGGGTGACGAGTAGCGCAAGGAGGTATGAATTTGGGACTTTACCCTTCACTCCACTCATTGTTGACTATTTCAATAATTAGAAAATCAAAGCTGTTTAAAATGCCACTGGCGTCCATTTTCACCATACCATTGCATCAGCTGGCCTAAGAGGACTCGTCATTTGTAACTGTGACTGCTAAATCACTAATCCATACGATAAATTTTACATCGATTCGATCTGTAAAATAATAAATATCCAGGGTCCTATGTGTGGTCCTTGGGGAATACCAGAAGTGACTTGAAATACGCTTGATTCTCATTTCCCAATAGAACAAGTTGTAATTGGTTTCTTGATATGACTTGAACCTATTTATGCAATCGAATGAAAATACAATTACCAATGAACACTGAAGTGTTTTATGATGACAAGTAGAATGCTTTACTGAATCCGTGTATGCTACATGAACTTGATGGTATTCCAGACCCAGATTAGTTCATGTTGATCGGTCAGACAAAAGTCCGAGGTGGTTTACTGATAAATCACGTGATATTGTGAACTTAAAGTTGTTCTATGTATATAATTATTTCAAACAATTTAGAAATTGATGATGAAATTGATATCTCTTCGGTCCGTGTTATTTTTGGGGAAACAGCACCTACCTCTATGGCAATTTCGAAATAAACGTCCGCAACTTTATAAAATTATTTTGATTAAATACCTTTTGCAGCCGTCTAAACAGAAAACTATAAAGACCTTTGCTAAATATCTCAATCTAGACTTTGAATTCAATCCCAATGATTAAAGATTGTTATCTCCTTTTGAAAGAAAAGCTATTCGATCCATTTACAGTTCCATATATCGTTGGAGAGTGCTTTATTATTGCATTCATTAAACCGAGTTAATTAGCAAAGGGGTACATTACACCGCATTATAGCGTTCTATTAATAATCAGCCGAACGCTGCAGACGACTTAGGCTTCGCTGGCGTGACAATGTCATACTATTTATTTATTTATTTTATTTTACAAGAATTTTGAGGACAACACAACTTACTTTGAGCACGAAAGCTCATTTATAATGATTTGTGCCGTCCTTAAGATTTGAATACATATGTTGCCAATTTCTTCGTGAGTTTTATTGTAGCAGATCCGTGGTCTTGCAGCAGTCCTTGATTATTACCTAGTCGAGTATAAAATTTAGAACGCCCTGTTTGTCTTCATCACCTTCATAAGTTATGCGAGCTTTTTGTGAACTACGTAAACACAAAAACATTGATGGCTATTTACTTTTTATTTGTTGTTACGGAGTAGTTAGTACACAAAATAAATTTAAAAGATTTTAATATTTTAACGACGAATAAAACAAACACGTCATGTTACACAAAAGTCAAAGGTAACACAGAAAAACAACTAAGGTTCAAACTGAAGAAAGTCAACAACGTATCGAAAATCACATTTTGATTGGTTATATAAGCAGATCTGAAATTCTAAAGCGCTCATGATTTTTACTCACCAAAATAAATTCACGCGCAAATACGAAACATTAGGGTGTACTAAAACAGGAGATAGGCAATTTGAAAAGCTAGACTCATATCTCTACAATGAAGACCTTTTCGTGCAATCTCTGTAATCTCTAATTGTATTTGGCCATAATAGATTGATTCAAAAATCAGAACAAGCCGAAGGTTTATTTCAAAAAAGTGTACTGAGCAAGTCCTTATTGGAATGGTACATGCTCCATTAATAAGTCAGACTTAACTCGAAAGATTTGCTCAGAAAATCTCGTGCTTATCAAAAATTGAAATGGCACATACGCCGTTTAGGTCAGATGCATTGTAGTTACTTGTATATAGTAGAATTTTTGGTGCAATCTCTGTGATGTCTTCTCAAGCGCCATAATGGGACTCACTCAAAAATCGGAAGGAGCTGATGAAATTTTTGCTGAAAAAAATCGTATTGAACACTTGTGATTTTTGAAAGAACCCCGCATTTAGGCCAAAAACAAGACCTCAACATGAAAATGCTTCCGTAAAAGTATAAATACTAAAACACTTATCGGATCATTCTGATTTTTGAGGAGTCCCATTTAGACCAGTGACAGAATATCTGAACTTGATATACATATTTATGAAACTTTCCTCAATAGATCGATGTGCTAATCTAAATGAGGTGTATTTTGGTAGCGCTGGGTGTCAGGTTCGAAGGACATTTAAGAGATAATTGTAAGCCGCTATCAATTAAAACACGAGACACAACCTACAAACTTGAAAATCAAATATTCTGGTCAAAACCTAGGTAATCATAAATCCCAATTAAGGAAAATTGTTTTTCATTTGCTTTGGGGTTGGTTACAACTATCGATCAAAATCTTAATGGTTTCCTAACAGTATAAATATTTATTGAGAGAGATGTTCTGAAGTTTATACACACACCTGTACAATATTACTACTATACCACACTCATTTACATAATGTTTTTAATTTGAGTTACGAAGAAGATCATGACGTCTTCAATTTTTCTGTATACGAGTACGTTTTCTTTTTCTTGATATCGCTTGTGCATGCAATAGCCAATATGTATACGATTTACTCTACATCTAAATATTACGAGATACGAGCACATATCCGTAGCGACAATGGGGAAAAAATAGGTCAACAGTTAAAATGATAAAAATAAGAATTAGAAAATAGATAAATTTTCTAAATTTATTTAATTAAATTTATTGCCAATTTTATGTTTTTTTCTTTTGTTGTTATTTTATTGTCGTTGATCGTTGTTCTACTTAGAATTCTATAAAAGCATTCTGTACGAATACGAGTGAGTATACAATCAGAAGTATAAGCGCATTAATTTTATTTAGAGGCGTGATGGAAAGTGAGAGTTTTTTCCAAAACATTTTCTCGCAGTGGATTTATCGATTGTTTTAATTGCTTTGATTAAATCGATTTATCTTAATATTATCGTATACAGGTGAAATTACTTTCTGTTATCTTCATATGACATAAATTCCGCCTACACCCACATGTATATATATGTACATGGCTTTATCTTAGATATTTATTGTCTTATTATTATGTAGATAGCTGTCAAAAGATGTCGGAATAAAAAGGTTATCGTAAATAAGATGCGATTTAAAGATTGAATTGATGATATTTTTAAACAAATAACGCCATCGAATAAATTGTTGATGAACGATGCATCACATACTAATTACTCGTACATAGGCGAAATGTTCGACTGTGACTTATTGAGTAAGTTTTAAAATTACATCCTGTATTTCCTGAAGAAAATGCTATTTCAGTAAATGTAAAATTACGCCAAATAAGCATACCGGGAGCTCCCCCCTTCGACACAAACGAAGATATTGATTTTGGAAAAGGAGAAGAAGTGAAGATTTTTTTTGAAAAATAGCAAACAATAACTAAGTTTTACCAAAGGACTCGAACCTTTATAGCGCTATACCAAATATTCCTTAGATCTGGAGGTATCAGTGTTCGACGTAGTTAATGAATTGGTAGAAGTGCCGCGACTTTTAAACATTCAATTATTATAAGTCAGTTCAATTATTATAACTTGCGTTTAAATATTTAATAAGTATTTAGGCCAATTTTGATTCAATATCTTTCCAACTAAACGTTAAATATAGGGTGGGCCAAATACATTTTTTTTAAATGCAATAAAACAAACTGTTCTCAATATTTTTTCAAATTTATTTTTTCATTGTAAAGAACAATCCTTCCGATTAATTATGGAATACTATTTCATTCATATGACTGCCTCGGCTGGCATTGACGTACCTCATACGGTCGGTCCAATTTTTGAGCACATTTTCGATGGTATGCGGCATTATGTCTTCAATGGCAATGCCAATATTGTTCTTGAGAGCGTCAATCGTTGCTGGTATTGGCGTAACACTTATCTTTGACGGCACCCCAAAAATAATAGTCAAACGGCGTCAAATCACAGCTCCGAGGCGGCCAAATCACATCAGCATTTCGGCTGATAATTCGACCTTGGAAAACAGTGCGCAAACGATCACTTGAAACGTGTGCTGTGTGGCACGGAGCGCCGTCTTGTTGAAACCAAATGTTGCCTATGTCCTCCTCTTCAAGTGCCGGGAACAAAAGATCGTTTATCATGGCACGGTAGCGCTCGCCATTGACAGTAACGGCGGCTCCTTGTTCATTTTCAAAGAAAAATGGCCCAATTATGCCACCGGACCAAAATCCGCACCAAACAGTCACTCGTTGAGGATGCATCGGCTTCTCTATGATCACGTGCGGGTTCTCCGTGCCTCATATGCGACAATTCTGCTTGTTTACATAGCCGCCAAGATGGAAATGCACCTCATCCGAAAATATGATTTTTTTGCCAAAATCGGCATCTTCTTCAAGTCGATCGCAAACCCACTCAGCGAACCGTGGTCTGTTTGGTTCAATTCCTGAATCAATTGAACTTTATACGGTGTCATACCGAGGCCTTTATGCAGAATTCGTCGCAATGTTGTGCGTGAAATGTTCAATTCTTGAGCACGATGACGAGTTGACGTTCCCGGCGACTCACGCACATTCCCGGCTACAGCATCAACATTTTGGGGTGCACGCTTGGTTCGTGTTGGTTTATTAATTAGCAAGCCTGTTTTTTTAACTTTATTCACAAAATAACGCACATATGGAGCTCCCGGCGCTTCGTTTCTTCCGAAAACCGCACACAATTTTCGCACACATTCTGCAACATTACCCTGATTTTTGAAGTAATGTTTCAATATTTTCCAGCGTTGTTCAAGCGAACACACAACCATTTTCGTTCAGCGGAAAGATAAAACTAACTTTCTGTCAAATCAGAAGTGACATAACCCTTACCATACTCAAAATAACCGCTAGTTCAAAAAACAAAGTTAGATGGCCCACCCTATATTTACTAGAAAAATAATTATTTTTATACTACGCATTCATGACAACGCCGTTTTTTGAACTGATTGAACTGCTTAAAGTATGCTTTGGTCATTGAAACTTATTTATATCAGCTAACATTGGCAGTGCGCTTACAAGTTTCTTTGAAACGACTTACATGGAAAGTAGGCTTTTGTACTGCGTTTTTATTTGCGAACTGTATACACCTTGTATACTCGGTTCGTCAAATTTTATACCGAAATGGGTGTCAGTGGGTTTATTTTTCAATTCAATCATTTAAAAGTGTGTATAGGGTAATAAATTGTTTTTTACTTTGCCCGCACTTCGTACACTGACATTCATTTCAGAGTAAAATTGGAAGAACCGAGTGCACGGTTTAATCACAGTTCACAAATAAAAACTCAGTGTGCAGAGTAAAATTACTCAGGTTGAATAAAAAAACACAAAGTATTTTTAACAGCGCACTGCCTGCTCGGGTTGAATTACAAAATAGGTTCCATAAGGGCAACGAGCAACAAAGTACTTTTTCGCACAGCAAAGCGAATTGACATAACAATTTTGAGTGTTACGTTACTGGGGCTAATTATGTAAGCATTATGAGTATGGATTTTAAAAAAATTTATTGAAAAACATGGAAGGGTGAATATGTTGTGGCCAACACCCGAACTATTTTTACCTCGCATGTATAAAGCGAGAAATTAAACTTAACGAACTTTTGTTTAAACTGTTTTGCACAATCAAAAACCATTATCACAATCAATTTGCTCCCAATTAATAAGAAAACCAACTAGGTCAACCATGTTGAGAATTAATTTCGGATAATGAAAAATGACTCTGGTCTAAAATCATTTTTGTCGACGTTTTGAAGATCCCTGATCCCAAAAATACAAAATAAATTTGTCCATCCGTCTGGATGCATGGCTGTCTGTACGGATGATATTTCAAGAACGTCTTAGGCGATTCGAGTTTTTTCTCATCAATCTTCTTTTATTTTTAATTCGGAGAATTGAAAATCTTTAAGGATCGCAATACCAAAATCGAGGCTGCTTTCCATTTTCCTGATATACTCGTGTTGTATATCGTTTGAAAGGCCTTGAGGTGGACAACATAAGTTAACTGTTTTGGCGCTGCTAGCTAATTTTTCGTTTATTATATTGTGGAATATATACAGGGTGTCCGCCGGGAAGGTATGCTACTTTGTTTGTTTATGATTTTTGATTAAATGAAAGAGAATGGATCTTATATTGATAAATGTTTTATTTAATGTCGGCAATTATGTATGGAATACAATATCAGATAAATGTCCGCCTCTGTTACCCTCACAAATGCGAGCCCTTTTGAGCACATTTTTCATTACATTCTCACACATTTCACCCGGTATTTCATTAATTTTATCACGAATATTTTGTTTCAGTTGCTCAAGCGTTTCTGGTTTGTTTGCATAAGCCTTGGTTTTTAGATATCCCCACAAAAAGAAGTCCGTAGCAGTCAAATCTGGCGACCGTGGAGGCCAATGAACATCACCATTTTTTGAAATAACTTGTTGTGGAAAGAGTTCTCGCAGTAATTCCATTGTAATCCTGGCTGTATGCGATGTGGCACCGTCTTGTTGATACCGCATGTGAATCAAACCCAAAGTATGCAGTTGTGGCGTTAAAAAGTTTTCAATCATATCACGATATCGCTCCCCATTCACAGTTACCGTTACGCCGTTTTCATTTTCAAAGAAGTACGGTCCAATGATTCCTCCTGACCAAATTGCACACCAGACTGTCACTTTTAATGGATGTAAAGGTGACTGATAAATAATCGAGGGGTTTCCATTGCCCAGAACCGACTATTCTGTTTATTCACATATCCATTTAAATGTAAATGTGCCTCGTCACTCATTATGATTTTTTCATGAAAATCGGGGTTGTCATGGGCGAGCTGTAAGCCATCCTATTGGCATATGTACGGCGGCGTAAATGGTCTTGTGGAAGAATTTGCCACGTGTCTACTTCACGACTGTTAAGAATGAACTGTCAATACTAATATTCGCCTAAATGGCGGCAAAACAAAGTAGTATACCTTCCCGGCGGACACCCTGTATTTGTAGTATGAAATGGTCTTGAAGAGTTCTTTAAGAATTCCGTAAATTTTTCTGAACACTTTAGTACTCAAAAGTATCGCTGTGGCTCTGGAAGCAGTTCCATTTTGTATTATTTCCATACAATCATGTGGCATATCATTCCAAAGATTTTGGAAAACACTACTATTTTGTAATCGGCGCTTTAGTTCCTAAATTCACTGCTTTGGTGCTAGTAGCTAATTATGCAATTATCAAATAATGTGTACGTGTCGTATACCATTGAAAAGGTCTTGAAGAATGCTGTAAATTTTTCTGAAGCACCATAGTATTCAAAACTATCGTGGTAGCGCAGGGAGCAGTTAGAATTTTTCTTATTTGCATATAATCGTATACATATAGTTTGAAAGTCTTGGAAAAGCAAAATTTTATTATTAGTTCATCACAATCAAGTTTAGTTGATAAATTCACCATTTTGGCTTTAGTATTTATTGTAGAATGTATAAGTGTGACATGCCAATGAAAAGGTCGTGAAGTATGTCACAAATTTAGCTGTTGCATATTAGTACTCCAAACAG
This sequence comes from Nephrotoma guestfalica, assembly GCA_963691935.1. Lineage (NCBI taxonomy): Eukaryota > Metazoa > Arthropoda > Insecta > Diptera > Tipulidae > Nephrotoma > Nephrotoma guestfalica. The sequence continues at coordinate 51,484,055 of OY829913.1, read as the reverse complement.
GAATAATGATTATTGATCCATTTCTGAGTGCATGTTCTTAGTTTTTTCCTGTATAGGGTCAATGACTGTTTTACACTACATTATAGCTTAGGCAGGGAACGTTTCTCTAAAAGACCAACAGGGTAAATTACACGGAATAATTTTGTTATATCGTAGATCAATTCTTAAGTTCTTTATTTCTTAACTTATTGATTTATACTCGTACAATTAACATTTGAAAATTAGCGAAATTAAATTTAGGAAACATATTTTTTGACGTGACAATTTAAAACAATTCCGAAGTTATTCTTTTGGTATAGAATAAATACGTAAGATACTTACATTGAAAAGGTCTTGAAGAATGTCACAAAATAAGTTGAAGCACGTTGGTACTCGAAACTACCGTTGTGACGGTAGCGGTAGTTATATTTAGCTCGTTTCAATAAAATCAAGTGAAAGATAAATTAGTCATGATTGAAAGGTTTTGGAAAAGCAACAATTTTATTACCAGACCGCGATTTTTAAAAAAATCAATGAGAAATCAAAACACTTTCCAGAGTCGTTTTGTGAAGAACTTTTTAATGGAAATAATTTTATTTGAATTTTCCAGGTTAGGCAATGGTAATTATATTCAGAACTGTTTTAACTTTCCGACTCATTGTGTATCATAAAAAACTGTTAAAACTGGTCTAATTTTCAAAATCAAGAGCATGTTTTCCTGAGTCATTTTGCGACCAATTTTCTTACTGGAAATTTGCGATGTTTCAAAATTTTCAGTGAATTTTTCGGGTTTGTCAATTTTCAGGCCGAAGTACTAGCCCCTAGCACTTACTTTTTAAATTTATTGAATCTTTTAATTCTTTGCCGTGTTTTGTAAATGCTTTAGTAGTTTTCAATATCATTGCAACAATTAAAAAAGCTCCCGCAGAAGCTGCTTCCCATTTAATGGAAAACGATTAAGTATGAAGTTTGGTTCCGAATAGTCAATCCGCCTGTACTGTAGAGATGCCGGATTTTCATGAAATAAAGATTTTTTTTATCTAAATTCGTTATTTCCAGTAAAATTTAAACAAATGATCTGAACAAATTTTGTTTAAACCCTAATTTACATTCTTTTTGCTTTTATTCATTTCGATATAATTCTCTAAATATTTCCATAAAATGAAAAAGCTCCTACGGAAGCTGTCACTCCCGGTGAACTGATTTCGACCAAACACGATAACACATCCTAATTTATAGAAAAAGCTTAAGTATGAAATTTCATCCCGTTCAATCAATCGGTCATGTCAAAACTCCAATTTTGGAAAACTGATCTGGTCCTATATTATTGTAAAATTAATTTAGAATAGCATACGGTCGCATACTGTCTACGATTCATAAATAACCGGTAATGAAATTAGGCAGGAGAAAGAACATTTATAAAAATAACATAAGAGCAAGATTTCGGACCAGAAATCGCCCACATGAACAAGGACAGAAGGCTAGAAAAGGACAGTAAGCTAGGTTCGCTGAACCCCTTCCTAGACGGCAGAGGCTTACTCGCCAGGAAACAGCCGGTAATTCTAAGCAAAAACACGTTACATGGTTGCACACAGCTTACCCTTGTAATGCTGAGACAGAAATATTGGATCATCGATGGGAGACGAGCTGTAAAACAAGTGATACAAAAATGCATTACCTGCTTTCGCTACAAACAAAAACACATGGAACAAATAATGGGTAGTCTACCATCAGTAAGAGTGAGCCCGGGAAGACCGTTTTCTAAAACGGGGATCGACTATGCAGGACCCATCCAGCTAAGAACCACCACGGGTCGAGGTAACAAATCCTATAAAGGATACATTGCCCTATTCGTATGCATGACGACCAAGGCCATACACATTGAGATAGTGAGCAGCCTAACAACTCAGAGCAGGCGGCCTACAAAAGATTCGTTTCTAAACGAGGGCTTTGTACTGATATAGTCTCTGACAACGGAACCTATTTTGTGGGTGCAAATTCCGTAATGAAGAAGACGCACAGTTCAGCTATGACCACATTACCCGATGACGTAGCAGCTATGTTAGCCAGTGATGAAACGACATGGCACTTCATACCACCTCATACCCCACATTTTGGCGGAATATGGGAAGCAGGAATAAAATCCGTGAAATTTCATCTTAAGAGAGTAATAGGAGATTCAACTCTAACATTCGAAGAATTAACCACTCTCACCACTCCATTCTCGGCCGCTGGTTGCACTAACCAACGACACAACGGATACAACAGCGCTAACATCAGGCCACTTTCTCATTGGAGATGCTCTTAAGGCGATGCCGGAAGCGACAACCAGCAACATAGTATTAAGAAAGAGATGGCACATGGTCGAAAAAATGGCGCAAGACTTTTTGAAACAATGGTCTTCCGAATACATTCACCAACTTCAACAACGGAGCAAGTGGAAAATCTCCCAGCCAAATTTGGCAATAAACGATCTAGTATTGGTGAAGGATGATCAACTACCCCCAACCCGATGGAAATTGGGACGGATCACAGACACTCACGCCGGAAAAGACGACTTAGTACGAATAGTAACAGTAAAGTGTAAGGATGCAACCTACAAGCGACCAATAACAAAGCTGTGCAAACTCCCTATTAGCGACGATCCAAGTGAGATATTACCTACGAAGGCCATTGCATCGCTCAAGGAAACAACCACCGGGAAGACCAGTGCACTGACAACTCAAAACAACAAGCCGGTATCCAGGCAACAACCTCACCGTGGAACCAAAACGACATTAAAAATAAACCACATGGCACTAGCCATCCTTTCAGTGTGCTGCCTATTTGGTTTCGTGAGCACCAACATCGAAATAAGGCCGTTCAATCATTCCATTGGGATACATTTCGAGGAATTGGGCAAGTTGAAGATTGTGGCGACAAAATGGACATTAGTTGTTCAATACAATTTATCTTCCTACTGGGAGGAAATTGACAACTTTAAAAGAGCCCACACAGAGTTACAATCAGTTTGTAAGGAGCTGTTTGGTTTAAAATGCGACATCATTCTTCAGCAACTCTTATTTCAATATAATTATTTGATAGCAGGCAACGAGCTAATATTTGAAAGTAATAAGGATCATAAACGAATGAAGCAGGGCCTCGGTGACTCAGTGGGCCTTATACTAGGGGACTTATTTGGAGTACTCGCCCAGCGAGAAGCTGACAAGTATGAATCCTATTTTGAACAAATTAACAGTGAAGAAAATTATCTCTTGACTCTCATTAAAAATCAAACAACTATTGTGGATAAAACACCATCAATTTGGTAAAACATAATACAAACCTCACCACGGCATCTATAAATAACTTAATTAAAGACCAACATCATTTGCGGCAGGAAATGTTGCAGTTAAAAGAATATACAACGTATGAAGACAGAGTGCGATCAACGCTAATGACCATTTTTGAAATGATGACCATTACTCTACCAGGACACAACATTCACGACCTCCACCATGTGTATGAAAGCATGCAAATCCGCAGCCGAGTAACTCAAAAAAATGTAATAATTGAAATCACTTTACCACTGTCGCTCGTGTGGGACTATACACTAATATATGTAGTCCCAATTCCTAACATCATCCATGGAGGCACTTAGTCACAAATCATTAGCTCCACTGACTATATAGCAATGGACAATCGGCGTGAACACTTCGCATTATTAACTAGAGAAGACGTACATAAATGTCAGGTATTTAAGCCTGTACATCTCTTATGCGAAGTATCACAAATTATCAACACTCCTTCAAATCAAACGTCATGTGAGGTAGCGATATTACAACGAAAGAACGAATTGGACACCGTATGCGGCACTAGGTCAACAAAAGCTTGTAATCATTGGATCAAACTTCACGCTGCCATCCAGTGGATATATGTGATACCCAACGCAATCACAATCGATGTCATATGTGGGTCTAGAATCCAATCTTACACCATCGTAGGTTCCGGTATAGTGGAAATCGAATCCGGCTGGTTGCTCAGAAACTCTGACGTTCAAATAATTGCTGTAGGAACAGCTAAACACAATATCAATAAATTTGCTCAGCACGCAACTCATTTAATGCATAGGGCTAACAACCTACGGGAATTCAGTGCTGTGGTCAAAAATAAAGCGAACGAAGTGGATCTATTGAATTTACTAACCAGCCAGAAACAACCGGATTGGATGATCAGCTTGAATCATTGAAAAATGATGAACAGATTACCTTCCATCATCAGAGTGCTCATCATATCCACCATTACGCAATGATCCACATTTTATTTTGGGGTGTTGGTACTAATAGGAGCCATCTGGGTTGCAAACAAATTAAGAGGAAGATGCATTGCCAACCACAGTCCGGCGTCTCCTCTAGCGAGAGCCAACGAAAGCATAATTTAACAGATGTGCGACATCAGTAAAGCCCGGGAATATGTTGAATCAATGTCAACATGCGCAATAATACAATATTCTAAACGGTCGCTGACACAGTATCGACACTGGTGGAATATTGTATATTGTAGCAAATTCAACAGTTTTTAATTGTTTGTATATTGTATTGTGTGTTTTTGTTGTATATAAATATTGTTGATTTTAAGCGTAAGTAATTTTCATGTATAAAAAGCCCGGTTAGGGGTTAAGGTGAGTTGAGGTAATAAGATAGAATTGAATTATAAACGAATAACAATAGTTGGTTTAATTCTCAGTGAATATTTGGAGCTCACCTGTGGTAAACCAAATACTCACATAAGCTCAGAAATCTAGGCAGAGGCGAGATTTTTACACTTTTAGTTCTCAATCGTTTCTCTCATAAGTAATATACTTTTACAACTATTTGCAAAAAAACGACAAAGTTTCCGTGGAAGCCGTCACTTCCCGTAGACCGATTTCAGCCAAAAATCACTATCAAGTTTCACCCCGATTAGTCAATCTGCATAGGCTATAGAGAACAAACGACATTTAGTCGGCACGACATCACACACAGACACACATACACAGAGATTTTTTAAAAACTTCGGTTTTCGACTTCGACGATATAGCAAATTATAAATCCAGAAAAATTTGAGGTCAAAATTTTTCATAACTCTTCTTTATTTTACTATGTAAAAGAAAGTAAAGAGTTTTTAGTAATTATCACGGACATCTGTACTAGCACTGTACATATAATACACACAATGAAAATGTTTCAAAAAATCAATGCGCGCTTTCAGGGCACCCAGCAGCTGGGAACATGTTGAGTAAAATCAAAGCCAACGTTATGAAAATGTTTAGTACTATGAAATTTTGAAATCAAATTGACGATAATTTCATTAGTGGTTCTTAGTAATAAATGGTTTATAATCAACTTAGAACTGAAAATCGTAGGAAATTTCCGTGCTAAGTTGATTCTAAATCGTTTATTACTAAGGCCCAATGTTGTTATGTTAGTGCGTTCGGAGAAGGCTGTCTAGATTATTGGGTTCGAAACTAAAGGATTTTTCAAAGTTATAGAATGTTTACATTATGATATCTTCAAGATAGATATGTACAACAAATATATACTTAATCCTAACTTTAGCGGTGTTATAGATACCGACGCGGTAAAGAGGCTTGAATGGAGAAGCTGTATACAAAACGGGAACAACACTATTAAGTCGAACTGCTTCTACAGAAGTAATCATATCAATTTCGATTCATACATGATATTCTGTTATGTGAAGGTATATTGACTACCGACTACGTACCGATTACCGATCGGTTGTTGGGATCTGTTCTACCTATAAATCAAGCAGTGCAGCAGTTCATCATTTATATTCAGAGCAGGTCTCCGAGACCTTCTCCACAAATGGCATATATCTTTGTTTTGTGGGGAAATTTGCTAAGTCATCGATTGATAACTGATATGTTGTAACAGGTTATTTCTTTATTGCATGTGATTTGAGGAAATGATATAGAATACACATTTTTCTGACAGGAAAATCGTGAATTTGATTTCGCTTAATGAGTTTGCAAAACATAAAAATTAATTGAAAGTACTTTATTACTTCCAATTTTTCAAAGCATTTGAAATTAATTATTTTTCAAATTAAGCTGATTAAAAATTAAAAATTGATTAGATCAACTAGGTAGTATAATGGAATACATAATTATTTTCCGCAGTTCTGTAGAATTTATTTCCGCATTGTTTTTTAGAAATCCGCGAATCATTAATGTGCGGCTCATAATCAGCACTAGTGAACTGATCTTAAAGTTTTGTTTGCAGATAGCTAAAGTCTGAATCATTTTTGAGAGGCTTATAACTGGATGACGATGAAGTATAAACAGGCGGAACTGTAACTCGTATAGTAGGAGACAACCATTAATCAACCACCAATTGATTTAAATTTATTAATAAATGTTTTTTACTTTTTTTCGGTTTCTTGTTTGAAAATCATCTTCTTTGTCGAATAAAAAGTTGAGAACCCTAATCGTCCTCGTTGGAATCACGATATTCCCAGTTCAACCTGTATGATGTCTAAGATTCTCTAAATCTTACAACTTTCAGCATATTAGCATTGTACCTTCCCTTTGGGGCAGATTCTCGCGACTAATTTGCAATTAAGCCAAAGAATTTGTGTATGTCATACCACCATCAAATCGGTACGGCTTCATATAGTGAAATGAAGGTTTTAAAAATCTATATTCTTGCGGCTGAGCATATAAATTTCCCCTATTCTCAACTTGAGTCCAAATAGCAGCAAGTAAACTAAAACGACACATACAAATTATGATTACGCTAAAATTTTGTATACAACCTGCAACATATTCGATTCGACTCCATTCATCAGTTACATACACATTTACATAACTGTCGCATTCTCTTACGACACTATACGTATAGCATGGTTGTGATACCAAACAACTCTCATACAACAAAATAACGAAGTAACACCACTCTCCACATACTTTTCTGTTCACAGTGTTTTCATTTTTCAATTTTGTTTCTGCTTTTAAATTTTATTTTTTGCTTCATTCAAACAGCTGACTTTGCTCAGAAAACAGCTGCGCTCAAAAGACGTAAAAATCTTTTTAAATTAATTTTCTTGTTCGATTTGGTTTGTGTCATTAATTAAAAATAAAATAAAAATTAATTAATTAATTTGTGAATACAAAAAGTGTTTATTGTTTCAATTAATTTAACGGTTGGCTCGTTTGTATATTTGAAGTGTTTATAATTTGATTAGGTTTTTCTAAAACCAGAAAAAAAAAATTTTATGTTTCATTAAAAAATTACTAAGAATAGTGTCAAATTTCAAGTTTTACAAAGAAAATAATAAGGAAAGTGAATAAATATATTTGTGCAAGATTAACTTACCCAGTGTAATTTAATAAATCTTTGCGGGATTAGGATTTGTTTCGTGAACCAGAACCAAATTTTTAAGGTAAGAAATTTTTATTAATTTTTTGTTGTTGTTGTTGTTAAATTGTATGAGTTATAAATTGTAACCTGTGCCAATTAAAAATCGGTTTAATATGCTAAAAGTTGAATTCTTGCCAACAATTTAATGTGTCTTGCGAGTGCTTTAACCTTTCGGCACAAGTTCTTTGCTCCCCAAAAAAATTATAATAATGGATTATACAGAAAATTGTTAAAATTCCAGGAATATTTCAAAATTATTGATCGCCTTACATTTTTAGGGTTTGATTTTAAATGGGTGGCACAACCTTGACATAAATATTTTTTAGTATGATACAATATTGATTTTTCAGAATGGAGTTGGCTGCGAAACGCGAATATAATTTTCTGTTTACATATGAATGTTGACTGTACCGCTGCGAGCACTCACGTTAACTATATTCCCGCATTACATAAATTTAGTGAATTTGTAATTAATTGATTTTTAAACCGATCATGATTTTTAGTTTAGTCAGTAATAATTCTTGCTACATTTTTTGATGCTAAAATGTTATGTGTTATTCTATGTCTACTTCTATTCTTGCTTTGAGGTTGGTTGGATTAAATCGAACAAAATGTGGCCAATCCTATTTGTTAGCATCTTTCCCGTTGATTAGAAACCACAGATTTGAAGGTGCATCATAATGTTTCGTTTTCAATTCCATCGACTATTTGGAGGCCTTGAACAAAGAAAATCATTTACTTTGCACGATAAAATTGTGAAATAGTTAACTAGCTGGTTTAATGCTTGCCTTTTCAAATTACGTTTTCAGAACTACATAGTGTGATCAGTATTGTTGCAAGATAAATTACACATTGATTTCTATATAAAGACTAATTATAAGTATTATTTCAGAACATATAATGCCTTTTCATTGTTGTTGTCTTGTTCCTTAATGACTCGCTTTAGTATCCGTGCAAAATTATCGGATTCCAAAATATTGACGACTTCAAATTGATCCAACGTGTTTTATAGTAATTGAGCAAACATGGCACATTTACTTGCAGGTGTATCGAATTTTACAAAAACCACGCTATTCTGAAATCTCAATAAGGAATATTTTATTTGGAATAGTCCTGAATGAAACTGCCAGGGGCGGTATTATGTCGTGATTTTTTCCTCGACAAAATTTTTTTTTACCTTTATTAATTACAACTGAGACTGAACTCATCTAGCAATTTATCTTTCAAATTTACAAGTTTTACATTTCTTAAATAATTCTGATTTGTTGGGGTGAACATTGGGTTTCACAATGGGTTAGTCCCACATTGGGTTAGTCCCAAAATTAATTAAACCTATTTAAAATATGATTTTAATTTGGTATGTTTACTAGGCCTCGTTCTTTGAAGTCTTCTTTCAACAACAGGGTTATCTATCATATGGCGAATATAGGGGTTTCCATGTTCCTGGAGCCTTATTTCGTGTTTGACGGCGTGCTTTTTTATTTCTTCTTTGATGTGGAATACTGTAAGTCCCTGTGAAGGTCTTCATTTCTTGTGTACCACGGAGCATTTACGAGGCTACGGAGAACCTTATTTTGAAACGTCTGTATAATTTTGGCGTTTGTTTGCTTAGTACATCCCCAGAGTTGAATACCGTAGGTCCATATCGGCTTCAGTATTTGCCGATATAGCAGCAGCTTGTTGTATATTGTAAGCTCAGAGCCTCTACCTATGAGCCAATACATTTTTCTGAACTTAATATTAAGTTCTTCTTTTTTCTTTTTGATGTGCTCTCTCCACTTGAGCTTGGCATCGAGAGTCATGCCCAGATATTTAGCTTTGTTTGCATATGGCACCGGTCATGAGTTAATTACTATCGGTAGATGGGAACCCTTTTGATATGTAAAGTTAATATGTGTGGATTTCGTCTCATTAAGCTCGATTCTCCAGCGCTTAGTCCAGTTACAAACCGCATTGGTAATCTTCTGGAGTTTGCTTGTTGTATCAGCGACATTAGTTCCAATGGCCATGATTGCTGTGCCATCTGCAAATGTGGCTATGGTTCCATCATCTGTTGTTGGAATATCCCTTGTATATAATAAATACAGGATTGGTCCTAAGACACTCCCCTGTGGGACACCGGCAGAGATTTTCTTTAGTTCGGAGTATTCATCCTCATATTTCACACGACCAAATAAAGTGCACCAATTACAACAAAAACTATAGGACTAGAAATACAATCGAAGTGGAAAATTTGCACCGGATAAAACATGCTCAGTTTACTCTCAACCGTTCCTTTGCCAAAAAACATTAACTCTCAGCTAATCGGAATTTGCAAAATCCAAGTACTAGGTGTTTTACTGTTTTGCATGGAGAGGAAATTACGTCATTCACTATATGCTGTTCTAAGTTTGATCAGAGGAGTTTAAGGCACTCTCTGTTTGCGTTTAAACCATGGTTGAATGCTGGGATTCAACTTATGGTTTATTTAAAAATCCTAATGTTTTTAATATTTCTGCAAGACTCAATGATTCTGTGCCATATATCGTAGAATATGGTAAGTATCATTGTTCGGTCATAAGTTTGGCTGTGTTGTTGAAATTTAAGATGCGAGTCTGCTAGATAAAGGCACTGAAATGAAAAGCTTCATGATTTTTTACCATTGGAAAGTGGTTCACAAAAATTTAGTTTTTAGAGCCTTTTACTATGGCAAATGCCGAGGAATTCCCGTGTTTGAAGAGTGTGTTGGTGATGGTTCCCAATTTACCATAACATTGAGGTTTAGATTTTAAATTTATAAATCAGATCCTCATGGGATAATTTATTATCATAAGCTTTGGATATACAGTACATTCAAAGTGATTAGAATGGTTGAATTCCTTCAATAACAGATTTTATTTTTTCGGTGCTGTGTTATTTTCAATATGGAGGCGGATAACCCCTTTTGGAATATTTAACGATGGGCTGCATATGGTTCAAAAATCAAGTTTTTATTGTCTAAGAAGAGATCTTTTAATTCAGTCTGATCTTGTAAACCTGAATGAGAGTGCGAAATTTGCTGGAAACGTTATAATAGACTTTTACATTCTAGTTCCGCCGATAACATACAATTTCCTCACAATCAACCGCGTTAACCGCATTAATCAACCGCGTTTTATTGAGGGTTCAAATAAGTTTTGAGGTTTTTCATAACTTTGAAGCTTTATCCAGCGAAATTGACACAATGTATTTTATTCAAATTATTGTCCATCGTTAGTTACGACTTTTTCGCTTCTCTCAGGCAGCATACGGATTTCGCGTCGAAAAAATTCCTCGTCTTTTGGGGCAATCCAAGAATTGACCCAGTTTAGGGCTTCCTCGTAAGCAGTGAAGTGTTGCTCTGCCACGCCATGAGTCATCGACCGGAACAAGTGGTAGTCGGCAGGAGCAATATCTGGCTTACCCCACGATTTTCTGCGCTTTGAGTTGTCGTAGTGTATCCACTTTTGGTCCGCCGTCACGATTCGATGCACATGCAATGTTGACTCGCTTATGTGAAATGTATGTGGTGTAACTTGATGACCTGGTTGACGTGGTTGTGGCTTGTGCTTAACTTCTCCTCCTTTAAAAATCCTCGACCCGTGGATTAGAAGTTTAGCTGAATTCGTTGGATTCCTGATGATGTTACTGCCTGATTAGTATTGCCTTCCTTCGCAAGCCAGGTGGTTTTCTTTCGTTTCCTATATCCCGCTCTTGCGATGCAGATAATAATTACTATTGCAATTGTTAATATGATCCCTATATCTGTTCCATTGTTTATTTGGTGATCTATGACGAGTTTGTCTATTAGCCCTATGTTCTTTTGATGTAAATTATGCAGATATTCCAGGTTGAGTTTTACCCCCTTTTGTGTAATATTCGTTTGCAGCATAGGTGGAAGAATCTGAGATGTTCTTATTTCTTTGTTGGTGAAGGTTCAGCCTTTTACTTCTAACGTTTCATTTTGGTTTTGGATCAGGAAATTTCCTTCTAACTGTTTGTCTGACCCATTCTGCGTTACAGTACCGTTGAAGTTATTTAAAAATATGGTGTTCTCGTTTACTGGTTCGATCGCCTCTTTCTCATTAAATGAAAATTCACATCCTGTATTGAGTCCCTTCATTAGTTGGTTTATACAGTGGTCTTCTTTTAATTCTTGTATTTGGTTAAGTTCACTTATAGTGACTTCTCTTCTACTCTTGCATGATTGAAATGCCATATATTTTGTGTTGATTTATTAAAATTTCATTATATTCTAGATGAATTTGTTTATTATTTTTGATGGTTGATCTTAATTTTAAGTGGTGAAATTCCTCTCCTGTTGTTTTTGGAATTGATATGACAAATAGGATTATAATATCTTTCATTAGCATTGTTGGCTCTGCATGTTCTACGGCTTCAATCTCATTAAAATATGGTAAGGTTTCTATTTCGTTGACTAATCGGCTAATTTCCTCTTTATCCAGCAAATTTGAGTTAATTATACCTCCTTTGGCTAGTTGAGCTGCCCTTATTATTTCCTTTACTTCTTCTTTTAGCAATTGAAGGCGGTTAAATATGGTTTGTTGGAATGCTTCTTCTGCATTTCCCTCTAGGTGAAGTTGGATTTCGTTGTGCTGTTTGAGAATTTGTTGAATCTTCTGGGTAATGGCTTTGTTTATTTGGTTTTGCTCGTTGTTTTCCACTATCCTATTCTGACTGGTTAGGATTGTATCCCAGTCAGTTGCATCAGGTGATCCGGCAATCCATTTCCAAGCGGAGCCAATGCAATTGATTGAGCGCTTGGTTTTTTGTTTGGAATTCTTAAGCTCCCCCAATAGTTTGCTGATTTCTCCAACCTGGTACGCCAGCTGTGATTTAAAGAGGCTGGCTGGACTGATGTCTTTTATTTCAGATTGTATCCTGGATAGGAGATCTTCGTAGCAGCCAAGATCTATTTGGTGGATTATTTTAAAACTTCCACTGATTATATTTCCATTCCTTTCTCTTATTGAAATCTATGGGGTGTTATAGTGATAGATGTTTAAGGATGTCACTGGGGTCCAAAGGCACAAGCTGGAAAGAAAAGAACTCTACTTAGCGATGTTATATGTGTTTTGTGTATTCGTCGTCCGGAGTTGGTGGTCACTGTAACTCTGTTGTCTTTTGCTACAGTTTCTTTCTTAAATTTAGGTTTGTTTTTATCCTGGATCGGTTTTATGGCAGTATATATAGTTTCTCCTACTTCGTACGATTTCGGTTCGCTTTTTTAACGTTCTCTCGCTGTATCTTGAGTTGTTGAGTGCGTTTAATTCTTTCTATAAGGTCTTCATTCACTCTCTTCTTTTAATCCAAAAGGTCCTGGTAATTGATGCGTTGTATTCTCCCGAGGAATACATCGCTTGGTTTTTTTCCAATCACCGAGTGGTTGGAATTGTTATACCGGTCGACTGCAATATTGACCAATTCCTTTGCTGTAAAAAATAAAAATTCCGATCACGGTTGAGTGTACCCTCTCTATAGTCCCATTTACCTCGCTCTTGTTTGCTGGTGTTAGGTACACTTTTATTCCGAGTGTTTTTATATAATTCGTTATGATGGGACTCAAGAAACTTGGTTCATTGTCCATTACTATCATTTTCGGTGCCGTGAAGTAGTGTAATATTTTATTTATTTTTTCTCGCAAGTGTAGAACGGATCGATCCTTAATGTGGAAAAACTTCGAAAATTTGGAAAATTTGTCTACACAGATGATAAATTTTTCATCCCTTATGTCAATAATATCCATACGTAGTATTTCCGATGGGTATGTGGGGATCGGTGTTTCTTGTAATTTGGGCTTGTTGGGATGCCGATCATATTTATTTTCGTTGCAGGTTTCACATTCCTTTGTGTACTTCTTTACTAAGCTTGCCATCTGTGGAAAGTAGTATCATTCGAGAATCTGTTCTTTGTTCTCCTTCCAATTACGGTGCGCTCTTCGGGGTTCTTTATCGATAATCCGGAATTTGTTTTCCTCTTTACAAATGTCTTCTACTACTCGTCGTGTTAGTCAAATCTTGTAGTTGGCGAAGTCCTCTTGATAGACTTCCTTTAGTAGCTGCATATATTCCTCAGGTATTTTTATACCATTTAGAAGCGATGGTTGTAATTTCTTCCTTAGAACTTTCCTTAATGTAGGAATGATGTAGTGCCGATGGTAGCCTCTGTGTGGCTCCTCGTAGATATACATGTCATCGCCTCTCGTGAAGATCATTTGGATTTTGAAAACATTTATGGGCGAGTCACAGCGTGGAATGAGTCGTGTCCCGTCTTCCTCCGCGCTATGTACCGTTCCGCTGCTTGATGACGAAAGGTTATTGACTTCCAATTTCAACCTGGATAGTGCGTCTGCTACTTTATTGGTTGTGCCCGGTTTATATACTAGTTCGTAATTGTACTCCTCGATGTGGGCCTTCCATCTCTTCAACTTGTTGTTGTTGTTGCGGTTACTTAAGGCGAATGTTAACGGTTGATGGTCCGTAACTATTTTGATTTTTTTCGCCTCGTAAAGATAGTTTCTGAGGCTATCAAGCGCCCACACAATTGCCAGCATTTCTTTCTCATTGGTGGCATAATTTTCCTCTGTTGTATTTAGGTACCTCGATAAATATGTAACTGGACGGTTTTGCCTATCTCGCCTTGTGACAAGACTGCTCCTATACTGGTGTTTGATGCATCCGATGTAAGGATAAAGAGTTTGTTGAAGTCTGGGAGCGTGAGTAGATCTGCTGATGCCAAAAGTTCTTTCAGCTGTTCGAAAGCTTTTAGTTCCTCAATGCCTGTTTGATGTTCTTAATTGCTGCCACTTTCTTTGGATCCACTTTTATACCGGAGCCGGTCACAATATAGCCCAGGAATTCCGTCTCTTCTTTAAGGAATTCTGTTTTGTTTAATTTGACTCTAAGATTCGCGTCTTGTAATTTGTTGTTTGTTATATTTTCCTGACATTTTCTAGATGTTCTTCCTTTGAATTTCCTCCAAAGACGATTATATCGTCGATGTAGACGAAGATAGCAGGCGCGTTCTTTAGCCCAAATGGTAATCTCTGGAATTCATATTTCCCATTCGTTGTGGAAAATGCGGTCTTTGGAATGTCGCTCTCCTTCATTTTTATGTTATGGAAGCCGGATGTTAAGTCAATCGTTGTGTAATATTTGGAGTTCCCCAGACTAGCGATCGTGTTAGTTATGTCTGGTATTGGATATGTATCCGATATGGTTATTGCATTTAGTTTTTTAAAATCGATTACCATTCGGTATTTTTTTATTCCTGACGCATCTAGTTTCTTCTCTACGATCTATATCGGTGAATTATATGGACCCTTCGAAGGTCTGATAATCCCATCCTTCAGAAGATTCAATATTTGTTCCTCCACTTCGTCCCTCATATTTACTGGGTATCCTCCATATAAAAATGGGTCGCCCTAATATATGTATGTATGTACGAATTAATTAAAATATCAAATAAAATAAAAATAAAATTCAAAATATTAGATAGCAATAAAGTGCACCCATACATTTTATCCGAATTCTATTGTTGGATTTTCTATGTATTGCACATTAGAATGTAATCCCCGTTGCCGCAACTGTACAACAAATTGAATGATTTGCGACAGTGTGTAGTTTTGATCCCGTTCATCTAAGAGTTCCAATTAGTCACCAACTGATTTTAAAAAATTGCTGTCTATAGTTGATCGAGCACTGGTTGATACTGGTTATGGGGCTGTGCGATGTTATCGAATCAGCGGCTGCTTTGATGGTACTACACGCTTCATCAAAAGCCACATCCCTGTGTTGGCGTTTTTTTAGCGGTTGAATAACCAACTCTTCGGTTTCCACTTTCACCCCTATGCTGTCCATTCAGCTAGTATCGTCCTCCAAATCGCTGAATATATTTTTTCGTGTCCTGCAATTATTATAAATAAATAGTTTTATTAAATAAAATAAAGATTCTTTTAAATTAAATATATAATATTACCTTCTTGACTGTACGAATTCTTTTAGAAAATTCATACTCTCGAAGTACGGCCATTTTTCGGACATAACAGCACCACTACCCTATGGAAGGTCGAGTTTTATCAGCTCCTTGCTATAACTTTCCCGCAACACAGTCCATTTTCGTCTACATTCTTCAACTGTATACACAAATGTTTAATTGTAATTTAATATATTGAAACATTCTAAATATTTTTACCTGGTTTGCCGGTCACCTCAGCCTTCTCGTCCTAGGCTTACTCTCACATTCTCAAAATTTCGATTTATTTTGCCAAATATGTAGTTGTGACATCGCACGCTCTCAATCTAAGATATACAAATTGAAAATAGAGTTAATACGTCAATTATGGAAACTTGATTATTTATATAACAATAAAAGTCACAAATTAAATTTGTAGAGAAAATTATTTAGGTTATATCCACATTCTAGATATTTTCGATACGAGCCATAGAACCGATCGAGATTTGTTTAGAAATATTATCTTCAACTATTATGTGAAGGAAAATTTTACTTCTTCAAGTCAATCTTCAAATAACCACCCAACAGCATTTCGACAAAAAAATTCGTTATACGAATAGGGGTTGTGTCTCAATTATTCGATCATCAACCTTTAGAATTAAATTAGAAGTTTTGTACAAAATACCAGTTCAATCAAATAAATTCAACATTATGTGAGCTAAATAAATTTTCGTGGATCGAGCGAGACACAAACCATGTTCATGACACCAGGAGTACACAAACTTTTCCCACGAAAATTGATTGCCCTACTAATTTTGATAATACGTACGAACGTTGGCATAATAGTTTTAGTTTTGATTATAAAAGATAAACAACTTTCATTTTCTTCCATCTCGTATTTACCTCATTGTATGCGATAGCTTTTGAACTTTTGTATCGCACACAAAACAAAACGAAAAGTCGTCTGTGATTATGTTTGGAGTTCTTTGTATTTAAGAAAGTTTAATTTATTTGCAGACTCCTATTGTTTCGAGCAAGGTAGTTGTTAAATAATCAAATTGCATTTTATGTGAATAATTAAGAATCGATTTTATAACCACTCAGTATATCAGATGTTGTTTTCACAAATTTTTTATTGTTGAATCGTAAAACGTCGTTGGTAGAAGATATTAAACAGTGCTTTGACTTTATGGTAAATGTAAGTTGATATAATAAATTGAGGGGGAGACGAGGGTGCCATGAGATAAACATTTTCTAATTAATTTTTGTTTTTGATATCATTTGAAGATGGATTTGATGAAAAGATAAAATCACCTTAATCTTTTCTAGAAAATATATATTTTTTTTAAATTAAGTTGGTTTTCGATTTAATTTTTGGAATCAAAAAAACTTTGGTAAACTTTGGAAAATCTTATTTTAATGGTGGTTGTTGAATGTGATTTATAGATTGTATACTATAGATAGAAATAGTAAAGAATCTTTTTCGTAAAAATAGCCTTAGGCCTATTTCAGGTTTTCTTATATTATGATTTCAAGGAAAATAAGAAAACTTTGACAGATCAAATAAGCAAACATGGACGTAAAATTTATTTTTGGTAAACGATAAATGTATTTTTATACTCATATCAATATTATAATGACACACAGGAGGAAACACTTAGGAACGAGTTGGTATATGATAGCAAAAGTTTTATGTGCCTAATTTATTTTTTAAGGTTCATTTCAAATATTCAAATCCATTTCGTAAACCCTTTTTTATGATTAGACGATATAATAAATATAAAGTGTGTTTTAGAATTTAGAGGATCTGAAGATTTGTTTGCCTATTAGGAACATTATTTTGGATGGCAATTATCTATCTGCTTGTTCACCGCATACATAATCAATAAACCTTAATAAAAAGAATCAAGTAGCAGAGAGATAAGACCGAGAGATACATAAATGCTCTTTTAATATTTAATGAATTCTGTATATAAGTATGTTCATTAAATGCTGGTACATTTTTATATCGCATATTATACGTATAAATTTTATCCGGAATTAAGGATTTTGATAAAATATTCATAACGTTGGCGGATGAATAAACAAATTATTATTACGTGTATAACACCAACCCATATCTTTTAATCCTTGGGAAAATATTTATACATTTTTTTAACATAAAACACCGCGGATCAATGTGTTGTATATACGAAACTTAATTCAAAATTATCTAAGATAAAATTCATCTAGACCATAACTTTAATTTTATATTATGTTTGTGGTATATGCTTTAGGTAATATGGGTATTGCTGAAGAGAAAGTAAAAATTATAAAATGTGAAATTAGATTATGTTCGAAATGGCCAAGAAAATGAACCTTAAATTAATTATAAATTAAACCTGAGAACATCAACCAATTTAAATTGGAAACGTAATATGTTTTCTGATAGTCGAAAAAAACCATTTTTAAGGGCGGGGTTTATAAATTATATGAATAGTAAAAAAATGGACTTATATCATTAGATCCCCAAGCATATCGACAAAACGTGACATAACCTTATAATTTACAGTCTTTATTATTTATTACACGAGACTCGGAGGGCCAAAGGTTTAGCCGATGAAGATCTGTTGAAGGTTTTGCTCAATTTCGTTTGCATATAGGCAGTGCCGGCTGAAGACCATTTCCAAAGCTAGTTGTTTTCTATTTTTGTCGCTACTTACCACCCCGTCCATTAGCGTTATTAAAATTTATGTAATATAACGATTTAAATTACTTGAAGATGATTATTGTGAATTATAACAATGAGTATGTTATCTTTTATTATTTTTAATTATACGTTAGGTAAAGAACTTTTTATTTATAACATTTAAAATTGATTTATATTGTTACGAATTTGCCCTGTCAAATCCAGTTATATCACTGGATTGCAAATACAGCTTTATAATTTGACGGTTACACCGCCAATTATTGGGCGCATTCAGGGCATACCCAATAGTTGGGAACATGTTGAGTAAAATTAAAGCCAACGTTATGAAAATGTTTAGTATTATGAAATTTTGAAATCAAATTGGCGATGAATTCACTAATCATGATGCCAACCGTTGGCGGTCCTGAACACGCCCATTGTAACTTACACCAGTTCCGGAATATTTCCGAAAATACCGAAAATAATTTCTCACATACTTACACTACTACCGTAATACTTACACCAACCAAAAATTTTCCCAAACTAACCATTTACAATTTACAACCAATTACAATTTTTAATTACCATTTATTATTTTTCGCAATGTTCACTTTCGCTTTTAATCTTTCGCGTACAGAATCTCCCAAATGACTAATTCCTTGTGTTCATTAAACACGTATTTATCTATCGCACTAATGCTACTACTTAAACCTATATGTCACCAACCTCACAAAAAAAATGTTAATCATTTTCTAAACTTAAAGTGGACATTTTCCTTGAATAAATATCTCGTCATGCTGAATTAATTGCCTACCAAACCGATAGGTGGGGTTTGTCAACATTACCCCCCCCCATCTAAGCCTATTCGTCCCGAACAGGATCCAAACTACCGCGTCTGTAGGTTAGACCGTGTAACACAATCCAACTCAACTTCACTCTTGTCCTCATCTCTAGCAGTCACAATTGCTTGACCATTTACAATTCGCATTTGCCTTGAGCGGTACCTCCTCCTAGCTACATTTCAATGTTCTATCCAACGGAGCTTCATGCAATCCAGGGATGACCGCTCCAATAATCTCATATCGATCTAACCAGTATTCGTTCAAGTTATGTCTTTCTATCCCGTCCAAACGTAGCTATCACAATTGCTCTTCGGCATCATTCGAGAGCATTGCCGCACCTGCAACGGAGTTTTAATTTTTCTGCATGACTTCAGTCATGTACGTGTTGCAATCCCTGTTTTATTTTCTCCATCATCTCATCACCTCCAGCATCTGCATTATCATTTTCTTCAAGTTTGCTGCTCAACCCTGGGTTACTGTCCTTCTGCGTTACATAACCAACCCTGAAAGAAACTGCCAAGTTAAATTCAGCATGGCCATATTTCACTCAAAATTCACGTTATAATTCAATTCTATCCTAAATAACGGTTTTGATAATGTCGGTTCGGTTTGAAAATTATTGTTAAGTTTATTTATTATTGGGTTAGAAACATGATCACTTCTTACACATGGCTAAATTCCATTATTTCAGAATTTCCATCAAAATTCCTGTTAGAATCCGCGATCAATTTTGAGAATGGTTGAGTTATATATATCAGCATGCTTAAATTCCAAAAGCACATTCAACATTTTTAATAGAATACCAGTACTATTCTTCTGGATTTTGACTATAACCAAGGATTTGGAAACCAGTACTCGTTTTCTTCTTATCAATATCTTAAAATCCGGGATTTAGATTTCCGGGAATTACATTTTCAGGATTATGATTTTAGTGATTTAGAATTCCTGAAATCCTCCATTTCTTTACTTATATACTTCTAAATATATGTAATTGAAGCCTTATTCATGTCTTTTTAGGAAGGTATAATGTGTCCTTTATACTAAAACAAAACTAGCGATAGCCCGCGACTTCGTTCGCTTGGTCTTTAATTATTGCGATAATATATTAATTACGAGTACCCGGCATATGTTGCAATGCTACTCAAAGAAAGAAAGTGTTTGTTTTAATCTGTGCTTAAAGTGCTGTAATTCAAAGTGCTTTTGAATACACAATATTTTTTCCTGGCACGAATAAATCAGAAGGTTTTCCGACAATTGACCAGGCCACATACAGCTGACCCAGTAATAAGAAGCATAAATTTTCTAAATTTAGTCTTCTCTCTTGTAGCGATTACCCCTGTGCTTTGTTGATGGTAATTACAAATGCGAGTCGCACCGAAAACAGCAAACGTTTAAATTCGAATGGCATATCTGCCGGAATCATTAGGATGCGTGGAAACAGCACATTTTCTCCTTAAAATTTTTCATTTAAAATTGTAGCTTCGCTCATATTGTTCATTATCTTTTTTGAAGCCGTTGCAGTCGTGGTGGATTGATGATTCGGGAAAGAATGGAAGGCACGCCAATTTCCACTGTTAAAACGTGCGGCGGTATGCCTGGCAAATCAAGTGAATTCAAGAATTCAGTTGGATAATTAACAAATTCGTCCTGATTCATTACAGTATTAATGGACTTGTATGTTGTCGCTTCGAGCCACTGTTGATCTTTGTAATTCTCTGCGATTATTTGGGGAAACTTTGTGAATCAATTGGACTGTGATTGCTGTGATTTTACAAAAGATTGTTGGTATAATTTGGTACATTGTGTGGATTCATCGATTGCCATTTTCCCATTTCCAATATCCAACAATTGTTTTGTGAAACGTTCAGCGGATGAATCATGTTGAAGTTGTACACGCTCGTCTACAAAGTCAATTTCTGTACGTGTCAGTTCATCATCGGATGTTGAACTTGATATAACTGGTACTCGAAAAGCTATTCATATCCTCTTAAATCTTTCAATGCTTTTTTCTGTGCCATAGTACATTCGTCCCATATAATGAGTTTACATGATTCGAGTAATTTACCCATTCCAAAACTTTTATTGATATTGTATGTTGGTGTCTCAGGATTTGCATATTCAACGGCAATTACAGTGCTGAATGTGCTGTTTGGCCAACATCCAAATGAGTTGTCCTAATTCCAATGGTGCGATTGCTTGTGCAATATTTTTTCGTGATCGTGTGTCTGTCATACGCAATGCGTTGCTTTGGAACAAATTTCGGAAGATGCGATAGAACAAATGTATCCAATTCGTCGACATGAAAATATGTTTCCCATTGCAAATAACGATTGCTAACTGCCAAACATATGTCCTCAATCGAAACAAATGGTTTTTTTGGATTGAATGAGAAGCACGTTGTCAATATGGCTACAAATTACGTGCGAATTTATTGTGGTCGATCAGTATTCTATCATCAGATAATGCAGCGTCCCAATGTGCATCGTTTTTAAGAATTACTACACATACTTGACCATTTACTATTCTCAATTCTTGGAAGGATGTCAACCCATGACATTTTTCAGAATAACGGTAAACACAGTACAATCCAACGATTATCGACCTCAACATCATTGTTTCGTACCAGAAGTGATGAATTTGCCACCATCTTCGATTGATTGACAACGAAAGAATGGGTATTCGTCATTGCCAATGATAGGCTCGCCAAGTAAGTCTATCATTTCGGTATATCCCATCATACATGCATGGTAAATTGATGATAAGTAAGTCAATACATGAATCATGTTTTTGGTGACGTCTTCAAATAAGTCTGAATCAATGTCGATATCAGATATTTCTGCTGAGATGTGTGTGACTTTTTCGATCAACCGAATACACCTACAGCGTGTCTCTCCAAAAATATCATGACGATCTGATGATGATTATCCGCCTAGTTAATAAAAGTTCTTTTAATTCATCCCACGTAGGATTGCATGTGAATGTATTAAACTGTACTAATCTGGATGTCCCAGGAATTGTGACCCAATTCATTGGGATTCACATTGCGATCATTAACAACTGCATCATCAATGCAACTTAGTTTGATTCAATCGAATGTAGAGGAGTCGTTCGGTTTCGATTTTCGCATACAAATTGTTAACGTATTGATGGAACAATTGCCGACATTCCAATCGTTTGTCGTTTGGATGTCATAATTGATTTGACACCGAGAGCAATGCTTTGTGACGACTATTAAAATTTCACTTGGAAAAAGCAAACAAAATGCTTGTCATATCGACATCACTTATTATGTCACATTCGAACTGAACTGTCGCTGTTTGTATTTGATACAATTCAAGTCTGTCAAGCAGCGCACTCATAAGTAGAAGCGCATGCGGGACAAACAAAGAAAAATTAATTTATTTCAAATTTCTAACTTCCTACTACATTTGAGATAGTTTGTTGTAAGTAATAAAACGCTTAATGGGTCCATCAAGCAAAAAAACTGAACATTTCCAATTGAAAGCTCGTTAATTCAAAGAGCTTCTCTCTAGCTGAAAATTTTACCATGATATTTTGTAAGATTATTCAAATATTTAACTTATTTGGTAAGATTATCTCACTGGTCGAAAGAACATGTCACCTGTACTCGTTAAAACAATTTATAAAACTCCGGTTTCCTCAACATTTACGCTGGACTCTTAGGATATCCGGATAAAGTAGGTCCAGAATTGGCACCCAAAACCACTTGTCTATTAGAATGTGATCGTAATTAGATACAAGTTCGCACAGAGTTTTCAATGTAACATATAACATTTACCAATTTTTTCGATGTATTTCAAAATCACTAAAATTCTAATTGATTTTGGTGTTTTTGATCTCAAAATGTTTATGATTAATTTGAGTTGAATCCACAACTTTTGGAAATTGTTGAGTCGAACAAAAACAGAATGAACCTTTATGGAAGTATCCTGCTGAAATGAGAAAGACCAAAAATCCTCTTATTTTTGTTATTACCTATAAGGTGGTTTGAGCTATTATCGAAAAGTATCAATATGATGTGTTAGTAGTAGTTCGTTGTGTTAGTACAAGTTCGAAAAATATAGAAAATCAACACAGTAGTGAAAAAGTAAAAGTAAATTTAGCTGTGTAGGTTACTTGTCAAAACAAGCAAGGCATTTTCTCAACAATCAAATGAATGCACCAAATTTGATATATTGTAGAAATTTGCTAAAGTTGCATCAGAATTCAATGGTATAAAAGTTGATGAAATGCGGACGATCACATGCTTGACATTTCATCGTTCCCGAGAAATAAAGATCCACTACGTATTTAGTCAGTCCGGACATGCTAATCTATTTGCCGCAAAAAAGAGAAATACCAGAAACCTAACCGACATACCAATAGTTCGAACCATGAAATAAATTAAAAATGAATATAAACGACAAATTCGGAACTCAACCGATTCGTACTGAAAGGCGATGCACTGTAAGATGTGATGTTGTGATAATAAGGAATAGCACCTCGGCACAATTACAATACACAAATTCTTTACAATTATCAGTCATTCTTTCGTCTGATAATATTGAAAATTTAACGTACGCCGAGAAATATTTTAATGCAGCCGAGAAACCAATAACGTATTTCGAAGTTCTTATATCGACTGGGCAATTTGAAGATGGAATTTTTATCTCGGTTCGAAAATTATCGTGTCCATGTTATATTGCATGTAATGTGTAGGAACCATTATGTATTTTAATTGATCCGTTATGTTTTAACCAAATCTCAATAAATTTTATTTTGTTATATTTTAGTCTTAGCCCTTATTGAGGACACATTACGGCGTCTCGAAATATTTATTTATTGCTTAATACAGGTAAAATTTGTTTTAAAAAATCCACTACATTCAATCTATTCCATTTTGAGCAAGACCTGCTCATTCACAACAGAGTAAGCAGTTTGTAGTCTCAATTTTGACAACGAATAAATTGCATTCATTTTAGAAGTAGCTCCAAACAGATTATTCACTTTTACATCTGGATCACAGTGGTTCTCTTATTCGATGAGTTCGATGTCTTCTCCATTCTTCTAATCTATCTTACAAATTAAGCCCACTAAGTTATTTGTGTTCCTAAAATCCACTGTATTCCTTGGTTGTGACATTCTTTAAAGCTACGAAATTGCAATTATAAATGTATTAATGCCATTACGAACAATATGCACCTATGCAATATGCAAATCACCGATTCAGCCGCAGCTCTTCAGTATTTCTTAGTTTTGCGTAAGTTAAATAAGCCGAACAGTAAAAATCTATGTATAGTATATCTCTCAGATTTGGCCATCGAATGCCATAACTATATACAAGGTTTACTATTAGGCAAAATACAACCAAATGGAATACGTTCACGATCACTTTGAATCGATTGGTATTGATGTTCCGTGTAATTTAGTTAAAGATGAACAAATAAAAGAAAATTATTAGAAAATGTCATTCGAATGTAATGTACGATCTGGCCGATTATTATAAGCAAACATCGTATAACATCGCAACTGGCATTCAGTCCAACAAGGCAGGTTCATTGCTCGAGAAATTACAACAAATAGCAAAGGAATTCAAAAATCGGTGACATCGTGATCGTAAAATTTTTTATTTATGTACTTTTAACGCTGACCGATATGTTCGACAAGTATCACGATAAAAATTATCAAACAGCGCTTGAAATTTTAGTCGGAACAAAATTGGTTCCGTTCAATGTTCCTAAATTGTGTTCCTAGCTATGTGCATACAGAATTTTAAACGCTTGGACAGGTGTCTAAAGTATATCCAGATTTACTAATTGCCACCATGGACATTCTGTACAATAAATATAAAATTCTAAAATCCAAGAATGATCATGCTAAGCCAATTACCAATTTGGCGGCAAAACTACCTTACTGAATACTGGACGACATAAACAATCGTTTGGTACAAACTAAAATTTGAATACATTAATTATACAAAATAAATGTTTCATTTTTAAAAATAAATTTATTTTTCTATTTCCTAATCACCAGTTGGCCCAAATTTCTATCCCAAAAAATTAAATTTTTTGCGCTGGTAATACCATTATCAATTGTAAATACTATCACGACAGAATTTCAGAAAAAACATAATTGAAATAAAATTAAATAATTGTTTCATTGGTATGACTATAAGGCAAAAATGTTATCGTTCTAGCCGGTTTCCTCATAGCGCGAATGGCCCACATATAACCACTTTGAGAACACACTTTATATCTTAATGGAAGTTGAGATTTTGGGTATTGGTCATCGATCTCACTATGATTTTTGAGTAGTTTTGGTCGTAACCTTTGCCAGTACAAAGTTTTAGGACAATGTAATTGGTACCTCATGGCGAGAATCACTCCAAAAATCATAGTGAGACCGATGACCAATACCCAAAATCTCAACTTCCATTGAGATATAAAGTGTGTTCTTAAAGTGGCTATATGTGGGTCATTCTCATTATAAGGTGATATATTTAGCTTCATTTTCAAGCTTTCTACTCGTAAGAAACCGTATCAGATCTACTTTAAATGTTTTTTCTGTCAGCAGATTTATCGATATCATATTGAGGCGAGCTCTTGGACATACATTTTTTTCGAATATGTCTGTTATTTTTGTTGTTGTTTATGTGTTTAATTGTTCTGCAACGTGTAATTTTTTTTAAAGTAAACGTCTGATTGGACTGAAAGTATACGATATTAAAATCGGGACATATTTTACTTCCGTGATAGTAAATTTTGTTTGGGCTGACTCTAAAAAACTGCCACGACAACTATTTTTTGGGCGGATATCATTAAAATGTCATGACATAAACTTTTTTTTGAGCAGACATAACGGGTTTCCAATAGGAATGATACAATTTAAAATGGTTATAATGACAACACTGCGTATTATTTTTTGTCATTTCTTATGTCATTTGTGTTCAGTAGGACATTTAATCATGGAAAGATACACGCTTCAACAACGTTTAGAAATGGTTAAATTGTTTTATCAAAATCAGTACTCATTTGTGAATACTGAGAGAAATTTAGGAAGAATTCATGGACGATATTATTCAGTTAATCGATTCACTATTCGTCGTATTGTAGACAAATTTGAAAGTGAATTTTCTTTACACGATACAAGAGTACCAGTGGAACAAAGAAATGCACGCACAAAAAATCCAAATTTATCGGTTCCATGTTCCAAACCCAAAAGATTTTGGTTTACATCATTACAAAATTCAACTGGTTCAAGAATTGAAGCCATTAAACCACCAAAAACATCGTTTATTATCTGATTTTGCTCTTGAACAACTTGAAAATGATGAACATTTTTATCGAACATTTTTATTCAGTGATGAAGCTCATTTTTGGTTAAATGGTTATGTAAAGAAACAGAATTGCGGAATTTGGAGTAATGAAAACCCACACGAAACTGTTCAGACACCATTAGATCCAGATAAAGTCACTGTATGGTGTGCAATTCATTCTGGTGGAGTGATTGGTCCATATTTCTTTGAAGAAAATGGTCGAAGAGTAATGTCAATGGAGAACGATACAGAACAATGTTAAATGATTTTTTTCCTGCTGTTGTTGAGAATAATCTGGAAAATATGTGGTTTCTACAAGACGGTGAACCTTGCCACCTTAATAACCGATTTATTGAAAACATAATTTGGTGATGAAATTATCTCAATATATTTGGTCCAGTTAATTATCCTCCTAGGTCGTGTGATTTAACACCTTGTGATTGTGAAAAGGTGATGATAAATTGGGCTGACAAAATGCAGTACGTACGGAGAAGTCGTGGTGGTCATTTGAATTATGTTATTTTCCATATATAATGGCATAATGTAACCTTTCAAATAAAATAAATTTTGGTCTCACTGAATAATTTGTGTTTTTTTTAAATTTTTAAATTGTATCATGCCTATTGGAAACCCCTTTATAAAATATTATAGCAAATCTAATTTTAGTTCACATACATTTCCTAATCCTGCATTCGATGTGCTTCTTCCTCATCATCATCTTATAATAATCACAACTATAGGTGATTTATATATGCAGTTGACATTCTGATTGGCTATTGGCACTCTGACAACCAAAAATTGTGAACCTTTTAACAGTTTGATTTACTTCGAATATTTTTTCGAAGTTCGAAAAAACGATCGAAGTGGCACCTGCGGCAGAAAACTTAATTACGGAAAATAGGTTAGGGAAGAAAAGGACGCGTCTGTCCTATATATAAGCTATCTAATATATGCTATTATTATGTAGGATAACAAAGGAAATACTGGAAATTATTTTTTACCATAAGTACTGCATTCTTGCTTTAGCCACATCCGCGTATGGGAAATCGGTTGGTTATTGAGTGGGTCTTCATTGGAAACCTAAATTAAGCATTAAAGTACTACTTTCAAGTTGAGCTTAAAACGACCTTATAAACGACGTTATACATTCGAATTTAGCCAGTTTGATGAACTCCGAGTGATTTTAACAATTTTCAACCCCTAAATATAAAACCAATATTCAACGTTTCTAAATTTCTAAATTTCATTCATTGTAATTTAATATCGATATTTTACAATGATGTATTGTCTCTTTTAAAAGTCTATTGAAGTACCGAGAAAGGGTATTAAACTATTAAAAATACATTCCGTCAGAAGAACCAACATGTTGATTGATTAAGAGTACAGAAAATAAATGTTTTTTTTGGTATACAGAACTATAAAAAATAAAAATCAAATCAATTGATTGGTGATTGATTGGGTTTAATGGAGAGTAATTTAATTAAAAATCCATTAGATAATTTGTATTTGTACTTTAAATTTGATGTTTACAGTTGACGGCTGAATAAAGCCACGAATGAAAGTCATTCATCAATTTTCATTATAAAACGTAAATTTTTCACTTACCTCTGTGTGATTAAAAATTTAGAAGATTTATACACGTAATTCAAGGAAAACTGATTCGAATTTTTCCTTTGATTAATTTTACCGTATACAATTCCTTACACCTGAGGAAATCAAACGAATACCGAAAATACAATTACGTAACCGTAAAAACCGAGGTGTATTCGAAATGGGGTTAAAAATTGTATATGGTTTTTGAGAAGTTCAGCATTAAATTAATCGAACGTGTAACGTATCAGTATTGGATATAGGCATTTCACCTCTCGGCGCGGTTTCCTTCCCATATAATTCACAAGCCTAAGGAAAAAATAAAATTTAATCAAAATTTTTTACGATCGAAATTTTTTATGTTTTTTATAGATCTCTCTCTAAATATTATCTTAATTTTATCTTTATGTACATGTCTTTTTATCTTATCTGATTTATAATAAGTACATATTCTTTTATTTATTTATTTATCTTGTCTATATAAAAGGGATTACATAAAAATCTATTACTCTGCTCTCTCTATATATAACGATATACGTTATAAATGCTCTTGACTTAATGGCATATAAATCTCATCTCGTCAACGATGATGAAGACAAAAACGTATAGAAGCGAAACGAAATCTTTCAATTTATTTAAGACAATGCGAGATAGTCGAACAAATTATTTTTAAATTTTTCTACAAAATGTGATTAGATTAGTTCGCGTATATCAATTTGATAAAGGTCATATCGTACGTTTGTTGATTGAAATAGGTTGAATGTATATTGTGAAATAAAAAGGTCATATAAATAAAAAACATCATAATGAGGAAGGGGATGGGGATTTTAATGATTATTTAAATGCTTGAATTGGTACTAAGGTTGCCAAAAATGTCCCTCTCAAATAACTGTTAGGCTGAGTAAGATTTTTGTACGAATTTCGAAAAGCAATTATAATTCAATCCAATTTAAAACATATAAATCAGCACGACAAGACAATTGTCTTCTCTTGTAATCGAATAAAAATCACATACGCGAGATTTTTCTTTTGTGTATGCATTGGAAAATCTTATTTCAATTTCAGTATCCAAATCCGAATTTCACGGTTTTTAATTCGATTATTTATAATTTTTTACTCGGCAGCAGCTTCCAGGCAACTGCGCACACAATGACATCAAATACCGTACTTTTCCCAACTCGAATAAATAAATTTGATTAAATTTTCCAAAAATAAATTAATGATTTTCCAAGAGTTTTTCATCTTTCTACCTCGCACACATGTATAAATACTTTGATATGATTGATGAACGGTGGGGAACACAACGCACCAAACTAAATGCGAGAATAACGAAAAAAATAGAATTTCATCAATAATAAAATCTTGACTCAGAACGAAAGACATACAGGCCGCCACACTCATATTCAAATTGTGATTCAAACTGGCTTTGATGGAGACTAAATTACTTTCAAAACCACTTTAGTTTTAAAATACATTATACATACACAGATGAGAAATGAAAAAAGGTTGGGGGGTCATAACGAATACAATCAATAAGTTGTTTTTAGGGAAACAATCTCCACCTACACACACTCGGTGTAAATATAGAACTAGAAATTCTTTGTCAACGGAATGAATCTAATTTGTGGGATTTCATGTATTTATTGTATAGTTCGTACGACTGTGGCGATCCTACGCTCTTTCTAATTCTTAAATTCTTATACATTCATTACAATGTATGATGTTAAAAATATTAGGTGTTTATGACAGTGAGACATATCCAAGGTGATTATTTCTGATTACGCCCTTGATTTTGTCATTTATTAAAACTAATATTCGTTTTGACATTATCCTCCATGAGTGGAACAATATGATGATCCGAGCAAAATACACAATCAGCAAAAACTTTGTTGCTTGTGATTGACATTCAATTTTTCAAAATCAAATCAGGGAAAATTAATATGATTTCCAATATGAATTTTGCTGCGACGTC
Organism: Nephrotoma guestfalica; assembly: GCA_963691935.1. Classification (NCBI taxonomy): domain Eukaryota; kingdom Metazoa; phylum Arthropoda; class Insecta; order Diptera; family Tipulidae; genus Nephrotoma; species Nephrotoma guestfalica. Next base: position 51,454,321 of record OY829913.1, on the reverse strand, counting down.
GCTTTTTTATGGATATCGCAATATGGATTTATGCAAATAATCAAAATTGATTAGAGTTTCGATTTACTGGGTTTATCAAGAGACATTGTACGTATCAAATATCTAATAATTTATCTTGTGTTGCTAGTTTTACACATAACGTTACCAAATAACTTTACCACTAAATCCTTTTATACCATTTTCAAGCGAGAAGGGAAGATCATATGTTTGTTAAAAAAATTCACTTTATACTCACCTACTAAGGGAAAGACCAGTTTAAAAATTAATTAGGATACATTTTGTTTGAGATCAGAACTATATATGTAGTCGTACTAGTATGCCGGATGAGGAACCCTAAAAAACTGGAGGATTAAGCGTCAGTTAGAAAAACAGGTCCTCATTATTTTTTAAAAGCTATCCAGTGACACTAAACTCAACCTATAAGAGTCATTTTAAAATTGTAAATATGTACCCCTATTTTTACGTAAGTTTTGTTGGTCAAAAAGTTGATCATCATACTTATTTTTCAGTAATTAATTCAATTCGGGTTGGAATAAATCCACAAAACAAATGTACGAGGTGTATATAATCCCATTAAACATTTTAAAGTAGTAGCTCCACCCCACGCGCAGGAGCTAGAGGCGGGGATCGAGTTTGATGTCGCTGGATATATTTTTTTAAATATTGAGCACCTGTGTTTCCAGTTTTTTAAAGTGTCCTTAGTTTTTTCACCCCCGGGAGAATGAAGCTTTCTTAAAAACCTTTATTCATTCATTATACCTTACTTCATTCTTTATACAAAATCAAACCAGCGTTGGTGGTATAAACCGTAAATACTCAACCACCAAGTATCATTTTGTCAAATTTAGAACAGTCTGGATACACCGTTTGTTAAAAATACCGTACACTTCATCCTTTATCTAAATTTCTCTTGTTACAATGGCTTGAAATGATCTTTTAAAGTATCGTCTCCCATTCTTGTTGCAGAACTGATAAAAGTTTAAATAGTTTTTCTCGAACAACGTCCTTTTGCATTAAACGACATTCTAGCATGTCCCACACATATTCAGTGAATTTGAAGTTGGGCTGCGAGAGGGAGAAACCATTCATTAAATTTCCACTTCATCCAAATAATTAATAAATTCTATCGTTGCTATCCGTTTAAATTGCTATCCAATAAATGAGGCATGAGGAACCACATGATCGGTAAGGGATTCTAAACTTGGGGGGCTTTTAACTGTACTTCGAGGGAAATTTATGTGGACAACAACCTAGCATACGGTTTCTGTTACGCCATTTTCCGTGTTTTATACTGTTTGGTATGACAGCCTCTTTAAAGAATTTGTAACTGCTCTAGGAACGGATATTTACTTGAAATGTTGCTGATTTTGAACAAACGTGATGCGTATTAATTATTAGCCAGTGTGACTAATTTACGTTTGTGTCACGTCTGAGGTGAATTCGTATGTGAGAAGGCATACAGGAATCTTATGTAACACGACTGAAATTAATTGTATGTGATATATCCGAGATGAATCGAACGTCCGAGATAAATTTATGTATATAAGTACTTCATAAATATATAAATTTTGCTCAGACTCATGTGTACAAGATTCGTATTAGACTCGTTTTTGCTTAAAATATATTATGATCATCTGTCCGACATATGTATGTGTTGGTATTCCAAATGGCTGAACTTTGATTTTTTGCCAAATACCAAAAAATTAAAAATTTTGGTAATGTTGAAATATTGCGATATTCTTCATGGTTTACCTAAGTCATAATTACTTGTTAGAATGAGAAACATCGAAGACAAGTCATACATGTTAAGCCTTTGTCGGGAAAGAAAATCTGTATACATATCACATGTCTCACACCTGTCGGATATTTGCCGTATTTCTTGATACACATTTATTCGGATCAGTTCAAATTTTATATGGAAAATCTGATCCAAATTTTGTTTTAGATCTCAAATTTTGATCTGAAATTTGGTAAGCGCATTTGTGTTGGTTTACGAAGCAAGATCTGAACCGGGTCAGATCAAGCATCAAGAAACACAGCTAATATGGACAGTCATTAGACAAGTCATTTGAGAAACTAAAGTGTCTTGCCGTAACTTAGCCATTTATTCAAAATACCATCAAAAATAGTCAAAAACTATTTTTTTTCTTATTCCAATAAATTTGGAATAAAAGGATGAAATAGAAAAGTCTGTCTAAATGTCTTTTATCAAAAAAAAGTATTCAAATTTTGACAAATTTTCAACTGGGTATTGTTGATGATTTACACAAAGTAAATGTTTTTAACAGTGTTATATACAGTCAGCGCAATTTAATTAATGCCAACCTTAATTTGTTTGACAAGAAAGTAAGACTTGCTCGAACAGTTTTAGATTGGTCTTATGTTTTAATTAGGACGTCAATATATTTTAAACCGAAACAAAAATGGTAATCGTATCTGTCTTAAGTCTTAAGTTCCGGTAGTCGTTTCAAGTAATTATATTTTATATAAAATCATTGTCGAGTATCTTAATTTTTCATTTCGATTCTCAAGTCTCAAATGCGACCCTACACGCCTAATTTTATACTTGTTGAAAAAAATGAGCGAGTATAGCGCCCAGTATAGACTCATTTCAGATTTTGGTTCAAAATACATATTAGAATTATAAAAAAGATTAAGGATAAGCCGAGTTCTATTCGGCTTAGCAAAATTTAAAAATTTCATTCAAAGTGCATCTTAGAATCCACTTTAATCAAGTAGCATGGGCAGATACCAGAACTTCATCTTAAATGTATGCTTGAATCCAAAATTAATCTTAGAAATCAAATTTTATAATGATTGACTATACAGTTTTGCCCAAAACTCACTTTATAATCTCTATCCAATTCTACTAACCAAATATCATCATAATTCAATAAGAAACAGCGGAGTTCATCTAAGCTTTAAAATTTCAATTCTCTATACCGGTTTCTTTAAATTCGTAGGGCAACCTAGTTGACAATTTTCGGAACACTTGTCAACATTTCATTCCGCTGAAATGTTTTCGTTCGTGAAAAGGGGTGCAGAAATGAATTAAAAATGTTCGCCAGTTATAAAAAATTAAAATAAATTTTCTTTTGTGACAGTGCTGCCTCTAGTGGTGACTGGCACAACCTTTAATTTTGCGCTGGTAAATTTCCACTATCTTACACATACTAAATAGAGACCCTTTTGGGAGTATATAGGAAATAGAAAATTAGAATAATTGATATTTGTTCCATTTCTGAAAAGTTAATCGCATACCTATTAGCCGTAATAGCGCGTATATATTCGAAGCAATTTGTATTTTCAAACTCGGTTACAATATTGACTATTTGCTTATTACGATTTCGAGTTGGTTCGACTAGATACCTTCTAATTCAATGAGCGATAACTATGTATTGAGCAGTGAATGCTCTCGTTGAGGAACAGTTAAATATTTATAAATATTCTGATGATGCAAAATCTTCTCTTTCTGGTACCGATGTTGAAGCTCTAACAATTGAAGCTATCCGTCAACACTGTCGCAAAGATGGAAAAGTATCCTTGAGCCTGGATTCAAACCTGATCCTAAATGATAGTCCGCTCTGTAACTGCTCGCACCACTTGTTAACAGAACTCTTCGACCACGCTGGCATCTAAGAAAATAGTCCACGCGACCGTCGGCCAACGTTTTATATGTGATCTTTCTCGCCACCGCACAACCCGAAAAACCTCGAATTTTGCCGATGTATTTTCTAGTTTGTTCAAGTTGATATCGTTTCTCCGAACTCCGCGTCACTCGCGTTTTAATTGATCGCCTTTTATGCGAAGGCTTCCCTTACAACTGCTCTCACACTATATTACCAACAATCTTACGAGATATGTCCCATGTCTTTTTTTCTGGAACATAAACCAAGTTGATTATCTCCATCATGATTGTGCGGGATCTCTCTCTTTGCAGTCTGCCACTTCTGCATTAGACTCCGTTCAAGTTCAATCTTCGGGCAGTTACAATATACAAACCGCCAACGCTTGATAGCTACTTTGAATTGCCAATCACTACTTCCAATTACTCTGGCTGGACTGGAAATCATAACCGAAGAACCACTACCTTCTCCAGATACCTCTCAGTATCTTGTGCAATAGGCTGCTATCTGATCCTCAATCTCAAGTCGTTCTTACCAGAATTCCTTCTTTTTGCTTTTCTTTAATTTGATCATACGTGACTGACATAACATCATCTCAAAACAACCCCTTTACATAATAACACAACACCGACTTGGCTAGTTCTTGCTGACTAACAAATTGCTCACTGTGAGATAACGATTCTACATATATGCATGAGCATTCAAAATTCGTAATAGTTCGTGTTCTTTTTTATGAAGTGTGGTAATATTCCGTTTAAATTTTTCATCATCTTCGAGCTGGTTCAACTGGGTTTCCCTAACTTCTTCCACGTCGCTATCACTGGATTCCACAAAGCCCAATGATTTCTTTTGACCAATGACACCAGCTTCAAAATCTTTATCATTCACTTCCATCCTTATTAGCTATAGCAATTACAGTCATTTGTTCCCCATCGTTCTCTGAATGCTCGACTTTCTGCTTCGTATCGACGAGGTTATCATTTCGTTTGTCAAATATTCTGTCTCTCAATTAATCCAGTTTCTTTTCAACACCTTTGTTGCCTATTTTAATCTTTCTATTTTTTGCGCCAAATAAAGTGTCATTTCATATTATACGAGTACTACTGTTACATTTTTTTCATGGTCTTGATTTGGTAGGCCTATATCTTGTTTCATTTCTAACATCATTTGGTTAAAAACAACCAAAAATTGCGCACCTAAATGCTTTGAGAATTATTTCCACAACTTTATGTGCATTGCGTTTCCTTTATAATTACCACGCTTATCTCTTCGAAATCGTAGTTTTCTGGATCTAATCCTTCTTTCTTGTGACCGACCGCTGTTAAATTATGCTAGTCCAACTTTGTAACCGTCAAACCCTCATTTACATTCTGATATTAACAATCTCAATCCTGTCACTAATTGTTTGAATTTGGTTTGTACAATTTGGTTCGCATCACTGGGTTATGAATACCACTACAAGTTTGGCGGATTAAAATACAGGTCTTTCAATACACTCAACTACTGGAATATTCCACCGAGATCCTGAATGACGACTTATATTGCGTCAGACTTATTTGCTAGAAAAATTATTATAATTATTGCTACTTAAACCTATATGTCACTAATTCCATAACTCATGATAGGTGATCGTCACCAACGCTCAATTCACGTTTAGCCCAATAGGCGAAATCGTAACAATACTCCTTTCCCAATTGGTGGAGTTTATGATAGAAGTTCCAGCGATAAGTGATTGTTAAAAAAAATTTATTTTCAAGGTAATGTCAATTTTTCTCAGTGTTCCTCAAGATTTGCAAAAATTCTCGAAATATGTATATGGTGAAAAATTCGTGAAATCAAAAATTCAACATATGGGACCGGAAGTCATGTTTTAAGTTTGGGGTTTTTATGTTTTGAATGTGTAGTACTGGGTAAAAAAAAATATTATAGAACTCGATTTTTGTTGTTGTTGTTGTTGTTGTTGCATAAGATACAGTCGGTCAAAAATTTAAGAAATCGTTTAAAATGGTGATGTATTTATACAAATATAAAAAAAGTATTTATCCGTAAAATATAAAATAGGGCTCATTTTATAGGTAAAAGAATAAGGATTAAGAAAATATTACAAAAATAGTATCATCTTTAAGTTTTTCATTTTCAAAATGGCCACTAAACTGGTTTTTCTCGATTAACTTTTTTTTTAAATTTTTTTTTTGTTCGCCATTTAATTCTATAAAAAATTGGGTGATATTTTTTGTTTTCTTGCAAAACACGTTTTAATATCATGACCTACTCTATTTCTCCATATAAAATTATCAGTATACCTATTCAGGTCTTAATTTATACCTAAAATAATCTTTTGTTTTTAACTGTTGCTTCAATTTTTCAAAATAAAGGTTAACATTACTGCTAATGAATAATAAAACTAATTATTTTTAATGCCCAGCCCCGTAATTTACTACACAAAATGTTTTGGTCCTCCTTTTAAAAGGAGTTTTTCAGGTAAATTTTTCAGGTATACATTTCTAAATTTAAATTTTTGGTATAAATAAGAGTCAAAATCAATATTTAGGTAGTTCAAATTTTAAAGTGTAAAAGTAAGTAACATTGACATAAACAAAATTCAAATTTTAGTTTATCAGATAGTGAATTTGTATTACTTGAACTAAATAATGAGTGAAATAAAAGTGTTGTAAGCCGTTTGTTGGCTCTAATAATTTACGAAAAGTATATAAACATATTATGGATTTTTTGCCGCCTTCGATTGAAAGAAATGAAAATTTATTCATTTGTACAACTTGTTATGTGAACATTTCTTTTAAACGTCGAAAAATTGAAACAGATTCATCACCCTCTTCACCATCAAGTTCTGTAGTTACACCGAAATCGTCATCAACTGCAGTAGAATCTGAAATAAAATCCATTAGGAGTGATAGTGAAGAACGCCAAAAACAAAAAGCGAGCGTTCTTCAAAAAATCAGTGAGATTTTACCAGATATTGGAATGTCACCCATATACGCTAGTAAACTAGGAGCTAGGCAACAGCATCAACAATAAAAATTAACCAATTTAGATGCAATAGTACCATCAACATCATCATCTTTGATTCCTAGAATCGAGCCCCTTGTGAATCAATCAATGGACAACGCAATGAAGGTTGATTTATATGACGAACTCATGGATCAACTGAAAAATAAATTCAAACAAAAACACACTGCTGAAGTCACTAACCATGCAACAAATTTAACAGGAGTTCAAGGCAACACAATACTTGGTGCATAAAGCTAAATATATTCAGAACGGCCCACTTGGTCTTCCTGTACCTAAAACTGGGAAACGAATAAGCGATGAACTAAAGCAGTCAGTGATAGATTATTAAAACGATAATGAAGTCAGTCGGATAATGCCTGGAAAAACAATTGCTTAACTATTGAAAAAGTTAAAGTTCAGAAACGTCTAATGATGAGTACATTAAAAGAATGCTACGAGGGCTACAAGATTCTCGATCAGAACGACGAGTCAAAAAAACGGATTTTCCAAATTTTGTTTGCTTCGTCCTAAAAACTGTGTGCAGTCAGGAAGCAGTGGAACGCATACAGTGTGTGTTTGTCCAATACATCAAAATGTAAAATTAATTATTTATGGAAGCAAAATAGAAACTATTACAAATGGGAAGATATCAAAATACCAAGATTTAATTTCATCTATTTTATGTCCATATCTTAAGCTGATATGTTATCTTCTAAAATGCAAGAATTGTCCAGGATTAACTTTATTTCGATAATATTTGAAAAACGAATTTCTGGAAAAGGACTACGAGGATTCTGATTTATCATTCAGTCAGTGGATTTCAACTGACAGATGCCATTAGGAAAAGTATTCAAAACCGTTAGAATAATTTTTGGATTACTTCATAAAGAAGCTGGAAAATCTGATTCCTCATTATTTCATTTCACTTCAACAATCTAGCTTCGTAAAAAATAAAAAACTTACTCTGGGGCCTAACGAAGCACTTGTTTCATGTGACTTTGCAGAAAATTATTCATTTATAATGCAGAATGTAGCGCAGAGTTTTCATGGGAATAATAAGCAAGCGACTATTCATCCATTTGTAATTCACATAAATGTAGATGGGAAATTGCAGCACTACAACTTCATTGTTATATCGGATTGTCTTAGTCATGTTACTGTGGCAGTTCATCTGTTCATCGAAAAAATGATCCAGTTCTTGAAAACTAAAATGACGAGTTTAACCAAAATTTATTATATTACTGATGGTGCTGTAACACATTATAAAAATAAAGACATACGAGTATAATTTTATGAATATAATGAAACATAAAGAAGATTTTGGAGTCGATCGTGAATGGCATTTTCATGCCACAGCACATGGAAGGAGACCATGCGATGGAGTAGGAGGTACTATCAAGAGAATCGCGTCCAGAGCCAGTCTCACTGATGAATTTGACAGTATCATTACGAACGCAGCAGAATTATTCAAATTATTCAAAACTTTAAAGACTGATATTGTTTTTGAGTTTTGTTCTGACATTGAATATAACTCGAAAAAAATTCAACTTGCCAGTAGGTTCGATAAATTGGAAACTGTAAAAGGAACACGCGATTTCCATGCAGTTATTCCTTCAGGAGAAGGTTACATTAATTTTAAGAAATATTCAAATAGTGAAGATTAATTAGATTTAAAATGTAATTAATTACTTAATTAATTAATTTTTAATAAAAAAATATTTTGCCAATAAATTTTGTTTTAAATTTAAATTTATCTATATATAAAGAGTTGGTGGTCTTATTTAGTTGTATTTTGCAAGAAAATGGTATGTTGGAGTGAAAATAAAATAAAACTTAAAAAAGTTAAAAAATTTATATGCAGGAATAGAGTAGGTCATGATATGAAAACGTGTTTTGCAAGAAAACGAAAAATATCACCCAATTTTTTTTTTGATATATTTTATAGAATTAAATGGTGAACAAAAAAAAATAAAAATAAATTTAAAAAAATAAGTTTTCCAGAAAATTGAGAAAAACCAGTTTGGTGGTCGTTTTCAAAATGAAAAACTTAACGATGATACTATTTTTGTAATATTTTCTTAATCCTTATTTTTTTACCTTTAAAATGAGCCCTATTTTATATTTTACGGATAAATACTTTTTTTTATATTTGTATAATTACATCACCATTTTAAACGATTTCTTAAATTTTTGACCGACTGTATCTTATGCAACAACAACAACAACAAAAAATCGAGTTCTACAATATATTTTTTTAGCCAATACTACACATTCAAAACATAAAAATCCCAATATTAAAACATTTCTTCCAAAAATTTTTGATTTCAGGAATTTTTCACCAGATACTCGTATATACCGGGTGATCCAGAGCTAATGCAATTAATCGAGCGACTGTATCTCAAGTAAAAAGCGTTACTTACTTTTTTAATTAAATAGAAACTATAATTTTTTATGGCAGGATATTATTCTACAATAAAAATAGATTTAGGTAGGCATAGAAATTGTAATCGAGAAACAAATTTGTTATTAGTTTATTAGTGTCAAATGAGTGGAGTGCATGTTACGACAGGAATAGCTATACCGAAAACAAGGAAGAGCTGCGTGAATTTATTTTTAATGTATGTAGAATAATATTATGGCATAAAAAATTATAATTTCTATTCAATTAAACAAGTTAACTCTTTTTCATCAACAAATAAAGGATAGGTTTCCAGTAGTCTTTTGCGATTATTGTGTGTATTGCTGAAATGTCAACAACATGTAAAACAAAAGACATATAATCTTACTAAGGTTGTTGAAACAGATCCGACGACATCTAAACATAAGACAGTGTTAAATTTAACGCAAAGGCCTGTTTAACATTTTTATGTTTATAGTTATTTTGGTCTGGTGCACCACGTTCCTAACCACCTTTAATCATGTTTTTGATAAATACAAGTGAACTGTTCCAAGAAACGAGAAATTCTCGAAAATTTTCCAGTCCTCTCGGGTTCTTTCACGGTAAAATGTTGTTTGTGGTAGCTTAGGTGGCCTAGTTGTGTTCTTTTTATTTATTAGTATAGTTGTTGTAAAAAAAGAAATTTACTAAACCAAATGTTGGTGCTAAAACTATTGTTGTTGTAAATATGTAAAGTAATCTTGAATCTAGTGTTTTTCATCACACAAAAACCTATAACTAATCCTAATCCAATGTTTCCAAAACTAATTCAGCTAATTGCTGCATTCCTTGCGTCAAATTGTTAAAACAACCTTGAAATTGAAACAACTCGGTCAATTACTAGAACAAAAATGTTCTGGTCTATTATTTGTTTTTGCCATTGGACATCGAACTTTAATGGAACTTTGTGAATTATTCTTAAATATTTCAAGGTATACAAAAAGAATGAAATAATAAATAATGATATTTTAAGGTCTAGAGATTAAGGTTTTCGTAATTAAGCATTGCACGAGAGTAAGTGTGCTTAATGATACAAAATCGCGTTTGATAATTCTTTAGGTAGATTACAAAAAATGAAGAAACAGGAAAAGCTCCGTGAACGCCTAATACAATTCAAAATGAAGTTTATTTCTCTATTAAAGTTTCTAAATTAGACTGATACAAAAATTTAAAGCTCCCATTATTTTAAAGCTTTAACTTTTATCATAAAACATCAAATTATATTTTAAGCTCCCACGCAGTACACACGAGCTTTTATAAAAAAATTTGTTTATTTCAATCGCAAAAATTCATTGAATTAGAAAACTAAATTTTTTTGGTTTCTTATGATAAAATCGTGTCTGGTACAGTTCACTAGTTTTAGAGTTTGCGATGAATTTCTCGCATGATTGTGACCATTAGTTATTTATTTATTCACCTTTTTTCTATTGTTGTCAAAAACCATATTTTGTACACGAAAATTTGCTTTATACTTCCGAAATGCATAAACATTGTGTGTTGTACAAGCAAACTCCCAACGTAATATTTATGTATAGACACAAGCTGAGAACAAACATAAAACTACGAAACATAGAATTTTCTTATCGAAATTTATTTCTTAAGAACACGCTAAGATAAATAATTTCTTTTATTTACCGTAGATATTTAGGTGTACGGTTCAATGTATTCTCATGCTTCCGGTTACGAAATGAAATTGTAAATTTTTACCTCAACTATCTTATAAGATAAGATGTCATTATATGATTTTATATTCCTGTTGTTGTTGTGAAACATAACTTTTATGTTGTTCTTACATTACAAATATTTCTTCTCACATGAAAGGGAATTTGTGTTTAACATTTGAGTCAATAAACTGTATGAGTTTAATCGAATTTTCCGGTCGTTGTAGTGCGCGCTTATATATTTATAGTCAGGTTGACGCAAGTGGTTTTAAAATGTGTGTAGGACATCAAATAAAACGGTCGAGTTATTTCTACCAAAATTGATAAAAAAAAAGTATTTTGAATTGACGTCCCACATGCTCCAACAAAATGTTAATTTCATCTCGCGCGCGTACCATCATCATAAACTTCTTTATAATCTCTAACATTAAAAATAATCAATCAAACAACAACAGCAATAAAAAAATAATGAAAATAGAATTATCGTGTAATAAATAACAAAAATTAATTTTGGAAAATTACGTAAATTATAAAATTTATTATACGTATTCTAGACTGCGTGGATAATGATAAAACAAAAAACCCACGGGAAATAAAAGGGTTGTTTTAGGGTGGTTTATATACCTTTAGTTCCCGCATAAAATCATTATTATATCGATTGATTGTAAGGCACATTAAATAAATAATTAATTTGGATTATTTTTTTGTTTTATTCGCAATCAATAAAAAATTTGATCGGAAAATTAACACTTTTACGGTGTGTAAATCGATTAGGGATACGTGGGGGAGACGCGAGGGAACTGTTACGATTTTTACCCAATGTTGTTTGTATAGGTTGAAAATTTGACATCACTGGTGTTCAATTAATTATCGATTGAATAACAATTTCATTCGGATAAGTAAGTGTAGCGACGTATGTATACGAAATTGAGCGTTGATGGTTGATGAAATTAGCGGCGATACGATTTAATTTGAGTGAACATCTGCAAATGAGTGATATTTTATTATGATAAATTTATAACGTTCCTACTGAATTATTTTAATGTAAGGTGTAAATAACGTTTCAATTATATATTAATCGGCTTTGTGTGATTGTATTTTATTAGTTTATGTAGTTATTGGGTTTATTGACACACGTTAATTTAATTGTATTTAAATCTTTTCAGGAATTTCTAAAGGATCAACACGAGACTCGGTAAGTTACTGAGAAAATACGCAATTTGCTTAAGTATTAAGTGAGTGAGTGATTAAGTAAGTGTCCAATGAATAGTCCATGTCAACCTGTACATCGAAAGTGGGTCGGCACTGTCTTTGGTGAGATTTGAACCCAGTATCCCCCAGCACAAGTTCCGAAGCTTTAACCACTGTACCATTTATTAGATATTTATTGATGTATGTTTAGCCTGGCTACTTTTCTTTCTTTGAAGTAGTAGGAAGCCTTTCAGAGACAGCTTAGAGAACAAATGAAATTCTTGCCATTTCAATCAAAAGTCACGTTAAGGGACGGGTAATTAGGTAAATACGAGAATTAGTATATAATGGTATTAGAACCGGCCAAACTAGAGGGAAACTGTTGTGGCCATTGTATTATTTTTCGGGAAATTGTTTAAATGTGAATGCGTAAATCGAAACCAAAAAATATTTCCCCTTGGTTCAAGAAAAGGACTGTATTGCTGATATTGAAATAAGTTTAAATGAAAATACAAACTGTTCGCGTTTGCATATTTTAAATTCTCTATATTATGATTATTTAGCCAGAATGGTTTGCTTTGAACTTTTGAAACAGTTATAGATACCCGCGCTCTTCTGCTTTACGCTATTGGTTCCAGCTAAAGAATTGATGATTCCAGTATATCGAATTTTGGAAAACCCAGAATACTAAATAATTTATTAGGTGTGCAGCTCGAAACTCGGCTCTGAAGTTGGTTGCAATAAAATATACTTGACGCATCCAAATCGCCCGCCAAGCTGTCCTTCCGTGTTCATCAATTTTAAGAGAGGAATGTTGAAAAGCAACATTTATGTCATTGCATTATATTTTGTTTTCAAATAAAAAAAAATCTGCTCAAGCTACGGAATTGATTAATTCGACTTTGAATGAACATTCTGTAATTCATTCAACAGTCAGAAAATGGTTTGCAAGATTTCGTGATGGCAATTTTAATCTTGAGGACGATCCAAACCTAGATGCAATAAAACAATTTGAAGGTGAATAACTTAGTTTTACTAGTTGGAAAATCGTGTCAAACTTAAAAAGAGCCTGCAGAACAGTTAGGAGTTACTCACCAAATAGAGTAGAAAGGAAAATGGGTTCCTCATAAACTGACCCGAAGAAAACAAAACCCGAAGAGTTGATATCGAGTTTACATTGCTCCTTCATGAAAAGTGAATTTTGTACGATAATCCTAAACGCAGAAAAGAATGGATTGATCCAGGCCAGCCATCATCATCAGTTGCAAAAATGAATATTCACGCCAAGAAAGTGTTACGAAACTATAGTAGTTACGAACTATTTTGCTCATTTTTATGTTTTCCTTTTCTTCGTGCCATTTTAATCTGCGTTGTAATGATGTCTTAATTCTAGACCATTGTGCTCCAAATCTACGGGCTTCGAAGATACGGTTATCGTAACCCCGGGACACTTTCTTATCGGAGAATTATTAATCGCTACACCTGATCAAGGTATTAATGAAGCAATCTGCACATTAAGCAGTCGTTGGAAGCTGACTCGAAAGCTGGTACAAGATTTCTGGAAAATATGGTCTTGTGAATATTTGACATCATTACAACGCAGATTAAAATGGCACGAAGAAAAGGAAAACATAAAAATGAGCAATATAGTTTTAATCAAAGAGCCGAATCTACCACCCACTCAATGGGCTCTAGGCAGAATTGAGGAATTACACCCAGGCACAGATGGCAAGGTTCGAGTGGTCACAGTTCGTTGCAAGGGGAATCACCTCCTAAAAAGACTAAAAAATATGCATCTTGCCTATAGACGACAATATCAAGGATGACAAACATTCAGACACTAAACACCAACAAACTACACCGCCAGAAACGTCAAATAGCAATCCTAGAAGATCACCAAGATTCATTAAGGGACCTCTGAGCATGTTGACAATCTGCCTAATGTGCATAGCGTTGGTGACGGCACGTCCAATGTCTCAAAATCGTCAAATAGGGTCAACCGCTTATAACAACAGCCCAAAAACATTAATAAACCAATACTCGACCAGCCCGGTTGAAATAATTCCATTCGAAAATACACCAGGTATATACTTCGAAAACATCGCAGTTACAACGCTAGCCCAGGAAGATTGGAAGATCATTGTTAAATTTAAGCTAGAAAATTATTGGGCCGAGCAACAGCAATTAGCAAACAATGTACGACATCTAACTCAATTATGCTCACATCAAAGGCAAATTGCAACTGATGCTCACCTCTGTCAACATACGGTGATATATTTGCTGGGCCAATTGCGGCACATCGATGATGCAAATAATATCTTGAAAACTAATCGAAAGCTTTCCGGTTCAAGAAGAAGACGGGCACTGGTCAGTTTTGTTGGCACTTTAGCTCACGATCTTTTTGGCGTCTTAGATGAAGAATGGGCTAACAAATACGAGGCTAAAATACAAGGTGCAGAAGAAAATGAAAGGCAGTTATTAACCTTACTAAAGGAACAAACATCTATAGCTGAATCGACGTTAGGTTAGTTTCAGTGGTTGCTTACTGCACACTTAGGCCAATTTTTAGGCCCATTGTGATACCACTCATTCACTCCACATCATTAACCCACCTACTTCACCTACTCACACAACTACAGTATACCACCTGCACATTGCAAGCTCCATGTCAACCTGTACATTGACATGGAAGGTGGGTCGGCGCGTGACACGGAATTCTGCACTCCATCAGAGGGTCTTAGTTGTATTTATTAGCATCACCGATCGTAATCGATGATGAAAATTCGATTTGCATCTAGCCTCTGATGGGGTTCGAACCCAGCTCGTCCCGGTCCAAGTGCCGAAGCTTTAACCACTGCACCATTTGTCCGGTTGAATCGACGTTAAACGTTTACAAAAAAGAAATTGCGAGCATAAAAACACAGATGGCAACCTTCTCATCCGGACTACACAACTTAACAAAGGCAACAAATGTACTATCTACGGAGGTAGACAATCTAAAGGCGACGCAATTATTCAACACGCTCGCGTTAAGTACTGCCTTGGACCTAATTAATTATCAAAACATTCAAAGGTAACTACTAAATATTGTTGTTGATACGCATCAAGGGAAGATAAATCCACTCATTCTAACCAGGGAACAACTTGACCAACAGCTGAACCTGATACATCGAAACAGTCCAAGGTCATTAGCAATTCCCGGAAGTAAGATGGATAATGAAATTGCTAACTTGTTTAAGTTTATGACTGCGAAGTCGCGCGTTACAACATCAAATTTACTACTCGAATTGAGGATTCCACTTGTCAATGAGCAAAGGTATCAAGTGTATAAGGTGTTTCCACTACCAACTAAAATTGAAGACGAGTATGTTTACATCAAACCATCAACAGAATTTTTAGCAATTAATGATCATAAGGACAAATTCTACCCAATGACGGAAGCAGAGTTCAACAAATGTCACAATATTGAAGAACATGAATATTAGTGTGCAAATCAACATACCATTTATACCGCCAAAACAAAGGTTTTCGAGTGCGAACTAAGCATACTAGAACGTTCATCGAATCTTTCGTTATGCAAAATACAAAGGACAAAAACTCCTTTAAAATGGCAAAAATTACACGAGCCAAATTCCTGGATTTACTTCATGGAAGAAGTAGAAACCATGGATATCATTTGCGGAACAAATGTGACAACGATTAAAATCAAGGGGACTGGAATTTTAAGACTACAATCGCGATGCTTTATCAAACATCAAGGAATTATTCGGGCTGGATTCCACACGTCAGTTAGCACATTAAATAATTCAATTTTACCAGCCATGAACATCTCAGAGCAATTGTTAGAAGTTCACCAGTCCAATCCATTGCGAATATCTCAGGATCTTCAATCAATGAGAGATGACAGCTAGTAGTGGGATGAAATACAGCAGTTAATCGACCAACTAAAAGCAAGGGAAATATTGCCACCCACGCAAGTTACTCAGCATGACTACATCAATACATTGTATCTTATGGAAGTAACGTGACTATAATTATCTTAGTAGCCATATACATGATAAGGTGCCAGAAGAAATCTACAAATCCAGTTGAACAACCAAAGCCATTACATTGACCGTCGTTACACTCAGCATTTTGCCATTCTGCCAAAGCCGGGAGCTAGTTTAAACATAGTAAACATGCACCAATGATAGGTTAAAACATCGTAGCCGTTAACATATTTTATGAATAAGGAAATAATAGATCTTATTTCTATAACACCAAAACCACGACAATTGTAAACACAATTTTGTGGGAATTATCATAAGTGCTGAACAAGCGCATTACTGTACAATTTTGTGTGAATTAACATAAGTGCAGAGCAAGCGCATTTAATTTTATAATTTGTTAGTGTAAACAACCATGTAATTTTGTATATAAACCTAATAATTGAAATACATAGACCAGATTTTTACAACCAGTCAAAGTCTCTAGATTAAAGATTAGTGATCAAGCTCTGACCTACGGGAAGATCATTAATTACCAAAATAAGGTTTAATACACACATCTACTTGAACCATATTCAACCCACATCTAAGTTGAATATTCAGATCGCAAAATCGGCAGTACATCTATAAGCCGGAAACAAACAGTGTGTCTGGTGGGATTGGAAAGGAGTCATTTATTACGAGCTTCTGGAACCTGGTCAAACTGTTACAACTGAACGTTATCAGGCCCAATTGATTAAATAAAGTGATGCTCTGGAGAGAAAAATTGTCATTCAGAGAGAGTTTCGACTTGCACACCTAATACTGGGAACTCTTTGCGATATTAAAAGAGTGTGGAAATTTAAAATATTCTTAAATCATTATAAAACTAATCATTTTAAACTGACCGCCAGGTACTTTCAAAAGATTGAGCTTATTTCTCAAAAGGATTAATTTATAGGTAAAAAGACGATATATTACGAAGCAACTTTTATTAGTTTAAAAAATACTTTTATACAATTTCATTCAAAACTTTTCAAGTTAGGAAATATTAAGATTTAGTAACAAGAATTAACCAACCAAAGAGCACCACGTGATGGTTTACAGTAGATTTGTTCCTCATTGTGTGTGCATTCCCCTTTAAAAATTTTTTGGAACAATAGATTTGATTGAGTTCTTCAAACTAAATCCTAAAGGGATATTAAAAACGCTAAGAATTAAGGATTATTTGAGTGTTTTCCGCCGAACGTTAAGTTTTATCTGTTATCGTGGTACTTATAGCCCCTTAACTACGAGATGCATGCAGTTTCTTACAATATGATTCAAAAAGTGCGGAGCTGCTTAAAATGTTATCCTCGTTTAGTACTGGATGTATCCCAATTTTGCCACGTTTTCGACACTTAATTGCTAAATAGTTCAATTAGACTTGCTCAAATGGCCCGATGTACGGGATCATTTTTGTAGCGCAAGAGACACATGTTTACTTATTATATTAAATTTATGACCGGAATTTTAAATTCGACTGCATTCGACTCAAACACTTTTACATCTTATTAAACCCAGGAACTTTGTGGTCTATAAGACTTTCCGATTTCCTGATATCATATTTGTACCCAATTTTTCAATAAGTGTTCAACAAATGTGTCGTATTATGTTTCGATTGCCTCACTTTTTATCAAACACCCCGATTACGCTAGTCGAGTCGATTGTCGTTTCAAGTGACTATATAATAATTTGCTATTTATGTGAAAAATTAGCCGGTTGCTTTGCCTGTAAGTGGCTTGAGTCGAAAGAAACAATTAAAAACTGTCATTTCGAGTCGTGTGAAATTTTGAAGTTACTAGAAAACACATAAAACAGGCCGATTGTCATTTGAAGTGACTACGATTTTGACAAGACCGGCGACTACGGTTTCATATTAAAAGGGTCACTTGAAACGACAAACGACACGACTAGCGTAATCGGGGTGTAAAATCATCGGTGGGTTTTTATTAGATATTCCAGTTGCCTACCATTATTCATTCAAGAGTAACTGACCATTTTGATATTTAAAATTTTCGACGTCGAGTTAAAACATAATCCGAACTATCGGAACATAGACGTCGAACAATTGGAATTTTTAGATTAAATTTAGATAATAATAGGCCTTCCGATAACTCGGTTCTAACATTTAAAATTTTCTATGTCGACCAAAATTAACTTTAAACCTCGACTGGCTGGCAAGTTCAATTATTAATTGTTTTGTGATGGCGATTAAAAGTTATGTTGGGCTCTATAAGCTTCCAATATGGACATCTGTAAGAAAGTCGTATTTTGTTATATAATGATATATGCAAATATTTTTGCTTCATGGCATTTAGAAAATAACCTTAAAATAAATGTGAGTAATCGTCAGTCTATTACATATTTTTCAAAACATATGCTACCTCGTCACCGTGGTTGTTTTATCAAAAATGATCTTGTTGTTAAAGCTTCACTAATTTGAGGTTTAATCACCATCTTTTATTTACGAATCGAACCGATTTCTCAATTTCATTAATCACTGTGGTAAGAATTTCTTGACCTTTACCATCGTTCGACCCTTACTATCGTCTTTGCCACATTTGCGATACAAGAATGATTTCAATTTGAGTTCATGCCAATTCTCACATATTTTTAGGGAGATTTTATTGAAATGGAAGTGGGATAACGTTGAAGACGTGTGTAACTGCAGCAGGGAAACTTTCGAATTTCAAAATGAAACTTTGCATACCGATTAAGCCTAATTTGTGCTAATTAGTGTTTACGGGAAAAAATTAGTGCTAGTCCAGGAGCCGAAAAAACGGGAAAAGAAAATTTCAAATTTCGCCTAAAAGACGGAATAAATAAAACCCGATATTTAGAAAAAATCAGAAATAATTTAAGCCTAATTTTAAAACATTCTAAAGGACGCTAAATAAAGCCCCTGAAAGATACTATATTAAAAAATATAAACAGAGCTATATCAATAATATTTGTATCAATAAAGTATTTGTTCAATAATATTAGTGTTGAACACCAAATAAAACAAAAGAAATAAAATGTTCTAAAATCCAAGGCATAAGCAATTCAGATAATATATATGCCTGTCAGGTATGTTCATTGCCATCCCAAAAATATAGTGACTGAATTTGTGGTAATCCAGAATTGGCCCAATTCCATTGAACAACAACGACCGTTGAATGAACAATTTTCTGACAAAAAGTGTTGATATGTTCATTGCCATCCGAGATATGTTCATTGCCATCCGAAAAATATAGTGGCTGAATTTGTGCTAATCCAGAATTGGTTTACAGATGTAAGTAAATTTGGCTAGAGACGCTGCACGTGAAGGGCCATATCGCTTATCACAATATGTAATCTAGAATAATTTCTTAAAAATTCTAAACACCATTCCAAGTGATATAGTTTAAATTAACGACGCTGCGAAACACTTTCAATTTTATACTAATTCTGTCATTGTATAATTGTAGTTCCTAATAATTTTTATTTTTGTTTGGGGTTCGCATTTTACACTTTCGGAGCCTTAACTCTTCGGTTAAATGTAGCCACACATTTAACTGAAGAGTTTAGGCACTTTTCATTCATTTTCAGTTGCAGGAGATTCAACCACGAGAGTAAAATTTAAAATTTTACTCCAGTGGTTGCTTCTAGTGCAACTTCTCTGCGGTGCTGTAGACTGTTTAATCGTTTGTAAATTTTATGTTATGTGTACTAGTCTTATTTCACGATGTTGAAACCTGTCAAATAATTGGAGAGCAGTACCAGGCTTACATTTAATATGGAACCCCTGTGTGATTTGGTTGATTTCTCAACACAAATTAATGTATTGTCTTCCCAAACTATTAACAAAAATTGCTAATATTATTTAATAATATTAGCAATTTTTGTTAATTTTGTTAGGAATTGATCTCCTAATTAGGGAACATTTTCAAATTTGCTGAAATATGTGAAAGACAGAAGCTGTTATTAGTTTTACGTTAAAGAGTATATTGCTAAAAAGAGTAACGAGGCTTTCACGTCACCCTATATTTGACAAAATAAATAAAATCAGAGTCAAATTTTAAAAACTTTGAACTTTCTGAAATTTTCAAATTAACTTGGCAATGATTTCAGTAATCCTGGCATATGTTTTAATCAGTTCTTATACTAGCGTTTACGCTTTCATGGGAAAGTAAAGCACGCCTATTTTGAAATTCCTGCTCCTCTCATTCTCCTTATTAATTAGTGAACACGGTCAGTTGTTTAAACAATCTGTAAAGGTCGACTACTGCAAAGTATTTAGTTTAGAAGAGTTAATTTCGCAATAACTTTCGGGACAATCCAATATGCACAAGAAATAACCGAAGCACAGTTCAATAAAACAAATTAAATGAAAAGATGTGCGAAATATGGAACCAACCGTTACTATCATGGCCGGCTTAATTCACAAATTAGATTGGTCCACCATAGGAACTCCGACCAATTAGGGGCACCTAACGCCCAAAATTATTCTTTTTACCATAAACGTTATTCATTAACATAAAATGAAAATTTTTTGTAAAAGAATTTCACAATATTTAATATTATTACGAATTTCGATTCGAACTGGATTTTGCAATTAAAAAACGCTGACTGGTTTTAAGTTGCAAACGTTATTTCTCAACACCTTTAATTTCTTTAGCAATTCACTAATTTGCCTCTTTATTACTGTTCACTAATTCACTTTTACTTTTCGCACTGTTTATTTTTTTACTTCTTAACTTGCACTGTTCATTCGCTTATATACTTGTGCATCGGTGTCCCAAATTATTCCTTTTATTGCATCTGGCGATGTATGCGTATTGCAAGTGTAAATCACTAGCATGTAGATGTATTCCCGAACATACTACGTCATCAATCACCTCTTTTTGATGATTAACGTAATTGTTAATTTCAGTATTTTCCTTGATTGGCTATCACCGCTGTTTCCCCTTTACATGGAATATCATTGTAAAATTCAATTCCCAAGAAAGAGAAATACTTGATCCGATAACGAGTGTTAAGAGTAATAATTGCCTCAATCAAATTATTGGCTCTGACTAGATTCCAAATCGCATCCTTTGGATTGATAAGACTTCGTGGTGTATACCTTAACCACTCGACCACCGATCATTCAATAATAATATCGTCACAGTTTTGAATTTTAAATCAACTGATCCCGCCAATTTCATTGAGGTTAAAATAAAGTGAACAAAAACCTAACTCAATACCCTTTCAATATACTCAAACGTCTTTCAATTTACATGCACTCTTCGTACATCTAAACTTTATAATAGTGCCAATACTGCTCATTCGAGAGCAGTAAAGATACAAAAATTAACTGTTGGGAGGCGGTCAGAGCGTTCAGATTTGCGTTTCCTTTATTATCCAAACTCTACGAATTCGAACGTTGGAAATTTTTTACGCTCGATTTCTAGAAGTTAGCCATTGGAAATGGAGCTCGATATGAAGTTCTACGGTTTGGCCAAAATGAATGAAAATCAGCCAATTTTTGGCAAGGTACGAGCACTGGGTCAATCCGTACTGATTATAATGATCATATTCTTCTTGAACAACGGGATTGGGTAGAATTTCAAAATTTGAAGGTTTTTCTGAATGAAAGCCGTCATTCCTGAATTGCATGTAACTAAGTTATAGATTCCTTTAAAATAATGCTTATTATTATAACGCGAAGCGACTAAATTCCAGGATGTTTAGATATATAAAGGAAATTTTTGTCTAAAAATTATTTTGGATAATCTTCCGTAAGTAAGAGTATTTTTGCGATTCGGTAGTCTGGCACTAATTTTAAATTAAGAGTTATTGTCCTTATTATGGCAGACCTTATATTGTGGCATACCGAAGTTTTCTTTAGAGACCTTCAGTAATTTAGATTTTAGGTCAATTTATCAGTACTGACGTCAACGACTAAGATAAATAAACAAATGGAATACAGTTTCTAGGACAAACAAGTGTAAATCGTACAATTATAAACTCTACATGATTCTAATGTAAGCGTGGGCAATTGAACCAGCAATTCTTTGAATCTTTACCCATTTTTGCACCAAACCAGATAAACGCCTATCTTATCAGATCCTCACTTAATACGATCATAAGTTTTATCTTTTTGTAAATACACAACGGCCATTTTAATATTTCACCACCCCTTCCTTAACTTCTAACAGTCGGCCCTGTTAACATTTATTTGGCCACCCTATAAATCTATTATTAAAATGTTATAATTAATTAAAACATAAAAAAAAATGAAAACACTGGTACGTTATCACCCAATTAAATTAAAAATCGAAAATCAATATTAAATTAATGAAACGCATAAAGTCAAAACACAATCAACCACATACTCGTATACGAGTAAATAGCGTGACATATGTGTTTAAAACATGGAAAATTGGGTCAAATTGATTAGAAACAAAATTTATATGGTTGTATAAATAGGTTTCAGCTTGGGGTAAAGAGGTAACCGTAACATATATAAATTAATTGAATTTAATTTGATTTCAATTTATTTTAATTGGGTTCGTATGCGCGAGCTGATTTAAATGTCGTTTATATTTATATGTACTCCATATTACATGATTTATTTATGTAAATTCGTAGAATCATATAATATGTTTACTATGCGTACGCCGCCACAAACTCGTAAAGTAAACTAAGTTCTATTATTAGAGCAGACCATTGAATGTTCTGTGTATGATTTGCGTTTAGTGCAAAACCCCGTATATTGTTTATTAAAATTATTACTATACACGAGTACGAGTATGTATCATAAATGTTAAGTTTCCATTTATAGACCTTGCATCAGTGGAGTGCGCGAGGCGACGATGATGCAAGAGGGTATACACACACATGATGTATAAGTGGTTGATTGATGATGAGGAAAAAGTACAGTGGTAATTAGTTCGTAGCGATGACATCCTATATATATTTATAAAATTTGGTATATGAGAGGTAATGATTAATGTGTCCGTATTTAGATGAAGGTACATAATTATATCATATGGATAATATGAGGAAATAATTCGAAATACGTCATTATTTTGTGTATATTAGGATTGCGTTACGCAACGTCAATTGCCCATAGAAACGATCGAGTAAAACTAGTTTACAATCACACATCAATCACAATCGATTTTGGAAATTGTTCACTATAGTTTTGCTCGGTTTCGAGCTTCACTGTATCATTAATCATTTATTGTGTACGCGTACATTTATAATTACATTATACCTATTTGAGGGGGGCGATTTTGATTCGTTAAAGTTTGTAGCACATGGTAGTTCGCAACTGCTGAGATTTTCGCCTAGTCATAATGATGTGCTTCGGTTTTAGCAAACCCATCTTTACTGTACTTCACGAGGTACGGCAGTTAATTATAAATCTTAGATCTGGCTTCACTGCAAATTACCTCATTCAATATTATACAATTATATGTAAAAGCATATTGTGCTCATGTTAATATTTTTCAACTTTGTCATAATTTTTATGTTGTTTATATGTTTTGTATTTATTTAATCTAAATATGACCTAAATTTTAGTTTATTTGTTTTATGTTATATTTTTTATTTATTTTCTTTACGTTTATGCTAATATACATAATTTTAACTCCTCGAGTTACATGATTCCTATAGTAATATTATATACAGTATACATTCCCACCACCGTGCAAATCAAGGCAAACATCATCGCGCGACTCTGTAAACTTAATTTTAAAATTTTATAGACTACAGACTAGTATATAGATAAAAAAATATTATTTTAGTTTATATTTTTATTTTATTCTTGGAAAAGTAATAAATTACAAAAACGACGAAAAACTATTTTAGAACGAATACAAATATTGTATGTAAAATTGCATAATTGGATTTGTGGTTATATTTTGCCTTCATGCGGCTTAATTAAAAAGTTAGCATTGTTTCGAAATAACATTGAATGTACCTATGTTTTAGTTTGAAAACGTTAGCGATTTGTTATGTCTAGAAGATTTTAAATTGCTCATAAACTTTAGATTTGAAATAAATGTTTGTATACATATACGAGTATTGAATCCATTTCCCAATGACTTCGACAATAATCATAACTTTATTTGTTTGTCAAGTCAATTTACACCACCAGACAAAATAAATTTAAATATCTTTAAACGGAATTTCATCTAAATATAGATGAGGTAATTTCTAGTGACATAGCGTTAATCTGAGTGACAACAACTATGAGCATCAACATCAAATACTTACTTATACTCAATCACCTTCCCAACCACCCACCCTTTCATGGCACCTAGTATTTTTATGGACACCGGATACGAATATATTGAACTGAAAAAAATCAATCATTTCAGTAGGTCATGGTGGCTGACGTTGTGTTACGCACCTTGTAATACCTTGTAATGGTAAATTATTTTCTAGTCTACAAAATCGCGTCTTTCGGATTCTCCATCTACATCATTCACTCACGCTTCGTGAGTAAGAATTCTCCTATTTTTGTCTTCCCTTTTTACACTACAAAAATAATAAAAAAACTTTATACACGCAGTTTGGTGTGGAATGAAATAGATGAGGAACCTGAAAGAATCGATTTCGCAGGCTAGAAAATAATTCACTAGTACTACATGTACAAGGTATTTATATGTGGACAAATATTCCAGTGTACGTAACACAACGTCTGTCGCCGTGGCGTAATGAAATTACTAATTGTTTCAAATCAATAATGTTATCGGATCGCATTTCGGTGTCTATAAAAAACTAGGTGCTATGAAAGTGGTGGTTAGGAAATTGATTGAGTATAAGCAAAGAGTATTGAATGTTATAAAAAAGCTACGAGACAAATGAAAAAATTTCATCAAAAAATGCATCTTTATTTACCGTAGTTGTATCGTTTACTATCAATAGTCACGAGTATGACAATATTCGATACAAATAAAATAAAAATTGGTTGTTTAAGTGTATTGTATAAACCCATTTAAATTGTATAACTCATGCATTTTTTGGATAACATTTTCTTCCTCTGTTTCGTTACTCTTATAACATTACTTACTCTATGGCATAAGTAAGTATTGATTACCATAGTTGCTGTGTCACTTAGATTGACGCTAAAATGGAGTTATATTCCTACGATTGTGTATTTCATCTATAATACCGAAACATACTAATGTACAGAACAATCACTGGTTGTATTGTAAAAATTAAAAACAAAAAATAAAAAATCCTTACCACGAAGTGTGTGCGAATGAAATAGATGGAGAATCCGAAACAATCGATTTCGTTGGCTAAAAAGCTTTTCATCATTTGCATTACGGAATTAGTTTAGATTTTCTTATTGGTTCTTCTTCCACTTTACAGCCTAATAAATTAGTTATTACGTGAATTTTGTTTATGTCTTCTTCGCAGCTGAGTGATAGAATATACATGTTTATCGGTTTCTTGTGTCTCCAGCCAATTTTGTCAATTACTTGGTTTATTTTAATGTTTTTTGATAACAACTTATCCTTAATTTTTTCTGTATTACAAGCTGGTGCAGATTCCGTGCCATGTCTCAATTAGGCCTTGTTTGTTTATTCTCGTACGTATGAATACAAAAGAGTCCTCGCTCAAAGTGTTCCTCAGGCTGCCACAGGTATCTCCGCTTTTTACGTTTATCTTAGTTTTGTCATTATTCGTTCATTTTGTAGTTAATGATTTTTCTGATAGTTTCTGATACCGTCGACAACAATAGGTGGTGGTGGCGGTATTTTTTTAACACTCTTGTGGTGCGGGTTCAAATATTTTTTGTTTTTGTTGATTCTCTGGAGAAGGAGTATTATTCAATTTTCTTATCTTACTATTTCTTACTTTAGCACCACTCTGTCTCTTTTGCCAATTATTCCTCATTACTGTGATACTCGCACTGTGCTTTGGTTTCAGTTTCTTGCATAGACATTTTTTTGCTGCTTCATAAGCAACATTAGTTGATTTTTTAATTCGTCAATATGTCATTGTAAATTGTGAATAATAATACTTTGTTGGTTGGTTTCGTAAATGGCCTTCTGACATTCATTGTGTTTGTTCATCTTCGAGCGAGTAGGTTGTTGTTATCTCCGCTTTGTTAATTGCTCAGTTACTTTGGAATGTATTTTGAGTTTGATTTGTTTTCTATTAACTTTTTCTTTCTTATTACTTCTTCTACTATCTTCTATCTTTCTTTCGGATCTGTTGATCCGCGAGAGGTATTTTATTTTCTTCCTAACCTCAGATTCTAGTCGGCGGGCATTTCCCGATCCACCACGTAGGGACGTGCCCGATGACGGGGTTATAAGCTCTCTTCACGGGTCCAACTAAACCATAGTTTTTAATCAGAAAAAATGAATTTTCAACCGTTGCATTACCGGTAGACTAGGGTTATAAATGTGTGCACAGCATGCCGGAAAAAATTTGCTGCCTCCAAGTCAACCCGTAAAACATTTGTATGGCTAGAGAGTTCATTTTGAAAATCATTTAGTGAGTAGGTTTCCACTGGTGATTAAATAAAATAGTAAAAATTACATTTTAAATATAAATATTTTATCCTTTAAAAACTGAGATTCTTTATAGTAGAAATTTTTTAATTAATTAAAAAATTAATAAAATTAATTATTATTTGCCCTACATATAAATACCACGTTACACAACTACACAGATTTTAAAATATCTTTAGAAATATTGAATCGAATCAGTAAAGGAGACATTAAATGAGGATCAGTAAAAGGATTGGTAAAGGAGACATGAATCGTTTGGAGGAGTTGGAGATGTACCAGGTAAATAACCCTTATTTATTAGGAATCTACGTAAGCAGGGGTATTTTTGTTTTATAAAAATTAGAGTTTACGTAAGTTTAGGCCAAGGAAATTTTTGGGTATAAAAGACGCTCCAACTTCGAATAATTTTTCAAAGTAAATTTTACTGACGGTGATGCTAGGCATCGAAATCGATATAAGAAATATTTAATTAAACAATTTTCACTTAAGGAATCTTAGTTTTTAAAGAATAAAATATTTTAATTTAAAATTTAATTTAAAATTTTAATTTTTTTTATTTAATCACGATTTGTATGGTTTATACACTTAAAAGTTACGATTATTCAATGTTGACAAGATAAAAATCTGGAAAGTTTAAATGGGTAATGTTAACCGCAAGGCTCTCATTATTTTGTTAATTCGTCGTTTGATCAATACATCCAAAATATATTAAAGAGCAAAGACTTATGAAGCAAAATATTTTGTGGTGTTTGATTCAGGCAGCAGCAAACGAGACACTAGAACAAATGTTTATTACGTTCATCTCTCTAAAATAAGGTATTGGACAAATTTTTAGAATTTTTAGGAAACCGTCAAATTGCTTACCTGAGCTATGTTTATGCAAAAAACAGATTGATCCATATAATATTACAGCTTCTTAAAATGAAACTTCATCAAACTAAAATTTATTAACACTCTGCTGATATTAACAATATTGAAATATGTCACAATTGTTCATTTAAAATTTTAAACAGAAACCCTCAGAATGATTGACTATACCAAAAAACGTGAATGTTTATTTTCTACAGCTCTTAAGTAATGTTTAAAACAAAAAATCTGGTAATTAAGTGGAGTAACGCGTGTCTTGAAGACATACAAATTGTTCTCAATATGTACAGCAAACGCCATAGAGATGATTTATATTAATTTTACAGAATACGAACGGCCAAAAGTATCAAATAAAAACTTTTCGGCAACTGCAATATTTGCAGGATCGAGCATTACAAATAACTTCGTCTTTGGATATGTTTTAATATTTATAATAGTGAGATGCAAATCGGTATTAAAAGGCTGTATGTTTAGGCAATTTCTAAAATTGATTATTTGTAATAAAACCATTAAAACACAACAATTGTGCCTCAGCCAGATAAATCAAGTGCTTGCGTTCAAAGTATGAATCTAAATTCAGAAAAGACTGCGTTCTAAATTATTATTTTAGCTAAAAAATAATCAATTTAGGCATATGATTTATATTTTTACTAATAACGGGTTATCCAATTCGAGGTTGATAAAGTAGAAATCTGTATACCGACATCTGTCAAAGATAAACGTCAAGTACGCTGTCATTTATTTAGTTGACATTCTGCCATTTAAGAATATGGAGCATTTAACAATCGACCAACGCGTTAAAATTATTAAATCTTATTATAAAAATAGTGATTCTGCCGTATCCACATTTCGCGCTTTACGAGCAGATTATGGTCGTCATAATCGTCCTACAAAGCAAACCATATTGAATACAGTGAATAAATTTGAACAAACTGGATCTGTTACTGATATTGTAAGGTCTGTGCATCATCGAAACATTCGCAATGCTGAAAATATCGTTTCTGTAGCTGAAAGTGTGGAAGAAGATTCAAATTTGTCAATTCCTCGTCGAGCTCAACATTTAGGCCTATCTTATGGCTCATTATGGCGCATTTTGCATCTGGATTTGCATCTTCATCCGTATAAAGTCCATTTGACACAAGAGCTAAAGCCTGCTGACCATGGACAACGAAGAACATACGCAAATTGGGTGTTGGAAAAACAGGCCGTCGATGCTGATTTTTCGAACAAAATTTTCTTCAGTGATGAAGCTCATTTTTCGCTTGGTGGATACGTTAATAAGCAAAACTGTAGAATTTGGGGCTCAGAAAATCCACAATTGATTGTAGAGAAGCCATTACACCCGGAAAAAGTCACTGTTTGGTGCGCATTGTGGTCTGGTGGTGTGATTGGGCCGTATTTTTTTGAGAACAACCATGGACGAACCGTTACCGTCAATTCTGAGCGCTATAGCCGCATGTTAACCGATTATTTTTTTACGAAAATCGAAGATTATGATCTTGACGATATGTGGTTCCAGCAGGATGGAGCAACCAGTCACGTAACACGAGCAAATCGAGATCTTTTGCAAGAGAAATTTCCTGGACGTTTGATTTCGCGATTGGCTGATGTCAATTGGCCTCCAAGATCCTGTGATTTAACGCCTTTGGATTTCTTTTTGTGGGGCTACGCAAAAGATCGTGTTTACGCAAACAATCCTCAAACTCTTGACGAATTGAAAACTAATATTCGTAAGGTAATGGCCGAGATACCGCCCGAAATGTGCCGAAAAGTCATTGAAAATTACCGCAAAAGAATCAAGGCCTGTAAGAAGTCCCGTGGAGGACATTTGAATGATATCTTGTTTAACTAAAAATGGCAAGGATCAATCTGTAAAATGAAATAAAAATTACAATACATTCCGAATATTTTGTGTGTTTTTTTTAAGTTTACTTTATCAAGCTTGAATTGGATAACCTTGCTGGCAGGATCAACCAGAATAGTATTACCATTTTACCATTTTACCATTTTACCATTTTATGTATAAGTAGTTAAATTGTTTTAGATAAGTTAGTTATTATCAAATGTGGCAATAAATAATCATCTATTAACTTCTGTAATTTCAGCCCAAATTTAAATTGTGATCTAATCACAAGCACTTAAAACATGTGATTGGAATATCACAGAAACACCATTAGATTTATGAAACTTGCCAATTCGATAAGACCTTTCAAAAATACAGGACATTTCCTGTATTTTTTAATTTGTAGATAATTTAATAAAAAAATTAATAAATACTTGATATTTTTAAATAATCGCCAACAAAGTAAAATTAAACTTTCGAAAAACACAAAAGTCAAAGCAAAAAAATAATCCTTTTCGATTTTACTTACCAAACTAAAATATTAAACAATTCAACATTTAACAGTAACAAATGGTAAATCTGTTAAATATAATTAAATTATTAAAAATATAACTTCAACAATTTAATATTAATTACGTATTTACGTTTTTTCTCCGAACAATGAACATCACCATCGATTGAATATGACGTTTGAATTTGTAGAGACCGGTTTTACTTTTTACACAACAAATTGATTTGAATTAAGAATTTTTCCTGTAGAAGTAAATTTTGTTTTCGTAATATGATTTCATGACATAACATTAAAAGTGCGTTTTGTTGATATAGGGGAATTTAAAGTTTATGATAAATTAAAAAATAAACTATTTTTCTATGTTTAAATGAAGCAAATAGCTATATCCGTGTGTAAGAATTGTACGTCATCAACCGTGCTGGAAAAGTCTGGTATAATTTGCATAAAATACGTTGTGGTGCATATTTTGCGTTATCATGAATATACCGTAATTACGGAATACGTGGAAAATGGTTTAGTAGATAATTAATTAAAACCAGTAACCACCATTTTCACATAAACAACATTACCACGCAACGAAATACTCTAAAATATATTGATCACGTATTAGTTTGTAGCGCAGTTTTGTATCACGTTTATACGTACAAATTTCTTATAAGCAGAATGAATTACGTGTGAAATGTTTTACGATACATCACATTTTTATGTGAATCCATGTCTTAAAATTTTAAGATTAATACACATCTTTGATACAATTCCTAAGTATCTGAAGCAACCCAATAAACAAATTTATAAACGTATTTGCAAAGCGGATAGCATAAATAAACAAAAAAACCAAATAGCGTGCGAAATGTTTATGCTTGAAAGGCAAAACTTGTACACTTTTTTCTGTATACTTGAAATATAAAAGAAGCTTATGGTTTGCCCGTTTGAGGCATTTCCAATTTAAAAACAATAAACTTCGGAAGCTATTACCCAACAGGAGAGGTATTGACGACACACTTATGAATCATCAGCGACAGTCAGGTAAGAGACGTATATAAAAATTTATCAACAAATCGGACTAATTTTCGTTTGTGACATGTCTGATATGATTCGTATGTGAGAAATCATAGATGAGACTTATGTGACATGTATGAGACAGATTGTACATATTTACGAGTATTAGATATATCGTAAATGACCTGTCTGAGATAAATGTATATATGTATATGTTCATATACACACAAAAATGTATCTCTAGACATCTTGTATTATGTGGTCCAATGAAAACATTTTATTTAAAAGAATTATTATTTCTAATTTATTAAAAAAAAAAAATTTATATAAGATTAGGCTGTTGCCTTAAACAATATTAGAATCATCTTCCCGTGACATATACCGATGTTCCTGATGGCTGAACTTTACATTTTGTGTCGAATATAAAAAAAATAAAAAAATGGTATTTTAAAATTTTCCTACTAAAACAATTACGAAATGTACTGTTACTTACCTATTTGACCGACAAAATGTTACAACTGTATACAAAATATAACCAAATTTATTTATTAAAATAATTACGATGAAGTTGCGCTGCGACGCGCAGTGAGCATAAATTGAAGTAGAATTTTTTATTTCTCTCGATTACTTATCTACGCGATTTTTAAAAGTATTTCACAGAACAAGAAACATGAAAGACATGTCATACATATCGAGGCAAAATACACGAAGTAAAAATTCGAGGTCAAAATATGAGGTCAACGACTATATAGAGAGGTCTTAATTATTACGATGCTCACAACAGGAACTATTATACATACCGATTGAAGTCTTCAAAGCGTGTTTCTGTCGTTATTAAAGGTATCGATGTCCATGTTGAAACAACCGGCTGCGCTGGTTGAAGATGAATTTAAGATACAGAGTGTATATAGGGCCATGAACCGCTTGAAGCAACCACAACCAATGGTCAAAGTTGAACTAGATCCATGCGAAAGCATTTTGATAAAGGGAGAAGTTCATCCAATAATATAAACTTAACTAAACCCAAGGACTTATTGCAAGCCTACATCAAACTAAAAGTTGCCCAAAACCAAAGAACTCCTCAGCAGAAAAGAAATGCAGCAATTGCGGTGGAAACTACACTGCAAACTACCGAGGATGCCCCGTCTACAGAAATATTATTCTCTTATCACGGCCCAGGCGGCAGCATAAAACTACATCAGACGTACCAGAATAATATATCTTCGCATGCGCCAAATGACTCTCGTTCGCCCAGAATTCCAACTAGCACACCAACATACGCAAGCGTTCTCCAAGTTGAATCCTCAAATGCTGATCCTACTCTGAATAACTGCATGCAACTGATGATGCAATTAATGACAGAAACTAGAATGAACAATTCCACTGGAACGCAAACGGTGTAAGCCAACACAAACTAGAATTCGAACATTTGTTCGCGGATTTGTCATTATGTTCTAAACGAATATAGAACTTAGGAAATTCAAGCAACCTCAGTATGTGTGGACCTCGATAAAGAAAACTTTGGCATCGCTCCAATATATTGCCCTCCAAATAATAACGTTTCGGCAGATATCTACCATAAAAATTTTGCAATCAACGTTTTATGGTCGCCGGTGACTTTAATGCCATACATACAAACTGTGGATCAAGTATGACTGCTCCAAACGAACGTCAATTAATGAATGTTATTCAAGAAAACTCCTACGATGTCACGTCATTTGGCCATCCAATTTATCGGTCTACAGATTGTCGAAAAATCCCTGATGTCCTTGTTTTGCAGTCACAAGTAAAATAAATCGAGAAATAATCCAAGCTAAATCACATTTAGAATTATCTTCTGACCACTCTCCGGTCTTACCACATTACTGGGCCGGCCAACAGCCATGTTCTACAAACAACTATCTAACGAACACCTTCACTAAAAGAAAAAATTACAACAAACACTACTTAAAACCAATAATTAAATACCGAATATTTGAATTGCTACCGTCAGCCAATGGTTCCATTAAAAGAAATTCCTCTAAAATTATCATTGGACGGGAAAACAAACTTTGTAAACTCCATTGTTAATTACAACGATAGTCAACAACATTATACGGCATATTGCAAACAGGGCAACTATTGGGAACTTTATGATGATAAAAAAATACGATAATCAAAATTCGAAATGAAACAAATAAAGTAAAGCCTCACTTAATTTTCTACACAGAAAATTAATAATTGATATAATGTTACAGATTCATACCTCGTTCCACTGCTCAGTAAAGTGAAAGCGAATCCAAACAAGAAGTAAGACAAAATAAGCCGTTTTATTTAACAGCCGCCTCACACTACCAATTGCCTCCAAAATGGCTATTGGCATGTATGCTACTGAGCACACTCTAATAAAAAGCATCTCAAAGTTAACGACAGTACTCGAATAGTTTCGACAATGTATTAAAAGAATGGCTATTTTGGAAATGTTATTTGTCCTTATTTTGATACAAAATTTTTTTTTTTTTTTTAACAACTTTATTGTTATATTATAGCTACTACAATCTTAAACATTATTAATTCATTAGTAAGGTTGACATTAGTACTTATGAGATAAGCATAAACTTGTTTGGGTCTGCTGGACCAGTGTCCAGTTCCCTTGGTTTATAATTTTCATACGGTTAGCTCATGTGGTTTGATTCGTTTGAGCCGCCTTACTTCATTTGTACTGTCCAGTAGTTGTACGGCCTCAAGATTGGTGTGGGTAAGAAGTCTCTTCTCATGTTTTATGGCACATTCGCGGATAACGTCGTCTATCAATTGTATTTCTAAATCATTGTGGATTTCCTTGTTAGTCCCAAATCGGTAGGCGTTGGTGACCATTCGAAGAAATTTATTTTGGCTTCGTTGTATAATGTCTCTATTGGATTTATATGTACAACCCCATAGCTGCGACCCATACATCCATATTGGTTTGAAGATAGTCTGGTATACCAGTCTTTTGCAAAACAGGTTCATTTTGGAATGATGTCCAATTAACCAGTACATTTGACGTTGTTTCAATCGTATCTGTTCAGCTTTTTGTCTCACGTGATGTTTCCAGTTGAGCCTGGAATCTAAGTGTAGACCAAGGTATTTTGCCGATTCAGCCTGCGGCACTTGCACTCCTTTGAGGTGTATATGAAGAGTGTTATTTTTATGTCGGAGCGTAAATGTCACATATGTTGATTTGAGCTCATTCAGTGCGATTTTCCAGTCAATTGTCCATTTAGTAACGTTGTCCATTGCTCGTTGAAGATTTTCCACTGCTCTTGGTTGAGATTCGTCTACTGACATAATTACAGTGTCGTCAGCGAACGTGCCGATGAATGTTTTATTCGTTGTAGGTATGTCCGCAGTATAAAGAAGGTAGAGGAGGGGACCCAATATGCTTCCCTGCGGAACTCCCGCAATCGCTGGATAAAAGTCAGAACATGTTTCTTCATGAATGACTCTGAATTGGCGATCAGAGAGGTATGATTCAAGCAGCTGGCAATAGTTTTGTGGTAGAATTTTGCTCATTTTGAATGTCAATCCCTCATGCCAAACCCTATCGAAGGCCTGGGATACATCCAGAAATACGGCGGGGCAATATTTCTTTTCTTCTAACGCTTGCTCTATTACCGCAGTTATTCGATGGACTTGATCTATGGTGGAGTGGTTATTCCTGAATCCAAATT
This sequence comes from Nephrotoma guestfalica, assembly GCA_963691935.1. NCBI lineage: Eukaryota > Metazoa > Arthropoda > Insecta > Diptera > Tipulidae > Nephrotoma > Nephrotoma guestfalica. The sequence continues at coordinate 51,419,997 of OY829913.1, read as the reverse complement.
GGAAATCAGGAACGTTTACCATTGGCTTTAGACGTTTTAGTAGCAGTTTCTCGAACAGCTTTGATAAGGTCGGAAGCAGTGAGATTGGTCTGTATGATGTTACTTCTTCATCTGGTTTACCTGGTTTCTTTAGCATAATTATTTGGGCCATTTTGAAGCATTTGGGTACATACTTCAATCTCATACAGGCATTAAATAAATATGTGATCAAGATAATTGCTTTACGTGGAAGTTCCTTGAATAGGCCCGGGGATATTTCATCAATTCCTGGTGCTTTTTTATGATTAAGATTTTGGTCGATTTCTTTAGCAATTTCCATTGGCGTGACCCTTTTAAAGTCCTGGTTTGGTTGATAAACAGGTGTTACATCAATGTTGGATTGAATGTCATGGGGTTGGAACACTGGTGCTAGGTGTTGAGCAAAGAGTTCCGCTTTTTCTTTGTCTTGTCGAACCCAACTGCCTTTAGCATTTCTTAAAGGTGGTACTCGAACTACAGGTCGTTTAAATCTTCTGGTTGCTTTCCATAACGAGTAGTCTTTATCCATTTCTGGACCTAGCCCGCTTAAGTAGTTATCGAGGCAATTCTGTTTGAAATTTTTGATTAGTCTATTGACTTTGTTACTTATTCGGTTAAAAGTTGTCTTGTCAGCGGGATTTCTGGTGAGGTGCCATATTCTCCTCGCCCTTCTTCTTGCCTTGATTTGTTCCCTGATTTCAGCCGGGTATTTGACTTCAATCTCCGCTTTGTCCTTTGATTCAGGAGTAGCTAGTCTGGCAGCCATTCGAATGTATTCAATAAAATTGTTTGTTTGTTTTTCCAATTCTTCATTGCTTTTGATACTAACTTTTAATTCAACCAGCTCTTCCAATTTTTCTCTGAAGATGTCCCAATCCGTGAATCTATTAGTAAAGTTTTACTTTTTCTGTTTCTTTATTACTGTAGCGCTTACTGACAACAGTACAGGAATTTGGTCAGATGTTAGGTCGTTAATTCCTTCGACTCTAGTGTAACTTAGAGAAATACCTTTTATGATGAAGAAATCCAGTAGATCTGGTATTTTTCCTGCATCCGTTAGCCAATACGTTGGCCCCCCTGGGGACAGATATTCGCATTTGTTTTCATGAATGGCATTGAACAAGGTGTTACCTTTCCCAGGAGAAATAAGCCTGGAACCCCAAGCTGTATGTTTTATATTGAAGTCCCCTCCAATAATAAATCTTGGACCGAGCTTATTGAAGACGTTATTAAATTGTAACTTCGTTGGTGTATGCCGTGGAGGACAGTACGCTGCTGCAATATTTAGATCTGCACCATTATATTGGATTGAGATAACAGTTGCTTGCAAATAGTTTTCACGAATATCCGCTTGTCGATTGTGTTTGATATTATTTTTGATTAGTACAGCTGAACCACCTCTAGCTCTTTCACTAGGATGGGTTGTCCAGTAGGAATTAAAACCCCTTATTCTGATAAAGCTTTTGTTGGAGAAGTGTGTCTCTGAAATCAGCGCAATATCAATGTTGTTTGTATGGAGAAATATTTCCAGTTCGTGGGCTCGTTGGTTGAGCCCATTAGCGTTCCAAGCTACAATGCGTAGGAGCGAGTTAACCATTTGTGAGTATGCTGACTTTTTTGCTTGGTGGATAGATATAGGTTTCCAGTTTTGCCACCCTCTCTGCTAAATGACCAAGTGACTGTTGAATTTGGCTAAGCATTTTGATAATTTCAGTGTTATTTGACTCGTTGGCGATTTGCGCTTAGGATAATCCAACTGTGGATGGTGTGATTGTTGTTTGTGGTTTAGCACCTTTGGTTTGTAATCGCTGCACTGCGCTTGTTCTGTTATTCTGTTGACTTTTAATTTTGTTCTGATATACACGGCACCCTTTATAATTTGCAGTATGCCCTTGTTGTTGACAAAGAGCACAAGAAGGCGCGATATCTGGTATTTTCTTGCATTTTGTCGTGTGGTGATTTTCCGCGCATTTAACGCATTTACATTGTGGAATTCCCCTTGTCTTGTTAGGTGGCTCAATTTTAACTATACAGTACGCAACTGTCTTGATATTGTATACTTCTTTATTGTTGTCTTTTTGTTTTAAGTCGATGTAAAACAATGGAAAGTGTTTCCTGACTTTTACACCATTAATTGTGACCATTTTGTATATGTTGGTAATACCTGCAACTTCATGTCCCATTTTTTCTAAGTCTGCTTTAATTTCATCGTGACTAATAGAAGAAGGTAAGCCTCTGATAACCACTCTATAGGCCTTTTCACTCTTCAGCTGGTAGCTGTGATATTGAATATTTTCTAGTTGGTTGCTAGATTCATTTTTTAATTCTTCCAGTAATTTTTTGACATTTCTGTAATCATTTTCATTTTGAAAGATAATTCTAGTGTCACTATTTGAGAGCGCCTTAAAATTAATTGATTCACTATAGTGGTTTTTATTATTTTTTGTCGAAAAAGTTCGAAATTGTTGATATTGCTCACATTAGTGGGTGGAGGCAGTGGTATTTTTGGGTTTTTCTGTTCAGTGTTACTGTTCACACTTTGTGTATTATTTGTTGGGGGAGTTTTCGTTTTTGTGCGCCTACGTTTCTTAGGATTTCTGTTATTAGCTCTGGAAAGTTCTTCTTCAAGTTCTTCCTCATCTGTGAAATAATCCTCTATACTCAGAGCATTAAATCTATTATTCTATTGAGCGACTGGAAATTGCTGCAGCAACCAGTTGGAATTATTTGAATGATGTTGACTTGTTGCTGAATATGGTTGACAGGCAGGTTGTTAGCCCGTGCTGAATTCTCAGCTTTACTATTTTTAACCTTTTCTTTTAGTGTAGAGTTTTCTCTCTTAAGTTCAGCAACTTCATTGCTCAGCTGCGCGATTAGTTTCTCCATTTTCTGAAACTTAGATAACAGATCCTCGCTGTTTATAATGTTTGTTGATGCACTCGGCATTTGTAATGAAGTTCCTTTTTCAGTACAGACCGCGTCTTTCGCAGTTACTGTAGACGCAGTCGCTGTTGGCACAGTTGTCTTTAATTGCAGTGTACGCCTACTTACATTTGGAGGTGGTGATCTCAACATTTTCATGCTCTTAGGAAAGTTGTTCCCTTTATTTTCCAAGGGTTGGTTCCCCCCAGAATCTATGGTACTAGAAACCGAAGAGTATATGGAGCATCCGTCTCGTTTCCTAATATTATTAGGCTATTATTCTCATCATTATTTTTCATCATACATTTTTATTTTATTCCCACGAGTAGCACGACAAATTAACGGTCGCCTATGACAGAGCTCTGCGTTATCATAAGAAGGCTATGGGTTTAAACCGAATGACGCCAAATTCGGAGTTCACATACTAACGACTAACGAGTATTTAATTTCCCCGGTACCTACCATATCTGGCAAGCATTCCCCTATCTGCCACGCGGGGAGGCGCCTGATGGGGGTAATAGCAAACCCCACACAGGATACAAAAAAATGTACGATATTTTGCAAACGGCATTTAATTTAAATTTTATGCGGTGATTTTGTTTATTTATAAATGTATAAAATAATTTTCTGTCGTGAGAGTTTTTTAGATCACGATTATTGCTTTGGTATTACCAGCCTTTACAATCGTACTTTTTTGGGATACAATTTTGGGCCAACTTCACAAAGGTATCTTCAGGCCTACGTATAGGTTTGTTAAGCCCGTTGTAGTATGAATAGGGAAATGTAAGTGTTCTTAGAGGTGCCACTCTATTCTCGTGCTTAGTATTAATCCATCTATATCAAATTCTTTTAAGTGCTCTGTTGTCATTTGCAATATTCTTTTAAACCATATAACGGGTGATTTTTTAAGAGCTTGAGAACTTTTTTTTAAAAAAAAACGCATAAAATTTGCAAAATCTCATCGGTTCTTTATTTGAAACGTTAGATTGGTCCATGACATTTACTTTTTGAAGATAATTTCATTTAAATGTTGACCGCGGCTGCGTCTTAGGTGGTCCATTCGGAAAGTCCAATTTTCGGCAACTTTTTCGAGCATTTCGGCCGGAATAGCCCGAATTTCTTCGGAAATGTTGTCTTCCAAAACTGGAATAGTTGCTGGCTTATTTCTGTAGACTTTAGACTTGACGTAGCCCCACAAAAAATAGTCTAAAGGCGTCAAATCGCATGATCTTGGTGCCCAACTTACCGGGCCATTTCTTGAGATGAATTGTTCTCCGAAGTTTTCCCTCAAAATGGCCATAGAATCGCGAGCTGTGTGGCATGTAGCGCCATCTTGTTGAAACCACATGTCAACTAAGTTCAGTTCTTCCATTTTTGGCAACAAAAAGTTTGTTAGCATCGAACGATAGCGATCGCCATTCACCGTAACGTTGCGTCCAACAGCATCTTTGAAAAAATACGGTCCAATGATTCCACCAGCGTACAAACCACACCAAACAGTGCATTTTTCGGGATGCATGGGCAGTTCTTGAACGGCTTCTGGTTGCTCTTCACTCCAAATGCGGCAATTTTGCTTATTTACGTAGCCATTCAACCAGAAATGAGCCTCATCGCTGAACAAAATTTGTCGATAAAAAAGCGGATTTTCTGCCAACTTTTCTAGGGCCCATTCACTGAAAATTCGACGTTGTGGCAGATCGTTCGGCTTCAGTTCTTGCAGGAGCTGTATTTTATACGGTTTTACACCAAGATCTTTGCGTAAAATCTTCCATGTCGTCGAATAACACAAACCCAATTGCTGCGAACGGCGACGAATCGACATTTCACGGTCTTCAGCAACACTCTCAGAAACAGACGCAATATTCTCTTCTGTACGCACTGTACGCATTCGTGTGGTTGGTTTAATGTCCAATAAAGTAAACTGAGTGCGAAACTTGGTCACAATCGCATTAATTGTTTGCTCACTTGGTCGATTATGTAGACCATAAATCGGACGTAAATCGCGAAACACTTTTCGAACCGAACACTGATTTTTGTAATATAATTCAATTATTTGCAAGCGTTGCTCGTTAGTAAGTCTATTCATTATGAAATGTCAAAGCATACTGAGCATCTTTCTCTTTGACACCTTGTCTGAAATCCCGCGTGATCTGTCAAATACTAATGCATGAAAATCCTAACCACAAAAAAATCACCCTTTATTTTATTTTCTCCTCTAGTGGAGCTAAGAAATTTGTTTTGGCATGCTAAGCTCAAACAGGCTTTAATATGTGATGTGGCTTGATTTGTAACCAACTACAAATTTCTCACGAATTCACAACCCTTCAGACCATAAATATACTTCCGCGTAATATCATTACCATATGATTTATACATACACATTGTGATTACAACACAATTTATAGTTCAAACTATAAATAATGCAATAGGAAAGGTTTACTTTTATATTGTCTGCATGCGTCTGTTGTTGTAATCTTAAATAATTGACGTTAAATGTCTTAAAGAAGTATATATTATATATCGTGTAAGTAGAGAATGATGAAAAGATTTTTAATTCCGGTTTCAAATTATTTATTTTTAAAACATCATTTCTGGATAAAATTACAAGCGATTTGTTAATGTTTATACGTTAAGTAGAAGCGTATCGTATTTTACTTACGTTTAAGTAGTTTGAAAATAAATCTCACTCTATATGTATATGCACAGTATACATACCTATGCTAGATAATTTCTATGTAGGTTATTTATAAAACAACAGGCGCACACTAAAGGGTTTAACAATGGAAATTTATGTTGATTCTGTATAATTGAAATTTGATGATATGCCTTATGTTTAAGTAGAGGATGGATGATGAGTAAGGTTTCCTCTCATATACGCCGCCTCGACTTCTAAGATTTTGCGAAATAAATTTAATTTTAATTAAAACAAAATTGCGGATAAATATGCGAACACCTGAAACATCATAGAGAAGCATAAAAATAAACATTTAAAATTTCTAATTTTTTTTCTTCTAAATTATTCAGACCTTCGCGTTCGAGAGGAAAACATAAAAATTGTTATGAAAACTCCGATGACGAGAGGGTACGCTGAAGAATAATTTTTTTTCTTTACTTTAAATTAAAAGTTTTATAAATTTGTGCGCGCTTCTTCACGATATATACCGGCGCTATTTTACATTCCTCCTCGCACATTCATAATCAAATTGGGTGGGAAAATTATATTAGACACGAACAAAAAATTCTTATATAGTAGAGAATGTTGATGGAAAACTATGTGCAGTTAGAGTTCGTTATACACGTTAAGTATAATATCGAGCGTATAACGGAAGTCATTAATTATGTTTAATATAAAATCTAAATTACTTACATAGAGCCGCATGCAATATCAATTGCAATATCAATCAATACGCAATTAAACAATTATTTACGGATTAGTTTACACGTTACCAAGCCTCCTCAATAATGACAAGGTGCACCTTATACTAAAATTAGCCATGCCAACCTATCTCGCGCAGCATTCTAGTAGTGACAGGCTTATTCGTACCGTAATCAATTCTATGACGGTCGATTCGAAAGTAAGATACCGTTCTCAAATCTCGCGAGTTTAGATTTCGATTAATATTTTCTAATATAATAGGATAATCGATATAGGCGCTTACTGAGTGGTTGTAAGTCAATTAATTCGAGGCCATCTTCTAAGAAATCTACGTATGCCAAGAGCTCGAAGCTTAAACAAAATAACTTCATGAAAAATCCTGCCAAGCGCTTTACTAAAATCGGTGAAAATATCATCAACCTGATTGCCTACCTCCGTGGTATTTAATGTTTGTGAATTAAATTCATTACGGTTTTTGGGCGTGAATCGTCCTTTGAAAAACCATGCTGATTGTCAAAAAACAACGTATTTAAAAATGTCTGATTTGCAGCCGTTCTTATGCGGATCGGAACTATAAAGGAACTTTTCCAAATGGATGGAAAATTTTGAAGCGAAAACGATTTTTAGAAAAGCGTAATCCACGGCTGGGCAAGAGTGTCACTGCAGTTTTTTAAGGCGCAAGATAGAAGACCCTCAGGACCGGATAAAAACTACCTTTAACTTTGGAAATTTTCTGCACCACGGATTCATAATCGTTTTGAATGGAAGTCAGGGCTGATTCAACGCAATTATTCATGCACGAGAAGTACTCCTCATCGGGTTTAAAATCGCTGTTTGTAAAAACCAGACTGAAAAAGTTAGCAAAATGATTTGTTACGTCTTTTGGATCATTGGAAGAATGATATTTATACTTCAGAGTGGAAGAGATCGGATTTTTTCCTCAAATTAATAAATTGACGAAATTTAGGATCAGCGATAAGATTGGATTGCATGAGCCTGAGTTCATCAGATGATTTACTGAAAAGTTAGAGTAATCAGAGTCAGATTTTTTGGTGAGTATACAAACTACTCGATATTTGCCAATAAATCACTAAGTTTCGCAAAGTCAGCTTTACGAAAATTAAATCGAACTACCTTGTTCGGGACAAAAGGTGGTTAAAATGGGAGCATGTATTTCATTTCAGAAGCGACGCTACTGTTGATAATAGAGGGAAATACTTAGACGAGCTGCCTGAGCCACTCATATGGTCAGTGAATACAATTTCTTTGGCGGTTAGTGCGTTCGAACAACGAATGAGGGAGATTGAAATCACCGACCACAAAATAGATGAAATTCGGGAGTATATAAGTAATTTTAAACCATCAAATTCAGGTTCGTTGATGGATTTGGATTTTAAAATCCAATTATAGTTGAACCATGCCAAATATTGGTCTGATTGGAGCTCTGCTATTTCCAGGTGCTTTATATCTGATCCGATTGATATATTTTGACATTCTTGGTCATCAATGACATTCAGTAATTTTTTAGTTCGTTTTGATTAAATTTGGTTATGGCATTAGGATTTCAAATTGATTTTTGATGTTATTTCCTTCCTTCGAGTATTCGACTCATAAATAACAAATATAGGGATGAATATATGCTGCGGCTAACTTTATTTGTCAGCAGAAAAGATAATTGTCACAAATCCACAATAAACTGTTACAATTTATAAATAAATTGTAGTGTTTAATTGAGGTGGTAATGTATATAAAGGGTGTTCCATCTGTTGGTTTTTTTAAGCTTCACAAAAATGTTTATTATGCGGTGGCAACTCGAAAATTTTTTCACACATGAAAAGTCAAAACTATGCCATTTTTAGTCATGTGTTCCTTTCCAACAAAGCCTGGAATTCGCAAAATTGTAGAAGAAATAGGATCACTTTCAGTTCGTACTCGTGAAACAGTAACAGCTGTAAGTGAAAATGTTCGTGAAGAGCCAAGCATCTCCTTAAACTGGATTTTTGTGGCCACACGAATGTAAATTATGTTGTGATAGAAATAAAGTAGAAATGTAACAATCTTTTAATCTAGCAGGTTCGTAGATGATATAAAAACTGGAACAGAGTCAAATTTTATTCTAGAGAAACGAGACATGAATGTCACCACTGTCGTACCTACTCCTTTAACCGTTTCGACTTCATCAATTTAAAATGTGGTTCACCGCATAATGAACTCCACTACAAAAGCAAGTATTTTTATCAGTGGTGCCAACAGATCAGAAACCCCAAAAAAACAAGAACACATTAAGTATTACAATCGTCAATACACACACAAACAAAAACTGATGGGAAATCGGAATAGAGTAAACATCAAAAATAGAAACTGTTATAAAACTGACAAGAAAAAGGATTTATGCACCTACGTGTAAATTAAACAAAAAATATGTAATCCAAATACAATAACCATATGGTATTATTATTCGACACAATAAGACAAATAAAACACACCTTTGATACACAATTTGTGTGATACACCAACCGTGTGGTTGGCTTAGTCTGTACATGTTTCCCATTAAACTTGCGGTTGAACTAGTTCGCCCAATTATGCCTTTTTGTTTTTTTATTATCTTTGCAATTTGTTCTGGGGCCGAGGCTTTCCCAACTCTTTCGTGGTTTGCTTTCTCCGTCCTTATTACTTACACGCCATTGCCAGCCAATTGGAGGAAAGGCTAAAAATCCGATTTTCGTAGAACCCGATCCAAACGCCAAGCTATAACCATTGTGCCGTTTGGTCGGTAATTTTGCCTTTACTAACCGGGTACTTTTTTAGAGGTTCGCATCTTTAAGTTGGCAACACTGTTTTGTTTGACAACCGATTTAACAGCTGACATTTGCTTTGTCATTAGAGGTGAATTCTGTTCCCATCCAAACATTAGGAAGTTTTACCAAAGTACGTTTAAAAGTTTCGCCACTGATAAAGTTAATCGTGATCGTGCCATTTCATAATGAATAGACTCACGCCAGAGTAACGCTTGCAAATTGTTGACTTTTTTTTATCAAAATAATGGTTCTGTTCGCCAAACTCATCGTGCATTACGTCCATTTTACGGTCGTCATAATCGTCCTTCTGCTCAGCAACTGGAGATGTGTCCATCCACTTTATGGAAGATTTTATCTAAAGACCTTGATTTACGTGCTTACAAAATTCAACTTGTGCAGGAAATAAAGCCATCCGACCATCGCACACGCCCTCAATTCGGCCATTGGGCTGAAGCACAAATTGATATTGATGTTGATTTTCCAAACAAAATTTTATTCAGCAATGAAGCTCACTTTTGGTTGAACGGGTATGCTAATAAACAGAATTGTCGGATTTGGAGTGAAGACAATCCACAAGCCTTTGTCGAAACACCGACACTGGATTACATCCAGAGAAAATCACTGTTTGATGCGCTTTATGGGCCGGCGGAATCATTGGTCCATATGTCTTCAAAGACGATGATGGGCGGAATGTTACAGTCAACGGTGAACGGTATAGTGACATGATTTCTAACTTTTTGGTACCCCAATTGGCTGGCATAAATCTTGCTGATATGTGGTTACAACAAGACGATGCCACAAGCCACACAGAGGGGGATACAATTAATTTACTCAAAGAAACATTTGACGAAAGACTAATTTCACGTAATGGCCCTGTTAATTGGCCACCACGATCGTGTGGTCTAACTCCATTAGATTATTCTCTTTAAGGATATGTTAACTTATCCTTATCACTTATTTATGCCGACAAACCGGAGACGATTGACATTTGGAACACAACATTCGGCGAGTTATTAGTGAGATACGGCCGCAATTGCTGCGAAGAGTAATCGAAAATTGAATCTCTAGCCGTGGCGGCCACATGACCGAAATCATAATCAAGCATTAAAAATGCAAAATTATCTAATCAATAAAGCTAGTTTCTATTTTAATTTAAAATTATGAACCTCTAAAAAACACCCTTTATAACATCAACCTCAGCACATCCAACTCTAATTACTTTCAATTTTAAGTTATTTGCAATCACAAGATGGACTATACAATCAGTGACCTCTGTGAGCCAATCGTTTCTCGTGGATATATGCGTCGAAGCTTCATTTGTTGAAAAGGTTGTGTGTAGCAAATTTTTTGCATTCGATCTTCCTTGGCTAACACCTTTTTTTCGTTTAAGCAAATTTTTGCAATATGCCTATCCTTGCTACAATTAAAGCGACGCCGACCAATATATTGATTTGGATTGCTTTTACCATTTTTGCGCTGTTTATTGGTGTGATTCAATAAACCTTTTCCATGTAGGGCAATAACGTTTGACATGTGAGGCAAAGTTGTTTTCACATCTTGCAATAATTTTGCTTTTATGGAATCTCCACTAATTTTGATTCTCGAATTCACAATTACCATAATCAAAGGTTTATATTCATCTGGTAAGCCAGTCTAAACTGCTCCACATTCTTATAGCTTTCCAGTTTTGACGAAATTAATCGCAACAAGCTAAGCCTTCCCGTGAAACCTGAGTCCTCAAACTCGGTTGTCAACTTATCCCAAACCTTTTTTGCCGAAGTCTCTGACTACCAAAACACAATCGAACAGTTCTTCCAGTAATTCGCTTTACCGTAATGGTAAATTATTAGTCGCCATCTTGTACGGAAATATTATTGAAAACTCGCCGGTTTATATTCGTATTGGCGGGACTCGTAACCTGATGAAATGTAATATTTAAGACACGACAAAAGAAAACGCGTGTCAGTTGTTGAGAGAAGCCAATAAACAAAGACCGAGAGCAAAAGTATATTATAGGTAGTACAATTAATTATATATTAGGTTTTACTATTTCAAACGTATACGACGTTATCCTACGATTCTATCCCAGAAAATAAAATAAAAATTATCAGGCAACACTAATCAATAAAAGAACCAATTGCTCTTGTGTGAAGTTAGCCCAGCCCGGAATTGGCATTCTTTAAATTTGGATGTTTTACTCCTCCTATCCCAGTAATATTATTTTTGTCTATGATAGCTACAATTTAGTCAATCTGCTTATTATAACATAATGACCTAGATTCTAGAAAAAAATATGTAAACACGCTAAATAAAAACTTCCTAAAAGCGCGATATCAAAATTACTCGGTGCGTGATGAGTGCGGTTGTGTGTATAAAAAAAAATGCCAGGCATAAAATTTGCGCACGACACCAAAAACCTTGAAATCCGCACTTTTATCGCATTAAAACAAAAACGAAAAGCTCTTATTCAACTTTTATTATTGTATACCAAAATTGAATATTAAGGATTTAGCATCTAATTTAAATAATCCTGTGCAGAACGTATTTCAGTCGAAGACGACGATGGCGACATATTGCAAAAATATATTAAATTGAAATGAATAAATAAACGAATAAACGTTAAATCAATAAAGCTTAAAGCTTTAATTTTTCGGTTTTGTTTAACTTGGTGAAAATTTTATGGAAAGTATATTAGTTAGTGCGGTATAGACCGGGGTGCTGTAAATCATACCAAACTGGTACAACATGCTGGATAAATGGGTATTATGCAATCTATAAGTTACCTAATTATCGATAAGTTGATTATACAAAAAAAAAAGAATGAGAAATTAAACGAAATACTTTCCTACGTATATAGAAAGACGAGGAAAGATAAGAGATTATTAAATCAACGTCTTCCATTTATGAATGTAAGTAGGTAATAAAGATGAAAGTTTTTTTTAAGTGCGTGATGGTCCGTCTTGCGCTAATTGATATTATGTATTGCGTGTGTGTGTGTATGAACAAATTAACGAACGAGATCGAAAGTGGTTTGATGTTAGAGTTGTGTTCTGGATGGGCGTGGTTATGCTTTTGCCCCGTGCTTTATATCCGAAAAGTTATCCGTAAATTGGAATTTGTCTAAAACATCCGATTGCCAGAAGTTGCCAAATAACATTTTAATAGATTTTGTTTTGTCAAGGTAGTTTATTACCAAGCACAATGAGACTGCACAAAATCCCGCGATGGGGTTTAAAATGCCAAAATCTTCCTTTCAATGTTTTTGCGTTATCTAATTTAGTCAGCAGTTTTAATATAGTTGTGAATATTTCACTTCCGGTTTTGCAGTTTTTACAAAGCTGGAAAAATTTCTGATTAGGAAGAGGATCGTTCTGTTCGCAGGGTAGTTTTAGCGCTTCACTTGGAATTTGATAGATCGTTTTGTGGCATCCCTATAATACCGAAGCCATTGAGAACTGGTATGTATCAAAATTCAAAACCGTAAGATCACATACAACTAAGGAAAAACGATTTTCGTTATTTACTGTTACCTACGACCTCAAAGTCGTGATTGACTACTTGAAAAAACAAAAACATTATTTGTCATAACCACCTTGGTACTCGTTTAACAAAATACTGCAGGCACTTCTTATAATTCGTATGGTTCCTTATCAAATTTTATTTATCCAGATCAGTCGTCGAATGATCCTTCCCGTCAAGCTGAGAGTTGGGTTACTTGAAGTGCTTGAGCCATTGTGCACAGACATATTATGTATCCATTAACGTAGACTACGAGTTTGTGGTTGGTAAAATTAATCTTCTTAAAAGATGATTATTAGGCTCTTTAGCCCATCCACCCCTTCCCCCTCCCCCCATTTTTTATCAGAAATATCTTTACATCGAAATTTTTGCATCCAGCTTACAAATCAGATACTTCAAATTACAGACATATTGCAAAGCTTACCTGCATTAAAACGCTTGAAAACATTACTTTCGACGCTTTGTATTTTGATTGGAGACCGATTTTTTCATCCAAGTAGCACGGCTTTTTAAGAGTGAAAACGTTTGAACGAAAACAAAATTCATATTATTTTTTGACGTTTCTGTCATAGATAACTTAAAATTCCAAGTTCATAGTTCATTAAAATATTGTTTATGAAAATTTTTTAGTATAAATATTCTAAAATCTTGAATTGAACTACAGTAGTATTTTGTAGTAACGTATTAGTCGTATGTATCACCAAATATACGTTTCTAAGATTATAAAAATGATTGATATGCGATTTAAATCACAGCAATTCGATAAATTATTTTTTTATGTTAGGCTTTAGCTTGTAGAAGCAGACGAACAACGCGCATCATAAAAAGTGAAATATGGCAAGAATTTAAAACTTTTTACGCTCTTCTGACGTGTATTGAGTATCGTTGTCGGGCACTATTATTACTGGTAACTCTTCAATCGCGAAGTTTGCTTGGAGTGCCTGAATTGTAGTAGTAACAGTGATATCTTTCAGCTCGGTGGCATCTTGCTGAAAAATGGACCAGCAAAATCGATATGGATCCGTTCCCATGGACGAGTAGCATCCGGGCAGACCGGAGTGAAATATTTCCTAAAAAAATCCTAAGTAAAAATTGCGTGTTTGAATTAGTGATACACGCCAAAAAAACATTTAGGCGAAACTACTTTTAAGACGTAAAATAATTAAAAACATTTGTTATAAATTATTAATCAATAATTAATTAACAAACATATTTTAAATTTTATTTTAAAATTAATAATATAAAGTAAAGTCAATGTACGTGATAAATTTAAACTTAAAATAAAAATATGGTTTAAAGAGTTTTTGCGAAATACTACTATACTACTGGCGAAGTGATCATCGATCTCACTATGTTTTTATGTTAGATTTTCAGAATTTTGTCATAGTTATGGAATGGCCAAACATGACCCAGAAGCATATAACTACCGCTGTTTGAGTTTTTTGACTTCAACGGAATACTAGTCGAGATTTTGCGAGGTGATCAACGATCTCGCTATGTTTTTATGTTAGATCTATCAAATGTCCATATCCACGACAATTTTTAGAATTTTGTCATAGCTGTGGAATGGCCAAACATGGCCCAGAAGCATATAACTACCGCTGTTTGAGTTTTCTCGACTTCAACGGAATACTAGTCGAAATTTTGCGAGGTGATCATCGATCTCGCTATGCTTTTATGTTAGATCTATCAAATGCCCATATCCACGGCGATTTTCGGAATTTTGTCATAGCTGTGGAATGGCCAAACATGGCCCAGAAGCATATAACTACCGCTGTTTGAGTTTTTTCGACTTCAACGAAATACTAGTCGAGATTTTGCGAGGTGATCATCGATCTCACTATGTTTTATGTTAGATCTATCAAATTTTGTCATAGTTGTGGAATGACCAAATCGAGGATCACCTCGCAAAATTTCGACTAGTATTCCGTTGAAGTCGAAAAAACTCATACAGCGGTAACCATATGCTTCTGGACCATGTTTGGTCATTCCACAACTATGACAAAATTCTGAAAATTGTTGTGGATATGGGTATTTGGTAGATCTAACATAAAAACATAGTGAGATCGATGATCACCTCGCAAAATTTCGACTAGTATTCCGTTGAAGTCGAAAAAACTCATACAGCGGTAACCATATGCTTCTGGACCATGTTTGGCCATTCCACAACTATGATAAAATTCTGCAAATCGTCATGGATATGGCTATTTGATAGTACAAACATGAAAACAGTGAGATCGATGATCACTTCGCCAGTAGTAGTAGCATTCCGATGAATTCGCAAAAACTCTTTAAACCATATTTTTATTTTAAGTTTAAATTTATCACGTATATTGAATTTACTTTATATTATTAATTTTAAAATAAAATTTAAAATATGTTTGTTATTTAATTATTGACTAATAATTTATAACAAATGTTTTTAATTATTTTACGTCTTAAAAGTAGTTTCGCCTAAATGTTTTTTTGGTGTGTATCACTAATTCAAACACAAATTTTTACTTAGGATTTTTTTGGGAAATATTTCAAGCTTGTGTACAGGAGCATGACAAATTTCGTAAACCATTCCTATTTTATTTTATTTAGGATAGAGTTAGGCAGTATTTCACGCGCATCCGGGCAGCTGGTAGATGCCTTATTAGGACCACTAATATTTAACTGGCACACTTTGCAATTTGAAATTTGACACAATTGGCTTTATTTCTTAACCTTAATCCAACTATAATCTGTTTGACGAAGTATATATTCTGACTGGAAAAACATCTCACTTTCCGATTGGGAAAGAATACTCGGCAATCCTTTTTTTATGAAGCAAATTACTTTCTTCAGCACAGCATCTTCTTGTGTAGCCCTTGCGATTACTGATGTATAGGCATCTCATCTAGCGTAACTTGGCTTACTTGATCCACATCAGTCAAAACTTCTTCATAATCATCGAAATTTTCGTCCTTACACCTTCTGGTAGTCTAATCGATGCATCTGCATTCGCATGTTTATGTAATGTCCGATATTGATGTCATACTTATATCCTTGAAGTGCAATAGCCAAGCGCTGAAGTCTTTGAAGTGTTGCTACCGGTAGTTTTTTGCATGGATGAGATATTCGAATTCTCCACCATGATTGACTACTGACTTTCCGTTAGTGTTTTAGACGCAAATGCAATGGGATGTTCCGATCCATCCGGGAAACGATGAGAAACTACAGCATCAACACCTTTCTGCGATGCGTCTGTAGCTAGGATGATAGGACGATCCTCACTGTAGTGAAATAATCTTGTTGCGTGCTTGAAAAGCGTTTTTTGGCGTTTCGTTCAAACGAATTTTGTTCCCTTATGAAGGAGCTTATTAAGCGGAGCAATAATTGCCGAACAATTTTGTATAAATTTGTTGTAGTAGTTGCTTTTCCAATAATTGCTTCGACTTGCCCGTCCTCAATAGGACGTGGCATATTCTTCATCGGTTCTAAACGTTTTCAATGTTTTGCATTTTTTACAGCGTAAGACCATACGAAGGTGTTCTTTGTTATTCGCATCAGAAATTGTCCCTTCATGCAGATATGGTATAACGGTGATGACCTCTTCTATCAAACGATGAAAAATCCTCGGAGCGCTTGCTACACCGAATGGCAAATGCTGGTACTGAAAAAGTCCAGTGTGTTTTAATTATCATTAATTTTTTTGAATTCTCTGAGAGCTTAACTTTTACATAGGCTTCACCAAGATCGATCTTTGTGAAAAAACTGCCCCCAAATCTCTAGAAATTTGCACTTTACCATTTGGATTTTTAACAGTTACAATTGGAGTGGCCAACTGACTGAAAGTAACCGCTTTAAGAATGGCACTAGATACTAATCTTTGAAGCTCATCATCAACGCCCTTTTTAAAATCAAACGGCTTCGACAATTTTGGACACACTTCAGCCTTCAATGTGATTTCCGACTGGGAAGAGTTATATAACCCAGGAGTTGGTGAAAATAGACAGGGGTAGTCCGTACAGATCTTCGATTCCAATTCGACTACAGATCTACTAGATTACTATTGTTTTACGTCTATAGTTTAAAATTTAATAACTTGTACCAATAAAGCCCAAGGATGTTCTGCAACATCTAGGATGTCTACTTAAACGCACTGTATATTCTTCCACATAACTTGTACTTTAATAACTCTTATAACCGGGACATGCGTATCACCATAGAATTTTATTACCTTATTTGTAGATGCATAAGCTGAACGTCCTAATAGGTTATTTCCCCCAAGTCTAACCATCGAACACGATGTTTCTATGTCAATTTGAAATGAAAGTTGCGCTGTCACTTCGTCTGACTTTGCGCTGCGGACTGAGCTAGTATATTAAAAGTCGCTGATTTCATTTAGTTCCGGTTCTGCTGACTGACACACGCTAGCTACATGATCTTTTTCGCTACAAATCTGACTGGTGGAGTTTATATATGTACAACCATGGTGTGCTTTCACTTTAACAACCTCACTGTACTGTTTGAAGCGTTCTTACGCCTGCGCTCAGACTCATGTGGCATATGCTTGACGAGAATGTCTCGAATTTCTCAGCCCACATTAGATTTCTCACAACATGATTTTTGACACACAAATGACAATCGTGCGCTGTGCCACGTGAATTGGTAACCCAATCAGCATACGACTGTCTGTTCTGGCATCATGGTTTTTCTTTACATAATGATCGCTCAAAAATATTGTCAATTCTTGAAACGTTTGGTTTGTTAGTTCCTTCTTAAAAGTTTCTGCAGCAACTCCAACGACACGTTTTCAATACTCGCAAAAAAGACACTCGTTTTATTGCATCAGAATAAAATTCACCACAATCAACTAACTATTTTTTCATATCTAATTAAACCCCACCCGTGGTAATTGCATTAGATCATTTCGCGAGAGGTTAGTCTTACAAACTAAACAGTAATTTGCTAGATTACCATTGGTCCTCCGAGAAAAATAACCCTGGCGATATAGCTTAGTCTAGGCCTTCAACATAGACCTTACACCTTAACCGACGTGAATATTAGTCGACGACAACCCATAAAATTTTCGAAGCCAACAATCGGTAAAATATTACAATAAAAAATACAAATCGATAGAAGAATGAAGCCATTAATTCAACAACAAGGCACGAAATAACGGAAAAGTTGTTCCAGCGGCACACCATCAATAAAAAAGAGGCTCGAAAAAAACATAAAATATCTTGCGGCTAAGATAGCAGCTGTAAAAGCAGTGAAGATACACATACGTTTTGGAGCAGCTTTCGATGCCAATATCGTGTTACCCGAGTATTAAAAGTAAACAATCAACAATCGACTGCTCAACATACAAAGTTAGGTTTGATAAGTTTAGGAAGATCTAATAGTCAGATTCAACAAACAACCCGTTGTCAGAAATCGTCGCAATCACAACCAAGGAAATTGCAGCAGAGGAAATTGATAAGCTCTTAAGAAATTTTGAAAACAGAGGAGTTCCTCTGTTGCACCAAGAAAATACACTTCTATCGAAAAAGAGTGTGAACAACATTTTCAGAGTTCTCACACATCAATCAAATCTAGGAGATCCCAAAAAGATGGCAACTGCAAGATTTCTCCAACTAGAAAAGCAACTTACGAAGAACGATGTTCTAGCTAAACAATATAAAGAATTTATGCGACAGTATGAAAGTCTCGGATACATGGAGAAGATTCACCCAACAAAGTTAAGAGTAGTTTTTGCCACATGCGCTGACATATATAGTGAGAATGGTATAAATTTTGTTGGATCCAATAATCAGCTGAAAAGGTTACAAAAAAGTCAAACAGCCAACTTCAACGATATTGTTGTCCAACAATTGTCAGAAGAAGAAAGACCTGGCATTTCTAACCGCCTGCATCATTCCATTTTGGTGGGTTATGCGAAGCTGGTGTGGTGACCTACGAGGAATTAACAACACTGCTAGATCAAATAGAGATCATTCTGAATTCAAGGCTACTTGCCCAATGCCCAATGATATAGCAGATCACTAACTGCGGTGCCAGAAGAAAATCTAGCACATTCAAACATGCATCGCTTGTCAAGATAGCAACTATTACAAAAACTGAAACAAAACATTTGGAATAAATGGAGTAACGAATATCTGCGAAGATTACAACAACGACCAAAATGGCTACAACTTAAAATTGGAAATCTTGTTCCATTGAAGATAATTTATCTCCCACAAAATGGATAAGAGGTAGGATTATTGAAACCCACTCGGTAGCATGGTTTGGTGCGCGTAGTTACAATACGCGGCTCGGGAAATGCTCTCGCTAAAAGAGCAATTACCAAAGTATCCGTTTCACCAGTAGACGAGCCATAAGGGGCAGATCAGTGGGGTATAGTCACAGACGCAATGGTGTGTGTCAAGCTTCACATCCCGTCCAGGTATCTATACTTCGTAAAAATTGGCCAAAGCAATCTAATAAATGGCGAATGGAAACTAATAACACATTACTTCAACCTGATAGAATTATACTAGGCGAATGAAACAAACTCGATAGTTTTTTGGAGTAAAGTTCCCAGTTTGTTAATTGTTTATTTCGATAAAATTTTGTCGGTGGTCTCTCAAGATTAAAAGAGATAGAATATCGTTTGTTACTCTCAAATGTAGTATTAGATGGACGATGGACAAGAAACACTAACTAATGTCAATCACTTGGCGGCGAGCGGAATTGATAAAAAGGCCAACGTTAAGAATTTCAAGTTCCACTAACAAATTAACAGCTCGACCCTCAGGAATAACACCTACAACTTGTGGTTTCAGTTACCAAAGCTTAGTCTTACAAACTAAATAGTAATTTGCTAGATTAACAGCGTCCATTTTGAAAATAGTAGTGTTCCGAATTTTTTTTTATTTATTCAATATTACAACTGATTCAGAGATCGCATTGAGATGAGTAATCTATTAGTTACTCAATTTACAATAATTTCTTATTCTAATTAGAACTGTGCAGATCCAGTGGTTTCTGCTGTTGGAGTCTCCTCGCCCGATTGGTGGTGTCCAATATATTACGAGTATCTGCATTTTCATGTCGAGACAATCGCTGTACGTGTTGCCGTGCTTGTTTCTTTATTTCATCGGTGACGTATTCAATCTTCAAGTCTCTATGAAAATTGTCGTTCCTAATGTACCACGGGGCATTTACAATCCCTTGCAGCATTTTATTTTGGAAGCATTGTATATTATTTGTACATTGGCTTTCTTGGCACAACCCCATAGTAGAATACCATAGATCCATACTGGTTTTATCATTTGCTTGTATAGAAGCAATTTGTTGTGTATTGAGAGCTCAGAATTTATACACATGAGTCAGTACATTTTCCTATATTTGATGTTTAACTCTTCTTTTTCCTTCTCGATGTGTTCTTTCCATCTTACCTTAGCATCGTGGGACATGCCAAGGTATTTAGCTGTATTTGCATATGATATTTGGTTTGAGTTGAGAACACGAGAATACAGTTTACATTTTGATTTGTAAAGTTGACGTGTACTGACTTGGCTTAATTTAATAAGATGCGTCATTTTTAGTCCAGTTACTCACAGTATTAACTGCATTTTGAAGTTTGCTTGTTGCTTCCCAAATATATTTTCCAACTGATAAGATAGCTGTATCGTCTGCAAATGCCAGGTTCTATAAAACAATTTCACAATAATATTTACGCTAATTATCCTTCTGTTCATCAAAAGTTATATTGACTAACCAACTCGCCGAGGAGGATATTTTACGATAGGACGCAAAACCATATACATTTAATTGCGGGTTTAAAATAAAACATTTTATTCACGACTCAAACATGTAGAGCGAATATGAGAACTACATGTAGGGTGTGTTTAAACTTAATGCATTTGTTTTTATGAGATACATCAAAAAAGTTTTGGCCTCCTTCCTAGAAAAAGTTAGCAGAATCCATCCATATCACAAATTGTTTAGAACCAAATGGAAAATTAAAGGCCAATTTTAGGCTCATTAAATGCTCCATTAAAATATGTTTTGCTCCACTCCATTTTGCTCTACTCCAAAAGCATTAGGTTTTTCCATTTTAACACTTGTTGGAAATCCAATTTAAAACGGAAACCAAGATGCAATGAATTGACTCAAATAATTAAAGGTTCCATAATTAGTCTAAAATTAGCCTTTAATTTTCTATTCGATTCTAAAGCTCTTCTCGATTCAACCACGAAACTGAAAGCACCATCCAAAAAAAAATGTTTTATATTTTAAACGAGTTGATTAAAATTAAAATTGAGATTCTTGATTTAACCAAAAATTAACTTGAATTCAGATCAAATTACCAATCAATTTGGCGTACATGTTATGTGATACCCCTACACACTTCCTTGCCCGTGAGTTCCGCCTTTCTAGCACCCCTCTAAAGGTTTTGACAAAAATGATGATCGAATTCGTTTGGTCAGGAGTGGTCAACACATTTTGGCGTTTGGTCACCAATGCGAAAAGCAAAATCAAAAAATGTATTAATTCAATAAAATCAGGTTCGTCGCTTATTTGGGAATTTCATTTTACGAAATTAATAACAAATCCAATTGGAATAAACCATGGTCAACACATTTTGGCGTTTGGTCTCCAATGGGTCATTTTTTATTGCAAAAAACCATTGCGAAATCAGGTTCGTCGCTTACTAGCACGCTTTAATAACAAATATCCAATTGGAATAAACCATTTAGATAAAAATATATCTTTTTTCAAAGAATTGTATCTAAAGTGGAAGACATAAGATAAAATCAATTCAATTTTTTGGTTCTTCATAAATCGTTGAGGGTTGGTCACTAGTTGATTTCGTTTGGTCATCCCTACGGAACGATTTATTGCGAAAAGCCGTTAAAAACTCATATTTCCGCCGAAGTGTTCGGCTCTGGAAACATGACCAATACTAATAATTTTCAAATCGTTCAATTTTTAAATCATTTGGTCGATTGTCATTGAGGTTTGCTCACTAGTTCTTTTCCTTTGGTGGCGAAAATTCGTTTAAAACTCACCATTTCCATGCTATTCAAAGTGTACGAGGCTGGAAACTTGATCAATACTAATAATTTTCTAAATCCAACAATCGAAATCGTTTGGTTGATTGTTATCGAGGATTGGTCACTAGTTCTTTTCGATTGGTCATTCATCCCTACGAAACGATTTATTACGAAAATTCGTTAAAAACTCGCATTTCCGTACGATTCCGCACGATTTGTTGACCAATCCTCAATGACAGTCGACCAAACAATCCAAATCGTGGGGTTTATAAAGTTATTAGTATTTGTAAAGTCTTCGCCTCGTATATTTCGAATCATACCAAAACGATGAGTTGACCAAACGAAGCCACTGGTTACCAATGCTCAACGAGTTATAAAGAACCAAACAATTGAATTGATTTTATCTTATGTTTCCACTTTAGATACAATTATTTGAAAAACGATATATTTTTATCTCAATGGTTTATTCCAATTGGATTTGTTATTAAAGCGTGTTAGTAAGCGACGAACCTGATTTCGCAATAAAAAATGACCAATCCTGATCTAACGATTACCTAACGAAATTACCCGGGAATTTTTTTTTTAAATTTTCCTTAATTATTTTCCGTTTAATCGTAAGTGACCAAACGATTAAAACTAGTGACCAACCCTGGACCAAACGAATTCAATCATCATTTTTGTCAAAACCTTTAGATGGCGTTCTAAAAAGGCAGAGCTTTAATGTTGATGGTGATTGGTGACTTCCTATGTGCTAGTTGCGAGGGGGATTAGTGATAGAGATGTTGGTCGATTTTCTGGAATGTCTAGGAAGTATTTGATAAGAAAAAAATAAGTTGGTTTCCGACCTTATATGCCATAAATAAATTTTAATAATTTACCTTTTCCAAATGCGCCCCTCACCTGAAAAGTACTTTACCCCGAACAATATAATTTATCATAATCACCTAAATAATATAGACATCCGCCATTATAAATCATCAAAATAAATTTGTCACTTAAAAATTTGAAAAGCATAAATTATAACATTGAAGGAGACACAGCTCCATTACTCATATCTATCCGCATATTAAAAAACCTAAAATCCATTTAAATTATTAAATTTTATCACAGCAAACCACTTAGTCGAAATGTAATAAAACCGATACGGTGGTTTGTTGGTTGTGTGCACCACATATGAAGCCATGTGTCGTTATTACCACCTAAAATTGGGAAATGGTCGTTTGAAAGATAATATGAAGTTGGAGGGAGTTTGCAGGACCAAAAACACTATGTCTGATTTTATTTGATCCATCATAATTTTTCATCAATTTTTTTTACCGCTATTTATGTTTTTCTCATTCATGGTTTAATTGGAAACGTTAGTGCTGTGAATCTCTTATAATTTAATAAAATTTTATTGTGTTTTTCATTTATCTTTTCTCGTATACGATTTTGTCTCATCTATTCTATTTTTGATCTTCGAGCGCCTTAATTCACAAACATTTGCTTTCATAAATTATGTTTTATGTCGTGTATATTTTTTGTTGTAATCTACTCGTATACATACAGCATACGGCATTACATATATTATGGTTTTGGATTTATTTTATTCAATTATGTTATTATTGCGTATAATCCCAGTGATGTGGTGCTCGTAATGGATTTGTTTCAGTTAAATTTAATTTTTGGCCTTTATACATACCTTTATCATGCTGCTGCTACATTAGCTCGAAACCCCTTAAGTCGTGTACATCATCGTTACCATATATTATCTCATTATGTACCGTAACTAATTTATGTCGCAAGATCCCTCAAGTGGAATAGAGTCTTCATCTCCGTGCCTTGAATATTTGTGCGCAAATTTATTGCCAACATCGAAATGAATTTTTAAACACTGCCTGTGTAATACGGGTTATTGTTCATTGTACGGTTAAGTTACGGCACCAGCGGTCTCATAAATCTTTACATGGTGAAACCAATTAATTTTCCAGTCATAAATATTAGGTCAGGGTCGAAAGGTATTACAATTGTATCCTATTTTTCTGTTACGTATTACTCGAGCATCTTGAACGCGCATGTCTTTTACTCGAATTTGTTCTGATGCTGATATAATTTTGTTGTTGTTGCTGTACGATGCGAAAATTTCATTTCATTTTTCACAATAATTGGTTTGTTTAGAAGCACAGTGCTAACTGGTACAAAGCAAGGGAAATCTTGTCTTACAATCAACAGCTGTATACGTTCGTTATATAATTGAGCGAAGGAAGGAAATGAAAAATGAAATCAAAATGAATATAAAGGAAAACAGCTGACTCAATATGAAATCTAAAAAATATTATAATTTATACAATTTTTATTTTGTTACAAATAGAGAGCTCGCATTTTGTAAGAAGGTCACCGCTTTAATTTTGTTGCGACCACTCCCGCGCGCATAAATTTGAATACACAAATTAAACGATTTTGTATTTTATTTACTTTCGTTCCAGGCCATCAGCAACATGACATCACCATCGATGAAATCGAACGAGAAAACTCGTAAGGGTTCGAGCGACGAGGGGTCAGGAAATGCGGCCGCCACAGCAACGGGGGACACCAAACCAAATTACACGACGTCTGTGCTAGAGGAAAATAATCGTGCCCTATTTTCTTGGTTACGGGTGTTCCGTTTTGCTAATTTAATGTTACAACAGGGCTGTTAAGGCAAGACGCCTAAGAAATGATATATTATATCGATAGCAAAATACCTAAAAATTTGTTTATCATTTTACACCGCTTTGTATTATAATTTTTTTTATGCAGCGCGTTATTCAATGGTTAGTACTGTGCGTGTGTGTCTTTGATAAAAAATTTTTAAGCAAAGATTCATTTTAATTTTAGTACTTTAAAATTTTCGGTTTTCTATATCAATTTAATTAATATTCTAAAAATCTATATTATGTTTTGTAACACCAAATTATTATAAATTACTATATAATATACTAGACTAGTTGAATAATTAAAATTAAGATTAGATATATGTACTAAAATATATATTTACTGTGTACTAAAAATTGATTATGTTATTGGTTGGTTGCTTTGCAACCCCATCTATTTTCGAGATCTAAAACAAACATAGCACATAAATGGTTTTATGTTTTATTTATTTAGAAATTATAAAATAAAATGTTCTAAAAAATGACAATAAAATTGTGTGGTTTTATTACAGCGGTGTCTAGCGGTGAGTAGATCTACTATATTATTCAGGTCGCTATCCAATTTTAAGCCTTGTATTTAGTACGTTACATATTAGTATTTTCACAGTTGTAATTGAATCGATAATTAGATTGGATACTATTTGTTTGGCAAAATAGTATCAAATAATTTGTTCATGTTCATAATTTCATTAGCAAATCGTAACATAAATTAAAACGGTACCAATTAGAACAGAGCTGAAAAACAATTCTATGATTTGAATCTTCCTAGAATTTGCCGGACATGAATTGAGTCTTATAGTAAACCACGATTGTTTATGAAACTATTCTCAAAACTTAAAGAGAAAAACTTAGATAAAAAAACCTACCAGCTCCACATCCCTGATAATTGAATTTAAATCTATCGTCGATTTACCTACAACATTTTATGGATAAAATTTAGTAGAATATAACAACCTGGAGTCTGTAATTTATTATTTTAAGCCGACATCGCCTTAGATGTGTACCCGCAACAAGCTGAAATGATCACCGTTGACTTGAATTAAATTTTATCGACCGAATTTTAATGTCCGTTTCTTGTGCAACATTTGGTTGAACATTTGATGTTAGGGTTTTTGGCTGTGTTTAGAGACCCAAATTAAACAAAAATCCAAAAGAGAAACTGCGGCGTACAACCAATTTGTGTGGTTTTACCAGATCAAAATGGTCTGATGGCCATATTATTTTTTCTTGAACAAGTTCTTGAACTAGTGGCGATTTTTTAATGCAAGCACTATCCATTTTGTTCGGGCCAGGAGAATACAATTGTCCGAGAGATTCTCCAATTTATAATCAATCGACGCTTGTTTTTCCTGGTCCTTTTTCGTTTGAGCTATATTGCTTGAAATATCCAATGAGCCGTCGGTCATATTATTTCTAAATATTCTCCTAGCTCAATAACATATATTAAGTAACCCTGTTACAGTTAATTATTATTATTTAGATATTTATTAAGCTGAGGTATCAGGCTGAAACGCCACACCGAGGTAACTCACCTATATTGGCGTTTCTATATGCTGCTAGCGACTACGTTCCCTATAACTACGTTAGATTCTCATACATGCAGTTTAACCATATCCACTGCACCAGTACATGGATATGTATCCGTCCCTAGCCATCGAGGAGGCATACATGGTCTAGACGACAATGCTGGGCGCGTCTAATCTACTATCATATTTTTCGATTGCATGACGCACGTACACAAAGCCCGTGAAGATGCAAACCGCATTGTTAATGTAATATTTGCATTGGTTAGGCTAGAATGAAGCCTTCGCCTCTCATTTTGATATAGTACACATTCAAATATTATGCTGTCAGGTGATTCTATACTTGCGTTCTTTGTACAATATCTATATTTGAGGCACTAGTTGAGCCCCATAGTTGGATACCATATGTCCATATGGGGATTAGGATCGCTTTGTGTAGTAGAACCTTGCAGTCTAGAGAGAGTTTCGATTTTCTTCCGATCAACCAGTACATTTTAGAAAATTTTATTTTTAGTTGGTTACGTTTTGTTTCAATGTGATTTTTCCATGTCAATCTTCTATCGAGATGAAGACCGAGATATTTGACGTTTGTTTGTTGAGGAATTGTGATATCGTTTAATTTTACTGCCGGACATGTGCGTTTATTCAGGGTGAATGTTACATGTGTTGATTTACATACATTCGTCCTTATCCGCCAAGTTTTTAACCAATCTTCTATTTTGTGCAGATGTTCTTGTAATTCTCTCGATGCTGTTTGAGGATTTTTGTGTGAAAACAATATAGCTGTGTCATCAGCAAAAGTTGAAGTGATTATGTTTTCAGTTATTGGTAAGTCAGCTGTGAACAACAAGTATAGCACAGGTCCCAATACAATGCCTTGTGGTACTCCTGCCTTTATCTTCGGTTAAATCAGTAGTGGCCGTACTTTGTTTCACCTGGAACATCCTTTTGGCTAAGTAGTTTTCAAGAATTGCATGAAATTGTCTATAGGCAGAAGAGTTTTAATTTTGTAATTTAATCCTTCATGCCATACTTTGTCGAAAGCTTGCGCAATATCCAAGAAAACTGCCGAGCAATATTTCTTTTCTTCTAAGGAGAGCTTAATTGTGTTTACAATTCTGTGCACCTGTTCTATTGTGCCGTGCTGCTCTCTAAATCCAAATTGGTGATCTGGTATAATGCGACCTACAGTTAATATAGGTATTAGTTCTTCTAGTAGCATCTTTTCAAAGAGCTTTGAAATTATCGGAAGTAGACTTATTGGCCTGTACGACGAGACTTGGGTTTCGTCTTTACCTGGCTTAGGAATCATGATAAGTTGAGATATTTTCCTTTTTTTGGGAAAGTATCCACATCTCATAATCGCATTAAAAATATATGTTATATATTTTATGCATCTATCGGGTAATTCTTTGATCATTTTTCCAGTTATTAGATCATGGCCTGGAGCTTTCTGAGGATTTATCCTGTTTTTGATAACCGTTTTGACGCATTTCCATTTAAATTTTACTGGATTTGGGTTCGACTCGTCCCTCGTAAACTGTGGTACTACGCAGTCATTATTTTTTTCGTTTGGAGTGAACACTTTTTGTAGATGGTTAGAGAAAGTGATAGCCTTTTCTAAATCACTTCTGGCCCAATGACCATCTGGTTTCCTTACCGGTGGGTTCGATAGCTCTGGCCTTTTTAAATTTCTTGCTGCCTTCCACAGTGAGTAGTCTGTTTTCTCTGTTGCTGTGAGCTCACTTAGGTAATTCTGCATTCCAAGATTGTGTTCTTCCCGTATTGCTTCTCTTAGAGCTTTAATAGCTCTAATGAATTTCCAGTTATGAAAAGGAGATTGGTGCAGCTGTCATAGCCGCCGAGTCGCCCGCTTATCTGCCAATATCTTTTGAATGTTACTTGAAAGCTTACTATTTTTTTCCGAATTTTTGTACTCCGGAGTAGCTTTTTTTGCAGCCATTTCCATTATTTGTCTTAAGTTTTCATTTCGTTAGTTTGTTTGTTAAACGTTGGGGTGGTTCAGTTTTTAATGCTTGCGTACTTAGTGTTACGATTATTGGTGAGTGATTTGATGATAAATCATAACAGTCAACGACTTGGTCGCGTGCTATTCCTCGTATTACACAGAAATCTATTAAATCAGGAATCAGCACTCTGTTTTAGTTTGATATTTATCGACATAACTCCTGCAATAATATTTAATGCAAGCTTGGGGGTAGTACTTTAGCAACCTGTTATTTTAAATAAGGCATGTCTTTCTGTACCTTCCAGTGTCCTTATGTGGTGAACATTTAACTAGTCCACCCATCTTGCACACGCATATGTTAGTACGGGCTCAATTACTCCCTTATATAAGATAAGCAGCGTACGGTTATTAAGTCCCCAATCCTCTTGCGAGATTATTGCAATGGTTTGTACGACATTTTTGGCCCTTTCAGCGATAGTTTTAACGTGACTTGTAATTCAAAGACGCTCTTCAGTACTAACGTCTAGATATTTGACAGTTTTGGCCAATTTTATTCTAACAATATTTAATTTTACAATAGGCGGTCTATTATCATTTCTGTTTTTCCGGGTGGTAGATCTAGTTCATTTTTCATGCACCTTTCATGCACCATTCCACGATTTAGAGCCAACTGAGTCTTATTTTCAAGATCTTGCCTGGATATAACCTTATCATCAGCATAGACAATTTCGTCTTCTTCTTCTTCACTGCAGAAACTATCGTGAAAACGATGTTCCAAATATTGGGGCCAATGATTGATCCTTGTGGGCATTCTTTTGTTAAAGTTTTCTGAATTTTTCCATGGCAGTCCTCAATTATAGCTATTCGATCTTTTAAATAATCTAGTATTATTTTATAAATATTTTTAGGTCACCAGACGTTGTCAAAGGCACCTGCAATAGCCAGGAATAGTCCTAAAACATACTTTGCATTTGAGGCTTTAACTTTGTTCATTAGCGTTAGGATAGCATCTTCCGCTGACGTTAAATTTTTCTATCACTGCCCGTTACTAATTTTTCTAGCAGTTTGCGCGTTACCGAAAGAAGGACTAATCGTCTATACGCTTTAGGGTCAGCTTCATTTATATCTCCTGCTTTACTGACCACAACAACTTTACGTGTTTTCCAGATTTGCGGAAACACACCCAGCTCTAAACACTGATTGAACAGACATGTTAGTTTACTCCCAATGATAGGCCATACAGCATTCAGCACTTCTGTTTCGATAAAGTCAGGTCCAGGTGCCTGGCCATTTTTCCTACTCAACGGTGCTAATTCAACCTCCTCTTCATTGAAAGACGGATCGTCTCCAGTCGTAGGTGCCTGCTGTATCAATATTCTTATATTAATTTGCTCTTCTGAATCATTTGCAGGATCATCGTCAGGTAGCCGAGAGTTTAGTAGCAGTTGGTTTGTTTCTTCCCATGTTGTTGTTGTTGTTCCATACGATAGAATTGAGCTTAATGACTCCCGATAAGTTAGTTGCCTGTACTTTCTTAATTTATCTTAACTCTGTTTGTCTAGTGTTTTGGAATTCTTTCTGACTTCTTTGCACTTCTATTCGTTTTCTGTTAAGGCTAGGAGCCCACCATGCGACTTGTCGTTTGGAGCTCTTTTGCCTTGGTATCGGAAATTCGCAGGCTTTGATTATGCTGTCGGTGACTGTACAGCAAGTCTGTTTACAGTGTCTCTGCTGTTGCAGTCTTCCCAGTTTATGCAATCCCATTGACCAGAAAGATAGTCATTCAGAAGGACCCAGATCACAGGGTGATCTTGATAAAGCTGTCTGGAAAAGTGTTGAATTATAGTAACAGAGAGATAAATAAAAGGTTTGCTCTGAAGAGAGCAACTTCAGAGCAAACCTTTTATTTATCTCTCTGTTACTATAATTCAACACTTTTCCAGACAGCTTTATCAAGATCATCCTGTGATCACTGGATGTCCAACTTGTTTTGACACTCCAATTTCTAATTTTGTTTAACAGCCCACTAGTCACTAAGGTGAGATCAATATTTAACTCATATTGTGGCAGTATCTACTGTCTTATTCTTCCTTATTTAGCAAGTGCAGTTTATGGCTAGATATAAAATCTTCCACTTCAAGACCATGATCATTAGTTGTGGTGTCATACCAAAGAGCTGACCTGGCGTTAAAATCACCACATATCATTATTTGCCTTCCTTTTAGCGCATTAAGTATAACCTCTAATCTTTGCAGATATGGTTCCGTTTTGTCACTAGCCTGAAAGTAGATACTCACAGTGAAGAAAGTCTGTGCTAAATTTCTCAATTCTACACGATGTGAGTCACTGAATTGAATGAGCTTCGTGGCCGTAATATTATTATTGTGGATTCTACCATTTGGCGAGTACGGTTCTTGAATACATGCCACAGCAATTGTATGCGAGTCGACCGTTTCCCTTCACTCCCAACCGCAATCGCACCTTGCATGTTTCTTTGCAGTATTGTAATTTCTTGCATACTTAACTTCTTGCCAGTATACTAACCATAATTAGTTCGTTTCATGAGTGCTGTTATAGCTCCTAAATATGCAGAGCAGTTTTTGTTAGTAACACTTTACCTATGTCCCACCTCGGAACAATGGCCATAAACTACAGTCTCTGACTTGCAGTGCTTAAGGCAATAAGAAGAAGTAATGTTAAGAAGTCAGCAATGTTGCAGAAGGACCCCTCCAGGTATATCTTTTTCTTGTGTAACAGCTTTTTGCGTATGACCGACTCAACCTCAATGGCCCAGTGTCCAGTGTCATGGTCTCTAGGACCAGTTCTAAAACATGCTTTTATCCCGTTCGGTTCAACTTCAGGCAGATTTTGTTTAACTATAAGCGCCTGTAGCCCTTCTTGCTTCAGTTCTTTACATACATCATATTTGATCATTCTAGGTGATCTTTTAGCTGGGATACTAGTTTCTAGCCCAACTTCGAATATTATGCCATTCTCCTTAATCTCCCTTATCTTCTTAATTTTTATTTCCAGCTCAGCCGGCTTAACTGGTTCTTTTAATTTTTCCTTAACTTCATTGCTACTGCCAAATTTGAAAGCGTCCTTTGGTTTAACAATGCTATATTGCATTTTTTGATTTTCCGACTGTCCGACGACGGCGTTGCTAGTTTTACTTGCTTATCACGCGGTTGGTGTTTCCCTAGTGATTCTAGGGACTCTTCAATCGTGTGAATGTCGTTATACAGGGTGGCTGACACGTAAAAAATGTTCACAAATAAAGGGTGATTTTTTTGTGGTTAGGATTTTCATGCATTAGTATTTGACAGATCACGCGGGATTTCAGACAAGGTGTCAAAGAGAAAGATGCTCAGTATGCTTTGACATTTCATAATGAATAGACTTACTAACGAGCAACGCTTGCAAATAATTGAATTATATTACAAAAATCAGTGTTCGGTTCGAAAAGTGTTTCGCGATTTACGTCCGATTTATGGTCTACATAATCGACCAAGTGAGCAAACAATTAATGCGATTGTGACCAAGTTTCGCACTCAGTTTACTTTATTGGACATTAAACCAACCACACGAATGCGTACAGTGCGTACAGAAGAGAATATTGCGTCTGTTTCTGAGAGTGTTGCTGAAGACCGTGAAATGTCGATTCGTCGCCGTTCGCAGCAATTGGGTTTGTGTTATTCGACGACATGGAAGATTTTACGCAAAGATCTTGGTGTAAAACCGTATAAAATACAGCTCCTGCAAGAACTGAAGCCGAACGATCTGCCACAACGTCGAATTTTCAGTGAATGGGCCCTAGAAAAGTTGGCAGAAAATCCGCTTTTTTATCGACAAATTTTGTTCAGCGATGAGGCTCATTTCTGGTTGAATGGCTACTAAATAAGCAAAATTGCCGCATTTGGAGTGAAGAGCAACCAGAAGCCGTTCAAGAACTGCCCATGCATCCCGAAAAATGCACTGTTTGGTGTGGTTTGTACGCTGGTGGAATCATTGGACCGTATTTTTTCAAAGATGCTGTTGGACGCAACGTTACGGTGAATGGCGATCGCTATCGTTCGATGCTAACAAACTTTTTGTTGCCAAAAATGGAAGAACTGAACTTAGTTGACATGTGGTTTCAACAAGATGGCGCTACATGCCACACAGCTCGCGATTCTATGGCCATTTTGAGGGAAAACTTCGGAGAACAATTCATCTCAAGAAATGGCCCGGTAAGTTGGGCACCAAGATCATGCGATTTGACGCCTTTAGACTATTTTTTGTGGGGCTACGTCAAGTCTAAAGTCTACAGAAATAAGCCAGCAACTATTCCAGTTTTGGAAGACAACATTTCCGAAGAAATTCGGGCTATTCTGGCCGAAATGCTCGAAAAAGTTGCCCAAAATTGGACTTTCCGAATGGACCACCTAAGACGCAGCCGCGGTCAACATTTAAATGAAATTATCTTCAAAAAGTAAATGTCATGGACCAATCTAACGTTTCAAATAAAGAACCGATGAGATTTTGCAAATTTTATGCGTTTTTTTTTAAAAAAAAGTTCTCAAGCTCTTAAAAAATCACCCGTTATTTAAATTTTCGAATTGCGTTAGCATTTTTCGATTTGGTCACCCTTAGCCACGAAGATGGCCTTCAAACGGCCGACAAAGCTATTGCATGCAGCATGAAAGTGGCTCTGCGGTATTTTGTCCCATTCTCGGCGAAGCGCTTGCTTGAGATGATCGACACTTTGGTATTTTTTTGTCCCAATCTTGCTCTTTAAAATACCCCAAACCGAGAAATCTAGCGGTTTTGCATCCGGTGTAATTGGTGGCCATTGGGCAGTGGAAATGAACCGCGGAACGTTGATTCTCAGCCAATCTTGATTGACACGGCGCTTTATGACTCGGCGCCGAGACCTATTGAAATTTCCAGGCTCTGCGTTCGAAATGTTTTTATGCCCAAGGCTTCAACGCTCGCTCCAACACATGATCCCGATAAATTTGAGCATTTATCTTGATGCCACGGTCTAAAAAAACGAGCGGTGAACGGCTTTCGGCCGTTACGGTGACCCAAACCATCACCATTGGCAGCGCTTGGTTTCGAGTGGCAATCCGTTGGTCCAAATTTTCAGTAGTACGACCGGGCAAGTAAATCCGGTCGTTTTGCTTGTTCACATATTGCTCAATAACGAACGGTGACTCATCGGACAAAATCAAATTCGGCAAACCCCACTTTCGGTTTCAAGTGTAACAACTCCTTTGCTCTTTCCACTCTTACTTTTTTTGAGTATCGGTGAGACCATGCGTTTTATGGAATTTCAAGGCCTTTAGTCCAAGATGATCTTTCAATATGTGCTGCATCCGTTCGAGCGAAATGTTCGCCTCACGAGACATTTTTCTGCCACTACTTGGCCTTCACCGTCCGAATGATATCCGGCGATATTGCAGTGCGTTTCGGTCCACCACCATGGCGTTTTGCAATGCTGCCAGTATCGTTATAACGATTTATGGTGCGATACACAAACATTTTATTCACATGCAGATGTTTTAACTGGTTAACAATCTGCGGCTGTGGTTTTCCAGCCAAATATAGAGCAATCACACTATTACGATTGAATTCCATTGCGGATAACTTTTTTTCTTAATATTTCCCACTAAAATGCTTTTGAACGCTTGTAAACAATGGAATGAACTGTCATTAGTGTAAATTTGAGTTCCCTGTCATTACTGGTTTGACAGCAATGACAGTCTGAAGTTTGTAACACTTCGTGTCAGTCACACGGTAAATCGAATCTCTTTCATTATATTTATTTATGTTTAATTTCCATTGTATTCAAAATAATTCCACCTGCTCATTTTCTAACTGCGCTCGTCATTTCCAGCTAGGCTTTTGTCTCTGTTTTGTTTAGTTTTGACTTACAAGAGCCCAGGTCGTTAAGACCCATACGCCTGATCTTGTCCTCGAGAACCTTAATTGTTCTGTGAACGATTTTCACATTGTCAATTTCTACAGGTAAATCGGTTAACTTATTTGTTTCTGTTTCGGTATTAGTTCGTTGGCGTTTTCCAGTTTTAGATCCGTCTGAAGTGTTTTTGTTTGGATTACCAGGAATCCTTGTCCTTGTCCCTTCTAAGTACGTTCGTTCGCTGTAACTTGGTCGTACCTAGAAGTTTTATTTCACCGATGCGGTGTGACCTAGGCTTCGGTGCCTCTCCTAGACCTCGCTGAGGCGTACAGCTTCAGTCACGGTGTAAACTATTTTTATTACTAATTAAATTTATTTTTATCAGTCCACTTTTAGCTACAAGTATTTGTTTTTTATTAACCTACGGCTAATGTACGTGTAATTCACTTGTTTAATTATATCGTTATATCGTTATCGTTATCGTTAATCACTTTATTAAAATTTTCGTAACTTATATAGGCACCATACAACAATGAATACTTATCCCCTAGGTGAAAAACGGTTAAAGTGCGAAATCGGTTAAACTGAGAGTCCAACATTGGTGAAATGATTCACTCTTCACCAGATGGACTATTTTGAATGGTTTAACTTCCTAGCCAACAGAGATTGTATTGGTTAACGGCCGGCACGACTGTCACGGTCTTATAACCTTCTCAAGGTTAATAAACAATACTGTGGGTATTTAGGTGAAGGGATCATCACTAAATGTCGGTAGTATAGGCCATATTTGCAATCTATGTTTAATCATGTAAATGATTTAATAAAAATTATTTTCGGTACTTTAACTGTAATATCAACTGCGCAATAATGTGTTTCGTCAGAATAAAACAATTGGGTTCAAATATTTTAAATGTGACGACGAATGAAGCTTTGAAATTTTGAAATTTTCAACAATGTCTACATTCTCTACATTGTCAACGCCATTTGTTTAATTGTCTACATAAATTATCTACACATGTAGATAATTAATTAACTACGTGGTGTAGATAATACGGCACAACACAGGTACTAACAGTTCGTGCTGAGCCCTATCCAGATTCATATTTCACTTAAGTTGTTATTCGAAATGTTCTTCCTTTCAAGCGCGGGATGAAAGATTGTTATTAGATTTATAAAGCGGCAACCAATCACTTACTAGTTTTATAGCATATGCTTTATTATTGTGGTCTCGAGTCTACGAGTCAGCATAGTATTAAACAGGTAAATTTTTAACTTTATGATCCATCATAAGTGGCTGCAGCATTTTGTCGCGCCAAACGCTGTATGTATAGAAACTCGTACAGCTCTTCATCATCTTGGGCATATTCTTAGCTTTAGTTGCCTCTAGAGAACAGTCTAATAAAATAATACAACGGCATATCGCAACCTGGACTTATGAATATGGAGTACACAAGAAATGTCGGATATGCTGAAGCAGTGTCGCTCAGAGATCATGACGTAGTCGATAAGCCGGAAGTCGGTGATATGTTGTTTCACGCGCCGATGCTTAACCCGATTTCAAGTTCTACTTCGTTCTGATGGTCCCTGTAATGAAGAGTGTTACCATTGGTGGTGTCAAGTATCCCTTTCAAGCTTGGCTGTTTGTAGAGCTTTGTAGAGCTTCCGTTTGAATACTTATCCTTAGTTTCTCAATTACCGATTTCAACTTAAACCGAGATCTAGGCTATCATTTTGTAATTCTCTGGCGATAGATAGAATTTAAACAAAACTGGTTACGAAACTGTTACATTCCATTTAGTAAGGCCCATGCATAATCACATTCAAACGAAATTTTATCAAAAAAGTTTGGGAAATGGTCGAGTTCGCCTCCCATATTATATTCATAATCCTGTTGGATAAATAGTTGAGTTTCATTTAGCAAGGCAGTAAGCCTTATTTCAGAACGACACAAAAATTTAAAACAACCAAATGAACGTTATGGACAAAAGCATTCCAATCCCATTATAGAAATCAAATTTTATTATGATCCGAGAGGGTTAGTAGCTAAGGGGTTTTATTTAGTAGTTAATATCTAAAAAAATATTTTATAACCGCCAATTTTCTATGTAAAAAGTCATTTTATTGTCTATATGGTTACATGGCTTGATGCTATCTCTTCTGTGTATGGCGCCGAGCAATTGTACCCAAACGAATAAACAAATATCGTCCAAAACAAAAACTAAGAAATTTTGTGTTGATAAAACCCCACTGCTAACTTCCTATTGGTTGCCATTACAGACTACAGACCAGTCCACTTAAGACGCAATTATGGAATTATAATATGCGAACGAATGATTCGGACCTTCTTGGGACCTTGAAACGTGGAGATAATAGGTCAAAATTTTCAATTCACGAAATCGGATTCATAACAACAACTTCCAATGGGAGTTAAAAATGCCCTTAAAATTTGAATGAGTTTGAGGTATTTAGTCACAAGAAAACAAGATCCAAGATTAGAAGATTTTTTTCATTTTTTGCGAATATTTTCATTTAATGACCACTGACCTCTGATTGACGTGAAAACGTTAGGCGTTGCCTTCAACATTGTTGACCGTCGTAAAAGATTTTAATGCTTTAGCTCGTGATGTCGTTATGCTCTGACATCTCACTGTTACGACTCGAACTCATTTTCAATTCACGAAATCGGATTCATAACAACAACTTCCAATGGGAGTTAAAAATGCCCTTAAAATTTGAATGAGTTTGAGGTATTTAGTCACAAGAAAACAAGATCCAAGATTAGAAGATTTTTTTCATTTTTTGCGAATATTTTCATTTAATGACCACTGACCTCTGATTGACGTGAAAACGTTAGGCGTTGCCTTCAACATTGTTGACCGTCGTAAAAGATTTTAATGCTTTAGCTCGTGATGTCGTTATGCTCTGACATCTCACTGTTACGACTCGAACTCGTACGGCAGCACCTGGATGTGTTTCCATAATCCCGACAAGGCTGTTGGTGGTTCTCAACCACTTTGGGCGTTGCTGAAGACGAGAGAAGTGTAATGACGACCAGATTCGCCAAACGTGGTGGTAGCGTGGTTCGTTTCAGAAGTCGCTGATAACCTTTTAAATAATTCGTTTGCAACTCGTATGGTGTTGGCCCAGGTCTTGTGATTGGCATCTCCTCAATCAGGAAGTGACCTATGGTGTAGATCGTGAAGTCGACTGGATCGTTCGAGATGGGACTCCGCGGTTGTGAATTTAAACACGATTCGGTTTGACACAAAAGCGTTGTTAGCTTTTCGAATGTTAAATTCTATGTAAATTTTATTTTATGGATTTTACTCCGGCTTCACACAAGCCGCTGAAGTGCAGTCGCTATAGACGATTTTTGCGTACATGCGAGCGAACCATGGTGTTGATGCTTAGAATCTAATTGTGTTTTCGTAGATGAACCAATATCAGCTGTGGACCAGCTTACACGATGAGGAAGGATTATCGAATGGTTCCATGTGTAACAAATTAAGCAGTGAGCGAGTGGTAAATGACGTTATGCCGAGCTACAATTTCTCGAGCAATAATTGATTTTGGTTTGCGCTCGCAATGTTGGTGTGAACCCCACGAATCGTCTGACGTGGCGATTGACTGGGATTCCCTTTTCAACCAAACGGTACCTGTACACCTCTATGAATGGTTGTGTAATGAGTTGTGATTGGTGTAACGATAGGGTTGTGATTGGCGTTGATGTATAGTTCAAGTGATACTCATGAATCGGTCAGTTTCATAAACTTGGCGATCAGTACGCTTGTGCATAGCTCTAATCGTGGCAAAGCATCTACCTGTTTTCATGGCCATATTTTTGGCTTAAACGTAAAAAATGATACCTTGCAAGTGATGGCCATTTTCTGCTTCACACACTCGTGCTCTTTCTAACACGTTTTTCATATTTTTTTCTCAAAATTTCAGGTGTTTTGGGCAGGATTTCATTTCGAATGTTGTTTTTTAGTACTGGTATGATCGCTGGTTTATTGATGAACACTCTTTCTTTCAAATTAGCCCAAAGAAAACAGTCGGGAGCGGTTACATTTTTCCTTGTAGCGAAATGGCAACACGCCGTTCTTGATAGTTCGTCGATCATAATTCCTTCACAAGCTGAATTTTAATGGAAACATTCTTAATGTGACGATTCTCTCTACGGATCTTCACGATAGTCCCAGTTGTGTTCACCTTCTCCTGGTTGAGGTTTCTGGACTATTCTGCACACTCTCCAGTACACCTCCAAGGGGGGTCCCTTAAGGCACATTGTTGCTGGAAATTTGCAACCAAACGGTTTATTGTTGATCAAGATCGTAAATGTAAATTTTCCAAGTCTTCTTTAAACAAAAATAAAAAATCCTTATTAAAAAAGTTATTAATCATTCGCACTAGAACGGTCTTTTTGTGCCACCCTGTCGAATACCATGTGTTTTCGAATAATTTATTCAACATTCAGTATTACAAATATCGGGAACTGTTTCGATAGGTGCGCTATCTTTGAACGATTGATTGTGGAACAGCTTGGTTCAACGATATGCTAGCTACCCACAACTTCGGGAACGTGAATTGTTCGCTTGGTTGGTATGCGAATATTCGAGATTGAGGTGATGTTAAATGTGAAAAATATTAGCGAGGGAAGACCAGCAGCCTAAGAGTTGCATTGACTCGTTTTAATTGAACTCGAGTTGGCTCTCATGCTGGTGGAATTGTTTCGGTATCTCATTTGGGGAACTTTTGCCTATTCGAAAACCATTTCTGTAATTCGATGGCACCACTTCGGAGCAGTGTCACCGGTCGTCAGCGACTTTGGCTGCTACGTTAATCTCCCTTGTTCGTCTCATGCTAATTGATGTATGGTAAAAATTCGGAACATTCGCGATAGCATAGGTGACTGTGCGCAATCGATAATCTCGAATATTGGTCTGAGTTTCTCCATACGATTCGCTAGTAGTCTCCTTCCAAAGACATCAGCTCCGAATAGAATAACTAGCTGCCGGTACGAGAGTTGTGAGGATCGGCAAGTTCCAAATTGTTCAAATGTGGCCATTATTGCATGTCGAAGAGTATTGGAATGGTATCTGCCACATACTTTACTGATCGTTACTCCGGTTGGTTATGTGATAATACGATGCGAACTGCGGTGCTTTTTGAAATAAAATGGAGGGGAAATCCAGAATCCAACATAGTTCGAAAGATAAAGTCGTAATTGGCGTGCACTACGATAGCGATATCGTACTTGTTGATCTGGGTCTCCTATTTCATATGTGGGACAAACTGGATCTGCAAGCTGATCTAGATTGGCCTGTGCGCAAGCATTTGTTCGAATGTTAGATGGTTGAATTGATCACACTGGAACAAGTTGTAGTTTCTAATACAAAATCCATAAGTAGATATGTGAGAGTCCAATACGTTAATGACGGAGTCATTTTCAGTGAGAGAATTAGAGCTTAAACCTTCGAACAGCGAACGATGTTGGTTATAATGTAGAAGATTTTGTGCAACCCCGCGGCTGATTCCAATACGAACGTGGTTTGAATCTTTCGTAGATGATTATTGATGATGAACCGACGGTGGTCGTAACGATTTCGTAGAATCCGCGCTGCTTGCTCGTAATAGGTGTTCGTTATGCTTACTCACTTAAGCAACAGCGTTACGTCGCCAGTTAAGTTCGCATTGATACAATGCAGTTTTCATGAATTGATCAGCTGCTTCTTCTTGTGGTTGAGGTTTACGAATAGATTTACAAACTCTGTCTAATGAAAAACTCTTGTATAGTCGCCATTGAAAACTAGAACTTTGATTCTGGTGGGCTCTCGATATTGCGAATTTATCACAGCATGATTTTCTTGTGATCTCATTACTGCGTCTGATCGCTGATTCTAGAGCGCGTTGTTGAAGTCTACGGGACTGCTCATTTCTGAGAAGGAGTTGGGTTTTCTGTTATCGATAGCGAGTAGTGTTGTTGTTTAACAGTTTTGCAACCCTTTACTTACTGTATATTGCGCTCGTAAGCACTTGTAAATGATTTTTCCGAAACCTTATATAGCTGCTATAACCATTATAGCACGTTGAAGTGATTATTGGCCTTTGATGTAAATCTCACGTGAGTCGTTTTTAATTCGACTGATTTGTGGTGTGAATTGTACAGCCAGAAGGTACCATTCTTCACCAATTTTTGTTCATAGAACTTATGTAAAACCTTTGTCTAATATTCTTATGGAACCATGCACTTAGACACAAAATCATTCATATTTAGCATATTCGTTCCATCAATTTGGCCTGATTTTTAAAAATTATCTAATCTAAACTCTTTGCATGGTGGGCTTTTCGTGACAAACACCGTCTTCACCATTTGGAAAGATGTGCGATTTAAATGTGGCATTGAGTTGAATTCACAACTTTTTTGGAATATTTGGTATTCCTTTAGTTTTAGCAGAAATATCAGTGTTCTATAAGTTTGAAACCAAAATTTTTTGTAATCGACCCGATATGGTCATTTTCGAGCATTTTAGTTAGGACAGGTGGCTCGATATATGCGTTGATAAATCTTAAATTTTTTTCATTATTGTGTCTAGTCTGAAAGTACACCAATTGTACAAAATAAAGTGGACGTAAATTTCTTCGATCATCGGTAGATTTGCAAAAGCATCGGGCTTTTCTCTTACATGTAAATGTCTGCGTACCATTGCCGAATCTAGTAATTGCGCTTTGAATATTTTATTCAAAATATATTTAGAGACTGTCGCTCTGCTAGAAAATGCGTACCAAACGATGCGTAGTAAACGCAGAAATTTCAACTCTCGACCTTTTCATTCCAAATAACTCGAGAATTGCTGATCAATTCTATAAGCGGGATATTACTCGTAACATGTTTATCGCAACAAATTTGAATATGTAGAATACCCAGATTATTCGCCTAGACGAATTGTCTGAACAAAAACAAAACATCCAATCGCATAATCTTTACCAATAACAGTTTTGAAAATCCTAATTTATTGATAAATCTAGAGCGTTGACGTCATGCCCCAAGTTGATACAGTTACTGTATTCAACACTAAATTCATATTCATTCTGTTTCCCACAACAACAATAATATGTTCCAAAATGATCATGTATACAGATAGGCTATGTTATTTTGGATCCCTCTTAATCCATATGAGAGCCCCTATAATGCCGAAAAACTTTTCATATTTTTTTGGAAAATCAAATTATACATAAAATATAAAAATTTCCATTCCCATTTTACCGATTTTCCTTATATTTTTAAATGGTCGTATACTCAAGCACTTAAATTTTCATTACTCACACTCCCGCACCCCGCACATCGATATCTCGCTATCTATACGATTCTCTATATAAATTGGTACAAAGACCGAGTGGCGTTTACAGCGTCATAATTTCCCCTAACATTGTCTTTTATTTTTGGAGCGAGAGAGAGAGAGAGAGAGAGAGATGTGAAAATGGTACAAAGTATTATGTTCAAAACAAAATTCGGAAAATCCATTTTTTTAAAGTTTCTATTTTCAGAATTTTCCCATAACATAATTTGTGCTTTTTCTCATACAAATCACAAAACAAACAAAAAATATTTAAACGAGCACGAGTATAACAAAAAGCGCACACACATATACACCAATTGATACAGAAAGATTTTCCTCTCGCACGATAAAATGTATGAAGTGAAAATCTCATTTTTCCGTTTTTTGTTTTTTGAATACCTTCGTTTGTTATGTTTTCATATTCAACACAACTTGTTTGTGTTTTTGTGTGCTGCCTGTTTTGCATTTTGTTTTAGTTTAACCGAAATTTTCACTTAATTTAGACATTACTTCGGGGGCCAGGAAAATCTCTCACAAACTTATCAGTTCGAAAATAACTTTTTTTTTTTGCACCTAAATAGTGACGACAACATTTTGTTTGTATTTGTTTGTGTGTTTTGTGCAACGTCAATTTTGGTGACGTTTGTGAGTGTGTTTTGCAAGTAGTTTTGTGAATTTATAACAAGTTGTTGCATTTTGAAAATGGTTTTTCATAATAGCACGTCAACTCTAAAAGTTGATAACACGTATGATCGTAGTAGTAGTGGTGGTTGTAGTAGCGGTGCAACACTACCCATACCTGGAATACCGAGACGATCGTTGACTATGAACTCAATTCCAGCTATGCTAAATGCAACATTGGAGAATGATGAAAGGTAAGAACTTTTTGTTGTTGTTGTTGTCGAGTTTTTTTTTGTACACAAAGTAAATTGGAGGTAAAAAGTTTTTCATTTTTTTTCTGTGTTTCGTTTAATTTTCTTTTGAAAAGTTTACTTAAGTGTAAAATTCATTAATTTAATTGAAAGCAAAATAAAATTATCAGAAAAAAAGAAAAGTTTTTAAAATTGGATAAAAAATGTTGGTGGAAAGTTTTATATATCAATTTTTTCTGTACGTCTTTGAACCGGGAGGGTGTAATTGCCGGGTATAATATTTTATGTGTGTTAGGACTGTTATGTGCGGATTTGTTGTGGCTTGGGAGAAAATTTGTCGGTGTCATTTTACATGAAAGCGAATTTAGGCCAATTATGTAAGGCGAATTACGAATTAGTGAAGTTTGTTGGAAAATTTGTAAATTTGTTTCAGGATTATATCCTTTCGCGTTTATCGAATAGAAATAATTAGTCAACCAGTTGTTGTATTCGTTTGTATATTAATTCGAATTTAAACGAAACAATTTCTAGGAATAGAGTAGCATGGTATATGTTTTCGTTTACCACCCGATCGATATGATGTGCTGATAAGGAGTTTACTTTTATATGATTAAGATCGGTGTTGAACCCAATATTATTGAGTTGAATATACATCACTTACCCCTCTAAGACCGATTAAATGTCTAAATTATTGCCAATGTTTGCCCAAATTCTAATTCAAAATTATATGCACAATTTGAGAATACTTAGAAGCAACGTT
This sequence comes from Nephrotoma guestfalica, assembly GCA_963691935.1. Lineage (NCBI taxonomy): Eukaryota > Metazoa > Arthropoda > Insecta > Diptera > Tipulidae > Nephrotoma > Nephrotoma guestfalica. The sequence continues at coordinate 51,377,321 of OY829913.1, read as the reverse complement.
TTCAGTTTTAAATTCTGAAAGAATCAAAATGGGCTGTACTATCAGCAACAATTGGCTACCCATTGGCTTACCATTTTCTTTATTTTTCGTGTTGAATGTTCGTATTATCACTGATCCAGGTTTTGCGTCTATATTCTTGGTACCTGAGTGTGTCGGTAGCTGTTTCGATATAGGCTTCTGCGATTTATTTCTACTGAGCTGAGGCTGAGCTTGAGCGCTTCTGAGAATGTGTTTCTTGTGTCGGCATATTTTAAGCGGTGTTAAATTTCTACCGATTTTTCTTGATGCGTTTTACAGCGGCAGACTAAAATTGGTGAAATTACCAGTTGGTGGTCACTGTTAATATCTACCCCTTGCATTAATCTGACATCTTGTAATGGCGTGAGAAATTTCTTGTTGAGCATAATTTGATCTATTGGGTTCCTTGTTCTGCATCAGCTTATGCGTTCATGTGTATTTGTGTGGAAACTTACTGCCTCCTATGAATAGCAGTCTCCATTATTATTACACACAGAGTCTAATGCTTGTTTACTCATGTTGAGTGTCAGATCGGTGTTATCAGTTCCAAATTTTGTGTTGAAATCTCGTTGTATTTTTTTGGCATCATTTCTGTGTCCTTGATATTGTGGATTGGATTTGTTCATAGAACTCATCCTTGATGGTTCCATCTGCGTCTTCTGGCCACGTCTTGTTCATGTGTTTCATCTCGTCCAGAAATCATCATCAGTGTTTACTTATAACTTTTATTTTATTTCTGTGTGCGATATTTCTGGGGGTCGATACTTGTTTTAGCCGGTTTGTATTATTTCTTCTAGTGTTTTTTTCTGTAATAATTTTTGATATAATCTTACAATAACCAAATGTCGCCATTCAACACTTGAATCTTAAAACGGATCAACAATAATTATCACGTCCCTAAAGCTAGCAGAGCACATCGAGCAGAACACAAAGTCAATCAAATGCTGTATTAAACAATGTTGGGCTTCATACCTTCCAACTAAAACGCGCGATTCTGCTAGCTTTAGAAAAAGTTAGAAGCACCCACTTCAATTGTAGGCTAATTAAATGTCCTATTAAATTGTTTTGGGCCGTTCGCTCTAGAAAAAGCATTAGGCTGTTCCACTTCAAAACTAGCAGAATACAAATCTAAAATCGCACCAAACCCGAAATTAGAACGCAAAACATCTGTTGACGTATACATAATTTTAGGCTCACTGTGGCCTAATTAAGATGCTTATTTACAAATTTTGGGCTTCACTTGTTCTTGGCCAATTCAAAAAGAGCCTACAATTATTTATATATCATTAGACCTTCTTTTTCGCTCTAATTTCGATTTTGGTCCGATTTTCGATTTGGATTCCGCCAGCTTTGAAGTGGAAAAGCCTAATGCATGGCTGGAACGAACAGAAAAGACATTTTAATGGTACATTTAATTAGCCTAAAATTAGTCTTTAAAGTTTCAATTGTTTTTAAATATTTTTGTGAAATTGGTTCTTCTAACTTTATCTAAAGCTATCAGAACCCATCGTTTTAGTTGGAAGGGATGAAGCCCAAATTCTTTTAATAGAGAATATAATTAGCTTACTATAAATTAGCCTAAAATTATCCACATATCTTTCAATGTTCTGCTGGTTGGATTCTGCTAGCTTTGTGACGTTAGTTATCATAATTTTATTCATTACTCATAATTATGTTCACTTTCATCACTACTACAATAATAACACAACTATGACTCCCTGTCGGAGTACGGAACTCATGAGCCGACCCATCTTTTATGCCAGTACTATAAGCTGGCATGGAGCTATGCACTGTGCAGATGGTTCTTCGTAAATCGCACCTATGTATAGCCGAACATCCTCGATTTTGCAGGCAATGCGAAAGATAGGACATTAAAAGAAAGAATTGGGAGTGCTTCGGCCCCAGAACAGATTGCAAAGATTAAAAAAAAAATTATACTAGCCGTGTTTTAATATTGGAGCACTATCCGGCGCCGAAGGGAAATTTCTATTGAAACTGTAGCTATTTATTCACTGATGTCGCTATACCATAAAAATGAAAAAATAAATTCACCATAAAACAAACATTTAACGACCCGAAATATACTAATTAACATTTATTTTGGCATAACGTTATAAAAATAAATCATCTTGCTGCGCTTTAAATTTTTATTGTAAGAATAAGTTTCTAATGGTTTAAGGGTTGTACAAAACAAAGGAAATTTAAAAATTCCCTTTGAAATGAATGTGCTCCCGATAGCGGCTCCCGATAAATAGGTAGAGCAAGATATTTTTTATCGATTTTTAACTAAAAAGTTGAATGAAAAATTTTAGTTTAGAGTTAAATAAATTAATTATATGTAAAAATAGCACGCTAAATATAAGTTTTGACATAGAAAATTACGTGCTCCGGATACAGCTACCGGGCGCTAATAGAAAAACACGGCTACTATATTCACCGCCGCTTGTGATGCATCGCGTATCGACCTTCGATAACTGTTGCGTCCATCGTTCTATTATTTTTATACAGATGGGGCCATTCTAGATTCGCCTAGGTTTATTCAGATGGTATTGCTCTCAATTCCTTTAGAATATTGTTAATCTCGAGCACTATACTATCGAAACCTAGATGTCACTACTTTCATTAACAAATATTTTGCTGTGTGCCTCAGAAGACTTTTCAAACTAAACTATTCAATATACTAATAGTTCAAGCAATATCTCAACAGATGTCCCTAGCACAAAAGTCTTCATCTGTGCCTCACATTCAACTAAACTAATGTAAGTGTCATCCGAAGTTTATAAAAATATAAACAAAAATAAAATTTTGATGGGTAAAATATTAGTACATAATAATGTACATTAGGTATATAGAATTTAATTAATAATACAAATAAACTTACATCGAATAGAGTACGGCCGTTTTCCATTTTTCCAAAAATCTGAAAAACAACCTCAGGAGTTGACTATTTAATTATTGCCTATGAGACAGTAGCGGAAGCTTCAAAATTTGAAAAGTTTAGTTTGAAAAGTCTTCTGAGGCACACAGCATTAGTCCAATGCTGTATCCCAAACGAATACTTATTTGTGGAACCTAACTTATTCAAATAAGTAGGCTGGCGAGGTGACTTATTTTCTGTCTCTTTCTTCCATAAAATCTAATTTTATTGTCATTTTTGAGTTTGACAGGATATTTGTGATAGACATATTCCTAAATTTATTTAAATTGATGTGATAGTTTTAAAAATAAGTTTTGGATAAGTTAGGTTCCACAAATAAATATTCGTTTGGGACAAATTTGCTTATATTTTCTTTTTAAATCGAAACGACTGTTCAACAGCAAATTGTGCTTCATTGTTCAAAAGTAACAAGAAATAAAATCTGAAACACAAAGCTAGGACTTAAATGAACTTGACTACCACTTCTTCTTTTGCTTCGGAATTTCTCAATATTTAGTTAGAATTATTTTTAATTTCATAATTAACTGACCCAACCTTTCGTAAGATAATATTCCCTTCACAAATTGTGGAGCAAATTTGATGAAAATCATTTTTCTAAATTAATAATTTATTGACTGAGATCCATTAATTATCCGAATGCATCGTTTGACGTACTCCGAAAACTCAAAATACATAATTTTTAATGAAATTCACGATTTGCTGTAAGGTGCCCTTGTCCTGTTTTAATAGGTTAAATGCTTTCTCCGCTCGTTCTGACCACTAAAATTAACCTTTGTTACAACAACCAGTAACCGGTGCGATTATGGTTAAAAGTTTCACGTTTAATGATTGTCGGTGCAATTAAGTAAAGTATTAAGCAGCTCTAACAATTTAAGTTGTCCGTCAATGTGCCGGTTAAAATCTTTGGAAATCTCATCAGTCTGAAGAGTTATGTTTTTCATTTTGCTTTAAAAATTTCGTAACTGTGATAGCAAGAAGTGGGTCATCACACTACAAGATAGTTGGGAGTATCCCCTCGGAACTACAGGTAACTTTCTTAATTCATTAGTGGTTTATTACATCTGTCCATTACATGATACAGACAAATTTAGCTTTGCTCAATACTTTTAGATTATTGGTCAAATGTCAGTGATTCCAAGAAATCTTCCTTCAAAACTCTTCAGTCCCTAACCTTATGAAAGATATTGTCAGAGGCGAGTGTAGTAAGTATTTAGGACGTAAACAAAAAATGACTCATCCTTGATATGCGTAGAGTCTCCTTTTCTTGATCCATAAACGCTGTTGCCAACCAGATTTTGTTGTCACCTACCTCTAGGTCGGGCGTGGTTTTGTCACCGTCGCGATTGCATGATTCTATACGCTTTCGTTTTAAAGTTGCACATCTTGTTATTATCTACCCACGATTCTTAAACAAGAAGTTTTCTTCCTATTTTAATAGTCTGAGAAGGCGAGCTGTTGAGGCAACTATCCTCTGATGTAGATTGATATTCGGAGCGTGTCGCTGTGTTTAATACCAAACTCGGATGGCTTTCTCACTCTGTGACAAAAAAAAATCCAACGCTACTGTATCTGACGCCCTCTGTGTCTGACGCCCACTGTGTCTGACGCCCTCTGCGATAAACTGGAGGTTCCTGTTGAGAAAATTAATTTCTGCAAACAAAGATGTTAGACGTCTCAATCTTGTCTCTTTTAAAATTGGAGTTGATCCAGGCTTTTACCATAAATTACTACAGCCTGACATAAGGTGATCTTGAGTTTTTGATTAGGGAGTTCACTGTTTACAAAAACATGTCAGTCAATGCAAGTACTAAATTCACTGTGCTTGTGCTGAGTCGAATATAGTCAAGGTCAAATGTGGTTGGTTTTGGCTATTTATTATTTGAGTTTACTTACCTCATGGAAATGCCGCTGCGACGTTTACCAGGGTTTCATTCAATTCGTTGTCAATGCAGTTCTACCGTTATTTGAGGAATGTGACAGGTGTTGGATACAGGCAATTTTTATCTACCTAGCATTCCACAGAAGATATTCTTTATAACTTTGTGTTCCAACACAAAGCTTCGTGGGTTATGGGATGCGACATTTTAACGCTGTTTTCAATGACTATCGGCAACATCATTCAGTAGCTGGATACTTTGGATACCATTGTGATTTGTTTGATTTTGTTAAATATAATTTCAGCTATGACTTTGGGAAAGCGGATCGTTCTTCGTTAAACGACTTTCTCGAAAAAATGTCAATTGGGTAGCGTTGTTTGTTGAACTGAATATTTCGTGAGCTGCCTCTGAGTTTTATATAATTGTTATGGAATGGTTTCGAATTATTTGTCCCGATGAAAAGGCTGTATTAAACTGTTGCCAAGCCTTGGTTCAATCGTAGCTAAAAAAATATTGTAACCCGTAAATCGAGAGCTTTTAAGAAATTCAAGCGTTTTCGGAGCGAAATTATCAAACGTAGTCATCGCGAATTATGTAAAGATTTCAAGGTTTGTTTAGCTTGCCAGGCAATTTTGCTGACCGCGGTAATTATAATACAGTTATTCAATTCAATGCCACAGAAATTATAATTGGTTTAGGAGGTTTAAACACGACAAGTGGGGCAGGTCCCGATAGAGTCGCACCCTTGATCTTGAATAAAGTTGCTCGTTCTTTGTGGGAACCCCTATTGCATTTGTTTAATGTTAGCCTCTCGAGTGGAGTGTTTCCTGATATTTGGAAAACATCGTTTATTATTCCCATATTTAAGTCGCGTAGAAGAAGTGATAGTACTTGTAAGAGAGGCATTTCGATTCTTTCCGCGATACCTAAGCTCTTTTTTAAAAGTAAGCATTACTTGTCCAGTGGATTTAATGTCCTTTGGTGGTCAATTAATACGCCCCTTTTCATTCACGCTCACACCACCCATTCACACAATTACCTTATACCACCTGCACATTGCAAGCTCCATGTCAACCTGTACACTGACATGGAAGGTGGATCGGTGCTGAGTTCCGCACTCGAACAGAGGGTCTTAGGTGTGTTTATTAACATCACCGATCGTAATCGATGATGAAAATTCGCTTCGCAACCCAGTACCTCGCGGTCCAACTGCATCATTTGTCCGGTAAATTAATGGTTGAATCATTAGTTAAATCTAGAATAGAAGTGCACATAAAAATAGAATGAGTTCGCGTCAACATGGTTTTATAACGAGTAAATCGACAATTACTAATTTGAGGGTCTTTTTCAACGATGTACTTGGCACTGTTATAAATCGTGGTCAGGTTGATGTTATAAACACAGACTTTTCGAAAGCTTTTGATATATTGAATCATAAAATTTTATTCAGAAGCTAAATCGATTAGGGGATACTTACTTACTTACTTCTCGAAAGAAATATCTCCCAAGTTACCTCCTTTCCATTTTAACATACCTTCTGGAGTTCCACAAGGTAGTCGAATTAAAAATTTGAGCTCAACATTTTTTGCGCCTGGTCTACGCATAATAAATTGCCCTTGAATACCAATAAGTGGTTAGTTATTTCTTTTTGTAGAAGGATACTCATTATTGGGTTTTATTAAATGTAGTGGAAAAGAATTTTGCGATCCTTTCACTTTAAAAACCTTGTATGTTATTTACGTCAGGTCAGTACTTGGATATGCATATTATCAAGTGCATTTTGATAGGGTGGAAACTATCCAAAAGCAAGTCCTAATTTATGCTTTCCGACGTTTAACCAATCTGAGTCAGGGATGATCGGGAGCCCTCTCTAATCCGTCTATTCTAGCTGAATTTGCAAACTCTATCTAATAGGCGCGAAATTGCTTGGGATATGTTTGCGAGGGATGTTTTGTATATACAATAGAATCGATTACCTGAGTTGCTTGAGAAATTTTGGACATATCAGCGGAATTTTTGTGGTTCAAGATCAAGGAGAAAATAAGTTTGTACAGTAAAAAATGTTATTTATTTCAAAAGGTTTGCAACAAAATCCTTTCAAACTTTATTCAAACGTAATGAAACTAAAATCTACTAACAAACTGAAATTTAAATATTTCGTGTTACCTCCTCTAGCTTGGGGGGAAGGGCGGAGTGGCGTGAACTCAAAAAGTCATAAGAAAACAAAATAAAATAAGAAGGATTCCAGTATCGAAAAGAAGACAAAATCTCCGCAAAATTATTTTTTTTTAAAAAAGTTTTATTTCACCAAGATACAAGCGTTCAAATCTGGGTACTTTTTTCCAAAAAAAATTTTTTGCTTCGTTTTTTTGGCGCAGTTTATGTAACGTTTCTTGCGTGGCGGATATCATATTTGTAAATTTATACTTAACTGATGGAGATATTGACCCGAAACCGAAGTTTATAACTCAGTTTGGAAGAGGGTCTAGGGATTTCTTCTTAATTACTTTAGTCGAATATCCGGAGTCCACTTTAGTCTCGATCTGTTTAGTGATCTTACAATTTTGTTCGGAAGATGGAATTCTTGGCTTGAATAATCCTTAGCGTTTCATCCTTTCAGAATTAGATCGGTCGAGAGCCAATCACGCCAAACGTGGTTCTTGAGGTCCGCTGACTTTTGGGCTGTACAAACAGTCAGGCTTACGCGCGTATACACCAACTTCCAGTTTTTAATAGTGATGCTCCTTCTTCATTGCCCACGTCAAAGATAGCTTTATGGTTGAGTTGCTCATCTCGTGTTTGCTAAGGCCTTTGGTAACCCCGGTTTTATTTAACAGAAGGTCCAACCTTTCTGGATATCTGTAAATACACTGGAGAAAATAAAATTGACCTCAATTCAATTTTTAACTCAAAAAAGGCACATTTAAATTTTTAAAAACTGGTGAATAGTGAGTATGACCTCTGTCATTAGACCTCAAATAATCAATCAGGCATACTGCTGATTAAATTCCTGAGAGAAAATATCCGGCTCGATTTCCATCCAAACTGCACTTATACGACCCTTCAGCTCGCCAACTGTGCAAAATTGTTTTCCATTTTGATAAACCTGACGCGCAACTATCCTCCAGAGGTGCTCTAATGGGTTTAAGTCTGGACTGCATGTAGGCCAATCTAAAACATTAATATTATTATCGCGGAACCAACACTTTACGAGCTTCGCAGAATGGATAGATGCATTATCCTGTTGAAAAATAAAATCATCTCCCATCAAATTTGTCGTATGTTCCAGAAGGCTGTACTGAAAAACGTTCAAGTAGTCCTGTGCCTTAATTTTTGTAGAAATCCAAGCGAGAGGTATCTTTCCGCAGAAAGCAAACCCACCCCAAATCATAACCGTCCGCCACCAAAATTACGACTCATGCATATCTCAACAGATTTGATCCTCAGTCTGGGCCATCCAGATTAAATTTCTTTTCGTCGCTAAACAGAACTTTTTTCCACATCTCAATGTCATATGTGGTATATTTTTTAGCAAATTCCATCCTAGCCTTTGCAGTTAACTAAGTTTTTGATGCTCTTTTCCGCCAAACAGTGTTAGGATCATCATGTAAAATTTGTCGAACCCGTTGGACAGTAACTGGCAACTGTAAATCAGCTCGAATTTGTGACCCTGATTGTTGTTTGACTCGTGCCCGGCTAATAATAGCCCGGTTAGTACGTTCACTGAGTACTGCTTCTCGGCCTGATTCCTTATAGAGATCATAGGATTCCTTATTTTTCAGAAAATTGTTGATAACTCTGATAGATCTTTTTAATTATATAGCAATTGCTCTATTTGATAATCCTACGTCTTTGTACGCTGTTCCCATTCTTTATAAGCACAACATAACAGAATTTTAATTATTAGAAATCAAGGAGAGATTACATTGGGTTAAGTATCTTTAAATTTTGTTCACAAAACTTCTCACAATTATTTTTATTTAAACACAAACCACGCGAGGTCAATTTTATTTTCTCCAGTGTATAGGTAAGGCTATTTAGAACTGAGGGCACCGCACGTACTCAAGAGGCTTCGGCCACGGGTGAGCCGTTTACAAATTTATTTATTTACTCATTTATTTTCGCAATATCGCAAACGAACTCTTTGTTGTTTCAGCCCCCAGTCTGAATAGTTTTAAAAATTCTAATGTGAGTTGGTCATTTTCCTTAACCTCCAAATCACTGATATTGAAACAGGTCATGAATATTAAAAACATTTCTTAACCAAGCCTAGTTGTCAAAAGTACCCACAGTTAATTTTTTACAGCAATTAGTTGATTTTGAAATTGCAGTCAGTAAGCAGGCAAACTGAAAGACGATTTTTCATATTACCCAGAGGTTTGCCTTTATGGTCTAAAAATATACTGCCATTCGTAATTTATCTGATCAATTTGAAATGTCTTGCAACTGGTCCCAAGTCAAAAACAACCTCCCTAACTTTAGGCAAAATTAGATTCTGAGATAATTTATGCATGAAAAATTAAAAAATCCGGCGTAGCTAATGCGAAAATCCTTCCACAAACAACCAAGCCTCGCATTATATTCGCATCTGTTTATTGTGACAAAATTATGCTTTATTCAACGGTACTATATTATCATGTCACATGGTGAATACAACAGAACAATAGACCGAATTCGAATACAACAAACCGAAAATCCTTACATTTTTATTTTTTTTTTTGGGACAAAATATCTAAACGAGCGCAAAAAATTGCATAACAATCTAAAGTGACTTAACCTAATTTTTCCGCAAACAGATTATTTTTTATATTTTTTGCAGTCCGACCTCATTCTTCTTTGCATGCTTGATGGATTAACCTTATTGAACAACACAAAAAAAAAAATTATTGAGTTTCCTAAAATTTGGAAATTAGTTTATTGTTCTCGCATCTAGGCACGGTATAATAGACAAAAGGAATTTTATGTACAGTAGATTTTGTAAATCTGGTATAGACGGTATGATAAAATAATCGGTACTCCGGCACATAAATTTTCCAATTGGTGATTAAATCGTTCATCGCATAACACGCAACCGGGGCATTGTGTCGTGCGCGTCTATATACTCGAAAAATTAGGGGTCGATATTTTTGTTTGGGTCTGATGTATTGTTGTTATAATATTAACTGAATGAGGTTGGTTGGTGTTTGATTGTGATAAGGGTTGATTTTGATTTTAATTTTGTTCCGATCTGTCATTGTTTGTACACGTATCTCCAATCCATATTTAATTGATTGGTTTAATCTCACAAAAAAACCAAATTATATTTTTGGTTATCTTTCTGGAATCGTAAAGGATGACAATTATAGGAATAATATAATCCAATTCAATGGGCGGTTTTGACTTAGATACGCGATCGATTTAGAAAACGGTGCAAATTAAGTTTCGTTCCCGGTTACCGTATAATAGTTGCCCAGAACTGATTACAACTTTCTCATTGCACACATATACGTAAAGCTATGCATTTCAATTTACATAAATTAACTTTGCAATTTTCGTCTATATACCATATTATGTACATATTTATGTACATTGTGAATGGATAAACCACACATCAAATAAAATATGGTATCGGGAAACAGAGCGGGAGGGAACACCTCGCGGTGGTATTCAAAAATATGGTAACTGAAACATCGTAATCTGTTTTTTAATTCAATGCTAATTATTTATTAATTTGGCGGTTTCCGTGCACAAAATTATGAAATTTTCCATTTGGTGTTCATTTCATGTCTCTGTGAGTATGTGAATATGTCCAAAGGATGAGTACCACGCGGAATGTATGATTTCCTAATGGCGCGCAATTTATTTCTAATAATCTCGCATTTATTCGCCAAAACCGCACACTTTTTCAAAAAACTGTGAACCTGATTGCTCTATGTACGAGCACTCTACTCACATTCCGCGCACCTGGAAATCAATATACAACGCGCGGTGATTTATTTCCGAAAGTATAAAAAATAAAAACACTTTATGTTTTACATAGGGAATTGGGGTATTCGGGTAGGAAAATGGAAAGGAAAATTCTTGGAGCAAAAAATTCATTGACCTAATTTTAACGTCTAGATTTTATTTTTATTAAACTTTTTTGTATGTAGAGAGATTATTGATGTAGCATAATAAAAGTAAAATAGCGAGAGGTGTGAGGGTGGGCAAATAATAATTCTGTGTTGTGTTGTTATACCTCCCGGAAAATGCAATTTTATGCTCACTTTAGGAATTTTTATTTCATTTTCCAATATTTATATAATTCTGGAAAAACACACACACACACACACACACACACACACACACAGGACAGAATAGAATTTCTCGAGCATATGCATGTGTAAAACGGGAATGAGAATTGTGCAATCGGAAATTACGATTGGCGCCTTTTTTTTATATGCGGCAACAAAGGCGTAAGGTAAAACAAGTAAAAATTATGTTTCGACGTAGAAAAATCAGCATGGTTCGTTGAATAATTTCCGTGCATCGTTTTGCAATCTCTTATAACAACTGGAAACAGGAGTTACTTGTGTTTCCTTCTAATTGAATTGAGCATCCATAGGAAATTTCGTTTTGTAAAGGAAACAGAGATTATGCGAGGAACTATTCCAGGCGGCATCAAATATTTTATGACCCTGGATGATTTTTTCGTGGTCGTGTAACAACTACCATTTAATTATCCGCTAGGAATTACCGCTAAGATTAGATGGAATCAACGTTAACTTAAATTGGCAGTTCGCACTTTTAAAACAAATTACGCTGGAATATTGGGTCCTATATCCACCAAAGCGGAGTCTACTGTTCTGTCATAAATCTTGTATACTGTCGAAGCTCAAAACGCATCATTTCGCATCAGATTTCATACCTATTGGCTTAATGCTCCGAATCCCAATACTACCAAAGTCAATGTGAGACAAATCTCTCGAGCGGCAGGAGGCATGCTGTCTGTTTGATATAAAATCTTTTTGATGCTACTTGTTACGTCTGTCAGGACGTCATGAGCCTAGATCTTGAACACATCCATTTTCTTGTCATGAGAATGCTGCAGAACAGCTTTGTTGCGGACTTGCCAATTTTGCCAACAACGAAGTGGGATGTATGTGCGTAGTGCCTTCTTAATTGCGAACTCTCTTGTTATTTCTGTACCAACCTTTGTCATTACTACAACAATGTGCTCTGCACGAAGTTCGTTAATTCTCAATCGAATTTTTGAACATTAGTACATTGTTACATTCAAAGAGCTCCCCAGTACATTTGGGCTGATTCAGGCTCAAATCTGTTATAAATATCGTCAATGAAGATGGATTGAATATTTTGGCACATTGTTTCCTCATGACTGAAATATAGTTGCCGATGGTAAGTTAGTTCGGATCTTTCCAAACTAGCAATTTCAGAATGCTATATATTGTAATGCCTCTTAATAGTCTCGCTGCTACACCAGCATCTGTTCACCAGATTCGAGATTATAGTATTTATTTATTTATTTATTTATTTATTTATTTATTAATAGATTGACATAACAATTTTAGTAGAGGAAAAGCACATATGGAAGCATAATAAATGAACATCAACAAAAAAATACTTCCATTAGGCATAAAAACCTCAGATTTTTTCAAAAAACAAATCCACTCCATCCTAATACCATCCATGTTGAGCTCAAGCTCATTTGTTACGGAGGATACTGCAAGAAGTGAATGCTTACAAACTACATATAAAAACAATATAAATAAATATTATTACACAAATGTATTGTCATTCAAGCGCGCCACGCTAAATAACACGTTTCAAAAGATCTAAGCGACGCCGATCTCTTAATATCTAATGGAATAGAGTTCCAAAGAGAAATACCTCTAACAGAAAACGAAGTATTAAGAGACCTACACAAGTTTACAGGGGGAAGTAAACGTAAATTTGAAGAATAAGACCTACTGAACAATAACTTATTAAATAAATAGGGAGGTTGCTTTGTCCTGAGAAGCTTAAAAATAAATAGACAAACGCGAAGTTCATAAAAATCAACTAAATTACAACCCAAAATCAAATTCAAAAAGGGCGAAATGTGATCATATTTCCTAATACTAAAAACGAAACGAGTACAAGCATTGAAACATCTTTGGAGAACATTCATACTCTCCTGAAGCATACCAAACAAAACAACATCCCCAAATAGAAAATGTGGAAGAAGGTGCGAGAGGAACATACGATTTTTAAAATTACTATCAGAAAACCCAACAACTTTATACAAAACAACTAAGCATTCCAAAAACCGTTTTGCTAACCTTAATCAAATGATCACCCCAAGTTAGAGTTTTATTGAAAATTAACCCTAAATTTCTAACTGTATTAGAGAATGGAATTAAAGAATCACCGAGAAAAATTCCAGGGAAAGAGGAAGTATCTATAGATTTTTTATAAATAATAATAGACTGAGATTTATTAGCATTAAGTGCGAGCCGGTTAGATAGTGACCAATTTTAAATTCTTACCAAATCTTCATTAATAAGAGAAATATTAGAGTTAATGGAATCATTATCTAAGCGACTACTCCTATAAATTTGTACATCATCAGCAAAAATATGAAAAGATGAATGGCGAATCGAACATGCAACGTCATTAATGTACATTGAGAATAGTAAAGAACCAAGAACCGACCCCTGAGGAACGCCAGAAGAGACAGGTAAGAAGTCAGAAAGCGAATTGTCAAAAAAGACTGCCTGAAAGCGACCCGAAATATAGTCCAAAATTAATTTAGCAGCAGAGAGAGAAAAATTAAAGTTCGAAATAAGCTTATTAAACAAAATTTGGTGATTAATTGAATCGAACGCTTTCGAAAAATCCAACAAAGTAAGGCAAGTCATTTCTCTTTTACTCATACTACGACGAATATCATCACAAACATTCAGTAAAGCAGTGGTAGTACCGTGAAATCTTCTAAAACCCGATTGAAAAATACTAAGCAAATTAAAGCTATCAATATGAGATTGAATTTGGTTTTTTACTACCAATTCAAACGCCTTGGACAGAGAACTTAAAATACTAATAGGGCGGAAATGGGAAAGCTCAGAAGGATTGCTAATTTTAGGAATAGGAATAATTTTACTCAACTTTACTGTCGTTAAAATAAAATTAAAAATATGTAACAAGTATCTTGATACATTAGGAAAAATACGCTTAACAAATTTTAAACTAACCATATCTAGACCAGTGGATTGCGATTTAACTTCCCAAATTGCAGAATGCAAATCATCAATTGATATATTTGCAAAATAGAATAGTAGGATCAATAGTAGGATGAATTCAAATGTTTTCCAATATGTTTGTATCCTGCGATTAAAGGGCACGAACACCTCAATTTGACTAATTTCATAGTTTGACATATGTTTGGACAAATTGCTCATCGGAATCTTCGTTTTTCTTTTGCCTCTCCTTCTTATTCAGTCACCGCTGGCTTCTGTTCTGTATTCTTCAAGGATTTGAAATGCGTGGACTTGATTGAAGCAGAGTCGCTGTGTGTCTATCCGTTTCCTTTAGTTGCTCTTCACGTATTCCAGAATCTCATTCTTCTTTCAGTACGGCACTATTGAAGGAGAAGACTATAGTAATAGTTCTCAGGATCTCTCGCAACCATGAAGAATGTTTCGAAGAGCGCCGCAAGTTCTATCAAGGTCATGGGGGTTTAATCATGTTCCGTCAATTCTTCGGAAAGATTATCGTATCTTTCGGAGATACCCGCGAGTTCTTGTTATTGCGAAACTTATCGTTGCTTCAAAGTTGTCTTGCAGATGTTGTTGATTTGTTGTTGTTCAACAGCTACATCAAGTTCTGCAGATTCCAACTTTCACATATATTTGGGAATGTAGAATTGTATTTCTTCATTTAATCCATATGAACAATCAGTTGAACCACCTCTATAGTTGCCATTGCTTAAGCAGGCATATTCTTCTATCGTTGCTTATAATATCTTTTGAGAAGTAAGCGGTGAAACGAGTCTCAGGATATATTTCTCGAGGGAATGTGAACCGATATGCTGTTAAAGTGCTGTTCTTCTTCTAACAGGTCTGGGTGTGATTATAAATCTGGAATTTCTTACCTAGTTCATACAGCTCCGAGTCCGCGGAGTCAGTAACCCTTTAATTGTCCTCCAAAAACTTCATTATTGTTTTTAATGAATTTCATAAGAGCGCTAAGTCGTATTTTGAAGTGACGTGTTCATATTTCTGAATATTGTTCAACTATCCATTGCGTTGCACAAATATCCAAGTAGCTGGAATCTTCATTAGGTATCCCATTTGTGATCAGCAGTGGAATTTTTTCATGTCTAGCTAGTGTATGTCATTGCAGCATATGAACAAAGACACTGTAGAAGAGGTAGTCCTTTTATTAAAATCGTTGTCCGTATTGTGAATTGGAATCAGTCTAGCGGTGTGAACATTTCATTGGTCGTTTTCCGTATTCGGTAAAGAGGAAGTACCAACCAAATTCATCGATTTTTGCAACTCGTGTGCATCATTTATGATATTGTCGTTTGTCTTTCGTTCGATTTCTGATGGTGCACAGTCAAAAGCAGCCACCACTATTTATCATTAGTGGCACAGTTTCATATCTTACTTCCTCCATTTTGACATTCTTTGGTAAAATATCGATACAAACGTAAATTCAATGCTGCTAGTTCTTTGATGTTGTCACATTCAGATACACGAGCTTTTAAAATTTCAGCTGATGCTCCTGTTGATCAAAGAAACACACTCAATTATATTAGGCTTCCAATCTGTTATCAAACATGACAAAGTCTCTCTTGATTAAATCATAGGGTGGGGGAGGGAGGATTAGTATTTACATTTGCACTGGATAGTCTTTGAATTGATTCATATAATTCATCGCCTTCTACCATGTTTTAATCCAATGTCATGATAGTCCATCTGATTGGTGGTAACATATCATGCCAATGCCATAGAGCAGCCCTATACTCTAACTATGTAAACATTGCCTCATTTCTTTATGTCAAGAAGCTCGCCAACTACTTGATATTTCTCCAATCGTCATATAAGTAATTGCTTCTTGCTTAGTTGTTCTTCCTTCTCATCATTTTCCTGTGCTTGAATAGCGACTCTTAATAAACTTTGTTCATCGAGTCGACCATATCATCAAGATCTTTGTAATGTAGATTGCTAGCAATCAGCCGGTAGCTTGAACCTAACTTCGAAGATATCATGAGTGAAGAGTACAGCGTTTTATCAGCACCCATTCTGTCCAAAGTGTTCTGTATATTTGACTACCTTCAAAGGGTATAACTCTTGACAGAAAGCGTTGTTTGCATTGAGAGAGTTTTAGAAGCACGTCTGGAATTATTCCAAGATCTAAGTTTTTCTAGTAAATCTAGCAGCGCTTGGTGCAGATTTGGCAAATGTGATAATATTTCCTGGCAAAGCATATAATGAATGGTATTTACGATCTTTTTATTAAATAGGCACGCTCTTCTGATGTTTCTTCCGCTGGTGCTTGCGAGTAGTTTTTCCAATCGAGCTTTTCTTTTCTCACGAATTTCTGTATCTATTAATTAGATCACTCGAATTCATCTGCTAATTTCTCTTGCCGCTTCGGTCATGCTTTCTTGTTTTCCATTTTCCGTTGTCCTAGCGTTACTCAAACTACTGAAAAGTTATGCCCCAATACGTCGCTCCTGCGGACGACGTCCGAATGGCACCAGCAACAATTTTGGCTTCACGCAAAATAGATATACCAAGGCCGAAAATTGGATTAGTGGGTCAAACAAAGACACCAACAATCATGTGCGGCTACCTTCTCCAAAGCTGTTGCGAAAAGTTAAGGTGGACCCGACGCTAAATACTCTGGGTGAAAGGGTATCAAACATACGTCAAACTTATAGTAGAGACCTTTTGTTGGAGTATTGTGTTTTTGTTTTGGTTGTTGTTTGTGTGTTTATTGTTATAATGTGTTTATGTGAAATACTGTTATATTTTAAAATTTCGTGTAATGGCTTGAACTTCTGGTACTCAAGACAATTGTATTTATAAAGAGTATATATTGTACGGGTATATCATATCGTATATTGTTGTTGCGTAAGTGCTATGGATATTTGTGGTTATTCGAGGTTATTTAATATTGTATATATTGTTTATTAAATGTATTTATTTAGTTAGTAGTAATTTAAGTGATAATTAAATAGTGAATGTATTGTGATATAATAAATATAATAGATTTTATGATGTAATACTGAATTCTTACCTGATTATAGTCTTGACTAAAGCGCTGTCAATTGTTGTATCGAGGGTTGATTAAAGTAAATTCACTTGTAAATATTCTTTTATAACAAACTTTATTTATTTCTGTATTCTAAGTAACGAGATAACTATTTAACTATTTTTAATGAATTGCGGATTTTACTGATAGACTACTTTTAATATTTTTCACACAGAACTTTGATTGACTACTTTTAATATTTTCACACAGAATTTTGATTGACTACTTTTAATATTTTCACACAGAACTTTGATAGACTACCTTTAATATTTTCACACAGAACTTTGATTGACTACCTTTAAATTTTGCACACAGAACTTTTATTGACTATATTTAATATCTGCACACAGAACTTTTATTGACTATCTTTAATATTTGCACACAGAACTTTGATTGACTATCTTTAATATTTGCACACAGAACTTTGATTGACTATCTTTAATATTTGCACACAGAACTTTGATTGACTATGATTGACTATGATTGACTATGATTGACTATCCTACATTTTACAAATTTCTGGCTTATATACTATAGGTCTTTATTTATTTTTAGTTTTGTTTTTTGTTTCGAAATGGTGCTGAGTGGTAGTTTTCCACTCGTAAATTTTTTGTGTCACACATTTAAATTGTTTTAAAAATTTTTTAATTGGGTTTTGGGTCAACAAATTAATAATTTGTTTGGATTTTAATTTGCATGAAATTACATTTTTTCTCATGTGTACGGTTTTTTGTTTTTAACGTTTGTGATTTTCTCAAATTTTCTACGCACACGTGTTTTTGTGTGTTGCGCGTGGGAACAGAGAAATTAGAACATTGTTTGTTTATGATTGGCATGTTGATTGAAATGTTAATAGATTTATGTGTTGTTTGGGGTGGTTATTCCTCAACACTTCCCCCGTTGGAAAAAGCTAAAATTTTGAGGTTGTTGAAAAAATTTTTGCTAATATGATATATATGTATATGTGCCTTGGTTTGTTTCGTTGACGTGGTGATTTGAAGTTCGTTGTGCTGCTTGTGTGTTTTCTGAGATGAGTTTTGTCCGGTTTTTAATGCTGTCGTTGTTCCGTTTCTCTGGTCTTGTATTTTGTTCTGTATGTTCTGATATTGTTCGTTTAGGTTATCAAGTGTTATTATTTTTCTATTCAATATTATACGTGTATTTAATTTGTGTAGAGTACTAAGTTATTTGCTATTATATTTTTTTTTTTTTTAGGTTATTGTCTTTAGTTTCCAGCTGTGTCTTAAAGACCTTGATTTACATGTGGTTGTATCTTATTTCCCGTTTTTATTTTTCTTGCTTCGGTGTTGTCTTTTTGTCGCGTGCCGTTATTGTGTATTTTGCTGTTCCTTGACCTGAATGGGGGGGGATGAATCTGCGGTAGTAATTTGCAAGGCCTAGGAATGATTGTATTTCTCGCACATTTCGCGGTGTCGGGAAATTCTGAACTGCGTTTACAGTGGAGGGGTTCGGTTTTATTCCGTCTGGTGTAATTAGATGACCGAGAAAAGTAATTTCCTTTCTAAGAAACTGACATTTTGTACATTGCAATTTGAGGTTGTTCTGTCGGCAAATTTCAAATACCTCTAGTAATTTTGAATTATGATCGTTTAGATTTTTTCCGTAGATGATTACATCATCTAAGTAAATGAAACCTTTTAATCCTTGGAAACCTCTAAGTACATGGTTTATTGTTCTTTGGAATGTGGCTTGTGAGTTTTTTAAGCCAAATGGCATTCGAGTAAATTCGAAGTGGCCATAATCTGTACTGAATGCTGTCTTGTATGAGTCTGCTGGGTTCATCTGAATTTGATGATAGCCGCTAGCCATGTCCAGCGTTGAGAAATACTGGGCGTGACCTAGTTGGTCTAAAATGTCGTTAATATTAGGAAGGGGAAATGAGTCTCCGATGGTGATGTCATTTAGTTTTCTGAAATCGACGACTATTCGCCATTTCGGTTTGCCGTCTGCACCTGGTTTCTTTGGTACAGCGAGGAGTGGACTGTTGAAAGGGCTTGAACTTTGTTGGATTTTCCCTTCATTTAGCATTTCGTGAACTTGTTTATTGATTTCGTCGCGGTGCATTTGCGGAAGCCTGTAGCGTTGAACGTGGATGGGTTTGGAGTCCGTATACAGGTTTATGTTGTGTTGGACGCCTTTTACGGTGGTCAATTTGTCTCCTTCCAAGAAGAAGATGTCTTGATACTGTAGGCATAGTTCTAATATCGTCATGTTTTCTTCTGTATTGTTGTCTGTGTTTAGGTTTGCTGAGACTATCTGTGCTATCTGTTCTTTTCTACTGTCGGGTTTCTTTGTAATGTGTTGGTATTGTGGTTCTTCTGTTATTGGTTCTATTTCTGGCTTTATGTTTATCAATTGTATGTCTTCAGTTAATGTATTTGCGATTAGTATTTTAGCTTTGTAGTTCGTCGGTTGGATTAGTAAGTGGGGTATGAAAATGCCTGGTTGAATTTCTTTGGCTGAGCAGATTGAGAGTTGGTTTGTGGGGGTTGTAATTTGTACAATCGTCTCGCTTCTTTTAGGTAGCGATATTTTATTATTTAACTTGTTTGAAAAGGGTATGACGTGACGTTGTAGTTTTATAGTACTTGTGCTGTATGAAATATTTACTTGGAACTTGTCGAAAAAGTCTCGGCCTAGTATTCCATTTTCGGTAATTGGGAAATCATTTGAGACGACGTGGAATTTGTGTGAGATGTGGTAGCTATTGCTAAGTTGTAGACTAAGGTTTAGGGATCCAAGTGTTTTGATTGAGCCGGTGCCTATTCCTGCTAATGTTATAGTATCGTTTTGGTCAATCTGTAATTTATCGATAAAGTTTTTTTTGATTATACACAAGTCGGCTCCTGAATCAATTAACAGGTGTACTTTGTGTTTGTTTATAATGGGTGAGATGGTATCGCGAGTCAGATTGTCGTTTGTCGCTAGATTTACTGTGTACTGAGTGTCTGGGTATAATAGTTGTTGTAGTATGTCTGATTCTGTTTCGTCGAGATCTAAGATGTTATGTGTGAGTGGTTTTGTCAATTTAGGGATTGGATTAGGTAGGGTAGGAGTGATTTTATTTTCTGGAGAGCTTGGTATTTGTGTGGGGTTGCTGTTACTTTTGTGTTTTGTTATTATTTGAGATAAGTCATGTGTTTTTTGTAACAAGTTTTGTTTTAGTTCAGATGAGAGTTTTCGTGTGTTAGTTTCAAGTGTGTTCTGTATTTTTGAGATTAATTCGCATGTTAATTTTTTGAATAGTGAGATTTTGTCGATGAATTTGTTTTGTTCTGGATTGGTGTTGTCAGTTCTGTTCTGAGTTTTATTTGTTTGTGAGTTCGTAATTGTTAAGTTTATGTTTTGCACCGGGGTTGTAGCGGCGGCTTTTGTTTGTTGAGTGGTTGTTTGTGGAGTCAAGTTTTGCACCGAAATTGTAGCGGTGGCTTTTGGTTGATGATTAACTGTTTGTAAGTTTGAGTTGTGCGTCGGCATTGTAGCGACGGTTTGTAATTGTTCATTGTTTGTGTGTGAGTTTAAATTGTGCGTCGGCGTTGTAGCGACGGCTTTTGATTGATGGTTGATCGTTTGTGGGTTGAAGTTGTGCGTCGGCGTTGTAGCGACGGCTTGTGTTTGTTGATTATTTGCGTGTGAGTTTAAGTTGTGCGTCGGCGTTGTAGCGACGGCTTTTGCTTGTGGGTTTTGCGCCGGAATTGTAGCGGCGGCTTGTGTTTGTTGAGTTTGCGCCGGAATTGTAGCGGCGGCTTGTATTTGTTGAGTTTGCGCCGGAATTGTAGCGGCGGCTTGTATTTTGTGGTTAATTGTTTGTACTTGATAATTTAAGTTATGAGCGCTGGGGCTCGTGTGTTCGTTGTTTGGATTTGGTGTAATTGTTTGTGAGTTAGTGTGATCATTTGAGAGAAAATTTTTTAGATAGGTTTCTGGGATAGTACCCATTTGGAGAGTGTGTCCGTGGTCATTTTTTGATGCTGTTGATTGTATTAAATATGTTTGTATTGGATCCGAGGTCAGTGGCTCTCCTATGGCTGATCGGATCCGTTGTAGTTTTCCGGTTGCGTTTGTTGTGTTAAATCATATTGATTTTGTGGTTGTTGCGGGAATATCGTATTTATTCTCATTTTGTTGAATGTGTCAGTCAACGTGTTGGTATCAAGCGGTGTGTGATTGTTTTGATTGATCCTTTGATTTGGCTGTCTGTTGAAGAATTTATTGCGGCATTCTTCAAAGGTGTGTCCCGTTGTTACTTTACAGTGTGAGCAGTATTTTGGTACAAAATTGCTTCTGCGTTGGTTCGGTTGATATTGTTGCTGACTGTTTGCTGTTGTGAATTGATTCTGAGTTTGTTGTTGTTGATTGTGATTGAATTTGGGGATGACTTGTGGCATGCTTTGTGTTGACGGCATTTGCTGGTTTGATGTTTTGTCTTGATATTGTTGGTATGCGTGTTGCGGTTGTGCTATTCTGTTAAATTGTTCCTGCGTAGGTGCATTATAGTGTGTGTTCAACGGTTGTCTAGTTGCGTTGTAGTTTCTCTGATAGTTTGTGTTGTGTGTGTAATATTGTTGTGACCTGTTCGTTCTTTCATGGCTTAACCTCGTGCGGCATACATCCCAAGTGTGATTCATTTTTTGGCAATAGTTACAGATGATTGCTGGCTTCCCGTATGTATTCTGTTGTTGAATTATTGGTGTGAATGATGTGACCGCCTGTTTTGCTGTGTTCTGTGCTGTATTTGTTGTGCAGGCTAACATCTTCTCAATGGCTTCTGTCTCGTTTATTATTTCATCTACATTATTGGCTCTGATTGTGGCTATTTTCTCCCTAAGTATAGTATTGTTTAATCCTCTTTTGAATAATTGGACGGAGTTCGTGTTGAGGTGTTTTAGATAGGTGTCGTCGATGTTGTTGGCAGTGTACTTGGTTCTATAGCCGTTCTTGTATTGCTCAAGGGCTTCAAGAAGCCTGTACCCGTAATTTCTGATGCTTTCGCCGTATGCCTGCTGTATATTGTTGAATCTCCTTTCTAGTTCGTCTAGTGAGTGTAATTCTGTATACATGTTTCCTAGTATTTCCTTAAGTTCTTTGTAATTTTGGACATTTCTGTGAGTGATCCTTATGTATGCGTCTCCTGTCAGTCTTAGTTTGATCAATCGGTCGAATATTTTTTGCTCCTGTTCTGTGGTGAGGGTTTCGTAGATACTGTCGGCAGTGTCGAGGAATCTCGTTAAGTTGTGTGCTTGGTGTTTCGTGCCCTCTCCATTGAATTCTGGTACAAAGTTCGCAATACTTTGTTGAATCTTTTGTTGGTCCATTTTTGGATTATTTGTGAGTTTGTTGGTTGTTACAAGTTTTGCGATTTCGAGCGTCTGTGGTGTTTGATCGTCTTCTTTAGCTTGATGTTTTGCTTTTGGTTTTAATTTTTCGTTTCGGGGTTCTGTCACTTGGATTTCCTCTTTGTTGGCTGGTGCCGTCGTATGACTTGTGTTGATTTTCGTTTGAATTTGTTTTTGATTTGTGGGGGCACTTTTGTTGCTTGTTATTTTTTGCTGGGTATTTAAGTGATTTATGATGTTCGAGTATAGTTCGCTAGGTTCTGACTTTATTCTGAGCCTTTCGCTTGCTCGAGTTGGTGATCTTGGAGTTTTATTTGATTTACTGCTGAATGGTGCGATTCCACTCATTTAATTCATTTAATTTATAGTTTTTGTTGCTCATTTGAGATCTTGATTTTGCTTTACGATTTTGGGGAAACAAGAGAATTTTTACAACTGCAAATTTGGGTGAAAGGGTTATACGACCTCGGGAGGACTGTTTACTTTATTTTGGTAAAGGGGTGTTCGACCAAAAGGTAGTGCGAAAGGGTGTGTAAGTTGGGAGATTGGTTTTTTAGTGGATGAGTGTTCGACCTAAGAGATTTGTTTTTGTACGCGTGAATTTATTTTTACTTAAGATTATGTTGACACGGGTTCGTAAACTACAGCGCCAATATTGTGTTTTTGTTTTGGTTGTTGTTTGTGTGTTTATTGTTATAATGTGTTTATGTGAAATACTGTTATATTTTAAAATTTCGTGTAATGGCTTGAACTTCTGGTACTCAAGACAATTGTATTTATAAAGAGTATATATTGTACGGGTATATCATATCGTATATTGTTGTTGCGTAAGTGCTATGGATATTTGTGGTTATTCGAGGTTATTTAATATTGTATATATTGTTTATTAAATGTATTTATTTAGTTAGTAGTAATTTAAGTGATAATTAAATAGTGAATGTATTGTGATATAATAAATATAATAGATTTTATGATGTAATACTGAATTCTTACCTGATTATAGTCTTGACTAAAGCGCTGTCAATTGTTGTATCGAGGGTTGATTAAAGTAAATTCACTTGTAAATATTCTTTTATAACAAACTTTATTTATTTCTGTATTCTAAGTAACGAGATAACTATTTAACTATTTTTAATGAATTGCGGATTTTACTGATAGACTACTTTTAATATTTTTCACACAGAACTTTGATTGACTACTTTTAATATTTTCACACAGAATTTTGATTGACTACTTTTAATATTTTCACACAGAATTTTGATTGACTACTTTTAATATTTTCACACAGAACTTTGATAGACTACCTTTAATATTTTCACACAGAACTTTGATTGACTACCTTTAAATTTTGCACACAGAACTTTTATTGACTATATTTAATATCTGCACACAGAACTTTTATTGACTATCTTTAATATTTGCACACAGAACTTTGATTGACTATCTTTAATATTTGCACACAGAACTTTGATTGACTATCTTTAATATTTGCACACAGAACTTTGATTGACTATGATTGACTATGATTGACTATGATTGACTATCCTACATTTTACAAATTTCTGGCTTATATACTATAGGTCTTTATTTATTTTTAGTTTTGTTTTTTGTTTCGAAATGGTGCTGAGTGGTAGTTTTCCACTCGTAAATTTTTTGTGTCACACATTTAAATTGTTTTAAAAATTTTTTAATTGGGTTTTGGGTCAACAAATTAATAATTTGTTTGGATTTTAATTTGCATGAAATTACATTTTTTCTCATGTGTACGGTTTTTTGTTTTTAACGTTTGTGATTTTCTCAAATTTTCTACGCACACGTGTTTTTGTGTGTTGCGCGTGGGAACAGAGAAATTAGAACATTGTTTGTTTATGATTGGCATGTTGATTGAAATGTTAATAGATTTATGTGTTGTTTGGGGTGGTTATTCCTCAACAGGAGCTACAAACTACAGGAGGCCAGCCGAAGACCGCAATATTTCGAGAGCAATTAGCGAATGCGATCGGGGGCAATGCGGCGGTTAAAACTTTGACCCAGGAGGCGTTACAGGTGATCAAAGACATCGACGAGGTTACCACGTCTCAAGAGGAGATAGAGGCTCTGGAAGCACAGTTTGAAGGAGTGAAAGGTGTCTGTGTTGTTAAGTCACACACGAAGGCCTACCGAGGAACGCAGACAGCGGTTGTTAGCCTCCCTAACACTATGGTTTGGAAAGTGCTAGAAGTGGGTAAAGTTAAAATCGGCTGGGTTTCTTGCCGAATCCGGGAAAAAATAGAGCTGACTAGGTGCTTTAAATGCCACGGTTATGGGCATCGGTCATGGAACTGTAGAAGCGAAGCGGATAGATCAAAGCTCTGCAGAAGATGTGGTGAAGAAGGGCACTTTGCTAAGACATGCCAAAAAGATTCAAAATGCGTGCTATGCGACGAAACGGCCAAAGGCTGTAGCAAACACGTAACTGGTAGTGGTAGATGTCCGGTATACCAAAAAGCGCTGCAAAAAGAGTGTTGGAAATGAAAGTCATCCAAGTCAATCTTAACCACTGTGAGGCTGCCCAGGACCTGCTGCAGTAATCCATACAGGAAGTGAAAGCGGACATTCTAATTGTGTGTGAGCAATATAGGAACCTTGATAGACGGTGTGGGCATCAGATAGATCGAATCGAGCTGCTGTATGGGTTTGTGGTACCTACCTCCTACAGGAAGTTAGTGTGAGTTCTGTACCCGGGTTTGTCAAAGCCAAAGTGAACGGCGTTCATATTTATAGTTGCTACGCACCTCCTAGTGCATCGATTGAAGAATTTAAAACATTTCTCGATCAATTAACGGATGATGCACGGAGCCACAACCCGGTGCTCATATAGCCGGGGATTTTATTGCATGAGCCGTAGAGTGGGGAAGTAGAAAAACCAGTAGCAGAGGAACCGCATTGTTAGAAGCTTTCGCATAGTTACCGGTCGTATTAATGAATACAGGAAATACACCTACTTTCTGTAGAGGAAATGCAACCTCGATAGTTGACCTAACGTTTGTGAGCCATTGTCTTGCCGATAGTGGAGTAGCGTGTAGAGTGAGCGATCTATATACGCATAGTGACCATCAAGCTATTGTGTACGAACTGGCGAATAGTAAACCCCAAAAAACTATAGTTAGACACAGGAAGAGAATAGGATGGAAGTCCGTGATGGAGGGTCTTACCCTATCTGGTACCGCAAATAACAAAGCCGTCCAGCTTATGAAACATGTTACAAGAGCCTGTGATGCAGCAATGCCAAGAAGCATGGTGGATAATCGTAGAAAACCAGCCTTCTGGCGGAACGCCCAGATTTCTGAATTGCGTAAAAGGTGCCTGAACGCAAGAAGGCGATACCAGCGTGCTAGATACGTCGAAAACTCTCCCCCTCGACAACAATACTGTAAAGCTCGATCGGAGCTTAAGCATGCCATTAAAGCAAGTAAGCGAAAGTGCTTTCGCGAACTGTGCAAGGAGGTCGACCGCGATCCCTGGAGTAGATCCTACCAATTGGTGATGAAAAACTGAGAAACAATAACGCCACTGCTCCCACATGCCCGGCAATGCTGTCTGACATAGTGAGTCACCTGTTCCCGCAGCAACCCGATTGTGTGTTAGAAGTATTAGGCAACGTGGAGGATGATATACCATCAGTTACTGTGGAGGAGGTTCTAAAGGCATGTGGCAAAGTGGGTAACAATAAAGCTCCTGGCCCGGATAACATTCCGCATTTTTCCGTATAACATTCCGCCAGATTGTTATATAAGACACATCTCATTACCACCAGCGAGCGAGCGAGGAGAGTTAATGCGGCACTAGCACGAATAATGCCAAATACAAGAGGGGCGCGGATTATCAGCAGAGTTCTGCTCGTGAACGTCGTTACATCTTTAATGATGTATGGGGCACCAATTTGGGCCAACTCGTTGGAGAAGAATACTTATAGACAAAGGATAGCAACAGTTCAGAGGTTAAGTACTCTGAGAGTATTGTGCGCATTTCGGACGGTGTCAGAAGATGCTGCTGGTGTAATTGTTGGAATGCCCCCAATAGATCTACTTGCCAAGGCGCGTAAAACCACTTACTTGCGTCGTGGTCAAGGAACAAAAGCGGAGAACCACCGATTAGCACGTGCTGAGACGATCACTGTATGGCAGAGAAGATGGGGTGAGTCGACGAATGGTAGATGGACCCATCGCCTGATCCCCTACATCGAGGCGTGGCTAAACAGGCGACACGGTGAAGTGGATTATCATCTGACGCAGTTTCTGACGGGTCATGGTTGCTTTAGATCATACCTGTTCAAATTCAAATACGAAGAGTCACCAGATTGCCCTTTATGCAACGGAGTGACGGAGAATGTAGAGCACGTATTATTCGAGTGTCCACGCTTTGCTGAGGAGAGAAGGAGTATCTGTGTACGTGGAGTCCAACGAACGCCGGAAAATATAGTATAGTTTATGCTGGCATCTCAAGATGGGTGGAACACCGTAAGCGGAAGTGTCTCACGGATAATGAGAGAGTTGAGACGCCTCGAAAGAAGCAGAAATTCAGTGAGGAGTTAATTCCAGCCGGGCAGCGAAAGCTGAGCCTGCCTCGCGAAGTAATACCTAACGGTAGTTCCACGGGGCCGAACGGCATAGTTTATCGGGGGTGGTGGTTTGGTCGGTAAGAATCCGACAATATCACGAGTTTGATATATGGGTTCACGCCTGAAGCCTATCGAAGGTTCTCCTCCTCCGCCCATAAAAAAAAAATTTCTCCAAAGCAATTGAAACCAATCTTAGGCATGGGAGGAGCAATGCCACTGCCATAATTTTAAAAAAAGGAAATATAAGCAATCTAAACCTCTTAATTCAATCAGCATGGGCTCAATTGGTTGAACTACAAGCGGAACAAGGAGTCCAAATAAAACCAACACAATGCTAAATTAGATCATCAAGAATCTAAATTGAACTCTATATTGGATGCTGGAGTGGTTTTCAAAAACCAGACGTTAATCTAAACCAAATTAGGCACCCTCAATAAAAAAGCTCGGAGGAGAGACGTTGCCAGTTCAAGTAAAATTCAACTATTAGTTCAAAGAGAGAGGGCCAAAGATAGAGATCATTCGATAGAGAGGTACCATATGAAATTTGAAAGTACAGTTCCAATCACTAATGAAATAGTTTGGGTGTCGCGAAGCAACACGATGGGTTAATTTTGGTATATTATTGGCATTAGAAATTAGGTACAAACAAATTTTATGCTATGTGGTGCGAACAGTCACACATTCAAGAGCTAAGTAAAAAACAGCTAGATAACAAGTGACATTTGCGTGACGAGGAGTTCAGCACATACTACAACGAGAACGAAAATATAATGACATGCTTATGGTTACGCACTTAATGGCCCTTATAAAGGAGAAGGCGGTTCGACTATCTCAAAAAGATTCCAAAAAGTATTGGGAGTAGAAATTAATTCTGTCCGATTTTTTAATTTTAAAAATTCATTTATTTTAAAATAAAATGAACGAGCAGATTAAAATATTGTTCATCGCTGCGTACGACCTTTTACCACCTCTCAGGCAATTTTCGAATCCCATCTCGAAAAAAAGTTTCGTCTGTTGAGTTGATCCAAGTTACCGGTGACCTGCCAAATCGTGTTGCAACCGTCGGAACAACCAGTAATCAGAAGGCAGAAATGTCGGTAGAATACGGCGGCTGCGGTAAAATATCTCGCTTGAGCGTTTCCAAATATTTTTTTACGAGTTTTGCAACGTAAGGCCGGGCGTTTCCATGCAGAAGAATAACTTTATCATGCCTTTCCTCATATTCCGGTCGTTTTTCTCGTAATGCACGGCTTAAACGAATTAATTGAATCGCCAGATTGTAGCAGCTCGTAGTACACAACGCCACTTTGGTCCCACCAAATACACAGCATAACCTTCGAACCATGAATGTTCGTCTTTGATGTTGATGTTGAGGTCGATAGACCGGGAAAAGAGTAGTATTTTTTCCTCTTCGAGTTATCGTAGAAGATCCACTTCTCGTCACCAGTCACTATCCGATGTAAAAAACCCTTTCTTGTTTGCCTTTGAAGCACCTGCTCGCAAGAAAGAAATCACCTTTCCACGTCTCTTGGTTTCATTTCATAAGGGACCCAATTGCCTTGCTTTTGAATCATGTGTTGGGTCACCCCCAATGTAATGACAAGCTCCTCTTGCGTTTGAATCGGATCTGCATCGAACAATGCCTCTAATTCATCGTCTATCAATTTTTTTGGCTGTCCCAAGCGAGGCTTATCTTCAACACTGAAATCATCATTTTTGAAGCGTCGAAACCATTCTCTACATGATTTATCGGTTGGAACAATGTCATCGTACACTTCCATAAGCATTTGATGTGCTTCAGCTACACTTTTTTTCCAATTAGAACAAAAAATTAACACTTCCCGCAAATGCTGTTTAGTTCCGACAAAATCCGACATATTCAATACCGTAAAAAACACGTTTTGTATGAAACTCAAAGCAGTACAAACTGAATGTTAACGGCAGATGTCTAATCTGTCTGAAACATCGAAAATCACCTGTCACTATAAAAAATTTATTATAGTCAGAGCCTCTTTTTCAAAACGGGGCGAATTAATTTGTATTCCCAATAATTCAATACTTCAGAGACATCCGATAACAACGATTCATCATTTTATGAAGCAGTCTTGTCCCGAGCGAAATAACAAAGTCTGTCGAGTCTGCCTTAAAATACGAAAACCGCATCGGGTTCAACAATTTTACAATAGCAGAGACGAGATCGCTAATCTAATAGATTGCTGAAAGAAATTGGAAAAACGACTGGAGGATTGACTGAGGAAAATCCTGACTGAGACTGATGTCCAGCTGAAGATTACACTACAATTAATAGAGTTGATCACTAAGAAGAGGGAGTTCTAGAAGGGTGAGACATATTGATTTGCTAAGGTGGCATACGTATTGGATTTAAAGTACTTTTGTATTGGAATATAAAGAGTCAAAGTAAGGGTCGAGGACGAGATGACTCAGTATCGAAGTGCGTTCAGTAAGACAACGTAGTCGAGTCGAAAATAAGGTGGAAGTAATACTGTTTGAGAAACTTATACTTTTTACAAACCCAACTTATTTCGTCTCTATTGAAATAAACACGATCCACTAGGAGTCAACTGATTGATAAGACTCCACAATACGAATGGGTTTGTTGCATGAAATGAGATATTATATTGAATGAGACTGAAAAAATCTAACTAACACTCTACCCAACAAGATTTAAGGGTGTTCTGTGAGAGTTAAAATTTAATTAAGTGCATTTTGGATACATTTCAAAGTTATTGTAAGTATTGTTACGAATTATACTCGACACAGATGCACTCACCAAGAATTGTGATGAACGAATGGTTAAATAGTACACCACCAAGTGCTATCATCCCAATGGTCATGGCTTAGAACCTAGAGTCCATAGTTTTCATCGATGCTATATGTCAGATCAAGTATTGCTCAATAGTGAATGAGATTTGGATTTTAGAATGACATCCGAAGTGGTGGGTAATATACAGATAACGAAAGAAATTGCAAACCGCGACGATAGCCATCATAGAAAATATTGGAATTAACAGCGACGTTATTCAACATCAAGACAACGTGAAGAGCAGAAAAAGTGAAATAGTGAAAAGTGAAAAATAATGAAATAAGGAATTGCTGAAGAAGTCATAAGGTGTTGGTGTAAATTAAATTTGTACCTTACGCTGAGTGTTATATTTTCAAAACCCAGGATGAATTCGTAGCGAACGTTCAAATTTCATAACAATTGGTGTGACAAGTTAGATTTTGTAAATACCGGCAATGTTTAAAACATAAACACCTATATATATATCCCAGCAATTGAGGGAAGAGCTGCAGTTTCGGGCTTTCAACCAAAGACAATAAAACCGAGCTGCTTTCGACACTACAGAGCGCCATGAAAGAGGATGCTGAAACAGGAGGGCGTAGCTCTCGACAATCATCACCGATGCCAGGACAACCAGGGATGTTGCCAGTTACCACCAATAATGAGTAGAAAGGCCACCTTTGTGAAGAAAAAGTCAAAAATGCGGGAACCAGAGCGATGGATCAAACAGAAACAACCATTTGGGCATATGAGATATAATGGAGAAACTCTTGTTTCAACTGAAGGGAATGAGCACTAAATTTGATGCCAAATTAGACAAGCAACTTGCGAAAATAGACCACCGTTAGACCAGAAACTCAACCAAATTCAGCAGGAGAAATAAAGTCTCTTGAGGGAGAAGTCGACGGCCAGCTCAACGAATTCGAAGGATAAATGAAAGAGGAGCTTGAAACTAGAATTGAGCTCTCCGAGGAAAAGCTGCGTCTGTCTTGCAGGGGGGTTGGTTTATGACTGAGTTACCAGTGTAGTACCAAAGTATTTTACAGTACCCAAATATTCTTTTCAGCTAGTAAATATTAAAGGTACTACATGCGAATCAAAGGATCCAGCGAATGTTTAAAGCGCAAGGTTAATTCTATACAATAGAATATTGGGAGTGTAACTTACTTTTTTGTATTTTTTTGCAGAAAAAACAGGTTTATTTCTAAGAAATGGTAAATTTTGTTTAACCAAAATCTTTTCCATCGTTATCTGTGACTTTTGACCATCTTTCTGGCAGTTTATGGATTTCATCGAAAACAAATTGTTTGGCTTTTGATGCGATCCATTCATCGAGCCATTTTTGGATTTCTTCGTGGTTTCTGAAGTGCTGGTCTTGAAGATCGCTTTGCATTGATCGGAACAAATAGTAATCTGATGGGCCACAATCTGGTAAATAGGGTGCATGCGTGGTATAATTTCCCATTTAACTACGTTCAGCGTATTTTTGACTTGATTTGCGACATGTGGTCGAGCATTGTCGGAAAAGCAAAATCACTTTACGCTATTTGTTGGCTGGAATCGGACGGTATTCGTTCAATGCATGCTTCAAATCTATCAATTGTTGTTGGTAACGTTCACCAGTAATAGTTTCATTCGGATTTAGCAGCACATGGTGCATGACTCCTTTCTGATCCGACCAAATGCACAATATAACCTTACTTCCATGAATGTTTCGTTTTGCTGTTGTTATGGATGGTTCGCCTGGATGAACCCTTGAGCTTTCACGTTTAGAGTTATTGTAGTAAATCCATTTTTCATCGCCAGTCACAATTAGAGATAAAAATGTTATCTTCGGTGTCTTGTAAGCAAAGAATTGTAAACTATTAAACGATTTTCAATGTTGGCTTCAGTCAGTTCATGTGGTACCCATTTTTTGAATCATTTTAATGACATTTAAACGTTTGCTTATGGTTGCTTGAGTGACATTTAACTGTTCCGCAAGTTTTATTTCTGTTTGAGCTGAGTTTTCCGTCAATTATCTTTCCAATTCTTCATTTTCGGATTTTTTGGTTGACTAGAACGTTCTTTGTCACTGACATTAAAATCACCACTTTTGAATCGTTTAAACCAGTTTTCGCAAGTCTGCTGAGTTGATGCAGGTTCACTATAAATTTTTTTAAGCAAACGAAAACTTTCAGCAGCTTTTTTCTTTTGTCTAAAGCAAAAAAGTAATGCTTCCCGCAAATGCTGTTTTGTTGGTAAGAAATTCGACATGTTTAAATGGAATTACAAATACGTTGTTTACGCTTTCACGAATAATGACAAACTAAATTTTAATGTGGAATGTCAACACACGGCGTTTTACCGTAGGTGTTATTGTAAAATAATGTTTAGTACTAAAGTTACGCCATCTCTTAGAAATTCCAAAAACTAAGTTATACACACAACAGGTTTACTACAGTCATTATCTAACCAAGAACCAATGTTCAGTCAGTTGTATTTTGTTGGACATTGGAACCCAGTAACAAACTTGCGACCTATAATCACTTAAATTTGTAACCGCACTCAATTATAATTGAACTTCTCATAATCTAAATGTACAAAGCAAAAAATCTGTTTATTCGCGGAAATATTTATCTAGGCTAATCTCTTGAACTACTCAACCAACTCTGAACATATTTTCTATTAGTCGTTGGTGGTTTTAGACCAATCAGAATTACATTATTGTTTCAATTTAACCAAAGAAAGTTCATAACTCTTTCCCTGGTGAATTTTATATCCCAATAATTAATTGTTTTGGGTGTTGTATACACAACAGTTAAATGTTAGGGAAAGAAACCGTTTGGAATTAACCAGATTAATAGAAATACCCATAAAGACATCAATAAAGGCGCGATAGCACCGGTATGTGGGCGCGTAGCTCCAATTAGCCAGTTGTGAGAAATACCAAAAGTTGAGAAGCAATTCTGGAACTGAATATATATAGGGCTGGTCGTAGTCATTACGCTTTATTATATACTTTAAGGCGATATACCAAAAATATGGACTTAGATGGTAACGGACATGTTCAACTGACGGCTAATAAATGAGAGGATAATAGCCTGTAAATGGCGAATTATTGTTACAATTTCGAAAAGAGGAATGAGAGATTATATGAAATCGTGTATATCTCTAGAAATTTTGTTATAGCATTTGATAAACATCCGCCGCAGGTAAAGTTTTTAAACCAAATCCAAATTCCAAAAAATTATATAACTCAAAACAAAGACATCAATTGTTACAGTCGATAAAGTTAGTTTCCGGCCATTAGATTAAAATCATCTCAAATAAATAATTCAACGAGATTATCCTCCAATACGCCCCCCCAGTATATAAATAATTTCCGAAAAACAACAAAAAATTTATTACACGCGTATAAAAATTCAAGATTTCACCATTTTTGTTATTCTTGCCAAGATTATTAAGCAATAAAAGTTGAAAAATTGTAATCTCCGTGGAATCAACATGCCGCCGCCATGCCATAACAAAATGCGCGTTTGATTTTTAATGGACTCAAAAACTCGTTTCGTTTTGGGTAATGTGCTGCTGTAGGGGTTAAATATTGATTCAGAATATTTTCGCACACTGTACCTTACGCATACCATTGCAGTATGTACATTACATATACGTATCCTGACCTAAGGTACAATAAAATACAAAATCGGGAGCGCCCCAATCACCAATAAGATAAACACATTTCGTATATCGCTCGAAAATTAAAACATTTTATCTTGCAAATATGTATTGTGTATGCCGCTTACTCCTGGCAGGGTGGTTTTGGGGAGTACTGGGATTCCCCACTCTCACAGTACGATAATAATGCTTTTTATATTAATGTATATGTGCGCCATTAAAGTTTCATGTAAAATTCTTTCCATTTTTACGATATTTGCGGAAGAGTGCGGATGTGGCATAACGATATTATACGAATATGAGGTAGATTGGGGTGCACACCGGGTTGCTTTAGGGGTGGTTAAATATTTTTAAATCGATTATATTTATTATAAATAAATATGGGTTTTTGGCAAACAGCAAACATACATAAATGTAAAAATATAACAAATTCTATAAATTTATTATGTCGAGCGAATGAACGAAACGTATATCGGGATCAAAGACTCTTTTATGTATGCGGTTGTGGTTTATTATTACTTACTTATGTACTGAAGTGTGCGAGATATACTCGTATAGATGTGATTTATTCAACGGAATTGTATATCTGTATGCCACCCACGAAGAAAACGGTCGACATTTAAAATTGGGTTATAGGCAAACATCTCCACTTATAAATACGTAACGAGCTTGTTATATACTCTTTGGTTTGACGTATAACAAACCCCAAATTTCAGCATCAACAACCATTTAAGAAATTATAAAGTTTTACTGTACCATAAAAAAAATATCTTAACCATTATATGAAGGCAATACATATAAAAGCATAAAGTTTTATATTTCTTTTTGTGTTTTTGCAGAAAAGTTTCAAGTGGGGCAGAAATTCTTAGTCTTTGTATGATTGCAGCCCATGTTAGCGAGGAACATAGATATCACTATTAAGATTTTTCTAACTTTAATTTATCCAATCAAATTTTTTGCGAAACTGGCGATGTGGTCTTGTTTATTCGATCAGCTTGTGTCTGCTTGAGTATCCATGGTGTGCAACAAGTTCCCCATAACTTAGTTTCTTCTCAATTCTATACTCTAAGACTTTACATATATTTTGTACGAATGGCTGCAGAGGCAGTTTATTTATTAACAGGAGACAATTTTTTGCCTCACATTGGCGTCTTTTAGCAGGCCTGAGTACTAGGGACACTTTTGACACAATTTACTTTCAGTGGAAAGAAACATTTCTGATGACAAGAAACCCCCTTCACATTTTGGCTCTAAACTTACAAATTTAAACTTTTACTTAAATTTTGAAAGTATTTGACCTCCGGGCCACAAAAACCTTCGGAATAAGAGAGTAAAGGTTTACATCAAAACTATGCACAATACGATAAACAGAGCTCTGGAAGCTATGATGGCTACAAATTTAGTTTATTTGGATGATTGGAATGAAGTTCTGGAATCTGCCAATTTTTGAACAATTTATGGCCAAAATTCGGTTGATAGGGTACAATTTGGATTTCAACGCGAACTTTGGATATGATATTCTGGAATGGATATCGGTGACTTATGATGGAATTTGACAGTGTTAATATTTTACAGTGTTGCTTCAGTTTACTTTTGAAGTCGTCGCTATAGATCTAAAGAGAAGCCAAATAAGGCTTGCACTCCATTAAACATTTTTGTCATTTCATTAATCGGTTCCTGTTCACAAAAATTAGTTCTTTGTACGAGTAGCTCTGATTTTAAGAAATCCTGTTGTGTAAGATGCATGATAGGAGCATAAATACAGTAAACGCTCGATTTAACGGACCCCGATATAACAGACGCTCGATTTAACGGACAACTTTTTATTTTCTATTTTTCGGTTACCGATTATGATGGGATTGGATATGTTGGAAGGAAATGGGATTCTTAAATGATTTTTGGAAGAAATTCTGGAATGTGGCCACCTGGGATGGAACTCAGCCATTTTTTAACCGATTATTATCGGATTGGGTATGCTGGATGGAAATGGGATTCTTAAAAGATTTTGGGAACGAATTATGAAATATGGCCACCTGGGACGAAACTCAGTCATCACCCGTTATGATGGGATTGGGTATTGGGTATACGGGATGGAAATAGGATTCTTAATTGATATTGGAAATAAATTCTGGAATGTGGCCATCCCCGACGGAACTCGATCAATTTTTAACAGATTATGATCGGATTGGGTATGTTGGATGTAAATGGGATTCTTAAATGATTTTGAGAAGGAATTCTGAAATATGGCCACCTAGGACGGAACTCAGCCATTTCTTAACCTATTATGATGGGATTGAGTATGTAGGATGGAGATTCTTAATTGATTTTGGGAAGAAGTTCTGAAATATGGCCACTTGGGACGGAACCCGATCAATTCTTAACCGATTATGATGGGATGTGGTATGCTGGATGTAAATGGGATTTTTAAATGATTTTTGGAAGATGTTCTGGAATATGGCCACCTGGGGCGGAAATCAGCCATTTCTTAACCGATTATGATCGGATTAAGTATGTTGGATGGAAATGGGATTCTTAAATGATTTTGTGAAGAAATTCTGGAATATGGCCACGAAACTCGGTATTAAGCAGGCATTTTTCTTGAAACAAGCGTCTCGTAATGCTAACTAGTTTCTGGTAATGCTAAACATCTATCACCAGTACGTAACCACTCGAACACCCACCACTCATGGAATTGGTAGGTTGAGCGGCAGGCCAACTTCATACTCTCACATAAAATTACGTTATGAACCCTACACAAAGGGCTCCAATAAATGTATAGTATTCTTATCAACAACGATCTCGAAAACTGATCACGGGAACATGGAATATGATGCCTTCTAAGACCATGAAATCTTCAGAACCTTTTGAACCAAGCGAAAATTTACACCTTTGAGGTACTTGCAATACAAGAACTTAATTCATATGGCCATATTCCAGAACTTTTCCAAAAATTATTTAGTAATCATCCACAATGTCCAATTTCTGTCCTAGTTTGTTATATTCCAGAACTTCTCCCCAAAAACATTTAAAAATCTCATTTCCATCAAGCATACCCAATCCCATCATTATCGGCTAAGAAATGCCTAAGTTCCGTCCCAGATGGCCATACTCCAGAACTTCTTCCAAAAACTGTTTATGAATCTCAGTTCCATTCAACAAACAAAATCCCATCATAGTCGGTTGAGGATTGGTCGCGTTCCGTTTCAGGTAGTCTAATTCCAGAACTTTTCCCAAAAATCAATTATAAATCCCATTTACATCCAGCATACCCAATCCCATCATAATCGGTTAAGAATTGATCGGGTTCTGTCCCTAGTGGCCATATTTCAGAATTCCTTCCCAAACAAATTAAAGAATCCCATTTCCATCCAACATACCCATTCCGATCATAATCGGTTAAGAAATGCCTGACTTTCCCAGATTAAATTCGATCGAATCGATTAAATTAAAAAACATTCGGATTTAACGGACACCCCCAATTAGTCCTTTAAATCGAGCGTTTACTGTATATTTAGGTTTTCAAGAAAGTAAGATGAATGCGTTTTTTCCAAGAGTACATTTGCAATGAGCGTTGACCAGTGTTGTTCCGTATTGTCTACACCGCGTAGATAATTAATATTTTACACGTGTAGATAATGTATTTAGAAAATTAAAAAAATGGCGTCGATAATGTAGAGAATGTAGACAATGTCGAAAATTATTATTTCTTTTAGTATTTATAAATAAAATTCTATTGTTTCTTTATAATTCAAACCATTTCAATATGGACTTCATTCTTTCTCCATATTGAAAAATTGTACCCTAAGCTTTTATATGGTAATGAAGCATATTCATGTTTATGTTACAGTTAAAGTGGAAAATCGCTAAATGTCCAAAGTAAAATTTTTTTAAATCGTTTACACGATAAAAATTTGGTTGTAAATAGGGCCTATGTTGGAAGGATTAAATGGTGGAAGGAAGATGCTGGAACTTGCCACATACTAGTTAAACTTATGTCGGCCACTGTTACGGGATGGCACAAAGCCAACCCACAGATTCATCTAAATATGCAGAGGCCTCTATCACGGTGATTTTGCCGACTAGATCTCAGGGTTTTGGGTCGTGGGGAAGTTGAGGCTTGCATATTCTTGGCCTATACCGTGGAACAGAACACAAAAGTAAAAATAAACTTAATAATGTGCCTGATGTGCCGAAACGAAATGAGAACCCCCTACCCCCCCCCCCCCCCACCATACCAATCCGAAAAATTTAGTAGTTCATTTTATCACTAAAAAAACAACAAAACAAATGTGGACCAAGAGGGAAAAAAATGAGTCATACGAGAAATGATAGCGGAACGTGAATGACCTTGATAGCGAGACTCAATGTGCACCCAATGAGCGGGCCAAGCAACCGCTGTGGCACTCGGTTACAAAATAATATATTGGTAATAAAAAAATTTCAAAAATTTGAAAAACTTTACACAAAAAATTGAAAATTGAAAACAAAATTTGAAATTTAAAAAAAAATGGAAATTGAAAAAATTTAAAGTTCAAAAAAATTGTATAAAAATAATTTGGTACCTTTTGACCTCATTGACCTCCAAGGTTGCGGTGTCCTTGATGCCAAAATGGGTTGGGCGCCTTCCTGCCGTAAACCGTCGAATACTCGTTGGACGTCTTTCCGCCGTAAACCAAATATGCGGCTGGCCATCCGTAACCGTAAATATTGTTGGGCGTCTTTCCGCCTTAAATCGTAAGGCTATTTAATTAGGCTAGGCGTATTTCCGCAAACAAATTTGGCCTCGATAGGTGGCCGTAAATATGGGTTTGTATAGCTCCAACAGCGCGAACAAAGCAGGAAGTTGTTTGGTTTTTTTTTTGTTTGCTATCGGGAATTCACCTTTTGCACAAAATAATTTTTCCGTTTTTTTATATCGAACTACACAAGCACAAAATATAACACCACAAACGTTATTTCGTAACAATTCCTGTTGACTAGACAACGCTATAACCTTCCATGGTAATTTGTCAAACACTACTGAGCAATTCACAACAGATTTGACAACATCTAACAACTTGGCTGCTATAACCTAACAAATTTCGAGCGCCTCTATTAAAAGATCCTTTATAATGTCCAACATCATTATCACGCAATAAAATGGTAAAGCATAACAAATTTTTGAGGTAAATAATGACCATACGAGTACAAGTTCCTCGAGTTCATAATCCTAAAAATTGCCAAAATATGACCGAAGTCTCACTTGATATTTGAAGCAATATTTTTTCTCATTATCTCCAATTTAGGAGCACAGGAAGTCTATCCATCTGAAGGAGCTCAATATTTGTTAGTTTGTTGGGCCAGAACCTGTGGTTTATTGTTGATCGTATATGTACGCTTTCAGGTTTCGCAACCATACAGTAACACTAATTACACATACCTATAAAACATTCTTAGTTTGTGTAATATGTCCAATGTTGTTCTGGCTTTGTTGATTTGTTTCTTTATAACTTCATCTGTGCCACCCGTTTTCGGTAAAGTACAACCAACATACGATTTCATTGGTGAGTTTAGCCTCATCGTCTGGCTTTCCTGATATTTATTTTGAGGCCAACCTCTTTTGCTAGATTAGAGTAGATGCAGTGGTGAATTCCATTCATTAGACTGCTCAATGAAGATGTGTTTTGTTTTAATATGATAACATTGGTGTGACTTTGCCCTGGTCTGAAGCCAGCATGTTACTTTCTCAATTCCGGGTAGACAGTCGGTGAAATTCTATAAATAATGGTCATTGCTTATCATCTTTCTTGAGAATTGCTGTATTGATTATTGCACACGTCTCAATTCTTGGTACCCGATAGCTGTTGATAGCTGTTTCGATATAGATTTCTTAGATTTATTTCCACTGTTGGTTGGTCTACACTGATCGCTTCTTTTTCATTGGTTTCGCAGAATGTGTTTCTTGTGCCCAGCATCTTTTAATCTGTCGGTGTTCCGATTTTTTCCGACCTGTATTGGTGCTTTTTACAGCGACAGGTTTAATTTTAAATTATGATATTTTAACAGTAGCTGGTCACTGCAAATGTCTACACCACTCGGTGCCCTGACATCTTGTAATAACTTGAGAAATTTATTGTTGATCATCACGTTTCGTCATCACATTTGTATCGTTATTCTACTTAAGATGATGTCCATATGTGTATATGTTTGTGTGGAAATTTACTGCATTCTATGAATTATCTGGTATGTGAGTCGCAGTAATCGATGAGCCTTCTCCATTATTATTACCCATAGAGTCTATATTGATTGCTTACCACCCATATGATGGTTTATCAGGTCGGTTTTATGTGTTCAAATTTTTGCATTGCAATCTCGCTTTCTTTTTTATTATTTGGATAATTTTCTTGTGTGTCCTTGCCATTGTGGCTT
This sequence comes from Nephrotoma guestfalica, assembly GCA_963691935.1. Taxonomy (NCBI): domain Eukaryota; kingdom Metazoa; phylum Arthropoda; class Insecta; order Diptera; family Tipulidae; genus Nephrotoma; species Nephrotoma guestfalica. Next base: position 51,337,384 of record OY829913.1, on the reverse strand, counting down.
GTTCATAGAACTCATCTTTAGTTGTTTACCTTACTGCACTGAGGCCAAGAATTTCGTTTCTTTTCTTTCTCTAATTGTTGTGCTAAGCCTTCACGTTTCGGTTAGAGTTTTGATGTTTCAATCAATTGAATTTATTTCACTATTTGAGTGATTAGTCCATTGAATCCTAGCCAGCTTCCAAGGCTTCTGACTAAGGTATACTGGCCACGGGGGACGGGGTTCATTCCATTCATTTAACACTTTTTTCGAAGATGTTCCCAAGCAGTCACCCAACCTTGTAATAATCCAAACAATGGTTGTTTGATGGTGGTAATGAAGTTGTTGTTGAGCTTCAATTTCAAGAAAGCTAAGTCCAGTGAAAACGGACCAGGAAACGTAAATGTCGATTGTTAATCAATGGACGAATCTCTGGGACGAGTGTAATCCTGAGCTAACCTGAGCAAACTGGATATCGCTTATATCAAAAAACCTCCACCTCCACCCAAAATACAACCAAAAACAGTGAACAATCAACAAAACTCATTTACGCTATAAGTTTTGTTGTAACCCCAACTACTTTGCTCAAAAACGGACGTTTAATTCTGAAAAAAATATTTGTTTCGAAAATGTTCATGACGTGTGGCACAGCGAAACCATAACTGAATTTAGCCTAGCAAACTGCGTATGGTTGTACCAATATTCGATTGACCAAGATTTTCAATCTCACCTATTTGTTTAATAAAAATTGAATTTTAACTGCCAACATTTAGGTAAAACCCAATTTAAACTGGAAAACTATAAGATGACGACTTCGCACAGAAAAACAATTAAAAAAAACAAAAAAGTAATAATCTACATTTTCTACGAATTTTCTACATATTCTACTGATTCTCGACATTGTCTACTCAAAAATCAATTGTCTACGCTATTTTCGACACCAACATGTAGTCAATTCGGAAATACGCGTAGACGCACAACACAGGTGTTGACCGATGTAATTTTCGTATATTAACCAGAGTCAAGATCTTATAATTTTACATCTGGTAGTGTATGCAGAAAGACGAGCTGATCGGTTAAATCCTTGGTCCATCTCCTGATAAAACCAAACATAGAATTCGGCTTGGTGGTAATTAGACCAGTGTGTTTGTTAAAGCAAAGGACATATCTCCATCAAACGTCACACACAAATCTTTTGACTCATTTACTCTTGTGATTTTTATGCCTTTGATGTAATATCCGAGCAGTTGTTTTTTGCGGTTGACTTCACACCACTCGCCGATTCTATCTATGTCTGCTTGCAGTAATTTGGATTCTTGTGACATGACATTAGACATTCCATCTTTAACTATGAGAAGTATCCTTGGAACGATGAGAGGTTTTAATTGTAAAGGGTGTGCCATAATTATTGTGGGGTGGCAGCCCGAAAATTTTTGACAAATGAAAAGTCAAAACAACGCATTTTGGTTATCCAAACTTATTACGAAAATGGACATCGTACAGGACCTGGAATTCGCAAAATTGTTGAACGTTTTGAAGAAATTGGATCAGTGCAGGACGTAGAGTACATGAACATCATCATCCAGTTCGTATTCGTGAAACAGTAACAGCTGTAAGTGAAAATGTTGGAATTGGATGAAATTGATTTAGATAATCTTTGGTGTCAACAAGACGGTGCCCCATGTCACACTAGTCGTGTATTATCATGCATTTTTTTTCTTTGGGGGTTTTTGAAAAGTAAAGTGTATAGAGAATGATCCACAAGTAATTCAAGATCTTAAGAACAAAGTCATCAAGAATTTTAATGTTCGGATGCAGGCCTGTCAAGGAAGCCGTGGTGGTTAAACGAACGATGTTGTATTCCGACATACATTATGTGTTGTTTTTAATATAAAAAAAAAACTTGTAGATGGAACACCCTTTATTTGATCTTTGCTCTTCAATTTCAATACGAGTGTGTAAATTATTATCACCTGGATTTGAAGTATCCCTCTTTGGATTTGCAATACCCTCACTCTCTCGCTAGATTTCACATCCCATGCAGAGATTTTGCCTCCTGCAACTCACCGGTTCCGGTTTTGACATCCTATTTTACGTAGGTCTTGTTCGACGTAGTAACGCCAGCACAGTCGAGGTCTTCCCCTACAACGGACATTGGGCGCCGATTCCGAGAATTACCATGGAGATGCCCCTGGTTGTTGCTAAGAATTTGGTTTTGCTGCTGTTCACCTCCAAACGAAGTTTTCTTGTGTAGTGATCTATCGGTATAAAACTGTTCTTGACATTGTTAAATGTTCGGCCAAGAAGCATGATATCATGTGCAAATCAAAGGAATTGGACTGATTTATTAAACATACAGCGCGAAGTGTCAATATTGTTTTTCCTTACTTCGTTCTCGAGCGCCAAATTGAACAGCACAAACGGCAGTACATCTTCTTGTCAAACACCAGATGCTATTTCAAAGGAGTTCTTTCGAATATGATTCTATACATACAGAATTAAACGTCTAATTTACACAAACGATTTTCTCTGGAATTCCTTCAGGTTATCTCTGTTGATACTGTCATATGCCTGCCTGACATCTAAATATAGTTATGTATTGTTATATCATCTTCATTGTGAAACACTGGTCAGTGGTTTTGAGACGAAAACCACACTGATAGTCGCCAATGATGTGTTCGGCGAGAGGGATGAGTCTGTACAAGTACAGTTTTCACTTCTCCGGCAGCTCTTCTTGGTTTCAAATAGAGACGATGAGATCGTACAGATTTGATGCAAGAGTAAAGCCTCCGAGCTCAATCAATTCTGCGGAGAGTCCATCAAAACCGGGTGCCTTCCCATTTGTCAATCTACTAATTGCTGCGTCTACTTCCTCCACTGTGAGATATTCGACAAAGAGCTTTTCACCTGATGGAGCAATAGTTATAATGGGGGTCACTTCGTCACTCCGGTTTAGCAGTTTTTGGAAGTAGGTTTGCTATACTGAGAACACATTATCCAGGTTTGCTCTCAGCTCCCCATTCCCTTTTTTGATGGCTCTACTTCTTGTGTGAAAGAGTTTAATAAGATTCCTGGCTCTAGCAAAGCAATCCATTGAGTTTCCTTGTTCCGCTTGGAAGCTAATGTTTTCGATTTATTCGCACTTATTTTGACGGAAGTATTTAGTCATAACTTTCCTACACAGATATTTTAAACCAGAATGTTTCTAGTGTTTCGAGCCAATAATTTTCCAAAAAACGTTTATTTATTTTCGCCGACAAGGCGGCACTGTAAATTGAACCAATCATTGCGGGATTTCGGTGGTCTTCCTTCGATAGTATTTTGCGCCACGGTAGTTATGGTTGACTGTATAGCTAACCACTGCTCAACCAACATTTATATTTGAATATCACAAGCAAATTATCGCGACTCACTTCAACACTTCTGTAAGATACAACGTCGGATATGTTGATGGTATATGTCTTAGAGACCGTGACGTGATCGATTTGGTTTTCCGTTCTTCCATCATTCGATCTCCACGTTACTTTGATTCTCTTACTTGGGAAAAAACTTACTTGATACAACTAAGTTGTACATTATTGTCAGGTCAATGACGCATTGGCCATTGTTCTTACTAGTGAAGTGCAAGCTGTTATAGCCATTATGCGATGAAATTTTTTCCGCAATCCTACCTATTTATGCATTAAAGTCATCCACGATGATATAGATAACTTCCTCCAACACGATAAAGAATAAATCTTTGACATCATCTGATTTATCGTTGGAGGATGCATGTACATTACCGATCATGATAATAAATTTGTTAAAGCGGAGTCTGCAGAGCGCCAATAGATGAGAAAGCAAATTAAATGCTCCTCCGTTCTGTTGATCACTGTAATGAGTAGAGTAACCATTGGTGGTATCATTGATCCTATTCCCAGGTCATCTAAGCTCTTGTAACGAAAAATGTTGGAGATCTCCAGGCCTTGTACCTCCCTTGTTTCCATTTTTAGATCGTTATCTGTGTATACAATTTCCGAGGTCGTGTTTATGATGAGTCCTGTCCTACTTTGAGACGGACACACGACGGATGTCGGCTTCAATTTCCTCTAACCTGGAGAACAGACGCTGATTTGCTATTGGTTTTATGGCGCCAATGACTCGCCGTGACATATAATGTCCATGGTTATAATCAGAATTTCCTCTGCTCGTCTCCACTACACCACCTGATTCAATTAGTGTCACCCAGACAGCACTACGAGGAGGTATGAATCTAGGAACTCGCACTCCGATTGCAATATCCCCCTGTGAGTAATTGTTAAGAATTTCGGCGTTCAAAAAATTACTTGGGGAGTGCAGTGCAGACTATTAGACTGTCCGAGCTCCTTGTAACTGTCAGAGCTCCTACACCCAATGCACGATTCTTGTACATTATAATCCAACGGAAATTCGAAACCGTTTAGAAAATTCCATTTTTTGGATGTTCGATAAATCAATTCGCGCTTGACTTCCTCATTTTGAGGTTTTGGCAGTTTTACCGTTAACCTATGTGTATTGACCGTTCCTCTCATTACCTTTCCTAGCGTAACGAATGGTGGTATTTTCTCACTTACTTCTGCGGGACATTTACAGTTCTGCAACATCTCTGCGGTGTTGTAGGCTGTCTAGATTTTTGTAAGATGGATTGCATATTATTCAGATGGCACGCCGTTGGATCCTATCCAGTAATTGGAGGGCAATACCATATGTTCCCAGACTTGACAGCAATACTCTATACATGGTCTAATGAAAGTCTTATATATCTGGAGAACCTGATGAGATTTAAAGAACCTTCTGCATCTATTAAGAAACCTAAGTTTTCGTAAAGCTGTCTTGGCCAATGCAATAATGTATTCCTTCCCTTTTAAATTTTTGCTACTTTAAACACGAAGCAGGCGGATTGAGTCACAACTCACGAGTACATGGTCATTTAGCACCATTTTTAGTATAACTTGAGCATAACTTAGTATTTTGGATTTTCTAAGAGACGGCGTAACTTTAGTACTAAACATTCTTTAACAATGACCTAACGGCGTTTTTAAGTGTTGACATTCCACATTAAAATTTATTTTGTCATTATTCGTGAAAGCGTAAACAACATATTTTTTAATCCCATTTAAACATTTCGAATTTCGTACCAACAAAACAGCATTTGCGGGAAGCATTACTCAACAGCATTCAACAGACTTGCGAAAACTGATTTAAACGATTCAAAAGTGGTGATTTTGATGTCAGTGGCAATGTAGGTTCTGGTCAACCAAAAGAATCCGAAATTGAACAATTGTAAGCATTATTGAAGGAAACCTCAGCTCAAACAGAAAAAGAACTTGCAGAACAGATAACTGTTACTCAAGGAGCCATAAGCAAACGTGTAAATGCCATGAAAATGATTCTAAAAATGGGTATCACATGAAATGACTGAAGCTAACATTGAAAATCGTTTAATGGTTTGCAATTCTTTGTTTACAAGACACCGAAGTTGGCATTTTTTCTCTAATTGTGACTGGCGATGAAAAATGGATTTACTACAATGACCCTAAACGCAAAAAATCATGGCTTCATCCAGGCGAACAGCCAAACGAAACATTCATGGAAGTAAGGTTATGTTGTGCATTTGGTGGGATCAGAAAAGAGTGGTGTACTATGAGCTGCTAAAACCGAATGAAACTGTTACTGGTGAACCTTACCAACAACAATTGATACATTTGAACCATGCATTGAACGAAAATCGCCCGATTCCAGCCAACATAAAGCGTAAAGTGATTTTGCTGCACGACAATGCTCAAACACATGTCGCAAAACAAGTAAAAAATTCTCTAGATTGTGCCCCATCAGATTGCTATATGCTTCAATCAGTGCAAAGCGATTTTCAAAACCAGCACTTCAGAACCCACGAAGAAAACAAAAATGGCTCGATGAATGGATCGCATCAAAAGGCAAACATATTTTTTTTCGATGGAATCCATAAATTGTTGATGGTCAAAAGTCACAGATAACGATGGAAAATATTTTGATTAAAATAAAATTTACCATTCCTTAGAAATAAACGTGTTTTTTCTGCAAAAAAATACAAAAAAATAAGTTATACTCCCAAAAGTTGTTGGAAGGGACCACATAAGTTCAAATAATGGAGTATCTGTCCACATTTCTATACAGCACTTGGTAAATCATCGAAAGACTAACAATGTACAAGAAGTTTGTCGAGCATGGTTGAACCCAGAGGAGGGAGCTGGTATAAGGAAACTTATTTACTCTATAACATGAGTGTCAGTGGTGTCAGATGCTGGGGATGAGGTCCTATTACGTAATTAGAGCGAATCGCAGATACAACAGTGGAGGCAATGGCTGTTTTATTTGGAGAGACGGGCATCTTGGTTATGCAATGAGGCGGAACAAGTGGGACCGATAGAGCAGGATGTTTGGATTTGACTTAGGTGAGAAGAATCGATTATACTAGATGGAAGTTAAATAAATTCTTAATCATTTGAACTGATATACAGCTTTTTATATTACAAAATACTCGTACCGTAACAAGATTGTCAGAACTGCAAGGAAAAATTAATTTTAGTTAAGATTTGAAATCTTTATTACGATTGCTAATTATAAGACATTTGCGTTCACAAAACAATACAATTTTAATGCAATATTTTACGCCAACCAAATGGACATCCGTCCGGAATGATAACAAATCGACCAAAAATAGAAAACAAAAACATTTAAAATCCTTTTTCTTAAATCTTTTTGCCTTTTGTGTCCTTTTGGTCATCACCCACACGTCCTATAAAACGTTTTGTTTGCTTTCGAAACCCAAAATTGATCCGAGATAAGACTTTTTTGTTATCTCAAAACAAAAATGAAAAGCACAATACATATGAATACACAATCCAGACCCAGATAACCATCAACATTATGTAGATAGGAAAATATGGATTTTTGCTTAAATGATAATTCCAATCACATGGGAAAACCTTAAATAATTGTGCGAACAAAAAAGTTATCTCAATTAAGATTCTTCTGTTTTGTATGTGTGTTAGTCGACTCATGTATATCTTGATTCAACTCAGGCCGTAATTCTGCGATAACGATCATTTCGCAAAGATAATCTCTGAAACCTTAATCATTTCTCAAGCTAAGGCCTGAAAACTCACCTCATTCCAAAATTCCTTCCATCGATCGTTCTGGTACGTATCCTTTTAAAATATTCAACATTTCCATTCACCAAAAATTCATCTCGTATTTTTCAAATTTATACTCAACCTGATATGTGAATAAAAATGCCACCCAAAAATCTAAAATATTAAATTTACAATTTAAATGAAAATTTTTCGTTGCTTGTTGAAAATTTAATGAATTCGTCTGAAAAGCTCGAATAATATTAAATATTCAAGTGTACGACGTATTTATGCAGTTGAGTAAAAAGTTGCGTATACAAATCGGAATGAATGACCTTCGCGTTCACGTATTTACGGTACTCGATTATTATAACCGGATGGAATACATTAAATATTATTTGGACCCCACTGACCTATAACAAGAATATAAAATACTTCCTCCGGTGCAAAACTAGTTATAGTAAATGGCGCGGGGTGGGATACGTCAATCAAAATTATATTGTGGTCGTTATATATCTACAGTGAGATACGTGATCTGCATATCTAAAGATAATAGACAAACACACACACACACTACATCACCGTTTTAATATTAAATAAAACTAGCGGTTCGGTGGCAAACAACAAATATACGACGAATAAAAATTTAATTCACTTATTATAAAAAAATATTTAAAATGTTTTATTCAATTTTATTGACAATATTTTTCAAGAAGAGATTACAACTAACTTAGAATTACGTTACATAAAATTATCTTACACTAAGAATATGAAGATACTGCATTTAGCGGAATGTATGTCTTATCTGCGCTGGGTTTCGCTTGGTTTTTCTCCTGCAAGTGTTGCACATCCGATCTCCTCGTCTCTATATGATGTTGATCAACTGTACCTAGACTTGCAATGTTTGTTGTATTTAGGATCTTCAATTCAGAGCGGTCCTCAACTCCAAATTTGTTGTGTAAATTGTTCGGTCTTTAGGAGCCCTATGTGCCATTTCATCCATCTGTGTTTCATTTCCCGAGTTGATATTTCCGTCGTATTGGTTGAGTAATATTAATCCTTCTGATATCTCGATTACTGTTGGTACATGATGACTATTGGACTATTGGTATGGTTGCATTTGGATGGACTGCTTTTGAGTAACTTGGGTATACAGGTAGAATTACTTATAACTAAAAAATTGTCTTGCTCACAAATTGACATAGAATTGATTGTTTTACACTCATTGCTAACGCTATAATTTCGGTTGTGACTTTCAATAGTGTTTTCATATGTAATTTACCGGTGTGAAGTTTTCAACATTTATCAAAAGTGTAGCTACACAAATTAACAAAAATGTAGATACATAATTTAACAAAAAGTGTAGGGATACATAAAAAAAATTGTGGCAGGGTTGAATTTATTAGTGAAAATTACACTAAATATAATCTAATCTAATCCGCGGCATATCACTGCGACCTTTGGGGAATTTTTTTTTTTGTTTAGTGTAAATGGAAATAATAATATGAAATGTGTGTACAAATCTGAGTATACTGCCATTTCGAGGACACTCCCTACAATTTATAGTGATATGCAGCATTGTAGGGAGTGTCCCCGAAATGCCAGTATGCTCAGATTTGTGGTATCATCTCTAGAATTTAGTGTTGATGGCCCTTAAACTCCCACAAGACCCGGTTTACTCTTTTTAAATTATTATTTCCATTTACACTAAACAAAAAAAAAATTCCCCAACGGTCGCAGTGATATGCCGCGGGTTAAATTAGATTATATTTAGTGAAAATTATAACAAATTCAACCCTGCCACATTTTTTTTATGTAGTTCTACACTTTTTGTTAAATTGTGTATCTACATACTTGTTTTTTGTTAATTTGTGTAGCTACACTTTTGATACTCGTAAATGTTGAAAACTTCACACCGGTATGTAATTTCTGTGATTATATTGTTTCTTTTGACAGGTTTTAACATTAACTTCTCATATAGATCCAGCGTAGTTATCGAATAGAATATAAATTATGTAAAGTAAACACATGTTGGTAATAATTTTGATGTCCGCCGAAGTTTAATGCTTCTTCTGCCGTACTATACGGCAAATTATCGGCTTCTATTGTATATTAATGGCTAAGTTTATTTCGGTATTAGATAAAATGAGAGAATTGATAACTCCAGCCTTGGCCCAATGGATCGCATATTTTATGTTTACTATTTCCTCTTTTATAGTTCTTAATTTATTTTGAATGTTTAATGCTAATTCATCATGCAATTAGTTATCTTTTCTAATCTCTTCTTTAATTACTTCGAAATCCTCGTGATCTGGATTTCCGCCTCCATTTCCTGGTTCTATGTATCTTGAGGCTTTGAATTAACGTCCGTAACTTTCCGAGTTCAAATTTCAAATACGGTAGTAAAGGATGGCTGTACCTAGATTCTTTTGGTTTCTGGTGGAAACTTAATAAATTTACGACTGGTGCGGGGATATATATTAAGTTTCATATAAATGAGAACGACTTTAAGTTCTTATCAATTCTGATTTTATTTACGAAATATTCATGTTATATATACTACTGATGTGCTGCACATAATCATGATGTGCGCACTTTACATTCGTTCCCACATTATGCTAATTAAGCATTTGTGCTGAGTATACATAATATATGTAAAACAAATGTAATGTGCGCACACGTTGGGGTTACCACACCCACGTGCCGTGTTCTGTTGAACATGTTGGGGGCCGGCCAGAGCTTGCTGCTGGTTGTGAACTCTGTCGCCTGGCTCGTACGCACCGTATAAATTGAACGATCCGATGGGTCATCACGTAGTGGTGGACGTGGTGGTTATCTATGGATATTGCCTCATCGATTTGTTGCGCTCTTATGTCCTGCTCCAGTTGCGTAGTGTCGGGTGTCGTGATGGTATAGTGGATGTCCAAGCCTCAAACGATGTTTACTATTAAAAAGCGGCGTGAGTACTGAGATGTTAAACGCAGGAATATAGGACCCGTTTCTCTCGCTGCCTTTAGTGCAGACTGCATAGAGGTGCACAGCATTGTTTCTAAGAATACATCCTGGCTGTAGTTTTATGAAGCCTTAATGCTCTAACGCGATGGTTTGTATTCTGAATTTGCAAATTATGTCCACTGTGATCCTTTGCTCGAAAATTCATTGGTTTGTAGCTTGTAGTAGCTTTCAGCCTTCATTACCACGGTGCTGCAGCTTGAATGGAAGACAGTTGCCTTGAGAAATATGGATATCTCACATTGATTTTGCTAGTCTTGTTGAGTATACAACGTCGCTATATCACATATCAACAAACCGTCAGGTAATTCCTTGCACTTGGATAGTTCCTGAGGGATGATTATCTTTGGATTAAGGTTTGAATTGGAGGCTATTTTTTCACTCGCAGATGTGTGGTGACTATGTTTTTCTTCTCCTCGGTTGTTTCGTATTCCGCATCTTCACTTGTTGTGAACGCCTGCTGCAAGAACTCCGGGCCATTCCACCAGCTCTGGAGTGTTGATAATTTCTTTGAGGTTACTCTACGGGAAGCACAATCGGCTGGATTGTCTTCTGAACGGATATAATGCCATGACTGGATGCTGGTATTTAGCTGAATATCTGCTACTCGATGTGAGACAAATGATTTCCAAGATGATGATGGTTTTGAATCCATGCCAGCGTAATCATGGAATCGGACCATAAGGTTGTTGCACTTATGTTAACCTCCAGGCTCTTTTTTGCTTGTTGAACTAACCGACTCAAAAGTACTGCGCCGCATCACGCGAGCCGATGTATCGTCAATTTCGATTTTACCAGTGCTACTCTGGTTTTCGCAGTCAAAAAACGGATTGCACTTTGCCCATTGATGGTGATTTTGCTGTACAGTATGGCCGCGTAAGCATGCTTGGACGCATCACAGTTGTCCTCCGCGTAGTTGAGATAGCGGGGTATTTAATTTGTCGCGCGGACTCCAGCTCGAGCTAGCTTGTGTTGATCCCAGCGTCTAGCTGTTTCTGCTGGTAGCTCTTCGTGACAGCCTAGGTCGAGACTCCATAGCCTTTGGTACATTATTTTACAACCGATGATTACTGGTGCCAGTCATCCCAAAGGGTCGAAGATTTTCGACATTTCCGACAAGAATTGGCGGCCGACGGACTATAGATCATCCCTAAGGTTTTGATTGATTCTTCATCCGCGATGGTAAGATTGCCGCTCAAGATCTCATCCTTATGTAATCTCTTTAATATGTTAGGATGATTGCTTGACTTACTCAATTACATTCCCCCTTGATAAAGTAGCACGATAACATAGAAGTTGTGCTTTAGGATATGGCTTGCCTTGGGGTGCTTGCTGTGTTCATCTTCGGCGATTTGATGTAATGTACGAATCGCCAGATATGGTGCGGCAGATGTTCCATATGTTACTGTGGTTAATTGATATCCACCTATAGGATGACGATTGACCGCATTTGTGCTGAGTATACATAAAATATGTAAAACGAATGTAATGTGCGCACATGTTGGGGTTATCATACCTACGTGCCGTGCTCTGTTGAACACAGTTTAAAGTTGCCTTTCAGTATTTTTGCCCGTCCCGTACTGATTGATATTACTTGTGAATTTGGGTAGTCGATAATTTGTATTTCGGTGAGTGTACCGCTCAGGATGGAACTGTAATTGAATGGAATTTTCAGGATTTAATGTTACTTTTATGAACTACCTTGCCGGATTCTGTGAGGATGGTGGTATTCCGGTCTACCATTACTACTTCAGGCTTGTACCTGTTAGTTAATTTTTATCCTAACCTTTAATTGTGTTTTACATAAACTACCTGCTCAGGTAGGCTATTATGCGTTTACGGTTTTTGTTATCAAGCTTTGAGTTTTTCTCCTGTTTATTTTTGAACCTGATTATATTTTCGTTTCGAAATTGTTCTAACTGTTCAGGATCCGCATTGGGTTGCCAGGAAGGCAAGTTTACTGAGCTTATCAATGGCAGTTAGTACCAGTTTCTTTTCCGTTGAATATATGTCCAGATGCAGGTCACAACCAGCATAATTTGGAGTGGGGGTAGGAAGGAGAATAACTTTATTTGGGTGACGGACCCTGTGGCATGTGGCGCAACGTTTCACTAATATCTTAATTTTCCGAATCATTCTCGGAAAGTTGGGTTTCGATGATTTGATCTCTGGTCTCCTGAGCATTTCGATGTGCACGTCGATGGACGGATAGTATTTTTTCATATTCTTGAGTTTCGCTCGTAATGGCTTGAACCATCTTCCACGTAAATCGAATTTTATACCCTCTGAAGTGGATTGGATATACTTCTTGCACCTTTTCCATTACGTTTTCGGTTGTCCTTAGTCCATTAATAGTATGGGGGTTAAGATAACGTTCGAAGAGATTTATTATGTCTGTATACTGGTGAACCGCGGTTGGGTGATAATTTGTCTAGTATAATTTGGAAAGGGATTAAGTATTTGGTATGAGGTTAACCGGGCTCTCCACTGTGGGAATCAGATCATGTGATGAGCTTTCGTCGCTGTGTTGCGTAGTTGACATTGCATTTATACTTGAGGGAGGTCGAATCCTGGATAATGCGTCTGCAACAAAGTTCATTTTCCCCAATTTGTATTTTAATTCATAATTATATTCCTCCAATATCGCTTTCCAGTGCTTCATTTTGGAGTTATTATTCTTGTTACTGAGGGCATATGGTGGTTGGTGGTCTATAAAGATCAGCACTTTTTCGATCCGTAAAGGAAGTTTCTTAAAGTCGATATTGCCCAAATTATGACCAGCATTTCTTTCTCGTTAACCCGCGTAGTTTTCCCCGGCTTTATCTAAGCTTCGAGAGAGAAAATTTATTGGTCAACCTTCCTGGGATAATAGTACACCAAGTGCAAAATTGGAAGCGTTGGTAGTAAGTTCGACATCTTTTTAAAAATTTGGAAACGAGAGTACTACATCGGTTGAGACCAGTGGGTGTTTGATTTTATTGAAGGCACTTATTTCTGCCTCTGTGTGCTTCTGACTACTCATTTAATTTTACCAACTAAATTTGAATGTGAAATTTTGTTCATGTTTGCGATTACAGTAAAACAACACAAACAACACAAAAAATGCAGTACAATTTTTGAAGCAGCAAATTTTACTTTGTAATCGCAAAAATAAACAAAAATTTTATGAAAAATATAATTTGAAATTCAAACTTCTTTACTAGCCAATCGAGTATCTACCCCAATGTCTAAAAGGGATTTTTTAAATCGAGCATACGATCTCTTGTTTGTTTTAGGTGGATTATAAATCAACAGAAATTTCCTAAAGAAGCTCAGTCTGAAACAAGTCTTTGAGAAATTGAGGTGGGTTAGTCGAGATAGAAATGAACAAATTCGAGCCACTAACGACCAACGCAGAACAGACGATAAAAACGTTTCCGAGAAACAGCTGATATCAACTGAGACTCCATTAAAAGTATGACGAAAATCGTTAGTATTTCAAATCAGACTCGGAACATTTAAACTAGCTATACATTAAATCAGTTGGACCAAGCTCGCATCATGGATTTTAACAAAACCTAACCCTATTTTAACAAAACCTAAATGTCAAAATCTAAAATGATAAAAAAAATTTCAAACCATAATCCAGAAAAAAGTCGGGAAAAAGCCTCAAAATTTATATTTAGTAAATTTGATGCAAACAAATAAATTTGCCTGTTTTCGAAAAAAAACCAACACGCACATCAGCAAGGCTTACTTGATCAACTCGATCGTTTAAACTTTCCTGGAACATTTACTCGAGTCCAGTATACTATAGTAATTATGAAAAATTTTGATCTCGACATTTTTGCAGAAAAAAGTGGTTTTAAAAAAATCTCTGTGTGTATGTGGTGCCGTGCAGACTTGTGTGCAGACGGTTTGTCCGTTTGGGATGCAACTTCATTTTTTTTATTATCCCTCAATCTGTTCTGGGGCCAAGGGCTCCGCGCTTACTGTTACGCCAGAGTCGGCCAATTTGAGAACGTACGGTTATAGGCCCGATTTTATCAACATCAGCCGATAGTAGCATGGAAGATGGGTCGGCTCATGAATTTTTGCACTCCGACAGGGGGTCATAGATGTGTTCCATTTCATCACAGATCGTAATCTATTGATGAAAATTCCCTTTGCATTATGCCCCTATCGAAATTAACCCGGTACCTCCCGATCCAAACGCCAAAGCTTTAACTACTGTGCAATTTGGCCGGAACTTCATAATAAAACTTTTTCATTAATTCGCAGGTCCCATTGATTTTTGGCCGGAGTCATTCTACCGGAAGTGGCAGTTTCCCTATGAACTTTTAGGTTTTGTAAATATTTTGAAAAATATAGCATTAACGAGAAAAACGAAGAATTTCAATTAAATTTGGAACAATTTCGACCCAGATCATTTTCAACAATTTAACCGTAAATGATGATTTCTGAAAATAAAACTTTTTTTCAAATCTTCCCTGTGCAGCCCAGAAAGATTGGGGGATGAAACTTTATACTTAATTTTTTCCCACAAATTGGGAGCTCTCAGGGAATTTAGACCGAAATATGTGTACCGGAAGAGAAAGCTTCCATATGAGCTTTTTCGTTTTTCCACCGGGAGTGACAGTTTAAACAGGAGCTTTTCCGTTTCTTGCGAAAAGTTTTGTTAAAAAAACTTTATTTCACCAATTCGGAATAAAATTTCATATTAAAGCTTTTTTCATAAATTGGGAGAGCTGTGCGAGATATGGTGGATATCTGCGTACTAGAAGTGACAGCTTGAGAGGAGCTTTTTCAATTTTTGTAATGTAAATTAAATCTTTAACAAGGGTTGAAATTTAAGCAGGAATAATGATTTTTGATTGGTTGATTCAATTTTTCGAGATCTACGAGTATGTTCATTTGTCGTAAGAGAAAGTCGGGTGTTGCCTACAGCAATTACACTCCTCCATTATGCATCTGACGATTTGAAATTATTGATGTTTGTGCAAGGACTTAGCAAGCCGGAAGACGCTCAAATATTGGAGAAAACTCCTTAAGAAGTTGGATCGCCAACAGATGCAACATGAAGCAGCTGAAGCGAATGCTGTAAAAATGACATCGCGGGACGTCGTCAACATTGTGACAAGATTAAATAGCCTTAAAGTTAAGAAATCGATGCTTTTGTGCCCAGGCCTCTCAAATAGTGAAATCTTGAATAGTGTTGGCAACACATCGGAAACCACAAACCTTTCATTGACGAGTTTATTGTTGAAGGAAGTGACAAGAAACACAATCATAACAACCTTTTCGAGGTATTGAAGCTAATGCCGGAAGAGCTCTTCAGCGACCAGACATGACCAGACTGATTCATCGATTAACGCGATAAATCCAATTTGAAGTTGTAATGGAAAGGTTGAAAATAATTATTGTAACTAAAAATAGGTTTTGTAACTAAAAATGGCGGATCACGGAGAAATCTTTAATGCGACATTGAGACGGAAGATTTAACATTTAGAAGTTCGATTGTTTAGATATTTTACACAATTAATTCCTTATGGTGTGTCGTTTAGCTCAGGTGGAAAGCGCATGTTTAAAAGAAAAGGCAAGAACTGAATTTAAAATTCAAAAAATGTATTGGTTCATTGGAATAAACTCCGAACTTGCAACGCACAACAAACTGCTGCTAAAACCTTTCTGTATGTATTATGGTATTCAGCTTTGGGCTGAACAAAGAAAGCTACAGTTAAGATCATACAAACATTTCAAAAAAAAGTACTAAGTAGAATTGTGAATGCTCCATGGTACATTAGAAATGACAACCACCATCGAGACTTAAACATGGAATACGTCAGCGATGAAATGCACAAATTTGTAAGTAGACTGCGATTGCAGCAGCACGGCATCGAGGAGTTGCGAAACCTACTGAATCGCACCAATAGGCCAAAGCGTTTAAAAAGAACAAAGTCTTTAGAATTAATGGTTCTCTGAGTCGCTGAAATCAAAGGACTGGCAGAGCTGGGATGAACCACAATAATAGACAATCAATTGAGACAATCAATTATTTGAATTTGTTTACGATTACTCAGAAATCATTGGCTCTCTTCAAGAGCCAAGAAGTTTGAATTTAAATTTCTAATGATCAGATGTTTGGTGATGCTGGTGGTATCACCAGCGATGGTGATGCTGAAGAGGAGAATAAAACTAATTTGCCTTATCTAAAAGGGAGGGATTGATTGATATGGAGAAACAATTGTCCTCAAAGCCAAACGTTAAGCAAGCCTCAAGTGTATTTTTTCAGACGTCATGTGTAAAATAATCATGAAACAAATGAATAGGAAAGCCGACGAGGTTTATGGAGGATACAATATTTGAAATCCATAACACCCAAAAAGTGGAAAATTAATGAGCACACGAAGGTTTTATGGGCGACTATATCGGACCTTTGTACTGCGCGAGGGTGTGCGTAGGATTAAACCGTTTTTTCGAGATTAGCCGATTTCTATGCTTCGATAATAAAGCATCGAGCGGCGATTCCTACTAGAGACAGATAAAGCTGCTGGGATAAGCGAAATATTTGAATTAATAAACGAAAACTTGCGCAAATATTACACCGTCTGAATGCGTCGAAGTAGATTAGCAGCTGTTTCCTTTTCGAGGTATTTATCAAAACATTCGTTATTATACTCGTATTTTATACATTACTCGATTTACTCCTTATGTCCGAACTAAAAAAGTACGGGTTTAAATTGTGGCGGGTTTGTGATGTCTACAGGGGTCCAGTCTACATGGGTAAACCACCAGTGCCGCTTACTCCTTTTTTGATCTCTTGGGACTTATCAGTAGTTGAGACCTTAAAAAAATTCAGATCCCGAGAAAATCAAAATTATTTTATTACTATTTACTTAACATACATACGGACACGGTAATCGAAGAAGAAAGGAAACCGGAGATTACTCATTAATTAACAACGATAAAAAAGGTCACTCTTTTTTCAACCTGTTGCATTTTTTTTATAATATTTTTAACGTTGCTTGCGGCGCGGCTTACAAAATGTATATAGATAACAATCCAGCCAGGTCGAACAAAATACTTAATCGTCGGCAATTTTTGAAAGATTTAGCACTCTAGTTCTCTTCCGCATGTCGCAGATCGATCAACCATACCAAATGTATGTAGAAATTTTAATTCACGTTCTGGCAACCCAGGTGACTGGGTATAATTCTTTTTAGTAATTAGTTAAAACAGCTCAAATTGTCAAAATTATGAGAGTTTTGAATTTAAATGGCCAACCCGGGTGGCCTTGTATTGACACACCCTTATCCAAAGGTTACATTAAAGTTTCATACTAATTATTTTCTTTTGTCCTTCGGACGTTTCACATTTTCAGTGTAAAGTGCACGTGAAGACCAGCCGAGAAATCACAGTCTATCTATATAAAGCTCTTTAAATGTTACTAGAACAAAACTGTTCAATTAAGCTTTTAACAATCGTGTCTGTTAGGATTCGTTAGTATTTTATTTATAAGACGTCATAAATACGCGGAAACAATGAAAGTTAATCAAAATGATATGCAATAAATACGCCATAAAATAATGGCGGATTATTAATTACCTGGAAGTAAACTTAACTCGAAATATGATTAAAAATTGCCTTTTAACCTTTCTGCCCGTATACAAGAAAGGAAGTGTGAATAGAATTTTAATCAGTTTTCTTCCAAGAATTTTAATTTGTGAATACCAAGAAGTCGAAATGGATACCATATTATGTTGAAGCGACGATGAGATATAGCTACGAGGTATATACAAATTTTTAAAACATTTTTCTGTTGTGACGTAACAAGGAAAGCACACATTTTCAAATAACCAAGAAATTCTTTTGATATTCAAACCATGTCCCTTATATTATGTACTGTCTATCGTTTCCATGTATATACGGGTATGACACGATGCTTTCATTTACATTTTTATGTTGCAATTTGACATCGGTGCGGTTTATCGAGACCCTCGAACAAAGTCAATAAATAAACAAACCATAAGTACTTATAAAAGGCTAAACACTAAACGGTGCTGTTGCCTGTATACAGTGACTAGTGAGGCATATAAAATGGATTTGTTGTTGTTAGTCCTTAAGATTGGCAATATATTCGTATGTGCCTACGAGTTTTTTTTATGTATATACGATACAATGAATTATTCAACAGGTTCTTGGGTATCATTTTCCCAGTTTTTATTGTATGTGCGGTGGAAATGTTACCCCAACACACGATGTACGAGATTTTCATTATCAAACTAAAGAAGATTTCGGATCGATTGATAACAAATGTCGTTTATTATAAACATCCATATACACCAACTGGGAAGAACAGCACGACTTGCTCGTATCTATATATAGGGTGGTTGTTATCGTTCTGAGGAAAGAAATGCGTGCTTATTTTAAAATTTATATGGATACTCGACGTATAAGGAGATGAAAATATATTGGAAAATGTTTTCTGTTCGGCAGATGAAATACAACGGTGTGGTTGGGGGAAGACAAAATTTGTGTGTCAATTGAATTTTCGTTTTTACGTAAAATGATATTTTTAAAGTGGATTGTTGTATTTTGTAAATTTTTTATTGCGCTTGTCGCTGTTGTTGTTATCATTGGAAACGAGCGAGTAATCAATCTTTCAGGTTTAATATTGAGTATAAGAATATTCGAAGCAGGGGTAAGTGAACTAATTTTACTACGTACACACATTAGGTATATTAGGTTAAAAAAAGATTTGTCGGAGTTTAAGCAAGGCGGAGAAGGATACCTAGCGCTTAAAATAATTTTAATTACAAACAAATCGAAATTAATTCACTTTTCAAACAATATCTGTCAAATTAAAACAGGCCTGCTGCACAATTTGACAAAGTTATTTAAGTTAGCCTATAGACAAGCGCTATTGGTAAAGAGGTACTTGGTTTGAATCGCATCAGAAGTAGAAAGTTAAAATGAAATGTTTTCATCTCATTATGATCGGTATGATTAAATAAACAAAACCCCTCTGCTGTGGGGTCTATATTGTATGTAACCCACAAAGTGTCTATGAAACCACTTCGCGTAGCCGCCCCGTATTTTGTTTGTAAAATTTTTTATTACAGTCGGTTACAGAATTTTCTATCCAGTTGAAGTTATTGCGATCTGACCATCTCTGACTGTAGAATCCCATCTAAATTTGAAAGAAAGGTCAATCGATTCACCGAAAAATGTTTTAATCAAGTTGCTGTGATGTTTATAAATCAGATGATGCTTGACAACTATGAAAGATCTGTTTAGAATGATTGTCCTAGGAAGAGGAGGCGCTGGTACATTGGCATCGAACAAGCTAGTCGAGCGTGTTTATTCTGCCCGCTTTAAAAAAAATGTACCCAAATACATAAAAATCACTCTGCTAAATCCAAGTCGATAATTTTTTGCCTAATTTTATATTTGAATTTTTAAATTGATGTTGGGATATCGGGATTCTAAAACTTCGCCATTTGTTAACGAGCTGCGAAGAAATTTGTTAGTTCAAACTGGACTACACCCTACTTAACCAATTATGTTGAAATTGTGTTTGAAAATTTTTATTGGGATTCAAACAAATATATTTTAGATGACACCACTGTGTTTCAAGAAAATTTTGGATTTGGCTCTGGGATATAACTAGGCCATTTCTTAACTAATGATGATGAATTTAAAATTTTAGATTAAAATTTTAACATGTACGAGTAATTTAGGACGAAGTGCTTGAATCTGCCCACACTAAATCAAACACATTATCTCTCTCTCTCTCTCTGGTTTTTAAATTCCATGGAGGGATGGATTTTGTCACCTAGACGATGGTCCTCTACTCTTAGGTCGGTAGTCCTGGTAGTCTACTCGTAGGTCTTTTCCTATGACGTACGCCGACGGGTTGTTGATGGAACACTTTTTGTAAAATTCTTTGTGATGGGGATGTTTCAACGTCGCCTAGCCATCATTGGTGGTCAAGGTCCCTCTCACATCCGAAAGTTAGCCCAGTTCTTATTAGTGCATTAAAAAATGCGAGTTTACACGACTGCGAAAGATATTAGATATTTCGTTCGCAACAGCCTTGATTTTGTGTAGAAGACTCGATATCCGTCTTCTATTTATGATTTTATTTCACTGGCGCTACATCCCATGTAGAAGGGATTTTGCCACCTCAATAATCAAGTTACATTGTCAGGTTATTTTCAGTTTAATGGTTAATAAGTTCTTTGGATCCTAGCCAGGTCCCAGGACTGCTGGAAGTGGCATCTCCTTTCTTTTCATAATTTATTTCATGCTGTTCCCATCCTGTTACCCAAAGTTGTACCAATATTATCAACGGATGCTTGGAGTTGATGGTGATATTTAAATTTTTTGACGTTGTCAAAGTTGTAGTCGTTTGCTCCGAGATTTTCCGTATGGATGGTCTCGTGCCTTATTATACCTGTTGAAATATCACAATAAATAAATTTACCAGAATTGGAAGTTGCTTAAATTTTAATGACTGCATCTACTATTTCTGTATAGTCAATGCTTTCACGAATATAAATTTAATCTATACGTGGTAAGATATTTGCAATGGCGTGGTTAACACCTCAGGTTTGTTGAATATCGGTAGTGAACATGTCTAAATTGACGGGGAGATGCTTTATCCCGAATCTGATTAAACAAAGAAGAAACCTAGCAGTTGCCAATCATTCGAATCATACTGTTGCACCACTGCTCCGATCGCAATATGGAATGCGTCAACCATTATTGCTAAAGGAGTTTTAACGGAAGGATGTGCGTAGAAGTATTGCGTGACATAATTTCTCCTTACAATTGTTGAAAGCGTCAATAGATGCTGAAGACCATTCAATTAGTATTTTACAGTTCTTCTTGTAACCTTTCAAGAAGTCGTTAAGTAAGATTTGATCTCCAGCAGCGCCAGGAATAAAACGCCTATAAAAGTTACTCACTCCCAGAAAACGTTTTAGTTGACAAACTGTTTGAACTGATTTGAATTTTGTTTTGAAGAGGAAGAATGCCCTGTCCATTAATAATGTGTCCAAGAAAATTGATTTCGTTACCAAATATCATCGTAAATATCATCTAAATATAGAAAACAAAAATTAAGGCCAAATACGGTCGAATGCATCAATCTTTGAGAGTTTGTGCTGCATTCCTTAAGCCGAAAGTCATTTTAATAAATTCGCATAAACCGATTGGAATAGTAATTGCTTTATTTGGAATATCACAAGATTTGATCGGAATTTGATGATACTATTTAGCGCTCTGTAATTACCGCATGGTCTCCAATCCCAATTTTCGTTCTTAACGAGATGCAGAGGACTTGCCCTAGAGGACTTGTGCTAGTCTGGAGCGGGACTTCTAGTTTTTGCTGAAATAGGCGGGCCGGTTGTTTCCAGCCTATATGCGTGACATTGTGTTGAATGATCGGGCTACTAAAATTTTGATCAGTAATTCCCGGAAATTTAGTTAAGAAATATTGAATTTCGATAGGTACGACAGTTTAATTGTTAAATGATAAGCCAGATGTTGATGAAACCAAAAGTACTCCCGGAACAGAAAGAGAGGTTAATGAATCAATAATTCGATTGATTGAATATCGGCCAGGAGACCTGAAAATTTAAGAAAATCAGCACCCAGAATGCAAAAACCAAGATAAAGATTAACAAATTTTGAACCAAAAGATTTAACGGGAGTGCTGTTGTCTGCGAATAATTAATGAGTCGAAACAAAATTTTGAAGATTTCTGAAAAATTTATAAACAATGAGACTTGTTTAGTAATCTTACTTACTCTCTTTAGATATCCACAAAATTCGTGTTTGGGATTAATGCTTTTCCATAAACTCGATCTATTATATGAACGCGGCAACCTCTAGAATTAGTTCATGAACTAAAACGATCTCTGCCATTCGTAATACCAGCTACAATTCCAGAAGTCTCCTCAAGCATATCTTTTCGAGACTGAACAAACAAAGATCTAATGCGGGTTTCTAATGTTGATTTAGAAACAGGATCGTCTGAATCAACAGAATTTGCGGATGATTGCAAAAATGTCTCCATTAATACGTCTGCACGCTCAATGTTGATAAATTACGGACATTTTCAAAAGAAGCAGGTATAATTTGAATTGAGACGGCTTACGATCCCCTAAGATTAAGCCGTGTAAAAAACGATATATTATTTCCGCTCAGAATCTCTAAACACTTAATTCAGTATAAGGCTTTTCACCTGTCTCCCATGTCATTATATCACGAAGGTATTATGCATCCTAAAGTCGAGTGCACTGATCGCGTGACAATATCGAGTACTCTCAGTAACAATATTAGCTAATAAAAATTGATTTTCCAGAATTTTGAAATAAACCGGAGGCCTAAAAGCAACTCTATGTAATTTCGAACCTGATTTAATAGCACTAACCTGACCAACATTATTATTTACGGCGTTACTCAACTTTGTTAACGTTTTCGCGGTTTCTGAATTAATTATTCGACGTTACAGTATTATTTTGCGAAATTGAATCGTCATACTGCGAATTCGCCGGAGAGGAACTACGGAAATTTGAAGCAGACATATCGAAACCAAAACTAAAACAAAAATTTCAATTCACTCTTTCTGCGTAGTTGGATGCAATTAGAGCCATATACATCATATTACAGGCACTGCAATAAATTTGGGGGTGGCCATTACGTGTACAGAAAGAAATTCAAATAAAACCGTGTTCCAAGGATGTGGGCTGCTTTAATTAAATGAAAAATGATCATTAGGTGAAAATGGTGAAAATTCATCGCGTGTAAATGAAAGCATTTAGATTTATTCTGACGTTGGGTCTGCTGTAATTAACTCTAGGCTTGTCATTAAAAGTAGAAATTGGCAGTACAGTGTGGAGGTGACTTTAAAATATTAAGGACAAAGCCGTAACTACTATGGCTGTAAATCACCCAGTCGCAACTTTTTTTACTGGTCACCACCAAGAATCAAACGCGGGGCCCCCAAATAACAGAGCAAGCACTCTACTTACTAAGCTAACGAGGGCGACAAAGGAACACAGGAAACCAATACACAGATAGATTACATTAAACATAAATTAAATTTATTCCAAGGGTTTCATCTACTAACGGCAGCTTATGGAGGATGAACTATTTCATTGCATATGCATTTATTTTCGAGAGTACACCTTCCGATTAATAATGGAATACTACTTCATTCAAATGAGTGTCTCGGCTGGATATGCAGCGGCGGTTTGAGCCTCTATTTCAGCAATAGTCAGTTTAATTGCGTCTTTAAAAGTCTCAATCGTCTCTGGATGATTAGCATAACTTTTGTCGTTGACAGCTCCCCACAAATAATAGTTCAACGTAATCAAATCGCAATTTTCGAAGATAAGACGCGAAACATCGATTGTTTCGTTGTCTGCAGTTGCACCGTCCTGTTGAAATTTAATATCGGTCAGCATAAAAAATCAGTTAACGGGTCATAACGGTCACCATTGACTGTTAGTGCGGCTCTTTGCTCACTTTGGACTATATTCCACACCAAACAGCCACTCGTTTTGGGTGTATTGGCTTCTCAAATGCACGTGTGCTTGCTTGTTCACATAATAATTTTCTGTTAAAAATGCTCATCTTCTTCCAACCGAGAATTGTCCCATTCAATGAAGTGAAACCGCAATGGATGGTCAACTGCCTTTAATTCTTAAACCAAATGGGCTTTGTATGTCTCCATACCCAGGTACAGAAATATTTTCGAACTTGGGTTTTGGCTATTAACATGCCAGTCAAACGAACTTTAATCATAAACTTCCCCACACTGTTCTCAGTTGGCGCTTCATTTGATCAATCTTCATTTTATGATCAAGCGTATATCGACCCATTTCGTTCACTGAGACATAATACTGAATTTCTGCCACTTGACAAATGTCATCAAGAATATGAGCGGTGGAATGAACTCGGTAATGGTGTGGCTACTGTATGTGCTTGTAAGAACCGATAATGGTTCCAACTTCTAATCCGTTGCTACGCGGATAAATTTATAAATCATATATAACTTAAGATTTGTGATACAAAGGAGTCAGCACCACTAGGATTTATCTTTAAAGTTACAATTTTACATTAAACTTATTAAATTAATATTTCATTGCACACAAATGTTGCGCGTCTCAATCGTCCCATTTATTATAAACCATTAACACAGCTCATTTATATAAAAAAAATCTTCCATCAACATCTCATTGTCGCCCTTCATACATATAAATACAAAACATTCAACTCATCCATCACAGCGGTGATGGTGGTGCGCTGTATAAAACACAAAACCAAAAATTATTAAACTACCTTCTGTATAATCGTCTCGCAACCACCCCGAAACACTATGACATGGCACTTATATCTCTCGTATACACAACGTTTTTCATGACTTCCATGCTAAAAGTTGTCACATCATTCTTCCAATTTTTTTTTTTGTATGTGGTATGTTGTATAGTATATCCTTGTAAAGCAACGTCATTTCCAGTACACCAGTACAAAAATCCATAATTTTTTATTTTCTGTTACTTAAAACAAAACCATAATCTCAAATCCACTTAGTAAATCCCAGACATCAAAAATCTTCCTGCCGCGCCATCTCCATGTTTTTCATATCCTTATATATACGTCTTGTTTCGTCCTTATACAAACACATTACTCCTCTATGTAGGGATTATGAAATATTGAATAAAATAATGAATTTTAATAATAAAAGGATAACACATATGTAATATAAAATCCTTTTTGTTGTTGTTGTTGTTGTTATCATTGTTTGCTTTTGAGTCCTGAATACGAGTCTGTACACACATTTTCACTTGCAATGAAGCAAGGCAGCAAAAACTAAATCCGTTTAAATATTCATTGTGGTGTATCGTGTTATATATGAACAGTAATTCAAATAAACTGGTGAAGAAATCCTAACCTCAAATATACATTTTTTGGTTTCGGGTGTTTAGTTTGATTCTATTATAGATTGATTAAAAATCAAAATCGGTTCGAAAAACTTGATTAATATATTCATACATTTTATTTCATTTCAGGTAAGCTCCTTTTACATACGACTATAGCAAATACAAACCAGTTGGGATATTTTACTGGTAAGTACATTCGGATAAGTGAGATGGGTATCGCTTTCTATTCTGAATAAAAAATTGAAAATCAATTGAGCGGAAAAATTGGGTGTACACGTGACGGGTGAATTGATTTAAAATAATCGATCGTTTTATATTTTGTATAACCCTGTGTATATACTCGTACGATTCCATACTACATATGTCAGTGTGTTCCAAATAAGTATATAACCCATATATCAATTCGTTCCACATCGTTTTCCAATCAAAGGTGCAATCATAAACTGAATATACGCAAAATAAAATTTATTTTTTCACGCTCTAAAAATTTAATTACGACCCTAAGCATTTATGCACCAACAAATGAAATGGAAGGGTTACATAAAAAATATAAGCCACTCCAACTCTTCGGAAAAATCATTATAAAAATAACAAAAATCAAACCTCATCCTAAGCGCACGTCGATCAGAACTGGTTTTTGGTTTGTGTGTGTGTGTGTGTGTGTGTAGTTCCGGTTCGTTTATTTTGGAACAGGACTAAACAACCAAAAGGATATTTTTTGTCAAATAGTTTGTGGAGTTGGAGCTTATTAAATAAAATTTGAAACACTTTAATTCTATCAATATATTCGATCCCTTATTATGTGTCGCTACCCCAGACAAATCCGTAAAATATTGATCATAAGTAATCGTAAAAATTATATGGTTAATAATCATTTTATTGAGTTTCCATTTATCTTGTTCTAGAGCGATTAATGCCACTTTTGAATGAATCGTCTTTTGTACGAAGCCGAATTTACTTTTAGAAATAGAAAAAACCCAATGCATGCAAAAATACGAAACAAAACATCACTGAAACATTAATCATTGAATGTTAATTCATTTTTTGCATGAATTGGAAATTGACCATTCAAAAATGGCTTGTGACACGACAATTCATACAAAAATATAAAACTACAATACGTACAAAAATTTATTTGCTTTTTTTGAAATTTGAATCGTCTTTTCCATGAATCCGAAATTCCTCAAACCAAAATTGTGGAGCAAAGCTTCATTCCACAACAACGTGTAACTCTCTCAATGTAACTTTTGTAAGAATCGTCGTTTGGACGAATTCAAATTTTATTTCACCAAAATGATTTCCGACGCGTAAATTAATAAATAAAAATATTACGATTTCGGAATTTTTACATAAATCGTCTCTTGCAAACAAAACATTTAACTTGGATCGTTGGATCAGAAATTCCTTCAAAACATAGTTTGTGACCAGAGAATTCATGCAAAAAAATTTTCAATTCATCCAAAATCGTTGTATATAAAGAATTTTTCAAATGTAAACTTTTAAATCCTTTTTTTATGATTTAATCCCTGCAATCTTTTGTGGGGCCGAACACTACCAATTCTCGCGGTTCGTTTTTCACGTCCTATCTAACGCGTTTGCTTGCCAAATCGAAGACGTATGGCTATAGGTCCGATTTACCTTACCATCTGCACATTGCATAGCTCCATGCCAGCCCATAGTACTGGACATAGAAGATCGGCTCATGAGTTTTGTACTCCGACAGGGAGTCATAGTTGTGGAACTTTTAACCATAGATCGTAATCTGTTGATGAAAATTCTCTTTTGCATCCTGCCCCTATCGGGATTCGAACCCTGTTCCTCCCGATCCAAACGCCAAAGCTTTAACCACTGTGCCGTTTGGTCGGTTATTAAATCCTTGAATTTTGTTTCGAATTTTGTAGGAATTCGAAATTTCTCATATACAAATTATTTGTGGTACGAAATATATACCAACATAAAAATAAAAATTCATCCAAAAGCTTTTCAACCAATTTTTTTTTACTTAGCTAAAGCGATTTGACTAGCAGCTTTTGAACCGTTGAATTTGGATTATTTTGTGGCTCGAATACTCGAAGAAAAATCGAAAACTTCTTTACATACAAAAATTTATTAACATGCAAGTATTCAACCATTTCAAATCGAATGTTGTATGAATTCGAAATTCAAAATAAAAAGTATAATTCATAAAATAAACGTTCTATTCAAAATATTAATTACTTTGCCAGAGTGATTTATCTACCTATAAAGCTGGCAAAAACGATCGGCCACCCACTTTTGAATGGTTGTCTCGTTTTTCGAATGAATTCCAATTTTCTTATTCAAAAATGATTTTCGCAACAATTCATACCAAAAATGAAAAAAAAATAATTCATCCAAAAACATTTCATACAAAAAATCGTTTACTTTGCTATAGCGATTTGTATCAATGCACTTTTTGTGTGATTATCGTATTTTGAACGACTTTGAATTTTCTTTGTCGTCTGAAAATTGATTCTCAAATCTTTTCCGAGAAAACTCCCTCAGCAACGTCGTTTGCACATGCGACCATTCGAAAATTACACCCATCCAGATTCAATAACAGGACATTACTGGCCAGGTTGTTAAGCAGGAGTGATATAACTCTACCTCGCGGTGAGCCTTTTCTCAAAAAACTGTTACTGACGGATCGATGTAGATTAGCCATCAGGACTCTGCTCTTAAATATCCGATCTATCTATCATTATATTCCAGCGATTTCCCAATAGAACAAATAGGAGAAGTAATGAGCAGTTTACACACATTTCCCCTTACAATACTAGTGTTGAGATTTCGGCAGCTTATTCGGGTCGATCCAACCTCGAACAAGTTTATAAGTCTATAAGTTGTGTGGAATTGCAAAATTAGCGCTTTTTCCGCCTTATATATAAATAAAAATTTTAGTTTAGTCTCTTTCCTAGGAATGTGGCAAAAAAGTTCCAAGCTGGCTATGAATATAGCCTCAAGCTGTTGCAACGCCAAGTAAGTAAACTGTTGAACATCCGTGAGGATTATAAGATCAAATTCTGCTGATTACAACGGCTTACAAATGTCTGTTGTACTCAGGATATTCTTCCTGTTCAGTATTTGACTTGCGGCGGGAGAAGGACCATTCATCTGATCTTTGGAGATATCTCGGGATGGAAAGACTGTCAACTAGTGCTTTACTCTAGATAACTACAAGTTCAAGTATTTTATCACAGTATCACACTATAGCATCCATGCGTCGGATCTTGCACTTCTTGGTTCGGATTTGTTCTTTAATTTCATATAGGAGTTCGAGTGTTCAGCCTTTCTTGGTTTTTTTCTTGGTTCCTTTTCTAAAGAGCACATTTTTGTTAGGCACTATGGAATTCTTTTAACCATTAAAATGGGAGAGGCTTACACAAATGTCTACTAAACGGACATGTACAAACAATGGCTTTATTATAAACATTAGCCAACTTCTCCAATATATTTTGAAACTCTTCTATTGGACAAGTGGTTTTGGGACCTGTACAGGCAGTGAATTTCTTAGAACAACTTTGAAGGTACCCACGTCGGAAACCTTCCAGCTCTTTAGATAGCTCTTTAAAAATCAGAGACACGCATAACATCTAACATCTAAGACTTCTTGCCTTGATTGTTAGTAAGACTGGAATAAAAAGTAACTCATTTCGCTTGCTCGTATTTTGAACGTAAATTCGCATCGCTCCCCATGATTAAACAAACAGCCGCAGCAATTTTTGAAGGCTGCATTTCAATGGTGGAAGTTGATTTCAGTTAGCCTCCACCATAGTTTTATCAACCCTTTGTCTAAAAGTGAGCCTTCCTGGACTCTATTAAAGGACCTGCGGCTTTGGGTGCCTCCGAGATGGACGAACCATTAGCTGACCACTGGTCCTTGGCAAGATCTCTTTAGTTAAAACAACAGTTGTTCTGTAGTTAGCCTTTGACTCTTCCCATTTGACAATCTTTCATTTCTCCTTTGAATCGTTATGATCGTCTGGGATTCATGTCAATGGCCAGGGTCTACATGAATAATGTTCTCTAACAATAACCAACGCCTTTTCCACTTTACTCCAATCTTCGTTCACTATTATTCCGTCTACCCCAGCTCTGCCGGTAAAGCCAACACTTGATGCTCCTTGAGCGCCTCTTTGAAAGGTTTGGTGGCAGACACATGCAATTTAGTTCTTTTCGCAGCATTGGAAGTCGCTTTCATTTATCGGTTCAAAATACATCTAAAACACATCGAAATACACTTCCATCTAATAACCCCTGTAAGCGATAAGTTTTTCAGCAGGAGCTGCATTTTTATTTCTCCACAATTACTGCACGGATTGTTTACCGAATTTTTCCTATTCATGCCTGCGAAGCTGCTTCATCATATCACTGATCACATGTTCCCCCGGTACTTAATTTCTTACCTTATTACACAAAACATTAAGGTTTTAGATGTTCCGCAATAGTTTTTTCGGTCACGTGTTTTTCTCCTGCAAAACGTATGCATTCGAAAAACATATGTTCGAACTCTCTCCTACTTGGTACATGTTGTGCAATGACTAACATTGTGTTTGTTCTTAAACAAGTATACTCAAGGAAGGAGGCATGCCCTCTCAAGAATTGAGACAAGTAGTAGTTGACTTCCTCATGTCCCATAACCATTCAAGTTTTAATCTGAAGAATAAAAAAGAAAATGGGTCTTTAGGTTGGAAGTCTACTGGTGACATTCCTATAGCCACACACCCTAGGCCACCGAAACGCATGGTTTGGCCCTAAACCGTTGAATCGATAGACGGCAAAAACCCTGCACTTGCAACTACGTAGTTTTATATTTACTTGAAAAGAAGTGAATGGGGAAGAAGTGGGCGCTCAAATCATTGATTCATTTTAGAACCTTGTTCAAAACACATATTCGAACTATAACATAGAATACGACACAAATTTCACAATTATTGATAATTAATTAGCGGAATTCTTTCCAACTTAGTAAAATATACAAATTTCCTTCAAAAAGTACCTTAGAATAATTCGCGTATCTTAGAATTCGTGTAGAATGTACTGGTACCAGAACTTCATCTAAAATTTATGTTTCAATCCAAAATCAATCCTAGAAAGTTCCTTTCAGTCCAGCATAAGCAGCATTACTTTCGAATCCCTATCCAATACTACTATTGTGAAATTTCGAAACTCCATATATCGAGTTTCTTTACTTCGGAGTTCGATAAGTTTGTCAATTTAAGAAACACTTTTAAGATTTTATTCCGCTGAATATTTTCTTTTGTGGAAAAAGAGGTACAAAAATGAATAAAAAATGTCCGCTGGTTATAACCTTTCAACTGAATTTCTCCTTTGTGATAGTGAAGTCACTTGTGTCGAGTAGCGTAATCTCTTACTTTCCACAAATTGTTGATGTCTTATGCAACATCTGATAAATCATTTTGTAACACTTCACCGACATTTGCAACCATTTCTTCAATCAACAAGTTATCTATGAATAATGTGCAATTTACATTTAACGATATTCTGCACATGGAGGTAACCTCAAAAACATTCAATATTTTCAATATACAAACAACCTAATACAAATCGGAAAATTGATGTCCATGAATTTGCAATGCTGCAAAATCTTATATTGTGGTATTTTTATTAGATTTTCTATAAACCAGTCGTTCTTCCAGTCCGTCTCGTTCCAACGAAACGACCGTATATCGAATTTAATACAATTCGTAGTAAATCACACTTATCTGTTGCTCTTGCCTATGTAAAAGGCGCGTTTAGTTAATCTGTCGAGTATTGTTCGATACTACGATTGAAACATGTACCAATTAATTTTGGTTGCCAACGGGAAGCGCAAATGTTAAAATATTCGGACGAAACGAACGATCAGTCTAAGACTTATTAATACGCGCAGAACACTTCTTCGATATTATTTATTATATGAGATATTAATTCGTCATTGCAAAGGCTTTGGAAGTGTCAATCGTCAAGCAGTTTATCGATGAAGAGTAGTTATGTGGAACCCACTTTCAGTAAACATGTAAACGTTCATCTGATGGAACATTGACTTTGATCTTCCCATTTAAACCAACGAAGGACAAATTCGGTGAATATGACAGAAAATTCGGTGAATATGGCTATATGACGTTTTCTCTTCATGCAGAACAAATTTTAAAATTATCCTGACTAAAACAACTTTCGAGACGAACGAGAAAAATCGAGATATCAACTTCAGTGGACGTCGCTAATTTATTATTGATTTCGTCAATGCCAGTATATGCGTACGGCCAATTTATGAATGTCGCGCGCTCGTACGCGGTTGTTTATGAATATCAATATTAGTTGAATGTCACACGGTTGATTATTTATATGTATTGAATGTGTCGATGATTCTAGCATCAATTATTTTCCGAATAATTCACTTGCTACTGAACCCTACCAGCAAAATTTCCTTAAATGATACTTTGTTGAGATGATTAGACTTCTGCACGTTGAAGTGGCGAAGGTGGTGGGCGAGGATTTGTTCGTCTTTGTCTTATACATTTAATGCTCCAAATGACACCTAAGACTAAAAGGATCGCAGAAATGACATGAGTCATGATATAATGGTGGATATGATGATTCTTCCCCTCGTGTAGTTCCGTTACGTACTGTGGATGATTATGTCGGACTGGGCTATCTTTAATCCGGGTGATGAACTTCTTTAAGTGAATAGATTCAGCTAACGTATTAACCGATCTATTGTATCCCTTTTCCAAATGGTTAGAATAGGATCCGATTGCAACGATATAAAAATATGCATCCCGTAGCACACAACCGAGTTTTGAATTTTACTATGCCTGATCCTTGAAGGTTATACGATTGGCTTTCATGACCGCATATTACATCGACTATTGTTTCATTGTGAATGGCATATACCCACTGATTGTTGGCATTAAGTTTTATCCAGTGATTTGATGCATTTACGGTTCCGATGGAACATACGAGTAATTGCTTAAGATTCCTCTTTCGTTGTAGGATTGACACCTCGCACTGAGCTTGGCTGCGCATGATGTTATATATTGGCGATATTTCACACAAAAATCTTCTTCCTTGAAATGATTGACAATTTTTTACTTGTCTCGAGTCATTAATGCGAGCTGTTCCCGGTGAGCATCTATTGCTAAATATTCTGCCTTGGTGTCGATGTAAGACTGCGAATTCTTGTGTTCGATATTAGGCACTGGAAAAACGGCTAACAATGTGTACTCCCGCGTAAATGATAATGGAATGGTGAGTTCTACTATGCTATGATATACGTGAAGACGATCTGGAATCCCATGCCCAGGTAGGGTGATCGTTGATGCTATATGTTTTTTAATTATTTCGAGCTCTTGATCCAATTGAGCCGGGGAGAGTAATGAAGGGTGCAAAACGTTTTGTGTGCATTATGGATTCCGTCAAGTAAGGCTTGTTACGAGTCCTCCAAATTTTTCAATATTATTATCAATTCAATGCTTGAAAGTAATATTAAACGAATTTGCTTTTCCCGTATGAAGTGCTGGTTCAATTATTTTAGTTCAGCTTTCAGCGTTCCATGATCATTTATCAGTTTGTTTAATGATTTCATGGTAAGAATTGAGTTATGTTTTATTAGCTTAACTGTGTTGTCTATTGTTATGATTCCTTATCAGTGCCTTTAATTGATGCCGATCATTGTTTATGGCTTCAAATTGATTTTCTTATTCTCTTGCTTCACGTTCTGTAATACCAAACATGTCGCCTAACACTACGCCTATTGTGTCGCCTAAACATCGTTTTGGTCTGCGCACTTCCTTGTTGCTCGCTAATAATAATTCATTATCTGCCTTTAAATTGTTGAACTACCATTGAATTTGTTGAAGAATTGACTCGCAGTTTATTTCAACCACGTCTATGCATGACTTCTTCAGTTGACTTTGCGCGGTCTTGAATGCTTCAATTTCCACCCAGTAATTACTCATATTATAATAGATTATTAGTGTCCATTTTATGGCTACCACCTCGAGTCTGCCTATCTATCGGATATCAAATTAGGAGAATCCAGAATTTCTGCAGTAAAATCCTTAATACCGACCACAACATGGCATCACGTAAAATCAGGCGACAATCCAGCTGATAAAGCTTCACGAGGCGCACCACCATGCGCACTAACAAACAACAAATTATGGTATGGGAAGAACCGGACTTTCTGCGACAAAATATAACTAGTTGGAAGGAAGTCAACAGTTATTCACTTACTTAAACACATCATCGTGAAGAATTAGAAGAAAAAACTTCAACACTAATGATAATAAGCAGAGAAGAGCACGGATTGACTGAATTATTTGAGTGATGTTCAAATTACAATGCCAAGCACGGCAGCAATAATCATAAGCAGCTAACAGGAATAGAACTTCGGGATGTGGAAACAACAATTCTCAAGGCATTAAAAAACAAGATTTTTCTAATGAAATAAGCTGTCTTAACCAGGCTAAGCAAATTAGCAAACGAAGCAAGCTACTATCAATGAATCCAACTTTAGATGAAAATGGCTTGTTTCGATTAAATGAACGAAATTATATCAGTAACGTTTTAGTTTAAGTCAGAAATAGTGAGCCCTCACCAGCGGTAAGCTCATTATCATCTGAAATTAAACACTAACCGTGACTATCTGGAAACCACAAATAAAACCAATTTGGATTATGATTAGTACAACAAAAGTGAACGCAGCTAATACCACCAGCCGCGTTATGCTGTCTTCTTTTTTAATCGACTTCCAGGTTGGTGCAAGAGGCTAACTTTTCTTATTCGATGTGAAGAACTTTGGCCAGATCTGAAAAACTCCCATCGAATTACTGGTAAATCTGAAAGTAGAGCTTCTAAATATCCGCTGTAAGACACGTTATTTATTCTCCTACACCGGACCATATCAGTACTCAACTGATGTTTGATCAGAAGCTCAAATATTTTCATGTTCTTCAATCGTTACTCATCATTTGGGCAGCAGTATTGGACCATTAATTATAAACCCACTAGACAAACACCGGCCAAAACCGATCTTATTACTGGCATTATCTTGTATATTTCGATGTATCAGTAGCAAAGCCGCATGCATATATAATTGGTTAGCGAATTAACCACCGAAGCCTTTATCGCTGCTCTTAAACAATTCATGGCACGGAGACGCATTAGCGCTGTTGATGAAACTTTGATGAAATGTCTACATTAACAACGAATATCGAGGCACTCCTTAGTCCGACCTTTATGACTAATATCATCATATGAAGAAGAGGCTTTAACACCAGTACACTTCATAATTGAATATTGCGTGACAACCTTATATCAAATCAATCAAATTACATCAAACATGTGCTGTCCTGTATAAAGTCATTGACAATACGGCAAACTACTTGTTGAAATTAAATATTCAATTAAATCGATCCTAAATATATAAATATGTTCGATCCTAAAAATATAAATAATTTCAAATCATAAATTTCTCCAAAGCAAAATAAACTTTAATGGACATTTCGACATAAATCAAGACGACCGAATCGTTTCAAATTACCATCATTAACGGAAAACAAACAAAAGTCTTATATACGCACATTGACAATACCCAAGAGGCTCGTACACAACAAAAAAAACTGATAACAAACAAAAACAATAAAAAATATTATATTTCCCCAACCTATACCACACAACCCTCCTGAATTGCGCTATCCTTTTGTGATAAAAAAAAATATTGATAAATTTCCTTTTTGACTGTTAAAAAAAATAAAAAATTGTTTTTAAAACAAAGCATTAAAAAGTTGAACATAGTCCTTTTCCACAACAAAAATTTCCGACATCCACTCGACAAGGACATTAACATCAAAATGATGACGATAGTTACAATATTCTAGTTCAATGTTTGTTTATGCCTTCGCATGCACGGAATTTCTGTAGGGTAGATATGAAAAATCAAAATAGCACGACCCTTTTATTTTAGTCCTCTGTGTGTGTTAATATCCTTATTTCCTCATATAAAGCGAGATAACAACTACAAAAATGCTATGTAGACTAACATATTGTTTGTTGTGCTTGCACGTTATTGCATCCTATATACGCGTATACAAGGACATGATTTATAATAAACGGAATTTTCGATCGAGTGGTTATTGCATGTGCGATGTTTATAGTTATCGGGGAGGATGAATGAATCAAATGAAATTTCGGAGGATAATATAGCATTCAAGAGCAATTTAAAGTTTTGTTTGTTCAATATGTAATTACAGAGGTTTAACTATACATTGTTGTGAAGAGTGTTAATTGTTTTGTTTTGTTGGCGATTTTTGTAATCGTCCATCTGTATTTGCTAGTCCGATTTACATAAATCATAAATTTTAGTGTTTATCAGAAACGGGTTGTACCATTTATATAATACATAAATGCAAAATATGTGGCCTCGGGGAGTTATGGACATTGATATGTTTGTTTAGCAACGGAAGGATAATATACTATAGGGAGGTGTAATCGCATTGCAAGAGGAATTTTATGATTTTTAAATAGTGTTTGCAAATTTGAAATTCCGAGAAAGATACGAGTATATGAAATTCTTCAAACATTTTAAAAACGCCTAGTGGATTGAAAACTGGCACCTTAGTTCATGCATAGTGGTCCGGTTTTTTTTGACGCTGTAGACAGTAGTATGTCTGGAAATATTCTGCCATCCAGCAAAATTGTCAATCGAAGGCTCAATTACCATCTCCTCAGGTGCTACATTTTCTATTTGAGAATTACGGATGTGATTAATCATCGCTTAGACAAGTGCCTTGATTAATTTTAAATTGTTTTTGTCTTTGTATTCACGAATATTGCTTCTAACTAACTCTTTCGGCTCCGTAAATCTTGATGATTTACGTAAAATCCAATTTCCAATACTTGATACCGCGTTATCATTAACTAATTTGAACAATATGCGGCAAAAAGTTATCATTCCTCACTGTTCATCGATCCCGTAACTCTTTGTTTGATAACGGTTGGATGTCTCATGGTCTAAGATCTTGTAGACATCGAAGTTTTACTGTTATATGAGTTTGTTGAAGAGCTGCCTATACCTAATATTAGAGCTTCAAAATACTCGGAATAAACCGTTTTGGTGCTCTGCTTTGAAATGGTTTAGAAAAGAGACCAAGAAATTCAAAAACATAAGGAGGATGAACCTTCAGTTAAACTGAGACCACTTCCTAACGGCGTAAAAGGCTTATAAGGGAAGCTCAAAATCTTCGTATAGATCTTATTGTGCGGAAATAAACAATCTGTTGGCTGTCACTAGGCTCAATAGTAAGTAAATAGTAAGGATACTTGTATAGGTCACGAATGCTCATCAAATAATCTGCAGGGTACAATGTCAAAGAAAGGGCGAGGTAATTTTTTGTAATACTTACTAAATACGAAATTTTCAGCTTAAAACGTTGCCAAGAACCTAAATTTTTTATGAAAATTTAGCTGGGGTTTCTAGAAGTGGTTTGGTCTTCGACTATTTATGACATCCATCGTATGTTTAAGGTTTAAAGCTTTTCTGACCCCCATATACGTAACATATTGACTTTTCATTCACTGTACTTATCTGAACGCCTTTAGGAATCGGAAGGAGAAACTGAGGCATATATCAGGCCTTTCAACAAGGACATAACAATTTTGTATTTAAATAAAACACGGAATAATTGAGATATTGGACTGAAATTTATTCCAAGTGCAGTACACATGTTAGATTTAATTGTGGAATTCGATATCGTTCATATGACCACCGCGATGCTTGTTGGCATAAACCAACGACTTAACTTAACCGTTTTTGGCCAAAAATAGTCTTCCAACATGGCATGATAGCAAACTCAATTGACAATCACACCTCCGGCATGAAATGCACACCATACGGTCACTTTTTGTGGTTGTAATGGGGTCTTTTGAAGCACATGTGGGTTTGTTGCTGTCAAATAACGCATATCTTACTTATTGACAGAGCCATTAAGCCAAAACTGAGCTTCATCGCTGAAGAAGATTTTCCGACGAAATTCAGGATTTTCTTCAAACCTTAGCAGAGTCCAATCGAAGAAGTTTCGGCGCTTCAAATGATCAAGGGTGTAAGCCAAGATCTTTACGCAAAATCTGCCCTAATATGGTTTGAGAGACTCCCAATTCCTGTGAACGGCATGTAATCGACTGATTTGGTTTATTTTGAAAACTAAACTGACGTTTTGACGTTGACAGATCACTAATAAAGTAAAAGGGTGCGTTCGTATTAAAATACAAAATTATTATATCCCTATTGGAAAACCCGTTACTAGGGATTCTATACGCCGCTAGAAACAGTGGTGGAAATGGTTGAATAATAGGATCAGGCAGAATTACAATTGCAGTACGGTATGATTCTCCAGCTCCCGGAAACGGCAAATATAAGGAGAGGTATAGTATAGCAAAAGAATAATGACCAAAACTTAAGTTGGGACTCTCCAATAATTTAATTTTCTTTGGGTTTTTCATTAACGATTGTACTATAATTTGACCTAAAATTATTTAATATGCTACAGAAGCTTCCAAAATTTCTGTTAGAATACTAATCCCATCCTAAAAACTGAACTCGACCGCGATCGGGTTTAGAAATGGCCAAATCCTCACCAGCCATGAGAACTTCCGAATCCATTAAAAAACCATAAATTTTCCTTAGTGCAAAAGGAAATCAATCAAATTACCATCTTAAAAACCAAAAAGACCTATGAAATGGATAAGTTTCATCAGCATGCATATTAAGGATCAGTACATGCAGACCATTTGACTTGACTCGTCTAAAAAAATACAACTTCGAAACACGCAAGTTCAACTTCAAGAATTTCATCCGTAATTCATGTTTATTTTCAAATCCTTATCCCATTCCTCAATCCTTTACCTTATTCAGTAAACAACTAGGTTCAAATTGTTTAAGTTCGTGTTGAATTCAAAAGTTAGGCCAAATTCTAGAACATATACAGTTCATAATTAATTTTTAAATTTTAACCCTCAACATAAAGTTATGTTTTAGAACTGCATCCAAAATACATGGTATAATACCAATCTTGGCCTAAATACTGGATTTGATTTAGAAGAACTTCGTGCAAAACTCATGTTCAAGACATACACTGTATAAGATAGAAGACAAATTTCAGCAGACAAAATATGTTTTTGTTGTTCATCGCTAGAGGCAGTACAATCATTAAAAGGAAATTTTTCTGCTGATAGTTTTAGAAACCAACAGAAAATTTATTAATGTTTCAGGAAATTAATAATTCTTAGCAGAAAGTTTTATGAAAATTCAAAGGATTCATGAAACACAAGAGAACTCTCACAATAAACTGAAATTACAATAATCATCATGGTAAAACAAAAAAAAATCACCTGCGTCGGAACCACTCCATGAAATTTTAAAACTTTTCAATGTGAAACGTTTTCAGTTTTTTAACAAAAGTTTTAGAAAACCCGCCTATACTCCTTTGGGATCATAATCCTTATATGTGCATGAGCAACATAAGAATCAAAATTCGCGACGGAAGAACTCCATGAATTTTAAGGTCATTTTAATGTGAAAGGTACTCAGTTGTTTACCAAAAATGTTAAAAAAACATATAACTACCCTAAATTCATAGAGTGCTACCGACGTGGGTTGTGATTCTCATGGTCTAGTGTGACTAGTGTGAAGTTTAATAACTTTTTTATTTATTATTTGATTAAATTTTTTGTAAATATTTAATTAATGGCCATTTTCTGCTACACACAGTCGTGGTCTTTCTAACACATTTTCCATAACTGTTCTCAAAATTTTAGGGGCCAGGATTTCATTTAGAATGGTGTTTTTAAGTTCTGTTATGGTCACTGGTTTAATCACGTACACTCTTTCTTTCAAATAAGACCAAATAAAACAGTCGGGAGTGGTTAAATATGGTGAAAGCGGCGGGCAATTGAAATTACATCTTTTCGAAATTATTTGCTCGAGTGAGAAATTATTTGCTTGAGTTGTAGCTCGATCTTGTTGAAACCACAGCTCTGGACGATTTTGCATAGCTGACATCGACCGATATTAAGCACCATTAACAGTAACTATTGCGCCGACGCTCCACACCAAACAGTACACTAAAGTAAGTGCGCTGATGAAATGATCTTGGATTTTCTCTTGCCCAAAACCTACAGTTTTGCTTGTCTACGAAGCCCGTTAATTGAAAATGGGCTTTCATTATTAGATTAAAATCGGGATTTTCTTCACCTTTTTCTCGTAGCGAAATGAGAAGGTCAAGCCGTTCTTAATAGTCTGCAACCATCGCGTATTCCCAATTCTGATGAACGTCTCTTTGTTGACATTTCTGGATTATTCCGCACACTCTCCAGTGCATGTTGAATATTATGGTCCGTGCGGATTACGTTGTTTTCCAGAACCTAGGGGGTTCTATAGGCACATGTTGGTGGAAATTTGCCACGAGACCGTGAAATACCGCCAATAAGCACGCTGCGTCAAAATATTTTTCCAAGTCTTCTTTACAAAATTCTGAAAATAAAAATAAAAACATAATTTAAAAAAATTATTAAACATTCACACTAGAACGGTATTTTGCGCGACCTAAACCGCCCATAAATCCTTTAATTTTTCCTTAAGCTTTCTGTTGAGAATTATTGATTTGCTTAAAAATTTCATAAATTTTCTGCTGGTTTCTGAAAATATCAGCTGAAAAATTTATTTTTTGTGATAGCGCTGCCTCTGGCAGTGAATAGCAAAAACACATTTTCAGCTAGAAATTTTCTAATTTTCAAATTTTCACCCATCGAATTTGATCAATAGTGCTTAAGAAATAGTTGAGTTCAATCAGTAAGGTCAAATTTCAAAAACACATTCAAATTTCTTCATTTCTTCAAATTATTACCTGCAAAACAAGTTGTATGTAAAACTAGCGGGTTTTGAGCAACCCCGGATTAGAAAGTTAGAACCCGTTCGAACCTGTTCTAAAATTAAAACACTCTGGGTTGAGCTATGATTTATAACACTTCCAGTAATAAATGCTGTATAAGATAGCGGAAATTTGTCAGCGGAAAATAATAGATTTCGCTACTCGCCGCAAGTGGCAGCACCATCATAAAAGAGAATTTATTTTGTTATATAATTACCAGCGGAAATGTTTTATTCATTTTGTATCTCTTTTTTCACTAAATAAAACATCCCAGCGGAATAAAACATTAAAAGTGATCCTTAAAAAGACAAATTGATTGATCTCCGAAGTAAAGAAACTCGGTAAATCAAATCTTGAAATTTAACGATATTCCCTCTTTCCGCTATTCTAAAAGAATGACGATAAAATTTGGATAATAATATTGATCAGGGATTTTAAAGTAAGTTTTGGACAAAATTCTAGGATCTGTTCATGCTGGACTAAACTTGGCCATTTCATAACCAATCCTTTTGAAAATTTGAAAAATTTTATTAATTTATTTCAGTTTTTGGCCAATATTTCAAAAACTTCCACTAGTAACCAATACTTTCGGTTGTTTTTTTAATAGATTGGGTCATACTGAGACTTCGAGGAAAATTTGGGGAAAATTTCTGGATCAGAATTTTCACTATAATTTTTTTGATTTTCTGCGGCCATATAAGATGGTTTCAGTTTTTGGCCAATATCTCAAAAACTTCCACTAGTAACCAATACTTATGGTTGTTTTTCTAATAGATTAGGTCGTACTGAGACTTCGAGGAAAATTTGGGGAAATCCGCCAATAATGTAGAAAGCAAACGCCACGTAATTGAATGATTGAACATGTTCGTGATTTATTCAAACAGTTCTTACTGTTCGTGGAAAAGTATCTGTACATTGATCGATTTGGTTGCTGCAACGGTGCATTTGTCTTAGAAATGATTAAGCACAGAAAACTTGTACCATAAATGTTTATGCTCTCATTGCGCCAGTGCTCCTGTATAAAAGTGGAATTTGATATCTTCTTTAACAATGTAACGACAAAAGACAATACATAATATTTTAATATGATTTACGGCTGAACGACTCGAGGCATTGCATATACTTCCATTGTACATTCGTTTTAAAAATAACGATCGCAAGGCATCATAATTAATCGAATTCATCTCTACTGAACCGTTTAATTTTCAAATTCTAACCTTACCCCTTAAAAAAAATTATCTATCATCCTGTATTTCAAAAGTCCTAGATTCCCCCTCCTTTTTGTGTCTAAACAAATTTAATTTTCTGATTATTGTCACCTCAACAAAATGAATTAATCAAAAAATGTACATTTCAAATCCTGTTTTCATGATTATCCCTTTTTATAAAAAAAAATACATACAAAAGGATAACACAACCAAAATATAATCGAAATCCAGATTATTTAAATTTTGTATTTATTATATCAATAGGTATACGCCGTCTAGCTACCGTTCAAAAAAAGGATATTTTCATTATTTTAGTACCTCACTGTGTAGCTGATAAGGATCATATAACTTCTGGGTGAGTGGGACGAGTGCTATACAAAAATCGCCTTTATCAACAAAAAATTAAATACAATGAAATCCTTTTAATACGATTTTAATATACTAATTTAATTGTTATCCTTTTTAGTCTATGCACAGACTACACAAGAGAGGATACACAGTTGGTTCTTTATTTGTGTTTGGTGTAGATTTTCGACAAAGATTATGAGGTGTTAAGTTGGTTTTTTATTTATCATTAGCATAATAATAATAATAGGAAACAGCAGACTGGCACAAAAAAGGATATTTTTTTAGTTTTTGTATGTACGAAAGGATTTAATGACTTTACATAATTAGGATGTGCAATTTTTGCAGTGCGAGTACTTTTTTATTGTGGAATATCTTTTTGAAATCTCATTCGCAATGATTGCCCTAAACAAGGAATGATGCAATTTGATGAGCGAAGTTTGATCAGCGAAGTTTAATTTTGTTACCGCAACCAGTGGTAACAGTGGTTAAAGCTTTGGCGTTGGGATCGGGAGGTACCGTGTTCGAATCCTTAAAGGAACATGGTACAAAAAGGATTTTTCATCCTCTAATTGCGACCGATGTTGAAAATGAACACAACTATGAAGTCCGGCTTCCTGAATATGAGACGATTTTAGTACTTTATCAACTGCTTAAGCTTATAAACAGATATTAAAGCGCTTACTACTCGTAAACGGGCATATAAATCTTTGGGTTTTAATGAGTGAATAAAAATATTAGTTGAAGACTGCTTCCATTTAACATAACAATGACGCAAATTTCACAAATGTCAATTTGCATAGCCCAGTTATTGCGTTGGTTATCACAGGTTTTGCTCTTCTGTTACATTATCTTGCCGTTTGTAATTGAACGGTTTGCTTTGAGAAGCCTATATTCGAAATAGTAACAGGATACTAAATAAGTTTGGTACTATTCATCCCTCCAGGTGCTTGGAATTTATTGAGGTTGCTGAAGAAGTAACAGCTGTCTTTTCGAAAAATATGATTTTATCATTGTATGATGCTGCAGGTAGACGTACTTGGTAGTAAAATCCAGATTTTTAGGTTGAATGATATCCATATTACCAAAGTGTTGATATTTTCATATAAATAACATGCGTTCAGTAGATCTTCTTTTTGGCTTTAAAGTTTTGACTTAATGCGTTTTTGCCGAAATGTGCCTTGTTGCACGGAGCTTGGTAGTCGTTTGGCATTCTCAGCAAAGGGAAGT
Organism: Nephrotoma guestfalica; assembly: GCA_963691935.1. Lineage (NCBI taxonomy): Eukaryota > Metazoa > Arthropoda > Insecta > Diptera > Tipulidae > Nephrotoma > Nephrotoma guestfalica. The sequence goes on along the minus strand of OY829913.1, from coordinate 51,294,602 downwards.
GTTACCACAACTCGACCGTGAATAACTCTTCGCAAGCATCTATTCTCCAGGTTATATGAACGAGTTGAAAGTAGGCCTGCCTGCCTTATGGTCCTTCACCAGTAAATAACCCACACACGTAACAAGTGGGTTGATTGGCAGGCTAACAACCTTCTCTCATAAAAACAACTATGTTATGAAACCTAAACAAAGACCACGGATTACAATATCGGATTCGTCACAAACACAACCTCGGAAACTGTACAGCGACAACGCTTTAAAAATGGGAACATGGATGGCGCTTAGTCTTTTAAGACCTTGGGAACCAGAACCTGTTTAATCATGCAAAGATTTCCACATTAGATGTACAGTGTGCGCTTTATGTTCCAGATCGATTTTGTTTCTCCTCCAGTTTGTTTTGGATGACATTTGTCAGTTCGCATTTGATAGTCCTATTAGAGATTCGTCGATAACAATTTATTAAGGAACACCTAACGCCGCAACAATGTCTTGATATTAATAAAACATTTTATTTAAATAATCGTTCGATTGCCAATCATGTGCCAATCATGTGCCGAGCAAGTCAACTAGTCAGCGTTTAATGAATAATTTTGAAAATTTGCATACACCGGGAGATAAGCCAACGTACACAATTGGACCAATTAGGCCAACAGAACATGAGGTTCCAATAAGTTGGTTCAATAATGTTGAAAAGTGTGATATCGACTGGCCCCCAGGATCCTCTGATTCAATTCTACCGATTCCGTCCTATGGAGGTACTTGACTGGAAAGGTGTACAACAATAAACCAACCACAACCTCGATGCTTAAGAACAAGATTTGCTGAAATAACATCAGAAGTTTGCGAATATGTTTGAATAATGTGTTTAAAAGAGCTCGCATTTCCACCACGGCCAGAGGCAAACGATCAATAAAATATGAATTTGTAAATTGTATTTCAAGTTGTTCAAAAGCACGTCGATGGTCTGAAAGTGGCAGCCATAACATCATCAATGGTTACAATCTACATTGCAGTGGGCATCAGAACGGAAGCAACACAACATTGACGTCTGCCCTGTCATGTCACTATGCGGATATTCACGGCCAGAATCCGTACTAAAAAATTTAACATCACGATGCACCGAATGTAATAAGTATCGGCTGACACTTCCAACTGCGAAGCTGATATCTGGCCTGGTGACGACGGCCAAATACATAAGACTTCCAACTGCATCTCGATACGGAAAATCCACTTCCTCGTCGGCCTCAAAGTCTTCCAGATTTTGTGAATTGTCCCAGATTTTGTGAATTTTGTGAGTTGATTTACGTGAATCGATCCGTCTCATCGCCGATTAATTTCAAGTCCCAGAGAACAATTCAACTCGAAGGCCTTGATCTCGAAATCTTTTTTCAAATGTTCGATGACCAGCGTAATGTCTTCATGTCTCTCCGCCACATACGAAAACACACGGATCCGATTCACTCGCTCTAAATCCAAAATTGTTGATAAAAGCAGTGAATCTTTTGTTCCAACAGTGTGACGCCTGTTTCAGTCCATACAAGCTTTTGGATGCACACATTTTCACTTCCATCGTCATATCCAATCTGCTGGCTCATGTATACATTTTCTTCTAAATCTCCATTTAGAAATGCCGTTTTGACGTCGATTTGCTTCGCCGCTGCCAATGCCAGGATGGCTCTGATCGATGTAAACTTCATCACTGCACTGAAGGTTTCTTGATAATCGATACCATATTCTTGCGTGAATCCTCGCACTACCAATCGCGCCTTGTAGCGATCAATGCTTTGTCCGGATTCTTTTTGATTTTGTAGACCCACCGATTGTCGATTGTGTACGCTTTTTAATGAGTGAATCGTACTCTTCGTCCGTTGCATGCTCCGACTGTTTGCGATCACTCGACTGTATCGCCTGCTCGTATGTTCTCGGCTCTTCGCCGATTGCCAACATTGCACTGCGTTGCATCGATGCAAAAAATGTTAGACGCTTCGCTGCCGTGATGGTGCTCCGATCGCGCAATCGTCGATTCACAACATTTCTGTTATCAAGATCGCATATCGCGCCAAGCTGTTTACGTTTTTCTGGCATGATGAAATCGTCTGCGTCTTCATCATCTGCGCTCTCATCACTTCCGTTCGCCTTTTCGTCATTCGCACCAGCCTTTTCTTCCGCTCCGATGTTGAGCGTTGCCATGGATTCCTCCAACAAAAATACCACGTCGCATGATATTTCAACTTTTCCTGTCGCTTCTGCTTTGGAATGTGCACGAAGACTTTCGAACCAAAAACTCGCAAATGGTCAATCTTCGCTTCCTTGTTGTGCCACAATTCATATGGTGTTTTTCCGACGATCGTGCTTGTTCCAGTTAGATTTAGCACATGGACTGCTAAATTCACCGCCTCGGCCCAAAACTTATTTTCCATTTGCGTCGCCTGAAGCATCGTTCTCGCTGATTCGACGATTGTCCGCATTCCTTCGCTCAGCACACCCGTTTTGCTCAGGTGTGTACGGCACAGTTCGTTGGTGATGAATGCCGTTTTCCTCGAAAAATGCCTTTAAATCTGCATTCACAAATTCCGTGCCATTGTCAGACCTGACAATACGAAGTTTGTGCTTATCGTCCTTCTGTATCAGCTTGACACACTTCTTGATGTAACTCGCTACTTCAGATTTTTGTTTTATGAAGTAAACGAAACGAAAATGTGAATAATCATCTTTTAATAACAAGAAGTACCTCGCATCACCAATTAATTTTTGCTGGAACGGTCCGTACATGTCCGAGCGAATTTTCTCGCTGCACGACTTCGACTTCTCCTTGCGAATCTTGAAGCCACTTCGATGATATTTGCCGAAAACACAAGCTTCGCATGTAAAATTCTCATTGAAAAAGGTTTCGGCTTTGCAGGAACTTTTTCAAGTGACGTCTTTTTGATTGCTGCGTTTGCTGTAGCCTCGAACTGTGGTGATTCGTCTGTTTTGAAAAGCATCTGGAACAAACTCTTTCTGCGAACTCCCACTGCAACGACGTTTCCGTTTTTCAGTAGTTCGCATCCTTCGTTGTCCATGCTCAGTTTGTGTCCATGCTCAGTCACCTTTCTCAATGAAAATAGATTTACATGCAAGTCCGGTACAAATAGAACCTCCATGACTCGCTTGCGAATCCAATCGTTGCTATTGAAAGCACGAATGATTGACTGATGTCGCCTTTGCCTCGAGCCATGATTCTATCACCATTGCCTATTTTCACCGGTTCAGATATTTCCGTGAAGGTTTCAAAACAATCACATCGATGACTCATGTGAGTCGTCGCTCCTGAATCCAAAATCCAGGCGTTCCAGTCACCACTTGCTTCCGTGTGACAAATGAAAACATTCACTGAAGTGTCTTGCTTTTTGTCCGAGCTGTTCTTCTTTTCTGGGCAGTCCCGTTTCCAATGGCCGCCTTTTCCGCACTTAAAGCATTTGCTTTTCGGCTTGTCGCTTTTATTCGCCGCTTTGTTGTCGAATAACAACGAATTTCTCTTTTTGTTGTTGCCTCCTTTGGAAAGCTTCGCATGGCCATCAGTGCGTCCACCTCCTCGACCTAGTCCTGTGGCTTGAGCCGCATTTCTTCCGCCATCAAACGCGCCTTCAGGTTTGTTAGTGTTCGATCGGCTGCGGTATTTAAAATTTTCGTAATTACCATTGAGTCAGATGTGGTATCCTTCTGATCTCTCAACTGCTGTACAATTGCTATTAATTTTGATATAAAAGTCATCATATGCCGTCTGGTGGCTGGCTCCTTCTTGAAGTTGTAATACTTTTGTTGCAGAAAATAAGTATTACTCTCCGACTTTTGCTCATACGGGCTTGTGAGCGCCGTCTACATTTCAACTGCTGTCTCACAGCCCTTGATTAGCCGTTTGCGTCTGCCATTTCCCAATTCACAATTTCCGTCGCATAATTTGCACTCGTCCAATTTTGAACGCCCTCCAATTTGTCAACGCTGACACGTTCACCTTCCATTTTGTTTCAATTGTGCTCACCGGCCCCGAAAATCCAGAAAATAATGAGTTTTTTTGTTCTGGAATGTTCCACTTGAATTGCACAACGTGACTGCTTGACCGCTGTACTGTTCTGCGCAATACCACAAGTAACTTTCCACTCGAAATCGCACTAATTTTATGCACTAAATTGTTGTTGTTTCTCCGTGCACAATTTTATTTCGAAATTCGCTGTTTTTCGTTTTATCACTTTTATTTTGCAGTTTCCCGTGATCTGGGTTTCATAACCTATCGAGATTATCTGATCACAAAGTGTTTTCGTTTTTTTTGAAGAACAAAATGAAAAACACTTGAACTATTTTGAGAAAGAATTTTGCAGGTCCTCCTTAGATTTAATTGTGAAGTGGCTCTGACAGTTCGCATACACAGCCGAGCTAAAAGTTCTGTCTATGTGTGTGAGTGTCGACTTGAACAGAATACTCACGCAAGAGTGAAGTACTAAATTCAATAATGGAAGAACGAAAAACCAAATTGATCACGTTATGATCTCTAAGAGACATTCTACCAGCATATTCGACGGCATGGACAGCGATCACATGTTTGCCGCTTTCAAATACAAATGAAAATTGTCATCTACATTCAATAGACAAGCACAAGAGACCACCCGTTGGTTGGAATGTCGATGCTTTAAAACATTAAGTATCACTCCAGAGTTAAAAATCAGCAGTCAACTCTTTAGACCGACACACTAACGTAGAACTTCCACCCAATATCCACGAAGAAAGCTAAGTAATAATTAAACACGGAGGCGCTGTTTTTGCATCAAGTCTATACGATCGTCGCTATTTGGAACCAACAAGAGCCGGATTCCGGAGAACTGGAAGACCACGATCATATATCCGCTGCACAAAAAAGGCGACAGTCTAAAGTGTGAAAATATCGTGGCATAGCTTTATTGAACACTGCCTACAAAGTTTTTGCTAATGTTGTACTTGCCTGACTTGTCCCTCTCACTGAAAACATCATCGGCGACTATCAGTGTGGGTTTCGTCCCAACCAGTCAATCTCATTGAGAGTACAATATTATCATACATCAACTATACAAAGACTATCAGCTGGCAAATAACAGCATCAACCGCGAGAACCTCTGGGCTCATTTCAAGGAATACTAGAACTCGTTTCATTGCGTAAATTAATAACGTCTGGGTGTATATGTAGAATTATAGTTGAAGGAAGTGTGCCAGATTTCTTTGAAATAAGCTCTGGTGTTCGACAGGGTGATGTACTCGCGCTTGTACTGTTCAATTCGACACTAGAGTACTTAGTAAGAAAAAGCAACAACGAAACATCGCGCTGCATATTTAATAAGTCAAAAACCTAGCGATATCAAGGACAGTTTCATTTATGGATCGCTATGCAGGAAAACTTGGTATGAACTTGACAACAGCCATTGGAGCATATCATCATATGAAATACAGGCAGACAAAAAAGCTCGAACCGCTGCCAGACATCGAATTGTTTACGCCCAATCAAGGTTATTGACATCTAAACACCTGTCGCAGTCGTGTAAACTCGCACTTTATAAAGTACTCATTAGACCTCTGCTGGCTTTCGGAAACAAGAGCTCGACTCTGACCTCTCACTAAACACTTAAAAACTTATTAATAGGTGACTTCTTAATACTGTCAAATACGTTGCGTACGCACTAAATGCGTTTTAAACAAAAATCAATTTCGATATTGTCACAAGAAATACTCTCCGGATGAATCCCCGATCTAATCGCAACTCATTAAAAATATTACGAAATTTTAATGTGCCGCATCTGTTGATCGAGAATTCCATTGAAAACAACGATCGATAAATTATTCGCTCCAATAATAGATTTGCTGCGTGATATCGGATTTATATTGTGTGTGCAGCTACCGCGCGATCTCACCATAATGGAACGAAATTAATATGAGGTGATGAGATTTATCTCACGCATCGTCGTCTAAATTTAGTTTTAATTTATATCGTACGGTTTAATGGAATCGAAATAAAATTGATGATCGTTTTATAACAACAAAACAAAACACGAAATGATTTATAATTGGAAGTCGCGTGTCATAATCGAAGTGGCCAAACGAAGCAGCTGATTCACTTATAAATACAAAAAATTTGATCACCTATAATTCATTATCGAAAAATGGAACAACACGCGGTTTATCAGCCCCTCACATTTATTTATTTTGCCTACGAACAATTGACAATCAGTTGAATCCCCTCGAGATTTATATATTTTATTTTTGTTTAATTAATAACCACTTTGGCGGCCATTGTTCGATTCATAACCGTCATCGCTGTGTTACATCGCAAGCACCTTGATCTAATATTTGCATATATCATACCCAGGAAATTAAATAACCTGATACGCACATCCCTCGCCCGCCGGTTATATAAACATCAGAAAATTCGAGTGGTTTGCGTTTTTTTTGGGGGGTATCCTATATTTACGTGTACATATATGTTCTGGTTCTCGTATTTCCTTAATTTTATTTTTTTTGAATTTGTGAGTCCCTCATAATTACACCAACAAATCCAAAAGGATATAATGACATAAAATCGCGCACCCAACACAAAATCATATTCATTAACATGACAATGGAAGCAAAATTATATTTACTCTCGCTAGTCTAATAATGTGGAAGGGTTCTCGGGAACGATCGCCCGTTTCAAATTTTTATAAACATTTTATCCGCAATTGAATTTATATGCAAATTAGAATTATGTTTTTTTGAGAGGGATGCATAATTTAATCTACACATTTTTTCGTTACGTATGTCATGTAATAGTTATGTGTATATATAGGACAGCAACATATGTTGGTGTTTAAAGTGCGCTTTATGAAAATTATGACATTATTGTGACATCGAAATGAAATTTTTTCGGAGCAGAAATATGTCGTTATATTTATATGTAGTATGGTATGATAATCAGGCAGAAGGGTGTTAAATTTTGGTTATCAAAAAACAGTTATTTCTGGGTGGTCTAATTACAGCGACGAGTCACGAAATATAAACATTTCAGTTACCCAAAAAATTATATTTTCTGAAAAGGTGGAGAAACCTATTCTGACTCAGCGACGACTATATTGATGATGCTTCACGTTTTCTGTATATTCATAGAGTTTTTCGTAGATTATAAACGCGAAGCAGAGTACTCAAAACTATAGACAAATAAATATTACTAGGGACCACATCTATGAGATTCGACCACATATATGGGACTACTCGCGTTGTACATGGCCGTACATCTCGATTAATCCGAAAAGTATAATGAACTTCCATGAATTTCAATTAAGATTTTTGTGATATCTCCTAATCAATTAAGTATCAGATTGTATCAAACTTCCCAGTAATCTTATACGGCATAACACGGAACAGTATTTAAGAAATTATGATATTCCCACCAGATCACTGGTTCAACTATGACAGATGCGTAATTATAATGGTAACCCGATGTGCAATAACTAAACTGCTTCAATTATCTGTATATGGACTGCGTGATATGGGGACTGGACAATAAAGCGTTGACTCGAGGTTTTTCTCACCGCACCAATGGCGAACTCGTTGGGATCGTCCTGTAGTAGATATGCAGGCGGAAATTGTTCGAAAAATGTTCATATCGTCGGCGAACATTGAGATAATCCAATTTCTAATCACGTACTCAATGTCATTGATAAACAAGATCCCAAATGACTCCTGATGTAGCTATAATAACCTGGAATACTCCTGATGTGAACTACTAGCATTTGAAAATATCATTCCAAGAATTCTAATAACAGTGTTGACAACTAGATGTCTCTCAATTTTTATAATATGTATTTAATTTGCCATCTAGTAGGTCGAGAAGTGATTTGAATTATTGAATTGTCATTTTGACGTAGTGTCAGCAATTTCCCCTAAGTAAAGCGTCACAAAAGCGAATCGGAAAATGAATAATCCTCCTTTAGAAGACTTTGCAAACGTAACGCAATCGTTTACGTACATTTTGAACTATGAATTTTAAAATAAAAATCGAACCGCTGATGCATTTCGTTTTGGTTACACTAAAGCGAACTGTTTAAGTAACGCCTAAACGAAATGTTTTTATAATGCCAGGCGGATATGTTTATGTAGAGTAAATTGAACTGTTTTTGTATCGCAAAACAGACCTTATTTAAAGATGAAATTTGATTCTATTATCCGGTCAATTTATTATCACAAGCAAACACATCACAGTTTAATTCAGACTAGTTAATTCACATATAATTTAAAAAAAATTAAAACAAAAATTATACAAAAAGAAATTTCATTATTAATAAAATTAATTAATTAAAAAAGGAAAAATGAATCCAGCGAAATTCAAAAATCTTTAAGAAAATTCCGCCCACTCTCGCTAACGAATATTTCACCATAGCTGATTCTGAAAGACCATATATAATGAATTTGAAGTTATTAGAAATGAATAAGAATATTTAATTATTAGTTCTTACTCTTAATCATCTGCAGGATGACACAATACGATTTCACGGGGATATTTGAGTTTAGCCCAAACCACGAAAACCGGCAAGCCACGTCATCGTTAATAATTGCTCTCGAACAACCGCGAATATATTTTTCGAGAGCCGTGTCGTTCATCGATTTAAAAGTGATTCTCTGTAAATAAAAGAATTAGTAATTAATTTGAAAATATTGATACTTTCAATTCAGACTTAAGTTTCTTATCAAGGCCTTCTGGCATTCTATCGCCTTCATTTTTTCCTCTAATTCAACAAAATTTTCCACTGAATTTTTTTAGTCTCGTGCCTTAGAATTTGACTTCTTTTATTAGCGTTTGAATTATTCGTTTTTTGGCAGTGCTCAGTTTCTTCGGTTTGTGTACTGGAGTTATGTGAAGTTCCTCTTTCTTTAACAGAACTTATGTGTGTTGAACTATGTGTAGGTTGTCTGTTTTGTACAGTGTTTGGCGTTAAATTTGAAAGTGCCTGTTGCTGGGATTTATAGGTGGAGATGTTGTAAGTAAATTTTTATGTTCTTTTTGGGTGCTGGGCTGGTGGGTGGTTTAGTTTGTAAATTAATTTTAAGAAAATTAACATAGTTTTCACTGTCATCGGGTCCTACAATGTCGTCATATTCTTCAAGATATTAAATTTGAGAATGTTGTCCATCTAAATTTAAAAAGGTCAAATAGTAAATTGCTTACAAATAATAGCAAATAATAAAATACTTACCAAATAATAATACTTGTCCGTCCGAATACTGTACTGTGATAATTATTTCTATTGTAATAATTTTGACAGTGTTCTGGATGCAACCAAATTATTACACCAGCTATGTGTAATAATTTTTGACATAACTGAAATTAGTTTTGTATTATTTCATTGTTATTGTTGGAAATGTAATTACGAAATTATATTTGCTACAGTTATGAATTTTACAAATTATTGCTAGTTAAATTAATACAATTAATGAAATATTGAATCTAAAAAAAGCAATAACGATTATTACAATTTTTTTATAATGCCAAAAATATTTCAGTATTCGGACAGCAATCGTACTCTAACAAATTATGGAAGAATTATTTCACTAACGTCGAAATTATTACAAAAAATTAAATTATTGACAATGTGGACGACTAGCATTTGAAAATATCATTCCAAAAATTCTAATAACAGTGTTGATCACTAGATGTCTCTGAATTTTTATAATATTTATTTTGCCATCTAGTATGTCAAGAAGTGATTTGAAATTTAGAATTGTTATTTTGACGTCGAGCCAGCAATTCTCCAAAAATTAGTTTCTACTACGAAGTAGTGGACCTACTGACAAGCTATATTTTTGTTGTCCAAAATATTATTTATTATGCTAACCGATTTAGTTAGGTATATGGGTTTTATGCTTATACTTCTGACCCATAATAATCTTCAGTTAGATTATAACTTAACATATATTAATTATATTAATTGTTTAAACTTTAAGAGACCAATCTTATACAGTACTGTGCAAAAAATCCGGACAGTTCGAATTCCTATACAAATTTTAAATTTTGCTTAATGTTTGGGGCTGCTTTAGTAATGCTGGTTTAGGTCACTTGGCCTTTGTCGATGCAGGGGTAACCAGTGTTGTGTACCTGGACATTCTAGAACGGCATTTGAAACCATCAGTTTTGGAGCTATATTTAGTGAAACTGAGAGCATCATCTTTCAACAAGATAACGCGCCAGCCCACAGATCAAAACAGGTGACTATGCACTTTTTTCTTTATTTAAAGCTTCTGTATAAATTCCAGGTAAAAAATAAGAAACATTAAATAACATTTTATTTCTATTTGAAGGTGAAAAAGTACTTGGTTGATAATTTCATCTACACAATGGAATGGCCCCCTTATAGCCCAGATATGAACCCAATTGAAAATATTTGGGATATTATGAAGCATAAAGTCCGTCAACTCAATCCAGCAAGTGAAGCACCAAATTCAAATTGCGTGGAAAGATATTAGCAATGACGTGATTCAAAATATGATTGACTCCATGAGCAAAAGGTTTGCAGCGGTAATTAAGGAAAATGGCGGTCATACCAAATATTAAATTTGTAGTTTAGTGAATAATGTATACATTTTACATTTTGAAATATTTTTTATTATGAAATAGATATACTTTTTTTGGATTTATTAAAATTAATTCACTTCAAAAAAATATGGCAATTAATTAACTAAAATTTCGAAAACTAGATGTCGCTAGCTTTGAATTAAAAATTCAAATTTAACATCTAGTATGTTTCGACAGTAAATAGAAAATATAAACACAGTTACTTTTTTAATTATTCGCATTCCATGCGCTGAGTTTGGAAGTTCAAATGTGTTTATAAGTCACCGAAATATTTAAGATACATTTGAAATAAAACGGCAATAATTTGTGCAATCCTGCAATCCACTGATAGTTCTATTTTCTAAATTTTGGCTTTCGACAAACTTCGGCACTTCTCTTTAATCCATTCATGAATGCAATTATTGTATATTCGAGTTCTTGTAACAAGATTGAAATTATTTTCAGGGCAATAATTTAACCACGATAAACAGATACAGATAAACAAATTTGGTATTGTCATGTCGCCAATTTTCCTGCAAACAAACCATAGAATACACGTTAAATATAACAACAAACCCCATTAATGTCAATATGTAGTCATGTACAGCGAGAAAAATTCGAAATTTATCTCTAGACTGCAAAATAAACTATTGGCTATATAAATTTGCAATAAACTATAAACTACAAAAAAAATTGTTGCTGTTATTATGTGGTGACGGAAATTAAAAGTCATAAAATATTTTTAATTTGTGCCCTGAAGAGCAAAATGTATCGTTTTATGTACGCATAGAATCGAAATTAACACGTACGTATAAATATTTGGTATCCCACTGTGATACAACCAGCTAAGTACGCGTGCATATCGCGGTTACACTTCCTTCTAGACGTAAACACATATATCCTTTACAAAATGAACGATGACACATCATCGCACCAAATTTAAATTTATTCCGTCTTAAGCGTAATACACCTAGATCACGACAACGAACGATCATAAAAATAAAATTCACACACACGCAAGAGGGGGCCGTCAAGAACCTCGTTCATATTTCATAAACATATACAACAAATTCATTGTTTATATAAAACATTTTCGTGTTGTATTGTCTCTCTGATTTCCGCCGACAACATTTCTTGTCATGTCATGTACGTACTTCGATATACGAAACATTTTACTTCTTATGAGATTACGAAACGCGCGAGTCAAGAGTTCTTGGATTATTTCTTCAATTCAAACAAACAAATCGTTAATTTTATGTTGTTTCAAAACAATTGAATGCGCGTGGTTATTAAATATACAAACTTAACCTTGAAATTGTGTTACGATGTTATTATGTAGATCTAAGATAAATAAATAAGATCGACGTTATTTTGATGCAACAATATTGTGATGCGCGTTGACAAGATACGCCATTAGAATTAAATTAATTAAGTTCAAGTGTAATTAGCGGGTGGGTGATCTTGAAATTTTTTCTTATACATTTTCACAAACAAAGTATGTTTTTATAAATTATTAATGCGGGTGCACTAATTAAATCAATGCTATGTGAACCTACGTGCACAAAGTCAAAACGTAATAATTAGATGTCGGATCCCACAAATTGTTCATAACACGAGGTCCAATAAATCTCTGACATTTCTTGTACAAATTGTTTTGAATTGTACGTAAAATTTGAGAAATCACTAATTACGGTTCTCACAATTATATTCGGATTTAGGCTTCATAAATAAAGGCAAATTACTTAATGTTTATCTACAAGCCAGAACAGATTAAAATTAATAATTTGTATTGTGAACAGAGCAAACCTCAGCGGGATGATTAATCAGAAAACGCGTGGGCTTATTGACGACCATACATGCAAATAAACAAATATTAGAATATTTTTATTGCCACATTCTGTATTTTATTTGCTCCCATAGTTTGTTCTCTTGTGACATGCTGGACGCACTAGCTGGTTCTACTCTAGACCACTGACCTTAACTCAATCGCAATCTTGAGCTGGATTGAGGCTTACTGAGAATTGCGGATACGAAAGCCTTTGATGACGACTCCAACTCGATTTTTTACTCAGCAGTGGACAAATCTTTGCTTCCGAGTATACACTTCTGATTGATAAACCCTTTGGTTAGAAGTATATAAATTGATGAAATTATTTTTGGTGTTTTCACTGAAGGTGCATCGTATAGAAGAGGAAGCTCCGTTGCTTGTTTGTTGGGCCGAAGCTTTTATTAAGTTTATTGAAGCCATAATTTCATGTGTGCTGGCGGGGATTTATCCTAATTCGAAAAAAATATTGCTGCATCGTTCTGTTGTTGAATGAGGTCTGATCTTTTAATAATTCGAACGTGCATTTCTCGTTTGCACGAAATTGTTCAAATTGCTTGGTTTCGCTTCCCTTTGGGAAAGTAGTGCGAATATTTCTCTTGCTATGATCTCGATGCAGCTTGTACTGTGCGCTTTTAGATCATCCGGCAGTTGACAACATATTTAGTGAAAATCTAGAACTCTATAAAATTGTTTAATCAAATCGACGATGTTTTTAATAATCATTATAAAAACAGTTGACGGACCTGAAATTACCCGTTAAATGAAGATGTATTTGGCATGTTTGCATCAGTGCCGGAAGTCCAGCATTTGCATTTAGAATCAGTTGCTAATATAGGTAGTTACCTTTGTTTATGTCAAAGTAGATTACTGAGTTTTTCCACCCTTTGATATTTACGGTGTGCTACTTGAAGTTGAAATCGCTTCCATTCACCACGCTAAACATATATAGCGACGCAACATATATAAACAGCATTGGTAAACTGTCGATCTGACTCGGTAATTGATTTACCTTTCGGATGAGTTTTTGTAAGCGCTGATGTTATAACGTGGGTCAATTCACCATTTTCGGGATGCAATTCCAGAGTATAGTTTCCTTCCTGTTGATGGCAGCACCACATCTAATAAGAGGATGATGTCTCCCACAGCTAGGTTAGTTGTTTCTCGTTTCCATTTTTTCTTGTCCGAACAAGCCTCTATTTGATTTAAAAGGGCGCTCAGCTTCTCATAAAGGCTGATACTTAGTAGGTGCGGTCAGATCAATGGTATGAAGTGCCAATTTATCGATAGTTGCATTTTTTGCTTTTTCGGCCTTTACTTATTCTTTCATTGATAGGTCTTATATAGTCGAGTCCTGAATCGGTGAACGCGTGGGACACGGTGATACGAAGACTTATTATATTGCACATCAGATGTGCCGATGTTCTAACATTAAATCTGAACATCTGATGAACTGCTGATGGTGATCACGGTGTGATGGACGTTGATGATCTAAAACCCCTTATGGATGGGTATACCAGAGCTAACGTGTGAAGAGTAAGAACCAGGATGACCCCAGTTCAAGATCAACTTAAAGAATTATCCATACCTTGCCATTGGATGCTATTCTTCTAAGGGTAACTGCTACTTATTCATCCATACCCATACCCGGACAATATTGTGTTAGTTCAGAAAATGGTGCACCGAAGCCGCAGCTAGCTGTACTAAAGCTGTGTTGTATGAACTATCTTTATATGTGAATCGTTATGTGTTGACGATGCAAAGATGACTTTATTGTTGTTGTTAATTGTTTCGATAGATAAATCACTCGGTATCTGGTTTCAGATCTCATTAGAAGGAAGATCCGTTCCAACAAATCTGCGTTCATGCACTTCCTTTGTCACAACAAATTTCAGATGGACACATGCTTTCGAATCCAGACCAGTACGATCAAATAATTCGACTATAACGCCACGTTACGTTACCTGTGGCTATGCTCATTACCTTTATTATCAGTTGCTTGGATTTTGCATCCTGCTTAGATATCGCGGTGAGGAGTTATATACTTTCCACAGAAAGTTGGTGAAGACCCGTCTATAGACCACCGCTGTGCAAACATGTTCCCTTTGTAAAATAGGCGACTACGAGACTAAAAGCCTCGTGAATGCTCAAGAATATATTTTGTTGAACTTTGTCAACAAATTTTGTTGTCCACTTTAGGGGTTCAGCGCACGAATCCGATATTGGACCTGTGCTTTTAGATGGCATGCATGATTTTGCTGACCGGGTCATATAAGCTTCTGATGTTGGTCCCGCTGGTTCGGAGATGTTGCTAACCGATAGTAATGATGTGTAGAAAATGATGATAAAGAACCAGTTCTACTTCTTCTACTCTGGAATACTACGAGGCCGTAGTGAGAAGTCTGGTAAAATTGCAACAGGGGCGCCACAATCGCAAATCCCAGATGTCATGTGTCAATGGCATCTATCACTAGACCAAATTAAAATTTTTAGATAGATCTGTCATTTAGTTCAGTTTTGACAGCCGTTGAAAACAGACAACCCATTGTTTTTTTGCAAACATGGAAAAAATGAGCTTCGTGTGTTAATTAACCATTATTTTTTGCGTGGGAATTACGCAAACCAAAACAAAGCTTGATAAATATTATGGGGACTCTTCACCATCAAATAAAATAATTCACAAGTGGTTTACTGATTTTCGTTGTGGTCGTACAAGCACAACTGATGCTAAACGTTTAGTACGCCCAAATGAAGTCACCACATCAAAAATGCTTGACAAAATCCATGATACGGTATTGTAGGACCGCAGAGTGAAAGTGTGCGAGATAGCTGAGACAGTGAGGCATCTTAGATCGTGTGCGCAATTTATTACACGAACATTTCAATATGAAAAAACTAACCGCGCGTTGAGTGACGCCATTTGCTTACAATCGATTAAAAACGCACACGTGTGACAACTTCAGAGGCAGGTTTGGGGATGTTCAAGCGAATTAAAAAGGAGTTTTTGCCTCGTTTTATAACTGTTTATGAAACATGATTCCATCACTATATATCGGAGACCAAAGAACAGTCTAAATAGTGGATTTATATTGGCGGATCTGCGCCGAAGAAAACTAAGGCGGTTTTATCGGCCAACAAGGTTATGGCCATAGTTTTTTAGGATGCACGTGGCATAATCCACATCGATTACCTTCAAAAGGAGAGAACAGTCAACGGAGAATATTACTGCAACTTATTGGACAGTTTCAACGACGTTTTGAAGTAAAACGACCACATTTGGCGAAGAAAAAAATTCTCTTCCATCAAGACGATGCGCGGGTGCACACGTGTGTAGTTTTCATGGCCAAAATCCAAGAATTACGCTTCAAATTGCTTCCACATCCGCCATATTATCCAGAGTTAGTCCCCTGCGACTATTTCCTGTTTCCTAACTTGAAGAAATGGCTCGGCGGAAAGAGGTTCTGCTCTAATGAGGAGATCATCGATGCAACAAATGCCTATTTTAAAGGGTTGGAGAAATTGTATTATTCGGGAGGGATCGACAAATTAGAAAAACGTTGAACTAAGTGTATCGAGCTAAAAGGCGACTAAGTTGAAAACTAAATTTTTTTTGTCCAAAAATATTATTCCTTGTTTCATTTTTACCAGACTTCTCACTCCGCCCTCGTATATACGAAGAAGTGCTGATTTAGACTTCAATTTGTTTTCAATTATTCACTTTTCCAAGCACTTAATATAGATTTTGAGCACAGCCTCAACATAGATTTCCACAATTATGCCACTCACAACACCGTCAGGTTCAGGTATCTTCTTATGAAATATAAGACCTTAAGAAGCTTCTTTTCCGAAAACGGTATGTAAATCGCTGCTCTCCACTGCGTGGAAAAATGTGAGTCGAAAACATGGAGTAGATGATACTTTATATACCTTCGTCACTCATCAATAAGGTCGGTGCTTGGCTGAATGGGTCAGTTTCTAATTCATCAGTTCATTGTTGAGGAGTTTACTCATGAGGATGTGATGTGTTAAGATAGTTCTTTTCGCCGATCTCATTGGCATCTCTCATAGCCTTCTAAAGAGTGGAGTATATTGTGGTTTGAACTGCCAATTCATTTTGAAATCTCTAAATAGAAGAGAATAAATTAAATGTGATTTTGTTTGCTCCTTGAAGTTACCCGTAGAAGCGTTATCGTTAAAAATATCACTGCATATTCCTCTTGTGATAATCAACCTTTCAGTGCTCCAAAAATATATCAGTGGTCAGAACTTACATCAGCTGGACGTGCACTGCTTTAATCGATAGACCAACGAAGGTGCAGACGTATAGGATTTATATGATTACCTTCGTCAGGTTCAGCGTAGGTTTTAAGTGGTTCGGCGAAGTCTAAGCCACTACCTTCTACGATGTTCTTGTCACTTGAAGGTCTTGAGTAGTTGGTACGCCCAACATTATTCCAGAATCGGAATATTTTCTATTCGGCTTTATATTTATATTCCTTTCGATTGCTTATAAAACACTTCCATTGGTTTGGCGGAGCAGTCAACCAATCCAATACTATGATCGAATACGAAAATGTTTTCAGCTGGAACACGTAGGGGTTTACCACTGGAATAATTAATTTGGTAAGTGGGTTGTATTAGGTTAGTGTTTATAACTGTTTTTCTGATGCTCATAATAATAGTTTAAAGACCTCCTTAACACGACGACAACCTTGATTTCTTCTTCTTTCTTGAAAGAAAAAATTAGTGATAATCTTCGATTTCCTTCTGGAATCTGACCCTGCTCCTCAGACCACAAGCTTAGGTGATGTGAATGGCTAGCGTTGCATGAACAGTTCCTGTGGAATCAGTGGTTGGAAGGTATACGGCTGCAGCAAAGACTTGCTCACTGGATTTGCAGAATCCGCGAAGGGCCATTTCGGGTCTCCAATTGGGTATCTCGAGGAAGCTAACTGCTCATCCCAGTTGGTGTTTAAAAGCCACAGACGTTAGAACAGGGTTTTAAAACGAACAACAAACATAATCAAGACCTCCAGACAAACCGCTTCAGGGTTTCATCAGAGTCTTAGGACCTTGAGAGAGCTTCTGATGTCATTGGGTATTTTGATTGGCTTTCAATCCGGAGTTGATCGCTAAATAATCAGTTGAGGTTTCGATCTTTATCGTGCATCCAGATATATCGGTACATTTTTTCAAAGTGCAGTCAGACAATAAATCAATTTATTTGGCGAAGTAATCGGACACAAATCCTCCTGTTGTCGGCCATCACAACTCCGTGGTGTTGAAACTCGTCCATGTGGCCCAATTTGAGCTACCTGTTCAAAAATTCTTTGTAAAAGTAGAGATAAAAACTTGTCTCTCGACGAGATCTGCATTCATTCCATGGTTAACAATCGGTTTTAAGCCATGAAAATCGATTTGCCATGTCAACCGAATTTGGGTCGAAAGACGATCTCACGATACACTTACCATCTAAATCCCGAGTAGTGCGGGTGAGATAAATAAGTCTTGACAGGTTTATATCGGATCCTTTACCTAACCATCCAAAAGGTTCCAGAAACCCTTGTTTGCACTGATGCGAAAGTTAATGTTACTGACTTTATCAAACTGTACTTCTTCCGAGTTGTAATTGATTGATAAGAGTTGATGTTGGTGGCGTAGTTACCAATGCAGAGAAGGTGGCTGTGATCCTAAACAAAACATATCCAATGCAAGCTTAAAACCAGAGTCCCCTGAGTATTCGCATAGCTACGTTTCAGTGCTATTTGGTGTCGAGAAGAACCTTACAAAATAGATACCGTCCCAAACCATCTTTAGCTCGAACTAACTCCGGAGGAATAATCTTGGTCGATGGTAGGGTGTAATTCTGTCAGGAGTTTCCTGTAAGAACTAATTCAGAGTTATAGTTCTGATCTAAATCCATAAGTAGTTATGATGTTTAAGACAATAATAATATTTTTTCTTGCTTGACACCGCACAACAACTTAAGTGTCGCTCGAACAATTGAAGCAATGCATTACGGTTTTGATAAAATTTCTACGTTCTTGGAGAGCCATTTCCTTGAAGTTGGTGCATTAAAAGAGGAGGTGAATGACTTGACCAATTTATGATGCGATGATGAATTAATTAGGACGGAGCTCTTGTACGTCCATCTTGGTATCGTTCTCTTAATGCGACAACACTGTCGACTTCAAAAACTTTAGAATTGCATCAAAAATAAAAAAGATATTTGTTGTGGTTATCATTACTTTTGACATTTCAGAGTGTGTTTGTCTTTGTTCCAGTTTGATTGCGAGTGCAACTGGGTATCTGTTATTCGTTTGTGATTAGAAAATCCAGATTTACATGAATCTTTTTATTTTCTGGTTTTGGCTGGATTGAAACTAAGTTTTCTTAAGTTTAATCTTCCTATTTTTTGATTTTCTTTTCTTCCCTATTATGCTCAACTCTTTTTAGTGTCGTTTTAGAGAAATAATAGTCGCCCTCTAATTCTTCATGTTGAATGAACGGGATAAATAAATTAACGCAGAGGTACTTCAATTCGGTTTCTTTTGCTGATCCCTACTGACCAAATTAACATGTCTTCTTAGATCATCAAAAACCGAGGTCTGTAAATTTTCTCCATTCTGATAGGGGAAATTAAAATTTCTCGTAATATAGTTTTAGAACAAAGTGACTGAAATGTGTTTAGTTATTTAGTCAAAGTCTGCTTAGCCACTTAATAGATTCACGGCATGTTTTCGGTACACGAAATTGACTATTTTTAGAAAAACTTCATAGGTTCCTCAAAATAGAAAATCGATTAATCACTTTATATATTTACTAGCCTCTTGTCTATTTTCTTCTAACTCTTGTTTAATTGAGTTGTTTAATTTTATATACGTCACAAACATCACTGTCGGCTTCTACTTAATTAAAATCATCTATCAGTATGAATAATTATAGGCTAATAATAGGCTAATTAACTGCTCTACTAAAAAATTTGGGGCTCCACCCCTTCCTAGCTTTAGAAAAAGTTAGCAGAACCCAAAACAAAAAATGATTTAAAAACAATTGGAAAATTAGAGGTTAATTTTAGGCTAATTAAATGCCCTATTTAAATTTTTTTATTCTGCTCATTCTAGAAAAAGCAAAAGGCTTTATCACTTCAAAGCTAGCAGAACCCAATTCGAAAATCGGTCCAAAAATCAAAATTAGAACCCAAAACAAGATCAATTAACAAACGAACAGTTTTAGGCTCATTATGGTCTATTCAAATGCCCCATTAAACAAGTTTGGGCTCTACTCCTTTATGACCAAACTTCAGGTGATTTAATCTAAAGCTAGCAGAACCCAAATCGAAAATCGGACCAAAACCGAAATTAGAACCCAAAACAAGATCAATTGACCTTCAAATAATTTTAGGCTCATTATGGTCTTATGGTCCCATTAAAAAAATTTGGACTCCACTCGTTTTTGATCAAACTTCAGGTCATTTAATCTAAAGCTAGCAGAACCCAAATCGAAAATCGGACCAAACCCGAAATTAGAACCCAAAACAAGATTAATTGACATACGAATAAGTTTAGGCTCATTATGGTCTAATCAAATGTCCCATTAAAATCTTTTGGGCTCTACTCCTTTTTGATCAAACTTCAGCTCATTTAATCTAAAACTAGCAGAACCCAAATCGAAAATCGAACCAAACCCGAAATTAGAACCCAAAACAAGATCAATTGACATACAAATAATTTTAGGCTCATTATGGTAACTCATTAAAAAATTTTGGTCAAAACGGAGTAGCGCCCAAAAATTTTAAATGGGACATTTGAATATACCATAATGAGTCTAAACTCTAGCTAGCAATATGACAAATCTTTTCCACTAACTTTTCTAACCTAACTGGTATTTACAATCAAGAAATATCCATTGAGCTTTAAGTTCGCATCCCGCTGTTACACTCTCATGATATTGGATTCCTGAAATGAGCAAATGATTTAAATTTTTAATCGCAATTACGTCAGGAAGTAAGAATTTTCAAATTTTCTTTGTCCCCCGCAACGAGGCCAATGAACCACTGAATACCTACTTTTGTTTAAGATACCTCCAAACCAAATTCCGCACCATAACATTATTTGTTACAGCATTAGCACAATAGAAGACAAACATTTTCCTTATCATTGTCTCGACAATTTCTCTTGCACGTTATGTTGTTGCCGTTTTAATGCATTCAAAGAATTTTTCCAAGAGTTTTTTTGTGAAGGCACAAACACACACACACACAAACATTTTAATTAACGGTGGTGCGCGGTAATTAAAAGTCCACCGCACACCAAACAAAGTGGAAAAAGAAAATGTTTCATGTTTTTGTTGTTTTAATTACTTTCACGACTTTTAAATTGTTTTAAAAATTTTTATGTATTTTAATTACGAGTGAAATAAAAAATGTTAATCATAAACGAAAGCAAATATGGGAGTGGGATTCAAATACATATAGCATAATGCACATAAACATAAAAGTAATGTAGTATGAAACGTCGTAATGTCGAAATGAAAAATGGAAATTTTGTCATTTATTTTGAGATAAATTGAAAGAGGGAATTCAAGTACTTCAAGAAATTAATGTTGGATAATCTTTAAATCTCATCCAAATGCAGATAAATTTTGTATTCGTACTGTTTTTCCAGAACTTCAATTCCCAGCCATGTGTTATGAATTTATGATAACAAAATAATTTTTGTTTACTTAATTTTTATATAATATTTTGTATTCCAGAGCTAAAAAACCTAAGAATGTTAGCTTTACAGGTATACCGCGCTTAACGCAGCGTAAAAAATCATACAATAAAAAGTGGAGGAAAAAATTCGCACTCATTTCGCTGGGTAATCAGGTCTGAGAGAGGTTTCAGGTACCTAACTAATATTTGTGAGTTGAATGCAGTGTCGACTTTAATTCTACTTTCGACTCTAAGTTTCTAGCTATCTTCTGGAAGCTTCATATACAGACCATAATTCAATTCACTTATAGCTTTGTGTTATTGGCGGCTGTGATGCTGGACTGGATATTTTGATGCGAGCTGAACGTATTGGGCAATTGCTTTGTGCTATTTTTCGCCTTCTTTGTCTCGTCGCGTAGTATGCGTATTGATTTTGGTGTGTTTAGTTGGTATTTGTATCCTATACAAAATAGTTAACGTAAATGATTCGTTAACGAGTTGTATGCGAAGTTTGTGGCAAGTAGAATATATTGGCTGAAATATTCTAAGCACTACACTAAAACAGCGACCAACTCTGATGAGTGAAGATTGCGGAATCAACAGTTTGACTGACAATGAATTTGTCTTTTCTAACCGACTACCCACTATCGAAAACATTATTACTCAAAAAGTGACTCGTTTTTCATCGCATATGCGTAAGGTTTCTATTCATATGGTTTGTAGCATCTGCATTTATGGGAATTTAATTAGAAAACGCAAATTAGAGCTTAAAACCTGACCTGTATATCTCTATGCAATTTTTGTGGTAATCGAACAGATTCTCTTGGATCGTCTATAATTAACCGATTCCTAATACAACTTTTATGCCACTAGACGAGTTGGTTCTGAATCGTTTATTCTTAGCCAGTCGAACGCCACTCTTTTTCCCTGAAACTGATCACACATGAAGAAGATTATTTCAGAATCTACTACGGTATCTCTATAAAATGGACAAAATACGATCGAAGTAATGGCCTGACAAGAGCTGCATCTGGTAAAAGTCTACCTCTCATAGAACCTTGATAATTTGGTATATTTTTTCCATTCACATACCTCGCGTGCACTTTAAACGACAGCCTGGGATTGATTTGTACATCCAAATACTTAATTGAAGGTCGCGAGAAAGCAGTATGAGTACCAATTTGTATGGAAAGCCAACTGCCGTCCAAGTGAATCCATTTTTGAATTATATCTTTGCAGATCTGCTTTAACTCGTTTTTGTGTAAAGTGACTGAGAAAATTGAGATGGTATTAGCAAATGCAACTACCGAACAACGTCGACCTCCCAATCTACCAACGCACTGAATTATTATCGCACTGAACAAAATTGGTAAGTGGGAAGTGAAAGACCTTCCGGTATCGACTTGTTCTAGTCGATCGCAGAGCAACCTTCAAAGCATTTCCGGCTCCATCTAATAGACAAAGCGGACTGAATTATGCTACTTCTGCTAATTGTGGTTTGTCCTTCGGAAGCAGTATCAGTGTTTGTACTGTCACGGTACCTTTGGTTGGGGTGAGATAATGTGTTCCACCAATTTGCAAAAATACATACTCACATCAATTTATTGACATTTACGTCTCCCTCCCATAGATGAGTAGTTGACTGCTGATGAAGGAACAAAGTAGATAATAATAACGATACTCCATGCTGATGTTACACCTCATCAAAGTTTGAGCTGTGTTGTTACCAATCTGTATGGCTTACCTCTTGGGTCGTCTTCAATCTCATTAGAGAAAAACTTCCAGCATCACCCCTTGCTTTGTTTAATGACCACCTTCAGTGCAATGTACTTCGGGCACGTCGAACTATATTTGTTGTAGAATGGAAGAAGAGTTGGTATTTCTTCCACGTTGGGAGTTGCATCAAGCTCGGTTACACCTTCGCCGAAACGTTGAAACTTTCGCATTCCATCAGTCAGCCGAAGGACATCGCAAAACAAGAACCAGTGAATGTCCTCGAGACACGATTTCATTTTCCATCTCGCTTTTAGAAATTGCTCCTATTCTAAAACCTACACCTTGTGGTTGGTGTGCCTGAGATTCGCTAACAAATGGTAGGTCGCTCACAGAACCAGTATTCATAAAAGACTGAGATGGCCTCCAGTAGAGTTTGGCATCTTCTATTAGTTTGAGTGCTACCTCACTCAGTTGCCCGTGTATCGAAATTTAGCAATCCGGGAAGTGGATGAATAGTTCTATTTGCTCATCTGGAGAAGCATAACAACTGTAGACATGTATTCGACTTTTACTCGAATATATATTCAGTGAAATTCGAGCCTTCGTAGATGGCCGATTGTTCACATAGTATTGCGACGTCTGTTTGCTACCGAATGATTTAGCTATTAAATACGGTACGGCCCTTACCCCTACCAGCAATGTGGTTTCCGTCAACTTCCGCATTTCCAATGCTAACTGTGGCTGACCTCGATAATATTTTGCCTTGTGGCCGACTTTACAGAATACCTGAAGAAAATGTTTGATAGGTAACCCTCGCTTTTGCAGCCTATTCGGGTTGGTACTATCGCTGATTGACATCTGTATTTTCAAAAGCTAGTAATATTTCTCGGTTTTATGGACATGGGCCACATTATCTCTAACATTATCTTAATCAGGATCTGGTTTAATTCTTTTCAAACCTCTGCGAAGGAAGCCCAACTTGTGGTTTTGAGCAGATGACCACGATGGACTTTCACGCACTTTGTGTACTAAAAATCTGATTAGTGTTTTTGCCTAATGTTAAATGTACCACCGTGCATTCTTTGCTCAGCTTAGAGTTCATCTGTGTTACCTTGAGCTTGAAATTTCTATTTGCTTTGCCTTCTTTTCAGTATTTTGGCAGAGACGGGTTTTATCAGGAGGCGAAAGACAAACTGGTGGTATGTTTCTTTTTGTTGAAGTGACTTTTAGTTGCTCATTCATTGGTTTGAAAGTGGCCTGACTGAACATCGATTTTAAAAGGTCAACCATTCTTCTGAATTCATAGTGAACGTTTGATTTGTTTTTTATAAATCTCACCAGTTCATCGATATGACTATCCATCCACCTACACCAATGGGATCAAGACCTCTGGGCTGAAACCCGCTGCTTTACGCGAATCGCATTTCGTAATTTTGAACAATGGCAATAAATTTGTCGGCGATCGTGATATACGTAATGGTCCAATGGAATTTTGGCTGGCGAGCGTTAACTGTAATTGCTTCTTTACCCATCCTTGTTTTCACGGGCACTTTACAGTCAGTGACATTCCTGTTTCGCTTGTAGCACTTTAAGGTCGAATTGCAAAAACACCAGGGTGCCACGGTTGTTGCACTGCAGTCGCTGGATTTCGACGGCAGCGAACCTGCTGTTGCACACTCGGAAGCCGTCGGTACTGTGGTTTCGAATTACCGCACTGCACTTCCTTCCCATAGTATTTTATACCTAATGCTAAGTGTTAAAACAGCCACCCCTGGCATGGATAACACAAACGCAGACCGGAGAGCCGTTTATAATTGAACCAAGCGCTCCCAGGTTTGTATATACGGAATATGCTCACTATGTTCACAGGATTTCAGCCCAATTGATTACTGCTTATTGGTTGGCAGCTAACCATGCTGAAAGCTCCGGTAGTTGAGCTAATTTCGAGAAGTGATTCTGAATGCATTATATTATGACGAGTATGTTTTTATGTATCATCTATCAAGGGCTCCGGAAACAGCTCGAATATTTTCATTAAAATTGCTGAAAAGGGGGATTAAAATACCAAGAATCGAGTGGAATGCTTTAGGTTAAGCGTGATGAATTAAACAAATTTTCGATTAGCTATATTCGAGTGGCGCTTGAATTACTTTTTGAACATTTTTTCGGCTTAAGCGAGTTTAATTAAAATTGGTGGGGTACGGGGTTTTCGAATCCCAAGAAGCGATTGCAATCAGTTCTGATATCAGTGAAAATCAGTTAGGAGTCCTCCGATGGATCCGCCATTTTAAGTGATATTATCTAGCTTGTGTGATGATGCATCGGTTTACATATTTTTTTTGGAAATTTTTCTTAATTTATCGATCTACGATTCAAACGTATGTTTGTGCCAAGGGTATTGAAAACCGGTTCTTCCTAGTACCAGAAAATGATGAGCGATCAGTTATAATTTCGAAAAAATTCTTTGGGTCCTTCGGTGGCCTGAGTCCGTTTGTTAATTTTTTTAGTCCGAACGATTTTGATCAAGTGTAATAATTTTACTGAGTGGGAGATTTAGCATTATGTTTAATAGACTCGATTTATATGCAAAATTACAATTTTTACGTTGGGAAATTTTATCCCAACAAATATGTGTACACGTATTGCCACACATGCAAATAGCAAAAAATTTGAAGTATGGACTCATTCTGATCAAGAAACCACATCAATCGGGTATGCGAAAATTTCGCTCAAATTTCCGATCTTATTTTAGAAACCAAATTCGCCGAAATATATTATACAATCCGGTAGCCACAATTGGTCAGAGTAGAGAAATGGCTGAGTTCCATTCAAATTTACAAGTTTTCAGAACAAAGTCCAAAACTTATATTCTCACCATACCGACTGAGGCTAACTTCAATTAGAGGTAGAGAAAAGGCTAAGTTTCCTTAAAATTAGTCGTTTTCTAGAATTAAGATTGAATCGAATTTCATTACAAACAGTTGATAAATAGCTCAATTCCATCCAAAGCAGAAGCAGCAGTGTTTCAGATTAACACCAGGGCAACATTTTAGAGGTCTATATTCATAATGCACAACATGTTTCATTCTAATCCAATTTTCGTCTATCAAAACAAATATTTCTGAACTATTAGAGAAATTGCTAAATTTAACTCAAATTACACCGAAAATGGAGGCGATGGACATAATCATGTACGATTTCTAGGTATATTTACCATTAACCAATCAACACCATATAAATATTTACTTATGAGTAAAGCCACTAGCTCCTCTGGTCAGGTATTTATACCATGGCAATTCATTAATTATTTTATTATACCCCTCAAGTCTTCATGTGGCATGCATCCCTAGTACAATCACAGTTTCCTTTATCAATTCATTCTCTTAAACAGGAATTACGTAATGGTTAATTTTGATATAATTCTTTCTATTAAATAGTGTGGCCTATATAAAGCGAGACAAACCACGTTAAACGATGCCCACCTATATAATAAATATTTTTTAATATATTAGATGCTGCTGTTTACAACGATACATCCCATCTGGATCATATACGAGTACATTCTGCTTATCTTTCATAAATTTGTAATGTATCGTATTCTCGTACATTTCTTCTTCTCCGAAGATTGAGGTTGAACGATTTTTAATTTAATTTAATGCATTTTGCTGAATTAGGTTGTGAGATATTTTGTTCGTTCGGTCGGGAATCTGTTGAAATGCTCCATATCGATTTAAATTATTAATTTTTTTTCCGTTTGTACACAGAGTATATATCTTGTAGATTTTGAATGAAATTGGAAAAATTATTTTATATATGCTTTCGGGCGACTTGCTTGTTTTTGATTTTCGAGTGATTCAATTTTTTGTTCCCCCTGTACGCACTCCTGCAATTTGTTGTCTGTGACTATGTTCCCGGTTGGGGAATATTTCTATAGGATTTCTAAATCCGTTTCATAATTTTTTTTCATTTTGCCATAACAAATAAATAAATTTAATATTTCGTAACCTAACTATATACACATGCCTAGATTTATATATAATGTGAATGACGAGATTTTATTGTATTTTTCGTTGAATTCAATTTAGAGCCATTTCCCAGGAGAGATTATACACAGGTTTTAAATCCTAAAATTCTTACGAAATTATTCAAAAATGAAAATTCCTTTTCCGTTTTCACCGTTTTGTTATATCCGTATTATTATTATTACGACTATATGCAGACGACTTACGTTTATGATGTCGCGTGGAAAAGGAAAATTCAGGATGTTATATAATGTAAATATTGTTCAAAATAATAAGATTTATTTTGCCTCAAAATCTGTAATACAATATAAGTGGCATGATACTCTGCAATATACCACGTAACAATAAAAGCGGCGCTATACAAAGAGTATTTAGGGATAATAAAATAAACTGAATTACGTTCCACGGATCTGGTTCGTTTAACTTAATTACGTTTCAATACACCAAAAGTGCTAAACTCGTTATCAAAAAATACTCTATACATTCCTGAATCATTAATTAACAATCAACACGTTTATCGAATAGGTTCCACATTTTATTTGCACATTTCAGAATGATTTTGAGTCTTAAGATGAATATAATAGAAGCCGGCACACCGCCACATGCTTCACGCGTCGAATTTGGTTACCTGATGATGCCGAAGTAAATCAGTGATTACTTATGCCACATACTTGGCTCGCTAAATTAGACAGCAATGAGACAAAATTTATGTTCCACATTGTTTTAATGTTAATTTGTGATATTACTTCAATTAAAATTCGAGAGGTTTGTGTAAAATACAGGCTACACTTATTTTTAATGTTTATACCGATCCCATTCAACAAGTGTTTAATAGGTTTTAATATGTAGTGTCATTAAAATAAAATCGAACAGATTCCACAGTCCACTTACGCATTTAATCGTAATTTTACATAACAATAACGTTGCAAGGTAAATTCTACCACAATTAGACTCAAGCAAAAATTACAAATTACGCAATATTCCTCTAAAAGAAACGAGTTTTCACAAATGTTTATGTGGAAAATGAAACGAAATCATGAAATCAGCCAAATCCGTAGAAAATCCCAAATCCGAAAACCTGTTCATGTCTCGATTCCTAATTTAAATACTAAAAACAACCAATCATATGGTCATTCCAAAAATACAGATCCAAGGAAGGAGGTCGATAGCGTCATCCATTCCTCCAAGGGTTGAAATACATAGTTTCTGTGTCAACAGCTGTTATTTAAATTTTCAGTTTTTTCGACCATATATTTAGTGGAAATGAGACGTTTAATTATCATTATAGGGGCTAATCTAAATGGTACTTCGATATTTTTGTATCTATGATGAATGAAACTGGTCCTATTGTTACTGCATTTCGCTCAATTTGTCTATAGAATCAAAATGCTAAAATATATATGGCATAGGCTTTATTAATTTTCGTGCTAATTCTGAAAATACGGTTTGGGATCCATCTTTGGTGAAGTTTCAGAATATGGCGAGGCCAATTTCCTAATTAGAAATTTTCCTCTTAGCCATTTGTAGGAAATTAGGTTTCTAAAATTAATTTTTTGTAAAGGTTTGAAAAATAATTATTTAAATTGAAATAATGGGGTTTGAATTCTGGAAAATCGCTAATTACGGAAATTTTGGAAATAATTTTGTTCAAAATTGGTCTGATATTTTCAACCCTGTGAAAATGGTTTGGATCAGTTTCTCATTATATTTGAGGCAGGGTGCGGTAGATCACAGAAGCGTTTATGGTAAAATTAGATAAATAGGGCTACGCGCTTGAATAACTTTTGGAAATGTGTAGAACAGCGTTGAAACTGGACGAAATGGAAACCTATAACCTAATTAAAATTTACCCCAGATGACTTACACTTTTGATCATTTTGAAGCATCGACCGTTTAAGGTTATCGAATTGTTGACCACCTTTACAACTTTATTATCCGGAAATGCAATATCATATCTTTGTTAAACACGATATTTCGGTCCACGCTAGGGACCTAACCTATTGAACTTTAAGAGTCCTTTGGTGATTTGTTTCGCAACAGAAATGTTTATGTCTCCGATTATTGCAGATCCGCGTTGCCAGACTGTAAACTGCCCAGAAATATTCCCATTATATATTTAAAGTTCTGGGGTTTAACTGTGTCCGTTTAATTCGTATTGTAATGTGAAAGGCGAGTAATCTGTGATTGGAGTCAGGTACTAACATAATAGGTTTCTTGAGTGATAGTTGATCTCTATCACCAGGGGGTTCCAGAACACGATCACTTCAGTTGCCTTCCCAAATTTAGGGCAGTATCCAAATTGTATGCAACTGTTTAATATTTTTATTGTGTTGTAAGTTGATTTATTTCAATGTTTAAGATGTTAAGCCGTGGTAACTTGTTCAGGTTGAAGCATTTAAGGGCAACTGTAATATCTAGCCACGTGAATTGGAGATCTTCAGCAAATGTGAATTACATGCCTCGTGTTTGTGAGGATTTAATATTTTGCTTAGCTTGTTACTGAAAAGTAACAATTTCAACTCTATTGTCCTTGATTTATTTCCGTCTATTATGCTTTTCTCAAATTGTTTGATAGGAGACCTAGAGTTCTCTTCTCCTGAAATTAAGTAATTGCAGACTTTCGTTAACCATGATGAGATCAGCTGGACATGAGCATTAAATACATCTAATGAATTTATTTCTAGTGGTACTTCTATAACGTCATAAGAGCTAACCAGGTGTATATATCCATGATTCCCTAATGAGCTATCTTTATGTAACTGCTAGAGACTGAAACTTTACGATGTAATCAAAACTTCGGCCAGAAATTTGACAATTATCGCTCAGGAAAAATGCTCAGGAAAAATGCTGATCATCGGCTATCCTGCATTGATTTTGTTAAAATTTACAAAATTTGTGAATTTCGGGAAAAATCAGACCACTTTAATCTTTCATGATACACGATGGGACGAAGTTGCTTAACCCAAGACCTTTCAAACGAAATGGAACAAAATTAAATGGGAATGAAAAAAATACATCTGCTTCCAGTGCCATAACGGTAGCTTTGCGTACTAATGTGCGATTTGTCGCATTCTTCGAAACCTTTTCAATCATATATATAATAAATACAACACGACACCAGCTCTAAAACGGCGGATTTGTTAACTAAAATTGTTGTTATTAATGCAAGAATGGGAAATTTGAACCGAACTTCTCGGAGTTTTGTTACTCATGAGCATCCTATTTTTTGACCAATTTCCACGCTCAAAGAACATAGCTCTAATGTTCAATGTACCTACGTTCCACCACACACGTAGCGGACTCTCTCTCGCACCTGTTATATATATATATATATATATATATATATATATATATATATATATATATATATATATATATATATATATATATATATATATATATATATATATATATATATATATATATATATATATATATATATATATAGATCCTTAAAATGTTTTCGACTCAAAAAGATCGAAAGACCTAGAGATCTTTTCGAAGTTACGCCTACCGGCTCTCTGTAAATAACTTTAGTTCAGTGACCCGTGATAGTAATTGCTCGGTTCAGATTCTGAAATAATTATCAGTTTCCATTCGTTTAATTTACCAACGTCAACATCAAAGCAACTTCTAATATTGCACTTTAACGACATTATGGTCCATATTGATTGTTTAATCAAAAGAACCAAGTGCTTTGTCTGTCTTTTGTGCCGACATATTTGGATAAAACGCTAACATTAAATGAACGTATGGAGAAGCAAGCCTGGTATATCGCCTCGTCGATAATGAAACCAAGGTTAAAATTTTCACGAACAACGCAATGGTCCGCTTGCTTGAACACCTCTTTACCAACAAAAGAAAACCTCAAGGCTGTTTTCCAAACAATCGTTTATCCAAAATGTAGTTACTTATTGACACCACCTTAAATAAGAAAAATACCCGCCTAGTTCCTGAAAGAATCAAAACTATTAACACGGAAAGTCACATAAGACGAAAAACTCAATAATTAAAAATTGTGTTTCTCTTTAATGCGGAAACCCTCGAGACAGACAATTTGTTTTCCATAAAAAATCGTAAAAATTAAAATAAAACAACCAATTTTCTACCTTCAATTCGCAACTCGATTTGTATAAGCGAAAAACACAAGTTCAAATAGAAAAAACATTAAGAGCAGCTAGATTTATAGTTTAGAACACATAACCTAAAAAATTATATTTTATCCTCAAGCCCGACCGTCATTCTAATAAATTCGTTCGAGTATAATCCGAACGGGATTGCTATCGATGTTTTTGGTATATCACTTTCTGCGGAAGGCAAAATTCTTGTATCTCTGTGGCGTCCAATTCCGATTTGCCTATCGCTATTTTACCATGTGCAATATGGCGTAGTTTGCACGTCAAAGGTGTACCAATGGTTTCTAGATGATCTTGAACTGTATGTTTGATATTCTGACTACATAAACTGTCTTTTGTGATATTGAAGAAATGCAAAATAAGTTCGGAAATTTTGGGATGAAAATTGGCTGTGTCGATTATAAATGTTGACGAATTTTGAATTTCACATATTCTATGAGAAATATCAAAGTTAAAGAATCGGTTACCAAATGTGTTTGTATGTTTATAGTCCGGTTTGTTTCAAAAAATTTTAACCAATGATCAAAATTGATACATCCGCGATGTCCAGTAACCGAATTCGTAACCAGTCGAGACCAAACGCTCTTATTTTGATTAAGTAGCGGCTATGGAGGTTTAAAGGCCACGCAGGATATTTATTGAAGCACAGATGAAGCTTTTAGGTCTTGGTGCTGGTCTGTGTCCCTGTGGCTACGGATAGTACTAATTTATATGTTACTATGCAAATATAGTTTGTCTGATGTGAACTGGTTAGAAGTAGAGGAACCTAATGCAGAATCCGAACAACCCACTAAGCGCCCATCGTTTAGTTGTTAATACGGCTTTTCGAATATTTATTATTGCGTCGAATATTTATTATTGCGAGTCTCAAAGGTATAACTAGATGGTAATTGCAGGTGGTGTGTCCATGTAAACAATCCAAAAAACGTGAAACAGATAAAGAAATTGAAAATTTCAGTCGACTTGTATTTCCTGAGTTATAAGAACACATTCACGTCAGACTCTACTAGTATGCTTCAACCGGCGAAGATGTAAGAGCTTCGACCACCAAAATTCTATAAGCTTCTCGTCACAAATAAACAACTGATCCCTACAATTCTGGTAGTAATACCGCTCCCCTAAGTGGCCCAAACGGAGGGTAACTTAAGATTTTATGTGTTCGCTGGTTGAGGCTTAATGCTGCTTACATAGAACCCTCAATGTTTAAATAAATTTAGATTATTTGCACTAAGGGCCGTCGCTTAGTCCCAATTTTATTTAAAATGGATTTCATAAAACTGACTCATACTCAATAATATCAGATTACATCGAAGAAGTATTTAAAGTTAATCAATTATCTAATCAGTTAGTAATCAATTTATTAAAACAAGTATGAGTAGATGTTAAAGAAAACGTTTACGATATAATCACAAACCAAACATCGAGGTATCGCGGAAACAACGCCAATAAATCAATCAATTTATCATCATCAACAATGTTTGCCAGGGCTAATGTCTAATAACTTTAATCGTAAAATACACAATTAAACAAAAATAACTAATTAAATTATCGAATTATCGAGTTGTTTAATCGCGCGCCGCAAAATTACATCATCATCTCAAAAAACATACAAAACTAACATGACCTTTATAAAACGGAAAATACTGTGCTCTACGCATCTAAAACGAGTCTACACAAACAAGAAAACAAATTTTTGTGTAGACACTCTGACTGACGCTAACACCTGATTTTTTATGTTTTGTTTGTTTTTTTAGTTGTGCTGTTTTATGTTATTATTGTTATCAATTCGGGGTTTGATTTGAGCAGCCGCGAGATTAAAAATGAGAAAATATAGTAAATCATTGTAAAACGGTAAAAATGGAGAAGCACAAAAGTGATAAATTGATAATATTTTGTTGAGCGGAGAATACGATTTAACTGTACATTCTAAAAGCGAAAACACAATATTTGTGGAGAAATTTGTTTTTGTGTGACACATCATTCCAGTGGTGTTTTTAATCGAAACTATAGTAAGGGTTTAGCGATTTATATTAATATAATCGCCGTCTCTGTATAACAAAACCAAAATAAAAAATTTCTCCAATACGATTCGTATATGAATCTAATTAATCCAACAACAACAACTGTATAACCATGAAATTCCATGACAAAATTGATTCGCTCATTCTCTTTTGTTCTCTTCTCGATTCAATTTCAATTCACTTCCCATCAACAAAAAGAAATTTTGTTTTTAACATTTTTGTTTCTCGCGTCGTGCGTCTCCTCTTAAATGAAATTGAGTTTAGTTTAGTAATTTTTGAACAGTGTAAGAGCGTAGGTGTGGAATACGGTATATACGTACAGGTATATTCATGAATTATTATTGTCCGCTAAAATTACGGAAATATTTACCGCAAATTTGTGTACGAAATTATTGTTACGCGAGTAACAATTTAGTGATTGTGAATAAAATAACGTTAGTGTTGTGATTGATAGAAACGTGAATCAAATCAAAATAAAACTAGTTTTTAGGTTATTGTTTATATATACGTGTTATATTGTGTAAGAATCTGGTTATGTGCCTACAATTCGCACCTGGATTTGGTGATTTCAGTGTTTTTGGTTTAAGATCTAATTACAGTGTCGTAATAATTATAATAATAAATAATTTCGTCGAGGTCGTATTGGATTAACCGCGGTCTTATTGGATTATTGACCGGCGTGCTGTGGGTGGTAACAAAATGTACTACAATACGTAACGAACTTGTAAGTGTAATCCCGGTTTTTAACGCGAGATCATGATCTCAATAAAAAAAATATTTGTTGACAAATTGTTTATCCATCGATGTGTGTAAGCTTATCAGCTAATCCCTTGTTGATCTGTAACTCGTTTAGTGATAAGCTGTTTGTTGCTGTTCTAACTACAACGTAAGACAATGTTAATCCTTTGATACATGGATTTGGAATATGTCGAATTGCTTTCTCCGCAGCCGATTAGCATTAATTAGTTAACCGACAAAATTTTTTCGTTTCTGGGTTACCCGAATTATAATGTTATTAATCGATCGCGCGATGAGTTCATCGATCATCATGAGTTCAGAATCACATTCTGAAAAGTACGACTTTCACTCTATATATAGCAAACATTATCTTTATTGTGAAGATGGTATTGGAGCTGAAATAAGCATCTTATTAAATTGTTTGTTTTTTGTATTACGTATCACGTTGTAACGCACGCATTTTTTACGGGTCATTTAATTTATTTAATCAAAGAAATATGCGTTTGACTCTTTTTGGGTCGTGTTTGACGGTCAAAATCTTGTTTAATCATGACTGAATTTCGTCTGGACTGGATGATTGGTATTGTTTAGTTTTTCAAATTGGACTTGATACTCGATTCTGCACTTGAAGTGCTTCATTCGCAATACTTAGCATCAATGTCGCTTCAATCTACAATGCTATTTTAAATCATTGCAACTCTTATTTACGAGCAATGCAAGAAACAATTTTGCCTGATTTGGTTCAATGCTGAAATTGTGTGGACTGTGGGTTTATAGCTTTGTAAAGATTTCCGATCAATACTAAATAAAGTTGTTTGTAACGTAACGTCGTACTTAAATCTAAATATAAGCAGGAGCCACCAAGCGGGAACTAAGTCAAACAATTATTCTCAAGGGCAATAACTTTGAATCAAAGGAAATCTACGATTATTTAAGTTTAAGGAACTCCTTTGTGAATCGTGTGTGGTTTCCGTTTCAAAAGTACAATTGCCCACAAGTTTCATTAATGGATTGGGCCACAAAATGATTCAAACTGCCAAAATTCCTTCATAAGTATATAAACGGATGATTTTTGGTAATGTATGTATCTGTTTCAGAAGATTGATGGGCTTCCATATATTTCAAAGACAATATTTCCATATTTCATTGAATAATAATATGCTGGGAAACACCGGCTTGATGAGACCCTTTCTGATTCGAAATGTGGGAATCGTAGTTACAAAGAAGTACGAAATTGCACACTGTGCGTGTAGTATTGTAAGTTCCATTTTTGTTCTGGAGGTAAAGAGTATTACTAGTATTTACTGTCCTAAAGGCGTATTTTTAAATATCATATTATTAGAAATATATGTAAAATACGTATTTGTATAGGATGATTTCAGGTCGTGTGTTGCTATTGCGACTATTGATAATATAGTAACGGCTGATGGCGAAGTTGTTAATGAAACGACACTCTTAAGAAGTTTTGTATTAATGGTAACATTAAAATTGGTCTTCCAGCGAAATTTAATTGTAGTTGTCTCGTTCAATATTTCTACGTCGTCGAAACAATTTGGATTATCGATTAAAATGTATTTCAGTAAGTGTAAGTACAGCTTTTTATAATGATTGTAGTTCTTTTACATAGGAATATTGGTCAAATTACTTACTAACTGAATTGTTCTTTAAAGCTTACGAAATAAGCTAAATTTGAAAATCTAGCACTCGCGCATATTAATTTCTCTTAGAAAGGGAAATGAAATTCAGTTAACATCCTAGTAGAGAAATCTGTTGCAAATCAAGACACGTAATATGTAAATATGTCTCGATTATTGGCGCAAGGGTTCACTACTAAATTTAAAACTTAAATTCATTGCCCTCTAACACGACAAATTATAAACATGGGATCTGGATGTGACGTGAAAAAACCTAACTTCACCCACTACATATTACCCTAAAATACGTGTACTTACAGCTTTTAATTTATTTAATTAATTTGTCCTACTAGTACCTAGCTAAATTTCATTTCTCTTTAATATGATAAATTATATGCGGCATGTGCAGGATTTTTCAAATTTAACTCAGTTGGTAAGCCTTAAGAAAAAATTCGGTTTTCAATTATGTTGACCATGTTCTTGTATACAATATCCACTTACAGAAGTGAAATCCAATATCTCCTAACACGATAATTACTGGATTAAATATGTGCCATTTAATCATTATAGATTATTGAACTCGTATTGTGTAAATTATGATCAAACTTTTGTTTGTTTTTACTTATGTGAAATATATTTTTATTCAAAATACATTTTTTTCGGTGAAAATTTGCTGCTTACAGTGCATGAATTTTTCGGCTAATATCAGTAGAATTTTGTACCACTAGCTGATAAAATAGGTTGAAAATGTAGATTTTGTCGGCTGAAATATTCGTCTAAGTTAGTAGCATAGTTGAAGCATCTTCAGTAAACTCGTTTGCCAATCGCTATTTGTTTTGAAAGACTATATTATCTTTATCTCTATTCAAAAGTTACAAAAATTGGCTATAGCAGTGCCCCTAATACTTCAAATCTAACATTAAAATTATGACATTTAAGATTGTTAGATTAAAGATAAAGTTTCGCGGTTTAGTTAGAACAGATAATTTCCATGCTCTCGTTGGTTCTAAGTAGCTTCATAGCTTGTTCCTCTCAGTAAGTTTATAGAAACTGGAGAGTGATTATTAATTTCAACTATTTTGGAGATGATTCGAGATATAGATTCGATGAAATCATCACGGCAGATGATTTATGTGGATGTCTTCAAATGTATGAAAGAATTATTTACAATTTGATATCTCACTCAATCCTCTTTGGGTCGTTACACTTACGCATTTTATAAGCTGTTTAAGATAATGAAAGGTTGTATGGTCTGCCTTAACTAAGCATGATTGTTTGTATTACTTATATGAATTTCTGGACGCTTCAAAAAAGTTTCCTTTAATTTGGTTTTTGAGGAATTTTGGCTTATAAAAATCATTATTTTTTAACAAGAGTTTTTTGCGATTTGTTTATTCTGACTTCATTTTAATTTGTTCCGACCTGTGGTTTAATATAATACACAAACAAAATATAAGTTGGTTTTTGGAATCGCACGAAAATCCGGAACAGTTTCTTAGATTT
Source organism: Nephrotoma guestfalica (assembly GCA_963691935.1). Classification (NCBI taxonomy): domain Eukaryota; kingdom Metazoa; phylum Arthropoda; class Insecta; order Diptera; family Tipulidae; genus Nephrotoma; species Nephrotoma guestfalica. Next base: position 51,257,727 of record OY829913.1, on the reverse strand, counting down.
AACACAATTGTGCAGAGAGCACAATCAATGGATGAGCTCTTTTATGTAAGTCATCTTGCTAAAATAAATGTTCTTAGTAGAAACTAGTATAGAATATAGAAAAATTAACGATATTTCTCTATTTTGTTTCTTTGGGGGACTGGCACACTTAACGTAGGTACGTAACGTATGTTTTAAATAATTTTAAAACCTTTATAAATCTGCTTCCGTAATTCGATACGCTTAAATGACGTAAACTACAGAGAGCTTCAGCCTTTAGGTTACTTCTGCTGATATTACTAATGCATTTTTGCAATCTTTCACACTTTTCCGCAATTCAAATGTCTATTAAGTATCTACATTTTTTCTTTATCAAAACTCGTTATTTCTGGTAAAATTTAAAAAATGATCTGAACTAATTTTGTTTGAAATTTAATTCACGATCTTTTTGATTTTAATCGTTTTTTCGTAAATGCTATATACTTTTCATTTGCAAAAAACGAAAGAGCTCCTATGGAAGCGGTCACTCTCGATTTCGGCAAAGATCACTGGGTCTCCCAATTTATAGGAAAAGCTTAAGTATAAGTAAGTTTCACCCCGATCAGTCAATTCATCTGGGCTGGGGAACCAACAACATTTAGTATGCACGACGCCACACACACACACACACACACACACACATACAGAGATTTTTGAAAAACTACTTTTTTGATTCGGCGACATAGCAAATGGTAAATCTGCAAAAATCTCGAGAGCAAAATTATTCATGATTATTAGACTTATTTTACTACGAAAAAAAAGCAGAGTTCATGAATTGAAATGAATTTCGTCATGTTCTTATGACTTTATTTCCCCGAACAAAAAAATCAAAAAGCCCCGAATCGGCCACAGATTTATTTAACTTCAAGTTTTTAACTCTTCAATTCAATAGTACACGGAAAATTGTTATTTAAACTAGTGATGGATCCAATATTCGATTGTGCCGATCGTATGGCTTCTGTAAGATTCTTTATTTATTCGACGATAGTTCCGAAAACTGAACTAGGGCTGATTACGTAAGCATCACGACGAGTACGACTTACGGGTCAAACTAATTTTGAAAAAGTTTCATTGAAAACAAAAAAAAAATCATTGCGACTTGTGTCTCGAATCCAGTCGAGAAATGGGAAACAAATAATCGCAATTACGACAACCCAAAATACTATAAATAAAAAAACCTTTTAACGTCATTTTTCGAAAGTCGTAATGCTACATAATCCACTCCTTTTTTAAAAAGTTTCAAGACTAACAAATTATTGTTTAAGCTGAAATATTTTTAGCTTGATTCCAATTCAATGTAAACGGATTGGAAGATCGACAGCCCTAAAAGTAATGTTTCATATTGATACTTAGCAGAAATTTTAAGTGGTGTTCGAATTTAAACTTGCTCAGACAACAACGTAACATTATTATGTATAGGCCGGCAATGGGGCAATTCTCGCGGCTTCAGATTTCCGTGGTTCGAAATTAATGGGCGTACACCTTCAGGTTATATTGTCATGTTGTATTTTACACGCAAAGTGCTTATTTTAAGTTATAAAATTTTAAGGAGAAACATTACCCTGCTATGTAATTATAGGAAGCTGCAAGTATTTGTAGTCACCAATTAGATGTTCAGAACAAATCTGTCTTTTAAAACCTGCACCATTCCATTACAATTACTTATTGACGCGATTCTAGCGGTAAAAAATCATGCTATTTTGGGTTACATTGGAAATGCATTGGAGTTTGTATTGCAAAATAAAAACAAATATAAAAAATTAAATTGAATCGGCCTCATTATATCACTTACTTGGCTCTTTTAAGTTCGAATTCCCTTATTCGAACCCGAGGTTCTTAACTACTGCTTAATACGTGGTTCCTATAAGTTTTCAATTTAAGTATGTAAAACAAATAAATCACGTGTCAAAAATAATAAATTGGCGGTAGAGCCGGTTCTTTGGCGATTCGGTACAATTTGTTCCTAGCTCCCATATATGGAAAAAGCTCCGATCATAAGTAATTATTTTGTTATTTTTACCCTGTTTTCGACATTCTCAATTGTCAAAGTTCAGTTTGGATTATTCAGACTGGATGTCTTTTCACACTACGGATTTTTTAATTATTCCACAATGTGGGTCTATCAACTTTCAACTTTGTTTTGACTTATAAACCTCTAAAAAATATTAAAATTTTTCATTCGGTTCAAAACCTCAATCGTTTTGGCAAACTTGGCAGAAACTGCTTAATAAGTAAGATGCGTTTATAATAATAATTGAATTTTTGGACCCAATCTTTGGTATTCACAAAAAACTTAGCAATAATCTCAGTGGCTTATGTCCTCCTTCTCTCTAGCTTTCACATCTCATGAAGGAATATTATTGCTTGTACGGTGGCCCTCAATCCAACTCGGTCCATCGTTCTCGCCTTCCAGTTTCGACATCCTTAATCTTCGACGTACACCGGCTGGGTGTTGTGGGAACAGTTTGTGTGTCATTCGGTGTGGATCTTACAACGTGGTCCAGCAAACAATTAGACAACTTTAATTAGACCATAGATGGAACGAATGGCCTTCCTCTCAAATGTTGATAACATTCTACTGCTAATGATGTTTGTAGGCATCGGTCGACCCAATAATTTTACGATTCAAAATGGTACTTAAATTGATGATAGATAGTGCACGAAATTATATTTGAAATTCACTTAATTTAACCGTTAATCTATATAGTTACTTGTGGAGGTGCGGCATAAGCTGGTTTCAGTGTTGGAGCCATATATACAGTAATTCGAATAGTTCTCCAATCTCGTATTTTCAAATACGTTGACACCATGTACAAGTATTGGTTCCTGAAACCTGAGAACTAACTCATTTCACCTGGGAACAACCTTTTCCTATACCTACCTAGGTCGAATACTAAATACTGATGATCATAATAAACATGAATGTTGCCATACGTTTTTATCACTACAATTGTTAATCATCGCACAAATTTTCCAAATGAATAATGATTTTAAAACGAACGGGAAAAATCCCAGAGTAAATAGCATTTTGTTGTTCGAGCGAGAGCAACAAAATTCTTTGTGCTCGAGTTGCCCACAACGTTCTTCCTGCGACTTAATAAAAATTTAATAATTTTTTTCTTAAAAGCTGTTTCAAAATTTTGCCACAGTATCTAAAAGTAAAACAAGAACATTCTTTTTAAGGGCTCGTTGCACTTATAGATATGAGTGAAAGTTAATTGTTTACTTGAATAAACAAAACATTGAGAAACAGCCCTTTTGCGATATAAAATTCGTATACCAATCCCTATTTTCAAAATAGGGCTGAAATGATCAAATAATTTGGAATAACTTTCACCGGTATTCGTTTTCCTCAAGGTGATCGATGTACGTTCGAGTTTACGAATTTGTTCGATGGCGTTGTTAGGAGTTTATTATTTGTCTTCCGGATGTAAAAAAAGATAACGCATTGCGGCTTCACTATGAAATCATATTTGAATTTTGTAAATTAAATAGCGAAGATGTGAGATAAAAACACACTTAAATAGTTCGCGGTAGTGAACGTTTCAAACGTTTATTCTTCAATTTTAAGGTTAAGAAAACTGAAATGCCCCTTACTGTTCCCAATTGCCGATGATAGTTTACATTATCAAAGGTAGGAAGAGGCCGTCTATCGTATTTGTCACTTGTGCTGGGCAGATTCAGACCTATATCTACAATTTAGTAAACATTAAACATTTTTTTCAAAATTGAATTTAATTTGTGTGAAAGAGTTTTCCTTTGATATCGAATTCACAACTACAGACATTCTTTACAAATATTGATAACTTGATTCCTTTAGAAGCTTTAGAAAATAAACCATTCAAAGTAATTTCGTAAATTTAAGTTTACTGCAATTTGACATTTAAATCGCAAAAACTGCCAAATGTAAGACTTGTGTACTTCATATTGGCGTTTTAGTTTAAATTTCCGACTAATTTAATGGTTAGTTCATTATCGAACAAACATCTGTAATAATCGCTGAAATATTAAATAATCGACACCAGCTAAACCATTTTGTATCAAATTACAGGTAAACATTATTATCTGAATATTAGTGGCATCTATTAATGATTGTTTTAATTCATTTAACTAAATCAATGGTTAGTTCATACCACTCATTCATAGATGGCACTAAACAAACGGTTTCTTATGTTAATTGAAAATTTGCTAATTAAATTAAGATTTATCAATCGCCGATGCATTTATACTTTGTGGTTACCACATCTCAACTAAATTTGCTGTTTAGAACTAAATATTTGCCAGATTTTTGCTGACGAATAGTAGTAGCATATATCAATGACTGATATGAATTAGTTCAATTTAGTTAGTTATAAATTTGGACAAAAACTCTATGTGAGACACATAATAAACATTAGTTCATACTAATTACTGATAGGTGACACTAGTATTTATAAAAACATTTTTCAATTTAATGTCGGATCTTTGATTTAATTGCAATTTATTTCACGAGTTTTATAATTTAACTATTACGAAAATTCCAAGCGAATAAAAGTTGTTTTTGTTATTTAATTATGTAACGTGCCATCTACGAGTATGGTATGAAATAATCTCAATTTAGTCAAAACAAATCGTATCAGGTACCTAGCACTGATTCAACATTGGTAAGTTTCATAATTCTCTCAGTAAGGTGATATTAAATATCAACCGAAGGATAAAAGGCAATCGATGTAAAAACAAGCATTCTAAACAGTTTGAGAATATAGTTGAAGGCACTGTAATATTCTGAATTCGAATTTTTGCAATCAGGTTGGCTCCCTCGAGCCTTTGGCCGAATGTCCGATCGCTGACAGTAGTATTCGTCTTCCTGGTAGTCTCACAATTATTTCCGAACACCAACCTGTAAGAATGCGGGCGATGAAATAAAAAAACTGCGTCCTCTGAGGTAGCTCCTTTATGTCGAACTACCGCGACTGAAGACTTAGTTGTCAAAGCTGTGCTATTTAAACGAAAATGTTATCAACATTTCACCGAAGTAAAACAATAAGCAGGAACACCTTTATTGGTCTTAAAATGATTTCAATTCATTATTCTCAATGCGGCCTGAAAAGTCGACTAAATAAAAAGAATAAATTTTCCTAACATTTGGAAATTTAGGCGCTAATCGCAGATTAGTTTTTAATATATTGTTCTGAACAAATCAAATCGAAACGATATTGGCATCTAGCGACCGTTTGTTGTTGTAATTGAAGATGTGAGTGATTCATCCTCTTCATTTATCTTTTCTCTCATAAGTACTTAGGAATTATCATGCTTATGGACCAATTCATTAGAAATTCAAATTACTTAATAACATTTTTATTCGAGAAAATTGAATATAATTTCGACCAATGTCAAGGAGACCTCCTACTTGTCTAGCCAGATGAAATAGAATATGGATCGGGAAGAAATTTTTTTATTTCAAATTTTATCATAAGTAATTGCTTCCAAGAAATTTTTCGTATTCTGTTTGTAACCAATTCTGCAGAATTGTAATTCATTTTCAACTGTGTCTGGTAAGATCTTTTCTATTGACTGTTGCTACAGATTATAATAAAAAAAAATGCAAATTATAAGTCCCGTTATTGTGCGGACGGTGAAGGTGCCACTAATTAATAATAAACAAGAAACTCAAATAAAACGTCTTAATGCGTTGCAAGTGGATTTTCAATGCCATTCGAATGATCTCATTCGCACAATTCACATGTCTACACCATTAAATCGCAAAATTAAAACATTTCGCGTGTTGCATTTTTTATAACTTATTCGTATGTTTTCTTAAATAAATACAATCAGCGCACAAAAATTTCGTCAAAATTTTTGTAAAAGATATGCGATAACAGAAAACTGTTAAAATACTTAACACAATAAAGAAATATTTTCTTTATAATCTGAAAGAAGATAAGATGATGGATGTTAAAAAATTTAAATTCCTTGTACCGCTTGTATCTACTTATCTATCTATCTATTTAACAAGGCAACACCGGATGCCCCAACCCCCGATCAATATATATATTATACATACCTAAATTTGCTTAGTTTTAGATGTCTTCTATGCTTAAGATATGGGTAAGCAGGAAAAATTATTCTTTTTAACTTGTTGATTATTCGTTGCTGGTATAAAAACAAAAGAGAACGTAGAACGATAAAACAAAAAAATGTAATAAGAATGGAAAACTTGTTGATACCAAATTTTCGTGAAAAACGGAAGGAAAATTAAATCTAATCGAGAAAATTTATACTTTCTTATATTTTGTTCTTTGTTTAATGATTGTGAATTAGGTTCGTGAATATAATATTAGGCAAAAACAATTTTTTTTCTGGCGAAGGGTGTTAACAGTACAACAGTCGTATATACTGTATATAAAATCCCATAGCACACAACTTTTCATAATAATAATAATGTACTCTGTACAAATACACATTTCCCTAAAGACTCAATATAATTTCCAATCATACATCAAACTTCTATTGAACTTTTCATGTATAGCTTATATTACGTATTGTGCATGAGACGAGTCTGGAGCTCAAAATATTTTCTCATTTTTCATATATAAATAAATTGCTTGGGAAAAATAAACATAAATTTTCATTTACGAGAAGTATTGGAATTTTCCCTTTCGGCTTTTTTTAAAAAATATAAAAACCAACTTTCAAGTATATGTATCTTTGGGTAAGAGTATCAAAGATGATGTCAATATATATATTTTTTGGGGAAAACGTCAACCGAATATGAAAAGGTAAACAAGTTAATTTGTCTACTTAACTATGTATTGTGTCGTCTATACGTGCGATTCATTTCGAAATTCTATAGAATAGGTTTCAGAACACAGACATGGTTTGTTTAATTTTATTTTAAATTGACCTAATCTCAAGATTTAATTTTTTAATTTTGAGTTTAGCTGAGACGAACGTAAAGCAATTGATAATAACGAATGTTTTATTGATGTATAATGTATATTTGTCTTGTTTGGATAAATCGCAATTGGTGTGAGGTATCGATTTCTAATTCTAATTTATTTCGTTTAAAATCTTTCAAACTTACTCAAATGATTTATTTTTACAGAACTGGACATCATTGTAACTGTTATAATTCAGCGTGGAACTATGCAGAAGGCTGAAGAGCTCAAAGTTCCTCATTTTTATAAATTCTAAATTTAATTACAATATGCTGAAATTAAACGATACTGATTAAATCTTTGAACAAATTAAATATTTTAATGAACGAATAAATCTTATCGCTGTGTTTCTTAATGTATTAAAGTTTATTTTGTAATCCCAACCTCATTCGACCAAACCAAAAAATTCCAAAATGGATAAACACCATTTACTTACTTAGTTATCCTTTCGCTCATAGATTTTTCACTAAATTTCCTTGAGCTTTCTAATATTTTAACTCGACTCTCAAATTAAGTATGTATTTCAAATATTCAGTTAGGGGTTTAATAATGTTGTGTGAATTCCCTGAAAAATATTCTAAATATATAACACATTCAGGTGATTTTAATTAGGAAATAAAACTTTATGCACCTCGAACATACCAAATAGAACTTGGATTTTAGATTTTAAGTTCTTCACTTACCGTGACATACGATCCAATAGTACAACCAAATTAAATAAACGGAAGTCTGCTAATGAAATGGAGTATCAAACTAACATTGTGCTTTTTGTTTTGGACGAAGGTTGTTTTTAATCATCCTTCTAATAGTATCACAGCATGACATCATCAAGCCTAGACTTTGTTTCCGCTATGATGTGGCATCCACAGAAGTATAACTTCATTTTGTCTGCGAGGCTAAGTTTTTAAGGTTGCATACTTTCATAGACAGGTTTCGAAGAAATAGTATTGGAATTATTAAGTCGGTTTTAAACACCAACGCGGGTGCCCTAATAATTGCAATAATTTTTTCCTCAAAGACCTACTCTCAGATATGATACATGCAGTCCAGGGGGTCAAGTCGCGTTCCGTGAAAATATGAAAATGAAAAGTTTTTTTCATTGGCAATCGAGTAGGTTTGAATTGCCCATAACAAATTTTGATTTCACACAGTGGAATTTAAAACTACGTGCGAATAATTCAAACTACTAGATTACTAATGAAAAAAACTTTTCATTTTCATTATTTCACGGAACGCGACTTGACCCCCAGTACCAGGTAAACCACCACTATCTGATCCATCGGTGAATATGATCATGTCCCCATCGCAAATGTGACATGGAAAGAAGGATTCTCGAAGGAGCGCCTTCTGGCCATCGAGTCAGAGCGCATGTAAACCGTTTAAAGTTTGCTCACTAAAGCGCCTAAATTCCGCAGGCGAGTATTTGTGAATACCGCACACCCTTTATAATCCAGATCTCAAGATCCAGATCCAAAGCAATCTCAAGAGCAGCGGGCGGTATGGTATTGCATAGCCATCTCAATCCCAAGCAAACCGTTCTCTGCAGGTGAGCCAGTGGTTGCCTCCCAGTCCCAGTTTGAACTATAGGCCACCTTCATTGTGATATTGCCAAGTAACCTTTGAACCCAAACGCGGATTACAAGATACGTAGTTTCCGAAGATAGTGAGACGGCAATATTCCCTATTTTTGGGAGATGAAATTTTCCAAAATCCTTCGACTCGTAAACGGCACCACACCATCTTGCAATAGTGGATTCCATACGATATCCTAAAGACGCTGAAATGAAGTAATATTCGCCGATATTTTCCTCTACGATTAAGGGTCGTACGCTAAAGCCAAACAGACTGAAGATATGTGCAAGCTGGGCTAAGATAAATTACAGTCCCTCCTGTAGAAAAGCAATAAAAATACCATCTGGGCCTGGTGTTTTGATCTTGGAGAAAGTAAAGACGCTGCGACGTAATCTTTCTCCAATCACCATCTTAACAGGCAATTGTTAGTCTCAAAGAGTTGGTTTCTACTTGTACTTTTATTTTACTGCTCTTGGACTTAAAGCTCTTGGTTCTCGTAAAATTCCCACCTATTTTTTCTAGAGTTCCGATACTGATTTTATGATCGTCACAGAGAGCATTCTTAAGATAAGCAGTTGTCGAAAGGCTTTCTACCTCCTCACAGAAAAATGTGCATTTCTAGGTGTTTTCCATTCATCGGATCCGTTTTAATTTTTTTCTTAATTTTTTACATTCTCGTTGAGACTCAAGAGAATCTATATTTATATCTCATAACTCTGTTTTACCAGTGGCTTTTTTGAGAAATTGTTTGTCTTTTTCCTCGGTCTACTCTATCATGGTATCCCAGTTTGGGTGGGGATACTAAAACGACACCTCTTCTCATAAGAGATGATTATTGCTTTTGAAACTGTCATCTTCGCTCCACTTCCCCTTTTGTTATTCGTTGTTGGCTTGGAGGTCGAAGTGACTGATGAACCTGAGATTCGTACTACACCCAGTTCGAAATTAAGATTTTCATGAGCCATTCCAAAAGTGATCAAGGCGCTTTTGAGTGCTGCAAATTGGACTGAATTACACTGAACACCATCCATTCCAATGAAGATAGTATGGCGCGGCGCAGTTTCTATTAAACTCATTCGCTCGTTTTAAGACACATTTATAGTGACCCTACTAAGACAGAAAAATAAAAAACCCAAGAGCTTCTAATTGTGTATCAAATTATATAGACCAATATGCAAAAATACACCTTTCGGTACCTTTCTTTCAGATGATCCATCTGTTTGTTTTTAGTCATTGAATCGGAAACATTCCAGGTAGGCAGAGTATCTTTAATCCATTTAAGAGTGATGTCGTTCGCGCATTGCCTGCTTAGTATGTTTTGTAAACTCCGGCCAATGGTTTTGTCAGAAGAGAGATATAGATTACGGTTTTCGTCGTTGTCATTCGTGATTGATAATCTCATTTTATCTTGGTTTTAGGAGTGTCCTTCTGCTTCTTCACTGGTTCCTTGGAGAGGGCCTGGTTGTTTTCGACCACTTAGGTGGTCGTCTCGAAACCCTTCGGATTATACCTTAGATTCGAGTTTTTTCCTGGGTTTTCTGCCCTACATCCGTCATATTCAGCAAAAATAAGGGCCTAGCTTGAGCGAAATTTTTTTTGCAAAAATTGTCTAAAGAAGTGTTGAGTAGAATTGGCTCGGAAATTAATTTTGAAAGAATTGTCGAGATTCGAGAAGCAGTTTGTTAGTAAACTAACTTTTTCTCTTGAGTGATAATAATAAATTTACAGCTACTCGTTAATGCAAGTTGTCTAGATTGCCCACTTTTATAAGTATCTGACATTCACTTCCAATATTCGAGAAAACAAAAAAACTCGGTGAAGGGGAGTAGAACACAATGCCAGTGAACTTTACAAATCAAAGTGAACAATTATGATAAAGGCGTGTTTTGGCATTAATATGAAAATTTAAATAAATTAAAAATAATTTGTTCTGATTATTTGAAGTTTGATAGTGCTTTAATCTGAATATGCGAATTCGGTCGAGGAATCGACATTTCATAAAACTGCTTAAAAGCAGAAAGTTCATCACAAGTTTTGAAGTTGGACTGTTCTGTCTGATGTGGAGATACATTCAACTAAATTTTGATCATCGGTTTGTAATTCTTGCTTAAATCAGCCGACAACTAAATGAAGTGGTTCTGTTCACTTATATTTTTCAATCGAGTGAAGTTGTGATTGAGATTCGCCTCTCACCAACTCGTTTCAGCAAATCCGAACCACTAATGTCTTTTTAAAAGCGAGCCCCATACTTCTTTAGCTCAATATGCTAGAATGTGTGCATAAGTAATCGGTCCCACCAAAAATATCAATAAAGCGTTCGCTTTCGTGTCTTTATTCGTTTACTCTCACGAAGGTGGCACTGCCGTATTGTCAACATAACCCACAACCTTTCCAATTCCATTAAACCACGAACCAATCTCCATATTTCATAGTTCTCGCGAGCTTTTCAATATAACATAATGTAGTCGATGACATTTTGAACACACAAAGATCGAATTAAATATAAGAGAATTACTTACATAATTTTTTAAAGCTAAGCTTCGATTAAAATTCTGTCATGAGCCAAGTAAATTGATCATTCGATTATTTAGAAGAAAGTCACACGCTATTCACCGATAATAAAAGTCGGCGAGAGAGATGAGTCTAACGAGCAGAATGGTTCCTCCACATGTTAAAAACAATTTACCAAAAACAACAATTAATCGATAAACAATTCACTATAAACCTCCCGAAAAACAATTAACTGAAAACGACAATTCACCAAAACCAACAATTGCCATGCTTCATACACCCATAGATCCGAATTAGTTCAAATTTTATATGGAAAACCTAATTCAAATTTTGTTTTAGATTACAAATTTTGATTTGAAATCTAGTGAGCGCCTTTTCGTTGTTTCATGAAACATGAACTGAACAGGATCAGATCAAACATCCAGAAACCCAGCTAATGATGATAATTGACCGAAAATTCACTCTCAAAACGACAATTTACCGACTACTTCCGTTTATCCTAAAAAATTCAGCGAAACCGACAATACATCGGAAATGATAATTTATCGAAATTCCTCCCAAACGCTTCGCATATTATTAAAGCATAATGTAGTAATTTCTGTTTCTGCGGTTCGTTTAAAGAAACAACCAGATCAACTCAGCAGTCTAGCGAAAAAACACACAGTACTTTGCACAGAACTAAGCTATTCCTCATTGGTTTGATGAACAAAATGGAATTTCAATATAAGTTACGGCAGTGATTTTAGAATGACAGATAGGGACTAGAATCTGTTTGTTTGTTGAAGCTTTTAATTTTAATTTCAAGTTCAAGGGTTAATTTCAAGGGCTACATGGCCCCTCTGAATGAAATTCGATTTATACACGGAATTAAAACATCGTAGTTCGAACCGGTCGCGGACACATCAATGGAAGAGCTTTCGCGCATTTCTAAGATAATTAAAATTACTGACAAATGGTCTAGTTTTATTCAAATTAGTCATTTTCCAGAAGCCTATTTTAATAATGTTAACTAAGGTTTATTCTCCAGGTTGAGAAATATCTTAGTTCCTTTTAAATTGAAAAATTTCTAGAAGCTCTTCCCGAAATCAATCGGAACTCCATTATCATTTTAACATACGAATTATAACACAATCGGCTGAGAAAAGAATTTAAATTCATCGTTTTTAAGAATCACATCTGTAACTCTAGATAATTTGTTGCATACAAACTAAGCTTCATACATGTTGAGAGTTAGACTTGTTTGATTCAAATTGGCTTCAAGCCACATCCAGAACTTATAATATCGTGGTCTCATAATTTGTATTTTCGGTGTCTAGTCGTTTCCGGTTAACTGTTGTTTTCGGGAATTGCCGTTTTCAATTATTTGCTTCTTCGATGATATGCTTTTCGTAACGAGTAGAACATTTGCAAGCAACTTGTAAGGTGTGTTTAACAGAACTAGGTCATTACAACTCTCAGATTTTAGTGGATGTCCTTTTTATGATATGAGAGCTATTATTTTTCGTCAGGTACTTATGTTCCAAATACTAACGGTAACATCGCGTCAATATGGTGCAAGAGCATCTCGTCCATGTTCACTTCCTCTACTACGGATTGCAGGACGAAAATCTTCCGCCTGATGGAGCAATAGTTCTAATAGGAGTATTCATCATTCCGAGCTGTGAATCTATGAGTGGTGGAATTATTTTTAGGTAGGAGCGGGGTTCAAGGGGGTCTTCATCATATGCTTGATTATGTTGGGTAATGTAAATAAACGCAATCTAACGCCCGCGGTCATTTTCGCTTAAAGGATTTTTATACATACGAATTTACTATATGAAAATATGTAATCATGTCCAATTTCGGGTACAGCTTAAGAAGCGGCACTTTCAGTTTTTTTTCAATAACGAAACGAATTAACAAAATTTAAACTTGACGAAATAAATTTTATCAGCAGGAGAAAGCGTTCGATAAGTGATTTATTTCTAAATAAGAGATCCACTAGAACCAACTAACCGTAACTAGTTGTATATTAATTGCATACATAATCGTTTAAAATACTAAAATTTTATTCGTATCTAATCTGAGCCGATAATTGCAGCAACCTGTCAATTTATATTTTTCTTCCAACTCCGATTTTAATCATTTTGATAGCGAGTATTCAAGAATAGGTAGCAGCTCCTAATGCCTGTTATTCTAAAAGTTTTACCAACGCAATAAATGATTATTTAAAATTATGGCAAAAATTAAACATAATTTAATGATGAAATTGGAGATTATACTTAGGCGAAAGTTTTGCAATTAACTTTCGATCGAATTATTGCATATCGAGATCGTAATGAGGCATAAATATTTCACTTTTTGTACATAATATCACATCAATATTCATAATAGCCAGTCTAAACAAACAAAATTATTCCAAAAACTCTTACTTTGCGCGATCAAACTCATTGGATCGATAGCACGTTACGGAGTACAAATTTCGTATGTATGATGTAAGAGTATTGTACCACATTCGGCGACAAAAATGTCAACAAAATATTTTTTTTTGAGACACATGTGTATATCATCATGTCATGTATTTCATGTGCATATTGATAATGATTTTTTTAATTCTAGGAACCAAGCAGCGTAGTCATTCCGCATTCGTACTTACATCATCTGGTCAATTCTCTTGCATTTTTTATTTGCCGCGTAATTTTTTATAAAAATTGTTTTATTTACATTTTGACTTGTAACCAAAACCAAATCACCAATTCCAAATTAAGTAACACATTTTTTAATTATAAATCGCGAATTTGTTTTTAATTTGTTGCCTTATTTATTTAAGCGTCACGCATGTGTACGCGACGTTCTTCCTCGTGAAAAACTACCTACTTATTGGTCTTGTGATTTAAGTTCAACAACACATTCGCGATTTAACCTAGATTTTACTTAGTTTCATACTTCAAATCATCATTAATTTTAATTTTAGATTTAATTTTTTTTTTTAATTAACTCGAACAAAATATATTAAAACAAGTGAAATAAAAAGTGTATATTTTCTCGTGAAAGTGTTAGATGAAAAAAAAAAATATTAAAAAAATCCATAAAAAATGAAAAGTGAATTATTATAAATTAAAAATTAAATTTAGAAAAATATAAAATTATACGAAATAATGTTAAAAATACAAATGCTCGAGCAAATTGTCACAAATGATAATTGTGGTGAACAACAACAGGAGCAACAAAGTGATAAGTCACAACACAAAATTCAGGCATCGCCGCAACAAAATGGCCAAACGACGATACCGGGGACGCATCATCAACAAAATGGGTTTGTTAATTTATTTGTAATTATAATTGGGTTTATTAATAATTTATAGTATTCGGTTCCACTCGATCGCTTTTAAAGAATTTACTATAAAGATTAAAGTCTAACATAATATTATGTGTGTTGTGTGCAACAACATACTTAATTCTACTCGTAAATTATAAACGTTAAATTGAGTGGAATTATTGAAATTTGTTCCAGATTGTTTGTCTTGGAGTTTAACATTTTATTTTCATTTAAGTAAAGTGAGGGTGGAGAATTATGAATTTATGATGGAATTTCGTGTGGAATTTTAGCGTTTCTATCAATTTTATTTATCTATTTATTTTTTGGTACGAACAGCTGTGATTTTGGATTTTTGTAATAAAATCGATAATTTAAGGCGAATATATGTTGATTGTCACACGCGGGAAATATATAAGCATAAAATAGATTAGATTAATAAAATGAATTTATACTCGTATGGTATTTTTAGATTGCATACATTTTTTTATTATTTTTGGAAAATTCAAGCGTTTTTGAAATTTATTTTTAATTGTGCTTCTGGAGATATTGCTATAAAAACATTAAAATTGCACGAATTTTTGGCCGAATTATCCTATCTATACAATTATATTACAGCCATTGCATTATCATGGTGATCTCGGAAATAGTTTCACATCTGACACGGATTTCAGTAAAGCGTTTGATTCCATCAAAAAACACTCCAGAGTTTATTCGCTTTTGGGTTTTCTCTCGATTACATAAATTGGTTCAAATCTTAACTCAGACGTGCTCATATTTGCAGATGACGTGAAATTTTTTCGTACTATTAATGGAATGCTAGATACGGAGAAACTTTCAGAAGACTTATATAGATTAAGTGGGTGGTGTGATCGAAACTCACGATACTTAAATATTAAGAAATGCAAAATCATGCCTTTCCATCGTAAAAGGAATCCGTTAATCATTTCATATACAGTCAACAGCAAAGTATTGTAAAGAGCCAATGAGATTATGGATTTAGGTGTTAAATTTGTCGAAAACGCCAGTTTCAACATTGAAAATTATATTGCGAAAGCGAATGTCTTGTTTGGATTTGTTAAACGATGGACAGGTTAATTTAAAGATATTCAAACCTTATGTTCACTCTATTTCGCTTATGTTCGATCTCAACTGGAATAAGTTTTTGATTTTTTTGTTAAAGAAAAGTGGATGGGATGACCACAATTTCATGAAAATGTGGCTCCGTTACATCCGTCCTCAACAAGATGCACGTATTACAAATTATGCGCGTTTGAAAATAGACGACTTCTCTTGCGCGCTGCTTTTGTTGGTAACGTTTTGCTTGGTCACGTTGATTCAGATTACATTGCGAAACCATGAGTTTTTAGCACTTGAACATCATTCTACAAACTAGGGAGAAAACAACCCCATTAAAAAATCCTGAAAACTTGTTTTTAAATTTTTTACTCTTAACTAAAATTTGATTTCTATTTTTTGTTTAGTTTGTTTTGGTTTAAACTTTTTTAATTTTTGTTTTAATTTAATTTTTGTTTTAAACTGAATGTTAGGTTTTAATCTGAAATCATATTTGGACTCACAGAATAGATTTGTTTGAAGTTTAGGATACATAAAATATAGATCTTAAGTGATCTGCTGCGTTTATTCTTCTCATTTCCAGCGTGTTGAAACGCGAACGGCTCCCTCTGGACAGGGGATCATATCGCTTGTACTGTCACCTTGACCAAGCCAACGTTTCTCGTTGTCTAAACAGTACCTTAATATAGTGAGTATTGATTAAAAAATTTCCTATTGAAGCACGTGAGTAAGAACTTTTGTTTATAAAGGACCAGTAGTTTCTGAAAATCATCCACGAACCAGAATGTTGTATTTTGGTGAAGTATTTACCATCAAAAAATCAAAAATTTGAATAAAGGTAGTGAGTATAAGTATTCAGTTATCCAAAAATGTTCGTGAAAAACAGTAAATTTTAATTGAAACGAGAAAAATTATTTCAAAAAATTCCCGAGAGATAAGACCTATCAATCCTTATGCATTTTCGATGTCGTATTCCTGGTGCCATTTAATTGGGAAACTTTGCATAACAACTTTTCAACTAAAGAATATTGAAATTTAAACCACTTTTGGCTGTTCTCTGTAATTTTTCCATTATCAGGTCCTCTCGAAATTAAACAAGAGGTCACACAAATATGATTTTTAGCTTGTTTACTTCCTCTTTCCAAATAATAAGAACAATTAAGATATATGTATCCTAACTAATTTTATCAACTTTCATTGCAAAAAACTGAAGCTGTTATTCTCGTTCAAGTTTGAAGATCCCTTATGGTAGTTTCAACAGGATAATAACAAAAAACTAGTTAAACTTCTTTTAATAACTAGGTATCCCATGCTTTGTAGAGCTTGAAAAATTTAGGTTATGCAAATTTTCTTTTATGATAGGATTTTTATGATTGAATTCCTGTTTTTGCTTTAAAATAGGCAGAGATCGGAATTTGAAAGAAAAATCATATTTTACAAAAAGCGTTGTTGTTGTCGAAAGTAATGAAAAATCATCATTTTATTAATAATAACAGGAATTCTAATAATAAATATCTCTCTCTAAAATTAAAAATCGGCGTGTGTTTCTGTTTAAATGTACAAGTACAATAACGAAAAAAAGAAAAAACATTTTTCATCTTTCTTGAACATAGGAAAATTTTCCCCAAGTTTTATAAAAATCGAAGAGGGGATTCAATCCGGACATATTCGTATGGAATCGCTGCATATGATTGTCATTCGTATCTAATAACGAAATCTTCCATCTTTCCATAAGGATTTGCTAGCTAGCTTTCAGCATAGATCAGACCTCCGGAACATCTCTGTGATTTAGCAAATTTCTAATACAGCGAACGTCTAATTTCGCATATTCGTCAAAATACTTAACATTCCTACCTAATTACAAAACTTTCTTCTTTCCTTATGGATATGTCACTATATTTGTAAATAAAAGTTCATGCCATTAGCTACCTAACATAATAGGTCAGACCTCGAGAACATCTCTGTGATTTAACCAATTTCCATTGACAATTTTTTGTCTCAAACCCATAATTCAAATACAAAAATGCATGCCAAATTCGCCTATAGTTGAATGAACATTTTAATAAGCTATTTCAGATGCTATCAGAACCTGAGTCCAAATATATTTTATGGGAGGGGGACAGTTAATGGCTAAATACCACTTTCGCTCAAACTTATAATTCAAACAGAAAAATTCGTATTAAAGTTGCAGAACTCGTTAGGAAATTTCATTTATCCTGTGGTTGAATGAACAATTTAATAAGCTAGTTCATTTATTGACATGGCATTGATTAATAGATTTCTTATTGTATGGCCTGTGCACTTAAATTAGAACAACAATTAAAAATTCGGTGCTGGTGAGACATTTTTTGCTCTATTCATTCTCATAATCTGACTTCCAGGAAAGGTTCTGAAAGAAACTGACAAAGTTAACGGCTAAAAAATAAATAAATAACGGTTAATAAATAAAGGCCTGTAATAAACTAATTAAATGTCTCTTTAAATCTGTTAGGCTTTCCTTGTTCTTGATTGAACATTTTAGGCTGTACATACACTGCAACATTTTGGCTGCACTCGTTCTTTATAAAAAATTCCCCTCTGGATTTATTTTAGGAAGGAAGCTTAGTCTATTTGTACTTTTCATATTTAGATCTATACAATAAATACGAGTGCAGACTTCCGATTTCTCATAAAGTCGAATAAAGAACAGTAATGTTGTTATTTCTAAATTATTTTTGAAAACATTTACAAGAACTCACCAATCTGTTTATGTCATAACAGTCAAGTCTAGTATTAAGTGTGCAAGTAGAAACTCTTCTTTTTTGGTCAAATTCACCTTTTTTGAAAAAATAATTGTTACAAAGATTAATTATCGAAATATGCGCCATTACTATTTATGGAATTTTGCCATTCATCAGGTAGATGATGAATGCCTTTGCGATAGAAATTTGGTAGTTTCGAGCAAAATAGTGATCGAGTCATTGCACATCTTCAACTTTCGTGAACCGCTGGTCTTTCAATTTCCAATATGATGACATCGATCTGATTAAGTGATAATCAGAAGGAGCCAAGTCTGGAGTATACGCCGCATGCTGTAACACTTCCCAGTCTAAGGAGAAGATGAGTTCCTGGGTTGATTTTGCTGTATGTGGAGCGTTGTCATGCAGCAATACCATCTTTTTTCTCCAGAGCATTACTTAATTCGACCAATTGTACCTGGTAATTTTCAAATGACTACTTTCGAATCCCACCAGACACACAGTAACACTTTCTTGGCATGAATATTCATTTTTGCAACTGATGTTGATAACCTGGATCAACCCATGCTCTTCTATGCTTAGGAATAACGTATAAAATCCACTTTTCATCACCCGTAATGGATTTTGTGCAAAAATTCTTTCTTTTGTACCGAGAAAGCAAATCCGTGCATATCGGTTTTTGTTTTCTTCGGTCAGTTTATGAGGAACCCATTTCCATTCCTTCTGTATTTTCTCATTGCATGCAATCGAAGTGATATTGCTTGGCGAGTAACTCCTAATTGACCGGACAAGTGGTGCAGTGGTTATAGCTTCGGCACTTGGACCGGGAGGTACTGGGTTCGAATCCCATCAGAGGCTAGATGCAAATCGAATTTTCATCATCGATTACGATCGGTGATGCTAATAAATACAACTAAGACCCTCTGATGGAGTGCAGAATTCCGTGTCACGCGCCGACCCACCTTCCATGTCAATGTACAGGCTGACATGGAGCTTGCAATGTGCAGGTGGTATACTGTAGTTGTGTGAGTAGGTGACGTAGGCGGGTTAATGATGTGGAGTGAATGAGTGGTATCACAATGGGCCTAAAAATTGGCCTAAGTGTGCAGTAAGCAACCACTGAAACCTAACCTAACTCCTAATTGTTCTGCAAGCTCGTTTTGAGTTTGACACGGGTTTTCATACAGTGACGTGGATCGTTCTCAAGACTAAAACTGCCATCACGAAATCTTGTAAACCACTTTTTTATTGTTGAATGACTCACATACTGTTCACTCAAAGTCGAACTAATCAGTTCCATAGCTTGAGCAGCATTTTTTTCATTAGTAATCAGAATAAAATGCAATGACGTAAATGTTGCTTATCGACCATACATCTCTTAAAATGATGCACTTCAAGTATATTTTAATGCAACCAACTTCTGAGCCGAATTTCCACTTGCACCCCTAATATGTGTTATTAAATTAAACAAAATTCTCGTTTCAATTTATACTTAGTAGCACTGAAAAATTTGTATACAAAATGGAGGCTTAAAGGAATCAAAATTTCCTGATGGTGAAAAGGTGGTTGTGGTCTGTGGCACACTCCAGAACAAAAATTATATCAGTCTCTTTTATCAAATCTGAGATCAAGAAAATTATTATGTTATTGCAAAGGAAATAATAATAGTTCTTTGAAAAATTCTCCGTAACACTTGTTCAAAAATTAATTCTTTGCGGAAAAGAACAGAGAGTGTTGAGGACTCCTTCTTTCTACTCTCATCTCTTTTTTTCGAAGAACTAGTTAGTTTTCAAAGAATTTGTTTACGACGAATTAATTGTCCGGAAACCGACAATATCATTACATCAACTTCTGGGAAAAACGGACTGGTTACTTTTGATTACCGGCGGAAACTTATAAGTTTGTCCTATAGTTTCATTTTTGGCGGCCTAGTTTCTTTAAAAGAAAACTTATTGAAAATGATACGCAGTGGATTTATGCTACATGATAGGGGTAGGTTAGGTTCTGGCATAGCGAAAGTAAGAAAGTATAGTGGAGTAAAGTTAATTAAACCACTGTTTCTTCTATACAATTTTGACACAAGGAACGAGTCTTGTAGTCTATCAGTATTTTGAAATGATCTATTCAAACTTAATTAACATTTAAAAATTAATGTATAACATACAATTTAGTACTGCATATTCTAGTCAGTTAGCGAAGTTTGTAAAGCTTCCAATAAAATTAATGTCCAGTAGTTGAAAATACAAGAGAATATTAATGGGTTGGCAAAAACTTTAAAAATATCTAATGTTTATCTTACCAATACAAAAACTAGTAATTAATCCATCCATTTTACACAGACAACATACAAATTAAAACTAATGAGCTCCGCAAGACAATTTAAGTATTTTGTTATAAAATTAAACATTTAATCGCGCTGCTAATCAAAATTCTTATTCAAATGACACACCACCAAAATTTATGGTGAGTTAATTGAACAGATTACGCTAAAATAAATTATAATCGCGTATATGCATTCGTCGTAAGTGGTATGTTCAACAAGTTGAATGACACCTTATATAGCATAACATCATATATGTGCGTGTATTCCGTATTTTTAAAAAGTCTCCACATTCATCTTATAAATATCTTCAATCATGTATATATATGGAGATTAAAACACTCCAAACAAATTTATGTCATTCAAAATTATTTCTCATGGGTTAATGTTCTTCTTCTTCGAGATTGTGGCCCTCGCATTTTAATGTTCCGTTTAAAAGATTTGATTTGTCAGCTCACACAAAAATATTAAATAAATTTAAAGATTTTCTTGAGATTAATGAGATGTATTTGTGTTGTTGTTGTGAATATAATGTTTGTTGAACATGTAACTTAATGCTTGGCTAAAAACATAACACAAACAGTTGGAGCAGAAAATATCATCATTAAATATAAGGAGCGTAGTTCTTGATTGTGTGTCTTATTGTTTTGTGTGAACCCTAAATTCTATTGTCCTCGGGCACGATATTTTATATATATCGAATGTCTTTTTTTTAATACTCTTCACGCAATTGTGGTTTATGCGATAATTCGTTTTAATATACGCGACTATATTTAAACAATACATTCTCGAAATCATAGTCTAACAATCTTCTGTATAAAAACTTCAAAAATATAAAAACACTTAAAAATATAACAAAATGGTTCACTTAAATATTTCGTAACCGTATGCATGTCTGCGTCTATCACTCAAAAAACCAAAAATAGTATTCAAACCTAAAATGTATATTTTAAATCAAAACCAAATTACACAATCCTCGTATTGCATGTAAAAGCGCGCGCGTTATCAGTTTTCCAAATCAAACAAAACCTCTTTTGGGGTTTTGACTCGACGAATAGTTCTGTGTGATATACGTAATTACGTGTGTATAGCGGAAACCGCGTATACAAATCAATATATATACGTATAGTTAAAGATAATCCATCATCATTAATAAACGAATGAGACCTGGTATGGAATCCATATATACATAACTATGCAGCATATAATCGCGAAGAAAATGTGTGATGTTGTAATTTGACATAACTTACATACTTACTGATAAATCGCGCGCGGCGTGCATTACGATAAACTTTAAAAAGTGAAAGTTACATAAAATTCGTTTTTAGTTTATTGTTATAAACTATATAATTTTTTGAAGGTTATGTTTTGTTAAATAAATATTTTAAATTATGAACTGAAAATCCATTAAAAATTATTTGCTAAAATAACAAAGTTTATATGGCTATTTGCATTCCAGCATTCACTACATCACAGCTGGATTGTTGACTTAGGAATATTTGATATATTATTGTTGTCTATGTGTATATTTGATAACACTTGGGTCGTTATTGTATCAAGGCCTTAACAAATAAAATTTCATGTAATTGCCGGTTAGAGTGCAAATCGATTTTGTTTATTTTACCGATATGACTTATTGCCTGATCTGAGATTAAATTGCTCGATATACAAATACAAGAATGTTTTATTGTTTAATTGCAATTGAAATACTGAACTAATTTTACTGATAGGTCAACAGAATTATGTTTGGCATTTTAGTTAGTTCTGTCCACTGTTTGATTCAGTATTTAAACACTAATTCTATTTCAATTCTATCACGTAACCATGATCTGTCAGATCCGCCTGCGAATAGTTTCGTGAAACTGCATTAGCCAATAATAAAAAATACTCTCGCATTAAACTTGATGGTTAGTTACCAGCGATTGAAAGTATTTAATTTAAATTGGCAATAGAACACCGCATTTTATGAATTGTTTTATCCGTCTTATCAACATTTATCCTGCAGGAGACGCCAGACACGATACTGGTTTGAGTTTATATTTGGTTCATTGTCACCCCTGCATTATCTAAGAGGTATTCCGCGGGGATTCTTATTGAGATTATAACGTAATTTATAATTTATTCACAATCTGTATGCATCCTTTCCTTGGCCCTATCGAACTAAAATGTATATTACTGTGTTAGCGTCTAGGAATCACAATCAAAGCGGACCAGCGGGTTTTCACATTGCTTTGTATAACTTCAATTTTGATTTACATGAAATATTGCATCGCAGCGTGGAACCAAATACACGATTAAAGTAGGATATATTTTTATTGAATTAGAGTACATGAGACAAGTAACACAGACAAGCGGATCGCTAAAACTTAACTGTTCTCCATGGTCGTCACATGGCATGGTATGGGTAGTTACTAAGTACAGGTGACCAAGACGATTTCTCATCTGTCTCTTGAAATAAATAATTCGATCTCCAACGGACCGTACTTGCCCTAAACAGAATTTAATTTCTTGGTCCGATTGTCAATTCGATGGGTATGTCTTAATTAGTGACATTTGTGCTCGACACTTTGCGAATTATTCCATTGATGTAAGAACAACTGTACAAAATACTTGACCAAAATGGTTATGAAGGATTTAATACCATTTAAATGTCAATTATTACTTCCTTTTCATTCACGAAAATTTACGTAACAGTGTCATGAAAGATAGCTAGGCACTCATAAAGCAAGAGCAAAAATCACTATCAGGAAGGCATGCTTGTATTTGCATGCCCTTTGACAAGATTCGAAGCCATTAGCTCCCGATTCAAATATACAAGTACACCATTCATCGGTGTGTTAATTGTTCATTCGGATGAAAATAATATTTGAAAATACTTAATTATTTTTCTAGTGTTGGGGAAACAATGCTAATGGAATTACTCCAAAATAATCCATAAAACTTATTGTAGTTTTATTGTTAAAAGTAAACATTTAGGGAAATTTATTGCAACATTTCTACGAGTGTGAAATATTTAAATTTTCCATAAACGGGGCATTCTAGTATTTTTCAATTTATAGGATTAAATTTGGTGGCAATTCTGGATTAAAAAATTATTAAAAAAGACCATGAGCTCAAAAGTTGACCCCTAAACTAATTTTTCTGAAATTAAGACCAATCGCAATCTAAACGAACTTTCCCAAATTCGGAACCTAATCAATCTCTGGTACTCGAAACTTAAAAGGGGGTATTTTTCATGAAAGCTGATTTAGCTAAAAAAAATTAAAAAGGAATCCAAGCTCCACTCCTTTATTAGCATTTTTCCTTTGTGAACTGGATAAATTACTGAATATACTTAAAGACTCCATTCAAGAATCGTATGTTTTAATTTAATGGAATATACTGTTATACCCATTAGCAATTCAGGCAACTACCTAAGAACACACTTTGGGTCTAGGTAGTCCAGCAATACCCCGAAGTGGATTGTAAATATCTCGAAAATATTTAGCATGACTTTTAAATGAGTCTAACGCCCATTTAAAAATCATGTTTTTAATCTCATAGAACACCCTGTCAGACCAATTCAAATTTTTTATAACTGCCTAACGCGACTCTTTTGAGTTCAAGCAGTCTGGCAATATATTTGAAGTTGATTATATCGGTTTGGAATATACTTAGAAGTACTTAAGGCCAATTTAAAATGATATTTTTTAATCTCATGGAATACATCGTCAGACACATTAGAAAAACATGTAACTGCCTAAGGACACTACTAGTCATTAACATAACTGAAGTTGATGGTAAATGCTTGGAAAATATTTAGATTTGTACCTAAGACTCAATCAAAAATCATATTTATAATCGCATGAAACATACTGTTAGACCCATTGACACGGGGAGTAGTCCAGCAATATCACTGAAGTTGATGCTAAAGGCTTGGAAAATACTTAGAATGCTTTTGTGATGTACTTATTAAGAGCTTTTCAAAAAATCATATTGTTTAATATCATGGGACGTCCTGCCAGACCCATTAGAAAATCACGTAAGTAATTGACTAAGGGCACTCCTTTAAGTTCAAAAATTTTAGAAGTTGATTCTAGATGTCCATAAAATATTTAGAATGACTGGGATATATCCAACAGCAAATATCATCATAGAATCACTTTGGATATCATCATAGAATCACTCAAGAAAAATAAAACTTAAGGTATTTAATGTTATAATTAGTTGTTCAGAGTACCATGAAATATGAATTTATGAAATTTACATGTATGAAATCTTATTCAAACCTAATTATTTTCTTTAAACGAAGCTTGTATATACCGTATCGCCCTTGTACCAAGTAATTTTGGTAGTTGTTTGCAGATCCGTGCGCATCGTTTTAGGTGCAACAAATACTTATGTCTTGGCGATGGAGATCCCAATGTCACTTAGATTGAAACGAATTGCTGATAGGTTATTTCGATTCACCCTACCAGATGAAATACTTTGGAGTGAATAAGTAAGAGTACGAACATAAAAAACTATTTTCTAGGAATTTTTGAAATATTTTTGAGACACTGTTCCTCGTTGTCGCTAGTAAAAAACTAAAAATATCTCATTTTTAAGAAATTAGCATGTTGAACTGATGCTTAGCTCAGTCAGTGGCTTTATACTCGTAAATATGAATTTTGAGAATTGTCCAATCCGATGAGAATATGCATTGCCCCGTTTGAATTTAGGGTTGGATTCAAATAGTTCATTATATAGCCACCAACAGAAGCACTCGGAGAGAAATTGGTTTCCTATCTCAGGCCTGGGCTCCGTACCAATAGTCGGGTAAATCATTTACTACGGTAAAAATCGGGTTTAGTATGGATTATTCGATCAGCTTGTCATAGAAATTTTGAAAAATAATTGAATTTACCGAAAAAATTACTTAACCCACTTACCCATGTACTAAATTCATAGGCTTGTTCCTTTAACAAGTAATAAAATTATTTAAAATTTAGTTCTTTAAATGTCCTGCCTCATTTGTTGCCAATTAAATAGTCTACAAAATGAGCCTGTTATATTAAGCCGGCAACTAGCAGAGAAGGAACAATCAATTTCCAAACGAGAACATTTCTGTCGTTTTAGCGGGATTCCAAAAATGGAGTAAACAGAAGTTTATTTTCTTGTAGCCGGAAATTGTAACTGTTTCCAATTTTTGTACTTTCTCTATTTGGAAGATATGGAAGATATAATATTTAGTTCTTCAGATATTTCGCGATGTAATATTGATATTGTATTCACCGATCCTTTCCGATACCGAATTTCGAAATCAAAAGCCTGCAGCTTTAAACTCCACAAACTATTGACGCTCAGCACCTCTGTATGATATTTTAATTCCGTTAAGGAATTGTTTCTTTGAGAGGTCTTGAATTTTTGTATGTCGAACTATAGCGTAATACCCACGCTTCCTATATTCTAGTGGTTGGCGTAACACTCTATATAAAAACATGTTCAGAAGTTTCGATATGCCAAGAGCAGGGGTAGGCTATGGAAAATGTGGTCAACTGTTTTGCGTCTTTACCATTCACACACACCCAAAAATCGCCTTTACTGTTTTGCAGTTTGTGGTACAGAATATTTTTCAATGGCTTGAATTTTTCTAGATCAGTCCTAAGGCAGCCTTATCTAACCAAGTAATCTAGAGAACGAACTTTCTTCAACAAAAATAAGCTCTTTTCTATGTTTACCGACATCTTTAAATAGGTGCGAAAGACACGATCGTGGAGCAGCTTAGTTCGTGCACAATTCCATTGAAATGGCATGACCGTGAATTAGTATAAAGCGCATCGAGGTGTGTAAATGTCTCCGCATCAAATCGATATTTGATATAAGGAGTCTTTGATCAAACCGACTCAACAATCATTAGATAAGAGGCAAAGTATACTTATCCAATTCTTCGAACAAAAGTTTCTGAATAGCAAGTGATATAGCGTAAAATCGCTAGTTTCGCTAGAAAACTTCTTTACTGACCCACCTGATTAATAAGGGCACTACAAACCGTGTATTGCTGGGCCAATATTAATCAGGTGGATTAGTAAAGAAGTTTTCTCTAGACCTAATTTTAGACATGATAGAAACATTTCTCTAATATAATTCAATATAACACTAATCCAAGAGACCATTAAGCTAAGTACCATTGACAGATACCGAATCTGTGAATAACTCTGCTTGTCGATAGAGCCACTCATATATAGAACAGAAGATACTACATTCGATTTCATGTTTTTCCTTAACTTGCAGTATGTGCAGCTTCTTAAACGATGTTTTTGCATTTTAAAACCGTTTAACATGCAAATGTTTACCAGTCAATGTATTTTTAAAACTTGCGCTATGATTTGGAAGATTGTAAGTTCTTGAGGTATGCCACTAGCCGGACGGGTTTTAATTGAAAAACCTGTGCATCTGGGTGCAAGGTAGAACAGGATAAATTTGATTGTAAAATTAATTATTGGGCTGAATGAAGGAATGCTATTTACCTTAGTCTTAAAGATGAAATACAAGATGATGATCTCTGGCAAGAGCCATTGTTAGCAACATAATAATACAAAAGAATGCCCAAAAATATGCTTGAGAAAAATATCCCGAAAACATAGAATATTCCTCCATAACGACAAAATGATAAAGTTGACAAATAGTATCATAACACTAAACTTTCGCATTTTTGAATCACATTTTTGTTGATAAATTTGCCGACTTTTTGTGAGTAATTTGTGGGATATTTATAAATGTTCACATTTTTAATTCACGTTGCATATGTTTAGAATATTGAAAGGAACTTAATAATACAAAAGAGGTAAAAAACATGGATGATTCCTATAAAATGGAACTTTCGCTACTTAGTAACAATATGTCGCTAAAAGCGACATAAAAATGACAAAATTTGTATAAGAAATTATCAATAAAAAGTACTCTAAATTCACCAAATTTTCTTATTTCTTATTTGTCCACATTTTGTGAAATATTTATAGAAATTTATCGAATATTTATAATTTTTCAAATCTCGAATCCTCTATACATTTTCACAAAAACTCAGATATTTTGTATAACAATCTGAGGACAAAATGTTTAATATTTTGTGACAAAATTTTTGGATCATTTGTCAATTAATAGACAACATTTTTGTGAAAAGCATTTTTATTTTATAGGACAAACTCGGAGGGCATTTTGTCAAATATATGATCGCATTTTTAGTAACAAATTTCTCTAAAATTTCCAACAAAATTTGTGGAAAATTATTATTCGAAAATGCGTTTTTGTAAAATATTTATGTAGAACCATAATTACTTAGTAGATTTATGCTTAAAATATTTATTTATTGACCAACATTTCATTTACCTTCTATCACATTGTTGATGATAATATTAATAATTTTTTTAAAGCAGCGAATTACCAAAAAATAAAATTTGCCTTGCGACAAATTTTCAACAATATGTTTTGACATATTTGACAACAATTTTTTGTGACAAATTTGTCAACATATTGTGTAATAAAGGTAGACATACCTGTAAAAATTTGATAAAAGTGCACGGTGATTACATATTTTGGTTACACGGTTTATCCTCGTATATATAAAATGTATACAGGACCTACAAATCATAGAACATGCTCTTAAAATACATAGATTGCAACATAATATTACGGTGTTATCGGACAAATGGTGAATGCTTCGGTACTTAGACTCGGAGGCACTAGGTTCGAAATCCAGACAGCGTCGATGAATTTTCTGACCATTCCCCTCCCGGGAATCAGTTCTCCGGTCCCTCATCATCCAGATTCATTGTTGTTATAGTTTAATTGAAAACCTCGATTATTTAATATCGGTCTAAATTGTACCATAAGTTATTTAAGGTGAATTATTTTGAACACCCTACTTACAAATTCTCGTAAAATTAATTTTAATATGTTTTACCTGGCCACCCAAAAATAATGTTTCTTTAAACTGTTGGAATTCCTGCGAATTCCAAACTGATACATTTTCTCAAGAACCCAACTTAAAAGTTTTCTCCAATGTTTATTTTTTATTCACTCTTGATAAAAAAAAATTAATTAGGGAACTTTGTTTTGTTATAATTACATTTTCTTATCATTTTATTTACTTAAAAATAAAAAAAATAAAAATTAGGTAATTTTTAATTTAATTTCTTTTAATGATTTTGTTGTTGTTGTTGTTCTTGTGCATAGCACAATACAACCTAATAAAATATGTATTTTGTAAATTAAAAGTGGGGTACTTGAAATATTAAAAAACTTAAAAGAATTTTGTGAATAGACAAAAAATGCGATATTAAAATTATTTCTAAGCTTATTAACTTCACTTTCAAATATGGCTTTGACAGAGGTGAATTTATTATACATATTTTGTTAAATGGCAGGCTTATGTTATTATGTTATTATACTCGTTTATGGGTTCAGGCAAGGTAATGGAATGGTTTGGAAAATTATTTTAACAATAAGCTTGTACACGATTTAACATTTAAAATTTGAGTTTGGAACATCTCATAATACATACGTACCTATATTTCGAGATCGACTAACATATTATACATACTCAAATTACTTTTGGAATAAGGAAGTAAAAATTAAATAATAAATTAAGTTAAATGGAAAGCTTATTTCCAACTGTGGTGAATCAAATAAAACGTTTCATAAACAAAATTGCGTAAAATGATATTTACGATTATTGTAAGTGAGCGCACGAGCTCTTGCACCTTTGATAAGGTAAGCTCACCATTTTTGAATACTATAATTTGTTTTGCGTTATAAAGCATCGAAATATTTAATTTACTTTCCCATAAAAATTTACAGTTGAATAGCCCCTAACCATTAATCACACCCGATACCCATATACACCTATTTAACCATCAATTAGAAACTTACAAACAATTCCATATACCTCTATTATAATGCATGGTTGCTACTATTAATATATGAAAATCCATAAATGTAATAACAAAAACATTTTTTTTAAAAATACATTTTAAGTGTTAGGAAAATAATTAAGAAATATAATATAAATTATAATTTATATTCAGTTATCGTCTTGTGATCCAACAAAACAATTTCTTTTTTATTTTTTCAAACCATTGTCATCATCACGGCACTGTGTGTTTCATATTATTCAAATCGTAATATTACTGCTTTTGAATTGCCAAGACGGAAAAATCCGATTTTATATTTGTTGCCTTTATGCGTTATCAAACATGTTCCAAGTCAAGGTATTTGTTATTTTGTTAAGCCGAGATGATAAATTTACACTTACCTTACGTTTACTATACATCGTCTGCCAGCGGGTCGATGATCTTTGCATCAATGCGACAAGATTTCTAATCTTTAAATCATTATTATGACGGCATGAAAATTTTTATGTTGCATAGGCAGACAATGTGTTCCTTACAAAATTATAAATTTCAAGCTGCGCCGCAATGGAAATGTAAAAGAAATATTTAAATGGAAATTATAACTTTGAAAAGTAAAATATATTCATGAATTTTAATGCCGTTTGACTATCAAATCTTGCATTAAATCACTAGAAATGCGTATTCATTTTATATTGGTGTTCTAAGTAAGTAGTCGAATGATGATGACCTTTACACACTAAGGTAATTATTAATTAGAAATTACATATTGGTGAACGTTAATTAAGTTTTAACAAGTCGAACTTTGAAAAAATGATTTAGACGCATGTTATCTATTAAAATATTCGCCCGCTCTATTTACCATCGCGTCGATTTTAAAGTACAATCACCAAAAAATTATCGACGGTATATGAACGTAAGATAGGTAAACGATAAAACTCTCTACATAAGTAAATATAAGATAAGATATTTATCTATAGAAAACAATCGTGATTAACACTTTATCGTATGGTAATCGGCAATTACGTAGTCGCAGTTTATCAACTTAATTAGATAAACGATATAGAGTGACGCAACGTATAAGTTTATAATTTAACTAAAGTTAAGTAAAGTTAGATGACCCCGTTTTCGGATTGTTTAAATCTGTTATATAAGTTCAATGGGACTCATGTTAGAAAATATGTTGTACAAGTTGATTTTTCTTGAAGATTGTATAAACATATTGTTATGGTAATCGGACGTTTAGTTCAAATATGGTACATCAATTTTCCTATACACAATTTTATTTCACCTTGTACTCATCTGTCATCTCTGGATATGTTCTTTAACCAAATAAGATCATTTTGCTTAAACTTTGGTAAAATTTCATCTTGTAATTTTGTTTATTTAAATACAAACAAATTGTCAAATGACAGATAGGTAGAACCGTCACCTACTAGGTATTATCGCTGCTACAAAAATTGTATTTGGCTGCCTCTGCATTTTAGTCCAGTGCCATTTTAGATATAAAGCTTTATAGTAGCCTCGATGTCCTCCATGCAGATTCGTTTGGTTATTTAAAATGGGGGCCAGCCCAGAAATTTTATCCTGCTCAGCGCTTGACGGAGACAGGTTGAAAGTAAATGGAGTCGGACTGTTTCTTACTCCCTTTCATCATCGCAGCCACGACAGTAATCGCGTGAGGAGATACGAAGAGTGCTTACATGTTTGCTAATGAGATATTGTTCTGTAATAATACCCACAACGAAGATGATATAACGCCTCTGCACATAAAAGATACTATTAGTCCATCGGTTTTTCGTTAGTCTCACAGTTTCTACTGGAACATATTAGTTCGCATTTAGCAAGTGGCATTTTAATATTTGTTGTGTTTGGTGAGTTGGGGCAATTTGCCCCCAATAAGTGAATTCATCTATTTTTAAAAATGCTGACACCCACAACATAATCCAGAATTTTGGGGCTGGTTCCGATTCTTTATATGGATGAGTGTTAATTCAGGTCCACATGGAGATGGAGTTGAGCCTTATAGCTGAGATGGCAGGCTTTTGTTTACCCTAACTATCGTTCTACTGAGGGCATGAGTTGATAGAGAATATCCCACAATTTTCAATTGGGTATGCTGCTGATGCATCACTGATGCACAAGGTAGCAGTTCACTACACTTTCATCAAATACTTTAGGTCACCAGAGCATTTAGAGCCTGCCACCAGATAGTAATCCCATATAATAAAATGGGCTTCTCGCTTAGTTTGATGTTCAAAATCGCGTACTTAGCTTTATCTGTGAAGGTCAAGCTTAAACCATTTACAAATAGGGAATCAATCAAAGGGAAAGTAAATATTTTCTAGAACAGATGACTGACGCAGTCTTATGTGGATTGACGTCCAAACCACAACTGTTAGTCCACTCGAGAACCACAATCTTCCAATTTCAGTAACAGGTCATTTAAGTCTAAGATTCAGAAAAGTGGACAACATTCTAACTTGCGGTGAGCCTCTACTCATAGATCTGCTAATTGAGAAGTCACTGAAAGTGCACAACGATTCTGCTTTTCAGCATTCGACGTATCCAGCCCCAAACATATAAGTACCCGAGTCACAACTTTTGAATATAGGGACATTGAGCGCCTTACATTGTTAAAGGCGTCCTCTGTGTCCAGATTTTTTTTTTTATTAAATATAAAATTTGTTAATTTATAAAATACGAGTATAACATTATTCTAAACATTAAAATTCTAAACATTAGGGCGGCGCACATGTGTACTAATTAGACGTGTTTGTTACTAACGAACACATTAATTCAACAAAATTGCATTCCGGTAATTCTTCCCCCATGCCATTATTTTTGGACCAAAACGCGTAGAAACATTATCATAAATAATTTATTACATTCTCACTAAACCAAATAAGGGATTGAGAAGCAGTTTCACTGATTTCCCTTGCTTGAAAAATACGCGCATTGGAATTTCGACAGCTTATGTGGCTCGATAAACTTCTAATCTGTCTCTTTGATGTCTATATGAGATTTGTATCACGGTTAGTCCAGTATTTATTTGTATCACAGTAATTGTCACCGTAAAAATGTTCATTAAAAAATTTTGTCTAAGTATTGAAGTTAAAGATTTTCGACTGATTGTAAATATTTAATACTCTGAAAGCTAGAACGGCGGTCTCTAGTATAGTTGACAATGGCATTTGTAACATTGTTAAAAGAAGTTCACGAACAACAAAAAGTACATGACCGTTGTTAGAATGATATTTTACGAACGTCATTGTTAACAATATTCAATATTCATTGTCAACAATAACGTTGAAGTTAATGAATATACTGCTGTAAGAACACCTCGGCCAGAAGGGTCTAAGTTCGTTGTATCTACAATTCGTTACGAAAACGATTGTTTCCGTTGAACTAAAATAGTCGAAGGGACGTGTTTGAGATTTCATCGTGTCTTTATTTCAGAGTCCCTTTGTATTTTGATAGTATAAATCGGCTTTGACCAAACCCTTGAGCTCCTATAGCTAAAATCTGCTATACCAAAGACTGGTTACACCACACACATATTCCCGTAGACCAAAACGCTAAAATGAGCGCGTGCATTATATGGCTCAGTTTTATCAAGCCATCCCCTTATATGCGAGTGCTGTTTATATAATATAAAGTGGCGTAATACAGTCCTTTGACCGCTTTCTCTATTTCAAAGTTCTTGGTAAATTCGAAACACGACGGTCAAGAGTAGTTAATTGTTTTGTAATAGTGGATCCATGTTTCATCTACTGTCACATATACTTACAATAAATCAATTGCATTGTGTGAGCAAATGGGGCACCTACCTTGCAGTTTGCTTCTGTATCTCAAATGCCCGTGCAAGACATTAAAACACTTATAACTTATATGGTCGACCAATACAATATTATGGATGTTATTGGCCATTTTTGGTGTTATTATTCGGACGTTCCTCCAGTAAAGTTGGATCTTCCATAATTCTTTAAGCATCCGTAGTAATCGAACAATTTTACTCTATCACTAAGTAGCCCAGTTTAAAAATGTTAAAAAATTATACTTAAAACTATAAGATACGTATCCGAACTTTATACTGTAAGATAAATTCAGCCAATAAAATTTTTATAGTTGCTGCTACCGGAAGTTATAGAAACATATTAGGAATATCCGGTGTATGCATTTCATAAACATAATATGATGAATCTGTGGCCAATTATATGGTGGTTTTATTAATCTACACATTTTTTAATTAATTAATATGTTCGGTCTCACCCTTCATATATATACAGAAGCCAGATGTGTGCGCACCACAACATCTCACATTAATGCTCAGTTTGGGGTAATTCATGTTTATATCATAAAAGCATATTGTGCGGATGGGATTGTTATAAAAATATTAGCTTATTAGCATATTCTAGGTTTGGGCTGTGGTTTTCCACAAATACACAAATATTTTACGCTAATTATAGCACACTGGTGGTTGACGTGTGCTATACCGATTTGCATAATAAATAAAACCACTTTGCAATGTGTCGTCTACTAAATGTCTATATATGAATGCGGTGCGCGTAAAGTAGATCATACACATAACATCTATTTTTATAAATACAAATAAAGACACAACCGTTAATATCTTAAAATTATGAACGAACGACTTTATAAATACAGAATTCTTTTAAACACCCAAAAACGAAAAGAAAATATGTCACAGAGTTTTTTTTTATATTATTAAGAAATTTATAAATCGCGTACTTATTTGTTACATTCCACTTTGTCAATTACAGCAAAATTTGTTATGGAATGTTTGCAGCATGGGTACGTGTGTGTGTATCAGGAGTGTACATTTTTCTCGCGCGCGATCATATAGAGCCGGTGTTGTGCACGCCAGTTTTTCTTTTTTTTGGTACCAAACTATTTTGTGTTATTATGTCACACGAATTGAATTTTTTTTATAAAACAACGACGACATTGTCTTGCAAGACGTGACTAAATTTTTTTTGATTGTTTCGTTTTTCAAAATTAATGATAGAATTCGTTTTGTTTACATTTTTGATATTAATAGTTTTGTATTGTTATGATGTAGGTCGTCAATTTCGTTTAGCATATTTTATTGATTAGGTCAATATTCTCCATACCTCGTAATAGCTTTTGCATGCAATCAACTTGATTAAGAGATTTTCTCCAAGCAAATTGAAAAAATGTGTACTGTCGTACGTCTTATTATGTGTCTTTGACCATGATTAATGTATCGTATCATTTGTATATATCATCGACACAATATTATACGGCTCTATGTGTAATTATGTTACGTGCAGCATTACATAAAAATGATTATGTTTTGAATATGTATGTTAAAATAATAATTATATGCTTGCCGCTGCTAATACTGGTCTCTTGATAGTCGTATTATGTGATAATTTGGATCTTCCGCGACTCCTTGCGAGCCTTTCATCTTTAAAGAAGTTTCATCTATCTGACGAGGCCATCGTAATATAACTGACATTGCAGCTAATAGTGCTGTTGAAAATATCCAGGTCATCAATCCTATTGTCAAATTAATAGGCGCGATTCAATGTGTGTATAAATTCTACAGATTTTGCGTTTCTTTTACTCTGATATTTTTCTATGGCAAACCATTTTTATACAAAAATACTAATAAATTAAAATATCTAAGTTAGGAGTATATTGACGATTTAGAGCGACATAGATTCTAATATTTTTGAACTGAGATACATAGATACACGAAATTTAAAATTTTATTCATTATAATGTAATTGTGTTTTTTGCAAATTATATACTCAATTTTCGGATATTTAATTCCTTAATTTAATAAAATCAATTAAATTTTAATCAAAATTTTTTATTTGACGATTTTTTCATATAACTTATTCATGTTACGTTCCTTCCGCGAGTCTGATGGATCCGTAAAGTAACTTTGCCTTCCTTAATTTTACGAGTGCACCCAGGATTATGTGCACCACAATCTATTATTTATTTACGGTTGCGAACATTTCCCTAAAAATCTCCCAAATTTAGACACGTGTCAATATTTTAGTAAATCTCTCGACTTATTTAATAATGAATCTGGAAGATTGCGATACGAATATGAAATAAGTTAACTTAGCAGGAAAGTTATTGACACACTATTGACTCGTCAGCGACAGTCAAGCATGACACATATATAGAAATTTATCAGCAGATGGAGCTAATTTTCGTTTCTGACATGTCTGAGATGAATCGTTATATGGACGATGTCATACATGAGATGAATGGGATGTTATGGATGAGTCTAATGTAACATATATGAGACGAATTGTTCTTGATGAATCTGAGTGACACTCATGCAACAGTGACACTCATCTAGTTCATATTTTTATTATTTTGTATCAAAATATACTCTCTTATGTAGTTATCTCTAGCAAATTAGGCAAAATTCCATATTAAACATGACTCAATTTGTGAAAGAAATTAACATTTTAAGATATTGGAAAATATTCTAAAAAAATTTGCAAAATATTAAATAATTATAAAAATGAAGATCCGATTAAGGATGTAGGAATAGAATCAGAATATATTTTTATTTACTTTTGAAAAAACGCCTTTTTTACAAACAATTTTTAGTGATATTTTCAAATCGCTCTACTGAAAAATTAAAAATCTTGGATTGTGTCACTCTTGCAGCAAATGAGCGACATGTCTGAGAACAATTTATGTAATGATATGCACTTATACGAACAAAGATTTGTCTCTAGGCATCTTGTTTTATGTGTTGCACATGTCCATATAACATATCCAATAGAAACATTTTATTTAAATGAATGATATTTCTAATTTATTAAAAAATATTCATTTAAATAATCTTAGTCTCTGTTTTAATAAGAACAAAAAAGTATTAATTATTCATCGAATTTAATGTCCTTTTATAAGTTCAATTAATACTCTCCTTTTTTATTCACGCACACACCAGTCGTTTCACTTACTCACACAATTACAGTATACCACCAGTGTGATTGGTCCATTGAATCCTGGCTAGCTCCCAGGGTTGCTGGAAGATGTACATTGTCGCTGTTTGTGACATACTAGTATATACCGAGGGATTGATCTCGTTTTCCTGCCACATTACAACTACTTTCGTGTTATTCCCAAATTTGTACTAATCCAAGCAATGCTTTCTTGGCGTACATGGTGTAGCTCGGATTATCTATCTGTGTCACGTGCCTCCCTCACGTGGCTATTGATGACACCATTATTTTTAGAATGTGTCTCATCCATTTTTTGACACTAGCTAAAGATGTTAAAATCGACACCAGCGTATACGCTGAATGATAAAATGTTAAAGTCAAGAGAGAATTTCGAACTATGGACTGTGTCGATTTTGAATGAACCAACCACGATTTGTTCTATTTTTGTAATGTGTCGGCAGAAGTAGTTCGCATTTATTTAGTCAGCATAAAATCAAGTTCTATTCGTACAGTTGGTATATTTTTTTTACAATTTTTACTATCTGTCCTATTACCCCACATAACTCATTTAATCATTTCAAGTCTTACCAAATCTGTTTTTCCAGAAACGTGGAAATTGGAAATGATCACACCTATCTCTAAAATACAAACTCTAAGCATAGTTAAACATTATCGCCCGAACAGTAATCTACCATACCATTTGTATAAGCTACGTTAGGGACCCCTATATAGGGGACTTTTGATTTACCCATTTTCAGTACGGAGTTTTCCTGAAGCTTTGTGCAACAATCGTTCCACATAAGTGTTTGTTATTTATATGGCCGACCCCTGGGGTGGAGCATTTGGCCGTTTCAGCATAAAGAACAAATCAAATCAAGACATTTTTTCTTGTCTATTAGTTATAAGCTGAAGGTATCGATCATTTTCGGGAATCAATAAACATTCTATTTCGCATAAACAATTACACGTTTCATATTGCAATTTCAACCTGTTGGGGTAATTGTAGCCTCTATCTCTTTTCTACATTTTGATAAACGTATCAAAAAATAATTTAGTGATAAATAAAATGAATCAATCTAGTAGCCTTGTTGTTGTTTTGTTTCTTCAAGTAATTAACTTTCACGCTCGTCTAAAAGGCCAACGAGCGACGAAGTATTTAGTTTCTCGCACTTGACAAAACAATTTTGTCTGGTTCTGCCACCAAAAGCTGTGCTTTATTTGTTTAAAAATCGAAAGTAAAATTCATAAATTCATTATTATAGGTTACTAGATATCTAATTATAAAAATCGATTAAGAGTGTGTTTCAATTGGTTTAAATACCGCATAAATAGTTAAAATTTGAGGTGAATAAAAATGTCAAACTTTTTATCTACTTCAAGAGCTGATAAAATGTTTATATGAGAAACATTTGGCTGACACAAATTAGTAGTAAACAGAAAGTAGAGTAGTAGTAGTAGTAGTAGTAAAGTTTGTAAACAGAAGTATATCATGTAAAAAATTTGATAAAAATCTTAATTTTTAGTTATAAACTGTCCGTAATTGACATATATTTTGAAGATATATTTTGAAAAAATATTAATTTTAGTAATTTTCCATTTTTATCTTTTATACGTTCGTAATTACGTTAAATAGCAACCATACAATTGTCAAAAAATTTTAACCAATTGAAACACACTCTAATTTTCATACAAAATTGTTTTTCGAATTTTCAATGAAAACTCGATTGCAAAAAATAATTCTCGTTGGTATACTTTATGGGAGCGGTTCAAAATCCCGTTATCCAAAATCCCGTATTTCATAATCCTGTATTTTAAAATCACACGTATTTTAAATTCATCCTTCACCCCGCGGACTACTTTTTAAGACATTGGTAATAATTAATTAATGTAATTTAATTAAAATTAATAAATAAATTAATATTATTAATTTATTTTATTTTATTTTAATTAACATACGGGATTTTGAAATGCAAGATTTCAAGTCCAATCCATATTGTATGAACGACAAAGTATCGACTACAAATTTCTTGATAAAACCATAATATTTTTAGTAACAGTCTTAGAAAAAATATTGTATGTAACTCGAGTGTAAATCTCGATTATTACTCTTGTTCCGTTACCACCATTAGCCTAATTTCTTCTCTCGAGCAATAATCTCCTATTTTACTCTCTTGGCCTGCTCTGGTATTCATTCAAAAATAATTTTTCTAAAAAAAATGTTTAATGTAAATAGGAGGAGAACAAATAGTGTACGCAACTTGAGCGCAAAGAATTTTGTTGCTTTCACAACTCTTCGCACAAGCAGCAAAATACAATACTTTTCTGCGCTCTAGATACACAAATAACATTTTTATGCTTGAGTTCTTTTTAATTGTGCCTAAATGTTCGTTATTTTGTGTTTGAAGGACATTTAAGGACACAGAAATTACCATTACATGTAAAGGGTGTTTTTAGAGGTTCACATCTTTAAGTTGGCAAGACTGTTTTGTTTGACAACCGATTTGACATTTGCTTTGTCATTAGTTTGATTTGCCATTTCATAATGAATAGACTCACGCCAGAGCAACGCTTGCAAATTGTTGAAATTTTTTATCAAAATAATGGTTCTGTTCGCCAAACTCATCGTGCATTACGTCCATTTTACGGTCGTCATAATCGTCCATCGAGCGGATAATCCGGTTAACTATGGATCGTTTTCGCTCCACGTATACTCTAAATGGTAATACGCATCCAGTAAGACATAAAACAGTGCGTACCCAACAAGCGATAGACGGGGTTACAATTAATTTACTCAAAGAAACATTTAATGAAAGACTACTAGACTTTCACGTAATGGTCCTGTTGGCCAGTAAGATCGTGTGTTCTAACTCCAATAAATTATTTTCTTTGGGGATATGTTAAGTGACTTGTCTAAGTCGATAAACCAGCGACGATTGAACACTTGGAACACAACATTCTGCGAGTTATTAGCGAGATACGGCCGCAATTGCTGCGAATAGTGATCGCAAATTCGACCTCCAGATTACGCCATATAGATGCCAGCCACGGCGGCCACATGGCCGAAATCATATTCAAGCATTAATGGCCTCAAATTTTCTACCCAATTCAAAATGTTTTCTTTGTTCTATTTTAATTTAAAATTGTGAACCTCTAAAAAACACCCTTTATAGGGTTATCA
This sequence comes from Nephrotoma guestfalica, assembly GCA_963691935.1. Taxonomy (NCBI): domain Eukaryota; kingdom Metazoa; phylum Arthropoda; class Insecta; order Diptera; family Tipulidae; genus Nephrotoma; species Nephrotoma guestfalica. Next base: position 51,218,272 of record OY829913.1, on the reverse strand, counting down.
TTTACGAAATATTTGTTTTGTTTTTTACATATTTTTCAACCGCATTTCATTCGGAAATGGCTAAGTGTCATTTAAATTGGCTATTTTCTATAATTAAAAGCGGAACCATGTTTCATTATGATCGGTACTGCTTAATTCATCATTCTAACCGACTACCATCACACATTATGGAGAATTATCTAGTTTCTTTCAAATTAGCCGGTAGAGAAATGTACTCAATTTGGCCATTTCCAAACTGCCTTATTCTGTTCAATTAACCTATTTTGAAACCTTACTTACTCTTAATTATCTGTTTATATAACATTTTCGGTGTACTGTCGTTTTTGATTAATTATTTTTTGATGAAATTAGGCGTTCGGTTTCGTTTTTGGTTAAGTGAGTAATTGTTTTTTTAATAAGTTTTACTTTAGTCAGATTGGTGGTGTCACTAACGTATGAATTCATATAAAGGGTGATTTTTTTGTGGTTAGGATTTTCATGCATTAGTATTTGACAGATCACGCGGGATTTCAGACAAGGTGTCAAAGAGAAAGATGCTCAGTATGCTTTGACATTTCATAATGAATAGACTTACTAACGAGCAACGCTTGCAAATAATTGAATTATATTACAAAAATCAGTGTTCGGTTCGAAAAGTGTTTCGCGATTTACGTCCGATTTATGGTCTACATAATCGACCAAGTGAGCAAACAATTAATGCGATTGTGACCAAGTTTCGCACTCAGTTTACTTTATTGGACATTAAACCAACCACACGAATGCGTACAGTGCGTACAGAAGAGAATATTGCGTCTGTTTCTGAGAGTGTTGCTGAAGACCGTGAAATGTCGATTCGTCGCCGTTCGCAGCAATTGGGTTTGTGTTATTCGACGACATGGAAGATTTTACGCAAAGATCTTGGTGTAAAACCGTATAAAATACAGCTCCTGCAAGAACTGAAGCCGAACGATCTGCCACAACGTCGAATTTTCAGTGAATGGGCCCTAGAAAAGTTGGCAGAAAATCCGCTTTTTTATCGACAAATTTTGTTCAGCGATGAGGCTCATTTCTGGTTGAATGGCTACGTAAATAAGCAAAATTGCCGCATTTGGAGTGAAGAGCAACCAGAAGCCGTTCAAGAACTGCCCATGCATCCTGAAAAATGCACTGTTTGGTGTGGTTTGTACGCTGGTGGAATCATTGGACCGTATTTTTTCAAAGATGCTGTTGGACGCAACGTTACGGTGAATGGCGATCGCTATCGTTCGATGCTAACAAACTTTTTGTTGCCAAAAATGGAAGAACTGAACTTAGTTGACATGTGGTTTCAACAAGATGGCGCTACATGCCACACAGCTCGCGATTCTATGGCCATTTTGAGGGAAAACTTCGGAGAACAATTCATCTCAAGAAATGGCCCGGTAAGTTGGGCACCAAGATCATGCGATTTGACGCCTTTAGACTATTTTTTGTGGGGCTACGTCAAGTCTAAAGTCTACAGAAATAAGCCAGCAACTATTCCAGTTTTGGAAGACAACATTTCCGAAGAAATTCGGGCTATTCCGGCCGAAATGCTCGAAAAAGTTGCCCAAAATTGGACTTTCCGAATGGACCACCTAAGACGCAGCCGCGGTCAACATTTAAATGAAATTATCTTCAAAAAGTAAATGTCATGGACCAATCTAACGTTTCAAATAAAGAACCGATGAGATTTTGCAAATTTTATGCGTTTTTTTTTAAAAAAAAGTTCTCAAGCTCTTAAAAAATCACCCGTTATTTAGATGTGTTTGTGGGGGAGCTATAGTAAATATGTATTTAATAGAAACCCCAGTCCCTGGGCGCGTATCGGAAGTTCAGGAGGGTTCAAGCTACTATAGACTAGGTTTTTATCATGCGGCTATCTGACTTCAATAAGCACATGTATACAAATTTCAATTCACGTTGGCTAACTCCGTTTGGAGGTTCAAAAAGGAATTTGTCCAAGAGATAATCCAGGCCAAAAATTGTCAGATCGGTGGTCTAATTCCTAAGTCGTTTAATGTCCCCAGATTGTATAACTGAGTTATACTAAATAGGGAGAGGAAGGGGGGGAACACATCGATCATAGCCGACATTTTGAATCGCTTACTATGAGAAACCAGTCAAGTTACGGTATAAATACTGTTGGAAAAAGGACGAATATTTGTAAATTGCTTAAAAGTAATTGGAATTTTATTTGGAAGGTATCATGTTTTTCACCTCGATGTATGTTGAATTTAATGGAAACGAATAAGAACTTGTTGAAATCGTTGCTTACACGCTTGACACAAATTTAATTCTTTGTGAATATTATATTGTCAGTATCGTATATGCGTTGCTCTGGCAACCATTGTGATAAAGGTGCCACGCAATTTCTTGAAACTTGGATCGAATAAAAATAGGATTATGATTATTAAAAGTAACAAATTCACATCTCTTGAATATTTAAAATGTTATAACTTAGAATATTGTTCCTTCTTCCCATTCCGGTTTTTGCATAAATGTCAACCTTTTTATGAAAATTATATTACGTACAAATATTATAAATCTTCATATATATGTATGTAGTATATGTATAGAACTCATAAATTATTGTTTACGAATATAAATTTGTAAGATTAGTTTTTTCTTTTGTTGTGTTGTTGAAATTCTAAGAAAATAGGTTTATCGGATTTTTAATAAACTAGCAGCTTTAGTGCTTTACAGAAAATATGCTTAGTCTTACATATAGATTCTTCATTTTATTTATTTAATATTTTTATTAAACCACTCAAACGTTTCTTAAAAAAATTTCCACTTGGAAAATTCCTTTACTTGTACGGTAGCGTACGTATATTTTATAATATATTTAACCACTTCACCAATTTAGAAGCCTTTCTTATACGCAGCCAAAAATTATCACAAAAATAAACTTTTCATCTAATAATATAAATATTAAATATATTTCAATTAGGCTTTTTCCCCCGAAATAAAAAAAAACAAAAGATAATTAAATTTTCAATTTTCCATGCTGGTGTGGTGTGTATCATAAATAGGCGAACGGAAAATTCGTCTTTTTATACGCGCCTATAAATAATCTCGTCGTACTCGTATATCTTTCTACATCTCAGGAATTTCGGCTTCTGATTTTTTGTTGCGGTGTTCCCTGTTAAGCCACAAAAGAAAACAAAAATTTTATAAATTTTCCTAATAAACGGAAAATAGAAGGAAATCTACATAAGATAAAATGAAAATGCGAGATAACACAATGATGATGATGTTGCGGGTGAAGCGGTTTTTTGTTTACCGTTGGTTTTATTTATATATTCAGTGTTACATTTTAATAATTTAATTCAATTTCCACCCAAACTCATTTAACACCCGAATATTATATAAAACAAGTCTAACGCTGTTACTTCTTCATCCAACTGTCTAATTATTTGACAGTGCGCGCGGTACACACAATTTGCGTAACGTTTTGTCTGCTCGCCGAACCATAATAAATTTCACATCGTCAAACTAATTTCTAAATTTTGTAATCTTGAAGACGTTGAACATAAAATTATAAACAATTACCAATTGTTTTGACCAAATGAAATGATATAATTGAGAAGATGGAATAATTAAAGTGTATATATGAGAATTAGGCAGATGTTGTCGGGCCATTGTACTTTAAAGTGTACGCAAATCACAGCTGTATAGATTTCTGAATTGTTAACTGCCACGGTACATATAAATCGTGTAATTGAAAGTTATATGCGTTATTTGGACCATTGTTAATGTTTTAGTGGCATGCAATTTTGAAATGATTCCAATTTAATTTACACTTCGTCTAATCGCTACCGGTGCGTAACTTGTATGCTTGTAAAAATTTGTACTTATATATTTTTATTGTGATCATTTCAGATTTATTGTTTGTTTGTTATGTGCTGTCTAAAGTGTGAGGTATAAATAAATAAAGATTTCATGGATTGATTCGAAGAATATGCTCAAAGCGTATAACAGAGGCGTGTACACTATGATTAAATAGGATCCCTGTTATGGATATCATTAAATTGATAGAATATTTAGCTTTATGGTGCTTCTTTCAACAAGTTGTATTAACTAAACTAAGTTACATTTTAAGCTTCTGCTATTAAATCATAGATGACGGGCTGAAAAGTCAATTATTCATTCACAAATTAAATTAAAAGAAGTGCAATCTCAAATTTCAATATTGGCCATCTCGAAATATCGTTTGCAATTTATTTTTGAAGCTAGATTGTTGTTACGGACCAACGTTTTGCATCTTGGCCATGGAATATTTAGGTGAATAATATAATTGGTTATATAAACCGCAAAGAAGCATAATCTTTAGGAAATTTTGTTTTTCAAGTAGTTAACATAATTCTTCTTAAAATTACTCTTTTAATCGTGTATGTACAAAACTGACCACCTTAAGTGGAATTAATTAGTCGTAATGACAAGTTCGCACAGACTGGTATGGTTTGCACTCACATAAGACTTAATAGATGTCAAAATAGTACGGTTATCCCTCTTAAAAGCATTACTTTGAAGGCTGTAACTATCCGGTGATAGATTTAATTCCACCTTTCTATAGAAATCTAAAAAACGAAATTGAATCTGTGGTACTGAGTGATTCTACCGACGCCTCTGTCTAAAACCATTTCAGTTTCACAAAAAGGCTGTAATAATCCAGCACGATTACGAATTAACATTGCTTGATCTTAAGTAAGAAACCATACAATTAACGTAAAGTGTATTTAAGGGAAGGACTGTGTTTATGTAAATCATCATCGGAGGCCGGGTTGTATAATTAATTGATTTAAGTAATTTACGCGCGTACTTGAAATCATCAATCTGGCTAAATAAAAACTATCGTTGAAATCTCTCCAGTCTCTTCTGAATCCATGTGGTCGCTGCAGTACATATGCCTGTTCTATTAAGTAGCGAGTTAAACTTGAGGAAATGTCAAGTATCCATGGTATGACGTTAGAGTTTGCATACCTGGCACCATATGTGAATACACGATTAATTAACTTAAAATATTCGGCTTCAGGGAGTTTAAGATTCGCTAGCATCTCGGATAGATCTGATTTCAATCAACCATTGTCATCTTGCATTATCTGCGATCGCTATAATGGCCCAACTGCATTATGCTCAACACGCCTGTTGAGCACTCTAACTCGGTTACATTGCTTTTTATTTGTGTCATGTTAAAAATAGAAGGCAATACGATACTCCTCATCATTAGGCTCTTGAAAAAAACAGCGCACCGCCCTCAACGAATGGCGCATCTACCAGCATACAAATGGGTAAAGTTTAGCCAATAGGTGTGTATATCTCCTCTATCATCTCCTCGATCATTCTTTCTAATTCCTCACAAAGCTTGGCTCCTTACCACGGAAGATGGCACAGTGACGTGTTTTTATTAGATTTCCCTCCTACGTATCAATACTACGGAGTAAAAGTTTCCCAAAAGCGACTCAAAACTATTAAAGCTGATGAAGAAAATACTTTAATGATAGGTTAAAGCTGTTGAATCTCTCGATTAGTAAGCCTGTGCAGGTTAACCTCTGTATTATAGAGGTTGTTGGAGGAGATCCGAAGGCGAGCTCATTAATTTAAGATTATATATCGAAGAGTTTGAAGAAATCAGTTGGAAAAAGAGCTTAAGAATTTATCTTTATCTTTAAACCCAATTTTTAAATTAATTTATTCCAAAATACGTTTCTTTTGTTCATTCTCTGGTGATTTTGAAAATGGAACATGCTGAAATAGCAGCCACAACTGGTGATAATTATTCAAAGTCTCTTCCCAAAATGCTGACGCTCCAGAATCCAAAAATACACAAATAGTTTGCCTAAATAAGATAATATCACAGCAAACGTTTTAGTTTTTGATTCGGGTCCAGCTTCTATTTTGGCTACACACGTTGGATTTTCATTGTCTTGAAGGTATGTTCCCTGCAACAGTACACCCTTCTTGATGGGATTTTCGGAACTTAGCTGCATATGTTTACAGCGTCAACATTCAGCGAGTTTTATTAACCATAGCAAAAAATTCGTCCAGACAAATTAACACAAATTCTAACAAGTGTCCCTAATTTTTGTAATCCCAAATACAAATAATAAGATTTCGACGTGGCAGTATACAAAGAAGTTCCCTAGGAAAAGAATTAATTCACTCGAATCAGTATGTATTGGGCCAAATATTGCCCACAAGATAACTAGTCGATTTTGATCGTAAAAGGAATTGCGAGCTTAAAAGGGATAATTTCGAAAGAATTCAATTCTATGTATCGCAACATGTCTGTAACATGTATCGGATGACGATCAAAACTTAAAAGCGGAAAATGATAAAATAATTCGACCGGCAGAAAATTATGAAAAGCCAAAATTTGGGCCCAACTTCAACTGGACTCACACAGGTGCGGCCTGTATTTAAACAGGTTTCTACGAGTAACTCATTTACGTTCGTCATTAAAATTGGCTCTATTTGACATTTGACATCTGTAAAAATCTGTACTATGCTGAATCGCAAAACGATTGATTGGTGTCTCCCGTATCAAATCGGCAGTACTTGGCGTGGAAGATGAAATTTTACTTATTCGGTAGAGAGTCTCCTTAGGACTAGTATTTCTGCTGAACGCTAACTGATGGTTAGATGGTTCATAGCCAAGGTCGCGCAGTCAAATTTCCTCTCTAGGGCCTCGAGTAAATTTGAATTTATCATAACAACGAAACCTTATGTTTTGGATTTACTCTATTAGTTTTGAATTTAATCTTTTAGGATTCCAACCATTTTGCGAAGGGCTCACGTGCGCCAGACACAATGGGCGCTTTCAGAACACCCAACAGGTGGGAACATGTTAAGTAAATTCGCGGCCAGCGTTATAAAAATGTTTAGCAATTGTTCTATTCGGAACGAATTAGAAGTATTTTGCTTCACAAAGTTAAGCAGGCGGCTAAAGTGAGAGTTTTACTTCCATTTTTACCATTATGCACACAAATTACAATTTAATAAATATATTTTGTTTTTTGCCATTTAAATTTACGCATCACCCATTCTTATAATTGCAGGTGGTAGTACCAGTTTTAGTGTGATATGTCGTTAAGCAATGACAGCGCCGAGTTCCACATTCCAACGGGCCTAAATTTTTTTTTGCATGCTTTATGTATTTTATTGAATCTTTCTCGGTGGTTTATTCGCCTGGAGATTTGGAATCCCGAAGATTTCAAGATCGAAATGTCCATGTCTCTTATCATTCAGATATCTTGCTTGATCGGATACTCAGTTTCATTACTGGGTTTGGAATCTACTGTCTGGGTATTTATTGAAACTTGCTTTCGAAGCTTTGAAAATAGCTTAAAGAGTCCTGCTTTATCTAGTGCATTAGTGCAATTTGTTCCCAATTCGAGAGTTGTCCGGGAGTGTAAACATTTTAACGCTCTTCTTTCCCAGTGAGGAACAGTGTCACAGTTAGGCAAATAAGTTTACAACAAAATTACAATTACTTAATTGCTCCTGAACCTGATGTTTTGTTATCATACCAAATATGATACAAATCGGCTAAAATTTGTCCGAGTTATTATTAAAACCCCAAAAATTTAACGAACTTTTATTTGGGAGGAATCCGAAGGCAACGAAATTTTGAAAAAAAACATTTCTTAGTATAATTGTTCTCGGCAGGCAAATCATACATGATAAAAATTTCATGATGATCCGATGAAGGGCCCATTCGACACAAACAGATTCATACGGTTGCCTTCTATATTATCATAATATAACTGTGTAAGTTCGAAGTAGCAAAATGTATTTTTGAACTTCCTGCGACCAGAAAAAGCTGGCACTCTAATTTTCGTGATAGGCATCGCTATCATAAAATAACTAATATCTGGTCAAATCACTTTTACTATAAATATTCAAAATTGATCAACAATTCCCAAATTTAAACAAAAAATTTAACCGCCTCTGAAACAGTAAGACCTTGGACAGAAGTTGGACAGACAGTAATTGGACAGAAAATTGAGACCATATAACATGTTGTTTGTTATTTATTTGTTAACTTAATTTCACTCTCAAATTTCTCGACTACACATCCCATTTAGTGGAAAGATGTTTTATATGGTGGTCCTTGGACAAACAATCGAGCTGTCCATTTTCTTCGTCTTTTCGGTGTTGAATTCTTTTCGTCTAAAACTGTAGTTCCGATGGCGGACCTAGGCACATATATTTCACTAAGACTGCTTGCTTAGCTCGTCCTCAAATGGTAATATTCTTTATGTGTGTAATTATCTTACATTTGTCACTAGATGAGTTCTCGTGATCAATTCGTGTTATATTATAAATGACCAATTGCTTTCTGTTTCTTGGTTCATACAGTTTTCCAATGAACCAATTTGATATATTTATTTTAAGTTATAAAATGCAATTAAGTTCGACTCAAATAATGTCAATTTTTTGTAATGTCGCCATATTCTGTCACAAGGACTATTTCTTTATAATCTACTTAGTGTCTTTTGATTGTAGGTAGAATCTACTCTTAGTTCCACGGTGATGGTATTAACAATCACTGATGTACATACCGTGCGGTACAACTACAAAGATAATTACGAGTAACTGAAATTATGAAATTTGATGGATTTACCAAGTTATATTGTGATCAAACTTAGATAATTAATTCTTTAATTTTTTATTTTCATTTTTTACTTTCAGGTATGTACGAAATTATGGAGTAGCAAGCAGTGTTGAAACATAAACCATGGTCGAATAAACAGATAAGTATGTTGTGCAGTTTTACGACTTATGCGGCGAGCATTATTAAAATATTATTTTTTTATCGACCTTCAACGTTACCATACTTTTTACGTATCCAGCTAAACATAATTATACCTGACTGTCATCACCTTACTAAAACCAGTTGTTAACACATAATCCGAGTTTTATGTAAACCTAACACATGAATAAATGATTAAAATTTAATCGCATTACTAAACACCTTGGATGTGATAAAGGTGTATTAATTTTTAAGAAAATCGCGCATCATACCAATTTAGGATCGCGATGACATTATTATGAATTATAATCATCTGTCATAATATGACATCATTTATATTTACTAAAACACTTATGATGCGACCGCGCGTGCTGGATGTTATCTATTACAGACTATATAATTTTTTTTATATAGGCATAGACAAATACCATATGTGGGTGGTGTTACTCTTGATATCAAATTTCATATGCGTTAATCTTAAAATTGGATTTTAAAAGACTTGTCGCATTAATTAAATTTATTACCATAATACTCTAAGTGTTATTATACCTTGAGATTTTAATCCAATTTATATATGGTAACAACTATTTAAACTACAACTAATCTGAATTAATTAGTACTGTTGTTGGCCAATGAATTTCAGTAAAACTAGATTTTTGAGTTGGGTTACGCATTTTGTCTTGTACAAATCGTTTCAAGAACTTGTTATATATATTTTTATATCCAGAATATAAAGAATACTCAAATTAATTTCGATTTTATTTTTTGGGTTACCGCATTTCTTGTTTCTCGTCTCTCGAACGATACAGAATGTCCACCTACTGTGTTTGTGTGTTGTACAGTGCATATGACATATCGCAAATGGTTAAGAAATATTCATATGATAAATTAGACTAAATAACGATGGAAAAGTTTAATAATCAGGGCACCTGTTTAGATTATGTTTCCGTTGTCGTGTATACCGCACAATGAGATTTTAGTTTTTTTTTTGGGTCACTGAATCTCTTGCCGTGATATTTTCAATTAAAACATTTTTTTAATCGATGGGAATTTTAAACAAAGATATATTGAATTCCAGTTTTAGTTGAAATTTAAGATGATGCTGCGTATTCTATATGGTTGCGCTTAGTCATCTATATAAAAATTTCATCACCGATCTACGTACGCGATGACTTAATACCAAAACTTAAATAGTGTATACGGTGTGTTTGGTAGCGCATTATGTTGATAGATGAAAATCAGTCGAAGGAGCCGCCACCCGTACTTCGATTTACTCATTCCATATTACAACAAATTATAATAATTTCCAATGAAAAATTAAGTAATCACGATTTCCCGAAAAACTTACCCAAACCTGTATCTTTCAACAAACTAATAAATTCGAAACTAAATATATCGATTACGAATATTTTTCCAAAACTAAAATATGTTGAGTGTTCTGTATATAGTTCAACACACATATATATGCACCAAGACGTAAAAAAAAGTTAATTTATTTCCTCTCATTTCCATAATTTTACGGTTTTTCTGTAGACGAGTTTACCGGGGAACCAAAAGACGAGGTAGAATTTTCTTTTTTGTGTTTCATATTATAATGTTTCCATTTCATAATGAAAATTGTTTTGAGAACATTTATGCCACAAACTATTTATCTATTCATATACAAATAATGGCAACAGACATATTTTAAATAAAATAAAAATTTCATAGAATTTATTTCTATATAGTTAGGCATATAATACAGTCGTGATCATGAGAATAAACTATATACTGTGTCGACATTTAATCCTCACAAAAATGTTAATCAACCATTGTGCAAAATATAAATGTACAAATATTATTATCATCCCGGCACGTACTACATTATGATATGTGCCCATCTCTTGCACACCCGCGCATATTGATTAACAACAAATCCACTGTTAATCAATATTATAGTGTTTTAGTAAACAAACAACTTATTGTTTTATCGCGGGGTTTATTCTAAGTGGCGTAGCAAAAAAAATAATTCTAATTAACGACAGTTTAATTTCCGATTTGGTTTGAATACAACAGCAGCCATTTATTGTTTGATTATGTTTTTAGTATCTATATAGTTGAATTGAATAGATTTGCCTTTCCGCTAAATAATTTATAAATTTGACCTCTATCCAACTTATATCGCATAGTATATATCACGAAACAAGATGAGCTACTATTATGCATTATTATTATGATTTACTTGGTGGTACAATATTATTATTATTAGGGGTGCTTGGAGACTACTAGTATATATATAGCTCTTTTTTGGCGAAATTTTTTAAAACTGATAACGTGTATGTGATAAGAAATAATATTTACAGAAATTTTAAGATTTTCACCACGTTTTGTGGGACATACATTTTATATTATTGTGTTGTACTTCCGATGCCGGATGATAATGAAATTTACATAAAAATAAATAATAATAAAAATTTTAAGTCGACTCGACATCTTTGATCTAACACAGTATTATTATTGTACGTACGTGGTAGATCAAGAAACCTTGAAATGTGGATGTATATATGGATAGGGCTTTGTTCATATGAATTCCCTTGTGGGCTTTATTATGTAAATAAAATAGAAATTTTATCATATTCTCAAAGGAATTGAAATATTTTATTTTATCGTCCTCCGTTTTCTAAATACATCTCGGTATGATAATCTGCCTAATTTGAATATTTTAGCACACAGCCCTATAATCAGCCATGTATATGCATGTATAATAAAATCACAACATATTTAATATTCTCGTCATTAAAATGATTACATGTATTTTCACTCTCATTTATGCTGATACGAATTTATTTAGGAAAATGTGGGTAGTTTTTCTCATTTCCTTTCTATGTATTATAATACTCTTATTCATTCGATGTAGTTTTGCCTAAGCTTTAGAAAATTATACTTTTATTCGAATGTATACAAATGAAATCAAATATACAAGCTTTATCGTTGTGAAAATTTGTTTAACTTGAAGAACATAGATATAGATATCGAATGACAGTGTAGAACAAAAATACCGAAAAGTAATTTTTCCAAAAATGCCATCCATTGAAAAGCACCCACCATTATTCATTCGATTTGAAGAACCCAGCCCTGCCAGCATAATGCATGCAAATCAAACTGCGTTCAATGAAAAGTTTTGGGCTAATCACTCACGATCCCATTTCAATTCGAATATACATTGCTACCCACAAAACTCAACGAGATCACGTTTATGATCAATATTGTATATTTCCCAGAACACAGAAAAAATATAAACAGAAGTAAAGCGGCATACAAAATATTGTCGCATTCTTTCAGAGTAAAGTTTTGAGTTACAATACGGTTTTAAGTTGGCCGAATACAATATTACAGTTATACTCTAATCGGAAAATAAAACCATAAACGTTAAAGAAACACCAACCATATATCAATGGTTACAATCTCTATGCCAGATCTTATTTTTCAGAACTTGGCTGATATACCGGGTGATTTTTTTAAGCTGAAACTTTCAAATATCTAGGAAAAGAAGCACTCTACGAAAAAAAATATCCATTATTAAAATTTAATCCTTCCGGGGGGAAATACATTAGTGCTAAAATTAGTACCCTCCTCCCCTTCTTGTAAGGGGGGGTAACTTTGAAATTAAAATATGAACCCCTATTTTTTATTGCAGATTCGGATTCTACGGCTTAGAGTACGTAGGATTTCTTTGAAACATTTTTTCGATTCATGATAGATGGCGCTGTAATAACGATTTAAAATTTTTAAAATAAATGTTGTTTTCTGTGTTTTGTTTTAAAAATATCTGAATAACTGGGAAATTATTACCTGTAGAAATGTAATTGGCTGGTGCTTGATTTAGATGGTTTCCTTCGCCTTATCATCTTTTAATTAATTAAGTGCTCAAAGTGCTTGAATTTCGGCACAAGCATTTCTGATTCGCTCAATCATATGCTCAGGTGTTGTTGGTGTTTGTTGGTAAACTTTATCTTTGAGATCGCCCCACAAAATGAAATCTGGCGAAGTAAGATCTGGTGATCTGGCAAGCCAATTTACCGGACCAACTCTACTGCTCCAGCACGCACGTGAAGTTAGACCTAACTTAATCCTAACCAACAAAAACAAACGAATATTTGTACGTGTTGGTTAAAAAGTAAAACAAGAATGTCACTTAGGCGAAATATTGAATTTATGAACTAATTGCAATTGCAATTTATAATAAATAATTAGGTTCAACATTTATTAAGATGGGATATAAGAATTTAATATTTTCTTAAGAAATTGAATATTTCGAAACCTAATATGTTTATCAAAAATGTTATTATGTTTTTCTGATAGGTCTAGATTAGGACTATTTATATTCCAAGCCATTTGGAGCTAATAATTTTTGCGCGATCAAATTAATTTTTTGTAAGTCTTTACTCAGACTTATTTCTTATTATTCAATTAAGAAAATATTAAATTCTTATATCCCATCCTAATAAATGTTGAACTTAATTATTTATTATAAATTGCAATTCTACGACTCGTCGTAGAACAATACGTAGCGAACAAAATTAGTATTTTGTTGTATTTGTTCACGTGTCCACTCACAAAAAGTTACCCGATTTTGGAAACCAACGCCCTAAAGATCTTGGTGTAAAGACACATCGAGAGCGGAATCGCTAGCTTTTTTTTGTGTACTAATATGAAGATTACGAGCTACTGCACCAAGTTACTACTTTCATCAGTAGTAAATTGTTTAACAGTCCGGTAAAATGAAGCACGTGACCGAATCCTATCCGGAAAACGCGAAGCGTACAGAATGACATCATTATCAAGACTACGGTCAGCTTCTCCATAAATCAGGACCATTTCAATTTTTTCTTGTACAGTTAAATACTCCATTTGGTATTGTATTAATAGCCGAACGCAAACATGTTTTTTTGTTTTCGAAATAATCTTCGAACTGAATCGATATTTTTAAAACAAAATACAAAAAACAAATCATTTGTTTAAAAGTAAGCAGCACGTAAGCGCTTTCGCTGAGAGCTGAACTGTCTCCTCGCCGCCTCGCACCTTGCAGACGGTGTTAACGCGTCTGTTTAAAAATAAGTGTCTATACAATTAAGTGAACCAGTTTCTATAGAAAAACGAGGTTATATTCCTTTAAAATATATTTTCAAATTTCGACCAAATTTATTGAAAATTTTGTGCCGTAATAATATCGGAATCTGCCTTAACGGATCGGAATATTTCAAAATCTATAGCAAATTATCATCAATTTATTTAAAATTAGCCTGATTAGAAATCTTTCGTGTAAATTATAAATGGAAAAAGTCTCTTAACAGTATGTTAATTTCATTGTATATTTAAATTCTATAACGAATTATTATAATTTTTTAGCATTATTATCACTATGGTTTCCAAAATATAAAAAAAAAATTATTAAATATTTCCAAATATTTAATATTTGGAGTCGGAATATACCCCATTTGACATTTCCAAATAAGTTAGGAACCCGACTTATTGTAAAAGCAGTCGATAACTGGAATCCTAGAGATGTTCAGAGGGTCACGTTTATAGTTTTGGATAGTTCAAAGTTTCAACTTTACTGCTGATTCGTGCGGAGCCTATTACCACGATAAATTACTATTTTTAAAACAATTTAGAAATAAACAAGTTAAAAGTCATCATAATTAGATCTTGTTCACCGTCCACATGGTTTGACTGAGCTATCTTACCATGTAGGTGAAACGCCGTGGACATGGGTGAACGCCGTGAACTAGGTTCGATGAAATAAAATTTTAAAATCTATTCAAATCCATGGAACTTGTAAGATTTGCGTGACACAGTAAATATCATCATAACCACAACCTCGTTCGTTTTATCATTAGAATTGTATTTAGACTATTCGAAAATTCATCCAAAACTGTGAATGTCTCTAAAACCGGTAAGAGCAAATTTTGAAAATATTGTAAAATCAAATACCATAAACAGTTATAATTCGCTGAAGTTACAAATCATTATAATTTGATTCCACTTACCGCAAAAATAGAACCCGTGAACATGTTTAGAATTAGAGATATAAAAGTAGAAACATTGTCTAAAATAGCGATATTTTGAATTAAAAAACTTGTTGTAAATTGCATCACAATTTTCTCGTGTTAATCCCAAATCGTCCGGAAATTTTCTGATCTTTACCGATAGAGTTCAAAATAATCTAAAAATGTTTCAATTTACCGCTAAATAAATCCAATAAAAAATGTTTCAATTTAACAGTGTACATTTTTGGTATGAGTTTCACAATTATCCAATAAGACTGTATTCAAACTTCAACTAAAAAAATTTTAAATTCTTCCAAAATTCATAATGTTATACATTTTAGATTTATTCCAAAAATAGGTAAAGCTCGCGTTCCCTAGAATAAAATAAATTAATCAAATCCTCTATCCAGACATGGCACTACTACTAAATATTTAAATTTGAACAAATTCGCCCAAGCATCAAAATGCATTCAACATTCATTTAAAATTGATTGAAATTTAATTGTTCTGCGTATTTGTATCGGTGCCTACTGGTTTTATCGGTGGTTTGTAGATATTTAGTTCTGTTTTACACAAAATGTTACAATATTTATAAATTTCAATGGTACCATGCTGCGATCCCCGATGTTATGTTTATACGGAGATAGTGTTTTGCTAATTTACCACTGACGCATGTTTTTAAACAGTTTCACCTTTTCTTATTGCGTTTCGCCTGACAAAAATTCTCCACGTCAAATCACAACTTTTTTGAAAGATTTGATATTTGTTTTTCGATCCAGAATATAATCGCAGTAATGTATCGCCCATGAATTGGTCTATGAAACTCCGTTTGTATCACTAGATCATGAAAACAATTATCCATTTGACCGTTTGCAACAACTCTTTATTAAATTTGTTCAACTCAGGAATATTACTGAAAATACTGGATATTAATTCACCATTAACCACAAATATTCATTTATCACTTCAAACATAACAACAATAATTTTAACAATTGTTCATCTCGCTAGTACTTAAGTACCTTGGTGAATGTGCTAGATGCGAGCAGAAAGTTTCCAAAGTTTATGTTCCACTTTTTTTTATGATTTAATCTTTGCCTATTCTAGGGCCGATCCACTCCCAACTCGTTCGCGGTGCGCTTTTCACGTCCTACCTTTGCCTGAGTTGTGCACTTCGGCAGAGGGTCATAGTTGTGTTCATTTCCATCAATGATCGTAATCAGATTATGAAAAATCTCATTTGCATCTTGACCCTATCGGAATTCGAACCCAGTACCTCTCGATCCAAATGCCAAAACTTTAATCACTGTGTCGTTGAGGTGTTTTAAGCGTATTTGCTCAAAAAATTGCTATTTCTTAAATCTAGATGTCACTAATTTCAAAACTTAAGATTCCCATTTAACTTTGTTTCGAAAATACTTACACCAATCTTATTCTATCAGTGGCCATAAAAATACAATTCATAAAAAATCGGTAAGAAAATATTTTACGTATTGCAATTGTCAATCACTTGGAAGTGGTATTCGCAAACTTTCACGTCATAAATTCCGCTGTTTTGATAATTTAGGTCGTTGTTCATTGCAGTATTTTCCATGAATACTATCGCCGCATTTACAATTGCTTTCGCTAATTCCCCTGCACGTGGAACACCATTCTAAAATCCAATTCCCAATGAGTATTAGAAGAACTTTATACAGTAACATCGATGCATGTTAGAAATAATAACCGCATAATAACAATTTATTTACGTATTTTGACTCCGACTAGGCTGAAACGCGCGACCTTTTGGATAATAACACTTGGTGGCAGTGTAGCGTACAGACCTATCAAATGACGCATTGTTTCAATTTATCACTGTGGACGACTTTTAGCTCCGAGGTTTCCTTGTATCCAACAGACATTATCGTTGATTCTCTTAATAAGTTTGTATGGGCCCTCCAGATGTATTATGCCTCTTTAGATCTTCCTATTCACTTCGTGTACAACCATCCCAAATCACCTCGACGAAAGTTACTACATTTTTCACAGTGGTTGTGTTGCGTCGTCGATGAATACCATGGATTTATGAGCGCTAAGCGATAATGGCTCATCCTACTTCTGTTCCTTTCTCCGCATCGTCAAATTCCAGCACTCCTCCTTTTCAACTTCAATGCACGCTGTATTTGCACCATGTATTCGCGTCACGGCCTACTAGCCTCAGCCTGAACAAACGTATACTGGAATCATTGACTGGGTCTCACCCGGAGATCTTTCCTCCTCTCGGTAAGCCAATTCGTACCTCATTTTCTTTGACCGTGCACTTTCTTCTCGCAGTCTTCCAATTTTTAATATTGGACTGATCATTTACCGCTGGTTTTGTTCAATTCTTGAGCCCTCTGCAGTTTTCCGTATTCCGGGTCTTTGTTTCTCTCGTGCCAGTTTTAATGTTGTGTTCCACGGCAAACAGAGTGTCTCGTAAAACGAGTATTCCGTCGTTCCGTACAATCTCGGTTATAGTGATCTAACTTCCCGCGAAGCATCTTCTTAAACTTTCGATGTTATCCCTCCCTGCCAGTTTTATCACGGTCTGTTGGATTTTTAAATCGAAGTTTTCTACTCGGTCATCCCATCAATTATCAGCTTCGTGTACTTTTGCCGCAAATAACGTCTATCAGTTGTTCTATTTGGAATTCTTCGACTCGTAAAAGTTGATCCTGGTTCTCTTTCTGCGGATTCTGTCGTATTGCCAGCTTGCAAACTGAAAATCTCGGGTCTTCTATTTGCCATTTTTTTTATCTAGTTTAGCACTTTGCTTATTCGTCATGCCGCCCTTATCAAGCTCTGTTTCGTGTGCCCCTTTTATTTCACACACCGATCCATTTCCCTTATTTTCCAACTGCTTTTATGTAGGTTAAACATCTCGATCGTCTGCATAACTATAAGCTCAAGCTTCTTCTTCCCCCATCTAACATTTTGCAGCCTTGACAATAGCTCGTAATGAGGTCTCCAATTTCCTTCGGTTGAAACCCTATGACTCAGCTGCATTTTTCATAGTTTCTGCGACTTGTAGAAATTAATGTCTAGTAATATCATTACGGCTGGTATTTGCAAAATCACACTTCTGACACCAAAAGTTTCGAATTTCAGACGTTCGATACGGATTCGTAATGGGTTTTGCAAATAAAACACTCAGCGTTTAAAGTTACAAATTGTATTTACACCAACAAATTCTTCAACAAATTCACTATTTCACTATGTACCACTGTTCACTATTTCTTCGCTTTCACTATTTTTCGCCCTTCAGCATACTTGGGTAGGTTTTTAGAATCACGAAAAGGTTGGAAGTAAGAGGCATGATGATCTATTTTGAAAGCTTGTTTCTACTGGCAGATTGACAACATCTGTTTCTCTTTAGGGATTAGCAGCCGAAGGAATAGTTTTGTGCTCTTTTCAACCATCAGCCGGGTGGCCATAGGACAATGCGCTATAACACTGGCCGATCATTGATGTTTAAAAAAATAGTTCTGACTAATTAGTTTTAGGCTTTTTGCTAGTAATAATCGACACCTTCTGTTTGTAGAAGACTTAAAGATCCAAAGAAGTACAGTCATTAAATACATTGAAATGTGTGGCTACAATTTAAAACGATCGCGCACGCCTACTTATAGAGAACCTTATTTCTGCCATAGGGGCAAAAGAAGCAATATTTATTTATGTTTTTATTTTTATTTATTCATTGCGATGTTTTGTAATTATTTTAAAATGAAAAAATATCAAATTTTAAACATTTGGAGGTTCTCATAATCTATAAAAATAACACCGGTTGAGATATAAAAACCCTTATCGCCAGCAGATATAAACACGACAAATGAATCATGGGATCAAGCGCCTCCTAAATTGCAAAAGCTAGATAAAGAAATAATATTTTGTGGTAGCCAGGTGTTGATTTTCAATATTTGGAGCATTGACAAATTTTTATACAGCCAGCCCAAAGAATACCTTGCTTCGAATGATGAGATTCCATCGGACAAAATACCTTAAACGCAATAATTAAGAAATTGATTCCCGAACGTTCTACTTCCAATACCAGTTAATCCTTTTTAATCATTCTCCTTTTAATTATTACTATCATCATATTATATCTGACTCATAAACAAGAAGAAAGCAATTAAGAGAGAGACCTTCCTTATAAAATTGCAGTAAGAAAATTTAAAAAAATTTGGCTATCTAGACTAAGGCACATAAAATGTATGCCTCCTACGTACAATAAAAGAATAGCGCTTACAAATTAATGATATAATGAATAATTTCAAAATAATTCATTGACATTAAAAATTCTTAAATTTCACACATTCTACTTTCCTAATGACGAAACCACTTATTTTAAATTTGGAATCATCTGAAATGTCAATATAAGTATCTCTCGTTATTAAGTATTATGCTCGAATGTATTATTTTATGTCAACTGAGCACTTTCTACCGTGACATTCTTCTTGTTGATACGCGAAAATTTATAATGAATATGCAATTAGTTTGAATTGTTTCCAATTCATCGATAACCTATTCTACCTACTCCAAATGGAATAGTTATAGTGTATGAATCTTATAACAAAATAAAAATACGAATTAATTTGCATAACTAAAATAGAGATATGGCAAAAAAATTGAAATGCAGCTTTTGTCTAGTAACAGAACACAGCACATACAAAAACAGAAATACCGACATATTTGGCGATACATTTAATTGAGTTGTATTGTGACATATCCATAGTAAATAAGAGATATCAGCGCGCAAACAACAAAATATATATCGCGGTATTTTTATTTTCGCTTAAATGACATTGGAACAGATCAGTGAACGATGAATATTATTTATGTTTGACTTGCATAATAGTGGTAATTTCCTTTATCGATTTTTACCACCAAGGTGGAATGAATTGCGGCTCTCAGACTTTCCCCATATATTTACCAAAATGTCTCGTCTCATTTTTATTTTATATATACGAGTACATAACGCTGGTGGATGATAATTTTATCAATATAATTTAATTACAGTCAATAACATAAATCAGAATACGTCTATCGTATATCCATATGTGTAACCATCCTATCTACAAATATGTTATATAGATGTGCATACCTATAATACGAGTACATTTACAGAGAGAGAGAGAGAGAGAGAGAGAGAGATGTAAATGTAATTAACATAAATTTATCTAATTTACATGAATCGTGACGTCAAGTACTATTATAGAGATAAATCAATTAAATATTACCAATTAGCTTTAATTAAACTATAACATTATTCAGGTCTTTCGGAGGTTTGTGTGAAATGAGGGAGTGGAATTTTTAATCTCGAATGTATAGTGTAACAACACCCGCCCGTCATTTCGACATCCACATATATTGTGCTGCGTATGAGTCAAAATCCATGGTTTAGTATTTAACATTGCAAATATAATTGACATATTTAACCATAAAAATTATTTATAAATAAATAAATTAATAATTAATTTATTAATATTGGCGCGATTTTTTATTATGGTAATATTATATGCATCTACTACATCCCATACATATAAAATAAAAATGAATGGAAAAATCTGCGGGAAATTAACGATAAACCTTAAAATCGATGTTGACATTAATATTTTATAACAGGTTCCATATTATTTTTCATTATAGTTGAAGTGCGCGTCGTTTATTGTTGTAATGTTAAAAATGCGTGAGATGAAATTCCAAAATGTACAAAATGAGACATTATATAGAATGTTGTTAAACATGGCGTTTTTCTTCATCAAACTATGGAGTTAATTTTCTTCAATCTATGTTTGTCAGCGCACAATGCGTATCAAGAAATGTGTATTTTAACCCTATGGTGTCGATAAGTAAATAACGGAGGGCGCAATAAGTTTTATGATAAACATTATTCAGAATTAAAAGTGACCGTTAAGAACTCGAATTACAAAAAATACCCATAGTGTTTCACATAATTGTGCTTAGACTCGTTCCCAGAGGGATAATTACCATCCAAATTGTTACATTTGAATTAAAAGTTGAAACGTTTATAAACTTTGTAAATTGTTGGTACGAGCCCCTTATATATTTGGGCATTATAATCCAAAAGTTGATTATTTAGCTTTATTGATCCGTTCCGTATATAGTTAGTGGCTTAAGATTGACCAAACTATCATCTTTTAAAATACTGATGGCGGTCATCATTATCGATCGAGTAAACAAATTAAAAAAGAATTCACAGAACTAATTTCACCGAAGTTTCCAAGGACGAATTGGCAATGTATTTTATGAAGTTCACTATTGTTCATTAAAACAGTAAATTTAAAATATTCTTAGATACTCGATAACTTGCTAATGATACTGTGTGATTTTAAATTGATCCCTAGCTCTTACAATAAAATAATGATTAAAATCATGTTCAGAAACGGGACTGCCAACTAAAAATATTGCAACTGGAAATATTTGAAATTTTTTGGTTTTTCTGGGTGATAGCCAGATATTATTTTACATCGAGGTTAAGTCGACCGAATTTTTTAATTTAAAGAATTCAATGTTTCATTATTTCTTGGTATAACCTCACCTTGAAGTAAAAAAACAATACCTGGCTATCACCCAAAATAACCCAAACATTACATATAGAAATACAATAACAATCCAGGTTACGAAGGGGTTGACAAATGCGCAGCGAAGCGTAATAATTCGCTGAGGCATTTTGATTATACTTTATATGTAAGTTCAATATTTTTGGAATTCGGTCAGTGCAGTCTGATTTTTTAATTTAAGGAATTCAATGTTTCATTCGTTCGAATGAACGAACCGAATTACCAACGCCTTGGTAACCTCGCCTTGATGTATCTGGAAATATTTATTTTTGTCAGTATTTTGTACAATACAAAGATTCCGTTTTATAGATGAAACTGACATAATCGACAGGAAAATTTATGTAAATCAAGAAGGAGGTAGGTATATTTACCATTCGTGGAATGTCGTTCCACCGTGCTATCGCTAATTGTTTGCATATGCCACAGCGGTGATTTAAACTAAAATTACGGCTTTTAGTAATATCGTAATTCGTAATAGTTTTCCGAATTAGAAGATAAACTATGCAATTGGATTGATGTTTTTAAGAAAAACTCCAAAATTACTTATAAAATATGTTATGTGCTAAAATCGTGAAGAAAATCTCTTTCAAATGATATAAGGGTGGTAAACTTGGGTCCTTCCAAATTTAAGAGAAGTAATCATTTTTCATTTTTATACTTACGTCAAATTTTACCTCTACGTCTTTGTAAAAGTCGCAGAAAATTGACTAAGACTCATATACATATAAATTAAAATGGTCCTGTCAAGATATTATTTCTTGAAAAGAAGTGAAGTATAAGGTTGGGGAAAAAGAAATCCCTTATTTTTACGTTGATTTCGGGGCTTTATTTAACATGGCTACAATCAGCCGTTTTGGTTCAAATATGCGCCGTTTTTTCGATAACTGATTATGCCGCTTTTTACCAAAATGCCTTGACCCTTATGGGTCATTTTTGCACCACCAAGGGCGTTTGCCATGAACAAGAGATGATAATCACTTGGTGGTACTTCCGGACTATATGGTGGCTGCATAATAACCTCCACACCAAGCTCCCGTAGCTCCTGGCAGGTCATCATAGACGTGTTAGGCCTGGCGTTGTACTCGTGGAACGCGACACCTCTTCTCTTGGCTATTTCTGGCCGCTTCTGATCGATTGCTGCGTTCAGTCGGTCCAATTTCTGACAGTATAAAGGTTCGAATTCGGTGTTTGGCCATTGATTAGCAGCTCATATAGATGATTCTCTTCCAATCTCACCAAATACACAGCAAAACCTTCCTGGCTGTCAATCCTTTTTTGGCCACCGTTTGGGCCACTCTGCCGGCCTTCGACTGTTATCGCCAGTCACCATTTGCTTTTGAAATGGCTCGATTTCGTTCTGTTTGGCCAAGGATTCGCAGATGGAAGTCCATCAAGTTTTTTGCGTCAATTCGTGCGGCACTCAAACATCGAGATTATTTTTAAAACCAGTCTTATGCAAATGGTTTAAAACTGTTTTCTTCTGGGCGATACTACAACAGCATGCCGGTCTACTTCGATAATGTTTAGGATTTTATTGACATTTTCAACGATAGGCCTTTCAGTGCGTGATGCATCTTTGATATCAAAATTACCGAAACGGAATCGACGAAACCAAAATAGACACCATTCACAGTTTCAGTCGCCTGACTTGCGTTTTAACCTATATTGAAGAGCTCAAAAGTGTTTTAAGTAAAATTCTTCAACACGAGACAACATTAATTCGAATGATTTTAATATACAAATCGGTAGCGGAGACAGTTTACATCGTAAATGCGCAGTACTTTATAATGGGATGATAGCCAGCACATACTTACCCATAAGCAAATCCATAAAGACAAAGCTATTAAGATCAGTCGATGCGTCATCATCTATTCTAACGAATCTTAAGTTACTCCGGAAAATTAATTAAAAATTAAGTTATTCGGGAAACTTGAGTCTAGTATATTAGAAACCGTATTTACAGCCAACCGCTATCCTATTATGTGGAAAACTGTACACCAATATAAAATCGGCTGTAAAAATGCCTCAGCGGTAAATATAGGTTAGGTAAATGTCTAAACCTGGATTTGAATTGTCTAGATGCTACTGAAGTTGGCAGACAAATCGAAACAATTCGAAATAAGTAAATGTCTGAATAAAAATTGGAAGAACTGCTCAATTGGTTTTATTGGTTCGTTTCGTTTTTATGGTGTTAGTGTATAGTTTATTAGAGTAGTAAGGGCTAATAGTTTTACGAACTCCCATGAGCTCTGATGGGGAATAAATGAAACTACAGGGATCTAGGGGAAGTTATTGCAAACATTTCGTTAGTATCGGACCTCTGTGGAATCAACTTCCAATCCATTTTAAATTAATTTAAAAATTTTGGACATTTACCGATTTCGAACTTTAACCGTACAAATAAAGGGTAGGCCATTTAAAAGTTTGTTTTTAAAAACGCTATAAAACGAGCATATATCTTTATTTTATGGAATCTTAACCACTTATTTTGTGGAAAATTGTGTAGGTTGGAGTCTCCGATTTAAGAATGAAAACAATTTCGTTCATGTGTCTTCAAAACGGCCAGTTATTCGTTTGTGAAATTTGACGCGCCGACTGTCGGTCGGTTTGTATGGCATGTGGGCCCTCATGTTGAAACCGAAGGTTATTCACATTCATAGCGTCGATTTGAGGCCATAAAAAGTTGGTCAGCATGGCTCTGTAACGGTCGTTATTGACGCGAGCCAATTATGCCACCACTCCAAAATCCACACTAAACAAACACTCTTAGTGGATGCATTAGCTTCTCTACGATTACGTGTGGCTGTTCCGAATCCCAAATCCGGCAGTTCTGCTTCCCCGAAATGGAAAGGCGCTTCGTCTGAAAAGATGGCTTTTCGACCAAAATCGACGTCATTATGAAGCTAGTCTATGGCGCAAGCAGAGAACTGATATCGTAGCGGATGGTCATTTGCTTTGCACCCGAAAATCCAATCTCGACAAATACTGAATAAATTCATCAGCAAATTTTTAATCTGGCTCATTTAAACATTGCAGGTTATTCTATTCGTATTTTGTATTTGTTAGTTTTATATTTAGGGCTTACAACTATTATTTATTATATTATTTTTTGCACGAGAATGAAAGTTTGCTAAACGAGCCAAGGAGATCTTTTAGTCATAGTAACATTCCTACGAGTAATCAAACCAGCAGCGGAAAATACTTAGAAAAAATCAAATCTAGTCAAATTCATGCTGTAATATATGGTAGCGAAAATTTGCCAGTGGAAAATAAGAGATAACGCTACTCGCCAGCTATTCGACATCTCCATATAGATTCTCAATAGAACCTTACAAACAAAATGTACAAACAAAAACCTCACTTTAGAATCCCTACCCAACTGTACAAACTAGATTTCATCGTAATTCATTAAGAAACGGTGGAGTTCATCTAACATTTTAAAGTTCCAATTCTCTGTACCGGATTCGCTAAATTCGGAGGTTAACCAATTTGACAATTTAAGGTACACTTAAAGTTATATTCCACTGATATATTTTCTTTTCTGAGAAAATACAACTTCCTATTGGCATTTAGTTTAATTTTAATTGTAAAATTTGAGTTGAAATTTTTCCAAAATTTAGCTTAATGAAAATATTTGAACTGTTGCCTAACCATTTATGGTTTCTATCTGAAATGAGCTGGCGACGTTCTAAGTTATTCAAAATATTTATTTGCTGATGATATCAATTAGAATTTAAAAATAAATTTAATTTTGTTGTTCAATGTTCATAATTCTAAAATAAATTTAAATTATTAATTTTCAATAATAATAACGAGTTAATTTATAACGAGATGTAGTCTTAAAGCCATATAAATAAAAGCAGCAACATTTATACCAAATTGTCAGTGTCTTTCACTAAGCAGCTATAATTGTCAGGGTGGAGTTACTTGCAATCATTATAAACCAAAAATGAGCGATGGTCAAGGGCCTTCATCTCTATATTTGGCTGAACATCCTCGTAAATTATCGAAATTACAACAAAGAAGGCAATATCATGTTTTGAAGTAATTGAGCTGCACACCTCATTACAAATGAGCTTTGTGGTGTGTGATTCACCAAATTGTCCGTGCTTTAATAAATAAATAAATCATAAAATAAAAACACGATATAAGTTATTTTTATCTAAGAATATCAAGCCTTAAAGATTTATCATCGTTGCACGGGATTCCAGTTGATTCAAATATCCTATTTGAAGATGATAATGGGCGATTACATTTCCACCATGATCGCCAGTTAGATTTCAAAATATCAACATAAAACAATTAAAATCATATTTTATCAACTTGCATCAAATGGGCCTTTTTAAGCTATGTGGCCTATGCCAATTTGTTTGTCAAAATTTTCGACTAACTTAATTGAGGAGGGTTAATGCATACTTAAATCATATTAAATACATCATATTTCATATTAAAACTGCATACTTACTTCAGATTGATCAATCGAGATTGATAAATCTTAATTTATTTGGCTTATTGTAAATATCAGGAACGGTTTGTTTTGTGCCACCTTTGAATGACTGGTATAAACTAACCATCAATAATATTACTTAAGGCTCAACCTAAGTAAATATTTATACCAGTAATGATTTTTTTTTTTTACTCAAGCCTTCACAACTCACGTGATCCAAGGAAATCGAGACATTATAATACCATAAACTGTTTTTAATTAAACAATATACATTCAAATTACCTGTAAAAAAATTACAATTGATCACGAGCAAAACTTTTGCACTCACCCAATAACATTGTGTTATAAAACACCATCTCGTATACGCTAGCCAAACTTCAAATGGAATTCAATTTCACTATCATTTTCGCTGTTTGCTTTAAGCATTACAAAAACTCGAAACTATTTTTTATGAGAGTAGTTAAAGTAAAAAAGTTAATTAACAGTACGTACTCGTACATAGGAGAATTATTTATAATTCAATTGTATGGAAGAATGATTTTCATAAAAAAAATATTATGACAAATAACAATATACAACTCCAACTATACGCGAAAGTCTATTTAACTATGGTAAATAATAGTTTCTTTAAGAAGCAGCTTAAAAACACAACAAATTATAAATTAACCCTTTTCTATAGAAATTTATTTGTTGTTGTAACCGACAATATTTCAATTCCTAATTATATATTACCATTGGTAGTTTTGTAATCAAATTACATTGAGGTACACGATTAGAGTATTGTACACGGTACCGAAGCGCTACTGTACACGTTCCATTGTTGTAGGTAAAACAAATAAAACATGTTAATATTATTGTGACACTTGCATCCGGTGGTGTTGATTATTATTGTCATTCGTTATTTAGCTGAACTGGAACCGTATACAGTCGTACGTTTAGTTTTCGCGTCTAAACGTAAAAATTGGTTATCTTATCGCTTTGATCGTATATAAATTACCATACGATTTTATTCTTTCGGTGATATAAGAAAGCTAATCGATGTGATTTGAATGTAAATTAAGATGCAAGCTTAGACACATAAAAATGGTAACATATATGAGTGCTGTGGAGAGGTTATTGTATCACTAACCTTTTTTGTATTTTGGAATGGTGTTTCAGTTTTGGTGGAATGTGTTTTAGGTTTTTAAATTAAAATGTTCGATCGATCGAAATTCGTAATTGTGTACATTCCATAATTTACAAAGAGATGAATGAATGCCAATAAATAAATCAATAGTTTTACATTTTTACAATGACTAAACATGATGTACATAAATAGATATATGTATATGATAGTTTTATGCGATTTGGATGATTTGATTTGTGTATACGCCAGTAAATTGTTATGTTATGTGCGGATGATTATGCAATAAAAATTGTTCAGCATTTGAATATTCACTGCGTGTTCCTTAACAGTCCTTAACATAAATCGATCTGTGTACTAAATTATGACATTATGGTTTCAATATGTTGTTTAGTAGTCAAATTTCTTTGATTAAACCATAAATTATTAATTTCACCTTAAAATTCAAAATAACTATAAATTTTAGTGTCTTTCGTCGCATTAAAGAGCTTAAAACGTTAATTTGAATATGTATAGTTTTGATAGATTTTTTTGAGAGTAATAAAATTTAACGAGCTATCAAAATTCTGTAATATTACTTATAATACCATTAAATTTATGAGTTTTATCTGAAAAATTCAAATTGTGTAATTAAAATCATGTTGAAAATTTATTTTCCGCTAAAAGCTAATAAATTATGATTTATTATTAGGATTGTGTAAGCGAAATGTAACTACCGTGTGCATGTGTAGTGTACTAATTTCATCGAAATGGGTTGAGAATGGCTTTGTTAGAATTAATTTGGATTTTCATAAAATTACATCCACAAAAGTTATTGGAATCCCATTTACATAATACAAACTGGGATCCAAACCGGATATCATGTGGAATTTCATTTTCATTAAACAAACCACTTTGTATCCCAATCGATTGACAAATGCCTTAGTCCCATTAAATTGGCAGAACCACATCTAAAACTCTTACTGGAGTTTCATGCCACACCTTGGCAATTATATTCTTTGTTAATTCATTTGAAATGCCACTTTCATCTTGCAAACAAAATTCCATTCTAGTCGCCTGAGAAATGGCTTAATTCTATTCGGAAACGATATTTTCCTTAACTACATTGGGAAATCTTATGGAATTCCAATGGTGTCATACAAATGAAGTTGTAAGCCAAATTAATTATTTTTCAGAACTGAATCCTGAACATGTATTGAAATCCAATCTTTAATAAAACGGTTAAGAAATGGCATTGCTCTGTTTTTCATAAATCCTGCATGCTGTGTAATATAGCCGAAAATTTCCAAAACTTTTACAAGAAAAAATTTCAGCAGAATTTTCTTTTAAATTTTCAGTTCGAGTATCAGAATTCAACATTGCCTGCATGCCTAAATTGTGACTATACGTACTCTTATATTTATTGTCAACTTGAAATTTAAAAAAACGCCAAATTCCAAGGTGTCTTTCTACTATTTTTTAATAATTTCAAGTCAATTTTTTTTCAGTTTCTTGGCGAAAATTTTATAAACACTCATGTAACCAGAATAAAATCGTTACAACCTTAGCTACCAGAGAAATAATAGTTTATATTATTGGTTACATATAGAAGTTCTTAAAGTTTTGGCCAAGAAACTGAAATAAGTTAGTTTAGTCAAGGAAAATCCAATGATCATTTTGTATTCTCTTGTCAAAGGTATAAGCGATTGTTGAATTTAATTATTATTTTAGATTTCCGATACTCGAACTGGAAATTTTGTTGTAAACACTATACTAGATAATTATACATAAGTTTCGAAATTTCCTACAGGTTTTAAAATATCAGCAGGAAATTTCGTTTTTGTGGCAAAGCCCCATCGATATGGTAGCAGAAATATTTTTTCTGCTGGAAATTTTCTGCCGTCTTATAACGCAGAACTCTGCGTAGTTTCATTCAAATTGACCTTTTTGAAAACTTCATTCGAGATTCATATTGGAATCTACAAGATCTTGGCGATGCCGACAAGTGACACTTCTTAAGAAAAGAATTAGTAGAAAACAATTTCTTTTTCGTATCGAAATTTAAATGCTCAAATAATGTATCCAAACTGGTTTGTTTCTTTAATAAGTTTGAGTAGCAAAATTTTGTATACTTTACTTGTGTAAAATTTACGTAATTTGTAACTCAAATGTTTAAGCTTATTTTACAACAACAAATTCCATGAAAAACTAAATTTTAGCAATTCTGACTGCTCTAGAACGCAGAATCCCGACTTGCTGATATTGTTCAATGGACCGGATAGTTTTTGTATCCACAATATAAAATTCCCAACGATCCCAAATTTGTGATTCTGTTGGTTTCCTACAGCTCAGATGGATTGACTCATCGTGGTGAAATTTCATACTTAAGCTTTCTTCATAAATTGGGAGATCCGAGTGATTTTATTCGAAATCAGTCCACCGGAAGTGGCAGCTTCCATATAGGAGCTTTTTCGTTTTCTGCAAATATTTTGAAAATTCTATAGCATTTATGAAGAAACGATTAAAACTAGAAAGATTGTAAATTAATTTTGCAACAATATCGGCCCAGATCAGTTTTCCAAACTTTAAGCGGCGGAAATGACGACTTTTGACAAAAAAAAATTGTTTTTTAACAAAAATTCCCTGTACAGCCTAGACGGATTGATTGATAAGGATGACACTTCATATTTAAGCTTTTACCATAAATTGAGAGGTCCCAGGATGTATGGCCGAAATCTTTCAATTTTTACAATTATGTTAACAAGTTTTTGCATTTACAAAAACTATAATTCTTTGTTTCAAAAGAGTTAAGTAATTCAAATATTAAATTTTCAACCAACAAGGGTTCCAAAAGTCCGGTAAGTTTAATTTTGCGCTTTAGAAATCAAGTAGGCATAGTTGAAATCTAAGTTTACATAATGAGTTTTACTTGTAAAAACAAATAAAATTATTTTGTTGGAGATGTTACATTCCAGTTTAATACAAAATAAAAACTAATTAAAAAATATGTGTTCTTATGCTAAAAATTATGCTTTGTTAAGCAAAAGCACTAAAGAATTATAATGCGCGTGTTTTGTTCAATCAGCAAATGTTGAATCGACGTACTAACTCTTCTCTCCTCAAAGATCCACGTCCCGTGGGTCAAAAGTTCAGTCTAATTGGTTGAATTTCTTCTTGGTTGTTGGAATTTTCTTCTTGGTGGGTTTGTTTGTTTATAAACAATGTTCCTCTCTGGCTTCTTACTCGTGCTTTGTTGACAAAAATATGATGACTACGCATATGATAACGATTATGATATTAAAATCGATGACCGCAGCTTCATTGTATTCGTTGAAAATCTGTTGAAGTTGTTCAATGTTGTCTAGATACAAATTATGTAAATATCCAGCGCCAATTTTAATACTTTTCTCGGTAATGTTTGTTTGTAACATAGGTGGCAGAACCTGGGTTTCATTGTGATACTTTATCACGAAATTTCCTTCCAAACTCTTGCTTAGGTTATTACCGACGACGTTCCCTTTGAAGTTGCTTAGAAAAATTGTGTTACCGTTTAAGGCTTCGATAGCTTGGTTTCTATAAAATTGATAATCACATTTGGCATTTGACCCTTTTATGAGTTGACTGATGCAATGGTCTTCATTTAATTCCTTTATTTTATTTGTTTCGCAGATTGTGATGTTTCGAAAAAGATTGCAATCCTGTGTAATTCCATACAGTTCGTTTTGGTTGAGCAAAAGTTGTTTGAATTCCAAGTAGATCTGCTTATTTTGCTTGATTGTTGATTTTACAATGATATGATTGTAATTCTGTTTACTCATCTTAAGAGTTGCTATGACGTACAGGATTGTAGAGTTTTTGACCATCATCTTTGGTTCTGTATATTCCATTGCTTCCATTTCGTTAGAGAATGGTAAAGTTTATATTCATGTGATTATTCGGTTGATTTCCCCTTTATCCAATAGGTTGGTATTGATAATTTTCCCTTTTGTTAATTGCGCGGCTCAAACTTTTTCTTTTACTTCCTCTTGGATAAGTATAAGTCGGTTAAACAGTATTTGTTCCATCCGGTCATCTTCATCTATATTTAAATGTTCAATAATTTTGTTGTATTCGTTAAGCATTTGTTGGGATGTGTCGATTAAGACTATTGGTTTTGTACAGCTGATTGTTATTGTCGGCTATTTGGTTTTGGCTTCTCTCTATTTGATCCCAATCCATAGCGTCAGTGAACCTGCTATCCATTTCCAAGCATTGCCTATCCAATCTATTGATCTTTTGGTCTTCGACTTCTGGTTCTTGAGTTCTAAAATTAACTGCAATATTTGTTTCATTTGATGTACAGTTCAGTTGATGATATGGATTAACTTAAAATTTCAATTTATTATCTGTCCATTTCCCTTGTTTAAGGTTACTATTGGGTCATCGTACTCGTAAATGTTTAAAGTTGTTGTTATTGTCCTTAGGCATGAGGAAAGACATAGTCAAATGTAATTGTAAATGTAAAATTGAAACTGAAGTCAGAATTAAAATTGACGTTTAGATTATCTCTTTCGCCCAGGGATTAATCTTGCATTTATTCGTAGATCTTAGTGGTTTCTTATGCAGTTTACTGGCTGACTCAATTATTTTTGGATCAATAAATCAATAAAATTTGTTCTTTATGAACTCCGTTGTTCTTCCTTGTTCTGACAGCCTCCCGTGGAAACCAATGTGGTACCATTAGTCGTGATCCGGAATCTGCCTTCCTTCTTGAACTCGTTATAAAATTTATTTTGGATTTTTCCCTGGTCTCGTCTTCATTTTCTTCTTCAGCTTCAAGTTCCTCGATGTCCGCATTTTCGTATAACAGCTGTGTATACTAATCTTGCGTCTCTATAAGGTAAATCCTTTGTTGTTTTTCTGGTTCACTATAATGTGAGCTTTCTTTTTTAAGCGCTAGTTGGTTTTGCTGGTCTTGTTGCATCGGGCGATTGTAGTGGTTATATATGTAGTCTGCTTAATGACGGATCAATTTCTGGTGCTGAATGTTAAAAGCTAAATGTCTTTGTGGCGCTGTCATTTGACTGTGGTTTCTTCGAACGTCAGATGGAGTGACATTTGTTCGTGAGAAGATTTGGTTTATTGGATCCGTTATTGAGTTGCTCATACTTTTTTTATGTACCGTGAGATTTCGAAAGTTTAAATTCGGGATTTCTAGGCAGGACGCGTAGGCTTCCGGCAATGTTTGAGGTTTTTGGATTATCAGCATTCTCGATAAATCTCTATTTAATCCTCTGATAAAAACGTCAAGGGCTCTGTTTCTATATGTTTCAATAATATGTGTTGGTCGAATATTCCTCTGTTTTAATCTTATTCACGATTAATAAGGATTGGTGATTGACATTACCATAGAATTCATCTAATATCATGTTTCTTTGTGAAAAGTTGATCTCAAATTAAGGCCCTTTTCAAAATGACTACTTACTTCATATTTAATGGCTACCATCCTAAGTAAGCATGCAAAACTACCAGAATTGATTGTCAATATTTATTTGTGGTGAAAAGTAAAAAAAAATAATTGTTTTGGGCGTCACTGCTGGGCACTACCGCACCTCAACCCCAGTGCTACCGCACAACCTACTAGTTTATTTCTTATTCCATGATACCCGGTAGCTTTCATATTTAAGCTTCTATATCTAACCCAGGCATTTTATTTCTGTTTCTATCATAAGTCTGTGGTGCCAAAGAGATTGAGACTCTGTTAAAATCATTCTTATTAGTCCACCTCCTACTGTTCGCAAAGTGCCGAATTAAACCGTCATATCTAGTTCATTAATTAGATATTCTAGCTATGCATAAAGCAAAGAGAACAGTAATAGTGTTCGGAACAAGAGGACAGCAGAGATAATGAACTCGATCGGTATTATTCTTACGCGATCCTACTTTCGTTGGAAAAGCTTATACTACCTGTTTGATAGACCTATCTTAAGATTATAATATCTGCAGATGTCTTATTATTATTATCCAGAAGTCATAGCCAAATATGGCAACCGGTATCAATAGCGATCAGGAAAAGTTGGTCAGCTGGTGTGTCACGATGAGCTGATATGAGGGATGTTCTATAAGGTAGGTAATTTTTTATTTTTTTAAATTTTATTATTTGTATTATGTTCTGGATTCGAAGCACTCCCAACTCTTTCGCTGTTCACGTCCTACCTGACGCTGCTGCCAGCCACTTCGAAGACGTACGGCTATAGGTTCGATTTTGATAGAACTATACTGACATGAAAGATGGGTCGGCCCGTGAGTTGTGCTCTCCAACAGGGGGTGATAGGTTTGTTCATTTTCATCACAAATTGCAATCTAAGGATGACAAATCCCTTTTGCATCCAGCCCCTGTCGGGATTTGAACCCGGTACCTCTCGATCCAAACGCCGAAGCTTTAACCACTGTGCCGTTTTGTCGGTTCCGGTAAATCTATATGAAATAACGGTAAAAAGATTTTTTTTTATTCTTTTATTTACTGTTCATTTAATTTCTGTCAGTGATTTAACGTACGTGTTTTGAAAAAATTGGAAAATTTAACCATCATACATTGACTTTAATTTGAGA
The DNA here is from genome assembly GCA_963691935.1 of Nephrotoma guestfalica. Lineage (NCBI taxonomy): Eukaryota > Metazoa > Arthropoda > Insecta > Diptera > Tipulidae > Nephrotoma > Nephrotoma guestfalica. The sequence goes on along the minus strand of OY829913.1, from coordinate 51,184,750 downwards.
TAAACGCGATTTTACGCGCGCCTACTCGACAGTAATTTCGAATCACAGTAATGCATTTTTAAATCGCATCACGATGTTCAATATTTTCTACTTTTTTAAATTTTCAAAACACGTGTTAGTTAAATTACTCACAGAAATTAAATGAAACAATTTGCATGCAATTTTTTGTCGGTATATAGACTAAGTAGGGGAATAAAAAAAATTTCTATTACTATTATTTCATATAGATTTACCGAACTTATTGAACACCCCTCGTACATGGAAAGAAAGATTAAATAGGATTTGCACCGTACTTCTAATGCTATTTCGAACCTCTCCGAAAGTTTCTTGGAATACACGTTTGCATTTTACAATCAACCATCAATAGCTTGCGCATTGATATTATTTGTGAAGGTTGTCCAAGATAGGGCATGCGTTCTCGGCACGTTTGTCGTATGCTACTAGATTGACAAAAATTGAACATTTGTTGAATGTTCTTGTTGAGGTATTGTCTTGAATGAAAAACTTAATGATACTTTCCAACATATTTGTAAAACACGGAGACGCTCTTATGGACGCTGTCACTTCCAATGGGCCGATTTCGGCCAAGAATCATGCGGACCTGAGAATGAAGAACCCGAGTTTTAATGGGCCAATATTGTTGAAAATATAATTTGGAAACTTTTAGTTCATAGTCGTTTTTCTCATAAATGCCATACCTACTTTGCAAAATATTTGTAAAAACGAGAAAGCTCCTATGGAAGGTGCCACTTTCGGTGAACCGATATCGGCCAAATATCGCCCAATCAATCGTTTCCTCTGGGCTGTAGAGAGACCACAAATTTTTAGAGACCATATACAGACGCACTTATGAATTATTTAACAAAAACCACTTATTCTAGTTTCGGCGATATTGCGAATGGTAAATCTGTAAAAATTTGGAGGTCGAAAATTTTCATACTTTACATGTATACTTTATTTTGCTACGTAAAAGAATGAGAACCAAATTGAACCGGGAAAAATACTGTTGTTGCCCAGAACTGAGCTGGTCATGTTTTATTTTCAAGCTTTGGCGCAAAAACTGGACGACTCACTTGGTGCAGGGCACCAACACACATGAAAATTGTAAAAATACTTGATTATGACACTTGGTTTACACTTTGTTTAGACTCAGGAAAATAACGGAGAGAGGCACTTCACCGGAGACGAACTTGACATAAAGGAGTTTGTTTTGCAAGTTTTTAGACAATATGTATACAACGATTTTTACCACTAAATTTTTCACTCAATTTGAAATAGTTTAATTATAAATTTTTTTCCCAATTTACACAATTATTTCTCACCCGGGAAATGTTCCAATTTCCTATTAATAAAACTCACGGATCCGTAAACTATCCGTTACGCACAATTATAGTGTAAAATTTAAATTGTCTCAAATTCGGCCAAACCCGATAATTAAATAATAATTATACCGAATACACTCTTAAAGAAACCCAAAGAGATAATAACACCTTATATATAAACCCAGCAAACCCCATTAAAGTCAAATTTCGTAAATTCATTTTTAATAGCCATGTGAGACCAATATATGCACTCATTAGTCGTATAATTGGTAGTAGTGGGGGTCGACACACTCAGATATCCATTAAGAAATCTCCCCGAAAAATCTAATCTATAACACATATAAAGTGTTGGGTATATTCATATGTGTGCCTCGGTAGATATGTGTCACAGAACAAAATATACTTAGCCTTGTTGAGCAGGACATATATTATACAGTAACAACAAAGTTGCGAAAACACATAAATCTTAGAAAGACTAATTAAATTAATTAAATTTCTATATAAAAATCCCAACAACAACAACAACAATGACGGGAATTATTCCATTTAAATGACATTTAACCTTTATGCCAGTTCTTGTTATTTTCTTTTCGTTTGGCTTAAGATGGGATCATACTGGCATACTGGATTAAAGTGTTTTTTATTTCATTTTCTATTTTCTCGTATTTTTTCTTATTGATTTGGAAAATGTGAAACGTACAAAAAATAAAAAGGAAATCATTTTGTTATCAGTAAGATTTTTATTATTATAATAAACGCTGTGTATACGTTTAATTATTCGTTCGGTTTGATATGCGATCAGGTTGGATGAGTTTGTTGTTTATATTCTTTTGCTTGTGAGATGTGGGGGGAGTGAGGGGGGAGGTTGTTGTATATTATTGATTAAAGTTAATTGAATGGAACTGAGATTGAAAATGAATTATCATAATAATAAACGTTTTTGGTTTTGTTGTATTTTTGTTGTGATTTATTTGCAATTATTGTAGTGTACGCTGTTATGAACTATAAAAAATTTATATACAGAGTGCACTCTCTGTGTAGAAGTATTTTCATGACCAATTACAATTTGTCTATTTACGTATTTACAACGAGTGTAGGTTTGATTCAGTAATGGCCTTTCTTTTCTGTTATTTACATATATTTTATTTATTGTCTTCCAATCTAAATAATAATAGCAAAACACAATTTAATTGATGATTGCATGCAAACACAATGGAGAATACAAATTTGCCATTTACGTCGGTATGTATACCAAACCTATTTTGTATATTTCCCATGGATCACCAAATTAAAAACGGGAAAATTTACAATTCTACATAACGAGTGAAAATCAAGTTCAAAAGGAAATGGGTGTGTTAAAAACCAAACGACACAGAGATCTATTTATTTTTGTGCTATTTAGATTAAAGACAAACATTGCCATTTTTAGCATAGCAATTTTTTTTTTTTTTTGGTAATTTGAGATTTTTACATACATGCTATTAGCACATAATTTTGCTGTTGGTTAATTTTACACTTTATACTAAATGGTAAAACGACAGTTTGTTTGTCGGTACGTATAACATTGTTTGGGTAAATTAGATCCATCCTTTAATTTGCATATTAATAACTGAAAATTTGTCTTGTTATTTTTGCAAACGAGAAAGGATTTTATATGTTCCCAAATTTTTTATCGAATCATGAATTCAATTGAATAAAAAAACGTGTCCAACATTGAAAATTTGCAACAATTTTTTTTTATGAAACAAACAGAAAATGCCATGTCCTTCAGCATTATAAAATATGTGAGGTAGGTACTTGTCTGTAATGTACTTTACAATACGAATATAAAGAAATGAAATATATTTTGATTGAATTTCTTAATACATTTCATAAGATACGAGTATACATAATACATTTTTTTGCTGCCACAGTGACAACAACAACAATTGGGAAAAAATACTAATAATAAATGTTATTTTGTGTATAATTCATAATGTCACGTCATGTCGTAAAAAATTAAACTAAATTTTAATAAGTTATTTGTTGTATATGATATCGTATGTATGAGAACCGAAATTCTTGAAATTTCATAAACGGTTTGATTTGTTTTTTTGCAATAAACAATTCGTAAAATTCAGGTTGAATACAAGAGTAAAGCAGCAGTGTTAAGAAAAATTTCTTGGGTGGAATTTCTTTTGTATACGTAGAATTCTGTACTCTAATGTCCTGAATCCTAATTGTTTTGTAATATTATAGCTTTCGCCTCGTAGGAAATCTATACAAACTATTTGTCAGAGGGAACGAAGAGTATGTTCCGATTATCTGGGCGACTATGTAGCTTTGACATTAAAAACACGCAAGCAGAGATACTTAATCATATAAGCATCGTGTAGATAACTAGCATTATTTTTAGAAATGTTTCCATTAAAATCATTGAAACCGAGCTGCGAGTCTCAAGTAGCTTAAATAGTAGCTTAAAATAACCCTTTGCAGTTTTGTTTAAACATTAAATTTGACAGCTCAATGATTTGTTGAATATGAAGACGAATGCATTATTTGTGTCGATGGCGATTAATACGGTCTGACCTACTACCAAATGTTGCGAAATCTTCGCTGTATTGTATAAGACCCTTAATTCACATGAAAGAGACATTCAGTGGTTGTCCGTGTAGACAAGTTTCGAAGGAGTGTCAAGGAAGAAGGACGAAGGTAATCAGGTACCTTCCAATCCAAACGCCAAAGCTTCAATCACTGTGACGTTTGGTCGGTTATTTTCAAATTTGATTCAATGGAGTCTAGCTTCCCTGGCCTTGAAATGTTTAGTAATTAGGCATTTGCGTCTGTCGAAGTTCCTGCTTTACTTGCGAGATGACGATATAAATCAGATGCTTACTAAAACTATAAAAGGTGTTATAAACAAATTTGCGACCAATAAGATTGCGTCGCAACACAACTTGTACAAACGATTAGGTTCGGTTTCGTCATAAAACAGGTATTCGAGGGCTAGTTTTTTTTGTAGGGAACGCAATTTGGTGCGAAGATCACTCCAAATTGATGGCGCTCACACATTGTGTAATTGATACACCTCGTTGATTCATGGAAAGGCATTACCCTTCGTACTGGCTGGTTTTCCAAACTGGTTACGGATTGTAAGCACCTTCTTTGTTCAGATATAATAGTCACAGGGCGAAACATTTTATCATTCAGGCGAATCTGGATACGACCTTTTAAGCACTCTCTGGTTGCGATTCCCTGCACTGGTCACGGCTAACAGATTATTTGCAATGCTTGGGGCTAGCTTATGATGCTTTTCGTGAAAACTGCCAAGAAGAAGATGATCCTTTTGTTCATTTTATTTCCAATTATTCTGCTTTTAACCGTTATCGATCGCAATTATTCAACTTTAGATCCGTTAATGTAGATTAAATATTGTCTTCTTAAATTTGTTGAAGATGGTTCGGTTTGTTAAGGTGGCTGATCGCGTATGCGGGGGTCAGGTTCCAATCAGTTTTTAGTCAAATAAATCCAATACTTATTCCAACCTGCCACTATAAGATAATGCGAACACGTGCTGTAGTTGAATTTATTCCTTTCCTATACAGTAACCTGATACAGCAGTGATCTTCTATCTATGTAAATATTTTATTGTTAAATATTTCATGCTGCTTCTTACTGCTACCTACTTTTTAGACGCTATTTAACTTTTGAAGCAGATAAGTTATATTTTTTAAATTTAACCTATATTGTCCTATTTGTTTTGTGAATACACTTATTCCTCCTTAACCTTTCCTATTCGCCGTATTCCAGCAATGTGGCTGGTAGAAAAGGTACACTTTTTGTTTTTGATTTTAATTTATTTTATTTATGGGAGCCGACTGGTATTTTTAGTTTTCAACTGTTGAACTAAACTTCCATTTTTTGGTTTACTGCCCAGGAAATGGTCGATTGTTTGTTCCGTTCATTGGTAACTCCGCTGCCGCATGTATATTACTATTCTGAATTGCTAGCAGCATTTGTGACAGGTCTTATAATTTCATGATTCTTGTTGTTGTTATTTTTCTTAGCAGCCCTTACTTACTGTCGCTCGAACCTACTTCTATTTTATTCTTAAACTCGATAAAGGTTTGAATTTTGATTCCTATTGTTAAGGATTGCTAAGTAGTCCTAAAGGGTAGCGTCATATGGTCGTCTTGTGCGCAGTCGTAGTCCATTCACTTTCAGAGAAAACTATGCCCTCAAGAAAGTTGAATCTTTACCCTAAATATAATTTATTCATAATTATACTTCTGATTCTGGTTTATCCGTCCTGGTATAGCAGAGCATCTTACTACATCTTTCTTCTACCGATACCTTTTAGACCTTCTAAATTTGCGTGCAATATCTTGCACCTTGCATTTTGTGAGATTGGAGAGGTTATCTCTTGGGTGCTTATTTACTTAAGTGTTTATGGCTTCTATGCCCTAATACCGGACAAGAACAGAGAAAATGAACTACAGTCTCCTCCTCTATGTCTTTGTAGTTTTTACAGAAGACATTAGATTCCAATAAAGAACAGCAACTGTATTTCAAACAGTATCTTTTGCCAATGTCGTTGCCTTCTTCACTCTTTTTAAGATGTTCGGCTTTCAAAATAACGTCGAGAAATCTCGCTTTAACAGCAATATGAGGTGTAATGCATTCTGGTTCGCCCTCGATATATTCTCGAGAGTACAATTTCTGTATTGCGAGTAGCAAATAAAGCTGCAACTATACACACTTCTTCTTACAGTACGCATGCTGAGATTGCACCGAACTACTCAATTCTACTCTATCTAGAATATGAATGTGAAACTGGATGAATTACTGATTTATGTAGCTTCAAACCTTTTGGCATTAGAGTTGCAAAATATTTAAATTAATATTCCTAAGAGCACATAATCTGATTTGAACGAGGAAATGCCGAAATCGCCCCCTCGCTGCTCCAACTCCTAGTAATCCGTTATTATTATTAGCCTCAATGAACAGATTGCTGGGATCCAATGTAGGTTCGCTCTCTTGTACTCATGAATATCTCCATCTTCTATTAAAGTTATCGACCTGAAATTGTAATTGATAGCTCCTTCTGTCGTTGCAAATGGACCTAGAGATTCTTTGTTAATAATTCATTTAGCGGCCCCCCAATGATTGCTCGGATGTTGGCTTGAATAATCGTAAGGATTTCTAATTTCGTCGCCAATTGTTGTGTTCATTGGATTGTACACCAACTTCCATTTCTCTGTGCTGATGACCCAGTGCTCTTGACTTCCGTTCACGCACTTCCGACTGCCGTTTCATAGAGAAACATGCTTTCATGCTTTCGATTGGAGAATTTCCCGCATTTTTGATCAGCCTACTTTTAATGTGAGTCTGTTGTTTTCTGGCCGAGATGTCTTGGGATCTTAAAGAAAGTCCCTGTTTTTTGGTTCGTGTGATTTGCCTATTGTTTGTTGAGCGCCGATCTCGGTTTCAGTTGCTTTTTTAATATCAGAAGAAGATGGCCCACCTGTCCAGAGGTCCGTAAACTCGTGGACTTGTTAATTAGATTTCTAGCTAGGCATATTATCAAGCCACTAAACACCTTAATTTGACTCATTTTTTTTCATTAAGCTGGACCTACTTTGCATAGCAAGATCACTTTTCCAGTTCCTTACGGAAGTTCAATCGAAGTCGACATTATTTACCGGGCAAAATTTGTATTATAATATTTCCGACAGATATTTGATTTTTTCATATCATTTACTTAAATTAGTCAGACACAATTCTCCCTGAAATTTAGTAAAATTTAAAAAAAATCGAAGTAGTTGAAGTTTAGGAATATTTTACTGCTTCATACCCCTCACATCTACAATTTTTACGACAAAATTAAATTTTGGCTCCTAAACTTTTAAAATATCTATGAATCATAGTTTAAAAGTCTAAGTATATCGCATTAAAATTATATAAATAAAAGTCTGCCTGAGTCATGAAATCACTGATTCGCTGTTAAATTTTGTTATAAAATCGCGTGTTCCTAATTGCGCCCTATTTCTATCAAAAGTGGTGTTTTTGAGTTAAGACCTCCTCCAACATTTTATTATTCTAAACCCAATAATCCGCAAATTTTTCCAATAGCGCGGTATTTCAACTAAGGACTAATGCTGCATTCGTCTTGGAGTGATATTCTTTAGATTATTTTCAGAAAAATGTTCACTATATACGAGAGCATCCATCTAAGTTTGGTTGCGTTAAACCAAACATATGCGGTATAAGGATTAATCAAGCCTCATTCACTTGAACAACTTTATGTACCGTCGTTCAATTTGCTCTCCGATAAATTCATTTATTTCGTTTTTAGAGTAACCGATCTATCGATCTAAATAATGAAAGAACCCAATCTAGATTGATCATGTATTAACTAAATAGTCGATGAAATAAGATCATTAAACCAATCATTTAAAATTACCATTAAACATAGCCTTAATTAATGAAGATTGATGGTAAATTACACAATGGTATCTGTTATCTGTATTGAAGTCCTTTTAACCCATATACGAGTACTATTCTAATCTATTTAACGCCCCAGTTTTACGATCCCTTATCCCAACGAAATTTCGATACCATAAATATTACACGATTGCGAATAACCTTTTCTCACGAACTCATAATTTTTTTTATTAAACTACAAAATATTCTCAACTAAAATCTTCCGACATTTGACCACCTCCTGTCAAGATAAAAATTTTCAATCCTCATTCAGAGATCAAACTCATAATATTCTGCAACATCATACTCTTTCTCCCTATAAGGCGAGAAAATGTTACATAAAATTTGACCACTAGTCTCAAAGACAAAAAATATAAAGGCAAAAAGGGATTTTATTTTCTAAAAAGGATTAATTTATTAGAATTAGAAATTCATAAACTTGTTTTGCAACAATTTTCCTTTTTTTATAGATCGCAATCAACGATTTATGATTTTGTTTTTAGAGTAAAAATCCTGTTTTCCCCAAAAAAATTAAAAATTAATTTCATGATTTGAATTTATAATTTTCACTTTTTCGTGTGGAACGCCTCGAAAAAGGATAATTTATTGAATACATAAAAGATTTATTATATTGATCCGATATGAATGCGGTGCGTTTCGCTGTGAGAAAAACGTTTATTAATTGTGATGTTATCGTATCGGAAATCATTATATGGGTATATCCTTATAAAAAGGATACAATTACAAAACAATTAAAATATACGATTCAGGTCATATCCATATAGCAACCGGAAATCCATTAAACGTGATACTCATACAAATCTAGAAGTGTGATAATTATATAATACAAATTATTTTATATCTAAATATTACTAAAAAGGATTTATGCCAGGATTCCGCAATTTAATTACGTGTGAATAATTGTACTCGCATCTCCATCATCATCATCATCACATATCATCCCATTTAACAATTAAAATATAAAAAATTCTCATGACATGGATGAAACCAGATTGGAAAGGATATTCATCCTCTTTCTCCTTAACGAGTTCGCGTTTTAGCCATTAAAAATTTTTTTATTATGAGAAAAAACAACAATCATACATAAATATTGTCCTTTATGTTTAATTCGCGGTGTACACAAAAAAATGTAATTTATTAACGGTTAAATTCTTAAAGGAAAGTGGGGTCGTTAAGAAAAACAGGATTACATTAGTAGGGAGAAAGAATTTCTAGAATTCGCGGGAAATTTACATAAATACAATGAAAAATATTCCATTAAAGCGCAGCTCTCAAAAAATATGTATAAAAATTGACCATCTTAAGGACATTAAAGGAAAACAAACATTCACGTACTCGTATATATTTAAAAAAGGATAATGGATGAATTTCTATTTACCCTAAAATTAATTTACTAGTTTTTTGTACCACGGTGCTGCACCCTAACATAATTTAGATCCTATTGTGTTATATTATTTGCAATCAATAAAATGTACAATAAGGATTGCAAAATAAAATTGCATTCGTATATGGCACATAAAATGAAAAGGACTATGTATAATAATTGGCCGTGGGGGAAGAGCATGTTTCGTTTTGTGATATCGTAATTTAAATAATTTTATATATTCATTTTGTGTATGATGTTGTAATTATGTGATTAAAATTTAATGTTTATTGGGTTACACTCTGCTCAGAATACTAAGGGAGGTTGTACCTCGTCTTTATGTGCGTGCCTGTTATTTGTGATGGGGTTGCAATTAGACTCTTTGATCGTACAAATTTCTTTTACCAAGCCTAACGGAATAAATTCGCGTGACACCTTGCACTACTTCGGGTGATATGGAAGCCAACCATTAGTTTGCCCAGTTTTCCCTAACATATGTAATATTATACTTAATATATTTTAATATTATGATCGTTTGTGAGATCAACATGCTTGGTGGTGCAACCCGTATGCTTTTTATAATACTAACTCGACGACTAATAGTTCTAATGATTTGATCAATCTTTATGTCAAAATATATTTACGAGTTTAAAATAATTTTAAACCAAATGATTAGTAATGCGATGGTTTAACGATCATATAAATAATTTTATTGCAATTCATTCACCAGAAAAGACAAAACCTGCACACGCATAGTGCTTAGTATATAAATAAGAGAATACACATTGCGTGTGAAATTTTTTCACAAAACAAATATATTAGGGAAGGATCAACAAATATTTGATCTTTAGAATAGATAAATCACATTAACCATTACGCACAAAATAGTAAAAATGACCGTTATGTGTTAACCACAATGAGATTCCTTCCACAAACATCTTTCCTTAATACAAAAATTCTTGTCAAACGTCATAATTATCGTAAAAAATAATTATTCATTTCAATGATCTCATTGTGGTGATTAAATTTTATGATCTTAAATCTAAACTGATGATCACATTTAATGGACCTGATGAAAATTGATATCTAGGTTAACCTGTTTTTGCCCCCTTTCTACTACTTTTCTACTGGTATGTCGTATTTTCTTTTAATTTTTTTTTCGTTAAGGATGCTGTGTTGCTTAAGTAATTGTGTAACAAATATGCATAATATAAGACGTAAGCAACAAAGAGGAATCTTATTTCATTTAAGGGTTTTATACCCTATTTTACGCTAGAATGTATCTTTTTTTCGAAACCAAACTAATAGTGCGTATTATAAACGCAAGCACTATACTAACCCAAAGTTATGAATATCATTATCCCTTTTGTGTAACTGGGGTTTAAGAAAAAAAAAGATCAATACACAATCGATCGGAAAAAAAACACAAATCTTGTTAATCTTGTAATCTAGACAAATGTTTTTGTTACGTGCCTTTGTATCGATACGCTTATAGGAAATGTAATCCTATTATTTTAACATAACTGCCAATTACAAAACCACTCCAATTTAAATTTTAGTGATTGTCTGATCGATCGTATATGACTGTAAACCATATATCAAAATAAATAAGAGACGTCGGGCAGACATCACTTAATTAAAATTTTGATCAAATTGTTTCGCTTCATCAAACAGCCGCCAGTATAATCCGGCAACAAATTCATATCGATCATGTTTTACAAAATATGATCACTTATTAAAAACATCTCCCCTACATATCTTTCTATATTAATTAAGCCAATTCAAGCAAAACAGTATACACTAGTTACTCTAAATTATAACGGTCGATCTTAACAATTTTAATTAAACACCAAATGTGGATCTTAAAGAAATTCTAATTTAAAAATTAATCATTCAACCCTTAAATTAACCTTAAAGAAAGCAGAAAAAAGTGTTGTAATAATAAGTCACGGGTGCTTCTTATACCGTGTACCCCTTATGCGTTTAATTTACTCCGTGTACATGTGTACAGTAGGGTGAGAATGGAAAAAAATGTCGCGAAACCATTAGGGGTCTTGATCATCACCATACACAACCAAACTAATGATCGTAAAAGAAAATTTAATTTTAGAATCTTAAATTATAGGTTATATTTTTAGAAATGTAACAAATTTTAATTGAGCCGGAACACACTGTACTTATATCCTTTTTGTTTGTACATAATGCTAAGTAAAAAAATCGTTATACACGTGGATGATCTTTCTATACATAGAAACGAAGCAGATCAAATATCATATGCATAAATTATGATGAAATATGGCGTCATCTCTTGAGTGATAATTGATCATTCCATCACGAGGTATACAATATGCGCTAGGATCAAGCACACCGGGCGGTATCATGTAAATCCGTTAAATCATGTTGAGGGAAATTTTTCCCTTTTTCAATTGTTACAATATTGTTACAGCAAAAAATACTCGACCTCATAGTGCGCGCGTATTTGTTGTTTTAATAAGTTTTTTTTGTTGTTTTTAAAAGACACGGAAGAGAAATTTCTCAAGTGATCAATTATCACATTGCAACATAATTTTTTTTTTGTTTTTGTAAAGGAAATTATTTTGACCTCGGGGAAAATTATTTTATTGTTTTCATGTCACAAAGGTATATACGGATCTCATTATGTAAATCAGTGATTGGTAATTGCATCAATTATTATGTTTGACAAAGAATATTTTTTTGTTTACAGTCAAAATATTAAGAACAATTGTTTTTTAAGTTTTTGTCTAAAATTTTTATGGGAAATTAAATTTTATTGTGATGGTTGATGGGTGGAAATTCAGTAAGCGTTACTATATATGCAACTATAAGTAGCATGACCCCAAAAAGAATATTTTTCTATGAGCCAAGGATAATAGTGATATATTGAATTGCCAACGAGTATCAATATCCTCACGTAAACCCTTCCAGACATGTTTGTGAACAAATTTAAAGCATCCATAGCTGGTTTGCTTATCCGTTAAAATTAGGGTTTATCAAAAAAGTTTGCGCAACTAACCGAAAGATGTGAATCATAGCACTGCCGTTTAGTCCGAAAATTTTGATAAATTTTAAAATTGAAATCGGATTTGTCAACAGAAATGGTGACAACATAATTGTTTGTTTAGTCTAAATCCTTTCAAGAATATGCTTATATCAGACTTTAATAAAATGTATCAACCTCAGGTGCTTCAGTTAAATTTTCGACATTTTTCAATAACTTCTCATTGATATTTAACACACGTATAAATTTCATAGACATTTTTCAAAACTCCCAATAATATAATTCACGAATATATTCTATAAAAAACGAAAATCCACATAACAAAATAATTGCTTATAGTTACAAAACTTAGGAACAAAAGGAAATGTATCTACCGCCAGAGTGGCAGTTCTGAGTACTAATATCCCTTAGTTAAAACTGTGACATTGTTCACGAACTTTTAATGACATATGATACGTATGAGAAAAAACGTCTGTGTCCAGATCGCACGATACGTATATATTCTACAATAAGCGAATAATTTTCCAAACCAGACCGGTGGATTTATGAACTAAAATGATTTTGTCACGACTTTTGTCTGTTCCATGACCTTTCAATCGATATACTACAAGAGGATATAGAAATAACGAAAAGACCGTAAATACGGCTATAATTTCCCGAATTAAACTAGAAGACAACGGCGAATAAAAATTCGACTCACAGATGCCATTTTCAAAATATTGTCGATTTAGACAGACTGATGTACAATTTTTTTTTGTTGCTTTTGTTGCTTGGTTAGTGACATTCAAAATGTCGATAAAAGTGATGTTGGACCTAGGTATTTTTTGTCATGTTTTCAATAACCGGTACTAGCTAGGTACTATGCACCTTTGTTAGTTCTAAAATGTTTGATATTTTTCTATCTTTTGTAGGAAAGGGAATTTTCGACAACTTTTCTTGACAACTTCATCTGTTTATTGTGGCAATGGAAAATTTTAATTAAGAAAAATTCATGTATGTCAAACAAATTTATTTTTGGGTTAATTTATCGATTTCGAAGTATTGAAAATAAGGCGATAAACACAAAGACTGAAAAATGTTATAGAATTCTAGAAAAAACATTGTTTTTCCTCAGTGAAAATTTCTTCCTTCAATAAAGAATTTTCATAAATTATGGTGCAACTTTCAAGTTCATCACAAGGCCAAATAAACTTTTTCAACGTAAAAGTTTTTATCAAACCGAAATTTTCCGAGAAATTTGTTCAGAATCGTTTTATTCAAAAACTATTTTTCACTATTTCTGTGCGGGTTCCCAAAATTATCGACCACGGATTATTGAAGATTGTACTACCAAAACTATTTTCTTTTCATGTTGCAATTGATTATTGAGGAGAATGTGTATTCTAACTAGGTAACAAACATTCAATGTAAAATCCGACAATGTGGAATATTATTGTCTAACTAAATTTTGACGTTTGTGGCAATTATACTCAACCGTCCGCAAATCTTGCAAAAGTTGGTTTGTTTATTTTATTGGTGAACGAATGTAATAATGAAAGGAGTCATCTGAAATAAAAGGATAATTAAGGGGAAATTGATGCAATTATTGGGTTTCAGCTCGAGTCCAATTTCATAATTATAACATGTACATTTTAAAATATGGTTGATTCGGGTTAGAATGTACCTTCTAGTAAGCGATTTAAATGAAGATATAAACACTTTGAGGTTTCCAAACCTCGGCATAGCACACACCAAAGGAGAAGACATATTTGATTCAAATGAAAAATTACAAAAAACTGATTTTTTAGTATTCAATCCGATCGAAAATTTCGACGGTGATTATGGAATCGACTATAATACACTTGCTAGAAAGCATAGGTAGCCCGTTTTACATTCTACAGTCAGGAGGTGGTTCAAGAAGTATAAGCACTGGGAAAGTAGCTCATTTATTTTGGTTAGGAAGATGCCATGGTTTCAAACAATACAGGAAGTAAAGTACCCTCTGATCGAATTTATCATAAGGCACAGAGCTTATATTGCTATCTCCATGGTTGTGGGTAAATCGACTTACGACATAGACAATTATCAAGGAAATAGAAAACTTTGAGCATACATAAGACAAGACATGCAGAGTTACAATGTACATATGCTTGCTGTGCTAGAGTAGAGATAAACAAAAACTAAAGAAATGGAAGAGTATCTCCATTATTTGTTTAATTTGCAAATTTCAAAAGAATTACGGAGCTACACGTTTCGACAAAGAAATTACAGCCAAAAACCCAAACGAAATGCTGCTCAAAAAGTTCTAACTAATCGTTTTCAATTTTTTGATTAAAAACGTATCGATGAATAATTCAGCCCAAAATTTATTTGACGGTGCCTTCGAAATTTTGGTATGGTATATTTTCTTTTCCAAATGTTTTTTTCTAAATTCAGAGCAGCAAAATTATCTCATCGGCACTGGTTATTTTAGTTATTTTGTTGTGTTTTCAGTCTTGAATTCTTGACTTTAAGAGCAAATTAATTAAATTTTAAAGTTAATTAAAGAAAGTAAGTTGGAACCAGAATTATAAAATATAATCCGTAATTTTAATGTTTTACAGAAACCTCCCGTTATTAACTAAGTGTTGCTATTGTTACCAGGCGTATTGCATACCTCGATATGGTTTCTTCTTTAACTCGATTTGCATCAGTATCGGTTACTCTGAAAAGTGTTGTATATAGGAAGTAACATCAGCTATTAGATCCTGTAATACGTATTTATTTGGCTTATAAATTCGGGGACGCCAATAGCTCCTCATATTTATTTTTAAATATGATAGAAGTTCCGCCCTAACCGTGATTTTTTAATTGTAGCATTCACTAATGACTAAGACAGCTCTTGCCGAAAATCTCTTAACCCAACTATACCTTTCCACCAAGCTGCAAATTGTTGTTTATTAAATTTCTAAAAACAATAATCTATAATTCCAAGTATGTGTGTGATGCCATCGATGTTTCGTTCCATAAAAGGCAGTCAATTAATGATAAAAATTGTTTTTTAATAATACTTAAGGACATTTGGCGGCTTCTATTTGAGCGTTTGTGTATGTTTTCCACTGCCACCAGAATCATCGAGGTAAACGTATATTTGTCGATTTGATGATTCTGCTGTAAGTTGTCCAGTATTTAGAGCTTCCCAAAAATCATTTTCAGCAATATGAAAGTAATACAGAAAAGAGATCAACTTATTTTTTGAAATAGATTTTTTAACCTAGTATGTACTTACACCTTTCATCGACACCGTTAATTGATAGTATGAAGATTAAAAGATCGATGTTGATCTGGATATTTCCAGTCAAGATAAAGATTAAAAGATCGATGTTGATCTGGATATTTCCAGTCATACAAATTTAAAGTAATTTAAATAATCGTTGATCCATGCATGAAATGAGGAGAGAAAGCTTTATTAAAATCAGTGGGTGTTACATTGATTTCATTTCCCTGCTTCATGGCGATAATGTGTTTTCGTATTTAGTAAGGTTGGTGGTTATTGATTGTCCTTTAATAAATCAAAGTTGATTGGAGGAAAACAATTCTTACAATTGATACAATTATTGAAAGTACGAGTATATCGTTACTTTCAGAAAGAGGAATACACAATAGCTTAGTGATTGGCATGTATAGTTGGCAACATCTGATTTCCAACCCTTTTTATGAATCGGAACTGTGTTTGAATCTTTCCCATTTTCCAAGAGAGAGAATTTAAATTATTTTTTCGAGTACTTGCATTGGAGGTAATGAAATGAAAAATTGAAATCGTCGACACTTCGAGGTGTGTACAGGTTTAGATAAAGTCGATAATTTTGATCAAGCGTTTGATTCTCGATCGGACTCGTGGAACGCAAGTAGTAACAAAATGTATGAAATTAGTTTTCGCTGGGTTGACACTGAAGAAGGAGAACCATCCATTAAACACGTTAAAATCGGGAGAACAATACTGATTGTCATTGAAGTCGCTCTTTAAGATTGTTTCCAATAACGAAAGAGAATTCTTACGGTTTCAGAAACCGTAAACTGTGGCTTTTCTTATGTGGTTATCATAGTTTAAAACTTTATCCGCGTATCCACAAATTCCTGTAAACATTTTGAGGTACACCTGGAAGCTGGGGGCAATAACTAGTTAAATAAGTTCCCATCTGAGGCATTTGTTCTCTACAAGAGTTCTCTACATTAATGTCATTATCGGATGTCGGTACTAATAACAGTCCCTGTTAAAGGAAAATGTTGTGTCTGGTAACTTTAAGTTCGTTGTTAAGAACTTGCAGTTCCTGATGCCAATTCGATCGAAAACGTAAGGGCACTCATGAAGATTAAGCAGAGTATGTAATTTGAGCCATCTAGCGAGAGTGATCCGGAAGATATGGAAAAATTTATCACCACACTATGCAGAAAATTTGATTGATAGTATGGACAAAAGGCACCAGCCTTTTACTTAGTTTTTTGCCGTACCCGCTCTTGTAGCACCTCCTATGTATTCTTGAGTGAACAATTGGCTAGTTACAAAATAACGAAACGAAAGGTGTTTCCGTTAGTTACGGAAATGTTCAAATTCTAGGTAATCAAATAAGTTCGAATATCCAGAGTAAGTTCGAAAGAGATATTCGATAAGCATCCATAGCAACTTGGCAAGACAGATGGACCAAATCGAGTAACGGCAGAGCTACATTTAGTAACATGCCAAACATATAACAGAAAGAATTCAGAATGGTTTCCTTAAGTGCTCCATTCACGCAAATGCTATCCGGACATGGAAAATTCACCGTTTACATACATACAGATTTTGTCTATCTGATACAAGCAGTTGTGAATGTAGTAATAGCTCAGCAACAGTTGCCGATATTTTATTCGATTGTCATCTCGCTAACAGAGCTAGAGAACATTTATGTAGTGAGACGAATTTAGTCTGGGCAGCTAGCAAGCTCGTACTTATGTTGCCCAATCACATCAGTCATTCAAAAAGTTCTGTGACAATATTTTGAGCGCGAGGCGGACGGATCAGGTAGTGATTGTAAGGTAAACTCAGGCATTAATTTCAAATAATGTCGGAGTTTTTAAAAGTTTGTAATTTAGAACACATGCTTAAAACCAATAGAGCTGAGGCACGAACGGTAACATTGGTCCGAACTCGGAAAAAGCACAGAATAAGAACGACAGAGTGGGAATCGGATATAGGATGGGCTATTCTCACCAAAAAATACGTCCACAACAACAATGACAATGACAACCGCCAAAGAAATTATTAAAAATATTAAATAATTGTAAATCTGCAATTGCAATTCCCATGACTTAAGTTTTTCCTCCAACAATACCTGAAAAATAAAGCGAACGTTGAAAACCGTGACTGAGATGGCAATGCAATGTTGTGATACCCTTTTTGAGGTTAAATTCCGAACAGAGTATGCTACGTTGTTTTGGATCGTTGACTTCTTGCAAGATTCAGTTAGAGTTCCTCGTTCCAAACCATTACCCGGACAGATGGTAATAAACCTCGTGATTAATTTTTTCGTGAACGGTGCGTTTAGGTTCAGTGTCAGGACGATTAATTTATCAAAACGTTAATTGCTGAAGTATCCCCATACATGGAGCTTGAGCGGGTGCTTAACAGTTGGAACAATTTTTTTTTTGCTTAGTTGACCAAACACGTCTTTTAACATTAAAACTCTAGAAAGATGACTCATCGGTAAACACAACATTCATCCAATCGTTTTTTACATGTTCATTCGCCCACTGTAGTCGCTTTTCAATGTGTTTTTGTGTTAGAATTGGTTGCCCTGCTCCATAATTCTATTTCGTATGGTTGTTTTTGATATAATAATATTCTTCTTCGCCAATTTTTCGCCAAAATAACGGTATGATGACGTCACCCTCCTGTTTCGTAGTGATCCGGATTTTGGCTCTATCTGGCAAATCGTCAACATTGTTATACATTGAATTACGCGTAATCCACTTCTGCACAAATGTTTCCGACTGTTTTATATATTTTGCTTCACTTGCAACCGACATTTTTGGTCTTTTCGGATGTCCTCTTAAAATCAGCGCTTCAAATCGTTTTTTATAAATCGCATTCATTTCTTTCGTATATGTTATCCGCTAAACATAGTTGCAGTTTAACTAATTTTTGTTTTAAAGCATTAAAGAGGAATCGAAACCCGGTTTAAACGCCGCCCATATTTGTTCCTGTGGTTTTAAGTACAGTTAAGTCGTACACGCTCTTGTTGCACCTATTGTATCGATTGGGATGAGTCCAGCTATGACAGTTATCGCTTCGGTTAAAACTGGCCTATACGCTTTAGTGATAACAAGAAGAATTGCCCTTGGTGCGCTAATTTGTGTTCTTCGATGGAGGCAGTTTGTTTTTTTCCGCCCATAAGCGCAGCCATAAATCATGGATACAACCACTAAGCCTTCATATATCTTAGCCAAGGACCTTTGTTTCAAGCCGCTTTGTTTTTTACTTCACTCTGTAACTATTTTGACGCGCAAGGATACACCGAGTCTTTCATCGAAATCAACTCCTAACCACTACCGATGTCACTTAAAGAGAACCTTTAAGTTGGATCATAAAGGTCTTAGAGAAGGTTCCTGTCTATGGCGCTTTATTCTTCATGCTCAGTCTTGAATTGCCGGCGAAAAGCATGACCTTGTCGTCCGCGAATGCTTCTTTTTGGACAACATCCTGCGGTTTTTGTTGAATACTATATTCCAGAGGTGCTGATCGAAGATTTCGCCTTGTGGACAACCTTTATTCAGGCTTTTAGAAAGCGTGTCGTGGTTTGACACAACGATAGTTGATCTGTCAGAGAAGTAACTGTTAATGATCGAACTGTTAATGATTATAATTGCCGTTTTTCGAGGATTTTGGAAAATTCCTTTAACCAGACATGCATTCTGGAAGCTAGTAATGTCAGCTGGATTATTGTTTAATCACTTGTGTCGGTTTCCTCGCAATCATCAAGTATGAAAATATTCAGTAGACATTTAGTAGTGTCTTCCCAACATGTTGTGGCTTGACCACAACCGTCTACCAATATACTAAGAACATATCATTTGTGCTGAATTTGTACAATAAACCCCCCCATGTTCCGTAATGAATGACTATAAGCTGCTTCGGCTTGATAAATTAAAGCTTTCAATATATTTATTTCGGCCCGACACACAGTGTCGTTTCTTTTGCGCACGCAACAAAGGATTTGTTTCTCTTTGATAGTTTTGGTTCTTGGATAACCATCTTCATTCACATTGAAGAAGCTACTTCTTGCAATAAATTCTTCAATGACGATTTCCCTATCATTGGTATCTCTATTGTGTCATAGTTGTGATTTACGTTAAAATCGCCCGTGATTGCGATTTGATTATTTGTTTAGGCCATTCAGAATGTTTTGCAGTTTGTTTACATATAGCATTGGATTGTTTGAATATTGGAAGTAGATACTAGGTAAAATTTATCTATTATCTAACTTGTACGTCTCTAGATCGCCATTGAAGATGACAGTTGCTGCTTGTGTATTATCATCGACTTCAGTGATAATACGCGTCGACGTTGTCATGCCACCTACTCTATATTTAACTGCGTAGGGTACTTGCATTCAGAGGAGGTCAATGGTATGCTGTTACGAACATTGCCTGATGTCGTGCCAAACAACTTTGGCATTTTGCATATTAATTGACATACACTGTCTTTCTCATCATTATGTGAAAAAGCATTTTATATGCGGTACACACTTTACTCCGTGATGAGTGGTCAAATGCTTTTTTTTGATATTTTTACGGCAGACACACCCTGGTTTCTCTGTATTCTTTCGACACATCTTCTGGTCCTGACCAGAATCACGGCAGTGTCCGAAAAATAGCGCTAAACAAATTGTTACATAACCATCCATAAATATTCGAATGGTTTCGACATCGAAAAATCAATGCCATATTAGTACTTGTACCAAAGATGATTCCACATAGTCCCTTCAGTTTTTTGCTGTCCCCAAAATCAATTTTCTGAGCGTGAAGTGAAATTATTTTACTATTTAACTGTTCAGTAACAAATTTTCGTTCATTAGAAAGCTTCTTACTTCGCAAATAAATCTAACCAACTACAAATTTAATTTCTAAGAACGACCGACTGTTCTAAAATACCTAGTTCGAATAGGGAACCAAATTATTATTTTTAATTTTAACGTTTTAACTGAACAGTTCCAAAGATCTTCAGTACCAAATAATAAGAATCCAAATTGCAGTTTTCAGATGAAGCGTTTTAACTTTTCATTTTATACGTACACAAATTGACGTTTTTTATGATAAATCAATTGTTTTGTTAAGGTAAGCATATTTTTAGTATGACACTTAAATTCCCCCATATCTATGACAAATAATGTGTCTGACTCATGTTGCGACCGCACGATGAAACTCTTATCAATTTATCTCCAATTCTTGTCGATGATAACGCCATTCCCGACTAGATGCTACTAAGTCATATTTGGTTTTAAACAAATGAAGATTAAAATGCAATTGCAATCTTAGTTGATCTATATCGACACCAAATTCATAATAAGGATGTTTCACCCTTGCTTCCGACTTAGTGCTTAATTCTGTTCGAATTATTTAAAATTTTATTATTAAAACAAAAAAAATTTGGTCGCCGATCGATAAACTCTTCATTTAAAAAATATTTATAAATGAGATCTTTTTTTTTCATCAAAACTGATGATTTTGTTATTTTGACCTACAACTTCTACAATAGTGTGATTGATTCTCTATTATCTAACTCCTTCATATTTTGCTTTGCTAATCCATTGTTCTTGTTTGGCAATACGGTTTGCTCATACTATTGAATGTTGGCACTGGATATTTGCTTATAAAGGGTGATTTTTTTGTGGTTAGGATTTTCATGCATTAGTATTTGACAGATCACGCGGGATTTCAGACAAGGTGTCAAAGAGAAAGATGCTCAGTATGCTTTGACATTTCATAATGAATAGACTTACTAACGAGCAACGCTTGCAAATAATTGAATTATATTACAAAAATCAGTGTTCGGTTCGAAAAGTGTTTCGCGATTTACGTCCGATTTATGGTCTACATAATCGACCAAGTGAGCAAACAATTAATGCGATTGTGACCAAGTTTCGCACTCAGTTTACTTTATTGGACATTAAACCAACCACACTGTACGCATTCGTGTGCGTACAGAAGAGAATATTGCGTCTGTTTCTGAGAGTGTTGCTGAAGACCGTGAAATGTCGATTCGTCGCCGTTCGCAGCAATTGGGTTTGTGTTATTCGACGACATGGAAGATTTTACGCAAAGATCTTGGTGTAAAACCGTATAAAATACAGCTCCTGCAAGAACTGAAGCCGAACGATCTGCCACAACGTCGAATTTTCAGTGAATGGGCCCTAGAAAAGTTGGCAGAAAATCCGCTTTTTTATCGACAAATTTTGTTCAGCGATGAGGCTCATTTCTGGTTGAATGGCTACGTAAATAAGCAAAATTGCCGCATTTTGAGTGAAGAGCAACCAGAAGCCGTTCAAGAACTGCCCATGCATCCCGAAAAATGCACTGTTTGGTGTGGTTTGTACGCTGGTGGAATCATTGGACCGTATTTTTTCAAAGATGCTGTTGGACGCAACGTTACGGTGAATGGCGATCGCTATCGTTCGATGCTAACAAACTTTTTGTTGCCAAAAATGGAAGAACTGAACTTAGTTGACATGTGGTTTCAACAAGATGGCGCTACATGCCACACAGCTCGCGATTCTATGGCCATTTTGAGGGAAAACTTCGGAGAACAATTCATCTCAAGAAATGGCCCGGTAAGTTGGGCACCAAGATCAAGCGATTTGACGCCTTTAGACTATTTTTTGTGGGGCTACGTCAAGTCTAAAGTCTACAGAAATAAGCCAGCAACTATTCCAGTTTTGGAAGACAACATTTCCGAAGAAATTCGGGCTATTCCGGCCGAAATGCTCGAAAAAGTTGCCCAAAATTGGACTTTCCGAATGGACCACCTAAGACGCAGCCGCGGTCAACATTTAAATGAAATTATCTTCAAAAAGTAAATGTCATGGACCAATCTAACGTTTCAAATAAAGAACCGATGAGATTTTGCAAATTTTATGCGTTTTTTTTAAAAAAAAGTTCTCAAGCTCTTAAAAAATCACCCGTTACTATCGAGAGGTAGAGCACCGGTGGTTGGTGGTGGTTCGATTTTTTTTTTTTTTATTATACAACTTGAAACCTTATCAGTAAACCAATTTTTTCAGCTTATTTCCCAGGCAATACAAAAATAAATTACCAGTAAACTGAAACATCGCAACATAAAAATATAATCTATCCGAAACACTTTCCGAACTGGAACAATAGCTTTAATTTTACCCTACCAAAACCACGAAAATATCGCGACTAACCCACGGTTGTCAATAAAATTATCGAAACTTCATAAATGCAGAACCTTTCAACCAAATTAACAAAAGACCGGTAAAAATTGGTCATATAGAACCCTTACCATATAGAACATGTCCCTCGCGTAATTTGATACCTCTGGAATAAAAACCATCACCATTTTTTAGGTTGTGTAGTAGTTTACGATTACGACAAGAAAATTATCAATGCTTTTCACTTTTTTTTATCCCATGTTTGATTGTCAGCGCATACATAAAGTTCTGTATAAAATTGATTTATGATGTATATGCACGTACATTACGTAATCCATCACAATTTATAAAAGGAGAATCCGGCATCATCCATCTCCCATGAAAAAGAGCGAAACCCAAAGCATCGTGCATACACATTTTTTTGTAATCGTCGTAATAGAACTATGCGAAATCGTAATGAATGCATTCGAATGTAATTTGACACGCGCGTGTAACTTTCCAACAAAAAAATGAAATAACTAACGTAACTACATAATGGGTTTTTAATACGAAACAGTAGAGTGAAATTAACATAACATTCGAAATAGGTTGTATGTGATATGATCGATCAATTTGATCAAATAAATTATATATTTAAATTTATTATTTCGATCGCAACACGATTATTTGAATACTCGTATTTGATTAATTTCAATTCAACTTGAATCAAATTGACCGAGAAGCACTTGGTGCGGGATTACAATAGCAGCATGCAAATTTAATCCTTTTTCCTTTGTTGTTTAAATCAAATCAATCAAATGTTGTATATTGCTGCTGGTCGTATGTGTGGTGTGGCAAGATCATCAAAACATAATAATCGTAATCGGACAAAATTTATAAAATACCACATGCATTCATGACATGCCTTTAAGGTATATATAAACCAAAGCTATACAAGAAATACAACAATCACCATCATTATGATGAATTACCCAACAATTTATCAAACCAGAAATTATTTTTTCATCTCGAAATGACCAACGCTCCTGCATACTACAATATATTAAAATATATTTTCTAAAGCACAGCAGTGCATAATCATTCTAAAACGGGTGAAGATATTTTTTAAAATCTGAATTCGATACAGAGTTTTATTAAAAATTCCCCTCACTAAAACTCTAAACCCTTTTTGTTTGTATCGAGATGAAAACTGTAAAAAATATAGTAATTTTTGATTTTGAGGACCTCCAGAGAAATCTGTCAAAAATTTTGTTTGTTTGAAACATTTTCGATTTTGACATTACATAATGTACCGGAGAATTACTGTTAGATCAACGTATATAGGGAGGGTTCTCTAGTTTATGTTAGTTTTTCTAAAATATTGTATTACCTACAACATTTTTTTGTGTTTTGTGTATAGTGTTGGATAAGATGTATGTATAGGTCTCTGGAGAATTGAATACGTTGTGTTTAGAATTTTTGTGATGTTTTCCGGTAAAATTGTTTTATGTGATTTGTATTTTTAAAGTGAGGAGACGCGTCATTAATTTTGGGGTTAAATCATTTTTTTCAACTGCAACGTGTATTTAATTAGGTCTCGATACTATAAGATGAATTACGTCCCTAAAGTTTTTGGATATGATCTTCGATTAAAATTAGAAAGTTGTAGTTTTTGGAGAGATGCGTCTTGTAATACTTTGCAGTATATGGTTCGAGTGACGACTAAGCAATTTGGCAAAATACAACCTAAACCTGACTTACCTAAAAATTAAAAAAGCCGATGATATTTACTGAAAGCTAGAATTTTATATCATTAGCAAAAATGGGTCTGAAACCAATAAATGGTTTCTACTGTGTGGTTGCTAAAAATCGATCTGTCCTAAATCCATAAAGTTTCTAATTTATCTTTGAAGTTACTGCTGATAGAAACCAATCGAGAGGTGTTCTTTTGAAACGGTCTTATCTTTTAAAATTATTTCAGTAGTTGCAATCATCATAGGTACTTATCCAAAGAGAGAGAGCCAAAGTTATTAATTTATGAAGCAATTAAAAATATTTAACCGTTATAGTACATTATACATAATGTACTTTATGCTTAATTATGTTTTATCGGTTATTAAAAATCCCGATTTAGTTAGCAATTTAGTCAGGTAATTTTAATCAGGAACATCAATCTAGTCAAGTTTATAATTTGAGTAAAAACATGTTACAATATGCAAAACTACGCTACGCGAAGAACACGCTGAGTGTGAAACATTTTTAAGATCCTCAAGATACTTAAAACTATCGGTTTCTCGTACGAGAAGTCGATGCTGTATAAATCCGTGGCAATTTCGAATCTACGAGTAATAATTTAACAAAATAGTACAACAGTAAAATATCCGCAGAAAACAATTCACCGAGCCACAATTCGTTAAAAAACCATCCACAGTAAAACAATTTACCGAAAATCGTTTTTATTTTTGTAAATCATTTGTTGGCTAAAAACTGCAACAATGTTAAATTATAAATACTGAATTCTTTATAAGATACGAATTGTACACGCCATGAAGTTTAATTAGGATAATACGGAAACTTTGTGGGAAGCAAAATTACAGAGTAGCATTTCTGGTCGTGTGAGTTTTATTATTTTCTGGATCATGGTGAACTGCGACTTTTAGATTTACTATGCATTCCAGTTAGCCTATCCCGTAAAGTAAAGATTTAGTTCCTTGATAAATGCCATTATTTCAAGCAAGATAATAGGCTTGGTGTTGGATCAAAATACACGCTTTGAAAAATCCGAATCTTTTAAGAGCGAGGGCGTCACATGTGAACAATATATGTTCGGATATTTATCTCATTGTGCTGCAGAATGTACAGCGGTTTGTTTAGAATTTCACTTTTTCGATGTGTCCGTAAAATCGGCCAGGTCCTGTCTCTGATCCAATCTCATTGATTGGCGGTCCAAGTCGAGTACTCGCTCAACCTTCTTTGGTGTTTTTTAGCGAAACCACAAAACTAATATTTAAGTGGTTGGTATAGGCAACACTGGCTTCGGAATCAATGAAGGTGTTATCTGCATTCTCTATTGCACAAAGATCGACTGGCCCGGCTCCTAAAACGTTAGAGTGGCCTGGGGATCTCAATGCGAGTATAACTTCACCATCAACGTCAAGCAACTGCATAAAAAAGTAATTGTAAATTAGAAAGAGAAGAGATAACCCCTTCTCCCTCCAGCATGCCTCATCCAGTATTAGTGGGCTTATTCAAGCTTTGGGACCTACTTAGGCTACAACGTTGGTTATCTAACCTCTATAATGATGCGGGTAAATCCTCCAAAGGATTTAGCGCCAGTAACACAAAAATAAATAAATAAAAATCGGAATGTGAGCCTATAACCGATTACCCCAGTTCCAGTACCCGTAATTTCTTTTGATCTTCCAGTTTGTCATATAAAAGCTTTTCGAAAGCAGCCGTCTTCCAAATTTCCCTAGCTCCTGACACACTTCAGCAGATATACCTTTAAATTTTATTTAGTGTTGTGCATTTATTTGTTTGGCCTGATTTTGGCCACCAAACTAAAGTCGCGTACGAAATCATAGATCTTATAAGGCTTTTATATAACCATAGTGTCATTTGTGGATTAATATTCTATGTTTTGCCAAACATTCGTTGACAGCTGATGTCAGCTTTATTAGCTTTGTTGTGGTGATATATGAGATGTAGTGGTATTTCATTTCAGTTTTTATTCAAACGTAACACCCCTATTTTGCATCATTATTTTCGTTGTTTTAACTTGAGGAACTAATTGAGGAAATTGAGTTTTCTCCTGGTTTGTAACTGGGTGCATATGATTTTCTCTAGGTTGACGAGTAAAGGTATGCAGTAACTGATGCCTGATGTGTATGTACATATACCTTGATGTCCTCGGAGGATGTTTTCCCCACTTTCGATATGCAAGTTTCTCGTACGTTTCTCCGCATCTTGGAACTATTCCAAGCTATGACTGATCCTGTACTACCTACCAAGTAGGTATTAATTCTATACCTCGTTGTAGTCCCGTTTAGTTAAATAGAAAATAGCGTCTTAAAGCTACCGTGAAAATGAGCTTTGCGTCTACTCCTCTGTTGTAGTCAGTTCACCATTTGTTCCAGCTATTTATTTTATTGCACGTTAGCGCTCTATTATATCTAGTGAGTTAATTCCGGCAGGCTGCCCAGTTGTTTATTTGCTTGCCCTGTTAAATAATTTAGAAACCCCTCATTTTCTTCACCTCGCGGTCATTATTCGAGCAGAGGGGTAGCGCTCCTAACGCGAATCAGGAGTATGCGTCTTTTATTACTACTTCATATGTTCAGGTGTTCTTAATAAGATTTCTACTCCTTGTGGAATTTGGATAGGTCATTAGTGAACGACGCCTCCTTCGATACATTCCAATCAATTTTTAATAGCCTGAAAAACACGAATTTTTAAACTCTTATTTGTTTTGTCTCAGACTACTGGCGGTCAAGTCACGTTCCGCCAAATGTTGAAAATGAATAGTTTTTACATTATAGCAATCTAGTAGTTTGAATTATTCCCATGTACTTTTAAATTTAAATTTCTTATGGTTAATTAAAACCTACCCGATTTCACGGAACGCGACTTGACCCTCCGGTCTATTTGATTTTTATTAAGTTTTTCAAACATTTTGGCACCTACAAGCCTAAATAGTTCAATTGAAACTGGAAATTTATCGGAATTAGCGCGGAAACTAGTGCATACTTGTCAAAGTAATGTATAAAGGATATAGGGAAGACTTACTTGATTTTTAAAAAAATCTTTAGTCAGTTTGGGCGTGCAAATTTTAATATGAATTAAAAATAAATGTTTAATGATTTGCAGGAACTTTGTGTTATTTACATTACAAAATGTAATATTCACTATAAAATGTTGCATCCAAAATGCCGATTTGTGAAACCAAATTTTGTTTCCGATAATAATTGATTACTAAGTATTAAACCATGTAACTTTTGATCTTCACCTATAAAATTTAGGCATTACGTATTAAAAGAAATAGCATGAGATGCCCAAAATCAAATATTACCATAATATTAATTAACTGGGAAGTATACGGCGCTGTAAATAATCTCTTTGCATCATGATTAAAATTAATTGAAAGCCTTAGATAAAAGTTTCATATTAAAAATTAAAATTATGATCAACTTAGAAATAATCGCTGATTGAGTTATCAATAACCGGCCCGTTAAAACATTAACATAACTTAAACACTGATTACAACATCGAGCTAAACTAAAGCGGAGATTATGCGTATGACTGACAATTATTAACCTATGTAAGCTTTACTAATCGATGCAGTACTTTAGGCGTGAAAGCCGAACAACAAAACTGCAACATTTAATTAAAATTGAAATAGCCCCTAATTCTACAAAAAATATTAATTCAAAATATTTCGTTTTTAATTAGGTGCTGACTTAACCCCATAAATATATTTGTTTCATTTTTTACCAAAGTGAACCAGCGTTTAATTCTGCATTCAACAGGGGTTAATTTCCGCCTAATGATTCACTAATATCAAATATCATAAGTAATTTTCTTGTACCAATCAACCATCGTAATCGTATCCACAGGATCTATTGGGAGATAGTCGAGAATAAAATCCCAGAAAAAAATTAATCAGGAATAGAATTTAATTAGGAAATACAATTTTAGTATGTTACAATCAAATACTAGCTAAGAAATTTTAAAAGTTTTATTAAATGGAAAAAGTGCTAGATCAGTTGAATATATATTCTACACCAAAGGGGTAATTTGTCACCAGCACCGGATCTGTGAATTTTTGAACTAAAATGCGAATAATGAAAAAATGGTATACTGATACCAGCGCCACAAACGGTAGTTTTGAATACTATCTTGCACCTGACTTTTTTCAAGACCTTTTCAATGATATACGACAGGTTTATATTCTATAATAATTAAATAATTAGCTACCAGCGCCAAACCGGTAATTTGTGAACTACAGGGTGTCCGCCGGGAAGGTATACTACTTTGTTTGTTTATGATTTTTGATTAAATGAAAGAGAATGGATCTTATATTGATAAATGTTTTATTTAATGTCGGCAATTATGTATGGAATACAATATCAGATAAATGTCCGCCTCTGTTAGCCTCACAAATGCGAGCCTTGTTGAGCATATTTTTCATTACATTCTCACACATTTCACGCGGTATTTCATTAATTTCATCACGAATATTTTGTTTGAGTTGCTCAAGCGTTTCTGGTTTGTTTGCATAAGCCTTGCTTTTTAGATATCCCCACAAAAGGAAGTCCGAAGCAGTCAAATCAGGCGACCGTGGAGGCCAATCAACATCACCATTTTTTGAAATAACTTGTTGTGGAAAGAGTTCTCGCAGTAATTCCATTGTAATCCTGGCTGTATGCGATGTGGCATCGTCTTGTTGATACCACATGCTAATCAAGCCCAAAGTATGCAGTTGTGGCGTTAAAAAGTTTTTAATTATATCACAATATCGCTCCCCATTCACAGTTACCGTTACGCCGTTTTCATTTTCAAAGAAGTAAGGTCCAATGATTCCTCCTGACCAAATTGCACACCACACTGTCACTTTTAATGGATGTAAAGGTGACTGATGAATAATGTGAGGGTTTTCCATTGCCCAGAACCGACTATTCTAGTGCGTTTTGTTGGCACGTTGTTTCTCCCAAAAATTTTACATAACTTTCTCATCGTCACAGTAATCGATGATTGATTTTGATAAAATGTTTTAACGATTAAAACACGATGGTTTATCGAATATTTTTCCATAATAAATTTGCCACGTGTCTACTTCACGACTGTCAAGTATGAACTGTCAATACTAACATTCGCCTAAATGGCGGCAAAACAAAGTAGTATACTTTCCCGGCGGACACCCTGTAAAACACCGATTCCAAAGTTGTTGCTTTTTCCAAAACCTTTCAAACGATATTTTCTATGGTTTCATTCTATGGTTTTATGGGAATGATGAAAATGGTAACTGCTTCCAGCGCTGCAACTGTGATTTTGAGTACCATGGTGTTTTAATAAAGTTAATGGCATTCTTCAAGACCTTTTCAACGATATACGACTAGTATATATCCTATATAATAACCGAAAAATAGTTATCAACGCGAGAACCGTAGATTTATGAACTAAAGTGGCATCGTCAAAATTGATGTTTGTTTTATTTTTTTTGCATTTTTTTACCTTCCAAGCGTCGGGAAAATTGGATTTGGTCTAGGTCATTTTTCATCATTTTGATCAAGATTTCAATAACTTGATCTAACAGAACGAAGATAAAATTTAAAATTTAGAGAATGTGTCTTTAGAAAATCGAAGAGTTTATTTAGTCTCATTTATATATAGCCGATGCTTAATGAGAGTGTATAATACGGCATGAAGATAACATGACTTCGTATCGATCGACACAGATCGGATAAGTCCCTTCGATTACGTAATAAAATTCTAAATTGCCTTCGATATGTAAGACCATTATTGAAATCATGATAAAAATATCCTGGCCCAAACCCAGTTTTCTTTACGTTTTAAAGGTCCTTGAGCCCAAAAATGCAAAAATAAAATTTGTCCGTCCGTCTGGATGTCCGTAGCGTTTCCATCTCAAGAATGCTATTCGAATTTTTTGTCAATCTTCGTTTATTTTTAATTTGAAGAATTGAAAAGCTTTTGGGATCTCTCTTTGGGGGCCCCTGAAAGGGGTCGGATACCTGCCATAGGGAAAACCATCCAATCCATTATACTATAATAGTACATTATTCCCATATACTCGTGAAGTATTGTTGGAAAGGTTTTGCATCAGACAACAACTTTGACGATAGCACTTTAGTTTAAAAATCCACCGTTTTGGCGCAGGTATCAATTTTTTGTTTATTATAGAATATATACTTGTGTTATATCGTTAAAAACGTGTTGAATTTTTCTGAATCACTTTTGTACTCAACACCTTCGTTGCGGTGGTGTTACAATTTTCTCATTCCCATATAATCATGTGGCATACCATTTGTAATCAGCGCTTTAGTTCATAAAGCCATCATTTTGGCGATAGTAGCAAATTATTCAATTATTAGAGAAAATATACATATCGCATATCATTGAAAAGGTCTTGAAAAATGTCAACAAAAATGTCACAATTTCTGATGTCACAACGTCTTCTTCATTACTATTCTGGGAACAATAGGATTTTATTCATTCCCATATACTCAAGTGGCTTATTGTTTGAAAACGCACTGGTAGTTAATCATTCCTTTATTTCAGGATATACAAGTGCTTCTTATTATTGGCAAGGGTTTGAAGAGTGTCACAAATGTAACTGAAGCGGTTTAGGACTTAAAACTACCGCTATCGTACCGATACAATCATGTGGCGTATCGTTAAAATGTCTTAGACTTTATAAATCACTTTCGTTCATAAATTTACAGCTTTGGCGTTGAAAAGAATTAGAAAAAATCAGAATATTTTCCTGAGTAGTTTTGAGTAGTTATGTGCTCTGAAAATTTTTTCTCTATACATATAGATATAGTTCTTACCAAATTTGAAACAAATTAGAAGAGTTTTAATTGTCACTGAATGAAAAAAATGTTAAACGGAATCAATGATTATTGTATATTGAGGTTATATTATTCTGAGTCGATTTGTGACCACCTTACTAGAAATTTGCGATGTTTCGCAATTTTCAGTAAATTTTCCCGATTTTGCCAATTTTCAGAGCGAAGTTCCGATTTCCTCGTATTCAAGCCATTATAGTGCCCCTCGGAACATGTCAATCGGACATTGTTAACACCTCCAGTTAACATACCCATAACCCTAATGGCACACAAGTCAAATAAGGCCTCGACCAATTATAGCAGGGAACGGAAAATTCCCATAATTTTAAATGGGTACCCTCCAAATTTTAAAAATTTAAAGAGATACCCTCAAAAATTAAATCAAATATAGTATCAATAGTAGTATTTTTTTCAAAATATGATTATGAATTCAACCATTACAAATTTAAGATTTGATATCTAAGAGCTTTAGTTTTCTGTACTACGTAGAAAGTTATAAAAATATATAAAAAATTAAGTGCTTCAAAATTTTACAGCAGTCCAGATATTTTTATAATTTTCAAGGTAGGGCAGAAAACTAAGGGCGGTATTATTGGATCTAGGATGGTTAGCCAATAACTTTATAAAGTCGACACATATCTCTATATAACTGCCGTATTCAAATCTCTTTCGGAATCTTTCCGTGGCTTCGGTGCGACCGTCTTGCATTAATTGGGGCGCGCATTTAATTTCTCGCCTCATCTGCGGCTTCCCAAAAACATTCCACACCGGTTTGTGCACTACTTCATTCGGACATTATATCAATGTTTAAGGCACAACACACAATTGATTCGCACATTTGAAAGTGCGATAATAAAATCATTGAAAATGAGTAAAAAATTACTTTGGCAAACCGCAACAACTTAACAAATTATGATTTCATTATAAGTCGTAAATATTTTTAGTTCATCTCGTTGCTACTAAAAATTATCGTCAAATTGTCTAACATAAAAAACAAAATTTTATTCTGTCTATTTTTATTTAAGAGAGCACACAAGATATTTATAGATCCATAACAGATGATGTGATGCGCGGCAGTGTACTGCGTGCGCCTCGGGTATGGTTTAAAAATAGATTGAATGTATCTGTGTGTGCTGTGCTGGCTGTTTGGTTGCTTTTTAATTACACAACCGACCATAATTTTACCATGTTCCTGTTTTCTTGTTGTTGTTGTTGTTGTTGTTGTTGTTGTTGTTGTTGTTGTTGTTGGTGGTGGTGTCTAGTAAGTAGTTTACAAATTTTTTGGTGCATTGATTTTAAATCAAACAGACTTCCTGTTAAAATAAAATGACGTCGAGTGCCATCAGAACTAGTGTACAATAAACATGTATTTGTCACATATTTCGAATAAAATTTA
Source organism: Nephrotoma guestfalica (assembly GCA_963691935.1). NCBI lineage: Eukaryota > Metazoa > Arthropoda > Insecta > Diptera > Tipulidae > Nephrotoma > Nephrotoma guestfalica. The sequence goes on along the minus strand of OY829913.1, from coordinate 51,152,218 downwards.
ATTTACAAAAAAAATTGAAAGGTGAACAGTGTACGCTTTACGTGCATATACAACAACCCTTTACACCCCTTAATAAACGTAATGAAATAAAATTTAACGTTGTTGTTGCTCGGAAAATGATAAATTATTTTTTTATTTAAATCGAAAAGTAGACACAATACACAAAATAAAATGTATTTCAATTTTCCAAAAACAGATTTTTGTTGTTGTTGTCAATGTGCATACATGTTTATGTTTATCTACAATAAAATTACGTTTATTTATGTTCAATTTATGGAAATTGTTTATGTTTTGTGTGTAAATATTGAAGAGATGCGATGTTTGAGATGCCTTAAGTACCTTAGATAACAATACTTTTGTTGTTTGTGTCGAGGTTTACTATCTACGCGCACACATAAAGGTTTTGATTGCTATGTGGATCAACATTATGTATGCCACATGATATTTTTAGAATAAACAAATTCATCTCAATAAATTTGTATAGCACACATTAAATATTCATAATATGCCGCACATAAACCGCATCCTTTTTATTTTATTTTTGGTTTAATATCTAACACTTGGGCTATTTGAAATTCTAGTATGCACAACCAAAAATAAAATAAGATATCGTTTATTTAATCTTAAATCTACAGCACAGAATACAGCACCCACAAAGGAACGAAATTACTTTTACTTAAGAATTTTACAAATTTGAATTTGTTTGTCTGATATACACAACGTGAAGAGGCCAAGACGATGAGACAGAACAACAACGAAATAGATGAAGTTATAAAATAAAAAGTCTGTAACTTTTAATTTTAGCTTTTCGTGTCGTTGCCATTCGAAGATATATCTTTTTAATATTCTCATCTTAATAAAATGAAGATAATTAGAATTTTATTCTAATTAGTGCGATGGTATACTATACAGTACGAGACGAAATTAGCTTTATCTAAATTGCTAAATTTTAAATAAATTGGTAAGTTATTTCAATCTCATGCCCCTCTAGGCTTATCGTTTCATCAGTTGGAAAATTAATTATGGTTTAACTGTTTATATTTCATTTTCAAATGTTGTTGCTGAGAATCTCGGTAGAGAAATTATTTTAAGCGGAATTTAGTAAATTAAAGGTAAAATCAAAAAAGTTAGGTCAAAAGGTTTTAAGGATATCGTTAAATTTTTAATTGATTTTGTCCTCCTTAAATTCCCACTCATGAATTAGTTTTGCCCACCTCCCTTGAGCTATGGATAATACTTTGTGCTTTCATAAAAAACTTAAGTTAAATGTCTAAAAAGCCCATTAGGTAACTGCAGATACAAATTTTAATAAATTAAAATAAATTAGTTACGTGTTACGGTGGTCTACAAGTTTATCAATTTTGATGACTCATTGAATTATTTTGTCACTGAGAAGCAGCACTGACCGTCACTTCACCAGTAAAGCTTTGCTGAAATTCAAGGCCACTCGCACCACTGACCACCAATCCCACAGATGTCACTCTTTTATCTCCTGGATACTTCTTAATCGGTGCACAAACATTCACGGCATAATACGCTGAAAGCTGGTAAAAAAAAGTTAAACAAGAATTCCGGAGAAGGAGGCATAACGAATACTTGAATTAATTTCAACATAGAAGAAAATGGTCTGATGAACAACCAAACATGAAGATAGGGATATTGTACTCATCAAAGAGAACAACATTCTTCCATTGAAATATCTAACTGGTCGAGCGGTAGAAGTAAATCCAGGCATATGCCAAAAAGTTCGAATGTTCCACTTTGTAATCCGGGAGGTAATAATAAGGGAGGTAGTATTGCGAGTCAACCATTTTTCACGAATCTTTGTTTATTTTCTACGACCAGGCGGCACTGATTTCGAACCAATCATTGCGGGGTCTCGGAGGTCTTCTTCCGATAGTATTTTGCGCCGCTATAGTTATGGCTGACATTATAGCGTGCCACTGCTCCTGGATAAAGGGAGTTTCTTTGTTGTTATCGTGCCGGTCTGCCGGAACACAAGCGAATGATCACTGTCATTGTCTTCACCTCTGTAAGATGTTACGTCGGATGTGCTGGTGAAGTGGCTCTTAGAGACCATTCGATCTCTACGTTACTTTGTGGATTCTCTTTTGCGGAAAAAACGTACTTGATACAGCTAAGTTGTACATTATTGCCAGGTCAATGATGCAGTGGTCGTTGTTGTTACTAGTGAGGTGCAAGCTGTTAGGACCGATGTGCGATATATTTTCTGCATTCCTACCTATTTTTGTGTTAAAGTCACCCACATGATTTTAATGTCTTGGTGCGAGATGTTATTGATCTTCACCTCGACAAAGAATAGATCTTTGATGTTATCTGATATATCTTCGGTGGGTGTATGTACATTGACAATCGAGATGTTCAATTCCTTAGTACGAAGTCTCACCGTGCATATCCGCATATTGATAGGGCGACAGTCGATGATATGTTACTCCACGCGCCGATGGACGAAAAAGCCAACTCCACAGTCTCCTTCGTTTTGATGGCCGGTGTGGTGAAGAGTATAACCATTGGTGGTGTCATGGATCCCTCTCCCAGACCATCTAAGCTCCTGTAGTACAAGTATGTCTAATGTGTAACTCTGTGCATGTATTAAGAGGCTAAGCACTTTGTACAATTTCCGAGGTCGTGTTTGTAATGAATCCAATATGGTAATTCGAGGCCTTTGTCTAGGGTTCATATCTTAGTTGTTTTTACGAGAGAAGTTATATGCCTGCCGCTCAACCCGCTTGTTACGTGGGTCACGTACTGGTAAATAAACTTAAGGCTTACTAGTCCTACCCTGAACACATTTATATAGCGAGCCGCTTGATACACGACAGACTTCCGCCTCAGCCGCCCCTAACCTGCAGAACAGACGCTGATTTGGTATTGGGTTTAGGGCGTTAATGACCCGTCGTGACAAGTAGCGTCCATGACTATAAATAGATTTTCCTCTGCTCGTGGTGAAGAAACTTAAGGCATCCAGTCCTACCCTGAACACATTTATATAGCGATTCGCTTGATACACAACAGACACCCGCCTCAGCCTCCGCTAACCTAGAGAATAGACGTAGATGTAGTATCCATGACTAAAAATAGATATTCCTTTGCTCGTCTCCACTATACCGCCGGATTAATTTAAAGTTACTCAGAGAGCACCGTGAGCATTTATTGGCATTATTCCACAATCAAACATTAATCATGGATGCAACAATAAACGTATTAAAATACAATAATTCTCCTGAGCTGATGACAAGGTATAGGCGAGTAGTCCTTTAACAATTAGAGGAGGAAATCAACCGAATTCAAGATTATGTTTCATCAACCGTGTCAATTCTCGCTAATTCGCGCAAGAGGGAACATTTATGTTCTGCTATCCATGCCTTTGCATATTCCATGACATATCAATTATTTCACATAGTGACTCTCCCAAAAAGCGCTAATTTTCAATGTCACATAATAATGCAATCACTAAAATATCTAGTATTAAATCTGCATCGGGAACATTACGCTCCGCTAACTAGCGAACAACTTTAACAAGGCGTTAAATTGAAAATTATGGATATCTCACCAATTTACAACATATAATCCAACCAATCATAATGTGAAATGATCTTGTTGAGACCTGTAACCCAGCGATTTAACAGTTTTACATGTTGCAACAACCACATTACACCAGCCTAACTACTGGACACAGTTGGGTCAAACCAATGGATATCCTCGGTAATTTGTCCAAATGTTGACGAATTTTGCCCACCCATTATTTGGGTGAAATTGATGAATTCGTCGACTATCCAATTCTCAAAATAGCTGGCGTCATTCATGTTACGTTTAGTCGCTATGAAGGATTAAAATTCATCAAATAATACAGCAACGACTATTCCACCCTTTTAGAGTTACTGTGCCATTTGGTCCGGTGGTAACAGTGGGCCACTTCTTTCAGGATACAAGAGACATTAATATAATTGTTACTGGTGTAGCTGTTGTTACATGTTGCAGCACTTTCTTTATGTATGGTTTGAATCAATTTGACCTATAGAACGTGTGATTCAATTCTCACGCAACTCGTGCTACGATGCAAATTTGGCAAGAAACTTTCCCTTTTGATCAATAAATTTGACACGATTCTTATGGATCGTAAAGCTGATCAAAGCTGATGTAAGAGGTTTTGAAGTAACCTTTGATGAAGCAAACAGATCTAACTCGCACACGAAAGGCAATTTCTGAAAACTTTGTTATTTGAGAAAGAGTATTGAGTGATAATATTCTTTAACTCCATCGTTGTAAGATGGAGAGATTATCGAAGTGGTTTTGAATTAGCATTTGATCTAAGAAACCGATCCACATGATCGGAAATTTCTCTATCAAGAATATCATTAAATAACTAAAATTCATATAATTTGGAAATTTTTTAAATTCGATTTAATTGGTAATGAAAGAGTGTAATACAAAATTCTTTAAATGATCGGAGTGGTTTTTAATTAGCATTTCACGTAGAAAACAGATCATACTAATTCACAAGATTGGAAATTTCTGAGAATTTTGTTATTCGAAAGAGAATATCATAGATTGTGTAATACTAAAGTCCTAAAATTGGTTAATTTCGTTTCTACGGAACGCACATCGGAGATCAAAGAGTGCTTTTGTATAGAATTTGATGCAAAAAAATCAAATTTACTAGTCCACATGATGCTAATAAACCGATTTCTGCGGATTTATTTATTTATGCGATATTCGAGGTAGAATGTGATGTGTTCTTGAAATTTTTAATTTTATTTGTTTTAATTAGAATTGTTTTAAAGTAATATTTGATGTAGGAAACTAACCTAAATGACACGATAAAAATGCGGTTCTACTGATTGAAGTGGAGAGAAGATCGAAGTGGTTTTAAATTAGGTTTTAATTTACGGAAAACAGCCTCATTAATCTACAGATTCAAAAATTTCAAAGATTTTTGTTACTTGAAAGAGATTATCACTGAAAATACAATATTTTTAAAATTTAAATCAGAGTGAGATCTCGAGATTATAGGAAAGATATTTTGGTCAGAAATCCTCTAGAGGTGAAAGCCACATTTGGTCCTCGTACAAACAGAGTTTCATCCTAAACTCAGTTTCAACTGATTCCACTTAAATTGGTTAATTTGTAGAACCAATTCAGAAGCTCATATAGAAATATCTTATTTTCGTCATTCAAACCGAACTCCATCTCGCTCGGTTAAGTAATGGTTTAATTACTTTTGACATTTTTCAGAACCTCATCTGGAACTCTTCTAGCTCTATATCATTAGTATCCATTAAATCGTTGTTCGAAGTCCTCATTTCATCGCGATCTCTAATAAAAACAATATTGAAAAAGTGACAGATATATATCAGCACAGATAACAACTAGAAAACAAATTTGTGAAATTTCGAAAAATAAGAAAATTATAAGTAAAAATTATCATCGGTGGTTTTTTACGGGTTTTTTATTCGTTTTGGTGACAGATGATAGACATTTCGCGGATTTCAAGAAACGTATAACTAAGCGATTATAAATGGTAAGCGTAAATTTTCCAATTATTATTCATATTCCTTAACTTGTATTTCCTTGTAGCGGTTGAGAAATCCCTTAGAGTTGTTTTCAAATAAAAAAAATTACAGAACCACATCTGTACCTTATATTGAAATCTCATTCAAGAGGCAAACAGAGTTTTATCGTAATAGTTTCTCTTGAGATACAGGTTGGGTGATTCAATTTAAATTCAATATTTTCAGAACAAATTGGTCATTTTCCAAACCCGCATTTGGAACTCATATTGGAATCTCATTGTCATTATCCATCTTAAAGGGCTGAGAAACGGCTTAGATCAAATTTATATTCAATTCAAGTTTATCCCCAGATTTTTAAAAATCCGGTATTTTGATTTCCCCTTCTGAAGTTAATTTAGTCCGCACTAGATTGTTATTGAAAATCAACAATCAATAGGGCAGCGTAACTGTTCCACAACAATTAGACTTGACAAAATGTTTTGAATTTCTTCTTATTTAACGGGACGAGTCCATAAAGGGTTTTCTTATTTCGTCAAATAATTTAAGAATTGGAGGGCAACTTGATTCTGAATTCTCATGTCTGTCTCAATTTGAACGGCTGGGCCGTCGGGATGCAGCAAAGCCGCTTGACTGAGTGGTCAAGCCCAAATCTAAACCCCCAGACAAATCTGTTTTGGCTATACTCTTTTACTTGCATATACTATTTGTACTCGTTGATCATCTAAAGTACCGTACTATACAACCAAAATGTATGTGTACAAATCTTAATTTATTCGAATAATATTGTTACACTCTGGTTCGTGTACAGATAAAATAAAATATCTTTCAAACCGTCGTTAAGTTTTTTTTCCAAATTCCTATACAAAATTAGACACAATATTACAGATTCCTCTTTCTTTCTAACTCACAAAAATAAAATACAAACTAATCCAACATTAAATTGAGATTACTCGAAATTGATAAGAAAATAAATTACAAATTAGTTCTTAACTGTAATCGGCGATATAATATTCGAATCTGAACTCAACAAATGGTCAAATTCTAATTAACTATTGTGTTGTGTTCTTTGTACACAATTTACATCACATATACATATCTTAAGATATATACTCAGCATAATTAAGATATTTTCTATTCTAGGTGATGTTTTTAGGCGTAAAATCGGCGATACATATCGCGCCCGTATAGTACAGTTGGAATTATTAGCCGTGTCGCCTATTTCTCAAAACATGAAAGTAATTAGGGCATGTGCAATATTTGTTTATTGAAGACCATCGAAGTTTGACGATGTGCCCGATAAATCAATACAATTTCTAATTATAATTTAATTTATATTGATGTGATTAAAATTGCTACAGTAAAGAAAATGTGGAATGCTTCCCTTAAATATATTATACGATAAAATGTTCACCCCTTACGATAAAAATTCCCATGGTCTTAAACAATGTGCATCTAACTATTAATAATGCGATTATTTTATTGTTCTTTATCGAAACTGGCTAACAAGTTGCTTAATTTTATAAAAAAATAATACAAAAGGCAGAGGGAAAATATCGTACCTCGTCTTATAATCTCAACAAGTGAACAAAATTGTCGTCTTTACCACCAAACTAATCGAATTTCTCGTATTACTAAAAAATAAGGTACAAACAAATGATAAGGGGGAAGTATTATGCAACTATGGATAAATCAAAACTCCATAAACTATTAATTATATTCATAAGTGTCATTTGAAGCAACAATAGCAAAAACCGAGTACCTTTCTATTTTCCATAAATACCGATATAAGAAAAAAAAATTGCCACCAAACAAATTTTTTCAAGAAGACGCCGAAAAATTTAATTGAGTGAAAATTAAATAAAATTTCTTACATCTATTGTTACATTTTTTAAGCTGTCAAGTTGTTAAAAAGCGAGAAAAGTCATAAATCATATAAGTAGTTTTTTATAGAGTAGCTACGAATCACTGTATATACATACATATTTTATGAATAAAATTAACGACTTTTTTGTATGCATGTTGTACATAGTTAGTAAAAAGTTGTGAAAATTAGAAGTGTAATTGGAAAATAATTTTTTTTATATAGATTTGATCAGGATATGGGAATTTTAGGATTTGACTAATATATTTTTTATTTGTTTCGTTTCAGGTATGTGACCGTCGACGACGATTTGGGAATTGTGGTACTCGTGGTTTACTGTTAATTTGTCAATACTCCAAACTTACTTGTGCGAGTTGTTGGAAATTTTTTGAAGTGTGATAACTATGGTTTAGCCAAAATATTTCCTAACAGAGTAAAGCAGTAAGTGAAAGGTACCCCTCTACTATTACTAAATTGCATAGGTTTTGTACAGATTACCAGGACTAAGAGAAAAATAGAATGTAGACAATGGAAACCGATGTATTTAAATAGATAAACAGTTTTACTCAACATGAAATTTAAAGATTTTATGTTGAGGAAAGAAAACTATTACTTAAAATGATATATCCGAAATTAACAAGTTGTAATGGAATGAAATAATTTTTAATAAATATTTCTGTTCTTTTATACAAAACGATTGTGGAAAATACTCGTCTTTTCTATTTTAAATACTTACGAGTACAATTACAAGAACAGTGCAATTCCAACTAACACTCATATTTAGGTCCTTTACAAAATAGTTTAGTTCCGTTTCTTTTTGCCCACTCAAAATCACTAGGTTGAAACCGAAAGTATGTATGTATGTGTTTTAATCCAATTGTATGTCATTAATTGAATTAGGCCTTTATACCAGGTACGCAACCAAACTTCCAGTTTTTTTTGTTGAAAAAATGGAAAATTTCTATAGAAATATAAAAAATGATTTATTCAAAGTATTGTCCTTCGCTATCTACACATTTTTGCCATCTCGCTGGCAATACATAAATACCACGACGATAAAACGACGCGTCTTTGGACCGAAACCATTCAACCAACCAATTTTGCACTTCTTCGAAACTGGCCAAGTGTAGCCCTGCCAAGCCATGCGCCATCGACCGAAACAAGTGATAGTGCGAAGGGGCCAGGTCTGGCGAATAAGGCGGATGCGGTAGCAGAACCTATCATGGAGCGCTGTCGTGCTGCAATATCACTCGTTAGTGTCTCGTGTCTCATTCTGGCCGTTTTTCGAGCAATGCATGGTTCAGATTGATGAGTTGTTGACGGTAGCGTTGTCCATTGACAGTTTCGCCGTGTTTCAGCAGTTCATAGTACACGATTCCTTCCTGATCCCACCAAGCACAGAGCATTGCCTTCTTTCCGACTTTTTGCGTTCTTAAAAAAGATCCACTTTTCATTTCTCGTAACAATTTCGATGCAGGAAGCTCTTTGATTTTCTATCTGTCTCTCAGTCAACTCATGCGGCACCCATTTTCCTTCGTTTTGAATTTTTTCCATAGCATGTACATGTTTGGAAATACCTTGGCGAGTCGTGTTTAATGCCTCCGCAAGTTGATCTTCAATTTGCGTATTATCTTCATCCAATAAAGCTTGCAGCTTGGTGTCTTCAAATGTGTTAGTCCTCCAGAGCGCTTCTTGTCCTCAATGTCAAAATCGCCACTTCTGAAGCGTTTAAACCAATCTTCACAGGTACTTTTCGATGGTGCATGTTCGTCGTAGGCCTCTTAAAGCAAATGACGTGCTTCAACTGCATTTTTTTTAAGTTGAAGTAGAAAAGCAAAGCTTCCTGCAAATGTTATTTGTTTGGCACAAAACTCGACGTTTTCGTTCTTAGAAAAAATATTTTTTCGTTGCGATATTACAACTGGTTATCGTTAACAACTGTCTATGCTATGAACAAAACACAACTTTTGACATAAATGATAACTAGATGTATCGCTAGCACCATCTTTGTTGGAACCCGGAAATTTAGTTGCGCACTTGATAACTTATGTTCTGTAACGTTCAAAATGATTGAGGTTTATTTTTTAACAGAAAAGTAACGCAAGTTTGATTGATTGGAATGTGTGGCCAATTCTAAGCAAGATTCCTGGTTGGCGCCGGGCCCGTCTGCACGATCGTTCACATATATCAAGATAGAGGATTAGGACGAGGGTTACATGTTATATCGATTTAAGTTAAATTCGGGAATTTTTAAAAAGGGTTAGAACTCATGTTGATGTCCTATTAAATAGAGTTTTACTTTTATATCCTTTCCAATTGTTGAAGAAGACGGCAGATGTATCTTGAAATTTATTTGCATCGTTCCGTTTACCGATTCATATTAAATTTTTTGCTCTCTCACATGGCATGTCTCCCGAAATAAATTATCCGCGTATTTTCCTTCTTGCAGTAACTATAATTTGGTTTTCGGCTCGTTTACTTTAATTCTAAATAAATGGCTCAAAATGAATATGTCGTAAGCGTATACTAAGTGTAGTTGAGCTAACGGACGAGGTATTCTAAAGATATGTTAAAAAAATTTTGAGCAATAGGATCACCTTGCCGTACTCCTCATATGATTTCTAAGACACACGAAAATTAGCCTTCGGTTTTTACCTTGCAATTTGAATCGCTCATCATTTACATAATTCGCAAATAGTTTGCCGTTTCGTTTTAATTCCACATCGAAATAATTGGAGTTCTTACTCGTAATGTCACGGTAGTGAAACGGTAAATGACGCGGTAGTGTGTTTGAGTGAACAAGAAAAAATTTGGCGAGTATATAATAAATATGACGTCATTACAAAAAATTTATTTCGTCTACCTGTGGTATGTATAGTGAGTATTTCTATATAATGGAAATACAATTAATTCTATACAATTTAGGTCAACTCCATGGTCAACTCAGCCCGATCGTTATATTTCAAAAATAGTGGAAAAGGATCCTTTAACACATCTCTTGGCGTAAAAAGAACCTAAAATTAGAAATTAAGACGACTACTGAAGAATATTACTAGTAAGCAACGAATGCAGTTTAAAAAAGACCATGTTGATTGGAATAGTGACCGTCGGATCCAAAAATGGAGGAACGCATTTTGAAATGACGGAAAAATTAATTTATTTGGCTGTGATGGTAAACAGTAGTCCGTACTCCGTAGTCCAAAAATCAAAAATTTATTATACAGTACACCAAAAAACGATTAAACGTGGCGGAGCCACGGGTTGGGCCCTTGTTTTATTGTCAATTCTTTAACTTGCCCGGCGCAATCCTCCGATCTCAATCCCGTTGAGCATCTTTGGAACGACCTAAAACATCCTGTAGTCCACATGAATAAGGCAACACTATTGTCGGCCGTTGAAGAACCTTTGAAGTCAATTGATGTTCAGCAATGTCAGATGTTATTAGATTATGTGTCATGAAGATGCCAGGCATTGATTAAAAATTACCGGAGGGCTACTAAATACAAATATTTCAATTTTGCTTTTTTGTATGAGTGAATAAAATTGATTTTATTCGAATTCTAGTGTCCCTAAGTTAGTGACCAGAGGTGTGATTATGTATTCCGAAACGAAAGATGTTTTAGTAGAATTTGGAACTACATACATAGTTGTGTTTGGTTTTAATAAATAATTTCGGGAAATTTTGAATACATAGCTTTCATTTAATTGATCAGATTTTTGGTAAAAGCCGATTTATTTGAAATTATGTCTGATTTATTCGAATTATGTTACAAAATTAAGTTTTTTTTGCTGTTACTGTCTCTTTATTTCACAAATTCTAATTATCGGTGCTGGTAGCAAATTGTCGGTTATTGTAGAATATATACGAGTACGTGTTATATCATAGTTAATGCCTGAAGAAAAATATACAAAAAACATTTCCTTTACACCATCCCTGATGGAAATGCGGAAAATCGCAGATGATAAAAATCAAACTTTTACAAAATGTATATTGTTCGCATATTTTTTGAGTCTTGAATCTCTTTTTGACAGTTTTTTGTTGTTTTTTGTAATTCTCAATTTTCTCAAATTTTACGTGAATTTTCCGAGTTGAGTCAGTTGCTTGATCCCATATAGCACGTTCTATTTTTGTAATTCTAGTTAGTGCTGGTAACGCAAAGATGCCACAAAATCACCATGCTCTCCATTTTCCACTGATTTAAATTGTTTTTTTGCTATAACAAACTGCTAAATTTTGAACTGAATGTCCCTTTTTCCTATTATAAAATATTGAATTGACAGATCTTAATTTTTATGGCGATAAAGCGACCAAATTAAAAGGGTTATAATTCGGCTATGTGTAAAATGTGCTTAAATTCGAGTTTATTAAAAAATGTTTTATACAAAAAATGGTTTTCTTTGTCCCAGAAAGTAAAATTGAAAATTGAAAATCTAGTTATTAAATAGTCTGAACTTGTTTAAACCACTTGCACAATAATAATAGTACGAATAATAGTTCGTTACGATAAATTGTTGCATGATAAAATTTTCGTTTTGTGGTGTTTTTGATTACGTATTGAAGAATCAGCTGATCCTGATTTTTCATTTGTTTGCGATGAGTTGAGGTGACTGACAATTCCCAGAAATGTATTAGGACTGGTTTCATAAATGCCGAGTGGCTCCAAAATCCGAATTCAGATATATCTGTAGTACGATGTACGGTTGAAATATGCGATGATTGAAGTAAGTCTACATGAGTAAAGCTGGTTGAATTGTATCGAACCTGATTTGTTGACGTGTGGGCTATACATATTAATCTGAAAAGCGCTTCCAAAAGTCTTGAACATTTCCTATTTTCCTTCAGTAGATTTGGTTTATTTGATCACTTGAATATGGCTCATCTATGGCATATCTCGATTTACGAGGTTATTGTGACCACTCTTAGTAGATTAACGTGCTTTTCCAAAACTGGTCTCAAGTGCTATGAAGTGCTAATTAACTAATTTCCTCGGAAGTAATGAAAAGCTTGCGTTTAATCAGTCCTTGTACTTCTGTAATATGGATCGTGCGCCAATGTAAGTTTTACCTTCTTAGTAAATGTGTTGTCATGCGGACGTTTCCATATGCTAACTACTTCTATGTAGGTGTTCATTTCTGAGTCTCTATTCTTTGATACTTTTATATGTATGGGCCGTGCAAAGGTTTCTTTTGACAGGTCTGGAAACAGTAGCACTTTAGTGGAGACCACGTAGTGATTGCTTACTACATATGCTGATTTCTGTACTAACGTTAATTGTTGAGTAAAATGTAATAGTTGAAAGTATCGTAGTAAATAATTTACCCGACTATTGGTATGTAGTCTTAATAAATAAAAGGAGGGTAAATTGAGTTTCTTCACTATAGTGCTCGTATGTGTACTTCACTTTTATAATTAAATAGTTCGGTCGTATGATGCCGTGGTCTAATTATTATTATATATTTCGCATCGAAATCTATATTGCCATATGATCTAGAACAGTAAGTGTTTTAAAATTAAATATTATTTGAGGGAATGTTGACAGTCCTGTATTGTTCTTACCTTTCTTTAAGGTCGTATGCCCAATTTTGAGTTCCTAAAGTTCCAAGTTATATTTCGTCTGTTCTAAATTACGTGTGTCCATTCAGTTAGACAGGATGAAGGTCTATATAGAGATACAATCCATCACCAAAATCTTCGTCGGAGCCTATGTACCGCCATTATTCTCAATTTGTTTTTGCTAAGGTTCTGAAACTCCATTCGTGAGGATGTTCGAAAATCCACTTCTATTCGGTGCTTCGCTAAGTTTCGTTGTGATGGTCCAAACTATAATTAAGTTTTTTGCCGATCGGTTTATTTGGTATTATTTTCAATAGATTTCCAATTATAATTTGCCAATAATATCCGTGCTTAATTATGACCCGATTGGACCAGGTTTCTGGAAGTTTAATTCTTCCCAGATCAGGTTTTTAGTATGATTCCATTTGCTTGGATCAGCGCCTTCTCATTCATAATTTATCTTATATTTTTGAAAACCATAGTTTTAGTTGTGGTAGGGTGCATTATTCCAGCTGTTGGCAGACCAGTGCTCAGTTTATTTGCGGTTTCCTTTATGATCAATGAGAACATTAAGAAAAATATAAAAAGCATGGTTTTGGCGAATTGCATTATCGAAAGCAACAACAAAACTAGGTAGCTTTTTGAAATTTGAAAGCTACTTCTTCGTGTAATTATGTACGTGTACCTACGACAAGTCGAGCAAATACGCGTATCATCATTTTCTTGGACGGCTTGGAATGTGCATGTAGAATTGAATGTTGGTTCATAATTCACCGAAGCTTAACGTTTTATTATTCCACTTAACAAAAGCATCCGATAAATAGTTTTTGAATAGATTTATATCATTTTTATATTTTGATCTCTTAGTCGTAACGAATTTGTCAAATTATAGCGCAAAATGTACAATTTATAATTTTTTACCATAATGTGATGATTAACCGTACTTGACCCAGAAGTCCCTCATATAGATTATGTATTAGTCATAAACATAGTTCAACAAACCAACTTGTAATAGTAAATTATGGCGATCACAATTGCTCCAAATCTAAAATTAGATTTCGCTCTCTTTTCACTCTACGACCACCACCGATGGTATAAAATCTCGCGCATAATTTCATCAATAAATAATTTTTCAATACAATACAACGTTACAAATAATAAAAAATTTAATTTAATTGAATTTAATTTATTATTTTTTATAATTCATTCAAAAGATAATTAAATATTCTTAAGATGAAAAAATAAGAAAAACGGTGAAATGGTGGCGGTACGTACGCTGGAAGAAATTGTTTATTTTTTTCGATTTGCATTCACCGAGCCGACACGTTTTAAATTGACCATTAAACAAGTTTATGTTTTTAAAGACGGCGTTGTAGAAAACCTATAGTAGTTGTGGTTTACTGGTTCTTGATATTTAATTAACGCAGTAATATGCACTTATAAGAAAATAATAAGAAAATCTCTCCGGTTTTATATGTGTATTATGGTTCAAAGAATCAGCTTACACACTTTAATTCGCTTTGATCTTTGTAATTTATGATGATTTAATAGCATGATGGTCTTGACCATTATATTACGAGTATATGAGTATACTGCTCAGCCGCAATTTAATTTTATGTACAAATTTTAGGAAATTTTTAAATTTTTTGGGTCGTAGCTCAAAGGTATAACTCTCTTCGGACCGATCTAGTTTCGCACACGCATTAATAATAATTTATACATTTTCTGCTCATCATCTTTCAGATACAACAAACTACTTTCATTCAAATAGCCTCAATACATTTTCTATTATTTTTCACTTTTATATGATAATTAAATTACGATCAATTAAACTATCCATAATTATGGTGAAACATAAATAAAGTATGACCACTATAAACTACTTGTTGGTAATCTAATTCCGCCCCCTTTCACTTGGCTATCATCTATATACGTATGTATTTGTTTCTAAATTATAGGGTAATTATCATAATGTGCGATCGGATACTGTTATTGAATATTATAACACTTTGGATGCTACGATGGGCAGTATAAATCAATTTTAGTTCCTAATTTAAAAATAATTGCGAGATTCATTCATTATAATTTCGCCAAGCGTTAAGCTTTCAAATAAATTAATTAACAATAATTAATTTTTTCTTAAATTGATCTATAATTAGCAAATAATTTAAAACTGTCAGGCATTTATTAAGTTGTAGTAAATGATATCAACTTGATCTTAATAGTGCATGTAAATTAAAAATAGGGTTTAAAGTATTCTGTGCGAGAAACCTTTTCCATAATTGCTAAAAAAACGCAATAAACCAACGCTTTGTTGGCTTGACGAAATGACACCGAATAATTAACTCGATATCCGAGGTAATTTAGCTCTTCGCTTTGTCTTGATGTATTTATTAGGAAAGACATTTTCTCTGGGAATAATACAATAATTTAGTCAATTTGGCCCTTTTCTCTCGATTATTGTAAATGATCACCATTTTTTGAAAGGCTTATGTTTGTTGTTCACTCAACACAAACTCAATTAGAAGGTATGCAGACGGGGTCTTGAAATTATCTTCCTAGTACATATGCACTGAAACCTAATGTACTCGTACACAAATAAAGTATGATAATTCTATCTAGCACGACAATTTACCAAAAATGACAATTAACAGAAAACGCAGCTCATCAAAAAAACAATTCCATGAAAGCGACTCACCAATTGAGCAGTTAATCCGGGTTTGTACTTTATAGCATATTTTATAAACTGAAATTTTTCTGGTTTGGAATCCTTTCTGACCATCCAAAGTGGTCTATTTGACGAAAAGAGTGATAGTCGGGTTCCAAATAGGCAATTTGAATGAAACTAAGCTATTTCTCAGATAAAAATGGGTTATCATATAAAAATGGACATATGATATACGAACGATATTCTGAAATATGTCGAATTTGAATGGAATTAATCCCCTTCTGAATCTATTAGGCCGTAGCTCAATCGATTTGGATGAGACTCGATTTGTACGATGGAAATGGAATTTCGTTGTGAATTTCGGATTTTTTTTTCTGAACGATTGACAATTTGATGGAACTGAACCATTTTTCAACCGATTTGAATAAATTTCGGTTTGTATATAAAACTGAGATTCATGCGTGACATCTGTGTTTAGTTTTGGAAAATATTCATTAATGATGTGTATACTAAGCCATTTCTCAATTGATTAGGGTGACGCTTGGTTTGTATTATGAGATTATGACGATTTGATAATGATTTGATTGCAATATTAATTGTATTTATATGTGGTTCTAAAAAATGATCAAATTGAATGACAGAAGAGCTAATTTACCGCTTGCGAAAGGATAGAAACGTAAGTATGGGATTATAAAATGTCGAAAATAAAAATCATCGAATTTCGACTGTTCGCATAAAAAATATTCAATTCGAATCAAAATAATCATTTCTCAACTAAACCCATGTTTATCATTCATTTTTCCTCACCGTGTTTCATCACAATCGGTAGAGAAATTGAAGAAAAATAATTCTCTCAAATTAGTCGTTTTCACCAACACATACATTGTTCCATTTAAATTGGCTATTTTGCAAAACCATAACTCTTAATTAAGCCGTTTATCAATATTTTCGACGAATTTTCGTTTTTGGTGAATTATGAAGTTTCGTTTTTGGTGAATTATGTTTTTTCGGTGAATTATTTTACAATAAATTCTCGTGGAATTAGAAGATGAAACCACGGAATAAAAAAGAAACAATCCATTACACGTTGCCTCGATGTTCGTCGCAAAATGTGTCAAAATTTATTCTTGTTACCTTCTTCTTCTTGTTCTTTTACCGTCTCATACAAACTTTTATTGTTTCAAAGGAATTAGTTTATAATCGAAGTTTATAAACGAAGTTTAAGTCATTCTCAGCCTTCGGCAAACTAAAATCTAAAAATTGGATAACCTATTCGATATTATTGTATGAAACCGTAGTTCTGAAAAATGTTTAAAATAGATAAAATACAGTTTTCTATGGGTAATATTTTGGAGTTCTAAGATTCTTTCTAGATGACTCAATTAACTTTTTCTGTTAGACAATATTTTTAGAGCCCCCTATCTCCCAAAAAAAATTACAAATATATCTATATATTAACTACAATCACGTATTTAAGCTCGTCATTCATGTAGTAAGATAAATTTGATCATGCGCTGTGAAAATTCAGTGTTGTCCAAAATTAAAAAAAATATTACAACTGATCGACGACGGTATTTTTCGTCCTGTCAACCGTAAAATCTTAACTGATTCAGGTAAAACAATTGCCTTAAGGTTAAGGAAGAAGTTGCCCGTCTGATTTTTAATTAGTTCTACACAAACCGCAATTGATTTGTAAAATACGATGAAGTACAAAGATTGTGGTATCTGGCTAGTAGGTCCCAATTGATGAAGGAATGTTCCTCCAGCATATTAACTTTTAATTTTTAAACCACGAAGTCCGCCCGGATGCCGTATTTTAAAATTTTAAAGCTTTTGGTGCCACCTCTGGGCAAATTAAAACTGGTGATCTCTTCTTTATGGCTTTGATTACAAATATACAGTCTCAACAAGAATATTTAGTATGTTTCAACACCAATTCTTGATTAGCTTATAATATAGTTATGAGTCTGACGGTCTAGCTTATAAGTACAGCGTCATAATTGTCTCATAAAATTCCAAAGTATTGGAGCTTCGACCAAGACCACGCTATATAAATTTAAAAAACCAATTATATTTGCATAAATTTTTACGCAAAATTCGTTTTCCCGAAACTTTCCCATAAATCCTCGAAAAAGTTGTTGAGTGGACTGGAGTTGATGAGATCTTTTGAGTGAACAAAATCCAGGAATCTAGATTTATTGTCTGAATGAATTAACCGTTTCCGATCAAATTTTTATTTAAAGTTGGATTGAAATTTAAACATGAATTTTGAACAAAGTTTCGGAATTAGCCATTTTGAATAGAGCTCGGTCATCTCTTAAGATAATTTGCAAAATTATAAACGTACTCATAAATGGCTGCGCGATCGGTTGTTACTCTGCTACCCCATTTAGTAACCTAAACATTAAAATCTCCTGGGTAAGCACCGAATATCAATCTCGGGCGTCGTTCACGAATCGATCCTGATCAATTTTAAATTCATCCAATGATGCGTTCCGATAAGCATAACAACTGTGTATAAAGGATACCGTTGATTTTCACTATGACGAAATCGAAAGTGATAGACCTACTCACTGGGTGGGTGCATTCAACTCTCCAAATTATTGCCACTTATTCAGTAAAATCGGTGCCAACATTAAGAAAATGTTGAACTCTATGCATCAAAAAATGGTGATTTCACTAATCAGTTGGCGGACCTGAATGCACACAATGTAAAACGTAAACCCAGATCATGCTTCTCGCCCATCGCCGAACTTAAAGGAGAATTTTGAATGCTCCCCGTTATTGAGAGTTTCTAGAAGATCTACTCTACTAACTGGACTAATTGGATCCTCGTTTCTCTTTGTCTGTGACGTTCGAGATATACCTTTAAATCGTTTTGAGGAATATTTGGCGAACTAATCCTAGTATTCCTTTTCTTTTTTCGCAAATCTTTCGCAAGATTTCGTTTCTCTTTTGTATTGTTGACAACTTTCTTTAGTTGAGGAACGCTTTCCCCACATGCCGTATTGATAAGAATTCAATGATAATTTTGTTCTTTGTGATTCTGTGTTTGCCAATTTGAATTGTGCTAAGCTTTCTAAGAGAATTGGGATACAACATGGCTTGTAAGATGAAAATGGAACCAACCAATTGGTATATGAAACTCGGTTTTCTATCTTCTTCTCTCGGTTTTTCCAGCACTGTACTCTTGCACTGAGGCGCACCCCGTTTTCATGCTAAGTAAAAATGCAAATTTTAATGATCTGTTTCAAAAATCAAATCAAATCCATACTGCTCACTTTTATATTGTTGGTATATTGTTTTGAAAATTCAGTTGTCTGACTATTTTACAACAAAAAATTCGTTTTCGTTTAGAAAAATATACCTGATGAAATAAAACTCAAATAACTAAAATTTTTCAAGCTCTACAAAACATGGGTTGCTCTATTACAAAAACAATATATTTACTCAAGATAATTTTAAGAGATTAGTACTTTTTAGAGAGCTGAAAGAACTCAGAAAGAGAGCTAAAAAAAAGTTGGATACAAGGTTTAAAAGGTAACATGTCTTCCTTTTCAGAACACTCAATCATTTTTGTTGTCGGCCTATTTAAGTCGCTAGAGAACGTCAAACTTGAAAACGGATAAAAATTTCAGTTTTTTGCATTTTAAAGAAGCCCTAAATCACATTCCTGTTAAAATTATAGTGGTGAAAAAAATTAAATCTTAATTTGTTCTCCAAGGTTCTTAAAAATTAAACGTATTTGAGAACGAAATCCGGTCGTTTTCATGAATCGAGCAAATACTATGAAATTACTAATTTGAATGGAATCTTAAAAAATTATTTTAAAAATTGGGAATATTGGCTCTGAATAATGATTAGTTTTAGCAGAACTAAACCATTTGTTAACCTATTTTGATGAAACTTTGTTTGTATATGGTAAATAGGTTTTCAATGTGAGTTCCAGATGTCGAAAACATACACTTTTTTGGCTCAATACGGTTTTAGAAGGATTCTAGAAAATTTCGATTTGGAATAGAAGGTTAAGGAAACTAATCTAAAAATGCCTCTTAAATCTAAATCAATGTGTTGAGTTAGTGGTTGTCTGTGTTAATTTTTAATTATTACAGATTTCAAGGTTTTGTTTCCGATTTTAACATAGAATCCCCAAAGTTGTGCCGTTTTATTTCTTCAATAATGCTTTGAAGTAAGGAATTACTAAATTTTTGAGTGAAAAAATCGATACAGAATTGATTCTGGAGGTATTTCTGTGAGGAAGTTGAAAGCCTCTCGGCGTATGTTAAATTTAAAAGATATCTTTGTTTCGATAGTAAAATCACTATCAAAACTCTAGGGAAGATAACTGTTGCGACCTGCGCAAACATTTAGTTAGGCGAATTTAAGCCATATTTTTATATTGAGTCCGATTAGGGATTTTATAAATTTTTTCATTGAGGACATATATGGATCTTTCAGTGTGGACAGTTGTCTATAAATTTGAGAACTTAGAACTTCATGATACTTGTTGTGCATAATGGCACCGTCATTTGATTTTTCTATAAAAAAAATGTATAGAAGGATCAAATGACGGTGCCATTCTGTACAACAAGTTTCATGAAGTAAGTTCACAAATTTATACAGTTCAAGATGCATATGTTTACTCTATTAGTGCCAACACTGCATAGCTAATATTAAATGACATTTTTGAGAAGCTCGGAATTTTGTATTAATATTGATTCTACAAAAATTCATACACATTGCAAAATGTTCTAAATTTTCATCGATCGGTAAACTTGTAACTATGATTCTTTGGTATTTCCACTTGGGTAATCTAGTAGTGAAAATCGATTGTAAACGAGCTCACATATACCTAAAATAATATTCTTGTGGTGCTAGGCTTTTCTTAGTAATACTAATTTTATGAAGATTCAGTGACAAGAATCTGTGAATATTACTAAGAATTGCCGGGCTTCCCAAGAATGTCATTTTGTTTTAAAGTAAGCGTTAGAATTTGATCCGAATTGGCACTAGTAGAATACACATGTAGGCCTAACATTGGCCTAAAAATCATTGTGTAAGTCAAATATGTCAATCAGCATATCTAAATTATTAAATGAATTTAAATATTTGTTACGGTACTAATTCGTCATGTAATGCCTTTAACCAATACTTTAGTAAATCCTAAGCAAATTGAGATTGTCTTCTCCAGAGTATCAAGGATTTTGAAAACTGTCTCTCCAAAAAAAAAGGTGGGGTTTTATCACTCAATCCTCGACTGAAACTAGGTGCCTTGAAGTCCGATTGGATCCAAAGCTTATCTGGCAAATACGCATTGAAGAAATGATCTTCATTTCTGGGGGACATGAGATTTCTTCTTACATTTCGACGGAATCCCGTTCATCGATATATCAGTTAGCGATAGCTACAATGTAAAGTCTCTGACAAAATTTTTTGTAATCCTTTCTCCTTCTCTGGAAGAGTAACCTTTAATCGGCTCGACAGACTAAATAAAGTTGTACTTCGTTAACTAGTCTCTGCTTGATGATGTTTCTCTTTAACAGAGACGTCAACAAGTACTTTATTTCATTGTTACTACAGCAAAAATTTAAGACATCTCTCTTTGAAGGTTTAATAGGATTTTTCTTGGATTCAAAACTTGGGAAAGGACTCAGCTTTAGTAAAAACGTTACTCTATACTCTATACAAGCACTTATTTCGAAGATGAATTTGTAAGAAAGCAAAACCCTAGAAGCGTGGTGATGCAGAGAAGGAGGCAAATAAACACTTAGGGGGCGCTTGGAAAAGATAATGCTACAACTCCACCTTGAACGTTAAACAACCGTCGTTTGGGTTAGTACAAAATTGGGTGGGCGAATGGGAACGGCATAAATGTAAACGTAAAACGGAAGGAAACAATGCATCACCCCTCCCCCGGTATGTGAGTATGTCTCATCCAGCAGCACTATGTCCCTTTGAGTAGTCCTGGAACCTGATTAATGGGCCAATCACACATTAATCTGAAGATAAACTGGTTATGTAATCACGATAATTAGGCGGCCAAAATCTCTAAATGGGATGTAGCGCCGGCAAAATAAATAAATAAACCAAAATTGAAGTTTAATATTTATCTTTCATGATAATAAAGTCAAATCTACTTTACTTCTCTCCATGACGGATAATAGTTTGAGTAATAGTAATTATACACAGCCGCGTTCATAACCAAAAGTTGAAATCTAATATTTTTGCGAATGCTGTTATGCTGAATGTAAATTTTTTGAGTGACGCACTTACATCATGCTTATACGCAAATTGTATGGAGCCACACTTGGATCAAATTATCGAACACATAATGATCATAAAAAACACCTCGTAAAAATTTGTTAATGATCATCTGATCGTGAAATTGAATACGTTTACATATGTGGGTGTTATGAAAAGTGATCTTCCAAAACCTGAAACTCACACGATCGTTATCAATTTTCTTGTGTCGCGCTATCGTCAAATTAATAAACACGGCGATAAACTATTTCAACCGAACGATCGTGTATGACAAATTATCTATAATTTCTCCCTACTTCACTAGGGTTTTATACGCAACTTTCCGACACCATCGTAAATATATATTAGAATATTTCCCCCTTATTTTCAAGGATATCATTTCATCAACAAAAAAACACAACGTTTTCTTCAATTCGCTGTTTTTAGAACACACTACATTCCATATACGGTTCTGCACAATTTCCCTATTTGATCTATTTCGTTTATCTAGTGTTCTATACACTAATACATAGATACATAAAGTACACAAACACATTAACAAAAATTTTATGTACGAGTGCGAGTACTACAAAATCATGTAAGGTGAGGCGAGAGAGTACATGAAAAGAAAATTCGAAAAGCAAAAAAAAATACTAATAGACTCATGTTAGTTTCGGTTTGATCGCGCTGTTGTACGGAGTGATCGCAGTTTTTATCGAATTTTATTATTTTTTATTTTACGTAAAAAAATTTATAAAAAAATAATTTAATCTAATCGAGTGGTTTACAGTGTATTTGTGTGATCATTCGAGCATTTAAATATAATTTGTGGATTATATGATCAATACCAAGGAATCGATCATATACAAGGAAATTATTAAATATGTGAAGTGGAAATTGTGTTATAGTGAAATAGATCTAATTGGGAAATTCATATAATACCTATATATTTAGAGTGAAAGTGTTTTGATTAATATTAACAATAAGTTTAGTGTATATTAATTTGACCGGGATTATATAGAGGAATAATGAAATACCTCACTGGAGGTCACAGGGAATCCTATACCCTAGTGGCTCGAAAGAGGTATATAATGAAAAAAATCTTGTATGTTTATACCTATTATTTCTTTTGTATTAAAAATTAATTATTTAAATTTCCAAACATGTCTCGAACCGTGTCAAGTCGGGAGGGACAGGCAACATCATCGCAGGCATTAGAATATAAATGTTATTTTTATTTTTGTTAAACGTGATCTGATTTATATATATTTACGAGTATAATTTTTGCTGTATACAACAAAAAAATATCGATCATACACACATTTTGTATCAAGTTAGTACCTTTCGTAATATAAACGAGAGATCGAGTTCGCCCACGCCGCCATTTGTGATAGAAATAGACACAGAAATATTTTTTCCTACTTTTATTTCTGGTTTCCATGTTTTATTTTTATGTTGATCGAGTTTGATCGTTATGTGATTTTATTTGACATTTATCATGATCTTCCCGCGAGACCTAATATTGTGATCGATAAAATCGTGATGACTCTGATCTTTAAGTTTATTATCTTCGTTCGTCGTCTCGTATAACTGGTGCACGATTTGTATTTAATAATTCATAATTTTTACCGCTAAAGCTATAACACAATAACCTTCGGTAACCTAACCTGTAATCATTTATATTATTGTTGTTAGTGAAACACCCCATAAATTATATGTATTTATGTGTATATACTTTGTATATACATACAGTCGGGGATACCGTACAATACATACATAATACAATTAACGTCATACACTAATTAATTTCAGGTAGCTGATTATATGTCAATTTCGATCAATTTTTTTGAAATTATCTTGATTTGCGATCACCAAAACGGATTAGAAAAAAACTTGATCGACGACGCGTACGTAGGTTGGTTGTACATACGACGCTTATTATAAAGTAATTTTTCAGGGTGCTGAACTTACTAAATCCGAGAATTGTACACTGAACAAATATATAATATAATTTCGTTTAGTTTATAATATGGTTTCGTCTTATCACCGCGCTTTGATCTTAAGACAACAAACAACATGAATTATGTTGTATCGGATTTTGTGAAATGCATGTTTATGTGCGAGGCTT
The DNA here is from genome assembly GCA_963691935.1 of Nephrotoma guestfalica. Lineage (NCBI taxonomy): Eukaryota > Metazoa > Arthropoda > Insecta > Diptera > Tipulidae > Nephrotoma > Nephrotoma guestfalica. The sequence goes on along the minus strand of OY829913.1, from coordinate 51,128,233 downwards.
GCATCATCGTCATATACACATAAAAGCAATCCATTGTCAAAATCAAATTCTTTGGAATTTTATTGCGAGGTCACACACAGTTTTTTGGTTCACCCGGCTTAACACTGCTTACCACAATATATTTTAAGGCGAGATAAATCCATATTTTTAAATATCACTTCCTTAATATGGTATCGTGGGTGTGTGCCTTATCGATAAATTTGTATTAAGTACTAAAATGTATAGTATTTTTATGGTTATCATTTTTCATATTTTAAGTGGACAGCTGGAAATATTTGTTTCTTTGTTTTCGTTCAACCCTTTTTGTGTTCTTTAAGGAGATCAATTAATTTTTGTTCACGTTGTTTTTTGTTGAAACATCTGTATCGAAATAAATTGGATGCGGTCTTGTATTACCTATTGATCCAATTTTGATTGACTTTTGCGATCGTATATATCGCCGTATTTTTTATGAGATCGCGCTATATTCTTTTATTATTTTTATTATTATTTATTGTTGAATAGAGCAAAGCCGATCTCTGGCTCTGCTATGCATGCGCGGTATTGTAAATTATATTTTTTGTTTTGCTTTGCGATTTTTAATGATCCGAGGGAACACAATGGACATAAATTATCTCATAAAATGTGAAGCGCGTTAAAAAATGGTAGAGAAAATGGATTTATTGAAAATGTTGTAATTGTCCGTCGATCGCGGTATATAGGAATCTATTATCTCTGGTTGTAGTTTTAAATGGGACTATACGGATTAAATAAGGAATTTCGGTTGTATTCTCAGTATTTTTCTAAATTCCAAAGAAATATAAAGCTCTCTACATTGATAAGCTGTGTCATGTAAGTCTTTTTCAGTTAGTTTAGTCAGTTTTCTTCTAGTATGAAAGGTTTTCGATGTTAACGCTGTTTATTAAGTTTCAAAGGACAAACCTGTTGGAATTAAGCTTTTTGGCCCAACTATCTCTCTAGAACATTTGGCGTAAGTTTATGTACGTAGTGTAAATTGTAAAAACCAGGTAAAATTTTGTTGCGGTGAACTCCAAATTTCCCTGCGTATTTTTTATGTATTGATAGGGGGACACCTAAACGATAATGTTTCGATTTTTTTTGTAATTTACATACTAAAATTTGCAATGTTTCAAAATTGTTTTGTGTTTATAACAGCAGAATACCAAGTTTTGGAAAATGTGGTAACTTTTTGTTTTATACTTTCTAAAAATCATACGTACCCAAAGTCCGGGATCGTTCTATTACGAAAATTTTAATTGTTAAATAAATAAATACTCCAAAATTACTAAACCTTTACTTATAGATTTTACAAACTTTACTTTGATGCTTTAACATAATTTTACTTGTTCATAACAAGATTTTATCGAAACATATGCAAATTAAAATATTTGGATTTCTATAATTTACTTCAGATAAACAAGGTTCATTTTCACACAAAGCAATCCCTCATTTTGATTTTGCGATTTTGAATTGTGCCTGCCATAGAAATTTAACATTCATCTAAAGAATTTAATTTAAGAAAATTTCGAGAAATATTATCAATGTCATAATTTCTTTATCCCCACTGCTTAATTAGTGAAGCTTTGTTGATGGCTAAGCCAAAAGTTGTACCAGAGGGTTCCACTATAAAAAGCTGTTTTATTTGGTTAAATTTATAACAATCGTGTTGAAACGTGAAAGCTTAATTTTGCATCAAAACTTTAACATTTTGCAAGTAGGTTTTTCAAATAAAGGTTCACGCGGTACGTTATTTTTTAAACATGGTATTAGTTTAAAATATTAATTGAAGCCTTTACCATAAACTGTTGACTTATTTGATAAACTTGTATGCAAAGAGTTTGTCTGTCTATAGCAATTCGCGAGTGTGTTTGAGTTTTTCAATTATGCTTGGCTTTAAAATTTGCTATACAACCAAAACAATTAATATTAAGTCACTTACTAACTCTCGAAATTACCAACCTAATAGTAGTTTGTTAATTATTATATGTGTCAAAATTTTACAAACAATCCGACTATTGGTTTACAAGTTATAGTTGTTTTAGCAACGCTACTTTTGTTATTTTCAACTACAACACTACGGGGTCAAAACGCCGTCCGAAGCGACCAAAAACGCAAATGTCGGCTAGTAAGGTTTTGATTTTCGTATTTTCGGATGTGCAAGAGGGAACACCATCCACAGCGAATACTACATATGGCGCTATTGGTATTTTTGAAGTAGCATATTGCAAAAGAACGGCCTCAAAGCAAGTACTCTTTCACCAAGGTAATGCTCCGTTTGAATTGAAGTTTGAATAGCTTCCCCATCCTCCGTATTCTCCGCATCTGGTTCCCATCGACTAGTATCTAATCGCAGACCAATTTAATTTGTGATTTCAAAAAATGCTCCAGGGAAAGAGATTTGCGTCAATTTTGAGGCCAAATATAAATCGTTCGTCGAGAAATTCACCTGAATTGTAGAGAAGCGTTGGAATGAATATATCACTCTTATACGAAAGTTTTTTGATGAGTAAAGTCGAATTTTGCAAACAATTTGTTTTTTTATACTCGTAGTTATTCTCGGGACTTATTGCATGACATGATATCAGAAGATTTCGCGAAATAATACGGTTATTATCTAACCGGTCTCCAGAGCTTTATTAGTGGACTAGTTGGCTATCCAAAATTTTGTCGCAAACCTGCGATATACCAAGCTTTATTAATTGGCGAAACTTACTGTAAATCAGATTAAAAAGTGAAAGCTTAATTAATAGATTTTTTTCAATAACGCTTCGATATTATCATACTTTTAGTTTAAACCTATCTACCTAGTGTTTTTAAAAATACCAGTGGAAGGATATTAAATGAATTGCTTAAAGCTCTTAATAGAAACTTTTTTAGTAAGCTTTTACCGAAACCTTCATAAAATAATGGAAACCTGAGATTTTGCGAATTCACTTCTGATATATGATGTTTATACTGGAAATCTTAATGTAAATAATTTGCTCTCAGCAATTGGGAATTTATTTGCGGTCTGATTAATAGTCAGATTTCGCCTTAAAAGTGATATTTATAAAAACCTTGCATTTCCCACAGCAGTAACAATAGCATCTTCGAAATCCGACATGCATTTTCGAAAAACGTGAAATGATCTGTTTAATCAATACTAATGGTATCTATCGATCGGTTTTCGTATTTAAATATATTTGGATGCAATGCTGGGCCACCTAAATTCTTCTTTCCATGGTTTCAAATGAGATAGACATGAGTTTTGCCCATAAAACTAAAATAAAGAATAAATATTTTGCACGACTGTTGTCTTAGGCTTTCGTTTTTGTATAAAATGGCAGTAGATAGCTTCAACTGTTTCATCTTTACAACAAATTGTATACGCTCGATTTTGATTTGATTTTCTCCGATGTCTCTTTCCGATATTGGTAGATTAAAATATTGGTGTACTCAGCCATTTCAAGATACTTTAGGTTTGAAATATAGGTATTAAGGTAATTTTTTGTCCCTAAAATTTAGACCTTTGCTATTTTAAATCATATCTTGATGAACTACAGGTGAATGGTTGTGAATTAAATATCAGCACTATACGTAGAACAATCACCTAGCTAAAACTTTGAACCTATGAAATGATTTCTTCGATACGTTGCGTCTTTCTAGTAGCATTAACTAACATTCAATGTTGTTTTAGATGCAGTCGGTATCGAAGTACGTTCTTGTATCCCAGGCATTGTCCTTAATGCGGGATCTAATTCATTCGTTTTCAAAATTTCTACACAAATATAATCGTGACCGATAACGCGACGTGATTTAGTACTTCGTTAGTAAAAACCTCAAAATAGAAAAACAGCAAAGCAGAAAATCCATCCATTAAAAACAGTGTTTCCGTAGTCTCCCAAATAATTAATAATAGCTCCGAAAACTAAAAATTTAAAAATTACTCTAAAACGTGATTGTATTTGTGATTTATCACGAAATTACAAAAGTAAAATTTGGAAGGTAATCACCGATCACCTTCTGAAATAAGAGTCATGTTTTATTATAAGATTAAGCTTTTAATAATTGTTTGTACTAACTTCAATTTGAAAAATGGTCGTTTAATTGTTTAGTTTTTAAAAGATTTTTAAATTCTTCCAGCAAATTTAACCAACTATTCGAAAAAGCGTTACCACTAGATTTACGGACACTGAGTATATACCTATTTTTACTGAAACCCGTCATTTCACGGGTACATTAAGAAGTCTTTTATTCGTTACAACAAAATTTCATTTATTAAAATTTCTTTAATAAAAGTACAAACTACATTTTAAATAAATAGATTTTTTTGTGGATTTATTTAGCACATTTTTTGCAGATTAATTCCATTTCCAGTGTGCATTTGCCACAAACATACTTCTTGCATTTAGCGCAAATTTTGTTAGTTTTATTTTTGTTGCAATATCCAATTGGACAAGATTTGTGTATATTTAAATTGTGGATTGTCGATAAGGGATGGAAAGTCATCATAGGCTCATCATTATACTCGGTTGCAAGTTCATCGGCTAACTGAAAAAGAAACTTTTTTCTTGATATATTTATACCAGCAGTTTTTATATAGTATCCATGCGTTGGTAGCTGCAAAGTCCAAGCTATTATAAAAGACTTGAAGCGGCCATCTACGTGAACCCGCTTTCGCACTATATTTCCTCGCCATTTGATCTTCCATATCCACTCCAAATTTAGTCTTATTGTAAAATGTAATTGTCTCTGGGACAAGCTTATCATTTGATTCAATAATAGTTTTTTACTGGGTTTGCTCTTATAAATAGTCAAAGTACCTGATTCAAATTTGTAAAGGAGTGTGAAAAAGCGCTCCATATTATCTTTATCTTAGTTTTTGCATTTTTTGGCAATCCAATAGTGCCAACCAAAGTCGTTTTTTTGCAAGGGGTATGCCCATGAAGAAATTATCCACCGTAATTTTCTTTCACAACCTAGATACGGTTCAGCGAGTTTGAGGACTACGTACTCACTCAGTGGTACCGTTGATGCTCGGCTTTCATCTTTGCCTAAGTACGGAAACCCATTTATTAGATATTTACTGTTTACATACGATACTAACCAAAACTTGATGCCAAATTTCTGCGGTTTGTTCGGCATGTATTGTGTGAAACGACATCTAGCCTTTGTTGGGAATAATTGTTCATCGATGGCAATTTTGAATAAATTTGTTCCATATTTGAGAAATTAATACAAATTTATCGGTCTGTACACGTTGACTACGTTCAGCTCTCTTGTCGAATCGTACAAATCGAAGTATGTATTTTCATAAATTTGTCTCTCGCCATTGTTTGTGAAAAAGCGGGGCCCCGCTTTTAGACCATAAATATGAAGCTTTCATAGATTTTGCTACATATGCAGCTCTTGCATATAAAAGAGCGTAATTGTGGATTTGTAATTTTCCAATCTGATTTCAGAACCCGCCGTTGGACCTGAGACATCTTTCAGTATAGTGTAAGCTGGCGGCCTACCTCTATTTTGACCTGGTTGCATAACTTCCTAATCGGTCCCATCACCAGCAATTTCTCTGGCAGCATTATCACTATGTAATGTATCAGCAACTTGCATGTTATCTTCGTTTTCGGAATATGAAAGAATACGCATTGTTTTCCGGCTGCGGTGTGCATTATAAACATTTTAATTTTCGCTATTTGAATCCTAAAGCTCGCCTTCATCGGAATCCGAAAGCTCACTTCTCGTGCTGCTGTCAACAAGTTTGGATTCAATATCATCAGAGTTGCTATCAGACAAACTTTCATTCAAACTGGTTATTTTTTCTAGTAATTTATTGTTTTTTCGACACTTGGCCGTACTAACCCTACTTTCTACACAATAATAAGGGAAATCAGAAAATATTTTATTTGAATTTATTTTCAATTACCGTGAAAATTATAATATACAAATATTTTGTAATTTTATAAAAATATCGGAAATAACTTTTTACTATAAAGCAATACTTTTCAACTTCGCAATTAATGCTGCTAATATGTCGAATTATTCGTGTTCTATTTCTATTTATTTGCTTTTTCTCTGTACTAAAAAATCAGGGAATTCCCTTTTTATATGAAATATTTTTTTGAATAATTTTCAAAGATAATCTCCATACGCTTAATTTTTTTATTTTGTAGAGTAAAAAATACAAATATATGGGGAACTAAATTTAAGATAAAATATATGCGAAATTGTTTTTTTTTCTACTTTGCTATAAAATCAGGCAAATGCATAAAATTAGGTTGTCACGATGATCTGATTTTCTCTCTCTTTTTACGTTTGATTTTCAGGGCGAAAACCCCAATTTTAATACTATAAATATATTATTTACACAATCCGTCATTTGACGGGTTTCAGGAAAAATAGGTACATATACCACATATAGATTATCGACATTGAAGAGTTTGAGGGGAAATAAATAAGGCTATGTATTCACTACATAAGAAAAAGTCAACATAAATTCGTAGGAAATATTATGTATATTTTTCTAGTTTTAACACTAAATTTATGAAATCCGTCAAATGACGGGTTTCCGTAAATCTAGTGTTAATCAAAGTTAATTCACAGTTAGTAGAAATCTTTTGTTAAACCTTTTCTTGAGTAAATTTTTAGTGTAGAAGAATCATAAGTAATTTTCAATTTAGTATTAAATTATAGTGGAAAGCTCTGCTATAAGGCTTTTTGATTGCAAGTTGTCTGGATTTCTATTAAAAGCGTTAAACTGGGAGGGAGGGAAGCATATTGGATTATCCAACAGGCATTTAACTTTTAGTTAATATTTTAGTTTTTGAAACTTCAATTTTGTTGGTGTAAAAAGCTAGATGTTCAGCTTCCACTAGGCAAGTTCAGTTTCATCTATAATGTAGTGCATAAAAAGTAACGCAGACTTTGAAATTTTGGTGGAACCCGATACTAATGAATAAAAGCTTCGATATTACTGTACTATATGAGCTTTAATTGATTTTTTTATTTTAAGCATTCATCTAAATCTTCACGATTCAGTTATTTTATTATTATGATTTTTAATTATTTTAGTATAATATGTCAAACTTAAGCTTTTTAGAAAATAATGGAGACAATTTTGGAATCTGTAACCTTTTTAGTAAAAATATGAGTTAGTATGTACTACGCTTTTATTAAAGTTTGTTTAAATAAATTCAAAGCTTTGGTTGTTATTTATTTGTCATATTCTGCTAGAGGAGGTTGAAATACAATTTTATATAAACTAACATTGGAGTTTTTAAAATGTTGAATTTGTTGCTTTGTCCTGCTGATTTAGGAAAAAACCAAACTTCTAGTTTATCTGGAAGTTGGAGTTAATTTTTTTATTTCGTTAAATTTAAAATCCTTCCGAAGAATTAAATTCGTAAATGTCAACATGGAAAGCTCCACAAATATTTCATCACATTTTTCAATTTTATTTCTTTAACATTTAAAAAAGCATAACGAGTTCGGTACAACTTGAAATGATAAAACTTGATATATTTACTGAACTAAATTTTTTATTTAGCTTAGAAATCAGTAATCCTTTAATACTAAGCTTTGAAATTTTATGTTTCCTTTATTCCAGATTTTTTTATACGCTTACAAATTATTTCAACCATAACTGGGCAAAAATAAATTCTTTCGTGTATAACGTTATTACAAGACTTGCAAAAGTATTGAAAGTTTTATGAAAAATCCGTTACAGTGGTAGCTTGCGTAAACTAGTTACCAAAGCCCCATGGACTGGGTGTAAATTGAGAAAATTTGAAAGCACAAACCTTTTATCTAACTGTAATGAATTGTTCCAAATGAAAGGTTTATATACATAAGACTAATTAGCTTTTAACGAAACCATTGTGGAGAACAGACTTACGTTGTGGTTATACAGAAATTGCGATATGTAGCATTTTCCAAAGTTAGTTGTATTTTAACAAACATTATAACATCTATCATGTATTGCAAAGAACAAATTCTGGTTTAAAAACTATAAACTTATTCGAATATCGCGATTTATAAAAATAGAAGATATCTTCTAGAGAGCAGAGATACTTATAATTGCGTTTTGTCAAAAAATATTTCTGTTTGAGTGTCGATAATCGCTCTTTGGATATCATTAAAAATTCTTGGCGCAAATATTCAGTTTCATGATAGAGTCCTAACCAAAAATCAAACGCTTATTTCCATTTGTAAAACGCTCAATCCTTTTACGATGAACACGCTCTTGCAAATATTAACCACTCGCCAAGATATGCAATGAAATGTTTAACCTCTCTAACCAATATTTAATCAGTTACAGACTACAATGGCTCCTCACACTAAATCATAAAATAATTTATTTCACTCGACCAAATTCTTATCTAAATTAAATATTAACACCGCACTAACGTAATCGACTGGAGATAAGTATAAGACGTGCACAACAAGATATTTAAAGTAAAAAACAATTCCAAATTAAGTCGTCGTAGCCCAAAAAAAAATTTATAAAACGTAGAAAAATTTACCTGTGTTGTCAGATGTGTTGTTGTCGAGAGCGGCGTACCCGAAAATTGCGTTATCATGGTTTTTTTTATATATACATATAGCATGTAATCCTAAAGCAACAAGTTTATAAAGGGGACTCGAATATTGCATCGATATGACAAATTGTGCGGTGTAGTAATAAAGAGGACATAAATGACGATGTTTGATACGCTTGACGGTCATATAAGTTTAGTTTTTGTGTCAAATGCATTTTGTCAGAACATTCTACTAAACCATGATGGAAGGATATCCCAAAATAAAAATCCCTCATATATAACAAATATTATTGAAATTTTTATTGCGCCCACATGATCAGGTTATGGTTTAAGATGGAGCTGCGCTTTGTCCTTTGTTATAGCTTAAGCTAATTACCTTATAAACCTGCCTTGAATATTACAATTTTATTTCTCGTTGCAATATTTTCGGTATTTGGACAAAATTCTTACTTAAAATTTTAATTAAATATTTACACTGAATTCGCTTTTCTTGCTTCTATCTCGGGCGTATTACTAAATTTCTTTATGGCAGTTTTTACTTCACATTCGGTTCAGTGCAAATGGCTTCCATCAAATTAGCAATTTTCTAGCGGCATATCCAGAATTTACATAAACCGAGTTTCTTTGCCGGAGAACTTCCGAAACGAAATTTTCCGAAAGTAATGCAATTGTTTGCCCACGACACCTGAAAACTCTGCATTTACAACCTGCAATAGATAGGCATGTGGCGACAAAAGTGAAGAGGCAGCTAAAATTCCTGCCTTCTTTGATTTTTGCGTTTAAGTTGTAACTAACTTGCTATATAAAACCATCAAAAATCTCGCTTAAACAACTCTCACTGTCATTTTCGATTTTCGGAATCTTCACGAATAACGTTCCCATTACTCTTGGCTTTTTTGCCGCGACCGATCTTACAGACCGTTTATCCTTGTTATACACGAGTTTTCGGGCAAATCAGGTTTGTGTCGTCAATAAAAGGTCACGGAAATTTGCTAGTAAAATTGTTTTTCATAAATTGCTCAATGAGAGAGGAGAATTTAGAAATGACGGGTTCTATTTATGCATGTAATACTACAAATCAAATCGGCTTTAATGGAACTGTAGGTTTTATTTTACTCAACCCATACGAAGAGCTGAATTTGATTTCTAAATTAAGACCTATAATCGTGTGCTTTGTTAAAAATTAAATATTTTAATTAAATAATTTCAGCTTCTCCCATTTTTAACAAAACTCTCGGATTTAGATTTTCAAAATATATCGGTAGTAAAAAATTCATAAATTTTTGTAGAAAATCCGTTTTGTTTTAACTAAATCACTGACCAAAATAAATTTTAAATCTCGAATTTAAAAATCAAAACTCCCATTAAAATGTTTAGGCTCCGCCTATTTTTATTTTTCTAATAAATCATTTATCAATTTTTTGCTCCTCCTGCGTTTTTAATAGACCTTTTTAAAACCACTTCAAGAGGCAAACTATAAGGCTTCGCCCATTTTGGCTTGTTAATAAATTTTGGATTAGTATAATTGTTATGTTCCGCACCCATATTTTGATGAATTCCTCACTAAAATTGTTTACGGCTTTAATGATGGTTTACATGTAAAGAATTTATTTTGGGGAGTAAATTTTTATTATCTCCACAGCCGTTAGAATTTATCTATTAAATAACAGCACCATCATAAGAAATAATCGTTAAGATAAAATTTGTGGTCTCCATAAATGACTTTTATTTTTTCCTCGCGCGCTTCTTATATCATCAGTAGCAGATAAAATGTAAAGATAAACATGTTTTACACCGCAAATTATCATCGTCACAATTCATTTAATCCGGTCCTCTGTTGATTTAGGAATAGTGTTTTACTGTAGGCAGATAAGAATTATGGTTTCTACAAAAATGCGCTATGTAAATATGAAAAAACCTGGCTCGATTGCATTTGTAGTAACAGATGTTTACTTCTATAACGAAATCTAATTTACTTAAATCTTTTATTTTTCATATAATGCCGACGTCTACCTGAATACTTGACATCGGAGACATTGTTACCAAAAACCTCCATTAAATTAATGATCTCGAATTTATAAAAAAGAAATTCGATTTTATTTTGTTTCTTTTGTTCAAAAATCGCCGCCCCTTAAAAATTTAGGTAAGGTACTGATCTTAAAGGATTATACCGAAAAAGCAGGAAGATCAAATAAATAAAAATGTAAATTAAACAATTTATCATGACAATCAAAATATTATTATAACGATCGATCGCGAACAAAAAAGAAAGTACATATACCCAAGTATATCGTCGTGTAACCCTTAAAAATATTAAACGATCACAATTTATAATTCTTGAAGATTTTTATCGATTCAGCAACCGGAAATCCCTCTCATATGTACATGAGTTCGGATAATATTAAATTAACATAAGTTGATTAACAATAACAAAAAATGAGGTGTGAAAATCTAGATTTAATTTTTTTTTATTATATTCCGATCGTAATTTGCATAATAAGTGCATACGATCGGTGATTTACTCTCGATCAGCAACAGACAAATATTAATAGTTGAGTGAATGATTTAATTGAGTGTTTTCGTATCGATTAATCGAACTTTCTAAAAAATTAATAATAGACACATATGATTGATTAGTCGGTGATCGCTGTGTAATGTAATTTAATCGCGGTGAGGAACAAGAGATGAGATCGTTAAATCTAGGCCGATCCGATTACACGATAAATTATAATTAACAGCCAAAATACATAAAAAAAATTAATGAATGCGCATTTGTGTGATAAAAAGGCATTGCTGTGCGTTCTTTATAGAGTTTACACCCCCACTATAAATTAATACAACATAAAAAATGTTTTTTTATATGTTTTTTATATTTTATGTCTATGCGATCAATAAAATAAACTCAATAAACATATCGTGGATATAATAAGAATGCATTGCATAATTTGCAGGCGCGCGGTCGTTCAATGACATTTACATATTCTTGAATATAAATTCCTGCCTCTCGATATGATGGAAATACATACGAAAGGAAAATGTGGAAAAAGGACACATTTTGTATTGTGGCTTGCACCTCCTTTAACGCTTTAATGATTTTTAGTTTTTTTAATTAGAAAATTGATAAGAATTCACCTGGTATATTCACGGATCGTTAGAGCTATGTAAAGTACACGGAAATGTCTATATTAGGAGAACGGAATACGCTATTAAGAGATTTATGTAACACAAACAATAGATTTACATAATTTCCAATTTACCTCTAATCGCACCATAGCTTAAAGGTTTATGTATTTTTATTCGGTGTGACAGAAATTTATGTTCATATACTGACAATAAAAAATATTATACAAAAATAGTGCAGAGCACAAAAATATTAGAGAAATGCTAGAAATTGTGTTGGCTGAACAAAAAAAAATTTTGTGTTTTGTAACCAAAACGAACAATGCTGTTCTGTATGATTTATACAAAAAATAAAAAGCAAAGCAAAAATATATTATGAAGGCGTTATATGTTTAAAAACGAATTACACTGACATATTATTAGCATACAATTATTAACCGTATCGATTATACAATACGGTTTTTGTATGTAAATTAGCCTAGTTTCAGAATTTTTAGACATACAAAAAGTTTCGCATAAATTTATGATCGTGTTTGTTGTGGATCAAGCAGCCGCACCGCCGCCGCCACCGCCGCTGTCGATTTCCAAATTTATCATATCACTGTCACATTGTGATCATGTTTGTTTTAATTTATGATCAGTAGCCGTGTATATACATATTTGATCGGATATTGTATGTGAAGCAATATTGGCATATCAAATCGATAATTTGTGTTTTATAAGCGTCACTATCGATTTTCAAAATTTGTTTTGTGATCGTAAAATTTAAATTTTATATTGATCTTTAGCAGAATATATGATCTTGGGTGAAATTATGTAATGGGGAGGATATGATCGAGGATAACCATGTTATTTCCGAGAGTAATCAATTTATATGCCAATTTCTTCAAATTGATCGTGGGCCGTACCAATTAAGCTGGACTTTTGAAAAGGTCTAATAACAAAAAAATTAAGTGACTTAGCATCTTTTAAATTTGGTTAAATATTGTTTTAGGGGTAATAGGGTAAGATCCAAGAATTAAATAAATGACTGAAACTACATAGCGAATAACCAGTTTTGTTTTAGCTGTTTTATAACTTTTCATAAATTCACTACATATTATTAAATTAAATTATTAAATATAAAACTGCGATGTAAAAGCAAAACCCGTGTTTGCTTATGCCCTAGGACTTGTTCCTGAAGGGTTCTACCAGTTACCTCTTAAGTTTTAATTTCATAGTAAGTATAGCTTGCAAATTTTCAATAGGTATTTCGGTACCTCTTTTCCAGTATATTCGTTAAATATACTGCTCCGTTCGTCCTTGTTAAATGCGTTCTTCACATCTGGTGTCACCGCGGCCACAAATAAAAGTATATTTTACTTTAGATACCACTAGACCACCTGGAACCATAAGTAGTGTTTTGTGCCGTATGTTTACGACCTTCGAACATGCGTTCAGCCCACTTTCAGGTTGATGCAGGAGATGGTTCACTAGGTTACACAACATTACCGGGAGCAGTAGTGTGATTACTTTCGAATTTTTTCATCTCCTCACACAGTTCTCGAATACATTACATTTTATTTAGTATAATGGTACGCTTAAGTTGCGATCGAAGTACACATACCGTTACTGTGCAGTAGGGCTCTCTAAGTGTCTTAACTCGTTTGTGTTGGCTTCGCACCTTTAAAGATTTTTTCCTCGATCCGAGGTTTCATCTACGGTTGTCGGCGATTCCAGCATTGTAACATCACATGCCCTTTTAACGTGTTTGTCCATGAGTTGAATGACTTTGTTATTTGCGGTTCCAGGAAACATTTTATTGCCAATCACGAAAAGTAAGATGTTCTCGTCATTCGCTTTCAACCACTAATTTATTGCTTTTCTGTTATATCTGTGATCATAGCGTGACATATCACTTACTCTCCAATAATTCCAACACTTACCTATATACTGCAGCTGCTTTTGAAAGTAACTCGTCCGTAGCAATTGCTTATACTTGCACTAGGTTTGGCATTGCTGTAACTCGTAATGCAATGCGCCTGCTTATTGTGAAGTTATGCGATGTCGAGAATGGTTTAAACTCATCTAAGACTATTGATGATCTTGCTTTTTATACAGTAAATTCTCTTGGAAGCATTGCCTTGAAAAAATGATGATATTTGGTTGATTTTGGGTTAAGCCCCGAAAAGCAACTTTAATTTACGAATCACTGTTTTTGCTTATGCTGTCTTATGCTTTTCTTGTTTGGGGGCCCGTGGTTAAATTGAATTTCTCTAAACTTAATAACCATTCACGGAGTAGCTTGTCGGACTATTGCGGGAGGTTTGCCTACGATCCCTAACCTTGCTTTACCTTACTTGACATTTTGTCCTTGCCTCCGCTGTAACGTTTCATTCTAAAGAAGACATATTCCATTGATTTTCAACTAACGCTTGAGGCTTGGATCAATCTCGTTTTAAATGGTGGACATTGTGAAATTTTTAATTACTTTAGCTCATACACGCCAGAAATCAGTATGAATAATGAAAAAATATTGCATGATTTTAATTTCGGTAACTCTTTTTCAGTGGCTAATTGATCAAGAGATCGTTAGTGCTCTGAAGGCTTCACTAATCAGCGTCGCTACTGCTTTTTAGTGATGGCCCGGTTTAACTAAAATCATCTGGCAGTTGTGGGGTACTTGTTACAGTCTTTCAGGCTGAAATGACAGCGCTTACCCATCGCACGAAGGGCGCACCTAAGCTCGTTGATTAAAATAATAACATTATTCTGTGTACAGATGGTGAAGCTGTGCCGTTGAAAAATCCTAAGACCACAGTTTATAAGTATTAACAGTTTATTAATTTTGGTTACATCACGAAAGTTACGGTCCTGTGGGCCCAGCTCATTGTGACGAGGCTGTTTAATAAATCAGGACGTACTTCCTCTACATAAGGCAAAATACTTTATCGCTGAACCGATTAAATTAGAATTTTTACCTTATGCTAAGGATGTCTTGCCCAGCCTTCGTTAATATAAGGTAGCAAATATTGAATGGTTGATTTTTAACGGTAGGTCAGTTGTCGTCCCTGTCTTGGTTCAAACTCATTTTGGATTGAAATTGAGTCCTCGGTTTGAACTATGACACCTGATAGGCACTGAGTTCGGAACCATGTGGAGACAGAAAATAATAGACAGGTAGTTCAATAGGAACACATTTTTGTCCTAAAATCGAGGATCCCCAGTAAAACTTTTGCTCCAAAAAATCAGAGAAAACAACACAAATTTATATTCTGCCATAGAATTTTCATTTAGCGCAATTTATCTAACCCGTTTGTCCAAATGATAAATTTAATGCGACTGTTATTGTTGCCTTGTGGTCGTTTTATAATGGGGTCCCCGAATTTTACATTGGGCAAAAAATTTGTTCACAATGAAACATCTGTCTATTCTTATCTATACATTGGCTTTCAACTAATATTCAGTAAATAAATAATTCTAAATGGCTTCTGTGTCGACAGAACAAATAGATCAATTATTGACATTGTATTTCATACTAACTAACTTACTAACGTGGATTTCTCATTACAAAGTGTATTTTGAATATTTCTGATGTGGCCAAGACCCACGTATCCCCTTCTTCGGATCTCCTGCAGAGTTTTGATCTGTTGTTTACGATTCTACAATTTAATGGCCGATGGTTAAATATGTGGCGTAAGCATCTAGTTTATTATTTTGCCTCCCGAATTCGATAAAAAATGCGGTCTGCGATCATAGGTATTGGTAAGTCATTTAACAGTGCAAACCCTTTTACTGACATTGTGCAATTGCTGTTTCTATAGCTCGGAATATTGATGTTTGAATCAATAGTAAAAGGCATACGTTCATAGTTTAGCGTCAAATATATTGTGAATTCAACTATCCAAAAACTATGGATACCCGATAGGCTTTCGTTGGGATTTTGCCGAATTTTGATAAAGGGAAAAATTTTACTATCCAAAGCTGTGCTTTCTGATTTTAATCATTGTTAAAGTGATTTAAATTGTCTGCAATGGTCCGTATTAATAAAATTTAGAATTGACGTGTATCCCTTCTCTTCTTAAAGCTTTCGCGTAAACCTAATTCAACACTTCACTTGGGAAAGCATCCATAAATTTTTGGGTCAGAACTCAAAAGCAAATTTTATACTTTAAAACTTATTAAAGCTATCCAATAACTAATTCCTTATTTAATTCTTAAGTTGTGAAAATAATATTTTCGTTTACGGGAATTAAGTTTTTTTAGAGTTTTCGGCCTTATATAAATAGATATTACCCCTAAAATTAGTTGGCCCTATTTCAATTTATTAATTATAACATTTTATTTTATTTTTAATTTATCAAAATGTATGCAATTGCTCTGATGCTATTGTTTGAACATTTGGAAACTCTTTAATACGATACTTTTCATTTGTAAGAATTATTGATCTACTATCATGTCTTGATAATCTGTTAAAACGTAAACTGGAATTAACGATCCAATCAAAAACCATTTGATGCCAAGGGTTTTGAATTGGTTGAATCCTATGGCACGTTTATCAATATCCAGCTATTAGGATTTTTATGATCTCAGAGTATCCACTTATAAAAGGAAAAACTATGGAGGGTATAAACGGTCCATAACGCGGCACAACGGAGATCGTTAAGACTAATTTATTAACTAGTAATTGGTGAACGCTGTACAGTGGCCAGCTCTACGAATTAATTTACGCACAATCGTTTGTAATGTCTGCCAGTGTATTTGTTTTTACTTGATAAATTTTTTGTGAATGGCGAGAATCGAACTCGAGATCACGACGTGGTAGGAACTCTCTTAATATACGCTCTTCGATCGACGACAGGATATAACGACGGTCCTTAAACTTATATCTTATATCTCTCTTTGAATGTGTATGTGAAACGCTTTCTAGGACCGCCTGTATAGTATGACTGGTATAAATTGAAATACCACTTGCTTCATGTTTTTAGTATTTGGAAGTACTAAAGTTGGTCTCGCTAACTATATACATCCCATAAGTGATCCTAGTCAACTCCGAGTTAACGAAACATGAAGGTGTTACTTGATAGTCTTGTGCAATATTTATAATTGAGGCTTCTAAAATGTTCCTCAGATAGTGTAGATCTGATCATCGGTTTCGAAGAGGCAATTTTTTATGGTGTCATTTGATGATCAATTTAAAAACAAACAACTTAGTTATCCAGACAACTCTTCAGACGAATAACTACAACGAATGCTACAATTTCGAATTGACGATAATAGTTGTGCGGAAGAATTATGGAATGGGTGCATTCGTTGAAACAACAGTTATTTCTTTCCTTTTCAAGAAATATTTAATGTCGGGCTCACTCTCTTTGGTTTAGAGAATCTAAACCTCTAAACCTCTTTAGATTCAGAAAACAGGGTCCCTTAATCAGGAGATTAAGGAATTACCAACGAAATCGTGGTAAATGTCTTTTTTTTGTTCACTTACATTATCAGCGATCTTTTTTCGTAATATCGTTCGGATGTTCAACTTCTGATATTTTTACCAACCCTTTGGGCGACGAAAACTTTGAATCGCTTTCAAAAATATCACGCTTCATGTTTAGAGATGTTTGTAATGATGTGGCCAACCTCGAAACCTAAAGAGCAGTTTCTAACTAAAGTCCGGTAATAGACCCATTACCAGACATTGTGTTTGACAACTGTAACATTTGCCCCGGCCCATTAGCATACGGCCTATTATCTTGAAATGAAGCAACCGATGATTCGTTTACCATTTTCCGTATCTGCTTCCGTAACTTAAAATATCTAATGGACCTATTCAATCGTGAATTATACATTTTTGGGTTTTGGTTGGCCTGTGTACATGTCTCTTTTACTAAACTTTTCGAACGCTTGAATGGTTCGGCAAAATCGTTTGATATAGCTCTGGGTGCGTGTTTGTAGCCACTTCCGTCTGTAAGGGCCTGGATCTCAGCAATGCGATGATCGAACGGTTCAAAACCAGGAGATTTGATTTTGACGTAAGACAAGCATTAGAAAGAAAGAAGCAGCATACCAAAGAGCCCTTTCTATGCTTTCATTAAAGACTCCCATAGGAGATCTGGAACTTATAAATTTGATATCAAGAAATATGCGAGGAGGATTGCAGGACAAGTTTGCAGGATATCAATTTGCAAGCATTACAGACATGGTACTAGAAGAGACATGGCAGTAGAAGATACATGGTCTAGGATAGGCTTGACTCCAGAAATTTTCCATCAGTCGAAGCCAAGGCAAATCAACGAATCCTGAGTGGCATTAAGATTCTAATTTTTTGTGTGCAGTTGCCAATGTTAAAAGTGTGCAGGCCCATCTAAGCAACCAAAGGTGTCATTCGACAAACCATAGTCACCAAATTCATGTTGGAACTGCTACGAAATTGGCCATATGTTTACAGACTGTATGGTCCCAATTATAAGCATCGCTTTTGTTTTGGATGCGGAGCTTCAGACACGTTGAAACCTCAATGTAAGAACTGTCGAAGCAAGCAAAAGGGGAACTTAACAGGGGACTTCAGAAGCACTGGGACTCTGAATTTCCGCACTCCGACGACCAGATCACCCAGGTGGTTTAAGTGGCGTCACTCGATTTTGCGTAACCAAAGGACATTGTGTATCATCTCTATATTTTAACTGAAAGTTTGAAGAGCAGCAAATGGTTCTTGAAATGTGTTAAAAAAATATGAAGTATTCTTGATGATATTCTAATTGGATGAGTTAACAGTTTGTCTAGTTTATTGGGATTGGTTACTCCGAATTTAAGCGAATACCATGATTTTGGATTTGATTGGTCGAGGTTATGAGGAGATGTTTTCGTTAAATTAACCATTCTCGACATACTCGTTTATCTTTTTGGAATAAATGCACTACAATTTTAATTTGTGATCATTTTTCGCTAACGGTATGACAGTAAATTATATTCTAGTGAACCATCACGATAACTTGTCTAATTATCTAAACGAATTCATTGGGCTGGATTGTTTAATCCTAACTTGGCAATGCCGACGAATGAATGAAATTGTCGATGCATCGTCCAATAACGAAAATGTCTCAATAGTCATTTAGGGTCTCTTGATTTTTACCGAAGCAATTTTAAGTAAACTTAGCATGTGGTATAAAGGAAATTCGTATCAGTTGACGCTTCGTTGACTTTGGTTGCGCCGTCGCCTTGGGTTTGTTGAGCAACTGGTGATATGGTCGACTTCAGTAGTTGATGTTTGGCCATGGTCTATTTTGAATACAACTGTGGCTCTGAGGTAATCGGTGACCATCTGTGTTGACTTAATACATTTAAGTTTCTTCTGTCCAAGGCACAAATTTCAAATTGTGGTGGTCGGTCTGCGTCCTTTACTTTACTCCTGTGAAAGCGAGAACAATTAAAATTTTAGCGGAAAAGCTCAACAAAGTTCGCACAATGCATAGAACTAAAGTGAGACAAAAAATCTATTTTGTAGGTTAGAAGCTGAAATTTTTCAACGTCTATGCAATTTTAAAGTTATCTTTATAAATCTAGGGGAATGCCTTGCAGAGACAAGACATTTTACACAAAACCTTATGATGCGATAATTTCATCAATAAATTATTGACCGTCGTAATTGTGACGCTACAAATTGATCGTAATCATAGCACATGTCACCTCACACGTGCCTTACTAAACCAAAAAATCTATCACTTTCAGGTAAAATTAATTTTGTGAAAAGTTATAAAATCGTAAATTATCCAGTTAATTTGGCCGCTAATTGGAAACATTTGTGTATCAATTTTAAATTTCTAAAGGATCAATCGAAAAAGTCATGCGTTATCCCAAGACCAACTGGTTGGATATTATACTCGTATAAACCTAAATAATCAGTTAGATAAACATATCCTTTTTGTGTCCCTCATGTGTTAATTTATTTTAAATCCTTTATCAAAACAAACAACCGCTTGGTACCCTACAGTTAATATTCGTCGATCGTTCAACGGAGAAACATCATTTCCCAAATAGAAAAATATACTTTCGATCGTACTTGCATTGTTTATTTTCAATTATACAGACATTTGTAATACATCATCAATCCCTTTAAGCCAAATAATAAACCAAACACAAAAAATAATTCTAAAACAACACAAAACACAAATTAATAGTTTAGTTTGGTTTTGTAATACATCGCACCAGGTGAAGGTCGGTTCGATGCGGAAAACACGAGAAGAGGAGGGTGGATTGATTACATGCATGCATGTACAATAAACCAATAATTATGTAATCAATTTGAGATCATTGGCTCTCAATAGAAATTACGTAGAAAGGGTTTTGATTTTTTGAACATTTTCTACAATAAAGGTGGTCATTATATTATACATCGTATATTTATATAAGTCTGGACATCTGCCGAACAAAATATAAATTTTTATTGCTTTACCAACATGTTCCTATATTGGTTTTAACATAAATAGATTTATTTTAATGGCCTGTGACTAAAAGTCTTTGAACAAGTAATGTAGTTGCCATATAAATTTTGATTATAAGACTGCCGATCGTTACATCTGTCTACATTTCGGCACCCAAATTGGGGCTGGCGCCTTGATGACTAGTTCTAGGCGATGTTTAATTAAAAATATGTAAATTATACCATGGTACCCATCCCACAATTTATTAATGTAACCGAAAAAATATATATAAATTTCGCCACTGGATACAGTAAGTACACCGCGCGATCATTGATCATTAATCATCTGCGTATAAATGTGGGGGCAACATTTTAGTTGTCGGTAGAACGACGATCGATAAAAATCTTAACCAAAAAAATTTTGCAACTTTTGTAACCAAATATGCGAGATAATAAATCGGGACAATTGACATTTTATATAAGACATTTTTATTGTTGTATGCTGTGTGTTAAGTAATTTGAGATCACACTTGATCGAGTTTGAAAAAAACGCCCGTATAATAAAGTATAATCGTCTTAATACCTATACCCGTATTTTATTGATTTAATTGTATATTGATTTGATTTTGATTAAGGATTTTATATTACAAAAGGATACGTATATATAAAAAGGGTTAACCTCATAAAAGGATATCATATATGTACTTATTTGTATGCTCGGTGAATGTGTAAAATTAATTAATTGAATTTCTTATTTTTTTTGTTAGATATGTATTTATGGATTTGATTTTTAGGTTTGCGGCATTGAAATATTTTTAGATTGTTCATAATAAGATCGAATTAAGTATTACAAGAGCCTTGAACGATTTTTAATACTTTTAAACAACATAATAATATAGTGTAGATGGTGGTCGTCTGTCTTCCGCTCGATTAATTTTATTTCGTTAATTTTGCAATGCTAATAATTAATTAAAAAGGCGTACGCGCACGATTGATGTCGTGTGGCGCATATGTAATTAACAAAATAGTTGTGTTTATATCTTTTTGCGATCGTGTACCGATCGTTCCCTTTATATATACATTTTTCAATCGAAATTTAACGTCTATAGTTTTTAATACGGCAATAAAATTTAATTTCGATCATGCGATCGTACATTTTTGTGCTTAATGTCGATCATATCACACATAAAATATAAAATAAGAAAAACACTTTACGCGATCACTTGCTTTACATTTAATATACATATATATAGTTTCGTTTTTATTCTGACGTTTATAAATTAAATGATCATATAGATCCTACTTCATATGCTGGTTGGTCAACATATATAATTACATAATTTATTTGATGATCATTTAAAAAAAATTTATACCAAATTAGAAACGGAAGGAAGATAATCGATAATAGAATTTGATGTAATATCCGCCATATTGTTGCTGATCCATACAGAATAAAATAAAAAAGTAAAAGTGTTTTAATCGCGATCAGCAAAAAAATGTTTGCGATCGTTGTATCATATTTTATATTGAGGTGACACACAAAACAAAATATTTTTGTTTTGTTTTATGGAACATAAATTTCGTGATCAAGTTGAGATCGCGTTTTATCTGTTCCGGTACATTACGATTTTTTGCGCGCGAAGAACTCGTCTAGTTTAGTAACCCTAATTTTTTGTGACATGCGCATATAATTTTTTGCCCCAATGATCTTATCGCAGGTTTTGCTGTGTATTGTTATTATGGTAATCGATCTTTGTGCGCACGTGCCTTTGTACATGCTTTTTAGTACACACACGATAATTGTATGTAATTTAAATGTAAATGTTATTTAACGGTAATATTTTAATAATTTGTGCCTCAATTTTAATTTTTTTCTTTCATTTCATCTCGATTTCATTTAGGCGGCAACATATGGCTAATTGGACAACCACACAATCCGCAACAAATAATAATGGTAGTTTAATAAGCGAGAATATGCCAACGATAAAATCACCGGCACATCACCATCATCACAGTCACAGTAATCATCATAGTCCGGAACGATTGCGTGGTGCAACACAAGATCTCTTTGAATTACTTGAGCGCGTTCAGAGTTCACGTATTGATGATCAACGATGTGTGCTACCGCCATATTTTACATCACAGGTAAATTTCAATTTTATTTGTTTATAATTCAATCAATTTCCGATTTATAGTTTTCTAGATCATCATCCATCTGTGTGCGTGTAATGTGTCTGATCTTTGTTTTGTTTACCCGCGCTTCACGTTTTTTTGGGGTTTTTCGATCACAAAACAATAAGCTACAGAATAGAAATTTAATAAAATCGAAAATTAAACAAATTGGAAATTTAATTAAAATTTTATATTTTTTGTGTCTATAATTACCGCATGTTGGGTATATAATTTTTGAGGGGGGGAATTAAATAAACATTGAACAGATTTACGGTTTGAAATCAATTTCTTTCTATAGTGCGATTAGAAATTTTACTGTAGCAGAAGTCGAATAATTGTAACTTTATTGGTCTAGTAACTAAATTTGAATTCAAGGTGAGAAATACGCTGTTCAGTGTAATAGAAGACAGATCGTTATTTCTTATTTGTGTTAATTAAGAAAACAGTTTCAATCGGAATATTAGTTTAATTTGACTTATATTTTAGTTCGAATCCAATTTTATATTTGTTTCATAATTTTTGTGTAGATTTTCTAAATTTGATGCGGACTAAATAGAATACGGAGTTCATAAAGCGCACCAGCGAACTGAGTTAGAGATAGAAGAAGATAAGAGATTTGCATTAATTGTTTCTGAATTTAACACATTTAGTATAATATGCCCGAAAGCAATACAGCTGCGTGTGTAGTGTATGCAATAAACTTTTACTCTGAGCCAGTTCTCACGGTTACGTAGAATACTTGTGGTGGAACTGGGTGCCATTTGAATGTCGGTCCCATCCAACCTTTTGTGGTTATGGTCTTAACAACATGGAGGTGATTTTTTTTCTTGGGTCGCAAGTAAAACGTTGTTATAACTTTCAATGAGGTTTTCAAGTCGATATCACGTACTAAAACATCCGAATTTTAAATTGGGAGGTGATTACTTTGAAATATTTGTAAAATTCTAAAAATTTGTTACAATTGAAGAACCTGGAACTGTCATCGAAGTTTTAGTGGATTTATAGCACTTCTGTTACCTTTTAATGTTAGTGAGGGTCTCTGAAGATCCTTATAACGAGTTATTCAGCACCCTGACGATTTTTAATTATTTAAAATATTTAATCGAATCGACTAAAATGTTCTTTGGTTTAGTTTCATTTTACTGAGTTGGTTAAACAATTGTGGAATTGAAGAATGAATTATACAAAACGGAATTCGGGGTTCCGTAAGTGAATCAAAGATAATCGGAGTGTCAATTTTTATACGATTTATGCTGGCTAGTTACTATCATAATCCACGGGTCGCCTTGCTTGAACATCTCCGGATTAACGAAGCTTTATGACTATAAATCACATTACCGTGACCTGGTGGACCTACTCTACGGCCTCTAATATTAAACAGGTGATGAACACTTTCGATGAAGGTATATGAGGTATACAAACACTTGGTGATATTGGTGAAATACGTCATCCATGGCTGAATTATATCTTGCTGTCTGTGAGCAGAACTTTCGTTGAGTTCATGTATCGATACTCTGGGATCTCTAGTCAGTCTCCATGAGTATCCAGGTGGAGCAGAAATTTCAAATAAAATACTTGCTACAATCAACTCCGTTCCACGTGCAATTATACATGGCAATGGTTGTTCGATTATTCAGTGCAATATCTAAGCAATCAGTATTTTATTTGCTAGAGCAACAATCATTCGATATTCCTCTAAACGTGCGTCAAGAACCAGGTCAACCCAGAATTTCCTAAACCTTTAGCTTGATTTCAAGCATCTAGCAAACCATGAAAACGAGGCAATAAATCCGTTGTCGCGGATTTTTGGAACCAACAATAAAATAATATGTCACTTAGGAGAGTCGCTAGCTTCGGTACATACCTAGTCCGGATAGTTGAACGACTGTTTATACCCGATCCCACTGAATTGTATTATCTACAACTATCTTTATCGAAATTGTATTATCAAATACCAGTACCTTAACCTTAAACGCAATCGAGAAATATTTATGTTTGCCTTATTATGGCGTATTTATGATATCCTACAACAAAATCAAGATTATGGTTGTATTTCATGGATTAAACTGGTGTCGCGCTAAATGATTAGTTGGTGATCTATACAGTACAATTCGCAGTGTTTACAATCATCCTGCGGATTATATGTGTCCTATGCAAAGAGGGTTTATGTGCGAAGATAAGTTATCGAGAAAACTGCTGTTAAAGGTAAAAAACTCGATGCGTCAGTTTCGCGTTAGTTGTTCCCTTTTATCTGCGTTGCCTGGTGTCTAACTAGATTCAAGAACGTTAAGTGGTGTTTCTGCTCGGAATATTATCGTAGTTAATCGCGTATAATAATGTTTTTTGTATCTTTAAAACCAGTTATTTTTTCTTATTTGTACTCTGCTTTCTCTTCATTTTTAGTAAAGTTTTCCACAAATTATGACTTTCTGGTTTTCATCATGTGAAAGAGCGTCTCATACGCTCATACGCAGTTTAGACACAAAATTGCTTGGCCCCATAATCCTTCACAACCAATTTATACTTTCTGTTAGCACTATTTCATAAATATTTTAGTTCCCAGCAAGGGGAAACCAGATAAGATGAGCGATTGCCTGTAGATCTCGATCAACGTCATTCATCCACCATGTAGGAGGTCCGCCGCGAGATCGTACTGTCGTTGGAGCTGACTCTAGGGTCCGCTTGGTGATTTAACTTTGTGTTCGTAAAACATGTCCTAGCATGCCAATAAATTTAGTCTATTTGTTTTCTCCGTGAAATGCATACTGAGTACATTCTATTCTCTGAGTTTTAAGATCTAGTTCGTAATTCGGGTCCGAGTCGTAGTTGAGATTCAAAATTTATCCGAGACTTATGTTGAAGTTTCGCAATAATTTCTTTCTCATATGTGGAATCCCATCGCAAACAACTAGTCCTCACACGTTTAGCCTACTCTTTTTACGGAGTAGTTATCGGTGGTCGCCACAAGAAGGCAGTGTGAGCAGCTGTCGCAGATACAGCCGATAAGGCACAAGCGAATAATATCATTTTCCCTCCACGTACACTATAACCTGACCACTACGTTCACAACCAATTTAACATTACAAATTAAAATCAATTAACTAAGGTTTGGCATCTTCATCATTTCTAGCCACCCGAGCCTTAATAATAAGTAGCAGATGACATCATTAACACAGCCACTTTTGCCAATCTTGAAATATGTAGTGATATCTATGTAGACGATCTTATGATAGGATTAGATAACGAGGTTGATGCTGTCAGAAGTTTATATTTATTTTATTTTTATTTCTTCTAATTCTTCTCCATTAGAAGTGTGTCTTATTAGCCTATCTGATCAGAACTTTTAAAAGCTAATTTAAGCTAAATATTGACGAGATACGCGCTCAGACCGATTTTCAGATCATATTAGATTGGCTGGGAAACCATCCAGAATGATTAAGTTGCTTCATAGTAAACCGGACTGTCAAAATTCATACCACGCGAACAAATTACATCACATTCCTTCTGCAGATAAGACCATAATAGGCGACCGCTCTCACACAATGTACCAAATTGGTTGAAAGAACCTAGTATGGTAGAACGTTTGGAAGGCTACTTAATACCTCGGTTCCAAACACTCGGCAGCGCGTAGCACAAATATTGCAACCACCAAATCATCACCAACATCAAGCAACTATTGCTTAGGTTAGATTAATACAAATTTGGGTGAACGCCAGTATGCCTCTTCCAGTCGCCCTATCACTGGCTAAAATACAATGAATCAATCACTCATTAATACGAACAACACATAATTTATGTAGCCTCAAAGGGGCGGCCAAATCTCCCCCCCCCATGCGATGTAGCGCCAGTAGAATAAAAACACCCAATCATCCCAGATCCAATTTCTCCAAATGCTGCATTAATTCTTCGTCATCTGGCTTGGTTACACGCATTATAATCCTTCATTTCTTTTAGCCATTATTCGAAGGAATATTTGTACACGGTGGGGTAGTTAATGGGTAGTCTACCCAGTAAATGGGTACTCACTGAGGCTGCCCTAGAGACACTAAAAAGATTCTAGACGAGAAGTACGCGCCGAGCTTCATATTTATAAGATTATTATATCGATTCTGCTAGTAAACTTCGAGACGCGTTTGCAAAGCCTAGGGGAGAGTGGCGATACTTGATCCGTTTGGTTTGTAGGTCGAATACTATTTAGCATTAGTTATAAGTTAAAGTCGTGCAATTAAATATGTTGCCTGTTTAACCAATTGTCAAGAGAAATGTAATCAAGTATCAGCAGTTGCGGCAGATATGATTACAGCATCCGGGGCGCGTGTTCCGGGGAATCAAGTGTCTCTCGCAAATTAAAAAACGCCAACCTCTTAAAAAAATATTTAAAAATCTAAACTGAAATTCTTGCTTATCACGATAAATATTATTAGATCAACTTAAAAACTTTAATTCAGAACTAAAATTTTGTTGACAAACAATTTTGTTTAAATATTAACTCAACCAAGAAGTTTTTAAAAGATTGGAAAGCAAAGCAACCAATACGCCGACTTAAAGTCTTAAATCTAGGTTTCTGAATTTTTTTTATAATTTGGTTGTGGTCTACTTCTATGAAATCTTCCTCAGGCCATTTAAAGAAAATTTAAATTTTTATAATCTCGTTTTCTTGCGAATTTAATCAAATACCCCTTCAGTTTTGGTTTTTGTACTTGACCACCATAGCGATGCAGTTTGTTTCTCTCGGACACAAAATTGATTACTGCTCTGTCGTTTGCAGCATTTTTAAAACATTCGCCAGTTTCCCAGTGGAACAATGTTATTGTCTTTCGATGAACGTGACGAGTTCCTTGTTTTTTTAAATTTTACATATGATAAAAGTTATTCATCTTCAGTCATGTCACTGTTGAAAGGCCTTTTACCTGAGACTGAAACCGCTTTCGATATTTCTTGGAGTAAATGCCAATGGAAACAAATGGCCAAGGCATTCAGCGATTTCTTAAATAGTAAGTGCTCGACCGGGATGAGTAAGCATCCAGTTATCCCAAGTAATGGGTTTTCTGAGAATCGTAAACTGGTCTCTCCCAAGGCTGAAGTTTATTAGAAGTGTGTGGAGTAATTGTCAGAAGATTTGTACCAATAACGTTAGCATAAGGAATACCTTTTGAAGTGACATGCCTTTCTTGGTTGCCATAATTAGTAAGGTTTTGTTAGAAGGCTTCGTATGCTTTCGAAAATGTTTTAAGAAAACGAAAAAATTTCACATCGTAAATCCATCCAGTATTGTGAGCAACGCCAACTGTTCCAGGTTGACTTTTATTAAGCATACGATCCTGCCAGTATATAGTTTCCAGTGGCATTGATGGACAGCAAACTGCCACAGTCTGACCTCTTTCATAGCAGAAGTGATTTTTGCAACTTACTCTCGCCTTTAAGAGCAATAACTTTTCTAGGTTTATACACATTAGATATCCCAGTTTTGTCGATGTTCCAAATAGCCCCTGGTTCAAAATTGTGTTTAGCCAAAACCATTTTTAAACTTTCAAACAATTTCGCAACATTTGTTTTCGGTTTATGCCTAAGTCTTAAAGATAGTGCAGAGTGTCTTAGATAGATTTGATTACCCAGGAACAAATGTCTAATAGCAAAATGGATCAAGTATCCCCATGGGTACTTTTGGAATGCATACTTAGATTTTTAAATGATTACTCCTAGAACTCATAAAACATTAATTTCTACAATTAATTAAAAGTTGTAGCTTCCACAAATATAAAAACAGGTATTTACTTCAAATAACTACTATGTACTTGAAAGCACATTCGCTGTACAGTTTTGCAATACTTAATATTTTAACTATTAGGATATTTAACGAAATGATCAAGAATCCCCACTCTCCCCTATACAAAATTCAAATAATTTATCCGATTGTTCTTCCAAATATCGCATAGCTTCCTCATTTTGGTGATCTTTAAGAGACTGCGACAAAGCCCGAGAAGTGTCTTTTTGTGAGGTTAATTGGGCGACATATTTTAAATTCAAAGGAGATAAAAACTCTTTTAGCAAACGCGATAGCCGCAATCAACGAAAGTCGAAGCTAATAATGCCGTGACACTTCCCTATTGAGCATTCGAACATTAAAATTCCTAAGCGGAAAATTACGCTCTTAAAAGAGTCAAAAATCGTAGTTCTCACGTTTCTGAAGCAACGTTCTAAATGGTTAAAGAAATTCACCAATAGGATACATCGTTTTAATTTAAAAAAACGTCCTTAAATTAATCAATGATTGTTGGGAAAGGTAAGGACGTAGTATGCTGCTAATTTCCATACAAGATTCTTTCGAAGAATAAAACACAACACATCACTAGGTCAATTTGCTTAATACACAGTATTGAGAGAAACATTAATCAAACCACGTTCAAAACACCCAATCGTGATATTTTCTTCCTCGATAATCAAACCTGCGTCTTCCAACTAATAGAGCAAGTGTTCTTCTTATTCTATTACAGAGTGCAGCAAAAATATCTCGCCACACCAGCAGAGTCTGAAAATATTTTTCGATTGTTCTTTGGGTCCAAACCTTCGACTCGTATTTGTCATCAGAGGTTAAAATGACCCTGTCCTTTTGGGTTTCTTTCTCTTACGCTTCAGTGCGTCAGTATAGCATAGAAACTGAAAGCAGTGGTTGTCTTTAAGACAATTATTATTAAGAACATTTTGAGCTAATCCCATGCGGTTTAGGTGTCCTTTAAAATAGCGGTTCTTACAGATAACGCTATATATTGGATATAAAACTAGGCTCACTAATAAAAGATGTAGTCTTGTTGCAACTAGAATTAGTAATCCGTTTTTACCTCAAAGAGACAAAATATATTTCTTGATGGCTTTTCTACCTGTGTAGGCATGATCCGGTTTTAGTTGGAGAATCTCCAACTTGTTTGATAATGTTACAATGAGAAAACTAGTCTATGATCACATATTGTGCAAGAGAATTCCTTGCCCCAATACATTACAAACGAAATGGAAGAGAACATCCGGTGCTGTCGAAAGAATTGCTGAAGATTTTTTAAACTTGATATCCATGCGATTTTTCTAAAATAGCTTTCCCACTTGGTAATTCATTTCCAAGACAAGATCGTCATTGTAATTCTGAGCAGTAAAATTATATATCTGTCTGTAGTATGCCATAGTAGTGGAGACCCTGCAGACATCCTTTGTCAATTTCAATTTTTATTTAGAGGGCAGTTTCACATAATTAGACATTTCGGTAAGCTTGTTGCAAAAGTCATTAGAAAAGTTTGGGATAAACTAATAGAACAAGAGATCTAGCTTATGGGTCAGTATAGTGTGTATTCATTTGTCCTGGAATCGAAAACTATCATGCTCTAGAAGGCATTCTCTATCTAGGCATGATTATCAGAGTTAACAAAGTGACATCCCGGAAAATGAACGAAAAGTAAGATTTTGCCAAGTTCCTGTTTGTCAAAGGATAAAGTACCATTAGGGTCGAAGGGTATCGAATGTAAGGTAAACATTTTTAGTTAAAATTTTATAGGCCATCTTTTTTAGACGGATCTTAAGATTTTTATAAAATTCTTCTGGCGACTAGAAAATTTCCCTCACACCTTGCAAATTAGTTCTTTTAGCTTTATTTTTAAGCTTCTATCGATTTGTTTTAGCCGTCTAAGATCAGAACACCAAAGAGGTTATATGATCGTTTGGATTAGAGATAAGAGGGCATGACAGTTCGAAAGCAGTCTTGGTTGCATTTTTCAGCGAAAGTGTATGCACTTTAATATTTTTCTTGGGCTTAGAGTTCCTTCCTGCATTATGTAAATTCCTTCAAATTTAAAATTAAGTCAGTTATTGACTAATATTTTTAGTCTATGATTAATATTTTGTCTATGATTACTCACTCTGATGGTATGATGTGCATTAACATTACAACCCATTGCAATAGTCAAATTTCTAACTGAGGCAACACGACACAAGGCAAATAAATTTCTCCGTAAAAGGTTACAACGTAGAGTCATAACTAAGAAGAAAAGTACAGCTGAGAAAATAAGTACAGCTGAGAAATACGCATTCGTTTTAATCCCAGAGTTCCCCAAAAAAGCAACCCGCTTCATTCAAGTGAATCTGACTTACGATGCTTCAAGGTTAATTTGTTTTTAAATTGAGCATTACGTAATATTAGATACCATAGCAATGAATGAAGAGAAAAAAACTGCTTACCGGAAGAAGATGAACTTAAAAATAAACGCATGGATTGCAACGTTGAACTTTAACCAGCATATTCTCCAAACGATTTTCAGTCAACCCGGCAAACAATTGCCAATTAGCCCCTTTGGTATCGAACAATCCTCCGCCGTGCTGTTGAAATATTTGGATTCATCACTAGTATATAAGTTAAAACCATCCTTGAATCGGCAGGCCAGATTTTTCAGAATCAAGAATCCTGGTACGTATTTCCTTTCGAAACATCCCTAACTCGTTCTATTTAACAAAATCTCTGGCTTACTTTTACACGAGCAATCTAGTTCAAAGCAGGATTCTGTGGCGATCGGTGAAAAAGTTACGCGCTACATCGCTTTTCAACTTGTCGAAATTTCTAACTCCTAGAGGCTTTCTTTCATATGATTACCGAGCTCACATTAAAGAACCATTTTAATATCGACGTTGGCCCATCGACATTATTAATGTCAAGGCTCTGCGATACGACATTGAATTCTAGAACGGACCTCATGGTCAGAACTATGAATGATGATGCGGCAAGCTTGATGCATCTGTATTTTTTTATTCTGAAGCTTCTTAAAAATATTAATTAATTTTTTTAGTTTTGTTTCGATACTTAAGACAAATTAGTATGCCAATGAGAGCACTGCAGAAATAATGACAATTTTATTGTTTTAGACAATTTTCATTTTAGTTTTGTTTGTTTTAGTTGCATTAAGTACACATAGGGTAACTATCATCTTCAGTCATTTTAAAATAGCCTGAATCGTGAAAATGTTCTAGTGTGTAGCTGTTTGGTGGTGAATACTCAAAGGAAATTGTTTATTGATTAGCCTTTGACTAAATCCGTTGAATAATGTTAGTTTATATTTAAAAGTTTGGAAAATGTTGCAAAACGTAAGTTTCTTAAAAATTAATTAACTAATTAATTATTTTGCCCTAAAATTTAAAACTCCATATATTTTCAATACTTTAAAAATTATTTTCATTAAATTCGAGATAATAATTCTAAACCAATGAAGTCGAACTAAATCGAAAATGATTACTGTTTTAAATCTTATGCAAATCATTCTGTACGTTCAAATTGTTCCCTGTTTTAATGTTAAACAAATATTATTCCAAAAAGCTACCCTAAATTCAGCCATGAATTGATTATATCGCAATTAACGCACTCCACATATTCTGCGCACCTCCTTAATAGCAAATTTTTATTATATTAAGTATTTTAGAGATGATTGTGCATAAAAAATATACAAAAAATAAAATCGAAAGCCTCATTCGCACAAAATCCAAAATCAATCAATCAAAAATCATAATTAATTGTAAAGAGGAACAAACAACGAGCAAATAAAAAAAATCCGGGGATTTCCGCATTGCACAGCATGAAATTTAATAAACGAACCATAAAATTAATTGAAATTTGCGTTGTTACTATAAATAAGGGATTATCAAATTTATCCATCTGGCTCATTAACGAGGAGGTCACATATTACCATAAAACCATCATCATCATCCTCGTTGTAATGAACACCAGTTGGTGGACAAACTGTTAATAAAACTTTATAAAAATAGAAAAATTCCATTAGACGCGACACACACAAAATATGGCGTGTGTGTAGGATGGGATCACTTATTTATACCTCTAAACATACATTAAATAAACGAGACACGACGATAACAAAACCATTTCTGTGGATGTCATTTTGCAATTACACATTGCCATATGTCACGTGATTTATTAGTTTAATGTCTTGATATAAAATTTGATATCGAACGGACATAGAAAATTTATGATGATCTTTACTTTGTCCCGGCATCGCGCGATCTACTTACAAATTAATATTCAACGCACGAATTACGCTCGATGGTTATTAATTAGAAATTCGTCTCTAATTACAAATCGAATTAAATTGTCGAATCACGTTCGGATATTCCTACGAAAACAAAAAAAATGATTCATCTTATTAAATTAAGTATTCATATCTCGTACCTTAAACCTTTAACTAAATTCAAATCAATTTATCTTCTTGTAGTTATACGATCGATACTATATCATATAGCAAGTCATCATCGTACAGATCAATTTGGTGAGACTCTAATAATTCTTTTTTTGAATGGCAGAATTAATTAGGAATGCGTATAATATTATATATTAATGGCGTTAACAACACACACCGTTATACACAAGGTGTACGATCACGATCGTTTGATCATTAAGGCGAGTGTGAATTGGTATGCAAATATAAATCTCGCGTATAAACAAATACTGTCGATAATTAATTATTTTATTGCTCAGCTCTAATTCAATATACTCTCATCGATATACATAGTGGCTTGATGCTGCTATTTGAAATTTATGTTGTTGATTTTTTTAATTTTCTATGTGATCTCGTGTGAAGGTTGAAAGCGATCGTGATCTAAAAATTATATACACTGTAAAGTTCAAGGTAGTACGTAAATATAATGGTTTCGAATAAAATGTTAATGATTGTTTTGTTATAGAAAGACAAGTCTATCGGTGACATTGTTACACTTACGTGTCTTAATTGCTTTTGGTTGGTTGGTTGAGCATGGATGTCAAAGTATAATTATTAAGATTTGTTCAACATTTTAAGTGTCGAACTGATTTTTGTACACTCTTGACTCAAATTTAACTAAATTATCGGTCTGGGCTCGATAAAATATTCAAAATTTCGATTGGATTCTAAAACATTCATCAATGTACGTCTAACACAATTTTCAGGCTGTGGTGCTAAACGATGAGATAACTCTACGCACATTATGCACGTGTATGGCTTTGAAATTTGAAGTATGGTCAAATAAAATTTGAAAATTTTAAACACTTTTACTAAGAACGTGCACTTTTTAATACATGTTGATTTTTTAAGGTTATGTGTTACGCCATTTTAATCCCACAATTAAGCAATTGTATCGTTGGTTTTATACCAATGGCAGTATCTTAAACGATAATTCCTTTAAATTACAAATTCAACTCGGCTGGGCCAAAATGCATTTAATGCAACTTTATTTTAAATTTTCTAGTGTCTGCCTGTAATTTCTGTGCACTTTTTTGACCCAGAATGAGCTTGTTCGTGAACAGATTTTATTATTTCATGCTGCATTGACCGTAGAAAACAGAAGTTTTAAGTCCATTTTCATAAAATTCTGAAATGTAGCCAAAAGCTGCAAATTCAGCTTTAGTTTGTAATAGGTTTTCTGATTTTCTGAAACGATCAGCTCCATTGACCAGCAGTCCTAGATGCCAACTTTTCTGATGGCTTACAGGTCACGCAACGCGAAATAATTTATAATCGTATAATGCCGAAGTATTTAATACGGACATAATATAAGTCGGTTTCTGGATTGGCTGATAAATTCTCTACACAGGTTTATCTGTTTGGAAACATTTCAATTTATTAAAAGATTATTTATAAACGTTACTGAAATGGAATGCCGGATTTTTCACGAAGCCGACGAAATTTTGAAGGTTTATGATATTCTTCAGATCAGGAAAATTTATGACGGATTTTCGAAACAACACTTTGTAAGAAATTTTAGTTTATTTGATTATTTTCGAACGATTATAATTATTTTAAGCAGATTGGTTAGGCTCGGTGATTGTCATCTCATTTATACAAAAAAAAATTTAATTTTTCTCAAATAGTTCAGGCTGGTAAAACAGGCTAGCTTTATATTGCTTGCATAATATTCGATTCGTCTGAAAAGATAGTGATGCACAATGCCTTTTGCAACTTGTACTCTATTTAGTTTGGATTCGGCTGGCTTCATATGGGATCGGCTGACATTGTTGGTGGATTCGGCTGGCATCAATGGTTCCGGCTTATATACATCTGGCTCCAGCCATCATAGTATTGTTCTCGGTTAAATTTTTAGAAAGAAGAATGTTGGAATTCACAACAAATTAGGGTCAAACGTAGTTTGTAGTATGAAATTAGTGTTCTCTACTAGTTCGTAACTGATTTTGGTCAAATTAGGTCTAAAAATAAAATTAAATTATCTTCGTGAATTTCGAATGAAATTGTGACTGCACAACGGATGTGATTGCGATACTAACATTAATTTTGAACGAAGGTAATTTAGCCATGCTGAGTGGAATTTCACTAATTTCTTAACCAACTAAAATCAGCTTTTAGGATCGAGTTAGGATTTTGAAAATTAACTGTGAAGTGTGAACCGTGTTCTGAAATGTATTTTTTCTTGGGTCGAATTCGAATTTCTTAACGGATTGTCAAACTTTCGAATTCAACAAAAATTTTGAACGATATTTGAGGACTTCAGTACGATGAGTAGAACAATTTTTAACCGACTACAGTCACATTCAGTGTTTAGAGCTGTGTTGATGGTATAACATGAATTGGTGTAGTTCTGCTATGTGAGTTTTGGTCAAATTCGTAGGCTTTACTCGAGATTTATATATGGATTTTGAACCAAATACCGAAAGTGGGACTTGCTGAGTCTATCGATTATTTATTAACGAAATCCTAAAATTGATCTTGGTTAGTGCAATTGTCTGCCATCTTTTAACCAATTATGGTCGTTTTCAGGATAAGAGATTGGTATTCTGACATTAGTTTGGGACGCATTTTTGGAACTAATTTTTTCTTGAAATCTACTCCTTAACCGATTTTTATCAAATTCGGATATAGGAATTGAATTTTTAGGCCAATTTCTATAATAATTCAAGTATGTACCGGAGGATAATTTTATGTAATATTGCGCGAGTGAAAAAAATTGATGTGCCTAGGGTCTATAATTAGGATTAAAAAAAATAAATTGATCTCGATACCAAAAATCATCTACTAGACTAGAGAAAGTAGACTTAAATTTGCTAAATTAATCTTGCTAAACCTGTCCTGAACGATATTAGTACTCAGGAATTTTGTATCCAACGAATCTAAATTGAAATTCTGGGTCTACCAAAATTTGATTGGCTCTATAAACGCAGAATTTTCTTAATAATAATTTTATAATTAATTTTCAAAAAATCGAACCAATGATTTTTAACTGCGCAGAATACAGAATTTGGAAAATCAGGGTTTTGTAAACCAGGATTTTGGAAACCGTTTTTTTAGAGAAAAAAGATTTTTTGAGGCTTCCGTCAATTTCCTAAGCGTAAGTTTAAACGCTGTGAGAGATCTACTACAATCCAGGTTACAGAAAGAAAGTCGCACCATGCCTAAATAGACCAAAACTAACTGGATGTTAGAAAATCACTCACCTCGTTAAAATAGCATATTGTTTACACTTTACCATTTATATGTGCGTAACTTTGTGCAGAGGAGACCACATACTACCTCACTATTTAGCGAGTGAGTTTCACGATAAGTTCTGTGAGATTTAATGAAAACCAATGATACTTGTCTTGAAGCTGCCGTTGATGCGTCCAGTTTAATCAAGTAGAGTGGCTACATTTGTAGAGAATCTTCCTGGGACAAGAAGCCTCGGAGAACCATTCATTTTATAACAGAAGAATCCTCAAGACTTCCTTGGTTTAAAAACGCTGATATCTGCCAAATTGTGTTATCGTGAAAGTTTAGGCCGACTATGTCATCATCGTTACATTGTGAAATGAGAAAATTTCTTTCCCAAAAATACAAAATCCAATTATTTCAGATTGCTTGAGGATATAATTGTATAACCTCTCATAACCTCGGATTCGGGCAGTCCTAGAAAGAGAGCTGCATAGATAACTTTGGGGTACTCGCTGTAGCAGGCTAGTACAGGGTGGGCTATCAGTCACTCAACATTGTATTTTTGATATAATTTTTGTTATTTTTTATTGAAAATGAATAATTTTGATTACAAAAGATAGTTTTAATCATGAAGAGTTTTAAAAAAATTAAATTTTAAAAATAATATCTGTTAGATGCCTGCTATCAGCCTCTTCGCAAGCTGCTACTCTTTGCTGTACCTAGTGCATAACTGAAGTCAAAACTGGTTGATCAATCGCTATAACTTCATCTATTATGTTGTCTTATAGTTGTTGCAGTCCTTGCGGTTTGTTTGCGTATGCACGATCTTTTAAAAATCCCTACAAAAACGATAACTAAACATAAAATAATGACAACGGAGGTAAATCCCATACATACGAAAACTTACAAGTATCCACATCACTACAAAAAGGATGTAATTGACCAAATTCAAGAACTATTAGACAGTGGAATAATACGGTATGCAGCAGTTCGCATTCGCCTCCAATAGAAGAAAAAAATAAGGGTCGTAATAGATACCGGAAACTGAACGTAAAAACTATAAATGATAAATTTCCAATCCCTCAAATGGAGGAGATTCATTATAGCAAAGTCTACATATTTCTCAACTCTAGATCTAAAATCGGGATTCCATCAAATCCCGATGGACGAGAAATATAAAAAAAAACCCGCGTCCTAATTTCGCAAAAATCCGTTTAGGGATTAGGCCTCCCATTTTTGATGACAATAAATAAGTTTGGGTCCAGCAATTTTGATAAAAATTAATGTGAGGGGTTTTCGTGTGACGGAAATTTATTCCGATTCATGGGAGTCCTTGGTGAAGCTTGGGACCTTCTTTTAACATTTTATTTGCCTTCAACGATTTTGAAAAAAATTTAAGAGGGTTTGTGATTGCAACGAATCGATTACAAGGAGTTCTGGAAAGGAACCAAGCACACAATTTATCGAGAAAAAAAGTCAACATAAAAAAATAATTTTTAAGGAGAAACTGGAGAAAGCAAAGGCTGCTAGACTTATTTTGGTTTTAAAGTGAACCACATCTATCAAGAAACATTATTTATATAGTTGTGTTTTTTGGTCACTCTGTAAAATCAAAGGCCTGCTACAATCTGATTTGGCATTTTATGGATAGTTAATTGATATTTTTAATCGATCAAATTTGCGCTTGGTTCCTACCCTGATTTCAGAAAAATTCATTTAGGAGTCATGTTGCGGAATGTAGTTTTATGTTGTGGCTTGTTGTATCATGTTGCATCGCAATTCATCTTGTTGCGTGATGTTACGCCATATTTCGTGATGATTTTAATAGGGTCGTTGTGTTATATTCCAATATGTTGTGCGTAAAAGTTAATGAGGAGGATTTACAATTGCCAGGAATCAATTCCTTAAATTTTTTTCTGCTCGCACAAAAGGTTGCGTTCTAATTTCAGGAAAATTTACTCGGTGGGCGGCCCATAGCCCTTTCTTAATTTCCTTTTTAGCTCACACAATTTTTTAAAAATTACTGGACGAGCGTTTACGAGTACCAGAAACCGATTGTTATGGATTCTGATTTCGAGAAAGTTCATTTAGGGGACCATCCGGTGACGATCGGGTACAATTATTTAGCTTTTTTTCGGCACACAAGATTTTGATAAAAATTTGTAAATGGGAGTGCTCCAGATCGTCATGTCGCGTGATGTTACACCATACTGCGTTACGTTGCATGATGTAAATAAACCCTATGTACATTTAAATTTATGCCTTTTAGATTGGCTTGTGGTTTAAACTGTTACAAAATTTAATGAATCTCTGTTAAAATTGTTCTTATCAGAACACGCAGGTTTATATTCTAAAAAATCTTCTCTGGTCAAAATTCATGATTCAGAAGTTAATTATTTTAAGCCGTCGAAAAGATCTCAAAAGGCTTAATCTTTTCAGTAGTCCCTAATCAAACACAATATTTCTAATATACTTGGTTCTTGATTTAATGGCAGTTCTTACATTTAACGTTAAGTTCAAAATTTCCGGAAATCTAAAATCTAAAAACAAATCTGGTGGTGTTAAGTCGGGTGATCGTGATGACCAATTAGCATCTCCAAATCGTGAAACGATACGGTTACCAAAAACCGTTCGCAACAAATTCATTGTTTCCCTTGCAGTATGGGACGTAGCTCCGTCTTGTTGAAATCACATTTCCTGAGTATTATCAAGTTCAGGAAACAAGAAATTTTCTAATATAGCCCCTGTAACGTTCACCATTTACAGTCAATGCATTGCCATCTTCGTCTTGGAAGAAGTACGGGCCATAGATTTTGTCTGCTGATATTCCGCACCATTTTTCTAAAATTTTGCTAATTAACATAACCACTTAAATGGAAATGCGCTTCATCGGTCATTATAATTTTTTTTCATAAAATCAGGATCATCTGTTAAAAATTCGGTCAAAAATTTATTGCTGTTTCTTAGAAACAGCAATAAATTTTGTTTCATTATTCTGCACAGTGATGTTCTGGACATTTGAAGCTGAGTGGCACGTTTACGAGTCGATGTTTCAGGGTTCTTATTTAAGCTCTCTCGAACTCGTTCGATATTATCTTGGCTTCGCTCTTCAAGCGGTCTTCCACTCCGAGATAAGTCACTAACAGATCTCGGTGACTGAAAACGAGCGACTAGGTCGCGTACTTGATTTCGTGATGATGCATTTCTGGTGTTAAAAAAATTTCAAAATTTTCTTTGGGTTTGAATTGAATTATTGAATTTTGACTAGCAAAATAAAACTCAACAATTTTTGCTCGTTCCTCAATCGTATACATGGCTACTGAATCTCCCAAGTACTGAAATATAAAAAGAGAAAAAATACAAAATTAAAAAAATATATCAAAAATACAATGTTCAGTGACGTATGGCCCACCCTGTACTAGACCGTATATTAGGCATCAAATGGTGCATCATCCATTTCGCGTGCCATCCGAATAATACACAACCCCAGACTTTCGAAAGATCAGCCTACAACACCGCAGATATGTAGCAGAACTCTACAGGTTCTACCGATTAATGCATGGTAAATGTTCTGCAGAACTAAAGGAGAAAATATCACCATTCGTTACGCCACGAAAGGTAGCAAGAAGAATGTCGAATTTCCATTGGAATTTATAAAATGCACAAATTTAAGACTTTACTTGCAGGGTCGCGCGTTGAGTGCAGGAGCTCTGACTGTTACAAGGAGCTAGGACAGTCGAAAAGTCCAATTGACAATCCCAAATAAACGACGAACTTCATTACTTTCAAATACAATAGAATAATGGGATTTCTAAAAATGTTGAGATTAGCACCAAATCAGAACTGATGAAATTTAAATCTCGCCCTTCACATCATTAAACGTTTTCTTAAGCTTGCTGCCTAAAGGTTTCCCAAGAACTTATGAACACCTCTAAGATTGTCAGAAGAAAAATATTGAAAATCATTAAAAATTCTGAATAAATCTAATTTATGTTAAAAGTGAGAGGAACCCCTCTCGGTATAGGAACGCCGTACTAGTTAGAACGCTAGTCGAAAGTGTACTATGGTAAACTATCCGAATGTACTGTTTGTTCTGTGGATATTTTGACAAATCTAATTATTCCACGATATTTCAAATAAATCAGGATGACCTGTTCGCAAATTTAAATTGATTCGGCGAGAACTCATAAATATTTCTAGAATCGACGCTAAAAAACGTTTGAAAATCTACCTCATATGATGAAATTTGTAAACCATTTATAGTAACGTTAATATCGGAATCACTGAATCCAGTCCCACCGTTAGGTTTGATGAGAAAAATTTGAAGACGTTTAATGTTATAATCAGAAGCTTTTAATTAAAATTCGTCAGCTAATTAAACCCTTGCCCAATAATCAATTTTTGAATTTACATAGTCACATAAATAATAACTAAACTATTACGAAATTTTCTGATCTTTAAAATATTGTAAATAATCCGTAGAAATCTCTAAGTAAGATGAGAATTCAAAATAATTTTAAAACGAATATTAATAATTTATCAGTGTAATTTTGGTATAAATAATTTATTAAATTACATCCGATACACATTCAAACTGTTATACGTTTTAATCTTTAAATGTTATACAATAGGTGTCACTAGTGTGGGCATGTTTTTTGTGATTGTCGCTAATAAAATGTAGATGGCTTCACATCGGTATTATAATTATTACAGTTTTTTATATTGAAATTGTCCCAACTAATATTAAACTTTAGATTCTACTTTAAGTTAGATGGCGGGCTATACATTTTA
The DNA here is from genome assembly GCA_963691935.1 of Nephrotoma guestfalica. Taxonomy (NCBI): domain Eukaryota; kingdom Metazoa; phylum Arthropoda; class Insecta; order Diptera; family Tipulidae; genus Nephrotoma; species Nephrotoma guestfalica. The sequence goes on along the minus strand of OY829913.1, from coordinate 51,087,809 downwards.
TAACAGTTTGTTTTGTGTCTTAACTAAATATGTGAGCTTTTTCAATTAAATTACCATTTTTACTAGGTAATTAGATTTTTTTTTGTTGTATTTCTCGATTACGTTACAATGATTTAATAATACAATAATTGTTATATCGTCACCACATAATATGCTCGAAACTTGTATATTATAAAAATATGGTAAACTATCTGCTGTTGATTGTATAATAGCAGCAAACTTCCGGCGTTTGTTATATTTTGAATTTCTAGTGTATGTTTCGCGCTTGCTTATTGCCAAAAATTGAAAACAATAATAATAATTTGTCGTCGTCCTATTAGATGTCTGCATGCATGAATGTGTCGTCGCTATGACAAAATAGCCAATTTACGCCAATCTAATATGTAACCGCGCGAGACGCGTGAAAGTTTTTTATTTTTTTGAATGAATATTTATGGGGCTCTTTGCATTCATTCAATTCTAATGAAGACGTTTAATTTAGAGTTTATTCGTAACGGTTGGTTAATTATCTTTTTTGGTGTTGTAATTTAATCGCACTCTCCTCACTTTCCTGGTATTCGTTTACAGCAAGTAAGTACATTAATCGATACATAGTGGTTCATTGAACGATATATTACAAAATTCATACGTGACATTTTTATCGTGAGAATCCGGTCAAATATGATTACCACATACCTGTGTATACGTACATACCTATCTAGGCACATACACCAAGCTAGTTATTAATATTCCCCCTAACTATGGCAATTAGTTAACGTAGTCATTAAAATTGAATTTGTGTGCTTGTTGAATTGATGAAAAAACACTTGGCGAATGGAATGAATCAGTTTTGTGTCTTTGTTTAAGTTATGTTTGTGTTCATATCACAGCCCTAATACCCATTACATGTATGACTATCATGATGATGATGATCATGCGAACCGACGTAAAGTACACATATATAATTTTTTCTATATCCATCGTACGTCGTAAAAGTAACAAAAAATCATCGAGCCGTGTCGTACAATCACTTTGTTTTGGGGTCTATTGTTTAAAATTTAAAACCTAACTAAAAAAATAGTATACGTCTTCTTGTGTGATTGATAATCAAGATAATAAAAAAAAAAAGTTAAATTAGTTTTCATGATCAACAAATGATCTTCCTTATTTTCTTTGTATATGGAGGTGGGAAAATTATTTTGCGCCCCCGTATATATACTGTACGACACTGGAGTTTTTCACATATTATGGGATTACAGAAAATTGTATTCGTTTTATTCACATTGTTTTGTATGTATGGAGTCTCGTTTGGATCAGTGGTGAATGAATAATTAATTTATTGATTTCAAATTCGCGTGCCACACGGTTTGAACATTCATTTCAACAAAATTGCGGAATCAATCAATTATTGAACGGTTAGTAATTAGATTTTGAGGATTTACTTGTTTTTTTTCTGCGGATTTATTATTTGTGGGGATTATGTAGGTGTTGGTCGGCGTTCTCGTGGTCAAATTACATTTATTTTGGACTTAAATTGTTTTTTAACTACTACACAGGCTTCTTGAATTCTAAATAATTTGGCGGAATGTAAATTGCAAAATAAAACGATTTTAGTTGTTTGACAACTAGAGCTACAGGCATTATTTAATAAATGTGAGTGCAATATCTAATGCCTTTATGCTATTATACTTAATCAATGTAGTTATAATTAAAGGCTTGTTAAGCTTCCGGTACAAGTATTCACTACTCCTGAATCCGTTTAAAATTGATAAGATTTTGTTTAAATTCATTTTTATATAAAAAGAAATGTTTGCTGAAACTGCATGTCAGTCCAAACGTTGCTTATTTCTTATCGAATTTTGTGAAAGTTTACAACAAATTTTGTATTTTAACCAGTCTATTTAAATTAGTATTATAAAGTTGTTCGAGACCCTAAGTGTTAAAGGTATATACGACGGTCGATATAGAAAGTATTTATAATTATCCATACACGAATAAGTTTTAGTTTTATATGATTATTAAATGATTTAATTAAACAGGGTACTTGTATTTGCGTATATGCACCTAAGATTTTGTGGAGACTGACTTATTTGAAAGTCTACAATAAGTCTTCTATCGAATAGACTTATTGGAAACTTGCTTCGATTCTTTTGACGTGATACCAGTTTGGGTGCAAGCCTCGCATAAAAGTTAAACAAGTCTACAATAAGTCCAGCCGACAGGAGGATTGTGGACTTTCAAATAAGTCAGTACCACAAAATAAATCACGAATTGGACCACAGTCTAAAAGCTCTGGTTGCGAGATATATCATACGCTTCATTTCCAACTTTGCGTACTACTCTTGCTTCGATAAATTTTGGAGTTAGTTTGGCGGAATAATCCTTTACTGCATCACTTACCTGAAAATTACGTACGAATACGGGTTGGGTAACTTGTAACGCACGCAAGCGTCTTCTGAAATTATATCTTTGAACACTTCTTTTGTAAGCTTCCTCAGGATGCGAAAGAATGGTTTGTTGGCACAAGCTGAGGCGGGTGGCCTTACTTTGGACCTTGATCTCAGCATTGCTTAATATTCGTTGGCCGAACATAACAAAATGCGGCTAGAACTGAGTTGTGCTATGTGTCACATTTCGAAGTGCAGAAGCAATTGAGTCCTACAGTAAATACTTCCTTCTCCAGAAATGATCAAACTGCAGAAGACAAGGCTTGTGTTTTATGGTTTAAAAAATATATTTTGAATATTAATCCAAGACAACTAGTAAGTAGGCATTACCGTTTTTAGATCTTGGGTATGCAAGATGTTGCATTGGTCTTTGTCCAATTATTTCATCACCCATATTAGGCAATATTGACAAATTCGGAGCCTTTATTTGCTTGTAAATTTTGCATGATGTCCTTTACTTGCTTTGGCATCCAAGGGCAATAATATAACCGCTGCAAGCGATCAAGAGTCTTCGAAATGTCAAAATGGGATGATGAAGGCGAGTTGTGTACTTGAGCAATAAGCTGACTAGTTTCAAAAAAGAATATCAGTGCAACTTTCTGAGTGGCAGTTCGATGGGTTCTTTCTTTCTCAACCTTGAGATTTATGTACTTCGAAGAGTTTTTCTGAATCCTTTTCATGAGAGTTAAGTATTCCGGATTCTGGGATTCCGGAGAATCTGTTTCAACATTTAACACCAGTTCGTGCTCGCTAAGTTTAATGGTCTCAACAAAGGCCCGAGATAATGCATCGGAGACGCTGAATGTCAAATTTAAAACTTTTAAATTAGAGGGACCATCTCGCCCGAGTTCTGTTGATAGGCCGTTCTGTCCCATCAGCCACTTCAGGCTCGCAATATTACGACCATCTTCACCGATCAGAAACAGGACTCTTCCAACGCCGCTCGAACTAGCATCGCATTTAATGAAATATGGTTTGCCGAAATTTGAACGGACTAACACGGGTGCTGTAGTTAGAGCTTGTTTTAGATGATCAAACGCATTCTGGCACCTCTCGTTCCACGCAAACTTATAATTCTTTTTCAGCATATTGGACAATGGGGCTGCCAGGGTAGCATACGAAGAAATAATTCTGCGATACCACCCGGGACATCCCCAAAAAATCTCCTAATCTTCTTTATAGTATTCGGGGCAGGAAAGTATAGTATGACAGAAACCCTGATCGACACGCCAACGACCATCTCCAATCACATATCCCAAGTAACAAATTTCATTTAACAAAAATTTTCTTTTAGTTAAGTTCATCGTCAAACCAGATTTTTTGAAAGCTACCAAAGTTAAGAGTTGAATGTGTCCCTAAAATGTCTCCGACGTACTCGGTGCATTAGCCTACACATCGTTTAGGCACGATAAAAGCAGTTTCATCGCAGGACTCCTGATACAACTGGATCTGCCAATCTTTCAAGTTAATACTTGAAATAAACCTGGTTTGATCTAGTCGGCTTAGACGCCCTTGATAAGTGGTAATGGATACGCGTCTCTGATCGTAACTTACGGGCTTCTAAACCCTGGCACATATGAACTTTGCCATTTGACTTTTGGACTAATGTCATTGGGGATAGACAACATTCAATCTAGCTCCTGGTAAAGTAAAATTTGAATGGCTGGAGAAACAGCGTAGTGGCGCTGCTTAATAGGCCTTGCAGTACCTACATCTATCCTATAGGTAACCAGATGTGTACGCCCTAATCCGAGTTCTTCGAAAGATGGAAAACAAATTTTGTTTCTTCGATTTTTAATTATTTAGAACAGTCAGACATAGTTACACGGATCCCACGGTCTTTTGTTGACTTCAAGAGAAAAACGACAGAAATCATATTGCTAGTAATCTCACGGAAGACTAACATTTTCATAAGATCAGTGTGCAAAGCAAAACTGATTCAGATAATTTTTTTTTATTATATTTATCTCGAGGTGGGTTGCAAACAACGAAGCTTTTTGTTTTGCACTTAAAGCCGATGTCCTATGTTCGTTTTTAACTGGTGGAATTTGTAGTTTGTATATTTTTGCCCAGTAAGGCCACTTAGGGATTTATTAATGAATTCGTTTAGAATTGTTTTATATTCTTGCGCTCGACTTCTTTGCCAGGCCTTTATTGATTTTCGTTCTACTGTAACCAGTTCCCTAGCGCCTTCATTATCTCACTGAAATTGTTGGGATTATTTTCGGAAATTGTTTGCAATGTCTCGTGACTCTCTTCATACCATGCGTTTCTGTGCGCTGTTTTAAATTGGAATTTTAAAGTTCCAAACGAAGTTATTCCATCGAATGTTTTCTAGACTACCTGCAATGTTGTTCTATTTGCTTTCAGACAAATAAGATCTTTTCGAGACGTTGAGCCTCAAACTTCAACTTCTGTTAAACATTCGACTGCACCAGTTGAACTTCGTTTTGTACTTTCTTTAATCCGACGCGTACCTCTAGAAACTTTTCCTTTATTTCTTCTCAAATCTTTCGTTGCATATTTTGTTTTCTTGTTTCATCTCTCGTGTTGAATCTTTGCCTTGCCTCGATAGTACTGGGCTAACTTCGGTTAGCCCAGGAACTGCCTCATTTATCTCACGTTTATCATCTAGTGTTCCCCCTATTACGTCTTCCAACTCATAATTATCCGGGTCTAATCCTTGTTTCTCCCATAGACTCACTTAATCGCAATATTAATTCATTTTTGCAACCACCCATTGGTAAATTATCATTGTTACGGATTTGGCCTGTCAAATCCAGTTCGTATCACTACATTGTGAATACAGCTATAGAATTTGACCGTTACAACACCAATTCTTGTAATTCACACTGCTCCTGGCCTATTCACGAAAATACCAGAAATAGTCTTAGAATAATTTTCTAATATTTATTTAACACTTATCGCTTCGTCGAATATTCTCACAATTTTCTAAACCACTTGTCACTTTCGCTTTTAATCTTTCGCGTTCCGAATCTCCCAACTGACTCGATCGCAGTAATATTTTCGATGGTTTTGTTCAGACTACTATAACAACTATAACAACTCACAATGTAATGAATTTATTAAGCTATTTTCTCTGAATAAATGTCTCGCCTAGGCTGTATTATTTGCCCATTAAACTAGTAGGCGAGGTCAAACAGTATGTAGGTTTGATTTCCATTTCCTTTAAGTTTCTTGGCTTTAAAAGTAAATCTTTACTATTTCCTTCTCGTTTCGCATCGTTTAAAGTTCTTTAACAACTATGCAGTTTCTGTAGCTTACGCGATGTGCTTCGCCACAGTTCTCGCAACGATTGGTCCCACAGAATCCATGGAGTGGGCCTTCTTCGAAGGGTGGAATTTCCAAAATAAAATCTGGTTTTTCAGCTGGTGTAGTGTTTCCTTTCGGTGTGTTTTCGATTGCGTTTGGACCGCGAGGAGTATTTTATTTCCTCCATATCGTTCAGTATCCATGGAAACTGATAAGCTTTCCCCAATCCGCCAAGTTCAGGGACCCCGTCTCTAGCGATGACACACTTCGTCATGTTTTTTTATGATACTGAAAGTGTTGCTATGTTAACTGAAACATTGCACCAACGCGGAAAGTTCACGAAAAATGCGGAAAAATCGTGAATTTCCACTAAAAAATCTGTCACAAAACGACTGGCAAAATAAGCTAATTTTTCATTGACTTTGCTCGTTAGGAGCAAAATGTAACTGTATCCAGCGACACAACGCCAGTTTTTAGTACTAAGGTGCTTTATCTAAATTTGCGGCATTCTTTAAGATCTTTTCAATAATATGCGGTATATTTTAAACTAAAGAAATAATTTGCCACCAGCGCCAAAACAGGGGATTTACACACCAAATGTCAGTTCCGCCACACCAAAAGTTTCTAGTTATAGGTGCTTGATAAGCATCTTGTACTTTTATTTATATTTTATTGATTCTGGTTTTATTAGCTGTGTTCGGATCCATTGTATATTTTATAATACGGAATAATTAGCTACCAGCGCTAAAATGATGGGTTTGTGAACTAAGTGCTAGTAACAAAATTGTTGCTTTTTCCAAGACATGTGAAACGATATGCCACATGAGTATATGGTAATGAGTAAATCTGTAACTGCGTCCAGCGCCGTAACCGTAGTTTCAAGTACTAAAGTGATTGAGTTAAATTTACGGCATTCTTCAAGGCTATTGCAACTATGTACGTCAAGAATATTTACTATAATAAACGAATAATTAGCTACCAGAGCTAAAATGGTAGGTTTATGAACTAAAGTGGTATTGCAAAAATTGTCTGATAATGTAACGCTATATCGTGGTATTGGGTGATTTCTAATGACAGGTACCCGATCGGTAGAGATCCTGAAAGCTTTTCGATTCTCCGAATTAAAAATAAAAGAAAATTTGCGCATAAAAAATTGAATCGCACAAGTCATTCTTGACGTATCATCTCTACTGACGGAAACGGGCGGATACATTTTTATATTTGCATTTTTGGGATCAGGTCAGCGTCATTTTTCATCAGAATTTCAAGAACTTGGTCTTACACAACGAGGTTCAAAATGCTTTGGGTTGTAGAACAACACGAGCTCATCAATACAACGTTGTTTGAATTGAGAAAACAATTTAGCCTTGGAGGTCGTTTAGGTATCCAGAACTTATCGTATAAAGCACGTATGGTATATCTCATAGATCCATTTTATTCAGCAAAAACTGGATTACTTCCTTAATTAGGCATTATATCACATATGAAAAGTCTTCTTACATACCCATTCGTAAACCGAGTTTTCTCCAATTGCTTTAGAAATTTCTAAGTTCAGTTGAAACAGATAATTTTCTTGGACCACATTCGGAACTCAATGGGATTGTACAAACCGAGTTACATCGCAATCAGGTGAGGGATTGGTGAAATTCATATTGACAATTTTTCAGATACACGTTCGGAACTAATATTGGATTACCCTTTAGTAGTTCTATTCTAATGGGATAACTTCAATCGGCTAAGAAATCGATGTCGATCTTCCATTATCGATTTTTGGTTTTCGGTATTTTGTTTTTCGTGATCTTGATTTTCTGATTTTTTTTTAATTTTTGGAATTTTAATACTCCGTAATTTCAAACCGGTTCCTTAGGAAACTATAAGTAAGGTCTATCAATTAACGACATGAACTAATTAACATTTAAACAAAAATTGATTTCAAAAATTTTTGATGATGTTTTGAAAACATAGGTGTTTGTAGATTAAGACGAAATCCCCCACTTTATCACAAATATAAGATTTAATTTTTAATCTAATCATCCGGAAGCTTCTAAAACAGTGCACAATCATGATTGACATTACTTCAATTACCGAAGTAAACTTTTTCACGAAAAGTGTAGCTAATTAAAAAAGTTTAGCAACGAGAAAGTGTAAATAACATAATCTTCGCTAAAACAAAGTTTGGTCAGAAATATATAAGGTGCAGATATTTAAAGACTACCAAAACAAATCTAGTCTGATAGGGTTGAATTCATTACAAAAATGTAATCTTTAAATGTTTGAAATAGCTTATGCTACACGTCTTCTAATAGTGGACAACTTCTTTTGCAGTTCGCTTTTCACATCTTTACCTTACGCAGTCGCCTGTCAAATCGAGGACGTAGGGCTAAAGGTTCGATTTTATTAACATCTGCACATTGCATAGCTCCTACAGCCAGCCTGTATTGGCGTGGAAGATGAGTCAGCCCATGAGTTTTGTCCTCCGACAGAGAGTTATAGTTGTGTCCCATTTCATCACAGATCGTAATCTTTTGATGAAAATTCCCTTTTACATCCTGCCCCTATCGGGATTCGAACCCGGTACCTCCCGATCGAACCGCCAAAGTTTTAATCACCTGCCGTTTGGTCGGTATTTCATAACAGTTAACCACATTACAATCAAAAGGCTTGGGTTTGCCCTAAATTATAGCTTATCCTTAATCACTATTAAAATGAAAATATTTGGGATTGCTCCACCCTAGTTTCATTTTGATCAAATGTTATGAACGGCTAATTTTGTACACTACTAGAAAATATTAACCTACACTTGGTAATATCTCTGAGATTCTTCAACATAGTAGAGCAAGTATTTTAAGAATAATTAAATTTTTGCCAATTGTGACGTCTTCAAAATTTGTGTGGCGCATCCCCAAATCTTTTGATTGCAATGTGGTTAACTGTTATCAACACCTAAATTTATCCACTAGCGTGACATGACATTTGTGTAGCACAAGTGATTTTTGATATTAAAACGAATAATTTAGTTTTTTTAATAAACCTAAGCTAATAAAGTAGAATTATTTTGAAAATTGTTAAACTCTAACGGCACATAATACATATAGCCGTGGTAAGAAAATTAGAACAGTATCTGTAACATTATGAATTTTCAAAATTTATTAATCTTATGACTTATTGACCCACCATCTATTATTTAGAATTTGTAATTAGTTACACTACTGTTAACTAAAATCAAAAGAGACTTGATTCTTGGTAAATGTATGGTATTCCCCGCATTTCTTTAAATTTTCTTAAACTGTAGTGTTTAAAATACTTTTAAACGAATAAATATAAACTTTATAAACGAACGACGCGCTTAAAAAGCGAATAACAGCCCCTCAATTGGATCGCCGTATTTCAAAACTCGTGAAGAAGAACTCTTTCTTGATACCTGTTGCTATTAAGAAAGAGCTCAGTCTAGAAATTAGTGCTCAAACAATTCGCAGAAGACTAGTAGAGAACAATCTTCACGGTAGGTTAGCCCGGCGAGTACCTCTATTAAGTAAAAGGAATCTGAGGGATCGAATTAGTTGTGCAAATAATCGTTCAGATTGGAAAGGACACCATGGCATACAAAAATGGCGAAACATATTGTGGAGCGACGAAACAAACATAAATCTTTTTTGGTTCTGATGACAAACAATATGTCCGAAGGCCAAAAAATAAAGAATTTCGCCCAAAATATACAAACCAATATACTCTAATTTTGTGACCAGCCCTTTCAACATTTAAGAATTTTAAAACAAAAACTATGGGCTACAAAAGCAATATATTTGTTTGTAACAAAATGCAAAAGTACTAATGAAAGTACGAGTAGTATGTCCCTATATTTCTGGCCACGACTGTATATATTTTTGATCAACTTTCCATTGCTACACCTTTTTTAATTACACTTTTGTTAATTTGTTCTTCTGTTAAAAGTGGAAATTTGCACTTCGATCTTCCATTTAATATTACTACAGCCCTGCACTTTAAAATTCGTTTGGTTTCAGCGATTATGAAAGTCGAGGGTACATACAATTTTAAATTTAGAATGAATATTTTTAGTATATAGCTTAAGATCAATCATGAATACAAATGTCTAATAATTTTCTTATTCTTCTATTTTTAGGTAATTGGGAATTCTATGAACTAGATGTGTGGCAAGTACTACTCAAAAATTATTTTAAAATTGTTTACACCTACCCCAATACATAGTATGTTAGCATTTGCCACTGCTTTCTAAAATGCAATGACATTTGAACCGGCTTTTCTACGCCAATGAATCGCACCAGCAGTTGTTATTTTGTAGTTGCTTCTGCATTTCGTTATACGAAATACGACAACAAAAAAAAAGTTTAACTGAAAGCTCTACATACATAGTATACATTATCTACACTTCTCTTTCCTCCACACACGACCAACATAAAAACTATTCTCAAACTATCTCATTTCTACGAATACGTAGTTCTGTATGTAAAGCTCTCTCGCGTTCAGTCTGTTTGTATGAACGGATTTCCCCTCATCGTAAATTTTGTTTTGCTTTTTTTACTAACCAAAGCAATATACGAGACCATCGTCGCATTTGCACGCGAGTCATTCATATGTTAGGTACTGTCGTGTAAACAGTACGTACGGTTGTGTCTTGCGGATTAACATTATTGTTGTTATTTTGTGTATTGCCTACCTTTAAGAAAAAAATTTAAGACAAAAATAAAACAATATTGGGAGTAGTGGTGTGTGTTAAATTTTATATATTTGTTTTACTTTTGAATTTAAGAATTGTAGTGTCTCGTTTTAAAATTGATATTTAAGGCAAAATAAAAAATGTCATGAATCTTAAAGAAATCTTTAAATATTTTTGTGATTTGATTGTGTTTTATGAATAGTGTTTCTCTCGATATGTTAAAAAATATTGCGGTTAGTGTGTCGTTTTAACCAAATAAATTACACAAAAAAAAAATTATGTCATGCGTTTAAAAAATTTCGTTCAAATAAGAAACCAATATCTTTAAGTGTTTAAATATTAACAAAGTTTTTATTTATTTATTTATTTTTGTAATTTCACAACTAAAAAAAATGCATTAATGTCTTTACGAAAGTGGTTTATGTGTATGAAAGTAAAAAAAGCATCTTACGTGCAAATTTAAGTAAAAGTGGCATTTTCAAATCAAGCCGGAGAGCGCCGCTGGGTGCGACAAGCAGTCATGGGTGTATTGAGATGGCGTGATTTACCTGGGTCGCGGAATTCAATCGGCCAACAAAATGCAAATGCGACAACGAATAGTAATCGGAATAGTGAGGTAAGGTTTTTTATACGTGACAAAATTTCTATCTTATGTCACCATATCAACGATTTTATCATTTTGTCTACTTTCACATTTAATTGAGATGTAATTGTGTATAATTCTCATGACATCTTAGATTACGTAAATTGTAAAAAATTTAGAACGGATATTTCGTGACTTTGCGTTAAATATAATTTGCCCAGTTATATAATTTTGTGTATTGCAAATACAAACTTTGTGAGGAATTTTTGATTGACCATTAAAGTTTAATGCACTCGAAATGTAATGATCTAAACGGAAATAGTTGAAAATTATGAATTTAGATGATTTTCAAAAAATTTTAAATTTCGACCATTTTCTCAGTTTTGTCTTTAATTTCTTGGATCTCTAAAACATCGATCAGAAATTTCATTGAAGTGATCTGTTTAAATTATTTAACTTATCGTTGTAATAATTATAGCGTTTAGAGGAATGTCCCAACATTTGATTGTAACAAACAGAATCGAGCCTTCGGGGTCGAACTCGTCGAATCTTAACCCCAATATTTAAATTCGATAACTATTCAAGGAAATCCTAATGTTATTTGAATCACTATTTGAACCTATGAGACAATAAATTCAAACTGCTATTTCGAAGTTGAACATATTGAAACCGATCACTGAAACATGATTTAAACCAAGCTACAAGCTTATCGAGATAATCGCCCTAAAGTTGTGCAGTGGCTGATGGAATCATCTTCATTTGAAATATAGGGTAATGGTATCCATGCTATTTCGTCGTTGTTTTGGTTTTCATACTTGTCAATTTCTTTCTGCTAATGATTGAAAGAAATCATCATAGTTTGTTGATTAGTCAGTTGGATGTAATTTCCATCCAACCCGTCCATTTTCATTACGTCGAACAACTTGACTATACACCATCCAATTTTGCGTCTGATCCCAAATTGAACCAACCGCCCGACCACATTGGAACGTCTGTAGCGATCTTTAGGCGAGAAACAAGTGCCAATGTCATGGTGTCAAAATACCAACAAAAATATGAAAAAATGTGCTCTTTGCTCTGACTTCATAAGCTCCCCTAACATCTTTTGCCTAATTGGTTTTTTGACTGAAATATTTTTGACCAATATATCGACAACTTATATTATCCTATTGGGAACCCTTTTTCATAACTAAGGAACTAACAGTTGCATTCTCTGTAAGCTCAGCAAATAAGCACTTGATGTGAGGCGGCAGCCTATCAATGGCGCTTATTTGTATCTTATATCTGTGATAGTTTGTTAACTGTAAAGCTGAAATTCACAATTATCGAGTTAAATTGTAAATATGGTCATGAACTTTTCTTTACGGGATATCACATTACACTAACGCCAAGAAAATATTACTCTGGACATGGGCAGGCGAGCTTTTCGTTGTTTTTGATCAATAAGTTTTCTTAAAAGCTTGATCTTAATATCCCAGCAAGTATATACTCGAGTGTAAAAATTATAGTTCATTTTATTCACTTCACGTGACCAAATAACCAAGAGCTTTCCAATTGTTGTAGAAGATACTTAAAGTATATTTGTGAGTGAGCATCCAATATTTGTACCTGGCTCTATAAAATAAGTGGGTTCTGCGGGTAGAAAACTACGAGTTACCTACAACGAGGTGAGATGCCTATTGCGCTAATAGAAAATCTGAGAGGCAATTGATAGTGCCCAATTCTATTTTTGATGTAATTTGAACAGAGAAAGAGAAGAGGGTTTAAAGTTCTTTCCTTTCTCATTGACAAACTCTGTAATTACAGTCCCATTTCTCAAGAATTACAAATTTCGCTAAACTCTGAATATTATTTGTCTTGCGAAGCAGTTGTTACGGTTGTATACTCCTGAATTACTGTACCGAACCGATATGATTACAGCAGTCATTCTTATTGAAATATTTTTGACTGGAGATCTCTTACAAATTCTGGATTTAGTCAATTTTTCAAAAAATTCAAGACCCTAAAACCCAGTCAAATTATTGCAATCAAATTGTTGCGTCTACCCTTAAAAGTTATCTGTCAACGTTTTTCTATGTTGGTTTCTAGATGATCGCATTAATCAGAAATTTGGCATTTCCCCTGTACAGATACAGCGTACTCCAGTTGTCATCTATAACGTAAGCGAAATAGAGTGAACATAAGATTTAAATATCTTTAAATTCACCTGTCCATATTTTAACAAATCCAAACATGGCATTCGTTTTCGCAATACAATTTCCAATATGTAATGTAACACCTAAATCTATAATCACATTGACTCTTTGCAATTCTTAATTGTTGATTTCGTATGAAGTAATTAATGGATTTTACGATGGAACGACATGATTTCGCTTTTCTTAATATTTAAGTAAAGCGAGTTTCGATTACACCACTCACATAATCTATCGATGTCATCTTCAAGTTTCTTCGTATCTAGCATTCCATTAGCAGTTCGAAAACTTTTCACGTTATCAGCAAATATGAGCACAATAAATATCCAAGGCCCGATGTGTGATCCTTGGGGAACACCAGACGTAACTTTAATAACGTTTGATTTCTCATTTCCCTTTATTAGAAATTGTCGCGAGTTTGATAGATAAGACTTGAACCAATTTATCTAATCGAGTGAAAACCCAAATGTGAATAAACTCTGGAGTGCTTTTTGATGGCAGATGGAATCAAATGCTTTACTGAAATCCGTGTACGCTACATCAACTTGATGATGTTTTTTATCTCATTAATTATTTTACTGGTGAATTGAACCAGATTAGTTGATGTGGATGACGTGCAATTGTGGATTTAAAGTTCTTGCATAATATTAATTCAAACAATTTTGGAATTAATGATGTAGTTGATATTCCTCTGTAGCATGTAACGTCATCTCATTTACCTAATTTAAAATTTTTTGAAATTTCCCATTTTTGGTATTTTTTATGTCAGCGTACACCTTCAGAATAGAAGAGGTTATATTGTCAAGACCACAACCGTCTCTAAATCCCTTTAAAGCCGATAAAATGTTATCCTCAAAAATAATAGGAAGAGATATTGATACTTTGTTATTGCTGGGTTGCTCGTACCATCCACTGTAACGCTTGGTTTATAGACTGATTGAAAAACGTTGCGAACATGTCAGCAATATCTTGGGAGCTTGAGGAGCTGGTATTGTTAAAGGTCTTATTAGCTGGGTATCCTTCAATTTCGCGTATTTCCAATTGTTTTGGATTTACTTTGATTTTTCCTTAAATTTGGTCGAGATCGACCGATATTTTGATTTGAAATAAATTTAAAATTCGTTACTATGTTGTAGAAACATAGTTTTGTCCACTTCTAACCCGCTTTTCAACATTTTGGCATACGCGTTCGACTTCTGATTTTTTAGGTTAACTAGTAGGTTAACATCGTACCACTGAGGGTGATTGTGGTTTACAGCACATAGGTGCATAAAGTTCGAAGCCTTGCTGCATAATGTCATTAAATGTATCAACATTTTCGGGTATATCATTGTTTGTCAGTTGATGGATTCCGGTGGGTGTTCCGAACTCGCCATTAAATAAGCTGAGTCAAATCAATATCTAAAGATTTGTGATTGATATCATTTATGACAAAAGGTAACATGGATTCCGAAATTTTGAAAGTGTCAATGTCGTTGCTGAAGACAAGATCTGAATCTGTCACGATTATTAACAATTGCGTTTATTTGGTTCAGATTATAACCAAGTATGGCGTTCACAAATAAAGATTCCGCATCTGTTGCTATATTGCATGGTAAAATACAATTTAGTACCGGGCCCAAATTCCAGATTATATTTGGAAGATTAAAATCGCCAAGCACTAAATCTGACGAGTTTGGGGTATAAATAACTTCATCAATAGCATCGATACAGGTTGCGTAATGATCACTATCGCAGACTGATCGCATCTGCAAACGATGTAATCATGAAGGGTTTTAATGAAGTTTCACAAATCACATAAATAAGGTAGTTTGATTTTAAAACGAAGTTATAAAACTTAGATGCGCTTGATGCCATTTTGATAGTAAATTGACATTTCTCATAAACCAATCTTCAATGGGGAGCAAGGTGTTTCATCAGTACAATAGTCAGATGTTCGTTTTCAGTCATCTCTCAAATCTCTCGTCACTGTTTCTTCATAAAGGTAGATTTACATATCCAACGATTTTTCTGTGCATTCAACAAATCAGAAAGGACTTCTTCGCCGAATTTTCGACAGGACGAAGACATCAACAAAATTTTTCCTTTCGGCGCTACGACACAGCATACATAGAATAAAAAAATTTAACATCGGGTCTATTTTTTAATTTAACCCGAGCAAGCAGGTTTGCCCTGGGTATTGTACACTGAGCACAGGCTGTGCAGTGCCAAATGATCCAGTGTGCATAGAGTAATAATTTGTTTTTTACTTTATATACTCTTCGTACACTGGTATTATGTTCAGAATATAATTTGAAGAACCGGGTATGCGCGGTGTAAGTACAGTTCCAAATAAAAACACAGTGCGCAGAGTACAATTACTCAGGTTGAATTAAACAAATAGGCCCTTCATTATGTGTCAAAATATTGTTTATGTATGTATGTGCGAAAAACTGTGCCGAAAATCGTCGAATATGTAAATCATCGATAATACAGCATTCGCTGACTTTCCTGCGGCAAGTAGCCTCGCCGAAAAATCGTCTGATATGTAAATCCACCGTATAAACAAAACCAGAGATACAGCCATTGGATACAACGCCTGTCAAGTTAAAATACACATAAACTATAGAATGCTAACACAACCAATGTCGCTGGCGACGACGACATTGTCGCCGAAGTTTTTTTAGAAACTAATTTAGTATCAAAAATTTAGTATCAAATTTTTTAGAACTGTTTTTAAATGAATTTCAACGAAATCTGATTGTTGTACACAATGTTTTATGTAAAAGAAATTAAATAGAGCCGATAAAAAGATAAATGAACTATTTTAGGGTTAATTTGTTATTATTTTTCTTGTTTCGTCGCTTCAACACTGACGCGCTTGTTCTGTTTACCAAAGCGATATCGCCGGCAGGCAAATGTATTTTGTCGATGTATCTTGTCGCTGTATCTCTGGTTCTGCTTATACCTTTAATGTTTGCGTCAAATGCCCGATAAATAGCAAATAACTGTGAAATTCGAGTAGCCACAGTGCACAGATGTCAATCCGTTTTTCCATTTTGAAAAAAATTTTAAATTTCTATTGACAAATTTTAATTTAATTAATTGTGTAAATACTATAAAGTGTATTAAATTTGTGTATATTTCATTTTTTTAAATGTAAATATTGTGTAAATAAGCGTATATAGATCGTTCGCTACTTTCTTAGTATTGTGTGTTTCGTGACATTGGTAATTAGTGAAACTACCTTGTAGTTATTTAGTGCCATAATATGGAATGTGCGAAGTGTCAGCATATTGTCGAGAAGGACAAAATATTGTGCACATGGTTTTGTCGAAATGTATTTCATTATCGATGTAAATACGCATTAGGAGGTGATCAGAAAATGTGACGTCTACGTCTCACTTGTCGGCCACATTTGTGTCTTGCACTTTAGCTGTTAGGACATAATTCACACCTCTTGCTATACGATGTGATTCTGGATTTAAATCATCGTTAAATTCGGTTCGATTTATTCTCTGCAGTTGTCATCTGATTGGTATATTCGTTCGCATTCGAACTTCACTCTTAAATCCAGTAATACAAAAACAATTTAAATCAATTTTGCCTTTACAGAAGAAGTTTCAAATAGTCGATTCAACGATGTTTTTATAGTAGGTAAAGGGTTTTGATTCATGTATTAATGTAGGAAGTTTGTATTATGTTAGACGTGTACAAATTTGACTCTTGCTTTAAACTTTTCTTAAGAGTAAAATTTCAAACAAGTCGCTTCGCATTAATAATTATGAAATACACCTAATCTTGTTTTTAGGTAGAAAATAAATTTAGTCTATGATAAAATAATAGAAATGTTCCAAAAGACATTTTCTGTTACAAAACGAATTAATTTTGAAAATTATATTTTCGCTGAAAGATTTGTTTTCGTAGAAATATTTTGAGACCAAAAATAGTTACAAATCGTTTTATGAGGTACCATTGATGCAAAATCGTTTTGTCTGATAAATCAAATCTAAAATTTGAACTAGCTTCTTGTTTTTATCCTCTTTTAAGCACCATTTCTGATGAAGCTGATCAAGATTTCACACCTGCTTTTCTATTCAAGATTTCAGATCTACTTGAAATTTTATCATTGGATAGTTAAACAAAAATGGTGTTCCAATTTGAAGACAAATTCAAGGCAATTTTGAGTGCGGTTTTTATAGTGTGACCACTAAGCACTTCATTCCCGGATCTCTTTAATCAATTCGTTTATTTCGCCAACCTAAAAATTATACACAAACTGGCCAACGAGCAGCAGTAAATTACACGATTTACTTTTAAATATTGCTGCCATTAATCACAAGTCCTGGTTTCGAGTTTGTTCAATACGAATTAAACTAACTGTTGATTGTAAGAGGTTCTAAGCCTTAATAAATAAGTTGTGCAAGTTTTCCTTGGCCTTCTAAACTTTTAATCGGAATCGTAGCCCCTTTCTCGATTATTTTAGCCTGCTTAGCCGAATACTCTAACAGCGCAATCAATTGAAGCGTTCCGACCTCAGGTTTGAACTAGAAATACGAGGGTCGACCAATAAGTACCCGTGTTAGGGATGACGACGCAAGTTTTTTAAATTTTTATTTGTTTATATTTCAACGTAATCTTCTTTTAGGTCGATACACTTTCCCCAACGTTTCTGCCATTTCTTTAATCCCTCCAAAAATACGATTTCTCAAACTCTTCAAAATACGCTTCTGTATCGGCGATAACCTCCTCGTTTGAGCGGAATTTTTTTCCTCCAAGCCTCGTTTTTATGTTGAGGAAGTGGAAGAAATCACAGGGAGCCATTTCGGGCGAGTACAGTGGGTGCGGTAGTAATTCGTAGTGCAGTTAATGCAATTTGGCCGCGACAATTCCGGATGAATGAGCGGCTGCAATGAGCAATAGCGGCATCCATCGAGCCGACACCTTTCTCATACTTATCATTTAACATATTAATTACCGTTCCGTACGACACGCCTATGGCCTCTGCTATTTCACGCATTTTAGTTCGGCGATCTGAGAGAACCATGTCGTGAATCTTTTCAACGATTTCCTCGGTAATAACATATGCCGGGCGGCCTGGCCACTCATCATCAAAAACAGATGAACGACCACATTTAAATTCGTCGTAACAATATCACGGTTATGATTACGGAAACGAAAAACGAATTACGGATCGATATTGCTCTTTCATTTTATTGAGAAACACGAGCGATACAACGGGCTGCCAAATAAAAACGAACCTGTGAACTAGACAGATGACAGTAAACGATGGTAATATCAACTACGCTCAGCAACGCCATCTATTTTCAAACACAGGTACTTATTGATTGACATCTACTGGTATCTGTTTTACTAGTCATCTTCAATATGACGGAACTCTGAAAGCTGTTTAGAATCTCAACCGACCGATTACCGAATTTTCATTATTTCTTCTTATTCTTAATTGTTTTAGTATTTGTTTCATCGATATTAAGAGATTTTCCAACTGATGATGAACTCTTGCAGCACAATCTTATATTTTTTGATGGTTTCTAATTCTCTTCGGTATTTTCTTAATTTCCAAATGTTCTTTCATTTCTCATAAAATGTTTAACGCTGAAATAAAAGTTAGAAATCCTTACAATTCAAGTCTATCTGTAATAATCATTTTTGTATCGTGCAAAGAACAGGCCGAGCATTACAGATGATATCAACATTTTAGAAAAAATTATTTTGAAACAATATCAATTTTATCGGTTTTGTTCTATTTTTCAATTATTTTCCAAGGTCGAAGCAATTCCAGTCCTTTCGCAGTTCGGTTTTCACGTCCAAGATCAGTCGGCCCATGAGATCCGCTCTCCGGTAGGGAGTCATAGTAGTGTTCTAAATCTGATGATGAAAATTCCATTTGGGATCCTGCACCTATCGGAATTCGAACCCGGTACCTCTCGATCCAAACGCCAAAGCTTTAAACAATGTGCCGTTTAGTCGGTTTTTGTTCTATTGTGTCACAAAAAATATAAATAACAAGCCAGACAAATTCAAATTCATTCGGCAGCTTTACAGTAATCGACAGGATTTGTTAAGTTTTTTGAAGCAATAAAACAAAAGCGTTCGTGATCCTGCCTGGGATGGAGTTTGCCTTTATTTTCGTTATCTTTAAATTCAAGAAATTATTTGCAGTGCATTCGGTAAAGTGGAAGTTCTGACATCGGAACTTACAGGATGTGTTGGTAAAATTTTGATTTTCCAACACCAACTAGCTCGAACTGAAAATATCGATTTAAATATAATTTTTTTGCAACGCTTATCCCAGTATGGAAAAATTATTTGCTGTGATGACTTTATCTATAATATGTTGATTAATAATAAATTTACCGATTGCTTAAGTTTATTTGACTTATTTGCCGTTTGGTAACATAAAGGATTATAATTCAGTTTTCTGCAGAAGAAACTTTGACTGGGATCCTATGGTGCTAATTACTAAAATTATTTATTAATCTGTTCCTGCCCCAAAGCACTTTCATTATAAACCATTGTTTGACGAAATCCATTTCCCCTAATTTGTGTAAAGTGGTTTCAGTCATTCCTCTTTCTAAGTACGATGTAATTTGCAGTAGGTACAGATGATATTTGGCCGATTGACATTTTACCTGCTTTCTCGAAGGTGCTCGAAATGATAAACACTACTACTGTCTAGTGCATATTGTTGGCGATATTGCAAAAATTGCTTAATTATTATTTAAGCGATCGTAAACAATTTCTTAAGCATGGCGATGATCTTTCCACTATTTGTAAGGTAATTGTGGAAGTATCTCAGGGTTCTATATTGGGCCCGTTGCTTTTTTCTATGTAATGATCTTTCTTGGAATATTCTGAGTTGTCGATTTCATCTTTATGCGGATGATGTGCAACTTTATATTGGTGGTGACTTCAGAATTAGATGAGATTGTAATGTGACTTAATGCTGATCTTAGAAGTTGTTACAATGTGCTGCAAAAATAATTCACTTTCAATATTCCTGAAAGATTTTTTATAGCAATTTTTTCAACAAACAGTTAACAACTTGGGATTAATATTAAATTCGAAACTGGATTTATCATGTAAGCTCGCTGTGTCCTATTAATTTTTGCATATTTCTGGTTAAACGTCTAATCTTACCAATTTTTACATATTGTGATATAAGTAATTTAACCGGCTATTTCTCAAGCAGGAACGATATTTCTTGAAGGTCACTGAGCAGCAACACGAATTCTCAAATATTTTACTTGCACAAACCTATATGCCTACTATCCGAAATATATAATTACGGTTTTGAACTAATCTACATTGAAATAAATTTCGCGATCACCAAAAAACTTTCCATAACAACGAACGACGTATACACAATTTAATATTCCAACAATGCAATTTATAACACCGCCCGCCGATCGTAATCGCGCCAAGTGAAATTTTTGTGTTTGCTTAATTATTAGTTTACCGTCCAAAAATTAACATAAAACGAGCGATAGCACACATTCTATTGATCAATCATCGCGCACAAATACAACTTAATTCTCAAATTACACACAAAAAATTTGCATATTAATGCTGATCAAATTTATAAATTGATCGTTTAACCTCCTATATTTGGCTACGATCGTATATATACACACATATTGACCATTAATCATTGTCATGGATACCGCGCCGCCTTCGGCCGACTAGCATACTTATATAAGTTTTGTTTATATCATACAAATTTTAACACCTCGAGGTGAGATGAAAATACAGATCGATCACACTTGATTAATTCCATCAATCAAGAACCGGTTTTAGAAACCTACGATCACCGCATATAACTCGGCCATTCGAGGTAAAAAATTTGTTTAAATTAAATCTAATTAAAATCAATTTAGAAGTCGTAAATCGGTGTGTATGCGACAGGTAGACTTACAAATTGCGACGCATTGTACTATGATCTCTAATTATAACTTTGTTATATGCAAATTCATTACGAATTTCTACAAACGATGATTGTGATTATTTGCACAGTATTTAGCGTAATAAAATATATGAGTATATGTACATAGATAAAAGAGGATGATGACGATGGTTTCATATTTTATAAGATACAATATAAAAGATGCACTCCATTTGATGATCGCGCCACGTAAAAAGGTCAGTGTCATCGACATCTCAATAAAAAATAAAATTGTGTGACATTGAGAATGCCATTAGCTATCCATATACAGCTAAAGGTAATAATAAAATATAAAATTTACCTAAAAACCAACCAAAACTATTAAAAATAATCACAGTTTTACAAAATTGCGGAAGTTCGTCATTAGTTTATAAACCGAAAATAATTTACAGTGAAGTAATCAACATAATTGTTGTTTATGGTAAAATTATGGTGTATATGGTTTATGGATGCGATCAAGGACAGTGTCCCGAATCATAAATCCATTTCCTGTAATACCATATATAAAATAACCTCATATACCACGCAGATGTTTTCATTCAGAGCATGGGAAAATATTTCTAACACTCTTTTAAAACACCAAACAGATTAAGCTAAATGTGTTGCCATCTGATAAAGAGAGGGTGAGGAACTGAGAACAAAATACAAATATAAACAGATAGTCTGTTATACACAGGTGCTGTTCGATAAGCTGACGATAAGTAGATAGTACTGTATATAACAATAAAAAGGGGTCGTTTGAACGTTATTTGAATAACTAATGCATTCATTGTATCGGTATAATTATGATAGGGCGCGCGCGATATCACAACGACGGCGACAGTTGGTCATATCAGCATTATGCAATTATTTTCGAAAATAATATTTTCCCACACTTTTCTAAATATGTACTTAAGTCATTAAATGAACTTTTCTATTATAAAAGTACACGATTTGATCTTTTGAAATGTTTCGCCTTGATATTTCGCAGATTTATGTAGAAAACAATCGGATGACTGTATATCCATAATCGAATGGTATATTGACTGATTTATTGGTGTTTTTCGGATAATAACCTCTTTGGGTAAATTTATAACTGCACCATGTTTAGCCCAAAGCTTTTATATCTAAAAATACCAGTTAGACAAGGTTAACAGCAATTTAGTTGGTGATGAATCACAAATTCTAAACATTTACATACAAAAGTGAGACACCAAATATTTTGATATGTTAATCTATTCATTAGCATATGATAAGAATCAAATTATTGTTCGATTCAAGTAAACACAATCGTATCGCATATAACATTTGGTGTTTGGACAGCTGCTCTGATAGTAGTTTAATACTTACGGATTTTGCTTGCTAAAATATGTGCTTTTTTGCTTCATTCGGTGTTCTCATCCAGAGAGTTTGGGAAGAAATTAAACCATTTGAATCATTCAATGTTAGTACTTGAGCTATTGAGCATTGCCTTAAAATCTAGAATTAGGATAAAATTAAATATTTTGCCTTTTATAAATTTGGATTGGGCAAGCCTAGTGCCGCCATCTGTAACGGACGTCTCTATCGTAAAATTTCACATTTTAGACGGTAACTTTACTCAAAACATTTTTTTGTATACCTTTTTTGTGATATATTGTACGTTTTTTGTGATACTAGATTTTAGCATATTCCTATGACCCCTTCAAAAATAAACTCTGCTTTCATTTAGTTCTATATTCATAAAATTTACTCAATTCACTAATATTTACTAATTGCACTATTAATTTGCGAACCTAATAACTTCACTTGCTCCTAATCATTGCTTGGCAGTAATTTTTAATATTTTTGTATGCCTTATTCAAGCGTATAATGGGTTTGACATTATTCTAATAATTTATTGGTTTGCTCGGGCGTACTAATGGTGAATGATTGGTCCAACTGCTGCATTCTCATTACCATCAACCTTTCGTGAGACCTGTTATATGAACTACTTGTACTGCGCAATTGCTTAACCTCCAAACTTATTTTACTGTGTAAACAATTTTTTTGCAAAGTTCACCATCATTTTTTTGTGGCCTCTTCAATCGTAAAGTAGGCTACCAAAAGTCATTTGTTGTTGTAGAAAATGAGATATGTACTGGTTTACTAAAAGTATTTTCAAGTTCTTTTGGAGGTAACCAGTCATCGACAAATTTTTTGACGGCACAGTGATTAAAGCTTAGGCGTCTGGAACGGGAAGTATCGGGTTCGAATCCCTATAGTCGGTAACTTTAATCGGTCCTATAGCCGTTCGTCTTCTATTTAGCAGGAATTGCGTAAATTAAGACGGGAAAATCAACCGCGAAAGAGCAGGGAGTGCTTCGACCCCAGAAAAACATTTAAAAAAAAATAAAAAAATAAAATTGTTTTGTTGTCTTAGTAAAAAACGGGGTGCTGCTCAGCCAGAGCTAATTGCATAGACGGGAACAAGTAGTAATCTGAAGGAGAAATTACTAGCGGGTACAAGTTCCCAGTTGTAGTAGTTTTTAATCTGCTAGAAACCAACGTGGGGTCTATAGGCATTGTCATGTTGAAAAATAACCTTCGAACCATGGAATTTGGTTTTGGCGTTAACGGCCCAGGTTCAACTAGCTTCTTGGCCCACGCTGGTGTGCGCTTTGAATTATCATAATGGATCCACTTTTTATCTCCAGTGAAGATTCAATGCAAAAAACACTTTCTTTGATGTCTTTGAAAAACAATCCGCGATTTCCGGACATTTGATGTCCCTTTCTCTCATTTCATATGGCAACCAAATTTTTCACCTTTTGAATCAAAATTGGCATCTTCAAAATTGGTTGGTCTGATTTTACGATCTTTGACTCTTTCGTCGAAATCCTCAACTTTGAATCATTGAAACCACTGCTTGAATGCTGTATTTGATGGAATATGTTAACCGTAAACTTCCACGAATTGCTTCTGTTGCACTATTCTTCTAAACAAATAATGAAGTAAACCACCCGCAAATAACTTTCTAACCTTCAAAAAACATGTATTGACCGATTGCATGAGAAACATGTGCGATTGTCTAAATAAAAAGGTTGGAAAAGTTTAAAAGAATAGAAAGTGTATTGGGCGCTGGTGTGCGATTTGAATAAATTGAACACCCATAGAACCCATAGTAGTAGCCCATAGAGAATGTAAATGTACTGATGTTCGAAGAAAATATATCGAAAATTACAAATAAAACTGTACATGTCGTTCCCAACTTGTCCCTCCCAAATTTTTTACATACCGTTCCGCAATTATAATAATTTTCGCTCTTATATCTGTAAGTAACTAAAGGCCAATTTCCAATTTAATTATTTTCACTCGAGTATTTCTGTTCACACCGACGACATGTCTTGAAAAAAGCAACTCTAGGCAGGATCATGAATGTGCAGTTTTGAATGCTAAAGAATGATAACTTTACCCATTGGCCCTTGTTTTGATACACAAAAAATACAAATAGAAAATCATAATCAAATCGTTCCAAACCTTCTCAAATCTTAATGAAATCATCTCAAATTGTTCCAATCGAAATGCGCTTCTTCTGAAAAGATGGTTATTCAATCAAAATCGACGTCATTATATGAAGCTGGTCATGACCCACGCAGAGAACCGATATCGAAGCGGATGGTCATTTGCTTTCAACTGCTGCGTCATCTGGACCTTGTAGGCAAATATCCGAGGTCTTTGTGCAGTAATCTCCTCAGGCTGGTGCGACTAATGATCAGTTGCTGTGATCGGTGTCGAGTTGAGGTCTATGGATTCTGTCCAACACTATGTACCACAGCCGCAACATTCTCGGGTGTGCACACTGTGCGAGCTCGGGGACCACTTCTGTCACCCAATAGCAAGCCTTTCTGACAGACTTTCTTCATCAATTTCACTACAGCGGTTCCGCATTGCGTACGATCCATATTTATTTTCAAGATTCACACGGTTTCGGCCACACAATACTGACTTTGAAAATAAATTGTCAATATTTCGAACGTAGAATATCAGACTGACGAGCTTTCAAAATTTCAAGCAATACGTTCAAAAAAGTGTTGCCATAGCCTATCATTTAAAAATAAATCAATAGATGGCCCATCCTTTATTTTCAAATCATTCCAAATCAACTCAAATTTTAATCGTCCAAATTAATTCACATCGTTCGAAAACTCAATAAAATCGATGCTTATCGTCTTAAATCGTTCCCAACCATCTCAAATAGTTCACAATAATAAGAAATCTTATTAAAATCGTTCCAAGTTATTTCTAATCATAAATATCAACGTTTCATTTGAAATATATTTATTGTCTAATGCCGTCTAAAACTTTCGCGCGGTGTTCTTGATCCTACTCGCTCTGTGTATATTTCTCTCAATAGGACTGCGTTACCCTTTGAGATTCTTTGAAAATTATTTGTTATTGAGAATTGTCTTTTTTTATTTAATTTGTTGGAACCGACTGAGATCCGCACTCAATGCCACGAAGGACCCGTGAATCAAAACATGAATTATATCAAAGGGCGTACGTCTTTTCTCTTAACGAGAAATCTTAGTTGGTCTTTATTTAAAGGAAATTGCATATTTAGGTAAACCTATTATAGGTTCAGTGATAGAACCGTTAGCTATGCGGCAGGTAGGAGCTACTCCGAGCAATTCTGCAGAATAAGTTTTTGTTGCTGGAACAGCACATTCAGGACCAATTAATTTTAACTGTGAACCAGGTTTGACTAGAAGATCAACGATCTCGTTTCCTACAATATATCAGTGAGTTGGCACCCACATAAGCATGGCCCTGTTAGATCGACTAAGAAGATTCATGAAATGTGAACAATAATTTAACTTTTAGTTGTGTTGAAACTAGTTTTAGTTTTGTTGAAAGCTAGTCAAAATAATTTCTTCATGTATATATTATCAAAGCTCATTGTACGACCTTTAAATAAAGCTTTGTAATATTTGACCTATAAAAAGCTTTATAATATTTTAAGCAAGAATGCCATAATACTGTTTAAAAGCTATAGATGAGTTCATTGTGGTGTCCACTAAAAATGCTTTAACTGTCCGAAATTCGTGAAAATATTACGAAAACGGTTATGATCTACTTTGAACTGCTTTTATGCGTTCACCACTCGATAGTCGAGCATGTGGATCACTTACTCTGTTACTAATGGTACTCCGGTTCGATTACAGGTGGTGACCAGGTAAAACATTACGACTGGGTGTTTTTGGTGTTTGTGTCATGTCTTAGATATGCATTTTCTTAATATCGCAGCCACAGATGCCAACTTTTGTTTATAAAAGTGTAGATATTTTAAGAATCATCACACCTCTCCCCCGTGAATAATAACGTAAAGTTTTGTAAAATATTTTTTAAACTGTTTACTGCGCTTATATTTTCTCGTGCTTCGTATGTTAGAGACTCAATTCGCGTGCTCATCATTTGTATTGCCGCTTTCTATTAAGACGTTTAAAGATTAGATATTTACAGAGGACTATTTTCAAAGTCAAATCAAGGACAATTAATTGTTTTAAACTGGAAGGATCTACAACAACGGATATCAAATGCGATATTATTTTTACCTGCGATTAAAAATATAACTTACGTGTCCCGTCATTTAATGTTAATAATTTGTAAAAACTAAAAGCCAACACGCCACTATCCCTTTGTATTTTTATGAATTATTTTAATTAGATTTAAAACAAATAGTTTCTAACTAAATATTTACTGGCGCTTACAGGCTCGTAATCAATGATTTGAAATTTAACATCTTGCTTTCTATTTTTAATTCGCCGCCATGTTTCGGATATTCTAAACGAAATACGGCTAAAAAATTAGAAAAACGTTTACTTTTTTGGTGCTCGTGACATTTAACTCCCCAAACAAATATAATCTATGTCGAACTAATTTATTAAACCAACAAACAACTAATTATTATTTTTTTCTAAACACATAAATAATAAAATTGAGATAAACTATCGACCAAACATTACAAAGCATATTATAACACCTAATACCAAATAAAAATTAAAATTCGGAAAGGAAAACATGTTTTGCCTCTTAATACTGGATGAAACGACATTAATTGCCGTTTTTAATTAGTTTTAGTGCCGTCATCATCATTGGCATTATCACAGAGTGAGAGTGGTGTGCCCCCCGCATTCCGCAAAATCAATATCAAAATTTAATCGCGTTTGTATTTTTTTTTTTCGCGTGTCCTTCAGACAACATATTTTTCCAATTAAATCGAGTCTAAATATGTTATTTTGTTATATAGCTTATCACTACTTATCGTATCGCCCTCTCCCCGGTTCGTATATACCTATATCAACTTTTTGTATTTTGGCAAATTTTCAAAAACCAAAAATTTACCTCCCTGTCTTTACCGGTATACGAGTACTTCTTCTACAACATAAATTTCGCGACAATAAATGGGTTAATTTAATCCGGCTGTTCGATTCGACGACAAAACTCAAAAGTACCTAGTAGAGTACTGATTCTTGTTTTTTTTTTGTTTTTCAAGGGGGAGGAAGTTCACATGAATAGCGTTTAAAATTATATAGAAAAATAGTCACAAAAACTAAAATTCTAATTAAAGTTGTTTTGTTGTGAAAATGTTGAGGTGGGTTGATATAGGCGAGGTGTATGAGGTGTTTCAACAATAGACAAGAGCACACTCATATATATATTTGGAAACACTATTTTGTCATTAGTTTTTTTGTTTGGTATACATGAATAGTGGAGTGTGGATAGTTAGTTACGAGACGACACACAATATTTTTTGTGTATTTTTTATATTTCATGTTGTGGATGAAAGAATTTTAGTTATTGATTTAACAATTCGGTGTGTCTATATATAAATACACTATTTTGCCTTAGTTGGCGATATTTGAGGTGGGTTTAAGTTTCTCTTATATACAGAGTTGGTCACGTGGTAATTTAATTAGCCACTCGCTTGACTGACATTGAAATTATTGTTCAAAAATTGGTAATCAATTAGAAACGTATCTTGGTATTTAATTTTAGGCACAAAACAATTAAAATTTTATTTTCTAGTTGGTTGCGTACAAATAATCGAGTAAGAGGACGACCACCATTGAACAGATTAAACTAAATGTTTAAGGCACTTTCTAATTAATTTAATTATAAATATCTCTATATAGTGTTGCCCTAAAAATCAACTTATTTTTTTAAAAGTGAAAGGTACGCACCATACTAAGATTTTTGTTCAAGATCATAAACTGCTGCTGTCTATGTACACTCTGTGCGCATATACATAACAACCGATTGTTTATTATTGCGGTTATTACATGCCCGTCTTTCGCATAAACATATTATGTAAATTTCTATAAAATGCAACACGCACCTGAACAAAATGGCGGCAACGCTAAAATTTTCCCGCGTGATATAAAATACTTCGACCTATATTATTTAGTAAATACGTAATACGTTATCTAAATCACGTGATGATGAAAATGAGAGAAACTAAATGAAAATCAATAATATTTCATTACATTGAATTAGAAGGCTGGGCGGGCATAAAATATAGGTAAATGTATTGCGTCGCATGTGTGATATTATCACGTTTTATTAGAATCATAATGTCAGCTTTTCTCTATACATACCATATTTTTGGATTAATAATATGCTCCGGTAATATAACTAAACAATAACACGAATATATAGTAGTTTATACCCGTTAGTTTGTGTTTTGTTTAGTACATTTGATTGACAATGATGATGGTAATCGCTGTGAGAATCGAGAAATACCACTAAAAAGCTGTTGTACATTATAAGTGGATTGATAAGTGTTTTTGTTTACATGATATCTTGAGTATAATATATGGAAAGGGATTTACGTTTTTTAATTAACATTTTGTTACTATGTTTGTGTGCATAAGGAGTAGGGGCCGGTAGGTTTTTGTATGCTTCGATTTAGAAGTAGGTTAAGTAAATTACGTTCTAACTAAATACCGGTATAATTTTATTCGATTTGATGTAAAAGTTCGGCAGAACAGTGTAGATTTACACTTTTTACACTGTTCCATTAGCAGACACGGCATCAGAGGCCTACGCGGTTATATGTAGCTCCGGCTAAAACTCAGGACCCGCCGGATCTCCCCGTGTTCAGAATAATAAACCTAAGTTTATTATACTGAACATCCCGCACCCATTAGCTCAACAGAGCCAGAATATAATAAGGTGGGCATTTTGGTGGTCGATCGTTTTATTTCTCCCAATTTAGTTTTTATCCGTACTACATGGGCTAATCCATCTGGCTCAGGAATTGTTTCAATGATTCGTCCCATAAGCCACTTAGTAAACTTCCATTTCTGGCGTTGTTAATGTAGTGTTAGAAGATAGAAGACTCTTTATTCCATCTTTGACAGAAGTGCTTCAACAGATTCTGTTCTGGTAATAACGTAGTCCCATGACCAATTAGAAAATGGCCAGGAATTAGCGGATCCAATTCATCTAGGGATATTTTACACAAAGGCCGTGAATTCATAATCGCTTCGAGTTGAGTAATTAACTTCGTGAGCTCTTCGAACATCAATAATGTTTCACCTAGTACTCGTTTCAAATGATATTTGGATGATTTTATGCTCGCCTTCCATAAACCTCTAAAATTAGAAGCGCTTGGAGGAATAAAACGCATTCCATGTTGTTTGTGTTGACATATCTTAATGACGCCTCGGCCTTAGAAACCATCAGCAGACTTCTTTGGATTTCCCTTTGTGTGCCTATAAAATTGGAGGCGTTGTCATTATATGTATGACCACATACATTGTTGCTTTTATTGATAAAGGACCCGCATAGTCCACTTCAGTTGTGAAGAAAGGCCTTTGGATTGATACTCTAGATTGCGGTACCTGTCCCATAAGTTGTTGTTGTTGCTGCTTCTTAAAACCGATTCACTTCACACACCTCCCAATTACTCCCCTAACTTCATCCTTGCATCTTAGTATATTGTACTTCTGTTTTAGTGTATTAGGAATATTGTACCAGCATGCAACAGTTTAAGATGTTCCTCTCGGATAATTAACTTTGTTAAGCGATTCTTAGCCGGGAGTATAACGAGATCATTCGTCTCATACAAGATGTCTTCATTATCAAGCCTCTCCCCGACTCTTAGTACGCCATTTCTATCTATAAATGGAAAAGAAGAGATTAATTCAGAATTATGATTGATTTGGTTTTTTTGTTAATAGAATTATTCTCAACAGCGAAATTGCATCAATTTTGGCTCGATTCAAATTTCTCGATAATTTAATATCTGCAGCTGCGTTACGTGATGCTCGATTTCTGAACAATATTAAAATCCGAGCAATAATTACCAAATAAGACCTTCAAAAATGAAGAACATCGTTCAAGAAGGTCGTCCAGCCAATCGTTGCTATTTCCAGTTGTAACCAAAGCAATCGATTTCATTTTTTGCTCTTTCATTGCTTCTTCGGGTAATTCAGCCGCGAATTGAATTTATTTTGGCCATTACACTACTTAACCAAGATGGGCGACTGAACCAAAGGGAATGATTGACTAATTCCTTTGGAAAAAACCACGTGACGCGCAATCCGCTGGATTTGGCACTCGATGATACGTGACGCCATTGTCTTTGATCTGAGTGTTCCAACACATATGAGACTCTGTTGGTTACGTACGTTTGGTTTCTTCTGGTACACGACAATACCCAACTCAGAACTATTTTCGAATCGGTTCACAGCCGTACAATTGCATTCATTGTGTTCTTGAACGTTTGTAGCACGGATGCCATCTTTTTATGTGGATATCCTCTAATCTTACTAGATTTCTTCTTATAGATGCATATCTTACACAAACTGCATTACAAACTGCGGCAATAGAACATCCCAACCGATTCCTAGTAAAGCTTCTGAAAAAGTATTTAGATTTTTATAATTGTTGGAGATAGCCACCCAATTGGATCGAACAGTTTCGACGCCTCTGACAACATATTCATTTTTGTTAATTGTATGTCTGCTAGGGACACTTTGAACTGGAATGTGTCGTTTATTGGAGAGTACCTCGCACCAAGTACAGTAAGCGATGAATCATTCCTAAATTCAATAACAGAAGGATCTTTGTTTCCTTCAGGAATATTGTATAAAATCTCGGGCTAGCTTTGGCAGACCATTTGCGACGGTTAAATCCTCCTTTGTTCAATAAACTAACCAAACTCATAACTAATTTCTGGGCGTCCTTTAGATTGTTTATACCGGCGTCCTTTAGATTTTTGGCACATTTGGGTAGTCTCATTGGTAGTCGACGAGGTTTTAGATCTATAATCACCTTTGCATTTGTTTCGTAGTTATCATCTTCAAATCTATATTTAATTCGTAAGGTAGAAACGCCTTTGGAAACTACCTAATTCGCGTTATTGAGGGCTTAAATTCACATTCTGGCCTTTGTTATTTTTATTCCTAGGCTCTGGAAACATTCTTCAGAAAAGAAAGAAGTTAGTTTGTGATCCGGAGTCCAGTAACGCCCGATAAATTTG
This sequence comes from Nephrotoma guestfalica, assembly GCA_963691935.1. Taxonomy (NCBI): domain Eukaryota; kingdom Metazoa; phylum Arthropoda; class Insecta; order Diptera; family Tipulidae; genus Nephrotoma; species Nephrotoma guestfalica. The sequence goes on along the minus strand of OY829913.1, from coordinate 51,056,211 downwards.
TCACTCACCATTATATCGCTCTACCACCTGTTGGATAGTCGGTAGAACCGAATTTCTATCTATCGAATTAGCATGGCCACAAGTCGTTTTTCAGGAGAACGTGTGGAGGATTCTAGCCCTAGTGGTAGACCATACGCGTATCGCTCAAGCAATTGTAATTTCTTGAGTCTTTCTTCACCTAATCCCTCCTCTGTTGGATTTCTAAATCTAGAAATCCTTCATACCCCGGACCATAAGTACCCAGTCTGCTGAAGAGGCCCTTCCGAATGACCCATTGATCCCTGAGGTAATCGGTAGAAACCGATGCCCAGCCAAAATCTAATTTGAACCATGGAATGACCATAGCATTATGTAACGCAGTTGCAATTCCTTGAAAGCTCTTACCCCACTGGATATGGTCGCGATCGTTCACATATACTCGTATACTGGCAATTAATGTTATATTTACTCGCTCGGAGTCGTTACTCTGAGGAGAATATAATGGCGTGCAACTATGAGATAGTATTTAGATCATAATTCTTTAAACAAATGCGAAGTAAGTTATTTTTCATTACTCGACGTAATTATTTCGGAACAGAGTACAATAAAAATAGTGCATCGTCTAAAAATCGACATAAATCGCTTGCAACGCGGATGCTGGATATGGGCCCAATAAATTAACAAATATTTTTTGAAATGGACGTGTTGAAATAACTGATGGCTCCCACGGCTGGTCTTGTCGAATAATTAACCGCCTTGTTCATTTTACAGTAAAACTGTCGAGAGTTTTTCTGCTGCCTAAATGTGCTGAAGTGGGAGGAACGTGAGCTTGTTCAATGGGCGACTGTGACATCGAATTCGGAATAAGTAATTTCACATCCGAAATATTATTTAAAACTGAACGATGGGGATATTAACAGCTACGCAGTCAAATTTTGATCAACGTGTAACACTGGGCCCGAAGAAGATAATAATGCGTTCACCGATTTTTTGATTCTCTCATTTAACAGTCCTGAACTTCCAAACTGAATCCCAGGATCCTACCTGTTGTTACTTTTAGAATCATCTTCACAATGAGAGGTTTCATCTAGAAAAGTTCAAGACAACACATCTGGTACAACATTAACTGATACTTTTCGGTATCCAATTTGAAAGTCCAAGAATGGTCTGTATAAATGACGAACGGATACCCTTCCACATACGGACGAAATTTTAGCACGCTGAAGACGGCATCACCCACGATATAACCTAAATAATCTGCTTCTCTCAACACGAACTTACTTTTTCGAGATTTATCATTAAACCGGCATTCGGCAAGTATCCAGCAACTCTTTTTAATAAATCAAAATGTTCGACCATAATGAAGGATCTGACCAGAAGGCCATCGAGGTTCACAAAGACCGTATTATTGTGTATCTGGTAAGATCTCACGTGATGCATTAAGCGACAAAGTTCTGTGGGGCGTTGCACAAGCCAAAAGGCGTCATCTTGAACTGATACAAAGTCCGTTCAGAAATCGTAAACGGTGTTGATTCCGAAAATCGATTCCCAAATAAAAAGGTTGTTGTAACGAAGGAACAATGTAAAAATTCATGATTTGTGTAATTCCGTTAAACTCGACATTAGCTCCTTATATAATGAAAAACTCGTTGAGCCTGACCACTGGCCCTATTAATCGTGGATGAAAAATCGTGAAATTCTACGAAGGGGTTTGACACGAGTTTTTTCGTTGCCGAGAACGCTGACACTCGCCCCGCTGACCAGAAAACCTTTAAAAGGCATTTCATTAATTAAAACTTGGACGTAAGGTCGAGTGTCACCGATCTCAGAATACAGAACGGAAGAAATCTTATCGTCTCTCATTGATTTGCGGTGGTTCCAATGGAGATTTAACGGAAAAATTTGAATAAGTACGGAAGGAACTAAGATTAGGAAAATTGGGAGTAAATGAGTTGATGGATTGATTTTGGGGTGGTTCTAGTATCCCAGATCTCCAAGAACCACTGTTCTGGTTTTCCGGCATTATTCTTTGATTATTCATATTCTCGGTGCACCGACCACTTTGTGGAGTTATAGTGCCCCTTAAACCACATTTGTAGCAAAATAATCCAACCGGAGCTAGATGACAATCGGGAAACGTATGTCTCAAATTCGAACATACTATATTTCGGACATTATTGTTTGTATTTTATTCACAGCTGATCGGGAGTTGTCCGCTCAAACTTGTACCCCGGACTCCTCAAAGCCCTCGTCGGCACCCTACCACATAAGAGTCATACATCTCATAATTTTCATACAAATTATCTGTTAGCTCATTCGTCGTACGTCGTGAATCGGTTGGGGCTCCAACGCTGTCTTGATACGCCTGAACGACGCCTCCCAGGCAGCACAACTACTGATGCACAAGTTCGTTGATGCTCTCAAATTGTCGATCGGTGAGATGATATTACGGCCCATACGTGATTGTAGAAATCCAGGAAGCTTGTTTTCGGGATTCCACCAACATCTTGGTTTCGTAGTTGGCTCTGCGGTCCTCGATCATATCGCTTCGCAGATCTGACCAGGTAGCGTACGGGTTATGTTTATTGTAAATCCAGTACCACTGCAACGCCACGTCCTACAAAATCGTGTGCTGTTCGAATAGTAGCATCTGATAGAATAATCGGCGGGATCAAGCTATCATGTCCACGTGGAACAGGAATTTGTCGATGGTGATTCCTGATGGAGATCCCGTATATGTAATACCGCTCCTTGACAACAATCGACGATCGACAAATGATAGGGATGAAGAAGAAGGGGAAGCCATAAAATGAAATTTTCTCGCATTATGTTCGCCTTGTTCCATCGTACTATTATTTGGATTTATGACCAACCTGTCAAAATCGTATTCCAAATTACTGTTTGGTTTAAAGTGGACTTGGGATTTCGGAACCGTCCAACTGGGTTCCAATTGTGTCATTGAATCGTGGCCTTTCCGGATTGGAATTTCTTCACCATATCCAACATTGCCTGGCACGACTCCAACAAAAGCTTCGTCACATCTTTTACCGCCTTGGAAGAACTAATTCGATGCAAAGGATGTTAAATATGTGCCAATCTGGTCATGCACGTACTGGTTTTCTCCTTCTCAGGACTACTAACTCCTCCTACAATGTTTGATGAATAGATTTTAATTTGTCCCGGAAAATATTTATTTCTCGATGTGGGGATTTCTAAGCGGCCGTATGTGGACGTCTTGATGCTTTATCCGGATCCTGAATTTCCAAGTCCATACCACCGATCTCTTAATATCTCGACATCACGTTCCACGAGAAACTCATCCACTTCCAAATAATCAGCGTTCAATTGATAATCCATGATTAATCACTTACTCTATAATTAAATGATTAATACACGCAATATAAAAAAATATTATACTCGAAAAGTACCCAGTCTTCTGAAGAGACCTTCCGAATGACCCATCGACTCCTGACCTAATTGACAGAAGCCGATGCCCAGCCACAACGACGTGGCATAAGACAGGGTAGGAGCATCTCCTCAATAGACCACGCTTCTCCTCATTCGGAGAGACCTCTAGAAAATCTTCCACACTGCATCCCTCACATTTTCACCATATACCAAACGCGCCATAACACAACTTAACAACGCGAAGAGTGGGATTACAATATAAACTGTGCTACGTGCGAATAACGAAATCGAAATAAAATCTTGTTATGACCCCTCGGAGTCGTCCTTAAATTTTGCATTAAATCGTAACCTAACAATATAAAGAGTAAATAGTGGAGATTTTGTTAAAGGTCAACACTTTTACCATTTTTGTGTAATTTCCTAACGTGATGAGGGTGTGATCTTAGCGGATACAAAAATTATTTCGTTAATATTTCAATTAACCCGTTAAACATGACAAATCATAAAACCATAATTTTAGAGTTTTGACAAGCAAATCGATACAGCTAAACTATAATATAGATAAATCGTAAAAGTGGGTGTGCAATCATGCCAAACCCTATAAATTTTATATAATAAAATATGTTTCTTATATTGTTACTTGTATAATATTTTTTCATCTTCACCTTAAGACGTTACGATATTCTAGAAATATGTTTTACTATTATTGTACTCGTATGTTATTATTTTATGAATCGGTGTTGTAATTCGAAAAGGTTTTGTAAAATTATTATTATTACCGGTTCTAATATCTTAAGGGATAGAAATGCTTTTTATATTTTTTCCGTCTATCATACATGCCTAGATTATTCTTTCTTGTATCCATCATCATGCATCCATCATATAGACGTACGATGGGGGGTGATAGAGAATACAAATCAAAAATGACAATCATATGTTTTTTTATACATAAAATGAAAATTGAAAACTCATGTCAAAAAAAAAATTTTTTTTTTCTGTTGTGTTATGTTTTATTCTTGTATATAGAGATGTACGTACCACTGGTAAGAGGGAAGAAACTGAATGGGGAAAATTTAATTTCAAATTGAATACCGAACATTCATTCATCCATGCACAAATTTATACAATCCGTGAAAAACATGAAAATTGATTACATTTCTTTTTTTGGTTACGATTCTTTTTATAAAATGTGATTTTTAAGTGATTTTATGTTCATCTTTGCATAATGAGATGTTAAATTGGGGAGCGATAAAATTTGATTGATGCGTGTGAAATATATACAACACACAGTATTAATTAACGTGGTAGTATTAAAAACAATAAAATTTTATCAAATCATACAAAGATGCTTTGTTAACAGTTCGTTAGGTTGTTAATTTAAAATAGGCCAACATAATTTTAACTAAAACTTGAATAAATAATGTGGTAATCAAGATAACAGATCAAAATCATTGTTTACATCATAATTTATCGAAACGCATTTGTTGTAACAGAAAAGTGTGAAAAAGTGTTGAACATTATTAAGTGTAACACTTTCGACACTTTTTAAAATTTTTGATGTTTAATCATCCTTATATGTAAAATTCATTGGATTTCTAATATTTAAGTATATTTTCCACGGGTTTGGTCGATATATTCAAGTGTACACTTTTGGCAGAAAAATGTAGACTATTTAAAGTTTTAAATAGTAGCCACGATTTGTTGTTTATCAGTTACAAGTGGTAATACAACCGGGTGGCGATTTAGAGTTGTGCCACTACTTGCATTGAGATTGCGAGACGTTACATTTGCGACATGTGCGATTATAATATTTGTTTGCAATATTCATTCGTCGTTAAAATATTAAAAGCTTTTAAATTTATTTTGTGTACTAACTACTCCGTAACACCAAATAAAAAGTAAATAGCCAGACATTGATGTGTTTGATGTGTTTAAGTAGTTCACAAATAGACTCGCATAACTTTTGAAGGTGATGAAGAGAAACAAGGCGTTCTAAATTTTCTGCTCGACTAGCTAATAATAAAGGACTGCTGCAAGACCACGGATCTGTTACAATAAAACTCACGAAGAAATTGGCAACATGTATTCAAATCTTAAGGACGGCACAATTCATTATAAATGAGCTTTCGTGCTCAAAATAAGTTGTGCTGTCCTCAAAATTCTTGTAAAATAAAATAAATAAATAAATAACCACTACATCACTTCCCTCCAGACGAGTCACACAATAAAGAAGATCATAGCGCGATCGTTTGAATGATTGGTTGAGAAAACGAAAGATATCAGTTTTATAAGACTTACAATCTTTTTTTTCCCCTTGCTATCTGTTCTGGGACCAAGGCTGTCCCAATTCTTTCGCGGTTTGCTTATTTACGTCCTTACCGTACGGATCATAGGCCCGATTTTGTTATCATCTGCACATTGCATAGCTCCATGCCAGCCTGTACTGGCATGGAAGATGGGTCGGTCCATGAGTTTTGTACTCCGACAGGGGCATAGATGTGACCATTTTCATCACAAATCGTAATTTGTTGATGAAAATTCCCTTTGCATCCTGCCCCTATCGGGATTCGAACCCGGTACCTCCCGATCCAAACGCCAAAGCTTTAATCACTATGCCATTTGGTCGGTGACTTTCAATCTTTCGGGACTGATTATTTTACTTGTTGGTGTTAGGCAGTAGTTCGTATTCAATGTGAGTTTAAAAGATGCATAAGCTCTTTGAGTAGCTTTAAATTGTGTTTCTATAGGCATTAGTTCGTATTCAATATGAACTTAAGAGGTGCATAAGCTCAGTGAATAGCTCAAACTTTGCCAATACTCGGAATCTAAAAATGTTGTTTTCGGAGTGTAATTACGAGTTCGTCGATCGCTAGTGATTGTTTCCCCGTTTAGTTATTAAAGTGTCGATCGTGGGTAGTGGTTGAGATACGGAAATATATCCGCCGCTTGCGACTTCTAATTTCTAGGCGTCGGTTCATCGAAAATGACTGCAACATTGCGCGATTTAAGAAACTAAGCCTAGTTTCGAGTTGAAACTAGTGAGACTCATGAAACCAGGTAATCCTGAAGTTCGAGTACAGCTTTTGAAATAAAGATGTTTATCACTAATGAAGTGGTTCTTTGTAACTAATACATTATGACAGAACATCAAGACGCAAAAGGAAAGCTATAGTTGCTCATGGTTGGGTCGTTTACTACACCGTGCGCGTCGCTGAGTATTGGATCATGGGAGTTGCATGATCAGGCAAGAAGACGAAAGTGGATATGATAGTGATATTCACTGGACCATGTGCGCCACTGGATCATGGGAGTTGCATGACCATGTGTGCCAGCACGGTGTTTAAAATGAAACATAACGCGAGCCGCTGGATAACGGTACATAGAAGTTATATACCCCAGTTGTTGTTATTGTATCCCTCCTTTTTATTGTTGCCCCTGGCCGGCTCCCTCATTGGATGCCTATCGTCATTAGAGAGGAGGGGCAAATGTATGCGGAGATGTCTTTTATGCAGTACGCTTTGGATAAACAAGATTTCGCCCAAAGGATTACATCTTCATACTGGGCCAAAAATACCTAGTGACCTTATCTGAGTGTCGAGGATAGTTAGATGTAATATCTCTGGAATGTACGGGCGGTTTTTTATCTGTAGTTAATTCACAATCAGCCGATTTGGCAGGCTAATGGACATTTTTCTAACTTCTTCTTAGTAGAGCGCCGTTAATTAAAACTAATACATTAGTCTACTAGTTCTGAGTTGCAAGCTTGTTCTTTTGCGATAGTGATGATATTTAAACGTGTTGTGGCGAGGAAAAGTTAGTGGTCGGAAGTCCGAGAAAGTATGTCGGCGACCACATTATCTTTACCCCTGTAAATGTTTGATGTCTGTGGTGAATTGAGACACAAAATCTAAGTGGCGTGATTGCCTAGGGTTGTGTTTCCCTTTACAGAAAATTGCTCTAGTGAGCGGCTTGTGGTCGGTGAAGATAGTGGATTCCCGACCTTCGACAAAATAGCGAAAGTTTAATTGCTTGGAAGGTTGCAGGCAATTCTCTATCAAATGCGGAATGGTTTTCTTCGACATCTAATAATATCTTGGAGAAAAATTCAAGAGGTTCCCAAGTCTCTTTATTTATTTGCTTTAAGGCTGCACCAATAGCTGTGTCCACCTAAGAGCTATGTTTTGTTAGCTTCTCTTGAGCCGAAGGCATGCATTTTGACATTCTTCAGGCCCGGTAGTAGTAATTTACCATGCTTAAAAATTATTGAATTTGTTTGACGTTTTGCGGTGCTGGGAATCTCCAATGCATTAATCCGATCTTCGGACGGCAGAATGCCATTAGGATTAGATGTAATCTTGTGACTGAGAAAGTCAAGACTGCTTGTTCCAAACACTTTTTGCTGTGTTAATATTGACACCATATTTAGGTAATTTTTGGAAGAGTTGTTCCAAATGGAGTCTCCAATCGTTCAAGAAGGTCGGCAAATTATTAATTCCACCGTATGTTGGAATTTTATATGATCTTAAGGCTTATTGGTTTGGGGAACCGGTAATTGTGGACCCCTTGTGTTGAGTAACAATATTACGTGGCGTGGAGTGGATTTGGATGCTTTGCTACCAAATCTTCCATAACACCACCAACACAAGTTTTGTGGATATTGATATCTTGGTGCTTATGGTTGTTAAAGTTCCCTGAGTTGAAGGAAGTTGCGAATCTTTTCAAGAATACTGATGCTCGAAATTGGCACGTTTATCTCGGAGCTAGTTGTACGCGAGTTGGATTTTATCGAACTCATCTTTCGAGTCCGCGTGCCGATGATATTGTGGAGTTTATCGGTGAATTTCACGAGATCACTTCCAGTTTTCCCAGTAGCAGGATCAACGATATTTGTATGTAATCAGGGTGCTGCCTAATCTATAATTTTATAAAGACGTTGATCGTGAAATTCTTGTCGGCCAACGATATAATTCGGTCCACCATGTCCGATGGTTAGAGAGGTAGTACTGTGTGAGCAAACATTATCTCGGCTGTTAAACACCAAGTTTTAGGATTGTTCTTCCAGAACACTGCTAACCGCGTCAATTGTTTTAACGTCGCTATTTCAGGTTGGGGTTCTGCATGTTACTGTGGATTGCTGTTTAGAGCCCAATGAAATAAATTTGTACCACACACTTAAAAATTTTAATCGGGCATATTGTTTTGACACGCTGTTTTCAACTAGAGGAAAATTACTCACGAATTTTTAGAAATGGTTTCGGAATGGACACGTCGTTCTAATAACGACCAGTGAATTTGACGATCTGTGAAAATAATTTACCGCGGCTGACCACTTGGACCACTATTCCACAAATATAACGTAAATATTTATTTTTATCTATTAAAATAGTTTTATATTATTTATTTTTTTGTCATTTATTATTATAATTCAAATTACTTAAAAAATTTAAATTAAATTTTATTTTGTGAATTATCCGCTATATACAGGGTGGCTGACACGAAGTTTTACCACAACAAAACGCCACAGAATTTTTATTTTTTGATGAATTTTATTGAATCAAAGTAAAAAATGTTCACAAATATTTAAATTTTCGAATTGCATTAGCAGTTTTCGATTTGGCCATCCCTAGCCGCGATTATGGCCTTCAAACGGCCGACAAAGCTATTGCATGCAGCACGAAAGTGGCTCGGCGGTATTTTGGCCTATTCCCGGCGAAGCGCTTGCTTGAGATGATCGACACTTTGGTATTTTTTAGTCCCAACCTTGCTCTTCAAAATACCCCAAACCGATAAATCTAGCGGATTTGCATCCGGTGAATTTGGTGGCCATTGGGCAGTGGAAATGAACCACGGAAAGTTATTTCTCAGCCAATCTTAATTGACACGCGCTTTATGACTCGGCGCCGAGTCCTGTTGAAATATTCAGGCTCTGCGGCCGAAATGTTTTTGTGCCCAAGGCTTCAACGCTCCCTCCAACACATGATCCCGATAAATTGGAGCATTTATCTTGATGCCACGGTCCAAAAAAACAGCGGTGAACGGCTTTCGGCCGTTACGGCGGCCCAAACCATCACCATCGGCGGCGCTTGGTTTCGAGTGGCAATCCGTTGGTCCAAATTTTTAGGGGAACGGCCGGGCAAGTAAATCCGGTCGTTTTGCTTGTTCACATATTGCTCAATAACGAAAGGTGACTCATCGGAGAAAACCAAGTTCGGCCAATCGCCACTTTCGTGCAAGCGTAACAACTCCGTTGCTTTTTCCGCTCTAACTTTGTTTTGTGCATCGGTGAGACCATTCGTTTTATGGAATATCAAGGCCTTTAGTCCAAGATCATCTTTCAATATGTGTTGCACCCGTTTGAGCGAAATGTTCGCCTCACGAGCCATTTTTCTGCCGCTACGGCGCGGATTTCGAGCCAACTTGGCCTTCACCTTTCGAATGATATCCGGCGATGTTGCAGTGCGTTTCGGTCCACCACCATGGCGTTTTGCAATGCTGCCAGTATCGTTATAACGATTTATGGTGCGATACACAAACATTTTATTCACATGCAAATATATTAACTGGTTAACAATCTGCGGCTGTGGTTTTCCAGCCAAATATAGTTCAATCACACTATTACGCTTGAATTCCATTGCGGATAACTTTTTTTCTAAATATTTCCCACTAAAATGCTTTGTACGCTTCTAAACAATGGAATGAACTGTCATTTGTGTAAATTTGAGCGCTCTGTCATCACTGGTTTGACAGCAATGACAGTCCGAAGTTGGTAACACTTCGTGTCAGTCACCCGGTAGCATGGTGGTGGCGATTGCTGAAGAGCGGCTTCGTGTTTTCGCGATGACTTGTTGCGATGATTCTTTGGAACGAACTAAATGAATATACAATTTATTTTTGTTAAAATGAATTTGTTCATTTTGCTCACTTGTATTCGTCGTGTTGCTGTTTTGTTTTAGAATATTCGTCGTATGGTTTCGTTGCCTTTTTGTGTGTTCATTTTTATAAACTTGTTGTTTATCAAGAATTGTGGTAAACAATATGGGTGGCGATTTTAAAACGAGACACGTTTTATGTTATTGCGTTGAGATTGCGAGATGTTACATTTGCGAAATGTACGATTATTTGCTAGTTGCAATGCTCTAACCGCTACAAAAAAATTACAATATCAGTTGTTTACCAATATTTTGAAAAACTTTCGTAATAAGATAAGAGAATAGAATTGCCAGAAATGTCATCTACATGAAATCGGATAAAAATAATGCACTTTTACTTTTGTTGAAGTCCTTTCTTTACGTTGAAGAGTAAAACCTAATTTAAAAGTGATAGTTTCCATTTTTCTGTTCAAGCCAAACATAACCAAATAAAACACCAAATAACATTCCAATTATTAGAGAAAAGTGTTTGTCAATTACACTACATTCACTCTCCCTTTATCTGTAAAATTTGGGTCATTTCCTGCGCGATATTTTATAGAGGAATCGTCAAGAATACTCTTTAAATTAAAATAATAAAAGTGTACACTGTCATCTAAAAAAAGTGTTGAAAGTGTAATACAAATTCAAGTGTTACACTTTTTCTTATTTTTACATTTTTTGATGTTTATCCTTTAAAAAATTAAATAAAAAAATTAATTAATGCGTTTTCCCGGTACTCGTGAGAAGTCTAATCCAACAACGCAATAAATTTGTATTCTGACTTTAGTTTTAATTAATTATTGCATTTAATTAAAAGGATGCTTTCTTGGAAGTAAAGAATTATTGAAGTGTATAAACAAAATTAAAAACATACAGTTTCCATTATTTTAGAATATATTTTTCTGTTGAAACCAAATATTACCGAATACACACCACAAACAATTCATTCATTATTAGACAAATTTTGGAAATCTTACACTATATCCACTCTACACGTCATCTAATTTGAATCAAATAAAAAGTGTACACTTTTAGTAAAAAAAAATTGTAAAGTGCAAAATAATTGTTGCACTTTTAACACTTTTTCAATTTTATTATTGTTTCAGATTGGTTTGAATAAAACACATTTATCATTATCGCAAAGTTCATTAAACTTGTAACTATTATAGCGCTTGATTTGCATGTATCTAGCACACATGCTAAATTTGATAACCGTTTAAAAATAAATGCGCGTGACCGCTTAATTGGAAAAATTTAATTATTTTATTTTATTCCCAAGTAATTAGGCGCGGAAGTCAACCTGGTCTACCAACACTATATGATTATCAGAACTGTGTCTCGTTGTAATGTGAGGTCGATAAAATCGATAGTTTTTATTGTAAAATTGATGATGTAACCAAATCGTAATATGTGTAAAATTAAATCCGATGTCATGTAAATTACAAATTAGTTACATATGAAACATAATGACTCAAGATGTGCACCCTTCATATTTTTTGAATCAAAACTCCATTATTCAACTTTATGACATCAAAGCATTAATTCTTCTCGTACTAGTTTATACATAAAAATCACGATTCATCTTATAAAATTTCGAAATCTAATTTAATTTATATTTTTGTAAATTCGATTTATTAGAATTGTTTATTATTTGTTGTTGCAATATAATTTTCCTTTCACTACGCGCTGTGATATAGTACGTAATCGAGTGTAAGAAAAATTTCGAATCAACTTATACTATCGCGTGTATTATTGAAAGTTCATTAAAACAAGTAAAATATTTAGCTGTTCAGTGCGAAAGTTGTTTAGTTAGTGTAGGTTTATTTTACTCATGCTCTTGCAAAGAGTTTGCAAACCAGATGTTTATATCTGTTTAGATTTTTTTTTGTTTTGATTTCATTACGTTAAGTTTTATAAATGGGAGACTTAAGACAACAAAACACTTTATTTGTCGCCGACAAAATTTGTTAAGATTGACTAATGGAAAATCGAATTGATTGTATCCGCGCGTATATCTCTCTCGGCTCTTCAATCTCAAGAATAATATCAATTTGTTTACGTTTAAAAAATAAAAACTTTCTAAATCACGATAATTTACGTTCCGTGATATTTAACTTAAAGACTAAACCTAGAGGTATCCATACAATAAAAATTAGGTGTGTAGGTGAGTCATTTGAAAAATTGAAATCCAACGACTATATAAAATATAAAAGATTGTGTTCTTTACGCTATGGGATTGAAGTAGTTTCTGCTATATTACACCACCACCGTTGTTTTCGTATTGAAATGACCTCAACATTTTTAGATTTTTTTTTCGTTGTTTGTCTTTTTTTTAACTGGGACACTTTGAGCATAAAAATAACAAGTTTACTGTGGTAGTGTATAGTAAACGAGTCGCGGATGGTATCATCTTAAGACGAAATTATCATTAAGTTATAGACATTATGTGTCACAGTTTGGTATATAACTCATCGCAACTTTGTCAATAGCCTGTATAGTCATGTATAACAATATTTGTGTTTTGATAACATAAGACATGGCCGTATACCTTTTTTTCAAAATATTATATTGTCGTTTGTACCAAGACATTTTATCTTTTATTCATATCTTAATGTTTGTATATATTTTTTGTGGCCCTATATGATGCTCTTTGCTATACTCGAATGACACGAGAGTTTGGGTTTCTCTGTATTATTCATTTAAACCATAAATGACATAAAAAAATTGTAATAAAAACTCAAAAACACAAAACTATAATCGTTAAAATTTGTAGTTGATACTAGTTGATAACATTATCGCTGCTGGGGATATTATCATTATATTTTATTTGTGTGCGCACATCATACTTGTGGAATAATGGTGTGTCCATTTGAGATCAATGAATATAAATTTAGAAATTTGTGGTGGACATATAGTGATTTCAATCTAATAATGTACATAATTGGCCAAAATTTAGAAAATTCGATTAATTTGCGAAAAGTGTTGTGGTGGTGGTTGAGAAAAGTGTCGAAAAGTGTAATTTTTCTAGATGTTGTATACTTTTAACCATTTTTTGCAGAAATTTTTGTTTTTGGTTGATTTTATACAATAATAATAATTGATTTTAGTGAAAATGAGCTTTAAAAAGTGCAGATATCAATTTGTGAGGGTTTCTATATTTCAAAAAAATCCAAAATTCGAATGAAATTCATTAGCAAGCGTCATTTCATAAAATAGGGGTATCATATCTTAGAAAACAAAAACGATTCTCACTGTTATGCATCTGGTGTTCTAACTGTTTATGCCACATTTGATAGAACCGCTAAACACCGTTCTCAGAGATAATATCTATATTGGTTACAGGCTACACTTTTAGTTAATATGCTTATATACAATTTTTATGGTGCACACTTGTTTGTAAACCCACACTTTTTATTAACATTAATAACTTGACTCCGAAACCTGATAATTATATTTGTGTGTTAGTCGATTGAGATCAATGAATGCGAATTGGTGAACAATGCATAAAATTGGTGAACAACCATATGGATAAAAGGATCTCAAAAGTGTACACTAACATTTAAAAAGTGTAGGAAATGCCAATTATCTACAATATTAATTCTTGTTGCGTAAATTAAATCTGTAAATAAAGTGTTCAATTAAAAATATTTATTTTGACTTTATTAGTATTGATTCTACTCCACTAAACCTGATTGTTAACCAGATAAGGTTAAGCTCAAAAATTAAACAAAAATAACCAAATATGATAGAAACATAAAAAAGTAGAGATATTAGAAAATGGGGGGGGGGCATAATATTGACACTTTACATTGTTTTCAGTTTAAAAAAGAAAATTTAAAAATGTACAGATAGCAGATTTTTGAAAAGTTTACACTGTTAAATTTTTTTAAATTACATTATGGCTACAACTTTAAACGTCGTTAAAACATTGTAAAAGTGCACAAAAAATAATTTGGTTGGCCATTGAAGTTTCCTATAAAGAGAAACGATTGTGAAATTTAAATACTTGTAGGTTTTCTAAATGAAAGCTTTTAAGGAGTTCAATGATTGTGGATCATTTTGATATAAATGCTACTAAGTATATCAAAAATTGCATTTTTAAATATTTTTCTTTATTTGAAGATAGTTGATAATTTTAGAATGATCTAGTTTTAAAAATACCAACTCCTTTAATCGTTTGACATGTAAAGTGAAATTTACAAGTAAATACAAGTGGTTAAAATTAATAAAATTTAAGGTTGAAAACCGCAAATTAAGTTGAAATTGTCACAATACTGACAATTCTTGTTGTTGGTTAGTAAATTAAAAAAGTTTAAAGTGGAAAGTAGAGTCGATTTTGTAAAAGTATAACACTTTTTACACTTTCGGTGGTTTTATTTTTAATTGACCATTGTTAAATGGCTGGTCTCAATAAATTCCATCAGAAGTTTAAACAATGCGGATTAAATTGGTTTGATTAGTCATCTGTCCCAATATTCCCAATTGTAATTTTTCAGTAAACTAAAAAAGTAAAATGATATTGAAAGAAAAAACTGTATAATGCGGTTATTTTAACTACGGTTTTACATTTCAACGGTTTTAATATTAATTTAACATTATGTGCACAAGTGGTTATGGCTGCTTGCGATAAATTACATTGTAGTTGATAATTTTGACATCACCATCCTATTGCCTAAATAATTTTGCTTAATGTTAAGAGAATAAAAGTGGTCTAGACAAAAAACTAAAAAGTGTTAATGGAAAGTTAAAAGTGTAAAGAAGTGCACGTTTTTTATAAGTGTTTCACTTTTTACACTTTTCGGTGGTTTTTGTATTAAGTAATCATTTTTAACGGTTACTTGCGATAAATTCCATTAGTTTATAAAAAAAATTATTTTCAAACACATTTTGCTGTAATTTTATTCACAAAGAGGCCAAATTTTAAAACCTTTGAAAGAAAGTGTACGCAAGTGCAGATTTTTAGTTGACCGTATATGATTTTCGGTGTTTTTAATATTAATTAACAATTGTTAAAGGGCTAATCTCGATCAAAAGTCCTATTTTAATAAATTACGAGAATAAAGTAATTATTAAGAATTAATGAAAAGTGTAAAGAAGTGTATAGATTTTCTAAAACTGTTTCGCTTTTCCTCGGTTTTAATATTAATTTATTATTGTTAAATTGCTGCTTGCAATAAATTAGTCCATAATTTTGATTTCAATACTCTTTACTTAAAGTAAAATTTTGACATTTCAATGAATAATGAAAAGATTAAATTATAAAAAGTGTAGATTTTCAAAAAGAGTCGCACTTTTTACTTTTTTAACTGGTTTTAATATTAATTGACAATTGTTAGATGGCTACTTCCGATGAATGCCATTAAAAGTTTAAAAAATGTTGGTTAAAACGATTTTAATGGTCGTCTGTTTCAATACAAAGTAGTGTAAATTTTCAAATAATAGAGCAAATTAGTTTAGAAAGAGGAAAATGTAAATTAAATTTCATCACAAATTATATTGAAGTTGTTAACTTTTAGTGTCACCACTTTTCGCCTAAAATAAAATTTCGAAAATTTTGCTTACTATAGGAAATTTCTTTCCTGTCTCGGCCTTTCCTGTCTAGACCACTTTTGTTCACAAGTTATAAAATGTAGAGAAATGTAGTTTTTCTAGAAGTATCACATTTTTTACACTTTTCTGTGGTTTTAACGTTAATTTTATACAGTGAAAAGCTGGCGAGTCCATTAGCAGTTTAGAAAGGGTGGTTCATATTTTTCTTGGGAAAGGCAGTGGGAAGCGTTCAGTTTCTGTATTCCACTTTCAAAGAGAGTAAATTTTGAAAATTATTCACAAGTTCAGATTTTTATGTAATTTTCGATATTGTTTTCTTACAAAATTTTGTTTGAGAAGTTAAGGTCGAACTACCCAAAAATTCGGATTTAGCCGAAGGCTGTGTCTAGATCTATTTTCGTTTGTTTTACCACCGGTACAAGTTTCATAGAAAAAAATAATTGAAAAGTGTGAAAAATTTAAAGTGTAGCCTTTCTAAAACTGTAACTCTATTTACACTTTTCGGTTGTTTTAATATTAATTAACTTGCTTAATGGCTGTTGGCGTATTTTAACAAATTTTGTTATATTATGTTATATGTATGTTATATATATGTATGTTGTTTGTGTTAACAAATTTTGTTGTTGTATATCAGTCCAGATTTTCTTTTTAATATTTATTGACTATGTTAGTTTGGTGGCAACTATAAAAGTCATTGCGAAAAGTTTTGCTTATCATAGAGAGAAAGTGGCAACGACAAAAAGAAAAAAATTAAACGTGGTAAAAAATTAACAACTGGTCGATAATGTAAAAGTACAACTTTTAGTATTTCAATTTTTTTTGAAAATTTTGAAATATTTGAAATAGCTTTGAAACATGCGCAATCTACATGCTTAAAGTAAACTACACAAAGGGAAAATGTTAAGTGTTGAAATGTTGAAAGATGTTGAGTGAAAAAATTGTAGATTTGCTACCACACTTTTAACACTTGTTGTGGTTTTAATATTTATTGACCACGATTAAATAGATGCTGCTGTAAATGTTAACAGTTTTTAATAGTTCAAAATTTAATTATTTTTTTGAAATAGTTGTTGATAGTTTTGTTTGAACCTCTATCCAAAAAAATCCAACTGCAAATTTAGTTCGAGAGTGAGTTTAGCTTTTTTGGTTTGTTTTGTCCCAATACTAGTAACTTTAGTTTTTGAAGAGAAGAGAATAAAAGTGGTCTAGAATAGTGATAGTGAAAAATTTAAAGTGTATAAAGTGTAGGTTTTCTAAAACTGTTGTTATATGGCTGCCCCTATAAATGTTATTAAAAGTTTAAAAAACGAGAATTTTTACAAATTTTGTTTATAATTAATCATACTAAATAATTATCCGTACACTGAGTATAGTGGCAAAGTCAAAGAGAAAAAATTTAAAATTTGTCGATTATCTAAGCGTAGCTAACGAGATTTGCTGAAATTACTACAGTTTTAACACTTCGGTGTAATTTTAATATTCATTGACATTGTTTTAATAAATTCTGCTTTAATAATCTTAAAATGTTGTTGATAGTTTTGATTTGACCTCTGTCCAAAATAAAATGTTTGGTCAAATAAACTAAATTTCTACACGTTTGAAAAAATAAATTCTTTAAAAGTAATTTTATTTATGATAAACGTTTCCGTGCGGGTATTTTATCTACATAACTCGGGATAAAAAACCCTAATCGTGTTTTACCGAACCTAATATGAAAATTCTCATACATAAATTTGAGTTCCATTAACTTTAATTACAATTTAGTGTATTTTGAAAATTTATTGCTTTTACTATTTTGTGATATGCCGTACTTTAGTTTTATCATCAAAACTAAACTATTTGTATATAAGAATACCAATCGTAGTGGATATAATAATAATAACAGTAATAAGAAAATCGATTAGGAGAAATGAAATATATAATTTTTTGTGTTGTGTATACCAATTCGTGGCGCCAATGGAGTTGAAAAATGGTTTGTTTTTTTCTGTCGATTCGAATCGGTTTGTTTGCAGAGAGCTCAAAAACTTTTTTAACCTTCAAAACCCAAAAATAAAATTGGTATTGTTAGCTCGATGTCACATAAAGATCCGAAATTTTGTTGAACTCGCATCTCCTCCCCCTTCCTTTCAAAATGGATGTATAACATAATAAATATTTGTGATTGATTGATCAAAATATTTGTTGTGTGTGTGTGTGTGGATAAATAAAGATTCCATCTGGATGACAGATATACGGAGAAAGTAATGTGTGCCTTACGTCGGGTGATTGATGGCTAATAAGGCAATAGTTGTAGCCGCACATTAAATCTGTTTGATGTACCGAACCAAAATACGTACATACAATGTAATAATTATACGATCCTTTTAATATGTTGGGAAAACATTTTCGGGACACAGACAAAAAAACGAAACAATTTTTTAATTAAAAAACATGTTGTTGGTTCGTCCCGTTGACATATTCGTACTCGTATATTATGTTACAAGGAAATAAATGTACACAAAAAGGATATGAAATTTTTGTTTTGTATGGTTTTTTTGGTCAGTCATACAAAATTTCAAAACCACTTCAAACAGATTTTTTTTTATGTACATATTATATCGTTTGTTGTGGAATGTCGTATTTTTTATGGGTGTATAAGGGTCAACAGTTTGGTGGAATTACGAAACTTAAAATGCATCAAGCAGCATATTACAACACATAATCATAATAATTCATGAGCTTAGTTCATCAAAAGTTCATAATATAATGCGCTATGTGATAACATGTTGATTTACTTAAATAGTTTGGTAGATTAAATATTTTATGGGTACACATAATTAAAAATAGTGACACATGCACTTCTTTGCCAGACATTTGTCTGCGCGTTTTTCGATAATTCGTTAATTTTATGTACTAACGTATTTTTTATTTTTTTTTTATTTCCAGGTAATTGAATGTTTATTAGTTTGCGTAGTTTACATAAATTTCACGTAAGTAACACGTACAGGTTGAATTTTAATTATGGTACCGTGTGTAATAAAAATTACAATGGAAAATGTATTTGTATATGGTGTGTGTGTGTGAATGTGTTTATCCAAGTGTTATATTATGGTAAATGTGTCAAATTCGGTGATAAGAATTTTCGTAGAAAAAATATTTTTTTATCGGAAGTGCGTTGAGAAGGTGTATGTGTGTTGATTATGAAAGTTTACCCGACAACACGTTTGGGTTTTGGTTGGGGACTCCTAAATTCTCGTAAGGCACCCCAGTTTTTTATAACAAAATTTGAACTCATCCGGATCAACGGATGTCGCATGAAATGCAGAAGTAGTTCAATTTGCAAACCAAACAACAAATCGAATTGTAATTTCTTAGGTATGATTTAAAAATCGTAAAAATTTAGTTTCTTAAAGGTTGCATCTCCAATTAGCTCAACATTGATTACCGTTTTTTTCAGTTTCTGTGTTAGTAGGTAATTTTTGCTGCAAAAATCGGTTTGGATCTTGTCGATCATGAGTAATCGATCTGTTCTGTCTCCGGAATTATGTCTAAAACTAATATTTCCCAAATCTAACGGAATTTTTTGTTATTTTGTGCATTACTCTTAGCATATTGTTTGAAAAATTCGTTTATTCCTAAGGCCCGGCCTATCGTTTAAACGTAATAATTTCCCATAAGCATGAATCGAAATTGTTTGGCGATATGAAATTTATGATTGTGTTGATTTGTTGGTTTCGTTTCTTGACCAAGACACCTAGAGTAACAAGCAGTACTGGTTAATACGTCATCAAATGTACGTCTATAGTTGCTATACTGAACTATAGATGGCAGTAAAGTTCGTAAAAAGTTTTCGAGGTTTCGGGTTTAACGAAATGTTGAATGCATAATTTAATAATAAAGTAGTTTTTACCAATAGCCCGTAATATAATTTTTAATTGAGATATCGTTAAGATTCTTCCACATTTTCCGGCTTTCCTGTATTTAACGTTTAACTCAGCTTATTCAGTTCAATTCCCTTAGTTTCCAGTTGACCTTTTTGTTAATAAATTTTATATGAATAGTGAGTGAATTTTATCACTCTTTGTTGGTACTGACAATGTTATAGGCTCTTTGAAATTTACAATTTGCTTGGTGCTTCTTCTATGTTCTCAGCGGCTGTTAAAATGGCCTTATCATCCACAAACGTAATGTGTTTGTCTCCTCTATGGTTGACAGGCCCGAGGTTTATAGAAGATATATAGTTGGTCTCAGAACGCAACTGTTCCACGCAGCTTCCCTCCCTCGGATTTTTAATTGGCACATGAAATTAATATTATCATCAGCTAGCTTCTGGCTCCTCCCAGTTAGTTTTGTTATTTGTTAGTCAATGTGGGCTAGTTTGCTTAATTATCGTTGCACTGATTGGGTGATAAAGAAGTCTATGAGCTCGGATATCTTGTTTCTATCTGTAGGCCAATATGTTCGATTAAGGATTTAAACATAATTTAAAAAAATGTCTAAAATAGTGATTCTTCTAACATTAAAATATATTTACACAATCTACTAAAAAAATTTCGGCTCCATCCATTCCCATTCAACGATGGCTTCTGCTAGCTTCAGAAAAAGTAAGCAGAATTCATATCAAAAATGATTTAAAAGCAAGTAAAAAACTAAAGGTTAATTAAACGCCCCATTAGAAATTTTTCCGCTCATTTTGGTAAAACATTGGGTTTTCGATTTTATAATTGGCAGAACCCCAATTTAAAACCGGTTTGAACCCCACTATAAAACGTAAACCGACATATATTGAATTACAAATAATTAAAGTGTCAATGCGCCGCTGTTACAAAAATTTTGGGCTCCACTCGTTCTTGCATTCGATTATTTCACTTAAGTCGAGCAAAAACCAAACTGGAAACAGGACTAAATCCGAATTCAGAAAGTAAAACATGATCTGTCTCATTAAAAATGTGGCGTTCGTCTCGTTTTTGATAAAGCATTGTGATTTTCCAATTTAAAATTAGCTTGCTCCAAAATCGAGAAACGTATCATCATCAACAGTATCATGTGAATATTTAAATGCTCTGTTCAACTTAATCAAATCCCCCTATTAAAATGTATGAGTTCCTCTCGTTTGTTTGATTAAAATTTGATTAAACATTGGGCCTATCAATTTTAAATTATTATCTCATTTCAGTAGTCCAATGCTTTATCAAAAATGAGTTGGACACATCAATTTTTAATGGGGCATTTGATTGTCCTTTAGATAGCCTTTAAATATTCACCGGGCACTAGATGATGGTCTCAGATCGATTTAGATACTGCTATCTTTAAAATAAAAGTTCTAATGCCTAAACAAAAATGATTAGGGCCCAGAAACTTCTAATGGGGCTTTGATTAGCCTATAGAGAGCCTTTTATTATTTACATGACATTGGTACATGTTTTGCTTTCTAAGTGGTTCGAGTTTTTATTTGAGTTTTACTTATAGATTGTAAAAGACTATTTGTATATCAATGTAGATCTCGTTTTGCATTTTAAATTGGATTTTCGACCCATTTTTCAAGCTGACTAAAACAATTTTTAATGAGGCATTTAATTAGCCTGTCGTTTTCCATTTGGTTTTAAATCTTTTTTGATGCGGGTTTCAGTAATTTTTTGCAAGGGTAATGGAAATGTATGGAGCCTACAATTTTTTAAGTGGGTTTTGTATCTTTTAATGTTCTGCTGAATAGGTTCTGCTAACTTTAGTGACGTAATTTTTACCACATGAACAGTTTGAAATTGGGTTCAATTATGATAGCTATAACTGCCCTATTGTGTAGGTTTGCTATGTTAATGTCATCAATGGTCGACCAATAAAAAAACCGACTGTTTTAATAGCATAAACGTCAACTAGATTCCTTATCTCGAATTTAACACAGCTGGTATTTATTTTAATATGTAATGCCACAAATGAAATGTCTTAGGTTTGACAGCGGGTTTATAGAACTCGGATGGATCGAACTGCGGGCGGTTTGATACAACTAGCAGGGAAATTCCCCATTTACATCCACTTTCAGCCCCATCTTGAAACTGACCACACAATTTTGAAACTGTACACTGTCTATAGACACCTTCCGTTAATTGGTCAACATTTTTCCTGATTAACACGAGATACAATGTAAACCTGATTCATTTTTGAGGCTACGTTGACACTCTATTTTGAATAAAAGTTGTCCATTTGACTTACGGTGATTTACTCCAGTGTAATACCGGTTGTAGAATCCAACAAATAAGTAAGGTTTTCACTTCGAAAATAATAGCGGTTTCAGTTTAGAGGAGCAACTCTTTGTTTTGCACAAAGCAGGCCAATGTGAAGCCTTTCGCTAGTTAAATATAATCTTACAAAAACGACTGTACTATCACCTCAGTTGCACACTAGGCTCCATTCTGGTTCTACAAGTTTAGCATAAACGGTTTATTAGAGTGCTAGCTTATGCCTAAAATGCAAGCAGATCGAATGTACGCGCAATATCCTAAATAACTGATCGTCTCGTTATCGTTAATTATTGGAAAATATTATTGTACAAATGAATCTCCCCGATACGAGTTTTAGTGGGATTTTCAAATAATTACCTAGTGAAGTGCTGGGATATGGCCAACTGAGTACAGATTTTGTTCGAAAGCTGAGACTTGAGAGTTGGGAGTTTTGTTGCTGTTCCACTAACTTACTAGATGCACAAAATTAATATTATTGTTGATTGATGCAAATAATAATTAAATTTTATATTTACATCTAGTGTGCTGATGAAATAACAGAAAAACTCCCAACTCTCAAGTTGTGGCTTTCAAACAAAATTCGTATACTGGAATATATGCAACTCTACCAGATTTCAAGGGATTTGGATAAATTTTAATTTGTGGAAACACAGTGGAATTAAATGATTTTTGGGTCAAGCTCTGGAAATTGATCATTTTCAATTCATATTCTATTCAATTCACGTTCAATTCGTATTCATTTCATACTCAATTCATATGCAATTTATATTCAATTTATATTCAATTTATATTCAATTTATATTCAATTTATATTCAATTTATATTCAATTCATATTCAATCCATGTTCAATCCATATTCAATTCATATTTAATTTATATTCAAATCCAATTCATATGCAATTCATATTCAACTGGCAGTCAATTTATAGGCAGTTCATATTCAGTTCATAGTCAATTCATATTCAATTTATATTCAATTCGTACTCAATTCATATTCAATTAATATTCAATTCATTTTCAATTTATATTCAAATTGATATTCAAATCATATCATTTGAATTCATATTCAATTCATTCCCAATTCATATTCAATTCATAGTCAATTTACTTTTGTCATTTTTCAATTTTTTTTTATTCATATTCAATTTATATTCAATTCATATTTAAATTATTCCAATTCATATTCAATTTATATTTAATTTATATTCAATTCATATTCAATTTATATCGTATCATGCCCAATACATACTTGATTCATATTCAATTCATAAACAATTCGTATTTGGTTCATGTTCAATTCATATCCAGTTAATTTTCAATCAATTTCAAATGATTCTAATTCATATTCAATTTATCTTCAATTCATATTCAATTCATATTCAATGCATATTCAATTCATATTCAATTCATATTCCACTCGTACTCAATTCATATTCAATTAATATTCAATTTATATTCAAATTGATATTCAAATCATATCAATTGAATTCATATTCAATTCATTCCCAATTCATATTCATATTCAATTCATAGTCAATTTACTTTTGTCATTTTTCAATTTTTTTTATTCATATTCAATTTATTTTCAGCTCGTATTCAATTCATATTGAAATCATTCCAATTTATATTCAATTTAAATTTAATTCATATTCAATTCATAAACAATTCGTATTTGGTTCATATTCAATTGATATCCAGTTAATTTTCAATAAATTTCAAATGATTCTAATTCATATTCAATTTATATTCAATTCATTTTCAATTCTGGAAACGTTGAGGTACGAAAAGTTTTGATTCTCTATAATTTGTGCTAGGATGTGAAGCGTGTTACGTTCTCAGGTTTTGTTTGCGAGTTGAAAACTAATTTAAAGTAACAATTTAGGCGAAATTCTGTTTTATGAAATTTGGTTTTGTTGTTTTATTTTGCAGGAATAGTTTTATTATACCTTACCAGATTATTGCTTTTGTTTTTAATGGAAAATATTGTTCGATGCTTTTTCAATTTTGGTACTGAAGTTTATAAATTGCAAATAATGGCTGCGGGCCAATAGTCTGGTAAATCGTTTACTATGGTAAAAAAACGGATTTAGAACAGTTTTTTTGATCAGTTTACCATAGAGTTTTTGAAAAATAACTGAATTTACCGAAAAATTTACTTAAAATTGACTTTTACTCGACTATTGGCACACAGCCAATGCAGATTTCTCAAATTACTACAACATCACACATATTTCATTCTAGAACCTATAATTACTCATTTTGTTCCTTTGCTGTTGAAATATCTGCAAATGGTTTTTATTGTATTTTTTTTTTATTATTTATTGTAACTAAAATTATATTGGCGGTTTTCGTTTGAGGGCCCTTATATAACATGACATTTCTTTCCAGAATTTCAACTTTTCTCCTTTACTCCTTACTAGATGTTGAAAATAGAAATCGTCAAAGACCATAATAGTGGTGTAACTTTCATATGCAGTCCTTATATAGAGTGAAATATTCTTTTAAAATTGTACGTATGAAATTTCATTCTATCAATGTAACCAAATTAGCCAATATTTGTGAATGTATCGAATGAAACCTACAATGTTAAATCAGAATCACTGTACTCAGGCAATTATATCTGTGGTAATTCAGAAAAACCACTTATCTAGTACCTAAGATAAATGGTTTTTCTGAATTGCCACAGATATGTTACCTCCCATGTTTTTACTAGAATTGATTACTGTGTTAATATCGAAATGTGTGTGTTTGAATTGGGATTTTATTCGCACATTGCTCAGTGTTGATGATATAACAATGAATCATTCAAATCTTTAGAGCTGGAATTGTTTGTTACATTGGTTTTCATTTCACAAATGAGAAGTAAGAACAATAATATTCCCTATGATTGATAAATGAAATTTTGGATGAACCAGCAACTCTGTCTTTCTTCAGTTTCGAAAATCGTTTTTGCATTTGAATGATGATCTGATGATAACGTGATGATTCGACTGCGCTGCCACCGAAACACATTTCCTCAATATCAATCACTTATGACAAAAAAATGAGTTATCACAAACTTCTTCGAGATGAATACTTATAACTTAATTTCTGAGACTTAAAATACAAAAACAAAACGGAGAAGCTTATCAAATACTCCATTAAAAACTACTAAAACTAAATTATCCCAAATATCTAATATATAAATTATAATCTTAAATCCTTCACAAACACATAACAATTACACTATCCGCAAATGCCAACTCCCCGTCATCCCCGACTACATCCTGCGCAACACGTCGTTCGTTGCTGATTTAATGTTCATGTCATAAAACAAAACTAAATTTTAATATAGAAAATTAGAATTTTGGTTAACCTTTTTGGCATCTTTATGTGTTTTGTGTGCACACAAAATAAAGCCAAAGTCATAAACAAACAAATCATAAACGAGCACGCGTGGATAAGGGGTGCATACGGCGCGCGATTATTTACGTAATGTATGACTCTACATACATGATTCATCTTAATAAATATAAAAGAATGAACCCAAAAAATTGAATTCAATTAAACTCAATCGATATAAATTGCAGTCGACTTCATTAATAAATTTGACCGAATATAAGCCTCAGATTTTTTCGTATACCCGAAATTTAATCTTCACCTATACTTATTTCCCGTTATGTATACATATGTACATATATAGTTTTGTGGTAAAGGTGAAAATGTTGTTTTAAGGTCAACTAAGTATCTCGTCGTACACGTGTAATCCCGCTTGCACATGACGCAAATGAAAATCCAATTTAAATTATTTCTTCTAGTTTTGCGACCGGATTATTTTTATACCTGTTGGTTTATCTTTATCCATAAAATAAAATCGATTTTGTATTTTATCCGAAATTCGTTAAGACGCTAACAGCTGGCATGTAATATGCACATTATTTTTGTACGATCCCTTCTTTTATATTATATGCGCGATTTCTATTACCACTTGGCAATGAACCAAAGAATTTTTGTTTTGGTTTTCCTCATCTCAAAACGTATATGTGTATTCTGTCTGGTTGGATGATTGTTCAGTTTATAAATATAAAATCGAAACCGTCGTCTTATACATATATTGTTTACTTTTAACACAGTTATGGAGGGGATTTGTTCATGAAACGGATAGGTGCGAATTCCAAGAAATCGCATCTTTGTTGTTAAATTTTATTGGGGGACGAAATACGCGAGATATGACTAAGATCACATAACTTTGCATTATGAGTCATATTATTATCCCAAAGATGAATATAAGGAAAATATTACTCCTCATTTTCATCCCTCTCATTACCTTTCCTTTCAAATCCTCGTACACAAAATTTAATTTATTTTCCAATTTTCTTAAAATAACCTAACACATATTCGGTTAAATTTAATCTGTTGTGTAGAGATCAATCATATCTTCCCATTTGGGAAATTTATTTCTCATGATTGTAAAAATTTTGCGAGTATACTACACACGCAGAATAATCAAAGTGTTCAAGGTGTTTTCAAACGAACCGTTGATAAATATCCGGTAGCAAGTAATAAAATATCTTCATATGTACTTATAAACACCTTGATTCGATTGTTTATAACTTTACGATATAGATTTAATCTAAACAGCCCAGTTAATATAGGGTTCACCTCTAATATCAAATTACTGCGCGCATAAATAAAGACCGCGGCTAATCAAATTTTAGTATTTTAATTTTAAAAATTCATTGCATGGACACACACCGCACACTACCACCACCGGCTTATGATGAATCATAATTCATAAAACATAACAAAAAATAATTATTATTCTAAATTTGTATATAAGGCGTACGCTCCCGATGCAAAATCGCCAGGTGGTTTCGAGTCGGCAGATGTATAATATTGTTATTTGATATTGCAGTATCTTGGGTATCTCTTATCGCGGATATCGCTAAGGCGGCCAAATATAAAATGTTAATAACCATAAGAAATTGTATTTTGTCTTTTCTTCCGCTTGATTTCCTTCTTATTAAGAATTTTTTCGGTTTTTTGTTTTTATACATTTTTTTGTATGTACTTGGTAATTTAAGATGAAATAGAGTGTTGTTGCTGCTTTTATTTATAAGAGAAACTTGTTTCCCCAATAGTATTTTTTTGTATTCGTTCTGGTTTTCGGAATTCAAATTGCAAACATGTGAGAATGTGAGGTTGTTTTTTTTAGTGCATAATGCAATACACAATTTTGTAGCAGTGCAGATGGTAAATGTATATACGGAAGTCGGACATCTTTGACATGCCAATTTGACGATCTTCATGTTTTAGTGAGTTGGTTTTGGTGATTCTTAATCGTTAGTGAAAAATTCTTAAAGTGGTGAATAAATTTATTTAGTGGTGAATTAAGCGTATGTTTTGTGTAATGACTTTATAGACAAAATGTTGTTAACAAATTAATAAAGTCGATGAAATGGTACACTTTCTATGTTTAATCGAACAATTCGAGTGGTAAATAAATATTTTTATTATTTTACTAAAGGCGCCACAAATTTCAATAAAAAATCGTATAGTACACTTTCTTTCAAGCAGAATAATTTTGGTTTTGATTGGAACAGGGATGAACCAGCTTAAGATTTTGAAGACTGACATAGAGAAATAATCGGCGAATATATTGATAATGGTGTACAAGCGGTGCCAGTAATGCGACGATTTGCTTGTGGTGGACAACAACATCCAATAGAGTTTATGGTTACGTAAATCTCGTTGTTCAATTTAGAACCTTTCGATAGTTTGAAAAATGTACATCTATGACAAATTTAAATAAGTCACATGGATAAGTTTGACGTGTAAAACTAACGTCGGTGAGATTTTGGTCGAGTCTATTCTATAAGGTTTGATATTGGAGACTAGATTTTTTGCGCCGGCTTTACTTTTTTAAAACGCTCGTCTATTTTTGGCCCTTTTTTATTATCAAACTTGTGTTTAGTTGTTATCAACTTCGGAATTTAATATAATCATGTTCGAACCGATTTTGAAAAGACTATTGGGTATATCAAAAAGACGTCGCCGTTTTTATCAACCCAATTTTTGGTATATTCATTTGATGTGAAGTGTTGCTCAGACAGGCCATGCGTCATCGATCGAAACAAGTAGTGATCAGACGGAGCAATGTCTGGTGAATACGGCGGGTGGGGTAAAACTTCCCAATTGAGTGTTTCCGAGTAGTTTGACTGGCGCCGCAACATGTGGACGAGCAATATCATGCAGGAGGATAATTTTGTTGTATCCCACCAAATACTCAACATGGTCTCCATGATGTCTTCTTTTTTGGGTTCTCTCATCATGCAATGCAAAAAGCCCTTTCATTTATTTCAACATCTCTCGGCTTCAGTTCATATGGAATAAAATTTCCTTGCTTTTGAAGCATTCCCAATGATTTTAAACGATGTGGAATTGCTTGTTTTTCCTGTGTTTGGCACGTATCTTGTCCAATCCAATAATGCTTCTTATTCTACGTCTTCGTACACTTTTGGCCTTCCCCTATGTTATATGTCTTCCTCATCATATTCGCCGATCTTAAACTTTTGAAATTAATCTCAACAACTTCTCTCACTCTCGCAAATGACGCTTATTCGGCTCAAAACGACATATTCACAAGAAAAAAAATATATGATGCTGATACAAAATCGCTAATACTTTAAGGTTATGTTATTAACAGATGTCCAACCTTAGGATATGACGTTTTACGTCGGGCAACCATAACTTACTGGTGGCACCATCTTTTGTTCAACGGCGGAGACTTATTTGTAAACCCAATATATGGAAATAACTGTGGTGAATAGATTTTGTTAGCATACAACAACCGGTTAATGTGTATAGGACCAGTGATTTTCACTTTACATTTTGTTCTCAACTTTTGAGCAATTTCATATTAGCGGCGAGGTTAGAGAATTCAAGTCTTGTGAATTTAGACAAGAATGCATTTAGTGGTGAATTTATTTATATAGGTTTGGTTCATACTTTTAGTTTTTGAAGATGATTAAATTATTCTGGTTAACTTAAAAATGTCGATATCCAAATGTACCTGATTCTGGAATACGTGATCAAAATTTGAACTGGTTAGGATACTTTAGTTTCCAAATAGGTTAATTTTATATGCTTACTGCCGCTTGCATCACATATTTGAGATCAAGTGTTTTAATTTAATAAGGAGGTGTGCCCAATATTCTTTCGTCTAGTAGAACGATAAAATGTGGCGGCGAATAAAATATGTTGGTGGTGAGTAAAATTTTTCTATGAAATAATATTTATTATTCCTCAAACAATTGATCAATTGTTGTTTCAATTTAAAATTTCGATAATAGGATGAATGATTTTTTATAAAAACGAGGTCAAAGAATGCTAATCTGGTGACATTAACAGTTTCCCATGCACACACAGTCGATATTTCGTTACCTCCAAGGAATCCACTTTTTACTTAGGCTTGAACTTATTAAATTGAATTAAAGTCCTACGTCTCTGTAATTATTTTATATAAGGTTTATGCTTAATTTTTTAGGTAAGATCGAGGATTTAGTAATTTTAAGCTAAAACAACTGATCGCGTGAAAACTTTTGAAGCTGTCTCTCAAAGACATTAAATTCAAAATATTCGCTTGCATTGAAATTTGGTTCACCCATCGCCATGTTCTTTATTAAAATTTAATTATTGAACGTATTGCACACAGTTTAGTATCCGTTCATACCAATCATCAACACTGGTGAATAAACAAGTTTTTCGGGCCATTGGCGAGATTTAATATTTTTTGAAGGCTGAAGCTATATGAGATGATCGCAGCGTTTTTGTCTTATTCTATATCCTAACAATAAATTAATTTTCTATATATTTAAATCAAGTTTCTCGAAACGTGTTGTGGTGAATAAAATTGGCAGTGGTGAATAAATTGGACTCATGGTGAATAAAATTATTATCTTACTAAATTTAAATGCTTTAATAACTTTAGCTGCATTTTGAAAAATATGACCCTCAAACATCGGAACAAACAAATTTCTTTCACATTACATATTTTTAATAGTTTCAAAAATACTTCCTGTTCTTATTTTTGTCCCGACACCTTTTTTTCCTAACTAACATATAACCTTTAAAAACCTGTCGAGAATTATAATCTTGTATTTGTATTAAATATATACATTTTGTACGGAAGACATTACATTTGATTGGTTTCCTTTTTAAGAAGACGAACTGTGCTAACAACAGCAACAATAAATGATTTCTTCCTTTCTGTCTATATCCTGAGTTTAAGTTTTAAATTACACACGAGTAGCAAGTAGTTTCTAGTTTGATATATCGTTTTATGTATATAGTTACAATGAAAATCGTTAGATAGAGTTTCTATTATAAAAAAAACATATGTATATATGTTTGATTATCATTCCATATCCATCCATTAGATGTATAATAGAAAAAGCACATTAAAACACCGTCATGGACAGGTGTTTTACACAAGCCTGTGTATTTATATATTTGTACATTTGATATCATGTTTTGTAGTTTTTTTATCAATATTTGAATTTCGATCAATTTATGTGTTTTTGTGTGTACAGTCTATTGATTGTGTACCGCACGTTCTTGCACCAAGAGCAAAGAAATTTTATTTTTATATTATCAATATTTTTTATGGCCAACGAACTTCAGATATTTTTATGCGGATTACTCAATAATATAATTTATATTTTTATGTTCAAGGCAAACATAATCATCTCTAAATCGTTCATGTTTTTTGTTCATAAAACTTCTACTATTTGTTGGTATGATTTTTATTGCTTCACCTTTTTAATAATAATAATATTTTTGTACAGCAGAATAATAATTCAGCCCCGTCCTCCCATCTTATGTTATATTGCCATTAATATTATTTTTGTTTTTCATATATTACATGTGCCTGTATGTAATAGTGGTCGACCGCACCATCCTATATGCTGCCCCCCGTGCAAAACAATATTGCCCAACTATATATCGTACATAAATTTTATTTGTAATTTAATATTTTCCATTTTAAGTATTCAAAACACAAAAAAATGAAAATCGATAAACTTGATTGTCGACAACTCTCCGTATAATAACCCTGTGTACCATTTATAATAGTCATGTGCATACGATTATCGTGCACAAAACCTTACAGTTTCATATTGTGTTTTGGTGAAAATGTTTATTATAATAATACGAACTTACATCATGTTTCTGTACGTATGTGTATATTGTGTATATTCAAAAGATGTGACAACAATAACAACATACAGTATAATTGAAAAACTACTTGTTTCACTTTCGCGTTTATATTAAACTAACCAGTAAATAATCATAAATAGTAGTGTTTTGTATACAATGCTGTTGTTAATCTCTTGCTTGCTACTTATCAACGTTTCCAATATAAAAACGGGAACCTTGTTTTCCATATATGATACAATATGTATATACGACCAACTTGAAAACCTCAAAACACCGCCTCATAATTTTGTTGGTTTGTTTTATATACACCACGCATATAAAAATTGCACACAGGAAGTTGATTTTTGCTTATCGTAGTTTTACCACTCGCTTATATACAATACATAAATATGTTGTGAATTATAATACGGTGTATTATATACATTTTCCCAAACAATTGGAAAATATGTACACACATAATATATTAGCATATAGATATTAAAATTTGCAACAATAAAAAACCCTAGATGTACGTGGTGATAAGATAAAAGTAATAATATTCACTCAGTCTCGTTAACAAACTAAAAATGTCATTAAATAACAATTTAATTTATACCATTATATTGGTGTTATACCCAAACGTCTCATGGAAAATGCTATATACCCCCAAAAAAAAATATACGCAAACAAAAAACAGTTGATTTTGATTGATTGATTTTCGGTTTATATTTGGATACGTCGATTCAAGATACTATACGTATCCTCACACATACTAGTAATAGTATTCATCCTTGATATGGATTTTATCAATTGGCCTGAGAAGGAAAATTGTGTTTGCCAAATTAGATAAAACGCAAAAAAATCCAAAGAAAAGGTTCGGTGGACACGAATATAATAAAACATAAAATTATAGAAATTAGTGATATTGCACGCAAACCCTTTAAATAATAATAATAATAACAATATAACGACTTCAACCCTTTTCGTTTTTTGTACATAGCTCTGTAAAATGTATTCAATTCAAGTGGTTTGGGGTCGGTAGTTTTATTATTACGATACGAGAAATGTGAATAACAATAAATTTCGTTTTAATGGGTTTTCTATCACGTAATGTTAAAATAATATGCTTCACCAACAAAAATATTTTCAAAGTAAGTGTAGGTTAAAATATGGTTGAGCGTGTCTATCCATAATGAATGGGTGTAAAGAAATGTGTGTTAAGGTGGTTAACCCGAAAAAATACAAAAAATATATATTCACCACTAAGTAATTTGTATTCACCACACCAAAAATTTATTCACGATTGAATAAAGATTAACGAGACCAAATTTACTAACATAAATTGTAATAACATTCAGATACGTTTGTTCTTAATATTCGAATAAGAAATATAGTTAAAAATTATATTCACCGCTAAATATGTTTCCGCCACTGATTAAATTGGTGCCGACTGTTTATGAATTTAATAAACTTTTATCAAAGCAATTATCATAATTTATTCACCACTGAAGTAACACCTGATGTATACAGAGGCTTTCTATGATGTAGTAGATCGTAAACAGATTGCTGTTGAGGTATGCGAATTCACATAAATCCATTTTTGTGTGATAGCGGAATTCGAAATTGCTCTTCGCACATAATAAGTCAATAAAATAATTTTACCCTCATTCATGATGATTGTAGCTCAGAACTAAATTATGTACGTTCTCACTTCACAGAAGAATGGTGTCTAATCATTCAAATAAATTATCC
This sequence comes from Nephrotoma guestfalica, assembly GCA_963691935.1. Lineage (NCBI taxonomy): Eukaryota > Metazoa > Arthropoda > Insecta > Diptera > Tipulidae > Nephrotoma > Nephrotoma guestfalica. The sequence goes on along the minus strand of OY829913.1, from coordinate 51,023,219 downwards.
ATTGAAAGTAGTTATTTAAACTTCGTGTCCTAAGGCGAAAAATATGCAATGAAGCAGAAAAATCAGCCAAAATTAATATCAGAATGAAAAAAAATCTCACTATAAATTATATTCGCCATTTAATCAATTTATTCCCCACATACTAAAATTTGTTCGATTTGTTCGATCACGAAATATTAATCACCATGTCCAAAAAATATAACTATTGCCTGGCTATAAAACCTTGTTAATGTTATGAATTCCAACATTATCAGCATAATTTAGTGCACAAACCGTTTTCGGTCCACTAACGAATTCCTTATAATACTAAAATATATTCACAGCTTAGTAGTTTTTGCTAACCACCCAAAAATTATTCACCACTTTCTAAACATAAAAGAGTTTCTCGTTTCTTTAAATTAACTATCCGGTGAAAACCCGACTACTCACTTTCCGTCAAATAGAAATAACCGATCATTGAAAAACTACTTTTAACACTAATATTTCTCTCTAAACACCGCCAGATTTAAATTAAGTTATTTTTTTGAATATGTTATTTCATTCTAACGTGTGGAACGTATTGTAGTGAATTTTAAATTCACCAAGTGAACTCTAAAAAACAGTCAGTGTTGAAATGTTTGTCATTTTTGCTTCTTGGTTCCCAGACAATATATTGGGATGTGTATATTGCGTTAAATAATGGCGATTTATTAACTCAGATGTGTATAACCATTCCTTAAGGGGTCGCGAGTGAAAGAAGATATGCCATTTTTACGTTTTATAACACTATAATACGGCCATGTAAACAAAGCATAATTCTACTAAATTATAATTTGAATCAGTGTAATGGCACAAATGTTATAATTTCAAATATAAGCCATGTGAAGATGTTTATCCGCTTCCGGATTATGCCTCATTAAAACTAATTTCATGTCTAAAATAGCAGCGAAAAATTAATAAAATGTATATTCTTAGTGGTGAATTGTAAAATTTATTCATTAAAATATTTCAGTCACCTAAAGTTGAATTTAAAATTATGCGAGTTAATTGTCCATTTGGTTGATGTACTTCACTCTAGTTTTTTAAAAGACTTAAAATTTTGTTATTTTCTCAGAAAGTTGGTCGAATTTAATTTAAGTTAAAGCAACTTTATTTAGAACATTTCAATTGTTTGGTATCTGAATCATGAACTATTTATTTTTATCCCCCTAAACTTGCAACTACCCTCCTTAAATAGCAAGGCTGCTCTGACTTCGATTATCATGAATTAATATAATGGATAAGCAAGTCGTGTTACTTGTATAATCTTAAATATACGCAAGTGGAAATGTTTATTTACTTCCCCGCTGATTATCAGTTCCTATTTCATGCTGGTTAAGCGAAAAATAAATAAAATATATACTCACCACTACGTAAAATTTACTCACCACTTGTTACAATTTACCCACCACGAACAGAAAAATTCACGAAAACTTGCTTAATGTTGCGAGCACCAATTAAATACATTAAACTTACTTTATTTAACCTTGTTGATGAAGTAGTTGTAAGTAAAACAAGCGAAATTTTTTGTTTAATTCAATTTGATTTCGATATTAAAGAAACGGCTACTCATAATTCCGAAATAATAGTGTTTGCAACATAATCATATTATACTTATAAACAGCGCAATGCCACATCAGAGTGGGCTTAAAATTGAATTGTGGTATCTAGACGATGAAACTGAATAAATGCCATAATTAAATTTAATTCATTCTGGTTACGCGAGAAATCAAATAAAATATATACTCACCACTAAGTAAATAATTACTCACCACTAGGTAAAATTTACTCACCACTAACAAAAAATCTAAAACTATTGCTAGATGTTGCTTTACTCATCTTGCTGGTGATCAGAAAGTAGTTATTAGTAAAACAAGCCAATTTTTTTATTTAATTTCGATATTAAACAACATATTGTTCATTCATATTGTTTATAACATATACAGGATGTACTTAAACATGCATTGTAGTTTCAAGACGATGAAACTGAATACATACCAATAAATTGAAATCGAATATTTAACTTAAACCTGTATACTCTGAGCTGAAAAGCATTCGAAAAAATGGTCATGCCTCAATAAAATTGATAAAATATTTCATTTCCGCGATTATCGTATCGATCGCGGATCGAATTACAAAATAATACGTTCAAAAGTCTAATTTCCATTTAACATTGAATAAACTCATATAATAATTTCCGTTTAATGTGGAAACAAAGTGATCATGATTATCATCTGCTATATAGTAAAATATAGAAGGGGGGAAAAATTGGGTCATGATCACGATCTACATTGAATTAAATTTTAATATTGTAATTTAGTCAAAATTGAAATTGAACATGATCATGCAGTTCTCGAATTACCGATCTTTCTCGATCATAAATCTGATATTTCTTACACGATCTCACATTCACACTATAAATGTCGAATTATTTAATAATTCAGACATATTTCCTATTTAGCGTAAAATAATTTCCGTTTAGTTATTAAATGTGCGATCGTGAACAAATGCGGTTTGCTGATCGTGCATTTTAAGAAGATTATATCGAAATGTTTCTCTAAGGATTTTTAAATGTCTAGACCAAAGATATAACATTCAAACGCATAATATAATAAATTATTTTTACCTGAAAAAAAGAAATGAAACTCATTCGAACGAATTAATTCCCAAATGTCTTGTTGGTTTGGAGAATTAAAAACTGAAATATTAATAATGATATTAAAATTTACTCAAGCCTAGTTCCTTGCACGTATACGAACGTATGAATATGTAATATATAAGACGTTCACATCTAATGGTACATTTATATGTACATATAAAACGGAATATAATTAAAGTAACTACCTGCATATAAAGATTTATAGACGGAGATTAAGATTTTTGTATGAATTGTGTTTTATATTCAAATAGCAGCACCTGCTGATATGCTAACTGAACAGAAAAATAATTTCCCTTTTTCATTTTTCTTTCTTTTTTTATTGCGTTTGAAAGTGTGGTGGAAGAATAGTTATGTGTGTAGGGAGTAGGCACAATGATGGAAATGTATAAATTTTTTCCTCCCCGACAAACAAATCAAACACAAACCGAAAAACTGAAAATTATTTTACGGTCTAGCAAATTAATTAACGAATCGTTGGTAAATAATTACAATGTTCATTGTTTTAAAACAAATTGTAAAATGTTTATAGCAACAACCCTCGGATGTGTGCTGGACTATTTTGTTCATGCGGTGTATTGATAGTCCGATAGTCTGAGAAAATTCTTTAGCTCCCGTGTATGTTGATACCCATGCCCTAATTTATTTTTTTTGTTATAATTGTGCTACACGGTTTTACGATTCGCTAAATTATGTCATTCTGAATGTACATAGAATATAATTAATTAAAAACTATAAACAGAAAAATTCAATTAACACACACAATATGTCGCCTATATATACCTTTGAACGATGTGTTTACCACCACCACATAATAAATTAACAAACACATATTGCGTTCAAAAGTAGTGGTGGTGGCGGGTGACGATGCTCATGACTCATTCATCCATCATTTAAATTTATTAAAAAATCGAATAAGCGTGTATTATGGGGTTCCTGATTGCGATAAGAATCGAGGGGGACTTTTTAAAGTGCTAGGAATAATTTTTTGAATGTGGTTTTTATTTTATTTAATGGGAAATTTTAGCGTAGGTGGTACGCACTTACAAATCCATAAGCACTTTTTGAAAACAATCACTCGCGTTAAATAAATGTTTTATTAATTTATAAATTTTTGTATTTATGCTTTCAGGTGAGAACGACATTATACTTAGTCACCTAATGTGAGAAGAGGTACGGATTGATGATTAATAAGTGTTATGTTTGCGGGTATGTATTATATTGAGATCATGAAATCGATTAGTTCGTCAAGCGCGATACATGAGTACACCTTGATCAAATTAATTAGTAATTTTATTCCAATGTGTGTATATTGTGGGTCAACAAATTAACGCACTAACGTATTTTGTATAAATTACATCATTCATATTTGATCACAAATTTCATGATCATCACTAAAACTCGATCATCAATTACATATATACAACTGTTGATATCACACGATTATTCTAATTGGCTCAATAGTGTGTAATTTTTTAATTTTTGGGGACTAGAGATCGTTCGATAATTTGCTATCGAACCGAGTGCACGACCTTAACATTCTAATTAATATCGAAACAACTTCATTTTGCGTTTTTAACGATCGCAGCTGATCGTGAATATCATTAATAATAAAGTCTCTAAAGGGATTTATTCTTGCATAAAAATTAAAAGAATACTTAAATAAAGATGTTTACTAAAATATATAGACTACATGAAGGTTATTCACATGATCTCACCCCATAGTATTACATATGCATATGCGATCGAGCATGAAATTACTTAATTTTTAGTTTTTTTGAAGTTAACATTTATAAAAAAATTCTTTATATCAAAATCGTATAAAAGAATGTGGGTTGATTTAACTAAATGATCCGTGATCACAAAGAATTTTATGAATTTCATTAAATTTTATATCAACAAAATTTATGGATGCGTAAAACATCGCCAAAATTATTATCGCTCTATCATACAGTGTGAAATTTGAATTTTGATCTCCGGGATGCAAGTGATCACTTTTTGCAGAAAAGTCCGATTTAACAATGCTGTTTTGAAGATCTACGCCCTGAAGAGAAATCTTAACAAATTGTTGTACGGTTGTATACGGTATCTTAAAAATTGGTCCCAAAATATGAAATATTAGTGTTTTAATTCGACACCCAGTGATTGGCTTAATAACGAAGGATCGTCCGACTAATTGACACTAAACTTCTGGGTGAGACAAATGATGTGTAATATGAACCGCAGGCCTGTTCTGAGAATCGTTTTGATTAATCCTTTTCATTTATGATTGTCGCCATTTCAACGTTGGCGAAATTTACGAAATTTTTTTCACCAAAACAGGATTATTCATTTTATAAAACGCGATTATCACAATCGAGTTGTAGGAATACGATAAATCTGAAATATTAAGAAATGAGCAGTGAAATTGTATAAGCAATGTAAAATATTAGATTTTCTTTAAAAATTTAAAATTTTGTAAATTATGTTACTTATTTTTAAACGATTTAATTTAAATGTAATTGATTCGATGCAATTCAAAATGGGCATATCCAGATAAATATTAAATTATTAAGGATAGTTACAAATCGCGTTTCATTATATACAAATTACAAAATCGCGATAATTTTTGTGTTTGTCCACGATGTAAGTTGTTCTAATGATATCTGCTTTTAAGGAGTTGGGATTGGCAGTTTTGAAAACCTACCCCACCAACATAAAGAAAAACAAGCAGCTTTTAAATTAGAACAACAATTTTGACATCTTCTCACCTGGTACTTTTAAGAAGGTACTCGGGAATTAATTTCACTGCGCAAACATTTGGAGATATCATTCCTTATAATCTGAACTAAATTCGCGTTAAGTACATAATTAATTTATGGTCAATAATTGACTACATGTTCGATTTACGCAAAAAACCAACCTGCTGATGATTTGTGAAAATGTACCACAGGATGTTGCCAACCAATTATTATTACCAGGTTATTGATGACTTGCCCACATAGCAAATATGTACGTAGGCCATAATGATCATGGTCGGTAAGCTATGGTAGAAGTTATTTATGCTGATGCCGGTCGTAATCTGATAAATATAGATAAAACGACGATATCAGAATTTTAGCATCGTGGAAACCCAGCCTAACGCTATCAAGTCTATTTGGAAATTGAAAATTATTAGATTATAGAATTATTCCACTTGCAGGCCTGGGTTATCTGCCATTCGAAAACAGGATGAACATCACCGTGTCGCCGATGAATCATTAGGGCACCATGTAGTACTAATATTGTTTCGAGTGTGGCTCGAAATCCCAGATTAAAAATACCGGAAATCGAAATATACGAAGAATCAAAAATCTCGGATATCAAAATCCTGGCATCCTAACATCTCGGATTTCAAAATCCTGAATCAAACTTAGTTTTTACAATTAAAAGGAGCTTTGTTTGAGTCTCGAGTGGTTCGGAAAAATTATAAAATTCAATGGAAATAATTAATTTTTCAGCCCATTACGATAGAATTCAGTTTGTAAAGGGTGTCTCAGTAAGAGCGCCGGATTTAAATTTGCCGCCATTTTGTTAATACGAGTTGTACGGTGATTTTTTTTGACAGTTATCACGTACAGATCACACGATTTAAGGTATAGTATAGTATATGGAGAAGTATTCAACCAACATCGTTTAATTATTGTAAAAACACATTACAAAATTGGTAAAAATTGTGCGAAAACAGTTCTCCAATTACGTCAAGTTTTCTGTCGCAATAATGCGCCAAATGAATCGACAGTGAGGGGTTTAATTACAAAATGTGAGACCAAATTTACGCTGATGGATCAGAAGATCATTGTTCGTCGTCTTCTTTGTAAGTCACTCCAAAATATAGCCACAGTAAGAGAATCTGTGGCCGAGAATCCAGGAACTTCCATTCGGCACTGTGGTCAAGAACTAAACATTTCCAGAAGCACTATGCAACGAATTTTGGTAAAAGATCTGTATTTGCACATGTATAAGGTTCAATTGGTGCAAGAAATCAAGCCAAGGGACCATGCGCAGCGCCATGAATTTGCTGATTGGGTGCTGGAACAAAATCAAATGAATGCGGATTTTTCGAAGATGAGGCACATTTGCAACTCGACGAATTCGTAAATAAGCAAAACTATCGGATTTGGGGTGCTGAAAATCCTCGTGTGATACTCAAACAACCAATGCATTCACCGCGAGTAACTGTTTGATGTGCAATTTGGGCTGGCGGAGTAATTGGGCCGCATTTCTTTGAAAATGCGGCCGGAAATGCGCTAACTGTTAATGGAGTGCGGTAACGCGAAATTTTTAAGTCACTGTTTGCCTTTAGAAAATAACCAATATGAACGAAACAATACATTGTTTTTGCAAAATGACTAATTTAAATTAAACCAATTCACTTAATCGATTGGGATTAACCTCAATTTCAATGATGTTCTTGTGATTCTAATATGATTTCCGAATGTGGTTTAAGGAAATTACCCCTTTGAATCTAACGCTCAACAGAATGAAATGAAACTTAGTTTGTGTGATGAAAATTGACTTGGTTACACTTGAATTATTTCAAGGCTTATATTGTATCGAATTCAGATTTTTCCTGCAGGTGTCACAGGCATAGATAAAAACAGATAAATGTGATATGATGTGATCAATACCTCAATAACTAGACCCAATGGGGTTCCAATTCTAGTTTTAGGTGTGATTCTAGAAAATATCAATTTCCGACCCGATTAGGAAGAAACTCAGTTTCGGTTTGTTTAGTAAAAATTTGATTCTATTATGAGTTCCGAGTGTGGTTCTAGAAATTGACCAATTTTAATGGAGCGCTCGTAAGGATTAATAGGTTCTGAAAGATACTCAATCTAAATAGAACTAAGCCAGTTGGGAAGCTCAATTGGTGATGAAACTCGGTGTATGTGAGATGAAAGTGGCCAATTTGAATTGTACAAGTTGTGTGTTCTGGAAATTAGCCGATTTGAATCGAACTATAAAATTTTTTTTCTATTTCCACCAAGTGAAACTCACTTTATAAAATTGAAATGGGATTCGAATTTCATTACTTGATCTGGTTCTGAATAATCATCAATATAATGGAAATTGGAATGAGGTTTTGGAAAATGGGTAATTTAAACGGAATTAAAATTTGAGATGAGAACGGTTTGTGGAACATGGTGGTAAATGTAAACAGTATTTATTTAGGTATATTTTGCTTGGTTATTTGTATTTCTTGACTTGTCATCAATTTTATTAAAAACATTTACTATTCATAATAAAATGTATAATCAGTTATTTTGCAGAAAAAGTGTAAAAAACAACGGTTCTTAATTTAAAGAGAGAAACAACATAAGATACCAGCCTCAAGTGTTTTGAAATTTTTTCTATAAAATACTCGTCACAGAAAGATAGAAAGACTACTAATAGCAAAAACTATGATGATGGCCGCGGCTCTCGGATTAATACAAGATTATTTAGTTATTACCCAAAAATCGTGGGTAAATAAGAATAAGTTGGGCCCAGAACGGATTTTAGATATTTTTCTAGTTCCACAATATAACGGCAAAATGTAGCTGGTGTCACCATATTTCTATGGACCGAGATATGAAGGCTCTATCGGATAACCTGGAATAGTTAGTTAGATAATAGTCGGGATAATGAATTGGAGGCTCTAGAACTCGCTTCTCTCTTGCCGAAACTATGCAGTGTACATCATATGGCTAAAAATTAAAGCTTTTCTCGCTAACTTATAACTGACCTGTTAAAACTTCACTATCAACGTCAAGTAATCATTGGTTGGTTAATATAAATTTGGGTCACCGCATGAGAAGCGCAGTTTAAATTCTAACAAATTTAAGAAAAAAAGAACACTCTTCCCGTCATGGCAAGCTGCCTAATTCGAGCGAGTGTATTCAGGTGTAACATTATTCTAGGCCTGCATTATAATACCAATCCTGCCTTAAATATCGGATAAAAATTTCGATCAATAAATAGTCGAGTTCAATAAGCAAGGCCAAAAACACGCCCACAATTCTTATAGAATACTATCCATTCTATAAACAAAGTTGATCATAATTTGTTATGAATTTTAACAACAAAACGACGTATTTAACTAACCAAGAATATGAAATTTGGGGCAACTTTAAGAATAAAAAATATAGGAATCTGATTCAAATCAAATGCGAATTTAGTACTCTCGGTTTCGAATCATATTGGTCCAGAAACGGGACTCTAGAATTGGACTTCTTTTAAAAGCAATATCTTGAAATCCGAGATTTTAAAATTCGGGATTGTAGATATAACGTTAATTAGTTTAACAAATTTAAAGTTTATATTATTATCCGCCATAATAATGGCGGACATCGTGTGTGGCATCGTTTTAGCGGCTGTGATTTGGTGCGAGTTTCAACCGGACGGCTGGTAGACTGGTAGAGACAAACTGAATATGCAAAAAGAAATTTATTTTTTAATTAAGATAAATTTGTTATCGTTCGCCTTTCTGTTGTTGTATTCGTCGTGATGCTTTTTATTTTCGTCCTGTGCGTCCACACGAGGAATCATGATTGCAGAACCAAACTTCGTGTCTTTCCCCTTTACGCATAAAAGCGGTTTTTTGCGGAGTGAAAGAATTGAATTTGTAGCCAGTTCTAATTTAATTTCTTAGATTCCTCAAATACATTGAATTTAAAGTATTTTAACTAATCGGTCACGCCAGGGAAAACTATAGAAACCCATGGACCAAGAAAATATTAGAATACATTTTTTTAAAATATTAGCTTCCAGATTTAAATTTTAAAGGAGTTGAGCCGTTCTCGATAAGAGCATTCTAAAGTCTAAACAGAAGTTTTATTAAACACACTTATTTAATTTTCGAGTTATCTTCAATGCTTTCAAAATTTGTTTGCTTTAATCCATTGCAAAATGAGGATATCTCGGCTCTAGTAAAATTACTTGTTGACTCCAATAAAATCAGTCCTGAGTTTAACTACAAACCTCAGACTGAACATTGTTCTCAAACTGGTTTTTGGTTCAATTATAGAAGCAAGGCTAAATATGACGATTTTTGAAGAATTAAATTCATTCATTTCAAATGAGGCGATCGTTAAAAATATAAGAACATCGAACTTCACTACCAGTTTAAAATAAAAAATTACCATCTCCAAGAATATTGGCAAAAGAACGCTACACATTGATCTACTGTAAAAGGCATTAAAAATCGCAAAGCAAATATAAACTGAATATTTGCAATTGTGAACTTTATTCGCAATATTATTTTACAAATATTTAATTGTAAAAATCCAGTATTTGATATTTCCAAAATTTATTTCTGATATCCGCAGTTAAACCTGATGTTCTTCTCGATGTTGTACCTAAACTTAAAATATAACGAGTCCGTAGCCTCCGTCACATTCTACGTGTTGTTGCAGGACGAATGTGATGTGTTCTCTACAAATTAGCTTCTTATGGCCTTCGACAGTTTCAAGAACAAGCTCGAAACCGAAGTCTTAATTAATATTTAAAATTTCGATTTAATATTCAATATTTAAACTATTTAAAACAACTATCTTCATGGGAGGTATCAATTACACCAAATTTGTATCAAATTTATGAATAAATTATATTGGTAAACCGGCGAGGTCTCAAACGAAAATATTGATATTTGTTTCGCTGTATTTTTTTAAACTAATGGCAACACTGTAAATAGTCATGCTGCAGTTTCTACAAAACTAATTGATGTTTTGAATAGTAAGGAAAATTAACATTCCTAATCTATTTATTTACCGTTTTATAATACACGATTACATTACAACAAAACAAGTTTTAATTACTTTCGAAAATTAATCCTCTTTTCTCGATTAACCCACTTATCCAACCCACAATAATAAGATAATCAATTATACAAACAGACAGAAAACCCTTACATAATAAAACACAATCGCACCCAAATTGGATTCACTTTAACAATAAATGTTGAAGATGAGCCGAATAATAAAAACAAGGAAGTTAAACATTTTTCCAACAAAGAAAAATGTTTCACATGAATTAATTTGCAATAGGTTAGAGTTTTAAACTTTTACCCAGAGCTTTGTGTTTTTAACTTGTTATTATTAAGACGAACGATAAATGCAGAAATGAAAATCGCAGAAAATCGATAAAGATTAGGTGATGTAAAAAATTAGATAATTAAGAAAGTGGCTGTACCTATAAAACACTTTACCCACCTAGTTCTGTGTTTATGTTAATATACTCGTAAAATATACAGAGTAGCTCGTGTATCTAATAATTATGTATGTCAACAAAATAATCTCGTTTCACGCTGTAGACAACACACATAAAAAAAGTGGTAAACCTATCCCAATTAATTAAATGTAGGTAACTAAGTATTAGAGCAAACAATAAACAGGCATCATCTATCACCACACTTAAAAAAAATATATTTTCCATGTTTATTTATCAATCGCGTGATAACTTATGTCAAAATGTGTGCACACACATATACCATATGTATTATAATGTATAGTGTGGTGAATAAGAAAATCATTTGCGAGAGAAGACAATGCGGAAATAAGAGAAAATTTTTAGAAAACGTTGATCTGATTGTTTCGTCGCACAATTAAATTTTCATCAAAATATTATGGCGCCTCATCGCGGTATTGTTCTCTAATGTGCGGTACCGTATGTGTAGGTTTCTAAAGTATGTAGAATGTTTTGTCATTACAAAATACACAACATTGTGTTTATATATAAATATATTTGTATAGAAGGGGTGCGGCCTTTTTGTTAAAACAAAACTATATAATTTAATTTATTAAATTGCAAAACACCCACCACACTCTGATTTTGATTCGTATATATCTGTATATGAAGGAAAACGCGCGCCCGATTGGGTTTGGTACGTTCTCTATACATGTAATCTATTTTTATGGTAATGTAGCAAACATATTTATGATAAATTAATTTCGGTGAAAGGTAAACACGTACATATATAACGTCTATATAATGCGGAAGGTCAAAAATACCATATATACATGTTGATATCTCAATTATACAAATAAATCGCAAATCACGTACACGCGTCGTCGACCAAATTAAGTGCGATTGCATTGAGACACATTTTAAAACAGAACTTGTGACACCGATTCATATATATGTACATGTGTTTAAAACCTTGGTTTAATTTCTCCATAGATTATGATGTCAATACATTATACACGCGTTCCTTTTGTCATTTAAATATTCTGTCGTCGACAGTGATAAATTACGATTTTAGATCATTAAACATTTCTAATTTTTTGATCTAACGCACAGAAATATTTGCATAAATTAATCAACATTTTTGCCTAATTTCACTCTCCGTATGACGAGAATGGTATTCAACGGTAAAATAACTAACACTTTCAATTTAAAAGGTTAATCACATTATACGCATTAATCTTTGTCGACAAAATTTAATTTTTTGACCTTCCCAATCTCGTTATAATTCAATCAAAATTAAAGAACAACCGCCTAATAATTACAAATAACAAAATTTTGCGTCTCCTTTCCAAAACAAACCTGGGCATGATCTATAATCAGGACCTGGTATTAAGATATCAGGATTATTAAACGCGTGCAATTTTTAAAATTTTAAAAATTTTAAATTTTTTGATTGAAAATGACAAATTTGTCAAATTTTTCAGGTTGCCTACACCTGACTGATCAATTAAATCTGTTAGTACAAATATAATATGTCGATTAGCACAGGACAACACAATTCATCTTTTTTATATATAAAGACAGCTTTAATCCAAATCTCTTGCGAAAATTACTAAAATGAAAATATTATCTAGCTACACTAACTATATTGGGGGTACAAATAAGTTTTGAGGTGTTTTTTTGGAGGAATGTCTGGTGAATACGGCAGGTGGGGTAGGACATCCCAATGAAGCGTCTCCAAAGTTTCCTTGGCACATTGTATGCGTTTTAGCCTCATTGCTCGGCTTAATTGTATCAATTTTTGTTGATAACATTCTCCAGTTATAGTTTCATTAAGCTGGGGTAGCTCATAGCAGATCACTCCGAACTGATCCCACCAGATGCAGAGCATTAGCTTCTAGCCAAGAATATTCGGTTTGACGGTTGAAGTTGATGCATGACCGGGCTTACCCCACGATTCTCTACTCTTTGGGTTGGATGGACTTTTCGTCCCCCGTTACTATCCGATGCAAAAAACCGTTTCGATTTTGTCTTTGGAATTTGTTTGACGTCTCTTGACTCGACTTTTTACGGAACTCAATCTTCTTGTTTTTGAACCATACCCATGGTCTTGAGACGGTTTTGAATCGCTTGTTGGGTCACTCCCAAAGTTTCAGCTACATCCTTTTGAGTTTGGCATGACTCTTAGTCCAATAACGCCTCCAACTCAGCGTCTTCGAACTTTACTGGTCTCCCTTCGCGTTCTTTGTCATTGGTGTCAAAATCGTCACTTTTAAAACGGCGGAACCAGTACTCACAGGTTTTTATTGATGGAGCAAGTTCCCCATATACTTCACACAGCAATCGATGTCGATCGACTGCAATTTTCTTCAAATTAAAACAAAAAAGCAGCGCTTCACGCAAATTGTGTTTAGCTGGCACAACGATTAACATGGTTAGAGCATAAAAATATATATTGATTTATTTTTAGAGGGAAATGATGACTCTTTAACATGAATATATGTAGTTACAAGATGTCCCGATGTGATTTAATACTTTTTACTCCATCTTTTGTAAATCCCTCAAAACTTATTTGCACCCCCAATAGAAAAAGTCTACAAATTTTACTTGAGAACATACTCATAAAATTGTTTCAATTTATTTTTAAACCCGCTTTTTAGACAATTTTGTTAAAACTCACACACATCCTGTTCACCGGTTCGTGGGACTCATAATTTGCATTGTGTTTATTAACTTGGAATTTCTTAAGGCTCTGCTCGATGTTTTTATTCCATTAGACTCAAGTAACGTTGGTGAATCGATTTAATCCAGTAAGATGTTTCCAATAAACGAACACTTCAAAAGCTCTCGTCTATTTTCCAGAATTCTCAGATAGTATGTTCTACATCCAGTGATGTATGGCTGACTTCTTTTGGATACTCTATGTTACGAATATGTTCATTGTAAATAGAGTACCAGAACAACATAATCAAGTTGGGATCTGATGTATGTGAAGTACTATACCTTTATTGTCTCTATATCTTTAATATCCTCAGTCCACCGTTTAAGATATTCAAACATACAATTAGCTCTAGCTATGCTGGTCGATGTGACTAGAGAAAGTCATATTTTCAACTAAAGTATCGATGAAAATATCTGAGACTGAGCAGATTAGAATCACTAGATGGTCAATATCTTGTTGTAATTTGTGGATGCTGTTTATATTCTCCACGATTTTAAGGTCATCTGCAAACATTAGGACCTTTGAATAATGAATTACTGCGGTGATTCCACTAATAAAAATGATGAAGATCCAAGGGCCGAGCGTTGAGACACGCCGGAGGTAGCTGAGATTTATTCAGATCTTTTATTCCCCATTTCGATATATTAAGAACGGTTGCTGAAGTATGTTTTTAACCAGATTACAAACAGACTGCAGAAACCAAATTTGTACGAGCATTCTAAGGTTGAATAACGGGTCTATTTTTTAATTCAAGCCGAGCAAATAGGCTTACCCCGAGTATTGTACACCGAGCAAACGTCGTACAGGACAAAATGGGTTAGTGTGCATAGAGTAATAAATTGTTTTTTCACTTTGCACACTCTTCGTACACTGACATTCATTTCACAGTAAAATTTGAAGAACCGAGTTTGCACGGCGTAAGCACATTTCACAAATGAAAACGAAGTGTGGATAGTATTGAATAAAAAACACAAAGTATTTTTTTACCAGCGCACTGTTTGCTCGTGTTGGGCAAATTGGTGTTTGTCTTGTTATTTTTCACTTTCGAGGGAAAATACCTTTTTTCAGTGATGGATTGAAAAGAAGACACAGAGAAATTATGAAATGTTTGAAGTATTTTAGTATAATGAGGCTGGTATATCATCCGGGCTGCATCCAGCTTTAAACGCTTCTAGAGCGTGATGTATATCTTCCGTTGCAATTTGTGAAATTTGTATGGACATATTGTTGGTGCTATCACTTGGTTTTATGTATTTACCGATGTCTTCTGGTTTATACACTGATTGAAAAAATTAGGCGAACATGTTTGATATGACTTGTGGATCACAAAATTTTGACCCTTCAAATGTTACATGTTCTGGGTAACCATTAGTCGAATGCTTTGTTTGACCGTAGGTCTAAAAGTGTTTAGGATTATTCCTTATTTTATCTTTTTAACTTTGTTTGGTATTAGATTTCGTATTGTTGGTTGCATGTTGTGAATTTATGTTGACTAGCCTCGAAGTAAACTTTGAGTTTCTCGTTATCATCGTACCATGGAGGATAACGGTTAAGTTTAGTGGCAGCGACGGGGACAGTGTGTGGAATTTGTGTGCATTTGCATCAATGCTGTGGCTGTTTAATTCGTCGTACCAGTTGATGTTTTTAAAGAATAAATCCAAGTTCACTGTGTCCGCTTTTCTCTAGTTTTTATATGGCCTTTCATTCAGGTGGCTTTTCGTACTGGTCTCGCTCTTCAGAACTATTTCGATCGCTTTGTGGTTAATATCATTGATGACATATTAAACAAATCTGGTAAATTTGTAAAAATATGGTCGAATAGTCTACGGTTAGAAATGATCGTGATAACTATGAACAGGCCCTCAATTTCCAAAGACATATTGGTGGGTAGAATCTCGCCAATTTCTTCATTATACGTCCAATTAATTGATGGCAAATTAAAATTACCCGTTTTTAAAATAGTGTCGGACGGATTGGCATTTCTAAGATGGTGTCACAACAAGCAGTATGAGATGTTAATAGGGAGTCAGGTGAAATATATGCAAAATAGATAAATAATGACATTTTGTTGATCGTTGCTTTAACACATCCTTGCTCAATGGATAAGTTGGATAGATTAATCCATTCATTATAAATTGATTTGCCAATGGCTATCAGTACTCCGCTTGATTTTTTGTTGTTTGTTAGTTGTGAGCGATCACATCTATACACCACGTATTGGGATGGAAAGAATTCGGAGATGCAGATCTCTTTATACAGGGACGTCTTACATAGTATGTAACTCGGAAACAAAGTGTTTAGCACCAAATTATGAAATTGTGATACTTTTGAAGACATTTTGGAAGTAGATTTTCAGATTTATAACTCGGCTCGTGTGTGACAATAACAGGTTGATCGTTACTAGCTTTAGTCACTCTGGATTGCACAATGATATGTTGTAGGTTCTGAAAACGTGCTGGCCGTACGTAAAAATGAATACAGTTGGTCACCTTCCACAGGCGCGTAGTAGCTAAATTTATGAGTGTGTTTGGTTAATGTCATTAAAACATGGGGGTATACTTTCAAAAGGTTGCATTTTTCAATCCAGTAGCCTCATGTATAGTCAATAATTTACTTGAATCTGGTAACTTTAGCTTGAATGCTAAATATATTCGGTAATACTGGAGTATCAGCGATTGATAAACTTTGCTGGAAACTGACGGAGTTTGTGAGGTGTTGGTTGTAAAGAGCTCCTGGTTTATAGGGTGTAACGCGTACACTACATCAGCAGGACATCTAAAGGTTGTATTAAGATTTTAAGAATTGGTTGTAAATTTATTAACATCAATGTTGACGAAGTTTAGTCTATCGATGTAGGATATTTGGTTCTTGTCCCACAGAATAAACATTTTACGATACTCATTTAGTAAAGTTACTAGCTCTAACAGTGTTGCATGAACCACTTTATATTCATCAATATAAACAGTGTCATATTTTTAGACACAGCGTCCTTACATTGAGACAGTGTCCTTACATGAACTGAGGGCCAGATCCTTTCCAATACGGTGTGAATTTAGAATACATGTAGATTTTCCACAACCAGGTGCTCCTCGGATTGATGTGAAGTCCGGCTTTTGTTTTTTCACTGGTACGGAAAATGAATAAAATTTTTGAAAGAATTACATGGTTCAAAAGTTTATGGTAAAATTTACTTTTTGGTTATGCAGAAACGGTTGTTATCTAAATCAAACTCGAGCATTATTTCTCGATCGACACCAAAAATGAAATGAGATAAAAACCGAAGACATTTTTTTCGTTTAGAAACAAACAAATGTTTCATT
This sequence comes from Nephrotoma guestfalica, assembly GCA_963691935.1. NCBI lineage: Eukaryota > Metazoa > Arthropoda > Insecta > Diptera > Tipulidae > Nephrotoma > Nephrotoma guestfalica. Next base: position 51,006,319 of record OY829913.1, on the reverse strand, counting down.
TCATTCATTTGCTCTACCTAGTTCGTTAACGAGACATAAATCTGTATCATCGAAGTTGAATATGCTTTTTATATCTACGCACTATCCGATGAGAATTGGGATTCTAAAATAAACGTCAGATCTTTACCACATTTTTGTTTGACATGTTTTTGAATTATGCCATTTTTTGTTACACTGTTACGAATTGGCCTTGTCAAACTCTGTTCATACCTAGCTATACTGGTAAATTTGACAGTTTACAACAACAATTCTGTTAATTTACAGAACTACCCGAATATTCTCGGAAGTACCAAAACAATTATTTCCAAATATCCGCTAACGCCAAGTGACGAACTACGCTAAATTGACGTTTAGCCCAATATAGGTGAAATCATAACAATACGATACACTATGATTTTAAGAAGTTTGTAAATAATTTTGGCCACATTTGGCAGATTTAGCTGACTAACGTGTTGTTTTCGATAATTTCTAAATTTTCACGTTTTTTTTCATAAAATTATCAATTTATTAATCGATTTCAATGTGTGCTTTAAAATTTTAAACATCTTCAGTTAAATTCAAACTATTTTCTTAACGAAATTCAGTTAATTTATTTTTTAAAATATTGCAGCATTTAACAGCAGATAGTAATCCATTTATGATTTGTGTGAACATATAACCCACGTCAAATGTGTAAGGCTCAATACATTACCGTTTTCACGGTACAATCACGGTTCACTCAATACAAACATTTTCTGCATTTAATTCTTATTTGATCGATTTATCAAGATACTTGCTGGAATATTTTTAAAATTGGCAGGAAGCCCCGAAACCTTTTTAATATAAACCGATTTTCTGACATTCCAATGCTCACACGGAGATAAACCATTTTGTGATTACAAATTTTAAATATTGGGCCAGTTTTGTCACAACATGCTTCTCGGGTATTAAAATTTATTTCCTTTGAAATGTCAAAACAAATTATATATGGAGTTCGCATCATATTTTTAAATCATAAACAACGGTAATCTTGGATTCAGGCTCCCAAACATCCTTCAATATTGCATCAGATGTTAAACATAAGATGCCCAAATGGGATTTCTGTATCAGGACTGAGCAACTCGGCATTAGAAGTAGTTTGGAGTTTGAGAGCCGAAAACTAGCAAAAAATTAAATTCCCAAGAGCATGGTATTCAAGCATACTGCTAAAGAAATGTTGATGAGAATAAAATTAACATTGATAGATGAAGGTTTTTTAGTAGAGCTCGAGGAAGCCTAAAAGCCTCTTAAATTGTCGAGTGAAGGGAATTTTGCAAAATCATTTCATGATAAATATATAATTCATAACTGACGGCCGGCACGCGGTTTTGTTGAGATTTAAAGAAAATGATGAAATTACTTGTACTTGCTGTTCTTGCAATGATTGGGATGATAGAATATGCATTAACACACATCTTGTTATGTTTTCACAAACATGCCTTTGTATCTACTGCTGACGTGGGTACAATATATTGTAGGAACTGGGTACATAATGACAACTTTAATCCAAACGCTGTTAATCCAAACTCTACGAAGTTGATTGATCCATCACCAGAAAGGGAAGATTTACAAATCACGGATAAAATAGGCATCAGAAATTATTTAGAATTGGAGTTCAACAAAAGACAAATTTAATTTCCGAATAAACATAGAAACAGGAACAATCACCAAAGCAAAGGTACTATCCAACTCAAACGAGATATATATGATCCTTTGGGTTTTACTCGCTGAAATGTTGCTTTAACTATAATGCTTAGAAAGCTATACTCTGGAACCTCCAAACTATAAAGGATATAAAAATACCTCGGATCTTATAGAGAGTACTTTTATCTTTAGTGTCGAACTGCAAAACTGTTAATAATTCAAATCTCAAACCCGTTTCTAGAGTTATATGAAATGTGAAATTATCATCCAATATTTCTCACACAACATCATAGAAATCCGTGGCTGTAAAGACACGAAAATTGCTAATTGGCTTTCTTCACCACAAAATGGTCAAAAGGATAATAAAAAATTTAACCAATCATCCAAACCTATAATTGATGGAGCTGCTGAACGATTTTCGTCTTATTTAAAATGAGTTAATTTCCTATTTTAATATTTTTCGAGCCTAAGGCCATTTAGTTGTGTTTTCCGATTACACGGAACACATTAAAACTAATTAAAATAATCACTTACTCGTATAGTCACAGATTTTTTAAAGTAAAATGCCACTAATAAAAATTCTCTCTTGTGATAGTGTGCTGCCACTTGTGGCGAGTAGTGTAAGATTACCAGTGTGAAAAAAGAGAAGTTAATTTTACCCTGAAAATAAATATGTTGACAGTTCTACTGGCAACCGTTCTAACGGGGTTTCCAATTGAAATGATACAATTTAAAATGGTTATAATAGCAACACTGCGTATTATTTTTTGACATTTATTATGGCATTTGTGTTCATTAGGTTATGTCATTTAATCATGGAAAGATACACGCTTCAACAACGTTTAGAAATTGTTAAATTGCTTTATCAAAACCAGTGCTCATTTGTGAATACTGAGAGAAATTTAAGAAGGATTCATGGACGATAATATTCAGTTAATCGACTCACTATTCGTCGTATTGTAGACAAATTTGAAAGTGAATTTTCTTTACATGATACAAGAGTACCGGTACGACAAAGAAAAACACGCACACAAGAGAATATGGATTTGGTAGCAGCAAGTGTAAGAGAAAATCCAAATTTATCGGTTCCACGTCGTTCTCAACAATTAAATCTATCTCAAACAATATGGAGAGTTTTAAGAAAAGATTTGGGTCTACATCATTACAAAATTCAACTGGTTCAAGAACTGAAGCCATTAGACCACCATAAACGTCCTTTATTTTATGATTTTGCTCATGAACAACTTGAAAATGATGAACATTTTTATCGAAAATTTGTATTCAGTGATGAAGCTCATTTTTGGTTAAATGGTTATGTAAACAAACAGAATTGCAGAATTTGGAATGATGAAAATCTACATGAAACGGTTCAGACACCATTACATCCAGATAAGGTCACTTTGTGTGTCACTATTTCTTTGAAGAAAATGGTCAGGAGTAACAGTCAATGGAGAACAATACAGAACAATGTTAAATGATTTTTTTCCTGCTGTTGCTGAAAATAATCTGGCAGATATGTAGTTTCAACAAGACGTCGCCACCTGCTACCTGCAACACAGCCATCTTAACAATCGATTTATTGAAAACAAAATTTGGTGATGAAATTATCTCAAGATTTGGTCCAGTTAATTATCATCCCAGATCGTGTGATTTAACACCTTGTGATGTCTTTCTTTGGGGATAACAATTGAGCAATTAAAAATCAACATTGAACGTGCTGTTGATGAAATATAGCCAAATTTATGTGAAAAAGTGATGATAAATTGGGCTGACAGAATGCAGTACGTACGGAGAAGCCGTGGTGGTCATTTGAATGATGTTATTTTTCATACATAATGGCATAATTTACCCTTTCAAATAAAAAAAATGTTGGTCTTACTGAATAATTTATGTGTTTTTTTTTAATTTTTTAATTGTATCATTCCTATTGGAAAACCCTTTACTTAAATCGGACATATTCTATTTTTCTACTGCGTAAGGTAGGACGTGAAAAGCTCACTGCGAGAGATTTGGGAGTGCTTCGGCCTTAGAAATGATTGCAAAGATTAAAAACACAGATAAGCAGAATAAACACAGATTTGCGCGCATAATTACAAGACATGGAAGCCTTTAAGACGAAGAACAAGTAGATTTAGTTGAGGCACGCTTTGTAACTCAAGAAATTATATACTGCAAAAGCCATTCGACCGAAATATTTCACCAAAATTTTGCTATCTAAATACATTTATAGTTGATGGGTTATAGTTGATGGAGCAAATTTGAGGCACCAATTTTGGTTACATGGATGGAAGGAATATTTACACTAAAATTCAAGACAAAACAATAGTGTAGATCATGTCAAATCTTATTAAAGGATGTGGTTAAAAAAACAAATGACTCGAGTTTTAGTTGAATTTAACAGCGCGCAATCATATCTATGAAGCATTGCCTAAAAACAACCATCGGAGGCAGTATACTTACTCTGAAGAAAATGACGCCGTTTTAATGGTGGCCATACTTAAATCGAGGTTGATCTGTGTTGTGACAGATCTTGACAAAGTGATACCCTGTTCCTCATCAGAGTTTATTTATTCGTAATAATGTAACGTTCATATTATACAGAATTGGGTATAAAAACATTTCAAATTTTGAGAATATTTTAAAAGAGAAATTTCTGATTCCTCAAAACTTCAAAGAAACTTCATTCCTAAAAATTTGAAATTTTTATCTAAATTTTTGATGTAATTTTAGGTTAGAACTTTGCTCATTTGACGCAGTATCTTATATTAGAAACTTTAAAAATTTTGAAAATTATCGAATTAATTGAAAATGCATATTTAGATTTTTATGTGAACTTAAAAAATTTCAATAAAAGTTTTCAAATTTTTCCTATTCTAGGTTTAAATGTTTTTTGGTGCTTCTGTAGAATAGGATTATAAGTAGGAATAACGTGGTTTCTAAATTTTGGCCATTTTAAGCTATTACTCAAATTATATTATATTCGGTAGCACGACAATTCACCGAAAAGTAATTGACTGAAAACGACTTTTTATTGAAAAATCAGCTAAATATAATCTAATTGAAAATAACAGTTTACCGAAAACGACAATTCGCCGAAAACAACTATTCACCGAGATCAACAATTCACCGAAATCATCAATTAATCGAAAACGAAAATTCACCGAAATACAATTCGCCGAAAACGACAATTCTTCGAAAACGACAATTCACCGATAACGACAATTTACCGAAAACTATAATTTACCGAAATCCTTTACACAATCTTCCGGTTCTTCCTTTTAAAGGCGGAATTTACCTGATTTCTGAAATCCGAAACCTGCCCGATCCCGGAACTGAAGAAAACTAAAAATTACTGAAAAAGAATCTCGATATTTAAAATACTTAAATACCTTTACAACAGCTCATTATTCCAATTCCACTGGAACCCATTTTTAGTTTAAGCGAATTGCAATTTAAAAAACTATCAAATATTTTGCTGATGTATTGAACGATATTTTTAACCTTAGTCGAAAGATAAACTGTTTTTATGTGTTACGGTTCATGACTAATTATTTTAATCATTATTAATTGTAATATCGTTAACAATATTTTTCAGTTTTTCGAATTTTTAAAGATTTTGTTTATTATTTTCAAAACTTCAAAGCATTTTTTCGGGATATTTTGTTTCAGTAAATTAATAACAACTATTCCACAATATATTAAGCGTCTGAAATATCTTCGGCAAATTATTGTTTTCGGTGAATTGTCGTTTTCAGTGAATTATTGTTTTCCGTCTATTATTATTTTCGGTGAATTGCCGTTTTCGGTGAATTATTTTGCACTAAATTGTTGTGGGACCATTATATTCAATATTTCATTAAAATACAATCACGTAAATTACGACTATGACGTTTTTATGACCTCAGCAATATTGAAGAGAAATTGGGTAATTTTTATTTATACACCAACAAAATAATGTTATCTCAACATAATATTTATTTTTTGCTGTTCATTCATCTCAAGCAAACACACATTCTCTTCTGAGAAGTGGATAACCATGAAAATATTGAATCAAAATTACGTGATAACAACCGCACGAAATCAAGTTTACCCCCGCACCTTTAGAAAACGTACCCTCAATCTCTCATTTGTTGTATGTTTATAACAACTCTAGAACAAAACCAAAGATCTCGAACGAAAGATTGTGGAGTGGAGTACGAAAAGTAAAAAAAATAAATAAGTTTGTGGTACTAAAAGATAAAAACAGCAACAATATACAAGAGGCAAACAGCAACGACGAACAAATGTAATTGTCTTGAAGACTTTTTTCTTTTTCTAAAATTTAACTCTTTGTTCGTTACTTTATGATATAAAATAACAATAGTTGTAGTAATAATGGTAATTGTACTTCTCATGTACATTTTGTTTTATTCTTAAATACTTCTTACTCGCCTTGTATTTTCGGTATATAAAACATCAAATTGGAAAAATATCTTATTTCTTAATATTCCTACACATATATTCAGATCTGAACTTGACCTTATCTCAATTTTTGCGTTAATGAATGACGTTTTGAATATTGAAAATGTGGACAATATTTTTGGAAATTTTTCTTGAATGTGTCTCCCCTAGTACGTATAATAACTTTGACATCGATTGCCAAGTTCAACGTACATATTACGGTTATTCTAAGTATTGTTTGTCTGAGCACAGTTAAGAATTTTTTAATCGTAAAGAACCAACCGATTCAAATTACAAGAAAATAAATTCAAAAACGATTTGCATTAAAATATTTGAAAGTGCGTTAGTCTAACAACTTTATAAAATATGTGGTGGTAAAAATAAATAAGCATTACATATATACAGAAATTCGTGTCCTTGGCCCATGATTGATTTGTAAAAAACACCTCAAGGCATTTTCTCATGTAATAAACAGAGGTAGACTTAAAAAATTTAGTTCAAGTTTGTGCGATACATGGCGCGTTGGCCTTAAATTAGCACGATTTCTTAACTAAACTCACTTTGTTCTCGATGTACCACAATTCACAAACACAGAGATCATTAAACCATCATAACAATGTAACGTATACATAGTTTAGCGCACATAAATTTTATAGCATTCAAAATACTCATAAACAAACAATGGTAAAATTATGTAAAATAAAACACAACAACAAAAATTTATTCGTATACAAAACTGTTCTACTAATTATGTTCGATATGCTTTCTATGGAAACCGACCATCGTAATTAATCTTAAGATGTCAACTTAGTAATGGACCGATGACTTTCTCGTATTCTATTTGTATTTTAATGTTGTGCTATACTCGTGCTTAGAATGAATAATTTTGCTAAACAAAATGTTTTTAAACAAAATTAACAAAATTATTTCGCAAAGTTTCAATTTTTTTGTGTTAAAATGAAGTAACTAGCCAATGAAGAATTTCCGCCGTTGTCAATTTCAAAATTGTACAGTGCCTAAATTATGCGGTAAGAAATAAAAAATAGTAATAATTTGTTTAGTTTTAGCAATTTTCTAATTATAAGTTGTCTTACTTTGGTACATTTCAATCCTTCAAAAATGTAATGAAATTTTATGACCAAAGTAACACAAGAAGTAACAAGAGTAAAGTAGACAAGAATAAAAATTATTTTATTTGTTTAGTCGGAGGTGAACATTTAAATTGCACTAAGAATAAAATTATTCCTAAACTTTCTTTGCATTCTCGATAGAAGTTATATGGCATTGTTGTTTTACTATTACTAAGACGGCTATAATATTCAAGATCGAAAACTTTCTTACAATTTTAAAATTTTTAGCTTTTATGTGTATTCATGAAAAACCCGGGATTCATAAGTACAAATTTTCAAATGGATCGTTAGCTTCTTTAACTTTATCGAATATTCTTAAAATTGTATTGGCCCCGTTTAAAATTTTTTTTGTGAAAGGTTTTCGTGAATATTTAGAATTTTTTTCATTTGGCCGATAAAGTAAATTTTAAAATTTCAATTACAATATTTACTAAATTTTGTCCAAGATTAACATTTCAGATTTTCAGAAACAACTTTAGAACAAATTTAAGAATTCTGAAGTGAATTGCGCAAAACAACAATTTGCGTGACCCGACCGATTTAAAATTCTTAAATTAGACTGTTCCACTGTTTTAAAACTGAAAATTTCTTAAAAATGCCAAAATTTTTGTTACGATGTACGTAGAATTCAATAGTTTTTCCGATTCACAATATGTCATCCAAAAATTAAATTATGGAATTCCATGCTCCAATTTCCTATTCCAAAATTATTTTATTTTTTATTCCAAAATAGCTTCAGCAAAAGCCAAACCACCATTTAATAATTTATAATAGATTTAGAAATTCCTAAAATATTACGGAATTTTAAATATTTTGAAATAAATTAAATCTTTTAATAGAGACATAAATATTGAAGTCTGAATTGAACAATTTTCAAAAAAATTAAAGATCGCTAAAGTAGTTACCATAAAATTGGGAAAATACAAAACCATATTCTATATTAGAAGCAGTCATAAACTCGCTTCTCGATTTTTTGTGCAAATTCCGACCACATCCGCTGTGCACATAAACTACAATATTTATCGAGTATCAAGCAAATCATGAATCTGGTCACTCCCTATCACCTCATAAGCGCTGCAGTAATCGGAAAGACGATCGAACATATACTTACATTCATCGGTCATAGAATAATCCTAGCTTCGGATGCCGCGATTCATGGCTTGGAGGTAACTCAAGTTTATTGCTTAGATGCTCCCAATTTCAAACGGCTATTTTTTCGTTTGCTCCCTTTATTGTAGTCCAAATTTATCATTTTCTGGCGGTCGTCATGAGTGCAATGTATTATCGGGCTCATTTCATCTATGAATTTAGCAGTTCTCCGTTGCTAAGGTTATTGTCATGGATGATTTTAATGCCCACAATAACATCTGGTTGAAATTTTCGAACTGCAGACATTGCGCGAAGCAGAATTTAATCCCTCAGTAAACTGGCAATCAAACCTTGCTCCTTTGTGATCTGTGATTGCTTTTTTAGGCCTTTCTGATCATGTTTTCGTACCAGCTAGGTTTCCAATTACTCCGGATTTTTGTACCTACTAAACCAAGACTGGTCTAACATTTTAAAAATGCTAAATTCTGAAATCTTTTGAATGAATCAGTAGATGAAGTCTCTCGAAACATTTTTATTAGGAATGAATAGCGAACATTTTTACTAGCGAATCTAGCATTGTTTCGCTGAATTTATCAGCCTAGCCTCTCTTAGTGAATGGAAAGAAAATTATTTATCGAGCCGAAAAGTTGAGGTTGTTTAGAATGGATTTACAAGTTCGCATGAGATAATTGCATTTATACCAACGATCGCCCTTGTCTCCTGCGCTGTTCTTCATTTATATCAATGACTTAATCACCTCAACAACTTGCGTTATCCATTCATTTGCAGACTACACGATGCTGTCGGCTTCAATTGAGCTTATCAGTCTAAGATAAAGAATAAATTCATCTAACTCGTCTGTCAATAAATCCCGAGGCTAACTACTAAAATAACATTTTTTTCAAAATTCGACGTTATTCATCAAAATAGTTTCCTTCGAGAATAATACATTCATTCCAACGCTTCTCTAATATTTTGACGCCCTTTTTGTAAAACGATTTATATTTGGCCTCAAAATAGGCGTTTGTCTCGGCAACATTTCTTTCGCTGAATCATTTTGTTTTTTGAGGTTTACGAACTGGTAGTAGTTGCTTGGAGCCAAATTAGGAGAATACGGTGTGAAGCAATTTGAACTTCAATTCATACAATTTTGTCATCGTAGCCAACGACTTGTGACACGATGTATTGTCTTAGTGAAAGAGCACTCTTTTCTTTTACATTTTGGGGCGGTTTTTTCGCAACTTCTTCCTACAAGCGCACCAATAATGCCATGTAATATTCGTTGTTGATGGTCGTTCCTTTTTCAGGTTAATCAACGAATAAAATACGACGAGGCCAAAATCTTACCGGTCAACATTTGCGCTTTTGGTTGCTTCGTACAGGTCGACCAACTGCTGTCCACTCAGCTGATTGACGATTTAATTCCGAAGTGTAGTGGGGATCCATGTTTCATTCATTGTCACATGGCGATTATTACGGTTAAACAGCTCCTAACAGCGCTCTGAATCATCGATGCATTGCCGTTTCTGATCCAATGTGAGCAAGCGCAGTAAATCAGATAGAATTTTCATAAATTTTCAAATTTTACCGAAAAATGCTCTAAATACAAATTAAGTAGTATTTTGGAATTATGCATTTTTAGTCGTATTATTTTTCTTGTCCTTTAAAATAATGTGGGTAGCCAATATACTAATTTGATACGAATTTCAATAATACCCTTTTGAAGGGCAACAGCAATATTGTTACTAATTTCGAGCGTTCGATATGGATTCGTACACGATTTTGCAAATAAAACACTCAGCGATTTATGTTACATACTTTATTTTCCAACACCTTTCATTTCCGCAGCATCTACACATTTCATTCATTCACTGCTCACTAATTCACGTTTACTGTTCACTTTTACTGGTCACTAATTTTCGCACTGTTTTCTTTTCGTTTTTTAGCTTGCACGGTTAACTTCAAATTACAACTGTTCGTGCGTCCCAAATGGCTCGCGCTTATATACTTATCTATCGCTGTTCGAGTCTATTATTTTTATTGCATCTGGCGATGTATGTGTATTGCTATTGTACAGTGCATCTAGAATACCAAGCAATACTGCTTACTATGTCATCAAATTTATGTCTACAGTTTATTTTTTTAATTGTAGACGGCAGTCATGTTCATAAAGAGAATTCAATAAACGAGATGAGAGAAAAAAATATTAAAAAACAAAATAGTATGGTTCGAAAGATGAAAGAGGAAGGATGTACTTTTTTTGTTTAAGGAACAAATTTTACCTGTGTTTTTTCACGTACATACACTTGGGTGCAAAAAATCGCACATTGACCAATTTTCAACAGAAGTTCAAAAATATCAAAAAATCCAATGTTTATTTAATTTTTTCAATGCAGGTTCAAAGTCTATTTCAACAACTGTCCAGTGGTACCTTTTGTATTTATACCGCGCCATAGTACGCGTTTTTCGTGAATTTGTCAGCATGAATACTAGTGGTAAAAATCGAATTGTAATATGAAAATCAGCAAAAAAACATTTTTATCAATAAGAAGTATCTCTTCCCCTAGCTCGAATGACAGCTTCCATTTGATGTTTCATTGATTTTACCAAATCTTGAGGTATAGAATCTCATTCCTTTGCGATCGCCTGTTGCAACCCCTGGATACTCTTTGGATCAATATGTGTGGCTCGAAGAAATCCTCGAGTACCTTCTCCATGTACTGTTGAGAAATCCTCTTGACAGACAGTGACATGCCTCGCCAGAAACATGCATGGTCCACCGCCATACGAGACACGTTCTTCAATGCAATATTGTGCAAACCGCTCTCCTGATCTTCTGTACACTCTTCCTCGCCCATCGTTGCCATGTAAACACATCCTGCACTCGTCAAAGAACTGGACTGTTCTCCATTATTCTTCTGTCCAATCCAAATACTCTCGAGCGAATTGAAGGCGGACTCGTTTGCTGGTCTGTGTACAGTGGGATTACCTTCTTAAAATCGTCTTCTAACTGTCCACCGGCTGCCATCGACTTCACGAACTTCTTGGAACTTCCTGGAGCTGCAGTCCCAATTGAACCGCATTCAAACGCTGATTTCGCAATGAAATCTTCACAAGAAAGTAGTCACCACGCTGTGTTATACCACGATTTCGGCCAAACCTTGTCGCCGTCTGTAGCCGCCAGTTTCTTGATATCTCTGCCACACTCGACGAACGGAGAATCGGCTCAAATTCAGTTGTTGAGCCACTTTACTTTGGTTCTGCCCCTCATCAATTAGAGCATCCACTTGAGCGGCTACCTCTGGTGTGGTCATTCATTTTGTTGTTGTGAATGAATACGTAATCGATAGAAGATCGTTCATGCTAAGCGTTGATATGCGAATGATGATAATTCCCTTAAAAAATGCCCTTTTATACCTGTCACTATTTCCGCAACCGGCGCTACCTGGAACGATCGTTTTCGGGTTGTTGTGTTCTATTGTTGTTATTGTCCTGGTTTTTGTCAATACACACACGTGGTATCATTGGATAGGTTGATAAATGATCTTTAACTTGACATACTTTGATTCAAAAAATGAAACTGTGCGATTTTTCCGCTCTCGAGTGTAGTTGTTTAATGAAATGTAAAATGAATATTTTTGCAATAATATGAAAAATTAGTTATTTTCAAAGTTTCGAATTATAGTTTTAATTATTTGTTCAAAATTTTCTGCATTTTTACGAATGATGTTTCACGAAAACAAAAACAAAAGAAAAAATACAAACAAAAATATTTCCCTTAATTAAATAAACTGATATCTATAGACAAAAATTGGAACTGTCGACATAACACGACGTCATATTGCAAAATTTTTAAAACTGTGAGGCCTGTAGTATTCTAGGTGCACTGTATTGTAAATCACTTTCTTTTAGATATGTTCGCAAATTAATCGCTTGATGATTAAGGCCCGTTGTTAATTCCTGTATTTTCGATTATGATTATCGCCACCGTTTTAAAGTTGTTTTCGTTATCTGCATATCCCGCTCCACTTGGAAAGTCATTCTACAATTCAATTTCCGCGATCAGTATTGGAGGAATACTTGATCCGACATAAAATTATAGTCTTCAACTGCGTTCGAACGCTCGATCTTTGGATTAGTAAAAGTTGGTGGTGTATAACTTTACCACTCGACCACAGAGTGATATGCTTGTGTTGAGTAGAATTCGTAACAATATGTTTAAAATATATCCTCTATATGTACTAACCAAAAGCTTATCTACAGATTTCATTTTAAGCTTGAGTCCCCCAATCCAACTTGCTGATGCTAGGTGTAAAAATTACTAATTCTTGTTTTAGTAACTTATTTTATTTTTTCTTAAAAAAAAAAACCTACAACTTGGATTTTAGTATGAGTTCTATGCTTAAGCTAGTGCTTACTAAGTTCGCTGCACTTAATAGAAATTAAAATTTATTTGTTTAAGAAGAGCGAAAAATGTCGGTTATATAAAAGTTTTAGTACAAGTTTTTTTTACAGCCAAGTGTAAGAGATTTGGCTAACAATGCGCTCTGGTTAAGGTTGATTAACAGTAGTTCTGAAAATTGATTACTGTGATTTGCTTTTAGTACAAAAGCCAATTTTTGAAAATTCACGTAAAAATGGATTAGAATTTAGTTCTGGATTTATAATTTTAAATAATCAACAGCCATTTTTGGACTTAGTTTTTGATTTCAAAGTTGGCAAGATGAAATGTTTTTTTGTTTATGTTTATTTAGACATTTCGTGAGTTTATTAATATTTTTATTTTATAAAATTAATGAAATATCTCTTAATGTTTTAGTACAAACCTTTAGTACTAAAAATTGGATTGGCTTTTCGTAATTTTTTTAGATTTAGATAATTCCATTGTGGATTAACATATAATGCAAATGTTATTATAAATTAACCAACGCAATACGGTTTTAAGAGAGGTATTAAAGAGTTTTAATTTAATCAAAATTTTAATAAATTGAAAAACAATATCTATTAACACTCTCACCATTGAACTCGAAAGTTCCACCGTTTGAAGTTGAATTCTCAATATGTATTAAATACAAATTTTTCTAGATTTCATTTTAAGCTTGATTCTCAATCTAACTCTTAATAATAATGTGTAAGTAGTATTAAGCCGCTATTTAGTACAAACTTTAATTATTATAATTTTTTTGATTTCAATCTGAACTTAAGACTGTTGAGTTGACTCTGTGGCTGCTTATCCTTTTCTACATAAATGATTTTTAACAAACTACAAGTTGAATTAAAATCTGTAACAAGTGAAAATTCTAAGTGAAGTTTCTACATAGCGATAGGTTCTGTTAAGGTTGCAACTCCGGTGCCAGGCAAATTGTTGCTCGGAATTTTAGTATTAATATTTTTTTATATCACTAAGCCGGAGTTTAGTACTTTAAGCATCATTTTGGTTTGCTTATTTTCAATCTTAACTAGTTTCTAGTTCTATTTATATGAAACATACATATTGCTATGATAAATATACGTCATTGAAACTACAATTTGAATTTCAGTCTGTTATAAACTTGTGCTAAACATTATAATAGATCCATAAAAATGTTCACGGCTAAAGTGAACAAATATTGGCCGAGGTACAAATCTTTGCTGGACGTGATCTATCGTCATGTATCCTGATAAATAAAATAAAAAAAAAATATAAACAACTTTCCATTCAAGAAAGCCCCCGCGCTGTATTGTCACGATCGGATCAACGGAATTAAATACTGCGCACACGGTAATCAGCATTTTAAATAATGGTGACAAAATCAATTACGCCTCGCATACATAACAAAACGACTACCGACATTTTTTTGTATTAAATTGTATCTGCAAATACCAAGGCAAGAGAGCATATTACAAACAAAAATGTAAATTAACATTTTTTTTTTTATAATTACTCGAAAGTATAAAAGATCACGTAATGCATTGAAATTGAAATGAACCGTTCAAGCATAACAAGAAAAATAGGATGGTTGATTTCTCAGCAACAACAACAGCACACAATACAGAGATCGTGTGTAACCCAAATCGTATTTAACACAAATGTCGATGAGCGCACTGCTTGCCTCAGGTCATTTTAATTATCTGCCTCATTAGGATTCAAAGCAGGTTTTGTCTACCTGACGATTTAGTCATCGATATTTTAGCAAAAATCAGACGAATTGACTGCACTTCTGCAAAGTACGGGTTTTTCACTAAGACGTCGACGACATACAAAACTTATCGACACGTTTTCCGCTTGATGTTGATGCGTCATTTCCATGCACACAGAACTAGTTACTAAAATAAAAAATGTTTAAGGTGTGTTTTATACGCAGCGATGTCGTGGTTTGTTTATATACATATACCTTGAACAATGGTGAACATTTTATTGAACCGCCTCTGATCTCGGGTACATGTGTAATCGATCAAATTTTATGCATTGAATTTATTTTTTCTGCATGCATAACGACGATATTAGTATTCATCAGTCCTCCTCTTCATTTAACAGCAAATAACAAATTCTTAACATCCTACACGACGACAAAATGACTTTATATTTTCTTAGCTTAATGTGCGTTTCATTTCTTACCATTCTAGAATTCATCACGAGACGAACGTGTACCAAATTTACATGCATCCAGTGACCAACAACAACAGCATCAACCAAATAGTTTAACCACACCACAAATAGTAACCACAAATAGTAGTAGTAGTAGTAGTAGTAATCGTACATTACGAAATTCATCTAGTTCAGCATCAAATTCAACGCCTGCATCGCCCCAATTAAACATTCAATCACATGTACTATCCAATGGACATCATTATCAATCCCAATCGTCGGTTAGTTCACAGTCATCGTCGATTATATCGACGATACCGGCATCCCAGAGGCTATTAGAGGACACCCTTAGTAAAGCTGGACCATATCAAATGATCGTGCTACCATTAAATGGTGGCTACTGGATCGATGGTACAGATCATGAATGTGCATTTGATGCGCGCGGCAATCCCGTGCTACCGCAAAGCGCGTGGCGCGGTAAATTTGAAACGGACGACACAGCAAAATGTTATCGGCGATTTTTTGTTAGTCGCGAGCATTCGAATCTCGTCGGGCACGATGACCAATTTGGTCCGGTGCTTTTATCGATAAAATCGGAAAATGTCGCGAACCAAGAGCATAACCGAATTTTACTGCGATTGCGTACGGGCACAATGCATGAAATTATACCGGTATCGTGCCTTGGACAAAACCCATCACCGATCAAAATGGCTCGACTACTAAACGAACAGATCAATGTGGATAATTTTATACCGGTGTTGTGTCCGAAAGCGAGCTCACAAATCGCCAGCTATGATGAGCATGTGCTGGTGACAAATTTCAAATTTGGCATATTATACCAAAGATTTGGTCAGACGACGGAAGAGGAACTGTTCTCGAATAATACAACGTCGCCGGCATTTGAAGAATTTCTTGATGTAATCGGACAACGAATTAAATTGCGGGACCACAAAGGATATCGTGGCGGGCTAGACATTCAAAATGGACACACTGGTGATAATGGTGTGTACGAGGTGTTTAAAGAACGGGAAATTATGTTCCACGTGTCGACACTGTTACCATTTACCGAGGGCGATCCGCAACAGTTGCAACGGAAACGTCATATCGGTAATGATATTGTTGCAATAGTATTCCAAGAGTCGAACACTCCTTTCTCACCGGACATGATCGCTAGTCACTTTTTGCATGCGTTCATTGTGATTCAACCGCTGGAGCCGAATACATCGAATACCCGATATAAAGTTTCGGTGACGGCCCGCGATGATGTACCATTTTTCGGTCCGACGTTACCCAATCCCGCCGTTTTTCGTAAGGGACCTGAATTCAAGGAATTCATTCTCACCAAACTAATAAACGCCGAGAACGCATGCTACAAAGCGGATAAATTCGCTAAACTGGAATTACGAACGCGTACCTCACTACTACAAAATTTAGTCGAGGAACTCAAAGATAAGACAAGAGACTTTTTAGGTACCGATTTACTACTACCCGGTAGTGGAAGTTTGAGTGGTAACGGGGGTGGTCCCGTTTCGCCTACACCGGACACACCAAAATCGGATAGCGGAAATGCTGGTTCACGTTTTATTGATACAGTAAAAAAAGCTTTAATCGCGCGGGTACGCTCCCAGAGCGTTGACGCCGGTGCAATCGGAGACAATCATCATAATCATAAGAGTAGTAATAGTTCGGGCAAAAAATCAAAGGAGCCGAGTATATCGGAAATCCCAACGATTGTAAGTATTGCTGTTTTATAAAATCTCCCGATTCGTATTTATGCGATATTCTATTTTTAGCATCGCCCTGTATCAAAAAATAGCAATAATGGTTCATTAGGTAAAAAATCGCCATCAGATTCAGCTGCATCGTCACCGGACATAACATCTCGAGGGCCAATGTTACTGCACAATAATAACAGCCTAACAACAAATAACAATAACATCACGAATAACAACAATATGACGAGTAACAACAATAATCACGGATCGTCGAATGGAAATGTTCCGATTGCGGCCATGAGTGAGACAAGTGATGATTCCAGTTTAAATAGTGTTGATTTAGATCCTCTTGGTATGCTAATCATAAACCTATCACTTCTGGCTAATGTAAAATAATCGATTTTTTTTTTATTTCACAGTATTTCAAAATTTAGACACTGGGGCAACATACATTGATAGCGATACGGGGCTCGAATCAATGTCATCGGCCGAGGCAACAACGAAAGCATGTTCATTGTGTTTGGACAGTGGAATTGGTAGTGTGGTGAACATAGGTACGACAAATTCAGGGAATATGGTGGGTTGTGGTGGTGGCGTTGGCGGTGTAACAACAACGGGGGGTAATGGTAACGAATCGGGATCTCAGGTGGAAAATTTGAAACATGAGATAACACGATTGAAATGTGATAAATTAGATTTACTGCGGCAGAATGTGGTAAGTACTATGAAATTTTGTATTTTATTGGGTGTATGAGAATTTTGGGTGCATTTTTTGAGTGCACTGCAGTTAACGTCAATAAGGAAGTGTAAGGAGAATTCCTAATTATTAACAGGTCACTTTCATTATCCTTAAAGACAGCATTTCTGCATTTATAAAATAGATAAATTTGGACATCTAGAAAAGCAAACCATTGATTGAGGTTTGTTAGTGTGTCTCTGGGCTCAGCATAGGTTTAGATAACAACCGCACGGCATTATGATGTCAGTTTTGTTAAGAGTATACTACTTCATCATTTTGCTATGTAGACACATTTCTAAATGTTATTAGTGCAAGAGATCCTATAATTTAGAATTTACTTTGTTGATCTGAAGGCCAATATGTTGGAGGGTCACTACCAAGAGAATGAGACATTCTTTGAGGTAGATGATGTTGCGGCCAACTATGTAGATGTCGTCATTCTAAACAGCCAACAGTTGGCTCGTTATATAAATTTGGTCAACTTGCCGTATCCCAATGTTATTTCGATGGTCTTCTGGTTTACCTTCCAAGATCGTTCTGATCTGTTCGATAAACATCTTTTCATATTGTAAACAGTTTTGTTAAGTAACCTAAATAAAACAACAAGTCCCAAAATGTGTTTCTCTGGATGCTGATATACGCTTGCTAGAAGTCTAATTAGACTATATGAGCATAACATTTTTATGAAAGTAAATGTTTGATTGGTTGCTGCGTTGATCTGTTTGGGTGAAACACACATTGGTAGTATCTACTAAAAGTATCTACAAATTCGTTCGACCTATGTTGAAAATATTCTGATTACTCAGATACTTATTGCAATTAACTGATTTCCCAAACTGGTAATTTAACTGAAAGTTCCCTGTCTTGATAGGCAGTGGTATTTGACAGATTAGAACTGTCCTACGCTGCTTTAGAATTTAAAAGTAGATTGAATTGTGTTTATAGGTTAGAACGTGCGACTAAATGACGGTCGCCTCCATATTTTAACATTTCCCAACAAATTACTTGTGGCTGTTCTGAACTCCAAATTCGGTAGTGCTGCTTGTTTACATAGCCCCCGAGATAGAAATGCGCTTCGTCTGAAAATATGATTTTTCGATCGATCAAAATCGATGTCAATATGAATTTACTTTCAACTGCTGAGTCATCTGGACCTTGTAGGCGAATAATCCGAGGTCTTTGTGCAATGCTCTATTCTGGCGTTGAGTTGCGATGGATTCTGTCCTACACTATGGACTTATGGAAGCCTTTCTCGCGAAGTTTTTTCACCAATTTCACTACAGCGATTCCGCTTGGCGCTCCCAACACTGACTTTGAAAATAAGTTTTCAATACTTTGAAACGCTCTTCGAGCGAAAACCTGATTGTTTCGTGACGCGGAATGTCAGACTGACGAGCTTTCAAAATTTCAAGCAAATAGTTCAAATAAGTGTTGCCATAGCCTATGGTTTAAAAATAACATCAATAGATGGCCCACCTTTTATCTTCCTATTTTGACGGTTTGAAGAAGCAGTTTTGGTCATTAAGCTTCAAGTACTGTTGTGAATGTAAATGTGTTAACTTCGGAAGTAGGTAAGTTTATTTGAAAGCCTAGGGATACATATTGATTATGTAAGGAAGACAATAAATTGTCGATTGGCCACATTTCTTTTGTGTGCGATTTTATTATGCCCGAATGTTCCAGCACTGTTGTTTGGGTTCATCCCAAATTCTTAACCAATTCTGATGGAATTTGATTTGAAGAATCGAGTTGTGTTCGATTTGTATGATGTGATTAGGATAATGTCATGTATTTTATGAAAAAGATGAAGTTCTGGATTCTGGCTCAATGTAGTTTCTAAAACTCGATTAGATTATAACATGTCTATTGAAGGAAATTCTGGGATATATTCCCATGCAAGTATGCTGGATATGGATATAACTGATATTTATTAACCTATGTTGATACTTGGAATATTTTGGCATGGTTCAAATTCGCTCTGTAAACTTTTGAATTATAAAATATGTGAATTATTCCCAAAACTAATTAGATTCGTAAATATTTACTAGTATTTAGAATTTTAGAATTTGACCAAACTTTGTAATAGTAGCTATTTATATTCTGAATCTCGAATTTATTCTTAAATTATTAAAAATGACTTGGTTTCACTCATAGTAAACGTACACTCCGGATATTATATAAGGCCGTTATATGGCCTTAATCATTCTAGGGTGAGAACTTGTTATTACCAGCTGTTTCCCTTTGGTCATCCCTGCGTAACGATTTATTGGGAAAATTCGTTAAAATCTCATCTTTCCATCAGATTCGGACTCTTCGGGTCTGGAAAAAAGAGCAATACTACTAATTTTATAAATCAAACGATTGGAGTGAAAAGCCAACAACTATAGCGGCTTGAGATATTGAGAAATCATACATATGACACCATAAAAACACCCACTCGTACCTTTCTGTCTGGTCACCAAATCGAACCCGAGACTCGAATAACAGAACAAGCGCTCTACTTATCCTGCTATCGAGGGCGACATCAACTGTTATTAAGTATTGGTCATTAGTTATTTTCGCTTGGTCACCCCTACGTAACGATTTATTACGAAAATTTCATTCCGCCCATTCCCGGCGAAGCGCTTGCTTGAGATGATCGACACTTTGGTATTTTTTGTCCCAACCTTGCTCTTCAAAATACCCCAAACCGAGAAATCTAGCGGATTTGCATCCGGTGAATTTGGTGGCCATTGGGCAGTGGAAATGAACCGCTGAACGTTGTTTCTCAGCCAATCTTGATTGACGCGCGCTTTATGACTCGGCGCCGAGTCCTGTTGAAATGTCAAGGCTCTGCGGCTGAAATGTTTTTGTCCCCAAGGCTTCAACGCTCCTTCCAACACATGATCCCGATAAATTTGAACATTTATCTTGATGCCACGGTCCAAAAAAACGAGCGGTGAACGGCTTTCGGTCCTTACGGCGGCCCAAACCATCACCATCGGCGGCACCTGGTTTCGAGTGGCAATCCGTTGGTCCAAATTTGCAGTAGCACGGCCGGGCAAGTAAATCCGGTCGTTTTGCTTGTTCACATATTGTTCATTAACGAACGGTGACTCATCGGAGAAACCAAATTCGGCAAATCGCCACTTTCGTGCAAGCGTAACAACTCCTTTGCTCTTTCCACTCTAACTTTTTTTGAGCATCGGTGAGACCATGCGTTTTATGGAATTTCAAGGCCTTTAGTCCAAGATGATCTTTCAACATGTGCTGCATCCGTTCGAGCGAAATGTTCGCCTCACAATTTGGCCTTCACCTTCCGAATGATATCCGGCGATGTTGCAGTGCGTTTCGGTCCACCACCATGGCGTTTTGCAATGCTGCCAGTATCGTTATAACGATTTATGGTGCGATACACAAACATTTTATTCACATGCAGATGTTTAACCGATTAACAATCTGCGGCTGTGGTTTCCTAGCCAAATATAGTTCAATCACACTATCACGCTTGAATTCCATTGCGGATAACTTTTTTTCTGAATATTTCCAAATGAAATGCTGTACGCAATGGAATGAACTGTCATTAGTGTAAATTTGAGCGCTCTGTCATCACTGGTTTGACAGCAATGACAGTCTGAAGTTGGTAACACTTCGTGTAGAATAGATAGAGAATAGATTTCAAACTAAGTTTATTTTAGCTTCAGTTTATCTGCCTTGTGACTACGCTACCACCGCGTCGAAGGAATTTATTAACAAGTGCTCAAAAGTTATATTAAGAATTTATCTATTGCAAAAGTAGATGTTGCTAGTGTACATTAGAGCATCCGGAGCTTACTACTTGTACATATGTTTGTCCCAGCTTGAAATTCTAAAATGTAGGCTTCGGTGCCGCGAAGTGATGTCGAATTAACCAAATGGGAGTTATTCTCAACTGAACTCGTTTCTTTACTTATTCTCTCTTAAGATATCATTTTCGCTAAAGATATCAAACTTCATGCACTTTACCTTACATATGCGATTACGGCTGCTTTCGAACTTTTTTGCCTAATAAAATAGGTTTCAATAAAACTGAAAAATAAAGCTAAAATAATAAATCTTCAGGCTAACTGTGACAATTTTTTTTTCTAGTCGCTCAAGAGAATTATAAGAATATCTTAAGATCCTAAAATTTTCTGTAGGCTTCATTCTCTTCAATTGTCCGGTGGTATTTTCACCTCTTACTTACAAACAGGAAATTCGTAATTCTTTCCATTCGTTTACTTCCTTGCAATATTATTATTCCTGATTCCACCATCCTGGCGCTGGAGCAAAATTATTTTTATTCCGAAAGCCACGAACGCAAATTATATCTACCCAAGGCTTTCGTCCTATTGTTTTATCCTTTACTTACTAAAGACAGCCTTCCTAAAGTCATTAGAAAATATTGTTGACGGATTCATTGGAGGTACTTAGTTGCATCTCTGCATGCTCAGTAAGTTACAACCTAATGAGAGAACAAAGCATGTGAAATTGGTCAACACGAACTTGGTACTTGTTATAAATGTGCAGATACTTATGTGGCGGAAAATCGAAACAAATATGACGCAGAAAGTACACCGAAGACATTCTCGAGACTGCAGAAGCAGTAGCGGCAAATAGAAACATGAGCGCACACATTAATGTGTAAAAAGGGTCACCGAAAAAGTCGCCAAATTTACCACCAATAAAGGATTCTTCTGGACATCTTAATCACAGAAAACCAACGCTCAATAGATGGAAACAGTTCTTCGACAGTTCTTACTAGATTTCAAATCAAAATTTGTGATCTAAAACAAAATTTGGATCAGGCTGTCCATACAAAATTTGAACTGATCCGGATCAATGGGTGTTATGAAACACGGCAAATATTGCAGCAGAATTATTAAATGGCGACGCATCTGTAACGATCCCATCGGCACAATCGATTCCATCGGTAGATGCGCGATCCCATTATTATCAACGAAGAAACCATCGAGGATGTGAACGAGTGAACGAAAACGAGTGAAACTGAAGAGTATAGCACCCAACGCATTAACAAAGCAAGAAACATATTCAATATGCTACACAGATCTGAAATATGTCTGTCCTCTCACGAAATACAAAATTACGAATGTTCAATGCCTGTGCAAAATCAATACTGCTGTATAGATGTGAAATATGGAAACATACGCAGAGTGAAAGTATCACTAGAAGAGTCTAGGTATTTGTGAATAAATGCATTAGGTTCTGGCCAAACACGATCACAAATGAAAACAGCGGACCAGGCAAATCGAAATTGAGGGCGAAATTAAGAAACGAAAGTGGATATGGATTGGGCACACATTAAGGAAAAGGACCAATGATATGACAAAAATGTCATTGGAATGGGATCCGCAAGGTAAGATGAAAATTGAAGAGCAGTAATGAACTGGAAAAGAACGGTGTTAATCGAAGCGAAACAACTCAATAAAATATGGTGAGAACTAAAAGCAATTGTCCCGAATAGAGTAAGATGGCCTAGTCTAGTAGACACCCTAGGCTTCTAAAATCGGAGATAAAGGAAAAATAAATTATGTTAATAAAATTTAGTCCTCTTACAGCAGAAATCGACATTACAATTTACAAGCTGTCCAGATCTATGAGCTGGGCCTTCATTAATTTTCGTAAGAAGCTATCTAAATCAACCTTGTTTGCTCGTACTATAATGTCAGCACTGGATTTGGCGTGTCCTGCTCTGCGTACAATCTTCGATTATGTAGCGGCTTTGGTAACTTATTCGGTGTGAGTTTGAAACTTTTCTTTTTCTGCAGTGAACTAAAACATCATGATGTGCAAAGATAGCAAAGCTGTACTGAATTTACTAAGAAATTCGCTAAACGTGTCTGAACTGCTTAAGTAATACAGTAATACATTCTCAATAAAATTAGGACCGAGGTGTTTTAATGCCCGGCCTCAAGCTTATGCAGTTTGTTAAAATAAATAATTAAAAAATAAATCATTTATATTTGTGCACTAATTTGTATTCCTATTTTACAAGGTGTGGGGGGCAACTCATTAAATACCCTTACGGATGGATTCACAATTACGAGGGTTGTCTGAAAAGTTTCTGACCTAACAAAGATACAAGACATTTTATCTTCAAATTTATTTTTATTTTCCCTACGTAGTCTCCTTGTAGGTCAATACACTTCTCCCAGTGATGCTCCCATCTCTTCAACCCATCCAATTAGTATAATTGGTTAAGAAATATTTGACATACCAGATTCAAGAAGTTCTTCCAAAATACGTGCTTCTGAATTCCAATCTGATTTTACGAACCAAATATCTTCATCATTAAGAAAATTTCTTCGTATTTTTGTTTATGTGTTTTTGTTTTTACTTAAGCATCCTGCTTAAATGACGTAACTTTTGGCTTTTGCTATGAATGATTGAAATTGAAATATGAATAGATTTAAAGTGATTAGTGTAATATAAAATGACTAATTGAGAATTTACTGACCCATTTCAGACGTGCCAACGTGACATCAAACGGTTACGCGAACGAGAGCTATCACTTCAGGGTGATTTAGCAGCAGCGGGCAAAGAAATACTTCGATTACGCGACCTTCTTAAAGAGTACATGCCGAACGCAGCCACCGGTCCCCATTCAATATCACCCATTTAACTGAGAAAATACCGGGGTCACCGGTAAATTAAACGTTCAACAAAATGAAAACCACCTTGAATCATTAATTAAATTTTTTTTTACTTATCTACTTACATCTACAAAATCAAATCAAAAACAAAATTAATCAAAATGTAATTAGAGAAACCTAGATAATTGTGTCAATTATAAAAAGTAATAATAATAAATAGAAAATTAGACAAACACAAAAAATATATAAATTATATGCTTAACAACAACAAATAATTTTGTTGGTCTCACCAATTAAAATACATAAAGGGATTTTCAATGTTGTCAACGATGTTGTGACTCTACCTCTAACTAAACGAAATCCTCTCATCAAACATCTCAGCATCATCTCACACAAATGAATGCTGTCGGTGGTCATCTTCTAATTTAAAACAACAAAAACTCTGTATAGTGTTAAATATACATATTATATTATATAATTTTTAATTATCTTACAATATTAATTAAAATTACTTTAAAAACAAACAAACGTCAAAAAACCAAATTTTAATTTTACGTTATTTAAAATAAAATATAAATCTTTTTTTTTGTTTATTTTATAATTTTATAATTTAATTAAATACCAAAGTTAACACATTCCCTTCCTCGAACCACAATATATACACATATATATTTATATATATATATATATATATATATATATATATATATATATATATATATATATATATATATATATATATATATATATATATATATATATATATATATATATATATATATATATATATATTTGAAATAATTATTAATTATTAATTAATTATTTTATATGTTTTCTTGTAATTATGAATTTCGTTTTTAGTGTATAAATTTACCAAATATTTAAATTTATATTTTGAATTATTATTATTATTGATTATTATATTTCGAATGAATGAATTTTTGTTTTGTTTAAAATTTTATTTTATATACATAAAAAACAACAAAATATTTAATATTAAATTCATATTAAATGCAAAAAATAATTTTATAAAAAAATTTATTTTTATTTGTTTTTTTTTTAAGTTTATAAAACGTTTAAAAAATGGAATAAAAATAAAAATGAATTATATTAGAGAAATATATTATTATTATTACATAAATGAAATATAATTATAAAATTATTATTATTATTATTATTATTAATATTAAATTATATTAGTAGAGAATCTATGAAATAAAAATTAAAACAAAATTAAATAAAACAAAAAACATTTCTGTATGCACAAAATAAATGTTTAATTGTTGCACTGGAAATCTGTCGAACCACTCGTTGTTAAACAGCTGATCCAAATGGGAAGATAGCCACAGACTAACAAGGACATTACAAACACCCGAATTACAATGACAAATTTAGAACAAATTCAAGAAACACTTAAACATATCACTGGAGCTTTAAATGACCAGATCAAATTATCAAAAAAAAATCGTAAAACAACTGAAGAAATTGGATAATCGTGTGTTTTTCACGGCAGCCCCAACAACGCTAATCACTCCAAAAAATGTTACCGATAAAAAAGATCTCCGCACATTTGAGCATCAACTGTGTTCACTATTGCAAAAACATATGACGGTGGATGAATTCTTTGCCAACGTAAATCACCAATTCTCCTTGATAGTGGGTTAAATGGAGACCTGTTCAAGATGCTGATCATAGAAATTCAGTATCTGAATTTCAAGAACATGGCCAAAAATAGCAACAATGTTGTAACGGCTCCGTTAACCAAATTTTATATACACACGAAGTACCTTCACCCGAACTATCCTAAACCGCCAGCATCGATGGATTTGATCCATCAGTTCAAACTGGTAGATTATATCAACCGTTCCACTCAGGATATTCCGGTAGTAAAACGGGAACATTTCCATCTCCACGAGCCAAGGAAGCAACAATGAATCAAACACATGAAAACGCAACTGAAGGAGTCCTATTTTAATCAATTGGCATACCACAACACCGAAAAAGAGATATCCAATGATGAGCAGGATATAGAAGATAACTAAAAGGTATTTTTTATGATGCAAGCCTCTCTAAAGCCAATAAAAACTTTATAAAATCCGATTTAGCCGTTAATGCCAAGCCAATCAAGAATCAACTCCAAATCAGATCAGCGGAAGGTGACGTCAAAATCAGTCACAAAATTAGTGAATCATTCTTCAAAAGCATTGAAAACCTTCATGCCAAATCAACAATATGGAAGTTCGGGATGGTCATCTTTCACATTAGCCAATAAAGTAGCTGACGCTCCGGCTAGATTGAAACTTGAAGCGCACACATTGTCCATCACTGGATCCATTCACAGTACGGAAGAGGATTCTACCAACTTAATTCGATACTGTGATGCACCCATCAATATCTTCAGGAATCAACTGATCTTTCAGAAAGGTCAGAACATTTATGCCCATGAAGAGTCTCATCCCTCCCGGAGATAGACAAAGAAATTGTATGCAAGATCCTAAAGGATCATCCAACCATTATCAACGGAATCAAAATGCCGGAGGTGTAACTTCAGCTTCCGCAGAAAGTTTTAAGCAGAGTTTTTCTAGTTCCAAAATATGCCTAACCCAAAGAGTTGTTGAAGGCATTCAGAATGAAGAAATAAATTATCCAACAGTTTGATCAAAAATACACTCAAACCTGCGATATCTGTAACACAAATTTAGGTAGAGGAAGTAAATACGATCGACATCCTCATCGTACCCTGCGGAAATTCTTCATTTGGACATAGTGGAAATCAAAAAGGAAATTTTTTTATCCTGTATGGATAAATTTTCAAAGTTCTTTCGCATGAAGGATAAATCACTTTTGCATACGAAAACCCTGGGTATCCAAATTTATTAAAACCCTTCCCAGCGAAGTGAGGTAAATGGAGCTATAGAGAGAGTTCATTCCACCAGATTGGAAGTAGTTCGATGCCTCCAGAACGAGTATAAAGAATTATCTGCAAAATAACTCATCAACATAGCTGTGGACCGATATAATGACTCTATACACTCGGTTACTCAACGAAAACCTAATGACATCTTTTTCGGAAGAATGCAGAGAACCAATTATTAAAAACTTGCAGATTTCACGGCAAAAGTGCACCATGATCGGGAGAGAATTTGCAAAAATCATGATTCACCATTACAAGAGAAAATAGTAGAAGAGTCGGTTCGAAGAGCTATGAAGCTGCTGACACCATGTATACGGCAATTAAACAAATTCAACGGAAAGACAAGCCAAAATTCCAACAAGAAACAGTGTCACAGACAACAATGACACTGTAACAGCTACGTCTGGAAGACGCAACCATAAACCCCAAACCAAAAACATACCACACTAATTTTACATTATTACCACAATACTTATAACATAAGCTTTCCCTCTTTTCTTTTCTCAGTTCCTCACTCAGGAAATTACTATGTTACTAAGTATCTATGCGTACAACACTCTACTCGTAACAATAAAACAAGGAAATAGACGAATAATCTAATTTCGATTTCACATTTGGTGCAATATGCTAACGAGGCACTCCAAATCAATAATTCCGTTCGTAAGTAAAGAAGTGAAGACATTCCAAGTTTTACCCTCCGTATTACGCACGAACATCACGGTAAAGGGCTTCAAAATCGATTCCGGATACTTATACAATCTGTATCTGGGTAACATTGCACAATTACAGGAGCTTCAGTCAGATAAACCGTCAGGTCTGCAGAGGGGACCCAGTAAAAATGTACTTCATGTTAGCAGAATAAAAATTCATCAAACAGTTTCTTCTAGGATTTCTTTCCTAAACTCTTCAAAATCCCAAAATCTTTAGCCGAGTTCAACGGAAATATTATATTTAACTAATTTAATATCAGACAGGTGAAAATTTCAAGAAACAATAATGCGGATATATAGCCTTTCTCGTTTCAAGACTGTTTATTGGGTAAACAACCCAACCTACCCCTTGAAGAATCTAATGAATCTAGAGGAGAAAATCTCGATAAAATAATCCCAAATCCAAGGAGAAACTTGTGCTCCGTGGCTAGCACAGAAGTCAGGTTACTTGGCGCTCTCAGGTTTCAAGGAGCCTTACCTCAGTAAGAGAGGTGTTGCTTCAAACACACCAACTTCGGAGGACAAAAATCTCTTGCGTCCTATCTCCGATAGCTTTCACGCCATTATGTGACTCATCCAGTACAATCACCGTGGATGTCCCAGCACGAAGACACATCCACTGTCGACTATCCACTAAATCGATTGTCCAAATAAATGGCAAACGAATTCGATCAGATGACTCCAGCCCTAAAAACCAATTTAAATGGAATAGAGAGTCCTATATATCCTCCTTTGGAAATGCTGCAAGGCCAAAAATTATATAAGAATCGGGCTCAAGTAATAAAGCAGCTGGCGGAATCAAGGACATACAACAGCATCGTTACATAACACGTTTGAAGGCTATGAGGTTAGAAATTATTGGTGAAAATTTTCCGAGCAGGTAGAATAAAGTATAGTAAGATAGAGAAAATGGGTATTTACAATTAACCATAAGGCTCCAACTACAAAGCAAATTGGCCTTTCGGGTCGGTGTACTTACGATTGAAGAAAGTAAAGGAAAGAGCCAGGATTCCTCCGAAGAAACAGGTTTGGTAAGGCCGGTTAAAACCCAGACGAACCCGACAGCGTAGAAGCGATAGTGGCTCTACGGACTGAATCTCCGACACCAAGACCTTCGTTTCAAAAATGAACCTGCGCATCAAGGCATTTCGGACTCAATAAAGCCACTACGCGCCAACTCCATCAGCTATCAAGCGCAGACAAAGGCGGCCGGGAAAGGATGTCGCAAAAACATGAACTGTTCCCAGAGCCCAGTAAAACTGAAACTGATAAATATACCGCTATCCGGGCAAACTAATAAATCACCTGGCAAAGTCGGACGCTGCGCATCTTCAACGGTTACTCGTAGGGATATTATCAGGCGATCAAAAACCGAGCTGATTACTAACGATAACGCGCATGAGCAGTAATGTTGATCGGCCAGATCAAGCATTACACAATCTTTGGCTACAACGGCTACCTCGTGAACTGTAGGTGATATTGGCTGTCAGTGCGAAACCCTCGAGACCTTGACAGTCTTGGCCGATAATTAATGATGTTTTTACAATCACTTAATTATAATCTAAGCTTCAACATTTCAATAAAGGGCGATCTCGGTCACGAAATGGTCATAAGGTAGATCTTCATAAGTTTCACGCGGTAATAAACCTGTGATGTTGGCCAGCTAAAGTAAGTAGATTGTTGGTGTGGCGCCAACCAGATTTGCAAGAGCTCAAACAGCCCAGCCAAATACAAGTTTGAAAATCATTAAGGTACCGACATGTCTTCCTGATAATTAATTTCTACAAACAGATGTTCCACAACGTACATAATTTATCGCACCCGAGAATCAGAACATGGTTAAGCTCTTAACTCAAAAATATGTTTGGCCCTTTATGAAATAGGATCAGAACGCAAGCATGTTTAGCGTGTCAAAAGTGAAAAGTCAGCAGGCATGTTAAGTCACTATTAGGGCATTAGCCAATGGTATCCAGATAATTCGATGAAATACATGTTATAGATAAAGTCGGAGCTCTGACAGTATCAGAAAACCAGCGGTATTGTCTTACGATAATTGACAGATTTACGCGATGGGCGCAATCAGTTCCACTGATATTAAAGTAGATGCTATAGCATTTGATTTGTACAGCAGTTGTATTGCTAGATTCAACACCCATCACGTCGTTACAGACAGTTTCAATCCGAGTTGTTGAGAAGCTCCCGCACCTAATGGGGTTTTAATGTAATCGGACGATGCTTCTACCGTTAGCCGGTTAACGGTTTTATCGGCAGATGGCATCGCACTGACTGATCTGACTGAACAAGAATCTTATCGACTGTGTAGCAACACAGTGTAGGAATGTAGACTTTTGTGATCGGACTGATAAAGCATTTTAAACTCATTAGACCGGTAACTCCTGGTAAGTTAGAAAAATTTACTCATGTGTTTATACGTATCGATACGGTGCGTGTTCCATTACAACCACTCTACGAAGAACATGTTGAAGTATTAAGCCACGATAAAAAAATTTATAGTATGAATTAGAAATTGGGAGTTCAACGTGACTATAGACAGACTTAACCCTTCTTACCTAGAAGCTACGTTATTCATCAGGGCGAATCGGAAGATCAGATTAAACATTGAACATCCACTTCTCGTACATCATCAACAAAGCAAACAAAGCTTTTCACCTCTCAACGAATAAAACGGATATTAATCTACAAATGACACTATGGCCATTTCAAAGCAATATAAGGCCTATGATTTTATGTGTGGCTTTAGTTTCGTGGCCAAAACTAGAGCAAACAAAATCTTGCACAACACTAAATGTAATTCAGAGCATAATTTATCTGCATAAGAAGCTAAAAAACCTGTCCGACAGCTGCTCTCGAGAAACTTTTATGGTCCCACAAGAATTTATTAGAAAGTTACAGGAAAACTGAGATCTTTGTAATCTCGGACTTGAATCACGTTGCAAGTCTTAGCCGGGCCGATCTTCGATTCTAAACTGACATGGAGCTTATTACTTTTAAAAAAATTAGGCACAGAAGCCAACATCATCCAAATGTCCTGATCACTCTGGCTCTGAGCCGAACCCATACACCAAGAGCCACTTAAATGTTGGGAAACAACATCGGAGATCTAGACGACATACTTTATAGTTTGACCGTCCAAACTCCGTGATCCCTAGTATGATTAAATTGGAACATAGTCCGATTAACAGTTACAGGAAAGTCCCCAACGAACCGTTGAAAATTCTGCAAAATATAGCGAGTAAAAAATCTATATTGTTCACATGTGGCGTACTCGCTCATAAAAGATTCAGTTTTTTCAAAGTCTATTCCATACTTTGCCTCAAATAGTCACGGACTTGTGCCGGGGTGGAAGAATTCAATTAGATGCAGGTAGTTGCAATCAGTGCCAAAGT
The DNA here is from genome assembly GCA_963691935.1 of Nephrotoma guestfalica. Lineage (NCBI taxonomy): Eukaryota > Metazoa > Arthropoda > Insecta > Diptera > Tipulidae > Nephrotoma > Nephrotoma guestfalica. The sequence goes on along the minus strand of OY829913.1, from coordinate 50,975,334 downwards.
AGATGTTGAGGTTCTTAACTTCTCATCTTAGCAATTCGGATACACAATGAGTTATAGTTTTGACTTCGATCTCGAAGGATACACCACCGAACATGATTTAGAGGAATTGAACTAGGGCATTATACTCATTTTAATTTCTGGTGTTACCGGGCTGTACTTGTTATGAATTTGGCGGTGCTAGAATTTTGTCCATGGTGAAAGCATAAGCGTTCTGCGCAATCGGGAAGTGATCCCAATCGGCCTGAAGATTTGTTTTTCTAATAAAATTTTTCCGTTTTCTAGTCGTTTTCCTCAATTTTTTAATCTCAGAGCACCAGAATGGTTTGTAATTAGCGGACAATAATTTTCCAAAGCAGTCGAAATTGCATTCAAAGGCGAGTTTACAACTAAATAAATATCCTCCGCCGATTGAATCACATTAGACGAATGAAGCAAACTCGATAGTTCTCTGGAGAAAAATTCACAGTTTGTTAATTTTTTATTTGGACAAGGTTTTAACAGCGGTCTTTGAAAGTTAAGACTTAAAGAGATACACCTGTGATCAGAAGTGAGAATATCGTTTGTTACTTGCCAATCTCAAAAGGACCAGACTGAGCTTGGACTTGAGCATGAACATCGTCAAAAGATATGTCGATGAAAAAGAAAGCAAAACAGAGACGATATATGCAGCAGAGATGATCTTAAAGGAAATCATGTCCAAGACGTACAGAAGCGAGTTACTGGAACCAGTAACGGTTTCAAAAGATAGCACCTGCAAAACACTTCGTTATCTTCCACTATGATACAAAAACCTCTAAACCTCATAGTGTTTTTATTGTTAAAATCAGTCATTGTGGGGTTTTGGTGTACCCTTTTCAATCATCTAATGCTCAAGAGCGAGTCACTGCTTCTATGAGTGTTAGTGGGAGCTTCTGAGTTATTATTATCCCGATTCAAAACTTTTGAAGCATCGATGTTCAGTAGACGGCCTTTTGTGCCTGTCTCTTGAATGTAAATTACAACACGTACGAGAATGCTATAACTTTCCATGTCGACACCTTCTTAGGAGTCAAGTCAGATCTGCTGGTCGATGTATACGTTTGGTTCTACGATGCCTGATTCTGCATATAGACAGGGTTGAAGTTGATGATTTACCAACCGATGAAGAAGAACCCCGAATATAAGTTCCCTTCGTTCTGACAACTTTAGTGGTGAGAGAGTAACCATCGTTACCTTATTATATTTCAGACCATCTACGCTGTTGTATTTGAAGTACGTCTAACAAGTAAGTATTTGCTTTTCTCGGAGGTTTCAGATATCGCCTAAACGTTATCCGTTTACAATTTCCGATTTCTTGTTGGAATGAATCCGACTCGCAACGGGAAACACGTCGCAATACAACATCTTTATTAAATTAATCAAAACTGGAATTTGTTGTAGTTTCAACCATTCAACAAAACTTCTTCCAAATCTACATTTGGGCAGTCGAGAGTGACGTGATAGGGCGAGAATTTATAATGGGGGCTAATGTAACCTTTTACAGCTCCTTTGAAGTTAGCTGCTTTATTTATTTATTAAATTTTCTCACCCGTCTTCATGCCTCAATGAAGCGGGCGATAACGAGTTCGGGGTTTCTGCCGTTGCTGAATGATATACGTAAACGGCCGGAAAAAACGACACTACTCACTTGAAATAGCCAAACATTTTTTAAAGTCAAGACGTTCTTGTGATATCATGGTGATGATTTGTGATTTGTATTTATACGGAAACAGCTCACACAGTTATGAATAATATTACGAATTTGGACAAGTCCGATGATGCTCCATCCAATATCTTACTCAGATTCCGTAAGAACCACGTTTACCAAGAAATATTCAAAGATGGAGTATTTTGATCGGTCCTTATTGTTTATTGTGTTAACTTAAGTAATAGGAAACGTAACAAAATAATCAATTTATCAATCGTCTACTTTCACGGAGATGCTTGAGCAATTCGACTTATCGAAAACCATTTTCTCCCTTTCTACTGCTTGGGATTAGATAATTTCATCACGCTATATATGGTTGCATCGTAAATTTTTGCAATTCCAGCATTCTGTACAGCGCCCATCTCCAAATTAATAAATCGTTTCATAGCGATTCAAATTGATTCGCCAAGAAATGTCCGTTCTTTTATCATGCTTGCTGGATGAGTTTCAGATCTTTTTGCTAAAATTTCTCCACAAATTTCAAATTCTTTCAAATCATCAAGGCAAGACGGAGTACAGTAATGAAACATGCTGCTTCTAAGGATAATAGCGGAAATAGCACAAATACTGCCAACACTCATGTTTGTCTCTTATTTATAAAGATTTAACGTTTTTACAAATCTTTGCGATACGAAATTAGTATTTTATGTTTAGAAAACGTAGGATTGTTATGCCACTCGTTGTCATATTTTTCGGGTACCATGACTACTTGCGATGTCTCCATACTTGAAGATAAGATTCGTTTGTACCATTAGCTACATCTTGATGAGCTACATCTTACAATAGCCCTTCCTAGACAGCGCACGCTCAAATGTACTCCCGTTTATAATCTAAATAGCGATGAGAATGGACCTTTCCTGATTGCGTAGTATTGGTTCGCGTTTGAGATGATTAAAATTTATTTGGGCGAATTTGGTTAAAACCTAAAATAAAAAGTTGGTTGGAATTCGAACCTTTAGGCTCTTAGAACACTAATTACATTTTTCTTCATGATTATATAAATTCTTGCGGAGTTCTTGCTTGGAAAATTTCTCGAAACTAAATTATCGTTGAAGGCGACAAGCAAATACATAATGCAAATACGGGCCCGTTGCAGTAAAAGTGCCAAATAAAATAAATTCAAATTTCCAAGCAATATTCTTTGTCTTTATTTAGTTAACTTTAAAATTTCTCTCTGTACTCCGTCGTTGCATTTCCACACCGATTCACTAATCAGAGTGCCATCTTTTTTCACAAACTCTTGAAACTCTCGAACACTGCCCCCAACTCCAAAATAGTAAACTTTCGCTGCGAGATAAATGACTCCATTCGCGTTTAACTTATTTTTAAATAAATTTAACAACTTTGTATAATTATCAGGATTATAAATGGTCTCAGACGTTAGGATTACGTCGTATGTGATGTCGGGATTTTTCGCATCGAAGCTCTCCCAATCCCCTGAAAAGTATTTCGTCCGTTTATGTAGCTCCTCAAAATTTTCATCTATATCCAAATTAATCGCCACATTAAGAATGGTAAAATTTTCTAGTACATCTAAATTATAGTCCTGAAAATGAACTTTTTCGGCGCCAGATTTAAGTGCCACTAATCCTAATAAACCACCTCCGCATCCCAAGTCCAGCACAGCTTTTCCAGTAAAACTATCTACAATCGCGGCTCTCGCGCCATCTAGTGGTTCCGTTAAATAATCTCCCAAATCTTGCGTGCACTCCCAAATTTTAAGGCCACCTTCGTACTCCCCCCGAATCAAATCAGAATGTGACGATTCTGCATTTTTGATAGCACTTGAATATCGATCAACCGCAACTTCTGGTTTTATATACTCCACCTCGATATCACCACAAACGAATAAATTTAATTTTGTAATGGAATTAATCAAATTCTGAGTTTTATCGTTAACCGGCCTAATCTCATGCGACTCGATCCATTCCATGCTGGATTTTTGTTCCACTTTCGAATTAGACTCTTCATCACTTTGTGCATCAGGATTAAATCCAAATTTAAACATTTTTATTAATAAATTTATTAATTTTTGTAAATATTTTGTGGTTATTAAATAAAAAATCGTGCATGGCACGTCAAAATAAATCGTTTACCGATTCGAGCCAAAATATTATTACCGATTCGGGCTGGTACTACAAAGCACAAAGTGATTGTCAGAAAATATGATTTCTGTAAACGTCAAAATACAAAAATCAGCAGAAACTCGAAAATATTTAGAATTCAAATAATTACTAAACGGGCGGCCATAAATTTAGAAATAATATGCCGTCGACTTGTATTATTCGCGGCTGTAAAACAAAATACGCAACTGATGTTTCGTTTCACAAGTAAGATGTGTACGATTTTGAGGTTAGGGATGAGTATTTAGATGTTGGATCTCTTATTCTAGGTTTCCCGTGAAAAATACCAAATTACTTAAACAATGGATAAAATTTGCGAACCGCGGCGAGGCATGGAAGCCGACACGATGGACTTCGATTTGTAGTTCCCATTTTCAACGGTCAGATTTTCAGGATCGTAACAATCAGCGCAAAACACTGAAAAAATTTGCTGTGCCCTCGATTAATGAGGCGGTCGTAGACGATGTGTACCAAACAAATAATGATTGCAGTGGTGAAATAGGAACTCAAGAATATTCAACTCCAATTCTGTATAATACATACGTAGAACCGATGTGCCACTTTTGTGGCGATAAGGCGCACGTATTCAACTTCTCTAAATTTAATTTGATACATTTCAATGCGATCCTGAAACAGTATCCCTACTTGAACTTAAATGAGTATAACGAGGCTCAAATTAAAATTTGTGATAAGTGCTACAACACGATTGTAAATTTTGAAGTGTTTCTGACGAACTTCTTAAAATTGCACGGTTGTAGCGAAGATATAGAGCATCCCGTTGAGTCGCCAGAATTCGGTGACGATACCTATAACGATACGAGTAAAATACCTAAACTGAAAATAAAACAGGAACCAATAACGGTTATAAAAGAAGAGATTTTGGAGCCAGGGCAGCGATTTATCCCGTCTGAACTATTGACAGGCCAGTCATTGAGCAATAATGATGTAATCGAAGTAACACCCCCCAACGACGTCATAAACATTATCGAGGAGGATAATATTCAGGACACTGTTGAAATTCACGAGGAATTCGATTTTGAATTAAAGTCTGAGGAGGTTAAAACCGAGGCGGTCGAGACGTGTGAAATTCGTTATCTTGATAATGCTCGACATGATCACTCATATGCTAAATACGTAGGTGATACGCGACACGACAGTTACGAATACAGTGTTGATCAAAAACCGGTATTTTTGGATCAAATCACGTGTACCCTGTGCAATTCTTACTTTGAAGATCAACAGCAGTTGGAGAAGCACACTAGTATATTCCACACGTTTCACAGTCAAACCTGCAACGAATGCTATCTAGAGTTTAAAACTCTGTACGATTATTTAATCCATAAAAACGATACGCATGGACGAATTAAAACGACTGGTGAAGATGAACCCACCGTAGTATATGATACGACTCCCACCAAAGAGTCGATCGATCTTAAATTTATCTGTGATTTATGTAATGAGATTCTGGCGACAAAGACGTCGCTGAATCATCACAAGAAGTATTTGTGCCAATTCAAGCTGCAGTACTGTAAAGTGTGTAAAACGGGATTCGAAGATATGGAAGTGTTTCAAACGCATACGTGTAGTAAAAAAACGATGCAACGCGTTGGTGGTGGTAATTTGATACGAAATAAAACGGCAAAACTAAATTTTATGAAGAACGGCCGTTACACATGTAAATTTTGTTCCCGTACTTATGGTAAATACTATAACCTACTCAAGCACATACGTCTCCATCGTCCCATTCAGGAATGGAATTTAAAATGCGGCAATTGCGGCATGCTATTCGATCGGATTTACGATCTGAATCAACATTGCCGTCGAAGCATTTGTACAATCAATCCTAATGAACCGTTAATAACCAAATTTAATTTCAATTCTGCGGGTTTTAAACGGCAAAAACTCAAATACGTCTGCCTCAAGTGCAACAAAATTTTATCGTCGAGTAAGAGTCTTAAGCTGCACGAGTATATTCACAGTACGACACGGCCGTTTGTTTGTGAAACGTGTGGCAAAAAATTTCGATCACCGATTAATTTGAGGCAACACAAAAAATCACATATCGATCATAAATCATTTGCGTGCAATTACTGCGAAAAGAAATTCAAGTGGAAAACGAATTTGAGATTGCACGTGAATTCGTTCCATTTAGATATTAAGCCACATGCATGCCCGAACTGTAATTATCGATATGCGAGGCGGCGAGAAATGTTAAGGTGTAAGCATTCGATTCAATTATGTAATAAAACGTGATTTCAAATGATTAAATATGAAGGCATTTTTATTTCGTAACATGGTGAATATTTTTAACGAATAAATTTTAAAATATTGGCACTGCATTATCGGTAGTCGGTAAGCTCAGTAAAATGTTCTGCAATAGACGGCGCACCAATCACAAAAAATTAGTACAATAAATATATTCTATTTACTTTTTTGTTTTGTTTTTTTTTATATTTGACATTTCGATACACGAAATAAAAAAATTCTCGATTTGTAATTAGTTACCAAAATGGCGGAATAGTGTTTATACGTATCAGAGTTTTTCTAATTTTATTTTATTTTGATTTTTGTGTTTTATAACGATTCGGTAAAAAAAACGTTTAACAAAACAATTTTAACGTGTGTGTATCTATTTATTAAGATTGTGCCTCTCAATCGAAGTACCTAATTTAATTCACGTAAGTACGCATTTAAAATTGCATTTGTCGTATTGGCGCATAGTGATGAAAATAGTTACTCGCCACTTTTGTAGAAAAGCCACTAACATATGTTTCCGATTCGATTTTGCTTTTGTTGTGCGCTTTTTGTATACCACTGTGCGATTAGTGGTTTTTTGTGTATATTTAATACGAAACAACAACATTAGATTCATAATAAATAATAAAAAGTAGTAAAAAACTTAATTTAAAAGCATGTATAGTTCTTTTTAGAGATTAGAGATATGAAGTATGCGAATTCTGTTGCAACGAACACATCGCACTTTTCTTTGCATTAAATACTGGATTTCATTGTATTTGATTTTTTAAATTTTTATATCGATATACACGAATAATTATTTGACGTATGCATGGAAATATAAAATAATAACAATAATCGATATGTCATTTTTGATATGAAGAAGAGTAATATTGAATTGAATTTGTACGATGGTTGTTTTAAATGTTTCATGTGCGAAGTTGGTGACCGTTAAATTTTTGAATGGTACAATTTTTTTATACCAGTGGCGCCACACACAATTTTGTTGCATTCAAATTATTTCTTGACCGTTGCATGCTCGTACCATTGAACAACCTTGGTTCATGACCTAGTTTCTGTAAAAATATTTCATGTGAAAAATTATTGTTGGGCGCCAATTTCGTAAAAGGGGCTCACGATATCAATTAAAGGTGAATTTGAAATTTGTATGTGTTGACATATAATAGAGAGATGATAAGACCTGCGCCGTGAAACAGTTAAGCCGCTTTGTGGTTATATTTTCGCTGACAGGCAATATTAAATTTAACAAGTTGTTGTTCGATGAGTACTATTTTGTTAAATTTTTGGAAGCGCCATATTGTAAATTTTGATTAAGGATTTTTGGATTCGGGTACAGGTTTGATTAGAAAGGGCTATCTAGTTTAATTGTTCGTTCTTTGAATTTGGTGCAATAAACTTAATTGCCATAAATTTAAACTGGCACAATTTATGTTTGGAATTTGTCGTCAAAATTTAATTCCTTAGAAAGTTTTGGAAAATTGTGTCAGAATTTGATATGAGAAACTATCAGTAAATTATTTTGTAAATAATGGGTTGGGGAAAAATAAATAGTTTATTTTTTCACTAGATGGCTTTAGTGGCATATATCTCGTGATGTATTTGCCGCAGAGGATCATACTTATTCTCGTTAGAAAGAGGGATTCATGTTCTAAAAATATTGTTTTGTCCTTGTGATTGATCAATTGAGTTGTAAGTTATAGCGTGTCAACGCTAAGAAAGCAAAGAAAAATTCGCTATATTTAACAATTTTGCTTCGATTAAGTCAGGCGGCTGAAATTGTGAATGGTGTCTATAGTCCCGATACTGGCACAGCTAATCACGCGCAATTTTGGTTTCGTCGATTCCGTTTCGGAAATTTCGATATCAAAGATGCATCACGCACTGGAAGGCCTTTCGTTAAAAGTGTATAAAATCCTGTAAATGATCTAAGTAGCCCGGCATGCGAGCTGTCTTAGCATCGCCCAGGAGCTGAAGATCGAACACAAAACAGTTTAAGCCATTTGTATAAGGCCGGACCGTGCTTCCTTTTCGCCCCTCCCTCCTTCACCGTAACTTAACTTATTCATTAAATAACTGTAAAGTTCCACCAACGCACAAAAATATTAGCTATTCTGATATTTTCCAACAATATTTACTGGAATCACTGATTTTAGTGGAAACAGCACCACAAAAAGAAAAACAAGTCAGTTTCCCGCCGTCTTTCCATAAATGAGAAAGTTGAAATTTATATTTGTGTGCATTTGGCGAAATATTTATAAGAACAAAATACAATTACACGAGAGTCTCGACTTGCACTGATTCAATTTGCTACGGTTCGAATTGAATCGCAAACATTTTTGCGGTCACAGTTTTATGGTCTCCGTCCTTCTTTGTTTTTCTATAAATTTGCTTTAGAAAGTATATTTTACGTATAATTGGTACGCTATCTATATAGACCCAAGACAATGAATTTGGTACATAACTCTGGTTTCAAATACCAGTTTTGAAAATACGAATATTAAGTATATTGTATAGTAATGTAAAAGCAAGATATGAACGCAAATGTGCGTGGAGTTCCTTTGTTACTTTCACCGTCAAATCAAATCTCGTCAGTATTTATAACTTCGATGGGCCAAGAGTTAAGATACGTGTCGGATCAATGCTCGTTTCTAAAAACTGAAATGTTTATAAATAAAATTGTATGTATGGGCCGAGAATGCAATGCGATAACTTCCTTTTGGATGCCTTCGATCCCTATTAAGAGTAGAGTAGTACTTAGAGATCCATTAGTACAGTAGATGCACCTCTCAAAAAATCGCTCGGTTCTCATGGGCAAAAATTATTCTCAACGCACTCACTATTTTTAAATTCAATTTCAACCAAAGTACTTTTTAAATACCGTTTAAAGGCCTATTTAAAAAAATGTGTATTTAAAGGTTCCAGAAGTATTTTTAACCATACAACCATCATTTTGAAAATCATTGGTTGAACCCAGAGTTTTGAAAAAACATTTAAATATACAGATTTTGATTACCCAATTTTGATTACGCCAAACAATTTAACAATTTTATCTAGTTTAATTCATATAGGCCCCAGACTATTTCTGTTGTGACCAAAATTTAAAAATATATTTATGTTTTACACCTCACTGTTATACCGGTAATTAGGTATGAACCTGATATTATCGATACTACAAAACTATCAGGCAACATTTTATTACCTAGTTAAATTTCTAGCAGTTTGAACGATTAAGTGATAAGTCAGTCCGAAATAAGAACGAACTGGACCGGGAAAGCTTGTTTAAATGAAACATATATGGTACATCATATTTTATAAACAAACATTGGAAATCTATAGTGGATTGAAAATTTCTATCTTTGCCCATATTTGACAATTAAACAAAATTAAATTAAGACAACATTTTCGTTCTATGATTAACACTCTTTGCATTATTCCACATGAGAATGTGCAATTGCTGTGAATATTGTCGAATTGAATTCGGTGGTTGTTCATATATTACGTTTTTTCATAACATTTCCATTTGAGTGGGCTGTACTTGTTGTTGATGCTCTCTACGATATGCCATCGATTCTTCAAATCGACGCACTAGTACATTTACTTCCGACTCACAGTCACAATTATGAAAAGTTTCAAATCTGAAGGGCTTTTTTAAGTATGATTAAATTAAGAATGTGAGTTAGTTAATACTTAAATTTCGAAATTTTTCTTTTGCATGTGATTTTTGGGATTTTTAGTTACCTTCGTTTTCGGGATTTTAAGTTTCGTTTTGGGCTTTTTAAATCAAAACTGTCTGGTAAAATTTGCCATTCTTTAAACGAATAAAAATGATAGACTTGAATGAGGCATATTCTGCAACAAATCAGTTTAATTTAATTTTCGAGGATGATATAATTAGATTTAAGGATGATTACGCAAGGACAATTCGAACTTAAACGCAATATGTTTTGTTAAAGAAAACTAAAATTTCCTCACTAAAAACAACGATTTTCAAGTATCTAAGGCTAAGGGCAATTACACATTCACTGTGAACAGCAAGAGTGATTGGTGTATTTTTACAAAATATGTAATGAAAGAAAAATATGCAAACAGTAAGTTTAAATAAGCGGCAATAGAAAGCAAGAACTATAATTTTATTAGTTTTTAATTGGTGACGATAAATTAAAGTTTTCTATATTTTTTATTGGTTTTCATAAAATGTAATATAAATCTTACTAGAAATTGTTTATTTACAAATTGTTGTTTACGCTGTTTTGTTAATTTTCTTTCACCAATTCGTAAGCGCAAAGGATGTCGAATGACTAGAGAGTGTTTTTAGTTGATTTTTTTTTTCTGTTTAAACACTCTGTTTAAGACCACAACTTTAGTAACAGTGACGTTCAGGTTCATTTGAGATAAGTTAACCTTTCTGCAAAGGCTGAATCAGTCGAGAGAAGAGAGATGAACTATTTTTGAACCGAAAGATTCAAACCAGGTTTTTTTTATTTCTCTGACTATTCGGCTTCCCGAAAAATCGCAATAAGAATGCCTTGTTCTAAGCATCTCGGGGTTTCCTTTTCTAGATGTGATATTGAGCTTCACATTTTCAAACCTACATATACCTTCTCGAAATGTACGCTTAAAAGTGCGATTCTTCAGAAATGTTTTAATTGCAATAAAACTAATTTTATAGATCTTCTACATTGTGAGTAACCGTAATTTATGCTTAATAACGGTACATATGTGTGTAGGTACAAACTAAGCGTTTTCCCCGATTTAAGTGGGTACTTCCACAATTTACATTGGAGGGTAAAATAATACTGATTATTACCACGGGAAAGAATTTAAAGATTTAAAACGAGCCCAAGAATAAGAATGAGATTGGTACCACTATAAGTATCAACCACTTCTGTGTACAGCTGAACTTAAAAACATGTTACAGCCCATTCACTGGTACAATTCTTAATTAAATATCAAAATTATGTGTATTGGTGGCCAGTGTGTATCCATACAGCTACGGAATCTAAAAAGCTTTGAAAGATTTGATGTTTATCAGGCTAGTGATCTCTAATATGAAGATATATGAAATTTATTTTTCATAAAAACTTACATTGTGCTGTGCTTGATTCAATCAGGTCAGTTGCAATTACCAAGCAAGCGAATTTATAAAAATCGCAGAAAATACGTGACGTCTCTCCGTACCGAGAAATCTCTAATTTACCCGCGGACTCCTACTGGACTAATATACCTCAGTAGCAGTTTAGTGAGATTACTAAAATACGCGCTAGAAATGGTCGACACATTCAAATTTTCAAATCTCACAGGTAATTATATAAAATCAATAAGGCAACCACTACAAATATAAATGTAAACCAATACTAGTTTCTACTCTACTAATTAAAGGTATAAACAGAACCAGATCGACGATAAGCGACGACGACTTTAAAATAAAAATATGCGGTGCTAATGTCACAATGCCACTATCGGTATAAGTGATATTAAAAACGAATTGTTCATTAGTTATTCGGAAGGAAAATAATAATTCGTACAAATAAACAATTGAAAGAGTGATATGTAGGTTACCAATTCCCCAAGGGGCTCCTTAATATCATGTATTAAGATATGCGGGAGCTGTTTAATAAATTATGACTGAAGTAAATATGTTTTTAAAACAAAAATTAGATTTATTATTCAATAACGATTTTCCAAATTTGTCAAACATTTTTCAAAATTACTAATTCTTAAATTGTGTAAAATGGGCCTTTGCCTTTTTCTACCGATAAACGCGGCACCAACCTTACTGATAGTTCCTTCATGCCGAAATGCTCATTTAAGATATTAAAAACAGGTCCTCTGAGATATTTATCATCTTTGCTATTTCACGTAGTCATGTATTGTGCTATCCGAATAAAAAAGAACACTTAATTTACGTTCGAAGCTTGCATTCGAAATGCCAATGCGTATTTAGACTGCGTACATGACATCGGGAGTTAGTTCAGAAAAAATACCATGGTATCGAATGTATTAAAACAACAACAAAAGCATTTCACGAAATTTGATTGGTTTTGATTGCGGGAACGAGTGTGATGCTTTTTATTTCCGATGTCATGTACACAGCATTAGTGAAGACAAACTTCAAAAACTACATACGATGTACCTTTTATGAGCATTTTAGAGCATTCTCTCTTGTATCGATTTATATTCGCATTTATGGATTTATTAATTTGATTTCGCTAAAAATTAATAATTTAATGATTATAATGAAATTAGGTTAATCCAAAAATACACATTTCGAAAACTATTTATTAATTGTCAAGATTAAGCTGGAGAAGTAGTTCTATTCAGCAGAACGAGCAATGTCCCCTGATTAAGCGGCGAGATGAAGAATTAGTTTTGCTACGACAGGAATGTCCTGAAGTGGAAAATTAAGTTTTCGTGCGCTACATATTTTTACTCGACGGCCATCGATCATTACTACGGTTTTTTAGTCGTTTGTGACAACATTCGCACGTTCGACGCTCAGTATTATTCATTTGTATTTGTCATATTGGAAGCATACTGAGTCCTCAATTGAATCGCTTAAGTGGTTTTAGTACTATTTTATATATACCATGTTTCCATGACAGAGTTAACGTAGGTTAACTCAGATTTACATACATGGAAACACAGATTAAGGATGAGTTTCGTTAAATATGTTTTAACTTTTAAAATGACGCTCATTGTAAACTATTAAAGTACAAATTTTGAATAAAAATATTTTAAAATTAACCTTGAAAATGAGTAAACTATCGAAATAAATTTTAGCGTAGCTGTCAACTTAACTCTGTTTCATGGAAACAGTAAGAGTTAACACCAACAAATATTCAACTCAACGAAACCTAAACCTATTTTAACTCGGTACATGGAAACATAATAATCTATAGCTTAGTTTTCAGGTTTCCATTTAGTCAGTTCATTTTTACCACTTCTTATCGAATGGATTGATTATGCCTGGGTTATGGCTGGCGGAAAATGCTGTACAAATAAGAATAACACTAGACCGAGTAAACTGTCGCACAGATGTGATATAAATGTTTATCAAGCAAGATGAAATAATGGCTTATATGTATAGCTCACTTTTGTGGCACGCAATACGCGCTGAAATGCAATTGCAAAACATTACTGAGGAGTTTTTTACCTTATGTACCATATATTTGGATAGAATTTTTAAGAAGTTGTAACTTTAAATTTAATTTCCGTCACTTGATTAAGCCACAAAATGATATTGACATTTCATGTAATTTACACAAATTCTACTCAAGCCCTATTAAAGTGTGAATCAAATTTCATTGAGAACCAACTAATTCGAATTTAACCATAGGTAATTTATATTCGTTCTATTTTGCAATTATTTTAACGCAGAGTTTAATAGTTTTGTTCCTCCCTGGGGATAGATAATTTTGTTTGAATATTTGGTTCGTTCATCGCAACATGGATATACGCATTGTTTTGGTTTACCAGGATGTACACATATCCGAAAAAAAATAATCGATAATGAGGGACGTGGGGATATGTGGAAGGATCATTGTAAGACTAACGTAATAATTTCATAATAACCGATAACACATTGAACCACGCTAGTACAATGATTCAATAAAAATAAAATAACCATGCATGCGTTCTAAGCATATATGGCATATATGTATATTGATATATGTACATATATACATAAAGTATGTATTCGTGTATGTACAAATAGATACATGCTATATACAATTCGTTTGTATTCTATTTAATGTTGCTATAGAAATTATATATTTCACAAATTATTTATTATTTATTTATATTAAATTATTATTTTCGTTATGTATTTTGTTGTTTTTTCATGATGTACATTACTTGAAGCATGTATGCTGAGTACAGTTTATTTATCGTCTGGATTACTCTGCGCTACACAGTAAGAAGATGACATTCTTCCGCTTTTTGTTTATTTATATTTATATTTCTTAAATTTTGTCGTCTTTTAAGGTGATTGCGCGTTACGATGATATATCGTATTCAGTCTTTAACTTAAATGTATATAAGACAATATAGTTAGCTTATGACTTTTTATTATTACCGTATAAATTTGTGTTTTTCGTTTTTGAGTAACTTGACAAGTTTATACTCGTATTGTTCGGTGTACACACATAGTCAAATTGATTTTAATCGGATTAATGCTGAACGTTTTTAGATTTTAGTTACTGACAGTTTAGTTGTAGAAAACGTAATACGATTTTCAAGTGATTGGCTTTGAAAGCTCAACTTTATTCAATGGTATCGTGATTAATTCTGATATCTGATGAATTTTATTGGACATTTTATTCCATGGTAGAGTTCTCATTTGCCGTGTTAGATTAAAATAAATACAAATCGAGTCTACTTCAGTGATCTTATAAAGTTTTATGCCGAATTTGGGATATAATATTCATTCAATGTGCGCGGTGTTTTAGTTTTCGATATACAATTGGATTGTAATGTATAGAGAACTATGAGCAATTGGTAACAGTTTTAAAAGATACGTCCAACTTAAACCTTAGGAAGCCAGTCAAAAAATAATTACATCTTAGTTCATTGAGGTTTTACATGGTTTTATCCCAAAAATACTTGAAAAGCGTCCTCAGGCAAGGTCATTCATATACTAAAACGAATTATAAATATAATAATATCATTGACATTGAGACAGTTCAATGTACATAATTTGTCTCGAAGGGTATGTCGTATATTGACTGTTTGTGTCACAAAGTTTGTTACATATTTTTACGTTAGCACTATGGCGGAATTAGCTATCTTTATTTGTTTTATTTCGCCGGAGCTGCATACCAAGGAATTGGCCTCCGTTGAATTCTATCCTGGTCCTAGAGCTGCTCGAAGTGGCACATTACGGCGAATGAGGCATATTGGCATGCCGGGAGGAGCGGAAGGGGAGAGATGATCTCGTTTTCCTTCCATTTTACAATCATATATTTTTATTCTATTCCCATGCGATCACTCAAATTTGTAATAACTCAAGCAGCGGTTTACGTTGGGGGCATGGTGACGCGCCATATAAATTTTTGATTATAAATTTCCGTTTCAATATTTTTGTGTTATACTTTTTTCAAGTCAAGTTAACATTTTTCAAACCAAATCAGCAAATGTTCAAACCAAACTAACAAATATTCAAACCAAATTAGTAAATTTTGAAAACAAATTATATTGTTTTCAAATTAAATTAATACAGATTTTCAAATTAAATTTAGATTAAAATTTTAAAATTGAAAAAGAAATTGGAATTTATATCATTTTAATTTCTATAAATAATTTATAATATTCTAAACGAATTTAAAGATAATTTGTACATACCTCAACTAAAGTCCCGTTTTTTGGATTAACCAAGTATTATTTATCTAAAATGTTCACTTTAGAATGTTTAAAAATTACCTTTAAAACGACATAATATCCACCAAAACTTGAAAATAATGACATTGCACAACGAACAGTTATAATATTAAAATAATTTAATTTGCTGTAAAAATTTGTTAATTTTGTTTGAACTTTTGTTGAATTGCTCCGACAAATGTTTAACTTGGCTTGAACAAGATATACAGGGCCTAGCTTGCTCTTTTTGATATCGCTACCGCTCCTCCAAAATGCTAACCATCCATGCCTCTTAATCTTCGGTCTTCCAGTTCTTTCACATCGATCGTTTTCCTAATTTCACACATGCTGCTGCTTTCCGTTAATTATTTCTGTAGCCCTGCGAGGCTACATTTGCCCTAAACACTTCCTTTCTTGTCAATCTCATCTGTGGTTTAATTCATCGCCGCATGGACTTCTCAATATTTTACGACAAAGGGGTTCAGGTGGTTCGGTCAGAAATTAAGCTGAAGTTGCATATGCCGTTTAGACTACTATCAAATAATGATTTAATGAATTTAAGCATGGCCGAACATACCCTTCCATGCTAGCACAAGGAAGCGCAAGACATCTTCGGAACATTATTTGGTCATGTTTGGGCACAATCCCAAAGCGGCGTTTCGTGGGTTTTAGCGAAACATGAATTCATCTCGTCTTGTCAGAATTGAAATAACGTTCAACACAGTGAATTTTACCCGATAAATTTGCTTCAAAGAAGTTGAAGACTGTGCCATCAGCCTGACATATCATGGCCACCGTTTTTTTGAGGTTCGTGGATGCCCTGCGATATCCACTGACTATTTGGAGAAGAGAAGGACATTAATGAAGCATCATTAACGATTCAACACCGAGTTGAAGAGAATTTGGCCAGCTCACTCCATGGCCAAGGCCCGCCTGAGATCATTCAAATACACAATCAATCTAGCACGACAGCCAAATGTCAAGTGAATTGTCAGACCAATCATCGCTTCTGATTATTCTTGTTGCAGTCCTTGTGTTTTGTTTTATCTGGCGGACTTTTATTCGATCTTAAATGGACCAATTCAATTGGTTTTGGACCTGGCAAACCTTACCTTAATATCCTGGCAAAACGTACCTTCTCGAGCTTCTTGTTTTATCCTATATAGTCATTATCTTGTGTATCAATCTATATTTTAATTGTTCCGTTACATCGACATCTCTGAAATCATGATTATCATCATTTTACCGTTGAACCGTTGTCATCTGCATTCATGGGTAGAGGGCCAAAAAATCCGAATAATTTTTATTCTTCCTGGACTGGTCCAGGAAGGCCTTGCCCTGGGATCCTGCTCAAGTGGTAAATTACACTATTCTAAAAATCGAACTAATGTAAAATGACAATTCGCAGTTTTAAACTCCGATTCAGATCAAATAACGCTTTGAAAATGTAGCAAGAAAACGCGTGACATTTTGAAGAAAATTGTCACATAATTTAATTTCAGTAATCTCCTACTCGTACGAGGGTCCATCAATAAGTACTCGTGTTTGAAAACAGGCGGCGTTGCTGAGCGAAGTTGACATTACCATCTGTCAAACAACACCATACTAAATTTCATTGTAAACTTTTAATTTTTTTGGAAAACATGGTCTAGCAAATATTACAAATATACCAAATTCAATTGGTGCACTTGCTGTGTGGCACGTAACCCCGTCTTGTTGGAACCAAATGTTGTCAAGATCAACTTCTTCCAATTTCGGCCATAAAAAATTGGTTATCATCGATCTATACCGATCTCCACTGACAGTAACGGTGTTACAGCTTCATTTCGAAAAAAAATACGGACCGATGATTCCACCAGACCAAAAACCACACCAAACTGTCAATTTAGGTGAATGTAATGGTTTTTCATGAATAATTTGTGGATTTTCTTCGCACCAGAATCGACAGTTTTGTTTATTTACCGCACCACTCAGATGAAAGTGAGCCTCATCGGAGAAGATGATTTTCTTAAAAAAAAATCGTTATCGTTTGTAATTGCAATTTGTAAACGTTGTTCTCGCGTATATCTCACCATGATGAAATTGTAAACATGACTGAATACACTGAAACAAAAAATGACAGATCATAACATATTACAAATGGCCGAAAAGTCACTTAAAAAATATTTACAGAATCAAAAAATTTAAAAAAAAAAAATTGAATTCTAAAAGCTTTGTTTAAATTTGAAAAAATAATTTTTAATTAAATACAAGGTGCTGTGTTGGAAGGCTCTTCTTTAAACGTCTGTAACTTGATAGGCGGCTTTAACGTGCGAAGTGCAGAAGTAACCTCATCTTCGTTTTGATCAAGGAATTCAACGATACCATTCGTGTTAGCCACTTTAGGGACGCCCTGCAAATGTACATTTTGCAATTCGAAAATTTAAATTTATTTTAGCAGTTTATCAAGGAAATTTGTAGATGTTATACACCCAAAATGGAAAATGCAGCGAATGTTTTTCATCGAGATTAACATTATTCCCACATAAAATACAATATTATAAAATAGTCAAATTCGAAACTTATATGTATTTTTGGCAGATATAAACTAAATTAACGTAACATTTTTTACGGTCATAAAAATAGAAATTTATGATTTTAGTGCTAATTAAATGAGTGTTTAAGGATCGGCCCCATTACCTAAATGAATATTATTTTTCAGAAAAGGTTATCAATATCTAAACATGCACGCCATTTTGATTTGGTGCTGAGGTTGCCATCTTCCGACAAAACATGATGAATGCCAAAGTTGAGTTTGCGACATCTAGCGGGAAATAAAGTATTTTTTTTTGTTGATTTAGTTCAAAATAAAAATTCTTGTAAAATGAATTAAAATAAATACTATGTTTTATTTAGAATTCTTTAGCAAATTTAAATTTCCCATAAAATGAATTACATTTTATGGATTTTTTTAATAGCACACTACTTATTACGAAATTAGAATGTTTAGAAAACTAATTTTTTCTGCTAGAGCCAACCGTACGACTCTTCAGAACTAAAGGGTGGCCCATCAACAGATTGCTATTTAATTTGGCTCTAATTCAAAGACGATTGAATATTTTTCAAAGCGGTTTGTTTTATTAGAAAGGGTATACATTGCCATTAATTATGGAACACAATTTCATTCAAATGAGTTCCACGGCTGGTTTTACAGTACCCCATTTTATCAACCCAATTTATTAGAAAATTTTCGATTGTATGGGTTCCTATCTTATCACATGCAACTTCGATTTGATTGTTCAAGTCTTGGTAGTCTCTGGATGGTTAGCGTAACACATTATAATGAGATCTAGTATGTTTACCTGAAAGCTCATGTTTTTCGAAAAATCTCAATAGATGTAGAAGTTTAAAGAAAAATTTGACAGTACGACATGAACTATAGAGCGTGTTTTTACTTGAAGTAACTGCCGTATGGTGCATTTTTTTGATCCCGTTTAATGAATAATCCAGTGAAGATCGAAACAAAATAGAAACTGATTGATGTATGCGTCAAAATCGATACACGTAGTATTTAACCATTATGGAATTTAATGTAAAATTTTTGGTATTCACACTTATATTACTTCGTTCCGAATGTATTCGTCCAAAATTTTAATTTGGAATTTTGTTAATTTTTTTATTCTTAACACGCTATCTAGTGGCAACCACTTATCGAAAACATTTCCTATGGTTTGGAACCACTTGCTCTACCAAGTTGTTGAAATACGCAATTTAAAAATGTTTTAAATTATCGATCGCATACTGTAGGTTTTCTAAATGCAATTTTGGACTAAAACTGTTCAAACTATCATAAGTTGTACAACCGGTTCGTACTAAAATGTTTGTACTTAATAAACGCCCCAAGAAAATTGAAGGTTAAAAATAATATGATCCACCTCCCCCACCTCGATATGTATTTTTTCCCTTACTAATTTCCCCTACTGTATAAAACGCATTTTATTAATAATTTTGTATATTAAATGAAAATAAAAAAATTTCAACAACAACAACAAACACTAACAAAACAAAAATAACCGATAGATAATAAAATAATATTTGATAGCGCTTTTTCCCGCGATTCAGATGACATATTAAATTAGACTCGCGACAAATGTGGACGGAACACAAATATAAAAAAAAATTGAATAACTTAATTAATATTTAATTTAATAATTTCATAATTTATAATTAAACTAATTAAAACTAAAATATTAAATGTTTTTAGAGTGTGTTGTTTAGATAAAAGATAGTTTTTGTATTGTTGTGTGTTGTTTTATGTTATCTGTGTGCTGTGGTGCGCGCGATTAGTTAGAATATTTTTTTTGTTCTAACGAGACCCGTCTATTTCATATTGTGATTTATTGGTGCTTAGAAGTATTTTATTCAACGTTGTTTTGTTTACGAAAATTTTATTTAAACTTAGTTTTTCTATTTACAAACGTTTAAAACAGTTAAATTGTATTTGTTTAGTGTGTGATTTAGTGTTGTGTGTGCGACTACTTTATTGCAACAATGATTCGCAATATTTTAGTGAGTTTTTTTATATCAATTTTTACGAAAGCAATAATTATTGTAATTACAATGATTTTGTGTTTTTTATTTGGTAGATTAGCATATATGTTTATATATAATTGGCAGTTTGCAAAAAATATATACAAAATCGTTGACTCGTAAATAGATGGGGCGCGACTTTGCACGAGGCTGCATTTAAACATTATAAAGGTGCACGTTGCCTCGTCACGATCATTTTAATCGATTTCCGTGTAATTTGGTTCCGATACAATTTAGTAAATTACCTAAAACTTATTTCTCAATTATTATATGTGTAATATCGTTATTATTACTGATTTCTGTTTTAAATTATTTATTCATTAGCGGCGCATTATATTGCCGTTTAATCTAATTTTAAATTCGAATTATCAATTTATCACTAATGACTCGATGGTGTCATTCCATAAAATTATATTGTTGATAAAATTTAATTTTAAATTAATCTGTTTTATGGTTTATTTAAAATGATTGTTATTGATGTGAAATGTTTCTGATTTAGTGTGCCTACTAGAATAATCGAATACGAATTACTATCTGAGTGATTTAATGTGGAATGTAGTTTAGCGTTTAAACAATTTTAAAAATAGTTCGATTTTATAACGATTTACCCACTATAATTTATCTTTAACCTTGATTATTTGTTTTAGCGCTTATCATTTCCCTTGAGAAGTCATGGTTTGATATCAGACATAATGTTGCCTAAAGTGTTGCGCTTAAGATAAAATTAGCTATCTACACAATGTATCGTATAGGGCTATAATACTTTTAATTTGTAATCTGGTGTCAATCACTTTTTGATTTTCACAAATATGTTATAAACGACTAATCTCGTTTTAATTTGCAATTTCGGTAAACAAGTTAGTTGTAATAGTGTGATAGTTTTATTTTTTGTATTTCGAAATGGATAGGATAATTATAGGTTATGTTGTGTTATTTTTGTTTTTAAATACAAATCCAAATAGTAGGCGGGGAAATAAACTAACATAACAGAAATTTCAAGCCACAATAATTGCCCCATTATTAGTACTTCGATAGAATCTAGCAGGTAAATTCAAACATATTACAGAACTTATGTAATACGTTGATAGAATTTATCTGTTATTTTTCACGATTTCTCTAAAACAAATTAATTTGTACAAATATGTCTGAATTTCCCTTCCATATATTTTTCCTTTCGTCATTAAGTACATAATTTTCGAGACTGATTTACCAAAATTATTTATCCAACCATCATATTGGTGAAACCAAATTTATGTTAACTTCCTTCATAAATTATAATTCACTCATATAATTGAGATTATATATCAATTATATCACAGCATGGAAATTGTTTCTTTCTATTTCGATCACGAATTTCGTGAGCAGTTTTCAAACGTTACACTGAACGTGAAATGATTTAGGTGTAATAGGCGTCATATGCACCATTCAGCAAGTCAGGTCATTCGTCGCCCGCCTATCGTCCTAAAGAAATGCAGAAGTATAACCCCAATCCATAGAAAAGGTAATACACCAGATTTTGTTTTGCGTTTTGTTTTTAATTCTTTTTTTTTCTTTTTTTTTCTTTTTTTTTATTTTTTTTATTATCGCTGCAATCTGTTCTGGGGCCAAGGCTCTCCCAACTCTTTCGCGGTTTGCTTTTTCCGTCCTTATTTTTACGCCAGTGTGTAGGCCAATTCGAGGACGTACGGTCATAGGTCCGATTTTGTTACCATCTGCACATTGCATAGCTCTATGCCAGCCTATACTGGCATGGTAGATGGGTCGGCCCATGAGTTTTGCACTCCGACAGGGGGTCATAGATGTGTTCCATTTCATCACAGATCGTAATCTGTTAATGAAAATTCCCTTTGCATCCTGCCCCTATCGGGATTCGAACTCAGATTCGAACAGATACTCGTCATAAAATTTGTCATTGGTTGTTAGACTGCGTACCCAATAGTCGGGTGGGTAAAAGTCAATTTTTCGGTAAATTCAATTATTTTTCAAGAACTCTGACAAACTTAACGAAAAACTTGTATACTAGAACCAATTTTTACGGTAGTAAACGATTTACTCGACTATATACACAACCTTAGAATCAAATCAAAAATATTTTGTAATTTGACATTTTCTTAATATTTATTTTCAGATATCACGATTTTTAATTTTTTATAAAGTTTGGAAGTAAAATCCGCTCCAATAATTTTTGATAAGTGATAAATTATATTTAACGAAGTTTCGTTAAATTTTCTAATTTAAATTAATTTTTCTATGGTTTTTACACAGTTGTAGTTACGTTTCTAAGTTTTTAAAATTTGTGTATGGCTACCACTTATCCATTCGTTTTATTATTTTGACGATATAAAGTGCTATAATTAGAAGAGATCGCATCGTTATATCAACTTACGTCAGCAATAACGAAAACTCTGATATGAGGCCACGGTAGCTAAAGATAGGTGGGCTATTAGTAGAAAAACCTTCAATATGATCTTGCATGGCTATTGATCGTTGTTACTGCGAGTAAATCAACCGATCATCTAATACTGCGCAAACTTATTTAAAATACCGAGAGATGAATTAAGAACCGTAATTTAACGAAGCTCGGGACCTGCTTCTTCTGAAAATGATTTTGAAATCAGGATTTTCTGAAAGTTTGTAAATTGAAAGTTTGTAAATAAATTCCAATCTTAATTAACAAATCAAATACTTTTGGCAATAAAATGTCTTTTGATTATGTTTCAGAGTGAGTTCACCTATATGGTTTACTGGACATACGAATTTATATAATTCAGACACTCGGGCAAATACCATTTGACATTGATTTGCACGTACTCCAGGAGTATGCTATACATATCTAGAATTTCCATTATGATTGCGTGCGTCTTTTATAATTTAAGCTCACTATGATTTTGAAAAATATAAGTACAGGGAGTTTAAAATTTATTTTCATTGGTTTTGGTTTTGTTAGTCATATTGCATTAACAACCACGAGCGCTTGTTGTGTGTCTGTCAATGCATTAAGTAATGGAGGTTGCTGTTGAGATTCCGAGTTAAATATCCGAGGACCTTGGTGAGGTTTAATATTATTTTTTTTGTTCTTGATTGGGTTATTGATCCAACGGAGACCACAGTCTCCAAACGTTTCGTCTACCTCTGTTAATATTGCCGGTAGTCGCTGCGAGGACGTAGTTTAAGCACTTGCTGATTAGAAATGATGTTTCTGATGACTGTTTCATCAGCAATTCAGCAATCATGAATGGTGTTACGGGTGTATGAGTAGTTGAATTATTTTATTTCTCTCTTTTGTGGGAGCCCAAGCTATTCATTGATATCGATTTGATGTTTTGGGATTCGGTTTTCATGCGTATTGCTCAAGAAATTTAAATCTCGTGACCATAGTCAGTGATCAGCTCTTCCTGGTTTTAAAGGCGATCGTGAGGATCTACTTCGACTAGCGAAGATTCAGTTGCGTAAATGAATAAAAGAATGCGTTGAACACCAAATCATTTGGGTTGATTGATAACTTAACGAAGGAAACTCGGAACTTGAAATTTTGTTCAGTAAGATTAATATTGCATCAATGTTAAAAATTCAAAGCCATCACATCGGCACATTCGAAAAAAAGCGATCTGATTAAAATTTGTTAAAAATAATAATTCCCATATTTCTAAAAGCTATCCATCAAGATGTTTTATTATATAGAAGATATTTTCACTTTCTTTTAAATATCTTGACCTTTGAATAACATTCGTATTTCGTATATCAAGAAACAACTAAAAAACTTGATCAAGGATGTTTTACAATACATTCAATATATAACATGTTCCAATCTTGAAGTTTTGTAAATTACAGAATTCGAGGAATACTTAGGCATAAGTTGATTCCACTTGGAGGTTACTTTGAGAATAAATCTTAACTTAAAATGGTGGGTTCTACAGAAGTAATGTTCTAATGTTCGTGCGTGTGCTTAAAGCATCCAGAAGATGTATTACAGTCAGACAAAGAGTTAATCCTACTTACGTGGAATATATTTGTTTTAGGCAAGTTACTAAACAAATTCCGACTGTCACTAAATATTAATTGTTCTAAAAATTGTCCCGATACGCGAAATATACAGCAAGTTACCGAGGAGTCCATTAGTTTGTCATGGTTATGTAGTTCTTAGTGCCAAAAGATCTAATGACAAAATTACAGACTTGAGTGATGGCGTAACATATTATCGTGGTATTCAATGTATGCTGGTATAGTGCTTCACCATCCTGTTGCACAAACCCAATAAATTCGGTAGTTCCTTAAATACCTGAGACCCAAATTAGTTTATGACGATAAGTGAGGTCACATCAAAACTCCAGTCTAATCAGAATATGCACATCGAAAAAGTTATCGTTGATAATATTGCCTACGAGAGCTTCTGCGAACCGTTTGATATATTTTCGAATATTATTTACTATGTTTTACTACGGTTTTTGCTAGATACTTGTTATAGGTCCGTCGTAAATGGACTTAAATAGTTTAAATAATCGCGTTTGGTGCTTTGACTAGGTGTTGCAACAAGTTTTTTATTTTCTAAATAAGGTTAAAAAAAATTTATTTTATAGAAAGGACGAAAAGATTTCTATTAAAAATGTCTTGTAAAATCTTAGGGTTAGACCTGGAAACTAATCAACATTCAGGATTGTATTTGGGAATTTTGTGTTTGAAACTGTATACAAAGCGAAGAAGATTTAGACTTGGATCAACGAATTCTGAGTGAATATGTTAAGGAAAATTCGTCCGTATTTTACAGCATTTACGGTACGATACAGAACTGCAAATTCGCACGAGGGTAATTAGGCGGCCCGTCGTTAAAATTTTGCTTCCGGTTCAGGTTAAATTTTGCGTCATGTATCAAGTTATAACAGAACATTGTAGTTGTAATACGAGAGCAGTTTGATTAGCCAGTGACATTTTGAATTTCCCGCGCAGTAACTTTAGATACAACACTGCTCGCGTCAACAACTGCCATCTATTAATATACTACTATCAAATTTTGAACAAGCTGCATCATTTAGTTTGTGTTTGACAGCCATTGAAAGCAGACAACCTCGTGAATTTGAACGAAAATGGAAAAAAGTGAATTTCGTACTTAAAAAAACCATGACCGAAACCAAGGAAAGGCTCGATAAATACTATGCGGACTCTGTTCCATCAATTTTAAAGGTAAAGAAATGGGTTACTGAGTTACGGTGTGGTCGTACCGGCATAAATGACGCCGAACGTTCAGGTCGCCCAAAAAAGCTCGTCACGCCCGAAATAGTCGATTAAATCTATGGAATGTTATTGGACGATCGGATAATGAAAATGCGTGAAGTGGCTGGGGCTATGGGCATCTTATCTGATCGGGCACATCACATTTTACATGAAGCAACAACCGCATTTTGTGAAGAAAAAAGTGTACAAGTGTGTAGTTATCATGGCAAAAATCAATAAATTAGGCTATGAAATGCTACCCCATCCGGCATATTCTATAGATTTAGCCCCCTGCGACTATTTCCTGTTTCCAAACCTGAAGAAACGGTTGGGCGGTAAGAGATTTGGATGTAACGAAGAGGTCATTCCTGAAACAAACGGCAATTTTGAGGACCTTGAGAAAACTTATTATTTGAAAGGGATGAAAAATTGGAAAGACGCTGGACTAGATGTATCGAACTTGAAAGAGACTATGTTGAGAAATAAAACGCCTTTTTACTGAAAAAATATCTTTTATTATTCAAAAAGTCACTGATTTATTAAAATGCTCTCGTTGTACAAATTCTCCAACTGCATATCATAATTTCTGCACACGTAATGAAACTTAGCAATTCTCAATCTCCTTGGTCAAACCAATCTTGAAAATGATCAAATACATTTCGGGAACCCAATTACATGATAAGATAAATCATCATCGAATCAATCATCGGATAAATTTACGTATTAAAAAGGGAAACATTAAACCAATGATGCAAAATCTCTAGAGCATTTGGTTTCATTTGGATACGAACCCAGAAAATTTCAATACAACATTGCGTTGTGGTTATATTCTTAACCTAAATGTAGCTCATGTATTAAGACTATATTTGAAATATATAACCATTTGAGTAGGCTCCACAGTTACGGGGGTAACTGAGAATAATTGGCATTAAAGTAGAATCTCTTTCTAGCTTTCACATTCCACGAAGAGATTCGATAAAATTCCTTCGATTACGATTTTACATACAGACCCAAACGTTGTTAATTTTCACAGAGAAACGAGTTTTTCTAGGATTCCTGTAGTCAAATAAGCCCGGGTCATAGGTTCTCGCGGTTGATACTGTCATATGCCTGCCCGACGTCTATATATAGTTGATGTATGGTTATATCGTACTCCCAACATGTTTCCAAAACCATCCTCATGGTGAAACACTGGTCAGTGGTTGATCAGTTAGGATGAAAACCATACTATATTGGGCAATGATGTTTTCGGTGAGAAGGATGAGTCTGGCAAGTACAACATTAGCAAACACTTTGTAGCCAGTTTTCAATAAAGCTGTGCCACGATAGTTTTCACATTTGAGACGGTCGCCTTTTTGTACAGTGGACGTACGAGCGCGGTCTTAATTCTGCGGAAGCTTTTCTTGGTCCCAAATAGAGACGATAAGATAGTATAGATTTGGTGCAAGAGTAGCGCCTCCGAGCTTACTCAATACTGCGGGAATTCCGTCGAGGCCGGATGCATTTCCATTTTTCAATCTACTAATATCTGTCTACTTCCTCCACTGGGATATTCGACAAAACCTCTTCGCCTGTGGCACTGTTCTGATAATTCCCCGGGAATAGTGAACTGATGGAAGAATTTTTATGTAATTTCTGTTCAAATATTATTTTTCCGACGAATTGAGGAGAAAAGTTTGATGTAAATATTTATAAATTGGGAATAATTTTTCCATATCTAAATTGGCAGGACACATTATTCCCCATTTAATTTTATTTTCAAAAAAATTAACACTAACTTTTTGCCTCAGCATGCCAGAAAAAAAATGTTTAAATAAAAATTACATATAAAATCTTTCCCCAGTTCCATATTCCCGGGGAATTACCAGAATAGTGCCACTGGTGGAATAATTGCTCTTATGCGGGGTCACCTCGTCATTCCGATTTAGAAGATTTTGAAAGTAGGTTTGCCACATTGCATAAAGCAGAATCGAGGAAACCTAAATGGGCATTCATCATAGCGGAACATTTGTAGAAGGACGGAGATGATGTGATACTTTTCCAGATTAAACAATATACAACAATAGTATATAAAAAACTTAAGTTCGACGAAAATTTCTACATGTGGGACTTCTTTAAATCAAACTAATGTCGTATAGAAGTACTTCAGCGAAGCTGCTCAATTTTATATAAACATGTTGCATACACGAAATTTTTGTCAGTTTAGATCAGTTTAGGCTGTCAAATAATCGAAGTGTAGCTTTTCCCGCTTTCGGATGGAAATTTCAAACCCAAATCAGTCGTACACGAAGAACGGCTGTTGCAATTCACGAGGAATACGTATTATAATTATGCTTGTGCTCAGAGAAGTCGCGAGGTATATTTTTTTCAATGAATAAATTATAATGAAATGTGTTTTGTATAGGCTTGGCACAATCGATATAATCATGTTTAACCTTTAATACATGGGTCTCCATCACCGATATAATTCAGAGCTGTAGCCTAAACATTTAAGGTAACTTAAAATTAGAATACTTTTCATCGATGCTACTTTATTACTCTCTCATCACACGAGGCACTGAAAAATGTGAAGGTAAATTCTTGGTTTGCCTTTTACTAATAAATTACAACTAAATTAAGCCTTAGCAATTAAGAATAGTTGCGGCTTCCTTATTTATTAAATATATCAATGAGTGCACTAACAAAAAGTGCATAATGCACATTTACGATAAACCATCACTCAAACGGAACAATTCCAGTGTGATACGAAATGTTACACTTGTTAATAAATTTTAGAATGAAATCCCAAATCTCCCACAACGAATAAGGCACTTAGCAAGCGCGTGTGATATTACAATGTCCAATATAATTTTAAAATTCATTGTTGCGTGCACTATCTTGCAGCTTCAACTGATGTATTCTAATTAATAACAGTACATCAATTTTAAATGTTTTTATTCCAATGACAGGTTCTCTAGATAACACTAATGCCACTTAGATAGCGAGGTGAGTTTGTTAATCTTCTGACATGAGATTTATTTAAATCGCGCGCAGTTTGAGCAAAGTATCAGTATATGAGGTTTAAAAAATTAAATATTTGTTTTTGCTTTCTCGTTCAATTTAGTCGTGTGTTCGACACCACAATGTATCACAAATTACGAGTATATAGTTATGCCGCGTATACATTCCACAAATTTTAACACGAAAAAACTAATTAAAACTTTTTATACATAGCGAAATAAATTTCCACCAAAAATCACGATAGTATAGTTGTGTTGTCATGTTAGAGAACTGCAGTACTATTTGGAATGTGTACTCTTTACGCTGTAATTATAAATAATTTTGTTTGTAAATAAATCTACATAAACATACATTGAAATATAGTTCCAGCCAAGGTCAACAAATTTTGTCACGTTAGTTTGGAAAAATATTTTTTTGTGTGTAGGTATATTGCTTGAATATATTCTTATCTGGCTTATTTAAAGAAAATCGTATGTATTGTATGTACTCGTATCTACGTATGTATAATATACTTGTTTATTGTAAATAATTCGAAGTTTCGGTGTGTAAAATAAAAGACCAATGACGGTAGGAAGTTCAAAATGTCAAGAATTTAAAAATATGATTTTTGGGTTTTTTTTGTTTAAATTATTTGAATTAAATCGTTTGTGGCATTTAAATATACGTTTTGTGCGTGTATGTTGTCCTATCTGTATTGGATAGTACACATGTACATGGTTTCGTTGGTTAGGTTTGCGCGAGCTGCTACCAACGCGGCTTGTTGATATTTTTCTAGTTTATAGCTCATATATCAATCACTAAATGAGTTTGCCATTTGACTTCAAGCAACAGCAACAATAAACCTCCAAGCATTTTTGTTTTTTTTATTGTATACTACTGATAACAACTATGTGTAGAGTAAATATTTGAGTTGCGCGGAATTTCAGAGCGTTTTCGTTGCGCTAATTAGACGACGTATACATTTTGGGTTGATATGTCAACGGACTGTATATTTGTATAAGGTAATATTCTAATATTTTTAGAAGATTTCGCAGAATAACAGCAGCTGTTATTAAAATATTGTCTCTAATTTTTTGGATTTTGATGTTAAAGGTAACAAATTGCGTACCTATAAACGATATAAGAATTTCGCGATAGATTGGTTCCGTATAAATGCCATATAAATCAAAACCAAGGAAATCAAAGCTGCTAATGCAATGTTAATTGCAAAATTGGTTCTGGTCGTTGCGATTAATTTTATACAATACTAATGTGGAGTACTGACACATTGATAAAAAACAGTCAAAAAATTATTAATGTCTGATATATCAATCGGTGCGACACGTTGGCTTAGACTTGCTTAGAGTTGTACTTCACCATGGCTAAGTCAGATCTGCTTACCTACGGATAATTCTATCGAATAACCAGTGTTTGGTGGGTCGCATAAATATACCGATGTGGTTGATACTTTCCCAAAAAAGTGTATTGTTGCGTAGCGCAGTCTTGAACTTCCGACCGAGAAACCAGTATTTTTCAGGTGACCACACGGTTTGTTTCAGCACTTTTCTATAAGAAAATGTTCTTATTATTGTTATTTGTTGCTTTTGATTGGTCGGAAACCCACCTACACTTTTTATTTATTATTTTAATTGATGTTACTACACTTCTTGACTGTTGACATTTTTTTGTCGTTGTGTCAGATATTTGACGCTACCGTGTTCGGGTGTTTTACTGACAAATTGCTTTGTTTTAAGTGAAAACCACTTAAACGTTTCTTCCGTACATAAGTTATTTGGTCTCAAACAAAGTTGTTCAAATATCAACTTCTTTATTAAGATTGGTCGACGCTACCGTTTTCTATGTGAAAAATTGAAATTTGAACAAAGCATAATAAAGCATAAAAATATAAATTCGATCAGAAACATTCAAATAAATAGTTTGCTGCATGTATGATCGTTTTCAAACTGAATCAGTGGTAAACAATTTACTCATCATTACAAGTTTAAATTTTGGGTAATTTGAATGCCATAAGTATTTCATGACATAGGCTTGTCGTGAACCGACTATTAAAATGGAATAAATTTCTTCGATATAAAACGTAAACACGACAAACAATCCGAAAGGTGAATGCGATTTTAAAGGAGCGAATGGAGCTGAAGCAACCATTAACAGTCAACGTTTGTCGATCATCATTGTAATCAATAGTAAAATTCCTGGACAGTGTTTTGGGAGAAAAGAATCGATAGAATAAGGCCACAAAGGTCTCCTGACATAATACTTGTTTATTAATTTCATTTGGAACATTTAAAAATCGAAGTTTATAAAACAAAATCTTCAAATATTCAAAAACTAAAAGTTACTTTACCACAATATTTACATATATTGTAAGAAATCTTACAATGCACAAATATAAGACTTGGTGGTTGTGTGTCTCCACCAAGTGTCATGATGCTAACGGTCGCCGATTAGAGTCCAGTTGGAGTCTATAATTTCCTCCAATACTTATTGGAAATTGAATTTTCCATTTCAATAAAAAAATAAAGCAATTGTAAACGTCAGGGATGGTCCACGATTAATCATCACAGCAGCATTCGATGACTTTAAATGTTCGCGAATACAACTATAAACAGGTTATTTACAATTGCGACACACATACTATGATGAATGTAATAAATGGAATTATCTCAAGCAGCGATGCACAAGTATATAAGCGCGAGCAAATTGCAACGGCGAAGGGATGGTATAAGTTGAACAGTTTACAATTCAACAATTGTGCTGTTTACTCTGTTCAACGAAATAGCAAGATACATCTATATTTTCTTCATGTCTATACTATTATGTTTAGCCAAACTCGCTTCGAGTTGAAAGAAATATTCAGGAGACCTTTGTGATACTGGGACCAACTATTTACCAGATGAATACTCGGTTCTCTTACAAGGGAGATATTTTGAAAATTTTGCTGGGAAGTTTTAAATTTGTGCGACTATTTGACTGTCCATCGATGCCGCCTCGTCTTACACCAATTTTGAAACGACAGCTTGAAAAGTACCACCTTCACTATCACATGGTCTGATCGATCAACTGAATACTCTATTTATCGGTTTTTTAGAAACATGAATATCATTTAAGTGTTCTTTCCTCAAAATCACATATACTATTCGCAACAAATAGTTGATGCTAAAATTTGTTAATTTTAAAGCAGGTGAACCTGTAGGTATCGTAGTCGCGAGATTATATGCATAATTTTATTGGTGTTTGGAGAGGAAGTTTATGACGCAAGGCCGATAGACAAAATTCAGTTTTAGAAAAAAGCCACAGACATAACGAAGACATGTATAAAAGGCGAATACATATGGATAAAATGCCGACACGGACAAAAGATTGATATGGCCATCAGCGCAAGCTAAGTCAAGATTCAGTGTAAGAATTAGAATGACATCGTTGGTCAATTACTTGGAAGCTACTTTGGTTTTAATTATCAACTTCATAATGTAACAACTCAGACGATTCGAAATCTAGTAGACCGATCTGTAAAGGATGTATTAGGGCCAGTGGTAATGTTGTGATTTTACTGGGGAATATGAAATTAAGAATCTGAAGATCCGGCATTTTGTATTGAAACAATTTATGAAATTTTTATGATTTATATTGTCTCAACACATAACAGATAATTCTTTTAATATTCTTTTTATTTATGAATTTTTTTTATTTTATTTAAATTATTACAACTGAATACAATTCATCTAGTAATTTTTCTTTCTTAATTTAGTCACTTGTGTATGAGAAGAGGCCCATTGGCCAGCTCCATTTATAGGTTATTTACTAAAGTAGTCTATGCACTGGTGTCCTTAATCTATTAAATCAATTGGTTTCGTTCTCTGCAATGCATATGAAGTGTCCAACATACCACGAACCATCTGGATATTTAGGTCCCTATGAGGGTCATCATTCCTAATGTACCACGGAGCGTTAACTATACCACTTTGTTTTGAATATTTTGTATTATTTTGGTCTTGGTTTTCTTTGTACAGCCCCAGAGCTGAATTCCGTCGATACATTCTAAGCACCTATTGATATAATAGCAATTTATTTTCGGTTGACAATTCCGAATTTTTCCCGAGCAGCCAATACATTTTTCGATATTTGTTATTAAGTCCATCTTTTTTCTTTTTAATGTGCTCTTTTCATCTGAGCCTGGTATCTAAGGTCATCCCTAGATATTTAGCCTTATTTGCATACGGAATCTGCTGACCGTTAATGATTACAGGTTCGTAGTCGACTTTTAGATTAGTAAAATTCACATGCGTGGATTTCGATTCATTGAGCCCGATAGGCCACATTTTTGCCCATTTTATGATTTTGTCACATGCTTCTTGAAGTTTCGTTGTCGATTCCTCGATAGTGTCTCCTACCGAGAGAACTGCAGTATCATCAGCAAAGCTGTACGGCGAACTTATTACGAGTGATTTAGAAATTATTTTTATTACTAATATTGCTAAACATATAGGTGCTAAATTTGACTCTAGCTACACGTTATCGATTTCGATTTGCCATTTGATTTCGATCCGACAACGTTTTATATGACCCTAGTGTCTAGTTATGAAAACCAAAACACTCGATTGATAACGTTGGCCTGAGTAATTATATACTAAAAGTCATTTCTGAACATATTAGTCCTGTGCTTGCACACATTTTAAAGCATTCTTTTGAATAGGGAGTTGTACTTGATCGATTGAAAACAGCAACTATAATTCCCCTTTTCAAGAATGATAATCTGCTCGATAAAGGTAGCTGTAGACATATTACCTTGCACCCAGTAATCCTAAAAGTTTTTGAGTAGCAGTAGGGGTTCCCAATAGGGTTTCTGATTGTTTAGATCAGACGGGTGTACTTGCCAATTTGTCTCAGGTGACTAACCACAACATGTCTGAATGTGCGTTTCTTGGTTGCCACTCTGAGTGTTTTGACATTGCACCAGTTGGCTCGTTTAAATATCTTGGTGTTCACTTGGGCACTTGTTTTAATTGGAAAACGTACGTTAATTCAGGAAACCATCATTACAACCAATATTTTACGATTAAAACGCCTGTATGTGTATATTTAGTTGAAGTGGCCAACAAGTAATACAAGAAGCGATTTTCATGGCAACCATCAATTTATTTGTAACATTCCAAGATTTTACAACGACCACTTCCATCGCTCTAGTCTCGTTGCTGCACCAATCTTTTTCAATGCGTTGCCACTTTATATTAGGCTGAACATTTATTTGAAATCCTTTTTATCTTAAGTTAAACAATTGTATCTCTCGTCATATCTCTTTTTGTTCATGGTTATTAGTCACGGGTTTTGAACTAGAAATCTAATTATTATCGTTATCTTTTAATCCTACTTTTTACTACTCTTGTTGTACACAAGGACCTAACAATTTCGTATTTAAATAAAACACAGAATAATTGAGATATTGGGCTGAAATTTATTTCAGGTGCAGTACACATGTTACATTTAACTATGGAATTCGATCTCGTTCATATGACCACCGCGAGCAGGTTTGCAGCGATCGATTCCATGGAGCCAATTTTCCATCACTTTCACACATCTCTACCGGACCGTTAGCAGTTTCGTGTTCGATATTGTTCCTGAGCTTCTCTAACGTTGTTGATTTGTTTTCATAAACCAACGACTTAACGTATCTCCATAAAAAGAAATCCAGTGGCGTTAAATCGCATGAGCAAGGCGGCCTTTCGACCGGACTATTTCTCTAGATTAAATGGTTACCGAACTACTCGGTATGTAAAGGGTGTTTTTTTAAGAGGTTGCCGATTTTTTTTTTGAATAAAACACATATAAAATTATGAAATGACCAAAATTTTTTTTTATTTGGTAGATAATTTTTTGGCATTTAACATTTAAACACAATTTCTGGCATATGGCTACCACGACTATTTTTCACAAATGTCATTCTGGAGGTCCAATTTTCCAGCACTTTTTCAAGCATTTGAGGGCGTATGTCAGCAATGACACGTTGAATATTGGTTTCCAAAGCGTCAATCGATTGAGGTTTATCCACATAAACCAATGACTTCACGTATCCCCACAAAAAGTAATCGAGTGGCGTCAAATCGCACGAACGCGGAGGCCAATTCACCGGACCATTTCTCGAAATAATGTTGTCGTTGAAAGTTTCTTTCAATAAGTCGATTGTTTCACGTGCTGTATGGCAAGTGGCACCATCTTGTTGAAACCACATTTCATTCATATCCATATCTTCAAGATTTGACAACAAAAACTCATTTAACATGGTTCTGTATCGATTTCCATTCACGGTAACGCGTCGTCCTTCCTCATTTTTAAAGAAATATGGACCGATGATCCCACCAGCCCATAGACCGCACCAAACAGTACATTTATCAGGATGCATTGGTAATTCTAGAACGGCGTGTGGATTATCTTTGCTCCAAATGCGACAATTTTGTTTGTTGACGTATCCATTTAACCAAAAATGCGCCTCATCACTGAAGAGAATTTTACGGTAAAAAAATGGATCTTCGTTCAATTGATTTAACGACCAATCACTGAATTCACGGCGCAAACGATGGTCGTGTGGCTTTAATTCTTGCACCAATTGAATTTTGTATGGCACCAAACCCAAATCTTTACGTAAAATTTTCCATAAAGTCGATGGACAAAGTCCAATTTGCTGAGCACGACGACGAATCGATAAATTGTCGTTTTCTTCGACACTGGCCTCAACGACAGCAATATTTTCTTCTGTACGAACTCTTCTCATTCTTGTCGGTGGCTTGGCATCCAAAAGAGTGAATGTAGACCGAAATTTGGTAATTACGTTCTTTATGGTGGTCTCTGACGGACGATTATGTGCACCATAAAATTCACGAAGTGCTCTATAAACATTTTTAATTGAACACTGATTTTGAAAATAAATTTCCACGATTTGAAAACGTTGTTCTGGAGTTAACCTATTCATAATGATTTGCCAAACAATACTGAGTAGAAATGCCACTTTGAGCTGTCAAAACAACTGTCATAAAATAAAACGACATCTATCGGAAAAACAAACCTAAAAAAACACCCGTTATTATCATATCGTTGGAACCACATATGACTGATGTCAAGGCCATCCAATACTGGCCAAAAATACTCCTAATATGGCACGATAGCGAACTCCATTGACCGTAACATGGTGATCATTTTCATGAACGAGAAAATATGATCCAATAACACCTCCGACATGAAATCTACACCACACGGTCACGTTTTGTGGTTGTAATGTAGTCTCTTGAAGCACATATTGGTTTGTTGATATCCAATAATGCATATTTTGCTTATTGACAAAGCCATTAAGTTAAAAATGAGCTTCATAGCTGAAGATGATTTTTCGATGAATTTCAGGATTTTCTTCAAACTTTAGCAGAGTCTCGAAAAGTTTCGGTGCTTCAAATGATCAAGAAGCTTGAGTTAATTTGATCTTGTAAGGGTGTGGATTGGGAGATTCACAATTCCTATGAACGACGTGGAGTCGATTGATTTGGCTCATTTTGAACTGAGCACGTACGGCTGCGATATTTTTGGTACTGCGACCGGTGTGTTGTCTCACTGGCACAGGCACTTCCAATAGTGAATATTTTGACTCGAATTGGCCACATGAGTTTTTTTCAGTTTTTGCCGATATCTCAAAAACCCCAACTAGTAACCAATACTTTCAGTTGTTTTTATAAGAGCTGAGGCCATGCTGAGACTACATGGACAATTTATGGATTAGAATTTTCACTATATTTTGTTGATTTTCTGCAGCCATATAAGTTTTTCTTAGTTTCTGACCAATATCTCAAAAAGTTCCACTAGTAACCAATAATTTCGGTTGTTTTTCTGATAGCTAAGGTCATACTGAGACTGCGTGAAAAATTTGGGGAAAATTTATGAATTATAACTTTCGCTATAATTTTTCGATTTTCTGCGGCCACATAAGTTCTTCTCAGTTTCTGGCTAGGATCTCAAAAACCTCCACTAGTAACCAATACTTTGAGTTGTTTTTCTAATAGCTAAGTTGTAGTGCGAGTAGTGTATTCTCTTATTTTGCGCTGGCAAATTTCCTCTATCTAATATGCAGTATCATCGAGTACAGGATTTTTCAGTTATTATAGTTAGTTTAGGTATGTTTTATATCTTACTCTGAGGTAGATGTTTACGCGTGTTGTAGCACACTAAAAGGCTTTGTCCTAACGATGGCGGCAACAATTTTTTTTTCTACTAAAAACATGTTTTTTGGACGTAATTGAATAATTTAAATAATTACACTGCCTCGACTGTTGAACAATTTCATGTTTTACTAAATTAAACAAAATAATTGTATATAGTTTTAGTAGCATAATTCGAGGTTATGTATACTTAACGTAATGTATGTGATATTGCATAATTTTAGTTACTAGTATATAGACGTAAACACATAACATCTCATTTGGCGCTTTAATGTCTCAGCATCATTTACGATTACATACGAGTAGTTGTTTTATTGGTTAGCAATAAAGAAGTTAGATTATGGATATATAAGTTTTTATTTGCATTTTATTATACGTTTAATAGTTTTATGTGTTTGTAAATGAATTAAATGGAATTAGCCACGTCTCCTTGAAATCGAGTATTTTAAGAAGATTATTGATATGATTATAATCACTTTCTATTAAGATATATTATGTTTGGATTTTATCTATTAATTATATTTCCCTATCTGTGAGAATAATAACTATTCTCAACCCAACAGATCATTAAAACTACTAACTATCATAAAATTTAAATTTTATCCGGGCAACGCAATTGTAGAATTTTGAGAAACACCGAATTAAAGAAATTAGGAATACCATTACTACTACAATTATGCTCATATACGCGATAGTTTGCTTTTGATGTTTTCTCTCAAAAAGCAAAGGTCATAATTTTGCATATGGAAGTTGTTATATGTTTCAATATGGTTGTCCAAGGTGTGTTCTACAATACAAATTAAAAGTAATAACAATTCCAAATACAAATTGTTTAATTTTTTTATTTAATTTTAAAATTTTGTTTTTTTTTGCAAATTAACTAGTAATTTTTGACTAACAGCGTTTGAGTCTGACAATTTAATAATACAGCACTACCATGTATTCTTTACCTTAAGTGTTGTTTTGGTTAATTTTGCATTATGCGGACTATTCAGGCAACTCAAAATGTTTTAATCTTGAGTCTTCTTGATGGAGCCTTTCCTGTTTTTTTAGCACACTTCCTTATTTCACTTGCGACTTGCCCATTTCGAGATCTTTTTTAACGTCACTATTACGGGTGTACCAAGGAGCGTTTACAATCCCTCTGAGTACTTTATTTTGAAATCGTTGATCACTGGCTTATGAACACTTGTTTATAGAACATTCGTTTATTATGCATGGATAACTAAGAATTAACCAGTACATTTGTCTATATTTCAGTTGAAGCTCTTCGGTTTTCTTTTTGACGTGTACTTTCCACTTTATTAAGTGTATTTATAAGACTTCGAGTCATTTACTTTAATTATCCACTAGGCCAGCCAATCTTGGATATTATTTATAGCTATTTGTAGTTTGAATGTGACCACCGATTGTATAACCAACAGCTATAATTGCAGTGTCATCTGCAAATGTGGCGGTTATATTATTCGTCTGCGGTAAGTAGCTTGTAAACAGTACGAAAAGTAATGGCCCTAAGACACTCCTTTGCGGGACTCCTTCTTTAGCTTCTTTTATGCTAGTGTAAACTCCTTCCTATTAAATTCTAAAATATCTTATCTTTTCAAGTACGACTTTAGAATTTCGCAATACGCAAATGGCAGTTTTCTCTAATTTAAATATTAAACCATTCGCCCGAAACTTTGTCAAATGTCTTCGCAACGTTCAGAAATATGGCTGAACAAATCATTTTTCCCTCTAAGGGTTTTTCTATTAGATCTGTTATTCTATGGACTTGATCGATTGTAGAGTGTTTCTCTCTAAATCCTGATGGGAAGACACAGCTCCTGATTTTACAATTTCAGGTTTAATTCGTTTTAATAATAGTCGCTTAACTGCGGTTATCACTTATCTGCGGTTTAGGCATCATTATTACTTCTGCAAATTTTCATGATAGTTTGAAGGAAGCATTAATTATATCCGATATTTTCTTTATAGCTGCTTTATTAGATATTTGTCTAAGAATCATGAAGCTATTTCCATTTTGTTGTTAGTTTTGATCCCCAGTCTGTGTGTTTAGCGTTGAAACCCCCAGCTACCACTAATTTATGGCTGCACTACCTCCTTCAATTACGGCACTGCCTCCTTGTGCATTATTATTAGGATGCATTGCTGAGTGAACTTCATAGCCTAGTATGTTTATATGACTTTGAGTAGTAAGATGTGTATCAGATAATAAGCATATATCTATTTTTTCTAAATCAAGAAATAGTTGTATTTCATGTGTTGCAATATATCATTTCAGTTCTTTTTAGATTATTTGCCATTTTTAATTAGCAAAGAGAGGCTAACTCTGATGTTGCTCGACTTTTTTCGAGGTAGGGTAAGCCTTTGTAAGATTGATATGAGGACTCTTTCTGGTATATCCTCGTGTGAACTAAGTTTATTAAGAATATCTTGAAATATTTTATTAGTCTGGTTATTATTTGAATCATTGACTGAAACAGAACTATGTTGTCTTCTGGAACTCCCAGTAGTGAGTGCATCTGCATATGTTAAATTTGGATTAGTTCTTGTTAGCATGTTTAAATGCTTGGTGTAACCTCAAATTTGTGAATATTCTTGAAATTGGTGTTTGGTGGTGTTAGCCGCTGCTTTACTAGTAGTTTGATCAATATATATATAGATTTACTGCATGTCGACAATTTGTACTGGTTCTGTTGATTGCTAATGATTGAATGGGTCTAGATGATGTTTGTCTATCTCTTATTCTTAAAACATAGCATCGTGGTAATGTCTGAATACTTCAAGTGAGTTGATATTAAATTAAAGAAAATTCAATGTTTCGTAATTCAATTATTTTGTTAGGTACATTTTGTTTTGCGTTTTAAAAATAAAAGGGAACCGGGAAAGCGATTGATTTGTGGTACGTCTAAATTTAACATGAGGAGTTCGATTTTTTTCAAAACATTTTTATTTTAAAGTGGTCGGTGATATTTTATTATCTTATCTGACGAATCCACCGGTTTTATTCTGTTACTCCAATAAACCTTACAAATTCGTTCAATTATTATAAATCTGACGAATTCGTTTGAAAGTTCGTTTTTGAAAATCGCTGCTGCTGTGCAGCTTTCTCCATTAGCTTGATGTGATTAAATAAAACAATAAAAATTTAATTTTAAATTTAAATATTTTATTTGTCGTAATCCTTTATATAGTGGACATTTTTTAAAATAAATTATATCTTATATTGATTTCGATGTCTAGGCATCATCGTTAATAAAATTCACTTTTCAAGAAATAATTAATAAAAAAATTTTCTATTATAAAAGGAGTTACTGCAAATAAAATATTTCAATTTAAAATTTAATTTTTATTTTTTTATTTAATCACAATTCATTTGATTTTTTATGATTTCCTATTTGCATTTTTAGGGAAACAGTATAACAAAATGTATAAAATTGTTGTTGTTTCCCAAATAAAATTTCACTACCATCTAAAATTGCCGAGCGCAAGTTTTTGAATAAAATTCAAAATACTTTGTCAGGAATTTAAATCTGGGCACATCATTCGGGTATCTTTTAAAAATTTTGTTCTAATACGAATTGTAAGTAGTTGTTAGTCAACATAAAGTCAAATAAGGCTTTCATTTTCATTTATAATTTTAATCGTTTCATTAATTGGTCATGTTCCCTATAATTTCAGTTCTGTCAATCTCAGAGCAAGCACACATTTTATCGATCAAAATTATGAACAAGATAATTAACATTAAAAGGATAATTATTTTTAGAAGAATTTGGAATTCACATAGTTTTGTTTTTTGAGCACCCAGGATAATCAAAAGCCCGCTCAATTTTGTTAGGAATGTTATGGATATTTTAAAGATTTTTTTAATTGATACAATTTGCGCTTGATAATCTACCTGGTTTTAAAGGTCGTGTGAATGTCAGATCAATCAATGTTTTAATAAACTGTATTGGAACAAAAGCAACGCTGTTAATCGTGCCAAAATACAGTTAGTGATATTTCTGAAACCCTAACGGTTAAATTTCTTATAAATTAAATGAATCTCCTAAGGATAGTCATCTTTTCTTCCTGTAAGTAGTTATATCTCGAACATTGAAATTAAACTAAAGGAACGTTTAATGCTACATATCAGCCTTATTTAAACTGGTAAATCAAGCATGATATTCTCGAAATGCCGTGCAAAACTTCGTTTTAGAAACCCTATCAAGTATGTGAATAACTTTCAAAATATTTAGCGATACCGATTATCAATTTCCTGAAGTCAGGAAAGTGATTTTTTAAAAATCAATGGGCCCGTGGAACCTCTACAGCTCACACCAAGGAAATGATCCACAAAACTCCATATTTTAGATTTTACTTACATTTGGAGGTTTGACCTACCGGGAGTGTTAACTTCCATTAAAGCTTCTGTGTTTGAAACAGCGGCGTATTCGTTTTTTCCGGGAAGTAAATTATGATATTAAATGTTTAGCTAGCGCACGATTAACCAGGTGTTAATGGTTGTGGGATCTCTAAATTTATGAAAAAATCTTAAATCTGACATTTAACAACAACATTTAACCTGCATCGCATCACACACATACAAATAGAAAAGTTTTTGGAAACCACTTTTTCGAACTTCAGCGCTATAGCGAATGGTAAATTTACATAAACTCGCGGTCGAAATTGCTTATGATACTATACTCTATTGAGGTAAAATGGTCGATTATTGACCTGACGGTTCGGCGTAGTTGCAGAAAACTCAAATTACCCGAAAACCCAATATTCGGTGAAATGGCGTTTATTCTGCACAATAAGTATCGGTCTCATGGTAGGGGCATCCCCTGTGTTCGTAATCCGGATAAATTTAAGATTTTCATCATAAAATATGAAACATTGTACTACACGAAGTCTTTTGTTATGTTTAACCTTTGAACAAAATCGGAAGGATATAGTTATGGGGCGGGATTATGACGCCGTGGGGAAATTTTAGATGGTATTCAAATTTTATATGAAACAGCATTCACAACTCTACCAGTTTTGCTCTATTCAAAATACCTGACGAATGTATTTGAATTTATATGGCTTGATATTCATATTTTTTGTAAATTGTTGTTTTCCATATAAAATTTGACTAACGTCTGAAATTTCCGTGCGGCGTTCGTGATCCCGTCCCATACTTGCCAACATTTTGGTAATACTGGTGAACTTAAACCTTTTGTGAAAGTTCGTGTAAATTAGGATCCACTTGATCATGTTTTTCGACGATTTTAGGATTAGTTCTGCTGGTCTATATCCAACTAAGTTTATCGGTTTGGGTTTACCAGGCATAAGCCCATGTGACATACACCGTAAACTGGTATTTTGAAATTTTTACTCACAATAGTTTTTAATAATTTCTTCAAATTGTGATTTATCTAGAAATACAAGTAACTCTTCTTAATTTTTCGAAATGTATTGTATTTAAATTTTTGTTTATTTAATTGGCGTCATCATACCAAGCTGGGTTATTGCAAGGTTGATATTTTTCACCCACTTCATGCTTTCTGAATATTGTTTAATCTAGTA
Organism: Nephrotoma guestfalica; assembly: GCA_963691935.1. NCBI lineage: Eukaryota > Metazoa > Arthropoda > Insecta > Diptera > Tipulidae > Nephrotoma > Nephrotoma guestfalica. Next base: position 50,933,353 of record OY829913.1, on the reverse strand, counting down.
TGAATCTCATTGGACGGCGCGAAGTCATCGTATTTTAAATTTGGTTTTATGCTTCTCACCGTAAGTGGTTTTGCGATTTAACCTCACCTACAATTTCGGGGTGACAGCAAGTGATCTTTAAAGAGTGTTGGCATATTTATACCTCTATTATTAAACTCACCTCAATTAATATAATTCATTAATATTATTTTTTATTGGGCTACACCACCATGTAATATTTTGCTTTTTTTAGATATTGCAGTTTTCAACCAAAGGAGCAATCCACACTTTGTTTTATCACGATATCTTAATCAGTTTTTAAATTATAAGCTAAAACATAAATTCGACAGTGATGGACACCCCAGCGTTTTCTGGGTTCCATTTTTGTGTTCTCGATTTATTTTCATGTAAAAACAAATTGACAATTCAAGCAAAATTTAACGAGATTTGTATAGAAATAATACAAATTGAATTGAAAGGTTCATCGCTTAATTAGTGAAGTAATATTATTTTGTTTTCTACTTTGCTGTATTGTTGCATGTTAAAATAATGACGTATAATTTATTGTGATTGACAGAACTTTGAAATTGGTAACGATGCAATTCCCCTTGTTTTTCTTAAGAAGCAAATTGCCCTTATATGGTCGATGCTTATAAGACTTAAATTGGTTTATGTAGGTTCTTAACCAAAAATTATTGTTCACTATGTCAATTAATCACGCAGCAAACGTATTAAGAGTCCATCTTCCATTTAATCTATTTCCAAACCAAACAAACAAGTTTGGTGGGTTCATTATTATTTGTTTGGATGATTTACATTTTACTGTTCAATGGCTACTTTACGATATTCTCTAAAATATTTGAGATTGTCTCGTAGAGCTAGAGCAATTCGATGATAATGCAGGCCGAAACCATTTTTAAAATGTTATATTTTGTGTATATGAGAATACTGTTATCTAGCAGTGCCTTATATTTAGCAGTAGATGGCTTAAACTTTATCGACATTTAAATTCTCACTTTAGACACTGTGAAATTGTAGAGAAGAATACTCACTCATGGTGAAAATCATCCTACAAAAATTAAAATACGGTGACGCTCAAGTGACGTGTAAAGAGTATTCTGTCGACCGCATAAAGTTGGTTTATGGATTACGAGTACTATGTCGCTGGAGCATTCCGGCGTATACAGAGCACGAAAATCCGTACGAATCAATGCCTAAATAATCTTGTCCTATCTTTTTTATTTATTTTCAAACTGAGATTTAAGTAATATAAGTTAAAGTAGCACAATTACTGAAATTTAAATAAATACCCAATTGATGAAAATGAAGAATAATCGAAAAACGACCATTCAACGACCGTGCAAACTAAATTTTTGTTCATTTTCTGATTCCTAGTTCCAGAGACAGTTTTGGACATTAGCAAAATGGTAAAATACAACAGAAATTATGTGGTGACTTCCTGTTTCTGGAAAATGTTTGAAGACAAAGAATAGAAACACGTTTTTGGGAAAATTAAAAACATTGTTATCACTTCACCTTATCACTTTATCTTGAACGGATTGATAACTTAACTAGTTGTTTATGTCCCATTTACAATAAATGTAGCCATTTTTAACTAAATTTGGCCGAGTTCGTAACCTTTCAAAGATAAAGCATTGGTGTCCGTTAATACAACAATTCACAATTAATGAAGTTTAAATTTTAGAATATTCTGAAAATTGGAGTTTAATTTGGAGGAATTGAAACATTCCAGGTCGGTACGAATATCACGATCGGTATAGGCTGATTATTATTTCAGTTAAGATATTTGGTTAACGATTCAATACAGATCTACTTTTATAAATCTTGCCAGTATATGCTGGCATGATGTAAGGGCATGGGCATGTTGAAATCTAGAAAGACTGATCCATCCAAAAAAAATTCCAAGCGATATTTGGTTATTTCTTATGCGTAGCTATTACGAAAGTCGACGAATAAAATGTTAAAATGTCATTTTTTTCAGATCCAAAACAGAAAATTTGACCATTAAAAACCTTTTAGAATTTTAGCAATAATTTATACCGGCTCTCGAATCAAAAGGCCTAGAGCCTGTGTCGATCTTTATCGCTAGTCTACTGAAACCTTAAAACCATCCCGAGTTTTCTTGCTGTTACGATCGGGCTGTGGGCGCTGGAACGATAACGTTTTGCTAACTGCTAATACATTTGTTAAAATTTCATTTCAAATTGACTCATTCTTAAATTACAAAAATGCGACTTGAATTGGATTGGTGTAATGCTTGTAACTCTTTATCTTAAATATTATGTACCACCGTAAGGTGATTTGTACAGAGATCAAATACGTTTTGATTAAATTTGATACTTTTGTTTAACGACGTCTTAAGCTAAATAAATAAATATAACTCAGTAAATTACAATTCATTTAAAGAGATACGAGAGCGATATCACTTTATTCTTGGAATAAATTTTTTTTATCAAATTAAAGTAATTACATTTACACTGGACTTAAATAATTCTAAACAAATCTAATTTCTGCTGGAATAGCATTGTAAATCAATTTGAATTATTTGATTCGTATATCGAGATAACAATTACCATATAAAATCGAGAATCTGAGGAAAATATTCTTATCTATAAGCAGTCGTATACGCATACGCATACAAAATAATTTTAAGATAAAAATAAAACAAAAGTTCTATTTTAAGATTAAATGTTATCATATTTCCAGTGCATATTTATTTAAGAATATGTATACACAGTATCGATGGGATTTTGAAGTCATATAGAGATAGACTGTCGTTGACTGCGTCTACACGCGGTGTTTAAAACCAAAGTAAAACCAAAATTATTTCGGAATTCTTAAAAAAAAATATTTGTGAATTGTAAATCTTGAAGGATTTAGATAAGAAGCGAGATAAAGTACAATAAATAGCCATTATGAAATCGTCATTAGGGTTGGAGTCATTGAAAGAATTATTCGACGTTAATGACATTTGTCCCGATGTGTATTATTATTATTATTAGTTTTGTTATTCTCACTTTTCGTAACTCGTTTAATACAATAACTTAGTTTTGAAATAATTAGTGTTTTTATTATTCAATTTAATAATAATAATTACCTGGGTGCTATCAATTGAATATATCACTTAATTTGATGTATGGTGTAATTATATAATGATGGGGCTACACCACCGTCGCAATGTGAAATGTTAGGACTCCCGCTGCCTGCCACTTCTTACCCCGTCCGCGTCTTAATGAATAAATTATTTAATTATGTAAATTATTTTGTGTATACTGTACTAGTTTATGGAATGACTGCTAAATATCTAACTTTGTAATTATTGTTAATCTAATTAATGTTGGTTTTAATTATTTAGTTTAATTTCTTATCTATCAATTCAACCAAAAAAGACACTCGCGGTTATCAATCATATAATGTGTGTATATATTAATTCATATACAAATGTAGACGCAGTGCGTGTGTGTATATTATTTCATATACATATGTAGTTTAATGGGAAATGCGTTATCTTGTGTCTGTAGTCTAATGTGTAGTATTAATATTGTTGTCGTCCAGTAGTTTGGATTATATGAAATAATAATCTTATGTAAATATTAATATTTGTAATTTAATTGACCGCACGTAATTATCGTAATAGATGTAGTTGTAGGAGTTCTTTCGTTTTTCTTTCGAACTCTTATCTTTACCCTTCTGTGATTCTGTTGCCAATCCTATAAAATCAATAATTGGCATCATTTTTTCTTCGATAGTGAACTAGGTGCCATAAATCTAAATGAAAACTTCTAATTTTTGAATTTATCACGTATCTTCGTCGCTCTTAATCCATTCATACCCGAACTATGTTCTAAGGTTCCGATTTCTTCCAAATTCACTCTGTAGGTTTGTTTCTAGTTAAGAAAATAATTTAAGAAAAAACATTAAAAAAGTTATGCCGATTGGGCCCTGGCACTGGTATCATTCATTGGGAAGAAACCATATATAAACACATTTTTCAATTTTCATATATAATTCAAACATAATAAAAACTAAATAATATAATTCAATCACAATTATAAATTATAATATTTAACAACTATAAAGTTTTAAAAGTTTAGTTTTTGGTGTGACACATTTTGAAACAGTTGGTTGGATGCAGTCCAATATCACATTTCTCGCAACTGTACTTGGTACATTTCTTACATATTGCACATTTTCTTTGGGGTGGATTATATACAATCCCGATCCGTCAAATTGAATGCTAGAATTAGAAGGTCTTCGATCTGGTCTTTTTTTGTTGAAATTGTGGTTTTTTAGCTGGAAGATCCTTAGTAAGTAACGAGTGTACTAATTCTCTGGTGAATTGTATTAGTGATAAATTTGGATGTACTTCTCTGTACAAAAACCAAGCGTTGGTAACAGCTCCGTTTAACTTGAAACGGAAAATTGGCCAGTACCACTTATTAGTGCGTATTCGTGTGCGATATAATCCTCTTTGTTGATCAAACAAATCATCCCCGCCCATTCCACCATTATATAGTTTTATTAATTGAGGTTGTGGCAATGACACCTTTCTTTTCTCGATATCGCTATAACATGAACGACTGGGTTCGAGCAAAACGGTATCGGAATCTGTAATATTGGTTGCTATGGTTTCTGGTTTCTTGGCTATTGTCGTGCCATCGTATTAGGGTAATTTCCGAATCTCTCCTGCAGAACAAAGATGGAACCTCTTGTGGCTTTTTTAGCTTATCGTACCAATGATATTTACTTGTTTGGCCTTGAAGTCTTCCAACAATGACAGCGAGATGAAAAAATTACCAATAAAAATTCTTCAGCCTTCAAAAATAATGTTCTCCGTTAAATTCTTTACCACACTCTCGCCTAGTGGCGAGTGTTTGTCACGCTCTGATTTGCCTAAAAATTTCAAAAATGTCTTCAGAAAATGTTGATAGTAATGAAGATATTTTACGCTTACCGGTGTACGAGATAAATGTCAATAAATAGCCGTTGCTAGTATTTAGACATCAACATTTGAATCCAAATCTGATGGGCTTGCCTCTTATGAATTGTTTCAAATGATGGCGGCCATAAAGCGGCTCCATTGCCGTATTGAAAAATTCGTAACAATGCCTGATCGAAGAATAAAAACTTTTCGTTGAGACGGTTTACTAAGGGTCGCAGTTTAAATAGTTTGTCGCTGGTCTCAATATTGGTATTGTCGTTCAAATGGAAATACCTCATGATGATATCGAATTTCTTTCTGGACATAGTATTTGACACCATTATGTTGTTCATTCGTTTCCCAATATATCTGTCGACTTGGAACTTTCACATAATCGGATAACAATAAAATTCCAAGAAACTTGTAGATATCTTCTTCGGTTATTATTGTGTTCATGAAAGGAGCACTTTCTGCTGAGCATATTTCACGCTTTCCGAACTTATTTTACTGACGAAATCGCTATCGAAAAAAAACTTAAATACGTCTAATGGTTTTAATCCATTTTCGAGTATTGTTTTGGCAAATATGGGCTCGAATCGATTAGCTTCTCGTATATTTGATTCGGAATTACAGCTTCTAAAAAGGTTTTTTTTACCCATTTCCTATTTTTTTGCACGATCTCTTCTGTTTTGCCTTTTCCAGATTTAACCTTAAATTTAAGATGTTTGCATAAAATATAATTGAAAATATTGTTAAAAAGTTCAACCTTCCTATTGATGGCAGCGCACAAATTGATTGTACCCCAGGTCTACCTACCCTATTTAAAGTTTTAAAATCCATAACGTAAATATAGGTTTAGTGTAGGGAGGGAATCGATATTTCTGTAAAAAATAAAAATAACGGATCATATTATTTTGAGGATAATAAGGGATTAATTATTTTAGTAAATGGTAAGATTTCCATTGAAATGAAAGAGATCCCGTTCTGATTGAAACATTCTTTGCAGCAGCTAACGGACGAACGAAATTTTAATTGTTATATAGTGATGGTTATTTGTACTTGGGACGACTTGAACTCCATAATTTCGTCGACCTTGACAATATTACATGCGGCATAGTCATAAATAGTGCCAAATAACAACTTACCACCACATAAATTAGTTTTCACAAAAATAACTTCAAAGTTCTTCTAGTTTGCTAAGATTTAACTAGAACAGTGACTTTAAAATTATGTGAGGAATATAAAATATAACTGCACTCCTCCAGGGCCTGGTCTATCATTCCTATTTAGTGGAATAGCCGGGAATATCAAAAGTAATGTTGATTAGTCCATCGATAAAATGTAAAAACGTTGTTTAGTCCATCGATATGAGCCGGGATACTGTGAAAATGAATATCACATATGTTTAAGCTTCCATTCATTATCCATTTCCAAATCATTATCTCTATGATAATGACTGATTGGTTGACTAATGAATTTCTCCAAAAACTTTTCCGGTTATATTGATATTGGCCGGTAGTTTGAGGAATCAGTTTTATCAAAACACGGTTTAGAACTGGCTGCACAATTATACTGTTTCAAGTGTTGGGCTATGGAACATTACAGCAGCGAAGTAACTGATGAAGAAATCCTCCGTAAGGATAATGCAGTTAAATTTTAAATCAATCAGTTCATCAACTATGTCTATTAGTTTCATGAGGAAAGGTTTGGGCTTCCGAATATTAAATATCGATCTAGCCGTAAAAGCGCCATCTGCATATTTCAACGATGAAACAGTATCGTCATATCGTCTTGTATTCCTCAATAAAGCTAATTTACTTTCTATTTCTTATGTGTAGCTATTTTTGGTTGGTTTAGTCTAATTTCCTATGGTATTGGGACTAGTATTTTGTCAAATTATCGTAAGGGAGTTAAAATTCCAGCTCCAACGCGTGGTTCCATAAGTTTCACAATATAAGCTCTCGTTGAATTTACACGATCAAATGTGGAAACACTATAACAGTTTATGTGAGGTCACGGGAAGTTTCAACATATCTATTACAGTAGTTCAACCATTCTTCATTGTGGGCATAAAGTTTAATTAACTCGTTGTCGGTATGTTGGTAAATCAGTACTGATCTACAGTTTCTGCTTTCGTCTGGTTGGGAGATCTAATAAATCAATTCAAAATTTTGATGCAGCCCACGATTGTAAAGGGTGCCGATTTTGCTTTGTTTTTGAACTAGCGGTTATTTCGCCTAGCGGGCTAATTCTCGGTTGGACGAAAATGAGAATTTTTACCAAAAAATTATCTTTTCCAACGAAGCTCCTTTTCACCTCGGTGGTTATGTGAACAAGCAAAATTACAATATTTGGGGCAAAGAACATCCGCACGTAGCAATTGAGAAGCCAGCCAATACACCCAAAACGAGTGACTGATTGGTGTGGAATATGGTCCAAAGGTATTTTAGAGCTATTTTTCTTCGAAAATGAGCAAGCAGCCGCACTAACAGTCAATTGCGACCGCTATCGTGCCATATTAACCGACTTTTCATTCTCTACGATTGAAAAGGAAGACGTGGCGAGGAAGGATATTTGGTTTTAATAGGACGGCGCCACTACCCGCCAAAGATACATTCGATATTTTGCACCCTACATTTTTAAAACGAACTAAAAGTTTGCACACCCTGTTCATACAATTCGCGAAAGCACCAACGAATGACTACTATAACGTGTTAGACAACTATAATATTTGATAATTCCGATCATTTGTAACTTCTTAAAAATTCTAATCGCCAAAAAATCTATGCTATTCAAACTCTTCAGAGAATTAGGAGGTCACACATCAAACCACACTGTCAACAAACCATTTCTTTTCGCATGCCTCTGTACGGATAAAAAAATAAAAATGCGCAATTTGAAAATTTTTAAAAACAAAAAAATAAAATTTAACATTATCAACAAAAATCAACGCTGTAGCGCCTTTTAAAATATTTATAAAAGCATGGAAGTCTGGTGGGCCGATTTCCACCAAAATTGACTGGGATCAATTTTTCTGTGAATTAAATCGGGCACAGGTCTTACCATATGAGTGGTTTGTAAAGTGCGCGCTTACACAATTGCGAAAGACATTTTGATCGCAATAACATTTATTGTGCGTAGAAAGCGGTATTCGGCTGCTACTCAGGCTTTTATATCTGTGGCACTACTCCGGCATTCGCTAGGAATAGGGAATTGCGAAAAATATTTAGATAACGTTTTTGTCTTTATTATTTATTCCTCTCATACTGAGTCATACTGAGATTTGACAAAAATGCTTTGTACATATTTTTCCTAATTGTATCTGTCCGGAAGCGCCAAATTAAACAGCACAGACTCAAGTGGGTCTCCCCACCCCAGATGTTATTTCGAGGGGTTGAACCTGTCCCTTCCCCTATAACTCTACAAAGAGAGCCAGATGTTGTAAGCTTCTAGAGAGAAACTTTTCTGTAATTCCTAGATATATGAGCAAGGTGGGGAGGTTGTTATACATTTAATATTCCAAGGTCATCAACGTGAAGTAATAAGTGGTTACCGATGATATTTTTAGCGAAGGAGACGATTTTGGCAAATAACACAATAACAAGCACGTTATAACACGTATTTGGTAAATTTACACACAGTTTTACTTTTGAGACGGCCGTCATGTTTATGCAGTGGACGTATGAGAGCTACCTTCCATTTCTCAGGTAGCCCCTCGTCCCATATCGAATTAGCTTCTGAGTAGAAATAAACAGTCTTTCTGTCAGTCCTTCATTTTCTCCTGTTGGACATTATCAATTCTTAGACTTACTACTTGTTACTTAGTCCTCAGGCTAGATACTCTCGATATTTTGCCCTGGAGTTTATTCTCTTTCCCACTGTATAAGGTTGAATGTCCTGAGAAGTTTTTCTTCTAAAATATAGCTCTCTTTCCGGATCATTTGGAACTGGTTTTCACACCTAAAGCCGTGTTAGCACGCCTAGAGACTGTCATTTATCTATCTTCCACTCAGTAGTACTAATCCGGGTTACAGAGCGTGCAAATCGTGTAAAACTATTCTGTATAAACTTGTTACAATAATTTAACGGTCGTTAACTAACGAGGTTCTCTTGACTTTCCTGGATATTGCAATTGCATGTTACATGAATTGGATCCTTGTTTAGGCCTGGCATTGCTGATACCGAACTGTATTCTCTTTCTGCGTCCGTTAAAGTTATCAATGTTTGTCCTCGGAGAGATGTTTCGGCACATACCATCCGAACTTCTTGGTCCTTAGACAGTAAACTTTCCAGGTTCACTTTGAAATTAAACTTCAAAAAGCCACTACTGTATTTGGAAATGTAGAAAAGTATTTGAGTCCTAGGGTTCGACTCACAAAATGCTGATATTTTTTTTACAAACCATTGGTTTCTGTTGTTTGGTGATGGCCTGTGGTTAAACCGACCTCCGTTGCAGCCAATCTTAACTGTCTATAAGGTGGTGTCGCAGTATTACCGGTGTTATGTTCCCGACTCCTTTACTTGTAGACCATCTGCAGATCCATCTTGTTCCTGCCCCCACAGCCTTTCATTTTAGGTACGGCTTTCTCCGCTGCTTTTCACTGAGGAATGTTGGCACGTGGAATACTCTACAATTTATTTAGTTCATCAACCAGAAATATACCAGAAATCAACATGGTTAATGAAAAATTCCTAGCAGAATTCTTCCATAATTCTTTCTTGTAGTATCATTGAAGTCGCAAGACTTCAATTACTGGATGGAGTATTTAGTTTTTTTCGCTGGCGGCTTTCACACTGAATTTGGTGCGGGACTTGGACCTACTGCCCTTCACGTGGTCTACGATCATACGGGACAGAGGACCGTTGTTGTAGGTAGAAATATTTCTCTGAGTACATATAAAAAGGCTTAACTCAGTTCGTTACGGAATCCTATAACCACTTCTAAAACTGTTCCAACAGAAATGTGATAAGGATTAACGAAGTAATCTTTATCCTTAAAGAAATACTAGCTAAGAGGAGTTTGGTCGCAATGCTTACCTGCTTTGGCCGTTTTAATCTCCATTTACAACGGGTCGAACGTTTGCAAGATTCCTAGTGTGGTGACTGCCTTGAAGAGAATGGTGCCATTATAGCTATATGTTTACTACCGGTTTCGTTTCGTTAACTATAGAACTTTGAATGTAGTCAGTTTCTGCTTTTGATCAAGCTCTTACAGTTTGCTAGTTCTATTGAGTATTGGGATATAATCCTTGGATTGCCCGCTAGGCCCAGTATGGCATTGACTGGGGAATCTTTTTAGGTTGATAATAATAACAATAATCCACAAGCAGTTTCTTGAGCTTCAATTTACCACTTGTCAGCTAATGCTTACGATACAGGTGCTCTTATATTCTCGCTTGTTTTGCCGTAGGAATATGGTCAAATATTTCCTGTCGCGGAGATATTCTGTTAGAGGGCTCCTAGTATTACGAACCAACTATTTTTAAAGCAGCTCTAGTTAATTGTCGACGAACTGCACTGATCAGCCAACCAATCAGTGTGCGGTATGTTGACAGTATTCTATCGATTAAATTTGCCGCTGCGGTTAGTCGTGGCTAACTGGATAGCCAGATATTCATTGTTACGATCTAGATGTTCAGCAGATTGGTAACTGTAGTGATTCATCATTTTTCAATGCATCGATATTCCAGCGCATGGTCTTCTTCATTGCTTGTCTGTTAAATGTAAATTATGGTTTGCACTTTTTCAGATATAGAAAGAAACAAGCATATGGTTCCTGCCCATGTCGGTGCCTCTATAGTAGCTAACGTCTGTAGAATGTCTCTTCGAGATTGTGACGTGATCAATTTGATCATCTGTTTGATTTGGAGGTGCTCAAGGAGCACCGCGAGGATGCCTGAATCGCGGACTTTACCCCTCCCCATAAATAACTATACTTTTGTAATATTTGCGAAATTTGGCTGATCGCGAAGCCCTCTTCATTTACACCAAAAGTTTACGAGTAAGTTTAATGTTTCCCATTGATTGCATAATTTCGTCACCTTCTGTAATGGGTAGTATAGTCATTGGCGTCCCACTCCCAGTCACCTAAGCTCTGGTATAACTAATGCTCGGTCTTCACTCGCCTAATTTTGTCATGGCGCCAAAATGCCATGACAAAATATATTTGTATTGAATCTGATCATGTGCATTACACCTAGTCAAAGAGAAAATTTGTTAAAATTGCTGATGTTTTTGTCGTGACACTGTGACAAAATGAGTAGAAAATGTGTTTTATTCTTAATTAAACAAAATAGAGAGCATAAAATGATTTTACATACATTTTGGTTTTACATAATAGTTGTGAGTGTAAAAATACAATCTTGTCATGACATTCTATCGCCATGACAATATTTGCGAGTGAAGACCGAGCATAAGTATGGCTGATGTAAAGGGTGTCCCAATAAGAGTTCAGATTTAAAAATTTAATAAAACAAATGACAACATACATTCATCGTCATTGATCTTGTACTACAGAAACGAAAATTTGTTGATAAACACGTCTGTGTATTTGAAACCTTTGATCATTTACAACATTTTGATTTGAACAACCAATTCAATTTTGCATTCCAGTTCTGAACCGCAGATTAGAGTTTCAATCCTTCTCTTTGTATCAACTCACTGAATAATATTTTAAATTCGAAATTAATTGCGTAAAACACTGGATTTAATTCACATCCATTACTTCTTATAATATAAAATAGAAATTTATGTGTACAATAGTTATGAAATGTATGACTGCTTTTATTGCTTACATCTCCAAGCATGGTTGCTTTGTGACAGATAAAATGGAAATCATCTGCATTCCTCAAGTTTATGATAAATACTACTTATGAAGTTATTCTTATGGAAAAATAAAATTCGTTTGATATCGTCTACCGATTTTCATATTTGACTACAATATATTCTAATACCGTAATTAATCAAACCACCACATTTGTTTATACGACATTATGCTTGCTCTATATAATCATTTAATAATTTACACCAAATACGGTACTTAGTACAATTCAGCTAATCTTTTAACATATTTTTCTTTATTTGTATTTGCAGTTTGTTAATCAGATGTATTCATGGGTTGAAATCCGTCAACATGGACACCCATGGGTATTATCACGATGTCAATAATTATTTACCGTTGCCGCAACAGCCGCTACAACAGCAGCCGCAGCAGCAGCCCCAATCGTTACAACAAACGGTGCAACATGATGATGGATATTTAAATCCAACCCAGTTTTATCAACAAAATCAGACACAATATAATCTACAACAGCAACAACAGAATTCAGTGTTACACCAACAGCAATATTTTGGAGGAGGACATGGGACCACAACAAAATTGACAGACGATTCGGCCTTGCGTCAACAACCACAATACAAGCCAACAGATAGTAGTAACAGTAGTACAAGTGTAAGTTTCAATTCATCTAGTTTAAATGTCGAAATCAATTGCAATCAATATCCAAATAATAATAATACGTTAAATAGTAATACCAGTAGTAATAGTAATATCGGTGGTTATCCGATTAGTAATAATAGTAACAACAACAACAACAATAGTTCAACAAACATGTTGAACCCGCCATATTTTTATCATTATCCCCATCAAAAAGTTCAAAATTCATGTGACATTCCACAAAGCAACACTAATAATAGTAGCAGTAGCCATCAAAATAGTAGTAATAGTAATAGTACAGCAGTGCCGTATTACGATGCGGCATTCCAAAAAAGCGTTTCACACCCGCTTCAATATCCATCAGTTTATCCACCAAATCATCATTACTACCATCATCCGAGTAGCCAAGCTGCGATTAATCACTCGTATACTGATATGTATAATTCAAACGGTCGACATGCCGCCACACATCATAATTCGGTTGCTAGTCATCGTGGTGCATATTATCCACCACAACAACAAACTCAGTATCCGATTAAACCGCCAACTCTCCCGGCCGCTAACAGTACGACGAACTACGGCCATTATCCTGGTCAAGCTATGCGAAATACTAGTAGCCATACAGAAAATGTATATTCAGATCCCAGGTACAACCAATACTATGCGAGTCGACAGTATCCAGCTAATTATTATCCGCCACAAATAATCCCGGCACCGGTGAATCAATCTAGTCGAACGACTCATTCCAATTTGCCAAGTTCTCAAGAGTTAAGTCGTGGTCGCAGTATGCAACGAGCAATGTATAGTAATAATCTGCATCAAACACAACAACCAGTTCCGAGTCAGTACCCCAGAAGTGGCATTTACCCTGGAACTGTACCACCAGTTAACTCCGTAATCAAAAGTACCGCATCGGAGTTAATGAACGAAAATAATCAACATCACAACTATGATGATCGATATGGACATGCAGCCAGCAATGCCGCTAATGTTAAATATTACAATAATTGTTTGTACAACGGTGATCGAGGCGCATACGCTCAACCTGGTGTTGCGCAATCCGCATCGTGCGAGCTCGGCAATATGTATCAAAATTATCATCATATGCGTCGAACTGAGATGCTACCGAATTATAATTCCGCAACAAGCTATATGACATCACATTCGGATATGTACTCATTAAATTCAGCGAAAATAAGTTCGAGCCAATCCAATCAGCCCATACATCGAAATCATGCGCCCTCGAACGATAAATTTAGTTTTATCGATCTTGAAGATCAAATCAATTGTTCGAAAATTATGAAATCGCGAGATAATTATTATGGACAGTATCCGTATCATCCTGGTGACGCGGCCGATGAGAATGCAAAAAGTCAAAATTTGCGTGATTTTCTCGCAACTTGGAACGAGGAGGAAGATGACGAAGCTAAATTGGGAAACGCTGGATATTCAACGACCCATATCGAAATTGGTAATCGGGAGAATAAATTTCCGGATTCAAATAAACGTGACTGTGATGAGGATGGAAATCCGACGAATAACAATAATACGAATAATACTACACCTCGAATACACGTCGGAATTACAGTCGGCAACAGTAATAATAACAATAATTTGCCTGATATTATTATCGATATTGAAAAACCAAAGACGCATTCGGGTGACGATGGTAGTTTGAGTATAGTGAATAATTCCGAGAAGCTTTATGTACTCGAATCGATTGATGTGCCAGTGGCCGATTTAAGTAAATATAAACATTTGAGTGTGGTTAATAAATTGCCCGAGAACATAATACATATTTCACGTGCGAACGGTGAATTTGGAGAGACTATCGAAACATCGCTGAAATTTATTGAGGAAGTGGAAAAGAATCGAGAAAAGTACTACAAAAATGACTTTGAGCTGAATGTTGAGTACGAATCGGGTAAAAATTCACCATCGTCCGATCGTAAATTATTACCTGCGTCGCTCGGTCAATTCGACGACGATTTTATGTACGATTACGAGGTAAACAAATTTTTGAAGGATAGTTTGGATTTGATTGAGGCTGAGGAGAAAAATAAGAACCGAATTATACCGAAATTTGAAAAATTCGCGAAAGACGAGTGTATTGTGATCGATGACGATGAGGATGAGGTGAAAATAAAAATTGAGCCGAAGGAAGAAAAAATTGATTATATACCGGCAAAACGACGACGAATAGAAAAGGTTATACATGTGATCGAACCAAAACCTGAACCGATCGAGCCACAGCCGCCACCACAATTTCAACCAAAAACGCTAAAAGCGATTTGTGATGAATTTATGAAAACAGATGAGTATCGTGATTTTACGACGCCCAAGTACAATCCAAAAACGCTGCTTGAAATATGTGAGCAATATATGGAGGAAACTGAAATTACGATTATGATTCCAGAACCATTGTCGTTGCGTGAAATTTGTGAAAATTTTGTTATGTCGCATCGTGAATATTTTATTGTGCATGAGGCGTACTGCGAAGAACCTTTCGTTCCAACACTTAAAGCATTATGCGAACAGGTACTTGATACTAACTACTATTTTGAATTTGATACTGGTGGAGATGATGAAATTGCCGTTGTAAATGATACCAATAATAATAATATTGATACGATGGTTGAGATCACAGACAATAGTGATGATAATAATAATAACATTCCAATGGACGATGAGAATATGGAAACGTTTCCAGGTACGCTGCTGGCACCTGATGCACATGATGACGACATTAACGAGATCATTATAAATGATGGAGGGACAACCCGAAAATTGATGCATGATAAGTTGTATCTGAAATATTCGAAAAAGCTACTCTACTACCAGGGTAATTTTAAAAATATGAAGAAAATTTTAAAAAAATATTTTGTTTACTTTGTGCGGCGACGTAAAATTTCGATCGAAAAATTTCTCGTCTCATGCAATAAAACCGTTCAATCACTAGATTCAACCAGTTCCTATAGTACCAATAGCGATAGTAGTAATAGCAGTAATAATGATACAAGTATCGACGATCGAGAAATGAATTATTTATCAGCCGATGAATCTCATACTATTGCCAAAGATGATAACAAACCAAATATTGATAATAATAATAGTAATAGTAATAATAGTAGTAATCTTAGTAGTCATAAAATTTTTAGTTCAAATATACCAAAACCTCATAAAAAACGAAAATTGAATTTTGATGAAATTTTGTTAAATATTGATAAGTATTATTCAAATAGTCATAATTTAAACAATAATAATAATAACAACAGTAATAATAATAATAACAATAGTCCTAGTAATCATCATTCGCCGCATCATCCTCATCATACAAAAGCGAAACGTGATACTAGTAGTAGTCATCATTCGTCAACTAATAAAAAAGTGTCTCGATTAATAATACCACGAAGTAAAATCCTTGATGTTGGTGAATTGAAAACTATCAAGGAAAATAATGTTAAATTGCCGTATGTCCGACTCGAACGAAATATTTATATTGATAAATTAGCGCAAATGCAATCGTAATGAGACTAGTACGCTTCTAAAAGCGAATTAATTGTTTATTACTTGAACGATTCTGTTTTATTGGTGCCGAATCTTAGTAGATGGTTAATGGATTTGTCGGTTCCATTTTAAATATAGTTTCGTTTAATTTATATCTTTTTCTTGCGGCGATTTTGTAGAATGTGTTCGTAATTGTTGCAGTTGGGATATATGTTCTAGAAGTTAAAACATGCATGCTGTTGTGCAAGTTAAGGTTACTGCAATTTGCCAACAACAATAAGTTGTAAAGCAAACATTTATTGTTTTTTTCAAATTGAAAAATTGTGGGTGAATTAACCAACAACAAAACTGCACATTATAAATAGACTTAACTGTGATAGTTTAGTTTAAGTGTATCAAAAAGCGGGGTTTGGAGCCCATATTTGACGGCTTAATATAGGAAATTCAGTTGGTTTTTGAAAGTTATTCGAATTGATTATAAATAAAATTAATCATTTTTTTGCGTTGATTGGTGAAGCAGTGCCAGGGATAATATACTCAACAAATCATTAACAACCTCTTCCTCCGAAATGCCTTCCCAGAATTCAAACTTGACATACACACATCGATGGCTGTAATTTCATAGTTTCACGGAACGTTTAATTTTTTATCGAATTAATTAAATTAGCTATGTTTAATTTCTGAGTTGAAATTGATTTGTAAAACTGGAGGGTGATGTTGCTTTAATAATTTTGAAATATGTTATATTTGATGCAAAGTAAGTCGTCTCATATAAATCATCATTCGTCTTAGTAGCGAATATAGCTTAATTTTAAAATTCTTGCCTGTAACTAATTAAGCTAAGATTTATACAAAATAATTGAGTTAAGAGGCACTGCTACCAAGAATCGACTCAGTTCGAGTGTAAATTTTAAATTTTACATTACCCTCCAGAGGTTTAGGTTCCGGAAAGGGAACGTTTTATCTATGAAGGTAGTGAAAAATATTTAATTTCAAAATTTTTGAAGTAATGAAGATAAGGCCACTAATGCTGCTGAGGTCAAAAGCTTTAAGAAAGTAATCGTCATAAAAGTGTCGGCCGAGTCAGAACTCCCCATTAAATTTTACTGAATGGTTTGATCAATAGAACAATGTATTCAATATAAAATCGTTACATTTTGTTAGCCTTAGTGACACTAAGTCGTGCTAAAAGCCGAGCTTATGAAATGCAGAAGGAATCGGTGAACAAGTACGCGGGCTAATTTACGAGAATTTTTTCTTTTTCGAACATTGAAAAAAATTAAATTTAAATTTTCCTAATAAAATAATTACAGTAGACCAAGTACTGGGCAAGTGTCCCTGATAGCGCCGGACCTATTCCTACAGCCTATTTACATATAACCTTGCAAGGATGGGAGAGATATTATTTTTATTTTGTAGGACGGAACGATACAATTCTAATCTACTAGGAGAAAGAATAAAGGTTTGATGGTGTCATCTACGCCATATTAAAAATATCTTGATAAATAAGAAACATTGAAGACTTGTCATACATGTTTCGCTTAGGACAGTGTCGTGAAAGAAGAAATGTATATGACATTCACACGTCGTTGGACGCGTTATTTGAGAACCTAATGTGCATTGTCGTTTAGTCAACATACCATCAAAAAAAGACAAAAAATAAATTTCATTTTGCGTTGTATGGCATTGTATTAAGTTGTATGTGATTGCCTTCGTGGTCATTTTAAGCAAATTCACTTCTTAAACTTACACGTGTTAATTGCTAATTTTTACTGTACGATATTACCATCTTACACAAAAAAAACGGATACTAAACAGTTTTAGCGCAAAGTTTCTTGCAAGTTGTAAACGCTGCGGTTGCATTCTGAACATAAATAATAATATTTGTTAAAATAACTTTATTTGGCTTAAAACAAAATTTAATTTACACTGCAATAGTGCACTTAGCTCTTAACTTGTGAACTCTTTGGTCCAAAATAATCGCATTTTTCTATATTCTGCCCATCGATTTTATTGTACTTTGTATATTTGAAATTATTGGAGAGTTGAAGAACTTAGTATCTTTTCGTTTTCATCTTATTTTACTGTGCAATGCGTTATGTGTAATTTACGATTTAAATTTGCCCTAATTCTTATTTTACCTAAACTAAAGTTATTTTTAATTTTTGCACGTTTTCAGAAAAATATTGGTTTTGATTGGACCACGGTATACTGTTAGAATCACAAGATTCAATTAACGCTAAGATGTAACCGTCTCAGAAGTAAATATCAGAATTACAACATATAAATTAAATTTTTTCGTAACAAATTCACGTTACCTAACGTAAAGTAATTCTTAATTTAATAATGACGATTTTTGCGGTTTGATTTACTATTTAGAAATTCTCAGATGCTGTCCTGAAACTAATCGACCATTCAAACTTTAGTACAATTGTAAATTATAACAAGTGTTTATCAACGTCAGAGAAAAAAATATGCAGCTGTGATTAAAAAGAAATACAAATACCCCGTTTACACCAGTAGAATAAAAGTATATTGATACTTTTATACTTTATCATGTACTATTTTGATATTAAAGTATAATAGCTATCAAAAAATATTGGTAAATAGTCGTGGTGTAAACTCTACTTTAATTTTGTTTATTATTTTTTTCAAGTGACCGGTAAAGACATTATTTGTTTGTGATATTAAACAAAAAAATGTAACTTATCAACAAAAACAAAATAGTATGGGTTTACCCCACTTGTGATGTAAACTGGCCGGGTTTTATACTTTATTAGCAAAATAGTATTATACTATTAAAGTAGCTTTGGTGTAAACATGGTAATACTATGTTTGCATTCAACTACTGCTTAATGTAACCCCGAAGAAACTTGCAACTAATTCTACCAAACATTTCTCTTATTCTCGTTACATAATTTGTTATCTATGCGATTGATATATAAACAAAACATCTCAATACACATATATTTAAATAAAAATGCTAATGGTTTGGATAATATGCTTTAATACATATTTAATCCTTCGGGCTTACTCCTTATCAGCAATACAAATTATCATTCACAACTAAATTATTTATGTCTACAATATAAAACGTAAACAAATAAAATTAAATTCAAAAGACCACACACAATAATATTTTAGTAAACCGTGTTTAATCGAATTCAGTTGCGAGCGAGCTAAATACCCATACATACTGCCATTCATATAAATATCGAACGACCTGATAACCTGCATAAATAATGCAAAATGACTTTGGTCTACATAAAATACGTATTATCCTGATTCCTGATTTCGATAACTATGGAAATAATTCTTTTTTAAATTTAATTATTTTATAAAAAAAACTAACATTTTACTATTTTCTCATTAATAATTCAATCGTTTCTGACTAATTTTCAATGACATACAATTGTATGGAAAATGTCCCTTCAGTTGTACAGCCAATATCGAGCTGGCTTGGCTTATCATTTTAAAATAATCTCTCGTAATATTATAATTCCGATAAACTAATAATATACAAGTTTAGTGTTATTTGTTTTTTTTTTTTGTAAATGACATTCAAAACTAATCAACTATTTAAATATACGTAGCTCTAGCTATTTATCGAAGGTATAGAACAATAATAACGAATTCATGTTCACATATTGGTTTTGACCTGGTATATATTGTGGTTGCACGCAAGCAAACCCAACAATTAGGTTGTACTATCATATCTTGTATCTAATATTATAATACCGGTAGTCGATAGTTTACACTACACACAAATTGTATGTGACTGTGCGATACCGCATGCAAATAATAAATTTAATTTGACATACAAGTACATACCTATCTGAATGCAATTTAATAAATTTTTTTAAAAATAATGTTGTCTATTGATTAGGAAATTAGTTCAAAAAATATTATATCGTCGTCTACCTTGATTATTATTAACATACGTTTAATACACACATAATTTTTATCAACTAATCAAATTGTAATAAAAATATTAGAAACTATTAAGTTATATAGAACTTCGGTACGCAATTTGATGAATTATTTAAAATAAATTTGTTGCGGCCCAGCGGCTACCACAATAACGATTAGCTGTTTAATATTAGAAAATATTTCGACAGTTCCTTGACATTACCCGTAATTTCATATACACAATATGTTTTTATGTTTTATGGGTTTTATATATACTTTCTATGGTATTATGTAATATGATATACATATTCAAAAACTATTATTTTAGTTTTGTGTTATCGTATATGAAATATTCAGTCAATAAGTCAGTCTTAGGTAATATATTCAATAATAATATTGTGGGGGTTCTATTTTAAAGGGGTCATAAATAATTGTTTTTGTGATGAAATTAAAGCTTCTTAGAGTTTAATAAACTTTCGTGCATTCTAAATATCACATTATATGAATATTAAACATACGAGTAAGTGGCTAGAAAAATTGAATAATTGCAATAACATTGTGCAATTTGGATAAAAGTTCATTTGTTGGTTTAATAAAATATTTTGTACGTAATTTAATGCTGATTAGTTAAATTTTAGTATATACACTCGCGAGCAACTAAATCGACTCAAACTTCCGCGCATACAAAAAGGCGTTTTTAAAATGGCTTAACTGATTTTCGTAGAACAAAATTTTTGATTGACAGCTTAGTATTTTATCTTTACAAGGACATTTTTATCATTAAAATCTCTACAGTATTTTTCAAATTAAAGCAATCGTCGCAAAATGCGATGTTTCGGTGAAAACAATTGGAGTGCTGCAATCTCCTGTATAATACTACGTTGACCGATATTTGCCATCAGTCACTTATCAGACGTTAACCTGAACAAATCTCTACCAGTTTAATTTGTTGTTTCTTCAAAATCATGGATACTACCCCAGAAAAAGCCGCACTAGTCGTTGCTTTATTGCAAGAAGGACGCAATCAACGAGAAGTCGCTCGTCAGCTCTAAACATGAGCCAATTTGGTGTCTCAAGAGTATCCAGAAGGTTTCAGGAAACTGGTACCTTCAATTGGAGACCACATACCAGCGGTATCGGTGTACGTCTAATAGGGACCCTAACTTCACTGGGAAATCACCATATCACGGGCGTTGATGTGCAGCAGGAGCTAATACGAGTTCGAGATGGAGCTGTTAGTCAATGGAGTGTAAGAATATCCTTGAAGGAAGCCAACCTCACTCCAAGACGGCTCGCTTGAAGCACAAAATTGACAGCACGCCACCGCAAACAGCGACTCTAATTTTCTCGCGTACACATCAATTGGAACATTGAGTAATGGAGGTCCCTTCTATTCACTGACGAGTGCAGAATATGTCCCATGGTAGAGATAGGGGAGGTTGGGTTTACCGGCGGACATTTCCTTGCCTTGTATATACTCTATCTCGTAGTCATATCTCAATAATCTAAGTACCAAGCGTTGCAATCTTCTCCGTACTAGTTAACGCTATGGACGCATAAGAAATAGGCCGTCTTTTCTGTAGCAAGCAAAACCCAATCCCATCTTTAGATGAATCAATCTGTATTATTATTGGCTTATCACAGTTATAAAATGCTAGTACAGGCTCAGCAGTAATTTCTTTCTTTAGCTCTTTAAATTCTTGTTCATGTTCGTTCGTCGGTTAACTCGCTTAAGCATGCAGAATTCTGAGACATATTTTTCGTAAATGTTGACAGGAACTTAAATATACCTAATATACGCAATAGTTCGTTTTTATCTTTTGCTGTTTCCAAATCTTCTATGGCCCTTACATGTTTTGGATTAGGTTTTATTCCTACCTAGGAAATCACAAATCCTAAGAAACTAACTGATTCTTTTTTATACTGTAATTTTTTGGGATTAAATTTAACATTATATTTAATTGCAGTTTTAATAACATTTTCTATAGCTTTGTCATGTTCTAAATCATCTTTCCCAGATATTATTAAGTCATCAAAATAGACTTCTACATTAACAATACCATCAAAAATTTGTATCATTTTCGTTTGGAAAACTTCTGGAACCACTGAAATTCCAAAAGGCATTCTCAAGAATTTGTATCTTCCTAAAGGGGTACTAAAACAACACAAATTTGCACTTTCTTCATCTAGCATTACCTGCCAGAATTATTCCTTTAGATCTATTACCGAAAATACTGATTTGTTGATCAATCGTGACGTTATGTCATCAGACGTTGGAATCGTATAATGCTCTCTCTGAATCTCTGTATTTAAATGTTTTGGATCTATGCAAATACGTAAACTACCATCCGGCTTTTCTACTATTAATAACGAATTTATAAATTCAGTAGGGTAATCTATTTTTGAAATAATTCCACGAGCTACTAAATCACACAATGTCTTTTTAAGTTTATCGTGTAACCCAAATGGACCGTTTCGATTTGCATTTACAATTCGAATATAATTATCTTTTAGCTTAATTTTGTATTTTCCTGGGATTGCTCCCAATCCACTAAACTGTGCATTATACAATTCAATAAAATGTTTCTCGTTGTTTTTTATTATTGCTATGCTATGTTCATTAACAATACTGATTTTTTTAATTAAGCCTAGACCTACACACGCCTGTCCTGGTAGTAACGATTCTAATTGTTCTTTAACTACGGCAATAAATCTATTAGTTTTTTTACTCTATTGACAGCAACAACTAAATAACATACTCCTATTGGTTTAATCTCAAATTCACCATAACATTTTAATTTTAGGTTATTTCTATCTATTTTCACGTTCCTATTTAAGTATTCATACGGAATTATACTTATATCTGCACCTGTATCTAACTTAAGATTAACAATTGTACCACCACACCTTAATTTTTGCATACCACATTCCATTATTGACAGCTTGATTTCGATGACCTTTGATTTCGCATTTGCCCAATAGATACAATATTTAGGATTTGTGTACCATCTCGTTCTGTAACCTCTACACCCTTTATATCATGATGGTGTGACATTTCCCTGTTGTTTCGTTGACTTTTGCAATGTTTAGCGAAATGATTGCTTTTTTTGCAAATGGCACAAATTATTCCGAAAGCTGGACATTTTTTTCGTTGATGTCTATTTCCACATCTTCCGCACTGGATACTTTTTTCTACCGCGTTACTTTTAACCTCAATCTTTGATTTTTCTTGAACTAGGTTCGTTGATACTGATACACTTTTTTGCATTGCGGTCTCTAAAATTTTATTATAATTTTTTCCTTCAAGCGTCAACTCCGGTTCTCTAAGGAATTTGTCTCGACATACTTTATCGATTACTGTGACAACTAGTCTATCTTTTATTATACGATTTTGGTAGGATTTCTTACACTCACAGGTAAATTCACACAGCTTTGATTGAGTACGGAACTCGATATAATAATTTTCTATTGACTGACCTGATTTTTGTGTCACATTATTAAATTTATACGTGTCCATTGTTATATTTTTATCGGAGCACAATGCTTCTCGAACTGTTCAATTATTTTATCTAACGTTATATCTTCGTCATCTTTATTTGATAAGGCGTTATATCGCAATTTTTACGTGC
This sequence comes from Nephrotoma guestfalica, assembly GCA_963691935.1. Lineage (NCBI taxonomy): Eukaryota > Metazoa > Arthropoda > Insecta > Diptera > Tipulidae > Nephrotoma > Nephrotoma guestfalica. The sequence goes on along the minus strand of OY829913.1, from coordinate 50,909,952 downwards.
TCACTATCCTTTACTCGACCCGTTGCAATTAAGTTTATCTCGAAGCGTTGTTTCCATCGCTTTCTTTCATCTGCCACATTACTTTGGAAATACATCGGCTGGATATCTTTATTATTAAACGCCATCCTTTATTTTCTTTGGTTTGTTCTTATTTTAATCTGACACCATGTATTACTTTTGTAGTTTTATGTTTTTATTATAAATAAAAGACTGGTAGTTAATTTTTAATTTTTTATTTTTAACTTCCTACACAAACGTGTGTTCTCTGTTCTCATGTCATGAATGACATTTTTTTAACTAACTCCAACAAGTCGGATTATAAGCAATATTGTCGATGTGTTCATCGACAACATTGTCTAAGCGACAAGCAACTATATTACAATGATAACGACGTCATTTATTTGTAATTTTTTTTCGTCGTATTTGACATTTAGATCTGTTCTACCTGTTAGTTGCCGTCTGATAAAAGGAAATATTTTGTGATATTGGTCCAGTACTTCGTATCACATTCTGTAACGGGGAGTCTACATAATCTTCCTATAAATAATAATAAATTTAAAAGTTTATATTTGATTAAAATTTATTATTACTTACCATATTCCTTCGATCGCCTCTTGATTGGCAATCCAGCCATTGCATTACATTTAAAGTTGGATCCGCTGAATGTGCATTCGTGCATGATGTGTATGTGTGCATGGCCAATCTTTCGGTGGACATGGATAAAGAAGACGGCTCCTTGATATCCTCTATTGGCTTCACTTTCTTCAATTTTATACCGAAATCTTCTGAGGTAATGCTCGATTTCATTTTCTTCTGTATAATCATTGTTGGATCGATCGATCAAACATTGTTCCTTTAAGTAAGTGACATTCGCTCCTTCAATGATTTAAAGTCTGAAAATCTGATCTATATATACTAAAAATTTTCACATATTTATATAATAACATGATTAAACATTTTTCATTATTGCATCATTCTTAAAATACACGAGGTATATGTATGATTTTTTAAATTTACCACGTGATCGCCGCGCAAGTTTAAACTGGGAACTTGTCGAAAAATTTCATTTTTTTCATCATCTATTTTCAACCTGTAATCTTAAAAAATTATCAGTCAGATCATGCCGGTCAGATGCGCCCGGTCCGGCCCCGGCGTAGCCAGTGGGGTAATGTAATGAAATCATGACATATGCTTCAAATTGGCTTTCTTCTGTTGTTTCTGGTATTGGAGGTTGGTCTGGCCAATATTGGTCGTTGCATGCTCGCCATGCCGGTTCATTCCACCAAAGTTCGTTCATTAATAATTCCCTAGCTAGTTTTCCTCGGGTTGCACAATCGGCCGGATTATGTTTGGTTGGAACATGCCGCCATAAATCCCTTTTGTACGTCCCTATGATGGACTGGACAACCAAATCTAAAACAATTTTTGAATCATTTATTTTTTTAGTAGGAGTAATTGAATTATCTATTTTAGAAATACTTTTCTTATTATTTTTATTCATGTTTTTATTTTTATTTCGACGATGATCATTTGTGTTATCAGTTGCATCATTTATTTTCAAATTTAAGGCAGTTGTAATCATTTCGGTTAAATTAGTATTATCTTTAACATAAGATTTATTATATGTAGAACTAGTATTTTTAAAGGATTTAATTAATCCTAATGAATGTTTTTTCAACTTCAAGAGCGGTTAAAACTAAGATTAAATGAAAAATGTTAGTGGAAAATTAGAATATTATTTTATTTAGGTTCATCTTTGCAAATTCAGGATGATCGATGCTGGCGATATAAATTTGGATGAAGTGATAGAGGGTAACATAGAGGTGGGTTAACGAGTATTCAGTTAATGTCGACACATTAAAATTATGATTAAGAAGGTGTATTGACAACCGAATCTAAAACAATCGCAAATCATAAAAATAATCAAGGGATTATTGATTTTTAAAAGCCAGCGGCCCTAATCCTGAATACGATACGTAACTTCTTACGATACGAAAGTTCAATACGATACGAAAATAAATTGGAATTCCTGAATACGAACGTTCCACAAATTTTAATTTTTACAGTGTAGGTAGAGAGAAATTTTTTTGTTGTACAATTTCCTTGTTGGCAGTGTAAACACAAAGAATGAAAAAGAATATAAAATTTTGTATTTCATGTGCCACAAGTCAGAGGAGATGGTTATATACAAATGCATATGGCGGTCTCATATCGCAAAGAAAAAACACCAAACCAGTTTTTGTTTAAATTGACGCAAAACTTTGTATTTTAAAAAATATTGAAATTATTAATTAAAATATTATAAAATGGTAGTAGAGTATCATTTGGTAATAAAAATTGAAATGTTTTAATTAAAATGAAGTGTCTTGTGAAAAGCTGCCAAAACACGCATACAAAATTACAGAAAGGAAAACGCAGCAGATCTTTTATCGCGTCTGGGATTCTTAAATTAAAAGTTTAGACAGATTGTTGACACAAATATCATTATTTTCGACATTTTTTGATTATTTTTAATTTGAATATTTTCTTATAAGATTTTATGATCGATGTTGTCTACTCTATGGTTAGTAAAGGTGTGTGTTAAATTGTTTACACTTTCTAAAATGTTTTGTGATTTGAAATTCGTGAAATGTTAAATTAGTTGGTCTAAGGTTAGGCATACTTCTAACCAATGAATTGATGGTTTCGAATGATATTTCCTCTCAGGCATGCAGAATGGCTAATTTTAAATCATTTATTATCTCGAATTGCTTGTTACCCTCGTAAATTTTTCGAACTGGCTAATAGTGATATGTAATGTTCTGCAAACCATTATTTTGCACTTCAGCTCATGTATTGGAGCGTTATCTTGCTGGCAAATCCAACTTTCTTCTTGATTTCTGTACAAAAAAGGTAGAAGGTGGTTTTCTAGGACGCCAATATACTCCTCGATGTTCATTTTAATGGTTGGAAAGGCTAACGCGATACCATTAAACTACCACCACCAAAATTCCGCCTGTTGGTGCTAAATGTTTTTCAATTACCTTTAACCAATCACGACTCATGTTTGTACTACTAACAAATTCAAGACGTGCCGTGGCAATAGCTTTGGTACTGATATAATTTTGCTGTGTTTTAGATGTCAAGCATCTTTCATTACTCGGCAGATTGTGCTTCGAGACACATTTAATTTAAGGTCGCTTTTTAGTCGCTTAATACTCTTACTAGAATTACCCGCGGTCTTAATCAACCCGCGAGTTGCGTGTGAAATTATCTTTTTTTTTGTCCCAAACAATGAAATTTTACCCGTAATATCTTAAGTTGTATGTTGTACATTTAGATACTTCTCGGAAAAACTAAACAACTAGCTTTAAAATTATCGATAGTTGTACCACTTACCTCAGTGGTTTAAACAGGGTTCAACTTAAGCTATTAAATGTGGGATATAGTGGAGGATTTACAATTCCGAATTATTCTTAACGTAAATTATAGAATCTGACTAATCTATGTTTATATTGCAATAAGCTAATTCTAAAATTGAAAACATAATTGATTATGATATGATTATAATAATGGTAATAATAAGGATTATTGTTATAATTTTATAAAAAATAATTCAATAAAATGTTAGTATTAGTATTTAGTTAGTATTAGTAAAAGTATTTCAAATAATAAGAAAGGAATTCACAAAAACTTTTTTTGTGCTGGTTTACTCAAAGCACAGAGTAAACAGATAACTGTGCGGTTGAATGTTATTTGCAGGGATGTATACAGGAACATGAGTTGGCATAGACGCAGACATACTATTCTTCAAAGCTTGACTTAATTCACAAGTTATATTTGAAATTTGAGAAGCAGAAGTATCAACTCTCTTAAGTAAATCATAAAATCCTGTGGATGCTGTTAAAACTTGATCCATGCGATTTTTAGCATATTTAATCAAACCGTCCAGAACCGGATGGAAACGTTCAACAACATCTTCAACTACACATCCTCATTATGATTTGGATAACATATGTTGCTTACCATTGGTTAAATAACTAAATTATTTAATGCCACTAAAATTCTTCCCAATTATTGTTCTCGTTTAAATATGTCAATACACCATTAGATCCCAACATGAAAATCAAATCTTGAGCTCAATTCTGTCATTAAGAGTCTTTCGTTCAAGTGTAACGCATTGGTGTAGTGGTGCACATGCTTGCTGCTATTTTTTTTCTGAGTGCTCAGGGATGATAGGACTCATCTTAACTTATAAAAGGCTCATAAATGATTTTAAATAAAAACAATTCTTATACTAATTAATGGTGGTCTTAGATGATCGAAAGGTGCTTTGCTCAACAAATAATTAACGGAACTTAGATTATTTTTATTTGGACAATACTATTCTAGGAAAATGGTAGAGAAATTTAGTCTCTTTTTTTTTTGTACACAAAAAAAATATAAATACAATATAATATTTTTAAAAAAACTTACCAATCAACCACCACACCAAAAATAAAATTTCACTACCCTCCGAGAATACACTTTAATATTTAATTTATCAATTTTTTTTTAATTTTTTTTTTTTAGTAACTTAAACTGCACGCGCGCGAATACCCAAACACATCTTTCGATTTCCTGCGCCGCCACGACAACACTAGTTACAACCACTAATTCGCTACGGACTTAACACTAATCAAACGCACAACTATTAATCCTGTTTGTTGCAGCGTTCGTCCCTGGGTCCCATCCAACCAACACGGTGACACAATTCCGTTCAAAATCGGTGATCTCGGTGGTATTTCGTCACGTGGGCTCTTTCTCTTCTTTTTTTTTCTGCCGCTATGTGTTGGTAAACTTCGGCTGTCATTAACCCATTCGACCTTGCCAACCGCAATTCTATCGAAGGAAACAACTGTTATTAAGTTTTGAATAAAACCAAAACGTTCGCAAGAGCAAGTGAATAATTAATTATAATTATCTATGCCGGTTATATTTATGGTAATACAGATGAACTACCAGTAATTGTAAGTTTCGGATTCGTATTATTCTGGCACCTTAATTTTTGGTTGATTAATTAAATAACCCACAACAATCACGCTTTGTAGTAGACAAATGCTCGTCCGACGCGTGCAATCGCCAAAATGAATTATCAATTTAGCTACTTTACCGTAAAGGGGTAATGGTTAATTGATTTAAAATAATCGATGAAGCTGGAGACGGTTCAGTTGAAGGGTCACTATCTAGAGGATTGAAATCAGTGTCAATAGAAGATGTTGATAAACTTGATTGAGGAATAGGAAGTGCCGATGAAATAATTTTGACTTTTAGGTAAGGCATTTCTAATATATTTTCTTTAATATCCAAATCTTTCCATATACCTTTAAACTATGTATTATCATAAGAGCCAGTAGTGGAAGAACCATTGGAATCCTGACATCATATCAGTGATTGCTGGGAAAAGATAACGATAACGCACTTTATCTTGGTTCTTTTCCGATGAACACCAGTTTAGTTCCGAAATTGTGCATTACATTACATGCTTGAAGAGCTCTGTATTGATAAATCCTTATTATTAATACATTTTAAGGAATTTGTGTGAAATCTCATAGTTCCCTTCTGATACTTGTTCAAAATGACACATATCACCTATTTTTTAATCAGTATAATCGTCTTCAAAATCTTCAAGGATTTTATTTACAAAATTAGTAGGTAGTTTTCCATCTACCTTGGATTTGATAAAATCTCAAACTGATATTTGTCTACTCTTTTAATAACAGTGTTCATGGTGTTTTATTACAATGAATAGTTTATAGGTTAATCGCAAAATAAGATGATTTTACCCCATTCAAAGGGATACTTTCTTTTGTCCAATGGCTGTTTTTTTTTACTTTACCATACTTTAAATATGGCACAATAAATGAAATCTAGTATGATTTGATGAATGATTGAATATTTTAAGAACCAGGGCAATTTAGAGATTTCTGTGTACGGCCGTGCGAGACGAACGCCCAGAACATCCAATTCGGGGAAACTACGATGCCTGGTTATACAAGAAAACTCGAAATATCGGCTATGAAATATAGTTGCGCGGCAATGTGTTTAATATTTAATTACTAGTGACATCTGGAATGTACTACTAAGATTATTTGACTTGAAAAATAATAATGTAAAAATACAAAATAAAATAAATCCGCTTCTGGATTTTAAAATTTAAAATATAAAAGTAAAATATCAAGTAAGTAACAATAAATAAAATTACTGAGGGGCATTAAATTGCCTTAATCTACTTTTAAAATTATCTTTAGTTAACCAAAATCAAATAAATAGTTATTTTATTGAAACTGTTACACATCATCTTCACTGAAGTCATCATTTCTTAGTTGTCTACTAAGGTGCGTCGATTAGGCCTAGTAAGAGATTACCAATAAATGTACTTTTTAGCAATTCGCGTCTATTTTATAGCGTTGCCAAGTTGGATGTATTACACCCGGTTACATATAGTGGTTCACGCTGTGTGTTTACGTGGTATGGTAGATCATGGTCATAAATCCATCAGTCTTTCCAGGTTAAGTAGCGTATAAACTTCTTTTGAATTTTCTCACTACTTTGGTTATGTTCTTCGTAGAACGGGTACCACGCATTTACAGTGTGTGTTCCATCTGGAATCGAACGTAACCACAATACGGGATCTTTATTGTTTCCAACTAACAAATGCAACCCGTCCAACGTTTAACAAAACCGAGCATTGAGTTCGCTCGAGCGATGCACAGCTTAATGTGCCTAGTAAAGCGTGTAACGGGGTTGACTGTTCGGTGAAATTATAGAGATTTACACTTTTCAATGGTGAGACTCAGAGAATTAAACTCGCACCATAACGCTAGCTTTTCAATATGTCAAAAGCATGGTCGACTGGCTTTGTAAATTTTAAGATCATCTGCGAACATCAGGATATTGAAATGATTTATCACTTCAGTAATACCATTAATGAAGATTGTGAAAATCCATGGGCGAACGTGGGAGCCTTGTGGTACCCCATAGGTTGCTTGTATTCTAATCGACCTTCTATCTCCTATTTCAATATAATGGATGCGATTACTCACTAAGGTTTGAACCAAGCTTCGAACTGACTGGAAAATCCGACCTTGAAATTATGTTCCGAATTTTTGCAGTGGCTGACGGAGTCGAAATCTTAATTTTTCAATCTTCTCATCTTCGTTAATAGAATAGCTGATAAATTCTATGAGATTTGTCATTGCTTTGAATGAGTTGCATATTAGTAGTTCAAATAACAGGTATAATAGATATAGATGTAATACGTCTGTAGCAAGAAACACCAGCTTTGAAAATAGGCATCACTCTATAGTTATTTTTCACTTTTGTGGAAAAGTTGCCAATTTTAATGACTAGGAATTGTTAAGTTTATAAAATTTTTCAAAAATGAAACCGGAATACCATCGGGACCACATCCTTCTCCAAATTCTACCAATGCTCGCTGGATGTCTTCTGGCTCGATGTGTGAAGTAAATATTCTGCTTTATAAACGGATTGGAAATACTCAGCCAAACATGTTGGTTATGTTCTGTGGATCACAAGACTTTTGATCTTTAAATCTCAACCAGGCAGGGTAACCATTTGTTTTGCATTTGGTTTTAAAAAATTTGCAAAATTATCTGGGATCGCATTTTATTTTATCCTTTAGATTGCGAATATAGCTTCTGTATCTCAGTTCAAAATAAAATTCAAGATTTTGGTCATACGCAGTAAATTTCTGTTCACTATCCTGGGACCATCATAATTTGAGGTTTTCTTTATAAACCTTGTCTGTTTTGTTTTTAGGACTGATGAGTTGATCGTCATACCATGGAGTATATTTGTTTCGTTTGGTAATTTTGGAACCTGTTTAATTCAGTGCTATGTTGCGTAGTATTTCACACGATATGATTTTGAGGCCTTATGTAAAGAACGAAATCAATAACCGCCGTGCAACAATATCGAACATATTATCCATCATGCTAACACTAAGATAAACGCCGAAGATTCCTAATGTACAAAAGATCATATCGGGTTTGACGTTTTACCGAACATATTTAAAAATGCAGTAATTGCAGTTACAGCAAGTGCCGAAAAATATACAATCAAAATTGCAATCACTATTTATTGAAGTTAATCTTGTAAAGACTGCCTTTTTAACAGAATGTTAAACGGTTTGCTGCATTTCATATTAAGAAAGAAAATAAAAGGTTTATATAAAAGGTTATGTTCTAGCTTTTCGTTATCGGCGCTTTCCTTAGTTCAATCATTTATGCTATACACCGCACCGCATACACGTACTATTTTGGTTTGCAGCACTGGATGGTATATTATTTTTCAAGACGATCAATTTACAATTTTACTCAAAACAAAAATATTATGTTTGGAGTATTCAAATCTATCTTAGATACTATATATACTCCACTCTACGTGATTTAATATTTCAAGATCAAGTTCATCGCGCCTAACTATTTTTGTACTAATTATGGTTAAGGTTCATCGCAGAGAAAAATTGCTCATGTCCACAATAAAGTTAATTATCTAATACAATCGGACGAATACAATTTAATAAAAGTCCGCAATTTCAACAGCTTACATTAAAAATAATTGTAGACGATTATCTGTGCGGAGCAATCAAATTTCTAAATATTTTTTTTAGTAAATAATAACAAAAATTACACATCAAATATTGCTCCATCTATAAATTGTACCTATAATGATGATTACTGACTATTACAAACATGTATAACACTACACGTTTAAATTATTAGTATATGGCTATTTGAATAATAAAAATTAATAATTAAAAAATATTTGTCAATCGGTGTATACAAATAAATTGGTAAGATACAAATCTGATTTTTTTGCATATACACACACGGAGTAATAGGGCAAGAAATTTAGACAAAAGCTGCTGTACCAAAATATAAATATATTTTGTAAGGACCCCCCCAACAGAGGGTGTGAATCAAAGTTTGTTTTATAAACTATAAAAAAATCAAAATTGTTGTTGCGTGATTAATATTTAATAATATTCTTTAAATTGCGAATTATATTGTACTATTATATTTGACTTAAAGACAAGAAATATGTGCATTCCAAATATATATTATAATATTTACATACATTATATAATTTTTTTTTGTGTGATATTTTAATAATTAATTAATTATAACTAAATAATAATAGTTCAAATAATTTATGTATGTATCTAGTTAATGTTTAATATAAGTACATAAATAGATGGGTCCAAAGAATCTTAGATTTTAAATAATAATTTGTGTGTCACAGTATTTTTATTAAAAAATTTAATTTATATATATTTTAGAACGCGAGGCTCTTCTCGAATTATGATTTGGAGGAGACCCGCGGCCCCAAATCGATTGATTAACATATTATATTGCTAAATTGCCTTAAAATATATTTAACATTAAAATTAAATTGTTAAAAAGACAAAAATTTTATATTGTGATAGATTTATTGTATATAAATTATAAATGTTTTAAAATTTTACAATTAGTATCTGGATTTATGAGCATATTATATATACATAAGCATTACAAAATTTTTGTTACGTATTGTATATGAAATGTAAAAATGCTTTGGTTATGTACGGAAATAACAATTTGCAGGTTCATCGCTTATTTATATGGAAAAAATTGTACTCTTTATATTTATGATTTAAGGAAAAGCAAGATTTTCAGTGAAAACAATTTAAAAATTACACGCGCCAAATGAATGTGAAATGGTAAATGCAAAATTATTTTAAATATATTATTATCGAAAAGGCGGAATTGATTAAAATTATATCGGAATAATTAAATACCGATTTTGCAAAATTTTTCTATACTTTAAGGCAGGGGTGCCCAGCAATCATGAAAGAGATGGCCAAAAATTTACAAGAACAATAATGACTGGCCACACGAAAAATAAATAAATTAACGAGTATAAATTATGTTCAGAAGTTACGTTGTCTATTTCTATAGGAATTTTTTTGCAAATTTTAATCCCGAGAAAAATTGTTCACAATTATACGTTGATCCAAATAACGTAATTAGTTTTAAAAACAAATTTCTTATTTTGGATTATCTTTCTTAGTTAAATAAATTGCGAGGAAACTGTTTTTATCGTCTAAAAATGCCTGCTTAGCAAGTATACCATTTTGTAGTTGCAATAATTACAACTGAAATTTTAAATCAACTAAATTTATGTCGATTGAAAATGGATACGAAAACAACTCAATTTCATTTTTTAAGGTAAAAAGTTTCGAAAACCTATCGTTAAATTGTTCTATCAAGTTCTCAATATCGGGAGCAAATCTTTTTGTGTCTTTCTCATTCATAGATACGGATTGGATTGCTTTGAAATGGGCCCACTGGTTTTTAAGCAAATTATCCTTGAATAAATTCAACGTATTCAAAAATGATGTAATATACTTGTACATATCAATTATGGTTGCATTGAAGTTTAGTATTGAGCTCATTTAGGTATTTTGTGATGTCAACGAAGAATGCCAAATTAAGAATAAATTCGTTATCAGAAAATTGATGTGTTTCCATTCCTTCGTCAAAAAATCTCTTCAAGCAATTCCCTTGGCTAAGCCATCTCACATTCGTGTAATAAATTACATCGGATCCTTCAGCTTCTCTAATTGTAATTAAAAATTCTTTGACATTTTCTATGACGAAGTGCATTCTTGCGATTATAATTGACAGATTTTATTACAAAATTGATGATCGGTTCCATATTAAGAGTGCTCCCGCATAAATTTTCATATGCAAATAAGCAGTGTATATCAACTACTTGGAAATTTGGGTTTAGTTCACGAATTTTTGAAAGATGGTACACCATCCGTGGTCACTCCGATCAGATTTTATAAGTCAGCTTTGAACAACTGCAATTGCGTAATAATGGCTTCAAAAATATTTTCCCCAGTAGTTGAATCTTTCATAGAAACCAAATTTAGTAGTTCTTCGGTAACGTTGAAATTGTCATTTAAGCCTTGGATGAATATTGTTAATTGTGCATTGGCCGAAATATCGGTTGTTTCATCAAAACAAATGGAAAAATATTTAAACCGAGCAATTTTATTTTCAAATTGTCTTCGATTTGAGAAGAAATATCTTCAATCCTACGACAAATTGTATTTCTCGATAAGTTGAGTTGTTTAAAAAGTTTCATTTTGTTTGGGACTTATACACCCGCAACTGCAAACTAAGCATTCTTTTACGAATTCACCATTTGAATGTGGCTTTAATTTTTTGGCAATTGTTGGATTTGTTGATTTAGTTTTTCTTTTCGTAATTTATTAATGTCATGATGCCTTTGTTGAATTCACAACTGGTCATACTTTTGCTTGTGCCTATTCAAATAATGCTCCTTAATATTGTGGCCTTTAAGGATGATAGCTGCTGCATCACATATCAAACATGTAACACCGACCTTTGGTTCAACAAAAAAGTTATTAGTCCAGAATTCCTTGAACGGGCGATTTTCATCTTTCAATCTACGTTTTTTTTCATTGTTGTATGCCATTTTTTACCGATAGAAGGGATAAACATGCATTTTTTGTATTTAATTTTAATTTAATATTCTTACCGTTGTCAAATTTAATGAAAATAATATTCCAAATGTCGCCAAATGTGATAACCTGTCAAATATTTGTGTTTCATATGCTATGCTATGAACACAATGAACCTAAAACCGCTGAATAAAATCAATGACCAAACTACAATTACTAAGAACTAAGCAAACCCAATGTATAAATATGGGGTTTTCCAATAGGAATAATATGATTTTTAAGTGACGTTTCGGCCATTTGTAATATGTCATGATCTGTCATTTTTTGTTTCATTGTATTCAGTAATGTTTACAAGTTCATCATGGTGAGATAGACGCAAGAACAACGTTTACAAATTCCAATTACAAACGATAACGATTTTTTTAAGAAAATCATCTTCTCCGATGAGGCTCACTTTCATCTGAGTGGTGCGGTAAATAAACAAAACTGTCGATTCTGGTGCGAAGAAAATCCACAAATTATTCATGAAAAACCATTACATTCACCTAAATTGACAGTTTGGTGTGTTTTTTGGTCTGGTGGAATCATCGGTCCGTATTTTTTGTAGTCGACTTTTTATGGCCGAAATTGGAAGAAGTTGATCTTGACAACATTTGGTTCCAACAAGATGGGGCTACGTGCCACACAGCAAGTGCAACAATTGAATTATTGCGAGAAAAGTGGATCATATCACTCTTATTGGAAAACCCTATATATTTAAGTTTGAATTTAGTACGTATAACCAAAATATTGTACTTTTTAAAACGGAAATTATTATTATTGTGGTATTATTTGTTATTTTTCTAATTTTTTTACTGGCCGCACCAAATCATATAACTGGTCGCATGCGGCCAGCTGGCCGCAGTTTGCGCACCGCTGCTTTAAGGTTTATTAATTGTTTCATTTCAGGCCAAACACAAAATCTTATCCCGTGCTTTTCTGGATTCATTCGGGTTACTTAAGAATTATTTAGTCAAAGCGTTCTGTATCATTTTTGGTGCTTCTGAAAGAGCCGGAGTTAACCCGACTGGCTCTATAAGGAACGAAGTTACAAAATAACCAAAATAAAGAAGTCTACATTTGATTTGGATGACGTTAAAGAGATTACGAACCCATTTTTAAGTCAGCTCGTCACTAAAAAGTTATGTTTTTAGAGACTAAAATTGGTCTCTCTCTCTTTTAGGCATTCCAAGTAATCGATGAATTAACACCAACACCGCAAACAGTACTATGAACCTCTCGCCTTAGTATTCAAGTAGTTCAAGCGACGCCACTTTAAGTGAGGATGGCAGTGATACTTCTAGAAATGCAACCTTATCAAAAGCCCCCATTTCCGAAATACCTGAAATCGAACAATCATTTCTCAACGAGGAGTGCAATTGACGCCGTTATATTTTTCGGCCGATCGACGATAGCCGATTATGTCATTTCTATGACCCTCGAACCGAAGCATTCATTAAGGGGCCCAATTGTAAATTACAACATTTGCCTTAAGTCGATGAAGTTTGGTCACGCTGCACAGTGGAAAGAAAAGTAGCAATTGCTGCCCTATTGAAATACTCCGAAATAAATACATACATTACAATAATACCGAGGAGTATCGAACATGATGGATCATTTTTGGCCCAAATCGTATTTCGATCGCGAGCTGATTCTGTCGTGAAATTGAAACAATTAAATTTTTACAAGTACAGGTACGAAAATGAAAATGAACGTTATAATTTTTAATGTCATTTTATTTTATATGCATATCTTTGTTTTTATAAATAGACAAACACCGATCTGACCTAGATTTAAGTGCTGTACAATATTGTCAACGTTAGATTTTGCCAATTGTAACTTTAAGTAGCCCCACAAAAAATAATCACGGGGTGAAACAGGGTTATTTTGTTGAAGAAACACAAAAGTTTTCTTTGCCGTGTGTGATGGAGGCGTTTCGATTCTTTGAGAAGTGGTTTTAAACAGTTGCTTTTGTAGTAACTTGCATAGATCTTAGCGCCTGGTTCAATGAAAATGGGTACTGTTGTGTCATAATTGGATATTACTAAGAATACCATGACACCTTTCGGATGAGACGTTTTTGTGAAGGGAACTAATTCCGCTTTAGTTTGGCCGCAACTCAAATATTGCACACTTTGGCCATCGGCATCCGTTAAATAAAATCATGCTTCGTCGACTGTAATATATTTTTTCCATTTATCTCCTTTCAGTAGTCAGTAAAGGCACAGGGGCCGCAGGTGTTTTTTGGTGATTGTTTGTGCAGACATTGTGACGCTTCGGCTTTTTCACAAGTCTTAGTTCCAATTTCTTTTTTAGAGTATATTGTTTGACTCAAACCTTTGTTTTAAAATGCTTTGCCAGATGCTTCTGCCCACCGAGGCAAGAAGAAGGCAACAATCTTGTTGGTTACATTATTTTTCGCAATTTTGAAATTCTAAAACGTCGACAAGGATGATTTTCTTTCGTCCAGTATTTTTAAATGGTTTATTGTTAACTACTGAAAAACTAACATTTTTCTCTAAAACATTTAAAACGAGGTGCTGCTGTTCTTTTGGCAACACCATGATGGAAACAGAAATTTAAAATAAAATTGCGTTTGGAATATTCCATTGTTTTAATGCTTGTTTCATATACTCTATCTCTCTCTAAAATAACGGGACTCTGAGTTATTTAAAATAAAAATCGTTCACATTAATTTTTGATGTACCTGTACAACGTAACTAATTCGGAGCACACATTTGAACTTTTGAGTCAAGAAGGGGAATTTGTACACACAAACCAGACCGGTGCCGAACAAAATTTAATGGTCAGACAATTCTGTGTTTCTGCATTCCTAAAGTGAGTCTTTAAGTGACTGATCAGCACATGATATTTCCGTTAAATTTTTTTATCGGACTGACTAATATAATCGAAAGTTTGTTCGAGTTATTCTTTGCATTGCACAGCTCAAGTACAACGACATCACTAAGCACAACACAACTAATGAGAGAAAATGAAAAAGATTACAAGAGCGACCAACGTCATCGGAAAAGGAAAATCGAACAATTTAATTGGTTCGTTTCATTTCGGTAAATGAATTTTTAAAAATCTAATACTGGAGATATACTCGACGTTACTCAGAAGCTTCAAAATGTCAAAAACGCGCTTACGAGTATACCCAAGATAAGCTCAGTATATGAATTCACGTTTTTAACATTTCTTTAACTTTTGACTTTGTTTTTATTTTTTTATTTCTTTTATATTTTTGGAATAATAAAAATTTAACGTCTGAGTCGCGCCGAGTATAATTGCTTTAGTATAAATTCTCATACTTTAACTTTTTCTGTTTACTTAGTCACGTCGGTCGCGTCGAGTATATCTCCAGAGTAAATTTAAATTAAAAAAAAATAAAATACAAGTAAAAAGTACGGAAATGTTTACAGTTGTATGTGAACAGGCAAAACTAATCCAGTATAAAATTAACGTGTCACGGCCAGTATATATCGGCAGTGATTAGTGCCTGTGTATGTATACGGCCATATCACAATATATCGATACGCGTCCCAAAGAGTGTTACATCTCAAAATACATTTTATTGGTAAATCGTGTTTGAAAGTTTGAATTCATGTATTATTAGATTTGGTAAATTTGTACCATATTTCAAAGATGTATTTATTATTTAACTAGACATTATTTTGATATTCTCTTTAATTTACTTTCACAAACCTTTTCAATTTTTTATAAAATTGAGAAAATAGTAAGATATAACACTTTAGATGAAACTTTTAAGTAAAAAAAGAAAATGTAACTGTCTTAAAGAAATTTATTCATAAATTTTTCACAATTATGTGAAATAAAACATTTCCAAATAAAATTTATTTAAAATAATAAAAAACAAAAATAAATTATTTCATAATACAAAATATCTCACATTAATACAAAATAAATTTCAAATTCAGTTAATATTTTTAATCAAAAATTCAGATTAATATTGCATAAATAAAAATTAAAAGTTGTAATTCAGTCCACTTTTTTACTCACTTCGAAGGTTGTAATAAAAGTTTTGATATTTTGGTATAATCAAATTTTTCTTGCACAAGTCCTGAAGTCCTTTTAATTTTCTTGGGCATATGGGAATTTGTCCCAGATTCAGCTGTTTTGGTTATTGAAGTAAAATAGTTTCAATTTTGGAATTTTGTTTTTGTTTGTTACACTTATCTGTATCTACTGTTCGGTAAACCTCATCCGAAAACGACGATTTAAAATGAAATTGAAAAGGAGTTTCCTTTCTGACCTCAACCACACATATTTTATGCCAGTTTAGTTTATACTTTTGATTATCTATTTTAAAATTGCATCCAACTAACTTTTGCAAATCTTTGATATTCACAAAGTCTTCGTTGCCCATCTCAAAAACATTATACAATGGGTTAGATTTCTTACTAGATTTGACTACGGATACCAGTTGAGCGGGGGTGTAAATTGGTCCAGATTTCAAAATTCGTTTTCTCTCTCTTTCGATAGCAGAATGCATACTATCTGCCTCATTTTGCGTATGTCCAGTTACTAAAAAGTAATGTGTTATTTTTGAAATATCATACTTTTGCACGTAGTATAGGTAAAGAGCGACGATAAACTGGTTTTTATTTTGACCCGCACAATTATCCGAAAATAGAACGACAGGCTTTCCAAGGCCTGCAAAATCCATTAAAAATTTCAGCAAACATGTACCAATTTCGTTAACTCCTCGTTTGCTTTCTGACTCGTTCCACAAGTAACAATTTCCCTCATTTGTACCATAGTTAAATACGGTAAAGTTATACACGGCTAATTTGGATAGGTAGTAAAACGTTGATATATCACCAGCTGGAGTTGACAGGACGGCTTGTAAATCAAAAACTGCCGCTGTACATAGACCATCTTTTGCATTCTGTTTTTCTCTGTCTTTTATATTTCTTTTATATTTTTATTTTTCTGACTAATTCAGATTCTGACTGATTCGAATATTTCTGACTAATTTTATATTTATTTTCCTCCAAATGATTTTTTAAAGTTTTATTGTAATTCTCAATATTTTTATCGGCATCTAATAAATTTTTAGCTTCAGCACATACAGCACATTGATCCTTTTTCGGAGTGAAAAAAGATATATTAAAGTTGGAATTAAATATTCGTCGATACATTAAGTAATTGCCGTGCGATTTGTTTTCTTTAATGCGGTCATTTACATAATCTCTATGTAATTGTGCAAGAGATTTTCCGCCTTCAATGTACTCTCTAGCACTTCTTGCTCTGGTATAATGAGATTCAACTCGAGGTATTGAATTTATGTGAGCAATGATATTTTCTTTTATCGCTTTGTCTACCCTTTCGTGATTTTGGTGTGTGCCTCGCATGTCACCTTCGATTACCCCATTCTTCGTTTTGTTATTTAAAGTACGGATCATTCGGTTGGATATGTCTAAAGTATTCAAGAAAAAAACTTTGCATACTCTGATTTTACTCGACCCGGATTCAAAGAAATATCCTCTGTTTTTAACTCGCTGAAGCTTTTGTTTTTTTCTCAGAGCATTTTCTATCAATTATTTCTGTGTGATTAAGAATAAATGCTCGCCGTGCGTCAATGCTTCCTAAGTTCCAAAAACTTTGAAATATATTATCCCGATCTATGTTACTTATTTTTGTGTTACACTTAAAAATGCATTGCTGGCAGCTAGGCTTGATACTTTTACCATCAACTTGAACTCCTTTTTCATTTATATAGGTTTGACCTAAATTCCGCTGTTGTTTTATAATGCTGTGCTTCCAAAGTTCCGGTTTCGCCATTCTTTTTCTTTTATTTAAAACAAAGCTTAGGTCATTTAAGCTTGCTTGGTCATCTGAAGTAACATCTCCTAAAAATTGATAAATTACATTACAAAATTACATAAATGCACAACAGAATAAAATTATTATTCATTACCTGATTCAATTCCAGCGTTAGGGATCGATGTATTACTTTCGGTTAAACTAGTTGCTCCCAAACAATCAAGGTTTATAATAATCGGTTCGTTAATTGTTTGCTCACTGTTAATAGGCATTGATTTCAGTAATTCCGCTAAGAGATGTGGCTGTTCCATTTACATCATTTACTACTGTCACTTTATTGAGCTTTTTATTTATTGAAGCGAACTCTGTACTCTGAGGATCCCGCACCATATCTAAATGTAACATAATATCTAAAATAAGACCGGATGTTTTATTTAGAAATATACTGTATAGTCACTTGAATACGTACTCTTATTTATGGACAAAGTGGTTGTACCAGAATCTTCACAAACTAATTTTGACGTATTTTTCTATAAAAATTTTAAGTTTATTCACACAATTTATTCCATTTTCTTATGATTTCTGTATAATTACCTGCTCTAAGACCATTTTTATAAATAGTTCCCCACGACTGGACATTTTTTCCAATTATTTTAATAATATTATTTAATTTTTAATTACATACGACAAAACAACGTCAGCTCCTCATTATTTTTTTTTGAGTTATGTCACTTTTCCCGCGTATTTTTCTGTAATATTCGGTTTATTTCGTATATTTTTTTAAATAAAACAGTCACATCACTTGTGCCGTTTTATAGAATTAATTTTGTAACAGTTTACTTGAAAATTCTTATTAAGTATATTTAAAATAATTTACTTAATAGAGTCCCAACTTTACTAGTAACAGTTTTGCAGACAAAATAAATCGCGTCAAATAAATATTTTATCGTACAGAGTGTTATATATCATTTATGACATTTTAGACGAAAATTAAAACAAAAATTGGAGTACGTAGAAATGTTACAAGTACAATGAAACACTTTTAAACAAAAAATGAGAACAGCATTATTATAATAGTTTTCTGCAAAAGAATCGTATTTAATTTGTAACAGTTTAACGTTAAATTTGGTAAATAATTTGAAAGAGTCACAAAACAATTTTATTAAATAATTAATTAAATATTGAAAATTTTATTATTTTTATTACTTTATACTATAGAAATATAATAACAAATTAATAATTTGCAAATAAATCAAAAACCAATTTTTTTTATTTGTGTCACTCTTTGGGACGCGTATCGATATGGACTTTGACGTATGCAGGCCCAAAAAACGTAGACACAAAAACAAAATTTATACAAATGCTATGGAAAATATTTTTTGTTAAGATTTTTTTTTTTGATTCGTTGTGATAAACCTGACTGTTTGCTTGACTTGTTGGTTTATAGAGGGGTTTAACTCATGAGTATGGCCTAGGCGCACATCACTTTGGCGAAAATAATTAGGTAAAGAAATTTTGCCGATTAATTCGGCTTCGATTTAATTTTAAATAAAAAACGCTCAGCTCGAGTTGTAACTATAGTCTTGCGTTTGTTATTATGTAATGCTATCCCAGCTCGAATTCACACATTTTTAATTGAATATTTTGAAATTAAAATATTTCGTTCTCGTTTAACGTAGCAGAAAGATAAATCTCTAATCACGTTAGACTAACTTGAAACCGAACCGGTTCGCTACCATATCAATAAAATAACTTCTGTTAATTTTGTGTCTGTGAAATGATTTTCTTTAAATTAATTTGCTCTAATTGTTTTTCTCCGAATTAACAGGGTAGCAAGTCTTCCTGAAATTTCTAGAGTTAAAACCTTGCAAATGTAGACCTTCCTATTTTGATCTAAAGTATACCGAGCCATACTGCCATACTATTACAACCTATTTAGCGTTTAACCAACCGTTCGTCCTTGTCGTTGCTTGTTTTTTTTAACAACCTGTCATTAGACATCTGCGCAATCATGCTTGACTAGAACTGACCATCAAACGAATCATTGACAATAACAATAAATTTGCGTTGTCACATATTATCAATATTATTTTGATCATGCAATCATTATGATTAACACTTGTACTTAAAAAAAAATTTTTTTACCTTATTTCCGCCAAGTTCATGTCAAATTGTGTATTTGAACACAAAATCCTACTAAACATTTTTTAATCGATGATGTTAAATTAAACATGTAAAAAAATGTTATCGTTCGTTTTGCATCGTTCGCGATGCCGTGTTGGTATCGTATTTGTCACGCTATATTCTTGTCCCATATGACCAAAGTCATTTACATTTCACATGCTACAAAAATGTAGATTTTAAGACAAAATTAAAAAAGACCAATCTTTATACATATTTTAATCGTAATAAATAAGTATCGTAATAAATAAGTAGTGTGCCTTTTTGTTTTTTTTTTGTAAATCATTATTTTTTAATTAATTAAATTATATATGTAATTAATTAATGCAGAAGAATCAATCGATTTTTAATGATACATATTGTGTACTAAAATATTTATATAAACTTAATTATAAAAGAAGAGTATAAAAAAACATTTTATATTAAAATTTATAAATACATATTTAATTTGTGTCTAAAAAATAATTAATTAATTTGATTTATATTTATATGTAAAACACACACACCCACCAATTAGATATGCGTTGCAATCACGTTTAGTTTTATTAATTATGAAAATAATAATTTGGTTTTATGCGGTTAAATATTATATATTCCCATATGTTTATTAATCTTTAATTTATTTGTGATGGTATTTGATTAATTAATTATATAATTACATATTATTAGAATTTTTTTGTTTTGTTTTGTGTATAAAATGCGCCATATAGTTAAAAAAAATACGCGCGAGTCGGGTGGTTTTCTAATATTATTTATTTACATATAATTTAGTGTGGCTCAAGTAGAAATTTGTATATAATCGCCCGTACTTGAATTTGATATTAAATTATAATAATTAATATAATAAAATAAATAATCTCATTAGTCTTAAGAATGCAAAACAAAATGACCTGAGTTCTGTTTTGCAAGTAAAGCATTCCAAATAGCACGCACTTTATAAGTCGCCACTAGACTCAGGTTATATACATAATTTAGTGCGTGTGGGCATTTCAATAGATTTAAATCATTTTTTAATTTCGTTTTAATTTTTGTGATTTTATTAAGTGTTTTTTATTTTGGTCGTTAAAATGAAAATGAAATTTTTTCAAAATAAATTTCCCTCTCACTTAGTGCCTTGTTATTATATATATATTTATATATAAAATTATAATAATTATATTTACAACAAATCAAAATATTATATGAGAATCCAAAACATACATAAAATATTTATTTATTAAACAAAAACAATCAAAGATATTAAATGAATTAAATATTTACGTTTTTTTTGTAATTTTAAATTTATTTGTAGTTACACCAAATACTATATTTTATTAAATTGTGTTTATTAAAATTATATATAAATAAAATATTCATATTATATTATTATATTTTATTATTTAATTTAATTATATTATATTATTATATAAATGTTGGTTGATGAAATAAATATTATATTGATATAAGAAAAATTTATTTAAGATTGCCGAGTTTTATTTATTTTATTTATAATTTATCAATCTACAAGTAAATATTTTATGTATAAAATCTTTATGGTTGTGGTTATATGAGGATTGTGTCTGGACATTTTAAATAATGCTTGTTATTTATATACATTCTCCAAAATTTATCTGAGGGCGGTTTTAGGGAAAGCGAATTTAGCGAATATCTGGCGAATACACGGAGTTGGTCGATCAAACTGCATTTTGTGAATTTTGCCCATGGTAACGGCTGAAGTCTTTCTATCTGTTTTTTTCTTTTACTTTATGAAGTGGATGAATAAAATTCCCTAAGTATCCCAAAAATAGTTGCCATCTCCTTTTCACAGTGGCAAATGATTTGAATAGGTATATTTTCCAAAGTCATAATACTTTCATTTAGATTGGCAGCTCTATCGATTTATCATTTGTTCACATTGTTAGAACATTTCTAATTCTTTCTTTTATAAAGTCCCAAGTTGATCCATTTGATTATATTTTACAAAGTCATAACACTTCTACTTAGATAGCCCTGCCCCTGCCAATGTTGGATCGCAACCTTCTCCCTTTTCCTCTATGTCTGAATGGTCATGAGATCATAAAGGAGTTATTTTATTTTTATTATCCAATTATGGTTGGACGTACAATTCAATTAGAATCCAGAACTGGAGCTGCTTAGCCTAACAATGCCACGTCTTTATCAGTTAATTCGTGAATTGAGTCTGATAATTTGACTATATATCTAAAATGTTACTTGGGTCCGGTATAATAACTTTAACTCTTTCACTGTTTATGTGAACAAAACGAATTTTTTTCTCATCGAGTATATACATTCCTATTATTATTCAACGAATCAACTGTAATTTCTTTTCTTGAAAAAGGGCGAATGAAGATAATTTATAAAATATACATTTTAGAATTTTGATAATTAAGCTGGAAGAAAAAGTTTTTCGATACAAAATTAAACAGTTAAAGGGTTAATTAATGTGGTGGATGACTCTTAGTTTGATGGTTCTCGAACCAGTTATACACTTTTAATGCAAAGCGATAGTGGAGACAAACATACCGACTCTCCTAAGGAAATTATTTCTTTTAACGGAATGCCATAATTAATCGTTGCGTTATGTGTTGATTGATTCCATTCGTTAATTTTTCATAGGCGGGTCAAATAATCTTTGTTTGTTGGCCACTGCGTCAGCGTACATTAATGACATTCTTTGTTGCGTATTTTTCCGACGATCTTCAATATTATGAAACAAAATAATTATACGACGCGTTTAAATCCGAAAATTAGTTGACAGCAGCTATTGAGGTGACAATCTCTTAACCGTTTGCACTCCACATAAAATTTCATATCCCCTACCAGCAACGCCATACCATTTTTTATGAACGCTATAAATTAAATATTATTTTTAAAGAAAATTTTAAGTGTGTGAATGGCTTGGTAAAAAAATCACTCAAGTGGTGGCGAAAAATATTTTTTTGGAGAATGGAGATGTGTGCGATCAGTTCATATATATTGATCGCACACATCTTCATTCTTCGAAAAAATAATTTTCGCCACCACTTGAGTGATTTTCTCATAAAGCAATATGTGAACGCGTAGTGATGGATTCGATCTGTAGCACCCATAGAAGTTGTATAATTGATAACAACACTAGGTTTCGAACCATAATTTTTGTCCACCTGGTTATAACTCCACTTAGATGTCATGTCACAACTAGTCAATAGAGTAACGATATTCTTATCTCTTCGAGCCAGCAGCATTTTTTATCGTTTTATATGCAACAATTGATTTTTTGAATTTTTTTTTATAGACAACGGAACGGTTAATTTGTATAGCACCAGTCAAGTGGCATTTCAGTTTAGTTAACTCTTCCGCTAAAGGAATGCTGATGAAATATCGAAGTGTATACATATGGTGCTCTTGTGCAGTAAGAATTCGTTATATTAGATTTTGATAAAGCTGTAGCGGAATCCTTGTACTGACAGGTAAGTCTGGTCCAATAAAATGTTCAGTAGCCGAACCACCATAATATGATAGGATGCCATAAGCGTATCTTGCATTACAATATGATTATACGAGATGAAACTAATTCGACCCATAAATTATAAAATATTCAGATAATTTTGAGCTTATAAACTCCAAGAAGTGACTTACTTTTTCTATCCGAGCTTTTATATTTTGACTTTGAGTAACAGGTGTTTTTAAATTCCTTGTAAATATATGTGAGAAAAATGAAATTTGACTGTCGGGATTGGTCGACCAATATTCCTGAGTGTTAGCTACTGGTATTGTGCCCATATTGAGGATATCGCCAAGGAAAACTCAAAACTCATCTTTGTACACATCTTCCCTTCCTCCCATAATTCTTTCTTTGTTTCTTCGATCTTATTTCAGTTTTTGCATAATTGTTAGTTTCATTTATAATCTCATCGACTAGCTGGTTCGTGAAAAATAACTTAAAAAATTGTAGTGGTTCTACAACATTCAAGGAAACTTGTGGTCCGAGGATTTTGGGTGCCACAGAGAAATGTATTGCTTCCAGAACATTTTCGTTTTCTGTAACATCAATCCAGTTATCATCATAATCTTCAGCAGCATCACTTTCGTTATTATCGGTGTTACTCTCAACAACTTTGAGTTTTCGTTTCGGTTGGACCCTATGTCACTATCACTAGAATCATAATTAGACCAGTTAATAGGTGTTTTTGACTCTATCGAGTCCGATAAAAATCACTGTCGAAAATTTCATAAACCCCTGTAGTCCGACAGAGGGCCATGGTTGAAATAAACTTTATTTGCTTCGGTTTGATATGAGTATAAGGAGCTTTATGTCACTATGGACAACCTCATATTAAACCTGTTCCTAACCTTCAGAACTAGGTCATAAGCGGATATGATTCGATATATGTATGTATTTTTTATTTGTGGCAATTGTGATGGTGAAATAGCTGGCTTGTTTTCTTTATATTATTCCATAACACAATATGTTATTTAGCAGGAGAAATTTGAAAAGCATCCCGGTTGTTAGTTATCTTGATTTTTTTTAGATAGTTCTTCTGTTATCCTCGATATCATAATTCCAACTAGAAACATCAAATGCTACATTCAATATTCCCTCGATGAGGTTGATGACAGCACTATCAAGGTCCGTGGTTCAAAATAAATGAAGATCGGTAAGGAAGCCTGATCGATAGTCGGGTTCTTTCCATATAGACTGTCTAATTAGTTATGTTGTTTTCATTATTCAATTAAGATTTTTTTTTTGAGTCCGCAAAATCTGACCGAGTAGGATCTAACACCTCACCATTAGTAATAAAAGTTGCAACATTCCCCATGTTATTTATTATAATTTACTAGGTTATATTCTACAAGATTCCCTGCCCTACGATTCGTGTCGTTGTTTCTCAAGACTACGTGATGTGTGAATTGTTATAACCAATACCCAAAATTCTGTAAAGTTTGAGTACCTTCCTTATTAATTCCATCTGTGTTCTGTATGATGCAGACTACCATGCCTAATGCAGACTCGGTTTTCGGGATTGACGAAAAGACGTCACATCAAACCTCAAAACGGTTTGTAAGCCTTTGCACAACAGAGCCTTTCTGGTATTTGTAGTTTTGTGTGGTATTATTTTGTGTGGGAACAAACAAATTGTTCCCTTGGTTATTTCTTGTTCGACAAAGGAGAGAAAATTAGATTTTTTTTACCCTATCCTAAATGAAACTAACCGATTTTGTAGAAATTTGGTGTGAAGTTGTTTTATGTAAAATGTAAAAGTATTAAAACTTCATTCGGTATAAAGTTCTTAGCTCAACGATCTTTAGATATTTCGCTTCGAAGCAAGGGGACACCAGACACGATGACCGAGGTTGTGCAGATCTTTTACTTCCACGCGGATTCACTTTCATTGTCCCAACTCCAGGGTTTGCTTAGTGGATCTCTTTTGTTTGTAAAACATAACCTAGTCACCTCGGTCTCGCCGCTTTTTTATTGGTGTGAGCATCGTATGAATTATTTTATGCTGAAATACAACAAGTGTCTGCATGCCCCTTATCGTTAGCATGCATGGGTCACCAAAATATAAGTTTTGTTTGACGCGAAATGTTGCGAGACTTGAGGATTTCAATGTTTGCGTAAAATGTTTGATATCCAGCCACAATCATTGATGATATCTAGAGAAACTGAAATTCAGCCGTATTCCTGATGTTATTTCAAAGGCCTGGTCATCGATTTTTACCTTGCACTTTGAGTCGCTGGACCATACTTCCCACAACTTGTTCCTTTTTAGTACTACTGTCATACACCTGTTGAAAGTCTACAAATAGATTGTAAACAAGGATTTCATTTTCATAACATTTATCCAATATAATCATATAATCCTCAAAATGAATCCTCAAAAAGGGTACTCGCCCAAAATGATCTCATTATATATTGATAACTTTGTTGCCACTACTTGGGCCAAAACCTTATAACCAGTGTTGAACTATTAACTCTCCAGATGTCGCACTCATACCGCACGAATAGTCCTATTACCAGGCTGAAAATCTGAATCTAACGACATTGCTTCTGATGTTCTCATTGTTTCAGGCTGCAGAACCGAGTATATAATCTCCTCGTGGCCATGTAGCCGTTATGTGCGTGCGATCTTTTCTCGAATTGCCTTCAAGCAACTCAACCAGTTATTTTTAGATCATTTGCTGATGCTACCATTGTCGCATTTTTTATATTGCTTCACTGAATCGGGCAGCGGGTTGTTTTCTAGAATTTCTAATATTCTCGTGATTGGGGTTCGGGTTTAAATGCTTCATTGTTTCACCGCGGGGTTCATATAGGCAATGGTTATATGTTGTTGATCAATTAGAAGTCTATTTTACAACTTCCAGAAAGTGAGCGGAATCGATGTTAGCTGTGCGGTTTGTTTTGGCATCTTTGGTACTAGAGAAAAGTCTTTTGAATATGAGGATGTGATCAGTTTGATTAACCGTATCCCGCCCTTTTATGTTTATGTACTTTTAAGTTAATTTGGTTGGCCTGCGGCGTGGCCTGTTTGAAATATGGTATAAAGAGTCTGAACGACTGATTCCAGCTCTATGCTAAGGTACTTTGCTCAACATCAGTTGGAGAGTGATAGTTTACGAAGAAATGTTTAAATGATGCCCGTGAAATATAAGTAAACAGTTCCTATGACAGGAATGAAATCAGTCTGGATTTGACGATATGGGTTATTGCTCAGTTAACCAAATCGTTCAAATTCGTCTTGCTAACGAAGTGTGTCTCCAAGGAGTGTAAACAACGATGTTTTACCGACTAGTCGTGTTTCATATAGAACGCTAAGAGGTTGAACTTATATTGTAAAGCTACCTGTTCGAATAGCTGATGAGGACTCTATGCTGAGGACATTCTAAGTTAGAAGTTTTAAAACGTAGGTTTTAATTCATGTCCGAAGCCGTTGTTGAAATTGCAAATTATCCGAAGCTTGTGTTGGACCAAACTCCAAAAGGAGCTACCCCTCACATATTTCGCCTACCCTAACGAGGTAGTGATCGATTGTCGCCGCAAGGAGGCAGTGGGTAACTCTTTTCGCGGTTGCAGTAGATCTGGTACAAGAAACAGTTCGCTGTTTGTCGTCTGCCTACAAACAACCTGACACCGTAACATATTTCATAAACAAAACCTCTGCTCAAATTTTTTATCGAGAAGATTGTAGCCTTTACAAATTTAAGTGACAACTTTGCTTTAACTCAACCCTAATTAATGAAAAAAGACCACTCAATCCTACATGTTGTTTATTTCTGTTGCAACCTCTGATTTTTTCTGTAGTCGCGGATCATCTAATTCTGTTCGGAACTATGTTGCTTTTATTTCCAATCTATCCATTATTCATAGGGTGTTTTTCATATTAAATCCGGTTTCTGGGTAGTCCGGTTTCTTGCTTTTCTCTTAGTTATCTCCCAACACTACTTTTCCAGTACGGGTTCTAATCCATTGACATTCAGATCCTATCACTTGATATTTTTCTTATTCTGAATTGGACTTTCGAATTTGTGTTAAGTGGCTAACAGCCTTTACAATTCTTCTAACTCCCTTAATTGCAAAAGCCCGCGGCCTAAGTCTGATGACGTTTAGACATCTGGATGTTAATCTTGATACCAACTTGTTAAGCTAGGTATTAAAAGCGTTTGTATTTATGTCACTGTATAATAAGTTGAGGGCCACGTATATTTAATTAGACAAGTGCTTGCAGGACATTAACATTTCGCAAGAACCAAATCCCACAATTAATTAAGAGGTCGTTCGCCGCGGGTTCAAAATGTGCATCGAATTCTTAAAATTCATGTTGTAAGTAGTGTTCTGGCTCAACGTAAATAATCGCTAGTCTTCATGCAACAAATTACTGTAATGTTAAACTCAATAATAATGTTTCATCTTGAAATTATTTTTGCTTGTGAGTTCGGAGATTATCGAACCAACACCGATGCACCTAAAGGACCTCCGTTTTGGAGATAGGTGACTTATCCATCTGTACATTCAATTAGGCCACCTTTATTAGTGTAATTTTGATCTTTATTTAGTTAAAAAAAAATCACTAGTAAAATCAAAAATGAAGTTAGAAGGATAAATATTGGCTCAAAATATAGGGTTTTTCTTACCTATAGGATTTTTCGTACCGATTCAGGTTGCGATATTATCAATTATTCAAATTGAAGTTTAGCCTTTCCGCATTCAGATCACCTGCTCTTTCGATCCTGCATTGCTTCCATCACAACTGTCCAATCGTAGATCAGAAAGTGAGTGATTTTCTGCATCTATATAGAAAAACTCTTTCAAATCGAATAGAAACCCGGTAACTTCCTGCAAAGCTATTATTTTTTCAATAATATGTTACACTGCGCGTATCTCTGTAGAGTCAAGAATTAAGATAACGGTTGGCCCACTCCTGGTTATTTTGGATATAATTTGTTTACCTATATTAAGTTCAGAAAGCCGTGCACAATCCTAAACTGTGACAAATAATATTGTGGTTGAATAATCGATTACATTGTGCAAATTTGTATGTTTTACCCAGCTCGTGCAGAAACGGAATATATAAATATAAAACATTGTTAAGGCGTGTAACGAGGGTGTCAAATCAGGCTTGAAAAAATTACGCAAAGCTTTTCCAATAAATTATTGCCAAATGGTTAGCATTTTGCATCACAAGAACTCCATCGTTTCTCCTGAATAGATTGTTTGTCAACATTGTGCCGACAATTTGTAACAAAGCGCCCTCAAATAATACTGTGCGAGACACGATTTAATTATTTACCTAGAAATTATATGAATTCTGCATCAATAGTAATCGATCCAACAGTCAGAAGGCGGGATCTCACTCGTTCGCTATCCTCATTGTACGTCTAAGACTTTTGCCTGTGAAGATATAAACTGCTTAAAGTAAAAGGTTCCAGTTCAACAATAAGATTTCGAAATTAATGCCTCAATTGGCCCACCGTGCAAACCAAGATGTTTGATTCAGTACATTATGTAAATTGTGCTTTAATAGATCGAGAATTATCGTCGTTATATAAACTTCACAAAGGCAGTACAGCTACACATGAAAGTAGGTTATTATGATTCTTCATCAATCTGGATTCTTAGAAAAATCACGGTTTATTTCAGGTAAGCTTATTCAGTTATAAAGCATTTCGATTTGTTGCCAATAGGTAGATGCCTTTAGCATAATCGATAAAATATTTTAGCATTGATTACATTTAAATGTGAACTTGCCTCAGTTAGAAAATTTTGGTCATCAGAATAATCTTGTGTAAGATGGAATGGTATGGTATAAGAGAACATCCTCTATCGCGAACTGTAAAAAATGGATAATTCTGTAGAAGTATACCCAAAAAATATCTTCCGTTACTTACCATGATCAGAGGCTTGGTTCAGATATTAATTAGTCCAGATTGAGATTTTATTGTTTTGGTATTATTACTAGCAATCAGCATACTCGTACAATATTTTTTGGGCCTAGTGAATCTGCTACGCACGAGAAAAATTTTGAACTTTTTGAAACTTTCCACACACTGATTTGCACGCTGGGCAATGGAGAAAATAATATACTTTCAAAGTGAAATAGTGCCATCTATTCGGGTGTTTATATTGTATAGCAAAGATTTCCACCTAATTTTAAATCAAATGTTTGATTTAATTAAACTGATAGTTTATTGCTAGTTTCACGCTGTATCACAACTTTCTAATCACATAGAATAATAATCAGATTATAATAAAATGATTTAGCATACAAAATTAAACATTTTAATCCACCTAAATTGCATATAAAATAAAGGTAGTTTGTAAAACCGGCCGTATTATGTCATTTAAAATAAAAATACAAGACATAAACTGCTTTATCGACATCATATTGGTTTGACATCTCGAAATTTGTTACTTTTTTTAGTGCTTCGGCTGTTTATAATTATGTTTGATTTTATGCAAACGTTGTATTATTTATAATTTAATTTATTATTGCAAGTAGATAATGGTTTATAGTGTACTTCATTTCCATTATATCATAATTATTACATTAAATAGTGTATTGTTTCATGTAGTAAAATTAGCTAAGTAAATTTTGGTATTGCTGCTGCTGCTGTGCGCTTTTTGCTCGCGGTAAGTTTTTACGCGATCGTATAATTTAAATATTTTTAAGGAATTTATCAATAAATATTTAAGTTAGATATATTATTATTACTATAGTGATAGAATTTCCAAAAATGGTTATTAGCAATTTTTAGGAATGGTAATGTTTATGAAATGGATGGTTCAAGTTAGTCACGTTAAATCTATAATTATGAATTTATTTGCAGAAAGATTATGACGACACATGGTCTGTTTTATGTGGGCAATCTTTAAAATTAGCGTGCACTGCGACTGATTTATGATTTCATTCAATATTCACGCATTGATCATGTTTTTAACACAAAATTAGATCAAGTCCACTGATTGTATGAAAATAGACGTGCAATAACGATGTAGTTGTTGTGCCGTTCGTTCGTATCGCGAATTCTAAAACCAATTTTTTTTTGGATATTTATTGGCAGCGACTTTACACAGTTATGTTGCAAAATGATCTCGTTTGATAGTTGCTCTAGAACTGTTTTCTTTCTGTTGACATTTCTCTTGTATTTAGTCAGAAGTAAAACCGTTATCATCTTATTCGGGAGGCTTTCATTACTGCGGTTCGAACCTTGTACAACCGTAGTTGCTTACCTAGGCGGTAAAAGCCGGTTGGCTATTTTGATTTGTCTTTCAAAGTGGAGGCTGGTATCCGTTGTTCCAAGTTTCAACTGATCGAGGTGAACTTTAGTGGCTTTAGTAGGTTATCATTGGTACTCTTTACAGCAAACTGGGTCAGAAACATAGTTAGGTTTGAACTAAAAGATTAATTATCATGTACCATACAGTTTAAAAGTGGTTCTAAAATTCACAGATTACCTGTTTAATGAAACTGGCAATGGAACTTAAAAAACCTTTTTATGGAAAAATAAGTTTTTATTTTTACAATATTACATATAAATGCTTTTAGATAATCGTTACATTTTTTAAGGAGATATTAATAGAAATATTGGCTAAATCACTAGCAGCAAAAACCTTAGCATTTTACAGATTTATATGTAACCCTGAGGTAGGATATTTTATGTTACGTGGGCGATTATACAAATGTTATCCCCAGCTAAATATTATCTACATCACGTGAGCTTCCGTTAAATGCCCAGCTAGATATTATCTACGTCACGTGAGCTGTCCTTGCTAACAATGAATCAAGGGCTAAACCAAAGTATTACTAATGTTACAACGGCATGAAACAATACATTATGAAGATATTTTTTGCTGAACCAAGGGTTTAGATTTTTTTAACCTCATTATGAAGCATAATCCGAGAATCATTGTCATGCTTTTAGCTGCTTAGGGTAAGGCCAAGCCATCACTTCAACTAATGTGGAAGGCCGAGTTAAAATAAATTAACATTAACAAAGGCCCGGAGACTGAACCTTGTAGAACGCCACATGACACAATACGCAAATCATTCAACCCATCGTTATTAAAGGATCTCGCATATTGCACAAGATCCAAAGCTTTCGTAAGTTCATTATATGAGACAATATTAAATATTAGCCAAAAAACAGAAAAGCTCCTTCATTGATTTGTTTGCATTGAAGCAATTTATTGATCTGGGTGAAGAAATTGGATCTTTTCCAGATCTCTGGTCAGCCTGATTTCTGTTATATTCTCAAACAGTTTAAAATGGAACTAAGGAGATTAATAGTTCTTCAGTTATGCAATAAATAAAAATATTAATTAGTATTAAACAAATATTTTTATATGTCAATGGGTATTTTCAAGATAATCGTTTTGCATCAAGAATGTATACAGGGTGTCCCAGAATTTGACTATCAAATGAAGTAGGGTGATAGCGGAGCTCATTTCCAACAAAAACAGCCAAGTAAAGTTTTTTCGAATCGTTGATGGTGCAAAAGTTCTACTTTTAGTGTTTTTTTAGCGAGATCGCATGCGCACCCACCAAAAAATGTATTAAAAATAAGCAAGAGTTCTTTTGTTTAACTTTCTTTTTCAATACGATCTAGAAGAGCGTGCCTTTCCAATAACATCATTTTTGAAAGTTATATTATCTTCCGTCAAATAAAAACTATGGTTATGTAAAGTCTTTTTGTTTCTCAAAAATTGTTCGTTGATGCTTAAGACACGCCAGGCTATTCACAACATAATGTTTTTTATCAATTTATTTCACAAAGCCGTGTTTATTGAAAACTGCACTTAACAAAATTTCGATTCCTAAAATCGATGTTTTGTCAGAAATGAAACAAAATGAATAAAATAATTTTTTTTTTATTAATTTCTAATAATATAATAAGTGTTCTAAGTGTCCACCCTTTGCCAAAATACATAATCGGCATCGGCGTATAAAATTTTGCTTAATCCGTCGAAACGCACCTTCGTTACTTTTAATAATATTCGACGTTACGATTATACGTTACCGCATCTCCTGATCGGCCTTGTTTACTCTTTCATAAACTAGCTCTTTATAATAACCCTACAGAAAAAAGTCTAAAGGATTTAGATCAGCATACCGCGGTGGCCATGCAATGAACTCTCCCCTTACAATCCAGCGGCTTGGATAATTTACGTTCAGGTGTTGTCTCACTAATTGTGCATAGTGAGGGGAGCTCCATCATGCTGCAGCCACTATTTGATACACCAGGTACTTCGCCATCATTGTACATTTGATGTACGTTTTGAAATACTCTGTAATCGGGAAATCGAGGACACTTTGTATATCAATGTCAGGTGAATTGAACTCACGTTAACGGAAGGAGACTGTGGTCTTCGATTTTCGATGAAAAGTTAATATGAAAGTTGTTGAATTAAACTGATGTAGCTCGCGAATCAGTTAGTAAGTTCCTAGTTTGATGCTTAAAAATTTATATAATACCGTGGCTTAGTCGAGTTCTTTTGGATCTCCGTCTATTATTTTCCAAATGTCTTTGGAACTATTTCCAGGTGCATCTGTGTTAAAATGAATTTTTCGCCTTTTGGCTAAATTAATTATCTAAGAAGCATTTTAACAAAATTTACTAACCGCTAATTATGTAGGAAGCGAAGTTTTCGGCCAATTTTGCCATTGTAACTATTTTCCGTTGAAGAAAAAATTCATCCACGGTTTTGAGAATTCACCATTTTGGGGCTTGATAATTTTAGACAATCCTAAGTTAAATTATAATGTACGGAAAAAGGCAGCAAATCAAGATTACAGTCATATTCTTCATAAACAGAAATCCAGGTTACAACTTGCAGTTGATCAACTAATCAAAATTTATACGTGTGACATTTGTTTTCATAGCCCGAACCACCACCGTCTCACCATATGCAGATATAGAGCAAATACTCTTAGTAATCAGATTGTAAGTCGAAAGGTAGAACGGTAAATTACCAATCCACAATTCTAAATCCACTAGATGGCCTCACAAAAACATTAAGACAGATCATCTCTTAGTCGGGTCGTTGATGAGATTAATGCCAAAGATTAATACTGAATTCCCAAAGGATTGTTATTTTGATGTAATGCAGGGATAGGAACAGTTGTTACAACCAATATTAACAACCAATATAACAAATTCAGTTTCCGGGATACAAATTAGGTTAGGTGTAATAACGTGTAAAGATTTCATAGTTTGTCCTTAAGGTAAGGATGTTTTGATTTAATATGATTATAATCTCATTCGTCTTACTCAAGGAAATAACCAAAATATAAAACGATAGTCGCCGGAGTTCAAAAGATGCCGGAAACGCGGAACAAGAGCGAGTGGAACCTGTAAACTGCAATAATACTAGTATTAGGCTAATATTCACAGCGATAAAAATAATGCACGCAACGCGGGTAAAATGTTTGACAAAGATGCAATAAAATAAAATATTTATTTATTTATTTTATTTATTTATTTGTTTATTTATCATCATTAGTACAATAAAATATATAAATTTTTAATTAGGACATAATGCCCCTAATGTACCTCGTATTTGTAAATATTATTTATAGAAATGCTCTTATCTAAAATAAATTACCCTTTGAAAGTTAAATAACACAAAAAAAACAATATGTATATATTAAATGTAAATTTAAACAAGGAGAGTAAAAAAACATGTAAAAGTAAACAAACAGCTGGGAATAAAATGAGGTAAACATCTGTTAAGGCAAATATGAAGATGCTCAAATCTGCCCTCTCATTTGAAGGTAGCTACTGAACTACTTTATTTTATATTGTTACTAAGAGAATTCCATAATTTGAGTATACGGGCAAGAACGAATTCTTGCTTATGCAAAGGGAAAAGCGAGGTAACACAAATGGCAATGAACGGGTAGAACGACAAAAACTAAGATTGATGTATAAATAATAATTGATGTTCCAACTCCAAATAGTCCATAATGAAACAACCAAAAAAATGATTTCGAAAAATTGTCAAATGTTCAAATTTACGTAACTGGAAACCATACCGTACTCAAGAATTAAAGGCTTTATTCGACTTTAGTCTGCATTCATAATTTAGGCTCCTAAAAACAACACAACCATAAGTGAAGTACAGCAAAATAAATGCAATGGAGGATCCCAAATTCCAAAGTTTGCATACGACTAGAAACATGTTCGAGCTAATTTTGTTGATGTGATCATCCGAAGTCAGGCTTATGTTAAATTCAATACCTAAATTACTAAATTACTTAGTTTTATTATTGGCGGAGATTCGATATCAATATGAGGACGTTTAATAATTCTTGCTATCGTTTTCTCTGCATTCAGTCTAAGACCATTTTAAAGTGACCAATTATGTAATGAATTAATATAATCATTAAGTTTACTTACCCATTCAGAAATAGAATGACGGCCACAAAACATAAATTTGGACATCATCAGCAAAAACATGTATTTGAGAAAACTGAAGACAATTTGGAAGATACTGGTATGCATGCTAAACAGTAACGGTCTAAGGATTGATCCGTTAGGTAGACCCGAGCCCAGATGAACTAATGTGGATAAAATAGCATCATTCCATACTTTATGCGATCTGATTGTGACGGAAATCGGCTGATTGTGACTAATCATACATTTTTTAACTTAGTAAATTATGAGGTACACTGTCTAAAGCTCTAAAAAAGTCCAACTGTATAAGAAATCCGACATAATTTTTATTTATTTCTTTAACTAAATCTGCATAAACTTTGAATAAAGCAGTGCGAGTTCCCTGTGATTTTTGGAAATCAGATTAAAGATTATGTAGACGAAATCTACGTAGATGTTCAGATATTTGATTTTTTAACTATTCTCTCGAAAGCGTTAGACAAACATGGAAATGGGGCGAAAATTGGAAATGTTACTAGGATTAGATTTCTTTGGAATGGGAATAACTTTAGCTGACTTTCAACAGGACCGAAATGTAGAATATGTTATAATATGATTGAAAATATGTGTAATAAAAGGAAGATTGATGGGAAGGAACAATTTTATGAAATGTAAAGGTATATCGTCCAATCCAACAGCATTTTAGGTAAGGACATATGTTGCACCTTATTTGAAAAATAGCCCTAATCTGTGTCCATTACATAAAAAGAGAGATCGATTGAATTATAAAAACTATCGCTGGATTGCTTTGTTCAACACCGGCTACTAGATCTTGGCAAACGTGGTTGCTGACAAGCTATCAATTTACAGCGAGCGAATTTTGGGGTGACTATACATGGCAGATCAACAACCGATCAAACATTTTCTCTGTCTTGTCACATTTAGGCATTCCTTCAAAATTGATAACCATATGAAAAGTATTAATGCCAAGTGAAAATCAAAGCTAAGCACTCAGAGGCTCTCGAAATAACACCAGGAGTGCAACAAGGAGACCTCATATCTAAAATTCTATTTAACCTATCGTTAGAATATGTATGTCATTCGCCAGCTTAACATAGCGCAGCTCAGCTGCGTATATTACAAATCCAGCCAAATATTAGCTTACGCGGGCGACATATACACCCTTGGTCGTAACATCTTTACAAAGCGAAAACCAAATATTTCGTAGAAAAGTTGTCGCGAGAAAACAAACACCCGGAGAATATTTAACAGGGGACACACAATATGAAAAAGTGAATGAGTTTAAATACTTGGGATCGATGGTAAATCTGCAAAGTTCAGTCTGGTAAAAGCACTAATACGACCAGTAGTCACCTTTGGTATCGAGTCTTAGATGCTAACAACACGGAACAGCCAACAACTTGCCATTTTTGAGCGATAATTAATACGTATGGTTCTTGGCTTTATTAAGGATGAAGAAATTTACCAGATGCTTTAAATTTCGAGATGAGAAATGATCTGAACAACTTCGATATATTGAATGTGTGAATATGACTCCGCTCTTTCCCGATAGATGCCGTTACTAGTACTGCTTACGTATACTATAAATGAGCAATACTGGTATTCTATAGTACTTGATGTCAGCTGTCAAACGTTGTGAAACACAACTAGGATTTTTAAGTCGTTGAAAATTTCGAACTCTATTCCAAACAAACAATATTTGCGGGACGTTTTATTACATTATTTTATTGCAAAGAAAAGTGCAGCGGAAACTTATAATTTGATTGTGGAAATTAAGTTGAGCAAGCTCCTACGAACACAACGGCAAAGAATGGTTTCGACGATATAAAAATGATGATTTTGGCATTGAAAATAAAGAGCATGGAAAATCATTCAAAAAATTTGAAGATGCTGGATTGGAAACGTTATTGGCTAAAGACTCTTCTCAAACACAATCAGAATTGGCGGTAGCATTAAATGTTGATCGACTGTTACGAAACGTTTACAAACAATGGAAATGGTTTAAAAAGCTAGCAACTGGGTTTAAAGGCAACAACCAAAGGTTTTTTGCATCGAATAATTACTGGAGACGAAAAATGGATTTATTATGAGAATTCCAAACGCAGAAAATCTTGGGTGACGCCTGGCGAAGCTGGTCCATCGCAACCAAAGCGAGATATTAATTGCAATAAGGTTATGCTCTGTATCTGGTGGGATCAGAAAGGTGTGGTATATTATCAACTGCTGGAATTAAGTGAAACTATCATTGCGATATCTACCAACGAGAACTAATACGTTTGAAGCTAGCTATTTTTTCAGCACGACAATGCAAAACCACTTGTTACAAACATTGTGAAAACTTATTTAAAAGGACAGGACTGGGAAGTTCTACGCCACTTGCGTATTCACCAAGCATAGCTCCTTTAGATTACTTTCTGAATAGCGGTTCAGTTCTCGCGCAGATATCATACTTTCAATAAATAATTCTTTCATTTTCTAAATAAGCAAATGTGCTTGATTTTAATAAAAAAAGGGCGGAGTCATATTCACACACCCAATACATAATTAGATCAATTAAATCGTCAAGGTTTAGATGTCTACGTTCTACGTTCTCGAAATAGTACTATGGGGCCCTCCTAAACAGATCCTGCATCATTGTTGAGGTTGACAAATCCTTTCATGGGATATAGCGCCAGCGAAGTTGAAGAACTTTAAGAGCTAGAGATTGGCATCCACGATACCACCAAACACACAATTAAATGCGGAAAAAAAAGATAGGGGGTGAGCGGAGAATGTGGGAACAATATTAGGTGGAGATGCTCTAAGTATCAAAATTGTCATGCCTAGAAACTAAATTGTTCAGTTTTAAACTAATTTTAATGATCCAAAACTACAAAGTTATCCATTTAACTGAAACATGGCTAATAACTTGGGCATATGTTATTATGTGTTTCCGCATGGGTAGGATCTTTTATTATGTGAACTTTCAGATGATGGTGGATGGTTGACAGAGTCAGTCAGGGGTTTTTACCCTTCGTAATCAATGACATACCTAGTCTTGATAGTGAGAGCACTTAACACTTCATATAAACATGTTATTTTATCACAATGAGGTTACTTCAAAGAGTTCTGAAATAATAAGGATGTTTGTAATTCAATCGCAGAATATTTTTACTCGATGTTTAGTTTTAGTTCAACTGTAATAGCGGACATAAAAAATACACAACATACAGTAATCTTGTCTAATAAGCTTACCTACTTTACCTCAAACGAGGTTCTAACTGTACTCATTGGATACAAGCAATGGCCGCGGTCGTGATAACAACTACTCTAACTACATATTTTATCTTACAATATAAAGGAACAATTGGCTGTCCCATTATCGTTTATTTTGAATTTATCATTGAATTATATAAGGTATACCCTTCATGGTGAAAAGCAACGTACCTTGTACCTATTTTTAAAAACAGTGATAAAAGTAATATTGATAATTATATAGGCCAATTTCAATGTTAATTGTGTTCATTAGAATGTTATTTCGAGAAGTGCAAAATACAATTAGTGCTTTTGAATTTTTCGTGCTACATGTCTAGCAAAGACGTACAGTCAACTGTATCTACGCAGACTTTCGGAAGTCTTCAACTCTCCCGTCAGATATGTGATTGTTCGTTGTATTTCACTACATTGTATGTATAATTTAATGAAATTATGTCTAAAGTCCAATTCACCTCATTATATGGTGTTCCGATTGTTAATGTCAATCACCTGGACCATGAACAGTTCTGTTAATGTGTAATTAGAACGTGTGCGGGGAAATTTATCAAATTTTTAATTCAAAAACCTGGACTGTTGGTCATATCCCTTTCCTCAGTCATCCGAATTTATTTCGAATGGTTAGTTTTAGAAATAGGATTGGATAATAATAATAACCTGTTGCTCAAGATATTGAATTTTGAAAATAAAACTGCCGTCCTGTCTTCGATCGTAAACATCACGCGTATGTTGTCAGAAGAAGCCAGCTATTTCTCCTACTGTAAATGCAGCTTAATCATAATGAGCAAATTGGCTGTTTATTTTAATTTAGTTAGGAGTACGTTATTTCCTTTAATAAAAAATCTAGAATGCAAAATGGAGTCAAATGGTGGAATAATCTAAAATAAAATCGATCACGTTGGGATCTCAAAGTGATACTCTTCCAGTAATATCATTCGTTAGAATCTACAGAGGGGGCGGTTTTAGTAGGAAAACAAGAAGAAATAACCGCCGGAATGACATCAGTAAAAATATTAGCTTCCGTGAGGACATTGGTAATTTACGAAACTACAAAAAGTTCCATCCTAGATCCACGAAAAAGAAAAATTAGGAATAAATGTGGTCGATGTTCTTTCACAAGATTAAAGAATAGGCCCTCCACTCGTTAAACTAATATGGCCCACTTTTTGCATCTAATTTTTAGTGGCATGGCACTGTTAAGCACTCCTTTCTCTATTTTTGGAACAATATTGCAGGAACTTGTGATTCTTGCTCATACGAGGATGAATTATCATTTTGCCATCTTTCAAACAATACCAAACCAAATTTTAGATTGATTCATAGGCTGGTTTTGATTTGACACCAATTTATATTGAACGTGTTTGGTGCTTTTCGATACATCAACTTGAATTCGTGAAATTGCCCTTCATCATCTATGACAACCGTGAGATATTGGTTCAACAAATTTAACGTTTAACGTCGTTGTATTGTCTTTGATTTGAATTACCTCTGGCCATCTCGTAAACATATCTATAATAGTCAATAAATATCGAAATCTTTGAGATGATGGGAGTAGCCCTACCAAAATTTCCAATAGGCGATTTGTATGCCTATATCTTTGATCTTTCACAATTTAAATAAGATCTGGCCTATATGCCAACGTCTTTATTAAGATGTGTCTCGAAAAATTTAGCATTCTTGGCTTTTCAAGTGGCTCTAATCCATATGTGGGATAAGTTATGTACATTATCGAATATTTCCCTACGCATCCACGTATTGAGTACCAATTTAAATTCATCGCCCGTCTCTTGAAATTGAATTAATTTTTTAATCATATCCGGGTACATTTATTGCATTTATCTTATCAATTCCAGGTCGTGAAAAGTAATCTGCCACAATATTTGATTTATCTGCTATGTATCTAATGTCGCTCGTAAATTGGACAATGAATTTTAAATGTCATATTTGGCGTGGACTTCTTTCGGATTGAAAATTCAACGCACTACTACGACGTTTGTAATTTGTTAAAATAACTAGATCTCAGAAGTTCACGGTCGAATGCTGAATATCGAGTCTCAGCGGGCTGTAACTTTTTGTAATAAAACGCCAACGGTTTCCAACTAGTACATTTCTGATCATATTGCCGTGAAACGAAACCTATAGCAATATTTGATCTATCTGTCGCTGTGAAATTTAGTGTTTACGGTGGAAAACGTAATAAGGTAATCGAAGCGAGTTTTTCCCTAGCTGGCGAACTGCAATTACTTTTTTGTTTACCTAGTCTAACTAACATATTGCGAGTACAAATTAATTCGGTCCGATTTCAAAAAGTGGCTCTGACTATAATAATTTTTTATAGTGACAGCTGATGGCGTTGTTTCAAACAGATTAGACATCTGCCTTGCTTTTGAATGATGCCCATCGATTTCAATCGTACGGAAACTCCTTGTTCCTCTTGCATTTGAGTCGAATCTTCATCAAGCAATGCTTCTAATTCATCGTCTACAAATTTTTTTGGCTGTCCCAAGCGAGGCTTATCTTCAACACTGAAATCATCATTGTTGAAGCGTCGAAACCATTCTCTACATGATTTATCGGTTGGAGCATTGTCACCGTAAACTTCCACAAGCATTCGATGTGCTTCAGCTCTTTTTTCCAATTAAAACAAAAAATTAACACTTCCCGCAAATGTTGTTTAGTTGGCACAAAATCCGACATATTCAACACCGTAAAAAACACGTTCCCAATAGCAAGATGGCCGTACATGGGTGCCAGCACACCCGCCAGATTTGGCATAAAACGATTATTAAAATTTATCTTATCGAAAATTTTTTGTATTTGTTTTATTAAAGTCGGTTTAGATAAAGAAAGTATAGCAGTAATTCTATCTTTGGTGGGCAGAATTCCTTTTGTCAATCAAGAAAATCAATCTCTGATGCACCAAAGATACATTTTGTCGGTTTAATTTTAACATCGAATGAATTTAATTTTTGCAACACTATACCTTCGAATGAGAAATGTCCTCAGCTTTCGTTTTGCTGGCAATTAAAATATTGTCAATGTATACATATGCGAAAGGAGGTAGGCGTTTTAAAATGTTATCCATAAACCTATGAAATGTTTGAGCCGCGTTTCGCGATAAACTCAAGCATTCCAAATGGCCATAACTACGGCCATTTTGCATATGTCATCAGTTGCTATTGTGAAATCGTGTCACATTACAAGCAGCAACGAGTACTACCGGTAATTGTGTAAGCTTCTAGAAGGGGATAATCATCTCCAGGCCTCCAATCAGAATTGCCTTTCTTATAACTAAATATAGTGGCGAGCAAACTGAGGAAGTAAAAGGTTAACAAATTCCTAAGTCATCACATTTTGTTTTATCTAACCGATGAGCGCGTGATTTGGCATTTATTGTGAATGTTATGACTTACATTCTGTTTTATTTCTAAACTAAAATTTGGAAGTGAAATTAACGCTGAAAATTTTTTTCTGAATCTACCGAATTCATCTGAATATGAAAATAGTCTTACCGCGTAACGAAACCATTAACTTTCAGAGTCAGATTCCCATCTAAAATCTCTTAGTTGCTATATCCACCAACAAATTGAAATGAGACAAAAAGTTTATACTGATTACAGGATGATTGACTTCAGCAATAGTAAACGCATGTACAAAATCTCGACGAAGTTCCAAATCAAGTGTTTAAAGCTTTGTTCCATATGTGTTAATATATATGAGTCTCGTTCCTATCACGGTGCTTATTGATCCACCCTCGCTCGTGTCATTCATGTTAGACGTTTGCTTGCCTGATGTGTCTTTAATGCCCTCTCGATATGTTGTGTAAAGATTACAGGGCATAATTGCGTCTTTTAAAGTGCGAAGCCATCTGGCGATGAATTCTTTCATTTTAATTCCAATAACTTTGTGCATAATTCAGAATGCGCTCTCCGATCGGTGACAAGCACCGTTGGGATGTCTAAACTACAGATTCACATATTAAATAAATGTGAAAGAGTATAAACCGATAGTGGTTTCCTATGTCTAAATCTATTTTCGCAAAAGACAATAAATTAGTTAAACGTTACCAATGGATAATTTCCCAAAGCTCGTTTGGTATGTTGAGAAAGTTTGGCTCTCTGGCATGCTCAGCAGTATTCAACCATTCGTTAATTATCCTCTTTTATGTCTTTCCAGGCAAATTGCTCTGACATCGCTTTGACTGTATTTTGAATGTCCGGATGTCCATTATGAACTGACTCGATAATACCAATCAGCAAAAGTCGTGTGGTATGTATGGACATTTTTTCCGGTTGTGGTGTCACAAAATAAAGTCTCTGATGAACCAAAAAATGACTGGAAACTCTTCAAAATTAAAATTTGTATTTGTTTTTCTAAACCTATATTAAATTTTGCATCTATACGTTGGACCTGTCAAAATTGGCATAGGGATGCTTTCTGGATTCTGTTATTTGGTAAACTTCAATTAAATGGCAAAATCTTCGATCTACGGAGCCTGCATCTAATAATTCTACATTGTTGGGTTTCGGGGAATTGGGTCTTATTATAACGGTTGCTGAACGCCGACAATTTTTTAGTTGTCGCTTTTACGGATGCATAATTGTCTGCTCAGATGTCAGTGACGGACTACTACCAAAGCTACCAATAGGTTAACCAATAGAATCTTCGAAATATATTGAACGCGCTCGAGAAACCGAATGTCAAGCCCAATGTATGTAAATTCAAAAAGATCAAAAGGTGTTGATAGCAATTTTGGATATGCTTTGCTTTCTCAATTGGTATTTGATGAGCATGAGGCAATGATATGCTCGATACGGGATTGGGTATCTATACGGAATCACTATGTTGTTTGCATGCATCGAGCAACCTTATAATTTAAAATTGAAGCGGAGTGAACGGATCAACCAAACGACTGTGCTATTTACCATCGGGCTTAATATTTGAAAAAATAGGTCCAATGATTGGCATTGTGATTTCTGGAATAACGATCGACCACGTAAATCGTCTTTGAAGGCCAAGTTCGAAATGTATTTCTCGAGAACGTAATATTGTCCTTTGTTACATTCGACCCGAACATATTGAATTCAGGGCTGTGTTCCTTCCAGTCCCGATCAATTAAATAATTAGTGTGATCGATCAAGGTTTTCAAATTGAAAATATTGGTTATATTGTCGCAGGTCCCAAATTGTGACGATTCGTCTAGTTTTTAGCCTTACATTCAAGTCCTTTCGGATCACCTGGTATGCGCTTTAGATTGATTACGATCCAACGGTGATTCGGTAACGGCTTCGACTACAAGTTTGATGAGCATAATTTGAGACTGGGAATTTGTAGGTGATGGTGAGTTGGCAGTTGGCACTAAAACTTCCTGATCGCGAATATTCAAACGGTTTAGCTATAAATGTGTTTGTTGAATTGATGGTTTTTAGTTGGCAAAGCAATTGGGATGTTTCCATGCTATCCAATTTGATACCTTACAGCAAACGATAAATTTGAGTTTGAAATCATTTTCTTCAAATCCTAAAATGGGGTACTGGATTTCGGCCTCTAATGATATCGCAGACTTCGTTTATTATCCTAAGGCTCACAATAATTTTGGCCTGATGGCCAAAGAGAATATTAAAGCATTCGAAACAGTTTGTTTTGCTTTAAGCAAAAATCAATAAATTTTATTACAAAATCGTTCGCCAATGCCATTATACCATTACAATTAACAGTACATCAATTTTAATGCCAATATAAATAAAAGTCGTGAAATGGGTTTCTCCCACATTTCTTACAATTTATAAAAAAATGGGAACCAGTAAAGCAACTATTGTGCAACATGCAATTTCTGAAAAATATATTATACGTTCCGCAACTAACTCTTACAACCTGTAAATTTTGATAACGTTTTAACAGTTTTAAAATTTCCAATTCTTATCTTTTCTATTTTACAACTACGAGTACAAACATTTCCACAAGTCAAAAAATTTCCACTAACTGCCATAACAAATGTAGAGAGTAATCAGTCATTTAAGCACCAACGCAATAATCAATTAGGCACTTTCCGCATATTTGAACGGATCGCGGTTTATTAAAAAAAAATACAAATTTATAAAAAATCGGAATCAATTAAGCGATCACAATCAATTGACTCACAAATAAAATTCTATCAAAATTAATTAATTTGTTATATTTCTATTTTTTAAATACATGGTATGACGTAACCTAAAACAAACTACATTCAAAAATATTTATTTGTACAACAGCTGACGTACTCGAGCCAAAGTCCAGTCAAACGTTATGATAGTGGACGAAGGCAAATATGTATTTTGATAATCGACAATCGAAACCTTTTTTTGCTTAGCGAATAATCGATCGATCAAACAATGAAAGTGCATAGGCGGTTATCAAACAGCTGACGTACTCGAGCCAAAGTCCAGTCAAACGTTATGATAGTGGACGAAGGCAAATATGTATTTTGATAATCGACAATCGAAACCTTTTTTTGCTTAGCGAATAATCGATCGATCAAACAATGAAAGTGCATAGGCGGTTATTAAAGATTGCGTATAGGATGAAAAGTTGTTGTCTTCTAAAATTAGAGGGCATACTTTGTGAACAAATAGTAATTCGGAATTCGTTACAAATAACAACTAAACACTTCTTATTTACATTAATTATTTTTAGAATCACAATTAACAAGTAATAATGATGAGTAGTTACATAAAATTATGAGGTACTTGCATTTCATTGCTAAGGTTATTTTTTATGTATGTATATAAAGATAATATGCACGTGATTAGCACACATCTTATCTATCGTTCGTAAATAATCATGAATTGGAAACGGTGATAGCGCTCGATTAGATAATCCGATTAGATGTGTACACAAATTATATTTATTGCATTGGAGTCCAGGTACGGCTACACCACGTCTAATTACTTGAATGCATTGAAATCAATTTTTTTCAAGTACGTGTGCATGGATCGATTCACCTTGACAATCGATTGATATATTGGCAACATATACGCGCCTTTGTAGGTTGGCCTGCAATCTATTTAAAAATAGAAACAGATGTTGTATACGA
Organism: Nephrotoma guestfalica; assembly: GCA_963691935.1. Lineage (NCBI taxonomy): Eukaryota > Metazoa > Arthropoda > Insecta > Diptera > Tipulidae > Nephrotoma > Nephrotoma guestfalica. Next base: position 50,865,232 of record OY829913.1, on the reverse strand, counting down.
TGATTCTCATAAATTTTATTTTTGTTTATTTGCAATATAGAAGAAAATCGAGAACGCTAAATATCGGATCAATGGTGACAGTTTTTCATTTGCACATTAATATAATTAAAAACTAATGTTTAGACGACAGTTAATTACGGTAGAGGTAACACAATCTGGTGATATTTAATGAATAAACTTATGCATATTCGACAGTGGTGTTCATGCAGTATGGTGATGTAGAAATTACTGTGCTCGAATACTCGAAATCACGGTCCATCCAACTTCCAAAATCATTCGACATCTATGTAAATTTACAGAGATGGCTGAGTGATATCATCGATTAATTACCAAATTTGCTTCTATATGTTCACTTCTCGCTGATTTACTTAATGGGAGTTAAAAATTTCCTTAGATTATTAAAATTTAGAAGACGATGGTACGGAATATCTCTCTAGTTTATTAAGCGGTACGGAACTTGAGTGCTGTTCTGTGGTAATAACCATTAAAAATACCATTAATTTATGTAGAGAGTTATGCTTTTACTATAATTATCGACCTTTGAAACCTCCTTTGGTTAATTGTTCAGCAGTATTTGTAAGTACGTCTTGCGAAATTGTTCCCGATGCCATCTCCTTAATCTATCTCGAAGTGGTGGACAGGTGGACTCGTAACGGAACATGACTCCCCCAGTCATAAAGTCATAACCACTCGTGCCGGACAATACCCCTCGAATACCTCCACCATTACCCCCGGTCAGTACCACTCCGTCATTACCTCCGGTTTATTACACCATATATTTGTTTAATTCATCGTATAATTTTTAGGGAATAACTCCTCCTCCAGGCACACACTGGTTCCATTGGCAAATTTTGATAATAACATTTTTACATTGCTGCGTTTGAAAATTTGTAATATGGGAGCTTAGACAACATGTATGACCATACAAAATAATCGTGAGGTTTGTAATCGGGAGAACTAGGTGGCCATTCATTCTTCAATTTAAAGTTTAAAAGGTAAATGTTGGATTGATCTCACACCAAATCATGACCGACACAGGATTCTGGAATCTTAAAGTGTGTCTCTTGCATTCGGAATGTCCAAAATCCTAGCAGGCCAAACCCTGTTATTCTGAAAGTTGTGGAAATGATCCAGCACAAATAGAAAACTAAGCTGAAAAATGTTTGAACCTTCCAAGGCGCGTGTTTATTCAGGGTTCAAATCCATGAACTTTACGTTTCTTGAAAGGCTTTATTTTTAGATTATATCTCAATATTAATTTGCAGTTCTCTAGCTGCTCGTTATGCAGATCGAGCGATATTTTGGGCGAACTCAAGGCCAAAATTTTACCCAATCGTTGTTCTGTTGACACTTTATTGAAGTCGCGTGCCGCCTTAAATATCTGAGACTCAAACGGCCAGCCGAGATCACAAGAAATTTTTTCAGGTGCTCCAAAATTTTGTATCCACCCTGATATCAAATTAGCAGGAATCATTTCTGTCGTCATATCAACATGTAGAATCGCAGTAGACCATCGAATGAATCTGTTTATTATTAGCAATTATTCTCTGACGGAGACAGTGGTCCAATTAACTTTGTGTTCCCACGAATACCATAATTTCGGCATTGCAATTCATTCAAAATCGATTTCACTGTCCTCAATCAAATTGAGTCTGGATAAGAAATTCGCGACATTGTTCTCTATCCCAACAATATAACGTATGCCCGTATGTGAAGTGAATTGATTGATGTAGTCTAAATATCGAACTTGGCGAGGTAGTGAATTGTCGCTGTATAAATTCAAAATGGCCGACCTTCCAGCCTATGTCGGAAATGAACTCCCTCTCTATATATAGCTTCCAACTCTCTATCATATGTACTGTAACATTGTTTTGTTGGTGTAAGAGTTTTTGGAAAAAATCCAAGCGGCTCTGGCTCATCAGTTTTCGCTATTTGATTAATTCGCTGTTTCCCGGGAAGTGGTGAAGCAATGTTGTATCTTGATATTGTTGAAGAATACCTATGTGACGGATTGTTCACATTATTTGTCCAGATACTGTAATTTTGGTCAGCTGAAGTAAAGCCGTTAATAGACAACTTCAGATAATTAAATTGTAATGTGTTATGAACTGAATACCGATTATTGGTTTGTTTACGTATGCAATGATGAAATTACTTATAAATGGAAGACCGAAGTTCAAAGATCATCGTTTTTCTCCATACCGTATTAAACTCGGGTGCAGTTTTTCTTTCGTGTTACGAAGCCATACGGATAATTCTGCACCGGTGTCGATTAACAATTTTAAATGTGTCGAATAATCGGAAACATACAACCGATTTAATTGCGTTTATTCAACCACTTGTGTCTCCGCAGGTGATTGATCGTCTAGTTTTTTGTATTCTCGAAATTGTATGTGGACGATATTTTATTGCTAAAGCTCCGTATCTATGAAACCTCTCTCTCTCTCTAGGTTTCACATCCAACGAAGGGATTTTGCCACGAGGTTGTTAGTCTAACGCTCAACCCACGGGTCAACGTGGGTCACGTACTGATGATTATCTTAAGGCATCCAGTGCTACCTTGAACACATTTAGTGGGCCAGTTCAGACGCCCGTAACCTGGAGAACAGACCCTGATTTGGTATTGGTGTTAGAGTGCCAATGACATGTAGTGTCCATGACTAGAAACAGAACCTGCTTGTCTCCACTACGTCGCCTGATTTATTTAGAGTTACCCAGAGAGGATCTAGGCCTTCGCTCTCCGATCTATGATGTCACCATGCTGTATAAGACAGCGAAAATTTATCAGTGGAAAATAAGAGATTACGCTACTCGCCACACAAAAGAGAATTTCTCTTGTTATTTTAGTTCCAGAGGAATTTTTTTAAATTAATTTTGTACCTCTTCACACAATCAAACATCCCTTAAAATGAAAAATTAATTGATCTCCCAAGTAAATGAACTCGGAATATGAAATTTTGAATTTTAACAATGTTCTGTCTTTCCGCCATTTCTTAACGAATTACGATGAAATGTATAGTTGATAGTATTGGTTAGGGATTCTAAAGTGAGTTTTGGTCCAAAGTTTAATATCTGTTCATGCATACATCGAAAATTCGGAGAAAATTTATGAATTAGAATTTTCACTAACATTTTTTGATTTTCTGCGGCCATATAAGTTCTTTTCAGTTTTTGGCCAATGTCTCATGTAGTCTCAGTGGTCATACTAATTATTGCCCAAAAAACTGAAAAGAACTTAAATGGCCGCAGAAAATCAAAAAATTATAGAAAATTCTAACGAAATTGTAGTATACAATAATAAGCGGCCCAAATCCGCTGAATGCGGCTGAAATCAAAAGAAAACCGAAGACACAGCTGAACAAATGTATGAAATGGGAGGAAATGAACGCAACAAATATACCGAAAACATTCTTGAGAATGCAAAGACATCAATAATGTTGTAACAAACAAAGTGTTCGCATGGTGGCGCATCGATAACTGCATAAATTCTACCTACACTACTGGAACACTCGCTGACAGAATTCCACAGAACTGAAAAGATGGCTAAAGAATAACAATTCCGTAGAAAGGCGATCTCGGAGGATGTAAGAACTGGCGAAACATCTACTTTATCAAAAGGATAATGAAAGTATTAGCAATGATCATTCTTTAGTCATTATCACATACGGTGAATCGGAAAATCAGGCCATCAGGGTGGCGCCAGACCAGAAATCAGATATATGGGCCGCATCAATTTAATTAGACTTTAATATTAGGAGACGGACAACAATATAACAAACCATTGAGAATATTGTACGTGTTTGTAAAATATGGGAAAAAATGGATAATACATTTAAGGCGAATCGTTTAGATATTAAACTAGTCAACTTGTCTAACTTTTTTCGAGGCAGTTGCCGGTAAAACTAACAATTTGGAGACACCATTTCATTGGAATTATTTACATACTCCGTGCGAATAACGAAGGTGAACGTAAGAAGGCCTTCCGTGACATTATTTATTTCTTGTGCGGCGTTGTGAGAGCAATTGTGCGAGAGGGATCTATTGGCTGACCACATTGGTTGGTCAGATTTGGTACCTCTAAATGACGGAAATGTGAAGAGTTACAGCGAATGAACTGGATGTTTCATTTGCATCTAGTGGATTCCCACTTAGAATGTGAAGGAAGAGAATTTGACAGAATAAGACGTGATGGGCCAAGGAATTGAACGAAATTCTAAAAGCAAGTGAGCTGTAAATAAATGCGTGTTGGAATCGTGAAATAAGGTATTGGTATGAGTGGATGCGAAAAACTTTTCTTTAGTTTTAGAATACTGGTATTTGTACTAAAAATGGAATAGTGTATCGTAAATTGAATAGGACATTGAAAAAAGGTATTCGCATACAAACAAAATTGAAGGATTGAAACTTTTGACATGTTTAAGTGGAATGAGTCCTTGAGCTTGTTGGTCTTCGTGGGATTCACCGCTCTAGAAACTAATTTAGTGAACTATGGTATGATTCAGTTGTTGGACACACAAGCAAAACTAAATTTGCTTATAGGGTTGCTCAACAATGTATGGTTGTAGAATAAAATATTGCGAGAGTACTTATACGGTGGGCTTTGACTTTCATGTCGTGAGACGTGTTTGTTTTTTTGTATTTTGGAAATTTTACTTTTTTTCAAAAATAAAAAAATAACTAATATAAAGTGTTGGAAGCTGGATAAAAAAAAACCAAGGGAAGCTTATAAGGTATCCATTTTGTATTGAGTCCCGAAGTTATCCAAATCGCTTGGTAAAATGCGATTAAGATGCCAATTTTTTGTAATGCATTCGTTTGAGATGAAGTGTGGCTCTGGTAATCGATGTTGAAAATACAAATCTAGGATTAGAATATGGAAATAAGAAAAAGAAATACAAAACTGGAAACACGTATGAAGTCGAAAGTCGCATTTTTTGGATTCCATGGACTACACAATCCATATAAATAAGCTTTTAAGCTCACAATGGGGCGTGCAGTCTAAAAATTGTTGTGTGCAACTAACTAACTAATTAAATAAATAAATAAAATAAATTGTAATTATAACAGCAAACCGTCGTGATATAAGTAAGTGTAATGTATTTGTGAAACTGATTCTTGGAGTATTAAATCAAGGAATTGAATGTTTCGTGATGATAATAATTTCTTGCCTCACATTACTTTGTTCTGTTGAATTTTGGATTTTTACGGAAGGTTAGTGATTGGATAGATTATTTTATGAGTGATAGAAAAATAATTTTGAATGGAAGAGTTTACATGATTGATTTACCACAAGTAAGCAAATTTTCACCAACTCTTTTCAACCTGGATACTTCGATTCTGTATACCAGACAAATATTAACTGCATCAAAGATGTTATGTTAAAATTTGCATATGTGAATATATACAAGCGCTTGGGTATGTGGATAGAGCAGCGTTTGATTTTTTCGAGACATATGTGGTACGTGGCTGATAAGTGAATGTGATAAATGGATGGGCAAACCGAAATGGAGAGCCCATCCATGGGTGACAGGTATGTTGTGAAAGGCATTGGTATTCTCACATATTCTATATGGAATTAATGTGTATGGGGCCATCGCAAAAGGGGGGTTTTAGCCAATTAGTGAGAGTAGAGACCGTTGGGGCATCAATGAACATACTGGGGTTATGGAGAAAAGTATCTGGAAGTATCAAAATTAAATGTGAATATGAACAGATATACAGATGCTAATGTAAATGATAGATCAGTCGGTGTTGGTGTGTTTGTAACAAGTATATTTAAAAGTGTTTCCTAGTCGAGGGTGGCATTTGTGTAATGAATGTAGATTTTATCCTTTTCCGGAGCGGAAAAGCGGAGTGTTATTATAAAGGAAGTGTGGCAGGGGACTTACAGAGGAATATGCAGGTTAAATGGGAGGTTGGATATGGACATTTGAGTGAGTGAAAGGTAAGAAAACAGTAAATTGTGTTGTGTTCTTTGAGAGTTCCTTTCTTTAACACACTACAGAGAGGTTGCTAGAATGATGGCTTGGAAATAGTGCTTGTCTAAATGTGATTTGGTAGAGAACATTTTGTCTGAGGTTTGCGGGGTTCCAACAATATTGATCATTTGATATATTATTTTTCCAAATATTCACCAAATAGGGCTTCGTTTCATACACTCGGGAATGGAAATAGTGTGGTGCATGTTATAGAAGGTAGTTTAAAAGGATACTTGTAATTTTATGACTGTAAGAACAAGAGAAATTGAAGATAGAATGAAAATTGTTCGTGTTATGGAAAAACGTATTTTATGCACACTCAAATTTTACCAAAATGTTATTGCAAAATTAATTTTTTATTGAAGATAAAATCTTGCATTTAAAATTTGGTCTTATGAGACTATCATCTCTCTGTAGTAAAAAGGAGTTATACCTTAGTAAAATAAAAAAAAATATATTATCCAGCGCATCAATAGAAGCAGTACTACTGTATGGAAGTGACACATGGAAACCCCCAGGTATTTTAGAACAAATGTCTTAGACGGTTCATAACATGCTTCTGGCCAAACAAAATCACAGACGAGGAACTAACTTGCCGCATAAACAACACCCGCATAGAATGTCACGGTCCAGTTTAATAACTAGATGCTCTACGTTCCTGAATTTAAAAAATGATGATGGTACCCTTTAAAAATGTAAACTAGCTACAATATTCTAATTTGAATTGGTGATGTGGCTTAATGAATTGCGAATTCATATTAATGATGTTGCAATGAACTTTCAACTGTATACAAATAATGTTTAAATAAAACAATTTTAATTATTTTCAAAGCAAATTCACGTTTTTCAAAATTACTTTCAATTTTAACGAAAATGAATTAAAGAATCTACAAAGCAAATTTATATTTCTGTATTTCAAGTTGGTGTGATTATACAATTCAAATTTAAGCATTTACAAATCAAATTAAAATTATTGGTTTTAAAGGATTGATTGAATTCACAAGTATTTTGACATACTTTGTTTAGTCGAAGCAAGCTTATATATGGCCACTATCGATATTTTAGTTTTCTTTCAAATTTTGAAAAAAATGGTTTTGGAAAAACAACGAGAAGGTTTTCAATAGTGCAACTGCCTTTAAAAATACGTAGAAGTCATTAGGTCATTATCGAATTTTTGAAAAATGTTGAAGATTTATAACAGGAAAAGCGTACTCGAAAGCTTCAAAATTAGTTGATAAGCGCTTGAATTTCGTGATGGTATAAATCTGCTAATTTAGTGGCTAAAATTAAGCACAGGATCTGTTTAAGTGCCATCAATTCAACGGTATGGCCTATAATGAATAAATCGTCACATCCAAAACGTAAACGGATCTCTTTAGTGAAAAACGGTTTGAATTTCTCCTATAAATCATGTAATACGAAAGTAATTGTGACACAGAATTGTTGTTTATAAGTCGTTTTCATTGCTTTCCACCACCTCAAAAAGAATTGGTCTTTAATGACAAAATCGAGAGACAACGATTATTTTCTGCCAAAAACAGATGAATCCAATCAGTTTAAGATTGCAATCGTCTAATATAGTGCAATCGTCCTATATAGAATAGAACTTTGATAAAATACCCTAATGACAGATACCAACAAATTGAATTAAATTTTTGAGCAATGAAACGAATTGCAGGTCCGATCATAAAACACATTTGTTAAAATTGAAATTTAACACGAGGGTAATTGAATGATTAGAAGTCGTTCGGTCACTACAAAGGTCAAAATAATTAAAGACGTGTTTGCTTTTGACTTTTTACTTGTAAAACGAGGATTGCAATCTAAAATTAGAAAATGTTGGAAAAATTTGGAAAATTATGTGTGAATTCGATTTTATATTTCTTGAAGATCTGAATGTTTCAATCGTTAGTGGAAATAATTTTTCAAAATGGGTTTTCGACAAAATTCTACATTATGGAGAGATTGCATTTTTGCCGAACTTCATTAAAATTGGTTGAACAACGATATATTTCCATTCAAATACGAACTCCATTTCAACCATAACACAAAAATTTCATTGTTGATAAAAAAATCGGAATCTGGTTCCTTTGCCCTAAACATCTTTAATACGATCTTCAAACACCTACAGATCATACAAAAAACGTTTGTTTACATCTGTTCCTTGCACACGAATTATCCGACACGTGCCGCCTAACATCAATATTATTCTCTGTACTCCACGTAATTCCTCTGTATCGGGCTTCTATTGTTAATTTAGTATTATTGCATTGCAAATCGTTTTATGTCAATCACATTCAAATTCAATTTATAAAATAAATTTTGCAATCAAGAAATTCCAATGTGTGAAATACAAAGTACACGAATTCAAGATTTGGTGTAAGAAAAAAAAATGAAATTTGCGCTTATGTTGAGTCAATCTAGAAATATAAACTACACATAAGTCATACCTGAATGACAGTGGGCTGTATAAATATTGTCATGTATTTGTATTTTTATCACTACTCACTTGTATTTTATGTTATCAGTAAAAATATTTTACTATCGCGACACTAATACAAATGCATATAGTTACGTGGGGGAGTTCTATGTATATAGAAAGTCTACCAACAAGCTTAACTTGAACTTCGAAGCGATATATAAACATTCGCACATATTAATGTTGTTGTCGTATATTATGCCAATATACATACGGCAACGTTCGTTCGTTGTCTTATATTTTACAAATCAAAAAAATATTTTTAACTGAATTTCAATTCAGTTTGTATTTAGCTTTTGAAATCAAAACACTGTTTAGGAAAATTACTGTCGATCACTTGAAAATTGAAAATTTATTTTCGTGCGTTTTATATGTAACTGTAGCATTAAAATAAATTATGTCCGTGCTCTATTTATAGTTTTGTAAATATTTGTGCAAATTAATTGGTGTCATCGGCTGTATGTGTCTCCTATACGTTGTGTTATTGAAAATCAATTTAAATCGTTTTTGTATAAAGTTTTATAGACTTGTGACGTGTAAAGTAGTAAATAATTGTACAATATTATTTAACAAGTTGTTAGTTTCTGTGGACTATGTACTAAAGCAAACTATAAAGCTGCATTCTATTTGACGACGATTTGTAAAAAACATAAAAAAACAATTTTGTTGTGCTATTTGCTGGTGAATGGAAAGTTACCACTAGCTAAATATCAAACTAAACTTTAAGATAATATTGAAATCTTTCACTTTTTTAACTTTTGGAAAGGTGAAATATCGTTTAGTGTGGTGTGTGAGATAATATTATATAATTTATTGGAATTTTCAAGGTTGAACCACAAGATTACATTATAAGTGGATCTAGTAATCTCTAGAAAATTATATAGGTGAGAATATTGATCAGTGGGATCGTAAACGTGCCTTTGCTCATGTGTGCATTATCGTAAATTGATTTTTTTTTTCAATTAGCATTTTCCAGGTCACTTATATGTTATCAGTGCGTCGATAACGCATTTATAATTTGGTTTATCGGTTTTCAATTATTCGGCAAATTTAACCACTTCGACGTATACTGTTTACTATAAAATTTTATAAAATTGTTTTTTGGTCTCCTTTCAGGCTAGAATTCATTGACTAATGCCGACAGTATTATAAAAAATCATCATGACTGAACTTGAAAATGGATACACATTCCACATAGCCGATTATGTAGCATTTGGCCTAATGCTAATTGTGTCGGCCGCATGTGGTGCGTACTATGGCTTTTTTAAACCGCGGCTTTGCAAAGAATCGGCCCCGACGAAACGTCAGAGTCCCGATGTGAAACGGAAGAGCCATAGTTTTGGTTCGGCCCAAATGAACGAGTACTTGTTGGGCTCGGGACAATTAAAAATATTTCCTGTCGCAATGAGCCTGGTAGCGAGCTATATATCCGGTGTAACGATACTTGGTACGCCGGCAGAAATTTATACGTTTGGTACTCAGTATTGGTTGATTTTGATACCGATTATTTCGATGGGTTTTATGGTCGCCTATGTTTATGTACCGGTGTTTGCATCTCTCAAATTGGGGTCGTCTTACGAGGTAATTAATGTAAAAGCTGCATATCATAATTTATTAAACTAAATTAAATTTTATTCAACAGTACCTGGAGCTGCGATTTAATCGATGGGTACGCACCATCATATCGATTATGTTTGTGTTTGATGAGCTATTATTCTTGCCGATCATAATTTATGTTCCTGCGCTAGCATTTAGTCAAGGTAAGTCGCAATATTATTATTGAGATATATCTGATAATAATTTATTTTATATACATACCATCACATGAGTACTTAAAAAACCAAGTTCCGCTGTAGTTTATGGGGTGCTTAATCTTATCATCCTTAGACGACACGCCAAGATTTGTTATCGTACTGCTGTGTTTATTGTTTTAGATTAATTAACTTTTATTGACAATTATTAAATTATTTATTCAACTTTAATGAGACACCGTGTTGTGTATCTGTTGTCTTATGTTATAAAGCGCGTACTCCATTCGCTTTCTCATTTTTATTTTTGTTTTTTATCAAATCGAATATTTCTATGTAAATTTGTCATAAGGTCCAAAGTGCAGATTACGTAAAACTGTTCTACACGCTTAAGTATGATAGAAAAATATTTTCACTTAAATTGTGGTTTATTGGTAAATCGTGCTAATTTAGTAATTAAACTTTTGTTTAATTATGGTGGTGTTATAAACTATGGAGAGCGACAAACATGATAATGAATATCGGCGACACGAAAATCCAAATATTGGGTTGTTATCGCGAAATGTAACCGGTTTTTATATTACTCTATGAGAGAATCTAGACTTTGTTTGATTTTTTCGGAGGACTTTGGCCTTATTGAAGTTATTTCAATAGAAGGTCAATTTTTTAAACCATACGATAGTTTCATGTGAACTTGATTTTCTTTGCTGCCTTTCCCATTCCAAGTTTTGTCGTGCTTGCTTTCTAAGGTCATTGAGCTTCGCTTCCTGTAGTTAGTTGTCTTTGTTGCATTAATGGATTGATTAACCCTAACCCCTATTCATAAACTATATGACACTACGTTACTGTTCCAGTTCAATCTGGATATTGATAGCCTTTTGTTGGGTGTTAATAAATTGAGCAATTCATCGATAACACATTATTACGGTAAAAATGACATGTTGACTATTGGTATGTGTTATCACCAATATAACCGGTTTTTATTACTGTACGATAAACGGTAATTTATTTGGTTCGTGTGGGACTTTGATTTTATTGAAGTAGCTGTATCATTGCCACAAGTACACTCAATGTGTGCCTCATTCGGCGCCAAGAACTTCTTATAAGCGCATATATTTGCACATCTTAATTTCCCACGTTCGAAGCATTAACTAGTGGCATTAACATTTAAATCTTTTTGTAAAAGATAACAATAATATTTTTTTAAATATAGTAAAGATGTGCTCAGATTAATAAATATCTGCGAACTGTTCCTAAGCTTTTTATGGGTTGCAAATACTTGATTATTTTATTAAATTAAATAACGCAACGTGACTAAATTTATTGAAGTTCTCGATGTGGTTGGAGTTGATGAGTTGTGACTTATGCTATCTAATAGCGCATCACAACTATTTTACCGTTGTTGTATATTGCCCTAGAGGTGTATGGCTGTTTTATATGGCGTCCTTATGAATCTTATGTAGTGGTACCTACACATTCTAAATGGAATCCTTACGCTACCTTTATAAGAGGATTATCTATTTACTGTTCGCGGGTTGATTGGCGGTCTAGTTTTACGATTGAAAAATATGTCCTAAACATCTTAGTCTAGATGATTTTATGAATCCGATTATGTGACATTTGTCAAAGTCATTTAAAATCTCGTAATTTATTCGTATTATGTATATACACGTCTCTTTCTGTTAATGGACCGACGATCCTCTGAATTAATTTGCGAGCAGTGACAGCAACCTACCCGTGATATGTCACGAGATGTGAGAGTCCAATAGCAACCAAATGTAATGACTGTTGGTATCAGCGCTTTGTTTGCGCAATATTTAGCTAGATTCGTACCGCAAGGTGGGGTATTATCGCCTGTTCTTTGCACCATGGTCATAAATCTGAACTGTTATTAAATCTGGAAGGGTGCGACTGAGAGAAACATTTCTGAATACTAAAGGTGTTATTTAGGGGCTGGGGTTTTCTGCCTAGCGTTGCGTTTTTCAAGCTAATCGCCATAAGGGTAGCCTTTGCCTGATTGAGGTATACTAGCGAGATGAACTCGCACAATGAACAACCTGCCTCATTTCACCAAGCGGGGCAGATGTTGATCTGCTGCTCGCTACGTGAAAATTATTATTTTTATTTATTTATTTATTTATTTATACTTATATCATTACTTTAAATATATAATTAATAATCATGAAAGTGTGAATGACTACTTCGTGGATTTAATGTCATTTAAAAGTTCGTCACTCACGCTTATATGTATATGTGACTAAAACTACATTACACATGGCAACATCTTCAACTGACGATAACAGATGAGATTTTATCATTCGTTTAAACATAAAAATATTTACAGAGCTCTTAATAATTTCAGGTAAATTAATATACATATCCGGTCCAATAAATGTTAAATTACGTTTTTATTTGGGGCACTTCAACTGACTAGAATTTCTAGTTAAATAGCCATGATCTAAAAATTCGAATTGTATAGTCGAAAGTAATGAAGGGATGTGCAAACACTTTACATGTTTAAGTCCGATGCATACATCTCAAAAATTGCTATTATTGGGAGGAGTTCGATAAAACACCGAAGTAGGAAACAGGTGTTGCAGTTTATACATTGCTTTACAGCGCCTATATTGTGAAATCTGCAGTTTTCTCAGTTTGCTTTTAACAGCTGAACCATAGGTTGAAGAAGCTTATGAGAACCAGGTATGGATAAACGAAAAATAAGCCAATTTTCTAATGAAGCAAATTAAAGGGGCTTACTTTAATCCCACGTCAAGTGCTTGTCGAACAATATTCCAAGATACTTGCATTTATCCACTCGCTCTGTAGTACAATTTGGTACTCGGAGTGGTGGTAAATCACAGTGTCGTAGACGTGGGAAGTGAGAAATTATAAATTGCTAAAATTTACTGATATTTTGTTTAAATGAAGAGGACCTGAAAGTAAAATAATATCATCCCTCATTAGTGACATTGCTAGCTGACAATCTCTGGATTCATAGAAGAGGGCCGAATCGTCAGCAAACTTTATAATATGACCCGTGAGCGATAATTTGGCCATATCATTTATGTAGATTAAAAATAATAAAGGGCCAAGGACACTTCCTTACAGTTCTGCTTTCGATTACAAAGGTAGCTTTACATGTTAGGCCACGAAAACCTTAAATTTGCAATTTTTGGAGAAGTAAACTATGAGCTATACAGTCAAAAGATTTACGAAAACCAAGAAATATAAAGTTTTGTCTGTCAGAATCAGTAATGTCAAATCATCAAATCAGTAATGTCTATTTAAGGCCAAATTCGTACCGCCTTGTCGAAATCTATGCTGACGAAGATTTGATTTATTTAGAAAATCGATCATCCATTTATCAATAACTTTATCTAAAATTTTGTCAAATACCGACAAAACTGAAATTGAACGATAATTATTAACTAGTTTGAAATTTCCAGACTTAACGATTGGGAACATGTAAGACAATTAGGGTATATACCGCTTTCCAAAACCTCCGTATGCGTATTAACTAGGCATATCTGGCCAAAACTAGACCTGGGGCTCTATTTCTGAATGCGATACGAAAACGAGTACTAAATTCATTTGGATTTCAATCAGATTCGTACGAATCTTATTTAAAATTAAATATAGATTTTTGTACAAAAATCGTATCGTTGCGGCGGCGGCATGTCAGTATGGTGGTGGGTGCTATTACGGGACACTGTCTGATAGGTAAGCATGCGAGCAGAATAGGAGTCTTTTCACTTCATCACTGTCCTAGGTGAAGAGAGGGATCCTCCATTTGTTTTGCACCTATTCTCGTCTAGCACTCAGCATACTGAAATTCTTGGGTCCTAAGTGTCTGTAGCCTAACTTATAACGAAATTCGTCGATTTTGGTATTGCGAAAAAATTAAACCTGGCTGCGACCCTCGATATTATATTTACGGAAACTGATTGTTTCCCAGTTACCACCAACTCTTTTTTGTTTCGTTTATTTAAAGCTCTGCATATAGACATCAATTTTGGTGGGATACCCAAATAAAAACAAATTCATGAAAATTGGGAAATCTACAAATATGGTACACGACAGGGTTATCCTTCTCGTAATATTTCTTAGGAGCATTCTCAGAGTAAAGTTTATTGGAGCACTTAGAGCTGCCTTCCACAACTGGTTGAGTTTTTCATTTTCGATATCATGTTACACACTTTGACGTACGATGGAGCAGGTGGTGGAGTCATCTACTGCTGAAATACTGTTCCCTCATTAGTGGGTGGTGCATGCCTGTTTAGAAGTATTGAAAAGTAGTTTCGTCACATTGCGCGGTAAGTTTTAGTATCCATCACACTCTAATGTTCACATTTTTGATGGTAAGCTCAATAAGTCTTAATTTTTCCGTCGACTCAATCGGTTGGATTTTTTTTTATTGAGATCGCTGTGCATTTTAAGATAAATTTCGATGTCCTCTATTCCTCTCCCGAATAGTATCCGTATATCTGTTTATGGTGGATTTCGTCCTAAAAAGACACCTATGCGTCTGTTACCGCTATTTAAATAATTTCCCGCTGATCCTCGCTCGACAGACTAAAGGAATGGCTGATTTATTAAAAATCCCGAAACGGTATTCTCGAAAGGAATTCAGAAGGAATATTTCACAACTTCCAGATAATGATGGGAGAGCCAATGGTAGCTCCACGTTTTGTACTATCTTTAATGCTAGAGAAATGTTGTGTAGACACAAGCAGAGTGTACATCTTGTTCCCTGTAGCGGTAGGGAATCAAGTCAAGCTTATATTGATTACAGCCCTTATATATTTAGCCTCCTATCCTTGTTACGGAGTAGCTGTATATAATCGAATAGCTTGCTAAGTCCTGACCGGATCATCACTTTCCAGTTAATATCAAACTTGCCAAATAATTGTACTCTCGCGAGCTACAAAACTCAGAGATCTGCGATTAAAATAGCTGATTGAGGTTTATTTGCTAGATACTTTGTTAGACTCTTTGAACGATGTATGAGCACTTTCAGAAATAGGCTCGACTGAAGAAAGTAATCCTCGTGTAGATCTGATATCAATACGGTTAACCAACGTTTCCCATAACTCAATTTCAAAGAAAAAACAAGTTAAGAGACGAAATAAATGGTGAACTCTAATCTAAGGAAACTTAGATCTTCTATGCACAAGCTGAGAAGATCATATCAGACGGAAAGAAAAGAGAAGGCTCACAGAAAACTTTCTCACCATTCGCATTATACCGCGATTTGAACAGCGGTCTGTTCTCGATCAATAAATCTAGGCCCCGACGTAGCACGTCTACAGAAGATGCGATAGCTTGCTCAACTAATACTCTATAGAGTTCTAAATATGCAATGGGTCTAGTCCTGGAAACAGTCAGTCAGCCCAGAATAACGTTTTATATGCTTTAGGAGGTACTGCAGTAATAGTTCTGCAATAATAAGGACCACATTCTGTAACTAATCAAACCACCAAAGGATATCCTCAAAACTCTTTCTAGGGTCATCTGATCTAGAATATCATGTTTAACAAAAGCATTATTAATGAGTTTAACGAAATTGTATTCGGGGATGATTAAGCTACTGTGGTGCTAGGCAACTCGAGACTCGAATTTAAACCTCCGGGGCAAGTTTCAATAAATAAAATGCACGAATGGCGCGTAGGAAGTACACGATCTCTCAGCTCGAGTTTTAACCACTAAACGTCCTTCGAAATTCAAATCTCATCTCATTTTCCCTCTTTCTCTCCTATCTCATCAAATTCTCATTTGACGCCGACAATTAATTGTAGGTGAGGATATAAAATTCTCATTCACTCCGAAAATTATAATACCAACATTGAATTATATAGATGTTGCGCCACACCCAGTGGCTATATTCCTGGGCATAGGGAATTCTAAAAAAAATATATACGTACATAACATTTTTGTCCAAATTATATTTTTCTGGCATACTGGGTCAAATGTTCGGTCAAGAAGTGATTAGAGGTTAGTATTTAAATCAGCACAACGACTACAATTTATATCATATGAGTCTATCAATCAGAAAATTTCAATTCATAATTTTAAATCAACTGCCCGTAGTCTGGGGAACAGGGGCAGCAAAACTTTTAGTTGATTCGTCATTACTCTCATATCTGTATGGCAACCTTCTATTCGCCTCCTAGCGTGCAAGTACCTGAGAAAATTTTAAGATCAATTAGATATGGCTGAAGTCCCATGAAGTTCCCTTGCGAATATCCTCGTCATAAGAACAGCATTTAAATTTATTTTGAGAATGTATCACCTTTTTAACGTTCTTTAAGAGTTTAACGGCAACAATTAATGCAATTTCATTAACTTGACTAAAGTTATTTAAAGGCTCTCTTCTTGTAAATGAGAAAATCTATCAATTATTAATTTTTGCATCTTTAGTTTCTAGTAAATTGCTGGTACATCGCTTTAAATGTAACGTGCTAGGTTTCATCTGAAATTTATTATCAATTGAATTTTCTTTCTAGTTTACGTTTCGTCCATTTCCAACGCCAAACTAATCATATTTGTTTTTGTGTTTTCCAGTTACCGGCGTCAGTGTAACCGTCATTGGATTTATTGTATGCATAATTTGCGTATTTTATACATTTTTCGGTGGAATGCGTGCCGTCGTCAGCACCGATGCCTGGCAAATTGTGGTTATGTTCATTGCTGTATTCGTAATTACGATTGTTGGTATCGTAAACGCGGGTGGTTTTGGTGAAGTCTTTGAAACGGCCGATAAAGGTGGCCGCATAATATTTGGGAATTTTAGTCCATCGCCATACGAAAGGCAAACCGTATGGGCTGTACTTATTGGTGGGTTCTCGTATTGGACCTCATTCAATTCGGTAAATCAAACAATGGTGCAACGGTACATGTCGGTGAATAGTTTAAAATCGATGCGTGCGTAAGTTAGCCGACAGTACAATTAATCCTCGAATATTACTAATTTATTATATTATAATTTTAGAGCGATTGTGATGTTCATCATTGGCACTGTCTTCTCGATATCGCTGTGTTGCTTCTGTGGCCTACTGATTTACGAGCAGTTTGCCGACTGTGATCCCAAAACGGTTGGATTGATAAAGGCAGATGATCAAATTTTTGTTCTTTATGTTATGCAAACCGTTAACAGCTTTTACGGACTGCCAGGATTGTTTATTGCTGGTGTCTTCGGTGCTGCATTGAGTTCTTTATCGGTAGTTTTGAATTCAACTGCCGCTGTGATTTTTGAGGATATTTGCAAAGGTGGATTTAATATAAAATTTTCGGAACGTGGTGCAACGATATTTGTGAAATCATGTGTTTTGGTGCTGGGTGCCGCTTCGATCGGATTTTTATTTATTGTTGAGAAATTGGGTAGTGTGCTCGGTTTGGCCACATCATTAACCGCAATTGCTGCTGGTACAACATTTGGCGTGTTTACACTTGGCATGCTAAATCCCTATAGTAATTCAAATGGTGCCATGGTTGGAGGGATTGCTGGTGCGCTGCTTTCCGGTTGGGTATCTCTCGGTACACAAGTCTCAATAGCGAATGGTGATTTAAAGCAGCACACACTTCCTGTATCAGTTGACGGATGTGTCAATATGACGATCGTGAACAATAGTGCTTTTGAACCGGTCGACCAGTCCGGTATATTTCCACTTTACCGACTATCGTATCACTGGATCAATCCGATCGGTGTTGCAACTGTTCTGATAGTCGGCTCAATCGTTTCGTATTTCACGGGTTCCAGAAATTTAAATCAAATCGATCCTGAACTTATATCACCAGTTATTCATCGATTCCTACCCCAGAACTGTTTCAACAATTACGGAATGGCTTACAAACGAACATTAAATCAAACGGCAAATCATGCTCAATTTTCAAACGGTGCGTTTGTTATGCATAACTCCGGCGACACGACTGGTTATAACGCGAAAGAAGACGACAGGAAACCGTAACCGTTCGAAACCTAACTTTGTATTATACATATTTGTACAAATCTCATCCTAAAAACCTATTTTAAAGTGTGCGTGGGTTCGTGCGTTTGTGATTTGTGGCGTTACTTTATAAAATAGTTGTAGTTTGTAATTAAATTAATTAATTAGAGGTATATTGTTTAAGCTGTGATAAAATTTTTTTTTTGTTATTTGTATTTAAAATAAAAACAGAAAACTAAACATATTTAAGATCTAAATTCACTGTATTTTTATCTTAATTATTATTTATACAACTTTATGGCTGCCAACACTCAATATATGTATTAGGAGGACTATCAGAACTGGACAGTTGACCAATGTGTATTATGGCTTCTATATAACAACGATGGTGATTATGTTTTTTATCTATTAAACAAGAGTTAGCGATTATTTAAATACTTGTGATTCAAGAGGCGCATACTATTCTTGAACCTGAACCAATTTTAATCTACATATAATTTCCTTGGAGAATTGTTCAGTTACTTTCATGGAAATGTACAAACAAATCATATTATATTTTATAAATAATGAAAACTCAACAATAGAAAATTTTATTTTTATTCTGCAAATTCTCCACTTCATATTTTCCTAGATGATTTCTAACAACAACAATAACAACTACTACAATAAATTATTTTATATTAAATATATAAATAAATAAGCTTCATTGAGAATTTATCCATGGATAATTTTTTACAAACAAAAATTCTGAGGCAAACATGAGAAAATATCGAATGGTTTTCACATTTTAAAATCATTCAACAGCACACAGTAGAAAAGTTTTTCCTTACTACTCGTACACTATGCCGATACACACATGTGTATTTATTTACATGATACAGGAAAATTTAAGAGAGAGATGAGGATTTTTCGTTTTTCGTAATAATTTGACCGGCTATAATGTTTGGAATAAAAAGTTTTCCAGATTTTCCAACTAGGAAATAAAATAAAATACATTTTCAAGTACATAATTTTACTATTGTATATAACACTTGAAAGATCGTACATACACATAACGATGTACCTGTAATATATAGGAATCCCGATTTTTATGCCGATACCAATTTTATGCTACATTTAGGTATACGAAACAAAAAATTCTAAACGACTTATATCCAAGACTATACATATTCACTCTTTATTAACGTTTCCGTTTTTAATATATTTCCAATCGGTCTTATAGAGAATTAAAGAAATTGGTTCTGCGAGTTAGAATTAGCAAAACCAATTCAGATTGAAATTAAGAAAAGTTGTAATAGTCGACGGCAGGTTATAATTAAATCTTATTATTCCGTTGGATATCTGCTTGACTTCACTGTAGCACAGCTAAGTTATTTGATTGTTCAGCTTTAGCAAACAGGTGACTGAGACGTTGTCAGAATAACCGACTGGTTAATCATTTCCAGCAATTCTAAACCGAAGTCGCCGATTTTATAAAAAATAATGAAGAAACAATAGGTATGCATTTAAGAAAAAAACTAAGAGAAATCGTGTAATTGGGTTAAAGGCCAAGCATTGTTGGATTCAGGTTCAATACATGAATATTGTATAAATTACTGAAAATTTCATGCACATTAATCGAGACAAAGGACTACAGACGAATAAAATTAGAACCAGATGGCAGGAAAGTCAAAATTCATTCGAGCTCGTACAATGTGTCAAGTGTAGAGAACATAAACACACCCTAGCCTATTTACACTAAATGGTGCGTGCATTATTAGTGGTGATTTTCATCCTACTTCAAGCAATTCAATAAAAATTAAAATTATGCTTCTGTGAAAACGTGTAGTAACTGTAGTGGAAACCACACAGCAAATTATACGGAATGCCCTATTTACCTTGTTTAGAATCACTTCAAGACAGCGAGGGGGGGGGGGGCGAATGTTAAGGGAATTAAAACACGTTGGCTTTACAAAGTCAAAAATAACCAACCAAGCAATGAACTCTGCTCGGTGGAGTGGTCAGAAATTTGTGGAATACCAGTGGAATATTGTCCCCTGAAACACAAAATAAAATCCTTAGTTCACGGATTTCTTTAATCAGCCGGGCCACGGATAAAAGGAATATTCCTAATTCCAGGTAATTAAGGTTATTGCAAGAGCAATACTAAGCATCGGATTGTTACGACTTCTCGTCCGATCTATTACTAATCTTAGTAACAGTAGCATCGGAAATAGCCTGTGCGACATTAGTAGGAGTGTAAAGGTTAACCATCTTTCTTATAACATTTGGGGACTAATCGAAGAAAAGCGGGTAATTAAACGGCATTGGCTATTAAAACTTTAAGGTTAGCACCGAAGGAAGGAGAAAATTAAGATGTTTAAAATTTCTTATCTATGGCAATCGCAACAAGTGACTATTCTTTATAGACGGCAATTAAAAACATAAAAAGAGCAGCAAACGTGTGTCCACGCATTAACAGCCAGGAGAAAGTGGGCGAGAAGTAATAGAGAAAAAATTATTTTAATCACATGAGCTGGCGTCATGGCGTCAGCATATTGAAACTTAAGTGGAATCTAGTTAAAAATGCTATCCAAATTCTTAAATCCGTAAAAGCATTAGGATTTGATTTGATTTCTACTAAAATGGCTAGAGAATTGTATAAAAGTTATCAGGTACATTTTCAAAGCAAATATGAGTACTGTGTATTTTCGACAAACGAGAAAAATATCGTTATAATTCCTAGGCTTGTAGATGAAACACAAATTTGAAACACTAATTGTTCAGTAAGCTTACTTCTCATAAAGAAACTGGAACCAGTATTAGAAGAACGACACATTGTTCCAGATCCTCAATTAGGGCTTCGAAACGAGCTGTTAACGTAGAAAAGTGCACTAGATTATAAATTATTCAATCAAACAAACCTTAGAAGGAAAGAAATTGTTGTGATCGTGTGGAAGGATGCTTAAATAATATATCAGTGTTGCCACATCACAACACTAGTCTTCCATTTAGCATCAAAATTAATATTTATATTAACAAAAAAATAAAGAAATTCAATATACAAAAACAGATTCCGAATTGCGTTTATCGCGATATTAGGCGAATCAGTCTGGTCTTATTTGGTCATCATTGTGCTGCGGATCTCTTCCGGCATTAGCTCGAGTCGTGCGACGTGGTTGTGGTGTGTCATCTTTGGAATCTTCTCTGCGGGCTCTTCAAAAAGCTCGTCGTTGGATTCTGTTTCCGTTCCGTTTCCGAGTTCTGGCAAGACCTCTGGCTCTACTGCTCGTTTTGTTAACGATTGTAAATCAAAATCGTCCAGCAAAATGATTCAGGCATAATGTTTCGGTTAGCACAAGATAGTTTACCATATTGCAACTATTATTGCTGACAATTTTAACCAACACTTTCTCACCAGCCTCGAGCACCTTCCACTTTGCGTCATGATGTTGATTGAATTCTGTCATTTTCGTATCGCGATCGATTGGATGTTTGGTTCCTGGTTTAGATAAGTCCAATTTTGGTTTGCATCGGTCGTTCCTTCATCAATTGAAAGGGTGACCATGTCAAGAGCCGATGTGTAACGATAGCATATCAAGAATTTGCGTATAATTTCATCGTCATTGCCTTCTCCTTTTAACTTCTAGAATTCGGACTTCAACGCGTCGACGAATTTTTGACCTTAACCATTCGACTGTGACTGAAACTCTGCCACCAGAATGTCTTGATGCCGTTTTTACTGTAGAATGACAGAAACCCTTCTGATACAAATTGGAGACCGTTGTCGGAAACGATAGTATCGCAGAGTCCCTCACCATTGTTGATTGCACTTTAAAATCTTCTGGCCAGTTGCTAAACGCGTCAATGACCAAATACCAAAAACCATTTACGGCACCTGCAAAGTCGATGTGCACTCTTTATCACGGATATTTTGGCATGGGATATGGCTGCAACGTGCACTTGGTGTTTCCGCGTTTGTATCGCAATTTCTATAGTGCTGTACTAGTTTTTCAACGCCTTCGTCGATTGATAGCCAATGCAACTTGCTTTTTGCCAACAATTTCGCGTGGATACGACTTTACTGCTCGTTGTGTTGACGATGGTAAATCAAAATGACTCCGCCGTCTTCGAGGAAGGTGAATCGCTTTTCATCTGGTCCATTCGTGTTTCGGTTATAGCACAAGATAGTTTACCGTGCCGCAATTTTTCATAATGACTCCGAGTGGTGATTTCCACTTATTATTGTTCAAAATTGTAACCAACACTTCCTCACCAGCCTCGGACATTTTCCACATTGCGCCATGGTGCTAGTTGAAATATTGCTCCATTTATGTATCACGTTTGATTGGATGTTTGGTTCCTGGTTTATATAAGCCCAATTTCGTTTTGTATCGGCCGCCCTATCATCACTGGAAAGAGTGACTTCATGTCAAGAGCAGATGAAAATGTGTAACGATAGCACGCTAAGAATTTGCGTAAAATTTGATCGCCATTGCCTTCTCCTTTTAGATTCTGGAATCCGGTCTTCAACGAGTCGACTTATTTTTCGACTGCTGATGAAACTGTGCCGTTCCGATGTGCTCGATGCTGTTTTTACTGCAGAATGACTTAAATCGTTTTGACACAAATTGGGGACCGTTATCGGAAAAGATATAGTATCACAGAGTCCCTCACCGTTGTTGATTGCATTTTAAAAACTTTTGGCCCATTATTAATAAACGCGTCAATTTTCAGATACCAAAAACCATTTACGTCACCTGCAAAATCGATGTGCACCCTTTATTATGGACCTTTTGGCATGGGCCATGATTACAACGTGCACTTGATTGGTGTTTCCGCTGGTATTTCGACATCTCCGTCGATCGATAGCCAATACAACTTGCTTCGTGCTAACAATTTCATCAACCGTTCTCGAGGGGGGCTGAGACCTTTATCAATGTTTCGCACATACTGGTTTTTTGCTGCCGGGCCTCAAATGTTACTGGTCACTATTGGGGTATCGATTGCGAAACACTCAGCGGACATAAATGATAAAGCCTCTCGCTCGATCTGGGGATAGTTTTTCTCGGTTTCAATGTTAGGAAAAATACTTTTAGCTCAGCTCATCATTGTGTCGATTAATTGTTTTTTACTCGAAATAGACCACAATGATTGTTGATCATCATGAGTTTTTTGATTCGTTATCCATCTTCACCTGCAAAACGGCGTCAGAAAAATCAATTTTGCTTAACACTCAGTATTGACTCAGCTTTGAGAAGATTTCTTCCGGCGTTTGGTGCCCAGTGTTGCGGCGAAATCTGAGTAATCGATCGGACTGATTACTCCCAATAGCCCATTATCGATTGCTTAATCTGCAACGAAAGGCGCCGGGCGTCTATTGGTTTTGTTCCCGCCTTCAATGTTAAAGATCCACAAACCGAATCATTGTAAAGCGTCGGAAATTTTTATGATTATCTTTTGGTCAACTTTATTTCGATGTTCACAATAGGTCTGCTCCATAAATCCAGAGCTTGCATTCAATCACTTCCGAGCACGTTTAATCTTGAATGAGCTATGTCCGACGTGTTTTTGGTCATGTAATTTTAACCGCGCCGTAAATTTTTAAGCATATTAACTGGGTCTCCGAATTGCTCTTTACTTGCTCCTCGCACGCGGTCGACACGATTAAAGCATCCATAGCAAGACTTCGATGTGAATTGAAATTTCGTCCTCCATTGAAACATCGTATCGATGCAGCTGACTCACAGACAGTAACCTGTCTTGTGAACGACCTGCTTTCAATCAAATCAATCACTGTGGAACTGAATTGCTCCACACTTTCGGTATGAAAACTGTGTTTTCGGTGCCTCTTTTTTGGCGTCTTAACGTTCTGTTCCGCATTTTATTTGCTGCTGTTCCACTGTGGTTTCCGGTGCATTGCCAACACTTCACTATTCGAGACGCCTGGACACAAAACCATCGACTGCTTAATCGTGTCGCAATATTGGCGACGTCTCACAATATCAGTTTGAAGGCTAATTCTGCATTCGCTCCAGCTGCTTCGTGTTGTTACTCTTCTATGTTCAACTTGTTAAGGAGTTTATCCAGCGTAGGCACATCTTGCGGTTTATTGAGCGCAAACATCAATACTTTCAAGTCAGCAGATGTGCAATTTGCTATGTCGAACTTTTCGCACTTCAGATTTATTCGTATCGCATACTCGGAAAAATCTTCACCACTCCTTTTTCCGTCTTCAGCCACTAATATAGCGAAGCAGAAACCGTGATTCTTTTGGGTTAAAAATACGCGTGAGTTCTTTTCTGCGTCTTCGATTGGTGTCTTTCCTGAGTGGCAAAATTGTATTTTGATAGTCGGTTGTAGAGTGTTCCTCGGTCAAATCCACTTTCTGTGGTGCTGCCATTGCACCTGCCTCGGCAATAAAGATAGTTTCGTATCGCTTGTACCACAATCCGAACGTCAAATTCAGCGCAATATACAAATTTCTCGATGTGGTCTGACAGATTTTGATGCAGCGTTGTTAGATGCATATTTATAGAATTTGCTGGTTGTTGCTGTCCTCTGGGTTTGCGCCTGTCTTTCAACCACCATTTTAATGAGTTATATAATTTCAACTTCCGTTTTTGATTTTTTAATTTTTCAATTTTTTTCTGTATAGAAAACAGAATAGACTGTTGACTGAAGTAGACTGTCTCGATTGGATCAGACTAAGGAGCACTGGTGGGTAATGTTATTACAGATCCATCCTCAATGGGTAGTTTGCACAATTTCACAATGAACCTCTTGTACACTGCGTTGGCCATTTTAAGGTTGCTACTCGAACTAATCCATCCTCTCAGGTGTAGCTGTCGAGCACTCATCCCAATTTCCAGCGAGTGGCGGATAATTGTTCGTCTTTCAATAGTACTAAGTCGTTGGTCAGCGAGTTCGGCTGCATTGTTTACCATTTCAATTCGTGTTTGAAGTTGATGGATATATTCAGATGACCGACGTTTCCAGAAGCTTCTTACCATTTGCTCAATCAAATGCTACCTTGCCTTTAGACCTAAGAACTCAATGTTTCCGCAAAGTGGGCCTTAAGAGAATCTCCAATTAGTTCTGTTGTCGGTGTTAATGTTTGTGTACAACCCTCTTCTTGAAACGAAACGATTGTATGCTGCAACGAAAGCCTCTGATGTTTGTGAGCTCTCTATCTCAATGTGTATGGCTTTTGTCACCATGCATATAAATATTGCTTTGTAGCCCCTTCCTCCAGTTGCGCATAGTTGGATTGGACCAGCATAATCGATGCCAATGTCAGTAAATGCTCTTCTCGGCTGAACCCTGACTGACGGTAAAGCGCCCATAAGTTGTTCCGCCTTGTGTTGCTTGTGACGAAGCATTTGAAGCATTTCTGAATTACCTTTCATACAGCCCGTTTTCCATCTATTATCCAATATTTGTTCCCTAGATAGGCTTAAGTCAATTGGATGCCTCCATGTAACGTTTTGCGGTGTGCATCCCCCTTGATCCGTAAGCTAACTATGTTGTTCCTGGTTAATATTGGGGGACTTGGTGTGGTAACTGGTAGATCTTAAATTTGTGGTCGATGGTCAACAGTCAGGTTTTCCGTTTCAAGATGTTTGAGGCTCTTAACACTCGATTTCGCGGTTAAAGTCTTGATGTTGGATGACTTTGACTATTACCAATTCTGCATATTGGAGCTCGTGACTGGAGAGCTTTTACTTCCTTGTGTGATTTGCGCTGAATGAACCGAAGACAATACGTTACAATTCGCTTTATCTTTTAATTTTTTAATTTTTCAGGTATAGTTCACCTAAAATGCTTTCAGTGTTGGCTGCATCGAAACTATCGTATACGTTTTTGGTTGGATCCAACGCGGAATTATCATTTGTTTCATTGTTGATATTTTTTTCTTGTGTTGCATCTATTTGTTGTTCAATGTGGGAGGTAGTTCTTCGTCCCATCTAATGTCCAGAGTCCAAGATTCTTGTATCATTAGCTTAGCGGTAATGGTTATTGGTGACAACCATCCGATGGGGTCGAACAATTTGGATGAATCCGACAAAATGCTCGTTTGGTTTTTTGTCCTTTTGAAAAATATATAGATTTGACACATCAAACTAAAATACATCCTATACCCAAGAATTTGACGCAACCATTTAGCTTAATTGATAAGTTGCATTTCAGGACGACCCTGGAGTTGCATGCCTACTTGCGAAGATTTAAACCACTTTGTTCGGTAGTTGTTCTTAATTCATTCACGGCTGCTACAGCTTCCTCTAACGTGTCGGCTCCCGTTAGGATGTCATCTACGTAGAAGTCCGATGATAAAATACTTAAAGCTGTTGGGTAGTTGTCTTGTTTTCTTGTGCTAGTTATACCAGAGCTTTTACTGCTAGAAAACTGGCTGCCATAGTAGCATAGGTTACAGTGTTCAAGCTGTAAATCGCGATAGGTTTTCTAGGGTCATCTCTTCACACAATTCCTTGAAAATCCCGATTATCTTTATGTGCTTCCGTCATTGAAATAGGATGCCGGCGAACTCTTGCTGAAGCTCAGGACCAGTCATCATTAAACTGTTCAATGTGATGTGGGATATAATAACTTCGATTAACTGCCCATTGTTCATGTTCTGGTTGTACTAATTCGATATGATTGAGGTTGATGTGTTCCTGGATGAACTGCGGTGATACATTTGTTTAAACGGTGCGGACATGTTCACAAATTATGGTTACTTCCGCTTTCTTAGATTCGCCAAAGTTAGAAGTATCCGATTTAAAGGGAATCTTTACTGTATATTTACCATCCGGGCTATGTTCTAAATTTGTCTGGAAGTGTTCTTCTGTTCTTTTCCTTCAGTACGATTTCTTTTCTCTGGAATGGAGTCGTTCTCGATAAATAACTTGAGTTGTCTTCTATTGCCTTGGTTGTTATAATGGGGGCTCCCGATGATAATCCATCTGAGCTCAGTGTTTTGGGCCATTGGTTGATATGTTGCTCGCCCTTTATTAGACCATTGGTGGCGATGAACGGATAATAATCGGCGCCTAACACTGTCAATTGATTGTGATTGTTGGTAAAGGGAGTCGGCGAGTTGAATTTTCCAAGTGTTTTCAATTATTTGTGTTGATGCTGATTTCGGGAAGCTTTTGAGTGAGTTTCTCAAAAACCAACGCATCAACGTTTAGACGGAATCCATCATCGAACCTTGGTGCTAATTTTAAGGGGACTGCTTGGTTTCCTCCGATACCCGAAATGTGGTCATTGATCTTCCTTTTTTTTGAGATTAAGCTTGTTAGCCTCCTTGGAGGTGATTAATGTGGCTTGGGATCCCACGTCTTTCAGAGCCCTTAAGGTGATTAGCCGATCATTACTCGACACCGCCTTAATTATTGCAGTAGGCAACAATACTGGTGCTTGTTGGTTTGCCAACAGAGATTGTTTGGCAGAAGAAGACGCTGTTTTGTTGTAATGCAGGAATGTGTGATGATGTCCCTTACAGATGATATACGTACGTTCGTCTTGCATGAGTCACTGTGCTGCTCGAGACATCTTACACTGAAGTTCGAGTTGTTCACTAAGCTAGCTCTTTCCAATGTCGTCATTTTTTTCGAATTGGCGGCATTGATCGAGCGGGTGTAACCCAACAAACAGAATTAACAGTAGTAGCGTTGACTCGCTTTAAAGATTGTGCAGCCGATGAATTGCATTGTGTTTTCCATGATGTTGATTTACTGCTGTCCATTGCTTCCAAAAATTGAAATCTCATTTTTAAGAAGTTGAAATATTCTGATATTGTTGGTATCTTCCTTGGGTTGGCTAAAGTTAATTCATATAGCCGAATAGATTCTAGTTGTCTGGTTAGAATGAATGCTACGAATGATTCTAATGTGCAGAAGCCGCTTGAATCGTGTGGGTGCAGATAAAAGCGTGTTGAAATATTTGTTCGCAAGGAGCCGGGTATTGTTGTTCCTGGCCTGTAGCCCATGCTTTT
This sequence comes from Nephrotoma guestfalica, assembly GCA_963691935.1. NCBI lineage: Eukaryota > Metazoa > Arthropoda > Insecta > Diptera > Tipulidae > Nephrotoma > Nephrotoma guestfalica. The sequence continues at coordinate 50,837,108 of OY829913.1, read as the reverse complement.
TCATAATTTTCTCCTACGTTTGAGAGATGGCTGATGTTTTGAGCCATGCATTTCTGGACGGATGACTTTAATTAAGTCATTTTGTCTGTATCGGAGATTTTGTTTGTTGTATGAATGAGCTCCGTGAATAAATCGTTGAACTAGCTCAAGGTTTCATAATCTCCGGTGAATGTTGGTACATCCACTTTCTTCCACTTACATTCCACTTCTCACATAAGTACGACCTGTTTTGATGATTACTGTTGTTGTCTGGCTTTTTGGCACTAAATGATGACGGTTGTAATTGATCTGATAGAACTTCGTAATTAGCAGACAATTACCTGCTTCCTTTGTTTAAGATATAGGAATGGTTATCACTAAGCGGCGACATCTCGATGATTTTGTCGTCGATTGAGATTAATTTTGCCTACAGCTCCTTCAATTCTGCAATACGTTCGTGTAAATAACTCTGACTTTTGGAATGGTTGCGATCACATCTTGTTTTTTGATAAATTCCGTTTCGAGGGTCATGAGGAATTACAGATTAAACCTGGCGCGCTTAGTTGCGATTTAATTATTTAATCTCTGCTGTTTATGCGCACCACAAACTGCTTCCAATAGGTGACGTTACGGTAGAGCTGCTACTGTGTGTTGTTGTAAACATTCCTATGCTGATCTCGTTGACGCTGAGATCCGGCTTGAAGGATCATGAATAGTCTAATCCGCAATAGTTTTATTTAATGAGTAGTGCGCTTACCTCTGGTGGGGGCTTTCACCACTTTTCATGTTATATATGTACGTATATATATATAGAGCTTGCCTTACCACTTGGTGAGAAACTACTAACTGTTCTGCCAGCTCTTTTTGAGTTTAACACGGATTTTCATCCAGTAAAACTTTAAGTTCTTCGTCTTCAAATTGTACTGCACCTGGACGTGAATCGTCCTCAAGACAAAAAATTGTCATCACAAAATCTTGCAAACCACTTTTTTCTGTGAATGACTCACAGAATATTCACTCAAAGTCGAATTAATCAATTCGAATGACGTTAATGTTGCTGATCGGCATCCATCTCTTAAAATTGATGCATACGGAACGACAGCTTGTAAATGGCTGAAACTTATGTCATAAAAACAGCAATGACTATATACATCCAAAATGGAAGCCGATTTGGATGCGTTCAAGTACAGGGTGGGTCATCTAACTTTATTTTGAACTAGAGGTTATTTTGAGTATGGTAAGGGTTATGTCACTTCTGATTTGACAGAAAGTTAGTTTTATCCTTCCGCTGAACGAAAATGGTTGTGTATTCGCTTGAACAACGCTGGGAAATATTGAAACATTACTTCGAAAATCATGGTAATGTTGCAGAATGTGTGCGAAAATTGCGTGCGGTTTTCGGAAGAACCGAAGCGCCGGGAGCACCATATGTCCGTTATTTTGTGAATAAACTTAGAGAAACAGGCTTGCTAATTAATAAACCAACACGAACCAAGCAGCCAACCAAGCGTTCACCCGAAAATGCTGATGCTATAGCCGAGAATGTGCGTGAGTCGCCGGGAACGTTAACTCGTCATCGTGCTCAAGAATTGAACATTTCACACACAACATTTCGACGAATTCTACTTAAAGACCTTGGTATGACACCGAATAAAGTTCAATTGGTGTATTTGCGATCGACTTGAAAAAGATGCCGATTTTGGCAAAAAAAGTCATCTTTTAGGATGAGGCGCATTTCCATCTTGGCGGCTATGTAAACAAGCAGAATTGTCGCATTTGGGGCACGAAGAACCCGCACGTGATCGTAGAGAAGCCGATGCATCCTCAACGAGTGACTGTTTGGTGCGGATTTTGGTCCGGTGGAATCATTGGGCCATTTTTCTTTGAAAATGAGCAAGGAGCCGCTGTTACTGTCAATGGTGCGCGCTACCGCGCCATGATAAACGATTTTTTGTTCCCGGCACTTGAAGAGGAGGACATAGGCAACATTTGGTTTCAACAAGATGGCGCTCCGTGCCACACAGCACACGTTTCAATTGATCTTTTGCGCACTGTCTTCGAAGATCGAATTATCAGCCGAAATACTGATGTGATTTGGCCGCCTTGGAGCTGTGATTTGACGCCGTTGGACTATTATCTTTGGGGTGCCGTCAAAGATAAGTGTTACGCCGATAAACCAGCAACGATTGACGCTCTCAAGAACAATATTCGCATTGCCATTGAAGACATAATGCCGCATACCATCGAAATGTGCTCAAAAATTGAACCGACCGTATGGGGTAAGTCAAGGCCAGCCGAGGCAGTCATATGAATGAAATAGTATTCCATAATTAATCGGAAGGATTATTCTTTACAATGAAAAAATAAATTTGAAAAAATATTGAGAACTTTTTGTTTTATTGCATTTAAAAATAAAAACAATTATTTGGCCCACCCCATATATTTTAATGCAACCAACTTCAGAGCCGTTTCTACTTTCCCAGCTAAACATTTCATCAATTTCAACAGTAGTTCACAAACATTTTAGAGCCGTGAAATATTTGGTGAATGAACTCTTCTCACATTTCTATTATAATTTCACCAATAAGTTTCTAAATTGTGAAACAGAACAAATTACAGTTATGTTTTTAAAAATACTACCGTCCTTCTGGGCGGGTGGGTACCGGTAGTTTAATATATTTTGCTAAAGTTGTATATATTGTCTGTCAACATCAAAGCGCACAAAACATATTTGTTTTGACGTCTGCAAATATTAACATTTTAGTGAATCTCAAAGGTAAATGTTATTAGCATTTAAAATAAAACTGATACGTACGTATACGGATTCAACTATCTGATTTCGGGTACAGAAAGTTCTTCGAATTATTATTGCACACCCACACACAAAGTTTCTAATTAATATAGAAAATTTTGTTTTGTGGGATCACTACACACGTAAATAATGTTTTGTTGACTTTTTTCCTTGTATCTGGGTACACGAAACCGACCATTAATTGGTAACCTTTTCTGCCAAAAACTAAAAATCCGGTAAATATTAAACGATGTATGTTACAGTCCCCTGCACCCCTCCCTCTGCCGGATTTTTATAAAATATTTACATTAAAATCACTTTATACCTTCTAACTGTTTTAATTAAAATAAAAAATTTGTATAAAATTTAGAAATTAAATAAAAAAAAAAAATCCTTTTAACAATTTTTATTTTTTATGTTTAAATAATTTATGTTGGAAAACGTTTTTTTTTGTTTGGTGTATATTTTCCCAAGCATCCTTCCTCCATACACATGTATAACATACATACGTTTTCATGTATCAAATACGATGTTATATAAAGTATGTTCAAATAAACCAAATTCACTGTAACCCTTTTTCCATATAAACAACAACCCATCGCCCACACCCCATCATATTAATGTATGAACGTATAATACGCTCATATGTGGCAAATACCTAAAAAACAAAGTTAAAAAGCATAATAAATATACTTACGTAAATTAATGAAAAATTAACAAATATAACATACATTATACACATTTAATTATATCAAAATATACAAAATAAAATAAAATAAAATTTTTCCATTTTCTTGTTTTTCCTTTTCGGATTTTTCAATTTCTCGTTTATTTGTTTTACTTTGCAACTCCTAATTACGATTTTTTTTATTCGCCCCGTGTCTGTTTATCAGAATTTTTTTCGGGTGAATACAGTCGGTTGAAATATTTGGAAAGTCTAAGTCTGAACGTTCGCCATCATACGTTTAGCCGTTAGTTATTATAGCTTCTTGTATTTCCTATAATTTTATCCAGGTTGCTTCACTTAGTGACCATTTTAACTCTGTTTTTTTTTGTTCATATATCGTTAGTGAGTGGAACCAAAGAGGTGGTTCTCCTGGAAGCCTTCTTTTAAGCTCACCTCCAACAGTTCCAAAAATTGAAACGGGAAAACCTCAGCTCCCGCAGCAGATTCTCGGAGCTGAACTCGCCGGAGGAAATTGATCAAGAGTTAGGCTGCATAAATGGAGAGTTAATCGCACTACGGAACGAAGATAGGATATGTTGGGTAGGGCATGTGATTAATGTCTGCCTCAATACTGTAAAAAGAAGCTAGCTACGTGGAATCCATTCCATACATATTATTATATGACGACACTGTTAGTAAGTATTGTTTTGATTGGTAAAGATGGTACCAGCAGATAGAGTCTTTATCTCATAATGCCCACCTCTAATGAGACGGCTGAGAGAGTCTTTACTAATAGGGCCCAGAGTGTTAGTCGGCTGATGGCATTTATGATACTTACGCAGATTTTTTTTTAAATAATTATAACTGAATAAAATTCAGAGGAGAGGCCCATTGGCCAGCTCCATTTATAGATTATTTACTGAAACGAACTGATTGGAATCAATATAGGAGACTAGTCGAACACAATTGTCATCTTGGTATCCTGCTAAAAACACTAGCTTTTAATGTGGCTGCAGAAAAGCTAAAAGAGGCACTAGAAATATCAGCTGAAAAGACTTCATCAATCATCAACAATTCTGAAAAAATTAATAAATTATCACATGATATTCAGTCACTAATCCAGGAAAAGCCGAAAATTCGACGACAATGGCAACAAACAAAATCACTTCAGGAAGATGAAAACAAGACAACAAAAAACCTAAAAAGACATACAAAGTCGAACCCATCAATTAGACTACCAACTGAAAATTGGGCGAGATGAAGAAAAAGCCAATGCTTTCGCTGCACATCTAAAGATGGTGTTTTCATCACACGAAGGAACTAATAATATCGTGCTCTCTCACCATATGGATGATGATTCATCCTTTAAGTCTAATACGTTTAGCCGTTAGTTATCATAGCTTCTTGTATTTCCTATAACTTTATCCAGGTTGCTTCACTTAGTGACCATTTTAATTCTGGTTTCTTTTGTTCATATATCGTTAGTGAGTGGTACCGAAGGGGTGGTTCTCCTGGAAGCCTTCTTTTAAGCTCATCTCCAACTGTTCCAAAAATTGAAACGGGAAAACCTCAACTCCCGCAGCAGATTCTCGGAGCTCAACTCGCCGGAAGAAATTGATCAAGGATTAGGGTGCATAAATGGAGAGTTAATCGCACTACGGAAAGAAGATAGGATTTGTTGGGTATAAGGCATGTGATTAATGTCTACCTCAATACTGTAAAAAGAAGCTAGATACGTGGAATTTATTACATACATAGTTATGGTCCGTATATTATATGACGACACTGTTAGTAAGTATTGTTTTGATTGGTAAAGATGGTACCAGCAGAAATGGGGAAGAGAGCTATATAGCTCATAATGCCCACCTCTAATGAGACAGCTCTGAGAGAGTCTTTACTAATAGGGCCCAGAGTGTTAGTCGGCTGATGGCATTTATGATACTTACGCAGATTTTTTTTTTATAATTATAACTGAATAAAATTCAGAGAAGAGGCCCATTGGCCAGTTCCATTTATAGGGTATTTACTGAAACGAACTGATTGGAATCAATATAGAAGACTAGTCAACACAATTATCATCTTGATATCCCGCTAAAACACCGGCAGGTATTGATGTGGCACATAATATCCAGTCAATAATCCAGGAAAAGTGGAAGATTCGACGGCAATGGCAACAAACAAAATCACAATTGTTGAAATGTAAATTAAATCGAGCTATCAAAACCCTGAAATTTGCACTTCAGGAAGAAGAAAACCAATGTGTTAGAAGACTTAGAATTGTTTAAGTGAACTCTTGGCAACAGAGATTATTCTTTGTGGAAGGCAACACAAAACCTAAAAATACATACAAAGTCGAATCCACCGATTAAACTACCAACTCTAAATTGGGCGAGAAGTGATGAAGAAAAAGCCAATGCTTTCGCTGCCCATCTAAAGACGGTGTTTTCACCACACGAGGGAACTAATAATATCGTGCTGCCTCACCAGATGGATGATGATTCATCCTTTAAACCTATAAAGTTTGAATGGAAGAAAGTTAAGAACACAATCAAAACTTGCATTAGCCCGAAAAAGGCGCCTCGGATGTGACCTTATTACTGGAAAAATGATAAGGGAATTACCAGACAAATGCATGCAACTAATAACCTACATTTTTAATGCGATCATGCGAACTAGTCATATTCCTCAAATGTGAAGATATCTTTGATCCCAATGATACATAAGCCTGGGAAAAATGAAACTCAAATCTCGTGTTATCGTCCAATAAGCATGCTTCCCACAATCTCGAAGTTGTTTGAATAATATTAACATAACAAAACTGAGACCAATACTAGAAGAAAGGCAAATCATCCCAAACCATCAATTTGGGTTCCGAAACCAACATGGTATCATAGAGCAAATGCATAGAATTGTAAATACAATCAGACAGATCTTTGAGGCAAAGCAATACTGTTCTGCTGTCTTCATGTATATAGCACAAACATTTGATAAAGTTTGGCACGATGGACTAATATACAATCTTAAAGCGCTCCTGCCGAAGAATATTCACTCAGTTCTAGAAAACTATTTCCTCCAAAGGCAATACATGGTCCAACAAAATGGTGCAACAACTTCCCTAAATGATATAAGCGCAGGAGCCCCATAAGGAAGCGTTCTGGGACCTATTTTATACTTGTTGTATTCACGGCAGACTTACCTGTTTGTTAGGATTGGCTCAAGATCTGGCGAATAAAAGTAAACGAAAAAAAATCAATTCATGTCACATTCACACTGAACACACGCTTCTGCTCACCATTCCAATTAAACGGTGTATATATTCCTCAACATTCCATTCCTGGATAGACGGCTAACGTGGAAAGAACCTATTGAAGCGAATCCACGACCAAATAAAAATAACATTTTCCAAAATTGATTGGCTGACAGGAAGAAAATCCAAGTTATCATTAGACAATACGGTCTTATACAAAGCGTTAATCAAGCCAATATGAACATATGGTATTCAGTTATGGTGATCCACCAGTGCATCAAATATAGAACTCTTGCAACGAACTCAAGCGAAAATACTCCGATGTATTGCTAATGCTCTATGGTATATCTGAAATACAGTAAACCCTCGATTTAATGGACTCCGATTTAACGGACCATTTTTTATTTTCCATTTTTCGGTTACCGATTATGATCGGATTAGGTATGTTGGATGGAAATGAGGTTCTTAAATGATTTTGGGAAGAAATTCTGGAATTTGGCCACCTGGGACGGAACTCAGCCATTTATTAACCGATTATGATGAGATTGGGTATACTGGATGGAAATGAGATTTTTAAATGTTTTTTGTAGAAGTTCTGGAATATGACAAACTAGAACAGAAATTGGACTTTGTGGGCGAAATGAGATTACTAAATAGTTTTTGGAAAAGTTCTGGAATATGGCCATATGAATTAAGTTCTTGGATTGCAAGTACCTCAAAAGGTGTACATTTCCGCTTGGTACGAAAGGTTCTGAAGGCTTTAGAAGGCATCATATTGCATGTTCCCGTGAACAGTTTTCGAGGTCGTTGTTGATAAGAATACTATAAATTTATCGGAGCCCTTTGTATAGGGTTCATAACGTAATTTTATGTGAGAGTATGAAGTTGGCCTGCCGCTCAACCTACCAATTCAATGAGTGGTGGGTGTTCGAGTAGTTACGTACTGGTGATAGATGTTCAGCATTACCAGCGACTTGTTAGCATTACGAGCCGCTTGCTTCAAGAAAAACGTCTGCTTAATACCGTATTTCGCGACCGTATTCCAGAATTTATTAAACAAATTATTTAAGAATCTCATTTCCATCCAGTATACCCAATCCCATCATAATCGGTTAAGAAATGGCTGAGTTCCGTGCCAGGTGGTCATATTCCAGAACTTCTTCCCAAAATCAATTAAGAATCCCATTTCCATCCAGTATAAACAATCCCAACATAATAGGCTAAGAAATGCATGACTTCAGTCCTAGATTAAATTCGATCGAATCGATTAAATTAAAAATATTCGGATTTAACGGACATTCGGATTAACGGAAATCCCCAATTAGTCCGTTAAATCGAGGTTTTAAACCGTTAAAGAAACAATCAAGGAATTCAGTTCGAAATACTACTCAAAACTTCAGGGACATCCCAACGAATTGGCCCGGGATACACTAAAATCGCTGCGATTTAAACGACTGAGAAGAGCAGATCCACTCGGACTAATGAACCTGTAAAATCATTAAATGTGTAGATTACGCTTGTAAGTAGGATCTAACTTAAATTACGAACACTTAACATTGGTTAAAACTTCAAAAATGTAATTAGCTTAAGATTTGAACACTTCTTGTTAGTTTCTTATGTAGAAAGATTCAAGGAAAAAGCCAATGGCACCATAAAAAAAATTTACTGAAGTAGTCGTTGCACTGGTAAATAGTGGTCCCTACTGGTTATTTAGGTCCCTATGAAAGTCATCATTCCTAATGTACTGCGTTATCTACACCACGTATCACTTTGTTCTGAGAATTTTAAATGATTATTTTGGTGTTGGTTTTTTGTACAGCCCCAGAGCTGAATTCCGTAGGTCCATACAGGCTTGACCACCTGATGATAAAATAGCAATTTATTTTCGGTTGACTATTCCGAATTTTTTCCGAACAGCCAATAAATTTTTCGATATGTACCCGTATTGGATATTAAGTTCATCTTTTTTCTTTTTAACGTGCTCTTTCCGTCTGAGCCTGGTATTTAAGGTCATCCCTAGATATTTAGCCTAATTTGCATACGCTTAATGATTACAGGTTTGTAGCTGACTTTTAGATTAGTAAAATTTAGATAGACTTTTAGATTTGTGTCGATTCCTCGATAGTGTCTCCTACTGATAGAACTGCGGTATCATCTGCCGAAATCTTTTTTAGTTCGAAGTATTCTTCTTCATGTTTCATTCGAAAGTGGCGATTCTCTATGTACTCGTATGATTTTAAAATCATATAATATTGTTTTGGTAAATCTCTATGTAGTTTGAAGAGTAAACCTCTGTGGCACAGAGCCTGCACCACACAAGGCCTGCACCACATCTAAGAAGATACTAGAGCAAGCATTTTTCCTCTCTAATGTATTCTCAATGGCATCTGTAAGCCTATGAACCTGCTCAATAGTTTAGTTGAGTGTTTCTCTCTGAAACCAAACTGATATTTTGGGATAAGGTTTCTTTGTTCTGTGGTTCTTTTCAACCTTTTGAGTAACAGCCTCTCAAACAATTTCACTAGTGTTGGTAGAAGTGAAATTGGCCGGTAAGATTTTCTGTCAAGCATGGAGCCTACATTTTTTTAATAGAGCATTTAAATAGCCTATTATTAGCCTATAGTTATCCATACTATCTTATAACGTATAGGTTCTGCTAGCTTAAGGGACGTCATTTATTGTATCTTGCGATGTATGCGTATTCCAATTGTAAATTTCAATTGCTCTCCACAATTCCCTATTCCCCTTCATATGAAATGTCATTCTAAAATCCCACTCCCAATCAGTACTTGATCCGATAACATGATTGTCCAATAAACTTCTCCGGTTGTAATCTCTGTTGTAATATTTTTTTGAAATCGAATTTCAGGCCATTTAGAAAATGCTCTTGAGTTGAGGGTAATTCATTTAACACTTTTTCTCGAAGTGCGACCTCTGCTTTCGAAAGGTTCATATACGTTTTTTAAACCACTTATTAAATTTCAAGCGTACGATCTTTAACTGTTTCTTGTCTATTGCTTCAAATTGTGAATTGACTAGAGTAACGTGACGGCGAGAAATTTAGTTGCAGGAATCGCTGACTAAAAAGTTCCGACGAGATAGACACATTTCTACTACTCGAGAATTTACAAATTTTTTATCGACTGTTCATGTACGTATGTTATGAACGGGTACATATGTATATACAGGCGTTTACATACGTACATATATTTCTGTGAACAAACATTAAACAGAAACAAATTTGGTTAACCATTTTCCTGTAAATTTCCCAAAAAATTTGTATCTTCCTTTTTTAATTTCTTGTATCGTAGAATTTTATTTTAATTTTTTATTTTTTTGGAAAAATCAATCTTGATTCGAAAAGTTTCTTTTAAATTTTTAATTTGATTAGAAAAAATGATGCGCTAATTGATCACCTTGTGTATATAGACAGGTAATATAACGTATACCTTTTACGGTAAAAATGTAAACCCATTTCCATTCGATGATAAACAAAATTCTTTAATTTGCATGTTATAGCGCTTATTTAGGAAAATATGGAATAGAGTTGATTTGGATTCAGATCTGGCTCTGCAGGCCAAACTACTAGAATCTAGTATGGGCGAGCTACTGAAAAAACAAGAACAGAGACTAGGAACATTGGAAAATACATCGATGAGCCAAGAAAAATAACGGATGTGACAAGTAAAACTCAAGTAGTCTTGACTCTTTTAACTCTAGTCCATACAAACTTAACAAGAAAAAATAATGGCACACTATTTAAGAATTGCTACCTGGAATGCAAATGGCCTTGTGCAACGCACTTCAGAATTAGAATTATTTGTAAACACAAGAAAAAATTGACATTTTACCAGAACCTCGTATATGCCAAAATACGTGGATGCCAGTTCTATCAAGCTCTACATCCAGCAGAAAGAACTCGAGGTGGGAAACAATCTTTAAGGATTATAATATTAAATACCACGAAGAATTTAGAATAGAGGAAAAAGCTATGCAAGTAGCTAGAGTAACTATTGAAACCAAAATTGGCAAGTGCTATAGTAAATCAGCAATATACTATTCATCCAGATCTAACCCCAAGAAGGAAGGCTATTGGAGGTGATCTTAACATGAAAAACATATTCTGGGGATCAAATAGAACTACTCCCAAAGAAAGAGAGTTATTTGAAGCAAGCAGAGCATTAGGATGTATATATCAAGAGGCATCTCCGAAAATTACTTAGCAATCAAAGATGAAGAAGGGCTATTCTCAGACCATTCTCCAGTTTTAATGGCAATAAGTATTTTTATTTTTTTTATTTTATTTTATATTACGAGTCTTGTGCCCATTTAGTAATTTACATTGTATGATAAAGTATTTGATTAGTCGGCGTAGCCAAGTGATTATCCCCAGTTACGTGTCACTCCTCCTCAGTTCTTTCGCCTCAGTAAGTCTACTGACCTTCAGGTCGCGATAAATCCATTGGTTTGGTTCTTTGCAGTTTTATTGTTGGTGTGGTAGTCAGCATACAACATATGTCCAGATTTTCATGCTGATGCAAACGTTGTAGGTGTTTTGTTGCATGATGCTTGATTTCATCCGCGACAAGCTCGATCTTTAGATCTCGATGCCTTAACAAAGCATCGCAAGATTTTATTTTGATCTGTTTGTATGATTTTGATATTTGTTTTCTTGACACAACTCCAGAGTTGGCTACAGGTTTCAGGATTTGTTTGTACAACAGCAGTTTGTTATGGATCGCTAGGTCAGATTGTCTCCCTAAGAGCCATTGCGTTTTTCTAAATTTTATGTTTAGTTCTTCTCTCTTCTTTTTTATGTGTTCCTTTCATCTTAGTTTAGCATCTAAATTCATGCCGAGGTATTTAGCAGTGTTTGCATACGGTACTACTATCGAGTTTATCTTTATTGGTATATGATTAACATTTAGATTTGTAAAGTTCACTTGGATTGATTTTGCTTCATTTAATTCAATTCGCCATTTCTTTGTCCAATTACACATCAGGTGTCTTCTGTAATTTACAAGTGGAGTCATTGATGTTCTTTGCTGTTGCAAGTATTGCCGTGTCGTCGGCAAAAGTCGCCATAGTTGCTTCTGTAATTGGTATATCTCTAGTATATAGGAGATAAAGGATTGGCCCAAGAACACTCCCTTGTGGTACTCCGGCTGTTATCCTTTTTAGTTGAGAGTACTCATTCTCATACTTTACTCGGAAGTGCCTCTCTGCTATGTATGATTTTAGAATTTGAAAAAATTGTTCTGGAAGATCTCGATGAAGTTTGAATTTTAACCCCTGGTGCCACACTTTGTCGAATGCCTTCGCTACATCAAGGAATATAGTTGAGCATATTTGTTTGCTTTTTAGTGATTTCTCGGTTACATCAGTAATTCGATGTACTTGAACTGATGTGGGGGGAAAAGATTCCTTTCTTCGATAATTGGTTTTAGTCTTTTAAGAAGAACCTTTTCAAATAGTTTCGATAATGTCGGTAGCAGAGAAATTGGCCTGTATAAAGCTTTATCATTCGGAGGTTTGTTCGGCTTAAGTATCATAATTACTTCTGCAATTTTCCATTATCTTGGTACCTATCTTAGTCGAAATGCTGCATTAATTATATGCACTAGTTTCCTCAACGCTTTCTCCGGTAACACTTTTATTATCTGACCCGTTATAAGATCATATCCTGGAGCCTTATACGCATTCAGATTATTCTTGATTTTCCATTTTAGTTCTTTCAATTTTACAGGTGTAATTTTCATTTCTTCCTGTTTATTTACCGGGATAATATTTTCCTCTTCCGTTTGTTTGGGGTAAGGTTGGAATGTCTCTTCAAGGTGACTTGCAAACAAATCTGCTTTCTGTTTTGCATTTCGAGGCCAATTTTCTTTATTTTTAATTGGATGAACCAGAAGTTTGGGTCTTTTAAAATTCTTAGTTGCTTTCCATAATGAATAATCAGTATCTTTTTGCCCAGTTAGAGTGCTGAGGTATTTATTAGCTGACTGATTTTTAATGTCTTTTATTAGGTATTTTAATTTGTTGCACAAATGGTTAAATACCCTCTTATTTTCCGGGTTTCGATGTTTTTGCCATTTCTTCCGTGCTCTTCTTTTATTTTTAAGAAGTTCCCCCACTTCTTCTGGATAGCTAGCATTGCGTTTAATTTCCTTACTGTTATTAGGAGTGTTCTCCCACGCAGCACTTTGGATATTATGGATCAGCTTATGTAGTTCGTCTTCTATTTGGGCTGGTCCCTGTATTGAGTTCTGCAGACTATTTCTTTCTGTTAAATGTGTTTGAAAGAGATCCCAATTGGTTTTGGAGCTCGTTAATTTCGGGTTGCTCTCTTTCGTAATCATAGTTTGGCTAAGTATCATAATAACTGGTGAATGATCTGACGATAGACTTTCACTGTTCTCTACATGGATATAATTATCTGAAATCCCTCTTGTAATAAAGAAGTCTATAAGATCTGGAGTCTTACTGATATCCGTAGACCAATAGGTTGGTGTACCGCCTGAGTGAAACTCGCATTTTAGTTGTTTGCCTGCTGCGAACAGTTCTTTTTCTTTAGCAGTCGTTAACCGTGATCCCCAATAGATATTTTTTGCATTATAGTCACCTCCAATTAAGAAGACACTTCCTAGTGTTTTGAGAAGATTAGTATAATCCACTTGTTTGAGATTCTATCTTGGAGGGCAGTATATTGCTGAGATACTACAAGTTTTATTATTGTTTAATTTAATTTTGATTGTTGTGACTTGCATGGAGAGCTTCTCGACTTTAAGTTCTTCGATATGTTTTATATGATCTTTTATGAGGATAGCTGATCTACCTCTAGCTTTGTTCTCTGGATGTATTGCATGGTAGCAATTATATCCTTTTATTTTACAGAATGGCAATAAGTGACACGGTAATAAGGAAAGCATTGGAGGGCTAACTAATAAATAACAAAACAAACTGGGAATACTTTCGTGTAGATATCGAACGCTTACATGATAGAGGAAGAACTGGAAAGCCTTATTGAAAATGTACAAAAAGCGACCTGGGAAAGTACACCTGATCAGCACAAAATATTGAAGTGGGGGAGAGTTGGTTAACGAAAAAAGAAGAGTTCGTAAGACTTCCTAGAGGACTAGAGCCCCTGAAGACAAAACAATGCTAAATCTCTTGGGCGACAAATTTAAATTTCTTCTAGGAGATGACTTGATGTCGGGGCAAATAATCAAAACCCTATCCGAAAAAGCACAAATGAATGAAACTACAGCACATAATCAATCTTTAGACTGAGTTAGGTTTTGGGGCAGCGGGAAGTAGCCGAAATCATAATGATTCCAAATCATAATAAACTGCTTAGTCACAAAATATCGTATAGGCCAATTTTTTTACTAACAACAACGTCTAAGATTTTCGAAAGACTTTCTCAAGAGACTAACGCCAATTATAGAGAACATAGATCTTATACCAGCACATCAATTTGAGTTCCGAGAAAGGCACTCAATGATAGATCAGGCACATATAAGATTACTGATACAATTGAGGAGGCGCAAGAAAAAAAAAAGTTTGTTCAGCAATATTCTTAGACGTAGCCCAAGAATTTGCCAAAACAATATTTTGAATTGCTAAAATCTTACATCAACGACCGTTACTTCCGGGTGAGACAGGAGATGAAGGGAGAGGAGTCTACTAAAAACTAAAGAAAATATTGCCAGGGATTCCACAAGGTAGTGTTCTGTATTATACCTCCTGTATACAAATCATCTAACGGGACAAAACAACGTAGAATAACACTAATCGAATATAAATCACCACATAGAAACTTTACAAATAGGAAATTAGAATATATTCCGATTAGACGGAATTCGCAACGTATTCCATATTCTGATAACGCTAAGTACCTCGGCATGACGCTAGACACTAAGCTCAGGTGGAATGTCCGAACTGAAAATGCAAAGCAAACTGCTGTTATATAAACAAATCCTAAAACCTATCTGGACGTACGGTATTCGGTTTTGGGGCTGCGCAAAGAAAAATTCAGTTTAAAATTTCTATACAAAGTAATATGTAGCATTGTGAATGGTCCATGATAAATTAGAAATGACAACTTCCATCGAACCTTGGAATCGAAAGGTTTTATCCCATAAGGATAGACTAAAAAAAATATTTTACAGGCACATATTTTTCCTGTAAAAATATTAATTTCATAACAGTGTACACATGCACTAATACATTAATAAACCAATTAGAATCCAATTGGACTTTCGGTAGTCCAATACGATTCGTATACGTATACGTGAGAATGAAAGTGTAAAAAATTTCACATGCATAAATTTGTGATGTTCCCGAATTTCCTGTGCTTTTTACAGATTGTCAGTTTCTGAACGAGGTTCTGATTGTGAGATTAGTTGGGGAACTACACTCTAAAACCTCTAGCCAGAGCAAAAATAATATAAATTTAATTTTTATTGTTGAACATTTTGAAAGGTTAACAAACTCTACTTTAGGCTATTTGTGTATGTGACTCATTCCCGGCACTATAAATTTTCTTCTATAACAATAGCGACCAATTTTCATCGTACACACATAATTTATGTATACTGAGCATCTTATATTTTATCTCTTTGGTGTATCTTCGTTTAATATAAAATGAATTTAATACGTTGGTGTAAACGGAAGTGTAAGTTTCGTTTAGTTTTTTATCCCCAAAGTAAATTGTGTTTACAAAAGAAAAGTTTGTAGTTGTGGACTTCTTTTCCCCGCACAAAATTAACAATGATCGCTGTGTGAACGTTTAACGAGCCGTTATAAATAAATCTCTGTGCTTATACATTATACGAGTCTAGAAATTTTTTAAACTAGCTAGACAAAGTGAAAATCGTATCGCCAGGACACAATGCAACATAATACTTGTCTCCATTGTTTTTTAGTTTTTGGTTTGGTTTGGTTTCTCCCATTTTCTCATTTTTCTTTGTGTTTTGGGAACAATTCAAGCGATTATGATATTCTAAAGGATTAAAAATCATTTTTCCATTTTCCAAGCATTATTTTGTGCTGCATTTAAAATTTTTCCACATATATGGAATTTTCAAAAAAATACGGTTTCCATTTTTTTTTTATTTTCCCAAATTTTTTTTTTTCGAGGATATTCAAATTACAATAAGGATTATTGTTTTATTTATATATATTTTGATTGTTTTGATGATGATTATACACCAGTATATACATAGCCTCACACCCGTCGCCCATTTTCATTTTTTTAATGTTCCTTTTGTGGGATTGACTGGGTGGAAAATTTTCAAACTACTCGTATCTCGTTCCTCGTTGTTGTTATTGTTACTGGGGCTTATTTCATTGTGTTTCGTTAATTAATGAAAAATTGTTTTTTGGAAATTTAATTGAATCTGATTTTTAAGTATTTCACTGGAATTACTCGACACCACAAAATTCATCCCATGTACTTACTATGCACGTACATAGATGCTGCATGCAATATTCGAATTAATCCTAATCTTTATTGTTATACTCGTACATAGCTCCGTACCTACTTGCACATCTCGAACATAATTATGTAAGTGGATTTTCAAAAACTATTTACGAACTAGTTATTTTTCATGTACCATATCGTAATCAAATTTTGAGTGTGGCTTTTGTTATTTGAAGAATGAATAAAATTATCATCCCGTCCCGCATTTAAAACAGAACAAGTACGGTCTCCTCCTTCACCAATTAAAAATAAAATTTTTAATTTCGGGAAAATTTATGTATTTCCGTTAATCGTTTATTATTTATGATTTTCCGTCTATATCGCGAGAATTTTTTTTTGTACGATAATAGCGAACGCGCCACGATTGTTTTGTGTTTCTTATCTATTATCCTATTACAGAATTGTGTATATTACTCGAAAAGCAAACAAAGAATTTGTAATTTTATTGTTATTCAAAATTAACCGGAAAAGTTTTGCTTTCCGTTTTGGATTGTGCGCTGATGGTGGTGAAATTATTCCGAGGCAATTAAATTTCATTGCATACCAACTTATGTAGCTTTACAAATATACGAATGACAAGCCTAATCGATATTTTAATTAGATGTTTAGAGACATAAAAACCATCTGATATTTTAATCCTTGTCCTTAATTGTGTTGTAATTTTTGATTGGAAGTGTAAACCCTCTAGTTCGAGATGTTTCTTCATACACAACAAGTGGTAAAATCGTTTAGTGCGTTCTTCAATAGATTCGAATTGATGTGGGTTGAAGAGATATGTTTAAAATTTATTATTTCGTTATTCAGAGATATTCAACCTTTTGATAACGTGAACATGTTGTATACATCATTATTTGACAGTACAACAATGATTTGTGCGCTAAGGTAATCTTGACAACATCAACAATTGTTGTCAAGATATCCAATTGGTTCAAAGATTGTTCAAAGAGATTTCTATGTAAATGACCTCTTATCGGGAGCCAATACAATAACAGAAGCAATAATCGTGCAAATGGAATTTTTGAATCTCCTTTCCAGTGGAGGACTTAGCCTCAGAAAATGGACAAGCAATGAAAAGGCAATTTTAGAAGAACTTCCGGAAAACCTAAAAGAAACGGGACTACACAAGATAGAATTTAATGACACAGTAAAAACACTTGGGCTACTCTGGAACTCTACAACAGATACGTTCCAATTTAAGGTATCCGTGTCAGATACAAATACAATCGTATATAAAAGAATAATCCTATCAGAAGCGTCCAAGCTTTTCGATCCGCTAGAGTGGCTAGCACCAGTAGTGATCCAGGCAAAAATCCTACTTCAAGATTTATGGGCTTCTGGTGTAGGATGGGATGACAAACTCTATTTGAATTTTGAAAATAGATGGCTAAACTATACAAGCTAGAATTACAACAGTTAGAGAAGATTAGAATTCATTCTTGGATGAACTACAACAACGGCTCAAAAATTGAACTACATGGTTTCTGTGACGCCTCCAATCAAGCATATGCCGCCATGGTACACAGCAATGAAGTATCAATAATTACTGCAAAAACAAAGGTTCCACCACTAAACCAAACCATATCAATGCCAAGATTAGAACTGAACGCTGCTGTGCACAATTTTCTGGAGTGATTCAACAGCAGTTCTAGGTTGGATAAAAGGAAAGCCACAACATCATACAAGTTTTGTCGCTAAGAGAATAACAGAAATACAATCCAGCATTAACCCTGGTCAATGGTATCACGTGGTTTCAAAAGGAAATCCAGCAAACTGCGCATCACGAGGATTAAACCCTGTGCAATTATTAAACCACAGGATTTGGTGGCAAGCGCCGCAGTGGCTGAAAGGTTCAACCTACCCAACAACAAATGTTGATGCTCAAGCACTGAAGCCGGCAGCATGGAACGCAAATCAATAACCACAATTACAACAACAGTGGAAAAACCAGTGGTTGAATTTAATCGATTCTCGTCGCTACAACGACTCATTCGTATAGTATTGCATACTGTCTACGATTGTATCAAATACAAAGACTAAAACCAAAAATGCATCCCAGCTCAACCCAGAGGAACTCAAGCCAGCGCTGAGAGTAATAATCAAAGTCGCACATAAAGAAACCTTTGAAATCGAACTTACGAAATCAAACTCAAACCAAAATTTACCAAAGGACAGCACAATACTAACATTGAATCCCTTCATCGACGGAAATAGTCTACTACGAGTAGGTGGAAGACTAACCAATTCAAACCTATCGTTTGACGAAAAACATCCAATAATAATGCCCAAAGGCCCCAAGTTGTCAAGGTTGCTCATCAAAGAAGCTCATTTAAAAACTCTACATGGAGGCAATCAAGCAACGTTATCATATTTGAGAGCACAGTATTGGGTAATAAATGCCAATGATACAATTCGTAACACAATACATAATTGTATAGTTTGCACCAGAGCGAAGAAACTTGCATCAACGCAACTAATGGGTATGCTACCAAAAGAGCGAGTAACACCAGCCCCACCGTTCACAAACAGCGGAGTAGACTATGCCGGTCCAATTACTATAAAATTGTGGAAAGGCCGCTGTAATAAAACAACAAAAGGGTACATTGCCATTTTTATATGCCACAAAGGCAATCCATCTAGAACTTGTAAGCGACTTGTCAACAGATGCTTTCTTAGCCGCATATCGGCGATTTATTTCAAGAAGAGAAATTTGTCTGAAAATATTCATGCGATTGCGGGACTAACTTCGTTGGGCAGATAAACAATTACAAAGGAAGGCAAAACAACAGGAAGATGAAATTAAAAATAAAGTGGCACAGATGGGAACTGAGTGGCACTTCTTGCCCCGGGAAATCCTCTTTTTGTAGGTTTGTGGGAAGCTGGAGTCAAATCAATGAGACAACATCTCCGGAAAGTAGAAGGAACTCACACGTTAACCGTCGAGGAGCTTGCAACACTTCTAGCTCAAATAGAAGCATGTTTGAACTCCAGGCCATTAGCCCCTCTCAAATGGTTCATATCAAGACGGTGATTTTAAGTCCGGCACATTTTTTAATAGGAAGAGCTGCCTGACATTGAAGGCATCAAGACCGTTTCAAGGTGGAATTTGCTGACCAAGCTCAGTCAAGCTTTTGGAAAAAATGGCGGACGGACTATCTCTCACGATTACAGCGTAGGCCAAAATGGTTACAAGAACAACCTAACCTCCAGGTGAGAGAACTAGTAATCCTGAACAACTGAGATGAACAACTACTCCCTACGCATTGGCCGCTAGCCAGAGTCATCGAACTACATCCGAGACAAGATAGACTAGTCAGGGTAGTTACACTCAAATATAAGAACAACACGTTAAAGAGGAATCTGACGAAAGTATGCCGTCTTTAATTAACTCCAATTAACTTCAATTAACTGCTCAGTCGGTAATAGACATAAGAGAAATCAGAATCAACCAACAGTACAGAATACAGCCACAATCATGCAAGATGGTAACACGCAGTCCAAAGAAATCAACCAAAAATTGAGAAAGCAGCCCTAAAGACGAGCAAAGGCAAATCATCTAGTGTTGTTAGCAATGCTTTCAACTTGCTGTCTACTAGGGTTCGCGCAAGTCCAGATTAAAGTCACTCCATTTAACCATTCAACAGGAATAGATTTCGAGGATCTAGGTAAACTCAAGGTGGAAGCTAGGACGAGCTACTGGGAGGAGATGGCAGCCTTTAAGAAAGCAAAAGTCGAATTGGAAGCAGCATGCAAGAAGTTCTTTAACTTAAAATGCGACATAATCCTACAACAACTTCAGTGGCAATTCAAAAAATTGGTCGCAGATAACGAGCTTCTACTGATAATCAACAAGAAACGGCGGCGAGTAAAACGGGGCTTGGGAGACATGTTTGGTGACATGTTTGGACTTCTCACTCAACGCGAAGCTGACCAATATGTAGTCTAATTTGAGAATATTAACAACAACTAAAATCATCTAATGGTACTGATGAGAAACCAAACATCAATAATAGACAAAACAATCAAGTTGGTAAAGCACAATTCTAATCTAACAGTGACATCGTTGAATAATTTAATTAAAGAGCGACAGAACCTAAGATTGGAAATGGAGTTATTGGACGAGTATCGTACATACGAAAATAGGGTCCGCTCAATATTAGCAAGCATGATAGAATTGACTACAATACTAAAAAACCTAGAGGATACACAACGCGGGTTGCTTGATGTTGTTTATTATGCACATCACACCACCCTGCATCCATCGATACTCTCCTCGTCACAGCTAGAGAATCAACTACAATTTATTCGTCAGCACAGACCGGCTTCAATATCCATACCGGGACACAATATTCATAACCTCATTCATAAATATCAAAGCATGAATATACATAACAGAGTAATACGACGTAATGTGATAATTGAAATCATCATATGGTTGTCCTTTGCACTGGATTATAATCTGTTAGTCGTAATTCCAGTTCCTGATATTAATCATAACAACACTCAATCAAGCATTTTTACATCATCGAGAGCATTTCGCATCCGTAACAACAGAAGAGGTGAACCGTTGCCCAGTATTTTAACCTACACAGTTTTTATGCGAGGTATCACTAATTTTCAACGCCATGACAAATAGAAGCCAGTGCGAAGTTGCAATCCTATAAAGCGAAAACCAGCGCTCGACAGATTATGCAATGTTGAGTCAATAAATTGAACCAACCACTGGATAAAGCTTCACGCTCCAAACAAATGGATATTCGTAATTCCCAACGAAACAACAGTTGATGTCATATGTGAATCCAACATCGACTCATACAATTTTCATGGATTTGGGTTAGTGTCTATAAACGCTGGTTGTACGGTAAGAAGCGAAAATCTCCGCATCATCACTATCGGTACAGCATCTAACGATATTAGTAAATCGTTTCGCAAATCATTCAACACGATAAACGGAGCCACTAATTTAAAGGAATTCGGTCAGCAATTAAAAACCAGAACAACACTAAACGAAAATCTGACATTGATGCAAGCGCCTGACACGAACGACGCCGAACTCTAGTGACCGTGGTCAGTTTGAAAATAATCTAGTGCAAACGGGATTGGATAGGTATATCACTGTTCAATCTAAAAGAAAACGTAGCCCGAGATCTGCTCAGTTTGCTGGTAGGAGCAAAGTGACACGGATTGAACTAGGTGTTAACCAAATACCGCTTAACAACCGATTCTCTAGTGTAGTGGTCGGTGACCTCAATACAGCGCCGAAATCGAAACCTGAGAAACCGCCTCCAATTTATTTAAGGGAAGCATCTAACAATGAACTGGTTAATAAAATCGCATCATTAACAGACTCTAAATTTTATATTGCCCCGCTCAAAAGGGGTAATATAAACGAAACAAAGATTCAAACCTTCTAAATCGATGGCTTCAGAGCCCTAGTCAAACATTTTGACGAAGTTGGTAAAAAATATTACACATACCAGCTAAAAAGTCAAAAAGGGCTCACTGTTGTGCTAAAAGGAATTGAAAGCTGCGTAGATGTTAGCGACATACAAGCTGCACTTGCTGCGTAAGGTTTCCATGTCAAATCTATTGGTAATATAGTAAACCGTGAGAAGGTACTCCAACCAATGTTCCGTTTGGAACTAGAGCCAGAGGAAGAAAAGTCAAAAGGAGTTCACAAGATTTACAACCTAAAATATTTGCTACATCGCAAAATAGTAATTGAAGAACCTAGGAAGAGATCAGGATCAGTTCAATGCATAAAGTACCAAGAATACGGATACACGAAAGCATCCTGCACCTTAAATGATGTTTGTGTTATTTGTGGTGAACTTCACGACTCCAAACAGTGTCACAAATCTCGCAATGACCCATCTGTGAAACGTTGCAGTAACTGCGGTGAAAATCATACTGCAAATTACAGGGGATGTGCAGTGTATCTGGACTTAAAATGGAAAATAAACTCTAAAATGAGAGCTGAGCAACGAATGCTCAATATGCAATTTAATCAGAGAGCAATGTTGCCAAAAAATACAATAGTCACCAAACCTGCAAGTGCAAACACACAAAATGATAACTTGGAGACGTTTGCCAGCAGATTTGCACAGCCAGGTGTTTCTTATGCAAACATCCTAAAAGGTAACAAACCGAAACCCAAAGTTCGTTTTAATGAAGAGGACCTAAATATTCATACTACACTAAATAAATTAACCGAGACCATCCAAAGTTTCATGACGATGATGGAAAGGCAAATGAGCATGATGATGCAAAATATGAATACGCTTATGCAAATATTAGTTAAAAATCAAAAATGACAGTTCTAAAAATAGCTATTTGGAATGCGAGCGGGCTTCCGCAACATAAAGCTGAGGTACAGACCTTTCTTATCGAACAAAATATAGACATCATGTTAATATCTGAAACACACTTCACCAAACACAATTTTTTTAATATTACCGGCTATTCCGTTTATGACACCAAACATCCGGATGGAAAAGCACACGGCGGCACCGCAGTCTTGATAAAAAGAAGGTTAAAGCACTACGAGCTCCAGAAATATGCTAAAGATCACATCCAAGCTACAACTATTTGTTTGGACGAATGGTCTGGGAAATTTGTAATATCGGCTGTTTACTGTCCACCGAAACATGCAATTAAAAAACAGCAATTTATCGACTACTTTAATCAGTTGGGAATCAAATTTCTAGCAGGAGGTGATTACAACGCTAAACATGTGCAATGGGGTTCGAGGTTGACGTCACCCAAGGGCAAGCAACTCTACGAAGCAATAAACGAGAAAAACCTAGATTATTTATCATCTGGACATCCCACTTATTGGCCTACCGATAGAAGGAAAATTTCTGATTTAATAGATTTCTGTGTAATACGAGGAATAGCACGCACCAATGCACAAATGGTTGATTGTTATGATTTATCATCAGATCACTCACCAATAATCGTAACACTAAGTACGCAAGCATTAAAAACTGAACCACCCCAACGTTTAACAAACAAACTAACGAAATGGGTTCTGTATAGAAACATAGTAGACGTAAATTGTCATCTGGATGTCCCACTGCAAACACCAGAAGATATCGATGCCGCGATAGAAAACTTAAGACAAATAATGGAAATGGCTGCAAAAAAAGTTACTCCGGAGTACAAAAATTCGGAAAAAATAGTAAGCTTTCAAGTAACATTCAAAAGTTATTGGCGGATAAGCGGGCGACTCGGCGGCTATGGCAGCTGCACCAATCTCCTTTTCATAACTGGAAATTAAATAGAGCTATTAAAGCTCTAAGAGAAGCAATACGGGAAGAACACAATCTTGGAATGCAGAATTACCTAAGTGAGCTCACAGCAACAGAGAAAACAGATTACTCACTGTGGAAGGCAGCAAGAAATTTAAAAAGGCCAGAGCTATCGAACTCACCGGTAAGGAAACCAGATGGTCATTGGGCCAGAAGTGATTTAGAAAAGGCTATTGCTTTCTCTAACCATCTACAAAAAGTGTTCACTCCAAACGAAAAAAATAATGACTGCGCACTACCACAGTTTACGAGGGACGAGTCGAACCCAAATCCAGTAAAATTTCCTGGATGTAATCCACTTTGACTCTAGTCACGGAACCTGCGGAAAATATTAGCATCTTCAATGAATTTTTCAGCATCCAGCGCTACATTAAAAAAATTAGAAATTTTTAAATCTAGTTGGAACCGAGGTTCATTAAGATTAATTAAGGAGACCAAATAAAATGCGGTACGATGCTAAATTCGCGGCTGTATCCACTTTCATTACCCAAGTTCAGCGTCCATTTCTTAAGCGAAAGGCTAGCATACAGATGCGGCATACAGATACGGCGTTTACAAGCTTCATATAAATATTGGGGTATTTGAGTGATTTTAACGGATTTGCGATAGCTGTTGGTAATACTTACATGAATTTGTGCTTTAATGATTTTGTTCAATTAAAAGTTGTAAGTTTTAATTTTTAACATAGGTTTTCGACTATTTTCGAATATATAAAAATTTTAAGTTATTTTGGGTGATAACCAGATATTATTTTTACATCGCGGTAAGATTACCAAGACGTTGGAAGTTTGGTTACCTCACCTCGATGTAAGAATAATATCTGGCTATCACCCAGAATAACCTAAAATTTCAGATAGAAATTGCACGTATGCGTGAAATACCAAAATACGAGGTTATGAAATGGTTAACAATTGCTTAGTGAAACAAAATAATTCGCTATGGCAATGTGATTACACTTTGTATGTAAGTTCAAAGTATTTTCATTTATTTAGTTTGGTCACTTCAATCTGATCGACTACCAATTTTTTTAATTTGAAGAATTCAATGTTCATTAGTTCGAAATCAAACTTCCGACGTCTTGGTAACCTCATCTGGATGTATTTTAAAATTGTGCTAACATAGCTAAGGTTTATACAAGAAACATCCAATTTTTTCTTATCATTCCGGTTTCCGAACATTATATAGGAGTACGAGTACCTCATTACCTTATAAAAACTTGGGTTACAATTTCTCAAATGTGAGGTAGAAATAAGTCTCCATCGAGGCGAAATAGATCCAACAACAAAGAAATCATAGAATTTTGCTGATTTCTAACAGAAACAATAATTGTTGACATTGTCTACATTATCTACATTATCGACGTCACTTTTTTAAATGTCTACATACATTTTCTACACATGTAGAATATTAATTATCTACGCAGTGTAGACAATAGGGCACAACGTTGGGTTTTAGTGTCGTAAACGATTTACCCTGCCACTCGCCTGCCGCCATAGTACATATAACGGGTGATTTTTTAAGAGCTTGAGAACTTTTTTTTAAAAAAAAACGCATAAAATTTGCAAAATCTCATCGGTTCTTTATTTGAAACGTTAGATTGGTCCATGACATTTACTTTTTGAAGATAATTTCATTTAAATGTTGACCGCGGCTGCGTCTTAGGTGGTCCATTCGGAAAGTCCAATTTTGGGCAACTTTTTCGAGCATTTCGGCCGGAATAGCCCGAATTTCTTCGGAAATGTTGTCTTCCAAAACTGGAATAGTTGCTGGCTTATTTCTGTAGACTTTAGACTTGACGTAGCCCCACAAAAAATAGTCTAAAGGCGTCAAATCGCATGATCTTGGTGCCCAACTTACCGGGCCATTTCTTGAGATGAATTGTTCTCCGAAGTTTTCCCTCAAAATGGCCATAGAATCGCGAGCTGTGTGGCATGTAGCGCCATCTTGTTGAAACCACATGTCAACTAAGTTCAGTTCTTCCATTTTTGGCAACAAAAAGTTTGTTAGCATCGAACGATAGCGATCGCCATTCACCGTAACGTTGCGTCCAACAGCATCTTTGAAAAAATACGGTCCAATGATTCCACCAGCGTACAAACCACACCAAACAGTGCATTTTTCGGGATGCATGGGCAGTTCTTGAACGGCTTCTGGTTGCTCTTCACTCCAAATGCGGCAATTTTGCTTATTTACGTAGCCATTCAACCAGAAATGAGCCTCATCGCTGAACAAAATTTGTCGATAAAAAAGCGGATTTTCTGCCAACTTTTCTAGGGCCCATTCACTGAAAATTCGACGTTGTGGCAGATCGTTCGGCTTCAGTTCTTGCAGGAGCTGTATTTTATACGGTTTTACACCAAGATCTTTGCGTAAAATCTTCCATGTCGTCGAATAACACAAACCCAATTGCTGCGAACGGCGACGAATCGACATTTCACGGTCTTCAGCAACACTCTCAGAAACAGACGCAATATTCTCTTCTGTACGCACTGTACGCATTCGTGTGGTTGGTTTAATGTCCAATAAAGTAAACTGAGTGCGAAACTTGGTCACAATCGCATTAATTGTTTGCTCACTTGGTCGATTATGTAGACCATAAATCGGACGTAAATCGCGAAACACTTTTCGAACCGAACACTGATTTTTGTAATATAATTCAATTATTTGCAAGCGTTGCTCGTTAGTAAGTCTATTCATTATGAAATGTCAAAGCATACTGAGCATCTTTCTCTTTGACACCTTGTCTGAAATCCCGCGTGATCTGTCAAATACTAATGCATGAAAATCCTAACCACAAAAAAATCACCCTTTATAATATAGTTTCAATTGGTGTAAATTTTTCGCGAACTCAACATGCATGGTTTAAAAGTTGTAGTAGGATTAAGTATCGGAAGATATTGACAGATAGCAGCACATCCATTTTCAACGAAAAATTTGTTTTTGATACTTTTTCTGTTAGTTTTTGAATGAATGAAATCAATTGAATGAATAAATGAATTTACCGTAAAATTTATTTAAAATTGACTTGAATTAAAATTGAATTTTAGGAAATGGCATTCGTCCAACCGTTTGAAAGCTTCGAATTAGAATGATTGTGAAATACATACCAATAATAATATCAAAATTGTACACTGTTAAATTTAAAAATATTCCAATTGGATTTGTTTCGTAGTGAAATTGAAACATTTTTAGATAATCTGTAACATTTATACTAGAGAAGCCCTTGAATCCCTAATAGTGTCGCTGTAAAGAACAAATAATTTTCTAACAATTTTAGATAAACACGAGAAAATTTTGGTACAATTTACTAAAATTTCTTTTAATTCTAAAGAAGGTTATTTTAGACACTGTTTCTACTTTTATATCTCCGAATCTAAAGATGTTCACGGGGTCTCACCTACATGGTAAGATAGATCAGTCAAAACCCTATGTGGGTAATGAACGGGATCTAATTATGATGATTTTTAACTTTCAATATTGTGAAAATGAGACAAGAATGATGATTTTCATCATGTTTTCCAAAATTTACAACTTCTTCGTTTAAAATGTTACTCTCAATTGGAAATTTTGGTATTTTCTCCAATAAGATTTTTACCCAATTGACATTCCCAAATAAGCTACGAACCCGATTTATTGTGAAAACAATCAAATAACAAAAATCCTATGGATGTTCACAAGGTCACGTTTATACTTTTACATAGTTCAAAGTTTCGAATTTCGATAGTTCCGAACAGAGTCCTATTGTGATGATATTTACTGGACCATTTACGACTTAGAAGTTTCATGAATTTGAATAAATTTTCAATTTTTTTTCACCGATCCTAGAGATGTTCACGGGGTCTCACCTACATGGTCAGACAGATCAGTCGAAACCCTATGTGGGTAATGAACGGGATCTAATTATGATGATTTTTAACTAGTCCAGATATTATTTTACGTTAACGATTATATCGCTCATCCCAGGAATGTTCACGGGATCTCTTTCATATATCCGAATAGCTCAGAAAATTTTCTATCAATATTGTGAAAATAGGACACGAATGATGATGTTCATCAGGTTTCCAAAAATGTACAACTTCTTCGTTTACAATTTTACTCTCAATTGGAAATTTTGGTATTTTCCAATAGGAATTTTACCTAGTTGACATTCCTAACTATATAAGGTTCGAACTCGATTTTTTTTTTTTTAAAGAAAGTACTAATTGCCCAGTGGATTTAATGTCCCTTGAAGGTCAATTAATACCCTCCTTTTCATTCACGCACACACCATCCATTCACACTATTACAGTATACCACCTGCGCATTGCAAGCTCCATGTCAACCTATACATTGACATGAACGGTGGGTCTTCGCTGAATTTTGCACTCCAACAGAGGGTCTTAGTTGTCTTTATTAACATCACCGATCACGAAAATTCGCTTTGCATCCAGCCTCTAGTGGGATTCGAACCCAGTACCTCTCGGTCCAAGTGCTGAAGCTTTAACCACCGCACCACTTGTGCGGTAAAAACTGTAAGAACAATCGAATACCTTAAATACTGGAGATTTTCACAGGGCATCGTTAATTCTTTTGGATAGTTTAGAGCTATGCTTGTTCCACTGACTAGCGCCTAGTATATTATATAATCCTACATTACATGTTATCTGCTGAAAATAAGCCTAAAGAATTAATAGTTTTTGATTAGAGATCTAGCTTCTACTAGAAGTTCAGATATATATTTTAAGGTAGCCTAGACAAAGAGATTCTGGAGAAGTGCACCGGTCCTTGGAATGTCAATTGGGTAAAAATCTTACTGGAGAAAATACTAAAATTTCCAATTGAGAGTAAAATTGTAAACGAAGAAGTTGTAAATTTTTAGAAACCTGATGAACATCGTCATTCGTGTCCCATTTTCACAATATTGATAGAAGATTTTCCGACCTACTCGAATAAATGAAAGAGATCCCGTGAACATTCCTGGGATGAGCGATATAATCGTTAACGTAAAAAAGTATCTGGACTAGTTAAAAATCATCATAATTAGATTCCGTTCATTACCCACATAGGGTTTTGAGTGGTCTATCTGACCATGTAGGTGAGACCCCGTGAACAACTCTAGGATCGGTGAAACAAAATTTGAAAATTTATTCAAATTCATGAAACTTCTAAGTCGTAAATGGCCCAGTAAATATCATCACATTTGGAGCTGTTTGGAACTATTGAAAGTCGAATCTTTGAGCTATGCAAAAGTATAAACATGACCCTGTGAACATCCATAGGATTTTTATTATTTGATTGTTTTTACAATAAATCGGGTTCGTAGCTTATTTGGGAATGTCAATTATGGATAAAAATCCTATTGGAGAAAATACCAAAATTTCCAATTGAGAGTAAATCTGAAAATGAAGAAGTTGTACATTTTGTAAAACATGAAGAAAATCATCATTCGCGTCCCATTTTCACAATATTGATAGAAAATTTTCTGAGCTACTCGAATATATGAAAGAGATCCCGTTAACATTTCTGGGATGGGCGATATAACCGTGAACGTAAAAAAGTATCTCGACTAGTTAAAAATCATCATAATTAGATCCCGTTCATTACCCACATAGGGTTTTGACTAATCTATCTGACCATGTAGGTGAGACCCCGTGAACAACTCTAGGATCGGTAAAACAAAATTTGAAAATTTATTCAAATTCATGAAACTTCTAAGTCGTAAATGGCCCAGTAAATATTTTCATAAATTAACCATGTTCATTTCATTGTTAAAACTTTGTCTGTGCTATCTTAAAACACATTTAAAAAATTATGAATATCTCAAGGAGCGGTAACAAAACAATTTGAAAATAGATTGAAATCAAAAACCACTATTGTTTAAAATACGCTGCACAAGTTAAAAATCATCATATCTCAACCTTATTCACCACACACGTGAGGTTTTGACTTAGCTATTCAGCCATATAGGTGAGACCCCGTGAACATCTTTAGATTCGGAGATATAAAAGTAGAAACAGTGTCTAAAATAACCTTCTTTAGAATTAAAAAAACTTTGTATCACAATTTTCTCGTGTTTATCTAAAATGGTTAGAAAATTATTTGTTCTTTACAGCGGCACTATTAGGGATTCAAGGGCTTCTCTAGTATAAATGTTAAAGATTAAATCCAATTGGAATATTTTTAAATTTAACAGTGTACATTTTTGGTATTTTTTTGGTATGTATTTCACAATCATAGAATTAGATAGCATTTTGCCCCGATAATTTCGGCTCTCTTTAGTAACTCCACACCTGGTGAATATTGATTATATAACACATGTTTTGATGTTAAGGTGATTCTGCCCCTTAGAAAGGATTGGAAGAATGGCCTCATTATGGAGACCGGGAGATTTAAATTCTTCACCAACGGCTCCAAGCTCGATGGTAGAGTGAGAGCTGGTGTGTTCTGTGGGGAATTAAATGTAAGTCTATCTTTTCGTTTACCTGATTACTGCAGCGTGTAGCAGGCTGAAGTTATAGCGATTGAAGAGGTCATGAACTGGTTGAAGCACAGTGTAATATCGTTGACTAATATCATTATCTGTGTGGACAGTTGGGCGGCCATTCTTTCGCTAGATTCAGTTTCTCTGGCGTGAAGGGTGGCATTGGATTGTCACACATCTCTTATCGAGATGAGCGAACACTTCAATATCCAGTTGGTCTGGGTTTCGGGTCACTCTGACGTTGAGGGAAGTTGAAGGGCACACGAATTAGCAAGGTACGGTACGACTCTCCAACTGGAACCAGGGAGACAATGTGTAGGAAGGCCTATGTCTAAGTTGAAAGCAGTTGCCTTGGCAAATGCTAGGTGGCTCGCCAGTTCAACTGGCAGGGTAGCGAAGGAAGTATGGCCTGAGCTGAGCTTGAAGCCATCCAAGATCTTGATCACACTAAGGAAGCTTGATTTAGGTTGAATTGTAAGGGTACTTAGCGGACACTGTCTTTTGATCTCTTACGTTATGTGAATAGCACTAGATGACTTTAAAGGGAGTTTAATAATGTCGGATCTTGTGGTATCACAATCGGTCAAAACTGGCCTAAGTGTGCGATAGCAACCACTGAAACCTAACCTCGTAACTCCACAAATATTTGTTCAGAGGTAGTTCGGTTACCTGCAAATTTGTTCTAAAATGTAAAGGATTTGAGAGAGAAGTTATTTGTTAGACCAATAAGTAATTGTTTTGCTACCAAATTCAGCTTAACCTATAGTTTACAATTATTCAATTCATCGCACAAGTTAAAAGTGGCCATGTTAAATTTGCTATCGCAAAATTTCCGTCTACCACCAAAACTTAATATCAAAAATGTTGAATCGAAATAATCGCCTTGCAAATTTATTTCAAAATTTTCGCACCCATCGTACACATTAAATACAGAGGATAAACGATAAAATGTTTGCACAACAAATTAATGCCCACCACACATACACCAAATCTACGAAATAAATCCAACTTAAATTTCGATTTACAAGAAAACAAACCAAAAACAATAAAAACAACAACATCGCAGAAAGTAAGTTGGGAGAATTCCTTTTTTAATGTTTATTATATTGGTATATCACAATTGCGCCCCATCCCACCACCACTACATCGCACCTCCATCACCATCGACCTCCAGAATTTTATGGAAAAAATACAAAGAAAATATTTTATTTTTTATTTGCATTCCCTGCTTTATATTGTTGTTGCTCCTTTTGTATTTTCCGCGGTTCACACAATTGAAAATTCCAAATCCTGGTTTTAAATAAATAAAATAAAATTTAAAAAAAAATTATTTTTGTGTTTGTAAATAAAAAAAACTGTTTAACCAAATATAAAAACAATGCGCTCTATATACACGAGCACAATATTTGGGTACAGTGGCTGTGGAGGTGAGAGCAAAAGAAAAGCTTAACCAGAATAAAAAAGCACACAAAAAACTGGGATAAAGCAAAAAACGGGATAAAAGTAGTTTATGAATTGTTTTGTACATTAATGTTCGTATATTGTTCACACAATAATATAAACACACACACACACACACACACACACACACACAATGTGGACACAGGATACGAATGAATGGCTTTTGCTAGGATCAGACCATCGTTTGGAATTTTTTTTTTAAAACCACAATAATATTATTTTACG
Organism: Nephrotoma guestfalica; assembly: GCA_963691935.1. Classification (NCBI taxonomy): domain Eukaryota; kingdom Metazoa; phylum Arthropoda; class Insecta; order Diptera; family Tipulidae; genus Nephrotoma; species Nephrotoma guestfalica. The sequence continues at coordinate 50,805,487 of OY829913.1, read as the reverse complement.
TTTGGTTGTTTGTTTGTTTGCAAAATTTACATTTAATAAATAAATCCAGAATTAAAAATAAATCGGCCAACATTTTTTTGCCTCTGTGCGAGATCATTTCAAAGTTGGTTGACGGTTAGAAAAGTTTTGCGGTTTTTTTTGCTCGTCGACTGTCCTCTAAATTCTTTCAAACAAACGAAAAAAAAATCTACTTTATGGAGATTAACCACTTATACATATGGAATGGAATTTTTTTATACTTATAGCCGACTGTTAAATCTCAGTGTTTCATACCGTTATTGAAACAGTTTACCATGTTGCGTTTCGGGAAATTTTGCTCGGTGGTGTATTTTTGCTCGGTGGTGTATTAAAGTTTTCATTAAATAAATGTGACTACATAGCCCCCATTCGTGAAAAGCGGAATTTTCTGGAAAGAGATGCCGTTAAGAGTAGTTTACAGCTAAATGGGATCCTCACTTTAAATCCAAATCTCAGAATTTAATGTGTTTGGACGAAGTCCAAACGTTGCTTCGAATTTCCTTCCTGTTAAATCTGGTTCGTACCGTTGGATTGTAAATAAAGCGATACATTTTGACGGTTTACAACAACAACTTTGATAATTTACACCACTTCCAGAATATTCCTGAAAATAATCATAGAATAATTTCCAATGCCCACTTAGCAGTAAAACACAACAACAATAATTTCCACAATTTTTTAAATTATGTAACTTTACATTTCTAAAATAGTAAACTAACTGTAAACAACACTAATAACTTATCGTGTCTTAACTGAGACTCTCCTAAGGCTAGCTGATTTGCTGCGTTACATTTTCGCTAGCTACTCACAAGTACTTCCCACTGCTTTCAACTGGTCTTGCTCTTGTATATGAGTAGCATAGTATCATTGAGTGATGCTCCTGAAGTTGGTTTGCATGACGCATCAAATACGACACGAAGCTTTGTTGTCGTACTACTCTCCTTACGAACCGCATGCTGTGGTAAATAAAATACATTTTCGTCAGTCAATTTCTGAATCGCTTGGTGGGATTGGTGCCATATGCCCTATACTCTCGTATTCTGACATGAATTGAATATATTCCCTTTTTAATTTGTTGTCATGCATGAATCTTGGAGTACGGGATTGACAGCCTCCACGAAGTATTCATAAATGGATACGGGCGTACTCTGGGCAATGTTTTGTAGAACGAACGGTTCTGGTACCCAATCCCTTCGTAGTAGTGAAGCAGAATAGCTAATTAGTCAATCAAAACTATGCAATGGTACAAACAAAAGGAAATAATACCCCAGGTGGTACACCAATATCAACATTGGTAAATCCACTCTCTGTGGAGACTGGCCCTATGGATTCTGGGGAGAGCCATCTATTGCATTATCAGGGAACATCAAATCTGTTCCAGAGAAGACCAAATTTACAAAGATCACCGATAAAGAAAAATAGAAGCAGCACGGTAACTGACCAAGCCGATAATTTTTCTAACGCCATACCTAGGCAAACATTACACGAAATAAGTGATGCCACCGGAAATTTTACTTTGCAAATAGCCGAATCTAGTAAAAGAACTATTGACTTAGAAAAGGAGAATATGAATCTCTTGGCGAGGCTAGAGCATATGGAGCAATTATTTGCCAAGCTAAGCGAAGAAATTGAGTATCGAAAGCAGGAAAATGAAAACCTAAAAATGAATCGGGATTCAAAAGAAGATTGCGATATAGGAAGCATTGAACCAGACAAACTCATCTATTCCACTGATGAAGATGAATTACAAAGAGAGAAGGACTGGATCCTAAAGAAGAAAAAACAGTCCAGGAAGAGTAAGAAAAGAAAAACTGAATCGTCACCTGAGGCTGAGCAATTACATGGTAGGGGACAATCTAGTCCAGATTCAAACGATGCTCAACCCAAAGTCAATCAAGCAAAAGGTAGTAAATCTACCAATAACATTACACCAAATTTGCTGCAACCGAAAGAAAAGTCACCCCCACAAATAAATATTGTTGGTGTAACCAGTTACCCAGAAATTCAGTCACTCATGAAATCGGTTACTGACAAAGACTATAAGGTAACAGCGCTAATTAATACTCTGGACTCAGATACTTATAGAACCTTATCTATGAAATTGAGTGCTGCGAAGAATCAGTGGTTCACTTACGAGAACAAACAGACTCGACCTATAAAAATCGTGGCAAGAGGTTAGCATCACACTTTTTCAAGCAAAGAAATAATGGAGACTTACAAAATAAAGGTCTTAAAATACTAGATGCTGCAAATATTGTTAAAAAAGAGAAAACAAAAATCCAGGAAGGAAAACAAATTATAAGGGGACTCCCTCTTGTTATGCTGGTATTTGACAACAAAGAGAATGTTCAAAACATTTATGGAATAAAAGAAATCCCTCACATGAAGGTGAAAATCGAACCAATGAGGAGAACCACAACACGCATACCCCAATGCAAGAAATGCCAGGCATTTAATCACACCCAAATATATTGCGGCCGGGATCCAAGATGTGAAAAATGCTCAGGTAATCTTTTACCCAGGCATGTACAATAGTAAGAGATGTGCCAGCCAAGTGTACAAATTGTAAGGGCCAATATCCTAATGGGCTAATTATCGAAGCTGTAAGGTTGCTAAACAACTACAAAAATTAAGGTAACCAAGAAATCAACCGCAAAATCACGAAAATCGAAGCGTTCAAATATCAAATCAGATGGATCAAATCCCACAACCAAGCAATTCAGGGCAACGAAGTTCATTTGCGCAAGTAGTGAAAGGTTTGGGTTCAACCAAACATATGGGCTCTGAAAGTAACCAAATTATGGAAAACATTATGAACAGCATTGCAGCTATTACAAAGCGGCTAGATGACCAAAGTAATCTGAACAACATGATATTTGATCAACTGAAGAAAATGCAACTCCCTCCACGCAATCCAACCAAAAATGTTAAGTAAGAACACAACTTTCAAAATAGCAATCTGGAATGCGAATGGCATTATGCAATATATTCCAGAAATAGAAATATTTTTAAATTCAGAAAAAATCGACAATTTCTTAATATCTGAAAGCCATCTAGTTAAATCTTCGTTTGTTAAAATACGGGGTTATAACTTATATCATTCCATTCATCCGGTGGAAAGAGCAAGAGGTGGTTCGGCATCACTAATAAAAGAAAATATAAAACACCATTTATAATCAAATATCGAAGAAGAAACTACAAAAGTCACTACTGTAAGGATCCAAATTAAACACAGACAGCTTACTGTCTCTGCAATATATTGTCCTCCCCGGCATAACTTGAAAGGGAGGACGAGCTTCAACTATTTAAATCGCTTGGACGTGGTTTTATTATTGGAGATGACTTTAATGCAAAAAACACCTATTGGGGTAAAGAATTGCTTCTAGCAGGGCAGACATCAAAATGCGAATTTTACTCTGGTGGTTCCCCAACATACTGGCCCGTGACGGAACGAAGATACCTGACCTAATAGACTTTATGTAGCAAGAGGTATATCTCAGAACTACATTCACATTGAAGACAGTAATTCTCTAGTATCGGATCATTCCCCGGTTATCATGACAGTCAGTGAAATGGTAATTCAAAGGGGGAGTGCACCCAGATTAACAAATTCAAAAACAAACTGGGATCTCTTTCGTGAAGTATTGGAGGAAAAAATCAATCTTCAGATACCGATAAGAAATCCCCACCAGTTGGAAGATGAATTAGAACAACTCAATGAAGCAAATCACTATGCTGCTTTGGCAAGTACCCTCATTGTACAAAATAAGAGGAAGCTTAACATGTCCTACCCAATGGAAGTTAGAGAGCTAGTAAGAGAAAAACGACGGGCACGTAAAACCTGGCAAATGACTAGAACACCGGAGAACAAAACAATTCTTAACAATATCGGTAACAATCTCAAATCTCTTCTTAAAGAAGTTAAAAATGCATCAATCAACAGATTTCTAGTTAGCCTAACCGATGAAAAAAATTCTGATTATTCTCTGTGGAAGGCGACGAAGGGACTCAAAAGACCCAAAATGCAAGTGCCTCCACTTAAAAAGGATGATGGAACCTGGGCAAGAGGTCCTAAAGAGAAGACTGATCTGTTTGCGGAGTATCTCGAGGATACCGTCCAACCACTACCAAGGTAAACGGCTAACGAAAATATAATGTCAATCCAAAAGCCAGATGATTTTGATATACGCTCAGTAACTCTCAAAGAATCAAAAGAAGAAGTGAAAAGCAACTTGAATGTTAAAAAAGCCCCAGGATATGACTTGATTACTTGCCAAATAATCAAGGCTCTACCAGGTAAAGGATTTCGTAAGCTATTACACATAATCAATGCAAGCTTTCGGTTAGAATATGCTCCGTGGCAATGGAAAGTAGCGGAAGTAATCATGATAGCAAAACCTGATAAACCACCTAACGATAAAAAATCATACAGGCCAATTTCATTGCTGCCAATTATGTCAAAACTCTTTGAAAAATTATTTCAAAAAAGACTTAAACCAATAATTGAGGAACGACAACTAATTCCTCCACATCAATTTGGATTCAGGGAAAATCACTCAAGCTGCACAGAGAACTGCCGAGGCAATTCTATGCCATACTAAGATCTTATTTATCCAGTAGACAATTTCGTGTGAAATATGAGGATGAATACTCCGAACTAAAGAAAATCTCGGCCGGGGTCCCACAGGGGAGTGTCTTAGGACCAATCCTGTATTTATTATATACAAGGGATATTCCAAGAACATATGAAGGAACCATAGCCACTTTTGCGGATGGCACAGCAATCATGGCCATTGGGAGTAATGTCGCTGATGCAACGAGCAAACCTCAGAAAATTACCAATGAGGTTTGTAACTGGACTAAGCGCTGGATAATCAAGCTTAATGAGACGAAATCCACGCATATTAACTTTACATAGCAAAAGGCTTCCCATCTACTGATAGTAATTAACTCACGACCGGTGCCATATGCAAACAAAGCTAAATATCTGGGCATGACTCGATTCCTAGCTCAAGTGGAGAGAGCATGTCAAAAAGAAAAAGAACAACTTAATATTAAGTTCAGAAAAATGTATTGGCTCATAGGTAGAGGCTCTAAGCTTACAAGCTGCTGCTATACCGGCAAATACTGAAGCCGATATGGACCTACGGTATTCAACTCTGAGGATGTACTAATCAAACAAACGCCAAAATGATACAGACGTTTCAAAATAAGGTTCTCCGAAGCATCGTAAATGCTCCGTGGTACACAAGAAATGAAAACCTTCACAGGGACTTACAGATGAAATACTATCGTTGAAAGAAGACTTCAAAGAACGAGGCCACTGAACCTAGTAAACATACCAAATTAAAATTATATTTTAAATAGGTTTAATTAATTTTGGGACTAACCATTGAGTTTCACCCCAACAAATCAGAATTGTTCAAAAATTTGTAAATTTAAAAGATAAATTGCTAGTTGAGCACAGTCTAACTTGTAATTAATAAAGCAAAAGAAAATGCATGATTTTCGCTCCATCGCGTACAATCGTAAATATAGCTGATTGCAGCGAGCTTCCTATCGGAGAACAGCTCCTTCGTTATTTTTTAAATGGAATTTCTACAACAATGCGACCGAACTCATCTCGATAGGTTGAATTTATATACCTTTGCTCACAAATATTTTCTTCTGAAGAGTAAATTCGTGATTCGTTCAACTCTTCAGATACCCAAAATTTTTGTATAGAATTGTTTTTATACTTAAGTCGAGGTTAGTTAGGCGTTTGATGTAGCATGTGGACAACAGGAAAGCTTTCATCCATGATTGTACTGTTTTCTAGGGTATTGAAAAAATAGTCTGATCCGATAATTATGACTATCTGGCTAGTTTCACAAGTTCAAGTGATTTTATGTCCTTGCATTTCCATAGCTCGAAAGATTGCGATGGTACCATTGAAGTCAATTTTGGGTGGACAAGAGTTTAATAGTGATTGATTTGTAATTATAGCGTGATGATAAATATAAGTTGACTAGGCCGTTTGCAGTTCCAGCTTTGACTGATGCTAGTCCCGTAACAGGGATTGGTGCATTCGATCTTTTTATTCCAAGGAGGTTTACATACTCCGCGGTAATAAAGGAAGCTTGCGAGCCTGAATCAAGCAGTGCTCGGCAAGTAATTTGCCGTCCAAATTGATCCTTGACAAATATGAGAGCTGTAGGTAATATACAGGGTGTGTCATCTAACTTTTTTTTTGAACTAGCGGTTATTTTGAGTATGGTAAGGGTTACGTCACTTTTGATTTACCAGAAAGTTGAGAAATATAGAAACATTACTTCGAAAATCATGGTAATGTTGCAGAATGTGTGCGAAAATTGCGTGCGGTTTTCGGAAGAAACGAAGCGCCGGGAGCTCGTTATGTGCGTTATTTTGTGAATAACGTTAAAGAAACTGGCTTGCTAATTAATATACCAACACGAACCAAGCAGCCAACCAAGCGTACAGCCGAAAATGTTGATGCTGTAGCGGAGAATGTGCGTGAGTCGCCTGGAACGTCAACTCGTCATCGTGTTCAAGAATTGAACATTTCACGCACAACATTTTGACGAATCCTGCATAAAGACCTTGGTATGACAACGTATAAAGTTCAATTGGTTCCGGAATTGAAGCAAAGAGACCACCCATTGCGTTTTCGGTTCGCTGGGAGGTTTGCGATCGACTTGAAGAAGATGCCGATTTTGGCAAAAAAATCATCTTTTCGGTTGAGGCGCATTTCCATTTTGGCGGCTATGTAAACAAGCAGAATTGTCGCATTTGGGGCACGAAGATCATAGAGAAGCCGATGCATCCTCAACGAGTGACTGTTTGGTGCGGATTTTGGTCCGGTGGCATCATTGGGCCATTTTTCTTTGAAAATGAGCAAGGAGCCGCCGTTACTGTCAATGGTGAGCGTTACCGCGCCATGATAAACGATCTTTTGTTCCCGGCACTTGAAGAGAAGGACATAGGCAACATTTTGTTTCAGCAAGAGGGCGCTCCGTGCCACACAGCACACGTTTCAATTGATCTTTTGCGCACTGTTTTCGAAGATCGAATTATCAGCCGAAACGCTGATGTGATTTGGCCGCCTCGGAGCTGTGAATTGACGCCGTTGGACTGTTATCGTTGGGGTGCCGTCAAAGATAAGTGTTACGCCGATAAACCAGCAACGATTGACGCTTTCAAGAACAATATTTGCATTGCCATTGAAGAGTCGAGGCAGTCATATGAATGAAATAGTATTCCATAATTAATCGGAAGGATTGTTCTTTTCAATGAAAAAATAAGTTTGAAAAAATATTGCGAAATTTTTGTTTTATTGCATTTAAAAAAAAAAAAATATTTGGCCCACCCTATACATTACATTGTGGTGAGTAATGATCTTTGAATTGATGTACAGAAGAGTTAGCATTCTGTGTTGATAAAATAACCTTATCAACGGTCGAGTTTGAATTTAATTTGGCCTGCTGTGGTCTAACGTTGAAGTGTTGATTGAAGCCAGTTTGTTAGTTGAAGTATGAATGTTGATTGCTTGGTGAAGGTTGCAACTTGAGTCTCACTGTGTTGATTAGTTTCATTGAAGATTGGAACTGGAATGTTACTGCTTTGAGAAGTTTGATTGTTTATATCACCGAATGAATCAGTTACCGCGTGTAATTGGGTATTCTGTGATTGCGTTTGTGATATGCTGGGTAATACCTTCGTATTCGAATTTGCATAACATTGAGAATGGTTATGATAAATTTGTGTGTCGATCGGACCAAAGGTGGCATGGGGGTGGTGAAGTTTATCAGTTTGTGAAGTAAGATGAATAAATTTGAAAAGCTTTAACAGAATTAAACCCAAACTTTGTATACAGATATATGGTAATAATTTTTATGAAACTAACTTTGCTGCCTACGTTTTAGGACTGCCCTTCCAAAATATATTAAAATATGAATTTGCATGCCAACGTTCGCAACGATATATCGTTTCCGTGTTCCAATGTCTTGTAATCTGAGCTAATTAGCCATCCCAATTAGAGCTTTAGCATCATACTTGATGGTCATAAACCAAATAATTTACAAAAAACAAAATCCAATTACCATTGTGAATATATCATGCATTAATTGCCAAACGTCATCATAATTGTTATATTATACCATATTATTATTGTTGTAATTATGATGATTATGATTATTGTTGTACGTATTACATGTTTTATGATAATTACCCGTAATAAAAATCAACGACTAAAAGAAATCGTTAAGTAAAATTTATAATTAAAATTCCACGTATAGTAATTGGTGCCCATATATATAAAAATTTAACGATATACGACCTTAATGATTCCGCGCGTTTCCTCCAAATCGTCTTGCATGTGCGTTTCTCAAATGTTAAACACCCAGATATACACTCACACACCAAAAAGCACTAATTGGCGTTTAGTTTCTTTTCAAATTACTGTCTAATTAAAAATCGCAATAAAATATAAATTTGTGGTCCATAAAATTACGCTGCGCATTTCAACTGTATGTATAAGTATGTACATGATCACCTGGAGAAGGCTAAAATTATATCGGCGGATGCAGACATCGACTTAAAGCGCCAAAATTGAATTTCGGTGCGAAAACAATAAAAAAAAATTGTTTAACAATTTGATTGCACATTCGTCATACACCGGAGACTTAGTACTACACCACAAGAAAAAAAAAACATAATTTCGCATGAATAATTGATGAAGACACGAGGCATCTCGTTTATCTCATTCCTTACACATACAATATAAATAAGACACAAGATCCGGTTGAAGTGAAGTCGAAAAATTAACATGAAATTTGTGCTGGGGTGGAAGGATGTGTAGATGTGAATACATAAATGGTTGGTAATAATTTAGAATTGGATTTTTTGTTGTTGTTGTTGTACCACAAATTTTATTTGACATCTAATATGATGTGCGGTTCCAAGAATGTTTTCAATTTAAGATGAATTTTCCACTATATATGTACTCGTATACATCTATCTATCTATTTATGTACTTCAAGATGATACACCAGTGAGATACGATACTCGTGTATTTTTAAAATGTTTTTAAGGATATTTTACGACTTTTGTGTTTTATGTTTTTGATGCATGTCAACTCATCATCTTCATCATTGATCCTTAAGAGAGATGAATATACACGAGGAAATTTCTTTAGGTTTAAGATTTTATAAGACGGAATGAATACATAATTTAAAATTAATTTGAATGAAGTGTTAAGGTGGTTGGAGAATTTAAGAACTGTGGTACTATATGACGTATTTATACTCGTACATTACACAAGTACATTTTTATGGATATTGTGGTTGATTCATGAATTTGAAATGATTTTTTGTTGTTTAAATTTATAAAACAGGGTGTTCCAGACTTGGATGAACAAACGAGACCGCGGGGGCTATACAATGTGAGAGGGAGCTCTATCATGCTGCAGCCACATATTTTCACGTGTTTGTAAAGAAACGTCGTCAAATAATTCATCCAAGTCATTTTGTAGAAAACTTAGATAGACTTCCCCGTTGATCCGACGTGGGAGTAATCAATTTTCCATACCGGTGTGAAGTTTTCAACATTTATCAAAAGTGTAGCTACACATTTTAACAAAAAACAAAAACGCAGATACTCAACAAAAAATGCAGAACTACATAAAAAAATTGTGGCAGGGTTGAATTTGTTATAATTTTCAGTAAATCTAATGTAATCCGCGGCATATCACGGCGGCCTTTGGGGAATTTTGTTTGTTTAGTGTAAATGGAAATAATGAGATAAAAAGTGTAATCCGGATTACCCTTTTTGTATTATTATTTCCATTTACACTAAACAAAACAAATTCCCCAAAGGTCGCAGTGATATGCCGCGGGTTAGATTAGATTTAGTGAAAATTATAACAAATTCAACCCTGCCACAATTTGTTTATGTAGTTCTACATTTTTTGTTAATTTGTGTAGCTACACTTTTGATAAATGTTGAAAACTTCACACCGATATTTTCCATCGACTATTCCCACTCACTTGTTCACTCCAAACGCCGCACTTTTTTTAGATTTACGCGGGCCCAATAGTGCAAATTATGGATATTGAATATCCTCTCCCTTTTGAAACATGTTTGGTCACTCCATAAAATGTTGTTGAAAAGCTGCGAATTTTCTTAGCATCGTCGCAGCATTTATTGACAAAATTGCACCCTTTTTTCATGGTCAGAAGGTTAAAGGTCTTGTACACGTTGCACATGGTAAGGGTGCAACTGATTTCGTTTTAGAATACAATGCAACGTGGACCGTGGACCTCCCGAACGTCTTGGTAAACAACGCACACTTATAGATGGGTCATCTGTCACCATTCCAATTAGTCAATCTTCGTCTATATCAAGTCGGACTCGCCGATCAAATGGCGCCACCTGTCAATGTACCTGTCGACAAACCACATCATCGGCACCAATGTTTTTTTGACATCTGTCAACAACATCCAATTCATAACCATACAAGTTTCATACAATAATAACGCATGTTTTTTACGTGTTACAAATGTCGAGTTTTGTGCCTACATATTACGATTTGCAGACATGATTAATTTTTTGTTATCATTTGAAGAAAACTGCTGCAGAATCACATCGAATTCGTACGCAGCTTACGGTGAGGATGTTCTTGATAAATTCAAAAGTTGTGATTTCGACGTGAGAGATGAATAACGTGGAAGTCCACCAACAAAGTTTGAAGACAGTGAATAGCAAATATTGTTGAATGTGTCACGTGAAGCCGTCTCCATACGTGTAAAAGCCAAAGGAAAGATTCAAAATCTGGGAAAATGAGTTCCGCATAAGCTGAATGAAAGGCAACAGGAAAATAGAAAAACCCCTTGCGAATTGTGACTGGCGATGAAAAATGGATCTATTTTGAGAATCGAAAGCGCAAAATGTCTTGGGTTGATCCAGGGCAACCATCGACATCGACTACAAGGCCAAATCGCTTCGGGCGGAAGACATTGCTCTTCATTTGGTGGGATCAGAAGAGTGTATATTATATTGAGCTGCTAAAACCTGTTGAAACCGTAAATACTGAACGCTACCAACAACAAATTATCAATTTGAATCGAGCTTTGCGTGAAAAATAACCAGAATATGATAAAAGGCAACCCAAAGTGATTTTGTTTCATGATAATGCACCATCACACAAAGCAAAACCGGCCATGGAAATGTTGGAAGTGCTTATTTGGGAAATACTTTCACATGCGGCTTACTCGTCCGGCTTGGCTCCGTCCGATTATCATTTATTTGCATCGATGGGGCACGGGCTTGCTGAGGACTTCACGTACTACGAAAATGTACGAAAATGCCCGCATTGCCTGACAGATGAAAAAATTTATGACTAATAATGGGCAATACTTTGAATAAAATATTTTTGATCATTACCGTACGATGAACGTGTACTTTTAACTTAAAAAATTCCGGTTTCATATTTACACAACTGGTAATTTTTATATTTAATTGTGAAGAAGTAAACTAGAAGTGCCTATCATTGACTCATTTCAGAACCTTGTTCAAAATACATATTAGAATTACTTATAGACCTGCAATATAAATTATACAATTATTAATTAAGATTTAACCGAGTTCTCTCGGCTAAACTTTATATTTCAATTCAAAATCAATTTAGAAACCAAATTTCATAAGGATTGATTATGAATTGGCCAAGTTTAATCCAGCATGAACAGATTCTAGACTTTTGTCCAAAACCCACATTAGAATCCCTAACCAATACTACTAAATGGCGAAAAGACGCGGAACATTGTTAAATTTCAAAATTTCATATACCGAGTTCCTTTACTTCGGAGATCAATCAGTTTGTCAGTTTATTCCGCTGAGGTGTTTTATTTTTTGAAAAGAGAGCTTCTCTTTTGTGATCGTGCTGCCACTTGTGGCGAGTAGCGCAATCGCTTATTTTCCGCTGTTTTATACAGCATTGTTTTTTTAACCATTTATTGAAGATCCTTTTGGATGCAACCATTGACAATCGCTGCACTGAGCCTTTTGTGGATTCTCAAATCTAAAACGTGTCGGTTGCATACTGTAATACCAGTCGATATATACAAAATACACTACACACGTAACGAGTTTTGCAAATTCAATTCATTGATTCCTAAAATAATGTATTTTATTAAGCTGCCGTTGATATATTAGCTTTAAGTGCTTAAGTGGTTGATCCTTCTGTCTAATGGAATTTTGCAATTGTTCTTGTATTTCAACTTCACTAACTTTTAATTTAAAGTTCTTCATAAATTTGACTTTAAATATTTCAAAATTCGTATAAAGGTCTTGAAATGGCATAAACCACAAATTTGCTGAATGAAATAATTTGGCAGGGATCGCAAACATAAACAACCTTTCATCAATTTTTTAGATACCTTTTAAATATTCAATTCGGTTTAGCTACTGTCCGGACGATAATGATTTTGTATTTATTGGATTGAATTCCAGAAATTACTATTCCATCTCGAATCGCCAATGCAGGTTGTTATGAATCAGTTGGTTTCTCATATACTTTCCTTTCTCATTCAAGCAAAGGGCTTCACCTTTCTAGCACCCCATCTAAAGGTTTTGACAAAAATGATGAAACGAATCCAGTTTCGGTCACTAGTTTTTATCGTTTGGTCACTTACGATTAAACGGTAAATAAATAACGAAAAATTCAAACGAACAATTTTCCGGATAGCACCTCATTGCAAGAAAATCGTACCGTTTTTATCAAATTTCGTTGAGGTAATCGTTAGGTTAGGATTGGCCAACACATTTTGGCGTTAGATGACCTGATCTGAATGGGTCATTTTTGATTGCGAAAAAATAATATCAGGTTCGTCGCTTATTTGGGAATTTCATTTTACAAAATTAAATAACAAATCCAATTGGAATATGCCATTAGGATAAAAATATATATTTTTTCAAAGAATTGTATCTAAAGTGGGTCATAAGATAAGATAGAATCAATTCAATTTTTAGGTTCTTCATAACTCGTTGAGGATTGGTCACTAGTTAATTTCGGTAGGGCATCCCTACATAATGATTTATTGCGAAAATTCGTTAAAAACTTATCTTTCGGTACAATTCGAAATGTTCAGGTCTGGAAACTTGACCAATACTAATTATTTTATAAATCCAACGATCGTGGTCACTAGTCGTTTTCGTTTGGTTGTCTCTACGTAATAATTGATTGCGAAAATTTGAAAAAACTCATCTTCCCAAATAATTCAAGTCAGGAGAGCAAACCAATTCTAATAATTTTATAAATCCAACTATCAGAATCGTTTGGTCGACTGTCATTGCGGAGTGGTTACTAGTTGTTTTCGTTTGGTCCCTACGAAACGATTTATTGCGAAAATTCGTTAAAAACTCATCTTTCCGCTTAATTCGAAATGTTCGGGTCTGGCAAGTTGACCAATACTAATAATTTTAAAAATCCAACGATCGGAAACATTTGGTCAACTGTTGTTGAGGATTGGTCACTAGTTGTTCTTGTTTGGCCAAATCGACCAAATGATTCCGATCGGGGGATTTATAAAATTATTAGTACTGGTCAACTTTCAAGACCCGAGTACTTTTAATTAAGCGGAAAGATGAGTTTTTAACGAATTTTTGCAATAAATCGTTTAGTAGGGCGATGACCAAGGAAAACAACTAGTCACCAATCGTCAATGGTAGTCGACCAAACGGTTCCGATGTTGGATTTCTAAAATTATTAGTATTGGTCATCCTTCCAGACCCCACACTTCGAATTATGCGGAAGAATAGGTTCTAACGAATTTTCGCAATAAATCGTTTCGTAGGGGTGAACAAACGAAATCAACTAGTGACCAATCCTCAATGACAATTTAGCAGACGATCCTGATCGTTGGACCAAACGATTCTGATCGTTGGATTTATAAAATCATTAAAATTGGTTTGCTCTCCAGACTCGAAAACTTTGTATTGTGTCCGATGATGATTTTTTTCAAATTTTCGCAATAAATTGTTACGTAGGGATGACCAAACGAAAAAGACTAGTGACCAAATCCTCAATCCCCACTTAGTGATTTATTAAGAAAATTCGTTAAAAACGCCAATCCTCAACTACATTCGACCAAACGATTCCGATCCGGGAATTTATAAAATTATTAGTACTGGTCATCCTTCCAGACCCCACACTTCGAATAATAGGTTCGGAAAAATAGGTTCTAACGAATTTTCGCAATAAATCGTTTCGTAGGGATGAACAATCGAAATCAACTAGTGACCAATCCTCAATGACAGTTTACCAAACGATCCGATCGTTGGATTTATAAAACTATTAGTATTGGTCATGTTTCCAGACCCGAACACTTCGAATTAAGCGGAAAGATGAGTTTTTGAGATGAGGGATTACCTGATGAAATCAACTGGTACTAGTTATGAAAAATCTAAACATTGAATTGATTTTGTCTTATGTCTTCCACTTTAGGTACAATTCTTTGAAAAAATATATACTCGTATTTTTATCCTACTGGCATATTCCAATTGGATTTGTAATTTAATTTTGTAAAATGAAATTCCCAAATAAGCGACGAACCTGATTTAATTTTTTCGCAATCAAAAATTACCCATTGGTGACCTAATACCAAAATGTGTTGGCCAATCCTGACCTAACAATTACCTCAACGAAATTACAGGGTGGCTGAGACCAAGTGTTACCAAATGAAAACGCTGTAATTTTTTTAATTTTGATTATTTTTTATTGAAATTTCGTGGAATATGTTGAAAACATATTACATTTTATGAAAAACATGTTACTGCTCTATATGACCTCCTTTGGCTCTGATTATTTGATTCAGTCTTCCATAGAAAGCATTGCATGCTGACCGAACGTGAGCTTGCGGAATTTTATTCCATTCTCGAACAAGAACTGACTTCAATGCATCAACACTTTCGTATTTTTTAGTGGACACCTTACTCTCCAGAATGGACCAAATGGAGAAATCCATGGGATTCAAGTCTGGTGAATATGGTGGCCATTCTTTCGACGAAATCAGCCGCGGAACGCAATTTTGTAAAAATCGCTGTGTCGCTCGAGCTTTGTGTGACGGTGCCGAGTCCTCTTGGAATGTCCAACGGTTCGTACCAAAGTGTTTACGAGCCCAAGGTAGCAAAGCATCGTTTAGGATCTTTTGGCGGTACACCTCTTGGTTTACCTTGACTCCATGTTCGATGAAAACCAGAGGAGTGCGTCCATCTGCAGTCACTGCAGCCCAAACCATAACATAAGCTGGTGATTGCTTGCGCATGGCAACTCTTGTGTCCAAATTATCGTTGGACTTGTACTCTAACCAAACACGATCATTTTGTTTATTCACATACTGTTGAATGGTGAAAATTTTCTCATCAGAAAAGACAATTTTTGGAATCTCATCACGTTCGGCCAAGGCCTTCAATGCTCGTGTTCTTTCAAGCCTAACTTTTTTTTGTGCCTCCGTAAGATCTTAAACTTTTTGTATCTTGTAGGGCTTCAAGTGTAGTTCATTTTTCAATATGGTTTGAATGCTGTATCGTGAAACATGTAGACGTGCGGCTAATTGATTGGCACTTTGATTCGTTTCTTCACATTTCGTATCATTTATTTTGATGTTACTGTCTTTTTAGGACCGCCTCTGTTGCGTTTAGCGATGCTACCAGTTTCGTTGTATCGAGTTATGGTTCGATACACAAACATTTTATTCACATTCAAATGCTGGAGCTGACGAACTATTGCTGTTTGTGAATTTCCACACAAATATAGTGCAATTACACTATTACGTTTGAATTCCATTACGATTTTTTTATGAAGATATTAATTTAGAACAATTATTTGTTGACCACATGTAAACAACTAACCAAACTTCAATCTGTGAAAAAATTGACGCGCGAAAATGACAACTACACAAATGACAGCAGAGTGAAGTCAGTAACATTTGGTCTCAGCCACCCTGTTTATAAAAACGGTACGATTTTCTTGCAATGAGGTGCTATCCGGGAAATTTTTCTTAAATATTTTTCATTATTTATTTACCGTTTAAACGTAAGTAACGATAAAAACTAGTGCCCAATCCTGACCAAACGACGATCAAACGAACTCAACCATCATTTTTGTCAAAATCTTTAGATGGGTGCTAGAACGGAACCCAAGCAAAGCACATTCTCGTACTAAAATGTCCGGGTTGAGTGTTACTGTCCAGTACTAACCAACAAAAAATACGGACTGGGAAAGTTTCAAAGTACATCTTGAACAAAGAATACTTTTGAAAGCTCCTTTAAAAACTATAGATTAACTGGACAAAGACGTTGAAAAGTTCATTAAGGATATTCAACAATCAGCATGGGAAAGTACTCCAGAAATCAAATCAAAGTCAAAATAAAATAACTATCCGTTGGAATAAACGAAAATCCTCCACAAGACAAAAAACGTCTAAACAACCTTACTCAACAATTAACAAGAGCAATTCAGAAACTAAAAAACGAGCATTATTCGCTCTGGAAAGCAACTAAAACTCTGAAATGGCCAATAATGCCGATCCATCCTATCAGGAAAATGGATTCGCTAATCATCTTGAAAATATATTTCAACCTCATGAATATCAATTACGAGAAACATTGAATGTAGTAACAAACGAAATTAAAAACAACTTAAACTTAAAGAAAGCACCAGGGTTTGATCTGATTACCGGAGAAATAATAAAGCAGTTACCGAGAAAAGGTACAGTAAAGTTAGCTAATATCATAGACGCTGCATTCCGATTAAAATGTAACACATCTATTTTCACTCCGCAAAGTTGTTTCTAAATTTGAGCTACTCTCACCAAAATTCTTATTTTAGATTGGTTATCAAAACTATTTTTTCGTTCCACTATAGCTTCTTCTACATAGTCCCTTCTCTCTGATTTTGTCTTTAAATATTCGCACATTTTATTTATTTTTTTGTATTTTTTAACATATTATTTGTTAATAGACGTTTTTTGATTATCATCCCTCTTGATGATTTTGCATCGTTTTGCATCAAGCGGCTTCCTCGTCTTTCGCCACCTTTAATTATACTCTCCCACGCTTCGTTCTTTCTAGTGATGACCACTCGAAACAATATTACATTTTACAAACCCTAATGCCATCTATATACAACTATATTCAATCAATAATAATAAAAATATAAAAAAGTCATAATAAATGTTCAAAATTCCGCTTTCGGATCAGCGCCGCTTTGAATGCATTTACTGAGCCGTCGCGCTTTCCTGAGGTGCCCTACTCCTAGATTGACCATATCGGGTAGTGTTTCGGGATCAGGCAACTTCGATATAGTCAAAAGTTATTGCCCCCAAAACTAGGGAACAATTTTTCACAGAAGGCGATGGTGGTTAGTTAGAAAATGGCTGCGGGCAATAATTTTCTTCTCACCTTTTCACAGCAAGCAACTATGACTCTGACTATCGTGGATAGCCTCGGCGGTAAAAATATTTTCGTTTATGAAAGTTATCCTCGTAGTTAGACCAGACAAATCTTTGTGCAAGATTTCTCGAACAGTCTTACCGTCATCGCCTTATTCATAAACTGGAAGTTGCCAAGTTTATAGCTACGTAGTACAATTTGTTTCTACGATGTGGTGGATATTAAACTCGCATCTTTCGCATTGATTGTGCTCGACTTCGCAATAGTTTACGTTATCAAATTTAGCTGCGGACAACATTAAACACCCGCTCCACGGAGGATTCAAAGTTCTACCAACCTTTTAAAACGTTTGTTTTCATCATAGACCTTTGATTAATGGTATGGTGACCAAAATTTTTTTTAATGTTTCTAAATTAATTATTCACCCTATGAGCCGCAAACATAGAACTTATTCGCATATGACACATAAACTAAACAATACTTCAATGGAGGGAAAAATGGGATGGGAAATAGAGCGATGATAAATGTCAACACTAGCCAGACTATGCAAAGAGGTCAGAAACTATTTCTCATTAAACTATATTCATACACATAGCAATAAATTAATCCAAAAGATTTTTAGATTTAACTATAGGGTGGGCCAAACAATTTTTTTTTAAATGCAATAAAACAAAAAGTTCGCAATATTTTTCCTTCCGATTAATTATGGAATACTATTTCATTCATATGACTGCCTCCGCTGGCCTTGACGTACCCCATACGGTCGGTCCAATTTTTGAGCACGTTTTCGATGGTATTCGGCATGAAGTCTTCAATGGCAATGCGAATATTGTTCTTGAGAGCGTCAATCGTTGCTGGTTTATCGGCGTAACACTTATCGTTGACGACACCCCAAAGATAATAGTCCAACGGCGTCAATTCACAGCTCCGAGGCGGCCAAATCACATCAGCATTTCGGCTGATATTCGATCTTCGAAGACAGTGCGCAAAAGATCAATTGAAACATGTGTTGTGTTGCACGGAGCGCCGTCTTGCTGAAACCAAATGTTGCCTATGTCCTCCTCTTCAAGTGCTGGGAGTAAAACATCGTTTATCATGGCGCGGTAGCACTCACCATTGACAGTAACCGCGGCTACTTGCTCATTTTCAAAGAAAAATGGCCCAATGCTGCCACCGGACCAATATCCGCACCAAACAGTCACTCGTTGAGGATGCATCGGCTTCTCTACGATCACGTGCGGGTTCTTCGTGCCCCAAATGCGACAATTCTGCTTGTTTACATAGCCGCCAAGATGGAAATGCGCCTCATCCGAAAAGATGATTTTTGTGCCAAAATCGGCATCTTCTTCAAGTCGATCGTAAACCCGCTCAGCGTACCGAAAACGTAATGGGTGGTCTCTTTGCTTCAATTCCTGAACCAATTGAACTTAATACGGTGTCATTACGATCTTTAAGCAGAATTCGTCGAAATGTTGTGCGTGAAATGTTCAATTCTTGATCACGATGACTAGTTGACGTTCCCGGCGATTCACGCACATTCTCGGCTACAGCATCAACATTTTCGGGTGTACGCTTGGTTGGCTGCTTGCTTCGTGTTGGTTTATTAATTAGCAAACCTGTTTCTCTAACTTTATTCACAAAATAACGCACATATGGAGCTCCCGGCGCTTCGTTTCTTCTGAAACCGGCACGCAATTTTCGCACACATTTTGCAACATTACTATGATTTTCGAAGTAATGTTTCAATATTTCCCAGCGTTGTTCAAGCAAATACACAACCATTTTCGTTCAGCGGGAGTATAAAACCATACTCAAAATAACCGTTAAATCAAAAAAGTTAGATGGCCCACCCTGTACACTACAGCATCATAAACACAGAACAAAATATCACATAAATTGCAAATACAAAATAAAATGCAACTGACTGCCAAGTCAACCTCCATGTTCTTTGCTTAAAATATTTAACGATAATCTAGACATTGTGGAAAAATTATCGTCCGAGGAGACGGAAAGATCTAAACCTAGTAATTCAAATTGTTAATTAAAATTACAAATATATATAAGAGATTCGCATAGATATGATTTGTCAACAACTTTACACCTGAAAAACTGTACCATAGTATACGAAATTTAGAATTTTGTGGGTTAATAACCTATTTTGGAGAAGCAGCATAGCTTCATAATATTGCTACACTCTCCACGGTCCCATACCATTGTTAGTTTACGAATCCAGAACTAAGAAACTGTCAATTATAAACCCAAATATCCATATCGACCACAAAATTACCATAATATCACCGATGTGATAGCGATAATGCGCACACATCACAAAAAATATAATAAATGATTTGGCCTGCGGGATCAGAGCGCACAAAAACAAACGAAACGAAAGAAATCGATCAACATCACTAATTATAGGTATATCCACTCCAGGTTTTATGAAATGCACATAAATCCGAAAAGGAACAATAATATCCATGTCCTGCGGTAATATTTTTGCACAGAACATACACGAGTATATGCGCATAATGTGCATTGCTGCATAAAATATTCCCTCTTTGAGTGCTTAAAACATAAAGCGACGATCATCATTAACACTGCGTGTACCGACACAATGTAAAACAACACAAGAAATTGTAAAAGCCAAGCGAATTGAAACGCGACGCGGTCAAAAAAGATCATTCAACTTGTCAAAAATGTTATTATATTGCAGTACTGTGTATGTGTAGATATCACATCTAGAACTTACTGGCTGAAATTAATTTAATTCATGAATTTTATGTTATCTTAATTTAACGGTAATTAAAATATTACGTAAACATACCTATTCGCGTATGTATGTTGGGGTCTACGATGGGAATTTTTTTTTTTTTTGTTTCTACTTGGCTTAGTTTGAAATAATGCAAAAATTGTTAGATTTTAATTAAGATTACGACTTTGTGTTGATTTGTGGCAGGCAATTCATGAATATGCAAAATGTACTTGGCACGATATGTATTTAGTATGGTCTGCTGTCTCCAAAATGATGGGCGTTCGACGAATTGCCGTGTTTAAAATTAGGTTCATTTGTTTGTTCAAACCTATTGGTTTATAACTTAATCTGTAACCCTTAAATAAGTTGCGTCCGCTTCTGAAATTTATATACCGTTTAAATGTAAACGGCTTAAATCGGCAGTTTCTGTGTTAATCAGGCTCGATGTCCTGTTTGTTGGAACTTGAAACACTCTATATGAGGGTAGATTCTTGCGTGTATTACTCATACTCGCATAATTTTTGAGCTAATTATGGTCACTATAAATAAAACATTTAACACATTAAATTAGTAATAATTTTTTTGTGTATCTATCTGCTATCTGTTAAAATCCGCGCCAATTTTAGGTAAAAAAAAATTATACCAGACTTTCATCCCACAAAAATATGAGTGTGAAGTTTATACCAATTAACAAAAATAAGCATGTATTGGAAATCACACTGTTAAAATATTTCTTATTGGAATTTTGAGTGAAAAATTAAAGTTCATGTAATTTTAAAATATAATAATATTTAATAAATTAATTATTTTAATACTAAGAAGCAAATGTATATAGAGATGTTTCTTGAGGAAAACTACCACATTGCTCAGAAATGATTTTTAAAATAAAACTATTATCGGCCCCTTTTGATCTTCATTGCATCCAATTCTGGCAAATGACAAGACACCAAAAATAACACCAAAAGTAGACTGCACCAAAAATAAACCAAATGTAAGTTGTTCCTAGAGCCTCACTTATCAAATGGCTGGGAATCATATAACAATCCACTTACACTTTTTTAAGTAAAACAACCATCAGATTATTTATTTTTGAGTGAATCTCATTTATTCTCACAATAACAAGACATCACAGAGATTGCACCACAATGAAACCATATACGAATCACTCCTACGGGTTTAACCTATCAAACAAAGCATGGTTCCTTCCAATATGGATTGGCTTAGTACGTTTTTTTTAGCAAACTTCTCATTGGCTCCTTATGATTTTTGAGTGGATCTCATTTATTCTCACAATAACAAGACATTACAGAGATTGCACCACAATGAAACCATATACGAATCACTCCTACGAATTCTGGTAATGTAAAATGTTACCGCGATTTGTTCACTTTAATATGAGTATACATTTAATAGAATTCCCGTAAAATTTAATAGAAATCACATTTCGTTCCAAAATAATATGGTGGAATTGGTTTTTGCTAGAATTTTGCAAGAGTTCAAGTAAATTAAACTTTTAATGGAATTCTAGTAATAAAATTAACGTGATTTCTGTTGAAATTAACTAGGCAGTCCATTATAGATCAAAACAGAAATGATCTGGTAATTTTCTAGTATTTTTTTTACCAGATAACCACTAGAGTCCCAGTATAATAAATACTAGAACTAGAAACTAACTAGAATTTATTAAAAGTCTGGTTTTGATTTTATTTTGACTAGAAATCTAGTACATTCATTTTAAAATTTAACTAGAAAGCAAAATTTTCTTTTTTATTTACTAGAATTTTAACTGGAATTCGTAAAACCAGATAATCTAGTGGTCATTTACCAGATTTTGTAATTACCGTGTAATTGACGATTCCGAGTTACAAAATCCAATTGATGATACTGCTAACTACCAGGTTGTGTCCAGCGATAGCAAAAATCTCGTTGAATTTATTCCATTTGATAAATCCAATTGACGGTTCCGAGTTACAAAATCCAATTGATGATACTGCTAACTACCAGATTGTGTCCAGCGATAGCAAAAATCTCTTTGAATTTATTCCATTTGATAAATCCAATTGACGGTTCCGAGTTACAAAATCCAATTGATGATACTGCTAACTACCAGATTGTGTCCAGCGATAGCAAAAATCTCTTTGAACTTATTCCATTTGATAAATCTAATTGACGATTCCGAGTTACAAAATCCAATTGATGATACTGCTAACTACCAGGTGGTGTCCAGCGATAGCAAAAATCTCTTTGAACTTATTCCATTTGATAAATCCAATTGACGGTTCCGAGTTACAAAATCCAATTGATGATACTGCTAACTACCAGGTTGTGTCCAGCGATAGCAAAAATCTCTTTGAATTTATTCCATTTGATAAATTCAATTGACGATTCCGAGTTACAAAATTCAATTGATGATACTGCTAACTACCAGATTGTGTCCAGCGATAGCAAAAATCTGTTTGAATTTATTCCATTTGATAAATCCAATTAATATTCCGCGTTATAAAATTCAATTGATGATACTGCTAACTACCAGATTGTGTCCAGCGATAGCAAAAATCTGTTTGAATTTATTCCATTTGATAAATCCAATTAAGATTCCGAGTTACAAAATTCAATTGATGATACTGCTAACTACCAGATTGTGTCCAGCGATAGCAAAAATCTCTTTGAATTTATTCCATTTGATAAATTCAATTGACGATTCCGAGTTACAAAATTCAATTGATGATACTGCTAACTACCAGGTTGTGTCTAGCGATAGCAAAAATCTCTTTGAATTTATTCCATTTGATAAATCCAATTGACGGTTCCGAGTTACAAAATTCAATTGATGATACTGCTAACTACCAGGTTGTGCCCAGCGATAGCAAAAATCTCTTTGCATTTATTCCATTTGATAAATTCAATTGACGATTCCGAGTTACAAAATTCAATTGATGATACTGCTAACTACCAGGTTGTGTCTAGCGATAGCAAAAATCTCTTTGAATTTATTCCATTTGATAAATCCAATTGACGGTTCCGAGTTACAAAATTCAATTGATGATACTGCTAACTACCAGGTTGTGTCCATAGCTGGACAATTGTCCCTTTACCGCACACCGACGAAATAGAATTTACATATTTATTCAAATTTAAATATTTTATCTCCATGACATGGAAATGAATTTGTTGTGGTTGATAGTCATAACCAAGTCCTATATACGAATTTTCTTCGTAAACCGCGACTTGAGAGTTGGGAGTTTTTCAGTTGTTTCAACAGCACACTAGATGTAAATATAAAATTTAATTATTATTTACATCAATCAATTTTATGCATCTAGTAGGTAAGTGAAACGTAGCAAAACTCCCAAATCTCAAGTCTCAGTTTTCGAAGAAAAATCTGTACTCTGGTGGTATATGCCATTTTCTTGTTTGGTATTTTAAAGAATAATGAATACATTATTCAATATCAAAATAATGCAGAGCTACACAAAATATTTTTTCCTAATTTGCTGAATTTTTTCGGGATGAGACTACACTTTTTCAATATATGCATTTTTTTCGGGATGGTTACACTTTACCGAAGAAACCTACCAAAACTCTCGGGTTCGGGCCAACTTCATTGACTTGTCTAAGTGACGTAATTAAATATAAAGTTCTGAAAATCATTAAATTACTGAATATTTTGATGCTCAACCGCTTCCACAGGCCATTCCATAAAAGTGTCGGATTAGGACGAATGCGTTTTGATGTGGCACACTAACATCTTCATACAGGATTAGTTTCATGAAACTTCTTAGCGTCCAAGCGGCACAATTGAATTTTAAATTACTAAATTCGTATTTAAATATTTCAAATTTTTCAAAATTAATTTTTCTGTACTACGATATATTGAAATTGAATTCTCCGTGGTCACAGTATAACCGAATGCATACATAACATTCCAAATAATAAACAGATTTAATGTTAAATAAACAACCCCAAAAAAATTTAGTGTGCCACTTCTAAAAGAGAATTTAAAATTAAATTGTGCTTGGACGCTAAGAAGTTTCAAGAAACTGAACCTGTGAGAAGAAGTTAGTGTGTCTCATCTAAAAAGCATTTGCCCTAATCCGACACTTTTATAGAATGGCCTGTGGAAGCAAACATTTCGAATGACTAACGATTTTATCGAAAGAACATTTTTATCGACAAAACATGTAGAATATCCAAAATTTCAACCGTTTATCCTGATCACTCCCACCTCAAACCTATAATCAAAATCTACAAATGTTCATGGCCAAATCGAGTAGGCATAGTCGCACCGGTGTTCTTACAAACTACCCGAACTACAAACGATTGCATCTACAAAACATGTGGACAATTCGAAATTTGACCTCTCTAACCTCACCATACTCACCTAAAACCTATAACAAAAATCTTTTTAGGGTCGTAGGATATCGCATAGGCATCGTTAGACCGGTGTTTGTCTAAAAAATCCTCGAACGGTGAATGATTCTATCGACAAAACATGGGAAAAATAAATTTTTTACTCATAATCTTTTAGCCTAAACTTAGAATTTAAATCTTATTGGTTATTTGGCAAAATCTCGAAAGGTGAACAGTTTTTTCGTCGAAACAACGGAAAAGGAACATTTCACCAATATCAACCTCATCAAACCCACTCTAAACATATAATCAAATTCTACTTAGGGTCATGGTTCATCAAATTGGTATAGTCAGATCGGATCAAAATCTTGATACAAACCTTTCATCACCCTGTTAAACTTAGCCGATACTTTCAAGCCGAAAGTAAAAAAATCGATAATGCAGATAGTGTCTTTGCTGTCTCAGCCGAAAATACAATTTGTTATGTCAAATATTAATATGCATCAGCCGACATTTCTCAGCCGATATTTTTCAGCCGAAAGTGTTTTTTTTATACCAAAAATATTTGTTTTCTACAACAAAAGAAAATCAACTGAATCCATTAAAAAAATTAAATCGGAAAAATTCATTTTACTATTGGGAAATTGCAAATAAACATAAAAATTCAAAATTTGAATATTTCTAAATATTTACCGTTTAAAGTGTCATGGTTGGAAATAGATTAAACGAAAGGTCTTAATGATGCTCGCACCTGGAAAAAATTGCAGGTCAATTTTCATGTGTTGAGCCCGGGAAAACTTGATTGAATATATCGATTGAATCTATTTCTAACCATGAAACTTTAAACGGTAAGTATTTAGAAATTTTAAAATATTGTGTGTGCGATATACTCAATCGAGTTAAGAAATATCGGCTGATGCGTATTAATATTTGACATAACATATTGTATTTTCGGCTGAGATAGCAAAGATACTATCTGCATTATCGATTTTTTTAACTTTCGGCTGGAAACTATCGGCTATAGTATCCTTTTATCAGCTATTCGTGACTATTGTATACATGTATGTTATTAACATTTTTAATCTGCACTATCGACATATTATACTATTGTGGTTTGGAGGAACACAATGTCTGCATTACCATTTTATGGTTGGGTAACAAATACATTATCTGCATTACCATCTTTCCGTATATGAATTCAATAAACTGAAACAACTTATAAAATAAGCTAAGAACGAAACTAATTACGGTGGTCTCACCGAACATAAAGACACTGATTTCTCTTTTTGGAAAGCAAGAAAGGGATTAAAAAGGACCACAGTGCATGTGCCGCCTTTTAAAAATGAGGAAAAAACCTGGGCCAAAAATGAAAAGCAAAAAGCTACTTTATTTGCGGCTCACTTGGAAGAAACCTTTCAACCGTTACCTAGGCAAACTGCAGATGAAAATGTAACAACAATTAGCACAGGAATTGAAAGATGAGATCAAAGTATAATTTAAATGCGAAAAAAGTTATGATTTAATTACTGGTCAAGTCGTCAAAGCCATTCCTGAGAATGGTCCAAATAATCAATGCTGCCTTCAGACTAAACTATGTGACACGACAGTGGAAGATTGCTGAAGTCGTACAGGCCGATTTCACTACTTCATGGCATTTCAAAATTATTTGAAAAATTACTGATCAAGAGGCTCAAGCCAATAACAGAAGAACGAAAATTAATTCTACCACACCAATATTTAGGGAAATCACTCTACGATAGAACAAGTTCACAGAATAACGGACATAAATGAAGACACACTTGAGAAAAAGAAAATATGATCCAGTATCTTTTTCGATGTAGCACAAGCTTTCGACAAAGTTTGGCACCAAGGACCTGAATTTAAATTGCATCGAAATCTACCTTTTCCGTGTAAAATTGTACGGAAAGTACTCTGAACTAAAGGGAATGGCAGCAGGCATACCACAAGGTAGCGTACTGGGTCCTATATTGTATATTCTGTACACCATAACAACATTTGCAGACGATATTCTGGCAACTGGAAAGAGTATGTCAGAAGCAACGACAAAACTTCAACAAGCCGCCAACTCAATGGGAAAAATAAAGCAAAATTGATTCACGTAAACTTCACAAATCAGAAAGTTAACGGGATTCCAGCGGAACTTAATTCAAGGCAGGTTTCAAATGCAAATACAGCCAAGTACCTTGGCATGACTCTCGACTAGCATGTTAAAAAGAAAAAAGTAGAATTGAACATCAAATATAGGAAAATGTATTGGCTAATAGGAAGCAATTCTGAGCTTGCATACACAATAAATTGCTGATATATTGGAAAATACTTAAACCAGTATGGACCTATGGTATTCAACTTTGGGGTTGTACCAAGAAGACAAATACACAAATGATACAATGTTTTCAAAACAAAGTGCTGCGTGGCATTATCCATGCACCATGGTACATCAGAAATGATAATGCAAAGATTCATATTCAGCGAATATCTCGGCACCAAAACGCAGTTGGACACCACCAATGCAGTAAAAAAACCTTCAAAGGAAGAGCCCTTTAGAACTGGCCAGTTGTATTTAATTAGGACAGATAAATATTGGGTTACTGATACTGTTAAGTTAGCCGAGAGTTTTCAGCCGAAATATAAAAAAGTCGATAATACAGATAGTGTCTTCGCTTTCTTAGCCGAAAGTAAACAAATACGTCACCGTTGACCAACATTCTTCAGCCGAAAGCTATCAGCCAACAAATTTATTTCAACAACACATCAACAGAAACCAATTTGCACGTATTATTAGGCGAAGTTTGTTCTAAAAACCAATTATATTTAAACTTGTTAAATACAAATTTTAACTCAATCAATTATAATTTGATAAGAAATATTGTTAACCTTGCTTCAAATGAACACAACGTTTGATAGGAATGCCACTATGACCATTTGCTATGTCATCATGTTGGTCAACTTCGGCCTAACCGTGGAGAAATTCTGATGGGGAGGCAGGGTTTGTAATTTAGCAAAATTTCGCAAATTCAATATTGGCTTTGCCATTGAGGCCACTATGGGTATTTGATAGGCCATAATGTTGGTCAACTTCGGCCTAATCGTGGAGATATTGAGATGGGGATGCAGTGGTGTAATTTAGTAAAATTTCGCTAATTCAATATATCGAAAATGCATTGAATGGCCTGTCGCTCAAGATTAACGTCATTGATGTCTCTATGGTTATTTGTGAGGCCATAATGTTGGTCAACTTCGCTCTAATCGAGGAGAAATTCTGATGGGGATGCAGGGGTTTGTAATCTAGCAAATTTTCGCAAATTCAATATGAAGAAAATGCATTGAATGGCATGTCGCTCAGTATTAACGTGCTCTGTCATTGAGGCCTCTATGGGTTATTTGATAGGCCATAATGTTGGTCAACTTCGCTCTAATCGAGGAGAAATTCTGATGGGGATGCAGGGGTTTGTAATTTAGCAAATTTTCGTAAATTCAATATGAAGAAAATGCATTGAATGGCCTCGCTCAAGATTAACGTGATTTGTCATTGATAACACAATGGTTATTTGATAGGCCATAAAGTTGGTCAATTTCTGCTTAATTGGGGAGAAATTCTGATGGTAATGCTGGGGTGTAAGTTAGCAATATTTCACTAATTAAATTATTGAAAATGCATTGAATGACCTATCGTTCAAGATTAACGTGCTTTGTCATGAAAACTTACGTAATGTTCCTGTTAATTGAACACCGAGATCGTGTGATCTAACTCCATTAGATTATTTTCTTTGGGGATATGTTAAGTCACTTGTCTATGTCGATAAACCAGAGACGATTGAACACTTAGAACACAACATTCGGCGAGTTATAAGCGAGATACGGCCGCAATTGCTGCAAAGTGATCGAAAATTAAACCTCCAGATTACACCATGTACGCGCCGGCCGCAGCGGCCACATACCCGAAATAATATTCAAGCATTAATGGCATAAACTTATCTATCCAATAAAGCTAGTTTCACTGATATTCAAAATGTTTTTCTTTGTTCTATTTTAATTCAAAATTGTGAACCTCTAAAAAAACACCCTTTATAACTTTGTTTATGTGACACCGAGTTGGAACTCAATCTATTCATATCCGATCAATTTATTTGCTGTTACATTACAATAAAATTTAGCCGTCCACCAATGGATGAATTTTGATGAGTATGATGATCAAATTATTTACCTGGCAAGTTTTAAAAATTTGTAATATCCGAGGCCTGTCATAGATAAACGGTTTTGATGGATGCACTGAGAAGTTTGAGGGGTGGTTTTGATTGATGCTCAAATTGTTTAGATTTGAACTATTTAATCGCTTATACTAAACTACTATAAACTATTTGCCAGTTTACAAACGAATGAGTTTTGATGAGAGTAATGATAACTGAACTAATTGACAAGTGTGGGAAATTTCTCATACTTGTGGCCTGATATAGAGGGGCAGTTTTGATTGAAGCGTGTAATAGTTCAAGTCTAAACAATTTGAGCATCAATCAAAACCAACCCTCTCTATCAGGCCATCAGAAAATTCCCAAACTTGTCAATTAGTTCAGTTCATCAAAACTCATTTGTTTGTGAAAGGGTAAATATTTGTTATTAGTTAACGAGGTTAAATCTTAATTTTGTATTTATGTTGATATTTTTGATCAATTGATCATTATCATTCAATTTACCACACGATCATTCAACAAGAAAAATTTAGTAAGATTTACATAATTTAATGTAAGCCCACGACGAATAATTAGAACAGTCATCTTTATTTAGTCTGAGTTTGTTGAGCGGTGATAAGGCAGCCAAAAAGCGATAATTATATTATGATCATCGATGCTTAACTTTGAAATTCCTCAAGAAAAATAAAAACTATTTTGGCCCGCAAGAAACCAAAAATGACAACAAAAAATTACAAATTTCGTACACATGAATGGAGAAAAGCTCCACCTCTAAACCATTATTATGTGCTATAAAAATCAAAACAACAAAAAATCATAATTTTTTATAGCAAACCATAAGCCGATTGTCTCTTTCCATCATAAAAAATAAAAAAATAAAAATATCCGACTTTTTTATCAACAAACACGCCCACCTGTTGCTAATTAAATCGACATGGGTAAAAATGAGACAGACAGTGTAAATAAACAAAAGTCATGCGCGTGCGTCAGAACAAAATTAAAAATAAAATCATTGTGTAGCGTCTCGTAAACTCCTCCTCCACTTTTTTGTGTAGTGTGGTAGAAACTATAGAAGACAATATAAGATAGTGGGGTATACAAAAGATATGCAAAATAAAAGAATTTGACGAGACGGACGTCTGGTATACGTACGATGTGAGTATGTGACGAGATTTATGATCATCATCAAGATGATGATGGAATGTGGAATTCGCGATATTGTTGTTGTTGTATGCTCTGTTATGGGCTTTTAGTGTATTGCGTTTGCCGTAATTCAATTTAAAAGTTCATTGTATTGTTGGTATTACTGCTTGTTAAATGACTGACTGATTGAATGTCAATTTGTATTGATTTATGAAATTTTTTATTGGTTTTGGTGCGTTCGCCAGTTTTGAGGTTTGGATTGCATGTCCGTTTTATAATATGAACATGCAACAATTAAAGTGCGTAATGATTTAATCAACAAATAAAATATTAATTCAATTGTTAAGATTGTAGAATTAATGTATTCACGCACATATGTATACGTCTTTTTATATAATATGTCTTAGCATCGCATGCATGATGTGCTAGTGCGGCTTAGTCAGGTGTGGCAAATTACAAGGTAGATACAGTAGCTAGATAGTGTAGATATTATATTTTAATTAGTAATGTAATTAGAGTTGAGTTAATTAGAATATATTTAGTGTTAATAAGTTTAATAATTTGAATTGCTAAATGTAGTTGCACATATACGTAATATAGTAACCCATCACTAATTGAATAAGGTGCGAGAGCGGTTTATTATTATATGATTTGCATAATACGTCTTTTATTCGTAATTATTTCCTCGTTAATTACGCAAGTTATACGTATGCACATAGGTGTAATTAAACGCGATGGAATCATTCATTTAATTATCTGTAATAGAAAAAAATATACATTTTTTGTCGGGCTATAATTAAGACACCAACGTTCTCTTAACAGCTGTATATATGGAACAATACTAACCCATCTTCCCAGCCGAATATATTTTGAAGGTAATTGGTTCTAACCTGAACCCAGCCCTCAAATAATGCCTTTCTGTTAAAACTTTCTTTGTTCATAAGACATAAATTTGCACCACAAAGGTTTGGTACAATCATATTTCATTTAAGTTTTCAGTGTTGTTTCAAGTCAATGAACGACGGTTTTTTGTGATCATACATTTAGCACTGTAGACACTGAAAAGGAATTCTTAAATGATTGATCATTTAATTATAATCAAAGTGGGCTCCATGAATTCTTAATACTACAGGGTGGGCCATCCGTTAATTGTTTTTTTATTTGTAAATAAAACATACATTTTGGGATGAAAAGTCAACATTTTTATTGAGAAGGAAAGGTGGTTCTTTGCCATTTATGTATGAAAACTAATATCGTCCATTAGCCCACCATTTCTTCGCCTACAGGGCATATCGCTCAGTCTTGTTGAAACCAAAGGTCGTTGATACGCAATTCATTCAATTTGGGCCACAAAAACCAGTTAACATGTTGCGATAACGTTCCCCATTTACTGTAAGGACATTTTCCTGTTCGTTTTCATAGAATAACGGGCCAATCATGCCGCCAGCCCATAAACCACACCAAACAATGACTCTTGGAGAATGAACTTCTGGTTCGTGAATAACATGAGGATTCTCCGCTCCCCAAATTCGACAATTTTGCTTATTGATGTACCCATCAAGATGAAAATGAGCTTCATCGCTAAAGAAGTTTTTTGACGAAAAACCTTAATTTCGTTCAAGCATCCAATTAACAAAACGACGACGATTTAAATGGTTTGGTGGCTTCAATTTTTGAGTTAGTTGAATTTTGTATGGATGAAAATCAAGATCATCAGTTTAGTTCTTGGGAACGATGCCGTTGATACGGGTGTGAAGTATTCCAGACTTTCCATAGATGAGTATCCACTGTTACTTCAAATTCAAATAGAAAAAGAGTGAATTTATAAACAAACTCAACCACGTATTGTGTGGTTCTAACTTTAAAACGATTAGAATAAATATTTTAATAGAAGAAAAAGTTTAAATTCGAATTTGGGTTAAAATAGCATAAGAACACCTAGAATATAAAATTAATCAAAAATATAATTGTATCAAAAAACTCGAAGTCAAGCATTTTAAGCAACAAATTGTTTATTTAGGTGACTCAATGACGAACTTCATATACTATCGGCCGGATTATGGCCATCCAAATTTGAGTAAAATTGACCAACTCCACATACTAACCAGACCTGGATCACAATCTCTGAGAATGGCCAATAATGGCCATGCAAATTTGAATAAAAATGACATCAGTATACCGAGAATATGAAAATTCGTAGCAATAAACCCGAAGTTACCGACCAAATAGCACAGTGGTTAAAGCTTTGGCGTTTGGATCGGGAGGCACCGAGTTCGGATCCCGATAGGGGCAGGATGCAAAAAGAAGTTTTCATTAACAGATTACGATCTGTGATAAAAAGGAACACAACTACGACCCCCCATTCGGCGTGCAAAACTCATGGGCCGACCCATCTTTCATGTCCAGTACTATAGGCTGGCATGGAGCTATGCAATGTAACATACGTACATACGTAAATCGGACCTATAGCCATACGTCCTCGATTTGGCATAACTGTGTAAGGTATAGGACGGGAAAAACAAACAGCGAAAGAGTTAGGAGTGCTTCGGCCCCAGAACAGATTGCAGGCAGGGATTTAAAAAAAACCTGTAGTCGTGCATTATTAGCAGTAGCCGGTGTTAGTTAGGTGACTCAATGACCACCTTCATATACTAGCCCAATCTGAATCACGATCTCCGGGAATGGCCTACAATGGCCATCCAATTTTGTGTAAAAATGACATCGATACATCGATAATATGAAAATTCGTAGCAATAAACCGGAGGTCGTGCACTATTCGCACTAGGTGGTTTTATTTAAATGACTCAATGACCAAATTCACACACTAGCCAGACCTGAATCACGATCTCTGGGAATGGCCGATAATGGCCTTCTAAATTTGAGTAAAAATGACATCAGTACACCGAGAATATGAAAATTATTCGTAGCAATGAACCCGAAGTCGTGCATTATTAGCACTAGGTGGTTTTGGTTAGGTGACTCAATGGCCAGCTTTATGTTGTTTTGAGATTTGAATCGCGATCTCTGGATGTGGCCGATAATGACGATCCAAATTTGAGTTATAATGACATCTGTTCCCTTGAAGGTACAAATTCAAAGAAAAAAAAATACCCGAAGTAGTGAATAGTTAAATCTAGCTTGTTTTATTAGAAGATTTATGAAAATTGCAGACCGGTGTCCAAGTTTTAAATAATAAATCATTAGTACCTCTGCCAAGATGTAAAAATTGATTAAAATCCTAGATTATGCATCGTGTGCAATAGGTTGATTTTGGTAGTTCTTTTAACGACTATTTTATACCAATTATGTATTTACATGTATTTAGCGTGTATGATATTTGGAAAAGGGGATACTCATTATTAGAATCGAGTAAATATTTCTATACTAGAGATTTTAATATTATTCTGTAATTTTTCTTATTAGATTTAGAACTAACCAATCTATCACATACTCAAACTCTGATTTACATTTTCAAATTTAAACTACAGTTTGAAACCACACGGTGCTTCATCAAGAGATTATTACTTTACTGCAACAAATTCTAATAAACAATTTAAAAGTAGATTTAATGGTTGCCTGCAGATCCAGTGCACCTAGAATACTAATGACCTCATTGCATTAACAATTTTGCTACATGACGTTATTTCAAGTCGATGATTCCGATCTTTATCTATAGATGGCAGAATAACGAAATAAATGATTTGATTTTTTTGATAATATTTATTCCGTAAAACGTTAATCGCGATGAAAAAAGCAGTAAATTCAACAATAATATCAAAGAAACTGTCGACATAAATTTGATGACGTATCAAGCAGTATTGTCTGGTATCAATGCACTTAGAGTACCAAGTAATACTGCGCCTGATACGACATCAAATTTATGTCGACAGTTTCTTTTCTGAACTGAAAATGGCAGTAATGTTCGTAAAAAATATTAGAGATTTAACGAAATGTTCAATGCATAATTTAATAATAATATATTATGTAAAATAATTCTGATCAATAGCCTGTAATATAATTTTTAATTGGTAATATTGTAGAATTTACTGTTTTTTTCACCGCGATTAACGTTCCACGAAAAAAAAAATTATAACAAAAAAACTAATCATTTATTTGATTATACTGCCATCTATAGTCAAAGAGTAGAACCGTAAACATAAAAAGACGTCATTAGTATCTAGGTGCACTGGGGGTACTTTTGTTATTTTTACTGAAATTAGGATGGCCATTATCGGCCATTCCCAGAGATCGTGATTCAGGTCTGGCTAGTACACGATGTTGGTCATTGAGTCACCTAACTAAAATTACCTAATGCTAATAATGTCCGACCTCGATTTTATTGCTACGAATTTTCATATTATCGGTGTACCGATGTCATTTTTACTCAAATTTAGAAGGCCATTATCGGTCATTCCCAGAGATCGTGATTCAGGTCTGGCTAGTGTGTGAAGTTGGTTATGTCATTTTTACTCAAATTTTGCTGGCCATTATCGGTCGTTCCCAGAGATTGTGATTCAGGTCTGGCTAGTGCATGAAGTTGGTCATTGAGTCACCTAACTAAAACCACCCAGTGCTGAGAGTGCGCGACTTCGAGTTTATTGCTACGAATTTTGATGTTCCAGCTGTTCATATGTCATTATAACTCAAACTTAGATGGCCATTATCGGCCATCCCCAGAGATCGTGATTCAGATGTGGCTAGTACATGAAGTTGGTCATTGAGTCGCCTAACTAAAACCACCCAGTGCTAATAATGCACGACCTCCGGTTTATTGCTACGAATTTTCATATTATCGGTGTACCGATGTCATTTTTACTCAAATTTTGATGGCCATTATCTGTCAAAATGGCTAATAGTGTATGAAGTTGGTCATTGAGTCACCTAAATCAACCATTTGGTGCTTAGAATGCTTGAATTTTGGTTTTTTGATAAAATTTTTATATTCTAGGTGTTCTTATGTCATTTTAACTCATATTTGAATTTAAACCTTTTCCTTGTTTTATTAAAATATTTATTCTATTCGTTTTAAAGTTCTAATCTGTTTTAATAGAAATCTCGATAATTTCTACACAATACGTGGTTGAGTTTG
The DNA here is from genome assembly GCA_963691935.1 of Nephrotoma guestfalica. Taxonomy (NCBI): domain Eukaryota; kingdom Metazoa; phylum Arthropoda; class Insecta; order Diptera; family Tipulidae; genus Nephrotoma; species Nephrotoma guestfalica. The sequence continues at coordinate 50,770,482 of OY829913.1, read as the reverse complement.
TTCATAAATTTTTATTTTAGAAAATATTGTATATTTTTTATTTAAATTGAGGTTTGAGTCATTTTCTAAAAAAAATCTCATACTTATATGATTGTACTAAAATTTCCAATACGATTAATTTTTTTCCTATTTGAATTTGAATTAACAGTGTGATACTCATACATACATAACATCTATGGAAAGTCTGGAATACTTCACACCCGTATATTAAGTTCTTGTTTTTTCTTTTTGACGTGCACTCTCTACTTGAGCTTGGCATCGAGAGTCATGCCCAAATATTTAGGTTTGTTTGCATATGGCACCGGTTGTGAGTTAATTACTATCGGTAGATGGGAAGCCTTTTCATATGTAAAGTTAATATGCGTGGATTTCGTCTCATTAAGCTTGATTCTCCAGCGCTTAGTCCAGTTACAAACCGCATTGGTAATCTTCTGGAGTTTGCTCGTTGCATCAGCGACATTACTTCCAATGGCCATGATTGCTGTGTCATCTGCAAAGGTGGCTTCATCTGTTGCTTGAATATCCCTTGTATATAATAAATACAGAATTGGTCCTAAGACACTCCCCTGTGGGATATCGGTAGAGATTTTCTTTAGTTCGGAGTATTCATCCTCATATTTCACACGAAAATGTCTACTGGATAAATAAGATCTTGGTATCGCATTGCCTCGGCAGATGTCTGTGCAGCTTGAATTCCAGTCCACTGTGCCAGACTTTATCGAATGCTTGGGCGACGTCCAGAAATATGCTGGAGCATACTTTTTTGCGTTCTAACGCTCTTTCAATAATGTTGGTGATTCTAAGCACCTGTTCAATTGTGGAGTGCTTTTCCCTGCATCCAAATTGATGTGGAAGAATTGGTTGTCGATCCTCAAATATTGGTTTAAGTATTTTTAGTAATAATTTTTCAAAGAGTTTTGACATAATTGGCAGCAATGTAATTGGCCTGTATCATTTTTTATCGCTAGGTGGTTTATCAGGTTTTGTTATCATGATTACTTCTGCTATTTTCCATTGCCACGGAACATATTTTAACCGAAAGCTTGCATTGATTATGTGTAATAGCTTACGAAATGCTTTATCCGGTAGAGCCTTGATTATTTAGCAAGTAATCAAGTCATATCTTGGGGCTTTTTTAACATTCATGTTGCTTTTCACTTCTTCTTTTAATTCTTTGAGAATTCTAAGCTCTCTAACTTCCATTGGGTAGGACATGTTAAGCTTCCTCTTATTTTGTACAATGGGGGTACTTGCCAAAGCAGCATAGTGAATTGCTTCATTGAGTTGTTCTAATTCATATTCCAACTGGTGGGGATTTCTTATCGGTATCTGAAGATTGATTTTTTCCTCCAATACTTCACGAAAGAGATCCCAGTTTGTTTTTGAATTTGTTAATCTGGGTGCACTCCCCCTTTGAATTACCATTTCACTGACTGTCGTAATAACCGGGGAATGATCCGATACTAGAGAATTACTGTCTTCAACATGAATGTAGTTCTGGGATATACCTCTTGCTACATAAAAGTCTACTAGGTCAGGTATCTTCGTTCCGTCATTGGCCAGTATGTTGGGGAACCACCAGAGTAAAATTCGCATTTTGATGTCTGCCCTGTTAGAAGCAATTCTTTACTCCAATAGGTGTTTTTTGCATTAAAGTCACCTCCAATAATAAAATCACGTTCAAGCGATTTAAATAGTTTAAGGTAGTCCTCCCTTTTCAAGTTATGCCGGGAAGGACAATGTATTGCAGAGACAGTAAGCTGTCTGTGTTTAATTTGGATCCTTACAGTAGTGACTTGCATTGTTTCTTCTTCGATATTTGATTCTAAATTGTGTGTTATATTTTCTTTTGTTAGTAATGCCGAACCACCTCTTGCTCTTTCCGCTGGATGAATGGAGTGATATAAGTTATAACCCCGCATTTTAACAAACCAAGATTTAACTAGATGGCTTTCAGATATTAAGAAAATGCCGATTTTTTCTGAATTTAAAAATATTTCTATTTCTGGATTATGTTGCATAATGCCATTCGCATTCCAGATTGCTATTTTGAAAGTTGTGTTCTTACTTAACATTTTTTGTTGGATTGCGTTGAGGGAGTTGCATTTTCTTCAGTTGATCAAGTATCATGTTGTTCAGATTACTTTGCTTTGTAATAGCTGCTGTTCATAATGTTTTCCATAATTTGGTTACTTTCAGAGCCCATATGTTTGACTGAACCCAAACCTTTCACTACCTGCGCAAATGAACTTCTTTGCCCAGTATTGCTTGGTTGTGGGTTTTGATTCATCTGATTTGATATTTGAACCCTTCGATTTTCGTGATTATTTTAATAAAACAAGAAAAAGGTTTAAATTCAAACTTGAGTTAAAATGGCATAAGAACACCTAGAAAATAAAACTTTGTATCAAAAAACCCGAAGTCAAGCATTGTAAGCACGAATTAGTTTATTTAGGTGACTCAACGACCAACTTCATATACTATCGGCCGGATTTACCGATAATGGCCATCCAAATTTGAGTAAAAATGACATCAGTACACCGAGAATATGAAAATTCGTAGCAATAAACTCGAAATCGCGCATTATTAACACTAGGTGGTTTTAGTTAGGTGACCCAATGATGAACTTCGTGTAATAGCCAGATCTAAAAATGGCCGATAATTGCCATCCAAATTTGAGTAAAAATACCTAGTGCTAATAGTGCACGACTTCGGATATGTTGCTACGAACTTTGATATGCTAAGTCTGTGGACCAATTCTCAGGTAAATCGATTAGTACAGTAAATTGAAATTTTAGTACAAATTACTTTTCAAATCGTACCAATTCCCTAGTAAATAAAATTATCTAAATGTGGCTAATGGTTCCTAGGAATATACAAAAATTGGTATGTAGGTACACGAAATAATGTCATAAATTTTATTGTTGTTGTTCCAATTATTCGTATTGTTTATACAAATAATTTTAAATTTTATATTTCCTCAAATTTAAAATTACACACAATAAAATTATTACAAAAAAATATTTAACAAATAAAACTGTGTTCATAAATTTACAAGCACATTTTTAAATATAAAAAAAAAATATATAAAAAAAATGATGTCTAGAAACATGGCCGCCATATTTTCATGATTTGTTTAGCAGAAACAAAAACCACTACTATTTACCTTTTGTGTCTTCGCTTTACCTCACTTTTTAGTACAGTATTGCAATTTACCGCATACACTGGTAAAAACCGCATTTACCCTAGATTTACCTTAGAATTGGGCCACAGCCTAGGTGTACTAATTTCATTGTTACTCAAATTTAGATGGCGAATATTAGCCATTTTAGAAGTTTGTTATTCAGGTCAATGTTACCTATCCGTAGTCAGGAGAATTTTTGGTTTTTTATACTAAATTTTGATAGACATTGACGACCATATCTGGAGACTGTGGTTCAGTTCTCGCTAATTCGTGAAGTAGTTGATTAAGCACCTAAACCAATCTAGTTATAATAATGCACTGCTTCAGGTTTATTGCTACGAATCTTTATCGTCAAGTTTTACTGCTGTAAAAGGACATTCTTATTTGCTTCTAAAAGTAGATTTTTTTTAAATTGATTCGGTATATTTTTTAACCTCTGGAAAAATCTCTGAAATTTTTGTTAACTTATTTGAAATACATTCTTATTAGAAATTAGTGGAAAATTCATAAATGGTTTGAGTTCAGTATATTTGGTTTGCATCCCGACTTTTTAGTACACAATTTTGGTTGAACATTTATGGTTATGTTACTATAATATTTTTTCTTCGTGATTTATCAATAAAAATTTTAATTTTTAATTTAGTTATAAGTTACAATATTTTTCTGCCATTTTAATTAAGGCAATTTGATATACGTCTAATAAATATACTGGTAAAATTTGCTCGGTTTCATAAAACTTATCTTGATGTGCTTGTTTTTTAAATATCGTCAATTCAATGAATACATATCTGTCTCTTGTTTTTATCTCACTTTTGTTTTATTTTAATGTTTTGAATTAAAGTTATGTACACATTTTGTAAATTATTTAAAAACGTGTTCTATGCTTTCTAAACCAAATTAAATAATGTAAAATCAAACATAATATTTTACTTTTCATTGACATTTGCGCAAATTAAAAATCATAACAGTGTACTCCACACAACTACGTAGTAAGGCTTTAAAATTTCAATTGGAATTATAGCAGAAGTCCAATTGGATTTGCATACGTATATGTTTTGAATCTATGGAAAAATCTATGGAATACTTCACGTGTCCATTAAAATATGCCATTTTAAGCTAAAATGCCATTTTTACTCTCCGGAAGTGGCAACTTCCGTAAATTAAATTTCAATCAATATTAGTTTAGATCATTTTTAAATTTATCGGGCGTGGCGAGTTTTGTTAAAAAAAATTATTTAACCAAAATTCGGCATTTCTGTATTATATTTAAACTTTTTCCATTAAATGGGAGACCCTTGCGAAATTTGGTTTAAATCTGCGTACCGGAAGTGGGAGCTTTTTCAATTTTGGCAATAATATTGAAAAATTTAAGCAAGCATAATGATCTTTGTTTACACAAGACAGTTTTATCAAACGTCCGGTAAGATTAATTTTTCGCTTCAGAAATCAAGTGTGGTGAATAAAGTCGACTATTGGCCACAACATCACTTCTCAATTTTTTAATTCAGTTTTAACCTTTTTCTTTGTTAATACGTGTAGCTGAGTTTGGCGTCGTTGCTACTGATATCAGCAAAGCATTTGACTGCATTCCACATAAAATTATCATATTTAAACAGAGAATGTTAGCTGCCAATTTCTAATTTTGGTGTAATCTTATCTGCGTAGGAACACAAGTATCAGGTGCTTTTTCATCATCATCTAGCGTGTTAGATTTGAACCTAAATTCCGCGATCCGATGTACAAAATCAACGAAAATGATTGTATTAACCAGTTCCAACTGGAGTTGTTCGTGGTATCATCCCCAACTATTTATTTTTATTTTACAGTTTGTCATTCGTTAATTTTTAATTTTACGCCCTCTAATTTTAATTTTTCTTTAATTTTTCAGTTCAGCAGCCTGATCCTTTGTATAAACTGTCAAATTTATCTGAATTATACTCGAAAACAATACTGGAAGGAGTAATTGCCAACCTTCGAAAGCTAAACGTTCAACCAACTTAGTTACCAACGTTTAAATCAAACTGAAAGTTAACTACTGGATCACCAGACGCCATCGATAGAGATGAAATTTAAAGAAGCCAAGATAGAATCATGAATAGAGAATACACGCAGCCGACAACACAATGGAGCAATACACTGAAATAATGAAGTTATTCAAAAAACTAAGTTTAACCGTTTGTTATTGGTCAAGGACGGGGTAAAATAAATCGTGAGACCAGCAAGCATAAAATACTCAAAAGGCAAGAGAAAAACATCAATCAGTGATAAGTTTGAGAAAATTATACGAAAACAAGTGCGATTGATCTATAGGCCATCGTTACTGGTTGCTAAATCAGCAACGCCTCGAATTCAGTGTTGTTGTTTTTACTATGGAGAGCTTAAGCAAGACCACCAGGCATTCAGCACCCTCCGAATTGTTGCAGACTTGAACATGCGGTAAGTTTTATTTGCCATTATGTAAACAGCTGTTATCAAAATTTAATTAAAGTGCGAATCTAAGCACTCATTATACGAGAGTGTTCGTTGATAAGCGAGGTTTTGTTGTACTCATTGTATGTTTCACCAAGTTTATCATGTGTCTCATCGTAGAATTAAATTTTTTATTTTTTATTCGCTTTTTTCCCGTTCTATACTTTTACGTCGTTTGCCAGCTAATTCGAGGACATACGGCTATCGGTCCGATTTCCGTAGAAACACCAGCCTATAGTACTGGCATGGAAGATGGATCGGCCTATGAGTTCTGCACTACGACATGGGGTCATAGTTGTGTTCATTTTCATCACAGATCATATTCTGATGATGAAAAATCCCTTTGCGGGAACGCCACAGCTTTAACCACTGTGCCGTTTGGTCGTTTCCTTTTCCACTGAGCTATGTTTCAATTATAATAGTTCGGTTAATTAACGTATTTCGTATTCGGCAGTTCGCCGTGTACTTACTTATGATTTTAGTTTTATAAGCGGTGTCTCGCATTCGTTTTATAAGCATCCAAGGCTCCCGTAGTTTGTCTCTCACCCCAATAATTCTTTCTTGCCTTGTCAGCAAGTACATATCGCCAAAATATTGTAGTCCTTGACGGTTTCGACCAGGGAAGGTGAAGATTTGGAACAAAAAATTTCCGCCGTCACAAGCATTACTTTGGTTGGTATTTTAGACCATCCAAATTTTAGGTTTTAACGATACTCAGTGCTTCGTTTGCACACGTTTCCTTTCCTATTAAGTACGTCGATTGTTAGGCATCTTATTAATGACAACACTTAAGGACAGATCCCTTTTTTCGTAGCTGAATTTCTAAACTGTGGGCCTTCACAGTAGTTTCAAAAGTCCACAGGGCAGTAAAATAGGATCCTTAATTTGCATTTGTTTTATCAACGGAGTTGAATATTTGATAAGGGATTCCTACCTCCCGTTCAATATTTGTAATATTACATCAACTAACACAAATGTTAGTCCATTGCATAGGCAAAGAGGTTTTGTGAGCCCGAATATTTGCTGATAACATTAATTTGCTATTTGTTAATTTCCTAAATATTATCTATAGGATAGAGAAAGGAGTGTAATCAGTCGTCATTTCCAAGTCAGCGAAAGCTTGAATCTCAAATTTATTTGATAAAGTTCGTTTACGTGAATCCGTTTTATCATGAACAATCGATCTCAAGATTTTTGAAGATTTACCATTCGCTATTCGCCGAAGTCAGAAAAAGTGGTTTTAAAAAGTTATGTGTGTATGGTGCCGTACAGACTACATATCTGTGTCCTCTCTACAGCTCAGACGGTTTGACTGATCGGAGTGAACTTTCATACTGAAGCTTTACACAAATTGGGAAATCCCAGTAGTTTTTGGTCAAACTCTGTCCACTGCAAGTGGCAGCTTCCGCATTAGCTTTTTCAATTTTTGCTATGATGTTGAAAAGTACAGCATTTAAAAAAAAGACAAGGAATTTAAAGATCTACTTTTACATTCGTTGTTTAAGAAAGTCAGGTGTTGGCCACAGCATATTCACCGTTCTGTTTCTTATTTAGGTATTATAAAACCAAGTTGATAACTTCACAAAAGCAAATAATTAGATGAACAGTAGATGATAATACATTCACCAACTTATAGTATTTGCCATACAAATTGTGAAGAATGTAACAAATATTCCTTCACAAGCGCATTTTTGTGGTAAAGGAGAGACTCAAATCTGTAATCTGTGAATATTTTTGAAAGGTTGGAGCTTCGGATGTTAGTTAGTCCAGTAAATTTAACTATTTGCGATTGAGGACAGTTTTATGAAAATTAATGCAACCGTTACAGAGCAGAGCGGTATGTAACACATTTCAAGGCACTGAATCGCAGGAACGAGTTAATCTGCCTAAATTTTTTTATATTTAAACAAAATACCGGATTAATGAAGAATTTAGATGACTAAGGGAGAATTTAAAATTTTATTTCCTTTCGTTGCTTTTTGAATTTGGGATAGAATTTTGAGCTGAATTTGTTACAACCATAGCTTGAGTTTGTTAAAATTTGAGTGGCCGCTTGGGAACATCATAGGCGAAGGTGAGTAATAAATGGAACGAAACCTATACCTCCCATCATTACAGCCAATATCCTTGCTCTGCAGTCCTGAGAGCTGCCTAGGATTCAATAAACCAATTAATCCGAAATCAAAAATAATACAAACTGGCAAAATACAAATATCCAAACCACAACAAACTACAGGACGCAATAGCAAGAACACCCAGTAATATATAATCAATGCAAAAATTGAAACACCAACCTGACAACCATCAATTAATTGATTGGTATAGACAAAAAACACTGTGTCAAATGGAGAAACCCTAATTGACTTGTGCGTCACGCAATCCAAGCTATTCATAGGAGGCAGTAGAATTCTACACGAAAATATATACAAAAATACTCTTGGACATTTACCTGTTGGCAGAAACAAATTACATACAAGAAGTGACATCAGGGCAATGAGAAAGGTGCGCAGACTCACAGTAAACCTTCAATTGTTAAAATATCACAGTTCCCCAAATTTTAAGCGTGTTGCTGTCAAAGGTTTAAGATATGCCAACCGACAAAAGAAGCATTCTGCGGGCAACTGGAAAATATATCAATATAATACCACCAATAAGAGATATTATGGTTCTTGTTAAACTTACAACAAACAGGTGAAGCACAATTGCAAAGAGATGCAAGAAATATTTCGGAAAGAACATTATCAACAATTACACAAAAACCTTCGAATTAACCGTCTACTGCAACTCTAATAATAAAACTATCACCACTCATATCCCGAAGAAAGAAAAAGCCCTTTGACTATATAACGATTCCCTAGAAAGATGACCTGAGAGAATAGTAAAAAAGACGGCTTATATCCCTCATTAACGCAAACAAGCATACAAATTTAGTAATGTTCAATCCTAGACAGAATTTCACCGATGACAATGAACTCGAAATTAAGAAAGGAACTAGTTGGCCTTCAGACTACGACGAAGTTGCATCGATCACACAATTCAATATAACATGCGTCATCCATCCATCGTTGAGCAGTCGAACGAATGGAATTCACCCACTGTACATGTTTTCGTGGGTATTGAACGTGCATTCGCCACAGTACTAAGGAACTGTGTAAGAAATTACTTTGTGAAGTGGGGCATCCCATAGAAATTCATCGAATACGAGTTCAATTACCCGCAACCCTTTGCATATATTTACGTTGCATATCTAATACGAACATAATATGTAACTTGATGCGGGTAATCGAGTCCCCACTCTTCGTGAACTTCGAACATGCATTCGACACAATACACTGAATGCAAGATGGAAAGCACATTGTGAAATGGATATCCCAAAGAAATTAATCAAGCCCGTACAGATATGTACAGGGATGCACGAAATCAAGTTCAATACAAAGGCAAACAAAATAAACCATACTGCGTAAAAGCAAAGGAGTAAGACAGGGATGCGTACTTTCGGACTTCTGTTATTTGATAGTGTAACGAGAAAATTAATTAGTTAACGGCATCCAGTAGGCTCGCCAGCAAATCCAAGAAAAACACGCTACTGCAGCTATCAGATATAGCAAAGGAGATTGGTTTTCACCAAGACAAAATGAAACCAAGACAAAGGCTAAACACACTGAAGACTTAAAGAAACGAATCAACAAAGCCAGAACAACATTCAACTTGTTACACAAAGTCTGGAACACATCTGTTCTATTCCAAGCTAAGAATGTGTAACGATCCTCAAGACGGGCGAGGGGGTGAAAGATGGAAAATTTCCAATTCTGCACTTGTTTCTGCCCAGATCGTTAACAGAAATTAGTGTTTTAATTGCAAAGGCTTCCGCGGCGGATTGTTGGGTTAGCCCGGCTATGGCTCAGTGGATGGGTGGGTAGAAAATGGAACCTTGCAGGAAAAACCTGGAGTTACCGCCGATTACATCTTACGGAAACAAAATTTAGCACGGACAATTATATACCTACGATTTATTGCTACTTACCATGATCACACCCTATAATTAGTTTAGTTATTCCATCCTGAAATCAAAACGATTAGCGGAAAACGACTAAGTGTGAATGGTGGAAATTTAAGAAAAAGATCATTACTTATAATAAATTTACCATACCCGTATTTATTAATGATAAGAAAAATATAACAAAAAGGCATACAATAAACAAAAATAAATTTAATAATTATAGAAAACGAGTTACTCAAACAGCAAATTGAATTATTTAATTAACCCCAAAAAAAAAAAATTTTAAATGGTACCTTTTAACGATGCGTTGGCCGGCATTGTTGTACGCGTAATCCGTAATGATGACGTGGTTAATCCATATGATAAAAAAAAAATCCATTCATCTATTGTGTCGACGATTAATTTATGTAATTATGTTTTTATAGAGTTTAGGTTGTGTGTTAATTTATAATTAATTTACTTGATTTGAATTTATAGTTATAACTTTAAATTTTAGGAACTAACGTGCAAGGAATACTACTTCACAGTCCCAAGTTTCCCTTTGCACGTAATTTCGTGATCTCGCCGAATATCAGTTTAAAGGCCACTTCGTGCACGTTTGTTATTGATTCAGTGCATTCATGATACGGCCTCACACCCACACACAAATTGTTTATTAATTAAGATTAGCGCGTTGTAAATACAAACGCGTAATCCAATCACTATAATTTTCCAATTCACTAATTAAATTTCGATTTGACTTTTATTCAGTTTTATTTTTATTATTTTTGTTATTTTTTTTTTTGTTTTGTTTTAGTTTGGAAATAGTTATTTTTGTTGTTGTTTGTTGATTAAGTTATTTCTGGTCGTTATTATTATTTTATTTAGGTTAAGTTTTATTTCCACGTATTAAATTTTGAATAAATTGTCCACAACACTTTCGTCCATTTCCACATTTGATTTATTTTCTATTTATTTTAAATTGTCTTATAATCACTCATCACTAGCTATGTATATATGTTCACAAATTATCCTTATTATTAATCGATATTTTAATATAACTAACATTAGATCTTTATCTTTATCATTAGACTTTTCTTATCAACACCGCACAAATAATATGCATTCAAATTTAGTTTATATAAAAGAACCGAGATAAATTTAGTAAAGATTTTTTTTTTTAACTTAATTTCCATGAAACACCAGATACAAACTGTCCGCGTGTTAGTCAAATTTTGGTTTTTATAGTCCAAGAAGAAAAACCGTAACCGCAATCATCATGCGATTTCGTTTTTTTTTTTATTTCCAGGATGGAATACGAATCCAGTTTTCCAATTTTGTCAAAATGAATTTCGGTACTTTCAAGTTCCATTACATACTTAAGAATGGTATAGTATGATTCAGTAATATATAAATAAATTATCGAACTCGGGGGTGCCCACCGGGATTATACTTGGGACGAAAAAAAAAACATTCGTTACAAATGTTCAATTCGTGTGTGAAATCAGTATTGCTGTACTGTTGCTAAACCTAGAAGCAGACATTTAAGATCAATAATAAGCTACAGGAGAATACTGAGGTGTTTCTGGTCCAACAAAATAAAATATTCAGCTCCTGAGACAAATGAATCAAGCAGTCATTGGGACCAAACTAAGAAAGCGCAAGGGGAAATATATTATGCACTGGGGATGCACACTGAGCAAGACACCGAATGGCATAACAAGAAGGTTTCTGGATTGGAACCCACAAATGATAAGGAATGTCGGACAGCCAGCTGTATCGTGTTAACTAACAATGCTAGCAGAAGCACAACAAGTAGCATCCAACAGAGTTAGATGGTCTAGCCTAGTAGATGTCCTATGCTCCTACAAAAAAGATAAAGGAAAACAATCACTCTGGTGGTGTTGGTTCACAAACACTTTCTGACCAGTTGAGTAAGAAACGAGTCGATCTCTAAGGTTGTAATGTTTGGAATATTGGTGAAACCCGGTCTTCAAATTTTTAGTTTTTCCTCGAGAATTTTCGATATATGGGGTAAAAAGAATAAGTGATTCTCCACTTAAAGAATATAACTCTCTTAATAATTTATAAGAATGCTCGTCTGTGATCATTTGATTACGAATGGGGAGAACAATTAATTCTACAAGAGTAAAAAGCTTTTGCAGAATCATGAGATGAATGAGTTTGTTAGACGAATGAACAAAGGAGGATCATTATCGGTATGCACAGTTTCCGGAATACTGAAAACATAAAATATATCGATTCTTAGGTAGCAAAATATGTTTGAAGTTGTTCTTGATGCGCTTGTTCGCTTCCCCTTGTTCATCAATGAATCAAAAATTGTTGATTCAAAAGATCGCAGTGGATGCACAATGGTCTGGTATAATCGAGGTTTATCAGGCAGGCTTCATCGTCAACAAGGCTTTTGGTTTCTCAAAGGCTATATCAGCAGCTTCCATCCACTGAAATTTTGCCCTTTTTTCAGTTCGTTATAGGGGCTATAATATCAAAAAATTCCAAGGAAAGGGAAATTCGCGAATTACTTTCTCCGGGTCAGTTTTAATCCCACCTTTGCTCCAATAAAACCCAAGTACTTAAAATGTTTTGAGAGAAACTGTTTTTTCTAAATTTTTGGTAAAGCCGCTTTGTGTCATCAAAAATCATCTAGATATACAAAAGTTGTATGATGGTACTGATGTGGAATAATTTTGTACTTCCCAATTGCACAACACCTTTGGAGAATTCAAAGCCAATTGCACAACACCTTTGGAGCATTCAAAGTTTGAGAGCAAACTTCGACATTTTCAATGCTTATTTATCTAGTTTAAAAGTGCAACCACTATTAATATTTGTTTCGGAAATCTGGATTTACTCACACGAATCTTCATATTACAGACTGCCAAATTATAATTTCATTGCTTGCTGTAATGATGATTATAGATCTGGTGGTGTTGGTGTGTTTATCAATCTAAATTTAACTGTATCTTCTTTTCATTGTTACAACTGGACCACAGCGGATGTTTTAATTTTAAATGTTACCTTGGGGCGTCATGATTGGACCTTTATCTGCATTTATAGATTTTGTAATAAACCGGTAAACCCGTTTTGTGTCGATATTGAGGAGTTACTTCTATCAATTAATAATAATAACATAGTTATTCTGGGAGACATCAACATAAATTTACTTAATATCAATGAATGCTATAGTTATCTTACCATGTTAGCCTCCCACGGATTTCTAAGTCTTTTAAATGAAGCTACTAGACATTCATCTTGTCTTGATCATGTGTTCATCAAATCAACAAATTCGTTTATTTTTACTGTGGAAAACACACCGATTCATCTATCTGACCACAACTTAATAAAGCTAAACATTTGTGCACCTCAGATCCCTTTGCTTCAAAATAGTGTAGCTGCTAATTTTTCGAGAGTTGACTATAGCCGTTTGAATGCTCGACTACAATCTGAAAGTTGGGCGACTGTTTATGGTGAGAATAACTGCAATATCGCTTTTGATAGGTTCTTATTTATTCTGAAATCGCACATTCGTGAATCTAAGGTCGAATCTTCTGCCCCTATATTAAAAAAACTGAAACCGTGGATGAATTTTTATCTCCTTTTGAAGGTTCATAAATTAAAAAAATTCTCTAGAAAATTACGCCATAATCCCACTAATGCACGTTTGGAAAAATTTGTGAAGAAACTCTCCAAGGAAGTAAATGCTAGAATTAAATTTGCCAAAAATTCATTTTACAAGAAGAAATTTGAGTATGTTAAAATTAGTTCTAAACTCACATGGAAGGCTATTGATGAAGTTTTGGGAACAAATAAAGACAAAAACCGAATCACCAAAATTTACAAATACCAATCTGATGTTCTTATTTCAAATTATCAATCTATAAGTAATGAATTCAATACTTATTTCCTCAACGTTCCATCGGAGATAACAAATAATTTGAACAACACTAACTTTTCGCCTAATTCTCCAGGCTATAGCAGATATGTTTTAGGCTCGACCACTTCACCTAGTATGTCTTGTGTGTTTGATTCGATTAGCGCCAGAGAGATTATAAAAGAGATTAGTAGTTTGAAAAATAAACACTCTTGTGGAATTGACGGAATCGACAACCTAATCTTAAAAAATTGCGTGTGGTATCTAGTAGATGTTTTAGCTTACCTCTTCAATTTCAGTCTAGGAAGTGGTGTATTTCCAGATGTTTTCAAATCAGCCCTTGTAATTCCAATTCATAAGAAAGGTGATGTGCTATTACTAAATAATTATCGACCTATTTCGTTGCTAAGTTCCTTCTCCAAACTATTTGAGAAAATAATAAAACGTAGATTGCTCGGTTATCTGGAGAAAATCAATTTTTTTAGCCGTAGTCAATTTGGTTTCTTAGCAGGAAGATCCTCTGAAGAAGCACTACTACATCACCTCAGTTATGTTTACTCGGCTTTTAACAATTCGCAAAAATCCGCTTCGTTATTTTTAGACATTGCAAAAGCGTTTGACACGGTGGATCACGAGGTTCTTGCAAACAAATTATTAAATATAGGTATCAGAGGTAAAGTTTTTGACTGGTTTGTTAGTTATTTCAACAATCGTCGCCAAATTGTTAAAATAAATGATAATTTTAGTGAACTTGGTTACTTAAATTGCGGCGTTCCGCAGGGATCAGTATTAGGACCTATTCTATTCTTAATCTACATAAATTCTATATTCGACATCGATCTTCTGGGGCACACCACGGCATTTGCGGACGATTTAGCATTAAGTTACACTTCAGCAAACCCTTCGGAATTACAGAACCTAGTTTGCACAGACTTAGTGAATCTTGGTAATTGGTTTTACTACCATCGCCTGGCTCTTAGTAATAAATCCAGAGTAATGTTTTTTGGTCAGGCCGCATCTCCCAATTTTAAGGTTTTGTATCATGTTCCATTTTGCTCTGGACACTCATGTTCATCGCAGTGCTTTGAAATTTCCCTCGTAAATGAGTTTAAGTACTTAGGAGTTACCATCGATTCGCAGTTGAAATGGAATTCTCATCTCACCATTGTCAGAAAAAATGTTATTACTGCGACTTATAAATTCTACCATCTGAAGCAATTATGCCCACCGTCAACACTGCGAGTTCTATATCATGCACTAGTTGAATCTATTATTATGTATGGTATATCAAGCTGGGGTGGGATATATTTTTCCAATATAGAGGACCTATACATTTCACAAAAACGGATTATTAAATTGATTTATTGTCGGCCTTTAACAACTCCAACAATTCCCTTATTTCGAGATTTGAAATTATTACCTTTAAGATATCTCTATGTTTATAAGGTATTAAAGATGTTTTTTGTTCGGAGTTCCAGTTTCCATAGTCGTATTCATCACACGTATACTTTAAGGAATCCGAACAACTTTGCCGGTTTACGTTGTAATAATGAAAGGTTCAGAAGGTCTTACTTTTATATGGGATTGTATTGGTTTCACAAATTACCAATAGAGTTGAAATTCATTCCGATTGGCCGCAAACACTATTTTGATAAAATGATTCGACATTGGCTGATTAATATAGACAACATTGAAACCTACTTCTAATTTTTCTTTTTTGTATTGTATTCACTAAATATGAGCTGGAATTTTAATTTTATTTATGTATGTATTATTTATTTATTCTTTTATGATAGTTTTTAATTTATTATTTTTATTTGTACACTTTTGGCAACCTAAATTTGATGATTTTTTTCTTTCTTGCTCCCCCACAGGTTCTAAAAACCTATTAGGAGCTCTAACTTTATTAGAAATAGTTTATGATTTGTATTAATGTATGTAACTTGTTTTTTCTAAATAAAGAGAATAATAATAATAATAATAATAATAATAATTACACAGGTCAAATGACATTATTTTAAGATATAAAGGCCTGCAACAGTTAATGCTGTCTTGATACGAGAATTAGTGGTAAAGAAGTTGCCAAAAGGCATCCTTTAGGTCGATGCTAGATATGTATCGGGTACTATTTAAACTGCCATAGTAATTCATGAATTTGGTAGAGGGTAGAGGTCCCTTTTAGTGACAGCATTCAATTTTTGAGAGTACAGACGGAATCTTATTTTATTTGGCTAACGAATCAGCTCAACTGGAGAACACCATAATCTATTACTCTCTTCTTAGATCATGCGATCTAGAATCTTTCAGAAAACCATGTGCGGCAGGTGATATTGACTAATGTTTCCGTTTGATGAGTAAGGCATTTCCCACGTTGGTATTGTTCCAGAATAACGGTTTCCCCAGGCAAGGAACATGAAAGGAAGGAAATAAATTTGTTGAGTTGGAATTAAAAAAAGATTATGGTTCCGGTGAAAGCGAAGTAAAGGGTACGTTTGGCGTTACTGGAACCACCGGCAGTTTTAATTTTCGAAGATATTTTTTATATTTAAGTGTGACCTTCGCAAAAAAGCAATGCTTGCGAGATTGAAGTTTATGTTTCAGCTTTAGGTTCCAAAAACTAATAATAAGAAGGGAAATGTAGTGTTTTTTGGTATTCCCTTCTTTGGCGAATATGGACAGCTATAGCTTGGAATACGTTCCAAGATGCTGGAGAGACAAGCGAGTAATTTTGAAAATGACGAAGAAATCCACGAGGACATCAGCTCGTACATTTATTTTATTCCACTTCAGAAAGTGTGCCTTTATTGATATACGACACCAAGGAACTTTTGACAACACCAATTTGGAAGTAATTCAAGCACAAACTCGTCTTGCCAAGGCGAGTCCTCTTATTTCTTTTGCGTCTACTCAAAGGAAATCGTTGCAAATAATGTCGGAAACTAAATCAAGGGTTTTCAAATAACAGGTTTCATTTTGAGTAGCCTGCTATTTGGGCATCTGCCAATTTTGAAGCTATCATCTTTTGACATTTGACAAGTAAAAACTACGCCATTACTAAAAATGCTACGATACACGCTTCAACAAAGCATTGAAATTGTTAAAATTCACTACAAAAATGGTGAAAATTTTGAAGTCACAGTTCGCAAAACTAAAGCACTTTTGGGTCGTCGTGAAGCACATTCTCGGCCAGCAATAGTGAAACTGGTGGAAAAATTTGAGCTGTTGGGACAAGTTAGTGATGTGAAGAATCGAAACTGTGTGTGTCGCTTAATAACAACTGAGAATATTGCTGCTGTAGCTCGTAGTGTTGACGAAAACCCATTTTGCATAAAGACTTAGATCTTAACTGAACTTTAACAGTTAACACAAGAACTCAAGCTGGTCGATCACCATAAATGTCGTATCTTCATTGATTGGGTCTTTCAAATGCATCAAAATGCATGAAAAAACATCTTCCGTGACGAGGCCCATTTTCACCTCGGAGGCTACGTTAATAAGCAAAATTGTCGCATTTGGGGCTCAGAAAATCCAAGAATGATTGTTGAAAAGCCTTTCCATACCTTACCTCCGTATCTTATTTATTCGGAAATGAGGCTGGTGCAACTGTTACGGTGACTGAATTGCGCTACCGAGCTATGATAAATGATTTTTTATGGCCGGAATTGGAAGATATTGCTGTTTTCAGCAAGACGGAACTACGTGCCACACAAGCAACGAAACAATCGCAATTTTGCAAGAAAAATTTCCTGGCCGTGTTATTTCTTGAAGAGGTGATCACAATTGGCCTCCGAGATCTTGTGATTTAACACCATTAGACTTTTTTCTTTGGAGCCACGTGAAAGATAAGGTCTATGCCAATGCGCCACAATCGATTCAAGACCTTAAAGATGGAATTCGTGAAGTTATCGAGGACATACAGCCGCAAATGTGCGAATTGATCATTGACAATTTAATGAAAATATTATGGTGCTGCAAGCGTAGCTGTGGCGGCCATTTCGCTGATATTGTTTTCAAATGTTAATGGCATACCTTCCAATTGATTTTTCTTAAAAAATACTCGTTTTTTTTAATATCAAAATGAAACTTCTTATTGGAAAACCCTTTATATCCGTGTTATGTGTCTCAAAAATCATCATGGAACACCCATATCGCCTGGGAACGAATGCTTGGAAAAAGGTGTGTTATTAGTTCACAAACGACACTGTGGTATGTCAAAGCATTATAAGGCCTATGATTTCGGGTAATCTGCCTACGTGCAACAGGAGCTATGACAACTTGCCCTAAGGCTACTCTCGGAAAGGTTTTCCAAATAGTTCAATTATCAGAAGATGATAAAAAACGAGTTTTAACAAAAACATCGGGCCCTTTATCACACTCCGTGTATCCTTTAGGAAAATCCGCACTCCTACACTTAGTATTTGCCTCTTGCCACTCTCTCATTCTAGAAAACGAAGCATTCGAGTTCTGTGCGAGGTAGGGTGAAGAAAGCACCGCCTTTACTCCAGCCGAACTCATTGTTACCTATTCCAAGCGTCACATAATAGCAGTATTGTGGACTGGGTAGAAAAACAACGAAGCAGGTTGGGAAACATGACTTGGGGTCAGGCGAATTAGAAACTTCTTAATTACAACATCGAATCGCCAGTTACTGAAATAACCTTAGCACAGAATCTGTCTGGACGTGGCCCATTTAACGGTCATTTGGGAAAAGCAGGAAAATCTTCAACGAACACTTGCAGATTATGCAACACAGTGAAGTCTTTTGTCCAACTAAAACATTTCCAGTTAATTAACCTTCCCAGTTAGTTTAAAAAATTGGGAAATAATTAGTGCAGAATTATGAGCTGTCGAAATCCGCAAACTAAAATTTGACAGATCAGGTTTGCAGGAATTGAAATAAATATGGTGGAAGGGCTGAGTCAACGTTGACAATGTCGGATATCATGTATCGATCGATTTAGCTCACGAAATACGTGCCGTTTGATTTTTCAGCTACTACCTCTTAGCACGAATACCACCCCCAATTTCTCAAGTAAGACTGAAAAAATCTTCTAGAATTGAAAAAAAATCGATGCTACACATCCGACATTAAAATATTTAATTTTTTCAATTTTAAAAGAATTTGTCATTTCCAAGTAAACATTATGTAATTGTTTGGATGGGGGTAGCTGGGGGTTGTGAGGATGAGCTCAAAAATCGAAGTTATCTTAAATTGCAGGCTCATAAATAACTCCGAATTCCACAATCAAAATTTATTAAAAGTTTTCTCAACAAACACTCAGCGCAACGATTACTTGTCGAAGGTTCTAGAAGATTTGCTAACGCACTTCAAATTTTATTTGGGACATAAAATTAACTCATTTGGGGCGAGCATCATTCTTTACACGACGTTTGGTTGGATTTTTTAAGTTTCAAATAATTGCAATATAGCGGCGCTATACATCAACCTCGATTTTCGTAATCCAACTAAACCATTATAAACCACAAAATTTAACTCATGCCAACTCATTTTGATTAAATATATTTCGATGCCATAAAATTTTCCCCATTTTCCCACTTAATTAATATTCTAATTTTCCATCTGATTTTGTTATTCTTGTTGTTCACATAAATCACAAAATATCTAGTTCAACCCGTTCTCGAAAACACACCATTCCACAAAATTTCACTCAAATTTAATGACGATCCATATAACCGGTTTATACACAAAAACACAAACACAGACAGACGCATCACCAGAGTAAACAACTTGTTGAATCTGTGTGTACCTACTTTCGTCTCCTATCAAACGCAACATTATTATAGCATGTCGATTTGCCATCTTTTTCCGACAATCGCAATGATAATGATGATTTTGGATGCGCAATGACTGAACCATATATTTTGGGGGAAACATCTAAATCACATATGACACTAATGTTGTTTATGCTGCGTAATATTTCCCGTAATCAAAACACTTAGGTGCAACATATTTTGACTACGTTGCGATACAAAATACGCGAAAATATGCTTCGTACTTGAGAAAAGGGATAGAGCGTTGAGATAGGTGATGCTGTTCTATCACAAAAATAATAGATCTAATTATGTGCAGTGCACAACATACACATGTGTACACGTTCGCCGCACACATGATAACACAAAACACAAGAGTGAATTCGACGAGGAAAATTTGAAAAGACGAAGGCAAACTAACATACCGAGTACGTATAAAACCAACCCCCATCATCATCATCATCATCATTATCATCGTCATCATGGTATGTATCCATCCAGAGTTTATAATTTTTCCTCATGGTTTTCCTTTTTTTTGTGGATACATACCATTACACACACATACATATATATATGTGTATCTTTATATTATGATAACATTGGATAAAATACAAAAGGGATGTAATTTTTACGAAAATATTTAGTTCTATTCGAAGCTTTCAACAAAGTGGAGCTTTTCATGAGCGAACATATAAAAGTTGACCTGGTTTTTATTATTAATTTTATTATTTTTCTTTATTTTATTTAGTTTGTGTATTCGATTTTTATAATTTCATTTACAAAAAAAAAAAAAAAAAAAACAAAAGTGTTGAGTGAAATAAAAATTATTGATAAAAAATTTGAGTGAAATTTATAAAACGTGTTTTTAGTTGAGTGAATTTTTTTTTTCTATGTACAGTGTTTTGTGTAATTATATATTATAATATTATTATTGTTGTTGTGTGCTTATGTATTGTGTATGCAAAGTGATAAAAACACTTTCGGGCACAATTTGATTACAAAAGGTAAGTACCGATATATAATTTGTGTACAGTCACTCATAAAACAACAAATCGAAAAATTAACTTTTGCCTAATGACTTCATGAATATATTATAATTCGATTCTCTGTATCTGTGCTACATACGAGTATCTATCTACATATGAGGATGGATAGATGATGGTGATTTGAATGTTGACAAAACGAGCTTTTGTGGTGTATAGTGGAATGGAAATTAGAGGGAAATTTTGTATAAAGTTTTTGTTTTACGGTTTAGTTCTATACTCGTATACCAAATTGAATACGACGACGAGTACAATAAAATTAGAAATGATTCATGATGAAGATTTAATTGTTATTTAATTGGATTTTCTGGTTGTTGTTTTTTTGTATACTGTCGGAAAAATGACTGAAATTGGTCTATTTTTTTTTTGATCTAACCTGTTCGGGCATTTCGTTGAAAGAGTTTACGATGTCGGAACTTTACTTATTTGAATAAATATTAGCGGTTTCATATTTGAAGTCCTATATATTCACATGATGTTCTGCATAATTTATAGAAGCTTTAAGGCCAAATGATAATTTTTTAATAAAATATTTCGTCATCGAAAGCAGCACTAAAATTTAAGTGTGTGTAACGCATTTTATTTATAACGTTATAAGTAGTAGTTGACGATTTAATTCTTTTTTACATTTTCACAAAATTTTCTGCAATTGCGGCTTTTATATTTCAAGCTTTTAAGTTAACCACCAAACACATATTTTGTTAAAAAATTTGTTCAGTTACCGTTTTACAGTAAAAGCGTTCACATCAAAAAGTTTTAAGAAATTTTTCGAGTTGAAGTTTTCTTTCAAACCAAAACAAATGTCCAATTTCAAAAAGCTATTACTCTGATAAGTTTTAATTACAATGAGTCTAGTGACTTTAAACAAACAAGTAATCTCAAACCTTATTTCTCTCGAAAGTTTGTATCTGAATAAGTAAATATTCTCTTCGAAATTAAATTTATGCTAAGCTTTAATTGAACGCTTTTATTATTTTAATTTTGTCTAAATAGATTAGGTAAGATAGATTTTTTCATAAAAGCTTTATTACAGTGAAAAGTTTTCAAATTTTAATTCGATTTATCTATTTATAGACTTCACTCTTGCAAATTAAGTAATGATAAATTAATTTTTTTTTGTTTTAAGCATCTCATTGATAGTTCGAGAATTTTCTAAATCTTTTGGGTTTAACCGTACTTAGCTTTTTCTAAAGACATATGTGAAGCTCTTAAAGTGTAAATTTGATTTATCTGTGTTAATGGGTTTATCGTAGTTTGGTTAATATTAAGTTGTTTACTATTTAACGTTAAAAGCTCAAATTTTAATTTGATAAGCCAACTTAACTTATAACTTTTATAGATTTATTGTTTGTATTAAGCAGTTTATCGCTCTTAGCTTGTTTACTTTTCTGGACTAAATTATATGTGTGGAAGTATTCTCATAGTTAAAAATGCAACTCTATAAACTACCAAAAATTTCAAAGTTTTACAAGAGTGTCATTATAAATATTAAGAAAGATGAGATAATGAGTTAGAAGCCTTAAATTTATCCTTTAAACTTACCTGAGTTAATATCGGGACTATAAAATATAGTAAACTTCTAAAACCTTTATTAATACATCGGTAAGTTTCTCATTGGATTGGCTCAATTGTTTATAACTAATAAGATTACATGCTTACAGAGCTTATGTTTTCTTGTACGTTATTCTAAATAAATATTGAAAATATTTGGAAATCACTTTCACTGAATCAATCGAAATCCCTAAAAGCTTTCCATATACTTCGCGTAGTATTTAATTTGAGTTTTATAAATAGTTTAGTAGAATTTGGAAAATTTATTTGTTAAAAAAGCTCTACTGACTTTCTAATAATTTAAAGAAGCTGGTTAAAGCTTGTGTCTCAAAACTGAACTAAAATGAGAGTTCAGTTACTGTTTTGTTGTTTGTTGGTTGTATTTTCTTAGTTTGGTTAAAAATTTTAATTATCGCTCAAAGCTCGAATTAGCCCTATGTATCTAGGGGGCCGTCTAAATTTAGAAGAGCCTCCCTATTCGGGCTTTTTTCCACTAAACATACAATATTGGCTATACAAAATTATATTTCCATTGAAAATAATGAAAAATAACCAATTTTATTTGTTAATTTATACCTATTTGAGCCATGAGCTTTTTTAATGTTCTTATACAGAAAAATAAATAAAAGTTTAAACGTTAATTAGTAGAAAACCCTTAAAACTACGTGAAAAACGGCTTGGAAAAAGAATAAATTATGAGCTTTTATAAATCTTGTTGTATTGCGTCATGGTTTTAAATTAATATGAGTCTCTTTCGATTTTCTTTTTAAAACACGCATCATGTACCACTAAAAATAAGAATAGCAAAGTTTTTTTGGACAGATATTTTAGATTTATTATTTATAAATAACAACATTTCGTCAGCCACCACCTAAACGTGGCTGTAAAAACACGCGGGGAGCACTGTTTGTGAATCACCTTGATGGCTTGTTTAGTTGAGAAAATATATGCGTACCTTCTTCGGTTTTCTTTCGGAAAACTTGTAACGACCTTTTAGGAAGGGCATGGGGTCACAACCAATAGAATTAATTCTATGGCGGAACTTGGAATTTACCCAGATCGAAATCAGAAATTTTTTTGTTCATTCACGCAGAGGCTTCATTTCATTGGTGGACTAGTTTAAGCTCGGCTATGGCTCAGCAGATTGGGGTGGGATTTTTATTTTTTTGTTGAAGCATGCATGAATCTGGAATTGCCACCATTTTGAAGTTTACATGGATAAGGAAAATGTTTAAGGATATATACCACCAGCACAGCCAACCATACCTACCATCAAGAACTCACCCGTCACATCGCAATCCCATCCCCGCTTCGATTTAATTTACTTCATCCTGAAAACGAAATCACTTTCGAAAAGAAACAGCACCACGATAAAGTGAAGAAAAGGAAAACTTAGAAATTTTAAATTCTGAATAGTTCATGACCAGCTTAAGCTTTGTTTAACATAATAATTTAGAAAAAAAGTCAAAAAAAATTTAAATAAGGTTATTTAAGGGTTAGTTCATATTAGTTATCTATTATTAGTTTATAATCAATTATATTATATATATGCAAAATATAACAAAAATAAATTTTTCCCAATGAAGTGAATTTTATATTGCTCAACTAACCACGATATAATAAATAAAAATTAACTAGAGAAAAAAAACATATTTTATAGCAAGTATTGGGAATGATTTACTTTGTCGAAACAACTCTTAGACTAGGAATAATAAGAAGAAAAAAAATCAAAAATAATTATATAGTAATAAAAAAAATTAATAAAGAAAAATATCTTAATTATATTAAATGATTTTTAATTAAACGCTTAAATTTTGATTAATAGGACGTTTTCATTTTGATTTAGAATTATTAAGCAGCCATATTAATTTGAAAATATATTAATAAAATATAAAATGACTTCCCTAATTTGTAATCCAGATGTGGTCCAAAATGTCGGTTACCAGCGATTTTATAAAATGTTGAACAACGTACGGTCGACGAAAGCCGTTAAATTTCCAAAATTTAACAACTTATGCTTTTAATATTTCAGTGACGAATATACTCGATTTGCCATCGTTAAATTATATGGCGCAATATTCAACGGATAATTTTTCTTGATACGTGCACGTACCGTTTATTCAATCACTTTATGTTTGTGTAACACTCTTTTTAACAGTCACTGTTGTGTTCGAATGTTTCACTACTTTTGGTATTCACTGTATACCACACCAGATAAACGTGAACTGTTAGCGTATTTTGTTTTTCAATGAATTTGTGCAATTGCTATACGCACGAGATAATTCATTCACATAATATATAAATTTGCGATTTATAGACCAAACACATTTTGCATTATCACAGTTTATGTTAATTAAATAGTCCACTATTATAAATCACAAGCCTTTCACAAAACTTTTATTTAACTTAGGGCTTAACTAGGTACCACTAACAGATTAATCGTTTTCGTTCTTATAGAGACATTTTATCATTTATAATGACATACGAGTAGTTATACAAAACGTTCACAGCACTTTTACTGTTCTACCACTTATGCAAAATATTGTTTTTAACATTTAGGTTCACTTTTTCAAATTACTTAGCACTTAATCATTATTTTTATATTATCATTATAGTTATTATTTAGGGTTTTGTTTTTATAAAATTTTTCTATATTCATGTTAAATTAAAATTTATATTTGTTTGTATTTTTTTGTATTAAACAGAGAATTTATTTATTATTAATTTTGTTTAATAATACTTAATTCAATTAAATTTAACAACTAATAACACTCTACTTGAGAAAAATACTTATATAAAATGAAACCAATAAAGTTAAAGTTGACTATATCTTTCAGAACTTAAAATTGGACTCCCCCGCGTCTTTTTCCAATCCCCTTTTTATAAGTCAACAAACCACCGTAACCGAAATGATCGGGTGATTTTTGGTTTCGTTGTTTTTTTTTCAAGATCGCATCACAACCAATCCAGTTTTTCAATATATATATAGGTTTCGGTAATTTTGAATTTTTCATTCATACGGTTGTATAGTATATTTCAATAGACATAATATAATTTAATAAAGTAGGGGATGACCACCATGCCTAAACTTGGGACGAACTAACTTCGTAACAAACTCGGGCAATTTTCGTGTGTAGAGTAAGCGGCAATTCTAAAAGCGGCATAGCAATCGTTTTGTCTTCATTGGACACTCAATTATTTCCGAATCACTGCTTATAATAATTTATCACTGCTTGCGTATCTGCGTACCTTCTCAATCAATTACGAGTACACTTCGAATAAATTTTTCAAAGTGTGTTCCCGGGATTCCTATACTCCAACATTTAATTACTGCTTACGAATCTGTGGGTAATATGCATGCGTAATCAACGGACTATAGTGTTAATGTAGTAATAATCATAGAATTTTTATCGGATTGTGTCAAATAACATTTGGCTCTGTAACAATTTGCCTTTAGATAGCCTTTAGATAAGTTGAATCTAGTTCTGCTGGTGTTGATGGGCTGCCATTAAAATTTAATAGCATAATTACTCTCTATAGTTTCCCTTATGAATTTAAGCACTCTAAAGTTAAACCGATTCCTATAAAGCAAAATAGCTCTTCTCTTTCTGACTTTCGGCTCTTTAGTTTTCTACAGGTTCTTTCTAAGGTTCTAGAAAAAATTCTTCAAACACAGATTTTGGGTCATTTCAATGTTCAATCAACGATCGATCTAATCACACTTCTATAACTGCTTTACTAAATATTAGTGATGATTTTCGCAGGCCTATCGATGACAAACGGACATTTGCTCAGGCGCTCTTGGATTTTAGCAAAGTATTCGATAAAATTGATCATGAAATGTTAATAAAATAGCAGAGCGATTATTTTTTTATTTTATTGCCTGTATCACGTTTTTTTCACTCATCTACATCTAATACGCGCATGCAAGATCAGCACAGAAGTCCCACAAGGCTCTGTTTTTGGACCATTTTTATTTATGACGTTTTTCAACGATATAAACATTGTAATAGAGAAATATAAATATCGCTTGTTCGCTGGCGACCTGCAAATACATAACCTGACTACTACTAAACATTTAAATTCTACACTTCGCGCCTTCAACTGGTTAAGTCGTATTGAGTGAACCTGCGAATCAGTAATACAACCCGCCAAACCTTTACAGAAATGCTTTACGCGCACAAATGGTCAGATCATTAAATTATCTTGTGTTTTTTAAATCGTGATCACTTAAAAATGGAGAACGCTTTTGAACAGTTGCAGGTGCTTTTTATAATGTTTGGAAAACTGCAGGAACTTAAAACATTAAAAGTCCAGCTAAAGAAGAAACGATCTTGTGCCGTTAGACAAATTAGACCGCCGTTAGACACACTCTTATGACGCCAGCTATTTTTGATTTACGGCTTAATTTGATATAGCCCAAGAATCGCCAAATTTGTTGAGTGCGAAATTTCTTGTTGCACCAACTTTACTGTGAGTTTGAAAATTTGTTATTTAAAAATGTAACGAACTCATTATATTGAAACCCGTATTTCCAGATATTTATCCCAAAGATATTCATTCCAATTCCTTGCTTGGAGTTGGAAAGTTGGCAAGGAGACAGTGCGATTAATAGTATACGATACTTGTGACGCAATATAGGCTGTACTCGGAAAATTGCATGACCTCCAATTAATTGCGAATGATTTTTCTAACGGCTGAAATTTTCCAAATTGTGTAGGCGCAGTCGATGGGAAACACATCGCTATACAATGTCCACCAGATTCCGTCAGCCAGTTTTTTAATTATAAAAAATTCTATAGTATAGTTTTGATGGCTGCTTGTGATGCCAAATATATATTTACCTATACAGATATGGTCGGGGCATATGGCTCACTTGCTTTACGTATAAAATAATCATCAAAATTATTGTTATACAGGGTGTCCCAGAATGAATGGATAAGCTTCAAACACCCTATAGTACAGCTGTCCAATATAGCTGTTGCAACTTTTTTGAAAAAAAAAAAAAAAATCTAAAGTTCAATTTTCAGCATGAAGTGTGGTAAATATTTTTTTTTATAAAAGTTTGAGCGTCTTTGGTGAAAAAAATGTACGAGAACCTAAGTGGCCGTATCCTTTTATCTAATGTAGATACGAGGTTTTTGCTATTAGTATGCAGAAGGAATAAATTCGATTAAATAACAAAATTTTAAAAATTGGATTATTTCTTGTCTTAAACTATACCTGATGATAAAGGCTTTATAAAAAACAACGTTACACAATGATAATACTTTATTAACCGATGTAAATTTACAGTAAATGCTCAAACTGTCTGCCACCGACTCTGGTACACGCCCGAAATTTCCGAATAAAAGCTCTTTTGAGAAGTCGTACATAACGCCGTTGAGTAATTTTTGAAGCAGCTTCCTGGACACGGCTACGTAACTCTTCTAAACTCCTAATCAGTCTCGAGTAGACCTCTTCTTCTAGGCAGCCCCAGTAAAAAATCCAGCGGATTTAGATCCGGGGAACGTGGAGGCCACACAATGGGCCCTAGACGGCTAATCCATCTATCTGGATATGCGGAATTCAAATATGCCCGAAGGTTTACTGCATAGTGCACAGAACACCCATCATGCAGGAGCCATCCTGGATTCTCTCACCTCCTCGGACACCTCTTCCAATAAATTTGGCAGATCATTTTGAAGAAAGTCCAAATAGCTTTAGCCAGATAAGTTCCTGGGCAGTTCAAAGAGGCCAATTATCTTTCCGTTCAATGTGCCGGTCCAATAATTTATTTTGAATTTGTACTGGGATCTGTTTTCTCGCATTAGATGAGGATTCGAAAGTTGCCAGCTGTGAAGATTGTGCATTTTAAAGCCTCCATCTCTATTCAGTGTTGGTTCATCGCTCCATAGAATATTATAAAATAATTGCGGCTCTTGTTCTATTTTCTGTAGCATCTGTCGGCAAAAACACAATCTTGCGTAGTAGTCTCTTGGTTGCAGAGTTTGCACGCGTCTAATATGGTAGGGGTGGAACTTATTTTTTTTTCAATGCACGATGAATGTTCGATTTTGCGATTCCAGTGCGT
Source organism: Nephrotoma guestfalica (assembly GCA_963691935.1). Lineage (NCBI taxonomy): Eukaryota > Metazoa > Arthropoda > Insecta > Diptera > Tipulidae > Nephrotoma > Nephrotoma guestfalica. The sequence goes on along the minus strand of OY829913.1, from coordinate 50,742,519 downwards.
CGTGCTATTGCTCTTGTAGAGGTAGACGGATAGCGCAGAGCACGCTTAGATATTAAATATCAAGTTTATAAATCCCTTATCATCAGTGGCACTATTCTGGCTTTCCCTGGGAATTAGGAATTGGGAAAAACATTTGCATAGCATTTTTGTCTAATTTATATTCTTATGGCCTACTGTTGGAATTAGTTTGGTGTAAATGTTTTTAAAACAAAGATATATTGGGAATTATTTTCCCCTACAAAACTTTTGTGGAGCAAATATTTCCCAATCAACGTATATGGCCACGAGAGCCTTGTTAGAATCACACGCCCCGACGCAATGGTTTTGATTAGGGCTAGAACTAATCGAAAATGCAATGGGTTCGCGGGCCAATACCAAAACTCAAAAGTTACAGAGTAAAAGTTGAAAGGTATTTATTTAGCTTAATTTGGCCACGAGAGCCTTATTGAATCGCATGCATTGAAGTTTTATTGAGTTATTTATGTCCACGATGACCATGTTAGGTTGGTCAAATATGGTGTTGTGGCATATAGTTGTACCAGTACCAATGGAAATACTGATGGCATATCACGAAAGTAATATTTTTTTGGGCTGAGTTCTTATAAAATGTCGTGAAATATAATTTTTTGGGCTGATACTCGTAATATTATAGCAATCATCATTTTAGTGTTGCCATCGCATTTTTTTGGGTTGAAATTTGGGCCAACTTCACATACATCATATTTTTTAAGATTAAGTTATTCTGTAAGTGATTCTAGTCAAATAAAGAATAAAATGCAATTTTAGTTAAAAAAATGGGAAAAGTTAGTGAGCATTGTTAAAGCAATATGTTGATTTTGGCGCGAGAAAATTTAACCACGCGTGAAATAGCAGAAAGATTAAACATTCCTAAAAGTACTGTCGTGTGGAATATTAAAAAAATGCAACAGATGGGCAGTACACAAAGAAAGAAAGGCTCTGGAAGGTCCAGAAAGACAACGCCAGTGGAAGATCGTTTCATAATATTACAGTGTCGTCGGAACCGTTTTAAAACTTCATCGGACATAAAACGGGATATTGAGCGAGCAACGGAAAAACAAATTTCAGCCAGCTTAGTGAGAAAAAGACTTGTTAAAGCCGGTTTGAGAGCACTTAAACCAGTCCGGAAGCCTGAGTTTACATTACTAGTGGAAAAACACGTTTGCTATGGGCCCAGGAGCATGTTTCTTGGACCCTAGAGATGTGGAATGATGTGATTTTCTCCGATGAATCAAAATTCAAGTTGCATGTTGGAGATGGAAGAATTCTCGGAAGAAGAAAACCGGGCGAGAGGCTTTGCAACGAATGCCTTTTAAGATTTCCACCAAAAAATGAAGGAGTTATGGTCTGGGGATGCTTTTCTGGAAACGAAACCGGTCGATTGTGTTTCCTTAGTTTCAGCATTACAGCAGCTGTTTATCTGCAGGTCCGACACAACGAATTTGAGCCTTTTGTGTTACAGCTGTTTGGCAAGACTTGCAAATTTATTTTTCAACAGGACAACGCTCCGTGCGCCACACCACCAAAGTTGTGAGTTATTAATTTTGAATTGTAGATATAAAAATTGCCTTTCAGATAAATAATTAATTTGTCAAAAACTTATTTCTTTTGCTTATCTCTTCATTTAAATGTAAAAAAGTACTTCGAAGAAAGAAATATCGATGTGTTGAGCTGGCCCCCGTATAGTCCAGACTTAATCCAATTCAAAATATTTGGTCTATAATGAAGCTAGAAGTAGCAAGAAAACCCAGAATCGATTCAAGCTTTAAAAGTTTGTTGTTGACGATTTGGGAATCCATACCTCCTACGAACTTGAAAAATTTATCAAATTCAATGAATCGGAGGTGTACCGCTGTAATAAAAGCAAATGGCGGTCCAACAAAATACTAATTTTAGAAAGAACTTCTATAAATCAATAAAAAACAAAACAAAAATTAAAAAATCGGTGCTTAAATTATTTCATTACTTTAACTCCAATCAACGTATTTGGAATATTTTGGCATTTTTCGGGATTTTGCCCCTAAATTGCAGGTGCATTTTTTTTCATAAAATTATGTCATACATGTATTTAAAATGAAACAATAAGCCAATCAATTGTTTTCAAAATTTTTGGAATTTTAGCAAAAAAAGACTCCAATTTGCAATAAAATATGTTTGCCCAATTTTTTTCCCAGCACTGTATAATAGGGCGACCCATTTTTCTTCATGTCTGGTTTTCTACCGGGCTCAGGGCTAAAAATATTCTAATATTCTCTCTTCTAGGCTTCTATTAGAAATGACCTCATGCAAATTTTTTTCTATCGGACCACGTTTAGGAGACGCTCAAATTGTTTTTTTTCAAAAAAAACACTAAAACGACCCTTAGTGACGTTTTCTCCTCTCTTTCACTTCAGGTCGTTAAAGTAATGCCGATTTAATATTTTCTAAGTATTTTTGAGTATGCCGAATCCAACGAAATGATAAAACAAGGTGGTTGACCTAGTAGAAAATTTGTTTTCGGGCTGTTTCTTTCAAAAAAAATAAAACTTGTGAGTTCCGGCGAAAAAAATGAGCCATTGCACTTCATCATAACTGAAAAGTTAACAATTTTATAGGCCTTAAACGACCAGAAAATATACATTTCAAATAATTGTTTGCCACTTGCTAAATCAATGGTTAGAGTTTCTTAAGAAAAAATTAAAGAGAAACTTAAATAGATAAAGAAATGTTACTAGTACTATCCCTGAATATTAATTAATGGCTTAATAATGATTCTAAGATATATAGCTTGTCATAGTGAAGTTAGGTTCCATATTTTTAAAAGATGAAATTTTGGTTAAAGGTATGAAGTTGGCCCAAATGTCAGCCAAAAAAAACGCGCTGGCAACACGAAAACTATAATTTCTGTCACGTATGAACTGTCAGCCTAAAAAAATCGTCTATCACGACATTTTAATGATGTCAGCTCAAAAAACAAATTTGTTTTTCATTATAGGTTTTTGATGCATATGAAGTTGGTCCAAATTCTAACACAAAAAAATCTAATATCTGTTAGCTAAAAAATGTTAAAAAATACTCTATTTTATATATACCAAACCAATGATTATTCTGCCAACGAAAGAAAAAACCGCCATGTTTTAATGTCAGCCCAAAAATAATTCTGTCGTGATACTATCATTAAAGAAAAATATTACTGTCAACCCAAAAAAGTAAAATAAAACAAAATATGTAGTTGATTTTAATTCTGTATTGGATTAATTCGAGTATGGCCTCTGAGTATGAATAGCTTTTAAATTATAGGATACATCACAGCATTATACGACATCAACATTTATTGGGTAATCGGGGGATTAAGGGCTCCCCATAGTCATTATTCCGATGATAGTACCATTCAACGAAATATGTAGCTCAGGGGCCATACTCGAATTAATCCGATACAGAATTATAATCAACTGCTATGGGGAGCCCTTAGCAGCTTTCACAGGAGCTTTTTAGTTGTTTGCAACTATTTTGAAAAGTATATGACATTTACGTCTACTTACGAAAATGACAAATTTTGATAAAAAAAAACAATTTTATTTCACAAGAATTTGTTATCTCTGTAGACCAAGCGGATTCACTATTTGGAATTAAACTTCAAACTTAACCGTTTTTTATTAATCGGGAGATTCTTTCAAAATTAGATGGGATTTTGTGTACCGGAAGTGGCAGCTTCAAAAACGGAAAAGAATTAAAAGATTCAAATAAATTTAAAGATTAAATTTTCAACAAGGGTTGACCTTGTTGGTTTCGCTTTAGAAATCAAGTGTGGTGTATTCGAAATCTATGGATACATACTCTGTTAAAAATTGAATTTACCTTAGATTTATCATAGGTTTCGCCCGCAGCCAATTTGCTTAAATAATTTTTCCATCTATCGTGCGATGTCGGCACTTTCATTATTTACAGGTTTTACTGTATACTCCGCGTCATCTGAATAGAGCCTGGTAGTTATTAAGTGATTTCGGTAATTGAGAACTTTTTAATTTCAGAAAAAAAAAATTAATTACAACAATTACCGTTGGTTTTATGGGGATATGTTTTCAATTGCTTGGAAGGCACAAAACATATCAAAATAGGTTCATGGAGTGAATTGTAGAAACAAGGACCTAAAATAAGGTTTTCGTGACCGCACATCATCGTTTTTCAGATTTGATGCGTAACAATTAAAAATGTTGCCAACCAACACAAAGTTCCAATTTTTTGTCTAATATTCTAACGCGCAGTTTTCTTTGCCGACAGAAGCGGCAGCTTCGGTATACTCTGATTCCAGTATTGTTTTAAATTTATGAGCACCAGTCTACCTGCACGTCTTTGCTCCGGCTAAGCTAAACAAAGCTACCATTTTACTAAGACTAGGTTGTGTGTAAAGGTAACGAAATAAATCAAGGTTTGTAGGTCACAACCAAAAATAAGTGATGCCATGCGACGTGGTCCTACCATCGAACGTCAGGAGAAGGTGCAACTCACCTGAATTCGTGACGTCACGACTCTCTCCAGCATCCAGTGGTTTTTTTTGCTTTTACACTGATTTGGGCGTTTACTCTTTCTCTCTTTTTCATATTTTGATGCTCACACTATTCACTCAATTACCACCGAGTTCACAATGCCAAACCAAATTAGCAGTTTGTCACTGGCACTTTACGAGATCGAACTATAAAGTGTAAAAGCGCATTTCTTTCGATGGATCTTTCGCACCTTGTGCTTTATACCCAAATTCTCGACTTATTCATTGTTTCAGTTCATGTGGTTTTTCTTAGTTTTTATAACACATTTGTTTGCACACAACAAGAAAATATCAGCCATGTTGTGAACCAGAGATCTTATGCATCGTGAACTTTACCCTTATCCACTGGGCTTTCCAGTATTTGAGTTTGGATGGTATTTATAAGCACACAGTTACCCGGAGGTACCGGTTTCGAATCCCGATATGGGCGTGCTGCTAAATGCTTTTCACCACCTAATTTGGTGATGGAAATGAACACAACTACGACCCCCTGTCGGAGTGCAGAATTCATTCCATGCCAGTATTATACGCTGGGATGAAGTTATGCAATGTGCAGGTGGTTCTACGTAAATCGGACCTATACCAGCACGTCCTCGATTTTGCAGGCAATTGCGTAAGGTAGGATGTAAAAAAGAAACCGAGAAGAGTTATGGGTGCTCCGGCCCCAGAACAGACTGTAAAGATTAAATCATAAAAAAAACAATCCTTTTACTTAAACTTTATTTTCAACTACATTTACCAATAAAAATATGCTACGTTTGGCAGATTCGGTAACATTTATATTTTTTTACACAGAACCGCTTTACAATTGTATTTGGTTACGCTCCGATCAGTATCGTATCGGTAACATCACTCCCCTTTTCCAACGTTTGTTCCCCTTTTTATAGTTTTCTTTACCGCCTCTGTTGACATTCAGGTGAATTTCCTTCAATTTTGTATTGTCATTGGATGGCAATTTGATTCAATCGTGCCTCTCATAGTTTTTTTGTATCTGTTAGGTTGTATATCTGCTTCCCTCTATTGATCCACTTGGCACTTTTACTTTACCACTTTGCCATACCAGTGCCATAGAAAAAAAGCAATTAAACGAAACAAAAGCTGGTCCGTTTTACACATTAAACCGCACATAATTTTACATTGGATTCACATCTTGATTGTATTCGGTAAGTTGCGGGACGGGAAAATTGGATGAGAAAAATGTTTGTAAAGGATTTTAAGAATACTCAGTCGAACGATCATAGAAAACGTGTTCCGTTGGATTTAACAATCTAACGTTCATATGGAAGTATTAGGTAGCGCATGCCACCCCACCCAACTGTTGTATTTTAACTATTTGATCAATACTTTACCTGATAGTAAAAAATTTAATGCGAGAAATTGTGGGAGAATGTGAATGATGTGATTTAAATATTTGGGTATGCTTTGAGTTTTTTTCGTGGCCACCATATTCTTCTGATCTTAGTGTAATGAGAATCATGTGGACTTTACTAATTATCAGTGGTTTGCAGTGTAATTACACCATTGTCTACGTGTAATATATTCGTGTCGACAATGAACAGAATGTAGACTCAGTAGACATCAAACTGAACTGTACTTGTCTATCGTTATTCTTGAATTGAACGGATTTATGTGCGTTTTCCACTAGTTACAAATTCTATTTAGTAAATTCCTAATTAGTATGTTGGTTAAATACCTTAACTGACAATTTTGCTGCTAAAACTCTTTCTGGACGGCACTAAAGAGTGACCCATCTAACGTTTGCGATTTAATTTGGCTCTAATTAAAAACGAATAAATATTTTTATATTTTATACATTGCCATTAAGTATGAAACACAATTTACACAAAAAAATAGTCCAACTGAGTCAAATCGCAGCTGCGTGATCCCCATTGATTGTAAGGGCGGCACCTTGCTCATTTTCGAAAAAATGGGCCAATGACGCGGCCAGGCCAAAATGGATGTGTGTATTTTCTGAGCCTCAAATGCGACAATTTTGCTTGTTGACGTAGTCTCCGAGGTGAAAATGGACTTCGTCGGTAAAGATGATTTTTCGGTAAAAATGCTCATTTTCTTCCAAGCGTTCCACAGCCCAACTATATTGAACCGAAAACTTTTGGGATTTTTTGCGTTAGCTCCTGCACTAATTGAACTTTGTACGCCTTTGTACCGAGGTCTTTATGCAAAATTCTCATCACCGAACTGCGTAAAATGTTCAATTTTTGAGCACGATGGCGAGTTGATGACTATAGTGAAGTTTCGGGCAAGCTAAAAATGTCAAAAAACTTTACAACAGCCCACAAAGTATAAACCTACACTCTCAAAAAAAAACTTGTTTTGTAAAACGAAATAAAATGCTGAAGCCACAACAATGAGCCATATCCTGGCGAAGTCCTCGTGGGGCAGTCATAGATTTTTTCATTTTTAAAATTTCGCTTTAGTAAAAAGTGTAGGGGCGGTTCGAAGGCCAATGACCAGGCATCGTAGAGATGTCTACGCTTAACGGGATATAAATTCATATTAATTAGGCAATTTTTAATGTTTTCTAGAAGCCAACATATGTATGCGGTAGGGCAGTCATAGCTTTTTTCATTTTTAAAATTTTGCTACAGTAAAAAGTGTAGTGGCGGTTCGAAGGCCAATGACAAGGCATCGTAGAGATGTCTACGCCTAACGGTATATGGGATCATGTTAATTTGACAATTTTTAATGTTTTCTAGAAGCCAACATATTTATGCGGTGGGGCAGTCATAGCTTTTTTCATTTTTAAAATTTTGCTACAGTAAAAAGTGTAGTGGCGGTTCGAAGGCCAATGACAAGGCATCGTAGAGATGTCTACGCCTAACGGTATATGGGATCATGTTAATTTGACAATTTTTAATGTTTTCTAGAAGCCAACATATTTATGCGGTGGGGCAGTCATAGATTTTTTCATTTCTAAAATTTCGCTTTAGTAAAAAGTGTAGTGGCGGTTCGAAGGCCAATGACCTTAACGGTATATGGGATCATGTTAATCAGGCAATTCTTAATGTTTTCTAGAAGCCAACATATGTATGCGGTAGGGCAGTCATAGCTTTTTTCATTTTTAAAATTTTGCTACAGTAAAAAGTGTAGTGGCGGTTCGAAGGCCAATGACCAGGCATCGTAGAAATGTCTACGCTTAACGGTATATGGGATCATGTTAATCAGGCAATTCTTAATGTTTTCTAGAAGCCAACATATTTATGCTGTGGGGCAGTCATAGATTTTTTCATTTTTAAAATTTTGCTATAGCAAAAAGTGTATTGGCGGTTCGAAGGTCAATGACAAGGCATCGTAGAGATGTCTACGCCTAACGTTATATGGGATCATGTTAATTTGACAATTTTTAATGTTTTCTAGAAGCCAACATGTTTATGCGGTGGGGCAGTCATAGATTTTTTCATTTTTAAAATTTCGCTTTAGTAAAAAGTGTAGTGGCGGTTCGAAGGCCAATGACCAGGCATCGTAGAGATGTCTACGCTTAACGGGATATAAATTCATGTTAATTAGGCAATTCTTAATGTTTTCTAGAAGCCAACATATGTATGCGGTGGGGTAGTCATAGATTTTTTTTAATTTTAAAATTTTGCTACAGTAAAAAGTGTAGTGGTGGTTCGAAGGCCAATGACAAGGCATCGTAGAGCTGTCTACGCTTAACGGGATATAAATTCATGTTAATTAGGCAATTTTTAATGTTTTCTAGAAGCCAACATATGTATGCGGTAGGGCAGTCATAGCTCTTTTCATTTTTAAAATTTTGCTACAGTAAAAAGTGTAGTGGTGGTTCGAAGGCCAATGACAAGGCATCGTAGAGATGTCTACGCCTAACGGTATATGGGATCATGTTAATTTGACAATTTTTAATGTTTTCTAGAAGCCAACATATTTATGCGGTGGGGCAGTCATATATTTTTTTTTATTTTTAAAATTTTGCTATAGCAAAATGTGTAGTGGCGGTTCGAAGGTCAATGACAAGGCATCGTAGAAATGTCTACGCTTAACAGTATATGGGATCATGTTAATCAGGCAATTCTTAATGTTTTCTAAAAGCCTACATATTTATGCGGTGGGGCAGTCACAGATTTTTTCATTTTTAAAATTTCGCTTTAGTAAAAAGTGTAGTGGCGGTTCGAAGGCCAATGACCAGGCATCGTAGAGATGTCTACGCTTAACGGGATATAAATTCATGTTAATTAGGCAATTCTTAATGTTTTGTAGAAGCCTACATATTTATGCGGTGGAGCAGTCATAGATTTTTTTTTAATTTTAAAATTTTGCCATAGCAAAAAGTGTAGTGGTGGTTCGAAGGTCAATGACAAAGGATCGTAGAGATGTCTACACTTAACGGTATATGGGATCATATTAGAAGCCAACATATTTATGCGGTGGGACAGATTCATTTTTAAAATTTTGCTATAGTAAAAAGTGTAGTGGCGGTTCGAAGGCCAATGACAAGGCATCGTAGAGATGTCTACGCTTGACGGTATATGGGATCATATTAATTTGACAGTTTTTAATGTTTTCTAGAAGCCAACATATTTATGTGGTGGGGCAGTCATATATTTTTTTTAATTTTAAAATTTTGCTTTAGTAAAAAGTGTAATGGCGGTTCGAAGGTCAATGACAAGGCATCGTAGAGATGTCTTCGCTTAACGGGATATAAATTCATGTTAATTAGGCAATTCTTAATGTTTTGTAGAAGCCAACATATTTATGCTGTAAGGCAGTCAATGATTTTTTCATTTTTAAAATTTTGCTACAGTAAAAAGTGTAGTGGTGGTTCGAAGGTCAATGACAAGGCATCGTAGAGATGTCTACACTTAACGGTATATATCGAGTAAAAGTTCCTGATCAAGGATGCGTGTATTAGGTGGGTCTGAACTGATAGTCAATAAATAATCGCTATTTTCAGTTATTTAGGCCGTAGGGGTAGTAAAAATCAAGGGATTGTTTTAAAAATTTTGACGGTTTTACTAATTTGCAAACATAAAAATAGAGTGAGACCAATGGTAATTTAGCTGAATTACTGTGCTTTTAGGAAAACTAGATTTGTTAAAAAATAAATTGCATTCCAATAATTATGCAATATGTAATAAATATGTTGGCTTCTAGAAAACATTAAAAAATGCCTAATTAACATGATCCCATATACCTTTAAGCGTTGACATCTTTTCGATGCCTTGTCATTATCTATTGATCCTTACTACACATGAATAGTGTAGGTAAAATTTAATCAGGATATTTGTGTATATACACTTTTAAGCTTTTGTAAGGTTTTTTGTCAATTTGTCGGAAACTTACGCTGCCAGTTGATGTTGATGAATGCTCAGACACATTCTGGGCAACAGCCTCAATGTTCTCGGCTGTAACGAAAAAGTAAGCAACGAAAAATGCACATGCACGTATTTGTTTATTTACTAACAATCCAGTTTCACAAACAACAGCTTCACAAACAAATAACAGCTTCACAAATTCAAGGCAATTTCCTTGTAGGCATTTCATTTCTACTGACTTTTCCGCGTAAATTTCTTACAGTTTGGGTAGAAGACTCACCACTTTGAAAGTAAATTTTCAATATTTCCCAATCTTGAAATAGTCAGTAGTTGAAATTGCAAACGATAGATGGGCCACAAGACAGACAGACTAATTTTGCTTGCTTATTATAAAATATTTTGAAGTGTGAGCTTTAGAAATGTAAATCTCTTCCAAGAATCATTGAGATTTGACCACTTATATTTTATATTGACTAATCATTACAGACGCTTACATCTGAAATCAACCTGAACAAATAATGTTAAAGCATTTTTTATAATACAAAGTCTTCGGCTTGAACAATTTTTCAGCCCGTAAACTAAAATAAAATGTATAAACCACTTAGTGTTACCACCGTAAATAACCAACTCTATATGCAAATAATAAACATGGACAACATGAAAGCACAAGCAAACCATCAACATATGAAACTTGGTTAATGAATAGACAAAACTATTATATTTTTTTTTGTTATCGGACACAAGTTTCCGTAGTTACCGTATGTACAGCATACATGCAAATTAATTAATTTTTATTTAAAAATTAAAAAATCTTCTTTTTCCGACTTTGGAAATATTGTGTAGTTTATGGTCTTCCGGACAACAACAAAAATTCATAATTATGTGAGCTTTTTTGCTACATGTATAAGTCTACCATTTTATCCGCTTGTAATTATCGTTTTTAAATTCGTTCACACCATTTCCATCCCGTTTTTATACCGCCTAACTACTACCAGAGTTTGCACATCCGAAAGAACGGAGAAAAAACTACTTTGTGGCCGTTTACAAATTTTTAGATGTTTTTTTCTTTTCAATAGTAAGACGGAAGCTGTTTGTAAACAATGTTATGAACCGTGCAGTCTAAAAATATCATCCCCCATTTTCTAAGCTTCATGAAACCGAGACAAACGAAAATGAAAAACGAAATTGAAAATAATAACAATATAATTTTCCAAGTACATTTAGCAGATGTGCACCACAAAATAATTTCCAATCATCAAAAACCCAATTTGAATGTGCGAGGGGTATTAGTGGAACTAATAAAAATGTTGCCGACGTCTATTCCAATTTGAATATTTATTGCGTGGATTGTGTGAATATGAATACGCAACAAAGAGAGTTGGAGACATTTAAATTGGCGGTATTTCAATTATCTGAAGACGTGCCAAATTTATAAATTAGTGCGTGGGTTGGGGTAATACACTCCGTGTTTATGAAGTTTATGAAGATTTTGTTTGGTTACAAATTTGTTGAGATTTTGTTAAAATGATGTCATATATAAAGAAGTGATTCATCAGGAGATTAACTGGATTGCAATCACAACTAGTGATTTTTAATGCTTTTAAATTACTGTTATATGTTGACAATGTCGCAGATCATTTGGTTCTGCCAAGTTCTGCATGTAGCACGGTCAGTTTTACTATGTAATCACCTCTACCTCTCGCTATTGAATCCATTTTTTTCCTTCCCTAGCTTAGGTCTTTCATTTCGAGCCAATCGTCGTGTCTACTGCTAATCCTTTAAAAATTATTAATTAAAATTCATTAGTACCGGGAACTAAATTGATATGCGACTAATTTCAAAATGTAATTTCTGTAAATCAGTCTTGATCCGCGGCCTACCCATCTAGACATTTATTGGTGTCTTAGGATTTGAGGAATAAACTTTTGAAACTGCTAACTAAATTATTTTGGTTGACTCGCTTTTGGACTCGACCAACTTCCATATGGCAAAACATAAAAATTAATAATTATCATTCTCCTATGGGAACATGATTTTGCCGGAAATAATTGCTACTGTTTTGAGTTGGTAATAGTAAGGGCTTAGAATGATTAAGAGGGCAGTATCAACATAGCCTATGGTAATGACTAACTCTGGCCAGCTGGAACATTTAAGAAAAAATCAACAAATATCAGCTAAATAATTTTGAGGGTTTTGGAATGGACATTTAGAATTTATCTCTTATAGGCCATTTGCAATAATCAAGGTAGCGTCATCCATATATTTTGTGTTCTTACACATTTTTGTTTTAGAAGTACGAGTACTTTGAATGTTGATACAATTTAATTCTGTCATTTAATGATTTTTTTAGAAGAAAAAATTCTTTTGTCGTAATGTTGTCCATGGCAGTGTAAAGCAAAACACATTTTCTGCATCTTGTACAGCCGAACCGTCCTTTGGTTTAAACTTCATCAGTTGCGCCCTTTGCGAGAACAGAGCAGGCTGGGAGTGGGGGCTGGGGGCTGGGCGGGGGCATTGCAGAGTGAGATAATGCGATAACAACTTACCATCAACGTGAAGAAACCGTTACGAACCCAAATTTAGGTGTCACATGGGAACATCATAAAAGCAAATTGTAAGCTGGTATGAAACGAGATCAACCCCAACCTTGAACCTCACTTCAATGAACCAATAACCTATTACTCCGAAAATAAAATGATTATGTAAACTCAAAAATGAGGTGGTCAAAATCCTCCAAGGGACCCAGGGCCAGTAAAATAAAAAAAAATCAGCTGGTAAACGATGTCTAATCCGGCCAAAATCCGACGTATGTTTAATCATAAGTCGGTCGTAATTTTTGCTTATTATTTTTTCTTAAATAGATGAAAAGTTTTACATGTGTTTGTGACTTACTGCTCATAGTAAAAATAATGAACTAAGTTATAAAATATCCACGGTCAAAAAATAAATTAGTTCAGTGTCTTGTTATAAATTTAATATTTATTAATTATAAAAACAATAATTTTTTGAAGTGATTTGGGATTTACAGAACCGGGCAATTGAATTAGAGCCACCTTCTGATTTTGGTATGTTTTCAAATTTATCAGAAACAAAATAGGACCAGACACGTATTACTAATACAAAATGTTTATTTATGTTTTATAGTAGATACGAGTATTACAACAATATTTATATCCTTTGGCTTTAATGACTGCACTAATTCTAGCTAGCATACTGAAAATACAGGTTTTTACCACTTCTTGTAATTTTGCGTTCTCTTACCAATGTTTGTGAATGTTGTCGTTCTATTATCGAATATTATCGTAAGAGTAAAATTTTTTTAGGAAAGGTTTAGGAAAAATTTCACACTCCTGCACACAGCCGTGAAATATTTCCTAAAAAAAAATCCTATGTATGCTAGTGTTAGTAATATCCTCATCAAAGCAAACATTTAGGGGAAACAATATTTTAACGAAATTCCTATCTAAACAAAAATATGGAAATTAGCAAGTTAAACACAAAAACCATTTTCAAGTAAACTCAGCAGGAGATTTTGCCAAGTACTCATCCATTCCACTATGTTCTCGGTTAGCCCTGAAAGAGAGGAACTGATGTAAAAGTTGATCCAGATATAAGATTCGATTGTACTTTAGACAGAATTCGCACTATTCCTCTAAATCTGAACTTACCACTGATTGGCAATATTAAACGAGGATTTTTAAAATTTTGTCATAGTTCTGGCATGGGCAAATATGGCCCCGAAACGTGTGAGTTTTGACTTAAAATTTTTTTGCTACTCAAACGATTACTAATCGAGATTTTACCTGGTTCTCATTGATACCACTATGTTTTCCTGGAAGATCTGTTAAATTCCAATTTACACGACGATGTTTAGAATTTTGTCGTAGTTCTGACATGGGCAAATATGGCCCGAAAAACATAACGGGATTGATGAGATCCGGCCAAAATCTCGATTAGTAATCGTTTGAATAGCAAAAATATTGTAAATCACAACTCACACGTTGTGGGTCCAAATTTACCCATGCCAGAACTATGACCAAATTCTAAAATTCCTCGTGTGCATTGGCATTTAATAGATCTTCCTGGAAAACATAACGTGATCGATGAGAACTGGCCAAAATCTCCGTTTACAATCGAAAATTTGAAATCTATTTCTCAGTTTCTGTTCGCAACTTCAACCCGTTGGTTATTTGAGTGTTTCCACTTTTGAGGTGCATGTGAGTTGATCTTGTGTCTAAATTAATTACACAACTTTTCCGTTTTTAGCACTTTGTTCTAATCTGGAAAAAGTGAAAGAGGTTATGGGGCAATCAGTTGTGGGAGAAGCTGTCAGCCCCTTTAAGCTAACTTGTTAGAGTTTGATGACTTGAGCCCTATTCCTTTAACAATGCTTTATCTTCCCTTGGTGTTCACTGCAGTCCTACTAGAAGTGGCTCATCTTGTTACATATCCATAAAGTAATCCTTCTATCACGAAATCCGGGTGTCAACCGCTCGGTATTCATCTCAATGTCTATTTCAACCCGCTTTACCATAATTGCCGTTTTGGTGAAGATTGTGTAGTCTCATTAATTAAAACAGAAACCATGGTTTCAGGAAAAGTTTCTTTCGGTAGCAAAATCACCGCTCTGTGTGTCTCTGGACCCGATGTCCGTTAAAAATAGCATCCATTTTCCGCTCTCTCCATGTAATCGGCGGACATATTTAAGCACTCCAAACGCGCTAATCGTTCGACCTAAGGTCCATACTCTTGAAGAATTTGTTCGACTTTCTGGTATCGTCTTTTCATTTCGATGCTAAATAGTTCTCGCTTATGGTCACTTCCGTATTTCCGATCCAGCGCCTTCATTATCTCGTTGTAACAATGTCTCAGATGGTTCACCTTGTTTAATTTATTTATTTCTAAAGAAGTCTTTTCTGTGAGTTTCAGGTTGAAACCGAACATTCAGTTTCAGCAAATTAAAATGAAAAATAAAATTTAAATTTTTAACCTCAAACTGCCACGTTTAATTTTCTGAACAATCAATCATCAATTTTCTGTTGAACCTCTATAAACTTCTCAATATCCCCTCCACACTATGCTCTAACTTCTGATTCATTTCTTGTGTCATTTGTTGCGTCTCTTTATCCTGTTGATCAAGGTGTTGATTCATTTGTTGCTTTAAATGACTTTTAGCTTTTATTATTTGCGCCATATCAAAAGTTTTATCATATCGATTACGTCTATTACCTGTTCGAACTCATAATTTTCCTACTAGCCTCATACAGTCAACATTAATAAAATTTTGTACGGATGGTTCGTCGGTAAATTACGCTGCTTTAACTGGTATTTTAATTTCACAGCCAAATCTTCTAAACTCATCTTCCGATATCCACAATTCCGCCGCTGTAACCAATTGCTACGAATTAGTCCTGTCAAATCCGGGTCGTATCACTGAATGTTGAATACACGTTATAAATTTGGCGGCTTACAACAACAATACTCGTAATTTACCCCGCTCCCGGAATATCCCTGATAATATTGAAAATCATCTTAGAATAGTTTTCCAAATACTCATTTAACGAGCCCGTGAAGTATTCCTCGGATTTTTCCACGGCTATACGTATACAAATCTAATTGGAATTTCGTTCAATCCAATTAAATTCTTATTACATGTATAAGTATTGGTGTATTGTACACTGTTATGATTTATATTTTACAAATTTTTTAATAAAAATGTAAATTAATCGAATGGATTTTAATTCAAACGTTGTTACAGGCTGGCTACTGCCAACCTGCAGATATCACTAAGCACCTGCAGAGGCCTCCACGGTGATTTTTGCCGGCTACGTTCTCAGCGGAGAAGTGCGAAGGTCGTGGGGTTTGAGGCATACAGGGCTCCTGGCTTACACCGTGATCATACAGAATTGTAAGGGGAACGCAAATAATAAAAACCGAGTTCCGCCAAAATTCGTCGGCCGGAACCTGAGAAACGAACCGAATTTTCATAAATAAATAATAAAATAATAATAATAACGATAGAGGGGCCTTGGTGCGCGCATCCATCCGAATTCAAACAGGGACAAGCCCTGGTTACGGAATCGGATGCGGGCATCAAGGGACCGCTAACACTACGCCGACACAGAGGGAGTCTCCGCTCCCATCATACCACACCGAAAAAAATTTAACAATTCATTTTATTTTTAAAGGAAAAAACAAGAAAACAACTTCCCCCTCCACCCGCACCAAGAGAAACGAGAGAGAGAGAGAGAGAACGATACACACCGAGCGTGCACCCGCTGTGCGGCGCTCGATTACAAAAATATTTAAAAAAAATTTAATAAAATATATAAAAATAAGATCAAAAAAAAAATTAAAAAAAAAATATAAATGAAAAAATGGTACCTTAATATATCTTAAAAACAATACCGTTGCGGCCTTGCGCGGCCGTCATGCCACAGGTGGTGATGCCACACCCGGACCGTTGCGGTGCCTTTCACCGTTACACAGAAAACCACAAAAACACGAGGGACCGGTTGGCCACCCGTATGCAGCGACCTTGTGCTGTCAAACGTTGCGGGGCTTTTCCCCGATACCAATTTGCCTCGATAGGCCGTATTTTGTTGGGCGTCTTTGCGCCGTAAACCAAATTTGCCTCGATAGGCCGTTTTTTGTTGGGCGTCTTTGCGCCGTAAACCAAATTTGCCTCGATAGGCCGTTTATTGTTGGGCGTCTTGCCGCCGTAATAGATTTGCCTCGATAGGCCACCAAAATGTTGGGCGTTTGCGCCGTTCGTTTTCACTTAATTTTTTTTATTGTTTTGTTCACAAAAATTCACTTCTATTCAATATCAACTATTTATTTACATATGAATAGAAAAGAAACACTCAAAATAAATCCAAAATACGTAATTTTCTTTATTTTCCATCAAATTCTCAAAATGGCGGAGCTACGTTTCACAATAAAACAAAACTCTCACCAGATTTTTTTAATTTTATTTTTATTAAAATGTTGTAAAAATGCACAAATTATAAAGGTAATTATTTTAAAAGTTTAAGCTTTTATTTTAGTATTTTTCAAACACGTATATTAATCTGGACTTTGCATGACGATAATCCAAAATCAAAATTTTTTATATTTTTTATTTTATAAACCAAGACAAAAACTCGACAGTCTTTTCCAAAACTCAAAACTTTAAACAACAAAAACCAAAACTCGAATCCCAAAATTACAAACTCGAATGACTGCCAAGAAAAAAATTCTTGCCCCGCACAACGACGCGCAGAACATTCCAGAAGAATTGTCTTTCTTCTCTGTCTCTCGTTTACATCAATTCGCATTGATGTAAACGAGAGGCATATAAGAAAAACATTCTTATGGAATGTTTTGCTTTACACACCCATTCGATGCGCATTGTTCTCTCTTTCTTCATCTCACTCACCCTCGCGCCATCACCACGACGTGCACAAACATTAAGCAACTCCGAAAGCGAGGACACAAACCGAGGGGAATAAAATCAAACAGCGCTTGTTACGATCATGTAATCGTAACAACGTGTTAATATAGGAGTAAAGAATATATTTTAATATAAACTAGATCATTAATCGAACATTTTTATTCACAAATTTGTGAACATGTAAAATTGAGATAGCAACAAGAGACAGATATAGCTCACCATTGTATTGAATAAGAAACATATGCACATTAAAATATTTTTTCTAATTTTCTGCATTTTTATTTAATTAATTTGTAGGATTTAAGTCAAATTTAAATAAAATTAATATCTGGTTGTTATTTTTTATCTCATTCCTGGAAAGAAAATAGTACTAAAAAGCAAAGACGACAATCACTTAACCAAAGTTACAAACCAATTAGTACACGATAAAAATGTTTCCAATATGAATATTAAAATCTAATTGAAAAACGACTCAAAAATATTTAATTTTAAAGGGTGTTTTTTTAAGAGGTTGCCGATTTTTTTTTTGAATAAAACACATATAAAATTATGAAATGACCAAAATTTTTTTTTATTTGGTAGATAATTTTTTGGCATTTAACATTTAAACACAATTTCTGGCATATGGCTACCACGACTATTTTTCACAAATGTCATTCTGGAGGTCCAATTTTCCAGCACTTTTTCAAGCATTTGAGGGCGTATGTCAGCAATGACACGTTGAATATTGGTTTCCAAAGCGTCAATCGATTGAGGTTTATCCACATAAACCAATGACTTCACGTATCCCCACAAAAAGTAATCGAGTGGCGTCAAATCGCACGAACGCGGAGGCCAATTCACCGGACCATTTCTCGAAATAATGTTGTCGTTGAAAGTTTCTTTCAATAAGTCGATTGTTTCACGTGCTGTATGGCAAGTGGCACCATCTTGTTGAAACCACATTTCATTCATATCCATATCTTCAAGATTTGACAACAAAAACTCATTTAACATGGTTCTGTATCGATTTCCATTCACGGTAACGCGTCGTGCTTCCTCATTTTTAAAGAAATATGGACCGATGATCCCACCAGCCCATAGACCGCACCAAACAGTACATTTATCAGGATGCATTGGTAATTCTAGAACGGCGTGTGGATTATCTTTGCTCCAAATGCGACAATTTTGTTTGTTGACGTATCCATTTAACCAAAAATGCGCCTCATCACTGAAGAGAATTTTACGGTAAAAAAATGGATCTTCGTTCAATTGATTTAACGACCAATCACTGAATTCACGGCGCAAACGATGGTCGTGTGGCTTTAATTCTTGCACCAATTGAATTTTGTATGGCACCAAACCCAAATCTTTACGTAAAATTTTCCATAAAGTCGATGGACAAAGTCCAATTTGCTGAGCACGACGACGAATCGATAAATTGTCGTTTTCTTCGACACTGGCCTCAACGACAGCAATATTTTCTTCTGTACGAACTCTTCTCATTCTTGTCGGTGGCTTGGCATCCAAAAGAGTGAATGTAGACCGAAATTTGGTAATTACGTTCTTTATGGTGGTCTCTGACGGACGATTATGTGCACCATAAAATTCACGAAGTGCTCTATAAACATTTTTAATTGAACACTGATTTTGAAAATAAATTTCCACGATTTGAAAACGTTGTTCTGGAGTTAACCTATTCATAATGATTTGCCAAACAATACTGAGTAGAAATGCCACTTTGAGCTGTCAAAACAACTGTCATAAAATAAAACGACATCTATCGGAAAAACAAACCTCCTAAAAAAACACCCGTTATATCATTCAACATTGAAAGCAATATGTTTCAAAATAATTCACTGAAATATCAGAAGAATTTTTATTTTCTTCAAAAGAAAAGCTACAAGCCATTTTCCTTATATTTGATGAGGTAAATTTTACTCAATGTTGAATGGCCATTATCGGCCATCCTCAGAGATGGTGATTCAGGTTTTGTTGATGCTGGGCATAGATCATTACATTAACTTTTAGGGAAACTAAACAAATTTATAGGTGTTTCGGACAGGTTTTTAGGTTCAAGCCATTTTTATTGATATTCTAAGAGGTAAAGTTTACATAATGCCAAATTTCTGTCGTTGATAGCTCTTGAACCATTTAGATTTTCGTTTTGCTTACTTCAGCAAAGTTGTAGCAAAAGCCAAGGCAAACAACTCTGGCGAACATATCAAGACCGAAAAACCACATGTAGATTCACATTTTTGTGTTGTTTTTCTGTTTACTTCTCATTTCGACGAAAAACACTTTTTCTCATTTTTTGTCCATTTATTGAATTTAAATCGATTCAGTTGATTTTATGGTGATTTTCCTTAATATTTTCCTAAAAAATTAACATTTTTCTTTCAAAAACGAATCAGAAAATTAAAATTAAGATAAATAAATTTTAATTTTCTGATTCGTTCGTGTTGTCTTCGGGACCTTCTTCCTCTTGAAAATTCTAACAAATGTTACCCAAGAGTGTATGTAACTTTTTGCCGCTGTACCAATGTTCGAGCCTTTTCGTCACTTGGTGAAAACGCTCGCCGTGCTCATCGGATTCGGCTGTGATTGTTCGGCGAATTTTTCCACATGACAATGCAAAAAATGTATTTTCTATGACATTCAAACGTTTATATTATGAAAAGTGGTCAGCATGTTTTCAATATATTTGCACCAATCATCGGATCGAATACATCATCGTTCATCAAACGACGAATATACAAGATGCGAAATGAAATTTTATTTGATCAAAACTTAGATTCGAATAGATTCAAACATCAACCAACGCATTTTTCTAGCTACTCCAAACATGATATGAAGTGGTGGTAGCAATATTTTTTCAATTGGCACAAGTGGAGCCTCAACGATGTTGTCGTATCACAATCAGTAGTTGCCTTTAAAACGTGTATTCCATAAGCACATAAAACACATGTTTTTAGTGTAACCCAATTGCATGCCTTTTAAAACAGCTATCACTGTTAAATTTGCACAAACCTTCTATTGATGGTCAATGTATTTAATCAAATCAATGACTTTTTCATTGATGCGTAAGTTTCCTTTGTGTTTGAGTGCAATTGGAATGGAATTTTTTGAGTTGGTAACGTGAAGGAGAACTGCCTTCAAATTGCTTTTGGAGGAATCGATAAACAATCGCCAATTTTCGGGATTATATGCATTGTGCATTGTGGATACCAAACCACGGATTCAGTGCAAGAAGCGAGTGAATTATTCTCAATAAAAATTATATATTCGAACATTTGGAGCCAAAATGTTCACTTGTTTTAAATTCTTTGACAAAAGAATGGCTTGCCGCTGCGACAGTTTCAGGCGTCGTACCAAACGATCCAAACGATTTTGCGAGATTTCAATGTGATTGCATGGCGCGGTAACATTTGATGGTTGATATATTGATGTCGATGTTTCTCCGGTTTCAAGAGGTTCAAATGTTGATGGTAAATATTCTTCAGTTGGGTTGGAGCTTTCCGGAACACGAATTTCATCTGAATGCGGCAGCGGTAGTTGAGCATTTGCACCGGGTGACTGACACGAAGTGTTACCAACTTCAGACTGTCATTGCTGTCAAACCAGTGATGACAGAGCGCTCAAATTTACACTAAAGACAGTTCCTTCCATTGTTTACAAGCGTACAAAAGCATTTTAGTGGGAAGTATTCAGAAAAAAAATTATCCGCAATGAAATTCAAGCGTAATAGTGTGATTGCTCTATATTTGACTGGAAAACCACAGCCGAAGATTGTTAACCAGTTAAATCATCTGCATGTGCATAAAATGTTTGTGTATCGCACCATAAATCGCTATAACGATTTTGGCAGCATTGCAAAACGCCATAGTGATGGACCAAGGCGCACTGCAACATCGCCGGATATCATTCGGAAGGTGAAGACCAAATTGGCTAGGAGTCCGCGCCGTAGCGGCAGAAAAATGGCTCGTGAGGCGAACATTTCGCTCGAACGGATGCAGCACATATTGAAAGATCATCTTGGACTAAAGGCCTTGTAATTTCATAAAACGCATGGTTTCACCGATGCTCAAAAAAAGTTGGAGTGGAAAGAGCAAAGGAGTTGTTACGCTTGCACGAAAGTGGCGATTTGCCGAATTTGGTTTTTTCCGATGAGTCACCGTTAATTATTGAGCAATATGTGAAGAAGCAAAACGACCGGATTTACTTGCCCAGTCGTTCTACTGAAAATTTGGATCAACGGATTGCCACTCGAAACCAAGCGCCGCCGATGGTGATGGTTTGGGCCGCCGTAACTGCCGAAAGTCATTCACCGCTCGTTTTTTTGGACCGTCAAATTTATCGGGATCATGTGTTGGAGGGAGCGTTGAAGCCTTGGACACAAAAATATTTCGGCCGCAGAGCCTGGACATTTCAACAGAACTCGGCGCCGAGTCATAAAGCACGCGTCAATCAAGATTGACTGAGAAACAACGTTCCGCGGTTCATTTCCACTGCCCAATGGCCACCAAATTCACCGGATGCCAATCCGCTAGATTTCTCGGTTTGAGGTATTTTGAAGAGCAAGGTTGGGACAAATACCAAAGTGTCGATCATCTCAAGCAAGCGCTTCGTCGGGAATGGGCCAAAATACCGCAGAGCCACTTTCGTGATGCATGCAATAGCTTTGTCGGCCGTTTGAAGGCCATAATCGCGGGTAAGGGTAGCTTCAAACTTCACAAATTCAATAAAATTCATCAAAAAATAAAAATGCTGTGCGGCGTTTTGTTTTGGTAACACTTCGTGTCAGCCACTCTGTAGTTGCAGTGTTTGTACCGAGAGTATAATACATGCATCCATAACATTGAACTGGATCATGCCCTTGTGGATCAATCCACATCATCGGGACGCCAAATGACATTGCGGCTCCAGTGTTTTGCCATCTATGCAGATGGAAAATGCATGCCGTACAAACAAAAGACGGCGTCCAATTTACACCACCGTCGATATAAATCCGCGGTTTCATTTTGCGGCGATTGCTCATAATTGTAAATTTTCCACACACATAGTAAAAGCACTTGAGTTGAAAACACCTGTCCATATTATTTATTTCACCAGATTTCACAAGCCGATTTTCACTTTATTTTTTGTGTTCTTTGTCACTTTATATATTTAAATGAAAAACTTTTTATTTTTAATTTTATATTGTGGGTTTTAGTTCTTACTTATTGTGCCAATTTTGTAACTTTTTTACAAATATCGATTTCGAGAATAATCTCTTCTTCGGTTTATTTTTTACCACTATTACATAATTTATTTTGAAGCTGTTTATATAATGTTGCTAGGTACTGCTGTTTGGCACCTTCAAACCTCAAGAAGTAAATTGTTGGTGTTTTTGTTTTTGAATATTTTCAGGGTGTGAATTTTGGCCGCTATTTGACTCATGACTCATGAGAAATTTGAATACGTACAGTACACAAATGTCTCATGCCTCTTGAGTCAAATTGTGTCATACCAAGATCTTGTAACCTGCCTAATTTCGGCCCTTTTTGGATTCTGTGCAAAATGGTTAAATTTTTATTGAATTTAGTGTACTTTTTTAAATTTGGTTAGCTCATTGATGTGTTCTTTGTATCTTATTTGATATGACCGTCCTGTTTGCCCTAAGTATGCCGATCTCCAGTTGTATTTAGCCCGTGTATGCGGATCTCTGCACAGGTGGACCCATGTTTCTCTAGACGGCAAGATAGGAGCCGAAGTCTTCTGTGAGAAGCTTTTGCCAAAACTGACAAGACTTTGTAGAAGTTGCATGGACGAAGAGGAGGAAGAGACTTTAGATAACTTCCTATGCTAGTGTCCGGCACTATCATACAGAAGGTATTTAGGCGTGTTACAGTATGGCCACCCTTTTGGATCTCGCGAACTATGGAGTGTGAGATATTTTGCGCTAGGTATGTAGCTCCGAATGGTTTTCAACAGGGGAAAGGAAAAATAGGATCATGTGGTATCACAACGGGCCACTAATGGTCTAAGTGTGCAGAATCAGCCACTCCAACCTAACCTAACCTATAACCTTGGCCTAAGTAAAATACACATAAATGGTGGATGTGGTTTTTCGGACTTGATATGCTCGGCAATGTTGTTTGTCTTGGTTTGCGCAACAACTTTGCTGAAGAACGCAAACCGAAAATCTTAATGATTCAAGAGCTATCAACGTTCAAGAAAATGAGTGTATATTTTGACAAATTTTGACTCAGAGCCAAAACATGTCGAAAGCGGTATCTGAAAAATTATTGAATTCAGCGTACTCGAATTAGGTTTACCCCCTGGGTGCCCAGCTTGTCACATTTTTCAACTATCACAGTGATTTTTTTCGTTTAATTAGCTCCTAAGATTGGAAAACAACTTGTGAGTTTCCCAAGATAAGGAAGATTCAAGAATAAAGCCAAAGGCAGCTAGCCCAGGCAGTCCTTTGAGCGTCCGACAATTATACTGTTATGCTACATCAGAATTTTTTTGGGGGAAAAATGCTTTGCACTGCGGCGGCTGTTAAATAAAGTTAAATTAGTTTCTTGCATATACATCCACGTAAACAAAAACATAAAACAACCATAAACAATTCAATATTCGTACAGGTTAAGTTGGATTTATAACGGATATGGATATTGGGGATCAACACCATACATGTGAGGGAAATTAAATTTTTAAAAGCGCGCAAATTCCACTATAAATCAATTTAAACAAATTTCCATTCCCGTTTTATGCGAGCTAATCGCAGCCAATAAATTTTGATTTTTCACCAAAGTGTAAACACAATTTCAACCACCCCAAGATTTTTAGATCCGTGTCTACCTAAACACAAAACGTATATAATTCAAATAAACATTCAAAATGAAATTTGATAAATAATTCATTTTGGTAAAATATGTAAATACGTTTATATGCTTATAGCATATAATATGAAAGCATATGAACTTAATAACTCATTAAAAGCTTATAATGTCTATGCTATACACTACACACATACATTGATAAACACAACAACACACTGTAATGATTAAATTAATCATCGTAATTATGATTTAACCACATAACATTTAAGTATGCAGCAACAACTACTCGCATCGCACCAACCAACCTTTTCATATATAATCACAAAATGTATGTTGTTGTTGTTGTTATTGTAATTTAATTAAAAATTCATAATCAATCAATTAACTAAATCCACGATGAAATTGTTGATTATTAATTTTCATTAATAGTTAATGAACACAAACTAAAATAATGTGTGTGGTTATTGATGGAACGCGTGTTGAAATACCATGATGACTGGTGTGATTTGTTTCGGTGATTACACTTGTGATTTTAGTTGAATACACCCGTTATTAATATAAAAGGGCCAGCTGTTGCATAAATAGCTCTATACTATCCCGGTGGTCGTTTTGGATATTCCTAGAAATTTAATATGTTCTTGAGACTTCCGTCTGAATTTGTATTAAGGTACAAGTTCTAAACTTTATTAAGTCATTTAACTTTCAGCATATTCGAACTGTCCGCCTTTCTTTTATGTGGTAAAATAAAATATATTATATATATTTATATATATATATATATATATATATATATATATATATATATATATATATATTTATATATATATATATATATATATATATATATATATATATATATATATATATATATAAGTTAACGAAACGTAGTTTCGGAGAGTTAAAAAAATGAATTTTATTGGTCAAAATTTTACGTTAATACAATTTCAGGTATAAACTTACTCTAACTCTAAACTAACAATTTTTCATTCTTATACTAAATTAAAAGTTAATGTCAGCATTCTCGTATATAAAGAATTTAATTAGAACGGAAATATGATTTGTTGATGTTGCAGTAGTATGGCATGTGCAACTACATTATGCTAGGAATTTGGTTGACTCAGCGGTTGACGTGTATAGCATTTTGCTAACTCTTCCCCCTTTAAAGTTCCACGGCCCGTGGGTCACGTATTGAGGGTAACCGTGTGAATTTCTGGTAGGCAGCTGAAGATCCCCTGTTGTTGAGCTGGTTTCTGACGTCGCACTTTATAGAAATGGTGCCTTCTTGTGATTAAGAAAATCAAGATTATCGTTAAAATCAAACTTATGATTGCGAGATCTTTGAGCCCTGATTTTTCGTAGCTTGCGAACAATTTCTGTAGTTTTTTCACGTTATTCAGATGCAGGCTATGAAGATAGTCTGGATTTATCTTCATACTTTTTTCTGTTATATTTGACTGAAGCACTAATGGTAATATTTGGAATGTATGTGTTTCCCGGTTAGTGAACGTTATGTTGTTGATTATTATGGTCTCGTTGTTAAATTGTATTAAAAAACTTCCCTCTAGGTGTTTGTTTGTATTGTTGCCGTAGATCTCACCGTTAAAGTTGTTCAGGTAGATTGTATTATCAGTCAGTGTCTCAATTACCTGATTTTTGTTGAATATGTAATCACAACTTGCATGCGTCAGCTGAGGTTTAAGTGAGCTTCTTTGATCGATGTGTTTGATTTCGGGTGAAATCCTTTCGACTATGTCTTCGTAAACGGTTAGATTGATGACATGAACAATCTTGAATTTTCCGTTGATGATTCGGCCTGATCCCTGTTTAACTGTTACTAGCGGATTGTTGTACTCATAGTTGTTTAAGGGTGTTGTTATCGTCAAAACACAGGATCTAGAAGATGGAAGAGATGATACTTATTCATTTACTTTTTTTATATGGGTCTTGTGTATTTTTCTGCCCGAAGCTGTAATAACTGTAACTTGGTTATTTTTCGCTAAAATTTCCTTCTTAAATTTCGCTCTATCTTTTCCTTGAATTTGGTGAAATAAATAAATAAAATAAAATAAAGACCCTGATAGTTGATGCGGTTGGTTCTAGCGAAGAATAGGTCACTGGGTTTCCTTCTGGTGACTGAATGTATTTTGTTGTTGTACCTGTCCACCGCAATGTGGACTAGGTCCTTTATGGGGAGATCCTTATATTCATCCATTAGGCATCTTGTGATCTCGATGATTGTTGAATGGACCCTTTCAACCGTGCCGTTTACCTCGTTTTTTGAGAGGGTGTGAGATAGATTTGTATTCCTAGTGTTTTTATGTAGTCAGGTATCATGGGACTGACGAAACTTGATTCGTTATCCATTACTATTACTTTTGGTACGGTGAAATAGTGTAGGATTTTGATGATTCTGCTTCTTAGGTGTGTGGCTGATCTATCTTTAATGTGGAAAAGTTTCGTGAACTTGGTGAATTTATCTATGCAGGTGATGGATTTTTCCTTCTTGATGTTGATGATATCCATGTGAATGATTTCCGATGGATAGGTTGGGATTGGTGTTTGTTGTAATTTAACTTTGTCGGGATGACGGTCGTATTTTTTTGTATAACAAGTCTCACAATTCTGTGTATATTTTCTTATCAGGCTTGCCATTTGAGGAAAATAGTATTTTTCCAAGATTTGTTCTTTATTTTCTTGAGAATTTCTATGGGCTCTTTTCACAATCCTTTATGTTAGTCAAAGTTTGTACCCACTAAGATGTTCCGTGAATAGTTCTTGTAACATCTGGATATGTTCCTCCGGAATTTTAATTCCATTGATCGCCGTTGGGCTAAGTCTTTCCTTTAGAGCTCTCGTTAGTGTTTCTTTGTTTATCTGCCTTAAGCTGATGAAATGCCTTTGGTAGTTAGGATGGGGTTCCTCACGAGCATAAACGTCTTTGTTTTCCGAGATGATGATTGGATTTCTGAATACATTTATTGGTGCATCACAGTATGGTATCAAATTGGTGTTATCCTGCTCTGCGCTAGAGGATTTGTCTCTAATTCCAATCGTGATAATGCATCTGCTACCTTGTTAATGGATCCGGGTTTGTAAATTATTTCTTAATTATATTCTTCGAGACGTGCTTTCCACCGTTTTAATTTCGCGTTTTAATTTCTAGCATCTCCTTCTCATTCGTAGCATAATTTTCCTCTGTTCTATTTAACGATCTGGAGATGAATGTGACAGGTCTATCCTTTCCGAGTTCATCCTGCGATAACACTGCTCCAATCGCGGTGTCCGATGCATCCGTTGTTAGTATGAATGGCTTCTCAAAGTTAGGGAAGATGAGTATTTCCGTTGATGACAATAATTCTTTGAGTTGTCGGAATGCGTGGATTTCTTTCTCTGAAAGGTTGATTCTGACCTTTTTTGACGCATTTGCCTTGATTTGAGCATTTTCTCCCCTGGTGAGGCTTGTAAGCGGTTTCGCTAGCTTGGCGAAGTCTTTTATAAAGCGTCTGTAGTATGACGTCAACCCAAGAAATGATTTTAGATCTTTCAAATTCTCTGGAATTTTAATATTTTGGATTGCACGCACCTTCCGGTCGTCGGGTTTAATACCCTGGTCGGTTATGACGTAACCGAGAAATTCGGTTTCACTCTTGAGGAATTCTGTTTTATTAAGGTTCACGCGCAAATTCGCCTTTTCCAGTTTGGAGAATATCTTCTCTACATTGTTTAGGTGTTCCTCTTCCGTGTTTCCTCCAAATATGATAATATCATCAATATAGACATAACATATTTTTCCAGTGAACTCTTTTAGCACGTTGTCTATCAGCCTCTGGAAGATCGCGCGTTTTTTAATCCAAAAGGAAGCCTTAGGAATTCGTACTTCCCGTTCATTGTTGAGAAGGATGTTTTTATTATGTCTGAGTCCTTCATCCGAATCTGATGAAAGCCGGAGGTGAGGTCGATCGTTGTGAAGAATTTAGAGTTTCCTAGGCTTGCCAGTGTATGTGAAATGTCTGGAATTGGGTAGACATCTGATACTGTTACGGCATTGGGTCTTTTAAAATCAATGACCATACGGTATTTACGTATACCGGAAGCGTCCAATTTTTTCTCCACTACCCAGATTGGAGCGTTGTAGCAGCTGTTCGATTTGGGTTTCCACTTCACCTCTCATATTTACCGGATATGGGTAAGATTTGGAATAGATGGGTTCCTCTGTTGTTGTTTTAATCTCTGCTCTTACATCTGTTTCGATGATTTCATGGTTGTCAACCGGCCCGAACAGTTTTTTGAATTTTGACAGCATTACTTGTAGGTTATGTTTTGTCTTTTGCGAAAGATGATTGTCTCGAATTTCCAGATTATTGACTTGTGATGACTGCTTTTCCTTATAGTGGTATCTTTATGTTTGGTCCTAGAACTAACGTGTCAGTTTTCCTGTCGATTATGGCCCTAGTTTTTTTAGGGTATTATCTCATTGAAGCCCCGGTAACACGAAAAATTCCAAATTTTTGTGGATTCCGACACTTTTAAAGAATGGTCCAACAATTTTTTCTTTAATCGGTATGCTTCCACCAGCTGATTTAATATTGAATTGATTGTTGGTCGGAATTGGGTTTTTTGCTAGTTCGGATCTGATGAAATTTTTGTTTGCCCCGGTGTCGATGAGGAATTTGAGTAATTTTTTGTCTCCAGTTCTGTATTCTAAGTATGGTACGCTAGAGAGGTGTCCATCATAAAATTTAGTTCGGTATTTTCAACTTCCTGTTCTTCCTCTTGATCGCCTATGTCCAAGTCTGAAATCTCGCCGGAAATCATCTGAATATATAGTTCTTCATCTACTTCCGGTTCTAAGTGGTAGATCCTTTGGTTCTTTCTTGGTATATTTTGATCGGAGTGTTCGCGTTTGTATGTGGGTTGGTAATTTTGCTGATTGTTTGGGTTATTTGTCCGATACTCTTGTAGATACGTAGGCCGGTTCATATAATTGACATGCCTTGTCTGGGTGGATGGATCGATCGACATAGGTGTTGGTGGTTTTGGTCCCACTGGACGTGGAGGCGGCAATCTATTATTCTGGTGCTGAATGTTGTAGGCCATGTTTCTTTGTGGTACCGGGATATTTACCGGTTTCCTTTGTAGATTTGCTGGATATGAAGCTAATTGATTAATCGGGGCTACAACTGAATTATTTAAGCTCTTTTTATGGATTACTATGTTACGATAATTCAAGTTTTGGAACTCTAGGCATGATGTATATGCCTCAGGAAGATTTTGTAGACGTTGGATCATCAGCATTCTGCTTAACTCGCCATTGAGTGCCCTTACGAATACGTCCAGAGCACTATTTCGGTATGTTTCTATCAATAACTCGATTGTATCCAATGAATAGTCCTCCGTTTTAATCTTGTTAACAATCAGTGAAAACTAATGGTTGATATTTGCATAAAACTCATCAATGCTTGCATTTCCTTGTGTGATTCCGCTCAATTGGTGCTCTAAGGTCCTGAGATCCCTCTTGTCGGCATAGTGGAGGGATAGACACTTTTTTATAGATGTCCAGTCATCGCTGAATATGTTATACGATATCAATGCTGCATCGGCTCTTCTTCTAATCTTCTGCCGGATGCTTTGGAGTATTGATCGATATAACGGTTTGTGTTTTTTATTATCTCGTAATCCTTCAAAATATTCTCCACGTTGTGAATCCAAGATATATATTGTGTTGGATTGCCATCAAAACTCTGGAGTTCCTTTACGCAATCGGGAAGTCTGCTGATACCTGCTAAATCTTGCTCCGTTTTTGGTGATGACCGGGTTTTACAATATAGCTATGCGTTGTTCCAGTTTTCAATTTACTAGTTTTATTACTAGTTCACTTATTTATGGAGTTTTTTATTTTTACTTACATTAACGTTAGTAGAGTTAACATATCTCGGGAGATTTGCGTTTCTCACGATTTAATTGATTCGTTGTCGAAAGATTTATATTTCTTTCGAAAATGTACTTGCTGGTACAATTGGGCACAGTCGGTGTGATATCGGACGATTCGTATGATTCCCTTTTAGCTCTGTACGTTAATGATTGTACAATGCCTACTTGTGGTACGATGTTTCATTCACTTATCACTTGATTTCTCAGTCGAAAATCGCGATTACTTGTACTGTAATTCACTTTTAGCGTTTAGACGTTGAAATTTGCAAAACGCCTACTCGTAATTCACTTTATCACTTTAATCACTTTACTTTCACTCGAAAATTTTTTCTGACTAGTCCCTGTTTCGGCGCCAGTTAACGAAACGTGGTTTCGGAGAGTTAAAAAAATGAATTTTATTGGTCAAAATTTTACGTTAATACAATTTCAGGTATAAACTTACTCTAACTCTAAACTAACAATTTTTCATTCTTATACTAAATTAAAAGTTAATGTCAGCATTCTCGTATATAAAGAATTTAATTAGAACGGAAATATGATTTGTTGATGTTGCAGAAGTATGGCATGTGCAACTACATTATGCTAGGAATTTGGTTGACTCAGCGGTTGACGTGTATAGCATTTTGCTAACTTATATATATATATATATATATATATATATATATATATATAGCCTAATTCGATACACTTATAACAAAAAGTAGGTCTGGGGTTGGTATATTGTTTTTGATAAGGATTTAGGCGTAGAATGATAAAGGCTCGCATGATTATAATTCGGTTTTTGAAACAACACAGATATTTGGATCACTTGTGGAAACTTCCACAGCCTTTAAATTATGTAAAGGCGGAACATAATATCGCTACTGCCAATGCTTGTGGTAAGTTTTCCGACCCAAAGTTCGAATATTTTGCAAGTTTACCATTGTTCGTAGACGTTTGAGCAGACAAGCTTTTCTTGTTTGACACTGAAACCTCGTTCAATTCGATTCTACTTCACTTGGAGGTGGAGTATATTTTAAACCTTGTTCCGGATTGAAACCATCTTCGATTGAGCTTCCCAATTAGGTTGACGATAAGTCCCGATCCAATAACAATAGCTTGAAACCACTACGAGGAAAGAAAATCAGACAAATTTTTTTAAAGTCCGTTGTTCTTACTTTAGCTTAGCACGATTTGAGAGTAATTTGACGGTTAAGTACATTCGTTTCACCGAAATTTGTGAAACGAAAATTTTTGTGTAATAATCGACTCAGGTTCGCAAACCTGAACCAAATATTTCTTAAATTTTCCCAATGCTTTAAATAAGTTCTCAAAAACCATTCATTAGCATTTCGTTACGGTTGTCATGCCAAAATACTCTTAATTTTAATTTGCCTCGAATTAACTTTTCATTTACTAAATAGCTTTAAGCTAATTAACAACAAGTATCCAGCAATCAAAATCGTGCAGCAGCCGAGCAAGTTCGTTACATATACAAATAAGAAGCACGATAAGAAAGGATGTTGCTAAAATTTTAAATTTATTGTTACCAGCATTATTAGATACAGTCTTGTTGTTGTTGTTGTAGTTTAATTAATAGTTAGTATTAAAATTATAATAATTTTCCACACATAAATTTTCAATACATCCAAAAAAATTTAACTAACTGATAAGAATACGATATAAAAAAAAAGAAAGTTTAAATTAAGTTTTTGTACGATAAGGTTAAAAAAAATTGGAAAATTGGAAAATTATTTTTTCTTCTTCGACTTCTCACTGTCGTCGTCGTCGTCGTCATCCTCTTATTGCCTCTCCTCCTTCTCCTCGACGTCTTATCATAATGATGATGTGATTATAGTAAAGAGCGTGCGATGTTTTACGACGATTGGGGGAGGATGTAGAAAAAACGGTTATTACAAAACTTTTTTTTATATGCTTCTTATGTATTATTGACTTATATATTGTTAAGATTATAATAACGATTGGTACTTCTTCTTTTTCGTCGTTCTTCATTATCGTTATTGTTGTTATAAAGATAATTATGATAATTGGTGTGATATTATTAGCGATAAATTGGATACGGATTTCTTATTTAAACAAAAACTATGCAAAGCATTATTTCTTTATATTCGCTCTGATCGCGATAGTGGTGTGCGATATCTGGAATTTCATCACATCGTGACGGCAACAAACGATTCGCGTAATTTTAATTTAACATATCACGACTTTTCGTAATTTAATTTTATCGATTTTCGTTTTAATATCTTTCAATTACCAACTTGTATTGTATATCTCTGTGTCGCATTTATCTAAGTCAAGTGAAATATATATTTTATTATCGTATAATTATATGCGGCTCCGGGTGAAATAGCGGAAGGGGAGGGTGGTTAGATGGTTTGAATATAAAATTGAAATAATTAAATTGAAAAGCCAAATAAAATTATTATCCGATATAAATGTCTGTGTATAGTGTTTTAGTAAACATGTTGTGCATATTCGTAAATTTTTGGTTGATTACAGGCTGAGTGTTACGATTGTTTGCGTGTCAATGCAAGGTTTGTTTAATGTTTCAAGCTTTCAAATTTATTTTTGTATCAATTTCTTTTTCCACTCATCTCAAAATTGGGTGGAATTGGTGTTTTTACGGTTCCAGCTGAAAGTTTATATGTTGCACAGACACTCAAATTGATTAACTCTCAGTTCATCGTGAACAATTTGTCTATGTGACCATATACACGGTAATAACACAATTTAGTATATTGGATTTGATAGAAAAAAAAATATTTTTTATATGAATTTTCGAGAAAATATTGTCGAGAACCGATTATGATCGGATTGGGTATGTTGGATGGCCATTTCTTAACCGCATATTGATTGGGCCGAACTCGATGATAAACTGTTTTGGTCGCCGGTGGATGAGACAGCTGAATCCTCTTTTCTGATGACTGCTGTAGTGGAGGGTGGTTGTATTATGGGTCCGTCTAAGCTCTTGACATACACGTACGTTGAAAGTGTAAATTTCTGCTTGGTTCGAAATGTTCTTGAGATTTCTAGGTCTTAGAAGGTTTAGCACGTTAAATATTTTTTTTTAACTGACCTATTGACTATGTACTTAGAGACTTATTTAATAATAATTTGGTTATTCGTTAATAGACGTAATGTTTTAATCTGTTGTTGTGTACTGTTTTGACTTGTCGATTTACTATATACAGTCGAACCTCTCTCCAGCGGACCTCAAAGGGACCAACGTTTCTGTCCGTTGGTAAGAGGTGTCCGTTCCAAAGAGAAATTGGTCATAAAAAAATGCAAATATTTTTCACTATTTATGTATCATATATTGGAATTACTTATTCATTTTTACATCAAAATTAAAATTATCGCATTGCATTGCAATGAAGGAATTTCACAGTAATTAAAAAAAAAATCAAACGCCTTCTTCTATTTCAACAGGCCCAATTCCGGTACATCTGACAGCTTAGTCTTTATTAAAATTGTAATTTTCAAGTGTTGTTTGTTTTGTTCTTGCTTTAAGAATCATGTTCTCTATTTTCGACCCTATGGCCATGGACTTTTCTAATAATATCACGTCGCCTTTCAATTTGAAGAAATTTGTAATTGGCTTCAATTGTTCAAGTGCCTCTTTGTACGTCGTAATACAAGATGATTCCAAAACTACTTCGGGATCAGATGAGTCCGATTCATTTCCTGATTGTTCGATGTATTGTTCCACAATATCGCGTATATTTATTGAGTCATCTTCAGTTGGGATGATTTCTTCTACATTCAGAAATATGTCTTTATCACCTTGCTGTTGTAATTCCCCCATTAATGATTCGATCTCATTCTGGTTTTCTACTAAAGTAACATCTCCATCAGTTTCAATAGTACTGTGAAAGCCAGCGTGCCTAAAACAATTAGACATCGTCTGTTGTGTAACGCTTGCCTACCCAGTTTTGATCCACATTATTGATTTTAAAATATCGATAGCCGGCTCCTGATCATTGTTCAAATTTACCACCAAATATTTTAAAACTTCCCGCTCATAATAATGCTTAAAATTTTTTATTACTCCCTGATCCAATGGTTGACAAACACACGTCAGATTGGGGGGGAAATAAACCAGTTTAATATTAGACAGTTTCAAAGCTATGTTTGTATGGCTAGTTGCATTATCCAAAAACAAAATTATATTTTTATTTTGCTTTTTAAACTCTATATTAAGTTGTTTAAGGAAATCAGTCATTAGTTCGCGAGTCATCCAGGCTCTGGAATTCGCCTTGTATGTTACAGGTAAATCCTGTATATTGACGTTTTTAAAACAGCGTGGTTTTTTTGATTTGCCTATGACTAAAGGCTTAATTTTTTCGCCAGTTAAACTAGCACACAAACAGAGAGTCAATCTCTCTTTTGATTGTTTTCCACCCACACATTTATCATTTTTGAAGGCTAATGTCTTTTTGGGGGTCATTTTAAAAAAGAGCGCTGTTTCGTCAAGGTTGTAAGCATCATCTAGTCTTTAATTATTGATGATAGCCGGTCCTTCTATTCAGTTGCATGAGTTTGATTCACATCCGCTGCCTCTCCTTGAATTGATTTAAAGACTATGTTATTTCTGGTTTGAAATTTTTCAAGCCACCCATTCGAAGCTTTAAAGTTTGTTAGACCGAGATGAGTAGCCATTTCCAGTGCTTTTTCTTGTAAAAGAGGGCCTGAAACACTGATTTTTGGTTTTTGGCTGAAACCCGCGCTAGCCAATCCAGCACAGCACTCTCTAAATGTTCCGAAATTAAATGGTTAGTTTTTCTTTTTTTTTACGCGACCAATTTGATTGGCCCCAATCTTTCATAATTTCTTCACTATTGCATATAATGGTATTAATTTGAGTTTTCCCAACGCCATATTTTTCAGCTAAAATTCTGTAACTGGACTTGAAATTTTTGTGTTCTTCTATTACAGCGACTTTTTCTTTTAAGTTAAGGAATTTTCTCTTACCACTCATAGTGAGATTGGATCAAAATTTTCCTGTATAAAAAATAAATCCTTTGGTTTTAAATTCAAATATGTAACTTACATTATAAGTTCAGGCACTCAAACAATAAACACTTTAGATGTGACACATTACTTGTTACCAAGTCCGTGATCTAAAACTTGGCCAATAACAATGCACACACGCAGCGTAGCACACGAACAACCAAGCTACATACAGACCCCTACTACTCGTTCCCTACATCTGGACTAACATACAAACTGACAATATGCAAATTGACCAAAAGCACATTTACCGCAAGAAATGATGAAAAACCGCTATTATTGTCCGCTAGCAGAGGTTCTATTAGACCATTTTAGCATAAAATTTAAAGTCCGCGTCCGGTTGTGAGGCGGTTCGTTATATAGAGCATGGTTAATTGTTAGTTTTTAAAGGGACTTTTGACAGTGTTCTTTGGAGGGAGGGATCCGTTAAGGAGAGGGTCCGTTAAATAGAGGTTTGACTGTAATTTGAATATTTTCAGGAGAAATGACTTTAACCACCTCGTATCGTCCAAACCATGGTGGATCAAATTTTGTTTTCGATTTTAACTCGTTTGGTAGCAAGACTTTATCACCGACATTAAACGTTTTACGTTTTAGATTTTTCTTTACTTTTAATTATATTATTCCGTGCTACTTGCCAAGAATTTTGAAGGCGATTTTTCAGTTCTAAACAATAATCTGAAATATTCATCATTTCAAACGTCGGCTCGGGATCTCTTTTTAACGAATTTGGAATTGGTGCACATCCCAATACTATTTGAAACGGCATATATTCGGTTACACAATGGGAAGCTGAGTTGTATGTGAACATAGCATACGGTATCCATTGATCCCAATTGGAAGGATCGTTTGAAGTATAATTTCGAAGATATTGAGCGAGATTCAAATGAGAATTTTCCAGCGCTTCCAGTGAAGTAAAATTCCTTTCCCGATCTGTTACTATTGTTTTAGGTATTCCATACTTAATGCTCTGCAAAGATTTTAGCAACTTCATAAGACTCTTGCGATTTAAACGGTACGGTCAATGAACATTTAGTTAAGTCATCTTGCATCGTAAGTATGAATTTATTACCCTCATATGAAGGAACAAGAGGACCTACGATATCAAGGAATAGCTTTTCAATAGGTTCCGTAGAAGTAGTTGTTATTCGCATTGGTATTTTAGTACGTTTTCCAGCTTTGTTGTTTGTTACACAAGCGACATCATTTTCGGAAAACAGGAGTAACATTTTATTCGTCGAGCTGTTCGTAAAACACCCTGATGTTCACCTGGTGTACAATGAAATTTTTTGATAACTCGGTTTATGTCAGATTCGGGTTCAAGAGTTGTAAAATTTTGTAATCGTATTTATCTAAGTCGATTCGCCATCTCAAGAGACGAGAGGAAGGTTTAGGGTTTTTCGAAAGCCAAATCAAGGGGCGATGGTCAGTTTTTATTACGAACTTTCTTCCATAGATGTAGGGATGGAAACGTTTAACCGCCCAAACAATTGCTAATAATTATTTTTCAATTGTTGGGTAATTTTGTTCGGCAGAGTTTAGAGAACGACTAACGAAAGCTATAGGGAGGTCTGTTATCTGAGACCTTGGTTTTTGAGATAAAACTCCCCCAATTGCAACATCACTTGCATCGGTAGTTATTATCTGGGTAAATCAAAATGGGTGGTGATACATATAAGCTTTTGTTTTAATGTACGGAATGAGCTATCGCAGAATGCATCCCAAATAAAGGGAAAGTCCTTTCGTAACAATCGATTCACTAATGAATCTACGACAGTAGCCAGCGAGACCCAAGAACGAATTGATTTGGGTGGGATTACAAGGAATAGGAAAATTAAGGGCAGATTCTGTTTTTGTTGGATCGGGCTTAACGCCTTGATTCGTTACAATATGACCAAGATAAGTTACTTCGGTTCTAAGGAAATTACATTTTGATGCGGTTGTAATTTAAGATTGTAATTGTTAAAACACTGTACAACGCTAATTAATTTTTTATTATGGTCCACTAATTCGTATCCATATATTACAATGTCATCGAAAAACGTGACACATTTAATTCCATTTAACCCACTTAAAACTTGGTTCATTAACCGTTAAAATGTTG
This sequence comes from Nephrotoma guestfalica, assembly GCA_963691935.1. Classification (NCBI taxonomy): domain Eukaryota; kingdom Metazoa; phylum Arthropoda; class Insecta; order Diptera; family Tipulidae; genus Nephrotoma; species Nephrotoma guestfalica. Next base: position 50,705,399 of record OY829913.1, on the reverse strand, counting down.
CGAGTGCGCCTTTAAGACCATACGGCATCCTGTTTCAAAACAAGGTTCCCCAAGGAGAATTAAAAGCTGTTTTCGTTTTGTCATTTGGATGCATCGGAACTTGGTGATAACCACTTGCTAAATCTAAGGTTGAAAAATAAATCGCATTGTCCAATTGGTCCAAAATCTCTGTTATATTAGGCACTGAATAAATGTCATTTGGTTTAATTTCCTAAATTCGACTACTAACCACCATTTTTTTCATTGTCTTTAGATTTTTTTTGGTACAGTTAGCAGAGGTGAATTATATGGACTTGAACAAGGCTCGATTATATTATCTTTTACCGGTGTGAAGAACTTAAAAAATTTGTTATTTAAATATTTACGCGAGTGTGCATTCAATATTTTAACAGTGTAATTCAACAAAAACTTGAACAGAAATGATTGAAAATCGCATTAAAATCGTTGAAAGTAAACTCATTCAATTTTTGTGTTGTTCAATATATTTCACGAACCCGATTATTGATCGTCCCATGCATTTATATTACATACATTAAATAGTTTACCTAATAGGCTTTCAAAACACAATGTTAAGAGTAAGGGCGACGACTGATTCAATTGTTTGTGTTAGCACCGGTTTGCTGTTTGTTATAAGGGGCTAATACTAGAGCGGTTTCATTATATACGTTGAAACCGCGTGGAAACCTCTAGGATCGGGCCCGTATATCGAAGCACACAATGGGGCAACACAAAAAATCAAATGCGTTAAGATTTCCCATTGAAAGCTTGTTAATTCATAGTGAATCTCACTAGTTCTAAATCTTACCATAATATTTTGAAAGCGCGCGGAAATGTCTAGGATAAGCTCCTTATAACAAACAGCAAACCGGCGCTAACATTTGAATGAGCTAAAAATTGAATTAGTCGTTGCCCTTACTCTTAACATTGTATTTTGAAAGCCTATTAGGTAAACTATTTAATGTATGTAATATAAATGCGTGGGACGATCAATAATCGGGCTCGTAAAATATATTGAACAATACAAAAATTGAATGAGTTTACTTTCAACGATTTTAATCATTTCTGTTCAAGTTTTTGTTGGATTACGCTGTTAAAATATTGAATGCACACTCGCGTAAATTTTTAAATAACCAATTTTGTTAAGTTCATCACATCGGTTTATCTTTTAACATCTCGTCTAACTGTTTTTTCATTTCATTTTGTGCACTGGGCGAGAGTTAGAAGTGAGAAGAATTTTATGATATGTTGCATTTGTTGTGTTCAATTTATCTCCAGAAAGATGAAAAATTTCATTAAATTCAAAGCAAATTTTTAAGATCGATTTGTTTTCTATTTCATTTAGATGTTTCGTATTAATTTCAGATTTTAGTAATTGTAACCGGTTCGAAATTTCAGTTGAATTGGAAATATTTTTTAAATTGAAAACTTCGTAATCGCAAAGTGGTCCAAGTGGAATAGATAAATTATCGATTTTCGTGCTATTGTCATTCGTGTTTAAAATACTTAAGGGAATGTATGACTGCTTAGGATTTACTTTAGCGCTTGCCGCTGTACTATAAACGCCGGGGAATATTTCTTTTGACGGACAGAAATAGTCTATACCAAAATTTTTAGAAGTAATTTGAAAAAAATTTCAACTCATGCAGGAATTGTAATTGAAACTGTGTGGTGTGTGGGAACTTATAGCACGCTTGTGAAGCGCATGGTGAACGGGTGCCTTAAGAAAATACAATTTTTTGTTGAGTAGTTATGATTAGCTAGAAGTACTTGCCAGTACGTTGCTTTCGCCAATGCTTGTCTGAAATTTTCTTCGATTTTCTTAGACCACTATACAATTCTACTTTTTAACATACGAGTAGGTTTCTGAGATTTTCGCATTTTTCCAAAATTATACAAAACACAACAAAAGTATAATGAAAAGGAGGGTCCACATTTTCAGAAATTTGTGCCGAACGCGTTGGGCGAAAACATTTTCGCCGCAAATTAGGAAGTATGGACGTTTGCGCGCACGAAAACGATACAAAAATTTATGCCACATTTAACGCTCACAATCCAGCACTTGTCGACTTAAACATTTACGGCGAAAATATTTTTCGCCGTAAATCCATTCGGCACAGTTTTGTAAATATGGACCCACCTTAAGAAATATTCAGTTTTTCCTATCATTCCGTTTTCCTAGCATCACGTTATACATAGAAATACCTTGTTGCCATATATTAGCTTGGGTTCAAATTTTTCTAATGTGTTAAATTAACCATACAACCATAGAATTTAACTGATTGATAACAGAAACAATAATTTTCGACATTGTCTACATTCTCTACATTGTCGACGTCAAATTTTTAATTGTCTACATAAATTCTCTACACTTCTACGCGATGTAGTCAATACGGCACAACACTGATACAGAGGAGTTATGATCCAAGCTACCAAAATCATAGGCTTTTATTGGTTGTATATGTACATGGTTTTGGCCAGAAGAACTAAAATAACTTAATTTGAGTGAAATAATGAAAAAATTTGCTGAGCGTGTTCTAGATGATAAATTTTATTAAGTTAGTGTTTTCAAGTTGGTTATAATCTTAGCTACTAGAAAAGCAAAAGTTAACAGGAGTTCCTGAAGTTCTGGCCAAGACACTGAAATAAATAAATTTGAGTGAAATTTAACAAAAAATTGTTGAATAAATTTTACATAACAAATTTTTCTAAGGTAGTACATACAGGGGGTTATGATCTTAGCTACCAAAATCTTAGGCTCTTATTGGTTGTATATGTACTTGGATTTGGCCAGAAAACTAAAACAACTTAATTTGAGTGAAATAATGAAAAAGTTTGCTGAGCGTGTGCTAGATTTTGCTAAGTTAATCTTTTCAGGTTGGTTATAATCTTAGCTACTAGAAAAGCAAAAGTTAACAGAGGGTCCTGAAGTTCTGGCCAAGACACTGAAATAAATTAATTTGAGTGAAATTTAAAAAAAAATGGTGAATGAATTTTACATAACAAATTTTTCTAAGGTAGTCATACAGCGGGTTTTGATCTTAGCTACCAAAATCGTAGGCTCTTAATGGTTGTATATGTACTTGGTTCTGACCAGAAATTTAAAATAACTTAATTTGAGTGAAATAATGAAAAAAATTGCCAAGCGTGTTTTAGATGATAAATTTTGTTAAGTTAGTGTTTTCAGGTTGGTTATAATCTTAACTACTAGAAAAGCAAAAGTTAACAGAGGGTCCTGAAGTTCTGGCCAAGACACTGAAATAAATTAATTTGAGTGAAATTTAAAAAAAATGGTGAATGAATTTTACATAACAAATTTTTCTAAGGTAGTACATACAGCGGGTTATGATCTTAGCTACCAAAATCGTAGGCTCTTAATGGTTGTATATGTACTTGGTTCTGACCAGAAATCTAAAATAACTTAATTTGAGTGAAATAATGAAAAAATTTGCCAAGCGTGTTTTAGATGATAAATTTTGTTAAGTTAGTGTTTTCAGGTTGGTTATAATCTTAGCTACTAGAAAAGCAAAAGTTAACAGAGGGTCCTGAAGTTCTGGCCAAGACACTGAAATAAATTAATTTGAGTGAAATTTAAAAAAAAATGGTGAATGAATTTTACATAACAAATTTTTCTAAGGTAGTACATACAGCGGGTTATGATCTTAGCTACCAAAATCGTAGGCTCTTAATGGTTGTATATGTACTTGGTTCTGACCAGAAATTTAAAATAACTTAATTTGAGTGAAATAATGAAAAAATTTGCCAAGCGTGTTTTAGATGATAAATTTTGTTAAGTTAGTGTTTTCAGGTTGGTTATAATCTTAGCTACTAGAATAGCAAAAGTTAACAGAGGGTCCTGAAGTTCTGGCCAAGATACTGAAATAAATTAATTTGAGTGAAATTTAAAAAAAAAATGGTGAATGAGTTTTACATAACAAATTTTTCTAAGGTAGTACATACAGGGGGGTTATGATCTAAGCTATCAAAATCTTAGGCTCTTATTGGTTGTATATGTACTTGGATTTGGCCAGAAATCTAAAATAACTTAATTTGAGTGAAATAATGAAAAAATTTGCTGAGCATGTTCAAGATGATACATTTTGCTAGGTTAATGTTTTCAGGTTGGTTATAATCTTAGCTACTAGAAGAGCAACTGTTAACACGAGTTCCTGAAGTTCTGGCCAAGACACTGAAATAAATAAATTTGAGTGAAATTAAAAAAAAAAATTGGTGAATGAATTTTACATAACAAATTTATCTGAGGTAGTACACACATGGGAGTTTTGATCTTAGCTACCAGAATCATAGGCTCTTATTGGTTGTATACGTACTTGGTTTTGACCAGAAAACTAAAACAACTTAATTTGGGTGAAATATGAAAACAATTGTTGAGCAAGTTCTATTTAATAAATTCATTTTCATTATTCATGGAAGTTTTGAAATTGCTGACAAAAAAGCTGAAAAGATTTAATTCCTCAATAAATTGGTAATTTATTGAGTGAGTTCTAAATGATAAATTTTTCTTATATTTGTGCATACAAAAACATTATGATCTAGCTACCATACATAAAGAACCTTTGAAGTTTTGCAAATAAACTAAAATACCTTAATTAGAGTGAAATAATGACGAAATTACAAAAATAGAACCAAACACCATAGTTCCATATTAATTGCATATGGAGTTAATTTGAGTGAAATTATGAAATAACTTATTGAGTGAAATCTAGACCATACATTTTCTTAAGATTATCCAAATCGAGCCGTCCAATGATCTAAGTTACTAGAAAAACAAAGGCGTGAATTTGATATATATGGAAGTTTTAAATTGCTAACGGAGAACCTGAAAACCAAGCGTTCTCATTGGCTATATAAGGAGGTTTTAAAAGTTTTGGTCAATAAAAATGAATTTTGTCTATCAATAGTTATCTTTGCTACCCCAATAAAGCTATGAGCGGAATATTTATATTTATACTTAAGCTTTTAAATTAAATTTTAGTAATGTACTAATAAATGGTTTTTTAAATAAATGGGGTGGGCAAAGCCAATTTTTGAGTGGACAAAATTCATCCACATATGAACAATCCTAAAACTTTTCAATTTATTTGAATTGACATTTGAAAGTTTTTGCCACGCCATCCTTATAATTCTACTTAAAAGTCTCAAATGGGTTTGTAAGAACCGACAAAATAATGACAGAGCTCAAATTTAAATCATTTTTTACCAGTTTTCGGGGAGGGGGGGTGGGGGTGGTTGTGGTTATTTAAACAATATCTGTCCAAACATAAAACCATCACTGTTATCATCACCAGTGGGCAACCCAAATCTAATATTTGCCCCGTGATCACATTGCAACTAGTTTATGGGTCAGCCTGTACCACAAATATATTTTAACTATATAATTATATAATCATTAGATTCGTTTAATTTAAAATTGAGGAAAAAAATGTGGAAAACTAAAAAAATTGCTTAACATAAAATTCAATTTCAATTAAATTGTTTCACAATTAATATTAAAATTAATTAAATATAAAATAAAAATAAAAATTTAAATAAACAAAAAATAATAAAAGTTGCTAGAAACTATTTAGAGTACATATAGTTATATAGAAATGCCTGTGTGTATGGAACTTGTGTGTATGCAGCGTTTGGGTATGAGTTAGATATGCTGTACTCGGCTGCTGATGAGGTGGTTGCTTTTGGATGCTTAGAGGAGTACGGGTTAATATTATTACCAGTGACGTTGTTGCCACCGCTCCTGCGCTAGATACGAAAATGCATTGCTTCATATCTAACAACGGAAAAACTAAATTTTTGTACTGTACTCGTATGCTGTTGTTGTTGTGTTGGAAATTTTTTGAAAAATTGGATAAAAATAATGATAATTGATAAAATGGGATGAGAGGCGAGAGAGACGTACCAGTAAAATGCATGAGGCGGGGGAAAGGAATGCAATTTGTTTTCAGTTTATGTCTATGCAATTTCAATTGAAAAACTATTTTTCACGAAAAGATAGATGTGTGTTTGTATGGGTATAGGTATATCTGTGCTCTAAAGTCTATCTATAGGTTTATGAGTATTATATTTTGAGATTAAAGTGCGATATCCATATTAATACTACGTCGGTGGGTCGATAAAAGGGCTGTGCCACCATTCCGCTTCATCTCCATGAGCACAACTATAACAACACAACCACTTCACTATAATAATTAAACGAAGAAACGTAGAAACGCTCATTACAATAAAGAAAATGTATATAGGAAAGACGACAAAAAGCGAAACAACAACAACAACAATACGAAGAAAATGTTAATTAAATTAATTAGTCGCGTTTTAATAATTATCATTATAATTATAATTATTTTAATTAGAATGTTTGTTATTAAAATACAAAACTCGCCGTAATGAGATCTGTGTATAGTAGAGGAGTGCACTCTAAAAATATACAAATTGTTTTTTGTTTGTTTGTGTGTCTTCGTCAGTATAAAAGTACTAAGTACCTTGAGTGTATCTAGATGTGATATCTAATCCCCTCGACTTCGAAATACTTTGATGTGCCGTTTCGTTGTTTGTTTATTTTTTTTTTAAATGTTGTATCGTATTGAAATGGTTCACGTAATTCTATAATTGCTTAATATCGTGCACAATATAGGAATGGTTTAATTATAAATTGGATTTTTTGGTTTGAGTGATTTTTCACCCCATATAGTAAGCAAGCAATTGCATACGCAATAAATGTTCAAGTCGTTTATCTTACTTATTTATTGCGATCACAGGTGTTCTGATCCACTTTCTAAACTCTATACATTCACAGCCAAATAGTCAGTCAGGTTAGGTGTAATTCTTTTGAGGCGGGAGGGACGAAAGTACAAGATCAGGTATAATTTGCAACAGTGATGGAACAATTTTAATACAATTTGTAAAAAGACAAATCCCCTTAAACAAATTAGGTCCTTTTCAATGAAAGTTCGTTAGCGTACGGTATTTTAGATCTTGTAGCGGACGAAAAAGTGAAAAACGATAAAAAGCGGCTTGTCTGAATCAAAACACGAGTGAACTTTTTACTAAATCTTACTAAATGTCGCTTGCTATTCATTTGCATATATTCAGGGGCAAATTTTAATTTCTTTTAAAATATCAAATATATTTTAGTTTATTTTGTTAACATGATTTAAAGATTTAATAAATAAATATTTAATTATTTTAAAGAGATCAGTTAATAAAAATAAATTATGTAAATTTATTTATTTATTTGAATTAAGAATTAATTTACCTTCATTTATTTATTAACAAACCAATTGTACGTTTCGTAACAAACTACAAATTTGTTAATTTTTGACTGAATTTTGGAACCAAATGATATAATAATTAGACATTTTTGTTTTAAGTAATGTTTAATTTATCTTCTTACTTTGTTTTTTATTTAATTTTTTTATTCTAAAATATAATCTTCTAATGTTGTTTTAAATAATTTGGGCATTATGCTAATCTTATCACAGTTTATTTTATTAAATATTGTTTCTAATTTTATTATTATTTCCATGAACTGGGTTGACGATTTGTATAGTTCATCCTCCCAAGTCCATGAACTTTGATTTTTCTGCTGAGATGATATTTCACCATACTGTAGGTTGAGTTTTTTTTACTATAAAGGCTGCCAGGTTTTCTAACGCGTCACAAGTTAATTCATCAAATTCAACATTGCTCAGTTCTGTGTCGTATAATTGAGGCGCATTTTACTCTTCTACATGTACACCTCTATGTAGTTTTTCTGTTATCACAGGAACAATTTCACTATCACTATTATTGCTTCATCTTCCTGCACGTTACTGCTTTCATTGGCGTGCACTAACAATTGAGTTGCTAATTTCACTTTGTAACGACCTGCATTTTTCACATTAATATGAACATCTGTGATTTTATATAAGGTATTAACATCTGATGTTCACTTTATTTGCATTACTTCTTTTATTGGTGCAGAATTAATAATTTTGTTTTTATAAATAAAGCCAGTGTCCAGAAAATGGTTTCTTAACAACTTGATGAGGCGTGGTACATCAGCAAATACGAATACTTTCATGGATTGATCAGTTGGATTTTCAAACCAAGTTTGTTCTAATGAAGATCTCTCCACAATCCTTGGATGGTGGATCCCATATTGGAAACAATAGCAACAACAACATATTGAATTGCATGTAATTTCGAATAAAATTTCGGCTATCATTCTGCAGTCGTAATTATAAAAAATTGGCTGCTTCCAGTTTCCGACTAGCCCTCTGATCATCACCACCTGCACATAGTTTGCTGGCTGTAGCATTGTATCGTAGGTCTTGTCATATTCCTACTCTCACCTAATTTTCATTTCATCAAATGAAATTACACATATGTTTTCTCTTTCTGTCAGCTCGTAATTCATATATATATTAATACATGCTCTAAAATTCCTAGTCGAACATCCTTTTCGCAGCCCACTTTCTAAAAGTTCATGGTCCTGGCAATGGGTAACTTTTTTTGTACAAATATCTGTATACACGAGGACCTGCCGAATGAAGGCAAATGGACGACGAAATATCATCCAATCGCCAATTTACCCTAGCTCTCTGTCTTTTTAATTGTTTATTTGTCCACTAGTAAAAATGGCTTTGACCCCACTAGTAAAAATGCCTTGGAAACGGCGGCTCTACGTAAAGATAATTCAAGAATGAAACATGAAATGAAAAGTTTGCGACACTTGGAAAAATCTACTTTTCATTTCATGTTTCATTCTTGAATTATCTTTACGTAGAGCCGCCATTTCCTTTTCCATTTGCCTAATTTTAATTTCATGTACCCGTTCAAAATAAATTCTGAAATATTTGAAGCATTAATTGTACAAAAAAATTTTAAGAGCTTGGTTTAACTTACTCTGTCTGTGTTTCAACGGACGATCTATTTGGGTCGCTTATTTGTACCAACATTGCATCAGCTTGCACACAATTTCTGTGAATTATTTAAATATATTAGTAAAGTAAAATTTAAATATTTGTATAGTCGTTACGCAAACCTAAAATCATATTCTTCGATGGCATTCTCAACAATTGTGGATCTATTTCGTTTTGCCGCTCGTTGCTATCTAGACGTTGATTGTTCCATCGTTTTATTTGCTGACAAACTTTGTGATGGCAGTGCGTTTGGGGCTAATATTCGCTGCCGATGGAAATGACTACTTGTACTGGAGTTCGGAATGTTAAGAAGTCTGTGTTTAAGGCTCCAATTGTCTTCCGTGAAGTGAATTGAGCAAATTCCTTCATGATTCACATCAACCTTCTTTTTGCCGGTAGCCTTAACCCACAAATCAGAAAGGGTCTAATTTTTGGGGAAACGAAAAAACATGAAGTTCGACATATCACTATTTTTTTTGTTGTTACAACAATTTTGAACAGCACAAATAGGCATTTTAATATAAAAAGATTTAATCACAAATGTTTTATAGTCAATCACAAATATATTTACTTTTAATACACTAAATAGGTTCAAATTTATCAACACGTCAAATTTTCAATAATTTTAATTCATTCACACAAACACAACCAAACGCACCGGCACAATATTCCAAATTTTAATATTATACCGGGTGTTTCTTTTAAACTGAGACGATCAAATATCTCGAAAAATAGCCACTCTACGGAAAAAATGTCCATAATCAAAATTTAATCATACCGCGGGGGAAATACATTAGTGCAAAAAGCACTAATGTATTTCCCCCGCGGTATGATTAAATTTTGATTGAAAAACGTGATGTTTTTTATTTCAAACGTATTGCAGAATCGAATGCGTGTGTTCTAAGAAGGAGAAATTGAAAAAATTGAATTTCGTCGATTACAACGCCATCTAACCGAACAAAATATTTCATTCCAATCATACGTACCTTTAGTCGTAGAATCCGTATCTGCAATAAAAAATATGGCTTCCTATCTTAGTTTAAAAGTTACCCCCGCCCCACCTACAAAGCGGGAGGTGGGGGACTATTTTTTTTTGCACTAATGTATTTCCCCCGCGGTATGATTAAATTTTGATCATGGACAATTTTTCCGTAGAGTGGGTATTTTTCGAAATATTTGATCGTCTCAGTTTAAAAGAAACACTCGGTATATATGTACTACACATCCTCATACCGAGAATGGCCTATATTCAGCCGCTTTACGAACAACCATTATAGTTAGTGGAAGTTGAGATTTTCGGTGTTGGTCATCGGTCTCACTATGGTTTTTGGACAGATCTGGTTCTAGCCTTTATGAGTAAGAAATTTCAGGAGGTTGTGATGGGGCTCAGATACCGAGAATGGCCTATATTCAGCCGCTTTACGAACAACCATTATAGTTAGTGGAAGTTGAGATTTTCGGTGTTGGTCATCGGTCTCACTATGATTTTTGGACATGTCTGGTTCTAACCTTTACCAGTAAGAAATTTCAGGAGATTGTGATGGGGCTCTCATTCAGAGAATGGCCTATATTCAGCCGCTTTACGAACAACCATTATAGTTAGTGGTAGTTGAGATTTTCGGTGTTGGTCATCGGTCTCACTATGATTTTTGAACAGATCTGATTCTAGCCATTATGAGTAAGAAATTTCAGGAGGTTGTGATGGGGCTCTCATACCGAGAATGGCCTATATTCAGCCGCTTTACGAACAACCATTATAGTTAGTGGTAGTTGAGATTTTCGGTGTTGGTCATCGGTCTCACTATGATTTTTGGACAGATCTGATTCTAGCCTTTATGAGTAAGAAATTTCAGGAGGTTGTGATGGGGCTCTCATACCGAGAATGGCCTATATTCAGCCACTTTACGAACAACCATTATAGTTAGTGGTAGTTGAGATTTTCGGTGTTGGTCATCGGTCTCACTATGATTTTTGGTTAGATCTGGTTCCAGCCGTTATGAGTAAGAAATTTCAGGACGTTGTGATGGGGTCTCATACCGAGAATGGCCTATATTCAGCCACTTTACGAACAACCATTATATTTAGTGGAAGTTGAGATTTTCGGTGTTGGTCATCGGTCTCACTATGATTTTTGGACAGATCTGGTTCCAGCCTTTATGAGTAAGAAATTTCAGGAGGTTGTGATGGGGCTCTCATACCGAGAATGGCCAATATTCAACCGCTTTACGAACAACCATTATAGTTAGTGGAAGTTGAGATTTTCGGTGTTGGTCATCGGTCTCACTATGATTTTTGGACATATCTGGTTCTAGCCTTTATGAGTAAGAAATTTCAGGAGGTTGTGATGGGGCTCTCATACCGAGAATGGCCTATATTCAGCCGCTTTACGAACAACCATTATAGTTAGTGGTAGTTGAGATTTTCGGTGTTGGTCATCGGTCCCACTATGATTTTTGGACAGATCTGGTTCTAACCTTTATGAGTAAGAAATTTCAGGAGGTTGCGATGGGGCTCTCATGTCGAGAATGGCCTATATTCAACCGCTTAAAAATTATAATTTTTTGTGCCAGTATTTTGGGCCAACTTCACAAACGTGCCCATCTAGTGTATCTATTAATCAACGTTACTACATATTGCTGACCATGAGAAATGGGTATGGCCCTACTATATCTAAATGTATTTCTGTGAATCTTTCTTCTGTATTTGAAAATGAACCAATTCCGGATTTTATATGTCTATAAACTTTGGCTTTTTGCCATTCGATACAATTTTGTGCCATTAATTTAACATCTTTTTTAATAGAGGGCCAAATCACGTAGCTTGTTAGCAACCTTATTGATGTTTTAATACCTGGATGTGATATGTTGTGAAAATGCTCGAAAACATTCTTTCTCCAATTTAACGGAATAAATGGTCTAGATTTGCCCAGCGATTGATCACAATAAATTTTAATAGTTGAACCGGAAGCTACTGGAACTTGTTCCAATTTCAATTTAGAATGTGGCATATCAATTAAATGCGACAACTCTTCATCTAAATTTTGTAACACAGCTATTTGGCTATAATCAATATTCTCCCCAATGACAATAGGTTCGTGATAATGCATCAGCCACACTATTTTCAGTCCCAGCTATATGTCGAAAATCAGTGGTAAACTGTGCTATAAAATCTAACTAATCTTCTCTGACGTAGCGAAGCCTTATCCAAATTTTGACGAAATGCGAATATTAATGGTTTATGATCCATTGGTTCATATGGCTGTCTTTGAAATATCTTCTATTATAACAGGTATTTGATGGTACGCTCGTAACAAAATTATAGTTGCAAAAATCACGCAATTTTCCAACTGAAAAGAGGAATCTTGCAGATGTGGAATAGGATATGCATCACAGGATATGTCACCACATGGTCGCCATTCCTCATTTTTTTTGGGTATCATGTGAAGTGGACTAGCTCATGGACTGCTACTGGATCTGCATATACCCTGTTTAACCATTTCCTCAAAATGTTTTTTAGCTATTTGTAATTTATCAGGAGCTAATCTTCTCGCTCGGCAAGAAATAGGTGGACCTCTCGTTTTTATGAAATGCATTATATTATGCTTAATAGTAACCACCACTCCTGAATTTTGAGTAGTATCTAAAAATTGGAATAATAATTTTTCAACATTTGGATCTATATTCTCCTTATCAACTAGGGATAATGACGATAAATTCATTTTCATAATTTGATCTATTGATGAAACTGTGGTCAACGGATCTATAATTTTTCCTTGTTTAATGTCTTCTATTAAACCAGCAGCATTAAGAAAATCAGCTCCCAAAATAGGTAAGGTGACGTCCGCGACTATAAATGTCCAGTTAAAAACCCTACGGAGACCTATATTTAAAGTTAGTTGCCGTCTACCGTAGGCTGGTATTGTCGTACCATTTGCTGTATATAACTTATATTACGAAATATGTGCAAAATGTAAAATAATTGTGTAGCCGAATGCGTTGTCTAAGGCATAACTACAGGCGAAGACTACAGGCGATTCAGAATCAGTCAACTAATCATCCATCATTGCAGTTCAAATACCTATGTCAAATCACATCGAATCCCAATCACCTTCGAACGGACATCACCAAGAAGGAAACATAATTTTAGAATCACTTAATACAAAAACGCTGGTCTTAAGAGTGATGATCTTAAGAATGGTAATCGAGCGAAAGCCAGAAACGGAAAAAGCTTCAATGATTTATTGTCGGTAGGGCTAACAATCCAGAATAAATTAAGTTTACTATTCTGCTTTGAAGGCAGGCTCATTGATATGTATTTAGGTGGATATTAAAAAATGTATAGGCAGATAATAGTTGCCTCAGAACATCATAGGTTAAGGTTAGATTAGGTTTCAGTGGTTGCTATCACACGCTATCTTAGGCTAATTATGGCTCATTGTGATACCACACGATCCGACATCATTAAAATCATTTAGTGCTATTAATATAGCGTACAAGTTCTCGCACATTATAGCTTTCTAAATCAGAGAGGCTGTCCATAGTATATTTGCCCAAGTGAGCATGCCTTCTGCCAGTTAGCGCAGGTCATAATCATAGGCAGTGAACAAGCGTCTCCTCCTCCTCTTCGTCCTTGCAGCTTCTACAGAAGTCATTTGCATCCGGACCCAGCCTTCTCGCATGATCTCCGAAGAGGCAGTACCCTTATAATTCTCCGGTAAGTATCCTTATAATTCTACCTAAATCACGCTTCCTTAGTGTGATTAAGATTTTGGAGCGATTCAAGTTCAGCTCAGCCCATACTTACTCCACTACGTTGTTTCGCAGTCGGACTGACGAGTGACCTATAGCATTTGCTAAGGCAACTTCTACCTTTACATTCACTCCCTGGTTTCAGTTGGAGAGTCATACCGTACTTTGCTAATTCGTCTGCCCTGCAATTTCCCTCAACATCAGAATGGCCCGGAACCCAGACCAACTGGATATTCAAATGTTCACTAATCTTGTTAAGAGATGTTGGCAATTGACGCCAGGGAAACTAAATCCAGTGAAAGAATGGCAGCCCGACAGTCCACATAATCAATAAACTATATTACATTATTCCTCAACCAGTTCATGACCTCTTCAATCGCTATAACTTCAGCCTGGTACACGCTGCAGTAATCAAAAAGAGGAAAGAATAGACCCACGTTTAATTCCCCACAAAACACACCAGCTCTTACTCTACCATCGAGCTTGGAGTCGTCAGTGAAGAATTTAATTGTCCTGGACTCCGTAAAATGACCACTCTTCCAATCCTCTCTAGAGGGAAGAATCACCTTAAAAAGCTTGCAAAAGCACAACAGGGGTGTTATATAATCCAAATTCACCCGATCATGCCTCACAGAATTGACTAGTTGAGTGCCCGTTTTGCAGGCACTTCCACCCGAATCCGTTGATAGCCAGGAGGCAGTATTGATCGCCATTTGCTTACCAATACAATGCTTCAGCGCCCCACTAATGAGCTGGCCACCATACATTCACACCATACCGCAGCATGGACCTTACTACTGCCGTGTAGAGCCAGTGCACCAGCTCCGGTTTCAGACCCCATTTCCATCCAATGGGATTTTTTAAGAGTAGAGTACCACAGTGGCCTTCTTCACTCTTTCCATCGTATTTGGTTTGCCAACTGAGCTTACTGTCCAGAAGAATCTATAGAAATCTTTCCTTTAATGAGCAAGCATAGTACCATTCAGACTTGACCACTTCCGGAATTTTATATCCCCTAGTGAAAAGAACCAGTTCTGTTTTTGAAGGGTTGATCCTCAAACCATATCTGCTGGCCCAACCCGCAGGTAACTCCGACCTTCCTCATTTCTGCATCACAAACAAGTTCCCCAGTTTATCTGGCTTCTCCCGGTTCATGTATGCGGCTGCAAGCCTGAATCTCCTACTCTCTGTCACTATGCAGTAATGTCCACATTGCAGTACTGCGGAAGTATAGAAAAACATTTATATTATTCTTCACTAGCATACATGATCTGCTCTTATCCGTGCCACAAGCGTATAATAGGGTATAACCCTTCGTTCTCAGACCACAGATCTTGTTATTTTTGATCCAAGGTTTTAGGATCAGAACTAATTTCCCCCTAACTTAGCAAGTCTGAAAAGTAGCGCCACCGAAGTGGTCTTGGTGTGGTGTAAATTTATATGCACCAACCTGATCATTGTTAACAGTATTCACTTACCTACTTACGACAGCCGTGCTATGTCAGTTATTTGGACCCGACTGAGTCAACAGTCTTCTCCGTCTCACTTCCCCCATAGTCCCTAAACTTAAAGAGGCGACTTCCTCTCTCAGCGTCCAATGTCTAGGGATAATCGATCCCTCAATTCCCTAGTTAGCCCCTCACTTGGGTTCACCACTAACTGCGATTTTAATACCTCCTCAGGAGAGAATAAAATCGTCGGGCTTTCCTCTATAGGCTGTACCTCTTGCACCCCTTCTCGCGTTGCACGGTACTCGGTTCAACCCCAAATTCGTCCTTTTTGAACACCTTCAGTGTTACTGATTCGAAGCCGAAATTAATAACCCCTTTAGTTTTTGATAGGGGAGCCGGAGATTCCTTATTGATTAACATGTTGGATAATCTAAAGCTACCCTTAGGCTCCTCCTGCTTTACAATCTTCGAGTTCCCCGTCGGAAAATGCGGATTGAAAACTTGGATAATCCTCCTGCGTAATTCAGACCATTGCCCTAGGTCTGCTTGGTATTTCCTCTTTAGGAACTGCTCTCAGCTTGGCCATACCTCGCCTAACTCATCGATCGCCTTCCTGTACAAGATAGCCGATCTCTGATCAGCACACGCAGTTAGCTTCAGTTTTCGCTGATACTAAGCTGCGTCGCTGCAAATTGGCGGATGTCCCGGATGTTGTCCAAGGGCTTTAATAAATACGAGGTTAATTGCATTAAACACCAACCTCCATCTTTCCCCTGTGATGCTCCCGTCTTCATGGCTCTCGTCGACGACGACTAGCACCACCTCCTCATTTTTCACGATTTCGCTAAAAAGCTTATGCCCTTTTGGCGACTGTCCCACATGAAGCTTGGTCCATTTTTTCTCGGCATCCAAATCGTCATGCTCTCATCTTCGGTGGGTCTCTGCATTTTAAACTCAAGATCGTCAGCTCTTAGTCCAGTTGGCAGATTTCCGCTGTTCTTCAGTCCACTGCTCCCCTGGTACTGTATTCAGTCTGGCCACGACACTGAAGGCCGAACGCCTAGTCCTGTATCTCCAAACCGACGTAGCAATGACTTTCTCCTTCTTAATACCACCGCTAGTCCCTGGCTTACAAGCCTCGGAACCATAGTCCTCGCAACACTGGCCGCTGAAGTCACAGACCCCTTGTCTTTACCAGCATTTGAGAAGTGCTGGCCACTTCTTTACATTTTTCATTTTTAGATTCCATTAGGTCTCCACCCGTGCAGAGATCCTTGTACATGGACAAGGCTATTTGGAGCTCACCAGGTATCCAGAGGGCTCCGTTCGCGACTGGGCAATTATTTTTAGATGCGCCCACAGCCTTTTTGATTTTCGGCACAGTTCACATGACACCTTGATCCGATGCATCCGCCACCATTTTGCATGACCCGCCCCACTCCTAGGTTACTCATTTCACCAATTCTTGTTTACAAGAATGAGAACCTGGAGACGGCGGCGATTGTGAGGCAGAACAACATAAATATCAGAAAATATTATGGAATAACATTGAACTAGCTGAGGAATTTCTATTTCGAACCATCGTGTATGCAAGAAGTTCAGCACCATTCCAAGCTATTCGAATATTGCATCAATTGGCAGAGGATGAACCTGGAAATTTTTCAGGTGTATCTGCAATAGTAAAATTAGATTTTCAGGTGAAGGATTAGATGTCCGGCCATGACACCATTGCACGAGCAATCATAACAAAACTGGAACAGTTTTTATGAAAAGCCGGGATTACCTCAAGGAAATTGGAAGCATGCCACCCAGAACTACTATATTGATATATTGATACGTCGAACTCCAACAACAATGACAAATTTAGAAAAGGCAGATATTCGATTCATAATGATGGATTCACCGATCACCATAAGGTTCAAGTTCATCATATAAGAGTTGTAGCAATCTGGTCTTAGTTGGGACGAAACAAAAGAACTAGAAGGAATTAACACTCCTGGATACTTGCACGCTGATCTTAAAATTTCAGTAGAAATACACGGTTTTTAAATGCTTTATATTGAAGATTATGATACTTCTGGTTACATCCAATACTAAGGATCATTTAACATGACTCTACAACAACTCTCGCATCGATCTAGGCATTCTTATCAAACAGAGTATCGATATAAATCAGCTCACAAAACCATGACAGTGATCCATATCACGACTAAGGATAATTCCACCGATCTCGTATCTCGTGGGCCGTATTGTATGGGTCAAGCATTGTACAATCTATGAACTGGGAAAATGTATCATGACTGTCGAATTTGATACAGAAGCCAACCATTGCCGGAGTACCCATGTTCCAAAATGCATCGCCATTTTTACGAATGAATAGGATTATCACCTATTTTAGAATATTTTGAAACTGATAATCTGAATCGAGTTGGCAGAAGGCTTCAAAGGCTGTTTCGGAACGCTGTTGATAATGCATAGTGCTAATTTGGATCATTAAATAGGTTTCAATAACTTCAAATGATTTGTGTTGACTTTGTTAAGGATTCAGCGTTACAAGTACACACAACGTCCCAACGGGTCCGGCTGAAATTTTTAAAATGTGCACAAAGACCTAGAACACATCGCGCTTGTTCAAGGTGGTTTTGTATGCTTCCTTTTGGCGTGATATTGGTTCCCAGTAGTATGATGATTTTCACTTATCTCAGGTGGTACCAACAAATTTTACGATTGATTCGGCTAAAAACAGCCGCACATCGTTCCAAACTACATTGTGTAATCGAAGACACGGTTAATGAGAGATAGACACAGTAAATAACAAATAAATCAAAATTCACGTGCTTCTTGTGCCAAAACAAACCAGTGGTTTCGGCTGATATGGTTCTGGCTACCGTGACAAGCATTGAATCTAAATAATACAGTAAGCACGATAAGTGATGTAATCTGTATATAAACATCTCATTGTTAATTTTGACTTCAACCCAAATATAAAAATTAAATGCTCGAGTGGCGTACGCATTCCATGTATGAACATTATACAAATGACGTCTCATTTGTAAAATCATCGTACCGCATCACAAAACTCGTTTAGTCATAGAGAGCCGCCGCCTACACTGTCCATCAAGTTCCATCGCATCCATCACTATTAAAATTATTAAAACAAAAATGTAAATTACATTTCCCATATGAATCATTTATAAGTGGAACCAGTGACTCACAATAAACCACCAGCTGCACCTCCCAAGTCAACAATTATCCATCTCGGGCATATCAATTTCATCTCTCTCTATCTCTCTCTAGCAACTACTAAACAGACATTAAATTAATTAAACAATTAATTATTAAAAGAAATAATATTTTTTAATTATATTTTCTGTGTGTGTGTGTGTGTGTGTGTGTGCGTCTCTGTATAATTATTAATTAGTGGCTTTTTAATTATAAAATTATTTTGTTTTCGATAATTAAGAGCGCGGAGGTTTATTTTTGCGCGCGCTTTAAGAATACAACGAATTTTTTTTTTTGATAATTACAAGCAGCGGCGGTGCGATGGTGGTACGAGTAACGTCGGCGGTGGTGGCACATGTGCGTTTATTTGTGTTATAATTAAAAATAAAACAAAAATTATACGAAATAACTTTTTTAATTGTTTTAAATTTTCGTTTTATTACAATGTCTTATCCCGCACTTTGAGACGTTGCGATGTCGATGAAACATGAAAATCCCATTTTGTTCGGTCGTTATATAGGTTTATTCGGAATGTTAGGCATTTTTTCATCTCGTTTGGTAATTTTAGAATTTTAATTACGTGAAAGTTTTTTGATACGATAATTAGTTTTGAACTTTCGCCACCACCACCACCCTATCTATATACGTTATAAACGTTACGATAAAATATGACCAAATAAAGTATTTACGTATTCATAAATTTTTTGTCTATGCCCGTAAATTAATTAAAATTTATTAGTGATTTATATACGTTCTATGTTTAGCTAAAAATAACAACAATTTTTGGAGGAAGGCGGCGAATGATTAAAAAATTATTTTGGTCGTTAAATCGTATAACGATAAACTTAAAATTACATTTATCCGATTCAGGAAGGATGAGAGTGATGATGAGATCCCCCCGTTCCATCTACAAAAAATGTTAAATATTTCGGATAATAATTCCACAGAACTCAATCCTTTCCATGCAGGCGCGCGGGAGAAACACCAAAAACTTTTAAAAATCATTATTTTAAGGCGAGAGAAGGTGGAGGGGGTGGTATCACCATTACCCAACTATGTAAAGGACTGGTGTTAGCGTTATCATTACCGTATTGTTATCGTTCTCTGTTACGCGATGTTGTTGTTGTTATTTAAATTGGTAGAGTTAATATCATTTTTCAATTGCGCGATTTTCGTTTTATAATTGCCATTATTATGGGAAACATGAGTAACCAGGATGTATCAAGTCCTATCTATACAGATAATACTCGTATATCGATATTATACTCGGTGCTAAAATATTTTTACCACCTAGAACTGACAAAAGAAACCTACAAGTGACAAAAGTTTTTGTGACTAATTCAGTTTATAATACTTACCTAGTTCTCTAAAAAGCCGTAACAATGGTACTGACACTCAAACGGTACATACCTTGCGCTAAATGTTGTATGAGATAGCGATAGTTTGTCAGCGGAAAATATAAGGTTCCACTACACGCCACAAGGGGCAGCACTATTGCAAAATAGATTCTGTTGCGGAAATTTTTATTAATTTTGCCAAAAGGAAACATTCCAGCGGAATCAAGTGTTTTGTTAAATTATCAAATTGGTCCTCCGAAGTTAAGAAACTTGGTATAGGGAATTATGGAATTTTAAAACCTAGCTCTTAGGCAAGTATGTATTTATTCATTTAGCTAGTGAAAATCGTAACAATTTTACAATGGAATAGGAGGATAAGTAAAACGGCCAAAGTTAGCCAAGTTCCAAACCAATTTTTCGGTAATCGAAGTATCCTCTCCTATAAAATCACACTTTCAATATTTCCACATTGTATTGTAATTTACTGGCTGTTGTAAGGTTCGATAATTTGGTCAGGAGAGAAATCAATCTGAAAAGATGAGTTCGTGAAATTTGGTTCTGTTCCAGGCTTAAACATGTATAAACACAACTAAACTGTTTTAAAATTAGTTCTAGTGCTGCTACTTAAATCTAGATGTCACTAATTTCACAAAATGTCATTTATTTTCGAATCTTCAAATTTGCGATTTTCTCTGAATTAAAGTCTCCTCATCCATGCTGAATCCCGTCAAGCCAATACGCGAAATCATAACACTACCTTCCACCTAATACTGTTCGTGCTGTACAGAACCCAAACTGCTGCATCAAACGCAAAAAGTCAAAAAAATATTTTGATCTCCTTTTGGATTGTTTAATAATAAAAGATTACAATACGATGATAACACCCTGCAGCTTTATTTCTGGCCGTTTCCGGAAAATTAAAAAATTCCGGAATTTTAAAAGAATTAAAAGGCAAGGAAAACAAATTAGTTATCTCGTGCAACGGTGTAGCTCTAAATCTATCCACCCTGACGTGGGTAAAAGTTGCTAAGACATTTGAATGTAATAAAAAAATTAGAAAAAAGTTTGTATTTCTTTTGGTAACTCACCAGGTTAATTTGGACAACAATATATTTTTTCTAGGGCTTGTGCTTCAGATTAGCTTGTTGACTCGAGTTGAATTTCTTCTCCACACCACACTGGTCGCTTTCATCCGTTTTGGTTTTGTTTACCAAAAAAAAAAACTTAACTAGCGGCCGATTCAACACTTCCTTATCGTCCTTTTGACTACCTCTCTAGAAAAAAAAACTCTTTACTCGTTGCGTTTTCACGTTGTAAAAAAATATTTCACAAGGTTCTTTTTATGTTCCAGGGCGATTTTGTTTGGCCGCCATTTTGTTTTTGATGAAATTTGTCAGTTCGCATGTGACAGTCGTAGAGAGTGGTCGATAACAAGTTATTATGGAGCATGTAACGCCGCAACAACGTGTCGAAATTATTAAAACATTTTATTTAAATAGTTTTTCAATTGTGAATTCGCGGAGAAAATTATGTGACCGTTTTGTTGTTAATCATGTGCCGAATATCTCCTTCATGTTTGTTAAAAATTCGCAAAGAAGATTGGTATTTTTACCCGTAAGAAATTCAATTGAGATTGGAGTGCTCGAGTTTTACAGCTAGGTTTAGACGACCACCATTTTGACAATAAATCATTGTAAACGAAGAAGCATATTTCGACTTGGCTGGCCTTGTTATTAAACAGAATAGTCGCTATTGGGGCACTGAGAACCCTAAAGTGGTACACCAAGGACCACTACATCTTCGTAGCGTAACTGTATGGTGCACTGTTTCAGCTGGTGGCATCATTGGGCCATATTTCTTTGAGGATGCTAGAGACAACCCTGTAACAGCTACTGGTGACCGCTATCGGGACATGTAGGAAGACGTTCTTGCGCCCGAATCGGATAAATTAGGCCTACAGAACATGTTCCAATTAAATGGTGCCCGATCACACATAGCTTGTCCTACGATACAAATGTTGCGAGAAATTGTTCCCAGCCGAATAATGTCCAAAAGTGGTGAGTCTTCACAATCGCTTTGACCCCTCCCGATTTCTTTTTATGGGGGTACTTGAAGGAAAGGTGTTCACCAATAAACCAACCACAACTTTGATGCTTAAGGACAACATTAGCAACAAGGAAATTAACAATGAAATTGTTGAAATAACACCAGAAGTCTGCAAAAATGTTATACAAATTGGTGTTTAAAAGAGCTCGCCTTTGCACCAACGCCCAGAGGCGTTTCATTTAAAATTTATTAAAAAAGAACATCAAACTGGAACATAAAAAACACTCTGTATTTTTGACTGAGGAAGTTGGAAGTAGGGCAATCGGTCTATAAGAATTTTTGTTATTTAGTGGTTTGTTGGGTCCATCTCCCAACGTGATTACTTCGCGACTTTCCATTGATTTGGAACGTGTTTAACTCTGAATACTGCATTAATTATTTGGAGGAGTCTACGTAGTTCTTTTTCAGGAAGAGCTTTTTCTATTTGTCCTGTAATTAAGTCATATCCTGGAGACTTTTTTGCATTTAGGTTAAGAATCATTTCCTCATTTAATTCTTGTAATGTGGGAAATTTATTGTAGTTATTTACTGATGGTATGTATTCCTTTGCTCTTTGTATCTAGGAGGCTGCAACGTGTTCTCGAAGTGGGTTGCAAACTACGAATCTTTTTGCTTTGTGTTTATGTTGCATCTTCATTTTTAACTGGTGGAAATTGTAGTTTAGGTCGTTTTAAACTTTTTGTCGCTTTCCAAATTGAATTTTCGGTATCTTTTTCCTCAGTAAGGCCACTTAGGTATTTATTAATGGATTCGTTCTTGATTTCTTAATAAACAACTTTAATTTATTGGACAAACAATTCAGAGTTGTTTTATATTCCGGCGTTCGCTTCTTTGCCAGGCGTTTCTTGATTTTCGTTCTGCTGCAACCAGTTCCCCAACTGCCAGAGGATAAATAGTATTTCGGGGTATTTCCTTTGAACTTGAGGGGGTACGACTCCACGCCGCTTCTTTTATACTGTTGTTGAGTTGTTCTAATTCTTCCTTTAGTTCTTTCGGATTTTTAATTGGCACCTGATGATTAATATTATCCTCAACCTTTTCTTGAATTTCTCCCAAGAGGTTTTGTTATTAGTTAGCCAGGGTGGTCTGGTTTTTTTTTTGGAATGGTTGGTTCCACACAAGAATTAGGATATAAATTTCATAAAAATTTAAATATTTTTCAAAATGCCTGCTACACTATGGCCAATTCAGGAAAACTCAGAGATGTTACCAAGTGTGGGCATATATTTTCTGAAAACGGATGAATTTTCCTATTCGAAAAATTTAACCACATTACAATAAAAAGATTTGGGGCTGCTTCACGACAATTTTTAAATCGATTTAATGAATATTCCAATATTCGTCAAAATACCTGCTACACTATGGCCGATTCCAGACAATTCAGAGAGGCTACCAAGTGTGGCCATATATTTTCTAAACATGGATGAATTTTCCACATTAAAATAAAAAGATTTGGGATTGCTTCACAACAATTTTTAAATCGATTTAATGAATATTCCAATATTCGTCAAAATACCTGCTACGCTATGGCCGATTCCAGAGAATTCAGAGATGTTACCAAGTGTGGCCACATATTTTCTGAAAGTGGATGAATAGTCTGGTAGAGTATTAGAATATTCATTAAATTTACCGATATATAAGTTGTCGTGAAGCAACCTCAAATCTTTTTATTTTTACGTGGTTAAATGTTTCGAGCAAGACGATTCATCCACTTTCAGAAAATATAGGCCCACACTTGGTATTATCTCTAAGTTTTCCTGAATTGGCCATAGTGTAACAAGTATTTGGAAAAATATTTGAATTTTTACGAAATTTGTATCCTAATTCTTGTGTGAAACCATTCCAAAACTATTTATTTTAATTTAGTTAAATGTTTAAACAGCCCAAGTTGTTTACTATTAGACTAGAATTATTACGATAAAATTTGATCCCGGTATTTGCATGAAATATACATTTTTGACGATCCTTTTTTAGTAAAGGTGTGCTATTTACACTTTTAATTGATACACTTTTTAGTAGTTACACTTTTCTTAATTTGTGTAGCTACACTTTTCATTAATTTGTGTAGCTACACTTTTCGTTAAAAACTTCACACCGGTTGCTGCATACAGCTCTCTTCCTTTTTTAGAGGTTACTCTTGATCCCCAATAGGTATTGTTTGCACTAAATCACCTTCCAAGTAAACCATTGATGCCCACTCGGAATTAAGCTTTGTAGCCAAAGCTCGTTAGGTTTCGGAGTCTACAACATTAATTTTGCAGACGTCATTGTTTAGAGATACGAGTTTGTACTCAGCTACCGTAACCGATTTCATAATCGGTTGTATAGTGGAGAACTTTCATTTCCCGACAACATTTATTGGTGGAGGTGATTTCACAATTTATTTAGGTGGGTGTCGTTCTAGAGCTAGTTGTTTCTTGATAATTAACTGGTTTCTAGAAACCTCTTTTGAAGTTAATGGTTAAGTTCCTGCCATTGCTGGTGAGGTTGAGCTTTCCGTTTCATACTACTCGTTCCAGACTACGTCTTTTATTCTAGTTCAACATCCAATTTGTTTCTCTTTCTAATTTTTCTTCATCCGTATGGAATGGATAAATGTTATCATCGATTGCAGGGTTATGTGTCGTCTCAAGTGCTACACGTATTTGAACTGCTTTTATGATTTCTTCATTATCTTTCTTTAAAATTGTAAATTCTTCTTTCAATTTAGTTGTAAATTCCTTTATTTCTATGAATTGTTCACGAGTTATGCGTTTTTTTTACTTGTAATGAAGATATTACCAGTTGAAGATCTTGATAATTTGGAGATTCATCCAAATCGGCTAAACAATGATTGACCCACCCCAGAATGACTCCGAATAATGTGAATACTCATTGCTTGCTTTTTCCAAGTTATGCCACTAGCATTTGGTCTCCGGTAGTACATTGCTACTGCCGAAGCAGTACGCGCCCCCTGCGACGTGGACGTGGCTACATAGGTAAACATAGAGGCAGCCGAAGCCCTCTGAGTACTCTAGGCTGAGCGGGTTCTTAAAATCAAATATTGCATAATAATGCATTCTGCTATTCCTGTGTTTTAGTGGGTTTGGTCCCGACTAGCTTCTTGTGATTCCGGCTGACATTGTTGTGGTTCCGACTGATATTTTTATGGTTCCAACTGCAAGCTTATTTATTGTACAACCATTTAAAGCGAAAAGTGGTCATTGTACATGCTTAAAATGGTTCCGAGTGACTTAAAATTCTTCCGGCTGGCTTAATATTAATTCGGCTCGTTTTATATTATTCCGGCTGGCATTATAAGGTTCTGCCTAAAAAACGGCTAGTGCATAATGATGCACAAGGCACCGTATTACTTGTGCCATAGCTGTTTTGATTCCGCCTAGTGTAGTTCTGGCTGGTATAGTTCCGGCGAAAGCCATATTCTCTTTAAACGTCATAGAACTTTTAAATCAGTATCAGGACGATAAACCTGTTAGCAGACACTTCAACATGTATGTGAAGTTAGCCCAGAAAGTCATCCCAGAAAAAATAAATTTTTGCATTAGGCAACACTAAAGTTATAAGTTTATATTAGCCCAGAATTTCACTAAAATTATTTAAATTGATACTAATTCAGCCCAAGAAATATTAAAACCTCCTAATAAAACATATTGCATGGAAAGAAAAAAATATATTCAGAACCCAGACATACTCGTATGTAGAGCCATCCGTCAATCGCAATAATCAAATAACATTAACCAATTTACCACTAATGATAAAATTAAAATCAGATTCTTTTAAATTGAACAGTTTCGTATGTTATGTGCCTACTTCCCAATATTATGTCAGGTATTGTTATGGAAATAATTAATAGGAGAAATACGGCGACTTATTGGAGAGTTCACGCAAAATTAAAATCCTAAAAAATCATAATGTCATACCGCATTTTCTCGTCCACGTCAAACAGGTTTAATAATCTCAATACAGTTCGTTACTGAAGATTTTACATTTCGATAACCAATTTTATAGCACAATTACAAAAACTTTTGGGCCCGCACATTTTAATAAATTTATAAATCCACAAAAGTGGTACGGGGGGCCAAGATTCATACCTCCACGCGGTGCTCCCTGGGTATTTCCAAATGAATCAGGCAATGTAGTACGGCTTCTCACTGGCTCAATACACCATTCAGAATCTGTTATTTAGGTTAGGCGCCGCTGAAATACACCCAGTCATTAGCCAGGCGAATGGTTATAATGTGTTCACGATAGAACTGAAATGCTTTTAGATTCTTGACTTAAGATTTGCTTAAATTATTTCAAGTGCATACACATCAAATTTCATTGAACATTTCAAGATAATCCTACCGTTGTGATTGGTTCTATAGGCTCATAATTGAAAGGGCCAATACATTTGACGGGGATTTTTTTCAATAACTCCTGGAAGCAAAAAGTTCCGGAAACCAAAATTAATTGTAACAACTTATCAATATACCGCCTACGTACCATACAAATTTCAAGAAAATCGTATCATTCTGATTGGCGCTACAGGCGCACACGTGTTTGGACCAACATATGAATTGTTTTACTTCATGGTTCCCAGAAACCGTAAGTTCCGGAAACTAAACCTGGTAGCACCCACTTATAATCAATCCGACCGTTGTGATTGGCTCTACAGGCTCATAGTTGCAAGCTCCAATACATTTGACGGGGATTTGCTTCAATAACTCTTGGAAGCAAAGAGTTCCGGAAACCAAACCTAATTATTACAACTCGTCATTATTGAAGCTGTTTTTAACCACTTGTCATTATGTCTTTTACAAACATAAAAATTGCAAGCCAATACTACCGTTGTGACTAGCACTATTAACTCAAATGTAAATATATTTGATTTAAAGTAATTAAATTTGAAAAAATTTCGTTAGAATATGTCTGGGTTCTGAATATATTTTTTTCTTTCCATGCAATATGTTTTATTACGAGGTTTTAATATTTCTTGGGCTGAATTAGTGTCAATTTAAATAATTTTAGTGAAATCCTGGGCTTGTATAAATATATAACTTTAGTGTTGCCTGATGCAAAAATTTATATTTTCTGGGATGACTTTCTTGGCTAACTTCACATACATCACTTCAACCAATGCAACTTTACCTGACATGTGTCCATTAATCTCCGTTAACTGTAAAATTGATGTGATTTACTATGATATGAGATGTATATTGGTGTAAGTGTAATCCAATATCAGAGCCGACGCCCTGGCTGCACCCTCACAATTTTTCGGTTAATACTTAAAATTTAAAACAAAACACCAAAGTCAATCATCTCAGAATTTTTTTCTGTCGTTTTTGATATATCATAAGCTACGTTTTTTTATTGACTGATTCCATCGCAATGGTAACAAAATGTTTGCGATTTTCTCAAATACAGCTTGTTTTGAAATGACATAGCGGAAAATCAAAATGACAAATTTGGCAAAACTATCGCCAGTTTTCTAATAAAACTTGAATAAAAATGTTAAGATAAAAATGTTATGGTATGGGCCGAACCAAAAGTGGTGTTTTTGCAATAAAGGTGAATCGGGGATGAAGGCGAGTAGAATAGTTTTGGTAACACATATTTAAAAAATACCTGCCACTACTGTCTATTTTTAATGTACATTTTATAACGACAATTAAGTTATTTACACATTTTAATTTTTATAATAATACTAAAAATGTAAAAAGTGTAAAAAATGTAAAAAATGTAAAAAATGTAAAACAATGTAAAAATGTAAAAAACGTAAAAATATATATTTATGCAATTTGTCAATCCAGTGGGGGTTTTAACAAGTGGAGGTTTATTGTCGATGCCACTACATTTACGCATTTAGTACATTAAATAAATAATTTAATTTTTTTACCGCGTTTTTCCAACTTTTTGGCATACTGATCGATCTACAATGAGGAGGCCGATAAATTGGCTAAACGGTTGAATATTTTCTGTGTTTCGGCTCTTTCCTTCCTAGAGCACATTGTTTTATGTATCATTTTAGAAAGTCAGTTTTGAAACTAAGTATTTTCTTGGGGCTTGCCTGAAAACATAAAACAAAATCGTTTTTGTAAGGCCAAGTTTTAGACCTTCTTGCGGTTTTTAGAAGAATTTTGTCATGTTTCGATCGTGACAAGAATAATGTAGTTGCTCTTATAGTGTTATAACGCATTACATCCAGATATTTTATTCGCATCGCTCTACCGTAATTAAGTATTAATTTTAATATTTTTGGCCACCAAATTAGAAATTTTAATTAATTCAACAAGTAGTAATTTCGCCTATGTCTTGCATCTTGTACGTTATTAATTATAATTAGCGAGCCCACCACTCACATATATAAAAATACATCAATAAACTAATTGCAATTTAAATTTTTTTCTTCTATTTTTAGGTAACCAAACTCTCAGCCAAAATTTTAATTAGTTAACATCATTAGACGAAAATTGAGAAATCCATATATCCACTTATTGTTAATTAAGCAACCGCACACACAAACATCATCCCATGTAAGTAGAAATAAAAAATTGTGATATTAATGAGGTTCGGTTTTAATTGGATTCTCAATCTTAATGATCGTATCATCTAGCATATTATGTGTATGTGTGTGTGTGACGATGATTCATTTTCATATTATACGGATTTGGTTACCCTGTGTATATTATAATATACGAGTATACGACAAACTAATTAAATTATCCGACTAAATAATGAACGGGCACGCAACACCCGCGCACACCAAATATTCTCGTATCATCCCCATAAACTAAACCGAATATAAAATTTATTCTGCTAATTAACTCCCTTCGCATCAACCTTGGTGTAGAGTGGTGTGATGGTGGCTAATTAGAGACATTTTAGTTGCATGACGCACAACAGCTGAATGGACCTAAATATTTTTGTATATGTGTGTATATAGAGTGAATCCATTTTTAATGATGATGATGATGATGATGATGATGATGATGCAACACAAAAAACTACTGTGCATCAATTATGGATGATGGAAAATTTTGTTTGGCCGAGAAAATTTTTTTTTATACATTTTTTGGCTTAATTGATAAATGGCATGCCAGATCTGTATTAGGCAAATTTATTTTTAATTAACGGCTGCAAATGGAACGGATAGATACACGAGCTATATACATACGGAAATAATAAGAACTAGATAACAACGAAGAAAATTCTATTTTTGGGGAGGGAAAAACATGTGTAACGTAAATAATTTATTTTTTATTTTTGGAAAATTAAATAATTACAAAATCATCATGATGATGATCGTGATCATCATGATGTGTATATGTACAAAAGTATGTATGATAATCTGGTTTTTGCGTTTAAGATAAACATTTCAAGAAATTATTTTTGATTTGTTTATGAGTTCTTGTGATTGATTTAAGATTTTTTTTTTGTATATATGATTTCGATACAGATTATGATTAGCGTGTGCGATAGAAATGGTTTACCTATGTTCTGTATTGCATAATCCAAATAACATCGGTACACGAGGTTGAAATCAATTCTTAACACGTTCTGGTGCAATCGAATCTATAGCAATAAAGTCTAAAACTCGTGTACGATCGGGTTAAGAATTAAATTAAAGCGGCATACGAATAAAAAAAAAATGTATATTTCAAGGATAAATTCTTTAAGCCAAACTGATTCCTAATTCAGATCACCTCATTAAACATACTAAAACGTATCCGCGACGAGCCACATAACAAATACGCAAGAATACAACAGAAAAAAATACAGAAACGCACACACAACACACAAACACTTTGGAATTTATTTACATTAAAATAAAAATAAATTTATATTTCACTTTGATGATCATCAAAGTTGATTTCACGATCTTGATCTCATTAAAAATAATAAGCGACACAAAAATCAAAAACCCAAAATACAACAACATCACAGAACCTAACGTTTGAACAAGAATTCAATTGCACATTCCCAATTGAGCATCGGAGTAGTATATGGTGATGGTGCGATCGGTCGATCGTACGGCGGAATTTTTATTTTTTTGACGAGGACCACTATACTATATATGTTATCTTTTGCCATTTGATGAGGATGAAAAATAATCGAGGAAAATTAACAGATATTTCGCGATCATCGTAGATCGTCTAAAGACATACAAAACATCTACTTATACATATATGTATGTATATATACCCTCGATCATGATGCGCTTAAGTATGTCGATCAAAATGTAATAATAATAATAATAATACTAAAAATAAGAAGAAGACCAAGAAAAAAATATTTATTTATTTCAGATCATTTGATCGTTAGTTATGTCTTAATGAGATTTTTTGTGGGAATATCCATCTGATCATTTTTTGATTTAAATTTTATAAACTTTAATGATCCTAACTATTTAGTTTTTCCCACTACTACCCAAGATACGAATCAGTAAGTATATTGTATGGTGGCCAATCTGTGATCGTGCCCCTTTGTTCTGATATTATAGTTTTTATAAATTACTGTGTGCTCTCGTCAATGGTGTGCTATTACTGCAATCGATCTACGAGGCATTTGTGCATCAATCAACGAATCAACAGTCTGTTTAAATCGAACGGTTTTAGTTCAGAAGTTATTTTAATAGTAAGGGTTGTTGATTTTTTCAAATTAATGCAGCTTCAAACACTCAATCGATTTCTTTCCGAAAATTGGCAATCACCCATTTCAGTTAATAAAAATATTTAAAAAATTACAGTTTTTTCAAATAGCATAAACAAAAGGTTGAACGTACCAATTCTCCAGAAGTTTAAAATATGCTATGAGTTGTAGGTAGAACCTCCATGTAGCTAGCCCGAATTTTCAGCCTGAAATTTTAATTTTTTTCTTATGACAACCTGGAACCTGAAAGCAACAGAAAGTTTTCTCTCCCAACCTGAAAAATATCACTATCGCGATAGTAAAAAGTGTCATGATACCTTGAAAAAGACCTTGTGGAAACTCAATCCATGAAGATGGCATAAATTTTCAGCTCGAAATTTTAATTTTTGGTTTATGGATATTGTCGTTTGAGATTTTGACATCAAGCAAAGAAATTTTTAGAAAAATTCTATCAGGAATTACCTAGATATAGTCGTTTGTATCTCGCCCCATAGGTGATTCACGAGCACTTGACATAAACCATTGGGATTGATGAAAGTTTGACTACAACGAATTTCGTTGGTATTCGTCAAGTGCTCGTGAATCGTCTTTGAGAATATATTGAAGCGACTATATCCAGATAAATCCAGAAAAATATTTTCTGAAAATATCCAAGTGACTATATATAGATAATTCCATAGAGAAGTTTTCTGGGAAAATCCCAAATTTTAGAAAAATGTTCAAAACTTGAACGAATCCAGTGGTATACGCCCATTCCGGCGATGTATGTTAAGTGCAGATAATTCCTGATCCAAAATTTCTGAAAATCTGCCAGCAATTCCAATAGTATCGGTCAAATGCTCGTGGATTACGTGAGAGGCGAGATTTAAAGGATTATATCCAAATAACTCTAACATAATTTTTGTGAAATCATCTCTGTTGCCCAGAGAACTTAAAAAAACCCGGCGGTTTATGTCACGTGTTCGTGAATCGAATGTGAAGCAAGATTCAAACGACTATGTCCAGCTAATTCAAGATCATCTAATTTTATTGAAAATCTCTTAGTTTGTAGATAAAATTTGAACGAATCTGTCGTGTATGTTAAGTGCTCCTGAATCGTCTGTGAAGCGATATTCGAGCGACTATATCCAAATAATTCCAGATATAAATTTCCTCAAAATATTTCAGATTCTAGTCAAAACTTGCACGAATCTGGTGGTCTACGTAAAGTGCTCGTGAATCGCGTGCGACTATATTCAGGTAATTTTACAAATAATGTTACGACAAAGTATCATGACACTTTTTACTGTCGCGACAGCGACATATTTTCGGGATAGACAACGCTTCCGATACTGATAGTTTAATGTTGCTATCAGGATTTTTCGGGCTGAATCTCGGGCAAGCTTAATATGATGTATGTCCTAGCAGTGTATCATGACACTATTCACTATCGCGATAGCATGTATACAATTAAAAAATGGCGTCGGCAATGCAGAGAATGCCGAAAATTATTGTTTCTGTTAGAAATCAGGCAATTCTATGTTTTCTTTGTTAATGGAACCATTTCGGCTCCATGGAGCTTCATTTGTAACTCACATTTGAAAAACTTAAACCCAAGTTTTTATGTATGGCAATTAAGTACCGCTAAAATATGCGTTGCTGTACTCGAAAAACGGTATGGTAAGCAAAACTGGATATTTCTTGCAATTATGGTACTTTAGTTGTCTTAGTACAATTTTAGAAATATTCCAAAAAGTTAAAAGCCTATATGGAAAATTAAAACTATATACACTGTTAAATTTTTAAACCAAATACAGAGCTGCCAAAATAAATTATTTTGGGCCATGGTAGTATAATGAACAAATTCATCACCACGAAATAAAATGTAGAAACAGAAATTGAAGGAAGGGTTAATAAAAAAAAGGAAGGATCACATGACCGCCATATTTATATGCCACCCATTTGCAACACAATGGGGGTTTAATTGCATAACAGGCGGCATTGCATCTAGAATTTCTTTAATAACCAGTAATTTACCCTCGTACTACCTGATGATTATTTGATAAAGCCGATACGTAACCACATTTTATTTGGTACCGTTAAATACATCTTGATGAACCCTTAAATCCCTTGAATCTGTGGCGACTCCACAAAACCATGTGAAATTAATAAATCAAAATTTATTACAGCGACGGGTTAAGGCACGGACATTGCCATCTATCGGTATTTGTGCTTGGCAAAAATAAGAACAACAATTTGTTGGCTACGAAGAAGAACGAGTTACACATTGATAGTGGATAGACGCTATTACCGACGACGCGAATAAATACGTAAAAATTAGTGCGGTTTATTGTTAAAAGTGTTAGTGCAACTTCAGTCAATTTTTCGATAAAATCCATTTTTTAGGTTAAGCACATATGGCTGTTCTCAATCCACCGACAGAACAAAAATACGACAATCTTAAAAAAGCATTGGTGGAACGCAGTTTCCGAGCATACGAAATTCAAAACGTTGCTCGAAGATATACAGCTGGGTGATAAAAAACCGTCATCTCTTCTTAACGAGATGCGGGCACTAGGTGGAAATGAATTAACCGACGCATTATTGAAGCAAATGTGGTTACAACGGTTGCAATCACCAATTAGGATGATCGTGTCAACCAGGAATGACCAAGTCGACGACATAGCTAAAATGGCGGATAAGTTAATCGAGCTATGCGATTCGTCTCACATCAATACTCATCGTGTGCATGCGGTTCAAATTCGGCGGCATACGTTACGTCGCTTGAAAATCACATTCAAAGCTTAAAATCGAATTTCAGAGTCGATCGCGATCCTCATCAAGAGTAAACGGGATGACACGGGAAAATAGTAAGCCATCTAATACATCAACATACGAGAATTGTTGGTATCATAATAGATTCGGCACCTCAGCCACGAAGTGACGCCAGCCGTGTAGTTTCAACGCATCAAAAAACTGAAAAATCAATCACTTGGGGAGGCAGAAGTGATTGAAAAAATTCAAATAAATCGATTATACGTGTCCGATCGTTCGACAAACATAAAATTTTTAATCGATACCGGCGCAGATGTGTCCGTTATGCCTCCTAGTGGAAAAGCAAAGCTTTGTCCCAATTCTAATAAACTGTTGTATGCCGCAAACGGTTCCCAAACATACGGTGGAAAAAGGTTATCATTAAATTTCTGACTTCGCTGACAGTTTACGTGGAACTTTATCATAGCCGATGTGAACAAACCAATCATCGGTGTAGATTTTATCAAGCATTACAACCTACTAATCGACATGGGTAATATCAAATTGATAGATATGGTAACGAAATTATCTATAAAATGCCTCACTTCAGTGGAGGAAACAAGTGGTGTCAGGACATACAACGTGAATGATCCTATCGCTGATATTATTCAATAATATCAAGATATAACACTACCTCACGACAGAAGCCAGCCCACCATAGAAAGCCAGTAAAGGGAAATATATCCCATCACATCGTCACGAAAGACCCACCAGTATTTTCCCGACCGAGAAGACTCCCACGACCTAAGCTCGATAAGGCGAAGACAGAGTTCGAGTTTTTGTTGAAACAAGGCATATGAAGGCCGACAAGCAGTAACTAGGCCTCGCCACTGCATATGGTCCAGAAGCGCAACGGAGAATGGTGTCCTTGCGGCGACTACCGTTAACTCAATGCGATTACGGTGCCCGACAGGTATCCAATACCATTCATCCAGGAGTTTGCAAGTATCTTGTATGGCAAAATCATATTTTCGACAATTGATTTGCAAAGAGCATTCCATCAAGTCCCGGTCGAACCAGGCGACATACCCAAGACGGCAATAATAACACCCTTTGGGGTGTTTGAGTTTATGTTTATGCCATTTGGTGTACGAAATGCCGTGCAAACACAACAGCGGTTAATGAACGAAGTACTGTATGGATTAAATTTCGTGTTTCCATACATTGATGACATCGCAATCGCGTCAACATCTGTGGACGAGCACCAACAGCACCTACAGATTGTATTTCAACGACTACGGGGATACCCAGTTGAGCATCAACATTGCGAAATGTAATTTCTTCAAAACAGAATTGAAATTTTTAAGACACGAGGAGATTTATCCCACATGCGGTAGACTATCAAATGGTCCTCCAAAAATTAATCAAAGGCAACGTCAAGAATGACAAAACACCAAACGAATGGTTTGAGGAGTGCAGTGCAGCATTCCAACGTGGTAAGGACGATTTAGCAAATGCTACCTTCTTAGTACATCTAGCAAAAGATACTGAAATTCCGCTATTCGTGGACGCTTCAGATGTGGTCATAGGAGCTGTAATTCACGAAATAAGCAAAAATGGTCAACCAGAGCCTCTTGCGTTCTTCTCCAAAGCTCTCTCAGCAACGAAACAACGTTACATCACATACGATCGAGAGCTAGAAGCAATGTATCGTGCAGTAGTTCATTTTCGACACATGCTGGAAGGTCAACAATTTTGCATCTATACGGATCTGCATCTATACGGATCCCATTTGCATTTCCAAAAAAAGCGAAAAATCACCTCCACGACAAGTCTGATATCTAGACTATATCAGTCAATTTTCTACAGACATACGGCATATTACTGGATCAGATAACAACGTCGCAGATTTTTTACCAAGAATTAATGCAATAGCAAAAAACGAAATAGATTTTGAATGTATCGCCAAATCGCAAAATGTCGAGGTGACATTGTCCCTCAATCCAATCGCAATACTTTGCATATTTAACTTTGCATATTTATTGTGATACGTCGAATAATCATATACGACCATTCATCACGTCAGAACATAGACGTCATATAGTTAGTAAATTACACAATTTGACGAATCCAGGTGTTCGAGGAACTACGAAGCTGTTTGCGGAACGATTCGTTTGGCCATCTATGAGGCGTGATTGTAAACAATTCGTGCAAACGTGTCTACAGCGCCAACGAACGAAAGTGCACCGACACAATAAAACACAGGTTTCATCGTATGTCATGCCGACCGAACGTTTTCATCACCTCCATCGGAAAATAATCCGCGATGGCCTACTGCGATACCGAATCCTGACATTTCAGCTGAAACCATAGCCACTAATTTGATATCTGGAAGGATACAGAATTTTGGTGTACCCGCGAGAATATCAAGTGACCTCGGTAAACAATTTGAATCCCAAATGTTCAAAAAATTAAACCAACCATAACTCCCAGTTAAGCATCTAAAAACGACACAGAATCATCCACAGGCAAATGGGTTAATAGTGAGATGGCATAGAACACTTAAATCCGCGATTAAATGTCAACAGACTTACGATCGGTTGAAACTTTTGCCAACGATTTTATTGGCCCTGCGAGTTACATTCAAGGAAGATTTTAGTGCTTCACCTGCCGCGCTCGTATATGGAACAACGCTAAAGATACCAGGAGAGTTCTTCACTCCCACCAAAGAAAAAGTTAACGAAACCGAATTCATAAAGGAGTTTCGTCGTCATATGAATCAAATACGTCCAACGAGTACAGCCCACCACGATACATGGAAGGTACAATGGACCATTCGAAGTGATAGAACGATGCGATAAATATTTCATTCTCAAAATCAACGGGAAATCATCAAAGGTATCCATCGACAGGTAACACGGGAGATAAGTTGCAATCAGCCGTTCCGGTAACAACCAAGCCAACCATCACACAACCACCGACGTCGAGATTTAGCAGATTGAGGAGAAAGGTGACGATTCCCGCACGTTTTCTCTAGAGGCGGAGATATGTGGCGACACCACAAAACCATGTGAAATTAATAAATCAAAATTTATTACAGCGAACATTGCCATCTATCGGCATTTGTTCTTGGCAAAAAATAAGAACAACAATTTCTTAGCTACGAAGAAGAACGAATTACACATTGATAGTGGATAGACGCTATTAAGCCATCGCAATAAAAAAAAAAAAATTATTAATTAAAAAAGTGAGCTGTGTTTTCATTTAATAACCACCAGCCCACAAATCTAAAAAAATTCAGTGCACCACTATGCTCAACCCTTTTCCATACAAATCAACGATAAAGAAAACGGTCGAAATATTTCAGTACATTCTGTCTGACGTCAGAATTCTGGGTTTGGCGAGACGTACCCAATCCGTTCTATAATTCGGCCATGCAGAATGTAACCAGGCCATTTATTAACAAATTATGATTAAATTTGGTATGCACGACTATATTAGGGTTAGGGAGGATTAGGAATTCGACCATTCGTTTCGGAATTTGGACAATTATTAACCAATCGTTGTCAAATTTATATTCAGATTCTGCTTCTGGTATTCAGCAGCGGATTTGGATTCGAAAATGATTTTTGAATGAAGTTCTAAAATTTGGCAATGCTGAATAGAATTAGGCAACGGATTTCTTTACTAATTATAGTCAAATTTGATTTGTATAGCAGCATTGGAAATCTAAGATCAATTTTGAATGATGCTCACATGTTTCACTTGGCATGGCCGCACTCTAGAATTTTTTCCGAAATTCATGCTCAAATTTCACTACAACTCAAATATTCTAGTTTCGTTTATTTATACCAAAATCCCATATTACTTCAGAAGTTCATGTTGAAATGCTAATTTATTTTGCTTCGGATCCAAAACCCGTTTCCAATTATCAAAATCGAGATTTTGAAAACCTGGATTCAGAAAGGCGGAATTAAAGTGAGATTTTGAAAAGCATTTTTCGGGATTTTGAAGATTTTCGTGTTTTTCGGAATTTTGAAGAACAGGACAGTACAAGTGTTTTTAAGATGCATTAAATTACTCTAGCTAATGTTGGTATTTTTGTTCAAGTGGCACGTGCGCCAATTTGAACTAGAAAACTATACGATAACAACCTCGTACTAAAAAACAATGAAAACAGCTACAAAACACATTATTCTACATTTTCTATGAATTGTCTAGATATTCTATCAATTATCTCTCTCCTACCCAATTACACTCGATTAGCAAGCACCTACCTCATTAGCTGATCAACTGCTGTGTGGGTCACAAATGTTTCTAACATTTACGCCAAACAAACCCGAGTAAGGATTTCAATGATGTTCATTTTGTACAATAAGTTGACTGAATTTGCGTTTTGTAAAGATGATGGGACATTTTACAACGAGCCTCAGTTCTTAGTCGTCTCTTCCAACTAAAACGATGGGTTCTGTTAGCTTTGGAAAAAGTTAGCAGAGCCCATATCAAAAAAATATTTAAAAACAATTGAAAAATTAAAGGATTATGTCAGGCTAATTAAATGTCCTCGTAGAATTGTTTTGTCCGTTTGTTTTAGAAAAAGTATTAATCTTTTCCACTTGGAAAGCTAGCAGAACCCAAATCGATAATCGGACCAGAACCGAAATTAGAACGCAAAACAAGATCAATTTACAAACAGATAATTTTAGGCTCGAGTTTTGACTCGAAACTTGGCGAAGAACGAGTGGGGTCCAAAATGTTTAATAGGGGATTAGATTAGGTCATAGCGAGCCTTTAATTATTTATATGTCAAATGATCTTTCTTTGTGTTATATTTCGATTTGTGGTCTGATTTTCGATTTGGGTTCTGCTAGCTTTCCAAGTGGAAAAGATTAATACTTTTTCTAAAACAAACGGACAAAACAATTCTACGAGGACATTTAATTAGCCTGACATAATCCTTTAATTTTTCAATTGTTTTTAAATATTTTTTTGATATGGGCTCTGCTAACTTTTTCCAAAGCTAACAGAACCCATCGTTTTAGTTGGAAGAGACGACTAAGAACTGAGGCTCGTTGTAAAATGTCCCATCATCTTTACAAAACGCAAATTCAGTCAACTTATTGTACAAAATGAACATCATTGAAATCCTTACTCGGGTTTGTTTGGCGTAAATGTTAGAAACATTTGTGAAAAGCCTAATGAATTTTATAGGACGAACGGACCAAAAAAATTTAATAGAGCATTTGATTAGCCTAAAATAATCTTTTTATTTTCCAATTATTCTGCTAACTTTTTCGAAAGCTAGCAGAACCCATTGTTTTAGTTGGAAGGAATAGCGCCCACAATTTATTAATAAAAAATTTACTTAGCCTGTTGTTAGCCTATAATTGTAACTAGTTAGAATCTTGTAATGTTCTGCTGGATGGGTTCTGCTAGCTTTAGGTACGTTTCCAATTTGCAGGATCAAAGAAGAATAAAAAAATGGATTAAAATTTTCAATGAACTTTGCTTCGTACTTCCGAAATCGTTTTTTAAGGCTGTGGTCAATGTTCATATCAAATAGTTTTGAGACTAATATAGGTTATTCTCAGTCCTTCTCCGTTTTATTTATTTCTATTATTTGAATCTACTAAGCAGGCCTCTCTTACCTAACTTCCGAAATTTTCGTCCTTTACACATTTGATTCGAAACAATATTAGCGGGGTGCATTCTATTGTAGTTGAAACATTCCCCCAGTAATCCATTTGAGTGAGATCTTAAATTTTAAACAAACGATTAGTTACTAAGACAGTGTGTTGTTGTTATATAAAGTATTTGTGGAAGAAGGCTTACCCCGATTTGGAAGCATCATCCAAACAATGGAGTTCTATTTCTTCGGTGGGGAATAGTCGAACTAACCCACTTCTTTTAATTTAAACTTTTGTTACTTTTTAACACAATTTTTAATTTTGATTAAAATATTTTAATATTTGTAATTTGGTATATTCATACATTCTGGGCTAACTTCACATATATTAGTGAAAACGAAACGCGTGAAGATAATGAAGCAAAATTTTCCAGTTGCTGCTTGAAGCTTGAAGTGAAGGACCGTGGCTAATCAAAAATATTTTAACGGTTTTTGAAAAAAAAAATCGGCACACCTAGAATAGTTTAAAATTTTCATATATTATGTTTTAAATTTTGACAAGATTGAAAATAAATTTCAATTTTGACTATACGAGTTTATCCTTAACCATGACCTTTGTGCCATCTTATCAAAATGCTCTTTTGTTACTCTAAAATTCAAATTTTTTTTACGGGCGTACGGAAGAGCTAAGACTATTTTCGACTCAACCTGTGTTGTGTAAACAGTTCGACAAAATCTGTAAAAATTAAAAACACAAAACGAAATTATTTGAGATTCCATGACTCCTTCCTTAATGTTAAAAACGCCGAACACGATTTAAAACACGTTTTGTAAAGGGTGGTTAAATTTTAAGGGCCGATGTTGATTTTGAATAAAACACAAATTATTTAGGAAATTATTGTCAATTCTTTTTATTATGGTAATATGGTATAGTTCAATTATGTATGGAACAAAATATCGGCCAAATGGCCGCCGTGACCTCGGCGGCACACCTTCACCCGATGGTCGAAATTTTCGATGACACTTAGGCATAATTGAGGTTCTATGCCGTTAATGTGCTGAATTATCTCATTCTTTAGCTTTTGAATTGTTACTGGCTTATCGACGTACACCTTTTCTTTCAAATAACCCCAAAGAAAGAAGTCCAACGGCGTCAAATCACATGATCTTGGCGGCCAATTGACATCGCCACCATGTGAGATAACACAGCCATTGAATTTGTCGCGCAAAAGAGCCATTGTTTCGTTAGCTGTGTGGCAAGTGGCACCGTTCTGTTGAAACCACATATCGTCCACATCCATATCTTCCAATTCGGGCCATAAAAAGTTGGTTATCATCTCACGATAGCGAACACCATTCACAGTAACTGCCTGACCGGCCTCATTTTGGAAAAAATACGGTCTGATGATACCGCACAAACCGCACCAAACAGTCACCCTTTGTGAGTGCATTGGTTTTTCGACAATCACTCTTGGATTATGATTCGCCCAAATGCGGCAATTCTGCTTATTGACGAATCCACTGAGGTGAAAATGTGCCTCGATATGTGCACGATATGCATTTTGATTTGAACGCCCATTTTCATAATATGCCTGAATAACTTTAACGCGTTGCTCGATTGTGTATCTTTCCATGGTTCAAGTTGAGTTAGTCTGAAATTGAGAAATGTCAAATTAAATGCAGAAAAAAACTTGACGTTTAGGTGTGGTTCACATTCAACGTCGGCCCTTAAAATTTAACCACCCTTTATTATCCTTTATTTGATGGAAAAGTATTGTCCAAGTATCGGATAGATCGAAACTTTCATAAAACGTTAATTTCCTATATAATGATCGTGGGTGATCATATGGTGCACATGGCACACTAAATTTAAGGGTTTACTAGCATATTAATGATCCAATAATTTATTTAATGATCTTAATTAATAAAAAAAAATATAAGATTTTTGATCGATCAATAATCGTACGCATCTTTATCTATATATAGGATCGTTCATTTGTTTCACAATTAGAATATATAGTTGGAATTTAATTTTGGTTAACAGAGATTAATGATCATATGTCGATCAGGTTTTGAAAATGTTGTTGAAGAAAACCAGTAGTTTTTTGTTTTGTTTTAGATTTGGAGTGATTGATCGCAATAATTTTCAAAATTGATTGGTTGAACTAATTGGATCTAATTATGGGAGATAATAATTCTCTTGAACAATTTTTATTGGTTTTCGTTATAATTTAACGTATGTGAAGGGTACAAAATTACAGATACTTTGAACTAAACTCAATCTAGTTTTACCTGAATTAAAACTGTGATACTCAATAGCGAGGTCGATTTTGAAAAGTCCTCTAATCTGTCGATTAGGAATTTGGCAGCATCAATATTATAGAAAGCTTAAACAAGAATGAATTAGCAAGTGTAGCAAATCGGTGTAAATATTCAATCGGAAGTATCAGCTTCATTGGTTTCTAGAACACTTTCTGTCAAAAAAT
Source organism: Nephrotoma guestfalica (assembly GCA_963691935.1). Lineage (NCBI taxonomy): Eukaryota > Metazoa > Arthropoda > Insecta > Diptera > Tipulidae > Nephrotoma > Nephrotoma guestfalica. The sequence goes on along the minus strand of OY829913.1, from coordinate 50,664,144 downwards.
TGTTCATTCAACGGTCATATGGTTTTTCAATGGAATTGGGCTAATTCTGGATTAGCACAAATTTCGCCACTATATTTTTCGAACAGCAATGAATATACCTGATCCGAATATGCAACCAGAAGTGCCGACTTCATTGGTTTCTAGAACACTTTCTGTCAGAAAATTGTTCATTCAACGGTCTTTGTTGTTCAATGAAATTGAGTCAATTCTTGATTAGCATTCGTTCAGCCACTATACTTTTCCGATAACAATTAATATACCTGACAGGAATATGCTGTCTGAATTGCTTACGACTTGGATTTTAGAACATTTTAATTCTATTTTTTTAATTTGTTGTTCAACTCAAATATTATTGAACGCTGTACCTCTGTGTTTGGTTTGTTTAAGGTAGTATCTTTTAGGGGCTAGTTTGTTTTTCCTCGATTTATGAATGAAAATTTATGAAAATCATATTTCTATGATAAGCACAAATTTCATCAATTTAGCCGCCTCTAGAAAGTTTTAAAATTATACTTAAATTTATTCTGGTTTTTTCTAGAAATCGGGTTTTATTTGTTTCGTCTTTCAGGTGGAATTTGAAATTTTCTTGTTCCGTTTTTTCGGCTCCTGGACTAGCACTAATTTTTCCCTGGGAGCTCTAATTAGCACAAATTGGGGAGAATCGGTATGCAAAGTTACATTTTGAAATTCGAAAGTTACCCTGCTGCAGTTACCCACACCAAATCCGTCGGTCCTTAGTCACCTATGAACAATTTGCTGAACCTAGGTAAAGCATCGTCAAAGAAACAACAACTTACACTATACGTATTCACTTGCTAATGAAACAATCTGCGTGCATTCAATCAAGAGAAAGCAATGCGTGTCGGGATAGTTTACAGGAATGTATTAATGCGTCTATATTCTCTCAAAAATTCAAGAATGGAACTTCGATTTTAGCGCAAATAAGGTATGGTAACTCCGCTGTTTAACCAATTATCTACCGGAAAAAGATGGAATATGACCTCCAAGAAGTATTTATTTCTTCACGCCAGCGTCCCGCTAATGTTATACCGGATGTACATTACATCTTTCAGTATGTTCCCTGCAATAAATGAAGGCTTTATTTGATAGATTAATCTACAGTACATTATAACTATTATCAGAGTCTGGATCAGACTCTCCGTTAAATTTTCAACAATATCGTCAATTTTATCAATGAAATTTTTTAAAATGATTGTTTAGCTAACATGTTTTCTGCTTGGGCTACGTGACGATCATTCTCTTTTTGTAATTTCACAGCTTAGAATTACCTTCACTCAACCTTGGTCTGATGCCAAGACCAATGTAACTCGAAGTTTTAATGAATTCTTTTAAGACCGGTTGCTCCAAACACTACTCCACATCTTTAAAGCTTGACATTCATTTTCGAAGTTTGTACGTGTATTTCACTGCCCCCAATTTTCCCGAACTCCCAACATGAAACTTGACCTGGAAAATTTTTCAGCGATAATCATTGACGAACCGATTAGAATATTACACCCAATGCTCTCCTAGATTGTCTGTTCTGGAAATTTCATGATGTTTCAACATCTGCTCTGCCAGGTTAGATAAGGCGTTGTAACACGACGAGCAAGCTTAAAAATGGAATGAAAATGGAAAAATCTACTAGCCGGCATGCCAGTATGCTTCATTCGGAAGATCTGAAGATGAATTCGGATATTACATTAAGCTTCTACTAGTCTACGGCCTCTCTTAGAGGCTCCATCTCAGCCGTATCATCCATCTTTGAGCCATCCGCGGCGTAATTAACAATTTCAGGACTCAGAACAACTTTCCTCAATCCTCCATGTCAGTTATAAGCCTATATATTCAAAGAATGGTGACGGTGCAGCTTAGACGAAGATTTTTTTACTTAAGATAGAATAGTGTCTTCTGCAGTTGATCCAGTTGCTGAAGTGCTCCTGAATGCCACACTGATGCACAAGGTACAGCAGCATTTTTATCAAAGACTTTAGGTTTTCTAGAACATTCAGAGCAGGCCACCTAAAAATAATTCCATATAATAAAATGAGACTAATGTTTGAAGTGTAATGTTAATGTACGATGTTGGCCTCCAAACCCCACCTTTTTTCAATGACACTTATGCAAAGGTTAAGGACTATAGTGGCTTGGTGTCTAGTTTACTGTTTAATGGAACCCAGGTACCTCGCCTTATATTTGTACTTCCTAGAATAAAGGATCAACTTTGTATTGTGAGGATTGACGTTTCAATCACGGCGCAATAGAAGAGCACGCTGGCACATTTAGACATCGAAAAAAATATCATCCACTTGTGCAACTACGGGGGAAACCATATCCTTATACGTAGTGTGTCATTAATGACCATGTTTCAGAGCAGACGAACAACTCCCCAATTTACAGCGCGCCACAAACATTTGCATGTACTCACGAATCTGGTAATTTAAGATTCTCCCAAATTACCTGTCTGGATCTTGATTTAGCCTATGATAGACTCGCCCAAACGCATGAGTGTGCGGGTAACCACTCCTGGACTGCCGTTGTTAAAGACTGCCACTATATTGCCCCTTATAATACACGTGTTGCTATTTCGTCAGCTTATTTGGTTTGAGCGAGCATCTGATATGAACTTTTATTTGTCTTTCCAAAAATTTTAGTAGAACAGAAAATATGGTTGTCGGCCTTTGCGTTGATAATTTTTTCACGCCTTAGGTATAAAACGCTCACCTCAATCCATTTTTTTTAACAAAGTTTTAATTCATGGTAACGGCAAACCAGTGGTTTGTTGAAAATCTGCAGGGATTTGTTTTCGCTTGATTATTTACGGTCCGAGATCGTAGTGCCCTTTGATCTTGGTGGTGCGGTTTCACAGCTCAAGAAAAAATATATTTTCATTAACAGCTCCGAAGTTTGCACAGGTTGCGTTTTAGAGGCCATCAGCGTGTTGAAGATAGCTCAGAATAATAGGACTTGGTAACTAGTATTTCATGAAGCCGAAGTCTACAATAGTTTACTCCAGAATAGTCTCTATGCGTTGGTTCCGGTACTTCTTAACACATATTTGGATTTTCAGAGAAATTTCTTCTTGTGGCCCCAGTCTTTAGTAGCTCTTGTTTTTTATGATTGTCTGCAGAGCTCCTTGCATTGCGACGGATGCTTTAATTTTTTTTACCGAGGTTTACACAAATGTCTAAGTGGACACGCAACATCAATATTAAAGTTGGTTGGAATTCAAGCATGTAATACTGGGGCCATGGTTCTAAAAACCGACATCACCATCTACAATTACTTAATAATTAAGCTTTAGACAATTTGTCTACTAGGCTGTGAAGCTGTATAGATTTAGGGGGCTTGAAAACGGTTACGATAATGAATTTTCTCAGATAATTCTAAAGGTATTTCAGTCGGGTGTGTTCCTTAATATAAATTTATTTAATTTTGAATCCACTTCATATTTTAGATAGCAAAACGTAACTCACCTCTTTCGTTCGAATTCTTACTTCTGTTTTAAAGGTTGATTTGCACAAACCTAAGTAATCAGGTTAACTCTTTCGCCCCTTTGTTATATTCTAGGAATTTGTTATGTAAATTCTAATTTATGTGCACTATGCTACCATTTCCATGGTCAGGTTACAGTCGATTCCCGCCACCATTAGATGCTCCTGGAATACTTCATTAAAGGGTTCAGGGATAGTAACCTGCAATCTGATTTTTTTCGCAGACGTAGGTGATTCCTATTAAGATTTCTTCCTTGGACAGAGATCTACCAGACAAATCACTCAGCATAGATTTTGTATAATCTTTTAAGCCCATTCGAGCCTTTCATATCCTTAGCCATTCATATCACCGTCGGAATTTTGTTGAATTTCGTTACATCTCTCTTTTTTCTGCTCGTTTGTGAGGTGGGCGCTTGAGGACCTCCTTCAATCGTACTATTGTCCACAGAAGTTGTTTTTGATGACCCAGCATTTTTCCTAGTTGTGTCCCGCTATTTCTTCAAGCCATGAGTTCAAGCCACTAGTTTCCAGATTTGTAAGGGACCCGGAGTCTATTTTATTTTATTTGTTTTGCTTAGGTCTATATTATGTAATACGAGTAGCGAAAAAACAGAGTGTTCATCTGTGCAGAGATCCGCCGCATACACAGATAAGGCGACATGATCCGGAGAACCATACAATCCGGTAATTTTTGCTACTGTGGTGTTACCAACTTTAGTTTTGACTCATGCCAATATGTTTCGGAGCATTCATCGAGCCAAGAGATTTTGTTGGTGTCTTTAGTTTGTTTGGTAGAGTATCCAAGTGATATTGAATTATTCTGAACGTATTAATGAGTTGCTTGAGCTTAAGCTTTTCATTGAAAAAATTTGGAGAGAGTAAATAAAGTCGCATTTTGAACACCTAATATGTACATTAGGCTCCCTGACTTTTCACTTTCCAAATTTATACAAAATGGAGTTTGTGGTGCTGCTAATATACTCTTTTTAAGATGCCGTTGTTTCGAGAATATGAACCCGAGATCTCGAGCGACTTCGTTGAAACGTTTGTTTCTTCATACATTTATGGAACTGAACGGCATTCTTGTCAATTCGAAGAGGGCAAAATGGATGCTAGTGAAGTTTATCCAAACTAATCTAAAAAATACAATAACAACAAACTTATTGTAATAGGATTGGTGTAGATAAACATTTAGGCGAATTTATATTGAGTATAATTTAGAGGAGATGCGATTTTTTAATTGGCCTTAGGTACATTCCAAAGTCAAGTATTTTGTATTTAGCATGAACTCCAGTGAAACTGGTCGACTACTGAAACAAAACAGAGTGTCTCGAGAAAGTTATTATTTTCTAATAGGTCTGACAGGGTGTTCCATGAGATTTAAAAATGTGATTTTTTTAATGAGCTTTAGATCCATTCCAATTCATTCTAAGCATTTTCTAAGCAATTAGCATGAACTACAGTGATACTAGTAGACTGCTGAATCAAAAAGGAGTGTCCCAAGAAAGCTATATAATTTTCTAATGGGTCTGACATGGTGTTCCATGAGATTTAAAAATGTGATTTCTTAATGATCCTTAGGTACATTCCAAAGCCATTCTTAGTATTTTCTAAGCAGTTAGCATGAACTTCAGTGACATTGGAAGACTGCTTAAGTCTATAAGTGTATCATTAGTAAATTATACGACGTTTTAATGGGTCTGACAGGGTGTTCCATGAGATTAAAAATAGGATTTGTTTAATGATCCTTAGGTGCATTCCAAAGTCATTCTAAGTATTTTCGAAGCATTTTGCATAAACTTCCGTGATACTGGTGGACTACTGGAACAAAAAGGAGTGTCTCAAGGAGACTTTAGAATAATCCTTATCATTAAGAAATCACATTTTTAAATCTTATGACACACCCTGTCAGACCAATTAGAAAATCTAATAGCTTTCTCGGGACACTCCTCTTTGTTTCTGTCGTCCACCAGTATCACTGAAGTTCATGCTAAATGCTTAGAAAATACTTAGAACGACTTTGGAATACACCTAAGGATCATTAAACAAATCCTATTTTTAATCTCATGGAACACCCTGCCAGACCCATTAGAAAATTATATAGCTTTCTTGGGACGCTCCTTTTTGATTCAGCAGTTCACTAATATCACTGAAGCTCATGCTAAATGCTTAGAAAATACTTAAAATGACTTTGGAATGTACCTAAGGCCAATTAAAAAATCACATCTCCTCTAAATTACTCAATATAAATTCGCCTGAATGTTCATCTACACCAATACTATTACAATTAGTTTGTTGTTGTTGTATTTTTTGGATTAGTTTGGATAAATTTCACTAGCATCAAAATGGTGGCCATGGAAGAAAAATTAATTATTTTATTAGTTTACATTCGACAAAGATGCATGAATGAATCCTACCAGGAGGGATCATGCTAGTCGGAGCCTAACTAAATAGTTGTAACTAAACTCAATTTTTAACTCAATTTTTTAAATGAACCATAGAAATCCGTTCATTGCAGAATGAGCAGACGTGCTCAAGATAATGAATCAGAATCACTAAAATATCCACTGAAACCGTTAAGATGGCAAATGGACCAGAGAAGACCAGCCGGAACCATATCTAGTCAATGAGCATGACGCAATATAATTCATCGTGTACTGTCTATTGTAAAAGTCATAATCATTATGGTGCTAGATGAAAGCGAAAATTACAAGTCATGCTGAATTTTTACCAACCGGAATTACTCGGCGCTTGTAAATTACAAAACCGCAATGTAGTTTGGAATATCGTGGGGAGCCTGTAATCATAATAAAGTAAACTGGAATCAATGCCATCCAGGCCCACCAAAAGCAAAGAGGAATCATGAAATCAGTGGGAACTGGGAACCATTAGGATCATTGCACAATGCGATTCAAATGCTAGCCGGTTTAAAAATGCCGGTTGGAATCAAACGCACAATTATCAAAAATATTTGGTCTAATCGACCATCCATAAATCATTATTCAGCTGGCTGAGGCGGTTTCGACCGTGTGACTTGTGTCATGTTTGGTTGGCGGCTGAAATAGTTCCGACCAACGTGATGGACACTTCAAATAGTATCTTTAGGAAATTTTATAAAATTCTGAGTAAGTCGGTAGCTACTAAATGTGTAAATGCTTTTTAAATATTTTGTATGACACTTTGGAATGCTCCTAAGGCCGATTTAAACATTTGTTCTTTTAATTTTATGCAACATTCATTCAGACTAGATAGAAAGTCATGTAACTTCCTACATACACACTTTTGGATCTAAACAGTTCCATTATCGCACTAAAGTTATTGATAAATGTATGAAAAGTGTTCTTACACGTCTTCTCTTCTTCTACAGTGTAGATAAACTGGTACTTTTTTGTTAAATGAGGAGAAAAGAATACAAACAAGTTTTTGTTAGGTAATTTCGACAAATTATGTTCCGCAAATGGCGCCCGATGAGATTTTACAATTTTGAGGTGTTTTGGAAATTTGTTACCACTCTGTTCACCATATCTTGTGACGCAGTGAAATTTAAAACTCGAATATTTCAGCCCGGAATCCGGGCATCATTAATATTGAAATAATATTTTGTGACAAAAGCTTTAGCAAAGCTCTACAGTCTAAATACTTTTATGAGAAGCTGATAAATGATCTTGGACCATCTGAACTTAAATTGAAATATATTCAGATCATTCAGCAACGTTTTCGTTTGGACGTTTTTTTGAGGACTTCTCCTGGTGGACTTGTGGGGTGGGATCAATTTATATTTTCGGAACGTACAAGGTATATGGGGTCCTAAAAAATTGACCGTTAACCATTAATAATGCGGAATATCGTTTGAAAGGTCTTAGATCAAACAATAATTTTGTTACTAGCGCTTCAGACGACAAATTCATCGTTCTGGCGCTGATGGCAAATTCTTCGTTTATACATAATACGAGAGCGTAATGAAAAGTCTGGTAAAATTGCAACAGATGGCACCACAATCGCAAATCCCAGATGTCATGTGCCAATACCTTCTGTCACTAGACCAAACTAAAATTTTCAGACAGATCTGTGATTTAGTTCAGTTTTGACAGCCATTGAAAACACACAACCCATTGTTTTTTTGCAAACCTGGAAAAAAGTGAATTTCGAGTGTTAATTAACCATTATTTTTTGTGTGGAAAACCCATTACGCAAACCAAAACAAAGGTTCATAAATATTATGGGAACTCTTCACCATCGATTAAAATGATTCACAAGTGGTTTACAGATTTTCGTTCAGGACGCCCAAATGAAGTCACCACACCAAAAATGATTGACAAAATCTATGATACGGAATTGCAAGACCGCAGAGTGAAAGTGCGTGAGATAGCTGAGATAGTAGGCATCTCAGATGAACGTGTGCGAAATATATTACACGAACATTTGAATATGAAAAGGCTATCCGTGCGTCGGGTGCCGCGTTTGCTTACAATTGACCAAAACCGCTCACGTGTGACAACTTCAGAGGCAGGTTTGGCGATGTGCAAGCGAAATAAAAAGGAGTTTTTGCGTCGTTTCATAACTGTGGCTGAAACATGGATCCATCACTATACACTAGAAACCAAAGGACAGTTTAAACAGTGGATTTCTACTAGCGAATCTGCGCCGAAGAAGGCTAAGGAGGTTTTATCGGCCAACAAGGTCCTGGCCACAGTTTTTTGGGATGCACGCGGCATGACCCACATCGATTACCTTCAAAAGAAGAGAACAGTCAACGGCGAATATTACTGCAACTTATTGGACCGGGTTTCAACGACGTTGCTTCCACATCCGCCATATTCTCTGCGACTATTTCCTGTTTCCGAACTTGAAGAAATGGCTCGGCGAAACGAGATTCGGCTCTAATAAGGAGATCATTGATGCAACAAACGCCTATTTTGAAGGGTTGGAGAAATCGTATTATTTGGAAGGGATCGCAAAATTGGAAAAACGTTGAACTAAGTGTATCGAGTTAAAAGGCGACTACGTTGAAAAAAATTATTTTTTGCCGAAAATATTATTCCGTTTTTCATTTTTACCAGACTTCTCACTCCGCCCTAGTATAAGGTGTCGCATGTAAGTTTTTTGGGGTGGAGTACCGAATGTTCTCAAAATTACTGCTTTGGCAGTGGTAGCAGATACATTTTATTTTATTCCGATACATGTTTCGCATCAAGCAACAATAATCTACCGTTTGGACGCTGACCTCTATAGGTGAGCACAAAAAAAATAAAATTTCGCAGAATTTTTCGGTTCGAATTTTTCTCATTTCATTAGGTTTTTTTGATATGGGTAGCTCGGATTGATATTCTAATTTTGGTGAGTTTTCAGTCCTAGCACTTTACTCTGGCAACTCTATTGCGATTCAATTGTCACGTCGCACCTTTCATTTTACCAAATTTTAAATCGCACGCGTCGACCGATAAAAATTTGTTAACATTTAACGTAATAATGTAAATTTCGGGTGGCAATCAGACTGCAACAAAAAAATTTAAATTAACCAATTTATGAAATCCTCCCAAAAGGTAATAACAACATTTACTGAAATGAATATACCAAAAAAAGCAAACAATTTAATTTTTAAAGACAACTAATTAATTTTTGTTGTTGGTCTTGTTTATTTATATATGGGATGAATGTAATGCATGCAGCAACGTTCAAAACTCATTATATTAAAGATCGATGAAACGAAGGAAATTCAATAATTTAATAAGAACCGTCGAAAGAAAGCCATAACCGAACAACAACAACAACAACAAACAAATTCTGTCTACCTGACAGCGCTCTATATATAAACACCAAGTATGTTGTGTGTCTGCAATTTATATGTACGAGTAGTTTATGTAATGATCATGGGGAAGTTCAAAAGAAAATCGACAAGACGTTCAGCACACACAACAAAGACATAATTTAATACAAAAAAAAAATATAAATTGGATTGGAAACGAATATAAAGGTATTGTCGGTTCGGTCGATTAATTAATTAAAAATTCAACATCATTAAAATGTGATCGAGAGGTATTTCGACGACATAATTGTTAGTCCTGTCAAATTCGAAACTTTTACGGGCCACAATACACCTAATCTGAATTCGGATGTATAATTTTGAAGGACACCTTAAGTCACCCACTGTAATTGTGTCCAATTTATGTACTTAAATAATTTTTGTGTGCCCTGAATCGCCGACATTAATTTATGTTAGGAATCCAACATATTATTCGTTTAATTTGGTTACCCATCCCTTACCACCGAACAAAATACGTCCTGTACGTGAATGCGAATGATCTCCAGGGCAAAATACATCATAATATATTAACATGCATTCAGCATTACAAAGGTAACTCGGGTGGTTCGTGTATGTGTGTGTGTGTGTGTGTACCGGTGCGCCTAATTGACGTAAATTTTATTGATTGAGAGATGGGTGAGTGATGACGATTATGGGTAGGGAATTGTTTTTCGTATATTTACTACTATTACCTGTACACGACTATAGAACTAATAATGTTATGTTTTTACTACTATATTGTCTAATTAAGCTAATTAGAGATACTTGATACATAATAATAGAATATGATATTACACATATAAAATATAACTGAAGGGATGAATACGATTTTCCCTCTTAATTGAATAACATAATGTACGAAAGCTCTTCGTTTCCGTATTTACCAAGTAGAAAAAAATTAACTTTTTAAATTTAATTAATTAATTAATAATATCCTGTATAGAACCGCACCAATATACACATACATACATAAATACGTACTGCACTCGTATGATGAACTTTCCGAACCAATTTTCATATACATAATTACCATCTTAAACTTTCAACTTTGTGTGTTTTGTTTATAATAATGGTAGCAATAATAATAATGAACATCATCATCATTATCATTGCCACTATGGAAATTATTTTTTGCCTTGCATCTCGACTGTATAGGGAACACACAGGAATGAATGCAGCTCTCTATCGTGTCTATACAATGGTACATACAAACTCACATTCACACACTACCGTCAGCTAGTAATCTCACCCAAAATATACAAACACAAAATTGAAAAAATGTTGAGGAGAAAATAGGAAAATGGCATACGTATACGTTAAAAAGCAAAAAAAAAAAAATAACTTTCCCAACAGTACACCAGATAGAAAAAAATTCATACAGTTTTAATTATATTAATTAAACTAATTAAGCTGTAATTAAAAAACAACAACAACAACAACGGCAGCATAAATTTGTTAGAGAAAAGTCAGTTGAACATTTTTCATCAAAGTGCAATGAATTTTCGTATAACAGCATATTGTATGATGATGGGAGCTGTTCTATGAATTCCAGTGTATTATTCAAGAACCCGGTGAATAGATCTATATAGTAGGAAAATTTGTCAAGAGGGCGAGAATTTTTTATTTTTATTTGTAGTGCAATCTGAACTTGTTGTTTTTTGGTTTTCCCTTTGAATTGCATCAGAGTTTTCAATACTCGGTGATAAATTAACATTTTTCCATGTTTTATGTAATACTAGATAGCGGAATTACCCTGCGTTCCACGGAAGAAATTAAAATTATTTTGAACTTGAGTAGAACACTCTGTAATGGTATTATTATAAAATTGCCCTAGCATATCCGGTTCGTATCATTGGACTGTGAATATCGTTACGGTTACAACACAAATTCTCGTAATTTACACCGCTTCCGGAATATTCTCGAAAATAATAGTCACGCCACATCGGTGTGAAGTACTTAACGTTAATAAAAAGTGTAGCTACACATTTTAACGAAAAGTGTAGACTCAAAAGTGTAGATACACAAATTATCAAAAGTCTTTTTAATTCAGAAAATCTTCTCGGAACAATGTGTACCGAGTGTGGAATTTAGTGTTCTCAACTTGGCGTGGTGTCTAAAATGTGTACAAAAAATTTCAAGACAATTTGCATGTTGTGATTGGCGATATGGCGCTACGCGTGGAAGGTGGTTATATCTTATATAAATTTTTTGGACACATTTTAGACACCACGCCAAGTTGAGAACACTAAATTCTACACTCGGCACACATTGTTCCGATGATTTTTTGAAGTATGAAAGAATTAAGTGAATTTGGCCAAATACGCTTCCAAGTGTAGCGCCATATGGCCAATCACAACATGCAAATTGTCTTGAAATTTTTTTCTACACATTTTGGACACCACGCCAAGTTGAGAACACTAAATTCCACACCCGACACTCATTGTTCCGATGATTTTTTGAATTATGAAAGAATTAAGAGAATTTGGCCCCAAAGGCACTTCCACGTGTAGCGCCATATGGCCAATCGCAACATGCAAATTGTCTTAAAAAAATGTCTACACATTTTGGACACCACGCCAAGTTTAAAACACTAAATTCTACACTCGGCACCCATTGTCCCGATGATTTTTTGAATTATTAAAGAATTAAGTGAATTTAGCCAAATACGCTTCCACATGAGGCGCCATATCGCCAATCACAACATGCAAATTGCCTTGAAATTTTTTGTACACATTTTAGACACCACGCCAAGTTGAGAACACTAAATTCTACACTCGGCACTCATTGTTCCGATGATTTTTTGAATTATGAAAGAATTAAGTGAATTAGGCCCCAAAGGCACTTCCACGTGTAGCGCCATATCGCCAATCACAACATGCAAATTGTCTTGAAATTTTTTGTACACATTTTAGACACCACGCCAAGTTGAGAACACTAAATTCCATACTCGGCACACATTGTTCCGAAGATTGCTGAATTAAGACTTTAAAATTATCTTTTTATAAAAATGGTATTTTAATTAAGCCACGCTTTTCGAATTCCACACTTTTTTCTTTTGCAGCTACACTTTTTGAAAATTTGTGTATCTACACTTTTGAGTCTACGCTTTTCGTTAAAATGTGTAGCTTCACTTTTTATTAACGTTAAGTACTTCACACCGGTTCACACCACCAATATCTATACTTGTCGCAAAAACACAGCAATAAATAACCTCCACAATTATTTATTAATTCACTATTTTTAATTACACCACTATTTTGTACTTAGCACCACTTAATATTTTCCCACTCCTCACTTTCGCTTTTAGTCTTCTCCGTACCGAATCTCTCAAATAACTCCTCCAAAACTCGCCTGAATTTATACAGATCGGTACTATAATCTGATATACAACAAAACTGTTATAAAACTACCTCTAACGCCACTACTTTAACCTAGATGTCACTAATCTCACAAAAAATGTGAATTAATTTTCTTTTCGAGATCGTAACATCTCCTTAGCGTGTTCGTCCCAAACAGGAGCAACCTACCGCCTCTGTAAGTTAGATCGTGTAATACACAGCAATTTAACTTCATCTTTGTCCTCGCCCCCACGCCATCCAACCTTGCTCGCCACGCATCTCTTCCATACCCGGCACCATCTGCTCACACATCTCTTTATTCGTACTGTCATCCTTGCAAATAACCAACGCTTTTTTGACCAGCATTCCTTCGGGGATTTTCCCGTGATTGACCCTCTCGACGTTTTGTGACATAGGGTATAGCCCGTTCAATATAATATCGCTATCACACCTCATAATTATTGGCCGTTTATGCATCTCTTCCATAGGCCGTCTTGCATGTCGATCACTCCCCATATGGCTATTGCTCACTTTTACTTTGCACCAGTACCTTCAATCTCTTTGGGAAATGTGTTCCACACATATCCCTTTCATCCATGGGCCGTTTCATATACAGGCCATGCTGGAAAGCGCCCCTCTGAATCGCCAATCACAGCTTCCGATGACCCTTGCTGCCCTAACAGTCACGACTGCTGCCCATCTGCAATTCTCACTCGCCTTGGCCGGCTCCTCTAGTTACATTTCAATATTCTTTCAAACGGAACTTCGTCCGATCCAAATATGACCGTTCCAATAATCACATATCGATCTGGATAACATTCGTTCAAGCTATGGTTCTCTATCCCGTCTAAACGAAGCTGCCACAATTCGGCATCATCCATGTTTGATTTTCTCCGTCACCTCAGCACCTCCAGCATCAGCCTTATCACTTTCATCAAGTTTATCCTCGTTCTCTGTTACAAAAATAATCTTTGCACCAAAATCATCGAAAACAGTTTTACCAGATGATTCGTTCTCATTCCAATTCACTATGGCTACCAAGTAGCCTTGTTCCGGTTGTCTAATAAATGGCTCACTATGAGACGTCGATTCATTGGCACGTACTTCATGAGGATCATCAGGTGACTCCATTCGCCAAAAGCCATTTCTAACATCTGCTCACAATCGTTTTATTATCGCACGATTGCTCCATATCATCTGTCCACGTCATCATCTCTTTTGCCAATTATAATGTCTCTCTTGTTTTTTTCAATGCTTGCTTCAAATCTTGTACCATTTGTTGCCTCTCTTTACTTTGTTGTGTTAAATTTTGTCTCATTTCCAACTTAACTCGTTGCATAAAAATCAACATTTGCGCAATTTCGGTATGTTGAAATGGTCCGGGAACCATCTCACTTTTACCATCTAGTTTTTCCTTTTCGAACTGATAATTGTTCGGGTCAAATTCTTGCTTCTCCATAACTTCACTTAGTCGCAATATTAATTCATTTCTGCAACCACCCATCGGCAAAATACGCTGCTTTAATTGTGATTGTTCCCCTAGTTGGAGGTTATCTTCAAAGAGTGTCTGAAGCTAGTGTACATCCTGAAGAAATGGACGGAGGCTAGGGTGATTTTCATTCCAAAAGCGGGCACAAGCTCACACACTCGCACAGCAACCCTAAGGACTTAAGGTCAATATTTATACCACCCTTTCTTCTGAAAATCATGGAAAGGCTGCTGGATGTCCATATTCCTTCGAGAATTGTACCCAGAAACTGGGCACAGTTTCTACATGCGTACCATAAGGGTAAGTCCGTGGACATGGCATTACATGCCTTGGCTCGGGAAATTGAGAAGTCACTGGATTTTCAGGAATTATCGTTGGTCGCGTTCGAAGGCGTTTTTAACAACGTGAATATGGAGGCTATTAAGGAAGGATTGTTGCCTCTTGAGATTGAACACACAGTAACCAGGCTAATTAATTACTTGCTAGGAAGTATAAAATACCGGAAGTGGTTCCACCAAGTTTGAATGGTACCACGCTGCTCTTTATTAATAAGGCAAGATGGGAGACAAAATACGATAGAAAGAGGGAAGAAGGCCACTGTGGCACTCTAATCTTGTAAAAATGTCATCGGATGGAAATGGGACCTGAAACTGGAGCCGGTGCACTGGCTTTACACGGCAGTAGTAAGGCCCGTACTGCTGTATGGTGTGAGTATATGGTGGCCAGCTCTGGATAAATTATCATCATGTACCTTTTTCCGTTGGATATTATCGGTAAGCAAATGGCGGTCAATACGGCCGCCCGGCTATCAGCGGTTTGGGGATGGAATTGCCTGCAAAATGGGCACTGAACTATAGTCAATTCTGTGGGGCATAACCTGGTGCATTTGGATTATATAACACCCCTTTTGTGCTCTTACAAGCGTTTTAAGGTGATTCTCCCCTCTAGGGAGGATTGGAAGAATGGTCTCATCTTAGAGACTGGGACAGTTAAATTCTTCACCGACGGCTCCAAGCTCGATGGTAGAGTGGGAGCTGGTGTGTTCTGTGGGCAATTAAATGTGAGTCTATCCTTTCGTCTCCCTGATTACTGCAGCGTGTACCAGGTAGTAAGCGATTGAAGAGGCCATGAACTGGTTGAAGCGTAGTGTAATTTCGTTGACTGATATCACTATTTATGTGGTTTGTCACACATCTCTTAACGAGATGAGTGAACATTTCAATATCCAGTTGGTCTGGGTTCCGGGCCGTTTTGATGTTGAGGGAAATTGCAGGGCAGAAGAATTAGCAAGGTACTGTACGACTCTCCAACTGGAATCAGAGAGAGAATGTGTAGGAAGGCCTATGTCTGTGCGTAAAGCAGCAAGCCATAGGAAAGTAGTTGACCTGCTAGTTGGCTCGCCAGTTCGACTGGTAAGGTAGCGAAGGAAGTATGGCTTGAGCTGAATTTCAAGCACTCCAAGCTCTTAATCACACTAAGGAAGCGTGATTTAGGTAGAATTGTAAGAATACTTACCGGACACTGCCTTTTCGGAGATCATGTGAGAAGGCTGGGATGATGCCAATGACTTCTGGAGAAGCTGCAAGGCCGAGGAGGAGGAGGAGACGCTTGTTCACTTCCTATGATTATGCCCTGCGCTAGCTGGCAGAAAACATGATCACTTGTGCAAATACACTATGGACAGCTTCTCTCTTGTCGAAAGTTGTAATGTGCTAATTCTTTTACGCTAGTGAATAGCACTAGATGATGTCGGATCCTGTGGCACAATGAGCCAAAATTGGCCTAAGCGTGTTATAGCAACCACTGAAACCTAACCTAACCTAATTGTAATTATAACTCCGTAAACGTTAAATCGTTAACATCCATCTTCTAATATTCACAATTCCTCTGCTCCCATCAGTTGTTACGGATTTGTCATCATGATATCATGATATAATTTAACGGTTTCAACACCAATTCTAGTAATTTACACCGATTCCGGAATATTCTCAAAAATACAGAAAATAACTTCTCACACACTTACATCACTACCGTAATACACCACATATAATTTTCCCAATATCCACTTATCACAAGCACACCAATAAATAATTTCCACAATAATTTATTAATTCACTATTTACACCATTTACAATTTTTAATTACACTTCTATTTTCACTTAACACCACTTAGTAGCCGAATATTCTAAACTCGCCTGAATCTACACAGATAATATTCTCGACGGTTCTGTTCTGGACTACTATAATTAGCTCTAACTCGACTACTTTAACATAGATGTCACTAATTTTACAAAAAATGCCGTTAATTTTCTAAACTTCAAATAAGCAATTCTTGTTGAATAAAGGTCTTCTGCCCAAGCTGAATTAATTGCCCATCAAACCAATAGGCGAGATCGTAACAACTTTTTGTTACAAACAATATGCCAAAACCCGTGGCTTTCTTTTACCACAAATGTAAAAATAGATCTCGAATACACCACTCTTGATTTTGATTATGTTCCAGGTCGATTTTGTTCGGCTGACATTTTGTTTTGAATGACATATGTCAACTTGCATTTGACAGTACCTACCTGTCGAGAGTAGCAAGTTGTTATGGAGCAGCTAATGCCACAACATTGAGTTGAAATTATTAAAACATTTTATATTTGGCAAGAAACCATTTTTACCAAAAAATCATTATGAACGACGAAGCACATTTCGGTTTGGCTGTCTTTGTTAATAAACAGAATAGCCGCTATGGAGGGACTGAAAACCCTCAAGTGATACACCAAAGACAACTACACCTTCGTAGAGTAACTGTGTGGTGCACTATTTGGGTCGGTGAAATATCGACTAGCCCCAGGATCCCCTGATTTAACCTCTCCCGATTTCTTCTTATGTGAAGGACTCTATCACCGCAAAAAATGGTAAGCAGTCTTAGAAGTCGTAATTTATGGTAACAAACCCCATACATTTGTGATTGAACAGCCAATCAAAACCGAACTGTTCCGGTTGGGAATATCAAGCTGAATCCAATCATTGTTACATTCAAAACTGCGATTATTCTATTCAAGGTGAAACTATTTCTAACTTAATTAGAATAGAACACCTTAACGCAGAGCAGAAAAGACAGCAATTTTAAAATTGTGTTATCAATACGAAGAATTACTTCTGAAAACGGAACAACGTTTGACCTTTACAAACAACGTAAAGCATGAAATAAATCTTACGAATGATAAACCTCTCTTTACCAAAAGTTATCGATATCCTCATGTTCATAAAGAGGAAGTAAAACACCAAATCTATAAAATGTTACAAGACGGTATCATACGTCCGAGCTTCTCACCCAGGTCATCTCCTATTTGAATCGTACCAAAAAAAGCAGACGCCAGCGGAAAAGTTAAGTGGCGGTTAATAATAGACTACCGCAAGTTAAACGAGAAGACTATCGAAGATCGGTACACTCTACCTAACATCACCGATATGATCGATAAATTAGGGAAATGTATGTACTTCTCAACCTTGGATCTTGCATCTGGCTTCCACCAGATAGAGATAAAAAAACAACATGACATCCCTAAAATTATGAATATATAAGAATGCCGATTGGTCTAAAGAATGCCCCTTCAACATTTCAAAGGGTTATGGATAATGCATTAGGCGATATTCAAGGGCGATCTTGCTTGTGTTATATGTACGACATCATAGTATTTTTGACGTCACTCCAAGAATACATTGAGAATATAAAGCAAGTGTTGAACAAATTAAGAAAGGCCAATTTAAAGGTTCAAATTGACAAATCGGAATTTCTACATCGAGAAATTACCTTTTTGTGCCATATTGTTACCTGTGATGGAGTTAAACCCAACCCCGACAAAATTAAAGCGATTAAGGAATTTCCCGTTCTGAAAACGAAGAAACAAATTAATAGCTTTTGGGGTCTTCTGGGCTACTATCGGAAATTCATCAAGAACTTCACCGACGTCACAAAGTCACTGACGGAATGTTTAAGGAAAGACAAAACCATAATCTTGGATTTAAGGTATTTACAATGTTTCGAGTATTACAAAGAATTATTGTGTAATGAACCAATCCTCCAATACCCGGATTTTCCCAAAGAATTTATCCTGACTACCGATTCAAGTAACGTAGCCATAGGAGCGGTCCTCTTTCAGAGTCCCGTAGGAACGAATAAACCAATTTGTTACGCATCCAGAAACTTAACGGTTACGGAGCAAAATTACTCCAGTACAGAAAAGGAGCTTTTGTCCTTAGTTTGGTCCACAAAATACTTCAGGCCATATTTATTTGTAAAAAAATTCAAAATTGTAATGGACCACAAGCCATTGAGTGGCTTTTCCGAGGTATCTGATTCCGACGTATCTGATTTCACCACGGACACAGAAACTGGAAGTGATTCTCAAGACCTTGTTCCAACTACAAACTCCCCGATAAATCATTTTAATTCACAATTGATAATCGATCCTGAAATGATAGGATCAAAAATCATTCATGAATATCCATTCGGAAAGCATAGAATCATAATTTACGTGCCTAACCACCACGCGCCAACCGTTAGAGTCAACATCGGAAAATTCGTAACAAGATATCGAGTTACAGGTATTATGTGTGATGATATGAGTATAGTCTTTGACATAGCTAAAGAAGCTTATCAGGAAAAATTGGGAAACTCTTCAAAAAAAGTTCTTGATAAGAACACATGTCCTCCTACCAGATGTGTTGGACCCCGAAGATCAAAACACCATGATCAAAAAAGGCATGGCAAACATCGTATTTCTCACGATACTGGACAAGTTTTCCAAATTTGCGTCAGCCTTCTACATGAAGTCGCGCACCAGTAAGGAAGTCCAAAAGAGACTTATTAATTTCTTCAGTGCACATGGTAAGCCTTTAAAAATAATAACAGACAACGAAGGTA
Organism: Nephrotoma guestfalica; assembly: GCA_963691935.1. Lineage (NCBI taxonomy): Eukaryota > Metazoa > Arthropoda > Insecta > Diptera > Tipulidae > Nephrotoma > Nephrotoma guestfalica. Next base: position 50,645,102 of record OY829913.1, on the reverse strand, counting down.
ATATGAACACTCCAACTTTTAGAGCTTTCTTACACGAATACGATATACAACTACACCATACTTCGTTATACTCTTCGACAGGAAATTCTCCCGTAGAACGATTGCGTTCAACCTTGCAAGAACTTATACAAATTGCTCATATCGAAAAGCCTCGAGAAAACATTAAAACCCTAATGCATAATTGTATTGTCTCTTACAATAACACCGTACATTCGGCTACGAAATTCACACCGTTTGAGCCTTCAACGGGCCATTATACTATTTTGGGGCAATCGACAAATCCTGCATTCTCAAACGCGCAGGAATACTTGTTCAATCTTTATGAGAAAACTGACGATAGTAAAACCAACTGATCAATAAACTCGATATTGATCGGGTTAAACCTCCGGTCTTAAAAACAAACCAAATAAGCCACGTTCGTAACAAAATACGTTCGAAGATTAAACCCGGTTATGTCGTAAGGAAAGTTCTCAAAAATAACAACGTCACTGTCGTAACTAAAGACGTTAAATACCATAAAAAACCGATTAAACAACAATTTCAGGTACTCTCTAATCTGAGAGGGGCTTATACCGACCAAGCTAGGCCAGGCCTGAGTAATCAGTATAGCTATACACGAATCATCCATTTAATTGACATCCCGAATTACGAAGAAAATCTAAGGATAATCCAGGAAAATATTCTTACGCCTTTAAAAACAAACTGGAAATGCTCGAGCATAAAACTAGAGAGTTACACGAAAATATTAACCTTTTGAAACCTGCACGGAACAAAAGAGGCCTCATTAACGGATTAGGATCTCTAATCAAAGATATTACGGGAAATCTAGATCAACAGGATCTAGAAGAAATAAGCAGTGCAATCCACAATCTTCACGAAAATCAAGTCAAATTAAATGAGCAAAGCAACTTTCAAATTGCAATCAATCAGGGTATGATCGATAGATTCAACTAAATGGTGATCCAATAAGAGCTTCCGGAAGTTTTTTTGAAATAAAATGCATTGTGACGTAAGTTCGGTTTATGACATTTAATGTTTGAAAATAATTTCTTTCAAATGTTGTTCGCGACTATCTCTTAGATGATCCATTCTATGGGTCCAATTTTCGAGCACTCTTTCGAGCATTTCGGCTGATATTTCGTTAATTACGCGTGTTATGTTCGCTTTTAATGCAGCAATCGATTGTGAGATCGCAAGATCTTTGAGGCCAATTCTCGGGTCCGTTTCTTGATATGATGTTTGGCCAGCTGTCTGGCACGTTGTACCATCTTGTTGAAACCACAAGTCGGCTATACCAATATCTTGAATTTTTGAATTTGAAAAATACGTCACAATGTGCCATACGAGAGACCCAGAACTTGAGAACGGCAACGAATTGATTGATTGCGATCTTCACGTACACTTTCAGCTACAGCAGCAATATTCACAAAAGATCGTCTTGTACGTACTCTAGTCGGTTGATGAATATCCAATAATGGAAGAGTGGTTCGAAATTTATTGATTGCGAATAGTGCGTTCAGTTGGACGATTATGAACACCATAAAATGGTCGAAGAGTTGTTCTCGCGTAAGTCTATTCATGGTGAAATGTCAATGAATACTGAACACAAATGTCATATGAACATGACAGTTGTGACGCATGAATCCCAATGAGAATCCCAATTGGAAAAAGTTCCTCCTGTTGGATCACTCTTTATATACAAAGATACGTTAAAAATAGAAACAAGAGGATCAGATTCGAATTAAACCGACTGGCTAACGCAATCGAAGTGGGACTACAGATGTTCAAAATAGATCAATATAGATTTAAATTAATTAACACAATAGACACACAGTCACAGCATATCGACGAGATACTAGGCGCCTTCGGCTCAGCCAAACACCGACGGATTTCATGACATTTACTAACCAATAAAGACGAGTATCCAACGGCGACATAGAAATTTTAAATCCGAATAATATATACGACCTACTAAATTTACAAGGACACTATAATCAATCCAAAATTGTACTCAGTATTCAGGTACCAAAGTTCTTAGAATCGAATAGTAACAAATGTGTCATCAACTAATTCCATCGGTGTCCATACCGAAGATGACGAATTGGACACTGAAAAATAGAGATCCAATTCAAGAAAATACTTCACCTAACTAATTTTAAGTGGTAGCACAATCGGAATTGTCGTAATCATCATCATCACAATGATGGCCTAGTACATTTGGGCGAAATTCCGCAATTTAACGAGGAATGACGAAACATTCGATGAGGCGCATCCATCAAACCCACAACCGGTCATGCCAACCAAGTCCTTATGGCCTTCTCTTTGGTGGAAGGAGTTACGTTTCTCTACACGCAACACAACCAGCGAAACAACAACAACATAACACAATAAGAGAACTACTTTTCAATCGCGCGCGGAGTAATTCATTAGAAAACCGCGCGCCCTAAAACTAAAATAAAAGCATTTATGCAAATTCCGGCATCAAATATAAACATGTTAGATTAAGAATCGTATTGTAATTAGTTGTTAAGTTAGTGGCTAAGGGGCAAGGAGGAGCAAAGGGGAGAAGGGCATTACTGAGCCATGATAAACGGGTTTTTGTTATCTAGAACTCAAGGTTTCAACTGGACGCCGCAACTTGCCACACAGCAAACGCAACAATCGGTTTTTTGCACACTGTCCTCGGGGATCTAATAATCAGCCGCAATGGAGATTTCAATTGACCATCATAGAGTTGCGATTTGACTCCGTTGGACTTTTTTTTGTGGGGAGCCGTTAAGGATAAGTGTTTCACTAACGGATGGTGGAGCCAAATTAAATTGCAAACGTTAGATGGGCCACCCTTTAGTTTCACCCTGATCGTTCCATTCGCGATGTCGCGACACCACACACACAGACAGATAGAGATTTAGAAAAAAAATTGTTTGACTTCGTCGATATAGCGAAAAGTAAATCTTCAAAAATCTTGAGGTTGGAGATTTCTATTCTTTATTTTACCACGTAACAGAAAGTAAGATTTAAGTTATCGGAAGAAATATGACTTTGTTTATTTGAATTTTAAATCCACGTTTTATTATTACGAAATGTCACATTAAACAATGTACTCCTGTACACTTCGTGTGCACCAAAAAAGTGTCAATTAGTGGGTATATACTAAATCGATCGACACTGTCATTCTTATTCATTCCAAAGATCTGAAAGATAACCGGTCGGTCGCTTCATAATATGCAAAGTGTGAAAATGACATTGATGATACACGGTGTTGATGATGATTCTTCTCCCATGACCGAATGAGAATTATACCATGAAACAAAACAAAAACAAAAAAATTCAATTTTGTGTGACATCAAGATGTGATTCCGCCGCGGTCGGTTTACTAAACAAATCTAAAAAAAAATTTTTTTTGTCTTTGATTATTTTTCGGCGTTTCTATGTGCTTGTGTGTCTCCAACCGGCCGACCGATTTTGTATTTTTTTTTTCTTGGGTGTGTTTTGAGTGTGAAAAATTAAGAAAAAAATTTTGTGATGAGAAAGTGTTAGATGAATCATCTCCCTTGTTATGTAGCAGCTACCGAATTGATGAGATAATAAGTGGTATGCGTGCCAAATGTATATACCGCAAATTTGATTGATTGAAAATACCAACCCCTATACGAAAAAAAAAAAAAATTATATTCAAAGTCAAAATCTAACAAATGTAATCTAATTGAATTTTGATAAGCGAGGAAACACACGCACACATACATAATAAAATTTGATTACATACATGTACACATTCGTAGCAAACTCAGGTGAGTTGTTTGTTCGTGTTTTCGTTTGGATAAAGGGATTGCAAATTGATTTTTGATTGATTTTATCTCGTCTGTGTGTACAAATCCACTTTCACACATGGTGAATATGGACAAATAATACTCTTCCTCAGCATGTACCAGGACGCAATATTATTAAAAAGTCATTTTGGATGTATGCGGTGCGGGATAAATTTATGCACCCCTGTGTTTTTTTTAGTATAAGCGACGTACATTCCAAATTTTATTCGCCTATGGATTTGCAAAATAATTTAATTAAGAAACTCCCTTCATAAATTAAATTTATAGTTGGTAAATTATACTGAACGATCGAAACATAATTAAATTAATTATTAATTAGAAAAGTAAGTTTGGTTGGTTTCTTGTTGCTGCGGCACACGGTTCAACGATTTCCGTTTCTAAATTATTTCATTACGAAAATTAATAATTTAATTAGATATTTGTGGTGGTTTAAAATATGGTAACAAATTAATTAAGAAATTGTAGTAAAATATCGATTTTAGGTGGAGTGAATCTTGAATGACCCCATACATACCTACGCTGAGACCAAATTATTACTATTTGAAAAATAATTTCGATATTGATCGATCGATCGTGTACACGATAAGTGCACGTTAATGAACTCGATCGCGCTTGCGATCGCTTGAGAAAAAATATTTACCGAGATATTTCTATTTTCGTTTGATTATCAAACAATTAATGATCATCGATCATGATCATTATAATTAATTTTAACGTTACTGGATACATATACGAGTATACGAGTAAATAAAAATAAAAATTCGAAGATGCGATCAATTCATGTTCATTGAATTGATTAATTGACTATTTAATTAATGTTGATTCATAGCGCAGTAGAAATATATAACTTCTGATTTATTTTTGTTCAACGTATGTAGTATGATCGATTGATCATTATGACTATTTTTAAAAGTAACGAGTTTCACATCGATCGTTGTATGTATATGAAGTTATTCACAGAAGCTTTTGTAATTGTGTCAATTTATCATTTTTACGTGTAATGTTTAAAGAAAGTTTATGTATAGCAATAGAGTCTCACACTAATCAAAATCATGAACGAATTCATTATGAGGTGCCACAATAAATGTTCGCGCTCACTAAATTACCAAATAACTTTAATGAGTTAATTTAGAGTTTCACCGTCCTTCTTCAACACAAATTTTAAATGTGGTGGTGTATTAAATTGTAGCGCGTATTCTAAATTCAATTCAAATTATTTTTTGGTTTGCTTTTGTAACTTTATATGCGCCAATTAAGGAGGATAAAAAAATTTCAGTAAGTTAAAAATTTCAAAAGTTTGCGAAAGTAACTTAAAATGTTTAAGATTTACCTAGCTACCTACTAATAGCCTCTTTCATTTTTATTAAATTCATACATAATCTAATAAACGGTTACGAATTCTACTCTACGGAGATGGACGAGGATGGGCGAGGTAGAATACGCAAAGTAACCTACGTTAGAAATTCAATTTTCTAATTTTTCTCTCTATCTTATGTGAGCCGGTCTGATAAAATTGCCATTTAGATAAAAAATAAAAAAATATCGTCGTGTTACACTCGGCCTTTCTGACAAACTCGATTGTCCTCAATCTTCCACTTCTTCCTCGGAACTGGCCAAATCGAAATCGTCCTCTAGTGTCTCGACTAATCTCAGATTATCGGCAGGTTCACTCCAATATATCTTCGCCTACCATCAATACAATTGTAATATTGTACGGTTCTCTAAACCTGCAGAGTAATTTTTCTGAATTTGAACTTCAACCGTTCCTTCTGTTCCTTCTGGTTCAACTTGAGTCGTTCTGATGCCTCTTCTTTCATCAGGTCGCATTGTTCATAATCAAATGGACTCCTTTCGGCGGCTTCATCTAGTAGTTGAATTGTGAGTTTATCACCGGCTATTTGTTTTGGTATATACTCCAAAATCAACACTTGTGGTGGCATTTTGGTCACATGTGGGAGAGAATTGATAACTCACTGAATATCTGATACATGATCTTCTCATTTTTCATGATGAGAGTCCGACATAGTTCTCAATAAATGTAGAAGAGTGCGGTTGTATCGTTCAACCTGCCCATTTGCTCGAGGAGTTGCTGATGCACGATCACTAACAATACGATTTGGCAACCCAAAATGAGTCGCGAACTCCACAATGGTTTTCTCAACGAATCGTGACGAAGTGTATTTGACTGCTTTTAAATAAATGAATGATTTTTATAACTTTTCACGAACGGACCCAAATGATCTAAATGCCAAGTTTGACAAGGGACGGGAATTTTCTCAATCGAATGTAACTCTATTCGATTAGCGTCGTGATTTTCCCTATTATAGAGGCATTCGCAGCAAGTGACAATATATTTTTTAACACACTGACGCATTTTAGGCTGCCAGTAAACCTGACGGAGTGCTGACCACGTTTTTTTCTAGGCCAAAATGACCCAGATCATCATGGAATGTGTCATCATGTTAGAGGGCGAACACCTTTAGGAACGAAAAATAGCAACCGATCGTCGATCTTCTTATACAACTGGCAATTTTCAATACAAAAGTCTTTATTTTTCGGGTTCTTTAAATTTGCCTTTATTTTTTCTACTTTAAATTCTAAATCTACGCTACGAACACGTCTAATGTGGCCGGTTCAACGTCTCTTGCTGATTCAATGGGGTTCTGACTTAAGGCACCACCTGCACCATTTGCCTACCACCGCAATGCCTTATGTCAAAATCGTATTCAAGTAACCGGAGCCACCACCTGCCTATTCGGGGAATAATGTCTCTTTTCGTCGAAGCTGTTCTTAAGGATCCGCAATCTGTAACAACAGTGAATGGTTTCCCCAGAACAAAACATCTATCTCGTAAAACTTTTTCTCTAACTCAGTCGTCTGTATTCGTCTCTATTAGCTTCACTCTGCAATAAAACACCACCCAAACTAATCGCGCTTGCATCGGTGTGAATTTCATGTGATTTTCTAAACTCAAAAAGAACTAAAACGTTGATACAATTTATTCTTGATTTCATTAAACGCACGATCTTGTTCGTCGGCACAAATAAATTGTACATTTTTCCTAGTCAACCTTGTCAGTGGTTCCGTTAATAACGAAAACCTTGGAACGAATTTCCTAAAATATGAAGATAACCCGATAAACTCTCGCATTTGATGAACGTTTGTTGGAATAGGAAATCTTTCAACACATAAAATTTTGTCTCTACCGGACTTTATGCCATCGCCATTAATTTTAATGTTAAACCATATTCCTTCAATTTTTTTAAAACTCTGTTGAGCAGAATGCTTCCTTCTTAGGTGCTTCGACTAGGTATTATCATATCATCTAGATACGCTACAATTTTGCCATTTACTTCAGTTACAAATTCGATTCATTGAACGCTGAAAAACCGAGGGAGCATTTGCTAACCCAGGAATCACGAACGAGATAAACTTTCTGAAATTTTCTTCTACCGGAACCTGATAATAACCAGACGCCAGATCCAAAACTAAAAATATTTGTTACTTCCTAACCGGTGAAAACAATCTTCCATATTTAGCAAAGAAAACCTATCCTTGATAGTTTTTTTATTGAGTCGACGGAAATCTAAACACAGGCGGTCTTCGCCGCTTTTCTTTTTAACTATAACAATCGGTGATGAATACTCGGAACTCTTCACATTCCCTCTCTGACTATGCGAAATTCTATATGGATGATACGAAAAAAGTTCGTCACCTCTCAAATTAATTTTAATGCTTGCCCTCTCCAATTTCTGGCATATTCAATGCAAAGCATTCGCGAAAACTCAAAATCACAGTCTTAATATCACGTCATAATCTTGCGTCAATATTCGAATTCACGCAACCTTCGAACATCTCATCACTGATCTTTCTATATCTTTCTACAGATTCAACAGCCAATACTTGCTTTAAATTACGATAGCTAATTTTCAACTCACTACCGGGTGACTGACACGAAGTGTTACCAACTTCAGACTGTCATTGGTGACAAACCAGTGAATAACAGAGCGCCGACTCGGCGCCGAGTCATAAAGCGCGCGCCAATCAATCGCAAACAATCGCCACTGCCCAATGGCCTCCAAATTCACCGGATGCAAATCCGCTAGACTTCTCGGTTTGGGGTATTTTGAAGAGCAAGGTTGGGACAAAAAATACCAAAGTGTCGATCATCTCAAGCAAGCGCTTCGCCGGGAATGGGCCAAAATACCGCATAGCCACTTTCGTGCTGCATGCAATAGGTTTGTCGGTCGTTTGAAGGCCATAATCGCGGCTAAGTGTGGCCAAATCGAAAACTGCTAATGCAATTCGAAAATTTAAATATTTGTGAACATTTTTTACTTTGACTCAATAAAATTCATCAGAAAATAAAAATTCTGTGGCGTTTTGTTTTGGTCACACTTCGTGTCAGCCACCCTGTAGAACTCGGGAAATCATAGGAATCAAGATTAACTAATTTGTTAATATTTGCGCTATATCAGTTACCTCGTCATCTTCAAAATATTCATCAGCAAAGTTAAATATATTTTCGTTACTGCTATCATATTGAATCGAGTGGATTTACCACTCAAAACGTCAGTTCCCGAATTTAATTTATGACCGTCTTGAGTATTCGCGGTTACTCTATTATTCTTAGAATTATCGCTATCGTTGTCGGAATGATAAGGTTTTGTTGGATTTTGATTGTTGGTCGGTATTCACGGCCACTTTTACACTAAATTGACCATTTACATTATTAACAATGAATTCAAAATTACTATCACTGACTTTAAAAAAATTCAACAAATTATTGGCTTTAAGGACCACAATACAATGTTGACCCAAAACCTCTCAATCTTTAATAATGGTTTTGCCAGATTAATCCTAATTTTCTAGCCAGCGTTTCCGTCATGTTACGTGTGATTTGACATTAACAATATTTTCGAATTTGTTTAATCTACCGATGAGTTCAAACACTGATTGAAAATTCTGGATTGCTAAGGCACATTTGATTTTTTCATCACGGTCACTCAATCCGAGTATTATATACTTAATTACCGTTTGGTCATCTAAATCAATCTCACTAGCAATATTTCGAAGAAAATACACGAAATCCGTCAAGCTCTCTGATGGCCGTCTTTAGCTACTTGCCAATGTGAAATGAACATCAGCCACATCCCGATGTTTATCGAATTCTGTTATAAGCGCGTCACGTAAATCTACCCAACCAAGTGTCACACTTGCCATCGTGTGATTTATCGTGTTTTCAGACGTTGCAAATGTTCAAATGTGCATTCATGCCGAGCATCAATATTATTAGTCGCATAGTTGCTTTGTTTTTGAATATTATGCCTTACTGTGTGTGGTCAATCTCGGTTTCCGGTTCTATGGGTAGTCGTGAAGGTTTGTGAATTGGTATCTTTATTAGTACGCCTCCCGGTGCTATATAGTGAAACCACTCGAATCTTTTGTTCTATGCCTGGAAATACTTTCACTACACGTTCTCTTGATGAGAACGAGGTCCCCAATCTTCCTGTTTGGTTGTTCATCTCACCATTTTCTTCTATGTTGAAATTGATTCAAGTACTACTCGCTATGCCATCTTCTACAAAAATCTTGTTTTATTTTTTCTACCAGTTTCCAACGTGTCATGCCCTGTTTTCTGCCATTGTAGAATTGCTTTTAAGATTGCACCAATTAAGAAGTGTCGTGATCCGAGTGATCTTGAATTTATGCAAGCCTCTACTAGTGAAGTTGCCATCGATAATTCTTCAAAAGTCAATGTTGCTTCTCCAGTTGAGCAATTTTCCTTATTTGATTTACGAATTAGTGTAGCCAATTTGAACTCAAGTTGATTCTTGGCTCCGACAAAATGAGTAGCATTGTCGCTATACAAATCACGCACCTCTACATGCAGTGAATCTTTTATATGCGGTGATGAATGTTTCATTAGTTAGATCACTGACTTGGTCAATGGCTTTAGTTGTCATACAAAGAAAGAACGCTAACTAACCCTTTTGTGCCATGTGACCTCTTTCCTTTGTTGTGCGAATCGGACAAGGTCCCGCATAGTCGACGGTCCCGCAGTTCTCTAATATGGTTTTCCAGGGCTGACCGCACCTGGTACATTTCCCATTAGCTGTGTTCCAACTTTAGTAATGAAACAATGCCACCTTGTGCATTTCAATATGAAATGTAGTGTTAGATTTCGATCCTGTATGATTCAGTACTTCGCGATTCGATCGCGAAATCTTGATGTGTAACTTTACGTCATCAAATTTGGTGCTGCAAAGTTATAGAACAAAACTAACGTTTATAAAAAATTTTACATTGGAGAGAGAGGAAAAATGTTGGAATTAACAATCAAGACAGGGGAATTGATGACGATTCAATAAATGGAATAATCTCAAACAGCAATGCACAAGTATAAAAGCGCGAGCAAATTGTGGAAAGCAGACATAATTGTAATTTAACAGTGAACAATACAAGTTAAGGGGTAAAAACTGAACAGTTAGTTTTATAAATAGTAAACTGTCATACAAAGTGATAAATAGTAAATTGTGGAAAAGTTATAGGTGTTGGTGTAAATAAAATGTGTAACTTGAAACGTAGGAAACCCAGAAGTGGGATTTTGCAAATACAAGCAGAAATGAGCTTACTAGACATTCCACAAGTCACATAAATCAAGGTAAATGTTGCTGAGTCGTATGGGCTTTTAGCCGAATGAAATAGGGAAGAGCTATTGTCGAGGCTGCAAAACGTTGGATGGAAGCAGTAAGTTTGGGCTTATAGAGATGCATTCGGAAGGCGATCACGATCACTGTCACCAGCTTCAGAACCATCAGGAATGACGCGTGTTGGATCATCAGACGATGACCCAAAAGTAGTTGAAAATTGATGAAATCGGGTCAGTGCGTGAAATTTCGAAAGAAAAAACGTTGGTGTCAGGCTTGAGAGACGTATCTCAGTAACTAATGAAGGAGGTCAAAAGATTGCAGTGAATGTCGTTGTCGAAAGTTCGAATGAAGTTCGATGACGAACATCAGTTCAAACATTTCAAGATGCAGTACATCACTACCGAGCAAAATATGTGTTGCAAACCACACCCAATGTGTCCATCTATCCACTAAATCCTAGTGCACAGCCAGAAAAACTAGGAACGAGTTGGCTTACCAAGAAGAGGAAAAATGCGTAGGGGTTGCTCAGCAGATGTTTTCATTGCGATTGTTAAGTATTAGTCGGGCAGTGGACATGATTGCTGTAGAGAGAGAGTAATCCACAAGGCTGCAAGAGAATGATATGTTAAGATAACTCGCATTGGAGTTGAGAAGAAGAAGTCCTGAATTGTCACGAGACAAAGAAAGGTATAGTATGAGCTGGCAGCAAAGAGCGTCCCAGAAGACATAAAACCATGCGATGTACTATGTGGACTTTACAGAACTAACTATGTCAACAGCAATTAACTATGTCCAGTATTTGGAATGCAGACAGTTGTAATTTAACAGTAAAAAATACAAGTTTAACATGTAAAAAGTGAAAAGTTAAAGTGAAATAGTAAATAGCAATACAAAGTGATAAATACTGAATTATTGAAAAAGTTATAGGTGTTGCTGTAAATCAAATTTGTAACTTATTTTTAACTTATTTCAATCTATTTGCCACCATCTGTAATAAGTATGGGCATCTATTTCTACGATTTCACTATGACTTCGTTTTGACGTAATAAATTGCGTTCACTGTGTACATTTAGCCGAGGCACATGTTGGTAACATGTATGTGTAGAGCGGCATAATTAATCTCGCAGATGTTCGCGAGGGATTCCATCATCTCGAGGGTTTTTATTTTGCGTTTTGACTAAATGTAATACTTGCCAAGTTTACATTCAAATCTAGTAACAGAGACCAACACTCCAAAAATAATGCTAGATATGGAGCTCATACGATTTTACCAAAGAGAAATGAGAAATGAAAAATTCAACTTCTCTTATCATAAACTCTCCAAATTATTTTCATGTGAAAATAATGTCTCGGCACATTATTTTCTCGTAAAATTTTGATATTTTCTTGTGTTTGAATACAAAAATATTTGTTAAATATCATCTATAAATTTTAAATTTAATTTAATTTAATTTAATTTATTCACGTGGAGTAAACAAATTCATCTCTATATGTAAACAAATACGTTAAAAATAAAAATTCTCCAAACAAAATTTCAGAGTCACTTTTTGTATTTTTCAGTATTTCGTTTTTTTATTTTACCGCCGCCATATTTTAAAGCTCTTGCATAGAAACACAACACGACAACTAATAAAAATATCTGATGAAATGTCATAATTTAGCTGACTTTTATCGTACCTCCAGATAAAAGTGGCATGAAAAATGTGTAGAGTTAAACCGAGACCTCTATATTCTAATACGAACAATGCCAATTTCACTAGCTAAACTGCATACCGCAAAACGAAATTCAGTATGATTCAGCTAGATGCAGCAGTTATTACATTTTGGGCGGATTCTGACCATCCTTCATTTACATAGGACTATAGACACTCGCTAGAAGGGAATCTCTACTTGTTTCTTCAGCAATTGGTTTACTATCCACAGGCAACTTTTCCACTATTTCGTTATATTCTTCGTTCACTTGACACTTCACGATCAAATATCACATCCAGACTTACGGGAAGTTGTCTGTCGTCACTAGCAAGGCTTTTGGGTAAAACAGTGATACTGCCATATAGATATTGGTCAAACTTTTTACAGTCAAGGACAATCGAAAGTGCTTCTGTCTCATTCTGACTACATTTCTTCTGATGATCATCAAGAGTCTTCGATGAAAAAGCTATCAGATACTCGTTTCAATCAGCGTAAATATAAGAAATTACTGTCCATTCGTGACTTGAGGCCTCTGTCGCTAACAAGATTGGACAGTCACGCTGATAGTGGACAAACTGAGACGCATCAATAATGGAATTCTTTATTTGACAAAATTAATTTACCAATGAAAGCTTGTAATTCTTTCAAGTTTGTTGGTCGGGCATCTCTTCAATCGCTCGAACCTTTTCTGATGATGATCGAATTCAGGATTCATCCAAAACATGCCCCAAAGACTCCACTCTAGTTTGGAAGAGTTTGCACTTGCTCAAATGACATTTTAAGTTGACAGCAGCAAGTTGTTTAAAAATCTCTTCCAGATTCTTGAGATGCCCTTTTTCAATTCCCTGTTACAATTATGTCGTCCAAGTAACTCTTCGAAACGGAAATCTGTGGTTCTGGAATAGTTCAAATGGAGTCAAAACGACCACCAGATCTTTTGGTCACTCTCAAGCTCCAATTGCAAATATGCTTCGCTCAGGTGAATCTTCGAAAATTGTTTCGCTCTTTGCAGGTGCTGAAATAACTCCTCAACTCTCAAAATTGGATACTGGTAGACGTAGTGTTCAGAATTTCCGTGGCCTTAACATCTTCTCAGATTCTCAGTAACTTTTTGTCAGCTTTACGGACAACAACACGCCAAGTGAAATCAATTTGTCAATTTCTTTTTAACTTCGTCCATGTGTTCAAACAGTAAGGGACGTGCATTGAAACATTTCGGTGTAGCTTCAGGTTTCAAGATCAAGTGGACTTTGAATTGATTATAGTAACCCAAACCAACCCTCAATACGCTAAATTTTAAGACCGATTACATTGAACCAGTTCATTCCCGAAACACCACCACAATGACCTCATTGTTACTCGTACTGATTTCCTCAAACAAAGAGTTCAAATTTTGAACAATACGTCATGGGAATTTTCAAAACTTTCGATGACATCCACCGAATTGACATTGTTATTGGATTGACTTAGATTAGCACCCTTTTGCAATCGACTTGACCGATCACTATTGCTCGATACACATACCGATGCAATATGGCCAACTTTAAAACATTTTCAACATTTCTTTGATCCACAGCCCGGACATGACTAATAAAACATTTTTATTGAAACTCGACACACTTTGATTGCGGCGGAACGACTGGGCACGATTTTGTTTACCTCGAGTGTTCAACTTATTCACGTTAGATTGAATTTCGATTTCGTTTTTTAAAATACTCATCGCAGATTGGGTATTTTCGTGAGGTTGGGCAATGGAAATGACGTCATCCAGGCTGGGATTACATTTTTGTTTTTTCACTGTTCGTATTAGATATTGTCTCAATTGCTCTTCTATTTTCTGTGTTGTGGTCGCACGCACGGGTAAATTCTATTCTTTGATTGATCAACAAATTTTTCATATGGTCCATCAAACCTGCTTGACTGGCAACCAGCTGTGCAACCAACTCTTTCATATCTGACATAAAACGAAAGTAAATCTTTTGCTCGACACTAATCTTACAATTCAGAAACCAACACTGCTAATCCAAAAACTGATCTCTAATTTTTATTTCCCAACAAATACAGCTAATAATTCTGAAACATGCCTGGTGAACATGTTCAAATTTTATTTTAGAAAGACCGCCAAAGGAAGTGATTTTAGCAAACAAATTTACTAATTTGTCGCATTCCATCTTTACACGAACGAGGGCAAAATATTAAACAACGACACCTCCAGGTTTTTCAGGAGAGTTCAAACAACATTGAAAATCCGTTTTGCTGGAAAGGAAGTAAATAATGGACACCGATTTTTGTGCATTTTTGAAAAGTTACTTTATTAGTTTATTTTAAAATTTAGATTTACTATTTATTGTCAAAATTAAAATGCCTTTATATAATAAAATCACTTACATAGATTATAAAAATATTAAATTGTGGTCTGCATGTGCAATGGTTCGAGCTTAAGGACGATTGGCTTATCCGATGCTAAAATCGCCGTAGATTTACTTAACGTAATTGACGGTGGTGTACCGGCACACGTCAATATTTGGAAATTGCGTAAAATCGAAATTAAACCTAGACGAGTTTGCATTATACCGAAACGGGACCCAATGCAATTACGTGGACCCGCTCCAAATGGTAGATAAGTAAACGCTGGACGTTTCGCTTTATTTTCCTCGGTGAATCGCTCCGGATCGAATTGTTCAGGATTCTCGTATATGTTTGGGTCGCGATGTAACCCAAACACGGGAATAAATACAACAGTCTCACTTTCGATCACGTGTTTTGTGCCGGGGACTAAATAATCACGATTTGTTTTACGTATCAAATTCTCCACTGCCGGGTATTTACGCAGAGTCTCTGCAATTATTAGATCTAAATACGGCATTTCATTTATTGCATCATACGAAAGTTCATTGTTGTACTTCATTAAAACGTCATTGATTTCGGTGCGCACACGTTCTTGAATTTTCGGGTTTTTGGCCAGCTCGTACAAGGCAAATGTCATAGTTGATCCAGACGTTTCAAAACCGGCAATATAAAATACAAATGCCTGTGCCGCAATATCAAGATCAGTGAATTTTTCTGAACTTGTTTCATGCTGCTTCTGAATATCCAACAGTAGGTGCATAAAATCCTTTCGTTCAATATTATTTGATTTACGGTACCCGACTGTTGCTTTCACCGCACCAATAAAAAAATCACTTATATGTTTTGGGATGACATGCATTCTTAATTTTTTTGCCAATTGCGGAAACGCACTGCCGAAAAAATATTTAAACTGTTGCATGGGTTTTGGATTAAAAAATTCACTGCCATTTGTTCGGAATTCAGCATCCGGATTTTTAATACTATTGCATTCGATTCCGAATGCACACGTACCTATTACATCGGTTGAGTAGCGTGACACAATATCTTTGATATCAAAAATTTCACCTTGACTCGCGATTGGACGTATATGGTCGACCAGTCGGTTGGCCGTTTCCAAAACGATGTCAAACATCATTTTCATCTTGCCACTTGTAAAGGTGGGTGTTAATTTTGCACGTATGTCTCTCCACGGTTTGTCCTCAATCTTAAATAAATGCGCCGATAGGGGATCGTCTTTTTCGTTGAAGTAAACTCCACGGTTGCGAAAATAGTCGAAATCGCGCACTAACACATTTTTAATTAATTCCGGATCGGTCACCAAAACAGTTGGTGTAGTAAATAAATACATTCCGATGAACGAGCTTTTCCCTTTCCAATCGTCGTACAGTGATTTAGTGATTTCAGCTGGATGTCGTGTCCTTGCCATTCCTTTCCAGTGGCCCATTGGAAATTCTGGGGGTGGTGATAAAACACCACGATCCGCCCAATATGAATATTTTTTGCGGATGTAGAGATAGGCTAGGCCCAAAGTTATTGTAACTCCGAATAATAAATTTAATGCCATCGTGCTTACGTATAACATGCTATCACTTTGAAAATTCCTAATTAACTGGCACTGTGCATTCACCGGTTTATTGTTTTATATAGCGGTAAATTACATCAGCAATTCACCTTATCTGGTTTGCTTACTAAATTAATTTTCTCATTTGAGGATGTTCAAGCTTAAATAACGACTTGGATTGCACCTAACAGATAAGAGGTATTCATTCTATGTGTGCTTCTTTCTTATCTACACAAATTATGGGCCGACACATGATGACATCTAAATCTATACAAAGATTGTACCTGAATTGCAATTTCTTGTTAAATTGAGGTGCAATTCCAGGTATAGAGATTTTATGAGTGATAAGAACCAGATTTAACCAAATTTTTATGAATAACAAATTTTTTGCTAAATCAACATCTGTAAACCGCGAATTTGGTAACCTGTTGCGTTGTTGAAAGAGACAAAATACCTCAAAAGTTGCGATTCGGCTAAAGCTCGGCTGATACATTATTATTTATGTTTAGTGAATTTTGAATACGAAATAAAATTGCTCAGACGGTGATCTGTTCATAGAATGGTTCTATGGAATGGTTGTTGTTGAACGATCAAATGTCGATGTCTTTTTATTAGTGAGCCATCGTCAGGTAGACGTGATGCATATTTTTTATTTTAAACCGAGTTAAGTGATTAAGTTTTCCAAGCTGGTACTATATTCAACTATTAACCATAGCCGACTTGGTGGATTCAACTGATGAGACAAACTTGCCGTCGCAGAATTATACTAAGTGAACGCATGTGAAGTTAGAGCTAACTAGGAAAGAACTAGCTTTAGGACTAGTTTAGTACAAATTTCACACGCTTGTATACGCGTTTGAAGTTAGAACTAAATTAATCCTAAACCAACAAAAAATTGTAGATGTATTGCTAAATATACCAAACAATGACATTTAGGCGAATTAACAATAGACATTTTAGGCAACATTTAAGGATTTTATTTAGGATTTTCGTTAGAAAATGAATATCTCGAGAATTAATATGTTTAACACCTAGTCCTGTATGATTTTCTGAAAGGTTATTATTAGGACTTTCAAACTTCTAAACCACCGACCAAATGGCATAGTGGTTAAAGCTTTGGCGTTTGGATCGGGAGGTACCGGGTTCGAATCCCGATAGGGGCAGGATCCAAAGGGAATTTTCATCAACAAATTACGATTTGGGATGAGAAGGAACACATTTATGACCCCCTGTCGGAGTGCGGGGCTCACGGGCCGACCCATCTTCCATGCCAGTATAGGCTGGCATGGAGCTATGCAATGTGCAGATGGTAATAAAATCGGACCTATATTCGTACGTCCTCGAATTGGCCAATACAGGCGTAAAGGTAAGGACGTAAATAAGCGAACCGCGAAAGAGTAGGGAGAGCTTCGGCCCCAGAACAAATCAGGGAAAATAAAAAATAAAAAAAAATAAAAATAAAAAACTTCTAAACCATTTAAAAAGCTAATGGGATTCACGTGGTCAAATAAATACTTTAATAACCTGCGCTATTCTAAGATATTCAATTTGTTAAGAAAGTCCCAAATTCTTACTATTGCGCAGGTTATTAAAGTATTTATTAAAACTACGCCATTTCAATATTTCGCCTAAATGTCACCTTTATTTAATTTTTACCAATACAATCATACTTTCGTTTGTTTTTGTTAGTTTAGGACAAGTTTAGGTCTAACTTCTAAAGCGTAATTGAATTGTACTAAGTGACTCTTCTGAGGCAAATAGAGTACAAACACGTTTTCCTAAATTAGACCCGAGCAAAATAGGACCACTAAGCCAATTGAGAAACAAATAAACTCCCATAAATTAAACGGAAACCAAAAAACCCTACATTTAAAAGGATAACCAAACAATGATACCATGTGATTATTCTCAGTCAGTTACACTCAGAGAAAAACTTGGGTCGAAGGAATCAAAAATCTGAGTCTATTTTGCCAAAATCTTCGTGTTTTTCGATCAACCAAAAATCTTAGTTAAAAAACCAAACAAGATCTTGGTTGAATAAAATTTTAATTTTAAATAACGAAATCGTGGTTATTTAATTTTTAACTTAGTTAATATAGCCAAAACTTATGGTTATTTTATTGTATAGAAGTGGAACAAAATTGGTAACAGTGCCCATAGCTATTTTGTAAAATTAACCAAGGGAAAAATTATTTTACTAATGACTTGTTAATTCTACCAAATTTTCTTAGTAAATGTAACAAAAAATGGCGATTAATTTATTTAATATTTTTTCGCCTTTTCGGACAAAATATTATTGTTAATGGCCTTACAAACAATGTTTACGACTTTTCTAGTCATAGAAAAACAAAGAGGCCATTTACTCCCTCAATTTTAATACTAAAGTTCTGGTGTAAAGATACACACACCCTTACAAAAATAAGAACTTCCTTAGGTTTCTCTTTTTGGCAGCTTGGTTTCGTACTGATAAAAAGTTGGTTGCTCATCAGACTGCGCTTGCAACCACCAAACTGCAAAAATTCATCTCTTGCTTTGTACGGATAGTACAAAACTAGAACTTATCGATTTAGCGAATTATATCACCATAAGAAACTTTTGGAAATTTTTGTGTATTAAGATAAACCAAAATACTTTGTTAGTTATAACCTAACAAAATCTTTTTTGGTTTAATTAAACAAAACTACGTACCAAAATCCTGGTAACTCAAATTTCATCCACTTCTTGTAGTAACCAAGTAAGCAAATACCAAATTTTTAAATTAAACAAGAGATTTGGTTTATCTTCAGCTGTTCCTCGTGTTGCTGAATGGTCGCCTCAATAGTATTAATTTCGGAAAAAATTATTTCTCATGTCGCTTTGGTTGAATTATGCTAAAAACGAGATATCTAATTTATTGCTATAGATGATCTGTGACCTAATACATGTATGCGAAGATAGTCCGAATTCCATCCCCGAAAAATGCGATGGCAACACTAATTATTGCTATCATGACATTTTTTACTCTCAGCCCAAAAAATCTCCACATTTTTACTCTCAGCATTGAAAATACTTACTATCACGATAGTTAAAAACTGTCATGACAGTTGACATTTTCGGGGCTGAGCTGATAGTATACATAATACTTACAAAAACATGTTTGTGAAGTAAGCCCAATTTTATGTACTCGTATGTGGAAATAGCCCAATTTTCATCCCATTTCCCCACTATCATGATATTTTTGACTGTCAGCCCCGAAAATATTTCTGCCATGGCAACTATATCTATCACGACACAAACAATTGTCGAGACTGAGAGCAAAAATTATACATTTTCATGATAATATGAAGATAGAAACATTTTCGGGGCTGGGACAAATAAATAATATTAATTATTTGCCAATTCACGGGTTTTTTTTTAGAAATTTTACGTGATATATTTTATGGACGACCTATCGAAATATGGCTGGAGGTGGAGCAAGATTTAAAGTAATTGCAGTGAATTTTTTAGAACTCTTCTTACCTCTGTAATGGTATTGATTATTGCAGGTTGGAAACTTCGTAGTTTCATCATTTCCAAAAGAGAGTGGAGAGCCAGATCTATGAATTGCCCATGAAACAGAATGTTCGTAAGAATAGTGTTGAATGTCTCAATCTTTTGGCTAGTTTCTCCGTAGTTGTGGTTTATTAAATTAACCGAGGATTCCAAAATCAACATTTGTTGTTTTAGAAGCTTCTGTTCAAATTTTTTTTGTTTGGAACTTAGCTTATCAATCCTCTCTTTGTAAGCATAGCCGGCTCATTGATCGAGTACACCGAATAACTCGATCTTCATCTGTGAACATTTTTTCCTCCTAACGCGTTCAATATCTCATTATGTTCCTTTGTATCGAGGTAAGATGCTTTTATTTGAGAAATTATGGATGTACAATGATTGAGTGTAGTTTGAGTACTTAGTGTTACATTTATACATAACGTGTCTATTTGTTGAGTACAATGCGTTATGTGATCCAATTCTGCCCAATAGAGAGTATAAGATACGTGATGATTTTCCATTTTCCGTTGATTAAAATTCCTTGTCCGATTTTGTCAAAATGAATGTCAGGATGGGCATTAAACCTTGTTATGTTAAGATTTAAAGAATATTAAGAGCGCGTGAAGTAATAATTTTGAGTTTGAAGATCTTCTTGTCGCCTAGGTTTTTTGTTGACTTCAATAGTATCCATAGAGTTCTTACTGTGTTTGCTGGTATTTCTTGTTTCGATAAGACCGGCACCTTTGTTATTGCTCGCTTGTAGAGAGAATTTACCTTGTATTTTACGGAGACGACTCGTATGTGCCCAACGCACCCATTTCGAGGGAGAACAATAACGTCCCCAATTTGTATTTGTGGTTTTATCTGTAACCACCACGTTGTTGTAGTCTCCGAAGATATTTTCTACTCCACCTTTTCCAGAAGTCTTGTTTAATTTTATCTAGCAGCTGCCATGAGTATCTTATGACTCAAGATCTTTTTTTGATGAGTCTTCACAGATTTGACACCTGCCTTCCATAGACCACTACCATGAGATGATGCCGGTGGCTAAAAATGCCATGTTATTCCATCTACAGCTAGATGTGCGGCCACCGCGTCATTCAAATCAGTTAATGCCGCCTTTTGCATTATTTTGAGTTGGTTGTTGACTTCAACTGTAACTAACTGTATATGTCGTTACAGAGTCCACATCTTGCGCTCAATCTTCGAAAGGCAGCTATGAATCCTTCTGTAGTGAGTTTCGTCACTTCGACGTTCGGGAGCGTACAAGTTGATACGTGCTAGTAATTCGATACAATCGACACGGGCATTGATAATATCACACACAAACAACGCGGAAGCTACATCTCGGCGATTGTCTTGACGTTGCAGTTTCAAAAAATTACATCGATTCTGATAAGGCGGAAGAGCGTAGTCCACAACACACAACATACGGTAAACGTCGTAGCGCGAACAAAATAAAATGTTTCTGGATACTCTCAATCCTCTCGGAATGACAGTGATAGGAGGGTGACGAAACAGGAGATGCATACTCCAAAATGGACCGAACAAAGCATACGTATAATGAAGTCAAAGTAAGCGGGTCACTAAAGTCCTTGCAGCTTCGTTTCATGAAGTCAAGCATAATGTTCGACTTTGAAATAATGTCGTGTAATATGTCTGGTAAATGTAGCATCAGATTCAATCACACCAAGATCCGAAATGAACTCAACCCGATCAATGGTTTCGTTGTACAGTTGATATTGATAAAAAAACAGGCGAGCGGACACGGAAGTAAGAAAGAGTTTTGCATTTAGTCACGTTTAAAGCCGGTAAGTTGTTAATTGACCAGCTTCAAAAGCGGTTTAAGTCGTCTTGTAACATTTCGCGGTCTAACACGCTAGAGACCGGGGCGAAAATCTTCATGTCGTCTGCGAAGAGGAGGCAGTTGGCAAACTTAAAACATTTTACAATCCAGAATCCTAACAGATTGCCAACGATCTGATAGATATGAACGCAACCAGTCGATGGGAATGAAATCATAGTCGAGACTCTCCAACTTGCCAATAAGAATGGAGTGATCAATCACATCGAAAGCCGACCTACCGGGATAAAATTCATGCTGAATAAACGAGAAATTAGTCTCTTGGTATGGAAGTGCAATACTCTGTGAACCATGAACTCAAACAGTTTGGGTAAGACAGAGAGGATGACGATCCCACGATAATTACTTACCTCACTTCTATTACCCGTATTGAAAATTGGATGAACACATGAGATTTTCGAGGGATCTGGAAAAATACCGCACAACGTTTGAATAGAATCGGTGGAAGACCGTCATAACCCACTCCCTTACTAACGTCGAGAAGGAGCAGTTGATCCAGGGCCTCCTGTTCGGTAAATTTGAAATGATTGAATAGAATGCAGGTGGAAGAAGTAGGAGACCCGGTGTCTATTGACCGAAGTGGCTTGTAAACCGATGCAAAGAATTTGGCAAACAAATTGCAAATGTCGGATGGTTGACTGGCGATGGAGGTCTGGTAAGACATATGCGACGGAAAATCAGATACCTTTTTCTTACTGTTAATGAAGTTCCAAAATTTTTTGGGGTTGGGTGTCAAAAGTTGCTCGATTTGCATTACGTAATTATTGAAAAGGAACCAATACAAGGAACCAGGTTTACATTTACTTCAATTGATATTTGGTGATCGGGGACATTCTCGGAATCGGAATCCGTTTAGCTCTAGTTGTGGTAACGTCACTTTCAGTTTCGCGGGCGCTACTCTGGTTTTAGCTATTACAAGGCTTATGTTGCCATATTTTCTAGTGATTACTTTTAGATAAATACAAGGGACATAGGCTTGTTACTAAATAGGTTCGTCACTAAATCCGTGAACCTCAACAAGTGGTCCATCTGTGCATCCTGTCCACCGTGTAATTGTAAGATCGTTGAGCAAGACTAATTCATTGGTGCAATTAAGCTATTGTTCCGCTAATTCTTCGGAGATGTCAAAGAATTTGGGTTTCCAATAGAGCCCAAAGTTTTGATTGTTTGGTCAATTTCAATCTTATATGCATCTGTACTGAATATCATCGGTTAGTAATTTCTCGTTGTTGCTTGCCCACTTCCTGGGATTAAAACCACGACGTCGAAGCATTTCAGTTAATTGATTTCGAATATCTAATGCTTCATTCAACGTATCGCATCCCATCATCAGATCAGCAATATACAAGTCGATCATTAATGCTTTGTAAGCAAGGGGAAACGCGATTTGCTTGTGTTCTGCTAATTATTGCAGAGTTCTGACCGCTAATATGTGGCAGCAGCTGTTCCGTAGGTTATCGTTTTTAGTTGATATTTCTGAAGTTTCTCGGTTGGTGAGTTACGCCACAGTACAAGTCGCACCCCGTCCTCTTTTTCTATATCTGGTGTAAGGACGTAGTTGTGCTTCCGCCGTCTCATGACAATGTGCCAAAGGTCCTGCTGTAGTTTCGGTCCGATGTGCATTATAACATTTAATGATTTTCCATTGGTTGATTTCGCAGCGGCGCCAAATACCACTTTCAACTGTGTTGTCTTGCTGAGCGGGTTTAGAACAGTTGATGTGTCATATAGTAAGTGATGTTGGTTTCCGATGCACTGTTTATCATTTACACATGTGTCCGACATTTTCATAATTTTTCATACATTCTTTGTATTTGGTTGCTAATTCATTATTTCTAATGACCTGCTTCTATTGTTGTATATAAATTTTCCTGTTGTCATTTTTTTCGTATCCCCTAGTGTGGCAGTATAGTACTGTTGATCGGCTTTTACAATTTACTTGCCATCTGTTGATCGTTTAAAAGTATTTTCGTGTTTCTCTTCTTCGGAAGTTGGTTTCCTCGGGGGATGTAAATCTTCGATCTCCCAAAAACTTTTGAGAGTTTTCTCGATTTCATGCAGAGAGTTTTCCTGAGAGTAATTGCAATTATTTTTACTGCAGTTTTATTTAACACACAGGTTTCTGTTATTTTTGCCAACAATATCCAACCTAGCCTGGAGCGCTTGGCAATTGGTTGTTTGTTGCCTTGCGTTAATATATCAGGTAGAATGATATCCGAATAATAATCTGTTCCTAGTAGTAAATCTATTGGGGCTGGAATATTATACTCAGGATAGGCCAGTGGTAATATTTGATTGCTCCATTTTTGAACCGTTAGGGCCTTCTGTGGATGTTTGTGTGTAATTTTATTTACTACCAACGCTTTCATGGGAAGTTCAAATTTCGAAATAAAATGTGGCAATTTTCGTGAGTTCGTAGGTATTGCGGACCTGCCCACCAGAGATTGTGGCTTAAGAGTTTTTTAGATGTTATTCCTCGGTCGCGGTTGATTTGTTTGTTACGTGTCGTATCATCTCCTGGGTTATATGGAGATTTGAACATATTCCTTTGATCATCACCGGTGCGTGTTTGTTCTGCACCAGTATTGAGGCGACACGCATGCCTTCCAAAGAAGTGGTGTATGTGTTGATCACGTTCTTTCTTTCACCGTAGTAATGGTGTGTTGGCTCTAGTGTTGGTGTAGTAGCTCGAATCTTGTTGTAGTTGATTAAGTAGTCAGCATCTGAGATTTGAGATATTTTACCGTTTCTCTTCCGACTCCATCCTTTCTGTAGTTGCTGTTAAGCTGAAACAACTTTTCAGATATTTCTTGTTGCTGTTCTAGAAGATTTTCCATCTTGAATTGCTGTTTTCATATTGTTCTCGCTATTTTCGGCTGGAGTTGTTGTATTGCCTGCCAGTTGTTGTGGTGGGTCGAATTTTTAAATTTTCCGCCGGTTGTCTTTCTGGCTCGAAGGACCTGGGTTTAGACAGCTAGCCGGTGTATTTGCTCAACTAAGTGTTTAATTTGATTTATGTTAGATTACCTCTGGTGAGGTCTAACAATAAAGAACACATCGTTAACTTGACTGCTTACTTTATTCTCCTTTTATTATTACCAAAAAGGTTTATTTATACAAAATTAATAGCTGTCTAAACAGTTTATATGAAATTTGTAAAAAAATGCAAAACTATGTGAAAGATTGAATTGTTTACGATGGTTAGTGTCAACAAACATTGTAGACTGATTATTTTACATGTTGTGTTCTCAACAGACTTAATAGTCAAAATAGCCTATTTAGACTAGATAGAATAGATAGACTAAACTTTAACCTGCCACACATATCCTGTAGTTAGACTAGACAGACTAGGTAGACTAGATAGACTAATTTGGCTTAAATAGATTAAATAGACTATGTAGACTCGATAGAATAGATAGACTATATGGACTAGATGGCTAGGTATAATAGATAGAATAGATAGAGTAGATGAACTGGTGAATGGACTGAGTTTACCGGGTTTATTGGATGATTTCGATAAACGAATGTTCTTAATTGATTATACGCGCTTGATTAATTTGGTTAAACAGTGTCTGGGTAGTCTTGGTAAACTAGATAAACTGCCAAATCGATTTTACTTGTGAAACCATTTGTATCAGCGGCAAACTTTTTGAGTAAAATTTGCTAGTTCAAAATAAAGTATTCAAATTCAGTCACGGATGGTGAATTGATTAAGAAAATTGTTAGAATATGGCGCCTACAAATATAAAATCTAAAATTATTCAGATTTATATCCGGGAGTTCGATTAGAACAAAATCATGCAAAATTTAATCAAAATATGTGTATACCCTATTGAAGTTGTCCAACCGCTTGTGACCATATGCAAAAAATTTATTAATTCGTCCTTCCGAAAAGTTTATTGATGTGGATATCCTTAAGTAACACGATGTTGCTGTTAGTTTCCATTTAAGGTAAAAAAAAAATAAATAAATCAAATATGCAGTAACTGGACACAACATTTCTAAAGAGCGCCAAATAAAAAAGGAAGAACCGTTTTTGATGAAATTCAAAATTAAAAAAAAAAATCGCACACATCCTTTTCAGTGTGCAGAGTGTTGAGTAACAAAAATTGAATAATTTCCATACATTCCAGATTGATGGTTTGAAAAAATTGTTTGTGCTACTCCATAAAAATAAAAATCATGTCCAACCATCTGTTGTCGTTTTATGATGATTTTTTGATGGGGGCTTCACCATAAATATTATTCATGCCATGTTCGTTATCTGTACAGTAGTAGCGAACGGTATTTTACTTGTAAATTCAGGTAACACTACTTTTAGGGAAGAGATTATATACATTCGAATTTTTCACCTGCAAATTTTTTCCAATGAAGCACGCGTAGCGTTCCAATCGATTAGCCAACAGCAATCTATAATTAAATTACCAAACCGAACATTTTTAGTTTACGTTTATTATACGCTCGTGTGGTGAAAATTATTTATTTATAATCGTCGACGTCATCATCGTTACCAGATCATATTTGTTGATTAGAAATTGTCGAATGTATGTTTGCAAGTGCGGTTTTTTGTAAACCAGCCACCACCTGCTTTAATCTTTATTAAACCTCATTTCCGCTTCTCTTATCTCAATTGAGATTTATTTGTTTGCAGTTTCGTGTTGCGGTTAAGAAGTATATGACCAGTTGTTTATCTATACATAAAAGCGTTACGCGCGATCATGTGCAAAAATTATATCTCTATTGTTGTCGGTTTATATTTGATTTTGAATACTTCTTCGTGGTGTGCTTATTTTCTCAAGATTTGGTGAAATAAATAACGAAAATCATCCTCCCACGAAGCAAAATTTTTATGATTTTGTCTCAAAACTAGTGGAGCGTATTGTTCAATCAAGTTGAAGTAAAAATTCGTGTGACAATGAACAGGGCGAGTATCTTAATATAAGCGGATCCGGCCGTATGGCACCTTCTCAAAATAAAAGATTTAATATAATATTCCATCCTTTTATGGTTCGGGGCGGGATTATTTATTCCGATTTCCTTCGACGAACTAAAAAAAATGAAAATTTTGCCTCGGTATGGTGTGGTACCGGTTGAAATATTCGCAAAAAATTATCGTTTTGTTTAGAAGAACGTTACCCACTATACACAGTAGTTGTGGAATATGAAATAAGAGACCTGTTCGGTTAGCGATAAACCCATGCGATAATAGTGTAACGATAAAATGAAATTCAAACAATAGAGACGGCGGGAAAATCATGGAAAATAACGAAAATTTATCGCTTTTCTGTGTCCTCCTGTTACACGGGATATTTATTGTGTTTATTATTTTCCTTTTTTAAAGATGATTTTAGTCTTCCTGGTTTTATGTTCCCGATTCTACTTTATTTTATGTGTACGGTATATTTACGCTCATTGGAAACGATTTTGGTTTGGAGATTAGGAAGTCTGTCTTACAGAAATTTTAATTTATAGCGATTTTTTATGTTTTACGTAATTTTTTTTTGTCTAATTGGGAGTGGGTAGGTGTGTACGTGGGTAGTTTTGATGAAATTTTGGAGATAAAATTTTAAAGTTCAATTAAAGCTTTTCTAGTAAATTAAAAAAACATTTTTTCGATTTTTAAAGCTTTTGGAATATTAAACGGGTTATTTTGATTCATAGTTTTGCCACTAAATGGCAGAATTTTACGAATTTTGGGCATTCGGTAGGGATTCGTTTTGCAAATAATAAAACAGCGTTTAGTTCTAGAACTTTAATTATTGACACCAATTTTGCCATTTTTTGAGTTCGAGAATAACATGTTTCTGGAAACAGACCGACATTGTCCATTGCTATTCGTTCGGGAGGCCCTTCAATGTTGTATTGCTCCTTTGGGTTAAGTTTGCGGTCCGTTAGTTCCGATACATACTTTACACAATTTACACCAATCGTCGTATGTTTTCTGCAGAATCTCCTGTGTTCGATTGAATGGTAGCGTAACTAACTGTTGACACCGCCAACCAATTCCCAAATTCTTACTGACAATCCGTCATTTGTCCGCCCGAGGGCCACTGCGTCCATTAATTTTTAGCAGTTCTAGCAGGTCATTTGACTACTTGCTCAATTAATTTTCCTGACTTAGAAGGTTACACCTTTCCCCCCCCCCCTAAACTGCATTAATCATTTAAGTGCTGAATGATCGGTACAAATTGCAAAATTAGCAGAAATTAGCAAACAATTATTAAGACTCCAGAAAATGCTACTGATGCAAATGATGTAGTGATGGCACTAAGTTCTCGCCCTTAATACAATTTCCATCTTGTTATCAACAAGATCATCAACTCGCAATTCATTTTGTTGTGTTTATTTGAAGAGGGACTTTGACCGCCACAGATCCGGTGCAGTTACCACGTTATAAAGAATAATATCATTAACCTGTTCTGGATCTACTATATCAGGATGAAAACCTGGTTTCGAAGGTCTTGCATCCAAGGTATATATCTTTTACCAATCTGCCAGTCCGTTTTCCCACGTCCCCTTTCATCAATCAGCTATTTTCTTTCTCCACGTGTAACTAAACCATTTACTCGCGTTTCTTGCCTTCTATGTCTGATGGCCTCGGTCGTTCTCGTTCGTATCTGGTTTCTTGCAATCCATGAAGTAGTGTCCGAGTTGTTGCCACCTGAAGCGTAGAAACCGGCAACGAGATCGTTTCTTCGCTAGCACGAATTTCCTGGCGAGATTTCCTAATGAACTCTTTTATAAATGTGTTTGTGAACTGATAATGTCCCCCGAATCGAGTTTACGCAACTTTATAAAATTGATGGCTAAACTGGCTCTGGCTGCTACTTATTCCAAAGCCAGCGCCATTCATGGTTTTACCTCTCGTGTTTGTGCTCAAATAAAGTTCTAGATATACGTTTTTGCTCGCGCTGATCTAGGTCTTGCAAGCTCTCCCTGAATTACTATGGCTTGTTTTGGAGTTGTATCTTGTATAACTCTGTGATGCGTGGCTGTTCATATCCCATCTGCTTTGTTAATTTTATCTCCGCAAAATTAACTCATCGAGTTGCTCATCAGGCCCCATTGCTTATGATGAATTGCAGACAGCGAATATCGAAACCTTTACCAATTTCTTTTGGATTTTCGGCCAGTATATTACTCCTCTCGAAAGTATAATATAGCTTCTCAATTGGTTCATGAAATATGGGCTTCAAAGCGAACCTTCACTTTTTTAATTTAAATTCTTTGATCTGGTCTTCTCAACGACGATCTTTCTCTCTTCTAACCTTTTCAATTTGAAGGGACTCAAAAGCTAGAATGTTATCTTCCTGCAAAATGACGATTTCGGCAACATTTTTACGTATATTTGGTTCCGGCCACTTATTTTTTGTTGTAATTGGGAGAGATACTTAGATTATAGCTCAAAATCGTTGTAAAAAGTTAGTTGATTGCAATGCAGGTGTGATCGGGTCGGATAAGGAATACTAGCTTGTCTGGGGCCGTAAAACATTCCGATGTATGAAAAAATTAAGAGTAAGCATAAGAATTTAGACAAGGAGATATGCTCTACGTTTCGAAAATTCTATTTAAATGATATTTTGCGTCTTCAACAGTGGATTTTCACAAACCGCCAAAATGAGGTCACGGAGCAATTGTATGCCACTGAATACCATGGTCATGTAATATTTTAAAACTTCATTTTTATGGAATTCCATAAACCATATAATTCGGCCTAATAAATATTTGCACAAAGTTCAGAAGAACCAGTTACAGAAAATCTGATCTACAAAGGTTTGCTATGAAAGCTTCAGTCTTACACAGTTTCCATGTAATGGAAATGTTCCACAAAAATTGTAATACAGGATTAGATGTATGAATTAGCGGTGTGACGAGCAGATCAAATTCTGCTTATAGTAATGGATACTACAGCTTACGGCGATTTATAGGCGCTCTAAAACCAATACCAAATCAGCGTATGTTCTCCAGATTATGAGCGACTGAAGCGGGCATGTATCAAGCGGCTCACTATATAAATTGGTTCAGCGTAAGACTGAATGCCTTAAGATTCTTAACCAGCACGTGACGCTCACATGTAACAAGCAGGTTGAACGACTGGCTAACAACCTACTCTCATAA
Source organism: Nephrotoma guestfalica (assembly GCA_963691935.1). Taxonomy (NCBI): domain Eukaryota; kingdom Metazoa; phylum Arthropoda; class Insecta; order Diptera; family Tipulidae; genus Nephrotoma; species Nephrotoma guestfalica. The sequence goes on along the minus strand of OY829913.1, from coordinate 50,615,525 downwards.
GAGAATGACAGAATTTGGCCATGAAGCTTTAATATCGGTTCATGCTGGGTCAAGCTCCTCCATTTCGTAACAAATTACGATGAAATTTGGTTTGTAGGCTTGGATTGCAATTTTAACAAAAATTTTGAAGAAAATTCTATTAGTATCGGATCAGGTCGTACGGAACTCTTACGTATATTAAAATTCGGTACACAACGATCGATTGCGATTTTGGATTGGGAATCTGCGAATTTTTAAGAATAATTTGAGAAGATCTCTCGTTTATACATGAGCACAAAATTTCATGACAGAAAAATAAAAAATACCATCGGGTAACACTAAATCGGCAATCTATATCTAAGCCCAGAATTTAATACAGTAATTTCGTTCAATCTCGAAATTTTATTCTAGCCCAGAAATTGGATTCAAAGTTTAATTTAAAAAACTGAATTAATTTAACGCTGTGTAGTAAAGTGGATCAGCTCGTTGACTCTCGGTAATAACTAAAAGTTTACTACATTTTAGCGGAAAAATCACGAATTTTGATACAAACAACTTTATTACGGCATCTCTACAGATCAGGTGAATTGGCTGTATCAGAAGTAGCACCTTCCGTATTGGAGTCGCTACAATTTTTACAATGAAAATTAAATTTTAGCCAAGGGTTGACCAGGCTGGTTTTTTGAAATTTAAGCAGGAATGTCGATTTTTGATTTTGCAAGACAATTTTTATTACAAATCCGGTAGGTTCAATTTTTCGCTTTAGAAATTAAGAAATTAAGTGTAGTGTATTCGATATCTATCTATGTACATTTGTCGTAAAAGAAAATCGAGTGTTGGTCACAACAATTACACCCCTCCATTCTTTCACGAATATCGCTGACCATCTTTACTGCAATTTTTGCTTCTGCCGGGTTAATTATTTCCCGCAACTTACTCCTACCTCTACTGCGTTATTGTTAGCAAAGATACTGGTTTCACAGTGACAACGATTGACGATGTTTTTATACTTGTTTTGAACGCAGGTGTCTCCTTGCGCCTAGTGTCTGCGCATATGTATGCATTCAGCTAGACGACCTTTAAGATCGGCAGTTACTGCCCTCTTTACATTATGTGCGCCCGTCAAAAGATCATCCACATAAAAATCTGTTGGGACATGTTGTGATTCGACAGGATATTTTGCAGCGTCATCCAGAGCTAGTTGTTTTAGTGTTCTTGTTCGCGGATGCTGTTCCGTATGTTACGGTATTAAGTCTATACGTTTGGATTTTCTGGTTCTCAGAAGGTCGCCTTAATATTATTGGGACATTGGAATCTGGTTCGGCTATGTTGATTAGTCGAAACATTGTTTCGATATCCGCAGTGTTGAGAGAAACATTTGTAGTTGTTTTACAGGAAGCAACGAACACTATTCGTAATTTAGTGCTGCTCCATATGTTTTAGTTAAACTTATGATAATCTCTCTTTAATTCTGCTTCTTTTTTTGGAGCTCTGTTTTTTATTAAAAGGAATCGTGACTTCGTAACGCCCATCTTGCAGTCTTTTGTAAGTCGTCTAGTAGTGTTCCTCACATTTTATCTCCTTAGGAGGCGAGGATGAGGCTATACAGTTTATTGACTGGCATTTTATTGTTGAGGCTTAGATGACCTCAGTTTTTTGAACAGTGCATTTCTGATACTGATCTCTATTTATGCCTGCAAGGATTATTCTACCATACATGTCCATGCCTAGTAAGTCTTTCATCTTGAATGTCGTTGCTAAATCCTATTACGGTTTTATCTGGTAACGGTTTTGTGATTGTTTTGAAACCTTGTGGCCGTGTTTTAATCGTAATTTGATACTGTTAAAGTTAGCCGACTCGCTCTAGCCGAAAAATTTCGATAATGCAGATTCGGCCGTAACAACTAAAATTAATCAGCCGAATGATGTTGACAGTGCAGACTCGGTCGTAACAACTAAAATTTATCAGCCGAAGCAAGTCGATAATGCAGATTAAAAACAATACGGATTATCCGCTAGTAAAAATGTCATTAAATCAGATAAATACATTTGGTGTCAAACAGTAATTTCTTCTTAAAACCAAAATGTTTAATTCGTTGCATTAAATGCATTAAAACTATAATACAAAGCTATTTTACTACTGAGAAAACTCGAAGAAATATATGAAGCAAAACCTCAAAAATTTCAGGTCAATTTTCATGCTGGGAGTCTCGGAAAACTCGATTGAATATATCGCACACACAAAATTTGAAAATGTCCAAATTTGACCGTTTAAAGTGTCATGGCTGGAAATAGATTCAAATGAAAGGTCATAGAGATGCTCATACGTGGAAAAAAATTCAGCTCAATTTTCATGTTGGGAGTCCGGGAAAACTCGATTGATGAAAATTGACCTGAAATGTTTACCCACGTATGAGCATCACTATAACCTTTCATTTGAATCTATTTCCAGATGACACTTTAAAAGACCAATTTTTAAAAAATTTCAAAATTGGGTGTGCGATATATTCAATCGAGTTTTCCCGGACTCCCAACATGAAAATTAACTTGACGTTTTTAAAATGATATTCAATACCACTTGTATAGATGCATTTCCCATTTTACCTCCCCAAACTTTATTAGATAAAGCATTTAGAAAAATTTGCTTTAGGTAATTTGTTTTAAATGTTTCGAATTAAAAATTCTTACTAAAAATTTTTGTAGTTGTTTTTGAAGAACAGCAAAATGAAAATTGTTATTATAATTTTTGATTTCCGACATAAAACTTGTATTTGCATTATCGGCATGCATTGTAGCTGCATATTATATTTTCGTCTGGAGTTTTCGTTGAACATGTTACCGACAATTACCGGTTGTCATTTTCGTTTGATTAGTTTGAATCTATATTATCGACATTTTTCCGGCTAACAAATAGGGTCGTAATTTGATGGTTGTTGGATGATTTCATTAAGCTAATAAATAAACAACAACAATCTTATATTTTGATACCCTTTATTTATAAACACTAAACTCCAGTATCGAGATCGCCCAACTCCAGTATTGCCAGCGTGTTACCTAGAATAGAAAATAATTTCAATATATGTATACAAATGATTTTTGATATCTTACCATTAGTTAATTCAATAGCAGAATAACATAAGTTTATCGAATGTTATTCGTGTTTCGGTCACTTACAAATAATTCAATACACACGATATTATTTAGAGGTGCATGCAACATATGCACCCTTTTATATTAATTTTATTTATGATTGCAAATTAGACTCGTGGCAAGCCTATCGCGCCAATACTTAAATTTTGCACGTCACGAAGTATATAAAATCAAAAACCGAATGTGTTGTTCTAAAAGCGGAAAAAGATGCGTCGTACTTTTGTTTTTTCTTCTACCATTTTCGTTCAAAATCGAGAAATTAACTTCATTGTCGCAATGCCAGTGTGTGGCCAATTTATGAGTGCGCTCGTTCGCTGTCGATTGTGGAAGTTGATTATTAAGTGTCGGTATTAAATATCGAATTAATTGGATTTCGCACGATTTAATTTTATAACAACATTAATAAATAAACTAAACTAAACAAAAACAAACCTTACAAGACAAAGACAGCTGTTAAATAATAGGCAATAATGTAATAGATTATACCAATTAGTATTCGGTATAGAGAGTGCGTTTAATATTCTAATTGTTATAGTTACTAGTATAAATTTTTGTTAAAATTAATTTAAATTTAGCGCACTTGTTCTATAAAACATTTATAAATTGAAATTTAGATTTTTCATAAATTAAGCTTGTCAAGAATTGTAAAACAAAAAATTAATTGTTTCTCTTTGCAATAAACTCTTGAACTAGAAGGATCAGTTTCAAGATATACAGTGTGTTACTACTATTTTACTGGACACAACACGAGTTGCTGCAATTACGCTAAGGTCTAATTTGGATTTGGCTTCTGGAGAAATTTGAAATATTGGATGTCAATTTTTTGGAAATCGTTCTACAATGGTGAGATTTGCGTTTTGATGCTGAAATTCTTGAGATCTCAGCTATAATTCTTGTTTTTAACAAGTCTAACTGCTGTGTTGCGTCTTCCGTAATGAACGTGGTTAATGACCGTGGATCGGTTAGAGCTCGTAGTAAGTTGAAGCCCCCATGGATGTTTTCTACTTTTACCAGTGCTGTTGCTAGTAGTACGAGATTACTATCGGTGTTACTTTTGAGCGTTATGTTGAGCTTGAATTGCTGCTAATTCCTTGGTCTTGTTGTGTTAGGTGTAGTACCGTATGATGTCTTCCTTGATATATACAAAGTATTTATAGAATATGTAGTATGATTATTTCACTCCTCTTGCTATGGCTTAATCCCTTGAAACCAAACTTGTTTCAGTACCATGATTTTTTTGGCAGCATACGCATATAATGGATGTATTAATGGACATATAAATAATAATAATGGATATATTTAATGGTTTTGTTGTTGTTATAAATGCATGTTTTAGAATTTGTTGAACTGATATACTTCTGTTGGCATCTGTGGTTTCTAGAGATTGGAAACGTCCCTCTAAGAAGTTCAAAAACTGACTGAGTGAGCTGTCATACAAGCGTCGTGATTCATAACCCAATTTTTTTGATATTATCAAAACGACAAAAGGCGTCTATTTTAGCATTGGCTGACATTGGAATTTTTTTAGCATCGGCTGATTCAGCGATATTGGATTGTTGGTTGAGAGGGTCTATAAGAATTTGGAGGTGGTACAGCAAACTAATCTTTTGATGTTAAATATGTTCTCCAATATTCCCCATGCTGCTTCATAATGATTTCCAATTGTTTCCAAGTGGCATAGTTTTCTTGCCGGTCCTACCACGTGAGTTTTCACAGGTTTTATTGTGCTTTATTTTTCCATCGCGGTTGCTATGAGAATGTCAATATTGTCATTCCACCTGTTTATACTATCATAGTGATTTTCTATGAAATATTTGAAATTGCTTCATTTTATTCTGTTCCGTTCATAAAAATTTTTTCATTTAAATCTGTTAACTGCATCATCATATTTTCGATTTTTTTTTGTTTGAAAGCCAGGGCTGATCTGCATCTGTTGGTTTCGTGAAGTTATCATCTGATGTGAGAGTGAAGCTCGTTCCTGGTTGCCTCGTCAATGGAATGGTTGGAGTTGTTGGTACACCATTGTGTCTAGTGGTTCTTTGAAGTATTTATGGGATTGATCCAAAGAGTAACTTCGAATTTTATCATCGTTGTCTACGTATTCATTGTAGATTGGTTTTAACGTTGCAATCTCGATGGTATAGAGCTGATTTATTTTATCAGCTGTTGTCTTTTTGGTTTTTGATTGCTTCTTCCATCTTCTTATTGTTGTTTTGTCTAAGCGAGCGTAGCTTAGTTGTTGTCTTGCCTTGGAACTGTTGTTGCTGGCTTATGTTGTTCGCTGGATCCGTCGAGTTAACTTCGCTTGTTGTTATCATAGATTTATCTAATTTAGCCTAGAAAGATAACTACGGGTGAGGTTTTATTAGTTAAAAAGAAATGATTTAAAGGAATGCAAGCAAGCATGTAAGCTCTTTTATAAAAATATTGTTTACTGGCAAAAAGATAATTACTATTTTTATGTAAAAAAAACATATAAAATTATTTAATGATAGTGCCGTTTCTAACAATTAACAAAAATAAATATGTATTAGTAAGTACACTGTTAAAGTATTTCTTATAAGAGTTTTGACTGAAATAAAAATAAAACTTATGAGAACAAACATTGGCTTCCTTGTGGAGTGGAATAGATTCAACGTCTAATAATAAGACATCGCAGAGTTTGTACCAAATACCACTATTATCAGATGATTTCTACAGGCTTAACCTTTCAAATAAAATAGATTTGATTGAAAAACGGGTTGGTCCCGATAGATTTTTTTGAGTAAAACTCGTTCAATGAATTCGTTGAGTGGCAAAGGTAAAATGACCAATAACAGGACATCGTAGAGTTTGTACCAAAATTTCATTATATACTGATGACACCGATGGACTTAACCTTTCAAATGACATCAGTGACATTCCAAAACGGATTGACATCGAAAGATTTTTGAGTGGAATTTTTTCAGTGCTCTCATGGAGTCTGAGTGGAATAGGTTTAACGTCCAATAACAAGACATCGCAGAGTTTGTACTAAATGCCACTATTATTATATTATCAGATGATTTCTATAGGCTTAACCTTTCAAATAAAAAAGGTTTGATTTTCTCTCGGAGGTAACAGTTAGATGGCTGAGTCCCGTTGCCAGGTACCAATCCGTACGCGTGGCAAAGTGTTCCAACAACAACTAGCCGGAGGGCGACATAGAAGAAGACTCCGATTGTGCTGGTGTGACAACATTGCACTAGACTATTATACTGCGTATAATAGGAAATCGAAACTGGGAGGCGAGAAAAACACCAAAATAAATAGAAGCCCACAGCGCAGGAGGCAAAATCCATTCACGAGATTTGAAAGTTAAAGAGAAAGGTTGAAAATACATTCTAAGAAGAAGAAGAAATGTTAAGTTTAGAAGAATAATCTAATAAAAGTGGTATTTTGGTACAAATCCGTCGTTGTTCTGTTATTGGCTGTTATTGGATTAAATGTTACCACTAAACAAAGTCTATGAATACCGGCCAAATGGCACAGTGGTTAAAGCCTAGGTATTTGGATTGGGAGGTATCGGGTTCAAAACCCGATAAGGGGGCGACCCATCTTCCATGTCCAGTACTATAGGCTGGCATGGAGCTATGCAATGCGCAGATGGTAACTTAATTCGGTCCTATAGCCGTATGTCTTCGATTTGGCATAATTGCGTAAAGTAAGACGGGAAAATGAACCGCGAAAGAGCAAGAAGTGCTTCGGCCACAGAAAAGATGGCATGGGTCAAAAAAAAAGTGTATGAATGAGTTTTAATCCAAAAAATCCTGCGCTTTCAATTGGTTTGGAAAGTTGGCAATATCATTTAAAATCTTTTAAGTCTATAGATGTCATCCGTATATAACAAAATTTAGGAACAAACTCTGCGGTGTCTTGTTATTTGACGGTAAATCTATTCCACTCCGAAAAATCCTCCGATGTCAATCCGTTTTGGAATATCTGTCACTGATGGTCATTTGATAGGTTAAATCTAAAGGTGACATCAGTATATAATGAAATGTTGGTACAAACTATACGATGTTTTTTTATTAGTCATTCAACGTGTGCCACTCGTCGAATTCATTGAACGAGTTTAACTCAAAAAAGTCTATCGCGACCAATCCGTTTGGAAATCAAACCTATTTCATTTGAAAGGTTAACCTTATAGAAATTATTCGATAATAGTGGTACTTCATACAAACTCTGCGATGTCTTGTTATTTGCCATTAAAAGAGCTCAGACTCCATGAGTGCACTGAATAAGTTCTACTCAAAAATCTTTCGGTACCAAATTTAGTTATTGGAACTTTAAAGTGTGCCACTTATTTTTTGAAATAAACAAGTTTTACTTAAACATAAATCTGGCATTGAAAAATTTAACCGTTAGAATGCTACGCGGCGCAAAAGCGCCGCGATCGTTTGCATCGAAAATTACGACAAAGTGCAAAAAACGCTGCGAATTTCAGTGTGTTTTTGGTGCTCGGTGGGAGTGGACGTACTCTAACCTCGCGCGTAATTTGTAACGAGAGTGCATTCTTATACATTTAAAAATAACTTTTTACCGTTTTTTTATATTATTTAAAAAAATAACCATGTCACGTGCTATTATTTCGAACGTTGATTCGATTCCTATTGATTCTACGGAGGGTCAAACAACAGATACAAATAGTGATGATAGCAGTATTATAACGCATCGAAGAAAAAGACTGAGGATTGAAAGTGAGTCTTCTATCTCCTCTTCATCTTCAGAAACAGAAGAAACACCCACTTTTACCAAAATTCCTCCGACAAAAATGTTTTCTAAAGCAACAAATGATTTTTTTCGAGGCTTCTGAACCTAGACGGGCGCCTCCTCCCGATGGCACACCCATAACCTATTTCAACTTATTCTTTACCATATCATTGCTCGAAACCATCGTAAGGGAAACAAATCGATATGCTGCCCAGTTTTTTTTCTCGCACACTGTATCTCATAGTTCTCGAGTAAAAAAGTGGACGCCGACAACAATATATGAAATGAAAGCGTTTATTGCCGTCTTACTCAAAATGGAAATAACGAAAAGGCCAACAATTTAATAGTTATTGGATAAAAAATTCCCGACACATACCATGGTTTAGGACAATGTTTTCAAGGGATAGGTTCCAGCTGATTTTGAAGTTTTTTCACTTGGTTGATAATAGGTTATTATTTGAACCAGGCCATCCGGATTATGACCCATGTGGCAGGTTTGATGTGATTGTCAAACATGCAAATACTGTATTTCAGCGGCATTGTATACCAAATCAACAATTATCCATCGACGAGTTGTTAAACGCACGCCCCCCATAAATGGGGGATCAAATTTTGGTTGCTGTGTGACTCGATTTTTAAATATTGCTTGGGTTTTTTCCGCTACAAAGGAGCTGAGAATACAGATGACAGAGATTCAGTAGAAAAATATAGTCTTGGATTTGCGGTAGTGCAAAAATTGCTTTCAATTGGAAATTACCTGGACAAATGTTATCATTTGTTTACAGATAATTATTACATAAGCTTACGCTTGGCCAAAGCCCTTTTGGAACAAAATACATATCTAACTGGAACAGTAAGACGTAACAGAAAAGAGATTCCTCCAGAAGCTAAGAAAGCAATCGTAGGAGAAGCCAAATACCTAGCACATGAAAATGGTTTGATGTGTTCATTCAGAGACAAAAACCCAAACCAAACGAATTTCGAGTATTTCCAATGAAAACGTGATGTTTTTTATTTCAAACGTATTGCAGAATCGAATGCGTGTGTTCTAAGAAGGAGAAATTGAAAAAATTGAATTTCGTCGATTACAACGCCATCTATCATGAATCGAACAAAATATTTCATTCAAATCATACGTACTTTTAGTCGTAGAATCCGTATCTGCAATAAAAAATATGGCTTCCTATCTTAGTTTAAAGTTACCCCCGCCCCACCTACAAAGCGACTATTTTTTGCACTAATATATTTCCCCGCGGTATGATTAAATTTTGATTATGGACATTTTTTCCGTAGAGTGGCTATTTTTCGAGATATTTGATCGTCTCAGTTCAAAAGAAACACCCGGTATGTATAGCAATTTTCATACATTTTTGCAAAAATTGCTTAGCACTAAAACGGTTAATTGTTTGATCCAAATTATTATTTACATTTTCATGAAATATTAAAATAAAATGAATTGAATAATCAAACACTCAACATATAAATCGGAATCCAATATGAGTTATATATTAAAGAGCGAGTGAGCTGAATACCATAAGCAAGAGACGAAAATAATTTTTAATTTATTTCTTATTTGAAAAAAAACATGGCGGGTGTTTCATTTCTTTATAATATCGTAGAGCTGTCTCTTTCAACAATGTGTTTAACAGTGTAAAAACTAGCACATGCAATTTTTTAGAATATTCTTATTGAATTCGTATACATATTTCTGTTATTTTTTTGTTAGAAACAACCTGCGCTATTTTTCCGTCCGAAAAATACAAAACCAAAAAATTATTGTTCCAAATATTGGACTATTGTACCGATTGTGAAAGGTTATTTAATTTTGAATAAAAATCCGTTTAAATTGAGTCAAAACATCGTCCGGTTTTCCTGTAATCGACCTTATGCATATTTGCAACTAAACGACGTCTAATTTCGGTGGAAAAACAATTTCAATTAATTTTCACAAATTTTGCGGGTCCGGCCCTGCGCTGCGTTCATACTATTTAGCACATTTTGCAGATTTTTGCATTTTTTTATATAGTTGTGTTAACACTGCCACCTGTTGTCTGGATTTTTATCTTGCCAGTTTCCAATAGTGTAACGGGGTTTGAATTTACGATGGAATATAAATAAGTTTAAAGGAACCCGCGGCACAAACGCAGGTGCAACTTTTGGTGTTACATTTATGGAACTGGTACAAAACTAATCGTATTTTTATCTCAAGTACGAACGACATTCAACCATACTGACGGTAGTTGGTTTCTTCAATGTGTGAAGTTTTTTGTAGATGACAAACCAAACCACCATATCGTCTAACGCTACAAACAAGGTAGCCTTTAATTTTTTTGATAAAATATCAATAATTTAGCATCGACCTTAACTAATGTCATTTTTCCGAATATGTTAGTAACCCAATTTATCAAAAAAAAAAATTGAGCTTAAGAATATTAAATTACTAAATAAATTATAAATCATTAAATTTGCAAAATTTTATATTAAATTACCTGTCAAAAACCTTATGGAATCTAAAATGGTTTTAAAAACCGTAAAGCTGCTTTCAAATCGTAATAATTTAAATTCCATTAAATCCTCTTGCAAAAGGATAATAAGCCGCCCAAAAACAAAATACAAACATTTTTTTATTTGTAAAATCGTATTTTAAATTGTGAACAATTCTTAAGTCTTTAGGTACATACAGGACTCGCCAGTACAACTTGTGCGTATACATCGAACTTATAATTGACCAGCAACGAGATAAATTCGTTAAAACCCCTTCGACCGCATTTTTAATTTATCGTGGAATATTTTTTTTGTGCTTTTGCATTTGTGTATGAGCGTAGTGGTGTAGTCCAGTTGTAGGTACGTAAGCACATTAGAAAATTATAGAATTCGAATTTCGATATGTAATCCGATTACGTAATGGAACACATCATCAATGTTGTATGTTGTATTTATGTAGGTTTTTTGTGTACCCGCGTACATACATTCGATTAAATTCAATCACTGTCAAATTATTGTTTGCTGGTTATTGAATTTATATGTATTTTTGTGTTACTATCCAAACACAACACACAATATACTCGTGTATATGTATATACGTTTGAGTATGTGCATTGGAGGAAAATGTTCGGAAAAATAATTTAATTTTGTAAAATCATATAAATATTTATGTATGCGACTAGAAACATTATTTTTTTCGTTATGGACGAATTATATATTTGATTAACACTTTCCCGAATTGAATTTGTTGAATATTTTCCGTTTTTGGTTTTGGTTTCCATCGCAGGCAGCAGTAGCCCCGCACAAAAACGCCGCATGAAAAATTTTATTTTTATTTTTAATTAAGTCCCCAAAGAATCATTGTTACAGTTCTGTCATATATGTGATTGGTAAGTAATTGTGTGGCGTTCGTTTAATCGATTTTTATTCTGACGATACCTAAAGCTACCTCGGTAGAGATTTTGAGCTGATTTCAATGAACTGTAACATACGATGTATTATATGTGAGATTCCTCATTAGCACTAGTTTTAATCCCTAGCGTGTAAATTAAATTATCGTGTTTTACTCAGCCGCTATCTCAAAAAAAAAATAAAAAGCAATCTGCAGCTTTTTTTAACACACAATATACAAAAATTAACATTCGCACATCATATTTTCCAATTTCACTAATGATCTTCATGAAAAACTATTCAATTAACACTTCCCACCACCAAAAACTATACATTGCTATACCTAGTGCTATTTGTTCTTCACATGATGTATATTATAAAACTCTTAAGACATTCTCAAGTAACAGAAAAAATCGTGCAAATTCAAACTACAAAAATACAACAACACAAAACAGCCAAAACCATTTACACTTTTTTAAACTAAATAGCAACAACAACAACAACAACACTAAAAATACTATCATTATCATAATCATTTTGAATTGTTGTTAGGTGATGTATTAAAGAAAAGAAGAAGAAAATTTTATAAAAGGGAAAAATCTTAAGAAATCATCACCTTTGGTATATAACGTAAAATACCAATAACAACTTGAAATACTTAAAACAAATAAATTAACTCAAAAAGTATAAAAATCATCATCATCATCAGCAATGGTTTTTTGCTTTTTTGGTCAAAACGATGGAGCTGGAGCAGAGCGTAAAGAAACAAGAAATTTTACAAGAAGTTTACACGCCAATAACAGCAACAATATTGTTATATTACGATCCATTAAAACAGAAACAAACCCGAACAAGTGTTTTTCTTGTACATTACAACAAAATAATCGTACGGAACAAAAAATGTAAAAAAATTCTTTGCTTTTTCTTAATTACTAATTAACAACATTTTAAAGTAAGATTAAGTATGTTTGTTGTTGTTTTTTTAATTTTACGTGTAAAGAAAATTTATGGAAAGGTGAGCGAAAGAAATAATAAAATTGGGCTTTTGCTCACTTTTACTCGGATTTAGATTATAAAAATCCCAGAAACTAGGGTTTCAAAATTCTAGAGTCCTAAAAATTCCAAGACAAAAACATTTTCAAGATATCAGTTTTCAAAGCCTTCAATCGTACTCTAGTATTCAAATCCTTCTTTGTTCCAGTTAGGGTCAAACGTAGTTTGTAATGTGAACTTGGTATTCGATTACGAATTATGATTGAATTCAGATGCTGTATAAGATAGCGGAAATTTCTCAGCGGAAAATAAGAGATTTCGCTACTCGCCGCAAGCGGCAGCACAAACCAGCGGAATTTTTTTATTCATTTTGTATCTCTTTTTTCACTAAATAAAACATCCCAGCGGAATAAAATATTAAAAGTGATCCTTAAAATGACAAATTGATTGATCTCCGAAGTAAAGGAACTCGGTAAATCAAATCTTGAAATTTAACAATATTCCGTCTTTCCGCCATACCTTTTGAACCAATCCTTTTGAAAATTTAAATTTTTTTATTTGTTTATTTTCAGTTTTTGGCCAATATCTCAAAAACTTCTACTAGTAACCAATACTTTCGATTGTTTTTCTAATCGCCTAGATCATACTGAGCTACCAGGAAAGTTTGGGGAAAATTGATGGATTAGAATTCACAGATTCGCAGAAAATATTCACAGAAAATCAAAAAATTATAGTGAAAATTCTAATCCATCAATTTTCCCCAAATTTTCCTGGTAGTCTCAGTATGACCTAGGCGATTAGAAAAACAATCGAAAGTATTGGTTACTAGTGGAAGTTTTTGAGATATTGACCAAAAACTGAAAATAACTTATATGGCCGCAGAAAATCAAAAAATTATAGTGAAAATTCTAATCCATCAATTTTCCCCAAATTTTCCTGGTAGTCTCAGTATAACCTAAGCTATTAGAAAAACATCCGAAAGTATTGGTTACTAGTGGAAGTTTTTGAGATATTGACCAAAAACTGATAATAAATTGATAAAAAGATTTAAATTTTCAAAAGGATTGGTTATGAAATGGCCTAGTTTAGTCCAGCATGAACAGATCCTAGAATTTTTTCCTAAGTTTTGGACTCCTGATCAATACTTTTATCCAAATTTCATCGTCATTCTTTTAGTATGGCGGAAAAACGGAGTATTGTTAAATTTCAAGATTTGATTTACCGAGTTCCTTTACTTCGGAGATCAATCAATTTGTCATTTTAAGGATCACTTTTAATATTTTATTCCGCTGGGATGCTTTATTCAGTGAAAAAAGAGACACAAAATGAATAATAAACTTCCGTTGGTAATTATATAACAAAATAAATTTTCTTTTGTGATTGTGCTGCCACTTGCGGCTAGTAGCGAAATCTCTTATTTCCCGCTGAGAAATTTTCGCTATCTTATACAGCATTAATGTGAATTTGGTATTCGATTACGCATTATGATTGAATTCAGGCTGTATAAGATAGAATAAAATAAGAGGTTACACTACTCGCCACCAGAGACAGCACTATCACAAAAGAGAATATCTCTTGTTATTTTTCAATCAGCAGCAAGTTTTAATTCATTTTTGAAAACATTACAGCGTAATAAAACCATAAAAATATCCCTTAACCTGTCAATTTGGTTGACCTCCGATGTCAAGGAATTAGGTACCGGAAATTATAGAAACTCGGCCATTTCTTAATGAATTATAATGAAATTCGGTTTGGAGTATTATATAGAGATTCTAAAGTGAGTTTCAAATAATATTCTGGAATCTGACTATGCTGGACAGCACGCAGCATTTTCTTAAACAATTTTGATGAAATATTGTTTTTATGGTTTATTGGGATTCATCATACATGGTCCCTGACTCTGCTGCATGATTTAACTCGATTGCTGAATTTTTAAGGATGGAATTCGGCTATTTCTTAACCAATAGTGATGAAGTTTGATTAGCACACTAATATTATAATATTAATCCACATTTTAACAATTAAATATAAAATTTACGTCGTAATATTGAATTTTATATTGGGAATTTGGAGTAATTTATGAGTTATATGGCCGCAAAATTCTTATAATGTTATAGAAAGATTTCTAATCGATAAATCATCCCAAATTGCCAATTTAAAACTTGGAATGTCTTGGATCAGACAACAATTTTGACGAAACCTTTTAAATTTTAGACTCCATTCCAACCAACTAAAATGATCGAACTAACTTTTTACAAAGCTAGCAGAACCCCAAAAAATTATTTAAAAACATTTGGAAAATTAAAGGCCAATTAAATGCCCCATTAAAATATTTTTTGGTCCGTTCTAGAAAAATAAAATTGAAAAACCGAAATTGAAACGCAAAACCAGATCAATTGACAGACAAGTAATTTTGGGCTCTTTATGTCCTAATCAAATACTTCATTCAAATGCTTCACCTTAAGTCCTATCCAATAGCACAAACTAAATTTCATTATAATTCGTTAAGAAATGGTTCCACCTAACATTTTAAGTTTCCAAAATTCCGTATGCCTAGTTGACATCGAACGTAATTAATTTAACAATTTAAGGTACATTTTATTTTCTTCCGCTGAAATGTTTTCAAAACTTTATAAAATGAATTAAAACTTTCTGCTGGTTATAAAATAACAAGAGATATTCTCTTTTGTGATAGTGCTGCTTTTGGTGGCGAGTAGCTAGAGCTATCTTATGCAACCTGTTAAACTCAACTAGTTGTTAGCCCACTATGGTCAAATTCGATCAGCAATTCTAACTAGATTTTTGTGTGAAATTCTGAAGTTTTATCATGCTGAGCGAAACTAAACTATTTCTTAAATGTTTACGAACTTAGGCAATACTTAACCGATTTTAGTTAGATTTGTTCTCGTATACTATATTATGCAATCTAATTTTGGGCCGATTCGTTATGTGTAGTGATTGGGATTTGAATGCGAATCTCTTATGAAATTCTGAAATATGGCTCTGCTTAATGGAACGTAGCCATAACAGGTATTTAGGACAGAATTGGTATTATATCGTGAATTTTAGATCAAATGCTTGAATACGGCCGGACTGAAGTTATCTTGGCAGATCAACAACCGGTTTTGGATTGGAAGATGCGATTTCTTATATATTAGGCTATGCATAGGCTATGAGTATTTCTTAACCAGCCATCTAGTGACAGTAAATTATCCAAAAATAATCGTCTTTGCGGCGTAAAACAAAAAAACTTCTCGTTTGACGTAATTTTTCGATCGATAAAAATTGAAATTTTTTAATAATTTTAAACTAAATTTTACATTTTCTACGCCATTTTAAGACTAATATTGGTAATCATGTATTAATCCTCCGATTTTATGTTTCTTAACATCGTGATGCAAAATTTTTTCGTTGTTTAGAAGGAAAATAACTCATGGGCCGATCTTCCATGCCAGTATAGGCTGGCATGGAGCTATGCAATGTGCAGATGGGGATAAAGTCGGACCTATAACCGTACGTCCTCGAATTGGCCGGCACTGGCGTAAAAGTAAGTGCTTCGAATCTATTTTGTCCAAATTTTGATTTTGCTCTAGCAATGATATTTCTTTATAAGTTGGGAGTTGCTTGTCTGCGGTCGGGACCGGGAGCCAAAGGTGGTTGCTGGATGGAAGCAGTAATCGGTGTTTGCTCTTGTGTTGCATACGATGTTTCTTAGGCTACATCTTTTATTATAGGCAAGATGTTTTTCTCACGTGATTTATAGTAAATACAATTTTTCTTACATGAAATATACCGGCGGGTGGTTTCTCGTCGGATTCGACTTCGTAAAGCAATTTTGTGTGAATGCTGTTAAATTTTTTTTGGTAGGGTGTCTGGTGGGCCATCTGCTGTGGTCCCTGGGGAGTGGAGTGCATCATTGTTGCTCTCCTGTGGTGTATTGATCCGTTTTTGTTTTCGACTTTTGAATGGATGTGGTGCTGCTTTTGGTTGAAGCGGTGGGGAGAGGGGTGCGTTTTCGTTGAGTGGAGCTACCTTTCTTTGTTAAAGATGCTCACTGTAGTGGGGATGAAGGGGTAAATTCATATGTACTTCCAGCCTTTGTTTTGATCATTTTTGATCGTTCTGGATGGTGATTGGAGTGTTGTCATCATTGTACGGATGTTGGTGTGAGGGAGTCGGATTATTTGGTTGTTGTCTCATTCATGTATATGGATTATTGTAGAAGTTGGAATTCTTAAATTTCTTATTATTCTTGTTTTGGGAGTGATAATGGTGGCTTCACGAATTTTGGAGCTCTTGTTTGGGACGTGTGTGGGTGGGCGGCTGTTGTCGACTTGGAATTGTTGGTTTAACTTTAAAATTATAATTTTTCGGAGGTGTTTAGTCTAGATTTGCAAATGTTATTTTGGAAAGCAGCTCTGTTTTTTTAGTTTACAGTTGTTGATTTTGTTTGCATGGCTTCTGGATTCAGGGAGTTTCATTTGGACGGGTGGCGACCCTCATCGTGCTCCCACATTGCATTGGAGTGTTGATTAGTTTTGGTATAATTTGTTTTGTGTTCGAAATTTGAGTTTTGCGTGCATGCAGTGGAGCTTTTTATGGGAGCGGACAAGTTAGGAATCGTAATGGCTGTTGGGTTTGCTAGTAACCTTGCTGTTTCGGGGAGTATTTGGGTTGTTGGAGTTGCAAATGGATTGGAGGCTGCGGAGTGGGTTTGAGGTGCGGTCAAGTATTGCTGTTCTTGGATGGTTTTTCGGGGATCGTGCACTTTTGATTGGATTAGTTTTCTGGGTTGTTCGGAGTACTGTGGATTGGTGGGGGTTGTGGGTTGGATGAATGATTGTCGCTGTATGTTATGTTAGGTGCTGTTGTGGGTGGATGTATACAGTGGTTGACTATCGTGGATTAATTTTTAATGTCTTATTTTAGTGTTTTCTGATGAATTTGATTTATAATTGGAACGGTTGATTGGCTTGTTTGATTCTCATCGATCCTACAGATGTGCTGGCTACTTGTTATTGGTTCTGTCATCTTACAGATTCCTGATTGCTTTTATAGTTTTGTTTGGTTTTGGTTCAGTTTGTTAAGGTGTTGGGGATTCTGGGGCTGTGGGGGGCATTTATTGTTAATGCATTTCCTTGCAGATTCCGGATTGGCTGTTTTTGGAACCAGTTTTCGTTTGGTCGTTTTTTATTTTTGTAAATAAACATGTTTGTGTTGGATTGATGATGGCAGGGACAAGTGACTTTCATAAATATTTTTTACGAGTGGATCCATCAAATCAGCGGCTTGGGGGTTGGGGGCGGGGCATGCCTTTTCTGCTTTGATGCTGCAGTGTTTCGATTCGATTTGCATATATTTTGTTCATGTGTAATTTTGTTATGTCGTATATTGTCCTGGATAGTCAATTGGCTGTGGTTTCGGGAAGTTCTGTTGTGGGTTGTGGAGTTGCAGGAGGAGAGAATTGGCTTGATGAATTTTTGAATGATTTAGGTGGTGGGAACATGTTGGTTTAGTGTTGGATTTCAGGAGACCTGCGGATGCTTGTGAACTGGTATTTCTTTGTGTTTTTAGTTGCTTGTGGTGTGGATTGGAATTGTGTTGTTGTTGTATTACTGACTGTCGACTTTGTCTGGGTGTCTGTGGCCGGGCCGATTCGATCAGTCGGTTTTATTTGGGAAGCCAAGAGTATTGGTAGATGGAGTAGGATCTCGGGAAATTTCTAGATGTGTGTGAACCTGTTGTACCTTTAAGCTTTCCCTAGTGGTTTGCTGTTGTGTTGTATTTGTGATACTGACTGTCGGCACCTGGGTGTCCGTATCCGGGCCGATTCTGTCCCACTTGGTTGAAGTGTCCAATCTCTCGGTTTTGTTGTATGTGGGAGGGAGTGTGCGGTGGGCCCGGCGTCGCCTGAGAGCTCCTGTGTGGGAGCTTGGTTGTGCATTCGGAGTCGGTCAATCGGAATCAATATTATTTAGGAAGCCGGAAAATATTAATTTAGAATTACATTTCAGGAAATTCCCAGATGTATGTGAAATAATAATATTTTGTTCTCAGGAATCAGCAATTTAGAAAAGCAATTGAAGCAAGACCAATACCATCGTTATCCATTAAACATATTAAGCCTTTTTCATTCCTCTAGTAGATTAGAAGTAGATTAGAATTGTGGTCTGCCGTACGATCGCTAGGTGTCTGAAACCGGGTCGTGCTGTCCAAAAAAAGAAAAAACCTTTCCTATCCTTCCTATTGTTATGTGTAAACAGCAGCCTGTAGGAATAAGTCCGGCGTTATCCGGGACACTTGTCCAGTACTTGATCCTACAGTCCAATCAATAGATTAGAAAAACATGGAGTGTGCATCTGATTTTTCGGTCGAAACGTTATAATTCCAACCGAAACCTAATAAAGCCAACCGGAACCAAGAGGTTCCGACTGTAAAACCATGTAGTGCTCAATGATGCACAATGCGTCATGCTACTTGTACCATAGTTGGTTTTATTCCGCCTGAAATCGTTCCTGGTGGCGTGACAGATGCGATTATGCTGCTCATAATTTATAAGGATTATGTGAAAATAATTTCCAAAACTAACCAGGTTTTCTTTTTAATTTTACAGATAGCCTGCAAATTGGAGAAATCAGGTAAGACTTAATATTACACCGAGCGCCGCAACGCCACAAATACAACAAGCTCTTTTATGGTGAAAACTATAAAGAAAAATCTATACGTAGAAAATTCAATCGATCATGTAGGTCGACATCTAATTACTTCCAAACATATATCTTCCGATTATTGTACCCAATATTGTATAATGATACCGACAAAGCGAATATTAAATGAAGAATTTCATATTTTATTCAAACAAGAAAAAAATCTTCTTCTTCTTCTTCTTATTTCTAATTACATTAAATACGGGGACGTTAACTAAACAGGAAATGAGTTCATGAAATTAAGAGGAACTAAGAACAAAAAAAATAATTCTTATCAAATAAACACAGAAGATTACGACAAAATTTAATTATAACGACGATGAACAGAAACGAAAGACACATAAAACATTAAAGAAGAAGAAGAAGATGAAGTCGACCAACCGATTATTTATTTTCTTAAGAAATTTATTTATTTAACTTATGGATCAAACTCGAATTGTATTGAACGAAATCGTACAAGTGCTTTTATTATTATCCCGGTAATACCGCAATTCAATGAAAAACAATATTTTTGTTGTTGACGTACTCGTAAGAAAATATTCGTTGAATGAAGCCGCGCGCGATTTACAGAATTGGATTAATCGTTGGAATTTAGACGATTTACCGAAAAATCGATGCGATTACCGCGTGACCTTTCACCAGTTTATTAACACACACACACACACACGCGTCAGTCTTTTCGTATGTACTAATTGGATTTCAAATACACCTAATTACCTTGTTTTCAAGGTGTATACGTAAGAAGAAAATTAGCAGAAATTTATGAGTTGTCGTTTCCCTTTTCCACCGTCATCATCACTCTATATCGTATATCGTTAACGCACACCGTGTTGTAATACGAACACCTAATTATAGACGATTTAATACTTACAGCGCCAAACATTATAGCAACTCGTACGTACCTCCTATACGATAAAAAAAACGTTCTTGTAATAATCGGATCGCGTGACTCGAGATCACATTTTTTTTTGTTTTCAATAAAACACGAATTATTAAAATCGGTTAGATATTTTGCATGCGATTTATATTTTTTATTTTGTTGCTAAACTACAACGATGAATTTTAATTGCTACCTTTTTGGTGTGTTCATAAATTTTGAATCGCGGCTCCCTCCACTGCGGTGTATTTGTATGTCTTATCGCCTCCGTGCACATTTCCATTCATTTTCTGTTGTTTTCATATCAAAAATTTTGTTTCGCTGGAAAAATTAAATGAAAACACAAGCCGACCAAAATTCTATGAATAATTTTTCCTAAGAAAATATTATTTTTCCATATATTGTTTTATCCACATATCCCGTGGATGGTCCTTTAAGTCACCACAGTAAAATTATATATACAGCCAAACAGAAAGGTAACGAAAAAATTGTGATATAACAGTATCCAACCATACGTGAACGGACTTACGGGAAGGAATTTATATTTTATATATCCAAATCCTTTTTTTGTCTGCGTGTTACCATATGCGAAGGAACGATTGCCGTCCGCAAAAAAAGGATGCGAAATAATAAAATTGGATGCAAATGGCCCTAGGCGATTTAATTCGGTTTTTATTATCATTAGCCTGTGTACCATATGTGAAAAAGGATTCGAAGGAGTTTTCGGGTCCTTTCTCATTATTTTCAGAATTAAATTAAAAGACAATAGACCAACGTCAGGTAAATTTGTTTATAATTAATGTGTATGTTTATTTGTGCTCTGTACCGTGCATCATCCAAGTATGACACCATGACTTTCATTTAATGACTGCAAACCATATAGAAATTAGCCGGAAGTGAGATGATTTAGCTACAATTAAATTTCGATAAGATCATTGCTCCCCAAAATCGTTGTAACCCACAAACATGTGTTGCGTACGTACATTTGCTCGTGTACAGTAAATATATGTACGTATAAGATCATCAAATACAATGCGATGACTAAGGCATAAATTTTACTACACCAACATTGTTGTGGATGGGCCGGATGTACAATTTTGTGTGCGCGTTTTCATTCAATGTATCGTATAATGACAGATGAAACGAATACGACGAAATAATAATTAGACATTTCTTATTTACGGACAATTACGGCAATTTTATGCTTTAACATATTGACGTCTTCGATTTTGAATGCAATATTTCCGGTTAGAGTTACGATTTGTAATGTTCGCTTAAGACTGCATAAATGGTAACCCTCAGTGCTCGTAGTTGCGGGTCCAAAGTTATTTGACAAATTATTACACGTCAAATACAACAAAAATATTTTAAAAAATTCACTTCATAAAATATCCAAAAGGAAGGAAACATGCATGATTCGCCTGAATTTTATTTCTAAGTGTATTTCCTGCTACTCTTAGTTTAGTTAATTCCATTTCTTGGATGTTCGATAAACAAATTTGCTCTTGGTTTTTTCAGTACGAGGTTTCGGCAGCTTCACCGTAAATCTGTGTACTTTTATCATTCTTCTTGTTACTGTTCCTTGCGTAACGAATGCTGCTATTTTCTCCTTTAGTTCTGCAGAAAATTTAGCCTACATCTTCAGTGTGTTAGAATACGCGGAGTTCTGCAACATCTCTGCGGTGTTGTAGCCCGTCTAGATCTTTTGTAAGTTTGGCGTGGCGTACTATTCGGATAGCATACCGCTAAATTCGATCGAGTTAGTGGAGGGCAATCGCATATGCTACACCACAGCAAAACTCTATACATGGTTTAATAAAGGCTCATTCTGGATTATATTGAAGTACCAAAGTTTTCGTGAAGCTGATTTGGCCAATGTCACAATGTGTTCATTCCATTTTAAATTGTTACTAATTTGACCACTAAACAGACGAATTGAGTCAACCTACGAGTACATGCTCTTTCCCCCCACTCAAATATTGTACTAAAATCGAAATAAATCGAAGCGTTGATCTTTCGGTCCTTGAGAAAACCCTATGCTACAAGTTTACAAATTAGATTCTCCTGCCTAACCTTGTCAAAAGCCTTGAATAAATTAAGAGCGATTTAAGCAAAGGCATTTTCATGTTGTTCTAGGGCGAGATTCCATTTGATTGCAACATCTAGACCTCTTACAATCGACCGTCAAGAGATAACTGTAACTCGGAATGAACTGCTGGCATGATCAAACTTGGATGACAACACACAAAATTAACAACAATCTTTAATGTCTAATTTAATTTTAGATGACTTTGAAATCGCCAACAAATTGGAATAGCTATTTTGTCTAATTATCCACCGGTTGAACGTAGCTCAATACAAGAAATTATACAAAGCGCTTTCAAAAACAACTAAAAAGCAAACTAAAGATTACCCGAACTCATTCATCAGAAATTGTACTTAAAAGAGGAGAAAAACAAGAAGCGAAAGCCCAAGTTTTGTTAGACAAAACGGTTTTGTATCAACATAATTACGAATGCGGCCAATCATAAAAGGATTTAAAACGGGTTTTGGTCTCGAAATTTTTCTACGGAAAAATGTTTCAGTAAAAATATTACTTTCCAAAATTTAGTCGCTTTGTAAAGAAAGACATCTTTTGGAACAAAAATATGAATTAATTTCACGTTGAAGTTTGGAACGTGTCTAGTGTGCAAAACATGTTTAGATATTTGTTCAGGTAAAATATTTATTTGTAAAAACCGAAAAAGCTTCAAGAAAAAACGCCAACAAACGTTATTTCCGCTTAAATTGTGAAAAAATCATCAGGACCGGTATTGTTGTTGTTAATTTAGAATCGTTTAGTTCGTAATCGTTTTTATGAAATACTTTTCAAAATATTTGCAAAAGTGGGAAAAGCTCCTTTGGAAGCTTCCGCTTTCGATGGACCGATTTAACCTAAAAATCACAATGAACTCCCAATTTATACAAAGAGCTTACGTATGAAGTTTCACCCTGATCAATCAATCCATTTGGGCTGTAGAGAATCATAATATTTAGTCTGCACGCATCACAGAGATTTTTAAATCTACTTTTTTATGGCACAGTGGTTAAAGCTTTGACATTTGGATCGGGAGGTACCGGGTTCGAATCGCGATAGAGGCAGAATGCAAAAATAAATTTTCATCAACAGACCTATGACTCTCTGTTGGAGTGCAAAACTCATGGGTCGACCCATCTTCCATGCCGCTATAGGCTGGCATGGAGCTATGCAATGTGCAGATGGTGATAAAATCGGACCTATAACCGTACGTCCTCGAATTGGCTGATACCTGGCGTAAAAGTAAGGACATAAAAAGGAAACGACGAAAGAGTTGGGAGAGCCTTGGCCCCAGAACAGATTGCATTGATAAAAAAAAAAATACCAGCGATTATAGCAAATTGTAAATCCGCAAAAATCTCGAGCTCACAATTTTCATGATTACTTTACTTTATTTTACTGAGTAAAAATGTAAAAACTGTTTTTTTAACATGAAGCACCATTTTCGCTTAAATTTTGGAAGAATCTTTTAGTTCCAATTCGTCTATCTGGTCAATGAAATACTTTTCAAGATATTTACAAAAACCGAAAAAATCCTGAGGTTGCCACTTCTTGTTTATCGATTTGAACCAAAAATCATTAGGATCTCCCAATCGATGAGAAAGCTTTATTATGCAGTTACACTCCAATCATTCACTCCACCTGGAATCTATTGAATCAAAAGACATTTTGTCTGCATGAACCACAAACACACACACAGACTTTTTTAAAAACCACTTTTGAATGAAGTTTAATTCCGAATAGTCAATCCGCCTGGCCTGTAAAGATGCCGAATTTTGGTGAAATAAAGTGTTTTTGATCAAAACTCGACCTTTCCAATAAAAGTTTAAAAATTTATTTGGAAAAATTTTGTTTGAAACATAATCTCCAATTTTTTTGTTTTAATCGTTTTATCGTAAATGCTTTGTGCTTTCAAAATATGTATTTGCAAATATCGGAAAAGCTGCTATGAAAGCTACCACTTCCGGTCGACCAATTTCGACTAAAAATCATTGGGTTCTCCCAATTTATAGGAAATGCTTAAGTATGAAGTTTCCCCGATCGGCCGATCCGTCTGGGCTGTAGGGGATAAACAACGTTTATCATGATTCTGTACAAAAACAGTTTCTTGTAAAAAAAAAACGTCATTCCCGCGTAAATTTTGGACAAATGATCTGGAGCTGTGGTTGCAAATTTAATTCAGATTCTTTTAGTTCATAATCGTTTTTCTTGTTAATGAAATACTTTTCAAAACATTTGTAAACAATCAAAATGCTCTTCTGAAGACTGCTACTTCCGGTGGACCGATTTCGACCAAAAATAACTGGGATCTTCCAGTTTATAATGGTTGGTTCTCTACAGCCCATGTCCACCAGAATTGGCAACCTCTATACGAGCTTTTTCGGTTGTTGTTAATATTTTGAAAAGTATACCATTTACGTAAAAAACAATTATGAACTAACAGAACTAACTAACTTTAAATTAATTTTGCAACTATACCGGTACGGGTCATTTTTCCAAACTTTAATCTGAAATGACGTTTTTTGACACAAAAAACTGTTTTTAACAAAAATTCGGCCCTGTACAGTCCAGACAGCTTTTTGATTGGTATGAAACTTCATACTTAAGCTTTTTCCACAAATGGACACATCCAGTGATTTCTGGTCAAAATCGGTCCATCGGAAGGAGCTTTTTGTTTTTTTGCAAATATTACGAGATAGGCGAATTTGAACTAAAAGATTCTTAATGAAATTTTGATACAACACCGGTCTAGATCATTTTTTCAAAATTTGAGCCGAAATAATGTTTTTTTTGTTTTTATTTTTTTAACGCATTTTCCTAATTTAAAAAAATTTACATTTTACGAAACTTTAACGTTTTAGATTGTTTGTTATGACATTTCATTTTAGTTTGTTTTCGGCTGCAGAACAAAACAGAACGAAACATTTATTATATTTTTGCCAAAAAAAAAATTCGAAAAATTGTTTTATTGCTTCGAAATCTATGAAATGAGAGCCCCATATTCTCGAAATGGTTCACCCTTCAGCCCAGCAAATTGGAATTTGGAATAATAGGGAATAACGGCTTTACCGATTCCCACGGGGTCGAGGGAGCAGCGGGAAAGGTTAACAATCATTTCGTATCCATCTAGGGTGACCAGACGTAATACCCTAATTCAAAATATCAAATGGGGTACGGAAAATACCCCAAAACGATCAATATTTAAATGTTTATGCTTTTGTACATTTAAATTTACGACGCATTTAAAAATGTTCAATCAATTCTCTTGACCACTCCCAACGATATGCGACATTTAATAAATTTTTGAAATCTTTGACTTTGTTATCCTCAATACAAAGATTTGTTACGTAATGTTATGACTTAAGCTTGACATTGCTTCTAGCTAATAAACTACTGTCGACAAAAATGTCCAACAAGACGAAACGTATCTTTTGCCGCTTAGTAAAACAATTGTTCATTGATGTTCTGGCCAACATCCGACCCTTCTCCATCTCGAATATATGCTAATCACAACACTTTAAGATTCCGACCATCTGACTCTCATTCCGACCACTTTACTCCTGATATCGCATTGTTTTCCTTGTTCTCTCAAGTGTCAAGTGTTGTGTTTGCGTGTGTATGGTGCGCATTCACACAATCTGACACCGTAGGCTTCGGAGTTTATTTCGGAAACAAATCATTCCAAAAATAAAACGAGAACTTGTGCGAGTTTTGGTGAAAATCTGTTTTTTATAAAAATTCTTCACTTCCGAAAAAATTCCAGAAAAAAGTGCTGAACCAATTAACATGCCAAGTCAATTTAGAATCCGCCTGGCCTCTTCGTAAATCTCATAGAATACAAAACACTAGCAAAAAACAAGAAAGTTCCTACGCAAAAGTATCACAACAAAAACCGGCACATCCGCCCAACCAGCAGGTAATCAGGAAAATCCTGCATCTCCCAAAGCATAAGAACAAGATCCCACAAAAAAACGGTTTCTATCAAATTTAGTCATTTACGGAAAATGATCAGGATCAGGTGGATAGAATCAACTCCTTCCTAACCGACTCTCTCGCAAAAGCTATACCAAAATACTGCCAAAAACGAAAAAGCCCCAAAGAAAGTTGCCACCTCTCCCAACCTACCAAAAAACTCCAAGTATGAAGTTCTATCCTGAGCAGTCAACGCACCTGGGACGCAGAGCGGCAGAATTATGGCAAAATAACAGTTTACTACCAAAATTGTGACGATTCCGCCTAAATTTTGGAAAATGATCCTGACCAGCCCTATTACATACACATCCAATCCAAATTCATTTCGCTCTCAAACGATGCCTTCGCAGATGCTACCTTCCAAAATAATTAAAATTACATAAAAAAAAAACGGGAAAGCGTAAGCCAAGATAAGATAATATAAGAAAAGCTGCCACATCCGGTGGGCCGGTTGCACCAAAACCTCACTTGGACCTCCCGACACTTGAAAATGCCCAAGTATGAAGCTTTACTAAAATAAATGAATCAACTTGGGCTGGTACTCCAATTTAGTAATTTTGTTCTGGTCACTCTATACCCATCGGACCTCTGGACAACCGGTTTTAATCACGTAAACGATTTAAAACAATTAAAATTACTTACATTTACCGATTACGAACTTTAACCGTAAGATACGTACGAGTATATATAATACATACGGGTGTGTAACGAAATCCCGATTTTTAGGAAATTCCGGTTTGAATTTTTAAAATTTGACATGTGGGAAAATGGGACTCTTAATTGATTTTTTGACAAAATTCAAAAATGAGTTTGCGATAAAGTTATAGAAAATGGCTAATAGAGATGGAATTTGGCCATTTCTTAACAGATTTTGTTGAAATTCGGTACGTGCGATGGAATGGGTTTCTAAAATGATTTTTTGATAAAGTTCTGAAATATGGCCATCGCTGTGGAACTAGGGCAGTTTTTAACCGATTTAGTTGAAATTTAGTGAAATAGTTTTTCTGGGATCGATATAAAATATAACATTTCAAAATGTTGCAATTATTTTTCTTTTTAGTAGGTGTCCTTAATAGATTCTATATAATCCACTCCTACGTGGGGCACGCAGTGCGACATGTTTGCTGATCCCGGCCCCTACGTCCCCCTAGATTCAAATCTAAAGCCCCCCCGGAAGGCTAAGCGAAGGAGGAGTCAGCGACCTCCCACGTGCTCGTGAGAGTTATCGAAGCCGACAGCCTCGACAAGTATTGCGTTGCAAAATGTTGCATTAACAAAATATTGCTTTAAATACAATATAATATAATATTTTAAAATATTAAAGTCGAAATTCGACCATAAATTCGATTAAAAGAAAATCGATGTTTTTTCTTTCGACTATATTTTTTTCGACTAAATTATTTTCGACATTTTTATTTTAGATCAATCATGTTTCGATATTTTATCATTTGATCATTTTGTTTCGCTGTTTTCGGAAATCCTTGGCACTTTCGGCCCTTCGACACATTCGGTACTTCGGCTACTTTAGGCCCTTCGATCTTTGTCATATTCGGCTCTTGGACATATTCGGCCCTTCGTACCCATTCCCTGCTAGTCTGACTAGGGAGCGCAGTGACGGAAGCGCAGCGACCTAGCTGATATTACTCGATCCTATCGGTTTTTAAATTCCTATAAACTAAAGTTTTTTTCTAATTAGGGAAAAAAGCTACGGAAGCGCCGCGACCCGACTTATATATCCCAACCCTTTACTTTTTTACTGTGTACGGGTTTTACTGTTTTAGTTTTGTTATAGTCGTTTTTTATTTTTCAAGAAATTCCAATTCCAATTTACGAAAACCATCAAAAACTAGGAATTCGACTAATTCTAGAATGGTGTCAATATACGGCATTGTTGTTGTAATTTGACAAAAAAATGGGAGTTCAGTTTTTCCCGACTCCGACTCCGATAAAATAGCATCCACGAAACCGACTTCCGCCTCTGACTTCACAGCCGTGGTTTTTTCTAGTAAATCTTTGGGCAAGATACGAGCATGTTATTTTTATGTTAAAATATTATTAGTCCGGCTTTTGGATTAACCAAAAATATTTTTTTCAAAATCAAGACTTCAAAACTAAAAGAAAAGAAAACCGGGATTTTGAAAACTGGAATTTTGAAATCGGGATTTTGAAACCGGGGGATGTTGAAACCGAGATTTTTAAAACCGGGATTTCGTAGTACATCCAATACATACTCGTATATAAACAAGGTGTTTTTTTAGAGGTTCATAATTTTAAATTAAAATAGAACAAAGAAAAACATTTTGAATATTAGTGAAACTAGCTTTATTGGATAGATAATTGTATGCCATTAATGCTTGAATATGATTTCGGCCATGTAGCGGTGGCGGTTGGCGCGTACTTGGCGTAATCTGGAGGTTCAATTTTCGATCACTCGTCACAGTAATTGCGGCCGTATCTCGCTAATAACTCGCCGAATGTTGTGTACCAAGTGTTCAATCGTCTCTGGTTTATCGGCGTGGACAAGTGACTTAGCATATCACCAAAGAAAATAATCTAATGGAGTTAGATCACACGATCTCGCTGGTCAATTAACAGGACCATTACGTGAAATTAGTCTTCCATCAAATGTTTGTTTGAGTAAATTAATTGTATCCCGCGTTGTGTGTCATGTGGCGCATCATCGTTTTTGAAGACATATGGGCCAATGATTCCGCAGGCCCATAACGTACATCAAACAGTGATTTTCTCTGGATGTAATGGTGTTTCGGCAAAGAATTGTGGATTATCTTCACTCAACATCCGATTCTATTTATTAACGTACCCATTCAACCAAAAGTGAGCTTCATCGCTGAACAAAATTTTTTTTGGAAAATCAACATCAATATCAATTTGTGCTTCAGCCCAATTCCTGCACAAGTTGAATTTTGTAAGCACCTTGACCACTGTATAGCGTCTACCGCTTGTTCGGTACGCACTGTTTGACGTTTTACTGGATGCGCATTATCATTTAGACTATACGTGGTGCAAAAACGATCCAAAGTTAACCAAATTCCCCCCTTTCTGATGGAAGATTATGACGGTCGTAAAACGGACGTAATACAGGATGAGTTTGACGAACAGAACCATTATTTTGATAAAAAATTTATTGATTGCAAGCGTTGCTCTGGCATGAGTCTATTCATTATGAAATGGCAAATCAAATGTCAGCTGTCAAATCGGTTGTGAAACAAAACAGTATTGCCAACTTAAAACACCCTTTACATACATATATAAATGATTAAACAATTTAGTCTATTAATCAGATAAGTAAGTAGTAGGTAATTTTATTTTAAAGAGACGAAATTTTATCTCAAGCCAAACCAAAATACAAAAATTTTGGATAAACTTAATTATCAAGAAAAGACTGATGATGGTACTAGATATTTTAATTTAAATGAGTCAACAGTTACATCGATCGAAAATACAGAGAATCGTAGCATCCGGAAGTTCTGTGCTTGCCAAAATTACTTTGAATCAAGGAGTCATAGCAAATTTTTAAAATGTACACTACAAATACATCTAGGTGAGGTTACCAAGACGTTGGAATGGAAGATTGCTTTCGAACTACTGAAACTTGAATTTTTTAATTTAAAAAATTCGGTCGTCTCATCAGACTGCAGTAACCAAACTACAAAAATATTGAAAATACTTTGCACTTACATACAAAGTATAATCACAATGCCTTAGCGAATTATTATGTTTCGCTAAGCAACTGTCAACCCCTTCGAAACCTCGAATTTTATTGGATGTAGCGAAACATAATAATTCGCTAAGGCATTGTGATTATACTTTGTATGTAAGTGCAAAGTATTTTCAATATTTTTGTAGTTTGGTTACTGCAGTCTGATGAGACGACCGAATTTTTTAAATTAAAAAATTCAAGTTTCATTAGTTCGAAACCAAACTTCCATTCCAACGTCAAAATGGTAACCTCACCTAGATGTAAAAGTAATACCTGGCTATCAACCAGAACAACCCAAATTTCAACTACAAATACAATTAAAATTATGGAAGTTTGGAAACAGTTCTTAATTTTAGATTGAGTTTAAATGGTTGCTTCTTCAATTGAAGAAATGCGTCAATCAACGCTAAATGTTTGTTGGAAAGTGTTATTACCGGAAACGGGTAATCAAAGAAATGTTGTTCAACCAACTCAGCAGGATGAATTTAGGAATATACTTGGTCTTCCTCACGCAATAGAACGCGATGGCTTCGATGAGGGGGCATAAAGAACCAAACAAAATTGACATGCAAGACTTAGTTAATCAGTAAAACACTTCTGATTGAAGCTACTAATTCTGGAGACCTATCCGACGAAGGACCCAAAACCTTCACTCTAAAAAGTGTAGAAAAAGGTTTAAATATGGCGATGCAGGTAGCGGACACTGCCGGAGAGAGCAGAACAATTTAAGAAATTTGCAAGTTTGTCCGCTTATGAGGAAGTGTATAAAGATTTGCGATAACATGCAAGCTATCTTTAATAACAGATATTGCAAAACCATTAATGGCCAAAAAACTAACAATCATGACAGAATCAAATTCAGAATCAGATTTGGAAATAATGCCAAAACGTTCGCGGCGTAATTCACTCATAATTAGCAGTGGTGAAGAAGAATCATCAGGATTTTTATTATTTTTTTTTTAGTTTTTCATTTTCATTTACAAATTTTTAATTTTTGAAAACTCGACTTATGTTGTTAAATTTTATTAGAAACTTTGTTGAAGTATATTTCTGTTGATCTGTTGAATATCGATGAATTAAAATTTTTGTTTGAATAATAAAAACGCAGGTGCTTTTATTTGGAACCGAACCCCTATTTTACTACTATTCGCTATATCGCCGGGGTAAAAAAAGTAATTTAAAAAAAATCTGTATGTGTGTGTGTTCGGCATCGGTTTGGTGTCGTGAAAGCTAAATGTTCTTGGTTCTCTACAGCCCAGGCGAATTGACATATCGGGGTGAAACGTCAAACTTAAGCTTTTCTCACATATTGGGAGATTCCAGTTATTTTTGGTCAAAATCGGGCCACCGGAAGTAGTAACTTCAACAGAAGCATTTATTTTTCAAGAAAAAGATTATGAACTAAAAGATTTTTAAGCGGAAATGACGTTTTAGGCCAAAAATGTGTTGTTCAATAAAAATTCGGCCATGTACTGCCATGACGAAAACAATGATCGGGTTGAAACCTCCTACTTAACCTTTTTTCAAAAATTGTTAATCCCAGTGAATTTTGGTCGAAATCGGTTTACCGGAAGTGACAGTTTCCACAGGAGCTTTTTCGTTTTTTGCAAATATTTTGAATAGTATATCATTTACGAGAAAATCGGTTATGAAGTAACAGATTCTAAATTAATTTTGTGACAAAATTGGTCCAGTTTCCGAGATTTAAAGTGGAAATGATGATTTCTATATGAATGTTTTTCAGTAAAAATTTGACGGCCCATACGAACTGATTGATCAGGCTGAAGCTTCATATTTAAGCTTTTCCCATAAATTGGGAGATCTCAATGATTTTTGGGTGGGATCGTTTAACCGGAAGTGGCAGTTTGTAAAGATTGTAAATTAAATTTGAAATGACGAGTTTTCATAAAAAAACTTTATTTCACAAAAATTCGACAACAGACCAGGCCTATTGACTATTCGGAATAAAACTTCATAGCATTTTCCAACTTAGAGAACCATGCGAAATGTAGTGGACATCTGTGTACCTGAAGTGGCAGCTTCCACAAGAGCTTTTTCAAGAAGTTGACCATGTTGGTTTTCTGAAATAGTAAATTTTGTTGTAACGGGTGTTTTTTTAAGCCCGATCTAAATCAAAAAAATTTTTTTATTCGAAAGATCAATACATGGCAAAAATATTTGAAAATGATTTCGGACATATGGGTACAGCAGCTGTTTACGCTGTTAACGTCCAATTATGGGCCGCTTTTTCGAGCACTGCTGGCCGTATGTCACGAATAACACGAACAATGCCGGCCTCCAAGGCGTGAATTGTTGGTGGTTTATCAGCATAAACCAGTGACTTCATGTAGCCCCACAGGAAATAATCGAAAGGTGTCAAATCGCACGACGTTGGAGACCAATTGACAAATTTTTAAATTATCCCCAAATTTTCTCTTATTCGCTTTAATTCCTGCACCAGCTGGATCTTGTACGGGTGTAGGCCAAGATGTTTGAGCAAAATTTTCCATGTATTGGACGAACAGAGCCCCAACTCCTGCGGACGACGACGAATCGATAAATTTGGATCTTCTTCCAAACTTTCGTTTACAGTGGCGATATTCTCTTCAGTACGCACATTCCTTCAACGTGTTGATGTTATTGCATCCTCTAGAGAGTATGTGGTACGAAATCTATCCACAGTTCGACGGATGGCTTGCTCAGATGGACGATTATGTGCGCCATAAAAATCACGAAGTCGTCTATATGTTGCGCGAATCGACGACTGATTTTCAAAGTAAATTTTAATCATTTCGTTGCGTTGTTCAAGCGTCAGTCTATTCATGATGATTTACCAGAGTTTAATTTTTTGTTTTATTTTTTACAATTTCAAGTTCTATCATGCAGGCTTAAAAAACACCCGTTACAAGACAGTTTTACCAAAAGTCCAGAAGTTCGCAAACAAAATAACATAAAAAATCTCTCGTTAAAACCAACAAAATTATTACCGTAGATCGCGGACAGCATATCTAATAAGTTCGTTAACAGGAACAGCTCGGCAATGAGCTGCATGGCACTCCGTTGTGGCATGATCTTTCCCCTGATCATACTGAGCTAGAAGTACCGCTATATGTTAATCCATCTATGATTGATGTATGAGATTTTATTCGTTTGTAGAACTACGGCTTCTAACATAAATTGTCACACAATTGACCAACTAAGAATCTTCGTTGCGATTCTAACTGGTCATTGTTGCTTTCAAATATCTTAATCGTAAAAGGCTGGCTCCGATTGCCTTATTCGACGGTTGCTTAAAGGATAATGATGATAGTTTCCGTTACGTTTGAAGCTAACTAAGCGCTCGCTTAGATTAGAATCTCCTACAATTCTCAAAATTTTTCAATTTCCTCGAATTTATTCGCAGATTTACTACAGCTGCTACTTGCTCTAAATTCACTTGGGTTGGGCGGGAAATTATTCAGCCAAAGCTGGTTTTATTGCGTTTGGTTTTCCTTTAATTCTCTCCGTATATCAATGAAGTCGTTGTGTACATCTAATCACAGCAGCATATCAATTGAAGTCGGCTGTTCAAATTCTGAGTCCGCCAAAATGGGGTTTAAAGAAAATTTTTAAGATGCAGTTTACCGTATTTGTACTATTGCAGTGGCCAAGGAAATTTGAAAGCCTTAAGGTTCTTCCATTGGTCGGAATCCCATTTATTTAGTCGATCTTTACTATGGCAATTGCCTGTGATGTTAGAGGTAGCCATCCAAAGAGCTGATTGATACGTTTTTTTTCTAGTTCGCTGATGGTGTTTGTTTTTACAGACGAAGCAAGAGATGTTGCTTCCAGTCATTGAATTCTTCTTAGTTAGAATTATTGGCATTTACCGCTCCATAAAATGTAGGAGTCTAATTTCCGCATCCCCACCATGCGCGGGTATTTGGATGGATTGTCGACCTTGTGATTATTGATGTTATGCAGAATTTTAACCACTGTGTCGTGTAGCTTTTACCTTGTCTGTAAAATTTCCTATGCTTCCGGGTGTATAAGTCGAGCTGTATTGTTGTTGGATTGGCATTTCTTTAATCTTCTTTTGCTGCATTTTGACTACTTGAGACTATACCTGTTTTTTTTAATAGGCTTAACTCCTACATAAAATAGAGCCATGTTTAAATTTAAATTTTTCTCTGAGAACCTGGTAGTCCCTACACTTAAATTATAAGTCCACTTATTCTAATATTCGTTCATAATTAATTCACTTACATTTGTTGCATTCCGAAGGATGTTGAACTTTGATCTGCATTGGTTGTATCTTGCAGAAGCCACTAACTGATGTTCAACATCCCCCATACTTCCACAAAACTCA
This sequence comes from Nephrotoma guestfalica, assembly GCA_963691935.1. Classification (NCBI taxonomy): domain Eukaryota; kingdom Metazoa; phylum Arthropoda; class Insecta; order Diptera; family Tipulidae; genus Nephrotoma; species Nephrotoma guestfalica. The sequence goes on along the minus strand of OY829913.1, from coordinate 50,581,595 downwards.
CAATCTTTGTCCCCATTCAATTGGCGTTCCCACAAACATCCCTTCCAATTTCCATGGTTCAGCATACCTTTGAGCAACTTATAGAAAGAAGTTCTCTAGAGACTATACCTGCACATTAAAATTTCAATACTCTGACAATTTTTAAAAAACTTTAATTTATTTAGGTTTTTCATATTGTTACGAATTTTCACAATCATATCCGGTTCGTATCACTGGATTGTGAATAACATTAAAAAATTTGACGGTTACAACAGCAACTATCGTAATATTGCTGAATATACCAGAAATATTCCAACACGAATTATCCTAAAATCTACTAATCATTAAAACACCACAACAAATAATTCATACAATTATTTATTAAGTCACTTAATGCATCATTTACAATTTTTAATTATCTCACTATTTTCACTTTACACCACTTATAATTTTTCTGCTATTCACTTTCGCTGTTATTCGTTTGCGTACCAATTCTCCCAAATGACTCACAAAGACGACTCATTGTGTTCTTTGCACTCGTATTTATCGCCTGTATTTAGACAGTTTTAATATTATCAACGGTTCTGTTCTAGACTACTATAATCTGCAATACCACAAAACTGCTACAAAACTATCTCCAATGCCATTTCTGAACTCCCAGATGTCACTAATCTCACAAATAGTTGGTAATGTTCAAAACTTTAAATGAGAAATTCACTATTAGTATCCAAAAATATAAACGTGTGATGGGCTGTTATATAGCTGGCACAATTAGACTAATTAATACGGCCCCCCTGGAAAACCGTTCGTCAACCCTTTCAATTCAAATAAACGATTCATTAAATTGAATATCATAATGTTCAACCGCGCTCGATATTCAAATAATCCAGTCACACTGTACAGCATATGCTAATGCACATTAAAATTTCATTCATGAGCGAATTCTGAAATTGAATGAATTCTGAGTCCCCTCCATCAAATCAAAACTGGCTGTGTGCAACACATATACACGCACACACACACACACAAACACGTATGTATATTATTCACGGTTGACTAAATTATATTCTCTTCCCGTGTGCATTGTTATCCCATCATTTCGAAATAATTCGGAGACAATAGTTCGGAAAAAATTGAAGGTTATGGAAAAAATTAAAGTCACATATAAAATCGAGGGGGAAAGAGAGCACGGATAAAGTCCCTACACACATTTCGTTATAAAAGGGATGATTATTTTGATTATTTCAATCCCCTTGCCGATTTATTATCCCGACCTTGGGAACATTTTATATTACATATTTAATTTGATTAAACAGTGTCATTGTTTTGGTCCCGAATATAGATTTTGATCTGACACGATCTCCTATCGCATACGAACACAGTAGTTATGGTGACCCACGTACCTACCTACCGCAAATAAACGATAAAAATTAAGCAATCGCGCAACATTGAAACATAATCAACTTTCATTACATGCCATAATCGAACAATCGACGACAACAACAACATAAAACACTTTGACCCAATTAGGAACACCATTCTCCATTCATTTTCCCTGATTGTGATTGGTTGTCGTCGGCGGCGTCGTCATGTTGCTTTGCATATGCAACAAAAATTTATAAGAATTTTCCTTCATTTCTTCGTCGTCGTCGTCGTCGTCTTCTTCTTCTTAGTTTTCTTTTCTGTTGCAAATAAAAATGCAATTCATGTGCAATTATGATGCCCAGATGTCTTATTCGCATGTACCATTTGTATTGTTGTTGTACACATATAAATTCAACTGTACAGTGACATAAATTAATGCGATGGCATTGTATTGCGAACATTCGGTATAATGATTGATTTGTTGGTGGACTGTACGCATTCTTACAACAAAAAAAAGGGAAAATAAGTTGACACGCACGTTCAATGTTGTCATGAAAATTTTACAAACGGACACATCACATTACAAAGTGGGTGGGTGACTAATAGTGATGTGTATATATAATCAATAAAACGTTATGCGGCGGCATACGAATATTTCAAAGAAGCACTCTGCTGGTAGAATATATATTTTTTAATACTGTCAAGAAATTAATCCATACTCAAGGTCAAAAGATTAGAATCTGGTACAATTTCAACTTCATGTAGGAAAATAAAGTTTTAATTGATGTTTTCCTTATGGAAAGGGGCCGCCCCTGACAACACGAACCGATATGTTTGCGTATGTAATTCAGTATTTCTGTGTACACGACGATGATGATGATATGTGCAAGGTATGCAGACGAAGAAAATTTTGTATAAATATTCGACGAAAAAATCGAAAATAAAAATTAATTAAAATTGTCATCGAAACACGAAATAATGTACACCAGCAGCACAGCACATCCAGGATCCAGCCGAATATCTCATTTTTAATAATGCACGTAGTTTATGTTGTTGCTGTAGTGATTTCATTGGGGTTGGGGTGGTGTACGGTTTGGTCGAATATGTGGTGACGATGCGTATCACATACTCAAGTATCATCACATATATATCGTTACAGTTATCATTACTATCATCATTATCATGAAATAATTGTAGTTTAATTTTGTTGTTGCAACTCCCTCTGTATATATAGATGTACGTACATAGGCATATATGTACTCGTATATAGCAATGCCTGTATGTATTTTGCGATATGCGATATCGTCATACGTACCATAACAGTGATATCGGGAACAAAATTGAAAACAAAAAAAATCTATCGTGCACATGCAAATTTCCAATTTTACCAGTATGTGCATTTGGTTTTCTTCTTTTCCCTGAGCTTTTTTTATTATTTGTATTTAACGACGACGTTGCACATTTATATTTGTATATATGTACAGCATTAATTATCTCTTGAATGGGAAATGTAGTTGGGTTTGGTGGTTGGGCGAAATGGCGGAAATAATTAACAAACTTTTTTGGTCCGAATACATTTGTGGAGATAACAGGTAAAGGAGACAAATTTAAAAATGTATTTTGTATAATTTTTCAACCGTTGACTAAACAAACCAGAAAATAGTTAGGTTAGGTTGACGTGACTTATTTTCATCCATGCAGTTATGACAATAATCACTTTTGGAGAAACACTGTCCCTGTGTACTTCCTTGATCGAACTCCGTGCCGGATGCCAACTCATCCACTTGAATCGGTACTGAGAAAAGTGATCAAATGAAGACTAACATAATTGCTTTAACACCATGCAGCGTGTGCTTTTGTGTCCAACTAATAAGGCGTGATTTAGATGGAAGTATAAATGAATGTTTCTCTCCGAATGGAAGATTTAAATTTTTTAGTTATTGTTTCTATCGTACAAGGATATTACTGTTAGCCCAGAAATTTTATACCATCTCAAGAAAACCTATAATAATCCATTTGATTTTTAAGATAACAGACTTGTGTACTCTATATATGATAGAAAGAAAGATTTTTTTTACTAAGACGTTGGGTAGTATGGGAGTACGTTACTCGATTTTTAAGTATTGATTTCAGTTTCAAATAAAATAAAATTTACTGGCTGATGGTAAATATTGTTTGATAAAAATTCGGACAAAAAGATTATAATATTACTTTCTTCTACGTGGTAAACGGAGCAGGACTTGAAGGATATCAGCAAATTACCCGATAGTGTCAAGGAATTACAACACTTTGATGGTAATCCCACCCAATACGTCTCCTGGGTGCACAATGTGGAAAACATACTGAGCGACTACGAGATAATGCGTGACAAACCCATATATCGAGCAATTTTGCAAAGCGTGAGACGAAAGATAAGAGAGAACGCGGACTCGCAGCACTCATTTCATACAACATATTCGACAATGATTGGACGTCAATAAAAAAATGCTTGTCTCTGCACTACGCAGACAAAAGAGACGTGCGAACTCTAGGATATCAATAAGGCAATCTAACCCAACGAAACATGAGCTTGGACGAGTTTTACGCCAATGTAAACAACGTTCTCGTCGAGACCTACCGGAATCGAGCACTGAACGTGTTCATCAGAGGATTAAATGGGGATCTGGCAAAAATGCTAATGATCCAAAAGCCGCAAACTCTTCCAGAAGCATACGCATCTTGCTTAGAAATGCAAAATCTAAACTTCAAAAACATACCAATTCATACGAGAAATTTTAACAATTCGGTAACCATAAACCAAATTCTTCCAAAACTTCGATACAATTCACAAAGGACCTCTAACCCGATGTCATTACCACAAAAGAACATGGCGTATAATATTCAACATTTCAGTAAACAATTCAGTTCCGTCTAGACCGATCAATTTGAAACCACCAGTACCGATGAGTATCCATCAGGATCCATCGGTACAGACAAGACAAGTAAACTACATCAATCGCCCAAATCATCAAAATAACCAGGCGTTCAAACGGGAAATCTCAAACGACAATGAACCACGAAAATTGCAGAGAGTACATTACTTGGAAACTCAACAGGAAGAGGAGGACGACTACGACGAACTCGTGGAAGACTACATGGAAAACGAAATAATTGATGAAGATCAAATAGAAGGAAATCCGGAATTAAATTTTATGATGGATGCCTCTCTAGCATACCATACATAAAATATAAATGAAAAAACGGCAACATCCTTAAATTTTTAATTGACACCGGGGCTAACAAAAATTTTGTAAAACCAGAGTTAGCCAAAACCGGCATACCAACCAACTTTACATTTGAAATCAGATCAGCAGGTGGAGATATTGAGATTAACACAAAAGTTTGAGCACAATTTTTCAAAAGTTTAGGCATAAACAAAACAATTGATTTTTTCGTTTTTCCAGGATTAAAAACCAATTATTGATCGCAGAAGTAACATTCTAACTATATGGCCAAACCTCAAAATCCAACTCCATGAAAAAACATCTCATCAGGTCAACAATATGGAACTTCGTGACAACCATCTACTACCAGAAACCAAAGAAAAACTCCAGGAAGTTATATCAACATTTCAAGTACTATTCGGACCTGTAAACAATACGGAAACAATCACCACTGAAATAAGAGCACAACGACGGAGGAACCAATATACACGAAGTCCTACCCGTATCCATACCATACGAGACAAGAAGTGAAAAACCAAATCGACCAACTTCTAGAGGATGGAATAATAAGACCATCCAAAAGCCCGTATAACTCACCGATTTGGATTGTTGAAAAGAAAATGGAGGCTTCACAAACGAAAAAGTATAGAATGGTAATAGATTTCAAAAGACTAAACGCAGTAACAACCTCGGACGCATATCCAAATCCTGATATAAGTAACACAATCGCAAATCTCGGAGGTTCAAAATACTTTACCACCATTAATCTAACTTCAGGATTTCATCAAATAAAGATGAAAGAAACCGACATACCCAAAACATCGTTTTCTTGGATGAATGGGAAGTACGAGTTCCTAAGACTCCCATTAGGCCAATAAATCGCTCCAGCCATATTCCAGAGGATGATAGGCGACGTTTTAAAAGAACTTATCGGCGAGATATGCTATGTACATAACGACGATATCATAATTTTCGGAGGGAGAACTGAAGAAGAACATTTTTCGAATATCAGAAGAGTATTTGCGACGGGTTAACCTGAATAAAACGGAAATTTTGAAAACTCAAACAGAATTCCTCGGATTCCTTATTACGACCAAGGGCATCAAGCCGGACCCCAAAAAAATCATTGCTATTCGAAACATCAAGAGACCCGACAATTTGAAGGATTGAAAATCGTTCCTCGGGTTAGCATCTTATTATAGACGTTTTATTCGTGACTTCGCGAAAATATCAAAACCACTAACTAACCTAACTAGAGGGGAAAACGCACAAACCAGAGCAAACCAGTCCAAGAAGATCAAAATAAATACGAACGAGCTACTGACATCATCAGAGATACTTATTTTTCCGGACTTCAAAAACCCGCTTATTCTAACCACCAATGCCTCGTCCTTTGCAATTGGCGCGGTGTTATCACAGGGTGAAATCGGTAAAGATAGACCGATAACCTATATTTCCAGATCATTAAATACAACTGAAGAAAATGGCACTGGCCATTGGATAACCTTCGAAATTATTTATATGGGGCAAAAAAAATCAAAATTCTAACGGATCACCAACCTTCAACATTCACATTGGACAACAGGAATAATAATGCTAAACTGAAGAGGTGGAAAGCTCAGCTAGAAGGGTATAATTACGAGCTTATCTATAAACCTGGTTGCACTAATAAGGTCGCTGATACCTTATCAAGGTTAGAATTGGAAGCTAATACATTATCAACCGGAACAATGCATAGCGCGGAGGAAGATACCACAGAATTAATCCAATTCAGCGATGCACCAATTAATGCATTCAAGAACCAGCTCATAATTAAGAAAGGCGAAAACATCTACGCATACGAAGAACCCCACCCAGGTTATAGCAGACACCACATCAGTCTACCGGAAATAAATAAAGGGAGCATATTAAAAATACTACGGGAAAGGTTAAACCAAACCATAATTAACGGAATAAAAATCCCCGAGGAATACATCCAGGTCCTACAAGAGGTTTATAAAGAATGCTTTTCCACATGCAAATTACGGCTCACTCAAAGGATAGTTGACGACATTGGTAACGAAGAGAACAAATTCGCAATCATAAAAGAGGAGCACAGACGAGCACATCGAAACCATCTCGAGAATAAGAAACAAATTTTGGAACGTTACTACTTTCCTCGCATGTCAAGTTTCATCAAGAAGTACACACAAAGTTGTAATAATTGTAATATCAACAAGCACGACAGACACCCAAGTCATGTCCAACTTTAGAAAACGCCGATTCCAAACTACCCATCGGAAATACTTCACGTGGATATCAAGGAAATTAAAAACGAAAAATTTCTATCGTGCGTTGATAAGTTTTCGAAATTCGCAAAATTTGTCCGTATTAAAAGTAAATCAATCCTGCATATACGAGACAAAATCATCAAAGCGTGACATTACTTCACGGTACCAAGACTAATCGTAATGGACAACGAGCGAAGCCTAGTAAGTCCAATCATCATAGACTACCTGAAAACCTTGGGAGTCGAAGTCTATTTAACACCTTCACAACGAAGTGAGGTAAATCGTACTATCGAAAGAGTCCATTCAACAGTGGTTGAAATCGTGAGATGCTTACAGAACAAATACAAAGATTAAACGGTGAAAGAGTTGGTCAACATAGCAGTAGATCGCTACAATAATTCCATACACTCGGGTCACTCAGCAAAAACCTAGCGACGTATTTTTGGGCAGAATACAACGAATCAACTACCAAAATCTAGCAGACTTCAAAAACAAAATCAACGAGAATCTGATAGAAACGAAAACTCAAATAGAAGCGAAATTAAAGCATTCGAATTCGGTGATACAATCTACACCGCCATTAAGCAAATTAAATCAAAAGATAAACCAAAGTTTCGAAAAGAAACCGTGGCTAAAGACTATAATGTCACAGTTACAACTACATCCGGAAGACGGATTCACAAAGCTCAAATCAAAAACCTAATACAATAATCTTTAAATTCCAACACTTGGCTTTTGGGTCAATCAATATCAACGAGCATCTACGAATACAAGAGTCCATTAGTAACATTGAAACAAGGAAATGGAAAAATCATCAGTGGAAGTTTCAAGCTGATCCATGTCATCAATCTGGAAAGCTACGAAGACCTAATTGATCGCATCACAACAACGGTCAATAGAACTCACCAAGACGACAAACTTCGACCTCAAATGGATCATCAATTAAACCAAATAAGGCAATTAATTTCGGAACGTAAAGGACAAAACGCCAGAACCAAATGATCAATCAACTGGATCGGGAGCGCATGGAAATGGATCGCAGGATGAGAAGCTACAACAAAGTTTATTCAATCGACTCCTCATTGTCAAAGAGGAAATGTGGAGGTTGGGTAATGAGAATTGAAACAACATCCTGTTCAAAGATGTGCTCAGAGAATTTCTTTCATAGTCGCGAATTTAGCCTCATTCAACGTTATTTTATCGAAATATTTTATTTTGTCGCGTTCAAATACATCTTAGTGAACTTGATCCCGACTAGAATTTAAATAATTAATGTCCTTAATGCAACGCAGAAAAATTCTTTGAAGATGTTCCGATTTTCCGGGTCCCTTGACAAATTACTCAAAGTGGACGGTATTCAATTATGGTATTGGAGGAGTGTTATACAAGTACTTTGACATATCTCCCACCTGTCGTTTATCTAAAATATTCCGTGAATTCAAGGAACGGGAAAGGACTGAGATGCCTTTAAACTATGATAAAGGCACCTTGTGAACTTTACTGCGCATTTTTTCACCACATAATGCTGGTTCGGAAGAATGTAAATTGAAGCGAGCCATGTAATGAATTGAAGAAGAAAACGGTCCTTTGATGTCCTTCGCACTCCCTTCATTAATCTCTTTGTTTCGAGTCTAATAGGGGATGCTATAATGGAGTATTTTAGCGACTGAGTTGCTGAGCAAACCAGATATTTACGTTGAAAAAAATGAGATGTGATTAAATCCAATAATTTTTAAGATATTTAAAAGTTTTTATTTTATTATGTCCATCCCTTAGGAAAATTTTGTTAATTAATCTTTAAAGTTTATGAAATTGAAAAATAAAGTTTTAACACATATAGAACTTTCCAAAGAAGGCCCTATCCCCTCCCTATAGTTCGATCATAGGAAACAATCTATTGACGGATCTGTTCTGAATTTCTGGCTTAATGAAGAAGATATCTTCATAAACTGTATTTTTTGTTGAATAATTCCGAAAGGCAGAGGTTCTTACCTCCTCGCGTTGCTCTCTGTGTGACTCCCAATGACCAGGTGATATAGTGAAGGCGAGGCAAACGAAATCTTGTTTATATAGTCTATTACATGTAATGACAAGTTATTAGCGCCGCAAAACCAGCTTCTGTTCTCCGCCAATCACCATCAAGTTATATCCAGTACGAAGGCCTTGGATTAGTTTATCAGATTCATCACAAGAACTACATCGGAAAATTTTTAAGAACAACACTATAAATATTGGAGCATGTAACAAGCTATACCTTTTACGACCTAAAGATCCCCAGAATCTTTAGAAGCAGACGGAAATTTACACATTGGACGAATTGGTACAACAAGAGCTTAGATGGTCTGGGAATGGGGTTCATAATCCCATCAAAGGCTATACTCTCCGCTAGACTGTTAATAGTAATCGATAACCCTTCACAATTAATCAAAACTGTTTACATTTGAATAACGAAATGTTTATGAATTTGTTCGCATGGAAAAACGGTAAGGGGTTAGCCTGGCTAAATTTGAAGGGAACCAATAAATTTTTATTCGCCTGAACCTGATTTGATCAACGCTCCTTAGATTGTCTTATTAAAGAAAAAGTTAGAAGTAAATTGGGTGGCGGTTATAGAAACCACAAACTTCGATTTGAAGCTGTTAATTTCTTAAAAGTTTGATCGGTGATTGCAGCGAAACCGGACAAGGTTTAAATCAAATTTAAACGCTGATTCGTTTAAAACTTCATAACTTTTCCCAATTAATCAAAATTTGCGACATTTTTCTACACATATATTTTTTTTTTATTTTTATCCCTGCTATCTGTTCTGGGGCCAAGGCACTCCCAACTCTTTCGCGGTTTGCTTATTTACGTCCTTACTTTTTCGCCAGTGTCGGCCAATTCGAGGACGTACGGTTATAGGTCCGATTTTATTACCATCTGCACATTGCATAGCTCCATGCCAGCCTATACTGGCATGGAAGATGGGTCGGCCCATGAGTTTTGCACTCCGACAGGGGGTTATAGATGTGTTCCATTTCATCACAAATCGTAATTTGTTACATATATGTTTTTGAATTATACGAAGAAGTCGAAGATTTATAGGTTAAATAGCAGCACGATATCAAATTTATCGTGAGAGATTTTAAAGCAAAAATCGGTAGGTCGGTCTACTCGGTTGGTGCCAAAATGGGTACCTTACGGAACGGACAAACATTTCACAGTAGGATGTGGGTCCTGATCTTGTCGAGCATGGGATGGCATACATAAGTCCAGATAAGAACTCGTTCACAAACGGATTCTGCGGGCTCAAAAATTGTTAATATTAATAAATTAATTGAAACAAATCAATGACAACAATTTGAATCATAATGCGGTTTCTATCGTAAAATCAGCAAGGGACGAAGCTATGAACGCTTGGCCGCCACAAACCAGTTATCCATGTGGCAACTTTTCTGATACCTCTAGTTAAAAGCTCCATAATGACTTTGCTCAATGTGTGGTTTATGTCCGCACCGAGCTGACCTTAGGATATTATTAGGTGTACAAGTAGAAACTCAGTTCTAGAAAGAAGAAAGTAGAAAATCGCGCGCCATTTTGTATATATGTAGCTTAGTCATTGCTGTTTTTAGAAAGTTGATTATAGGTTAGAGGTAAGTAAGTCTGATGGGGTTATAGAGGTGAAATTTTTATTTTTCCCTTCTTCTGACGATAAAATCGTCCATCATTCGAGATTTTGCAACATGGACACCAATCTGACTATGCCGATTCGATAGCCCATTACCATAGGTAGATATTTGATTATAGGTTAGGCGTAAGTCTGATGGGGTTATACGGGTGAAATTTTTAGCTTTCCCTTCATCAAATTGTCCATCATGCACGGTCACGGCCCATCGAATTGACGTCGTCAGATCGGCGTATGTCTGGCATAGTCTTGAATTGCAAACCACTTTAACGACAATTTTAAACCATTTAAAGCTTTCAACTTGTTGAAAACAGATATGGCATTTTTTTATTACTATGCTTTTTCAAATTATTACCGCTAACAAACCTTATGAAACTTTATCCAAACATAATACTTTTAACGTTAGGTCATAATAAATTTTTGAAGGTTGTCGTATGCTGCTATATACTCGTACACATCAAACAATAAATTAATATCGGTTAAATTGCAAATTGTATTTGTTGTTTGTTATGATACATATGTTTTCGGCTGATTTTGTAGGTTAGTCATTTTCGGCTAGTATATTTCAATTTACATATTATTTGTTAAACTTTCGGCTGAAGTAGTCAAGACGCTATCTGTATTATCGATTTTTTCATTTTCGGCTGGCAGCTTTCAACTAACTTTTAAATCTGTTTGCCATTATTTGTCGGTTGAATATTGAAGTTATACTTCTTTATCGGCACAATCTGCATTATTGGCATATCTGCATTATCGCCATGTTACAATATTTTCATGGAAATATAATATCTGCATTACCATCTTTCGGTTGAGTATCAAATACACTATATACATTACCATCTTTCGGCTGGAAACTTTCGGCTACCCAATGCAATTGCAGTATATCAATAGCTTTCCAATGGGTCACCACTGCTATTACAGTACAATTTTGTTTTCTCTTTGTATTTTCTTTGTTTTGTTTTATGAGAATTAGCTCTTCTCATTTGAATTGTTTTTTTCTCTTTACATTATTAAAATATTCCATTAGTACTTTCTCGCTTTTGTTTTAGTGCCACGAAATGAAGTACATTTTAGTACCTATATTTAGGTCCTTACTCTGGCAAGTTAACGACACAACTGCAAATGCAGTAGTGATTTCGAAAAAGTGTCAATTTGAGCAGACCTACTGGTGTTTTTTTATAAAGAAATTGACTTCTTACGGATGATAGTCTTGATGATCCTGATTATATCGACAAAGGCAGTAGCAATGGCAGTAGCAGTGGCAAATAAAATAGTGACACTGAGTTTGCCGGGTGTGAAAACGAAATAGATGGGGACACTGTTCGGCAAGAACCAGGCGTACATATGGAAGAGGAAAATATCGAAGAACTTTGGACATCAACCATAGCGGAGATACAAAATTTTGAGCTCAACGAAAATACAGTAGGTTTCCAAATAAGTGAGAATTCGCCGAGGGAGGTGTTTGACATTTTTTTTGGTGGTGAATTGTTCAAATTATTATTAGATTCAACTATCTGAAATGTCTTTTTTCGAAACATCCATTATATGATCACCCGGTTTTTCCAAACACTATGTCAGGACACCGATTTGAGCAGGTTTTGAGATGTTTGAACGTTAATCCACAATTAGGCGAAACTCACTTAAATAAAATAAATTCATTTATTTAATCAAACGTGTCAGGGAGCAAATCAGCCGAACCAAAATCTTTCATTGGATGAGTCGTTGTTACTATTTCGGGGCACATTACATTATAAGCAGTATATTAAAAATAAAAATGCAAAGTATGGAATCAAGTTTTATGAGTTTTGTGATCCAATCGGCTATGTTTTCAATTTGGAAATGTATGGCGGAAAACAAAATTTAAATCTTTTAGTTTCAAAACTTAATTCGCTAGTCATATTTAGGAAAAGGACTCATGCTGTTCATGTACAACTATTATAACAGTGTAACATTGTCTAGCATTTGGCTGTCCTCATAGAACACATACGTCTGGTACTCTACGTAGCAACCGAAAAGGGAACCCGAAAGAGCTAATCCAAAAGAAGCTTAAAATGGATTAAATTTGGGTTAGAAAATGTGCTGTTTATATCTCAAAATGGAAGGATAAATGGAAAGTCCTATGTATAAATACCGCATATCACCCATAAATGGATACTACAACAAATAGTTCTGGTAAAGAGCGGAAGAAGCCCGTCGAAATTGAGAAATATAATCAAAATATTTATGGAGTCGATAGATATACTGGATCAATTAGTGTCATGTTACTCGTGTCCTCGGAGGACCATTCATATAATAGATATATCCGTATTTAATTTCTATATTTAAAAAAACAATTCCAAAAATATCGTTCCTGCAATTTCGGGAATCACTTATACAACATTGAAAACTCATACTCATACTTGAGACTCATCCCTCCTCAACATTGAAAATACGATCAGCGGACACCGTCTACCGGCAAACCTAATTGTAGATAGTCCAATAATGTCAAAAAATACATTTTTATCTGGCCAACATTCTTTGTATTTAAAATATCATCAATAATACCGGAGTTATGTCATGTGATATTCTGAGTAGTCGCCGTGTAAAAAGAGTGTGCGCGAAGATAGATGTTGTAGCTAATCCGACCACTATTAAGGAATGGTTAGGTAAATTGCGATATAAGTGGCGAGAATGGGCAGAACTCTGACGGATTTTGCGATTTTTAGAGAATTTAGAAATTTCTAGAAAATTCTATGTGTTTTAAGATGTCCTGAAGATGTGTTAAGTTTGTATATATTCCGGTAACTCTTTCACACATTGGTGTAGTGTGCGCATATTTCTACCATATTGCTATTGCTGTTGCTGCCTTTGCTCTCGACAATATTATCTATAGTATATTTTCTGCTAACATTCTTTGCAACTTTCTGTATTTGTTTAGCTATCTCACTCTATTTTTCTTTCGATTTTCCGGCATATTCTCATATTGCGAATGTAGCCTAGTAATCGTATTGCTAATCGTATTTATCGTATTGCTAATCGAGCATACCAACCATCTTTAACCCCTATAATTTTTCAACCTATGGATCCTTATTAACCCGGAAGTATACATAGTATTTGGTAGGGGTTGTCCTAGGTCATGGGAAATTTTTATGGAAAAACTCATGCAACGTAAATTTACTGTATTACTAATCGAGCATACTACATATCCTTAGCCTCTATGAATTTCCAGGAGATGATAATTTTCGATTAACCCAACAAAATACTTAGTATTTGGTGGGGATTTTCCTAGGATAAGAGAAAAGTTTATGGAAAACAGCTTACAACGTAATTTTATTAAAATTGCGAATTTAGCCTAGTAAATACACTTAGCCTCTGTAACTTTTCAAGGTATGGTAATTTTCGGTTATTGTAGACCCTTAATAATCCGAAAGTACACTCTCCTGTGGCACTATTCTGGTAATTCCCCGGTAATAGGGAACTGGGGAAGAATTTATATGTAATTCCCGATCAAATATTTTTTTTCTGGCATGCTGAGGTAAAAAGTTATTGTTAATTTTTTTGAAAACAAAATTAAATGAGGAATAATTTTCCCTGCCAATTTAGATATGGAAAAATTATTCCCAATGTATAAATATTTACATCAAACTTCTCTCCTCAATAGGCCAGAAAAAAAATATTTAAACAGGAATTACATATAAATTCTTTCCTCAGTTCCCTATTTTCAGGGAATAACCAGAATAGTGCCACTGGTGGGGGTTTTCCTAGAACCTGGGAAAATTTTATGGAAAACAACTACCAACGTACATTTATTGAATTGCAAATTGAACATTTTCAGCTAGTTTGGACCTGGGAAAAATTTGTGGAAAAACGCTTACACAGTAAATTTATTTTATTACTAATTGAGCATACTAACCACCTTAAGCCCCCATAATTTTTTAAGGAATGGTGGTTTTCGGTCAGTTTAGATCAATATTAACCTGAAAGTACACTTAGTATTTGGTGGGGTTTTCATAATTTATCGGGTTACAAATTGAGCCCACCTATTATTTTCAAGGAACGTTGATTTTCAGATAGTTTGTATCCTTATTAACGATAGTTTACTTAGTGGGGGTTGATAATCGTTTTCGACATTTTGGAAATCGTGTAAAGCATTTGTAAATTTATTTATATCGTATTATATAAATTATAATTTACTCGTTTATACGAAGTTTTACTAAAGTTAAAAAGTAGTCACTATAAATGAATTTGAGTGGACTAAACCAAAGTTAAAGAGCACATTAACGCTTTTAAAGGAAACAAGTAAGAATTCTCAGAAGCATTATTTTTAAAACGAATTGTTTTATGAAATTGGTTTCAAATTAATTAAACAGCTTAGAAGCTTAACACATTTGTCACATAAAAATAAATATTAAAAATATTTAAGCTTCAGTTCTAAGAACCTGAAAAACTAACCGTTAACCAACGAAATTATGAATCACTTTAAGAATAAAAAAATGGTGTGTCCTATACTATGGTCGCCACAACGATTATCTCAACTAACATTTTATTTACAGTCAAAGACATTATAAGGTCTTTCATAAAGCGTTTACTTCTAATCCATTTAATTTCAATAAAACGTGCCTCTCCCACCGGTGAATTTCCGAACAATTTCTCCCAACAAAAAAATTTAATCAAATTAGCTCACCACTATGCTATAATTCTTGCACGCCCATAATTTAATTCCATCACCCCAAAAATTTACACATCCAAATACACCTACGCACCCATCCATGTAATAATAATATACTCAACTTTTGACTATGCACGTCTATTTTGCCTTATCTCCACCAATAAATCACAAATCCAATTACATTAATTAATTAATTAATTAAAAATAGAAGAAAACAGGAAAAAATCTAATCCAAAAGCCGTAGACAAAACTAATTTAAATATTCCATCTATGTGTTGTACGTTGGTAGATATCTAAGTCCAAAAAATAAAAAATTTAATTGACAGAGACAAAAAATCAATTAATTAATTTAAAAAAATCTGACAGAAGCATAACATATACATACAAATATATTTATATATGTATACATACTCACACACACACATTATGATTAGAAAGTAATCAAATTAAAAAAAAATCCTAATTAATTTTATATTCTTCTTCTTCTTCTTCTCCATCATGTTTCCCCCAACCCGTCCCATATATTTATGTGTGTTGTTTTCTTGAATATTTTTAATTAATTTAATGTGCATAAAGGATACAGAATAAAAGCGAGACAACAATACACTATGTATACGTACACCATTTAATTAAAATGTATTTTTATTTTTAATGTAATTAAAATGCGAAATAAGACGATGAGAAAGATTGGGGCAAGCTGATAAGGATGGAATATACACAAAAATACACGATGTAGGATGAGTGTACCGACCGAGTTCTCATTTCTCATTTCTTCTTTGACTCCCCCCGAAATGAATGCGGGATTACACATTATATGTAGTACGTGTATGTATGTGAGGGATGGTGCCCGCATGTAGCACACCATTCCACTCGACCAAACTCTTCATCAGTTCCAATAATTTATCTCTCAACTTTTATATTCCATTTGCCTCTTTTATATCACCCTATGTAACTCTCTCGCTCTCTCTCTCTCTCTCTCTCTCTCATTCCATATCAAAACAAAAAGCAGAGAGTTTTTAATAAATTGGATTTCTATATTTATATACATAATCAGTTTTCCTTCGTTTGTGTCGTATCTTCTTCATTCCCTTGCCATCATCAGCCGTCTTCATCGTTGTGTCGTTTTCTTCTTTTTTATTCTTCATCATTATCTTCATTTTACTTTAATTATAATTATTATTATAACACAATACATGCTCATTAAAATGAAATAAATAACAAAACGTAGAACGAGATTGTTTTTTCGTTATTATTTGTATTGTTGTATTGGTTGGTTACGATATGCATACACATACGGAGATGTGCAGCAACAACAAAATACGCAAGAATCGCAATGTGAATAAAAAAAAATTCCAAAATAAAATACACAACAAAAAAACGAATCAGACGAGACGCGTCGACGATTGTTAACACCGTGGAGGGCGGGTATTTTTAGTTAAAGCACAGACACTCATAGAATTTTTCATTTGCAATAAAAAATCGAAGCAGCTATTTGTCATAACTCGTCTGTTGTAGGACCTAATGTCATTCCCGCGAAACGGGATTGATATTTTCATCGTTCCCAAGAATTCCCGGGATTCGGGCCGGGACAAGATTTTTTTTATGTTTTGCGTAATTCTATTGATTTTATAACCCAATTTTGTAACAAACAGAAGCCGGAAAGAATGGAACTTCCCAATGGAAATTAGAGAGTTGGTAAGACAAAAACGACGGGCACGTAAAACCTGGCAAATAACTAGAACACCGGAGAACAAAACAATTCTTAACAATTTAGGTAACAGTCTCAAATCTCTTCTTAAAGAAGTTAAAAATGCATCAATCAACAGATATCTAGTTAGCCTAACCGATGAAAAAATTCATAATATGAATGATTAATCTCTGTGGAAGGCGACGAAGAGACTCAAAAGACCCAAAATGCAAGTGCCTCGCCTCCACTTAAAAAGGAGGATGGAACCTGGGCAAGAGGTCTTAAAGAGAAGGTCGAATTGTTTGCGGAGTATCTCGAGAATACCTTCCAACCACTACCAAGGCAAACAGCCAATGAAAATATAATGTCAATCCAAAAGCTCGATGATTTTGATATACGCCCAGTAACTTTCAAAGAATTAAAAGAAGAAGAGAACAGCAACATGAATGTTAAAAAAGCCCCAGGATATGATTTGATTACTTGCCAAATAATCAAGGCTCTACCGGATAAAGGATTTCGTAAGCTATTACACATAATCAATGCAAGCTTTCGGTTAAAATATGTTCCGTGGCAATGAAAAGTAGCAGAAGTAATCATGATAAACAAGCAAAACCTGATAAACCACCTAACGATAAAAAATCATACAGGCCAATTTCATTGTTGCCAATGATGTCAAAACTGTTTCAAAAATTATTACTAAACAGACTTAAACCAATAATTGAGGACCGACAACTAATACTTCCACATCAATTTGGATTCAGGGAAAAGCACTCCACAATTGAACAGGTGCATGGAATCACCAACGTTATTGAAAGAACGTTAGAACGCAAAAAAGTATGCTCCAGCTTCTGGACGTCGCCCAAGCATTCGATAAAGTTTGGCACAGTGGACTGGAATTCAAGCTGCATAGAGATCTGCCGAGGCAATTCTATGCCATACTAAGATCTTATTTATCCAAGAGACAATTTCGTGTGAAATATGAGGATGAATACTCCGAACTAAAGAAAATCTCTGCCGGTGTCCCACAGGGGAGTGTCTTAGGACCAATCCTGTATTTGTTATATACAAGGGATATTCCAACAACAGATGAAGGAACCATAGCCACCTTTGCAGATGACATAGCAATTATGGCAATTGGAAGTAATGTTGCTGATGCAAACTCCAGAAGATTACCAATGCGGTTTGTAACTGGACTAAGCGCTGGAGAATCAAGCTTAATGAGACGAAATCCACGCATATTAACTTTACATATGAAAAGGCATCCCATCTACCGATAGTAATTAACTCACGACCGGTGCCATATGCTAACAAAGCTAAATATCTGGGCATGACTCTCGATGCCAAGCTCAAGTGGAGAGAGCACGTCAAAAAGAAAAAAGAAGAACTTAATATTAAGTTCAGAAAAATGTATTGGCTCATAGGTAGAGGCTCTGAGCTTACAATATACAACAAGCTGCTGCTATATCGGCAAATACTGAAGCCATATGGACCTACGGTAATCAACCCTGGGGATGAACTAAGCAAACAAAAGCCAAAATGATACAGACGTTTCAAAATAAGGTTCTCCGTAGCATCGTAAATGCTCCGTGGTACACAAGAAATGAAAACCTTCACAGGGACTTACAGATGGAATACATCAAAGATGAAATAAAAAAGCACGCCGCCTAACACGAAATAAGGCTCCAGAAACATGGAAACCCCTATATTCGCCATAAGATAGATAACCCTTTCGTTGAAAGAAGACTTCAAAGAACGAGGCCGCTTGACCTAGTAAACATACCAAATTAAAATTATATTTTAAATATATAGATTTAACAAATTTTGGGACTAACCATTGGGTTTCACCCCAACAAATCAGAATTATTTAAGAAATGTAAAATTTGTAAGTTTGAAAGATGAGCACAGTCTCAGTAGTTATTAATAAAGGAAAAAAAACTAAATATATAAATGAATTCAAAGATTATAACAACGAAATAATTTAGTTTCCGAAAAATTTTCGGCTTGATGTTTGACAAGGCCATAATATAAAGATTTTCTAAATTGCTGGTCCTAGCCCCAGTAACACAATACAAGTTTCACTGTTTGAATAAGGCATTGAAACGTTTAGTTGTCCTACAGAGTGTTTGGGTACACATCGCAATGGTTTTATTCAATTCGGTCGATAGACCGTGTGCCTCCGGTTCAACATGTTCACACTTACCAAAACCAAGCACATTAGTTTCACTTTCTGGTTATGTCCCGTATATTCTCTGCAGCAGTTTCTTCCCAAAATGAGCCATATCGGTTTTTGATCGCATTCCAAAGAATTCATCATCCATAATTTCTTTTGTATCAAATCTGGATCTTGTAAGAATTTTCTTTATGGTGCAACGTGTTCAGCTTTCAGATTTTGAGAAAATCCATATTAGTTTTTCCTAATGCTTCTGCAGCTACTTTCAATGGCTTTAAACCCCTTTGAAGCTCAACAATGTTTTTAATGTTTGCTTTTTCATACGATTTTTCAACCTAAGGTATCGGCCCAACATACTTTCTAATTTATTCCACCGGATGCGGGTCAATTATATATTTTTGCAGTATTGCGTTCTTTACAGGAGACCCCAAACACACGCCGTAACCCCAAACCTAAAGCGTCAATAAACGTCTATCCGGACAAAAACAAATGTATGACATTGGCGTATCAAGTTAGATGTAAGCTGGGTAATATTCTTCCAAATTATCCATAGCCACAATATCATTTTCAAAACTTATCTGAAATTGATTTAGCCTCTCAGTAACCAACTCCAGCATGGCTTCAAAAATTGGAATTAACCCCAAGTTAAATAGCTTGCCGCTATTTTGATGAACACTAATATTGATGCAGTGCTGATTGATGACACCAGTCCATTATTCTAATGCAATGCTGAATCGTTTTAATTCCTCTTTGATGCATTGGATTTGCTCAATAACATTCGCCTGTGCCACAAAGTAATATTCATGGTCTAGTTTCATAATGCCATCATTATGTTTAGGCAAAATATAAACTCGTGCGGAGATAGGTTCTTTAACAAATCAGATATTTGATAACCCAGCTATTTGGCGACGATTTTCTCTACGAATATTAAAATATTGATTGTTGCACTTTTGTTGGTGCTTTTGACACACTACCACCGAAGCATCTCGAACATCTATCTCGAACATTACGAGCAGCATCGCGCTTCAGTACCATTTTGTGCTCTCTTTCTGAATGTCTCAGAAGCCCAACCACCTATTGGTCCACCTATTTTTTGTAATTTTTTGTGGCACCGTTTGCATATTGCTTCATCTCTATTTTCCTTATTTACTTTAAAATAGTCATTCCAATCTGTAATATTACGTTCGCCTTTCATTCTAAAATGAGGGGAATCACCGTTTAAAAATTGAGTAAAAATGTTTTTAAGATATTGCGTAGTTGGTAGAATTTATTACAGAAAAGGATACTATGAACTATGAATTGAATAAATGATAATAAAAATGATAAAAAAAACACTGAAGTGTTACTTGAAATGACAACCAAATCAAAGCGTATCTTACTAGTCGGGATTTGTCTAATTTAAAATTAGAGCGAAGTTAATCGTGTTAGAAATTTAATTTACGGGAAATATCAAGACCATTCCCTGGAAACGGGATTGTTGAAAAAATTCTTAATTCCAGGAACGAAATGCATATAGGGCAGAAAGATCTATATGGAAGCATTCTTAGAAAATGTACACGCTGAACATTTTTCCAAAGCATCACCTATCTCTTTTAGGTTGACTATAGTTAAAGCGATCTCAACAGTACTCCGAGGCTATGTAAAAGTACTCGCCTCATTTTGTATTTAAATTATTATTTTATCAAATTGTTGCACTCTCGATTGGATAAGTTGGCTTTATTTAGAATTTGACCATGCCAGGATTTAAAGAAGAAAACTCCATTTTTTTTAGCTTAAGAAAGCAATTTCATTATCGAATACGGATTTAATATTGAGTTATAGGAAGAGATTGGGAAATTCTTCAATAACTTTTGACAAAGTTTTGGTGTTTGGCTTTATTGCTTCACTCGATTAGTTTTAATTGGGGATTTATAATGACAAACGAAGTATTAAAAGTTAAACTTGCTGAAAGTAACCTAACTAATTTTGGCCGGTTATGTTCA
Organism: Nephrotoma guestfalica; assembly: GCA_963691935.1. NCBI lineage: Eukaryota > Metazoa > Arthropoda > Insecta > Diptera > Tipulidae > Nephrotoma > Nephrotoma guestfalica. The sequence goes on along the minus strand of OY829913.1, from coordinate 50,560,627 downwards.
CATTTGGTTTGTATTGTGGAATTTATTTATTTTTTTAATTTATTTAAAGAAATTCAACGTAAATTTAATTTATTTTCACATTGTAAGCATTTATTTTATGCTGGTTGCTTTTCAGAACATAGTAAGCTCTGGAGCTCGTCCACCTCAATATTATAGGCTAGCATAGAGCTATGCAATAGCTGTCTCGATTATGGCTGCGACGTAAAATATGGGGGGGGGGGAGCGGGAAGAGCCGAAGTGCTTCAGCCCAAAACTAGATTACAAAAAATAAAAACAAATAATTTTCTTGTACAATTAATGCTATTATTAAAAATAAGCAGTGGCGTATCCTACAATTGCTGTTGAATTTCTTAATATGTTTTGCATCGACGTTCGTTTTTCGAATCTAATATTAAATCAACTAAAAAATAAAATAAATGTTCAATCGTGCTCTTTGTAATATTTTCCCGTACTCTTTGTTTTATTGGAACGTTTTTTAAAATTTCGTGAGAAAGAAATGAAGAATAAAAGATGTCCATAATTTTCGAGGCGTAATATTGCGATCCTAATTCCTAGTTAAGATAGTCGTGTCATAGTTTTTGTAACAAACATAATAACTTCCCATTCTCAAACGTTTAATTATTTTTTTAGAAATTTAGTAATTAAAACAGCTTAGACGAAGTCTAATGGAATCGGAACTTCGGAATGAAAATTTCTGCGCGTTCATACTTCAATAAAGGTACGAGTACAATACAAGATAATTTTTGGGCTATTTAGGGTAAGTCATTAATAAGACCACTCTGTTATTTGCTGATGATGCTATAATATGAGCTGCTCATATTAACACAAAAGCGTTTACTTTCTGAAAACAAAATACTAGTTATGAACCCCAAGATTTTAAACACTGCGAAGCAATCAGGGTTCTTATGCATATTTTTTAATTTTCCTGGTTATCACCATGAAACTTTATCAATCTAGCTAGCAGTGTACCAGTTCTGAAGACCCTTCGATTTTGTTCTCTTGCCTTGTAGATAAATTGCCAATAACCAGGATTCCATCGCAGTCGAACCTTTTATTGTCTATTACCCAGCTCAACCATCATACTTGATCGAGATCGACACTTGATTGGCACTTGATCGAGAGTGCTGGGTTCGAATCCCACCAGAAGTAAAATGTAAAATGAATTTTTTCATTTATTACAATCAGTTCCTTAATAAACACGACTAGACCGTCTGATGGGGTATAGATCTCTGATGAAATGCAGACCCATTGGCCATGTCAGGGTACAGACTGTCATATACATTATGGTGTTAGTAGGTGTATGTGCTAGTATCACAAAGGAACTGTAAAGTCTAACAGGGCGCGAATTATCAAAATACTGATCGTAATCAGTAACTAGCATTGAATATGTAAGGTACATTTATATAAATATATCATCATGTCCCCATTCTGGCACCCTAATAGAACAACAATTTTATTATGTATTGAGATACATATTTTCTATTAGAGATCAAAATCTCATGAAAGTTTTACAAACCGTCCGAATTAGTTACACTAACTTATTTGTAGCCAATCGCCAAAACAATACAAAATATGTTTCTAATATATGCAGGTTGACGTATTGATAGGCAACCAAATTTACAAAATAAATAAATGGCCTTAGCTTAAGCAAGCAGTGAATTATTTTGTGGAGACTTAGATAGTCTCCACAAATAAGTCTCAGTTTCGGAAACACCTTAGTTAACACATTTTCTTACAGTTTGTGAGGGGTCTGTGACTCGACCTAAGGGGGTTGTATTATTGATTTGATTTATTTTATTTTATTTGTCTTTACAAACTTTACACCGCGTGTTCCAATCGGTTTTAATGTTTGTTCGATTAATGTAACCGCCACATTATGCTACCTCCAGTGATTCGAAGTAAACGATACACTTTATTGGCAACGAATTGGCTTATTTATTATTCGACCCGTTCTCGACTTAAGTTGTTTATTAGCACTTATCGAAAATGTTTCTCGCTTGTGGGGTACTTTAACTGATGAATCAGTAGGAATAACGTTGGATTGTAATGTTTCTGATAACGAATTTGTATTTAGTTTATTTTGTAATTCCGTAGATGCATCTGTAGAATTGTTAGATTGTGGTGGTGTTTCGATAATACATGGTTCGAGTCGATTTATTGAAACCGTTGATTCAATATCATTGATGAACAACGTAAAATATTTTTCGCTTCGTTTAATAACCGGAAATGGTCCCTCATATGGAGGTTGTTGTGGACATCGAAGCATCTGTCCTGACAAGAACAATTTCACATATCTTTAAACACGAATATGTGTTCTTTAAAATGACGAGAAACTGTTGAAGGTTGTATATCGTTGAATTGTTTTCGAAGTTGAGAAACAAATTCCGAATAACTAATATATTTACTTGGTGTGATAAAATCTGCAGGCAGTCGTAGATTCTGTTCAGACTATTTCCGCCGCTTTTACCGTGTGTTTGTTGCATACATGATTGCGCTTTAAATTACGATCCCCTCATTCAATTAATCCGTTGCATGCAGTTTTATGTGCCGTAGTGCGCTTATTCTGAAATCTTAGTGTTTTATGAAAAGTTCACAAGGAAGTGCGGATTCAAACTTTGCACCTCTGTCAATCACATCGAATCATATCGAATTTTTAATTAAAGTATCAACAACAGTTTCCGACCGAATGTTTGATATTGGGATTGCTTCAGGCCAACGTTGATATCGATCGTTCATGTTTAAACAATAAATTTAGTCTTCTGATGGTGGAAAGGTGATATAATGTCAATATGAAGTTTGTAAACCAGTTTATGCAATTCTTCTTCTTTTAGCAATTCTTTACCCATAAACGTATTTCTTTAATTATTGATGGCCAAATAAAATATATTTGTTTTGCCGTTTTTTTATTACCGGGGTGAGAAATATTATGATGTGCTTTGAAAATTACGAAATGGTTTCGGTATAAATGGACGTTGATGGCCAGTTGAGATATATCATACATAATGTGTTTTTCAGTTCCAAATATTGCGAATATAAAAATTAATTTTGGTTTGATTCGATTAGTGTTGCAAGTTCTAAGTCATGCGAAGCCTTATCTAGATTTTGACGTAATGAAAAAATTATTGGCTTATGATCTGAAAATAAAATAAACTCTCTGCCTCCAATGAAATTTTTAAAATGTTTAATGGCCGAATTCGCCGCTAGTAATTCTCTACCATACGTACTATAGCGAGTTTCGGCAGCATGTAGCTTTATTGAAAAGAAAAACGGAGATTGCTAACCTTTGCCTGTTAATTGTTGTAGCATAGCTGTATTTGAGGCATCCAAAAAGAATGCAAATTTAACGTTCGGAATAGGGTAAGCTAGTTGTGTACAATTTTTTAATTTAGCTTTGCTTGATCCAAATGCTTTGAATGTTTCATCGCTCTTAGGACTTACCGACTTGTTCCTCTTTTTAGAAAATTCTATAATAATTTATCATTCCCAGAAATCTAAAAAGGTCATCAAATGTTGCCGGTTGTATGTAATTTTAAATTATTTCGACTCTCTTTCCGGTGACAGGTGACATGCCTTGAGATGAGATTTGAAAGCAATTTTGTTTACATTTATTACAAAACGTGCATCATTTTGTTGTCGAAGAACCACGCTTACATGTTTCAAATGTTCGCCCATACTAGCGAACACAAACGCTAAATCTCGAAACAATGAATGTACTAACTTCTGGAATGTTTGAGCCTCATTTCGCAACCCAAATGTCTTTCGAGGAAACTCAAACAAGCCAAAGGGTGTTTTTATAACACTTTTTTTGATATTTTGCTCTTCAACTGGAACTTGATGGTACGTTCGAACTAAATCGGTATCTTTCTTTAATGTCAGGCGGCTCTCACAATTATTTTTTGATGGGCTGCAAATTCCTTAAGCTAACCAAATTTCGATCTCCGATTTACCTATGACCATTTTATCTGTACTTAAGCATCGCATTTTTACATGACACTATTGACCTGTTGTCTCGATGCAGTGAATTTTTGGTATTTTACCGTATCTAAACTTGATGATTCAGGTGTAACCGGTTTGAATTCTTGGGACATTTCTGAAATACGCGGGACATACGCGGGACATACGTAAATTTGTTGGTGATACTAATGAAACTCAGCACCTGTGTCTACTAAACACTGTGATTTATTTTGTGTATCGATAACTATAAAGCGGTTTTTTTTTACTTGAGTACCATGTTTGTAGTGATACCAGCATGTTGGATCTTTGATTATTTGTTCTTTTGACTGTCATTGACTGCGGTATCGATTAGAACTTCTTGAACGTAGGGTTTGAGACCGACTAACAAGTTGATTCTGTATTGCTTGTATTGAGTTGATTAAATAACTCTTCAACTCTTTGATTTAATACATTATTGTCGTTGAACGTCGACAAATTTATCGGCTGCCTTAGCTAATTGAGTTATATTTTACTCATACATAGAAGATAATATTTTTTGTGCATGAGTTGGTAAACGTTGCAACCACACATTTCTCAAAACAGGTTCCGTAATCTGAGATGTAGACAAGTTTCCATCTCTCTTAACAGCTGTAATGGTTTTTTGGCTCGAAGCTGCAAACTTGACAAAAGTCGGTCTAAACGTTCAATTATCATTCCTTTTAATGTTTCGCTATGAGATGATCATATTTGGTTGCATCGGCGGTTTCATCTCGATTGAATTGAACATATTTAATTGACACTTTATAAACATTAGTTGTATTAAAAACTTAGACACCAGTGTCGTTGTTGCACAAACAGAACACGTGTCAATGAAGTGATTTCATTAATTTCACTAAGACCGACACCAAAAAAAATTTAAAAAAAAATTGTGAATATTTACTTACACGTCAAGATATCATCTGGATGATTAGATGACGGGACGATTGATTTTACTAGATTTGCTACATTCAATCGGGCGCGTACCCCAGGAACGAGGTAAGAGACTTGTAAGAGATTTTCCGATGGGGGTTTTGACCCCGATTGAATGGAGTGTCGTTTTTAAATTGTAATTTTGTCAATTGAGCGCTTACCACGGGTGAGGGTTATGACCCCCAACTGAATTGACCTTTAGTATCCTGCACGTTACCCATTTTAGACTGGATATGCAAAATTCAATCTGACTTTTACCGCAGGTGATGGCTATATGACTGATGTTTATTACTTTTACAGTTGAAAAGATGATTGCTTAGGACTGATACTGCTACTTATGACGATCTACTTTAATGATATATTGCTTGGACGATGCAGCCCACTTGCATATGTAAATTTGATTACATATCGACGTTTAATTTTAGTGATGAGTTTGAATGCTGCTGTGTGAGGTGTCGTGTTTGATTAATAGATTAATTTTACCGCTTAGCCGAATTTTATTCCATTGTGTTAATGTTTTTGCTTGCGGTCCGTAAATTAGCAAAGTTAAACTTGGAAGCTGACGAAAATTGGTTTTTATTATTTTAAAACGGAAATTGTGCTTAAATATTTGCTTTGCTTGGCGATCACATCGGGGTCACCAGATATGTGGTTCCCTGAAACTCCACTATTTAATTAAGTTTAAGTCACGAATTAATTTCCATAAATATAACTTTTATTTTTAATTGATTATACAGCTTGCTTTAGTACTCGTCTTATTTATTTTGATTCTGTGTAATCGAAATTGTATCTTTTCACAATTGATATTTTTTAACGTTCACACAGCTTGTTGGTTATACATTTTCATGACACTCTTTTTGTATTTTGAAATTGAATAACCTTGGACACAGCTGATTTGTATATTTGCAAAAATTGAATGTTTACCCCTTGTGTCTATAACCGGCTTCCCGGGTAGTCAGTTGGTTTTAATATGCTTGTAAAATTTTTAGTAAATTTTTTGGTAATTTCCGACTCTTATTCCTCGACTTTAGAAGCTGGACACTAAATTTTATCAAGGGGGTTCTTTTTTGTTCCGATAGTTTTACTCTCTGGTTCTGGCAAGATCCCACAAATAAAACATAAATAAAATTAATTAAAATTTAAAAAGAAATCAATAAATAAAGTAAAAATAATAATAATATAATTATTCACTTTGGTTAGATTTTTTATTTTGGTTGAGTTTCTAATTAGTGCATTTTAGACATCTTACATCGTGTCTGTTTTTCAGCACACACTGGTTTTTTACGAGCACTACATAATTTTCGCGTAGCTCTCCGTTTTTTTGGATCCGACTCCAAACAAGAACGCATTCAATACCTGAACGTGAGTTGAAATGCCTATATACATATATTTGGGACTGTTGGTCGAACATAAATGTGTGGTAAAGCAAATTGCAATGCCAGATCCTGTAAAATATTTGGCGTTTGTGAGTTTTGTCACTCGGATTATTTGCTATATAAATCGTGTATGCCGCAACGGACGCAACATCAATAATATTTTAAAAGAAAGCAACAGGCCACCGTTAAGTTCTTCTTTTGGGTGTGTAATGGGTAACTACTCCACTTTTTGTACGGTTATAGTAATGAATGATTTCTGGTATTTTCTTTTCACCGATTATATTTTCTGTGTAGTGATGTGTTTATCTCGTTCGGAACAAATCGCTGAAGTTGTCAGTAACAATATTTCTACCCGACCCCTTGAAGCGCGCCCACAAATCTCTAACAATCCTTTCACCTTAATTCATTTCTCTTCCTGACGCTCGTTTACCAGTATAAATTTGACCAGTTATGGGGTAGGAGTATTGTGTGCACCTGGTTCTTCCTATAAAATAAAATAAAAATTAAGAATTACACGTACATACTTCGGAACGTAAATAGCTAGCTGTTTCTATTCTATTCTAGTTCCCAGCAACGATTCAACCCCATACTAGCGCGATCCAAAGGATTCGAAGTCGTTTCCCACAAAACTTGCGTGTTCATGATTTGACTGGTGAACTCCACCTCCATTAAAGTCCACCTCGGTTAATAATTTCCATAGTCGCGCTGATTTATTTGAATTATTTTTGTTGTACGCTTCATAATTTGTCTTAGCCTTCCTGTTGGTTTCTCGTATGACAATGTCACGTGAGAAAATATACACCTAAATGTAGCTGCTACAGACATCGTATTTGTTAATAGGTGAGGACTTCTTTCTTGGCTTCTAAATATGTTGGGTCTCAAGGTTCGTCTCTGTAAAAGTTTTCATCGCCATATTGTGCCATCTTTTCCTTTGAAAATGAAAAATTGAAATCAAACTCTTCTGTATGTTCATCATCACTTTCCTCGCCCACCTCAATTCTGGCTGAACTTCATCACGTATACCTCCTACATCAGAATCTTTATTATTTCTGACCAGTGGTGCAGGTAACCATTCTTCGGCGGAGCAATCGTCCGCTTCAAAACTTCATTTTAATCTTCAGATTCGTCTAATAAACGTCTAAGATAAGACTGCTAGTCGTCGTACGACGAACTAATTTTTTTTTCAATAATAAAATGCGCTATAATAATATAATATGACAATTTTACCGTGTAAATTCAGCATTAGAAATTGCTCTAATACGGTCCGCCATTTTTGAATAGGAATGTAGTATACAAATGTTTACAAAAAAAAATTATGTAAAGTAAATAAATTGGCACGTCTTTTCGGTTTAAATTTCCACACTAAACTAGAATAATTTACTCACCAGCATATTTTTTCCGTCTATTGAGCCAACCAGCCAGTCAGTAAGATCTGTAAGTAACAGTTCGTTAGATAGGATTTCTATGTAACTAGTCAGTGACAACTTAGTAGCTTTTCGTTCAGTTTCGTTAAAATTTATCTGTCACTTAACAGAGCGAAAAATTTCGTACAAACTGAAGGAAATGTCAAACTACCCATTTGTTTCGTGTTCGTGCATATTGTAAGTACTCATTTATATATACATAATAATCTTTATGAAGTTTATTTTGTCGTTGTTTATTTGTACTTTTAATATAAATGTGGTAATTAATTTTTAATTAACACATTTATATTAAAAGTATAATAACAATTTTCGCAAATTAGGTGGTTTTGATTCTATAATGGAAATTGATAGAACATAACCACAAAAATATCTTTGATCATAATTATCTTTGTATTGTATTTTAGATTTTAAATCAAATGGACTATTCAATATTAATTAATGCTGTGGAATGTCACAAATGTCTTTATGGCAGAACCAATAAAGAATACAAAAATATAATTGCAAAAGAACACAAATGGGAGGAAATTTCAGAACTCACAGGAATGTCAAGTAAGTTAAATGTGTGCATGACAAAAGCTTATTCATTGACTTAATATTTTAAATTAATAGAAGAAGATTGCAAGAAGCGGTGGAATCTCTTACGAGAAAAATTCAACAAAGAGTTGAAAAAAACTGATATGCCAACTGGAAGCGAGGCGGTGGGCGGAGAATGGCCATATCTGGAGAGCATGATGTTCTTAAAAGATTTTATCCAACCTAGAAAGTAAGTAGTTGCATTTTTAATTGTTAAATAATTTTAAATGAAAACATTTTATTATTTACATTTTTAGAACAAAATCGAACAATTTAATTATTGAAGAGTCGGAGACAGACGATACTGTTCCCGAAGTGATTCCGTCTAAACGGACTAAAATAGATCCCTTCGCTGAATCCTGCGCAAACTTCAACAATTTTTTAAAAAGGTTTGAGGATCGCCAGCAAGCTAAAGAAGATGATTTAGACGAACAATTCCGAAAGACGATTAAATTAATGATTAAGGATTTACCCGAATCATTAAAAAATATAGCACGAGGGGAAATAACTACCTATATCACAAATTTGAGGGCAGACTATTTATCTAGTTTAAATAGCAATTAAAAGTTTTTATTTTAAGTTATTTTTTTTACCAAATATATATTATTGTGATGAGTTATATGTGATATTAATTAAGTTATATATATGTGATCGAATTATATACATATTATAATATTAATTAAATTTGGATTTTGAACTTTGTGATAGTATGAGAATAGTTTTTTTCACAATTTTTTTTTTTTTTGTAATAATAAACGCAATTAATCTAGAAGATTAAACATATATTTTATTTATTTTGCATTTCTGTAAACTAATTTATTTAGGAAATATTAAACTATTGCAGCCACTCTAAGCTGACTTCATTATTTACATAATTACATAAAGTGTCACGCATTTTTATTGCGCTACTACCACCTAAAAGCCAGATTTCTACCAACTTCCTGTCGCCACAATCCAGGTTGTTGTTGATGGCTAGAATTCTCCCAGTCCATGTATTTTGACGGTGCGTACAGCGTTTTAATTTCCGCACTGAGTCTTAAAAAATTGTGCAAAGCGACACATGCTAGCAGCACAATTTTCTCTGCGTTATCTGGTTGCATGTTTAACGTGGTTAAAAGAATGCGCCACCGACATACCAAAATGTCAAAGGCATTTTCTATTACCCGTCTGGCTCGAGACAGTCGTCTATTAAAAATTTCCTTTGGTTTTGATAGCCCTATTCCCGGATATGGTTTCATAAGGTTTTGGGTAAGCGTGAATGCCGCATCCCCAACGAAAAAAATGTGGTATCAAAGTTTGAGTGCCTGGTAACACCACTGGTTCTGGTAGTCCGAGATTACCACCGCATAGCCTTTTGCCAAAGGAGCTTTGATTAAAAATTCCTAAAATGTTTGCGTATATATTATTAATCTTGATAGGTGCTATATAAAAACAAGAATATTACCTCCATCGCTCTGTGAACCATATGCACCGACGTCTATATGCGTAAATATGTAGTTAGCATCACATGCAGCCATTAATACTATACTATAAAAAATTTTATAGTTGAAATATTGGATTATCGAATCCGCTGGTCATTGAATGGCAATATGTTTTCCGTCAACTCCGCCCACACAGTTTGGAAAGTTCCAGTGGTTCTTAAAATCTTTTTCGATCAAAAGATAGTCATGTAAATTTGGTTCTGTGACATATAGACGCCCGAGTACCGCCCATAATGCTTCGCATGTTTCGTAAACCAACAGTCGTACGGTTTCTTTTCCAACCTTCCAGCTCCACGCAAGTGATTGAAACGTCGATCCTTGTGACAGGTATCTGAAAATATAAGGAAATAAAACAATTAAAGATTACATTACTCACAGTAATGTAAGTGCAATGCGAAATTCCACACTCAACAAATTTCTATTGTTTTCAACCATGTACGATTTTATTAAACTCAGTAGCATCTCGAATACAGCTGGGGTCATTCGAGTATGAATAAAAAATTGAGCCCCATCGTTTATTTTGATTTCGCAAAATGTAACCTAAAAAATAAATAATTTTATAACATTCACGACTTTCTTTAAAAGTATTTACCTTAAAATATCCAAGACGATCTCTTCGACGATTCAACGCTTTAAGTTGGTTAAAGACAACGAATACTTCCTGGAGCTCTCAAATTCATCCCCCATTTTAAGATAATATTAATTTTTATTATTTTGTCTATAATAAAACGTATGTGAAGTTATCCCAGAATTCTATCCCAGAAAATGAAAATATTTAATCAGGCAACACTAACATATCAATAACCAATTGGCTCTTGTGTGAAGTTAGCCCAGCCCAGAATTTTTATCAATTTTAATGAAAAAACGAAAACTTATCAAATTTATTAAATTTGATTTGTTTATATATAATAAAAAAATTAAAAACTAAAGTACCAAAAAACTGTAAACTTCTGAATTGCATATAGTAAAGGAAAATTACAGGCAATGTTAAAAAAGTTCGATCCGTGACAAGATCCCGAAAATGAACTCTGGGCTTGCCACGGAACGATTTTCTTCTAACTCAGCTAAAACTTAGCTACTAGTGTATACATATCAAAATCATACAGCCCTGATCCGAGACATTTTTATTTTTGACGAAATAATTTTAGATTTATCGAGTGGGACGAAAAATTATTTAAAAATCAATGAAATTCCGAGCCCAGAGTTCATTTTCGGGAACTTGCCACGGAACGATTTTCTTTTAACTCAGCTAAAACTTAGCTACTAGTGTATAAATTTCAAAATCATATAGCCCTGATCCGAGACATTTTTATTTTTGACGAAATAATTTTAGATTTATCGAGTGGGACGAAAAATTATATAAAAATCAATCAAATTCCGAGCCCAGAGTTAATTTTCGGGAACTTGCCACGGAACGATTTTCTTCTAACTCAACTAAAACTTAGCTACTAGTGTATACATATCAAAATCATACAGCCCTGATCCGAGACATTTTTATTTTTTGACGAAATAATTTTAGATTTATCGAGTGGGACGAAAAATTATATGAAAATCAATGAAATTCCGAGCCCAGAGTTCATTTTCGGGAACTTGCCACGGAACGATTTTCTTCTAACTCAGCTAAAACTTAGCTACTAGTGTATAAATTTCAAAATCATATAGCCCTGATCCGAGACATTTTTATTTTTGACGAAATAATTTTAGATTTATCGAGTGGGACGAAAAATTATATAAAAATCAATCAAATTCCGAGCCCAGAGTTAATTTTCGGGAACTTGCCACGGAACGATTTTCTTCTAACTCAACTAAAACTTAGCTACTAGTGTATACATATCAAAATCATACAGCCCTGATCCGAGACATTTTTATTTTTGACGAAATAATTTTAGATTTATCGAGTGGGACGAAAAATTATATAAAAATCAATAAAATTCCGAGCCCAGAGTTAATTTTCGGGAACTTGCCACGGAACGATTTTCTTCTAACTCAGCTAAAACTTAGCTACTAGTGTATAAATTTCAAAACCATATAGCCCTGATCCGAGACATTTTTAGTTTTGACGAAATAATTTTAGATTTATCGAGTGGGACGAAAAATTATATAAAAACCAATGAAATTCCGAGCCCAGAGTTCATTTTCGGGAACTTGCCACGGAACGATTTTCTTCTAACTCAGCTAAAACTTAGCTACTAGTGTATACATATCAAAATCATACAGCCCTGATCCGAGACATTTATATTTTTGACGAAATAATTTTAGATTTATCGAGTGGGACGAAAAATAATATAAAAGCAATGAAATTCTCAGCCCAGAGTTCATTTTCGGGAACTTGCCACGAAACGATTTTCTTCTAACTCAGCTAAAACTTAGCTACTAGTGTATACATTTCAAAATCATACAGCCCTGATCCGAGACATTTTTATTTTTGACGAAATAATTTTAGATTTACCGAGTGGGACGAAAAATAATATAAAAGCAATGAAATTCTCAGCCCAGAGTTCATTTTCGGGAACTTGCCACGAAACGATTTTCTTCTAACTCAGCTAAAACTTAGCTACTAGTGTATACATTTCAAAATCATACAGCCCTGATCCGAGACATTTTTATTTTTGACGAAATAATTTTAGATTTATCGAGTGGGACGAAAAATAATATAAAAGCAATGAAATTCTCAGCCCAGAGTTCATTTTCGGGAACTTGCCACGAAACGATTTTCTTTTAACTCAGCTAAAACTTAGCTCTAGTGTATACATTTCAAAATCATACAGCCCTGATCCGAGACATTTTTATTTTTGACGAAATAATTTTAGATTTATCGAGTGGGACGAAAAATTATATAAAAATCAATGAAATTCCGAGCCCAGAGTTCATTTTCGGGAACTTGCCACGGAACGATTTTTTTATAATTAAGCTAAAACTTAGCTACTAGTGTATACATATCAAAATCATACAGCCCTGATCCGAGACATTTTTATTTTTTGACGAAATAATTTTAGATTTATCGAGTGGGACGAAAAATTATATAAAAATCAATCAAATTCCGAGCCCAGAGTTCATTTTCGGGAACTTGCCACGGAACGATTTTCTTCTAACTCAGCTAAAACTTAGCTACTAGTGTATAAATTTCAAAATCATATAGCCCTGATCCGAGACATTTTTATTTTTGACGAAATAATTTTAGATTTATCGAGTGGGACGAAAAATTATATAAAAATCAATCAAATTCCGAGCCCAGAGTTAATTTTCGGGAACTTGCCACGGAACGATTTTCTTCTAACTCAACTAAAACTTAGCTACTAGTGTATACATATCAAAATCATACAGCCCTGATCCGAGACATTTTTATTTTTGACGAAATAATTTTAGATTTATCGAGTGGGACGAAAAATTATATAAAAATCAATAAAATTCCGAGCCCAGAGTTAATTTTCGGGAACTTGCCACGGAACGATTTTCTTCTAACTCAGCTAAAACTTAGCTACTAGTGTATACATATCAAAATCATACAGCCCTGATCCGAGTCATTTTTAGTTTTGGCGAAATAATTTTCGATTTACCGAGTGGGACGAAAAATTATATGAAAATCAATGAAATTCCGAGCCCAGAGTTAATTTTCGGGAACTTGCCACGGAACGATTTTCTTCTAACTCAGCTAAAACTTAGCTACTAGTGTATACATTTCAAAATCATAAAGCCCTGATCCGAGACATTTTTATTTTTGACGAAATAATTTTAGATTTATCGAGTGGGACGAAAAATTATATAAAAGCAATGAAATTCCCAGCCCAGAGTTCATTTTCGGGAACTTGCCACGGAACGATTTTCTTCTAACTCAGCTAAAACTTAGCTACTAGTGTATACATATCAAAATCATACAGCCCTGGTCCGAGTCATTTTTAGTTTTGGCGAAATAATTTTAGATTTACCGAGTGGGACGAAAAATTATATAGAAGCAACGAAATTCCCAGCCCAGAGTTCATTTTCGGGATCTTGTCACGGATCGAACTTTTTTAACATTGCCTGTAATTTTCCTTTACTATATGCAATTCAGAAGTTTACAGTGTTTTGGTACTTTAGTTTTTAATTTTCTATTATATATAAACAAATGAAATTTAATAAATTTGATAAGATTTCGTTTTTTCATTAAAATTGATAAAAACTCTGGGCTGAGCTTACTTCAAACAAGAGCAAATTGGTTATTGATATGTTAAATGTTGCCTGATTAAATATTTGTATTTTCTGGGATAGAATTCTGGGATAACTTCACATACGTTATAATAAACTACTTAATCGATGTATATATATATATATATATATATATATATATATATATATATATATATATATATATATATATATATATATATATATATATATATATATATATATATATATTGACTGATTGATTGATTTTGGTCGTACATTCAAAATCAATCAATCAATCAATCAATATATATATATATATATATATATATATATATATATATATATATATATATATATATATATATATATATATATATATATATATATATATATATATATATATATATATATATATATATATATATATATATATATATATATATATATATATATATATATATATATATATATATATATATAGATATTTACTTTATTTATTTAGCACTTCTAAAAATTTAAAATGTCTATATTGTAAAAAAAATTTAACCACAACTAATAATTGACAACTTATACTAAGGATTCACTGGTCACTTTGTGTTAATTTTTCGTAAAAAAAAACTTTCGTTCATTTCCGTAATGATTTGACAAGTTGTATTACTGATTCGCTGGTTGGCTCATATACAATAAAACTATCTAACTCGGGGAATCCCATTTTGGCATCTCATCGTTTTACACTATGTCAACACAAAATTAAAGGAAACGTGCAATAACGTAAATTTTATTCAACCATTTCAATTATAAACGAGAAATTGCGTCTATGGGCCGGTTAGATGTATACGAACGAATTTTTTGGTTCTAGACACAAGGGTTAATCGGTTTGAAAGTATGTTCGATCAATGTAACCGTCACAATATTTGGGTAGCTATCCAACGATTGCATCACTTTAAAATTGTAAAAATTATGTTTCACATCGCATTTGGAACCATGCCCGCCACCATGTTAACAATTCATACACCAAAATAAAAAATTATATAAAATTTTCCATATAAATGTGTTTGTTAATTAATTTGATTGTGAATGTAGAAATTCTAATGGATTTTCAATGTGGTTGGGGAAGTTTTCTTCTTATACTCTCTCCCCATTTTCATTTCGTTTTCATTTTTTATTTTATTTTTTTATATATGTATGTAAGTATGTGTTGTATTACTCGATTAACGATCAAAAAAATGTATACACAGACAAAATTAAACACACACGCTCTTTTCTGGTGGCGAGAAAGAGAAAATGCGCCCCCCCTATACAAGGTGAGAGATGACGAAAAAGAATACGAAACAGAAAAATTAAACAACAGAACGACGAAAAATTCGTGTGCAGCGAGCGGCGTGTTTTATTATAACGAACAAATCTATATACAGAGGCACACACATATCTATATAAATTCTTTACGAATTCTGTTTTGTTTTCGTTTCAGTATATTTTCTCACAGAACACATAGAAAAAAAATATACTTTTCTTTTTATTTCTCGTTAGTTGCGTTTTATGAGTCATGGAGTGTGTTTGTCAATTGTTTTTTTATGTTAACGGAACGTGTGTATTAAACAAAATAGAATAAAAAGAAAAAATTCCTTGATTTTCTTGAATTAGAAAAAAATTGCAAGGTGATTGAAAAAAATTATTTCGTGTATTTTATTATAAGAAAATCAAATTATTATATTTATGTGGTTATATTAAAGTGGTGTAAAGTGCAAAATTAATATATATTGGTGAAAATTTATTAGAAAAAGCAGTGAGAAAAGTGTGTTTCATTTATTAAAGTTTCTCTGTTTGGGTTCTGTTCTGTGATAGCGAATTTTTTTTTTTCGTTTGCTTTTTTTTTTGTTGTTTAATTTGATTTTCCCGAAAGTCGAGGATAATTTTGGATATTCCAGGATTTGTTTGGTTTATTTTCTATATAATAATATATTATTTATTTATTTATATCGGAAAAACTGAAAAGACGGGAAAAATCGGGAGTGGGGACACATTAAATCTCGCATAATATACACAAAAATAAGGTAACATAACCTCACAAAATAATTTTTTTTTTGGTTAGAATTTTGTTTTATATGTATTATTGTTGTTGTTGCTAGTGTCGTCTCTTTATTTTCGTGTTGTTGCTATAAATGCTGCTTATATACTTTTGATTCACATTCCGTCGGCCGACGGTATGTACTTCTTTTATATACTTTAGTAAATGTACAAAAGTGTTGTTGTTCTTTTTTTTGGGTACATAACAGAGAAGATACATAGCGCATTTTACGAAAGGAGAATAAACGAGAGAATGGTAGGATTTGCGATGTGCATTAGAATGAGATAGTGGTATATATTGAAATTGTTATTGCTTTGTTATTTCTCTTGTGTTTTGTATATTTGGTTTTTGTTTTTTTCGATCGTCACATGTACGATACCTAATAGTGTCTGTATAAACTGCCTTGCCTGCCTGCCTGCACCGGACAGAAAATATAAAAATGTTAAACGGTCGCTCTTTATTGTGTTTGATAGTTTTTTCGTTGTTGTGTTGTTAGCTGGGGTTAGTTTGTTGCTAAAAGACATTTTTTATACATTAAATTGATAAGAAGCACACAGCGGTACCAAAAATATTCACATGAGCTGTGTGTTGATATTCGCGGTCGCTTGTGAAAAATAAAAAGATACGCATGAATAATAAAGTTGCATTTCCTGTGTGCGTCGATAAGCAAAAACGAGCTCAATGTACACAAAGTAGTTGACATTGTTTTTGGAAGAGAGCCTTCGGCTTGGGTTAAGCTTCGTCTACATTGTATTTATCTTAGTCTTGCTTGTGAGAATCGTTTTTGTATTAACACAATTCTAATGGTATTCTTTCTATGATGAATATTCTAGAAATTGCTACTTTTTTATCGAAGTTAGAGACCAATATATAAGGTTGGTGCTATTGGGAATATGATAAAAATTTCACCACCTCATAAGATCTTCTGAAGTTTCTTAAATATTATTTGCCTTAACCGTTGTACAAAATTATCTAGTAGGCACGAAGGATCTAAAGTAAACGTAGTGCATCGATTCATAAGTTGAAAGATATTCTTTTTCAAATTTCATGTCACGACAATACAATTAAACACAATTTGGCGGTTAGCCACTTAATCTTGCACTAAAAATCTTGCATATCAGAATTTTCCATACATTAATAGAATCGTGGCCGCGATGCAACCTTGTAATGCAAGATTAAGGGGCTAACCCCAGATGAAATAATTGTGGCAAAGCTGAAATCGAAAAAGAAATCCGGAATGGGATAAATTAAAGACTGATTCTTAAAGAGAATCGCGCAAATCAACGTTTTGTAACTGCAAGATTTTGCAATGCAAGATTTCGGGGCGCATCCACCAATTTGTCTTTCTTTTTGCCTTTCGACGTCAACTGAAAACCAAATGGTTTCAAAGACTCCGGACTCGACTTTTTGACAAGAGAACAGAAATATTCGATCGACGAACAAATGTGGTCCTCGTTCGTGAAAGTAAAAATTGGCCAAAATGGCCAAAGAAATAATAGGTGATGGACTCGGTTTGAATGGCATGGCTGCATCACACATATTAAGCAACCACCTGAACTACACGAAGAAATTTGTTAACTCGTAGAATCTCGATGTAAAGACGCTAACATTACATATGAAAACATCAACTTCGATTGCCACACAATTACACCTTGCCTAAGTTTAACTAATCTAGTTACTTTGTGAAGTGATCCCTTTCGAACAGAATTTACAGCTTGTGAAAAAGTTCCGCCATGTTATTGTAAAAGCTGGAAATAATAACCATCCAAAACATGTTGAATACGCAGAAGGCCATGGAACAGATATTTTACTTCCAAAACATAACGAAAATTTCTTCGAGAGCGGTTCAGTTTCACCATGTTGTTTAAAAAGTCCACTTCCAGGATCCACAGATCATAACCAACATGTTTGCTGAATTGTTCCAATCCGTTTATAACGCAGAAGACATTGATAATTATAAAGATTCACCCGCTGTGAATACAATACATTCATATTTACTATCCACACATCGAGCCAGAAGACATCCCAGCCAGCATTGGTAGGATTCGGAGAAGGATGTGGTCTTTATGGTATTTCCGCTTCATTTTTTATAAACTCTGAAAAATTGGCAATTCCTCTAAGCAGTTTTTTTAAATTAAAGTTTGCAACTTTTCCACAAAAGTGGAAAATAACTAGAGTGACGCCTATTCTCAAAACTGGATCTAGAAATGATGTTTCTTGCTACAGAGGTATTAAATTCTCTGAGTCTCAACATTTAAAAAGGAAAACCTCTATCATTTCACCGAAAAGCCAACCCTGTTATACAAGGGTATAAGATAAATGGTGTAGTTCTTTAGGTAATACTTGAAACTAAAGACCTAGGGGTTACTTTCGTTGAAAATATGAGCTTTACTAAGAGCACATTGAGCTGTGCATCGCTAGAGCGAACTCCATGCTCGGTTTTATCAACCGTTTGTGGGTGGCATTTTGTTTTGGAAAGAATTAAGATCTTGTATTGTGTTTTCTTATTTTTCTAATCCATGCAATCTTTTCTGGGGCCGAAGCACTCCCTGCTTTTTCAGGACCGGTTTAAGTTACCCATCTGCGCATTGCATAGCTCCATGCCAGCCTATAATACTGGACATGAAAGATGGGTCGGACCATGAGTTTTGCACGCCGATAGGGGGTCGTAGTTGTGTTCCTTTTAATCATACATCGTAATCTGTTGATGCAAATTTCCTTTTGCATCCTTTGCATTTCCATTAACCACTGTGCCATTTGGTCGTATTGTGCTTACTTTCGATCGCAGCTGGAATATGCTGTAAATGTGTGGTGTCCGTTTTATGATGAACATATCCAAAGAATTGAGAAAATTCAAAAGAAGTTTATACGCTACTTGGTCTGGAAAGACAGATGAGTTTATGACCATGATCTACCATACCACGTGAACATACAGCAACAACCACCACATTTAACCGGGTGTAAGACATAAAACTTGGCAACGCTAGAAAATAGACGCGAATTGCTAAAAAGTACATTTATTGGAAATCTCCTACTGGGCATAATCGACGCACCGAATGTGCTAAAGTCAATTAAAATAAAGGTTCCTGGTAAACAGCTAAGAGATCATGACTTCCTCCACTTAGATAGACACAGAACCAACTATGGCGATAATGAACCAGTGAAGATGATGTGTAAGAGTTTCAATAAAATTAACTATTTATTTGATTTCCGTTTAACTAAAGATAATTTTAAAAGTATAGATTAAGACAATTTAATGCCTTTAGTGATTTCAAACTTTCAAATCCAACGCGGATTTATTATATTTTGTATTTTTTTCAAATCAAATTTATAGACTTATTTAAAAAAAATAAAAAATATGATCTGCGAAGCATGTTTCAATGTTGAGATATTAACTTCTGAATTCTTCCCTAGTTAATATATGGTTTCAAGTTCATTTACCCTAAAATCACTACTGCTGAGGGGTGCTTTTTATCTCTCAGGTTTTAGTTTCGCATATGATGAACAAACGAACTTGCTGGTGTAAACGTAATCCACTCAAATACACTCTTCATGCTCAAATATAATAAGGACGGACTCATATTCACACACCCAATGTAAAAATTACCAAAGCCGGAAACATTAATAAAACTTCAAATAACTTAAATCAATATTTGGCACACATAAATTGGAATGTTGGATTTAACAGTAATGTCATAGATGAAAAATGGAGACAGTTTATACAGTTTACTTAAAGGCATTGATTTATTCATTCTCTTGACTATGAGCAAACCGAAGAAATATCCTCCGCAGTATGATGCTCAAGTTATCTAAAGAACAACAAAAAATGGGGTGATGAATATGTTGTGGGCAGCAGCAAACTTTATTTTACCACGAATATATACATAGATCTCGAATACACCACACTTGATTTCTAAAGCGAAAAATTAACCTTACCGGACTTTTCGTAAAACTGTCTTGTATAATCAAAAATCAGTAGATTTGCCTAAGTTTCAGAAAACCAACAAGTTCAAGTTATGTTGAAAATTTAATCTTTAAATTTATTTGAATCTTTAAATTTTTTGTCGTTTTTTGTAAACGCCAAACTTTTCAACATCATCAAAAGCTCCCACAGAAGCTGCCACTTCCGGTACACAGATTTCCACCAAATTTCGCAAGAATCTTCCAATTAATGAAAAATGGTTAAGTATTAAGTTTGATTCCGAATAGTTAAACCGCCCGGACTGTAGAGATGCCGAGTTTTGGTTAAATAGAGTTTTTTTTTATCAAAACTTGTCATTTCCGGTCAAATTTAAAAAGTTTGCTTGAAAGTTAATTTACAATCATTTTGTGTTAATCGTTTTTTTCCTAAATGCTAAGTATATACTTTTCAAAATATTTATAAAAACGAAAAATGGTCTGCCAAATTTATTGTTAAAGCTTAGCATAAAGTTCCATCCCGAACAATCAATCCGCCTAGGCTGTACAGAGGCCGAATTTTAAGTTAGAAAACAGTTTGGTGCCAAAAATTCTCATTTCAGCGTATCTAGCCCGATGTTGCTGCAAAATTAATTTAGAATCTTTTAGTTTTTAATCGTTTGTCTTGTAAATGATATACTTTTCAAAATATTTGGAGGCTGCCACTTCCGGTGAACCGATTTCCAGTCAATCCGGCTGAGCTGTAAGAAAGTTACAGACATTCTTACGGTCTTGCAGGAGCTAATTGGGCCACTCATGTCGCTTAGCCCTCTGCTGGGGAATAAATAAAACTACAACCGACCGAAATAAAAATTTCGGACATTTACCAAAACTCGCTGTATTCTAACTGTCAATTACGACTCTATTGGCTAAATTGAAGCATTGTATTACTGGGCACATTCACTGAACATTGCAGTACTGAGTAAATACAACTACAAAGGTTTTTACTAGTTTATTCTGTATGTCCTGTGTTAGCCGCTCATAGGAACCAAGTTCCTTCGTTATATCTAGGTAGTTCACATTAAAAATGTATTTTATTTCGCAAAATTAAGCACCATCGGTAATTTTCAAGACAGTTCAAAAAATAATATGAACAACAAATCTCTCTGGTCAATTTTAATACTACTAGTGTCAAATGATAGCACAGTTATATTTTTATCAGAACTCACCTTGAATAAGGTCTACTGCAAGCCAATCAATTAAATTTTTCAAAAATACTTAATTAGGAGTGCATGTTGTTTGAGATTCAACGCAAGGATCGGCTTTTGTACCATTGCATATCAATTATTTGTAAATGCAGTACCACTAGTTCTTGTAAATGTGTTCTAAAGCAAACACCTAATATAAGATCCATTATAATATGGCACCCTTTCATGAGCTGGAGGCAGTTAAAGTCGTCACATCAGGAAAATTATACTCAATTACAAATCGCATGAAAATTAGGAATACACCAGTCTTCAGTTTCAATAAAAGAAAGCCCAGATAAGGACGTAAAAGGTGCACAATCGAGCATGACGACTGATTTTTAAAAATTAATTCGTACTGCTACTCAATTGAAAAATGAGTTGCTTAGTGGCCGTCAAGTGAATATAAGTGCCAGAACAATTAGACGAAGATTAAAAGAAGTGAACCTAACTCCAAAACGGCCCGTAAAAGTTCCACAGCTTCTTCCTCGTCACAAATCTAGCCGTTTAGAGTTTGCTCATACTCATGCAGATTGGGGAACTCATCAATGGGACACTGTTCTCTTTTTAGATTAGACCAGAATCGAATTATGGAAAAGATGAAAGTAATCTTGTGTACAGCTTTGGTGGAGGTTCAATAATGTTTTGGTGTGAATCAGTTGGGAGAGCCGTACGGAGCTGGTACGTTCGCTGACTGGTATGTTCGCAACATTCTTGGCGATCACGTTTTGCCATATGTGGGCTTCTTAGGTTATGACAGTTTTCTGTTAATGCATGATAACGCTCCAGTCCACGTAGTTGCAACGGTACTTTAATATCTCCAAGATATCGAAATTCCTGCACTAAAGTGGCCACCAATGAGTCCGGATCTTAATCCGATCGAACACGTATGGGACGTTCTAAAACATGGTATTAGAGCTAGAAATCCCGGAGTTGAATCTCATTCCGCAACAAATGATACAAAGCATTCTACTTAGTATACCCAGAATGATAGAAGCTGTTATAAGGGCACTCTTTTGAGAAAAATATAAATTTGGGATCATTTGACACCAGTTCCACTGAAATTGACCAGCGGGAAATTTTTTTGTTACAACAAAATATATGCGTTAATTTTGTCCACTAGTTTACATCTCGATCCATTCTAAAGTGTTCAACAAACATTCAATGAATTTTTTTAAAACTTGCAACCAAACTTGAAATATAATCTCAAGTATAGATACTAGAGGTTAATTACAAAAAATGTTATCTTATCGTGGTGCCAGACGGATTAATTTATTCAACTTGCACCCATTTTAAGTTATTGCATCATCTATCCTTCAAGATTTTAAAACTTTTGCCAATCACTTGTCACTAAAGCGCAATCAACGCATCAGTAGTAGACACATATACGTATAGTAATTTGTCAATTTCCAGTAAAGCAAATACTCTCTTTGCAATTAAAAAATGCGAGAAAACTGTTTGCTTTTGTATCAACAATCCTCGTCACCACAATACGTCATTTATAGCTAAACTGTTAAAACTGCTAACTGCTAAAAGATTTTATAAGATTAAGGCGTAGTCATTTAGCTAAACTTAAAACATTTTATGAGATTAAGCCGTTTCAATATGTTTTCAAGAAATTTTTAAACTACTTGCTTTGTTTCTCATGGTCCCGGGTTTAGTTCCCGGAGGTAACCTAATAAAAAATGGATGGCGGAACATGTGGTGGCCAACGCTCTACTTTCTTTTACCACGAATGTATAAATCGGTCTCGAATACACCACACTTAATTTTTAAATAGAAAAATTTACTGGACATTTGGTTAAACTGTCTTGATGTTAAAATTTCAGAAAACCAATAAGGTCAATCTATATTAAATATTTAATCTTTACATTTATTTCAACATAATTGCAAAAATTGAAAAACCTCTCATGGAAGCCGGCACTTCCGGTACACGGATTCCCACCAAATTTCGCAGGATTTACCCAATTAATAAAAAAAAGGTTAAGCATGAAGTTTGGTTCGGAATAGCGACTGGACTGTAGAGATGACGAATTTTGGTGAAATAAAGATGTTTTTATCAACCCTCGTCATCTCCAATATAATTTAAAAAATGATCTGAAGAAATTTTGTTTGAAGTTTAATTTACAATATTTTTGTTTTTAATCGTTTTTTACATAAATGCTATAAAGGGTGCCTTTTATGTTCCAGCTCGATGTATTTTTTTAAATAACTTTTACATGACAACTTTACAATTTATATTGTATTGATGGGTTATATGGTCTTTAACATTATGCATGGAATATAATGTCGGTCAAGTGGCCGCTTCTATGCTTAAGGACAACGGGATGCGAAATTGTTCTTAAGCATCGAGATTGTGTTTGGTTTATTTATATATAATAACACTTTTCCGTTCAAGTACGCTATAGGAAGAAATCACGAGGGGTTAGGCCTGCATGTGATGGGGAACCGTCTTGTTGAAACCACTTGTTCTGTAGGCCTATATTGATCCAATTCGAGCATAAGAAAGTTTTCCAACATATCCCGATAGTGGTCACCAGTAATTGTTACAGCACTTCCTCTAGCATCTTCAAAGAAATATGGCCGGTGGTGAATTAATTGAGGGTTTTCAGTGTCCCAATAGCGGCTATTCTGTTTATTAACAAAGCCATGTTATTTGAACATTTTTAACAAACATGATGAAGACACTCCAAATTCTTCTACACAGCGTCGATAAGAGGTACCTGGACATCAAGCAATACTAACTCACTGCATCAATTCCTGGTGTACATTGGCTTAATTATCGCCCAGTCTTTACTTTATTTCCCAGTGTATGCAAATTTTCATTTGGTTGACTTGCTCGACGCAATTTTCTCCGCGTATTCACAAATCAACAATTATTTAAATAAATTGTTTTAATAATAAATGTTTTAATAATGTTTTGACGACTGTCAAATGCGAACTGACAAATTTCAATTACCCTGTATACTTTTCAAAATATTTGCAAAAACGAAAAGCTATGGAAGCTGTCACCCAAACATCACTGAGACCTCCCTATTTATAGTAAAATATTAAATATAAAGTTTCATACTGATCAATCAATCCGTTTTGGCCCTACAGCGATTGAATTATGGGTCGATGTTGTTGAAAAATTTAGAATCTTTTAGTGCTTAATCATTTTTCTTGTAAATGCGATACTTTTCAAAACAATTGCGATTGTATGAGGCGCCGATTGAAAAATTGCTGATGTCGTATTTTAGCCAACTGTTTGCAAGTAAATATTTACATTCTAGTTATCATCGTTAGCTCGTTGCATAAAAAACCTTTTAAAAAGACATTTCTATTTTAATTATGAAAATATATAATTTTTGAGGTTACACAAACGACGCGTTGCTTTTAGATCGTAATCCAACTGTAGAATTTCAAATAACTGGCAAATCGCAGCTTATAAAAACGAAATGCACAATTATACTCAGCAACTTATTTCTGACATTCTTAGCCAATTTGCACAATTTTTGTCCAACATTAAAATTCCCCTTGACTATAATATACATAAACATTATACTAACATAGAGTCAGCAAATTTGACAGTGAAATTTCTTTCCAGCCATTCAAACCAATAATTTTGTGCTGATGTAATTACATAAATTTAAACGAATTGTTTTTATTTATTTTTCAGTTTCGTCAATCACAAATTTCGTCATCATTATAAAAATATGAAATTAAAATAACACATTTCGTAAATATGGGGCAACGACCTCCTTGAAGTCTAGACATTTCAGATTTAAATGCTACATACTTTTCAAAATAGTTCGCGAAGTAAATCACAATTTTTTTCGTTTTTCTATATAAAATGTGAAATTCAGGTCGGTCTGCGAATATATAAACTGAAGGTGATTTCATTTAATTTGTCAACCACATATGTATACTTGCAGTATGACCTTTGAATTGTTGTACTAATTTAATTGTAAGTTGTGGCGCGACTATTTAGGCAGTCGCAAATAACATAATTAACACTGAATTTATGTAAGTAATGTGTGCGCCTATTGCTAAACATAACACCGAATTTTACCTAGAGCCACACGTAATAATCCGTTTTGTATATACAACAAACGAAAAATTTCCATATCATGAAAATCATATTTTCACGTGTTATAAGAAAATAATAATAAGAACGTTTAAATATGAAGTGAAAAATTTCACCAGAACACAAACAAAATTTGAAAACAAAACGTCTAACAGCAGCTAACGAAAGTGTATAGTAAATGTGTGTACACCACCGATTAGAGTGGATAGAAAGGAGACAGAAGGGAAAAATTATGAGAAAAGTCAACGAAACGATAAACTCAAGGAATTCAAAGAAATTTTGAAATATACGAGTATCAGGGCTAAGATAATTTATGTATTTTGTATTCTATATTTAAAGAGTTACTATTACTATTGTTATTGTTTTTGGGGTGAAATAATAATAATAATAATAATAATAGTAATAATAACAATAATAATAAAATCTGTCAGAAATCGTTTAAATCATGGACTCCCCCCGTAAATTTTTTTATATCTACATACACGAAAATGAAATGTGTGGGGTGGAATGTGTACGGACATAAATCATATCTTTTGTCGTCAAAACGATTACAGTAATAGTTTATTATATGCCCTGTTATATACACGCTGCTTTTTATATATACGTATTAGGTCGTATGGGATGCACATATTTTAGTAAGGGATAGTTTTTAAACAAATGGAACTTTGATTTATGTTTTTCCGAGTGTTATTCGCCGAATGGCTCTACTGTGGAACTAATTTTTGTGTAACAGCTCATTTGATCGGATTTGTAGATTATTTCGGATACATAGATTAATGAATTTGAACTGTGCAATCTGATCCAATTATTCTGCGAGTTATATTTTGATTAAAACCAATTTGTCTAATATAAAATGTAGTATGTCTGGGATGTAATTATTTTTACACGGTACTTTTTTACACTTTTCCGTTCCGCTTTGCCAAGGTTTGAAATAACAAAAAAAAATTATTATATTTTAAAGTTATTTAAAGTTATTTCTAATTAATTTTATGTTAAAATAAATGAATTATTAAAATCCAAACGATAATTTAAGAAGTTTATTGTATTTTTTCGATTTACACGGGTTTTCATATAAAAATCGCATTTTCAATTTATACCGTGTAAATTTACACGGTTTTCTGCGGAACCAATCTACCATGTAAATCGAGGGATGCGTGTACTAGGCATAACCGCTATTGGAAGCCTAATTTTTATTTCCAATACTCTCCATGTCTTGATTTCCCGTTAATCGTACGCTCATAAATGATATTGTATATTAAAATTCTTAACACGGTAATGTTATGCTTTTGGGTCATGTTTCGCCATTCCAGAATTACGACAAAATCCTAAAAATCGTCATGAACATTTACATCTGATTAATGTAACACAAAAACATAGTGAGATCACCGGTCACTTCGCAAAAGCTTAATTAGTGTTTCGTTGAAATCGAAAAATTCGTTAAACGAACGTTTAACATAACGTTTTGCCGTTAAGACCGACGTATTATACATCTAAAAATAAGTTTAGTGGGATGATTGCCTCGCAAGATATCGGTTATTATTTCGTTGAAATTGGAAAAAAAAAGAAAAAAAAATTAATAGCATCAATGATGTGCTTCCGGGCCCTATTTGTCCATTCCAGAACTATGACATAATTCTGAAAATTGTAATACAAAATGTAGTCTGTAGTCCAATCTCCATTGGAAACCTAATTCTTATTACCAATACTCTCCATCTCCTGATCTCATGTCAATCACACACTCATAAACGATATTGTAAAATAAAATTCTTAAAACGGTAATGTTATGCTTCTAAGCCTTGTTTCAATTCCAGAACTTCGACAAAATTCTGAACTTTCGGAACTATAACAAAATTCAGAAGGGATCGATGATCAGCTCATAGGTTTAACATACAAACTTAGTGAGATCGATGATCACATGGTCCTGTACTGTAATGTAACGGACATGGTCATCTAATACATCTTACAAAATTTTTAGTGAGTTCGATGATCTCCTCGCAAAATTCTGATTAGTATTCTATAATCGAAAAAATATTAAAATAATGATTTGCTTCCAGATCATGTTCGGCCATTCTAGAACTATGACGAAATTGTAAAAATCGTTATGAATGGAATGCGGGACCTAACCTAAAAACAGATCGAGCAACACCTCGGAAAGTAGAATCGGAAGTTGATTTGTATTTTGTTAAAACCGAAAAAATCTTTAAACAGAAATGAAGTTGTCCTAGGCCATGTTGTGTTATTCCAGAACTACTCGAAAAATCTGAAAAGCGTAATCGGCATGAGTATTTGATAGATCTAACATAAAACCATGAACCATGATCACCTCGAAATATCTCAATTTGTATTGCATATATTGCGAAATCGATACTTGATGATAATGGGAAGCCATACTTACTGTAAAAATCTGTTTATTTTTTAAACAATCCTGAGTGAAATTGAAACACGGCCAAAAACAACATAGCACTCTATTAAAGTTTAATTAGCATCCTGAAAATTACTCCTAACAGGAAACGATCCACCGCATTTTAAAAGCCAACATTACTGAATTCTGTTTTTTCAGTAGCGCTACACCACATGAAGATATTCAAGGTTCTTCCTTTTTTTACCACAGTTCCCATGCGGTCACTCAAATTTGATTAACCTAACCAATGGTTGCTTGACGTTGGTAATGATGTTATTGTTCCGGTATCTCTATCTGTTCTGTTTCAGTTAATTAGCTCGTAAAATCCAGTTGCCCAAATAAACTGCGAGATGTCAAGTTCTATAATTTTAATTTAGTGTTAATTTAATAATTTTATAGAGAGTTGGCGATGAAATTCCACATGCAGCAATACAAGCAAATGAAGGCATTGCAGAATATTCTAGAATTATTTTACAGATACGCTACCGAGCTTCGACTTCAACAATGAGATTGTTGAAGAGAGGAATAGAGACTAATGTATGAAATTAAAATAGACTACGCCTTCTTCGCAAAAGACAATGGGTTGTAAGGGCAAACGGTTGGAATGACATGAAGAGAAAAGCGGCCACTATGACCATTCGATTGAATTTCTCTCAAATCATTCACATCAAAATGGATAACAAATGTAACCATTGTGCGGCCCTTAAATTTGAAGCTGAGCTGGCTGGTTAGTGTTGGTCGAATGGAGCCCTTAAAATGTTTAATTCATTTAGGCCATTTAAGATCGAAGCATTTTTTGAACTTCTTGCAAAGTACAATTCAAGTTGCCAAATTGCGACATCTGCTGACATCTGCTGATTCATGCTGATTCAAGGATATGGTATGATAAAAGCGAATCGCGGCTGCCGTTGCAAAATGAAGATACGAAATCCTTCAAATATATTTGTTGGGTGATGAGAAAACCGAGGCACAATATCGTTTAAAAATTATTCCAGAAGTGAACAGCTCATGAAGTCACTTCAGAAAATGCTGTATGAAAATAATTATGAACTCGGATAGCGTCTACTGATGAACATTAACGAGTTTTCAATGCACCAACTATTATTGAAGTTGCAAGAATCTGCTGATGTTTCCTATCAATAAGTGGTCAACATGTACGCAAAGCTTGAAACAGAATAACTGCTCTTCATTCGCAAAAATCAGACGAAACTACGTGTTGTTAACTACGTATATTTAAAAGATGCAGTGGCATATGATGGCAATGCTACCAATCACGGGAAATTGGTGATTTTAGACACATGCGTGAGTTTGCCCAAGATGCAATCATAGATGTTGGCCATGGACGTAAACCATCCATTTTCATCACCTACACATTTAACCTGAACTACGAGGAATTGGAAGTAACCCTATTCAGTGGACAATTCAGGACCAACCTATATGATTTGATCGCAAGATTTTTTGGACCAAAAATAATCTAATTCATAAGAATATTCCAATCAAAGGCCAAGCTTTTAGATCCAACAAATACTGGGAAAATCTTAGTCCAAATCAAATAGACCAGATCATATCTTCGGAATTTTTTTGTGTTCAAACGGATAAAACGGATAAATTACACGAAAATGGTCACTAAAAATATGGTTTATAGGCCTAGCTGAGTGTTGAACCCTGATTCCCCATGTATGAAAGGTGAAAAATGTACGAAGATGTTCCCGCTGAGCTGATAAATGAAACGCTGATATCGGGTGATGTATGTCTATTGTATAGTCCACCCCTCAAACCAATAAAATACTTCCTTAAATATGTCCCCAAAGGGGGATCAAGATCTGTTTCCCGCTCTGTCACGTGATAATGGTGTCGACGAAATTTTTGAATATCAAGGAGGACGATACATTTGCAGTAACGGGGCTGTGTGGAGAATTTTTGTATCCCACTGTACAACACCTTGATGTGCATTTGGAAAACAGCTAGCGAGTTCATTTCAACGGCAATGATTTACAGCATCCTGTTGCCAATCCACCGAAAACAATATTAACGTTGCGAAGACATTATTATATTGCGAGTATCAGAATTAAAAAAAGTTTTCAGTCGTCGAAAATGAGGCTCTATATTGTGGCCTTGTTCGCTTCTACAGTTATATGCAGAACTTTGAATGCTATTACTTGCGGATTCCCCTTCACAAAGTTAGGGGAACAACAAGCATCGTAGATGTATGGACCGTTGAGGGCGTTTTCTTGCTGCGAGTTTAGAAATCCGAAAGTACTATGGAATTTAACAATGACGTTTTTAATCGAGCGCTGATAATGATTGAAGACACAGTCGGTTATATTAAGCTGATACGCCTATAACTCATTTTGGTACTGACAGCCCGAAAAGATTGACGTCAGAAAATATTAGTCGATAAAGCGAATGCGAAACTTCATATGCGATTCGTACTAACTAATTAACCAATTATTTGGTATTGAATGAGAATCGTCTGAAGCAAGATCATCCATAAATATACAATGAAGTTGTGCAGCGTGTTGAAAACAACAAAGGAGGAATTGTTTCGATCGAAGCACCCTTAGGAACTGGAAAAGTTTTTAAAAAATAACTTGCCGAAATTCAGAAATACAAAGAAAATGCTCTAGTCATTGCTGCAACACTAATACTCGATGGTCCAATAGCTCACGCCACGTTGTTACTACTACCACTTGATCTAATACACAAATAAATATCGGTTTGTGGCATCAAAAAGAAACCGGAAAGACAAAATTACTGCAAGAACGTACGACAAAACAATACTATTATGGTAGGAGTTGTTGTTAGTCTAGCGGGTATTTATTGATGAAACCAGTCAACCCCAGAGAAACTATAGTGGACGAGAGAAAGCGTGTGTAAAATCATCATAATTATGGAGATTTGCGATAAAAATAAAGTTGTCAAAAAATGTGAGAGTAGAAGCCTCAAATGAATATGACGGTTCAGGATTTTCCGAATATCTGCTGAAAATTGGAGACGGAAAAGTCAACGAACTCAAATCAAACATGACATCGCATATCGCAATCGATAAAATTTGTGGCGAAGAAGAAGCAATCAGCTGTCCAATAGAGTTCTCAATTCCCTGAGCCCAAGTATGATGGCTCCACATAGGCTGATCTTAAAAGATAGAAATCCCATAATATTGCTGAACAGTAATTGAAAGTGACAGAAATTCATTTTAGAAACAATTCTTTTGGTCAATTTTGTGTAGCGATGTCCTGAGCAAGAAATCTTTACAATTTGTGTATTTTAGCAGACGGAAACTGAAGTACCAAAAATATCGTGTTCTAACAAATTTATAGAAAATTATGGAGAATGTAACGACCATAAACATCCAACATCATTTAATTCGATGATGTTCCGGGCTTCTCTTCAGAGTATTCCGATAGCTAGATATTAAGCTTGGGAAAATGGATTCACAACCAATTTCCTGAAAGGAATGGCAAGGAGACAAAAACGAAATATCAATCGGTGAAAAATAATAACTTTGGAATTAGAAAAGGATAAGACCAAGAATTAGAAAAGGACAATGACTTATTTTTCAAAAGTAACCGAAAAATAACCGTTCGGAAGTTTATATCGCCAAATGTGGTATCAATTGTCAAAAAATGTACTTCAGATTCGACGAACATATTACACGGATCCATAACGGTTTACGACCAGAATCCGCAATTGATATACATGTATACTCGAAGAGAAGCACTTTATGTCGTGCTTTATGTTTGACCATTTTCGTTTAATGAAAGCAACGGTAGGTTTTCACCGGTTAAACACTATTGGTGCAACACATATGTAGCGGGTCTTTCATTAAGGACGCTTGAATTTTTAATGTAGATAAAACCAGTTGTGTGTGAGATATCTACTCAGTTTTTTTTATTTGAATTAATATTTTAAGGCATTATGTTTTGAATATAACGACGTTCAAATGTTCACAGTGGCTTTGCTTGGTGGCAAGAACTCGTAAGGTTCAATTTTCGATGACGGTCGCATAAATCCGGCGGAATTAAGATAACCCGCAGAGGAAAAAGTCTAAAGGCATAATATTGCCGCTGCGCGAGATAACCCTCAAATCGCTCGTGCATATCCATCATGGCACGCGCTGTATGGCGCGTAGCACTATTGGAACCACATGTCGTCGGTATCCATATCATACAATTTAAGTTAAAAGAAGTTGCTTATCATCGATCTATAGCGCCCGCCGTTTACGATTATGGTAATGGCAGTTTCGTTTAGGAAGAAGTACGGACCGATGATTCCGCCAGACCAAAATTCGCATCAAACAGTGGCTTTCTCGGGATGTATGTGGTGCTGGTGTATACTGTGTGTTGCTTATGTGTATTGCTTAAGTTCCTGGGTCAGATAAGTTTTTACGGGTTCAGATCCAGGTCCCCATGCGAAATTCGCTAAGTTGAAGTCGCAGAAATGCTAAGTTTTTGTGAACGACGAGAAGTTGACTGCCTCCGGTTTTTCCGTACACTCTCACGCACAGCATCAATGTTTTCAGCAAAACTTGCGTGACATGAGTGTTCGCAGATTATATATGGAACCGGTTGAGTCGAATTTGGCCACTACACTTGAATTGCAGATTCGACAGGACGGTTGTGGCGAGGATACAAATCACGTAGTGCGCGGGACATATGATTTTTACATGTTGTGCAACGCTATAACCTTCCATGATGATTTGTCATACACTACTGAACAATTCGCAACAAATTTAACAGATGTTGCTTAACAACATGGGTGCTATAACCTAACAAATTTCGAGTGTCCCTATTGAAAGACTCTTTACAAAAATAAAGAGATTATTGAATAGTTATAATGAATTCGCGCGTAGCACCAATGAAATATGTATTAGTGTCTGTTAATTCTGGTATAATTTAATGTGATTTTGTGATGTAGTCACAATTTTAGAAAGTTTGGTAATTTTTATAAATAATTTTAGTTCAATACATTGAAACAATATTGTCCGAAAAATAAATTTAGATGTGCAACATAAAGTGCTTATTTCGTTTTACTTGCACTCCCTAATAAGTTCCTTTTTTGTAACTGCTCTCGCACATACAACTTTTGAAATGCCCTGCACTTAATTTCTGGCTTCAATCTCAGATAAGATTCTAATTCGAATTATATTTATTTGGCCCTCTCTCTTTGCCTTGCGTATCTCTCTCTACTTATAGTTCTAGTTTTCCAGCGTATTCTCTATTTAAAAGAAACAATTTAGTGCCTCATGCACCGTTCCTATCATATTTTGTCACTTCGAGCTCCATACCACGTAATGCTGCGATCGCTCGATATTTCTCTTTTCCCTTTTTAATTTTTAGCCCTATTTGTTTTTTTTTTATTCTTTGCGATTGTAATTGGATTTCAAGATCAGAATAAATTTAATTTTAACTAAACTAACTAAATTTTAAATTAAAATAATTGTTGGCGATTTTTTCAGAATATTTAAAACTTGATGGAACCGGAAGCTTAAAAACGGTTTCAGTTTATGTTTAGTTCTGCTTTTAATATATCGTGAAGTTTCAGATTATTCCGCTCGATTTGTCTGCTTGAAGATGTGGTCGAAAATTGATCAATCGAACGTTTTAAAACAAATTTTTAAGGTTTCTGAAAGTTTTCGGTTCACCCTCTGATGGAATACCAAGTTAACCACATTCTGATACCGTGTGCCTGACGTCAGTTTTTTAGTTCATACCAGCATATCAGCCTATCATACCAACATTAACATAAATTAAAATGTGTTTAATAGTTAGTTCTAAACTGGTTCAAGCTCCCTTATCAATCGAAGATTAAAAATACTTGACAAATCTTAAGTAAGTAATTAGAAAATTTTATATAAACAACAGACTTGGTTTATTTTGTGCCATCCATGGACAACTGTTATGAACCAATCTTCAATTTAGTTGGTACGAAATGTAGAGAAACAAAATCGGCGTGAGACATAGTGTTGGCTACCAATTATGTACTTGCGAGTATATTAGATCACAAAGCCAATGCTACTTTGTAACCGAAAATGCACTGCCGCAAAATGGCTGCAAAAAATTATTTAAAATTTTGTAAATAATTTGATTTTGCATTTTATACTAAAATTTTGTGAATTTCTATTGAGAATTTTTATAAATTTTGAAACTTTACAAAACCTGTCGTTTTCTAGACTCTCATTTTGTGATAGCACGCGTCAGTAAATCGTGATATTATTATCGTTCAACTGTAAATCCTTCTCTAAAGGAAAATGATAATTGTCGCGTGTGGTAGTTAAAAAAAATATCTTTATCACTTTTCCTGAGCTTCAGTTTGAAATAAAAAATTGTTAATCTTAGTTGCGTATAATGTGAATATTAAACTATCAT
This sequence comes from Nephrotoma guestfalica, assembly GCA_963691935.1. Lineage (NCBI taxonomy): Eukaryota > Metazoa > Arthropoda > Insecta > Diptera > Tipulidae > Nephrotoma > Nephrotoma guestfalica. The sequence goes on along the minus strand of OY829913.1, from coordinate 50,526,681 downwards.
AGTGAAATAGAAACCATGAACATAAATTAGAAGCTATTTTGAGGTCACGCAAAATTTCAAGAATTATAAGTATGGTTTTAGAAATATATTTTTTTTTGTTTTTAATTAAATTTGCATAATTAGTTATAAATTAATATAGGTTAAGAAGTTTGAATTTCGCAGATTACCATTAAAACTATACATAAATTAAGCGGCGGTGGCAGGTGTATAGTGTGTATTTTTTAACGTATACCGATCAAACATAAAGTGGTTCTCACAGATATTCGATGTTACTAAGGGTAATAAATTGTTCAAGGGGTCCCGATTTTCTACTAAATGTGATACGTGCGACTGTATTGTAGTATTGTACCGAATAAATTATGCAAAATAATTTTTTTATTTTTGTGTTGACGACGACTACACACACACACACTATACTCGTACACTAGTCTTGAACACTACAAAAATGATCGATGATTGAATTTTATACGTATCTGTATAGTGTACAGTAATTGTAGTTGAATTATGTATATATCTATATTCAATCAACCAACAACTACAATTTGTCTACTAGAATTCGTAATAGAAATTTTATTCTGGACTATCCAAATGATGTCTGTACACACGATATCCATCGTTATAGATAGGTAGTGCTGTGTAGTTGGGAATAAAATGCAAGGCCGGCGACATATTCGATTGTGATGTTTATATACCTAGCTATACATATATGTATGTAGACACAAGGAGGATATGTGTGCATGTGTGTATGTTGTGTGAATCCATATTAAAATTCGAAATTAATCGATTGAATTTTTTTTTCCGATTCTTTTTTTATTTCATTGGATTTTTGTGGTCATTTGTCGCATCATATTTTTGTTGTTACGTATACGAATATATGTAGTACGGATTTGTGGTGATGGGGATGTGGATATCCAAATGAATCTATCATCTAATTCATAAAAACTATCCACACATATATATGTCGTATATATTTTGGAATAAAACTGGAGACGTATACCTTTTTTGGTTGGTGTTGTTGCTAGCACATCACTATATATCCCTCGTATATATGTAGATTTTGAGATAGATACTTTTTATTTATCGATTTGATGTCAGGGTGGTTTATATAGGGAGATGAGAGGAAATAATTGGGTGTGTACCGGATATAGGCTCGGATTATGGGATTAGAGCTAACATTTATAAAATTTGCCTAATGATGCGGATTGGGTGACCCGGGTGAATAAAGAATTCTTATTAGCATCCTTTTCGGTACTGATGTGAACGCGATATTTTCAAAACAGTTTATCTCATGACAAAAGAGGGCTTTTCGCGGTTGTCGACAATATAGACAACGTCAACAACCTTAAGGAATGATATTAAAAACCCAATTGACCCATTAATTCATTTTATTTTGCTTTGGTCGGTCTGATAAAGTTGCTGTCTAGCTATTACGTATAGTTGTTCTAGGGGCCAAAAAATTTAAATTTGGTTTCTAAATCACCGACTCCTCTGATCTAAACTAAGTGGACCACCGGAGATGTTTGATTCTATTCATCATTTTAAAGTAAGTTGCGCATTTCCACTGAAACTTTAAATATCCTGATGGTCGTAATGTTAAAATTTTCTGTAATTTGGGTTAGTATTCTCATGTTTAAGTAGCTCACCATATTTAAAGAAGAAATTCATCAACTGGCATAGAAACACCAACAGACAGGGAACTAAATTGGTTATTGAAGACCCACATTATTTGGCGTAAAACATTTGTGATCGTTCCGTTCATCGATTGGATTTTTTCTACATATCCTCCTGATGCTAATTTTTTTCGTATGGTCAATTGGTCATGGGCAACGAGACATTATCAGTTCCATGTTATATCGAAACACACATGCTGCGTATATTTTCGTAATCCTGATAAAACGTGAGTATTTTATATTACGGAATGGTCGGAGTGAAATGAACCAGTGATAGTTTAGTTTATCCAGTGGTAATTTGTTAGGTATGCTGGATGTAACGAAATTTATTTCTCCTCGTGCTATTCCAATCTAAACTGTCAAACTTACGCACATCCATATAACGAAAACGGCTAAGCAATTACGAATAAAATTATAGAATATTACTTGTAGTTCGTTTATATTGTATTTACCTCCATGACCATAAAATGGAAAATTTTCCAGATTTATCTCGAACTCTAGAGTCAATTGTTCCGAGCACCAAATTATGTTATATTCTCTTTAGGTATAAAAGAACGCGATTTTACATCAATTTCCGTTTAATGTGTCGCTAAAATGAGTACAAGCTCACCAGCAGCTATTGAGCAGCGATGAAAGTAAATTCATATACTTTCCAGGCGGCCTATATGTCCGATTTAATCTAAAATCTATTTCCATCATCGACAGTCTCATCCGTAATGTAACTCGTTCAGATTTACTTAGTTCATCATATTTAAGGCAGAAATACATCAGCTGCCATAGAATCAATTTCACAAAATTTATCTTTCCTTTTATAGTTCAATTCCACTTCATATTTTTCATTATAACGGGTGATTTTTTAAGAGCTTGAGAACTTTTTTTTAAAAAAAAACGCATAAAATTTGCAAAATCTCATCGGTTCTTTATTTGAAACGTTAGATTGGTCCGTGACATTTACTTTTTGAAGATAATTTCATTTAAATATTGACCGCGGCTGCGTCTTAGGTGGTCCATTCGGAAAGTCCAATTTTGGGCAACTTTTTCGAGCATTTCGGCCGGAATAGCCCGAATTTCTTCGGAAATGTTGTCTTCCAAAACTGGAATAGTTGCTGGCTTATTTCTGTAGACTTTAGACTTGACGTAGCCCCACAAAAAATAGTCTAAAGGCGTCAAATCGCATGATCTTGGTGCCCAACTTACCGGGCCATTTCTTGAGATGAATTGTTCTCCGAAGTTTTCCCTCAAAATGGCCATAGAATCGCGAGCTGTGTGGCATGTAGCGCCATCTTGTTGAAACCACATGTCAACTAAGTTCAGTTCTTCCATTTTTGGCAACAAAAAGTTTGTTAGCATCGAACGATAGCGATCGCCATTCACCGTAACGTTGCGTCCAACAGCATCTTTGAAAAAATACGGTCCAATGATTCCACCAGCGTACAAACCACACCAAACAGTGCATTTTTCGGGATGCATGGGCAGTTCTTGAACGGCTTCTGGTTGCTCTTCACTCCAAATGCGGCAATTTTGCTTATTTACGTAGCCATTCAACCAGAAATGAGCCTCATCGCTGAACAAAATTTGTCGATAAAAAAGCGGATTTTCTGCTAACTTTTCTAGGGCCCATTCACTGAAAATTCGACGTTGTGGCAGATCGTTCGGCTTCAGTTCTTGCAGGAGCTGTATTTTATATGGTTTTACACCAAGATCTTTGCGTAAAATCTTCCATGTCGTCGAATAACACAAACCCAATTGCTGCGAACGGCGACGAATCGACATTTCACGGTCTTCAGCAACACTCTCAGAAACAGACGCAATATTCTCTTCTGTACGCACTGTACGCATTCGTGTGGTTGGTTTAATGTCCAATAAAGTAAACTGAGTGCGAAACTTGGTCACAATCGCATTAATTGTTTGCTCACTTGGTCGATTATGTAGACCATAAATCGGACGTAAATCGCGAAACACTTTTCGAACCGAACACTGATTTTTGTAATATAATTCAATTATTTGCAAGCGTTGCTCGTTAGTAAGTCTATTCATTATGAAATGTCAAAGCATACTGAGCATCTTTCTCTTTGACACCTTGTCTGAAATCCCGCGTGATCTGTCAAATACTAATGCATGAAAATCCTAACCACAAAAAAATCACCCTTTATTAGTTTAGTATTGCGAAATGTCAATAGATGTCAGCAAAATATATTGGGTTTCAATTTTTTACCATTTTAAAGAGATGGCACTGTGAATATTCTTAATTATGGTTTTGAACCGAACATTTTTTTTTATGTTTCGCGACTATGTATAGAATAAAATTTGTATTTAGTTTGAAATTTGCGTTTAAAAACTCTAATAATGTGTGCCTAATACTATTTTTTCTAATAAATTACAGACTAAACTAATTTAATGATAGTTCGTACCAGTTATTAAGAGGGTGCGCGATACGCAATACACTAAAAATTCGAATTAACAAATTTAATTTGAAGTTTATGATTAAATATTAGACTCCTTGTCTGCGACAACTATCAATAACTAGTACAAACTAACAGTAATTTAGTTTAGTTAGTATTTTATTAGAAAAAACGGTGTGAGAAGCGTCCGTAAATGTCCGAAAACAGAAGTTCAAAATATGTTCGACCACTATTAGCTTGAACTAGAAGTAATTGTCGATGTTGTCGATGAGTTTTCGATGTTATCGATGAGTTGTCGACGTTACCGGTGAGTTGTCGGCTTGTTGCCGCCATCACGTAAAAATTAGTAGATGACGCGTAAACGTCCATCTCTGCTTTTCAGAGGTTTGTAATACAAGTTTTTTAGAAGTAATTGATTTGGATGTTCCTAACTAAAATAGATAATTTTACTCTACACACGTTTTTCATTGTGAACTGTGCTTACATCTTGTATACTCGGTCCGACCAAATTTTACTCTGAATTGAATGTCAGTGGCGAAGAGTTCGAATAGTTGGTTTCGAAGCTGATGGCCTCCTCATTTGACGAAAATCCTTGTCATCCGAGCACAACTTTTAGCTTAGTTAACAACAAAAAGGCGCTTGGAGCGAAATCTGGTGAGTAAGAGGGTAGTCAAGCAGTTCAAACCGTAAAATATTTTTTTCTGCAAATGTGGCCATTTTTATGCAATTTCTGCCTTCAGCTTGTCAAAATGATATGTAGTATGCTACAGGAGCTTGGTTTTCTGCTTTTGAAGATAATCGGTTAAGATAACTCCGTGACTGTCCCAGAAAAGAGTCGCCATCACTTTCTCAGCCGAAGGAGCAGCCTTTTTGGAATTGATTCTCGCTTGGCAGTCCATTGTTTTGAATGTATTTTGGTTCTGGAGTGTGGTGTATCCAAGTTTCTTCAACAATAATTAGCTAGCGCCAAAATTCTGATTCATTGCGTCTAAACTGTGTCAACAGAGCGTTGGAAATGTTCTTTTGAACACGGTTCTGGTACAAATTGAGCAAAAGTGGCATCTAATGCGCGGACAGCTTTCTCATGCCTAAATCTTGATTCAAAATGTGACAAACACGTTCTTTGGACATATTCATTGGCCTCTTATATCTCTCTAACTTTAATTCGACGGTTCTCTAGCACTATGTGGTGAACTGTTGTTCCAGGTTTCGAACGTCGCGAACGAACATCATCACCCAAGCTGGTTCGGCCACGTTTAAATTCAACTGCCTAACATTTCATGATAGTAAATGATGGTGCAGAGTCGCCGTACACAGTGTCCACTCGTCTTTGATTTGCGTAGGCGTATGTATTGCCTTTCAAAAATAAATATTTAATGGCAGCTCGATACTCGATATTTTCTATTTTCACAAAAAAAAACTCACATCGGCTCACTCAGACGGCTGATATTTCGGTGAGTACCTTTCAACGCATGTGCAAACCAACTTCGACACTTTTGTTGACGAGTGCTGCCATCTTCATGTTGAGGTCGGAAACTTTTCAGACATACGAGGGTTGTGCTCACGATTTATTGTAGCTTTTTGAATGGTTTATTTTTTCTGTTTATGAATTTAATTTTGTAATATTATTGTTATTAAGTTTTATTATTAAACTTGGCTGATACTCAAGAAAGTCTAGCACTCAATGATACAATGGGCTCAAGGTGCAAACCGAGGATTCTATTCCAAATCGGAACTGCGTTTCGCTTCTTTGGCAACTTGCAAGAGCTTGAACCAAAACATTCATGACAACAAATCAACATTCAAAGATTTAAAGGGAACGCTGTCATCGGCCTCTTCATCACACTGGGAGTCATGAGCAAGTCCCATTCTTTATAAATGAAATTTAAATTGGCCATGTTCACCCGTAAGAATAGCTGCTAAAAGTCGTAGCTGGTCTTTCTCCAGAGACAGAGCCTACTTAGTTAACCTCAAATTAAGTTCACAGATAAGGTATATTGCCTTCCGGCAAGTAGAGGGAGCAAGCCATTTGCGCTTAGCTTCGTAATGAACGAAGTTCTTAATAGCTTTCTTGCCATTATTAAAACACATCGGATTAACAGGCTCAGGTCCAAAGAATTCCAGGTGCGTATGCACCTTGGCCAAGGAATCAGCCATCATATCATCCTCAATATTACAAACGCCCATTGTTGCAACATAGTCGGCTAATAAAATGTTTACAGTTTTTAACCAGTTTGGACGTGGCCACTTACTTTTATTATTATTCGTACAAGCAGAGAGGTTAAAATCATCAACCTGTATCTAATTCAGAGTGAGAGTCATCTGCGAAGAAACTAGCAACTCAGACACTCGGTCATTATTGAAATCGAGGCAACCAAAAGTCCCTCGATGGATAAACTACCGAGAAGAGAATATGCAAAACTAGGTTGTTCCACGTGACAGAACAAGCCCATACTCAGAATGAAAGACTACAGCGGGGACTGGAACAAAATGGTATGCAAAGCGAAGATTAGAATCGAGGACATATCACCTGTAATAGCCCCGCTGACCTTACCCTGTCGACTGTTCAGTTTCGCTAAAATGGAATTCATATTGGAAATCATCGCCAAAAAACAGCAGTGGCCTTTGAACATTTACTTTCAAGGTGAAGCGTTCGGGAAAGCTTATTATCTAAGGTAACCAAAGATGTTTGATGTGTCTGATATGATGGTCGTTTCCCCAAAACAGATAGACAGTTCACCGATATTTCTTTGTCTAGTAAAGACCAGAAAGCTGGTCTTATAGCAATAAAGCCAGATTGCTTAACAAGTAAGTTATCAAACAGAGCCAGAAGAGAGGTCACAAAACACTTCTCTGGGGGCAATTTTTCCAAGAAGGAAAGATCATAGATCCAAGAAGAACGTAGAAAGCGAGGTGATATCGAAGGCAACTACACTATTTAGGAATACGCCCACGAGAAACTCCTTAATATTAAGCGACCTTTCGGTTCTTGTAATAAGTTCATGTAGCAGTTTCACACTGATAAGCGGCGGTCTTTGATAAATCTGTTGATAATTTTCTCAAGAGCTCTGAAAAGGGGTAATCCGACCTTCCAGCTTTAGGGATGACAATGTTTTGGCAATGCAAGCTTGAAGTTAGTGTAAATGATCACGAATGTAAAGAAATCCGTCTTGTAATTTAGTGGGATAAGTGTCAATCAGGTGGGTTGCCAGTAGCGTTAGGTTCTCCGGAATCAGAAGACTCAGAGTTAATAACATCGTCACCGGGAACTGAACAGTAAGTAGTAATTCTGCAATTTCCCTATTATAAAGGGTCAACCTGCCATCAGGGAGTCGCACTACACTGAGCCTGCAAGAATCCATCTTAGACAAAGACCTATTAAGTCAAGGCCTACGAAGGAATCTTAAACTTTTTAAATTCACCTCGTGCGGCTATATCTGAATCATTCTGAAGGATAGATTTTCGGCTCTATTCTTAAGTTTTTCTTTTTTTAAGATTGGAACAAAACCAAAAAGGCTTAGTCCGAGTTTTTTGCTTGGTAATAAAAGGACAAGATTTCTCGAAAGCTAAAGTGATTGCTTGCGTCAAAGACAATCCAATTCGTCAGCCACGCGTATCTCGCCCAGTGAATTTAGCAGAGGTTGGAGTCAAATAGAAAGTTTACTACTTCTTATTACGAGTACAAAAGCCATAAAAGTTGGTTCACACGATTTATTGAGGATTTCGAATTCGGAAGTCCTTAGATAGACAGAGACAACGACGTATTGGTAATATTCGAGCTGCCCCATAAACAGTGATGAGCATAAAAATCGCGGCCTACCACCTGCTAATTTCTGCTCCATTCAACAAGATTAGAGAACTCTTCTGAAGGTGGAGGTAAAACAGCGTTATAAAGAACATAAACAATAAACCGAATAATTCGGGGGAACAAGCACAGCCGTAACGTTACCTGATCTATATTCATAGATGAGTATTGCACTGATTTGAGAAATAAAAATTAAAGCATCAGAACTATTGTAAACGATCCGGCCAATGTAAAAGTAGCGGCTATGCTATGGTGCAATTTTATCTGGAAATCATTTGATTACCAGGTAAAAATGTAAAATAATGAAAATATCTTCAATCACCCTAAAATGGATCTTCTTATGTTGCTTTGCAATGCTCGAAGTACTTCCGGTCAACCCTGTACTCAAAGGATTGGCGGTCCGCTTCACGTTTGAAACGGACAACCATCCATTCCTGCGTCGAGATTTTCGGATTCATCAGATACTTAAATATAAGTTATAATATTGTTGAGTTATCGGCACCCCCATAAAGTGTGTATAAGAATAGGTTCCGCAGGTTCATGGACAGTTAGTTGGCAACCATCCCAAATATGTCTGATTTTGTCAACCTCTTTACAAAACGTTTAGTCTCGTCATTGCATCACTTGGAGATGATGCTAGATAACAATCCAACAATTGTGGCACGAAGCTGGACGATCTAGCCGATTCTAGAACACGGCGACCAAGTTCCGCTCGGAAGAACTGCAGTTTTTCATTATCAAGTAAAATATCTGGATTGCTTTCGCGAACACACACTTCTTCTCTTTTGAACTAGCAACTGTCTCCGCGTATACGGCCTTGAGATAAATACTGGTGGACCAGTACATTATATTCTGTCATTCACTTTAATCAAATTAACACATATATGGTGCCACAAATTAAAAACCGATATGATTTTTAAACTCTACCAACCTTCAAACGATATGTGTCAATGCATGAATGTCATTGCATTATATTACGGCCATTAGTTTACAAGTTACGGTTGTTTTAGTGACGCTATTTTTGTTAATTCCAAAACAATGAAAAAAAAGAATTACCGACCAAATGGCTTAGTGATTAAAGCTTTGGCGTTTGGATCGGGAGGTACCGGGTTCGAATCCCGATAGGGGCAGGATGCAAAGGGAATTTTCATCAACAAATTACTATTTGTGAAAGGAACACATCTATGACCCCCTGTCGGAGTGCAAAACTCATGGGCCGACCCATCTTCCATGCCAGTATAGGCTGGCATGGAGCTATGCAATGTGCAGATGGTAATAAAATCGGACCTATATCGGTACGTCCTCGAATTGGGCAATACAGGCGTAAATATAAGGACATAAATAAGTAAACCGCGGAAGAGTTGGGGGAGCCTTGGCCCAGAACAGATAGCAAGGGAAAAAAAGAATTTCGTGAGTTGCTTAAACACTGTTTTTTGATGGGACAAAATGCCGTTCAAGCAAAGCAGTGACTTGATAGGTGTTATGTCCGGACTCTGCACCAGGAAAATCAACCATCATTGACTGGTATGCTGAATTTAAACGTGGTCGAGCAATCACCGATGATGCACAACATTTGTTCATGAAAGAAATGTCACAATTCGATCGCAACAATGATAAAATTGCACGAATTGCACATCGGATTTGGCCCCCGGCGATTATTACTTGTTTGCAGACCTGAAAAAACGCTCCAGGGATAGAAATTTGGTTCCATTGAAGAAGTGGTTACCGAAACGGAAGCTTATTTGGAAGATAAAGATAAGTCGTTCTATAAAAAGGCTTCGAAATGTTAGAGAGGCGTTGGATTGATTGTATCGCTTTAGAAGGAAATTATGTTGAGGAACAAAATGTATTTTCCCCCAAAAAATTGTGTTTTCTTTGTTAGGCCGAGAACTTTTCAGGCGATGTGTTATTTTTGGTACGAATTATTTCGAACAATGTTAACAGAGGAAGATTATTCCGCAATACGCAGTGTGGGTTCTTGTAAGACCTTCGGAATGTGGGGTTATTGTTGTTATTGTATTTTGTAGTTGTAACTACTTGCACTGGGACGTTTTGATTAGAAAATTTCAAAAATCACGAGTTTCTCTCGAAATGCAGCTATTGTAGATGCTCCATGTAATAACACATTGTGGGACGGTATGTCATTTAGGCGCACTTAATAATGCGTAGAAACTCATGAAAATAGTGCGCTGGTAAACGTTTCGTTAGTAGTTTTAATGCTGAGTACTAAATTAAATTGAGATTAGTATGGTCGTACTGGTGATTAACAAATGGCACAACACAATGATCTAATTTTTATTCTAATTTGTATATTAAATTGAGGTTTGTCAATCTCTGAAAGTATTCAATTTTACTTTATTTTCTCGGGATGGGCTAAGATTTTGTCCTACTTTAATTTACTGTTCGGACTGAGTGGTGTTTTCGGCCGAGCACACGTCATTCCTGTTTATCATCCTAACAAAATCTCTTGCAGCAGCATTGTAAAAAACCACAATGTTTGTTCTACCATTTCACTTTTACAAACTAGAGCTCTTCAACCTGTAAGAGAGTATTTGAAGCGAATATATCATGTCAAATATTTGCGTACTAATTTTAAGCACACAAGCATATACATTTTTTAATTGTAACTGAATCGAGATTATGCGCAATCTCAGCGGGCAGTACATTAATTTTATATTAATATATACCTATACGACAGATAATACACCAATACCGCATAAAATCGAAAACCAATGTACATAACACTTTGGAGATGAAAAAGAAAAACACTCACTCTGATCAACTTTGCCCGCATTTATTTATAGCTCTTAACCTTTCTTATCAAAGAATTCCATTTAAACCAAATCTCTCACACAACTCTTGACTATCCTTTTCAAATAATGTGTACCAAATGAAAAAAAAATAACAACAACAAATCCCAAAAAAGTACCCTAAAAAAATCTTAAAGACAAAAACAAAATCAAAATCAAGACGGCTGGGATGATGATGGAGAAGCGAGGAGGACGAGGACAACGGTGAAGACGACGAAGAAAGAAAGAAAAAACTAAAAGTAATTTATCAAAAAACGAACACAACAACCCAGCACACACAAACTACAAGAAATCAATAACTCTAAAAACGAAAACCGTGTACTGTGTTGTACACTCCAAACATAATTTACTTAATTCTTTTTTTTTTTTACTTCATTCAAAGAAAGAATATGCGGAGGGAAGACTGAAGAATTTTATATTATACGACGTATACACCAAAAAAAAAATATTGAGGGTGGTGACGGTGGCGGTGGGATATAATATACATCCCTCTAATTTCATTTTAATATAAAATAGCATTAATCAAAGTTTTTTAATTTTTAATTTAATTTTTATTTTTTTCGTTCGTTCGTTCCTCTTCTTATTATTTCGTCTAATCCCCTTTTCTAATACTACTATATACGAGAATATTATATATCTCTCCTGATAAGGAATTAGAACAACAACACTGCCATTATTATTATTACGATAATAAAACTATTAGAGATATTAAAAAAGACTACAACAACACAATTTTATTTGCCATGACTACACACACACACCCAGAATTTATGATTTGGGACGGCTGCTTTCATAGTGACGACATTATGACTTACAATTTACCTATAGGAAGTAATGTAGGTCTACCGGAAATAGTTTATTGACAAACGGATATGGTGTGTGTGGTGCACACACCATAAGTAGGTACATTCACACATATTTTTGCAATGGAAATTAAACGAAACACGTGTTACATTTGGGTTATAAGAAATCTTTCTTTAGTTTTCTTATATAGCGCTTGTCGTCTTATTCTTGAGTTTCTTTTAGTGACATCTTAGAAGTGTAAGTTTGTATTTTTTTTATCAGTGGGATGGTTGAATATATGTACAGTGTGTTAAGAAAATATAGTAGGTTTTAGAAACCGCTGTTCAAAATTAGGATTTAGGACGAGTATTTGGACGAGTATGTTCTGTTTTACTTACTAAGGTAAAAAATTCGGTTACAATTTTTTTTGGAGATATTGAAAATTCTTGATGTTCACGAGATATATTTTATTGACAAATATTATGCCAAACATTTAGATCTTAAAAGTTTAAAAATTTAATTTGTTTATTATGTTTGTTTATTATATTATTTCTAATGTTACACATTCAATTAAATTTCGGATTAATGATTGACTGATTTATTAAATCATAGCCAAGTCTCAGAGCTGCTAAAAAGTTGCTTGTTGCTGCTGGATTAGAAATACTGGCATACCATAATCAAGCATCGAATGTTTGACGTTGTTGGTGGAGTTAAAGGCGAGTTACACTAAATATTTGAAAGAATAACATGATTAATAAATTGATTTAATTTTTAAATTGAACATCCCTCTAAAACCAGATTTCCATTTTTAATAATCTATACAACAATCTGAGCTTTTCTAATCGGTTTGTAGAGTGCCTACTTCTGTTTTTTCAGAACACGGCTAAGTGTGAGGTATTCGACACAAATTTGTCTCCTCAATATTGATGATCTCGAGCTCTGAATTGGATTCACTGCAGCGTCCATAGGACTTTCGGTTGATTTTAAACAAGTTAGTAATTTCTTGGCAAGCATATTCACATTATCAGTGTCTTAGATTAGTATTTTCTACTCATTTTAGTTCTTCCGCCTCGTTCAATTAAAATTCCAGTTGCTAAATTTTTTGATAACCTTTTACCCCCTATTTGTCGTAGTGTTCAACAAAAATTGCTTAGCCTTCGAAAATAATTTTCTACGATTCTCGCCTGGCAAATCGCGTGCCAAACATCTTAAAATACAAACTACTATAGTATTTTATGATTAAAATTTCTTTTCTAGTCCAACATAGATAGATACGAATATCATCTCAATTAGAGTGTGGCTCTCTATGCCGCACTATTTTTTGTGGAATTTACTCGTAATATTTCTACCCGTAGTAACCAAACAAATTTCGCCGGATGAACCAAATTTTATTTAATGTATTCGACAATTACTTCACTCAATAAGTCCCGAGGTTGACGTAATAGATGACGCAACTAACAAATAATTTATGATTTTTAGAAAGTGCCAATCAAACGATATATGTCAAAATTTTATGACAATCCGGGAAAATACCGTTCAAGCAAAGCAATGGCTTGATTCAAACGTAGCCGTTCAAAGACCGATGGTGCTGGTTGCCCGAATTCGTTAGTTATTCCAGACAAGATAAAAAAATTGCACAAAATCGTTTTGAAAAAGCGTAAAGTAAAGTTGTGTGAGTTAGAAGGAACCTTAAAGATATCAGGCAGTGTATACACTATTTTAGTATAATATTTGTCCATGACAAGGCTGTGTTCATTGAAATTGAGATCGTTGAATTGGACCAAATACAGCAACACGTCGACGCAGAGCGCTGTTTAACCGTAATACATCGATTTGTGACAATGGATGATACATAGATCCCCCATTATACTCCGAAATCAGAACCTCAGTCAGCTAAGTGGGCAGCAGATGGTGAAAACAGCTTCAGAAGCTACCAAAAACGCAAATATTAATATTACATGGCGTTATCGGTGCGTTTAAAGGAAGAAATGGCAAAAGCCGTCCCAAATGCAGAAGAAAAAATGGAGAGGTCAATATGTTATGGCCAACACCCGACCTTATTTTATTACGAATGTATCCATAGATCTCGAATACACCACACTTGGTTTTTAAAGCGAAAAATTTAGCCCTGCTCAAATTTCAGAAAACCAACAAGGTTAATCCTTGTTGGTTGAAAATTTAATCGTTAAATTTATTTGAACACTTAATTCTTTGTCGTTCGTTGTAAATGTTAAACTTTTCAACATCATTGTAAAAATTGAAAAAGCTCTCATTGAAGTTGCCTTATTTCGAATAGTAAATTCGCCTTCTTGGACTGCAGAGATGCCAAATTTTTGTGAAATAAAGTTTTTTTTTTCAAAACTCGTCATTTCATCATAAATTTAAAAAATAATTTTAGCTAAGTTTGTTTGAAATTTAATTTACAATTTTTTTGTTTTAATCGTTTTTTCGTAAATGCTAGATACGTATGTTTCAATGTATTTGGAAAATCGAAAAACTCCATTGGAAGCTACCACATCTGGCGAACCGATGTTGGTCAAGAATCACCGGGATCTCCCAATTTATGAAAAAAGCTTAAGTTTGACGTTTTATCCCGATTAATTAATACGTATGGGATGTACAGTGACCGAATTTTTGCTGATAAGAATATTTTGTCAAAAATCGTTATTTCCGCTTAAATTTTGGAAAACTGAGCTGGGCCGATGTTATAAATTTAATTTACAATCTTTTAGTTTATAGTGGGTATTCCAAACTTTTCAAAATATTTGCATAAAGCGAAAAGTACTTATGGCAGCGGCCACTTCCGGTGGACCGATTTCGGCGTAAATCGCTAGGATCTCCCAATTTATGGAAAGAACTTAAATACGAAGTGTCCCCTCGATCAATCAATCCACCTATGCTGTGGAGCGCCAGCAGACATTTAGGCTACACGGAACCACGCACGCACGCACGATGTACTCTATGGATCTGGCGGCCAACGGCTTCTCCCCGTTAGAAGCCGCACGAAATTAATTTTTTTTCATTGTTTTGAAAATAAAAAAGCGGGGTCGGCGATTGATCGTCGTAGAGGAAGGACGTGTTTTTGTCTCTCCTTTAAATAAATAAATAATTTATTTTAAATGTATTTTAATTAACTAATAAAAAGTATAATATTGATATAGTTGATAATTTTAATAAATAATAATTTCAATAATAATTTGCGTGAATTTAATAAGTGAAGTGAATAGTTGTACGTATTGTATATTTATTTTAATCTGTGTACGGTGCGCTTGTGATGGTATAGAATATGTACATAACAATTTTCGTTTATATGTATTTTGATACCGTTGCTTGAACGCAACGTACGCAGTGTATGTAAATCTTCAATATGTATGATTTTTTTGATTCCAATGGATGCCTAAGATAAGTGTTTTTCATTATTTTAATTCATATTTTTCTGAAATAAATTTTAATTATATAAAATATGTATTTAACTGTTTCTATTTGCGTAAACGTGTTAAGAGAGGAGCGTAAAATAAAATACCATTTCATTTATATGTTTTGGTTTAGTATATTAAATATATACATACATTTCTATTTTTTGTTTTTGCGCTTGTTGCGTGAGTGAGAACTGAGAATAGATTATTATGATCATGCTTAGTGTTTTATAATTTATCCCTTCCAAGTTTCAACTAAAAAGAATAAACAGGAAATAGACAAATAAAATACATAAAACAAAATTTTGAGGGGATAAATATATGACGAAATTGGATAGAAACTAAACAAGCATGATCGTGGTTATTCTGTACTTTTCGTTTTCTCCTTGACAGATGAATTCATTCATTCATATACACCCATCCTCCGATTTACACGGTAGATTGGTTCCGCGGAAAACGTATTTTCGCATTCATATATACAGATCCTTGTAGAAGTATAAATTAATAATTTATTAATTTGAATTTTAGGTTTTAGTGTAAAATTAAATTAAATTTCTTAAATTTCTTATTATTCTTGTTTTGAACGTGAAAATAATAATTTAACGAATTTTGGAACTCTAGTTTAGGACATGTAGAGGTAGGCGGCTGTGATCGAATTGGAATTGTTGGCTTAACTTTATAACTTTGCTATTTCTGCGAATATTTGAATATTTGGAATTACATGGAAGCTACGGAGTACATTTGAAATGCAGTCAAATTTGCTATATGTAGATAGTTTTTCGGGATCATGCACTTTTTAATTAAATTTTTTTCTAGATTATTTGGAAGACTGTAAATTGGTAAAGGTTTTGGTTAACTTGTTCTAGGTTGGACAAATAATTATCGACGTATGTCGATTATATAATTTATAATTTATTTAATGCTGTTGTAGATATATATATGTGTGTGTGTATGTATATGTGTGTGTGTATGTGTGTGTGTGTATGTATATATATATATATATGTATGTATGTAATTTTTTTCTGATTTATTTATTTTATAATTAAAGCATTGAACCATATAATTGGGTTATTTGATTATCATGGACCCTACAGATGTGCTAGCTACTTATTATTAATTCTGTTATCTTACAGATTCCTGATTACTTTAATAGTTTTATTTAATTTTGGTTGAATTTGTTTAGGTATTGGGGATTCTAAAGCTGTGAAAAACATTCATTATTAATACATTACCTTACAGATTCCAGATTAGCTGTTTTTGGAACCAGTTTTCGTTTTTTCATTTTCTATTTTTATAAATAAACATATTTGTATTAGATTAGGGATGACAAGGACAAGTGACTTTCATAAATATTTTTTTATAAATAAATCCATCAAATCAACAGACTTAGAAGTTAGGAAGGCCGTGCGTGCCTTTCCTGGATTCGATTTATTTTATTTGTTTTATGAGAACCAAATTAATTTAGTTAATACTAATCGTTATTTTACATTTATTTTATTCAAGTATAATTTTATTATATTGTATATATATTGTCCTAAATATACTAATGAATTTTAGAATTATTTTGAATATAGTTCAAATAACTTTGGTTTCAGGAAATTCGACTGTAAGTTGCGGAGTTGCAGAATGATTAAATTAATAAATGTTTCAATTATTCAGGAAGCCGGAAAATATGAATTTAGAATTAAATTTCAGGAAATTTACAGATGCTTGTGAATTAATGCTTCATTGTAATTGCTGATTGTGTAGTTTAGAATTGTGTTGTCATTTTATTACTAACGACTTTACATAGGTGTCTGTAACGGGTCGAGTCAACCAATTTTGGTTAGGAAGCCGAAAAGTATTAATAGAATTAAATTTCAGGAAAATTCCAGATGCATGTGAAATAATAGTATTTTTTCTTAGGTTGCCGTTTTAAAGAAGCAATTGTTGAAGACCAATACCATCGTTATCCATTAACCTATTAAGCCTTTATCCTTCATCTAGTAGATTAGAATTGTGTTGTCTTTGTGTTACTAACTATCGGCTATACCTAGGTGTCTGTAACCGGGCCGATTCTGTCCCACTTAACTAACCTATCCAATCCTTCGGTTTTGTTATGTGTAAAAAAGGGTGTACGGTGGACCCGGCGTCATCCGGGAACTCAAGCCTAAGAACTTGGTCGTACATTCAAAATCAATCAATCAATCAATCAATTGTTTTGAAAATAAAAAAGCGTTACTAAAACAGTTACAGTTGGTAAACTAATGGTCGGATTATCATAAAAGTTTGACACGACGTTGTTTGAAGTTTGGTATTTTCTAGATGCGCCATCCGGGTGTCAGCTCGAGACATATTAAGTGATGTGATATTTGAGACAAATTATTACAGCAATCCATTACAGGCCTAAAATTCATGATTTTTTAACAATCCAAAAGAATCTAATGATTTCTTTAGATTTCCGACCCATCTTCCATGCCTACTGGCTGGCATGGAGCTATGCAATGTGCGGATGGTAATAAAATCGGACCTATATCCGTACGTCCTCGAATTGGCCAATACAGGCGGTAGGACGGTAAGGTAAGGACGTAAATAAGCAAACCGCGAAAGAGTTGGGAGAGCCTTGGCCCCAGAACAGATAGCAGAGGGAGAAAAGACCAACTAAAATTTATTATTGATCGAAGTACACAATTTTGTTGTTGTTAAAACACATGTATCCCATGTATCCCCATGTATCAGCACTAACGACTGAACAAGCGAGAAAATTTGATTGTCGTTAAATTTGCATTATTATTCGCGAATTTTTTTTTTCACTGCTAAATTATAATAATTGTGATGATAAAAATAAATGTCTCGTTTTGTGTGTATGTACACTGCAGTTCACTTGAATAGGAACGACCGTTTTTTTGGAATATTTTACAATCGGTCTAATTTTTCCAAGATTTTTTCTACAGAATTAACACTTGTTCAAAATGCAAAATATTTAAATAAAAATAATTTAGTAGGTCAGAAGAATTTTTTTTTTCTTAAATAGTCAATTTTTTGTTTGTTTCACTTGAATAGAAACGACCACAGTTATTAATAAAGTGGAAGTGTTAGCAAATGTAAACTTAAATTAAATTATTTTTTTTTTGAAAAAGTTACCGTTTTAAAATAAAAAATATGTCGAGGAAAAAAACTTAGTAACGAAGAAATAGCCTAAATTCAAGTGCTACACAGCGAAAACTATTCTATACCAGCAATTGCAGATAAAATAGGAAGAAGTAAGACTGGAATCCGAATAACAGTTTGGAGAGTCATCAGAATATCAGATCGCCGTATTCGAAGAATGCTTCAAAATAAACCGCCACTAAATCAGGAGATGAAGAAGAAAAGATCACATTTCTCGAGGCTACATATGACATGGGCTGAAAAATGGAAACGATGGTCGCGATGAATTTAACTATTATTTTCACGACCATCGAAAAGTGGAAAAGTTTTTAGCAAAACGCCATAGCCGCGAAGGAAGCGTTATAATGTGGGGGTGCTGTATCATTTTATGGCCAGGGATCATACAATTGCATCCTTGAATAAGCATTTCCCTATTTCAATGATAAATTTGGGTCATTGCCATACATATACCACCTAATCTAGTAAAATCTTTGATATCGCAGCAAACGTAGAGGTTTTGCCATGGGAACCGTATTCTCTCGATCTCAATATAATGGAAAACGTATGGGGCTTGCAGCCTCGGAAAGTTTACGAAGGTGGTCCACAATTGGCCTGGAAGGAGATTTCACTAGATTATTTAAAATCTTTGTATGACTCCATCTCCAGCAGGTTGTATGTATAGTTATTTTCAATAAGGGAAGTAGTACGCATTACTAAAACTATGTAATTAACCAATTAATTATTAAAAATAAATTAAATCAAAAAATGACATTTTATTAAGATTTGCTAATCGTTCTTATTCAAGTGAACATCCAAATTTATCATTTTGTTAGAAAAAACTACAAAGCACCATTAATCAAGTAAACATATGTACACCTTTTCTTCTTTAATATTTACTGCTTATTGGAAAACTTATAATTTTAATATTTTCCAAAAAAAAACGGTCGTTCCTATTCAAGTGAACTGCAGTGTATGTTGTGGTGGGTGATGAGATTTTGTATGTTGTTCATTCATTTCGCTAGAGGCGGTTATATGGGGGGTATAAATCTAAAAGAAGGTGTGCATGCTCATTAAAGATTAAATTGACTCGGGGAAAATTTCGAGCCGGCAAAATATAGAAATTTAAATTTTCATTATTTATATGACTAAATTACAGTCGCCTGAATATGCAACAGATTGCCTATATTACATTTTTTTTGTGTATAATGATGATATATTATTAAGCGGAGAACCATCACTAATACAAGTTTTGTTCTCGCGTGCTATCGATTCCACTCGGTACCCATACCCCAAAATCATTTAACATTTTTTTAAACTTAATTACGTTTAGCTTTTGAACTTTTTGGTCTGTACGGTAGTTTCGATATATAATATTAAACACTGACACATCATTTTATGTGTACATATAGTATAAAATCGGATATATATTATGTACGTGTACCTGTACAGCTATAAATTTGAAAATTCTAAAAAATCAATAAAAAATCCGCATTTACTTTTAAAAATATAACAAAGTTTTATAAACGAAATGTAGCTGCTGGTGAATATGAAAATTTATGCTAATCAATAAAATGTTGTAATTAATATTTTAGAGATAGTTGCGCGCTCTAATTATAATATCGGTGTGGTTGGTCGTGTTTTGAATTTATTCTAAATAAATCCTCTTCACGTAACGTATACTTATATATAGTAAGAGAGACTGCTAATGTATAATTTAAATTAAATTACAATGTCACGTGATCGATTGAAACCCCATTTACTTATAATT
The DNA here is from genome assembly GCA_963691935.1 of Nephrotoma guestfalica. NCBI lineage: Eukaryota > Metazoa > Arthropoda > Insecta > Diptera > Tipulidae > Nephrotoma > Nephrotoma guestfalica. Next base: position 50,506,898 of record OY829913.1, on the reverse strand, counting down.
TTTGTGCTTTTTTTATATAAAAATGACGAAATAATTGCTGGTTGCCGCCTTTTCTCTCTCGTCTTAGTTTTATGTACCTTCTTACGTTATTTCAGTTTTTTCTTTTAAAAGTTTTTTGTTATATAAAATTTTTAAATCGTGATCATTATTTTCGTCTTTATACATGCATAATAAAATACTTAATCCACCAAATAAAAATAATAAATACGAAAAAAACTATAAATTTCAATCCATCATCGATGAACGTTAGCACAAGTTGTTTTAATTTAATTTTTATTTATTTTGTGCTGACCGCTCCGAAATGTGTCAAGACATCGCATCGCGTATAATAAAAATGAAACACTTAAATGTTCGTGAACTTAATACTATAATTATGGTATATAAGCGATGGGGTATATACAAAATGCCCTCGTTATATGTGATGGTATATATAAAATTTGAGATTGGTTACTAAAAACCACCGGCCTGTTAAATACAACAAAATATCATTTGATAGCATGCCGAGTTTATCAACGTTTTAATCGATGTTCTAAGGCTAAATGATTGTTGTTCGAGGTCAATCGCGTACCTATTCGCGTACCTTGTTCATTTTAATTTTAACAATTTTATAATTGTTTGTGTAATTTAAAAGAAATTGATTAATTCGGAATTGTTTATTTTTTAATTTATTATAATATTTAAATATTTTAACAAACAAAAAATTTAATTTTAAGAATTATTTCAATTATTATTAATTTAATTTAATTATAATTATAACAAAAATTTTAATACGAACCGAGTGCTTTCCTAAGTTGATTTGGTGATGATGTGTATTTGGGAGGCGTCGGTTAGTTTTCGTTGCTTATCTTTAAAGTTCAGCTTAAATAATTACTGTTTGTCCGAATTTACCAATGGCGTTTGACATTTGCTTCAACTTTCCTGATTTATCTTAATGAATTATTCTTCAGAGTCCACCATAATCAACCAAAACTCTAAACAAATCACTTTCCAAATTACACACGATATTAAGATTAATGTGCATCAGTTGATTATTAATTGTACAGTATTTTTCTTTATTTGTTCAGTTGTCGCTATATAAAACTCATCGAAGTTGTTAGTCAAACTCCTATATGCTTAGTCTGTGTGATATTTTGTCAGACAAAAGTAAACCAATATTTTTTAATATTGACATTGTTGGTTGGTGAACCAGAGATTCCCTATATTTTCTAGATATAAACCGGATTAATGAATAAATTTGCGGTGTTACTAAAGTGTAACTGCCTATAGTTGTTGATACATGACAAATATTTGTTGATTTGTCTGTTGTTCAGTTACAATAAACTTAGAAGTGGTGTGGAGGTCGTGGTTGTGCAGGTATATTTGTTGCTTAACATATTTTCAGTTTTGTTTTGTTGTGGTTCACAAGAGTTGCGCGGTATATATTACCATCATTTTCTTTTAATATGACTGCTCTCGATTGATTATCTCTTTAGGGTCAGATTCATTTCTTTTATGATAACAATGCCATACATTATTGCTAATGGTTGCTTGATGCCAATTTGCTTTAAGGTAAGTCTGTTGGCCAACGTTTCCAAGGCTTGTACCATTTTTTAACTAACCTCCATTAAGAAGGAATAAATGGGTCTAGGACTTTACCCCTCCCCTCCGGATATTACCCCCGGCCTATTTCCCCAAAGCGAGTAACCTCCCCCTCCCTGCCACTCAGATATTATCATCCGGACGCCATTTATTAGTGGCGGTCATTACCCCTTGGTCATGGTCATTACCACCGGATATTACCGAGAGGAGGGAGGGGTAATAATTGGGTAATAAATATTTATGTTTCATAACAAACATAAATATTTTCGTTTAGTAGATACCGTTCTGGGGTTGTAATTAGCGATCCAGTAAATAAAAAATGAGCAGGAGTTAGTTTATTAACACATTGGTTTCGGATGAAACGGTTGTGAGAGGCTACGCATTTAGACAAAATTCTATATGCGGTGAACTGTTGATAATTTTTCAAACGTAAGAGTTGTGTCTCCAATTAGTGGTGTGCTTCCCACAGACCAATATTAACTATCGTTCGTTAAAGTTCAGAAGCTGCCTGTTGAAGGGCTTCATTTTTTTTTTCTCTAGTGTATAAATATATGATATCATTTTCGCTAAAAATATGTTGAGCGAGTCTTCTTCGAGCAAGGAATCTCTTACAGGCTGCAGAAGTTAAAGGGACGTGACGACATTACTCGTTCTTTCTGTAAACCCTCCATTTATCTCGGAGTGAATTCGGTTTCTATTATTTATGATTTAAATACTAAATCATAAATAGAAGAAACCGTGTAGTGGTTAAAGCTTCGGCATTTGGACCGAGAGGTGCTGGGTTCGAATCCCACCAGAGCCTGTGGATACAAAGCTAATTTTCGTCATCGATTACGATCGGTGATGATAATAAACACAACTAAGGCCCTCTGCTGGAGTGAAGAATTAAGCGCCGACCCGGCAGGTGGTATATTTAATTGTGTGAATGGGTGATGTGTGCGTGAATGAAGAGGGGGTATTAATTGGCCTTCAAATCACACAGGACATTAAATCCACATGCCGTTTTTTACAGAAGTATTTTCGATAAATAATTTTATTGTCGATGTACAATTAACGATGACCACTAAGGGATTTAGGGTTAATATATTAATCTGTTGAATGTAACACAACCGCTTTTGTCGATCTGCCCTATGCTATTTCATTACGAAAATCTGTACCTAAGTTGAACCATTCTAATCAGCTGATTACAGGATAAAAACTGTTAAAGAAGTTGAAATAGTGGTATTCCATTACTGACGTTAATGTTTAATTGAATAAATGGAATTACGATGATTGTAGCCGTCAGTGTTAATATTTGTTTGGTTAAATATCTGCATCAATTGGAGCCTTGATATGGCTAGTGCTCTGTTGAGAATTGAAGAAATTTCGGCGCCGTCCACTATAATTTGTCAGATTTTAATTCGGTTGGATTATAGTCCCTCTGACAGCTATGGCAGCAGGGTTCGGAAGACCCCACTTCACTGGATTTGCTTCCAATTTCTGATATTCGATTCGCTACGAAGGTTTTTTAATTTATAAAATAATTAATCTAGTTTTTGATGTAATTAGTCATAAATTGGTAATTCCAATGATGCGAAACAAAATACAAGAAGCACGAGATCCACCGTAGTTCTTGCTTCAATTTAAGACAATGAATTTTAAAAGTATCATTTAGTTGCTATAAGAACTTCTTACCAAGACAGACGGGCTAGTGGATCAAAAAATTTTGCATTATCTAAAAGTGAGGTTGGTTTAGTAGGCTTGTTGGTGTCCGACGCAGGCTTGGATATATCAAAGCCATCTGCTACTGGGTTGCGGTGAATTTTAAGAATTTTTATATTAGCGTCGACGCTTAGTTTGCCTTAGGAGAGGACACACTCAGCTGAAAACCAATTCGTTCGAACTTTAGCGCACTTTGAAGAGAATCGACAATTGTCAATTGCTAGCTACGTCCGTTTTGTCGTAGGGTGTGAAATCTTACGAGTTCCTCGTAATTTGGAAACAAAAAATGCTAATGTACTTGCTTGTAGAATGATAATTAAAACTAAAATTATCATTTTCAATTTTAATTTTGAAAATAAATAAACAAGCATATTTTGAAACCTTTACTCCAAAAAATTGCTTTTTTTGCCACTTTAGTCGACAATTGAGGATTTTCCAAATAATCCAAAATCTAAAAGTCAACCTCGGATATGAAAATATTGGGCACCACTCATTCAACAAAATGATTAAGGAGTGGATCCTTTGTAGGATGGGCGGGCCTAATCTTATTTTCTGCGCCCATTATCAATTTTATTTCCTTTAGGCGTTTCATGAATGGATGTATGACTCGACTCTCATTGCGGGGCATCTGATGGAAAACAAAAATTATATTTTCAAGTAACAATGCTAAACTTGGTTGATTTATGAGGCATCAGCGGTACTCCAGTACTTTGACATAATTAGTTTTACTGTGATTTAAAAAAATATTATTTTAACGTTACATTTAATTCTTAGTTAACAAATAATTTTAAATTTGTTTGTTTTTTTCTTTGCAGGTAATCATACTAATTCCGTATTACATTTCACCGCAAACGTAAAAAAGGTAATTATTGCACGATTCGCATTCAAATTTATTTGGTTTTATTCTACAACAAAAGTGTCATTCCATATTATACTAAACGATTGTCAAAAGTCAAATGGTTTGCATCATTTCTACCGAAAACGTAGAACTATCTTGATCTAGCTATCGTTATGATAGTTCTTGGTATTAAAAGTGAGAAAGTTTGAACATATACAGGGTGTCCCAGAATCGTGTTTATTAAAAAATGAACTTAATTAAATTTCGATTTCTAAAATAAATAAAACAAAATTCTTAATATTATAATCAGTGTTCGAATTGTCCACCATTTGCCAACACTGTTTCTGCTATGTTATTTAAATCTGAGAAGCATTGCTCGGCAGTAGCACTGCTATGCGGTACCCGCCAATAAGTTTGCCATTTTTTAATAAAAATATTTTGCCCCAAAAATCCGTCAAATTCAAACTCAAAGGAACAATTTTTTGCAAAAGAATTGCTCTGTACTCTTCCTCTGTTTCATCAATATTTCCCAAACATAATTGAGGAAATAAGTTTAATAACGGAATAAGGGATACTCCTAGGTTCTCTGGATCTATACTTTGGATGCTGATGAGAGTTTTGTCTTTGAAATCGAACCGACTAATTAGTTGTTGGCAAAGTTTGATGTAATATGTTTTACAATTTTCGGTAAATCGCATTTTGTTATTTCCAGTTCAGCTTTTGGCCCTAAGTAAACCAAATTTAAATCAACATAAATGTAATCTAAATTATAATTAATAGCGTTGAGATTATTTTCATCGATGTTTTCTTCGATGTAAGACAATTAAAATAAAACTTTTTACGGTGGGCAGCAGTTTATAAATTTTAAGATATTCGCTCTGGAATTCCTTATTTAAGTTGTTCGTCAATTTTAGAATGTATCCCAGAAAGTTAAAATATATTAAATTATTAGTGTTTAATTCAGTAGAAATATCGGTAGCTAAATCTTTGTATATATTTTTTGCATCAAATTTTTCGAGTAAGAAATAGTGTTGCAATGGTTTCCACTGCTCGAAAATTCTAGATATAACTTTTTCTAGCGCCAGCCATCGAGTTGTAGATGTTCTTAAAATTTTCGGAACCGATAAATCAAAACATTTCTGGAAAGATTTGAACTCGTTTTCTCTCTTAGGACTGGGAAAAAGGAAGCAAGGACGTTTCTGGCCAATTTTTCGCGCTTATCCGGAAGTTGTTTCGTAGCCTTCGACGAACATAGATGCAGCGAATGGCAAGTACATCCCAGTGAATATATGTAGGAATTTTCATATTTGAGTAATGCCTGAACCCCAGCATTTTTTCCCATCATGACGCTAGCATTGTCTGCCCCAAATCCGATCAAATTTTGCAATGCAATTTCATGAGTTTAAAAAAGTTGGTTCTACAGTCAAACACCGACTGAGCATTCCTCGAATTTGTTGCATTGTCGAATTATCTGGCAATTAACGCTAGGCGTTTCGTAGAGCTTACATCTGTATTTTCATCTATTGTCAACGAAAAAGGCCGCATTTGTAAAATTTTTGTTGATTTTTGGTACCCTCTTCGGCAAATAACTATGTTATAGTATCAGTTCCCTTTGTACGGCTAAATTTAAGCTTCGTACAGATTTTTGAATCCGGGTCAATCGATTTAATTAGATCAACTAACTTCATATTAGAAACATTAAAAATGTTAAATCAGCGCCTTTATGTTTTACACTTAAATGTTCGTCAACGCCGTCCAGCTGATCACTGATGATTGATGATCATTCAATGAACATATTAAATTTAAATGATATTTAGAATCATTGTGCCGTTTCCATGAGGTAAAATTATTTGGTAGTGATTGCTCGCAATACTTACAGAAAGCTCGAGCTTTCTTTTCAATCAACCAAGGAAAAATTATTAGCCAATTAACGTTAAATTTTCGATTTGCCGTAGATGTTGATGATGTTCGTTTATTAGAACTAAAATAAATTGGGAATGGAAAAATGAAACCCGAGAATTTTCGAAAAATAACGTTTTTTCCACATACCTTTCTTTCCTATTTGGTGTTAACTGACTGTTTACTTCCAGTGATTCCAAAACATCATTTTATTGTGAAGAACTTGATGGTGTTGGCGCCCTAATGATATTCGCATCGGCCTAACAAATTTAAAAATAATCACTACAGTATACGAAAATAATTTCTCAAGTTTTTTTGCTTACCATTGTTCCTTCGGTTCAGTTCTCGAGCTTAAAGTTCAATAGATGCAAAATCAGAAGCATCATCCGAAATGTCCGTTACTGAACTTCTATTCGAAACTGGGGTTGACGTACATATTTTTTTAAAACTAAAAAAAAGTTTGGTTAGTTATTTAGAAATTGTATCGCTGTATGTCGTTGTACCAACGAAAGGTTGGAAAAGTTTATTTTCATGACAAAATACATTAAAAATTAAATTTAAAACGTAACTTTTAATTTGCTGTAATTTACAGAATTGTTCGCAGGGATTTGACATTTATGTGAAATTATACACTACTATCCCAGTAACACACTACTTACCGACATTCTACACAAAAAACTTACCGACATTCTACAAACGATTTAGACGCGCAAACGCATTTAGCAACACTGCTTTGCGTTCGATAGAATAACGAAGAAAAATAACTAAACTTAATGAAATATAGATGGCACTCTAACAATATAAGCAGAAACGAACAAAAAAATTAAAAATAATTTATTAGTGCATATTTTTCGGTGCCTGGGTGCCTCTACGAATCCCAGTGTCTCACTTTCTTTATAAGTGCCTCATTTGGCAGCGCTGCTATACAATATATATATTGTACCACAAAAAGTAGAAAAATTCACTCATGTTTAACCCTAGGGTACTTATGTAAAGATACACAACCCTTACAAAAATGAGAACTTTCTTAAGTTTCTTCTTGGCAGTTTGGTTTTGTACTGATAAAAAGTTGCTCTACTGCTACTCATCAAGTTGCAACGACCAAACTGCAAAAATTCAACTCTTGCTTTGTGCCTATGGTACAATACAAAAACGTATCGATTTGGCGAATTATATCACCATATCAAAAACCTCTGAAAACTCTCATGATGTGTGTGTACTACGCCTACACAAATTTAGTTAAAAACTGCCAAGAAGAAACTTAAGGAAGTTCTCATTTTTGTAAGGGAGTTCCGGAAACTGAAGCAAGTCGTATCGATTGGTAATGATAACCACTAATCACAATAAAAATACCAATTGAGATTGGCGCTATAGGCCAATATGTGTATGGCCCAGTATATGAGAACCAGTTTTAACCAGGAACCACGAGTTCCGGAATTCGAACCAGTTCGTATCGATTTGCTATAATGATTGTTGCTTATCCTAAAAATCCCAAGTTGATCCGTATGTTGAGATTGGCGCTATAATTGGCGAACAATTTTGAAGTTTATCGCAGACATACTACGTATATTAATGATTTTTATAAATTATATATTTTAATATACAATTTTCTGTTTTTTTATTTTTTGGGATGATCTACATAGTTTACCATATTTAACATAAATTATAAGCAAATCCTGGGGGTGGGATGATAATGCAGTTTTAGTGTTACCTGATGATATAATTTTTTTTTTTTCTGGGATGAAATCCTGGGCTAACTTCACAGACAGCATCTTCTTTCACAAATCGGTTTTGATGCTCGTTATTACAAAACGAAATAACCTAAGTAAGATAACTGAAATCAACATTGTTTAAATCAACTTGTTGATTGTTGATTTCATATAAATGTCGGAACAGTGTTTAATTTATTCAACCATCCGATTAGCACTAATCTTAACGGATACAATAAAATAAAAGAAATATTAAACAAAAAACGATAATGCGCATTTAGCAAAACTACGTTTGATAGAGTAACTAAGAAAATTAACTAAACTTAATGAAATATAGATGGCACTAACAATATAAGCAAAAACGAACAAGAAAAATAAAAATAATTGATTAGTGCATATTTTTCGGTGCCTGGGTGGCTCTAGGAATCTCAGTGTCTCACTTTCTTTATAAGTGCCTCATTTGTCAGCGCTGCGGTTCACTATGCTTACGACTTTTTACGACGAAGCCACTTACTCACAATATATCTATTGTACCACAAAAAGTAGAAAAATTCACTCCACCGCATTTTTAACCCCAAGGTACTTATCTTTACACACAACCCTTATAAAAATGAGAAGAAGTTTCTTCTTGGCAGTTTGGTTTTGTACTGATAAAAAGTTGGTCTTCTCATCAAGTTGCAACGACCAAACTGCAAAAATTCAACTCTTGCTTTATGCCTATGGTACAACACAAAACTTATCGATTTGGCGAATTATATCACCATATCAAAAACTTCTGGAAATTCTCATGGTGTGTGTGTACTAAGCCAACACTAATTTAGTTAAGAACTGCCAAGAAGAAACTTAAGGAAGTTCTCGTTTTTGTAAGGGTTGTGTATCTTTACAAAATTACCCTGAGGTTAAAAATGGGGGGAGGAGTGAATTTGTCTGAAAAGCCGAAAAAATCGGTTACTCTTACTGGACGAAATACCCTTTTGTTTTACTATTAGAGACGGCATACAAAATTAATTTGTTTACAAAATGAAATATCCTAAGTAAGATAAACGAAATCAACATTGTTTAAATCAACTTGTTGATTGTTGATTTCAAATAAATGTCGGAACAGTGTTTAATTTATTCAGCCATCCGATTAGCACTAATCTTAACGAACGCAATAAAATAAAAGAAAGAAATATTAATAATTTTGTATGTTTATGGCGCGACAAGACAAAACCATTGATGGTGGTCATTAACAAAAGACGGAACGAAAGCAAAACAAACCAATCGAGCTCCCTCTCCTCAATCAAACGATATACATAATAAATAACAGTGTGCGGCGCGCGATCTTATATATTTTATAAAATAACGTCTTACATTGTCATTCATTCAAAAAACAAAATAAAAAATAATAAAAGAAAGAAAGAAACAGTTTTTTGTTTGTCGACGAATGTCAAGGTCTATTTGCCGTCTTCCAATCTTTCAATCATAATTCAATATCACACGTTGTTTCAATTTTTTCTCATGTAAACCGCGCGCCAATATATGTACGTATTACCAACCGCGGTTGTTGTTGTTGTTCTTATATGTATGCGGTGAATTGTTTTTCTTTCGTTATATTCATAACGTAGTGTTGTTATTACGTTACGACGTCTTAAAAGATCCGTATGAAAAAGAAAGTACATACAGATCGTTTTATTTTTTTTATTGTTTAGATTTTGTTGTGTTGTTGTTATCTCTCTGTGTTAATTTTTTTTGTTATTTTATATATTTTGTGTGTTATTTTAATGATGAATGAAAAATTATTACTTTTTGGTTTGGAATAGTAAAGTTTAAGTTACATCGTGTAACATTTAATAGGGTGATAAAATTTTATTGCACTTGAATTGTAGTTTTCTTGTGTGGTGTGTGTGTGTGTGTGTATTTTGTATATTTGTGTATGTTTAGTGTTTATAGACGAAGAGTATTTTTATGATTGAATTTATGGGAATTTTGACTAATTGAGGTGAAAATAATACATAGAATAATAATCACTTTAAGTGTTTTAAATGGTAGAACTTAAAGCATTTTATTGGTGATAAATAATACGTTTAGTATGTATACTTTTGCAAAGATGATTTACTCATGCCTGCAAATAATTTGTTACGCGAATTGTTATTTAAGATTGATTGGATCGTTGCATAAAGTTTGCCTCGCATTATAGAGTGGGTTTCCATATTATGTTGGTTCGGGCATAAGCAACAAAAATACAGCTCAACAACCAACTTACCAGGTTATTTCACGTTTCATGTTTTAAGATTAATGTTTCCATGTTTACATATACTGTTTAGTGGAAATAATTCAAAGCTAAGAGGCTTATAAAATAACATATGTTATGAATGTATACAAAATGAAGCTATTGCATGCCATGATGATGTCTAAATAGTGAGATTTAGTTATGCCTCAACCAGCGAACACTTAAGAGATTAAGTTGTACGCTGTTTGTACCATTTCGGTTAGTGCTACAATCACCAAAATTATAGGATTGTCGTTACAAATAAACAACTAACCTCTAAAATTTTGGTGGCCGTACCGCTCCCCTAAGTGGTCCAAATGGAGCACAACTTAGCTCTTAAGTTTTCGCTGGTTGAGGCTTTAGGCAATCGCTTTTCACTCTACATTTAAATTTAAGTGAACAGAAATTTAAATTCTTTGATTTATTATTTGCGGCTAAATTTGATAAAATTTTGATATAAATAGTGTTTTATGTTTTTCATCAAAAATCTTAACCAACCGTCATTGGTTTTTCCTGCAATAATTTAAATTCATAATACACCCTGCGCTATTGAAATGCGTTGTTTCAATTATTTTCTTTTTCATGCAATTCTCTCGTTTCCTACTACTTTGGCAATCTATTTTTATGTGAAATTTGGGTTGTTCTGGTTGATAGCCAGATATTGCTTTTACATCTAGGTGAGGTTACCAAGACGTTGGGATGGAAGCTTGGTTTCGAACTAATGAAACTTGAATTTTTTAATTTAAAAAATTCGGTCGTCTCATAAGACTGCAGTGACCATTTTTTTAAATTAAAAAATTCAAGTTTCATTAGTTCGAAACTAAACTTCCATTCCATTCTTAATTAAGTGTAGCGAAACAGTTTTTGAGGCGCTATTCTGGTTCAAAGAGGAAAACTTCTATTCGCAACAACCGAGACTATTTCAGTTCGTACTATCCAAAGAAGGTTGAACGAACTTGAACTCTATGCGCGACGGCCCGCGAAATACCATTACTCACATGAAAATTGAGAGCTGAACGACTCAAATTCGCAAAAGACTGAAAAAACTGAACGCCCGAAGAATGGAGTAGGATCATGTTCTCGCATGAATTCAAGTTCAATATCCTTGGAGCTGACGGAAGGATAAGTGTTCGGCGGCGAAAAGGCGAACGGTATTTATCAGAATGTCTTTCTCCAGTAAAATATTCAGCATATGTTATGCTCCACGGATTCTAATCAAAATCAACCAGGTTGATCCTGTTCCTAGTACTACATGAAACACGGAACAAGCGATAAATGAATGGCTGTTTGGTAGAAGAAATACGACATTTCAGAGAACATCACCATCAATTCCACCACCAGAGAGCACCGCACTGTGTGAACGTAACAATGACAAGGAAAATACCTCTTCTATCAAGCATAAAAGTTACCAGCCATCTCCTGAAGCCACGCCCAGTACACAAACAGTTATAATAAATAACGCGGAATTAATAAGTAAATTTGAACAAATGGAGAAATTAATCGCGCAGCTGAACAATGAAGCCGCCGTGCTAAAGAAAGAAAACCTTATGCTAAAGGAAACAGTAAATAAAAATAACATCACAGGAAACTCAGCATTATTGAACAACCAATTTTAAGTACTCACAGATCTAGACGAATATCACACGGATGAAGATGAGCTTGAAAGGGAAACCAATTGGAGACTACAGAAATCCAAGAGAGCAAATAAGAATCCAATAAAAGAAACCAACCCAAGCAAGAGGAAAGCTGAATCATCACCAGAAGTTGAGCCAATTCAAACCCCCATTAAAACTAGCAATGCAATTACTGCACCAAAAGTGCATGAGCCAGAAGAGAATAAACAGATTCCACCCCGATCAATATTCTAGGAATAACAAATCACGGTAGTATTCAGAAACTGATGAAAGAAGTAGTACGAAATAACTCCAAAGTAATATCGCTCAGTAATAATATTTGGGAAATAAACACAACAGAGCCTGAAGATTATAAAGCTCTAGCTAGCAAATTAAATTATGTTGGTCACCAGTGGTATACCTACGAGGGAAAAAAATCGATCAATTAAAGTAATGACAAGAGGTCTCCATCCAACTTGTTCAAGAGATGAAATTATCGAGGACCTGCAAAACAAAGGCTTCAAAATAATCGATGCTGTCAACATCATGAGAAAAGAAAGACGATAAAATAGCGAAGGAAATGTTGAAATCATGAGAAGTGGACTCCCACTTTTTATGCTAACCTTCGACAATCAAGAAAAAATCGAAAATATTTATAATATTAGGGCTATCCTCAACCTCCGGAGTTAAAATAGAAACACCGAGAAAGGTCACTCGACTAATACCTCAATGTAAAAACTGCCAAGATTATAATCATACATCAAAGTACTGCCATCGTGAAACAAGGAGGATGTGAAGTAGCAGTTTCCAGAGTGTTAACCGAAACCTTTTAATATTGGAGTCAAAAATGTATAGGGATTACATAATTTTTTACATCTCGGAGGATCAAATTAGTTTGCTCCTTAAACTATGGAATATTCAAATAATTGTTTGCGATTCCCTCATTTCGTTCCATAAAACCGATAAGTAACTCAAATTGTTCTCCAGTTGTTGATGTAGTCCTAATAAATTCAAAATAAATAATTTAATTATCATTTAAATATGAATAGTTTTTATTTAAATATAGGGTTTTCCAATAAGAGTGATATGATTTCTTTAAAAAAATTGTTGCACTTGCTGTGTGACACGTAGCCCCGTCTTGTTGGGAGCAAATGTGTCAAGATCAACTTCTTCCAATTTCGGTCATAAAAAGTTGGTTTCCATCGATCTATACCGATCTCCATTGACAGCAACGGTGTTATCAGCTTCATTTCGAAAAAAATACGGGCCGATGATTCCTCCAGATCAAAAACCACACCAAACTGTCAATTTAGGTGAATGTAATGGTTTTTCATGAATAATTTGTGGATTTTCAAGAATCAACAGAATCGACAGTTTTGTTTATTTACCGCATCACTCAGATGAAAGTGAGCCTCATCGTAGAAGATGATTTTCTTAAAAAAATCGTTATCGTTTTCAAGTTGTTTCAAGGCAACGTTGTAAACGTTGTTCTTGCGTATATCTCACCATGATGAAATTGTAAACATTACTGAATACAATGAAACAAAAAATGACAGATCATGACACATTACAAATGGTCGAAACGTCACTTAAAAATCATATCATTTCTATTGTAAAACCCTATATTAGGTGTGCAAGTAGAAACTCTGCTCTGAAGTTGGTTGCTAAATATACTAAATATTAAAAAAATATACTTGAATGCATCCAAATCGCCCTCCACTTTGGACATATGTACTCGTAGCTTAGTCATTGCTGTTTTTATGACATAAGTTTCAGTCGTTTACAAGTTTTCGTTCCGTGTTCATCAATTTTAAGAGATGGATGTCGATAAGCAACATTTACGTCATTGCATCCTATTCTGTTTTCAAATGAATAAAATGCTGCTCAAGCTATGGAATTGATTATATCGATTGAGTGAACATTTTGGGAGTCATTCAACAGTAAAAAAGTGGTTTGCAAGATTTCGTGATGGTAATTGTAGTCTTGAAGACGTTCCACATCCAGATTCAATAAAACAATTTGAAGACGAACAAGTTTTAATGGATAAAAATCCGTGTCAAACTCAAAAAGAGCTTGCAGAACAGTTAGGAGTTACTCATCAAGCAATATCACTTCGATTGCATGAAAAGGGAAAAACCCAGAAGGAAGGAAATTAAGTTCCTCATAAACTGACCGAAGAAAGCAAAAACTGATTTCACATCTGGATGAATTTACTTTCTTGGTACAAAAGAAAATTTTTAGCACAAAATCATTAAGGATGATGAAATTGAACTTTGTACGAAAATCCTAAACGCAGAGAACCATGGGTTGATCCAGGCTAGCCATCAACATCAGCTGCAAAAATGAATGTTCATGGCAAGAAAGTGTGACTGGTGGGATGTATGTCTGGTGCGATTGGAAAGGAGTCATTGACTACGAGCTTCTGAAACCTGATCAAACTGTTACAGCTGAACATTGCCAGGCCTAATTGATCAAATTAATTGATGCTCTCGATAATTAGTTTGCTTCGCAACCACCAAGTTTCTATCGCGAAGGGATTCATCATCTACCTGATAATTAATCTTCTTAACAATTACATTTTCAATAAAGTTGAATATGGTAAAAAAACCGAGTTTCTACTTGCACTCTTAATAGAAAGTTAGTAGTGCAGTGATTAATGTGAGCAAAGGGGTGTTGAATGGAACAGTTGGATTTAGGTATCATGATTAGTTCAGTTTTCATTAATTTGGGACGTGTTTAAGTCTGAATACTGCGCTAATTATTTGGAAGAGTTTACGTAGCCCTTTTTCAGGAAGGGCTTTTATTATTTGCTCTATAATTAAGTATTATTTTGAAAACTTCTTTGAACTTAGGTTAAGGGTGATTTCGTCTTTAAGTTCCTGTAATGTGACAGACAATAATTATAGTTATCCACTTTATTTACTGGTTGTATGTTTTCATCTCCTGTTTGTCTAGATTGAGGATAGAATGTGTTCTCGAGATGGGTTGCGGAAGAACAAGCTTTTTGCTTAGCCCATGTACCATCTTCATTTTTAACTGGTGGAATTTGAAGTTTAGGTCGTTTTATACTTTTTGTTGCTTTCCAAAGGAAACACTCGGTATTTTTTCATCAGTAAGGCCACTTAGGTATTTTATAAATGGATTTGTTCTTGATTTCTTTAATTAAAAACTTTAGTTTATTGGACAAAACATGTAAAATATTATATTCTTTTTGTTTTATTTGTGGTTGTTTGCATCATTTTAATAGAGAACGGATTCCATTTCATTTAGAGATTTGTGCTTATCTAACCTGTTTCTTAGAGCTTCAAGGCATTTCTCTTGTATAGCTAGAGGAATGTTAGGAGCTTCTATTCTTCTTAGTATTTTTTGAACACTATTGTAGCTTCGACAATTCTCTTCGAAATAACTGGTTGTGACATTTCCTCTTGCGAGTATAGTTTTGGTTCTCCCGTTTTACTTGTCTGAGATTTTGGTTCCTCCTGGTGAAGGTTTGATTCATTTTTTCTAGATTCCTGAATTTCGCTTTCGAATTTTATTTCTTAATCTTTATAGCTCTTCTTCTTCTTATCTCTTCTCTTTACTGACGGGCATACTTGGGTTAGATGCCTTTGCTTGATAACCTCAATATTTTTCCTTTTTGGTTATCCTCGTAGGTAATCCATTGATGCCCCTTGGAATTAAGCTTTGTGGCCAAAGCCTTATAAGTTTCAGAGTCTGAAATATTAATTTTCCAGACGCCATTGTTTAGAGAAACGAGTTTGTATTTGACTACTGTAAGCGATTCCATAATTGATTTTTTAGTGGAATAAGTTGATATTCTAACACAGAAGAGGAGTTATTTTGTTCGTATTCTCTTCTCCGCCATCTCTTCTTCATGCTGACAAACACACTTTGTTCCACACGTTATACGACGATCGTCGAATTAAAGGCATCAATCATATTGCAAAATGGCACTCATTCTAAATGAAAACTACCTTAATAATGTAATTCATCGCAATTAAAGATAAACAAATAAAGTTCATGCGCAGAACAATGAAAATTCATTCCTTTACCACATCCACGAGATATAAATAAATGAAGTAAAAAATCTTAACAAAAATGAATTTCCATTGCCCTTGTATCCTTCTTTGTGTTTCCGTTTTTTGGTTCGGCATTTTTTTTATTTGCTTTCGACTTGGCCGTGTGTGTATATACGCAGTGCTCCAGTGCTACATAATATCTGGTGGCGATCACTGAGTTCACTCATTGCAGCTTTCTGGTATATGTGAATTTATTGGATTATTTCAAGGATAACTAAAAAACTAGAGCTTCGATGAGGTTTGAAATGGTTTGATGAAAGTTGGCTCGATATATGCAAAGGTATGAAGAATTTTGTTTTAAATTTAAACCTCTATGAGGTAATTTTTTTTTAAAATTTCTTTTGCTTGCTTAAAAGTAATTTTGTTTACAAAAATCAGGATTAACTCATCTCGCGTTTTCGACATCATGTTGTTGTTGTTGCAGTTTTACGAGCAATAAACTAGTTTAAGTGAACAAAAATTTGAAAATATTTTGAAATGTTTTGAGCTTCTAATAATGTTATTTTGAACGAATCTTGAAAGCGGTTTGATTGTAGTTTGATTTCAAAAATTTCAAACATTTATATATTAATTGTTGACCTTTGAATCACCTAATTAGAGGTAAATAGTTTCTTTCAAATAATTATGAATAATAATTGCCACTTATAATGTGTATCTTTGCAATCCAGTTACATGGATTATTCAACTTTCTTATATTATGGAACTATGTCTGATTTGAATGAAAAGTTGGATTTTTGTTTTAAATTTAAGTTTCAAATTTATATAATATTTCGGTTTTACTATCATCAAACTCTTCATCAAACTAAATAAATTCCAGAATAGTTTGATTTAGTCAGGCATTCATTAGCGACGTCAAATAATTTAAGTGGAATAAAGTTTGAAAGTAGCTTGAAAATGTTTTTTTTACAAGAAGTGCAGGTTAGAATTATGTAGGGCGACTAGCAAAGTAATTTTGAACGTTGTTTGAAAGAGTTTGAATTTTATATTTCAATGTTTACTTTAATTTGTTTAGAATCGGCATTCGTCATTAATTCCTAATCCAATCTGCAACAATCAATAATTTATGTACGACAATTATTGTATTATTGTGCATATTTATCTCCTTGGCTAAATCATGTTTATTGTCATCGGGTTTGCTTTTCGTCAAATCTCAGTCAATTAATTTAAAGTAACTATTTTTTGGTTGTTGAGTAATATTCTGTTGTAACGTAGACTTAAGAGTTATGCAACCAAGGTGGAAAATATACATTACCATTAGTGATTAAAAAAATAACAAACTTAAATTAACGAGGTATTAAAATATGCCCATAATAACAAAAATAAACAAGTATTAGTAAATAAACTGTTAAAAAAAATTCTTATAAGTATTTTGAGTACAAACTAGAAAATAAATGTAAAAAAATTGAGATGATAATCGCTTGGTCCAAGGTCCGGACTATAACATGGATGCATAATAACCTCCGAACCAAGCTCCGGAGCTTCTGGTGGGTCGTTTGACGTCTAGCGCTGCGCTGGTGGAACACGACGCTTCTCCTATTGACTAATTCTGCTGCCTTCAGTCGGTCTAACTGCTACCTGGCAGTAGAGGTCCGAATGGACCATTGAGCAGCAGCTCATAGTAGACGATTCCCTTCTAATCCCACCAAACACGAAGCAAAACGTTCCTGGCTTTCAATCCTGGTTTAGAAACCATTTAGACCGCTTCGCCGGCCTTCGACCATGATCGTTTCCGCTTTACATTGTCGTATGTGACCCATTTCTTGTCGCCAGTCACCATACACTTCAGAAATGGCTCTTTCGTTCCGTTTGGCCAAGGATTCGCAGATGGAAACACGATTCGGCAAGTTTTTTTGCGTCAAATCGTGCGGCACTCAAACATCGAGGTCTTCTTCAAGCCAGCTTTATGCAAATAGGTTAAAACTGTTTTGTGGTCGATCTTCAGCTCTTGGGCGATGCTACGACAGCTCACACGCCGGTCAATAATTTTCAGGATTTTGTTAACATTTTCGACGATAGGGCTTCCAGTGCGTGGTGCATCTTTGATATCGAAATTACCGGAACGGAATCGACGAAAATAAAATTGCTCGTGGTTGGCTGTGACAGTATCGGGACCATAGACTCCATTCACAATTTCAACCGCCTGACTTGCGTTTTCCCCTTTATCGACGCCATAACTCACAACTCAATTGATCCATCAAAACAATGACTATATAATTTCTAGTACATGATTCCCTCTTTCCAACGAGTATAAGTATGATCCTCTGCGACAAATATATCACGAGATATATGTTAGTAAAGCCATCTAGCGAAAAAATAATGGATTTCTTTTCTCCCAACCCATTATTAGCGGTTTCAATATCTCTATGTGCCGGTTATAGAAAACGGTGTACAGCGCCACTATGTGGAAGTCAATTTTACATTACGACAAGACAATTAAGTAAGCTAAATGACATTTCCATGGGATAGTTCTGAATTTTGTTCAGGTAAATTCAAAATTTATCTAAACCAAAACTGCTCAAACCAATAAAACCAATTTTCTGCTTTTGGAAATAGCTCTTGACTCATTTGCTTGTGTCAACCTAAGGCTCTACGATTTCCACAATTTATCTAAATTAAAACTACTCAAGCCAAAAAATCGATTAGATTTGCGAGAACGAAAAAGGATTCCTGTCCTCTCCTTTTGGAATAGCTCTTGACTCATTTGATTGTGTCACTCTAAAGCTAACATAATCCAGATAAAGGAATTTTCCGACAAAGTACGACAAAATTTATCTAAACTGAAACTACTCAAAGCAATAAAATCGTTTTGATTTACGAGAACGAAAAAGGATACCTGTCCCCTCCTTTTTAAAATAGCTCTTGACTCATTTGCTTGTGTTAACCCAAGGCGGACATTTGCACATAATGGAATTTTCCGATAAACTCTACGATATCCAGAATTTACCTAAACTAAAACTACTCAAGCCAATAAAATCGATTAGATTTACGAGAACCAAAAATAATTCTTGCCCTCTCCTTTTGGAATAGCTCTTGACTCGTTTGATTGTGTCAACCTAAAGCTAACATTTCCAGATAAGGAATTTTCCGACAAAGTACGACATTCAAAATTTATCGAAACTGGTTTGAGTACCAATAAAAACGATTACATTTTCGAGAACCAATGAGGTTACCTATCCCCTTCTAATGGGAATGACTTTTGACTCATTTGATTGTGTCACCCATCTCTTTCTATTATAATATAGTTATTTCGACAAAATTTTAGTTTAACAGTGTAATTACTAATAAATGTTCTGTATTAAAAATTTCTTATTGGATTTGTCTATGGACACGGGGTTTTTGGTGGGACAAATTTCGCAACCGTAAATTAACAAAGTTGATATTGCCCTGGGGATTATTCATAAGTAGATGGTTGGTTTGGGCTCACGTTTAGAAAAAACTATTATGCGAGAAATGAATTAAAAGTAGAATAGTTTGAATCTGACTTGAAATCGTTCCGCATAAATTAGCGAGCTAGTACGCGCTGAGGGTTTCGTTTTGGAGTTTGTATTTTTCACATCATTTCCTGAAGTAACCAAAACAATTAGATTTTGAACGAAATTTGAAAGGATTTGATAAAGTTCGTACGATAATTGTGTGGAACTCACAATTTTTTCTTGTTTGAAAGCGTGAATCTTAAACGATAAGGTTGACGGATTTATTTAGGGCGACGATCAAAGTAATTTTGAAAGATTTTGACAGCACTATGATTAAAAAAAATTAAAAAATTTATATTTTAAATCTCGATTTCTAATTATGTAGATGATTTTTACACCAAACATGACACTAGTTCTGCTTTAAAAGTGTGAAACCCACCCACATCGTATCGATTTAATCCCATAAATCAGCCACATTATCTCACCTAGTAAATTATACGGTAAGTCGTCGTCGGTTCTACCTCTTTGTTGTAACACTTCAAATTTGATTTTTATGTTATTGTTATTACCAACTATTAATGCCATTTTAGTTTTCAACTATACATCTTATTTTTATTTTCTTATTAAATAAATATAAGCTAATTTAATTTTTTTGTCTATTACTTTTTACAAACATTTTTTTTTGTGTTATGCCTTGTTGTTATACACTTACGTGTCTGCTGCGAGAGAAGAATATTGTATTTAGATTTAACACTTTCGGTCGGACAGCATATTGTATTTAATATGTGTGACGCAAATTTATGATCTGAAGGTGTTTTAAAAGAAAAACCGATGAAGATTTTTTTTTTATATTTGTTTGACGAACTAACAAGACGTCTTGGTATGGTGTTGTGTATGTATCTCCTCAATAAAAATAATAGATTTTTTTTTGGCAAGTCATTTTATGTTTTGTGATACTTTGTTATGTATATACGAGTATACATTTAACTCGTCAGTTGTCTCAAATGTATACTACACAAACACACCCAGCCGTAGACAAGACAGAAATCTTATTGCGTTTTGTGTATCATCGTATAATAGGGTGACAATTTAAGAGATTTTTGATCAATTTAAATTGAGTGTGTGTGTGTGTGTATTTAGTAGCCAGTCATTTCAGCAGTCGTATAGTAGTAGTTTTGTTGAGTCTATTAAAATAAAATTTTTTTTTATTATTTTTCGAGTTACAAATTGGACGTGATCCAAATAGTTTGAAACGGAAGAAACAATTTTTTGAGTGACCTAAAAAGAAAATAATCATTCGGTCTTATAATATGTATATGGGATGGCTGTATGTAGTTTGGTGTATATGGATGGATGTATATACACACTCGTATGTATAATAAGAAAACTATTTGGCAATCGTATCGTAAAATATTGAGTTTTAATTGTTTGTTAGTTTTGTTGATTTTTTTTTTTAAATTTTATTAATGGCTGTTTAGGCTGGTTATTTATAGTTTTAATAGCGCTATTGAGTTGATCTGTAAAATGTGGTAACTACAGCATCGTAAATTTTTTTTATGTGATGTCTAAATCAATACGTATTTATTATAAATTTATATATTTAGATCATTTTGGATTTGGTTTTATTATAGTCTTTAAGAAATTGATTCATTTCCCAATGGAATTGAAATTTGAGACGGTTTCCAGATGAACGCATTCAAAAATTGTAATTTTTTGAAAGTGGCGTAGTAGGTATATGGGGCGATTTGTTTATTTTTTGTATTGGACTATCTGGAACGGATCTTGAGGTTTTATAAATTGGTTTTATTATGATTTACTATGGCTTCATTTCTGTACATTGCACATATATTATTTCACAAACAAATTACATTTAATTCATATTTAACAAATAATTTAAAATTTATTTCTTTTGTCTTTGCAGGTAGGCATACTAATTCTGTATTACATTACACCTCAGCAAAGTAAATAGGTAACTACTAAACATGTCATATAAAATTGGTTTCAATAACGTTTTATTTTAAACATTGATTATGACGGAAAGTGAAAGATTCTGCATCACGAGTTGTGAAACTGTCATAATGCCAAATGAATAATTCCTGTCCAAAATTTCATGCGACCCTAATTAAGAGTTCATAATTTTAAAATGTGTGTAATCGCTATTTTTAACTTGCTTTTGTCGTCACTGCAAGATGTGAGAACGAAAATTACTCGGTCAAATTTTGCAAATGAGGTGTGGCACAATTTTGCATTATGGTATCCTTCGCATGACAATCCGCTTTCCTTTCCATTGTTGTGGCGCTATTTTGGCTTTCCCCGTTAATTGGGAAAAATATTTCATAGCAGTTTTGGCTGCATTAAATTTATCTGGCTTTCTGATGGAATCAATTTGGTGAATATATTTCCTAAACTAAGTTTGATTAAACCTAGTATGTTGTTTTCTTCAGATTAGATAAAAACCGGCATTTCTCTACGAACCGCATTAGTGCAACACTGCCCAAATTCCTTAAATTCGCAAGCCATCCTTCTCTAGAAAACTTCGTAGGTATAAGAACAGACAAATTAAAGTTAGTTCGAGTATATAAACTGCAATTGATGTCTGTGATTTTACCTCGAAAATTAACCCGAGGAAATGCGATGGCACGAAATTACTAATATGTTCCATCTCATCACGAAAATATCGACGCTATCACTAAACTGTCCTAAGTCACCCCGAAAAAAATTTGTTGCAACATTTATGGGACGCGATTGATCCCGGTTTATTAAAATTCCGGAATTAAAAAATATCCCGGATATCAAAATCCCATTTTGTTCAGTTTCAATTGTAACTATTGCGGTAAAACTCTGTTTGGATAATGCAAATTGGATTTCAATATGAATTTCAGATAATATGGTTCTGAAAAATGACAAAAGTGACTAGGACTTAACCATTTCTTATCCAATTGGGATCGAACTCGGTTTGAATGGCAAAAACGGGTTTCCAGTGTGAGTTACTGATCTGTTTGAATTGAAAAATGAATTTCGAATGACCAACAGATTGGAAAAAATTGGTTTGTATTTTAAAAACGGCATTTCAGTATAAGTTGCCGTGGTTTAAAAATTGGTCTATTGGAAAATGCTGGATTGGCGTATTTAACAATGGCGTGTTTAAATTTAACATTTTTCCCTTAGAGAAACATACCCAAACCAGTGATGGTGCAACTTTTCTTCTGTGACAGGATTTAATTCTTCCAGACAAGTGATGCATTGGTTAAAGGTTCGGCACTTGGATCGGGAGGTACTGGGTTCGAATACCACCAGAGTCTGGCTGCAAAGCGAATTTTCGTCATCGATGACGAACGGAGATGTTAATAAACACAAGTAAGTCCCTTTGTTGGTGTGCAGAATTTAGCACCAACTCATCGTCTATGTCAGTGTACAGGTTGACATGGAGCTTGCAATGTGCAGGTGGTACAGTGTAATTGTGTGAGTAGGCGAATGAGTGGAGTGTGCGTGCATAAAAAGGGGGTTATTAATAGACCTTCAAAGGACATTAAATCCTCTGAAATTAATACTTTCTTTAAAAAAAATCTTATTGTAGGTTAGGTTGTCGGTTTTATGAAAATAAGGTATACAATTAAATAATCAAATTCTACCGAAAAAAGAAGGATACATTTGATAATCTAGGGCTGCTAGTTATCGAAGTAAAAATGAATAAAATTGGTGTTACTTAGACGTGATGCGATGGCACATCACGCAATCACGAGCATCAAGTCGCTCAACAGGGTTTCCATTTACGAACTTGCGTTATAATTATGATAAAATTGTGGCATACTTTATCAATATTGATTTTTGTATGTGACTTTGTGCCAAAGTCTCCACGATTCGCTCCACATAATTTTCATTTACGTACTTTTTCATTATAATTATGAAAAAATGAACGGACCAAATTGGGGTATCCTGATGATCCACATAGACATGCGGTGTATTTTTTTCGAAGTTGAGCAGCTTTTATCTACTTCACAATGTAGGTGGCTATGTTTAGGATTTGCTCTACAGAATCATTTACGGACTCTTTCGTTATAATTATGATAAATCAACGATAAATCAACCATTGTGACGGGCACCCTCGCGATCTGCATAGACATGTGGCATATCTCAAAATTGTACAACTTTTCGATTTCACAACTTTGTAATTTCTAGGATTCACTCCACAGAATTTCCAATTTCGAATTTTTCACTACACATAATTATAATAAAATGAACGGCCCAAAGTGGGACACTCTGGCGATCCACATTGACATGTGACGTATGTTTTCGAAATTGGACATGTATAACCTAAAATCTTCAGCGAACTCCACAAAATTTTTAAATTCGAATATTCTGTAGGATTTGTTTTTGTAACTTCGAGAACCAATATTGTGAAAGATGAGAGATTTTGTTACAGAAGGAGCTCTCGCCTTCTGTTTCAATCATTCAGCCAGCTACGCGAAAAACTTTTAGAACCCATAGAACTTTAAACTAGGGCTAAATTTACAAAAAATAGATAACTATTAGGTAGAAATCATCAGTTATCTTAAACGCCGCCTGCAACCTAAAATTGTTGCTCGGCAAAACTGGGTACCTAGCAAAAAGTATGTGAAGAAAAGGGCTCCTTGTTTCCCACACATTTCAATATCCCGGTAAACCTGAACAAAAAAGTCTCGTTCCCGAGATCACGGAATTTCATTTACGGGACTTTGATTTCCGAGATTTTGAATCCCGGCATTTAGATTTTCGGGATTTTGCAATCCGGGATTTTGAGGGTAACCCAACATTTATTTATATTAGCACTGCAGAAAGTCTTTTGTAACACATTTTTTTAATCTATCATCCATAGAAAAATATGTCAGAGCAGTTTATATCAAAAATGTGTACAAAATGAGATGAAATCTAAAGTAAACCTAGTTAACATTCGCTAAAAGCGTTCTTTACTAAATTAAATTTCTGTTGAACCTAACCTAACAATTAAATTTCAATGTGTCTATTTAAACATTTTTTCTTTACCATTCGAACCTACGTAATAAAGAAAACTCCGGATTTGCATACCAAACAATCCTTGGCTCTCTATTGGCAATGCTCTGAGCCTGTTTTCATAATTTAATTTGGAATTTTTTCTATATAAAATTAAAATATTTAAAAACATTTACTACTAGGCTCTAGATTATGGATTTAACTATTGCAAAAAAATGTTTGAGTCTATTGTTGTTTAATATTCCGAATGAGCTTGCACAACTTCTCCAAGTTTGCGAGCTAATAAAAAATATTAAAAGAAAATTTCGAGAATAGGAAAAAACTAAGCACGAGTTTTCCATAAAAGCTGTTGAATAACAGAAAACTAGAAGAAAATGAGCCCACATATATGTTTATCGAACCTGTAGAACTTACCCTTACTTTAGTAAAGAACATTCTTAAGCGGTTTTTGAACAAAAATACCTTTTTCTTTCCTTGTCATAAGTTGAATTCATTAACTACACAAACCGCATAAAACAGTCCTCGCTAAATCATACCTACTTCCGGACTCGATGACGACGATTCGTCTGGTAATGGATAATAGAATTTTATTTCATTCTATATCACTTCAAAGATGGATCTATGACAAACAAACGGCTAATAAAATTTTCTTCTTACATTGCCATTTTCAAGGTGGAATCACTAGTTTCAAAAACTCGCTAGAGCTGTGCTCCATACGCAGTGCTTCATACTGGATAAACAGGAAATATAATTTTTTGTTTCACTTTACCATTTCAAATGTGGATTCATTTCCTAAAAAAACTCAATAGATATGTTCGAGATTTAAAATCGAGGTTGCCTTCCGGGCGCATACCAGACAAACGGATAATCGAATTTTTTCTTACTTTACCGTTTGGAAGTTGGATTCGTTAGCTACACAAACCCGATAGAACCGTGCTCGTTATGTAACATTAGGTTGATTTTATGGCGCTACTTTGCCATTTCTAAGACGGATTTTGCAACAAAAACTGCATAGAGTCATTCTCGTTAATTAAAACCTACGTTGACTTCTCAGCGCAATTCCAGACAAACGACTAATACATTTTTTCGGGATAATTTCATAGGTATCTGTAATTGTTGCAACGATCTCCCCATATTCACATAAACACTTGTTCTGACAACTTAAAAGAGGATTTCATATCTGAGAATGCGTGCGCTCGCAAACATTATAACAAAGCTGTTAGTAAAGCTTTTCTACAGTCGTAGCTGCAGAAGCGATCCACTTTTAAAATCCACACTACTGCGCCTTTACACATTTCAATATCTTAAAAATATTATAACCTACTCTTGTCAAACAATTATTTTCTCATCGTTCCTGGAACTCTTGGACACCCACTCTCAATTCGTTCTGCAGTAGTTCCACCCACACTTTAGGAATGATTTTGTTTTGAGAACAAAATTAAAATGTTTATTGAAATTGTATTGAATTCTAAAGCAACCGATGCAAAATCCGTTCAGAAAGATTAGATAGGTCAAACGATCATCCAGCACCACTGAGTATAGATTCCTCTTTCTTCTCAATAATAGTTGATCAACCACTATGTGTTTCATTTCAAACATTGCGCTGGCACGCATATGCTGTGTCAACTTGTTCACACTCGTTTTACCTTTGCGTCGGAATCGATCATGTAACTTCCATGATCCAGCGGCACAATGATGCAGTAAATACCACCACCATATCCACCCCCGTTTTGTATCAATCATCGACTGTCGCTTTCCTCTTGCGTGGATCATGCATCTTCCATGATCCATGAGTTAGCAAAACCCAGCCATACACCTGCCGATTCCTAGTTCCACCAGGTGTTGGAATTCTAGGAAAGCTGCTTTGTGGTGGATTGGATCAAATTTAGATGCTCTCGCAAATGGTAATTGGGGTGGCCAGGATGTAGTGCACTACATTGTGCCATGTCTATGCGTGCTGATGTTGCGTTTATTGCAAGTAGTGGATGAATCAATCAAATTCAGATCCACTAACAAATCTAATTTCGATAAAAAAAACGCGCCAATTATAGGACGATTGGCATTGGCAAGGATGAAGGCATGATTAAATGAAGGTTTAATCCAATGACCATGTCTAGTAATTAGGCACCGTATTTATTACGGTTCTGTTTGCTGCTGACAGAACTATAATGATATAGTGATATTGTTTACCGAATCTGGCAAAATAAGTGGTTATGCTGCGGTTGTCTTGGGCTTGGCGCTACTTCCCTAAGACTTAGTAGTTTCGGGAACCGGTATTTGCGGATTCCTTTTGTCAGTTTTGAATATTATGTTATTTTGTTGCTTGTTGGTTGCTTGCGTGATTTTCCCTGATTCAGGGGTAAATTACGTTTTTCTCAAAGGTTAACACGAAGGTTAACTATTAATTTTTTTTGAAGCAGCAGCACCAACATAACAAAATATTTTATTATAATTATTTGTTATTAGCCATATCTAATGGCGGACGGTTTGTGTGCAGCGTGTTAGTGCGGCTGGTTGGAATGAACTGAATGAATGTTAACTTAAGCCTCAACCAGCGAAAACTTAAGTGCTTAAGTTGTGCTCCGTTTGGACCACTTAGGGAAGTGGTACGACCACCAACATTTTAGAGGTCATTGTTTATTTGTGACGAGAAGCCTGTAAAATTTTGTTGATTGTAGCACTAACCGAAATGGTACTAACAGCGTTTATCTTAAGCTCTTAAGCGTTCGCTGGTTGAGGCATTACTATCTTAAAATAAATTTGTTCATTCTGTTTTGCATGTATTCGCCGTGTTTTGTAATACTCGTCGTATTGTTCCCGTTGTCTACTTGTTTGTTCAATTTTGTAAGCATATATATTATCAAGACGTTTGGTGAATAACATGAGTAGCGATTTGGAAAGGAGCCACGTTTTTTGTTGTTTACCAGTTACACGTGGTGAAACTACCGGGTGGCGATTTAGAGTTATGCCACTAATTGCGTTGAGATACGAAAAAAAAACGAAAAAGTTGTAAGTCTGCTATAGCAGTCATTTGCTCGAACGTGTTAACTCGTCCTTTCAAAAGCAATGGAGATGTCAAAAAAGTGAGAGATCAAATCGACATAAGCACCAAAATACTGAACGGATTTGCACCGATTCATAATTTTTGATGCTTACACATTCGCAGAAAACAAACAAATATAATCACAGAAAAATCACACACACTAATATAAAATTGTAAACTATACTCCTTATACGTATATGAAAACATCATGTCTCGTGTCTCGGATTTTGAACAAAATCGACCCCCTGATTAAATATTTCAACTATATAATGAGGATTGTAAATCAAATACTCTTTCGCATACCATAGGTAGGTCATTCAGGTCCCCCGAGGCAATATGATTAGTGCAAAGATCGATTCCAAAATTTCATAGAGTCCAATATTTTTATTACATTGGCCGTGACTAACATTTAGTTTAAAAATATTAAAAATTTAAATTACGTCAAACGCAATACATTAAAGGGCATTTAAATATCAATACTGAAAAATAAATTTGTTTTCTCAGTACCAGCTTTAATTGAATTTTTCTCATTAAACATATTGTGTTACTGCGGATCTGAATTTTAATATCTGAATAAATTTTCATTTGGCCAGCTTACCCGCTAACCCGCCTCTGGACATTCCCAACAACTTCTGCAATTTTTACAATACAGTAATTAGTTCTCAAGATGAAAAAAGATCATCCGCTTTAATTTACGTAAGATCATGATGCCTAAATTACACTTGACTTATACGATTCGATCGTAATTTATCTGAGATTTATAATCTTACATGACTTGCCCTTATATACGCACAGTTTGAATTTTGTAACCGAGTAAACACCAAATTGATGTGTTACACAGCGCCTAATCTATCAAAAATATCCATGTTATAATTTAGTCGGTATTTTCCAAGAATCTCATGCCGGTAAACTTCGATCGTGATTACCTACTTCACTGGATTTATAAACAAATCGTGTACAATAAATATTATCAAGCTTCGCTGTCTTATCTATCAATTTTCTTTATCTTATCACAATTACCATCAATCATTTCGAGAAAAATGTCTGCCTTAATTTATCAAATAATGTGTATGTACTTTATATAGTCTGTCCTTTGTATGTATAAAATATTTCGAACTATACACAACAGGGTAGGGTTCTTGTTCAAAACGATCTAATTCTCTGCATTACAAAATATACATAACGTATATATCACTCTGGGCTAACAACCAACCAACACACATATCAATCAAATTATACACACAATATATTGTATGACCGCAACCGATCAAGTGATCATTTATAATACAAATTATATCAACCCTGGAAAAATATAAAAATGAAAAAAAATTGACATATATCTCTCATTTTTTGACAGTTTATTATTACGTTGATCGATCAAACGATCACAAAAATCTGGTATAAAAAATTATGATTTTTTATGTGTGCACTCATATAATGTACATAATGACGTGCGAAATGACATCTATTTATAAGTACATGACGAAAAACAACATTAATTATGCAATTAAGAGCAAAATTGACAACATTTTATAACGATCGCTAACGATCGTCTAGGTATATTCTGATCTATTTACGATGCTTTAATATTACATTTCGTTCGCACATCATATCTCTTATAACGACGATTTAAAGTATATACGAAAAAATAAAATGTTTAATCACGATCACCATCGATCATACTGTCTAACTTTATATAAAAGAGTATATAAAATTATATCTTTAAGCATAAGAAAAAGCCGACGGGATAATTGCATATTCTATCAAAAAATGTATGTATAAGAAATGGTGTATACGCGAAACGAATGAAAAAAATAAACAAAGATCGCGATCGACACAATCAATGGTACATTATATATTTATAACCCTTGAGTATACAAAATTAATACAATTTATGATTAAATGCTATTAAACCACCATTATAGGGTTAATAAAAAAAATAAATTCTTGTTTCCAGACGTTCACCTAGTTTAAAGACACAATATTATGAAATGTAGCCGTATGTATATAGTTTTTCGTGAATAATTCCCTCTCAGTATATCATCGCTGTGTGATCATCAAGAATATTTTTTTTTTATATACAAAAGAAAATTCAATGTAAAAATGCATCGAACCAAGCAACCGGTTTAAAAAGATTTTTGTGTTATGTTTCTTAAGTATTAAGTTAAGTATATACATACTTACAAGTATATATACGTAAAATAAGTATAAGAATAAAATGTAAAAAGAAACCGAACCCAAGTAAACGATCGTGCTATCCTATTTTATCGTATGATCGTTTTGAGAATAAAAATCAACCCAAAAGACAGCAAAAAAAAAAAAAAATCGTCGATCGCCGTATACCTTCTTACGGTATACATAATGTATAAATGTCTTTCAAGTACGTTTATAAAATTTTTGTACGTGTTGTTTGTTGTTTTATTGCTGTATGATCGCCGGGCCATGCGGTTGATCTTTAAACAACAACAACACCATCACCAAAATATAAAGACAATACAGAACCGAAATAACAATAAAATAACATATCATGCGTAATTTTTTGAGTAAATGTGTAAAACGTATACGTATGTGTGTCAGATATCTGGCTAAAGGATCGCAAAATATTTTGTGTATACATTTTTAATACACGACGGAACGTTCAATGTAAATACGTAAACGAATAACAAAACTCATTACACGATTCAATGGTTTTTTGTTGTTTTTGGTACAGTAAGCATATAAATTGCGTAGTCGTTTGGTCAAGGTGTCCGTGTTACAGACGAACATTTTGGATTAACGTATGAGACATGATCGGAATAGAACTTCATTTTACTCGGGAAATCGAAAGAATTTCGATCAAACGTTAGAAGGTACACGAAGCAAAGAAGTTTTACATTCACAGACATTTTCCATACTCACAGTACTGCTTCAGAAGGATTTTGGACACTTTTAACAGCTTTTGTAAGTTTTTATCATTACTTTGCATATTTTAGCTAGCGTAAGTTACACGAGAAATTGATAAAAAGCCATACTCGTTGAACATAATGATCGAAAGATGGTGGAAGAGCTCCTAATAAAAGAGTTCGACATCCATCACGTTGCAAAGAGGAACGTCGAGCTTTGCAGTTATAAACTCGTCCTCAACAAGGTGATCTTCACAGACGAGAACATTTTGATCGCTGAGTCAATCCTCGATCTTCAAAATTGCTGCCAATATCTGCAGAAATATCATTTGAAGACCGCAGCTACAAAAATTGTCAACCGCAACTACTTTCTGTCGTCCGTTATGGCCGTCATGATCTAGTTGGGCATCTGCACCACCGAAAACATTCCTCGTTGAAAAAAACCATCAACATAAACATCACCTGCTTGCGGCAGTTAGTTCTTTGAGATGTAATAGAACTGTTGGAATTGCACAATGGCATATTCGGAACCAGTTCCAATCTCTACGATAGTCTTCCATTGGCATCATTCAGTGAAAAGATTTTATTGCAGACCTTTTATTTAAATTTATTTAAATTGGGGTTTCGGTATCTCGTTTACATGTCGCAGTTCGCAGTTAGTTTCACGTTATGAAAATATTTATTTTATGAAATTTGGAAATAAAATTGGCGAGAACTTCACTAACCATTAAATCAATTGTTGGCGTTTCCAATGATATCAACTGTTCAATTTAAATCGCCAGTTGAATTTGTTAACAGTGTATAGTGAACAAATTTTTCTGTTTTAAGAATTTTGTCGAAGATTTTTGTCAGAAACTGCTCATTACGATGTTGCGTTTTCAGTTTCTTACACTTTGTAAACAAACTTATCCACGACCAGCTTTGCGGAGTTAACTTTAAAAAACGTCCCTTTTTCTTCTAAAATTAGACACTTAATCTTGTGTATTTTTTTAATTCATATGGTTAAATTGTCGAATTCAGCTTATGCTTTATCTACCTTCTAGATAAATCTGCATTGATAGGCGTTTCTCATCCTTCTCACCAAAACGTAACAGCTGCCTTTATGGCCCCGTACGCACTGTGTATCACTTATAAGCATATTCATATGTTTTACTAATAGCTTATCTGTTATTTTTAACCACCTTTGTCTGTCCAGCTCGTTTCATTGACCTATAAGTACTACGCAAAACCTTATATAGCCTATCAAGTTTTTTTTGTATTTAGATCATTACCAATTTTACAATATACAATAATTGAAAATTCATAAATTGGTAAGAAAAGTGTATCGTACACACGGTACATCACGAAAGTGTAACTTTACTCGTACTACTTTTAAATATAAAAGCTGAAGAGCTCGTCAATATTCTTGGTTGTTCTAAGCAACTGTTTTGGTTCTTTTGAAAATAATGATAAAATACCTACGAATCTTACAAGGTAACTTGTTAAAGATAATAGGTGAAATTACATTGAAAAATTTCTTCTGATAGAGGACTAGATCGAAGACTATAGTCTGAATAGTTAATAAAAGAGTAATATTGTAAAAATGCTTAAAACCTTGAAGACAAACATATGACGTAGTGGCAATATGGCGAGATTTTGGAATATGGGTTAGGAGGGCGAACACATTTCTTTAAAACTCCTGATTCGAGCAATGTGTTTCTGTCTGTTAAGTAATTGGTTAAGTATTAACGTGGTTTTGCATGCACTACCCGAACAGCAGAGTCCGTATTGCAGAATTGAATCAAATAGTGCGAAATATACAACTCTAAGTAAATATAGTGGACAATATGATCGCAAAACGTACATTTTCCTTGTTACCAATAAAAGCTTAGTTTTCAAACCCTTAATATGCGTTTTCCAATTTAAATGTTCGTCTATCGAAATGCCAAGATAACGATATACATGAAACAAGTCAACCAAGAAACATCCACTGGAATTACAGATTCTATTGCAACCATACTCATGGTAATTAATGTCTGATTGTGATGTCAATCCTTGTCGAAATTGCAATATTTTAGTTTTATCACTTAGAAGAAGATTATGAGCCTGAATGCAAACGAAAAATCATCAGCAGATGCAATGGGGAGCCACAGAATTGTTTGCTAAAAATGCCGTTTACATAAATTAGAAATAGTAAAGGTCCAAGAACTGAACCTTGAGGAACCCCTACCTTGATCGGCAGAACATGGCTAAAATGACAATTTATTTTAACTA
The DNA here is from genome assembly GCA_963691935.1 of Nephrotoma guestfalica. NCBI lineage: Eukaryota > Metazoa > Arthropoda > Insecta > Diptera > Tipulidae > Nephrotoma > Nephrotoma guestfalica. The sequence goes on along the minus strand of OY829913.1, from coordinate 50,474,650 downwards.
CCTGGGTAGGAGTACGACGATTTAAATATGAATATATCCACTTGTAGATCGTACCGCTTTCTGCAATGCGGTCAATCTTCATGAGGATTTTTCACACTATCAAAGGATTTAGTCAGGTCTATAAATAAAACAGACGCCTTTAGACTGTGGTCAATATTTATACTTATTTGTTCTAAGAATGACAAAAGAGCTTGCTCCGTATTTCTGTTCTTTCTAAAACCAAATTGTAAGGGAGATAGAAAATTGAATTTATCTAAAAAACTTACAAATCTAGCTTTCATAGCCTTTTCAAATAATTTTGAAAATATTGAAAGGATGTTCTGTCATGGACTGACAGAAAAAGGAAAAAATTCCTGTATCCACACTTAGATTAAATATAAACGACTAGGCTGTTCTGAGGCGCTTCGCATCCGTTTATTCCCAGCAAAATGTAGTTAAATATTTGTTAAATAGATCCGCATGTAAGATTACAAAATCAAAAAAAAAACTGTAATTATTTGTACAAACAATATTTATTAAAAATTAAAGTACAGTATTTCTTTTAAAACAACATTTCGAGAAAATTAACGGCCATCGTTGAGAAGCTTTCCCTGCTGTGGATTAACTTCGACTCTTATTTTCACTTGGTGAGAAGCTCTTGAGCGGGAAAGAGCGACATACAATTGCCCATGGGAAAACACTGTCGTTTGAATATGAATTCCCACATTATTAAAAGGCTGGCCTCGCGTCTTGTTTATCGTCATTGCGAATGCCGGAATGATTGGAAACTATCGTCGTCGCAAAACAAATGGTCTCAGAAGGTATCAAATCAATTCGAGGGATTAGAACTGTACTGCCTTTGTTGCACTCAGAAATTTCGTGATAGCTCTTCAACAATTAAACGCGTTCCATTGCACATTCCTTTCTTACGATTTAGATTTCGTAGAAGCATTATGATAACACCCTTTTCAAAAGCAATACGTGAGGAGGCATGCCGGATGGATTCTGTTCATTGAGGAATTCAACGGGAAAGTTGAGTGCATCGTTAGGATCCTCGCTTACCAACGAATCTGCGCTGTAGTAAATTTCTTCATCACCATAAATCAAGTCGATTATTCTTCGATTCATCTCAAGCGTCTGAGCATTTGTTGGAGCAACGATAACTCGTTTTGAGAGCTCATCTGTTGACATTTGCTCAATATTATTAAAAATAACACTGATTAGATCTAGACTTGTGATCATTTCGGTCGGATTTGAATTGTATCCTCCTCATAAATGCCAGGTGTTGTAGGCAAAGTTCCTGATACGACTTGCAGAAGCCATTCATCGTGCTCGTGTTGACCTTCGCTGCGCATGTTGGTGGTCAAAGTAAGTTGTTCAAACTGTTTTCATAGAGGGCTTGATTTAATGCAGCATTCGGTGATTTCAGTGACGAAAATCACCGCTAAGGACCAAAACTTTACCTCCGAAGCTAATGCTATTTCCCATCACCCCCATCATCTCTCGCAAGAGCTTATCAATGCAGCGGAGACCATTCTTAGGAAGCATTGTAATTTCATGTTAATTGTTATCGATAAGAGCAGCCTCACGCAAAACTGCAGCTTCTGGTGATGTTATTCGCATTGATGAGATTGAATTATCAAGAAGTGGCATTGGAAGAATAAATCCACTATGAATCGTGTGGCCTCCCTTAAGCAAATTGGCTGCTATTCCGATTGTTGCAAATGGCAGTACAATTTTTCCTTCGCCTTGAAAGTTTGCCATTAAAGTTGTGTATAAGAATGTCTTGCCTGAGCCATCGGGACCATCGATAAAAAAAGAGCTGACATTGTGCGTGATTATTTTCAACTGCAATCATAATTTTGATGTATGCCGCAAGCTGGGCTTCATTCAGCTTTCCAATTTTGTGAATTTCGTTGAAGAAATTTTGAAAAAAAAAATACACGGACTATTTTTTTTGGTCACCCTGTGCGTTCTCGAGTGAGTCAGTCAGTGACATAGACGTTTATAATATATATAGTACATCAATCAGAAAGCAAGCCGTTTTTTACAGTACAATTAGACACCCCATCTATACCAGGAGCCGATCGATTTCTAAGAGAATTAATTATTAAATACAGTTCCCCAGATGATATAGGTGAGAAATGGAAACTACTCATTATGCCATAGTGATCTGTAATTAATCAAATTTTTTCAGTTTTGTGCATTTTGTAAGTAGACTGCGTCGAGTCACCAACAGTAGTAAAATAATTGTTGAATTCATTGGCAATGTCAACTGAACCTTGAATGGAATAATTCTTCTCATCAATAATTACTGTAATTAGAACAGGCTGTGACTGACCAACTATGATTTCGTTCACTGTTTGCCAGTTTTTGCGGGCATTTTTGCCATTACTACGGAGCTGTAGAACATAAAATTGTTTTTCAAACACAATTTCAAACTGTACTGTTTTAATCTAATATTATCAGGTGACAAGTGAATTTAAATAATATATTTCGAACCATTTTATTTTAGAACGTGATGCAAACTTCTGATGCTTGAGCGCTAATCTTTCATTCAGAATAGGTGTACGATTGCAGGCTTCATTTTAACTATTTGTCTTATGCAATCCTCATGGCTCGCTGTTACCATGTAAGGAGACAAATTTTTCAAAGCTTTTTTATTTTTCGCGTGCAATCTCATTAAAATACGAGTTTCTTAGTTGCCTGTACATCAGTTTCTTAATTTCTCTTAACTCTGTTTGTCTAGTGTTTTGGAATTCTTTGCGACTTCTTTGCACTTCTTTTCGTTTTCTGTTAAGGCTAGGAGTCCACCATTGACCAGAAAGGTTGTCGTTCAGAAGGGCCCAATTTGCTCTCTTCAGAGCAAACCTTTTATTTGTCTCTCTGTTACTATAATTCAACACTTTTCCAGATAGCTTTATCAAGATCGCCCTGTGATCACTGGATGTCCAACACTTGTTTTGACAGTCCAATTTATAATTTCGTTTAACAGCCCACTAGTCACTAAGATGAGATCAATATTTGACTCGTCATTGTGGCAGTAGGTACTGTCTTGTCCTTCCTTATTTAGCAAGTGCAGTCTATGGCTAGATATAAAATCTTCAACATCACGACCACGATCATTAGTTATGATTTCATACCAGAGAGCTGACCTGGCGTTAAAACCACCACATATCATTATTTGCCTTCCTTTTAGCGCATTAAGTATAACCTCTAATCTTTGCAGATATGGTTCCGTTTCATCACTAGCCTGAAAGTAGATACTCATAATGTAGAAAGTACCTGCTAAAGTTCTCAATTCTTCACAGACACAATGTGAGCCAGCACGTGAAACACTGGCCACAAACTACAGTCTCTGACTTGCAGTGCATTCCTATGTGCCCAAACATATGACATCTGAAACACCTAGTAGGCAATAAGAAGTCATCTATGTTGCAGGAGGACCACTCCAGGTATATCTTTTTCTTTAGTAAAAGCTTTTTTCGAATGTGCGGTCCAACTCAATGACCCAGTGTGTCCCGTGTCCTGATCTCTAGGACCAGTTCTAAAACATGCTTTTGTCTCGTTCGGATCAATTCCAGGCAGATTTTGTTTAACTATAAGCACTGAAAGCTCTTCTTGCTTCAGTTCTGACATCAAAGTTGATGGGCAGTTAGAAGGCGACTTAGAGAAGGTGATCTGACTGCATACAGACCAGCAGACCAGCAAACGGGTTAAAATTGATCCCAGCCCACCGACGCGCCCGCCTTCAGTTTGCTCGAGAGAATTTGGATTGGACAGGAAAACAATGAAGAACAGTCCTGTTAACTGACGAGCGCAGGAGCTGTTTAGATTATAACGATGGGCGAGGAAGAGTATACAGCGAAGACAAATCTTGTGTTCATCTCCGGAGCGAATACTAGCCGTCCATCAAGAGGATTGACTTCTCAACGGCACATTGAGGATGTAAAGGGTTTTCCAATAAGAGTGATATGATTTCTTAAAAAAAAACACACACTAATTGTTAAGGAAATTAAAATATTTTTTATTTAATGTGAAGTACAATCGATACAATTAAGTTCTGAATAAAACGTCATTCAAATGGCCTCCACGACTTCTTCTGCAGGAACGAATTCGATGAACCCAATTTTCGAGCACTTTTTCCACTAAATCAAGTCGTATCTCATGAATAGCACGTTCAATATTGACTTGTAAAGCTTGAAGAGAGTTTGGTTTATTGCTAAGGCCAAATGACTTCAAATAACCTCACAAGAAATAGTCTAATGGTGTTAAATCACAACTTCTTGGAGGCCATTCAATATCACAATTTCTTGAAATAATCGAATCTCCAAACTTTTCTCGCAATAATTCAATTGTTGCACTTGCTGTGTGGCACGTAGCCCCGTCTTGTTGGAACCAAATGTTGTCAAGATCAACTTCTTTCAATTTCGGCCATAAAAAGTTGGTTATCATCGATCTATACCGATCTTCATTGACAGTAACGGTGTTACCAGCTTCATTTCGAAAAAAAACGGACCGATGATTCCACCAGAACAAAACCCACACCAAACTGTCAATTTAGATGAATGTAATGGTTTTTCATGAATAATTTGTGGATTTTCTTCGCACCAGAATCGACAGTCTTGTTTATTTACCGCACCACTCAGATGAAAGTGAGTCTCATCGAAGAAGACGATTTTCTTAAAAAAATCGTAATCGTTTTCAAGTTCTTCCAAGGCAAAATCAGCAAATTCACGACGTTTACGGTGGTCCAATGGCTTTAGTTCTTGAGTGAGAACAATTTTATACGGATGCAAATCCAAATCTTTTCTCAAAATTCGCCAGGTTGTGGTTTGAGGCAGTCCCAATTCTTGAGAACGTCTTGGAGTCGACAAATTGCGGTCTTCAGCAACACTTGCCTGAACGGCAGTAATATTTGCATTACTTCGAGCGAATCTTTGTCTTATTGGCACTTCAACATTATGTAAAGAAATTATATGCTCAAAATTTTCAACAATTCGACGAATAGCGAACACACTTGGACGATTATTACGACTATAAGAGGGCAAAAGCGCACAAAAAGTTGCAATTGGAGAACGATTATTTTGATAATAAAACTGAATAATTTGTAAACGTTGTTCTTGCGTATATCTCACTACGATGAAATTGTAAACATTACTGAATACAATGAAACAAAAAATGATAGGTCATGACATATTACAAATGGCCGAAACGTCACTTACAAATCATATCATTCCTATTGGCAAACGCTATACTTGAGGACTACGCTTACCTTTTGCCGGGTTTATTTGTGAAAGCTTCATATTCATGCAGGATAATGCGAGACCGCATACGGCTGTTATAGTGTACCAGTATCTTCAAGAGGTGGATGTGCCTGTTATAGAGTAGCCAGCTCGAAAGCCGGCCCTCAATCCCTTCGAACATTTGTGGGACCAGCTGAAAAAAGTGTTCGAGCCAGAGATATTGGTCAAACGGGTTTCCAACAGATTTGATACCTCAAGATTTGGTGAAAACTCTGGTGAAATCATTGAAACATCGAATGGAAGCACTCCTTCGGGCTGGGGGAGAGAATACTTCTTATTAATAAAAATGTCTTTCTGCATGTTTTAATTTGGTTTTTGACACTAATTTTCGTGATGTGAAATTCACAAAAAACGTGAACTACAGATGTTGGCCCCAAAAATCACTTTGTTGGCACGGTATAAGTACAAAACATGTACCTATCCAGGTGTTGAAATAGACTTTGAATCTGCATTCAAGAAAGTTAAACAAACATTGGATTTTTGATATTTTTGTACTTTTGTTGAAAATTGATCAATGGGCGCTTTTTTACATCCAAGTGTATTATAAAAATAATAAAGTTCCTTAAGCATCTAGTCCCATCACAAAATTTATTTAGTTTTTATTTCTTATTGTCCTTATCGCCCAATTATTACGAGACAGTAGTTATATTGGCGGTAATTATTTAAATACTTGTACCGTATTTTATATAAAGCTATGCTGACATAGCTATAAAAGCTAAGCTTTTATTTTTATATCATAAGACTATGGTGACACCAACGGTTCAGAATACAAATTATTCTATAAGACTCCTAAACGTCTTAGAGACTCGGTGGTGATTTTGATGTAAAGGTCAACGTCTCTTTAAAGGTCAAATTTTATTCACTACGTGTATTTAAAATTAACCATGGTTATTTATTATTATTATTGCAAAGCAATCGGGCGGCAAAACGGGCGTTAATTAATTTTCCACAGAATTTTGTAATATTCTGCTGGATGAGTTCTGCCTACGTTGGGGACGTATTTTTCATTAGTCCGCGCAAAATGAAGGCATACTGTACACAATTATTTGTTGATCTTGTATTTCATTTTGTATACAAAGGCGTTGCATGCTTGAGTACCATTTATACTCCATATATTCACACGATCGATGATTTAGTATTGCGTCACTGTTCAGTAATTGATCTTTATCGTGTGTATCCACCCCCACTATATTTGTACTTGAAAAACATAAGTATTTTATACTTATTTCATTTTCGATTTTGTTCTAAATGAAACTAATTGTCGCATGGTCGAATTCATTTACGGTAATCGAGCGCAACATAGACTCGCGTATATAGGCAATGTACATAGAAACATAGTACCGATTTTTTGTATAAAGAACCGTGCGCATATATTAACACCTGACCTCTTAATATATTCAAATATATGCGCCGTGTATAAGACACGGTAGAGTTGCGAACACAATTTTATATACAGTAGGCTAAAGTAATATAACGACCTTCGAACAAATACCTGAAATTAATTTTTCGTCTTACCGTATACGTAACAGCCAGCGCAATAATAAACAACCGAACCAAAATTGTTAAAATTTATTCTTGCGCGTATCGCGAACTTACAGCAATAACAAAGCCGCATAAAAATACATTTTAACGTCAATAAATTTAATTTTAATCAATTTTACAAACGCGATGCGACATTGATTAGCGATTTTAAATGGGTAATTTGAATTTTAAATGGAGTTGTTGATGATCGTGCCGCGCGGGAACATTGGAATTTTAAATTAAGTATATATAACGTGCGTGATATGTGGGAGGGAATATTAGGAGGGGACTTGATTATAATACCAAAATGCTTTACCGATATCGATTAAGTTATTTTGTCAGTTTTAGAATATATAATAAAGTAGTATATGGTGTGCGGTGAAGTTCATTGGCCTCGCAATACACATATACGACGAGTGTTCGTAATTAAACCTCAACAAATAAGAAAATATAAACATTTACACGGAAATGTGTTGATAATCCCAAAAATTCCCAAACAATATATTTTATATGACCCTAGCATGTACGTAATCAAAAATTTTAATCGCGAAACTAACCCAAATATAAATATATATAATAATAGTCGGCACTTCTACCCTTGCTATAGTTTTGGTACGCTTACCCAGCCTATAAATACACAAAATTAGGGTAATTCCAACCTTATTAAAAAAAAAAAAACGAAAATTAATTAGATGTTTTTCCAAATTAAGGCAAATGAAATGAAAATAACTATTATACAATTTTAATGATGATGACGACGAACGACCACACCAAATATACTCCAACTACCACCAGATGCTTGATATAATGTCATCGTTTTAGTTTCGTACATACCAATTAGAATGGTGACTCAGCGCAATATAGGTACCGTCTTATATATAAATACACGGAGAGCGATTCTTTAAGATGAGAGCACACACAGCATACATTTATAAAACTTGAAGAACAAACAAAAATACGAAATAATTGCTATAATGATTGAATTCTGATGATCACCGGAAATCCAATTAACAATTATATATTTTCTGTGTGTGTGTGTGTGTTAAATACATTTTTAATTGAAGTCACATTGAATACTAGAGTCAGAATTTTTCTAGATTCTAGACAACAAAATTAATTAGAATTTGCTATTTATACGCAACGCACAGTACGTACAATGAAATCGCGTGTAATAAGATCCTTAATTATAACCATCCCAATCAAAAGGATTTATTCTATGATTTTTTATAATTAAAATGATTTGTTGAATGCACTATAAATGTCACGAAGCTATGACACATTTCAACTATAATTTGATCATTAAAACGTATATAGTTAGACGTATACGACTTTATATAATAAGAATAAGAAGTTGGATTTTTGTCGAGTTTCTTACACTAAAATATATTATATAAAACGATAAGAAAGTATTTCAAAATTGAAACCATATATGTTTTAAAAATATCAAATTACACAGTGACGTAGATTTATATATAGGTTGTTTATTGTGTGTATACGCGCGAGACATGTGAGAACAAATAAGAATAAAATATTCGATCGATTGGTTTAGTTTCATCGTATTATAAGAGTCATTGATTTTGTTGGTGGAGCAAAAAGAACCTTGATTAGTACAAGTGCGCATCGCATTTTACTCCCCATCACTGACGACTCATAATTTTATTTGTACTGGCACATCTGTGCACAATTGTAATTCTATATACAATGCAGCGCGGTTACACAATTGTTTTCTAATCATTGAATTACATATCTGTGATGATGAACAAAGTTCATGCCGTACAAGATCATTTATGACAGTTTTTAATTTATCGTTATTTTGAAACCAGACCACCCAGATTACAATTTTATTGTATTGAGTATGGAGAATAATTGTTTAACTCGAGGGGAAACTAATTGTTTTGCTATAAATTAGAATTGATCGTGATCAGTGATGTAATTCAATAGGTTGGAACTGGTTGCTTAATTTATTAAGATGAATTCGATGTGTTTGTGGAGTAACGAAATTTTTACCATCCTAATGACCACCAGTGTTGTGCCGTATTGCCTACACCGCGTAGATAATTAATATTCTACATGTGTAGAGAATGTCTGTAGGAAATTAAAAAAATGACGTCGACAATGTAGAAAATGTAGACAATGTTGAAAATGATTGTTTCTATTAGAAATCGGCATAGTTCTATGATTTATTTGTTAATTGAAGCATTTCGACTTCATGGAGCTTCATTTCTAACTCACATTTGAAAAATTTAAACTCAAGTTTTTATGTATGGCAATGACGTAATTTAGCTGACTTAGTATAATTTTAGAAATATTTTAAAAAAGGTATACGTTAAACTTTTAAACCAAATAAAGAGTGTCAAAATAAACTGCTTTGAGCCACCGTACTTCATTGAACAAAATCATCGTCAATCGTTTTTGATAAAATCGCTCAAATACCCCAAAATTTGTATATACCTTGTAAATCCAACGTGCACAAATATTTGATTGTACACACAAATGTTGGGTAATTAAGGTTGACACAGGGTCCTTGTCAAAAATTTAGCCTCATATACGACGTTATGATTATCGATAGAGCTGATACGTAACCACATTTTATTTGGGCTCGTTAAAATATATCTTGGTGAACTCGATTCTGACTAGACTTGCATTTTTTAATTTCTGGATGCAAAAAAATGTTTTGAGCATGTTTATTGACAAACTATTCGAAGTGTATATTAAGCCAGGGGTTAAATACCTGCGTGATTAAAATTAAGTAAACTACCGGTGTATGCTTATATATATCGGAAATGCAATCACGCGATCTGCTGATTGTAAGCCGTTCACCGAGTGATATACGAGAAACAATTTTTGAACCAAATACGCGAGAACTTTTATTAATTCAAACATTTAATAATACGTTAATATTATTCAACAGATTTGTAAACCAACAAATTTTCAATTGGTGAAAGGGGATGGAAATCGATATATGTTTGTACTACAAAATTTCCTGCTTCTTCATTGGCTTTGTAATAATTTTTCAAGTTGTATATTATTCTCTACCAAAGTATACCAAAGTAGTCACCAGCGCTAAAGCGGTGGATTTGTAAACTAAAGTGCTGGTAATAAATTTGTTACTTTTCCAAAACCTTTTAACCATGATTGTTTTATGCGTCACATGATTTTATTGGAATGAACTAAATGTAACTGTTTCCAGCGCCACATCTTCAAAACCTTTCAATGATATGAGATATGTATATATGCGTAACCAAAGAAACAATTTGCTACCAGCGCCAAAACTCTGAATTTGAGAAATAAATTGATGATAAAAAATTTACCCCCGTCCAAAATCTAAAAACGATAAACATTCTCAGAACGAGAAAGAACTTATTTGTAATCAGCGCCATAATGGTATTTTGGAATATTATTCAAGACCTTTTCATTGATATGTCACCCTTTCTATAATAAATAAATTATTCTCTCGCAGCGCCAAAACGGTGGATTTATCAACTAACTGGCTAATACAAAAATTATATTTTTTTCCAAGACCTTTCAAATGATATGCTACATGATCACATGAGAATGAGAAAAATTGTAACTACTTCCAGCACTATAACTGTAGTTTAAATGTTAAGGTGCTTCTGAAAATTTTACGGCACTTGTTAAGACTGCTTCAATGATATACGGTACGTATATATGAATAATAAGCTACCAGCGCTAAAACATGATGTGGAATAATAAAAGATATAACGGTTTCTTGCGCCGCAACGGTAGTTTTTAGTACTAATATTTTCTGGAATTTCAGGCATTCATCAAGGCTTTTTCAAAGACATACGATAAGTAGATATTTTATGATAATCGAAAAATTGGCTATCAACGCCAAAACGGAGTATTTATGAATCGATATACTACACGATAATATAGGAAAAATGTAAAGCAATGCCGTAGTATTTGGTGATTTTATATGGCAGGTACCGACCCCTTTGAGGTAGAGATCCGACAACTTTTCAATGCATCGAATTAAAATAAAAGAAAATTGGCGAAAAAAAATTCGAATCGCATAAGCCGTGCTTCAAATATAGACAATAGACTTTTTTGGAATTTTTTGATCAGAAACCTTCGAACCTCGGGAAAATGGGTTTTGGACCAGGGTCATTTTTTAACATTTTTATCAGGATTTAAATAGCTTGACCTTGACAGACCGAAGTCAAACAACAAAAAAAGTAATAATCTACATTGTCTACAAATATTCTACATACTCTACGCATTGTCGACATTTTCTACGCCAAATGAATTTACGCTATTTTCTACACCAGCATGTCGACAATTCCGAATTACGTGAAGACGCACAACACTGAATTGACCACACCAGCTAAATCGAGTTACAGGGATTTTACCAGCAAAATTAAATTTTGAAAAGCATTATCATTCCCAATAAACAGATTAGCCATGATTTCGAAATTATATTCAGTAATAGACTTGACATCTTCTTCCAATACCTGACAAGTGGTGCAATAATTTGTTTTGAAAAAAAAATAAAAAACGTCCGGTGCTTGGACAGGCAGGGATTGGATTCGAATACTACAAGAGCGAGGATGTAAAAACGTATTTATTCATCTGGTCACGATCGTCACGAAGTAAATAAACACAAATATGACAGTCTGATGGAGTACAGAATTCAGCGCCGACTCATCTTCCATGTCCATCTATACTGTATATTGTAATTTTGTGAATAGATGAAAGAATGTTGAGCGCCTAAAAGTACAGTCGGCCTATTTACAGTTAACATGAGTGAAGGCTAAGAAAGGTATTTTTTTAGGACGAAAGGACCCGGTTGCCTTCACCTAGCGATCGTACAAACTTATTAAAGATGTAAAGAATGCTATAAAGAAATGGGATTATAGTCAAGAGTTTAACTAATTAATCAGAAAACCTCCCACTAAAATTTATAGTTATAATAAAACTATATCATTTTGCTAATACTCCAACCAGCAACCACCTCGATCAGGATTTTTCAAAACAATGGCAGAAAATGTAGATATTTATAGATCTATACCATCTAACCTTCATTATAAGAATAATTTTAATTTATTTGGTTGGCCATAGTGAACTTCCTTAACAAAAAAAATAAGTTCTATTGAGCTAAAATTTATTTTTTCACTCCTTCGACAAAAAGCAGCACCTTATTCGCCCTGAAATCGAAAACAAAATGCATTAACGTTACTTAAGCTAGCAGAACCCATACAGCAGAACATTATACAGGCTAATAATAGGCTAATTAAATGCTCTATTAAAACATTTTGGGCTGCACCTCTTCCAACTAAAACAATGGGTTCTGCTAGCTTTAGAAAAAGTTAGCAGAACCCAAAACAAAAAATGATTTGAAACCTATTGGAAAATTAAAGGTTAATTTTAGGCTATTTAAATACCCTATTTAAATTTTTTTATTTTGCTCATTCTAGAAAAAGCATAAGGCTTTATCACTTCAAAGCTAGTAGCAGAACGTAAATCGAAAATCGGAGCAAAAACGAAATTAGAACGAAAAACAAGATCAACTGACACATACAAATAATTTTTGCCTCATTATGGCCTAATCAAATACTCCATTAAAAAATGTTCGACTCCACTCGTTCATGACTAAACTTCAGGCCATACCGCTAGGTCTGAAAGGGCATAGATTGTAGAGTTAAAATCACCTAATGCCATTTCGAAATTCATCGTAGGGCTCTCGTATAAAATTTTTGAACATTGACGCTTTTTGCGATTTTTATGTGGAAGGATGTCGTTGTGGCTTATGGTAAATTACAAGAATCTCAGAGATTGGGAGCCAGTGACTATATAGTTTTAAAAGGGCATACGTTATGTAACTAAAATCACCTAATGCCATGTCGAAGTTAGCCGATTTGTGTAATTGCGATAAGCTACAGCGACATCCTTCCAAACAAAACTCGTGAAAAGCGTGAATATTCAAAAACTTTATAAACGAGATGCTGTATAAGATAGCGGACATTTTTCAGCGGGAAATAAAAGATTTCGCTACTGGCGGCAAGTGGCAGCACTATCACAAAAGAGAATTAATTTTGTTATATAATTACCAGCGGAAATGTTTTATTCATTTTGTATCTCTTTTTTCACTAAATAAAACATCCCAGCGGAATAAAACATTAAAAGTGATCCTTAAAATGACAAATTGATTGATCTCCGAAGTAAAGGAACTCGGTAAATGAGATCTTGAAATTTAACAATAAACTGTCCATTTCGGCATATTGATATTCTGATCGCCGTTTTATTGGAAGTTTACCCAAGGGTAAATCCCGCTCCCAGACTATAGAAGCTCTTATAGTGCAAGTTCGTTTTATGTTTAAATCTTGGCATGATTCGAAAAGTTTGTGAAATCTGCAGGTTTAAAAGCTAAGATTGATTTTAAAGCGGTCTTAGTATATAATTTTCGACCTGTTTGTGGTGATGCATGTTTGTGAAAGTAGATTGTTAACCTGTTGCTAACCGCCTCAAAGCCGGATTATCTACATTCAAATGATATATGGTTTTCGGCAATGTGCAGAGTGTTGGTGTAGTGTGTGTGTATGAGTGTTGATGATGTGATTGTCGGCGATCTGATTGCCGCGATGTTAGTGATGGCGAGGAAATTGTTGCAGATGTCGGTGTCTGCAATGTTAGTGTGGATGTCAGCGATGTGAGTGTCGGCGATGTGGGTGTCGACTAAGTGGAGTTATCGGCCAAAATTACTTTCGGCGAGATGGCATGACAACCATTGAAACGGATCACACCAAATTTTATCTGGAAAATCTGATCCAAATTTTGTTTAAGATCGTGCATTTTGAGCTGAAATCAAGTACGCGGCGTACCGAATCAGATCAAGCGTCTAGAAATACGGCTATTGTTGTCGGCGATATGGGCGGATTCCTTAAGAAACTTATTTCTTAAAATGAAATGTCCCGTCGTATCTTAAGAAATAATTAATTAAATTAAAGAAATAATGTTCTTTACTTATTCAAACGTTTGGAAACAATGTTTAGAAAATGAATTAATAAGTAAATTAAAAATTCAACCTCGAGTTAATTGATTTATTCGCTTTTTTCTTGTTACAGCGAGTTAATTTTTTCCAGGCACGGTCAAATTCGGTTCTTAACTAGAATTACACCTGATAGAATAATTTTTTAAGCATGGCAATTTAAAATGAAACTGGGATGAACTCAGCCATTTGGGTGGAGTTCTAGAATAGCATTGAGATGGTTGCAAATCTGCTGCTTCATCATCGTTTAGATTATAAGTTTAAAATTTAGATTTAATTGGAACCGAATCCCTATGCTGATTTGGAACATTTTCGGTAAATTACCGTTCCCTTCTGTCGTAATCAATGGAAACTCCATCTCTGCCCAGCAGAGTTTAAATATATTTATAATGCGCGCCCTTTTCTCGATCTTTAAACTGTTGTTATATACAATTCGTTCAGTATTATGTTGATCATTGTATGCTGTATAAACATAATACATAAAATCATTCAATTGTTAAAGAAAATTTGTATCTGGAAAAAAGCGACTTAACCGATGGTTCTCACGATATAAAATTAATTGGATTTTGCATAGATTAAACAAAAAAAGAACTGTGACGTTGTTTAACACAAAGTAGAAATTAAACATTTTTATTTTTTATAAATTCTAAATTCAATCAAGCTTTTAAGAGAGTGCTTGCTGCTGCTGCTCGCTATATAATAAATGTATAAAGTAGCAAATCATCACGCAGATGGAAAAAATATAAAAATTCTAATTAAAATAATCAGCGAGACTAAACCGTTTAAAGTTCATGTACATAGTTATCGAGTGCAATTTTGATCGATTCGTGGGAATTTGAGTAGAGTACCGTAAATTGTAAATCAGTCAATTTACATTCGATTAGTAAAATCCCCGCACAAATCACTTAAAGAAACCAATTAAATTACCAATGTCAACAAACGTTTTAAATTTTTTTTTTTTTTAAATTTTGACTTGTTGGTGCATCACCACATTCACAATAAACAAGAACCTAATGTAGCTACACAAATCTACCGCATACAAAACCTATCTGTGTATAGTCGTCACTCGCATCATCATCAACCAACCGAGTTCGTTGTGTATACATTTTATTGACCACAAAAACCAATAAAACTTTAATTTCGATGATAATTTGTTTGCTAATTTAATGTTTTAAGTATGTATCATCCATCGTATGTATGTACATAAAAACCATAATAATACAAACGAAATGTATGAGGATGGATATAGCAATATGTATGCAAGTATGTCTTATGTGCACACAGTACAAATCTTAAGAAAAACCAAACAAAGAAACTTAAAAACAATTTAATGGAAAAGTGGCTTAGCTTGAGAAAATGTATGTAACCTTAAATTTTGTCGTTTTGCTTTATCATCGTGTCATTTAAGTAATTATCATTTTCATCTTAAAGATTAAATTGGTTATAAAAATTTTGAGATATGTACATATTTGTATTTTGTCGTCGTTGTTGATTTTACTTCGTTTCGTATCGTATTAAATTAACGATGAACAATAATAAAAAAAATTTGACGGAACGATTGAGGAATTGATAATCGGACCTCAAGCGTTTAAAAAATTGAAATTGAGAGCAGAATTTTCGAAACGATATGTAAGCTGTTGGTATGCGCACTCGTATCTTAAAATTGTATAGTGTCAATCCAAGAGATTTTTAGTTTTGGCACACGGGAAAAAACTGATTTAATGCTCGAAAATGCTTAGGAGTTCTTAGCTCAAACACGAAATTTTTCTCCACAAATAAACTATTGGCATGCCTATTCCAAAACTGTTTAGCCTAAATCCAAAAGATTTAGAGTTTCGGCACACGGGTAGAAAAACTGACTTAGACTGCGGACATGACATCGGGAATTAGTTCGGCGCAAATACCATGGTATCGTACGAATGTATTAAAACAACAACAAAGTTAAAAACTACTCGAGCGAGTGTGGAACTACTGCACAAAGGATCAGTATCGATATCACCACATAGCATATTAAATTGAAAAGAAGCAGTGGGGAAACTGCTACACACTTCTACAATATACAATTTCAAACGTATTTATCAATATAAACGAAAAATAAACTTAAACTTTAACAGATAAAACAACATCAAATTAATTAAAAATAATATGAAATCATCTAGGTATTTCCTTGAGCCATGATATTACACCCCTCAAAACGGATTATAAATTTTAAAATGTTCTTTTCTAGCTGGTGGACAGTTAACGTGATTAGAGTTACGTAATGAATAACTAGTTACTTTTAGATCTCTGTAACCACTACGTATAAAGAAAATTTTTAGAACTTTATATACGTATAAATATCTCAAAGGAAGAATGTTTAAATTCCTAAATAAAGGTAATGACGAAGTTAGTTTCGGTTGACGGCAAATTATTCTTACGATAAAGTTTTGTGCTACTATTAAGGGCTTTAAGTTAGAAAAATATATACCACCCCAACAGTTTAAACCATATTGAAGCTTTGACTGGATAAGACCAAAATAGATAGATCTAAAACCGCTTCGGGACAAATATCGCGCAGTAGGTATAGTTGTCAGAACAACAATCAGAACATGTAAAATTATTATAAAAACAGTCTGAGGAGTGATATAAATTTATAACATTATATATGTTTGGTGCTATTCCAGACAATTTGATATTGATAATATTCGTTTTAGAGCTAAGGACCATATAATGTAGGTCAAACCAGCGTCTAAAAATGCGAAGCACATTATTAATCTTCTGAGTATTAACATCACTAGTCTTGGAGCTATAAACCAATCCCACATCATCAGCAAAGCAGCACAGTTCCACAAACTAGTGACAAAGATCGCGAATACTGACGATCTGTTTGCCCAACGCATGGTGCCGAAAGCAAGCTTTGGAATGAACGTAGCATATACTCTGTGGCCAGCGGGACTGTTTGTCAAAGAATTTGATTGGGGTCAAACAAAGGCATTTGCCACTTAATCCAGTAGCAAATTTTACCTTGTCACATCCACAAAAACTATTAAACAGACATTTTACTTTCAAAATGTAAAACACTCTTTCCCGTTTATTTCATCTGTGAAACTTCATTCCACAATAAAAACTTGAGTTCGGAATTCTTCCCTAGTCAATATGTGGTTTATAGATGTGATCGCTCATCTCAAACAAGCATAAAAAATCCGGGGGCGGAGTACTCATAACCGTCGATACATCACTACCTAATGAATTGATAGATTTAACGAATCTATTGATCGAGTAATTATGTGTTAAAATTGTCATCAATAATAAGTCAGTTCGAATTTACGTGGCGTATATTCCACCTGATTCGCCTACATCATCGTATACCAAATGCTGCGACACAATTATGGACATTACCAATACTGTAAATGTGAATTCGGATAATGAGTGCCTATTCGTCGACACAATATTTGACACAAATTTGAGCCAAATCTGCGAATTAAAAAATGGACGAGACCAAACCTTGGACCTTATTTTTACTAATGAACCAGTTTTATTAAAAACAGAAGAATCACCAACACCTTTCGTAATTAATGATATTCACCACAAAGCAATAGAAATAATATTGGAAACCAATGTGAATAACAGGTTCCAAAATATCCTACATGGTATGATGATCAACTTATCAGTCATCAAAACAAAAAAGCCAAGGCTTATAAAGAAAACCTCAAATTATGTTCCCAGGATAGTAAACAAAAATTTTCTGCATATAACCGAAATATTGAATCTTATTTTGAACTGAGCTAAAGAAGTTATATTCGCAATCTAAAGTATAAAATAAAAGACGAGTCTAGAATCATTTGGAATTTTTTTAAAACCAAACACGCATCACTGATGGTTACCTAGTTTGGATGGAATTTAATGATCAAAAGTCGTGTGACCCACAGATCATACCTCCATTATAAAGCAGAAAATATTGATAATAATTATAAAGATCCAACAACTGGTGAATATAGTACATTCATATTTACTCCACACATCGAGCCAGAAGACATCCAGCGAGCATTGGTAGGATTCGGAGAAGGATGTGATCCTGATGGTATTCCGGCTTCATTTTTAAAAAATTCTAAAAATTTGGCAATCCCTCTAAGCATTTTGTTTAATCAGTTATTAAAATTGGCAACTTTTCCACAAAAGTGGAAAATAACTAGAGTGACGCCTATTTTCAAAACTGGCTGTAGAAATGATGTTTCTTGCTACAGAGGTATAACATCTATATATATCTGCTATTCCTAAATTATTTCAACTAGTAATATGCAACTCATTCAAAGCAGAACAAACAAGTTGACGTAATACACACCGACTTTACAAAAGCTTTTGACTCCATTAGCCATTGTAAAACTTTGGAACACTTTTTCAAGTTCGGATTTTCCAGTCAATTTGTAGCCTGGTTCAATTCTTATTTGAGTAATCGAATACAATACATTGAAATAGGAGGTTAAACGTCGAATAGAATACAAGCAACCTCTGGTGTACCACAAGGCTCTCACGTTGGCCCATGGATTTTTACAATCTTCATTAATGGTACTACTGAAGTAATAAAGCATTCCAATAGCCTAATGTTCGCAGAAGACATCAAAATCTAAAAAGCCATCGAGTCAGTCGACGATTCCAAAAAACTACTGGAAGATATTGACAACCTAGCGTTATGGTGCAAGTTTAACTCTCTGAGTCTCAATATTGGAAAGTGCAAATCTTTATCATTTCACCGTAAAGCCAACCCTGTTACACAAGTCTACAAGATAAATGGTATACTCCATCAGGTATTAGTTGAAAGTAAAAACCTAGGTCTCAACGTATTGAGAAAATTCAAAAGAAGTTTGTACGCTACTTGTCCTGGAAAGACGGATAGATTTATAATCATGATCTACAATACCACGTAAACATACAGCGACAACCACCATATTTAACCGGATGCAAGACATACAACTTAACAACTCTAGAAAATAGACGCAAATTGCTAAAAAGTACATTTATTGGAAATCTACTGGGCATAATCGACACACCGAATGTGCTAAAGTCAATTAAAATAAAGGTTCCTGGTAGACAGCTAAGAGATTATGGCTTCCTCCACTTAGACCGACATAGAACTAACTATGGCGATAATGTACCAGTGAAGATGATGTGTAAGAGTTTCAATAAAATTAACTATTTATTTGATTTTTGTGTAACTAAAGATAATTTTAAAAGTAGATTAAGGCAATTCTAGGGGCATAGATGACATTGTCAGTGACTTTTTTTTTGTTATTTCAAATTTTCAAATCCAATGCGGATTTAATATATTTTGTATTTTTCCAAGTCAAATTTGTAGACTTATTTCAATGTAAATAAATAAAAATAAAAGCCAACTGAATGGACTTCTAATTTCAATTGGAAAATTGAATTAATATAAATCAAAAATAAGATTGGTCCTAAAACTGAGCCCTGCGGTACTTCGCACTAGACTTTTCTAAAATGGACAATACAGCTCGAAATTTTGATCTATTGTTGTCAATCTGAAAGATAAGAACGAAACAAGTCATTCGCAATGCCGCGAATTCCAGCTTTATCTAACTTTATTAATAATAAGTCATGATCCACAGTGTCAAATGCTTTTGTAATGTTTATAAAATTTACTGCAGCAGATTGATCATTACTCAGCGACAATATATAATACGGTTTACAAGCTCTAGCAGCGCATCCTCAGTACTATTATTTTTTATAGAGTGGTACTACAACAGCTTTCTTGAGAACCTCAGGAAAACACCACTTGATATGCTAAGATTACAAATAAAAGATAAAACAGGTGAAACGAGCGGTCTAACAGATGTGATCAGAGAATTACTTACGTTATCGTAACCACAAGCCATTGAATTATTTAAAGAGGTAATGGTATCGTGTATCTCAATGTCATCAGCTGGAGTAAAGAAAAACAACTTCTGCTGTACTATAGGGAACAAATACTGCTACTTTTCTAATGCACTTGGAGTTCTACGCACGATACTACCTTTAAGATCCTCAATGGCGTTAACAAAATAATTATTGAATTCGTTTGCCAGTTTTAGTTCCTCTTACAGAATTTCATTATTCTCGGTCATTATGGACGCCATAGGGACTTTTCCCTACTACCGTTTAAAAATTCGTTTACAAGACGCCATTGAATTTTTAAGTCTTTTTTACAGTTGTTAAAACGCCGGTAATACTAAAGTTCCTTTTCTATCGGAATAGCTGAATTTATTTTTTTCTCTAAGATCTTTATCCTATTCATTAATTTAATGTTTCTGGGATGTTTCCATATGGACTTTAAGAGTTTATTTTTCAAATCAATAATTCTAGACAAAGAAAAAGAACTCCATATAGTGCATTTCGTAATATGAGGTGAAAAGGTGTCGAGAAATTTATTGAATGCTTGATTAGGATCTTGTTCAGTAAACACGTGAATCCAATTCTCTAAACTCAAAGCCTCTTTTAACTTGGAAAGTTCAACCCTCCGGTTAGGAAACAATTTAATTGACCTATTCAATCGCTTAAAGTTATCCTTTGTGATTTCAAGAGATAAAGAATTAGTTTAGAATTATTATTTAATCTAAAAAAAAATTTGGTCAGTAGTACTCGAAGAAGTATCAGCAACTCTAGTAAAATCTTGAGTTAGCGAGATCAATCGAAATGAAGACATCATTTGAAGATATTTATTGACATTTTGATTCACAGAATTTGAATCCGAAATATCAATATTTGGATCACCAATGATAATTAAATCTTTGGTTTTAATATGACTTAGATAAACTGTAAATTCCTCAATAAATTATAGCACTGAACTAGAGTGAAGAGGATATACTCCAACGACGCAAAAGCTCTCAGAATCGATTTAAGCTTAAACCTGACAATATGCTGTCTGACATATGCTAGAATACCTCCGGCTGAGTAACTATTGTTACAGCCGTCAACCAAGTTAAAATTAGGAATGCTATAACGAGAAACTTCATCACTACCAATGCAAACCTCTGAAAAAAACACAATATCAGGCAAGGTGGTCTAGGAACCGAGATGTGCAAAGAAAAATATTAAGCAAAAATAAAATTTATAATTTGTGAAGGTCTTCCGTGTCTCTGATTTCGAATTTATCACTCCCATCAGTTTTCCTCATGAATATCTTCGCATTCCGTACCCACAGATGATTATAATTCTTATCCTGTTCTTTGCCACAGTCCGACGCCTTAAGATGTTTTTTATTTTTAAATTTTCTTTGCATCACTTCAACTTTGATGTTGCGACTCAATTATTCGGAAAATAATTGATGCAAAAAGGGTTGTCCAATAGGGAAATAAACACAAACTAAAGTTGGGTACTTTATCGATGCCATTTATGTATGAAAAATGATGTCACTCAAATGTTCATCACGGCTGGATTTGGAGACGCCGATCCGATGGTCCAAATTTATTGATGACACTTTCCAATAGAATGAAAATGATGTTGTTTTTTAGGTCTAGATGGTGTCTTCACTATCAACGTACACTTTGCTTTGAAAAAATCCCGGTAAAAAGACCGGTAAGTTTTTGGACACTTTTATAATTTGGGCCGAAATTTATGCGTGTCCAAAAATAATTTTTTAGACCAAATTTCGATTTTAGACAGACATTTGGACATGTCTGTCTTTGGTGCATTTCTAAAAAGTGTAAATACAAAAAAATTGTTTGTAAAATAAATTAAATTTTTGTATTTCATATTATTATTTTCAGAAATTATTTTAATCATCAGGAATATAGTACAAACATATAAAAGGATGTTGTTGTAGCTTATGGTAAATTACATGAATCCCAGAGATTTCCTGGCTCCCATAATGACTATATAGGTTTAAAAGGGCATACCTTAAGGAATTAAAATCACCTAATGCCATTTCGAAATTAGCCGTAGGGCTCTTTTATATGCTGTATAAGATAGCGGAAGCTACTCGTCGCAAGTGGCAGCACTTGCGTTTATGAAATGGCCAAGTTTAATCCAGCATGAACAGATCCTAGAATTTTGTCCAAAACTTACTTTAAAATCTCTGATCAATACTACTATACAAATTTCATAGTCATTTTTTTAGAATGACGAAAAGACGATATTGTTAAATTTCCAGATTTCATTTACCGAGTTCCTTTACTTCGGAGACCAATCAATTTGTCATTTTAAGGATCACTTTTAATATTTTATTCCGCTGGGATGTTTTATTTAGTGAAAAAAGAGATACAAAATGAATAAATAATTTCCGCTGGTAATTATATAACAAAATAAATTCTCTTTTATGATGGTGCTGCTACTTGCAGCGAGTAGCGAAATCTCTTATTTTCCGCTGTTTTATACAGCATTTCAATCACCTCTGTGCTGTCCGTTAGAGCTGACTTAAACTCTTTTAAATATTCAATCGTTTTGTACTTCACCCAATGGTAAAATTGTTCGAGTCAGCTAGCTGTAGTAGTTTCTTAGCTTCGATTACCTCTGTGTCATACGTAGAGGCCGAGTTAAAGAATTTTAATTTATAACTTTTAACTCAAAAATTTTCCCAAGTAGTAATAGTTTTATATCCATGATAGTTTTAAAAAATGTGTTTTTATTACAGATTTAACATTTTTTTAGAAGGTTTAGTTTTTAAGTACAATAAGTTGTCATGTATAACCGTAATTTCTGATGAACCATTTTTTTTAATTGAAACAAGTTTTTTCTAACGGCAACAAAAAGTTACGAAGCTTTCTAACAATTTCCATTCGTGTACTGTGAGTTGCACTAAGTTTTCAGATTTCTGCGTTCCAAGCATACTGAAGAGTCTTTCAATAAGGACGCTCGATTTTTAAATGTCCGCTGCGGCTTTGCTTGGTGGCACTGATTTTGATGGATGCCGTTCGTTATGGTAACTTTGAAGGCATCAATTGTTTGCGGTTTATTCGCATAGACCATCGATTTAAGATAGCCCCAAAGGAATATGTCTAAAGGTGTTAAACCACCGGTCATGTAGCACCGTCCTGTTGGAACCACATGTCGTCGGTATCCATATCATCCAGTTTAGGCCACAAGAGAAAAGCCTTGCGTTTCGGTGGCGTATACGTATCCTGCCGATTACGTAATGCGCGGAACGTTCCTCGAACAGAGCACTGATTTTGAAAATTAAATTTGATTATTTGCACACGTTGTTGAACAATATAACCTTCCATGGTAATTTGCCATACACGGCTGAACAATTCGCAACAAATTTGACAGATGTTGCTTTAACATCATGGCTCGTTGCTAACAGATTTCGTCTTACGCTAATTTAAACCATTTTTGGCCATTTTGGTGTTTAAATGATGTTTTCAACAATAAATGTTATTCGTCACATGAAATTTAAAAATATCACTTCTATTTCACAGTTACATAACATGTAAGTTCCGCCCTTACTTTGAACTTACACATATTTATTGTACCATGTATGTGCAAGGCGATCAAATTTGGGAAATTTCCCTCCTTCATACGTAAACTTCCGTTTCGCGCTTATCATCCAATACACATGCATACAATACATTTTGCCGGGAAATACAAACAAAGTATTTACAACTTCTTTAAGATTTCACATAAGAAAATATTATAAATCTTTAAGAGTAAGTATACCACGAGTACACTTATAACAGGAAGAATTTTATTTCTTATTTTGATTTTGATAAGAATGAGTCGAGTGTATTTTATGTACATAAACAACAACAAAATCACCGCGAAACTGGTTGAGAGATTGTGAATTATGCTGTACGGTTGGAAAATAGACAATCTCTCGCGAAATACTGAGTTATTGAACCTTTCGTTGTTGTTGCTGCAATATCGTGTGCGGTTGGTTTATATATTTACGTTATACATAAAGGAAAATTATGGGTCGATTTGTTGTTGTATCTATGTTTAATCGTAAAAAATTATGTTTTCTTACGTGTAGTAACTTCTAAACATAAATTTTTTGTGTTTGTTGTCTTTGGCTACTAACTATGTTGTTTTATATGATTTTTATATGTTTATACATCGACGCCAAATAGTTTTAATTAATTTTTGATTGATAATTACATGTTTTTTTGTTGTTCTTGTTCTATTTGCAGGTAAAACAAAATTCGTTTGGGATTGCGCGGTGTCTCGGTTGCTACTTCTTATATATAATTAAGTTGTTTACTAAGAAATATATAACATACAATAATAATTGATGGCTATCTAGCATTCGATTGATCGATAGATGGATTTTATTGGTTTGATACAATACTATTTTGTGTACAGAAATATAATATAGACAGTAAAAGATATTGCCGCCGCGTCGTGCCGCACTAAAAGTTGATTGCTCATTTTCACATGTCATTGAAATGTCATTCATTAGTAATTGATATGTGAACAGAATCTATGTGTTGTTTGTGTAATAACCAACATAATATAAAAGTGAGGCGATAAAGGTAAGTTTCACCAGAAAATGACGATAATCAGAATTATGTAACAGAGGAGCATATATTTGATTATCGTTGTTAATGATGTATTAGTACACCGCATATAAATTAAATTGTACTGGGTATTAGCTTGAAATAGCAATTGAGACTCGAACTTAAGCTTAAAATTTATTGAGAACCCTTAAATGGAATCCATCCATTTGAAAGAAGAAAGTTATCTTTTCTTGGCTTATGAAGGAATCCGTATTTAATGAGTTATCAGTCAGTGGCTGTAGCAGTGATCTGATAAATGTTCTAATTTAGAAAACCATGAATTATATAGAAAGGGAACATTTTAAGTAAAATTTAGTACTCTGCAAATGGCCCTATCCTAAGAAGATTAACGGCACAATTTTGAACATTTCTCGGTTTTTTTCTGAATAAAAAATTGATGGCAAAATTATTTCATGATCATGATATAAAATTTGATCGAACAGCCTGTTCTGGAATATTCCTGACAATGGCGTAGTACTACAAAAATCTAATTACGTTTTTTTAAATCAAATCTAAAATTGAATATTTTCCGTACAAATTTTGATCAAACGTAACTCACCCAATGGCGCCACATATCTATAGAACCGCTGGCTTGAAGTATATGACACATTTTAAAAAAAACCAATGAAAAGTGTGAAATAATTTGAAAAAATTCAATTAAAATGAGATTTAAGAAGTGAGCTTATGACCAAACCAAAAGAAGCTAATTTTAAAAAAGTAATGAAAGTTTACAAATATCTACTAGAAAAGTGCCGAAACAGCAGTGTGTTAGCGGGACCTGTCAAACACTGGTTTTTCGATAATTCACATCTGTCCTACACATCAAAAACAATTCTAGGTAATTGTTAAGGCCACTGATAGCTAATTCTAAAGATGAGTAAGCAGATCTGACTCCTACCCCATCGTAAAGTGCTAGTCTTAGGTAATGTACCGGATCCATCGCTATATATATACATATATATTAGAGTAGCCTTCACAATATTAATCAATGCTTTCTCCCAAAATTTTAATTTTAAGGCGTGCCACCGAGTCCCTGAAAATCAAAGAAATTTCCTTTATTTAATTTTTTCCATCCTTCTAATTTTTTATTCAACCCTGATGCCCATTTTATTATTTGTGGGAAATTCGTTATGAGAACTTTGGTTAAAGGAAAAGGTGGTTCTTATTTTTGTAGAATCTGCATTTGAAAAAATGGCAATATGACTGAGAATGGAATTCTCAGCTCATTTTGTGGTAAAGCGAACACATACGTAACTACCGATTTCGAAACCAATATGCACAATTCTTGCAATCCGTTCTCTTCTTTTTTTGCCAACTTAATTATTCCTTGGATATATATGGATATATGCCTTTACCATCCATCTGAATAGCTCTTTGTAGCCATCTCTGCAAACGAGTTTTTCATGCCCTCAGATTCAATTTCTGCTTTAAATTCTTGTTGTTTAAATGTTGGTCATTCTTTTTTAAACCGAAGAAATAATGGAACATCTGGTGCAGAAGTTGTATTTTCAAAACCAGTTTCGAAGCGTGATCGAACGAGTTGCATCAAACCCCGTAACTTGTACGTTATCTTTCCATTAATTTAATAATGTAAATAGTGCTGATGCTAAATCTTCTCCAGTTCTGCTTGAAATTTTTGGTACTCCCAAGAGCTGATCCAAATTTCCAGGAGTCAGTATTACTGGCAGGCTAACTATCCGCTGGTGGATTCCCTTCCGATACCTGCACAAAGAAATAATTAAAGTTTAACTGATGTTAAAGATTGTTCCTATTTCTTTATTTATAGCCAACTAGGATTTACTTTAAACTCTATCGCTCACTTTACATTTATCTAACCTCTGCTTGATACTGTTGGTGATGGTTCAATAAGTTCATCAAATGACATTTGCTTATTAGGCGGTTTCTCATCTATTCACTTTCACTTAAACTCAATTGAAGCATTGTCTGGAAAGCTAGGCAAATGACAATTAATCATTCAGCCACTAAAAATACTGGATAGTTTGGGGAACCTATGTATTTGAGAAAATAAAAAAGTTATCTCTTCAAACTATCAAAGGATCTTCGGCTGTTTTCTCGGCGTAATTAGGAATTCACTTTTATTGAGCTCTCAGTCAGTTGCTAAAGCGGATTTTGATAATTGTTATAAATTAGTTTTATTTTAGCTCGAAAACCATGAATTATTGGAGGTACAAATAAGTTTTGTGGGATTTACAAACATGGCGTAACCAGTATTAAATCGCATCGAGCCATCTTGTAACTATATTCATGTTAAAGCGTCATCATTTCTTTCTAAAAATCACTATATGTCATTTCGCTGAGTGTAAACAACATACCTATTTGTTGTGCTCTAACCATGTCAACCTTTGTGCCAACAAAACGCAATTTGCGGGACATCGATTGCTGTGTGAAGCATATGTGAGTACTGGTTCCGCTGTTTTAAAAGTGACGATTTTGACAGTAGTGACAAAAAATGCGAATCGAGACCAGTAAAGTTTGAAGACGCTGAATTGGATACGTTATTGGACTAAAATGCGAAAATCAAGAGGAGCTCGCTGAAACTTTGGCAGTGACTCAACAAGCAATTCAAAGCCGTCTCAATACCATGGGTATATGGTGCAAAAACAAGGAAATTGGGTTCCGTATTAACTCAAGCCAAGAGACGTTGAGCGTTGTTTTTTCACGTGCGAACAACTGCTCCAAAGACAAAATCGGAAGGGTTTTTTTACATCAAATCGTGACGGGGGACGAAAAATGGATCCACTACGACAACGCAAAGCGCAGAAAACCATGGAGTAAGCCTGGTCATGTATCAACTTCAACCGTCAAACCGAATATTCACGGTAAGAAGCTAATGCTGTGCATCTAGAGTGGAATCAGTTCGTAGTGATCTACTGCGAGTTACTCCAGTCTAACGAAATCGTCACTGGAGAGCGGTATTTACAACATTTGGTGTAATTAAGCCAACCAATCGGAATCCATATGCTGCCTGAAAGATGGGAAAATATCGTAGTTAACGATGCACAAAACTTTGAATAAAATTCATTGTACCCATTTCTCTGAAAAAGCTTCGAATTTATAAAAAAAAGCTCAAAACTTATTTGTATCCCAAATATATAGAAAAGGGACATTTTAAGTAACGTTTAATACTCTGCAAATTGCCCTATCCGAATTAATGGCACAATCTTAAACATTTGTCTATGATTCTCAAAATTGACAAAATTGACTGGAGATACTTATTTCATTATTAAATTTGATCGAACATCCTGTCCTGGAATATTCCTGACAATGGCTTAGTACAACAAAAATCTAATTAATTTTATTTCCAATCAAATGTAAAATTGATTAATTTTCGTACAAATTTTGATCACAGGTAGCACACCCAATGGTGCCACATATTTATTATTTATTTATCACCGTGGATTTCAATATGTCAAAAAGTGTGAAATACTTTTAAAAAATTCAGTTAAAAGAAAATAAACTAATAAGAAAAAAGTAAGGACAGTTTTAAAAATTGCAAACAGTAGAGATATCTACTAGAAAAGTGCCAAAACAACAGTGTGTTAGCTAGAGCTGTCAAACCCAGTTCTTTAGCTAATCCACATTCGTCCTACACAACAACAAAAGGTCTAGGTAATTTTCACGGCTATTGATAACTAAATCTTCTTCATAATTCTTCAGAGGTTCTTATTTGTATGCCTATTAATGCTCAAAAGGAGCCATCCCGATCGATCTTTGAAACGAGTTTTTGAGGTAATGTTTTAGTCGGACGTATTTGTACCACTCATCAGGGTCGTCCCGACTTAGTTAGATTAGGACTAGTATGATAATTAATTTGAGTCTCTCGACTTGGTCGTTACCTGATTACACTTGTTGGTCGGTGGGATTTCCAAATACCTATTTTTGAATGATGCCTTCATTCGGGAAAGTCATACAAACTTTGAGAAGCAATTACCGTAAAAAGATATTGATACTACTTTTTTGACTTTGCTGTCCTCAGCATATGATCGTATGTTGCCAGTGGAGTATCGACTTTTGGGATTGAATTTAGCAAGCACTCAATTCCCGGCTTTCGATCGCTAAGTATGCAAGTCACTCCAAAATGTCCTTGTCCGTGATAATTTCCTTCTTCTGCGTTTCTCGCAGAACTTCCAAAACGTTGGCCCCTTGTTCTATTTTAAATAAAACATTGTGGTTAGTTACATAATCGAGATATGTACTGACTCTAATAAGGGGCCTTTCAAAAGTCGTGCCTAGATGTTTTTTTAAAATAAAACTTAGATTTTTTCTGGTGTTTTTTATTTTTTGTAAAAATATAAGTTTTAACAATTATATGTGGAAAATGACATCATTTAAATCTCCACCACGGGCACGTCTACAGGCTTCTACACGAAAAACAAAATTTTTAAGAACTAGCTCACACATTACCGCATTAAGTTCATCAATTTTGGCCCGTATGTTGTATTTCAGCTGTGCAATTGTTTTTGGTTTATTCACATAAACTTTACTTTTCAAGAAACCGCAAATAAAGTAATCTACTGGCATGATCTAGGTGGCCAGTTTATCTCACCATTACGTGAAATTAATCAACCTGGAAACTTAGACCGCAATAGCTGGATGTTAAATGTATAGTAAAATCCTTATGTAAAATTCGCCAAACAGTCGATGGATGAATGCCTAATCCCTGAGAACGTCGTGATATCGATGTTGAAAGTTCCTCTGCGACATTTTCGGCCACAGCAGCAATGCTCTCACTAGAACATCCACTTTTTGGTCTGCCACATCTTTTTCGATCCTCGACAGAACCAGTCTCTTAAAATTTTTTCACTAACCTTTGAATTGTTGACTCATTTAGATGATTATTTACGCCAACAAAATCACGAATTTTACGATACGCTATATGAGTTCATATAGCGTGTAATTACCCATCGTTAAAATTGTACATCTGTCTACTTCACAAATATCAGAGATGACATGCGTTTAGGAATTATTTGCTACTGACATCTAGGCGTGACCCGTTATTTGGAAAATAGGTTGCACATGTACGTGCTCTCTCTGCGCGGCTCTTACTGTCATCAACTCGTTCTCGATTACCATAACCATTGGGTTGGGTTCTCGATCGATGTTCCAGTTTGAAATCGAATTCTTGTAACTATAGCACCGATCCAGAAATCCTAAAAGATTTCCATTTTATTGCTTTGAAGGCTGCGTAGTCGATGACAATTAAACATTTCAAACCAAGCAGATAATAGCAGGAACTTCCAAATTATAACTACAGTATCGTTCCTCACATTTCCTCGCTTGGCTTCTGCAACGTGATTGCCCCAAGTCCTATTTTACATTCATCTGTATGTATGATTCGGATTGTACAAACCCAATGATGCTTTAGGAACTCATAGTGATCATCACACTGATACAGCAGTGATTGTAAATGAAACAAACCATTTCTCAAATCTAACGTCCACAGTGTTTGCGCCCTTTAACTGCTGGATTTAAGTGATATTTGATCATGTATTGTTGGCAAAGGAAACTTGGCGTTTACAACAACTTTGTAGTCGCCGGTAATCAACGCAGGGCAGCTTCGTTCCATTTTGTTCGCCAAGATAATTGGGCTAGCGCAATTGGGGGATGGTGCTAGCCGAATTGTCCTTTGATTAATTTCATAAATATTAGCATATTCGATTAAATATGCATATATGTGTGCTCCTCTTCAGTCAAACGTTTTGCTTAATTTGATGTTTTTCCTTTTCTCCTTTACATGTTATTCAAAACGTTTTTTTATTGGACAAACAGGTCGATCGTTTAAAAAACATTTTGAAGAACATGTAAAAGAGAAAATAGTATTTCATCAAATTACGTAAAACATTTGGCTGAAGAGGGACAAACATATACGGATATTGAATCGAATATGCAAATAATTGTGAAATTAAGCAAAGAAGAGTTCTGCATATAAAACATCGAAACGACATATGAGAGATATGCGATATCATCATCTCACAATAAAAGTATATAGCGTAGGGAATACAGTGACAAATAAATAGAGTTTAAAAGTTTGCAAAGCGCTAACGCGCGAAACTAGTTCTGTAAATAAATTTTTAATAATAAAATATCACAAAAAAATAAAGTAAAAATTGTGTACGAATGTTGATATATTGGTAAAAGAACCTCCAGCACTCCGATTCCCCAATTATAAATTTATAGTAGTAACTCCCCGTTATCATACTCCGGCCATTTTCACATATACCGCCAAAAATTGTAAACCTTTGTTAAATCTCTATAAATTCAAATTATCAGTCACGCGTCGGTTCGATCGTCCATTTAAAAAAAACAGCGTAAATTCGAGGTAATTTACTTGCTCTAACAGTAACCCTTTTTATGATATTTTAACTAGGAGCTGAGATATGATTTATCTCGTTAAGTGATGCTTCAAAATCGAAAAGTATTCTTGGATAATATATTTTCCTATACAAATGACCATGTTCTAAAAAGGTTCCAATCGTCATGAAAATTCACATGGGTATTCTCTATGCCATGCCGAGCAATTACGTAGAACATCATTTTTGCCAATTGGAGTATTTTTAAAGAGAGATTATTTTCGTTAAATGAGAGGGAGAGGCGGCTCAATTCGGTGGAATGACTGAGGGAGAATGACCGGGGGTAATGGCGGAACGATAATTACCGGAGGGTATTGAACCAAGGTAATTGGCCGGGGAGTAATTGCGAAGGAGTATTGTTCGGATGGTAATATCCGAGGTCCTCGTAAATATGTCCATAGATACGAGAAAAAATGCACCTTTAGTACCAGGCAGTGCTGATTGATATGTCATTAAATGTATGTTAACAGTTTCTTTTCTGAACTGTAGGTGGCTGTAATGCTCATATTAAGTTCTAGAGATTTACAGGATTTACGAAATGTTGACTGCATAGTTTAATAATAATTTAATACAATAATTATTAGCAATGAACCGTCATATAATTTCACGATTCACGATTTAAAGATTATAAAAACCAAATTATATCGCCTATTTAAAAAATTATGCCATGTTTTTTGTATTAGAATGTTTTGCATTCATTTAAATTTTGATTTTTTTTTAAATTAAATTTTGAGCTGATCCAAGCCATAGCGGCAATAAAAATGGCCATGACAACACAAAAAAACATATCTTTGAGTTATTGTTAGTGACAGGCAACCGCGATTATACTTTTCCATAGTAAAAAATATCGATTACATGGGATTTTTTGTCAGGCAAGTTTCATTTCGTTTATATTTCCTTAAATACTTAAATTTTTCTGACATTTTTTATTGTTTTGATTTTTTGTTGCGTTTAGGTTTGCGCAGCGCTAGTCATGTGAACCAATTAGATCTTTGTTTGTTATAGAAATAAAATAAAAGCAAAAACCTAAACACAGGCAAGAAGTACTGTACAATTTTAAAGTAGTATGCGAACAGGGAAAACGCATCCTATGTGAAAAAGTGATGAGACGGCTATATTTATACGTGCTGCATACGTGTTTTTTTCTTGGTTTTATAAATTTATAAGTAGAGACATCTATTGATTGGTTTTAGTAATTGTTAAAGTTAAATTGTTTTGTTAAGTGAGGTTTTGCTCATACGAAGCCTTATAATAACATGCCTGTATATGGTGCGATTTTTTTGTGCGAAAAATTGCAAATTGTCATGGTTTGTTAAAATGGAAATCGAATTTAAAACACAATGAGGTGAATTATTGATACAATTTTTTTTAAACAAATAATTTATATTGGAAAACACTGAATATTCATATATTTATATTGGATGACACCAAGTTAATTCTTATAACACTATATTTGTGTATATACAGGGTGTCCCAGAATTGGACGATCAAACGAAGCAAGGTGATAGGGGAGCTCATTTCCAATAAAAATAGCCAAGTAAAGTTTTTCCGAATTCTTGATGGTGCAAGAAATATTCCACTTGAGTTTTTTTAGTGAAATCGCACGCGCACCCACCAAAATATTAATTTTAAAAAAACCAAGAGTTATTTTGTTTAACTTTCTGTTTTAGTAAAATCTAGAAGAGTGTGACTTTCCAATAACAACATTTTTGTAAGCTATCTTATCTTCTGTCAAATAACAACAATAGTTTTGTAAATCTTTGTTTCTCAAATTTTTTTGTTGATGTTTAAGTGACGCCAGCGGGAAAATAATGTACTACAGAAAGTTGACCCGCTATCAGAAAAATATGCAACACTAATACAGATTTTAAAATGGTATCGCACACTGGCCTAATCATAACAGAATGTTTTTGTATCAATTTTTTCACAATGTAAGTCGTGTTTCTTAAAAAAATGCACTTAAGAAAATTTCGACTTCTAAAATCGATGCTGTGTCAGAAATAAAACAAAATGAGTAGAATAAATTTTCTTAATTTAATTTTAAATATTATAATACATAATCGGCATCGCCGTATAAAATTTTGCTTATTCTGTCGAAACGTACGTTTGTTACTTTTATTAATATTCTACGCTTCGATTATACCTTACCGCATCTCCTAGTTTACTCTTTCATAAACTAACTTTTTATAATAACCCACAGAAAAAAATCTAAAGGACTAAGATCAGGAAATCGCGGTTGCCATGCAATGGACCCTCACCTTCCAATCCAGCGGCTTGGATAATTTACGTTCAGATGTCGTCTCACTAGTTGTGCATAGTGAGGGGGGCTCCACGTGTTTGTAGAAAAACGTGAGAAACGTCATCAAGTAATTCATCCAAGTCGTTTTGTAGAAAACTTAGATAGACTTCCCCGTTGATCCGACGTGGGATTTCAAATGGGCCTATCAATTTTCCGTCGACTATTCCCGCCCATACGTTCACTCCAAATTGATGTTGAAACCGACTAGGTCGTACTTTTTTAGATTTATGCGGACCCAATAGTGCAAATTATGGATATTGAATATCCTCTTACTTTTACAACATGTTTTTTCACTCCATAAAATGTTATTAAAAAATTGCGAATTTTCTTTGTATCGACGCAGCATTTCTTGACAAAATTGCGCCCTTTTTTCATGGTCAGCAGATAAAAACTGTTGTACACGTTGCGGTAAGGGAGCTATTGATTTCTTTTTAAAATACGATGCAACGTGGACCGTGGTACTCCCGAACGTCTTGATAAACAACGTCGCCTGTCACCATGCCAATTACTCTATCTTCGTCTATATCAAGTTCACCGGCTGTTTCATTTCTTCTCGGACGACCAGCGACTTCGTCTTCACAGTACATTTGACGAACGTTTTGAAATACTCTATAATCGGAAGAGCGATCTCGATTTGGATATCATCTCTGGTATTCTCTTGAATATGAATTTCTGCGTATTCTGCGGAACGTTCGAGTATGTATGCATGGAACTAACTACTAACATGAATTACAAAATGTTTTTCTTTTTATACCACAAATTTTGTTTAATTCGGACTACTAGATTTGCTTAAAAAAATTGTTCAACTTGTGTGTTATTTCTGACAAAGCATCGATTTTTACTTTTTGAAAAATTAGATAAAATCATTCTGTTGTGAATAATGGGTCAAATATCTGTAGTACATTGGTTTCCCGCTGGCGTTACTTAAACATCAACAAAAAAATTGAGAAACAAAAAGACTACATAACCATTGTTTTTGTTTGACAGAAGATAATACAGCTTATAAAAAGGGTTTTATTGGAAAGGCACACTCTTCTAGATCTTATTAAAAATGAAAGTTAAACAAAAGAACTCTCGTTTTTTTAAATTAATGTTTTGATCGGTTTGCATGCGATTTCACTAAAAAACACTAAAAGTGGAATAACTTCGAAAATACTTTACTTGGCAGTTTTTATTGGAAATGAGCTCCCCTATCACTCTGCTTCGTTTGATCGTCCTATTCTCGAACACCCTGTATATGGATTAAATAAATCTGTTTAACGAAATTAGTAAACTATTTAAATATTATTGTAGCATAAACTGCTCCTGGAAATTGAATTAATTATTGAAATAGAAAATTGAAAATGCGCATTTAAAAAATGACGGAATCGTATGGCTCTTATATACAGGTGGCTCTGCTTGGATCCAATATCTGAGATTTGCTTAACGCGGCAAAATATACGGTTAAGTCCTTTCTTATAAAATTTGCGGATATAATGTTAAATTAAAAAAATACTAAATTATCTTTGGAAGCAAAAATGTGGATTGTGGACGTCAAAAAATTACACTGTTAAAAAGCAAACACATGCTTAAGTAGCTGTTCAAAAACTAAATTTTGTTCAAAATCACCTGTTTGGGAATTCGTATAAATTTCCTGGTAGTCGAAGTAAACTGACAGTCATATTCTTCTCCGTAGATGTCAGGTACTTCGTTGAAAATTATGAAAAACAATCTTGGGTTTGAGTTGTCTATTTCGGGAAGTGGCACTGGAACTTGTTTATAGAGGAAATAGTAAGGTGTTGATTAGAATAAAAAATTAGGCGTATATGTATTTGTGTACGATTTATGGAAAGGAAGAAAAATACTTGAACAGCAAACTACTGGCATGTGACCTAGCTGAACTACTTTAGTTAATAATTTAGAGTTTTTTTTGATCAACTGTATACACAAAATCGCTCGACGTTAAAAAAAATCGTTTTAATGATTTTTGGATTAACTTAAATTTTATATCTTATTTGTGTTATTCTACACTCATCCCATATCTTTTAGAATACCAAAATTGTTGTTGGTCTATTTGTGTATATGGATTTATACATTTGCTTGGTATGCTTCCCAAAAAAAAAAAAACACAAAAAAATTCTCATGTTGAAGATCCATTTGGAATCGGAGGGGGAATTCATACATCCATAGACATAGAGAAGCGATTATAGACGTACTAAAAATGGTGTAGTTGTTGCTTGATTTCTGCTTCTTCTTATTATTGTTATTACTATTATTTTTTTATTTTAAGTTTTGATAATTTAATGGCAATTAATTTAATGATTATTGTTGTAAAAAAAAGTGTATATAAGCAGAAATTGGAATGTTATTCTGGATTTCTTCGTCGTCTTCGTTTTCTACTCGGCTATATTATAAGATGCTCAAATTCGAGTATTTTAAGAATTCTATGTGATTTAACGATTATTGTAATTACATTGCGAGTGTAGTTTTCAGCATTGTATTTAATTTTTTTTTGTTTGTGTATAGTTTTGGTTTTAGTAATTTAGCGTTCAGGATAATTAATAAGAAGTGACGTGAAGCGTTGCACATAAAATTTTTATAGGTACGAGTATATAGGATGAAGAATATAATTCGCGCTAGATTTGACTAATTCGCCACGATATGCCATTGGGATAGACAATTTGGCGCGGATACATTAAAAATTAGATGTTTGAATTTTCCTTAAAGCATATGCAGCATTCAAGCACATACATACACAGAAAATTGTTGTTCAACTCATGAATGTATGGCTTGTGTGAATAAAACTACGCGGTAAAGCGCAAAATTTAAAATTCACACTCGAATTTTTCGCGGTGCTTGTTGTTATTGGGTTTTTTATTGCACGATAATAAAATCATTTTAAAGTGTCGAGAACGATTTTTATAGTTTCCATATAATAAAAAATACTAAACACAGCAGAACAGACAAAACTTACAAATAAATACACTCGTATATACGAGTACACAGTAAATTTTGTGAGTTAATTTTGAGTTTTTTTTTTCGGCGAACGAGGTAATTAATTAAGTTTTACGATAGTGATGACAATACTCTCTGTTGATGTTTATTGTATATGCAATGTACTACACACACGATTTAATTCCAGTATACTATCGCGCAGCACACAATAATGGTGTGTTCCATGGGAAATTATTAGTATGCTCGACGGTTGATATCAACCGCACAAACCAAATAATGATTCATTTTATTTGTTAGAACAACAACTGCACATACAATTTAATTAGATTTTAATTGCCGCTAACATAGTACATAGTTGGAATATTATATACACAATAATAGTTTTAATTGAATATATTTACAGAGGTCGATAACTTCCAGAGTGTCTTTATTATACTGACAATTTCAATGACTACAGAATGGTAGCGCGTCACTAATCCGTTCATATATAATTCATTTGTATATATAAACAGCTGTTTCATGTCTTATGAATAACCAAATATGGTATTTTTCTTTAGAATCGATCAAAATATATAAATTTAATTTAATTGAATTTGATTTAATTGATAATTAAATTTTTTTTGTTTTTATCCATTTATAGTAAAAACTAAAAACGAAAGAATTTTAATTAAATTGGAATTTTTTGGGTTTGGTGAAATGTTTTATTTATTTATTTATTTTTCTGGTATTTAATTAATTAAAATTTTTAATTATTTATATAGATAGATAATGTTGATACTTGATATCAAATTCTCGAATGATTGCACTCACGTAAAATACATGACATCATTAGCACACATGGAAATCAAATTTCGCACCTACATCATTTTCCAAACTGCTGTGGCCTCACCCAAAAAACATGACTCAAATATGTGTTAAGATTTAATTGTCATTTATGTGTATACATGTTATAGGTATGTGGTTGAATCGACCTTATCCGGGCTGGCCTAAAAATAGCATGATTGAGTAAGATATCGAATATCGTTTCATTCGAATTATACTCTACACAGATATAACACTCGGTGGTCAAGTGGTTAATACACAAAAAACTAAATTAATACTCGTATCTATCAGGGATCATATTGTCGGTACTATAGTACTTATTCGGTACTTTGGCTTTTTTGAAAGTATGAGCAATTTAAGAAGTATCACTTGTAATCCGATAGACAACTTTTATAGAAGAAAAAAACTATAGTTCAATCCATTTCATCTAGAAATCAGAGAGTACAAGAGCCTTACCTCAAAGATTCGATGATTGTCGAAGACGAGAGGTGTGCGGGATCATCAGGAGCTGAAAAGAAAATATATAAATGTAATTTAGATTTAACTATGTATGTAATATTATTTTCACTTATCTTGTTGTAGCTTATTGTATATCTGTTGTTTCCAATTTTTCATTGATTTCTGAAATATCCATTAATTTCTGAAAGAGAAGTAATTATAAAATAAAATAGTGGAAATATTGTAAGATAAATTAAATTGCTGCCTAAACTTACCATCTGTCATTAGATTATGACAGCTGATTCTTGTTTTTGTAAATATGATATTTGATCGATTAAAAAGTCAATCTACATTATCGACAAGATTATAGAAGTTCTTCGTTTCGATCGCTCTGCCATCTATGATTGAACTTCTATAATCTTCTTGACTTTTAAATTAATCAGCATTCCCATTTCCGGTTTATTTCTTAAGGTTTGGCACATTTTGGTTTTAGTAGAAAAATAATTATGAGTAGCTCTTTCACTTCACAAGTTTTATTTATTCTACCTGTGTAAAAATTCAAAGTGTACTGTGCTACGTGATGATTAAAGCTACTGACGTAGCTTAATGCTCTGAGAAAGTGTAATTTTTTAGAGGCCCCATGCGAAATGGAACAAAGTTTGCTTCGCGCGTAATTTATTAATTAAATTCTTGTTATGCTTATATAAAACCAATTTAGGGTTAAAGAAGTTATTAAGTAGCCTTGATTAGTTTAATCCCAGTTTAAAAAGGTGTGGTGCGACATTTGCCAAAATAGCAAGAGAATTTTAAACTTTGACAATAGGGCAGCACATACAAGAAAATTCTCAATATTAACGATCCGATTTTAGTAAGTCTCTTGAATTGAGTGGGACGCCCAATACCTTGGTCTGAACGATTACTAAATTTAGTAACTTCCCATTAAAATTGTGTTTATTGGGAGAAGCAGGTTAATTATTTTTGCTCACATGCATCAGAATGACCGGCGCTAGGCCAAATATTTAATAAATTTTGAAAAAAGAACTATAATTTGTGCAGCGGTTTATTGGGTATTGCCATCTCAGGAGAGGTGATATTCCACTGCGACAGCTGATTTATGATTTGTCTTTAAAATAAGGAATCCAACGTGGACCGTTTAGGTTAAGCCAATGGGATTTCGCATTTTATTTTAAAACTACCTTATTTGTGAAAATTATCGTATTTACAGTTAAATTGAGTGTTCAAAGCGATCTATAATTACTTAGGATTTATTTAGCGTCACTCCTTACAGTCCTAAGTTTCATAATTAGTGATAATAATTACTGAGTCTACGCCAGCAAACGCATCTCATTAAGTGATTGTGCTGATAGATTAAGACAAGGAAACCGAATAATGCAGTTTAATTCCTCAAGTAAAATCGAGCGTTAGGCTTGGCACAGTTTTAACGCTTTTCTTGAAAATCTTTCAAGTACAACAACAATCGATCGTCGTTAAATAATATTTTTAAAATGAGGTTGTTATGGTAGTTCATGATTTACTTTACGGCAAACCCGTAGAATCCAAATCATTCAAAATTACGATTGAGTTTCAAAAACATTTTGACATGAACATGGTCGGGAATACTATTACGAAGTTGCCCTAATCTCTGCTGCACAAGAATTCATTATTTGAAATTGCGGCGGGCTTCTGAAAAGTTCTATTTTGATGTGAGTTCAACCATACTTAATTCAATCCGTATTCAAACTTGTTGGTAAAGTTGCTGAAATATTTATGGGATCGGTAAAATTTCAGATGTTACTTTCAATGGTATGCACCATTCAACAAAATTTGCTTTCGTTTTAATGTACAAGTTGGTTGAAAAGTATTGAAAGCAAAAATGAAAGAACTCCAATAACTCCAAGCACTCCAATAATTTTATACCATCTATGAAATGATTTTCCGGAAGCTCTTTATTCGTAGAAAAACGCTTTTCACGAAGGAATTGTTTCAGGTTTCTGAATATGGTGGCTGTTCAAGCAATTCGTACTTTAATTCGTTCAATTTAGCCATCGTCAAAAGAACACGTGCATTCTCGTGATGAAAAATAATTTTTTCCTTCTGTAAAGCGGGTCTTTTTTCACGAATTTTTTGACGATAATCAACCAACAAAATCCCTTTTGCATCCCCAAAAACGGATGCCATGACCTTTATTGCCGATCGTTCTGACTTCACCTGTTTTGGAGTTGAACAACCAGCTTCAGTCCACAGTAAACGTTCTTGTTTCAATTTAGGATCATGGTGGTAGATCCAAGTCTCATCCATAGTTATAAATCTACGCACAAAATCGGGTTTATTCTGCTTAAAACGATTCAAATTACGCTGAGAAATTTGTTTTCGATTAAGTTTTTGTTGATTTGTTAACGAATGCGGCGCCAGTTTTCCAACAGCGTTATCATACGTAATTCTTTATGTAAAATATGGAGTACTCGTTCGCCCGAGATGTCTATGGTATCAGCAATTTCACGCCTAGTCAAAATTGGATCTTCACAAACAATATTATACACTTGCTCAATGATTTCTGGTGTTGTTGCACTTTTTGGACGTCCACTACGTGGTCCATATTTAACGCTTGAATGACCACGTGAGCAGATTCCTTAAACACTTTTACCATATTCGGTTTTTTCCATTGTCAACGAATACACTGACGTTAACTGCTAATGGCTTGTAAACTAAAAATGAAGTGCCAGATCGAAATAAATATTTTCATGTGTTCAAATAAAATGAAATATTAAAATGGCGTATAAATTTTGATTCCCCTACTGGTTAATAGGTGTCGCTTTCAATACTTTTCAACCAACCTGTATAACGCTTTTGATGTTTTATCTCGTACTTATATATATAAACCA
Organism: Nephrotoma guestfalica; assembly: GCA_963691935.1. Taxonomy (NCBI): domain Eukaryota; kingdom Metazoa; phylum Arthropoda; class Insecta; order Diptera; family Tipulidae; genus Nephrotoma; species Nephrotoma guestfalica. Next base: position 50,434,632 of record OY829913.1, on the reverse strand, counting down.
ATATAAATGCTAAATTTATTTATGTTCCTTATTAATTTAAATTATTTATAAATTAATTTGATTAACTAAAATTTTTATTTACTGTATTTTTATCCGCCATATTCAATGCCGAATGGCTTGAGCTGGATGCAAAATATCTCACTAAAAATGTAGATATCTCACTGTTTAATGAGGCAAACAATTTTCTGTCTACTTTTCAGGATTCTCAGTTGTAGACAAATCTTACTTTGAGATATTCTCTTCATGGGCTGGATATACCCATTTTGTTTATCAAGAATTGTGGTAAACAACATGGGTGGCGATTTGAAAACGGGCCATGTTTTATGTTGTTTATGAGTTACACCTGACAAAAAAACTGGGTGGCGATTTAGAGTTATGCCACTAATTTGTGTGGAGCCAAAAGTATTTATTTTTATTCTCCCCATTACCTCCAACCAGATGAGGTTTTTGTTGTAATACCGAAGCACACTTGTCGCTATGCTTCACATAACATAGATTGTCATCAGTTGATGTCATTTCTTATCTTTTAGTATTGTGGGATTAGCTGCTAATTAATCGCAGTCGTTTGTATGATTAATTTAGATACAGAAAGATATCCGCTCTTTAAGACATTTATATTTTCGGTAGTAAATTGACATTTATATTTTCGGTAGCTCGCTTATTGGTGTTAGGCAATACTCGTACTCAATGTGAGCCTAGGAGATGCATCAGCTTGAGTTGTGTGTCCGATCCTTCGATAAGAAATGTAGTTGATTGTTGCTCAATTTGCTTATTTGCATGTTTAAGTGTCGATCGTGGCTAACTGTTACGATATCGAGGGATATCCGTCGCTTTTGAATATCTAATTTCTCGGTTTTTGTCGTGTAACCAATCGATCGAAAATGACCGTAAAATTATGGAAGACAAGAAACTAGTGTAAGGAAAATTTAGTTTGCTTAAAAATTCAAATTTCGGGTTGAAACTAGTGAGAATGGAACCAGGTAATCCTGAAGTTACAAGTACTGCTTTTGATATGGAGATTTGGGTCACTGTGGATGTGGGTGGTTATATGCTAACTCGTGGGTCCACACAAGAAAAAAAGAACGATTGTGAATGAAATGTGGTGTTGTTCTTTGCATTTCTGGCAAGATCAACCAGATTTCGCCCAATAGGTGAAATCTTGGTTCATACTGGATTCGTACATTTGAACGTGAAATGTTATGCAGAATGTCGAAGATGGTTCGACGTATATAAATATAATGATTCTGGAATTGGTGCCAATAGAAATTTCACATTAAATTGATAAATCGGCTAATAGAAAATGTTCTAGTTTCCGCGTCGATTTGTAGAACTAGAGAGTAAGTCTATTAGTTCTTTAGCTTTTCGATCGTTTTAATGTCGAAAGTAGTTTCAGCAGGGGCGAGCTATTGGTTGGAAGTCCGGGAGTATGTATGTCAGTAGTAGATATTATATATTGAGGCACAAACTCCAAATGGCGTGATTGCCTAGGATTACTTTCCGCTTTAAAGGAAATTGCTCTAACAAGCGGTTTCTTGTCTCTAAAAATAGTGAATTCCCGGTTTGAAAATTTGCAAGCAGTTATCAATCTAATGTGGAATATTTTCGTTCAGCAACTGATAGATAATCCAAGAGGTTATCAATTCTCTTTATTTAGTTGTTGTAATATAGCTGTGCGTTATTACAATAACCATTGTTTGAGAATCAAAGTTCTGGAAGGTTCCCATTGCCAATAGATATTGATTACACATCAATACATATTGATAGTAACATTCAACAAAAATTGCGTTCGTTTTAAATCCGTGTCGAAATTATTCGAGTACCGTCATTAACTTTGAAATGTTTTTCTATTAGAGCATGCTCAGTGTCATCCATTCCAATAACCTTTTTTGGGGGAATCGGATTTCTGGTTTGTTATCGTTGCTAAAATTTGCATCAAAGTTTAGTTAATGTTATTTTCATGTCTAAATGGTGTGCAAATTTTGTTGAATGGTATTGATGTATGAGTTATGGTTAAAGTCTGACATCGGTAAATGCCCGAAATTTTATGTTTTTTTGTTGTAGTTGCTTTGGAGCGCATCTCCCTAGATTTATTTTTTAAATACCAGAAGATTCCTAAAATAAATCAGCTTAGTGTGCGCGAATATTTTTCTTTCCCACCGTTTGTTAAAAGTAAAACCCCAAACGGTAAATCCCGGTTTTAAAAGTGGACAACAATTTCCTAGAAATAGACAAAGCACAAAATTGTTCAATTAATTGTCTTATTTTTATTTTGGGATTTTATCTTTTGGAATTTTTCCGACCACCATTTGTTTTTGAAATTAAATAATTTTTGGAATTTTGTTGCATTTTTGCGAGTTTCGGTTTAGCTGGTTTTTTAGATTTTTAATTGGGACTTTTATTAATTTTTTCTTCTTTAACATTAATCTTAATTATTGTTTTGATGGTTTCCCAAATTGAGGTTTTAATTTTTAGAATTTGTATGCGAATGTAAAATTTCCAGAGGTTGGAAACAAGCCCGAACTTATTTGATCACATTTTCAATTTTTTTTTGTGTTTTGGGTCCGCAAATAATTATTTATGATGTTGGACGTTCGCATGCTTGATAAAATGTCAAGCGAAAGTATTCGATAATCAGTTGACCGTGCAATGAAAATTTAACCAATTTTATTACTAAAGTAGAAAATTAAATTAGTATATCGAAGTGTGAAATAAGATTAACATTAATGGCTTTCAATTTGACAGGCATTCCGAGTAATGATTCGGTCACTCATATTAAGCTTGGGGAATGTGACGATAATAAATGCTGGTAATTAGTCAGGCATAATGAATATTTTCGGTATATTTGAAAGATCCAAGTTTAGTTTTAAAATAAAATTTGAATTAATAGCACTGATGCTCTACCGATTTTTCAAAAACACATTACAAAACACTCGGTCTGACCAATTGCGAGAATTTAATTTGGAACTAATTTCGTTAGCACAGGAAAATATCTTAGAAAAAATTCATCAGGCAAATTTTAACTTTGAAAACTATAGAAACTAACAAAACGTATTATAACGGGTGTTTTTTTAGGAGGTTTGTTTTTCCGATAGATGTCGTTTTATTTTATGACAGTTGTTTTGACAGCTCAAAGTGGCATTTCTACTCAGTATTGTTTGGCAAATCATTATGAATAGGTTAACTCCAGAACAACGTTTTCAAATCGTGGAAATTTATTTTCAAAATCAGTGTTCAATTAAAAATGTTTATAGAGCACTTCGTGAATTTTATGGTGCACATAATCGTCCGTCAGAGACCACCATAAAGAACGTAATTACCAAATTTCGGTCTACATTCACTCTTTTGGATGCCAAGCCACCGACAAGAATGAGAAGAGTTCGTACAGAAGAAAATATTGCTGTCGTTGAGGCCAGTGTCGAAGAAAACGACAATTTATCGATTCGTCGTCGTGCTCAGCAAATTGGACTTTGTCCATCGACTTTATGGAAAATTTTACGTAAAGATTTGGGTTTGGTGCCATACAAAATTCAATTGGTGCAAGAATTAAAGCCACACGACCATCGTTTGCGCCGTGAATTCAGTGATTGGTCGTTAAATCAATTGAACGAAGATCCATTTTTTTACCGTAAAATTCTCTTCAGTGATGAGGCGCATTTTTGGTTAAATGGATACGTCAACAAACAAAATTGTCGCATTTGGAGCAAAGATAATCCACACGCCGTTCTAGAATTACCAATGCATCCTGATAAATGTACTGTTTGGTGCGGTCTATGGGCTGGTGGGATCATCGGTCCATATTTCTTTAAAAATGAGGAAGGACGACGCGTTACCGTGAATGGAAATCGATACAGAACCATGTTAAATGAGTTTTTGTTGTCAAATCTTGAAGATATGGATATGAATGAAATGTGGTTTCAACAAGATGGTGCCACTTGCCATACAGCACGTGAAACAATCGACTTATTGAAAGAAACTTTCAACGACAACATTATTTCGAGAAATGGTCCGGTGAATTGGCCTCCGCGTTCGTGCGATTTGACGCCACTCGATTACTTTTTGTGGGGATACGTGAAGTCATTGGTTTATGTGGATAAACCTCAATCGATTGACGCTTTGGAAACCAATATTCAACGTGTCATTGCTGACATACGCCCTCAAATGCTTGAAAAAGTGCTGGAAAATTGGACCTCCAGAATGACATTTGTGAAAAATAGTCGTGGTAGCCATATGCCAGAAATTGTGTTTAAATGTTAAATGCCAAAAAATTATCTACCAAATAAAAAAAAATTTTGGTCATTTCATAATTTTATATGTGTTTTATTCAAAAAAAAAATCGGCAACCTCTTAAAAAAACACCCTTTATAAAAAATTATATGATGCACCAGCTGGTATTGTTTCCGGTGTCACATTTGATGTAGAATCATTTCAAAAAGTTAGGTGGATTCGGTAATAGAAACGTAACTAAGCGTAAGTTTAGATGCCTAAAGATTTAATAGCAGCGGTTCAAGGAAAGCATTGTGGCTTTTTGAGGAGGCGTGTTAACGGAGATTATACTTTTGCATAGTTCCTTACAATAAGGCCTTTAAAAGCAACCCCGAAACAACTTTCAAAACTGAAAAATGCCCATCAAAGTAGACGAATACTCGGTTCTGTAATTGTTCAGGAATCACTTTAATCATTATTCCATTAAATCATTATTCGTTGCCGGCATTGGAGCATTAGAAATCCTCGAATAAATTGATAAAGGGTCGTCCTAGAGTAGTGAGAACTGTTTTTTCCATTGGAATTGGAAGGCAATTTGAACTCATATTTAAAGTGCATCTGTGAAATGTATTCTGTTTTATTGAGTCTCCTCACCAGCCCATTCATAATTAACAGAGGAAAGGTTTTGTTCTTCACGCTGTTTAGCTTCCGGCCTAAATGGCCAGAGACGCACTTTCTTACAAATTAGGTTCATCTGTGAACTCCACGAGCTGACATTGCAAGGCTTCTGATCCGTTTTATGAGTAGCTTAATCAGAGGACTACTTTAATAACTGTATCAAGCTAGGACCGTTCTTCATCAATAAGTAATATGGTGGTTGTTTTCAGGCACAGGGCATAGATTCTAATCAATGATGTGTATTGTCGTATGCAGTTCGATTTTCAGAAATAAATAGTGACAGCAATATGTGTCAATTGCAAGGCCTTGGAGAATCAGACATACTATTTTTAGGCGATTCGGTGGGATTTTGACGAGATTCCAAATTGAAATTGTCATTTAGGTAGGAATGATAAATTTAGGCAGTTTCAGAAATAATTGTGGGCCAAATGTAATGACACAAAGTTTACGATGTTACTAAATTTCACTAGCATTAATGCTTTGTTTATATTCATCTGCGGTTTGCACATTAACGGACTTTGTGTTTTTCAGTTAATTAATTAATCAGCGCCGCAACCTAAAGCGGCTAAATTAGCGCCAATCGATTTGGCCGATGTGCCATATACAGATAAAATATGTGTACGCCACCATTTACGGTGAATTTCAATATGCAAAATTAACCGCAATTTGTGATTGTTCGATAATGCTGGGGTACAATCGAGTTTTTATTAAAATTATTAGAGGAAAAGTATCTAGTAAAGATTGAAAGAGTAGTATTCCATTGATGAATTTGGTTGAACTTGTGAATGGTGGAACGAGGTCTTTCCCATGATTTGGCGGATCAGTTGGGATCGAAATATTTTGTTTAATCGTCTCTTTGTTGTGTTCAGCTGCGTGATCATCAAATTCGTTCTCATAGGCGAATTCGTATATACTTGAGAGCCTTCAGGAATAGATTCTTGCAGACGTTTTTGACGTTCGTGCAAATGCTCAGCAAATTTGTAATAGTACTAATAAATCGACCTGCTAGGTGTATTTTTAGCTCGCGGTGCATATTATTTTTCAGCATATTTCGATTTGTTAGAGAACTTGGTAAGTGTCCAAGTTAGTTCCTGGATCGCGAAATTTATTAATTTTCCAAGGCATTGTCTTTTTACTTTGAACATGCGCTTATTAAATCTTATTTTCGTGCTAATCCGTCGATCAATAAGTCCCGAGGCTGCGGCTTGATAAGTGTTATAGGAACTCAGCTCTAGCGGAAATAACCGTGCAGAGTTTGAATGTGGCGGTATCAGATCGTTCAGCGTCTTCGATGCTTGATGGCGCTGAACGCTCTGGTCGTCTGAATTCGGCAGTTATCCGAGAAAAGATAAAAAATAGTGCACAAAATCGTTTTCAAAGACCGTAAAGTTAAGTTGCCTGAGCTAGCTGATACCTTAGATATCAAAAGGCAGTGTATAGACTATTTTTCATGCACATTTTTGTTCTTGAGAATGCTCTGTTCAATGTGGGGGCTGCGCTTGCACACAGTGGATCAAATACAGCACCGCGTCGATGATTCAAAGCACTGTTTAGTTTAGAGCTGTTTAACCGTAATAAACAGGATTTTTTGCGTCGTTACGTAACAATGGATGAAACGTGAATCCACCAGTACACCGACCAAAAACGCAAACGGTTTTGACCTCCATATTTTGGGTTGCGCAACTTACTGGTGCGAGTGAATGGTAAAAAATGGCCCCAAATGCAAAAGAAAAAAGTGCTTTTTTACCAAAATATTTGCACCGTGTCACAATCCGAATTGCTTTCTCATCCATCATATTCCTCGGATCTACCTCAAAGCATCTGTCCGTAGCACCTGTTTGCCGACCTCAAAAAATGCTCCAGTTAAAGAGATTTGCGTCAATTTTGAGGCCAAAGATAAATCGTTCCACGAACGGAAGTCGAACTTTGCAAAACTTAAAATGTTTTTTCGTAGTTCGTCCCGCCACTTATTGACCGATAACTTCGTTTTAGATCCGATTCACAATTTAGTACTGCGGTTTTCTCAAATAAACCCTGATATTGTTTACAAATGTTAATTGCCTTAATTCTTTTGATAGATCGCTTGTCTAAAGCTCGCAGAACCTATTGCGATTAGCCCCAAACAAATTTTAATGGCCATTTAATTAGCCATTATTTTTCCAAACATTCATCAAAGTAGGGGATCCCCAACCAAAACATATAAAATAAATAATAAAATATTTGCGTCCTGCGCCGTAGTAATAGAATGAGAATCATTGAAGACTAGTCATACATGTTTCGCTCAATACTTGGCACATGATACATCTAGCTGTAGTCTTCGACCCACATCGGTAGTTTCCACATCTTAGTTAGTACATTGGCCTACTGGCCGTATATGCCGCTTGGTGACTTTATCTCTAGGTATTTTACACTTATCCAAGAAACCCAACAAATATTCGGGCTCGGGCTAACTTCATTGGCTTAAGATTAACACCATCTTAGAAATTTCAGTACCTCAAAGGGACAATGAAAAATGAAGCCTCAGGTCTACTCAAGCAGACGCTAACTACATTGAAGCATTGAGCAAACTGCGAGAACGCTACGACAGGCGACGTAAACACGCGACAGGCGACGTAAACACTGCATCACCAAAACCAACTACGGATGTTGTCTATTATCCACTGCGCTAGTCAATGTAACAAATGAGATGAACCAAAGTCAATGGTGCCGAGCATTACTAGATTCAGGTTTACAAGGATATTTGTAAAACAATCCCGATGATTGTGCGTCAAGAGGAGTCGACCCAGAAAAATTAGAAGGATTCGCCTTATGGTAGCATGGACCAGAATGTAAATTCTCGTTTGATCGCGGAACCCACAACCTATTGCCACAAACACACTCTGTTTGCAAGTGATGAGTTACCGATGAGTTTGCGAGATGTTATCGATATGTACGATTAGAATATGTGGTTGTAACGTTCTAATCACACAAATTCCGGAACTTCACTCGTGAATTTAGTAGTGAAAGACGAGTTGCATAAAAATGTTAAACCACTGGGTACAAAATGTTCTATATATTCTCAGTTCAACTTTTTGGTTCTTTGGAATTTTAAAGCTTGCTAAAGTTTAAAATTTTGCTGCCCATAAACAGGTATATTTTTGACTGGTCAACATAAGCAACGCTATGAATTTCGTGTCGCAGTCTTAAATCTTTCCTACCTACCAATATGGTATGTGTATAAGAAGCAACATAAGAATACAATTTTTTTTAATAAACCCAGCAACAACAAAACATAAATAAAGTTTAATTAATTTAATTAGTCGTTTTTCTTGTTTTATCTATTATTTTATTTCGGTTATCTGATGAGGAGTTAAAACGAAATGAATAAGAAGCAGAATGGCTTTAAGAAATATTGTTAAGAATCAAAAGGTAGAATATATATAAAAAAAACACTTATATAGATCGTTTAAAAGCTGTGTGGTTAAACCGCGCGCAAAATAAATAATGAGAAGAATAACAACGTGTATACGTATATATAATATGGTAATGAGACATGTGCTCTCGACTGTATTCTGTCTTTAACTCTATATATTTTATCTTAAGTAGCCCATTTAAAAAAAAAAATAAATACATTTACATTTACTTTAGATAAGCGGCAGAAGCTCACGATTTTGTTTCTATAGTAAGTATTTATGTCTGTTTCACAATTCAAACGCGATATTCGACCTAAAACCGCAAGTTTTTATATTCTTGGGGACGTTCCAGTTCCTTTGTATTTTTATTTATTAAAAAAGCAAAATTCGAGTAAAATTCCGCGTTTGAATACCGAATCTACACGTAATGTAATATAAATTGGTGTTTGATTTATGATTTGAATACAATTTGTGTTAAACAAATAACTAACATGATTAGATTAGATTAGAGAATGTTCACACGTTTAATAAATTGAACGAAAGAAGCAACCGAAATTTGTTATTGATTTATAATTTCTATGTAATAGCAGGGACATATTATATGATATGCATACACACACACACACACACGGTGGCCCGATAAGAGTTTAATGTTGTAATATATTTTATCGATTCGTATTTATCGTGTTTTCCAGTTATGAAAACACCAATTTAATTACACGCCCGGTTGGTTGGTTGGTTTGTATTACGATTTTTTTTTTTATCTCAATTATTTAATTACCGAATTATTAATTAATGGCACGTTTTTAATGTCACATTGTAGTAAAATAAAATAAATATATAAATTAAAACACGATTAGGTCACTTGAAGATAATGTTTTAATACATGTTTTAGAAATGTTGAGATTGATTTGGTAGCAGCTTAACTTATTTGATTTATGATATAGCTGACACATATCAATTCACCCTCATTAACTTGTTTATCTTGAGATGTAGACGTGCGCGGTATAAAACCATCTGCTGTAAAATGATAAATCTTGATAATACGTATTGTGTCTATCTGTCTGCCTGTCTGACTGACTGTCTTATTGTATATCAGTGTTATGTATATACATAGTTTTACACACTCACATTAAAACATAAATTCGTCATAAATTTTCATTTAATACTCTCATTAAAGATCAATTCAAAACATTTCATTAAAATTTATTTTTATTTCTTATAATTAAATTATTTTTATTTGGTGTGAACATAAAACTTCTTAGAATTTTTGCCTGTATTCTACACGAATTTTGTTGTTGGTTTTTTTATATTTTCTTTAAAGTCAAACATTTTTTTGGTTTCTATTTCGTCTAATTTAAGACGTATCTATTGATAGAGACGTTATACAAAAATTATATAGTTGGTAGAAAAAGTTTCTTTGGATTTAGATAGATAAAACCTTCAGTCGAAATTTGAGGACGCATAACAAAAATTCGAAGTGTTGCCACTACTTCTAGATCCAATTCCTAAGTGTTATTACCTAATCAAAACTATCCTGGAATTTCATCTCAGAAACTTAAAATGTTGATCACGTTTACTACCCATGACATAATAAAATCGAAGCATTGTAACTTATTGAAGGACCCTGAGCCATATACAGTGCTGGAAAAAAAATTAGGCAACCATAGTTTATTGCAAATTGGAGTCTTTTTTGCTAAAATTTCAAAACGTTTGAAAGCAATTGGCTTATCATGTATGACGTAATTGTTTGAAAAAAAAAATTTACCTGCAATTTAGGGGCAAAGCCCTGAAAAATGCCAAAATATTTTTCATAAAAATATTTTTCAAATTCAGTAGCGCTGTAATAAAAGCAATTGGCGGTCCAACAAAATATTAATATTAAAGATAGAACTTCTATAAATCATTACTTTAACTCCAATCAACGTAGTTTGAATATTTTTCGGGGTTTTGCCCCTAAGTTGCAGGTAATTTTTTTTTTCAATAAATTACGTCATACATGTATTTAAAATGAAACAATAAGCCAATTGCTTTCAAAAGTTTTGTAATTTTAGCAAAAAAGACGCTAATTTGCAATAAAATATGTTTGCCCAATTTTTTCTCAGCACTGTAAATCCACACTACTTTTTCAACCATTTTTGCCACTGGGCATAGTAAATGAGTCATTTATTGGTTAGTGCTGCCTGATTGAAATATTTTTATAGGATAGAATTCTGAGATAACTTCAAGAGTTTGGTATCTTGGTTAAGTCAAATATAAAGTAAACTCTAATTGACTAAATCAATTATGTTAAAAATTTGCCAATAAATCGCTATGGCAAACAAATATTGGGCAATGTTTGATCGTTTTTAATCATATTACGTAAAATATCAAATATTTCAGAGATTCGCTCACATTGTGAATATACAGATGTGGCCAACCTTTTGTATAGATGATATGTCATTAGGGGATATCGACCAATCCTAGGAATTCGTGCAATCAAAATTGTATATACCCTGAAAATACGCCTTTTATGATTCATTAATACCTGAGAACCCCTGTTAATTAGTTTGACCTCTGAATTGTTTTGATTTTATGACAATTAGGTAGTATTTAAGAATTAGTATTTTACTGAAGAATTTCAGTCTCGTTTGTGACTTTGAAAAGTGAAAGTGAAAGTGGTTTTTGTAATATTAGTAAAAATCACTATGGCCAAAATTTCAACGTATTTGGAAGTAGGCCAGAAAAAAATAGAAACCAGGAGTGAGATAAATTTTCGCAAAAACTAACATCTTAGTCTTCTACAAGTCCCAGAAGAAGAGGAAATGTGGTCGCAATCTTAAAACAACTGTCAACCAGGACAGATTTTTAATGAGGAAAGCTAACGAAGATAGAACATTATTCAGTAAGTCCCTGAGGGATACAATGCGTAACGTTGGTGGGGAAATATCGTAGACTTTTTCAATATGGGCTATGTGCAAGAAAACCTCACAAGAAGCAAAGATTAAACGCCAGGAAAGAAAACAAAGAAAAACATGTGCAAATGGACATTATACTTGGCCTAGAGAGGGCTGAGAAAAGATACAAACAATAAAAGTTATTCGTCACTTTCAACTTTATTTTTTTCTATTCTTGATTGGGTTGTGTTCAGTGACGAGACTGTGATGACTTTGAAACTACTGTAACGAGATTGGCTCGGCGTGAATGGGTCACAAAAATAAAATTTATTTCCTATAATACTTTAACGCCTCTCGTTACCGAGTTTATCTTCCATCTGCTAGGAGTTCCGACGTGGTCGTAATTTGCCGGCTATAAACTCAGGGTTTGGTCGTGGGGGGTGTCGGAGACCAGCAGATGCTTGCTAGACCACTTAAAGGATAGGATAGGGAAACTTATGGTCAGGAACATTAGGATATGAAGGAGAAGGCAAAGTTCAACTCACCGTAAGATTATCACATGTTTATCCACTCACACTTTAACTTGAAAATTTACACACACATTCTGAAAAATAAATCAAAGCGGAAATTTATGCACATAGCGGAAAATAAAATCCCGAAAAAAAAATATGAAAAAAATTCAAAATTCAATATCAAATACACCATAAACCATATTTATTATGAATGAATTAATAAAATGAAAACCGATAAAATGGAGTTATGGTATGTTACTAGATTAAACAAATTTCGTATAAGTTAACTCTAATGACGTCATGTCTAAACTATTTTACAGAATTTTTAAAAAAAATTAACACCACCACCACCAATAAATGATAGAAATTAAATATAAAGAAAATATTTATGAAATTTGAAAAACTTAAATAAAATTAATTAAATACTAGGAAAACCTTATATAACTGTAGTTGATGTTAGTATCCATCATGGCCATGAGCAATGTACGATTCCATATAACGTACGGGTAGCGGTTGCTTGTTGTGATTTATCACCTTGATAATTTATTTCGCACTCGCAATAAATTTAATGAATTGATATTCTTATCAGTTTATTATGATCGTATAAGTTAAATTTTGTGTATTTATTGTTATTATTATAGAACAATGTCCGTTTTCTTAGTTCACTTTATGTTTATGAATAAATTTTTTAAATAAATAATTTTAGGTACCACGTGCACTTTATAAATGTTCGCATCAGCTGCACGGTACTGTAGTCACCTTGACTTACGATGCTTATTTGTGCAAACTGTGCATAGACTAACGTTCGATATGATGAGCACTTGAACACGTTAAATTGTTTTATTCACTATACACTAAATACATATATCATTTGTTAACGTGACTTAATTACTTAAAGATAGTTTATAATTAATTAAAGTAATATAACGATTGGGGTTGTTTAATCACATAAACACTAGATTTTTCGTTTGATACCACTCGGTCACTCAAATCAAGTTATTAAAAAATTAAAATAACTGGGCGCACTTGCACACAATTCACGACTTTGAATTATTTTTATCCAACATAATTTTTGTATGTGTAAACTAATTTTTGTACTGTATCATCGATTTGATACACACGAATTTAATTATTTAAGTACTTGTACGTACTCGATGATACTCATTTAACTGACTGACTACCCGACCAAAAAAAAATTTTATTTTTGCTTATATCGTAAAACAATAAAACCCCATCCGAAAATTGGTTATAACCAAGCCGGTTTATTCCCCTTTAGATTATCGATGTTGGTGTTTCCCGCGCTTTCCGTCTTGTGTATCAGTGTTATATCAGGGGAGCCAAACATTACAACTTTGGAACGTCCGGTGGTACGTTGGTGACGTTTCAATTCGTGGGGACGACCTACACCTTGAGATTGTCTCAAAAGCCGGGCTTAATCGTAACAATCGCTAATTTGTATGAACTAGTGATATAAGAGATTCATTAATTAGATGGTCGTAGGTCATTTGCATGGTAAATGCCTAAACGTTTGTTGTTCGGATCTCGGAGTTCAAATGCAACATTTCCTATACATTTATGAATGATAGCTTTCTTGAATTTTTTGCAAAGTTTAGCGGATACTTTATTAAGGGCATCACTCTGGACGTAGTTTTTGACATAAACGGTTTGTCCAACTTTATAAGAGTGAGGGCGAGATCTTAGGTTGTAGCGTCTATAAGACTGTTGGTACGCGTTACGTAGATGTTTTAATACATCTTGTTGAACGAGAGATAATTTATCGGTATTTGATACGTCCATGTTTCTGTCGTCGAGTGAGTGCAGCTGTCGTAAAACTTTATATTGGGAACCATGACTTATATAGTGTTGTCCAAATGTTAGGAAATATGGCGAATACCTTGTACTATCGTGCGATACGTTCCGCAATGCAGAACCAATAGAGTGCAAATTTTTATCCCAACTTCGATGATTATCATGAGCATAAGCTCTAATTGCCGATAAAACAGATCGATTGACTCGCTCACTAGCATTTGCTTGTGGATGGTAATTCGGGGTAAATATATGTCTTATTCCAAACTTCAATAAGAGTTCACTGAATTCTTTCGAATTGAACTGTTTAGCGTTGTCACTTACAATCGTTTCTGGAACAGCAAACATACTGAATACACGATTTACTAGAAACTTACAAACATTAGAAGAGGTAGCAGCTCGCATAGGCTCGAGAAAAACGAATTTGGAGAATTGATCTAGAACAATGAACACATAACTATTTCCGTCTTTAGATCGCGTATAAGGCCCAAGGAAATCTATAAACAATTTTTGAAATGGTCGATTGGTTTCGAAAAATTTACCCATTGGTGCGCGTGACAAAAAGTTAACCGGTTTGCACTCCTTGCAAACTTCACAACTCATGATAAAATCATAGACATACCGCAACATACCCGGCCAATAGTAGTACCTTTGTAATAGTTCTAGAGTTTTCTTATAACCAAAGTGCGCGGCATTTGGCGGACAGTGCGCACGTTCGATGGTTTCATTAATTTGCGATCGCGGAATGTACAATTTCCAAATTGGTACATCGGTAAACTCACTATTTCTTGCGGAATTTGTTGGATTATAATAAATTCTGTTATCAACCAGTTTCATGTTTGTGCAACATTCGGGATCATCGACTAGTTTTTTTATTATTTCAATATACTCTGGATCATCATCGAACTTATCTGCAGATATACCACCAGTTAATTCACAAACTTCTGCAGCATCCTCCGAAAGATCAAACGTATTTCTGGATAACGCGTCCGGTACTAAATGGTCTTTGCCCTTTTTGTACGCTATATTAAAATTAAATCCTTGGAGCTTAAGGCTCCAGCGCGCAAGACGACCGGAGAGATTCCTTTGCTCCATCAACCATTTCAGGCTGGAGTGGTCTGTCGTGATCGTAAAAGGTAATCCTTCTACGTACTGGCGGAATTTCATCACGCTTAGTACAGCGGCAAGGCACTCTAGTTCGGTAACGCTGTAGTTGCGCTGAGCTCCGTTAAGTTTTTTAGAATAAAACGCGATCGGGCAGTCGTCACCGTCAACTGATTTTTGATACAACACGCTCCCAACCCCTATCTTTGACGCGTCACACTCAATGTAGAAATGCTTATTAAAATCGGGATTGCAAAGCACGGGGGATGAAGACAGGGCAGATTTCAGCTTACAAAAAGCAAGTTCTGACTCATCCGTCCATTTAAATTTCTGATTCTTTTTAATCAAACGAGTAAGTGGTTCGGCTAGTTCGGCATACTGTGCTATAAATCTACGGTACCAACCGGTGACACCAAGAAACTGCCTCACTTGCTTAACGGTTTTAGGGCGATTGTAGTTAGTGATAGCAGACACTTTTTCTGGGTCTACTTTCAAAACCCCGTCAGCCACGATATAACCTAAATATTTGATTTCTTTAAGAAGAAATTTACTTTTGTCAATATTTATTGTAAGACGAGCATTTTTAAGAAAGCCAGCGACTAATTCCAGAAGTTGAATATGTTGGTCAAAGGTTTCGCTTGTAACCAACAAATCGTCTAAGTAGACAAATATGAGATGCTGCAGTTCGTGGGGTATTACTCTGTGCATTAATTTGCACATTGTCTGGGGAGAGTTACACAAGCCAAATGGCATGGCTGTGAATTGATACAGGGGTCGACCAGGCACGGTAAACGCCGTCTTATCCCGAGATGCCTCATCGAGCGGAATTTGCCAAAAGGCGTCTTTCAAGTCCAGACTCGAAATGAATCGGGTCTGGTTAAGACGCCCCAGCAATCCGTCGATGAGAGGCAAGGGATAAGCGTCCTTCACAGTGACCTGGTTAACTTTCCGCGCATCAAGACACAGCCTTACTTTACCATTTGACTTGCGAACTAGAGTAACAGGTGAACTCCACGAACTACAGCTCTCTTCTATCACGCCTATAGACAACATGCGGTCGAGTTCGTTATATATTTCGGCTTGTATGGCTGGCGAAACAGCGTAATGCCGTTGTTTAACCGGCTTAGCATTGCCCACATCAATTGTATGCGATACTAAGTGTGTTCGACCGAGGCCCAAAACGGCGGAGGATGGAAATTTTTTTATTACTTCATCCAAAATTTGCTGTTGTCTTTCGGTTAAAATATGTTTACAGTCATTATCGGCAGCACTAATTTCGGACAATTTTTCCATTGTGGAGACATTCACTGATTGAACGTTGGAAGTGAATGATGTTGAGGGTAACGAGGATGGAAATGTAATTTGTATATTGAACGCTTGGAAGAAATCCATCCCGAGGTAGAGTTCTTGAGACAGGTTAGGAGCCAAATGGAATGTAATAATATTGGTTTGCCCGGCAAAAATTACAGGTATTTTGATATAACCAAGAATCGATTCTTTATGTCCATTAGCAGTATTAACGGTGGCTGGAAAGAGATGGAACTTTACTGTTGAATGATTTAAAAAATTTTCACAGCCCTTACCCAATACGGATATGTTGGCCCCACTATCTAAAAGACCATTATAAATTTCACCTGCGATGGTTAATTGGATGTACGGTCTATCATCGCCGGTGGTGGATATTAGGGATGCGGATATATTCTTTTTGCAAGTTCGGCGATTTTTCCAATATAGTTTATTGCGGCTCAATTTTCCAGAATAATGTTTATACGACAGGGATGACAATGTTTGTGATGATGCGGTGGTTTTTAAGACTGTCGTAGTGGTGATCTTTGGATCAATTCGGGATCTGTATTCGAAGCGGCTTCCACAACGTTGTTCTTCTGGGGGTTGGAGATATTCGAATTTCGAACCCCCGATCTCCAGTTTTCCGAAGGCGGGTTGCATTTAAAACAATTTTCTAAAAGATAACCCTTACGACCACAACCAATACAAGAAATTGACCAATCTGGATGAGGGTAACTACGATGGTTTGAAGGTTTTTGGCATCGGTCATCATATCTATTAGTATTTAGGACAGCCAAGTTGGGAGAGTTAGGATAAGCGTCTTGAGGAGATGAATAAGATGATGTACGTACGAGGGGTATGAACTCCGGTTGCGTGATTGGTTGCCAGCGCTTTTCGGGCATGTCTAACCAATGGACAGCTTTTCGTCTTTGACACATAAGCTCAGGCATAAAGCCCGTTCTGGCCCACGTATCCTCGTACGCAATACATTTTCTAAATAATTCATCTACCGAACCAATGACGGTGTCAGTTAATTTATCCTGCAGACCCGCGCGCATGTTTCGACGAAGAATGCGGATAATTTCGGATTCTGATAAGGGCGTATCTAGTTGGAGAGTCATAGCGATTAGGTCTTGGTAAAATTCATAGAAATTTTCCTGGTATTTTTGTGTCCGATTCTCCATTTGCGAACGTATATCGTCATCAGTTTTTAAGCCTTGGAAACATTTCTTTAGTTCAATTTTTAATTGTTCCCACGTGATATTGGGATTCCGTTCTATGAAAGTCCAATACCATTCATTTGCACTTCCTTTTAATACGTAATGAAGGTCGGTCACAAGTCTGTCAGTGGGAATGTTTTCGGATTTTGCCATATGCTCCACGCGTGTCAGAAACCTCTTGATGTGTATCCCTTTTTGCATACCCGTGTAATATATATCCCATTTTGATAGTGATTTTTGCGGCTTAAAATACATATGTCTCGAATCAGACTGGTTTGACGAGGGACCTGGTACTTGTTCATTCGTTCTTCTTGTTATTACTTCTGATACGTGGGGTGGATCTGGTAAGTGGCTGGTTTTATTTTCCTGATTATTGCAAGTTGTGTTATTTATTTGTTTTCTCACAGACGATGAAGCAGAAGCCGCATTAACTGAAGAATTCTTCAATTTCCTTCTTTGTACAAATTTAGCGGAATCGGTCGACTCACTAGAAGAAGTATCTGAAGTGTTAGTAGCGTCTTCCAGTTCAATTTGGTCTTCAATGTCTATAATATTAATGTGCGAAAGTTCAGTATTGCTTTCGTCAATGTTTCGGTCCTTTGCTTCTTTTGCAAAAATATTAACAACGAAGGTGATTAGTTGAGAGATCTTCTCATAGCTCTCAGAAATTTCCTTACGAACAATTTTTGAATATTTAAGTCGAGCCGCCCTAGCTTGAACGTGTAATAGGCGAGAATGCAATTTCTTTAAATTGTCATCTTTATCGTCCTTCACGGCTTCTTGTATATCGGAGTAAAGGAAACTCAATTTTTGAGAAATTTTTTCAACTTCTCGCTTCGGATTTTTTTGAGCTGGTTTATGCGGTCGGGTTGGAATTAACACTGGATGAGTAATTTCCAAATCTATTCGTTCTTTTAATAAGGATAATTTTTCACTAAGATTAGGGTGTTTAATGTCACGAACTGAACATTCTAGTTCGAATTCGTCGAATTCAAGATGCTCAAGATCCATGATTGTATGGTAGAATTAAAGAAAATTATAATAATTAATGTAAAAAAAAAAAATCGGTAATTATAAAAATATTCAACAATCAAAATAATTGAATCATTTGATTTTTAATTTAACTAATAAAAATTGAAATATTAAAATTGAAAAATACGATTTTATCCCTTGATATAACACCAAGAAGGAACTCGATAGAAACAAAGTATATATTCCCAGTAATTATAAAATAGGTTGATATAAGCAAAAAAAAAAAAAATGGATTACAAATATGCGTAATTTTTTTAACAATAGTTTAAATAATATTAACGAAATAAATCAAAAATTCAATTACATACATTTAAAAGTGTGAAAAGGATAATCGTGACCATCCTGCGTTTCGGATAACAATGTTGATATATTTTGTATTACTAAGTTGAACTGTGCCTTGAGGAAAAAGGGAAAAAAGGTTAAGGAATATATGAAAGATAGTACAAGGATCTACACAAATATAAAATACTGGCTTCAATTAAGATAAAAGAATCTGATTAATGAATTACAGAAATTGTCAAATTAATCTACGAAATTTTCGGATGGATTTGCAATTGTAAAACAAACTAATAAATTCACGCTTTAAGTTATAATTTAATCTACACGGTTGGTGGAAGGAATTCAACAGCGTGAACCAGTCTAACAACGATAACCGATTAAATCTAAAAATGAACATTATACTCAACAAATAATGGAAATAATGAATTTGTGATTAAGTCACCTTACCGACGTTAAATTAACCTAATACTATCAAGAGAAACCCGCATGGTATAAACAGCTGAATCTACAAAATCAACTTGGGTGCAGCTGACATACGAGGAATATCATTATATTAAAGCTAGAATATGGGAAAATTTAATAAAAGTAATAATAAATAAAATTAAGAAAAATGATTTGTTCAAACCAAAAATTTTCTAGGGAGAAGCCATTAACATAAGGTATCGAGGACATGTAAATGCTATCATAATATCTGTAAATGAAATGATTTAAAAAAACTAATACACGGTTATATACATAACAGAAAATAATAACCGGACCTCTATTTGGGCGCCATCTGTAACGAGATTGGCTCGGCGTGAATGGGTCACAAAAATAAAATTTATTTCCTATAATACTTTAACGCCTCTCGTTACCGAGTTTATCTTCCATCTGCTAGGAGTTCCGACGTGGTCGTAATTTGCCGGCTATAAACTCAGGGTTTGGTCGTGGGGGGTGTCGGAGACCAGCAGATGCTTGCTAGACCACTTAAAGGATAGGATAGGGAAACTTATGGTCAGGAACATTAGGATATGAAGGAGAAGGCAAAGTTCAACTCACCGTAAGATTATCAAATGTTTATCCACTCACACTTTAACTTGAAAATTTACACACACATTCTGAAAAATAAATCAAAGCGGAAATTTATGCACATAGCGGAAAATAAAATCCCGAAAAAAAAATATGAAAAAAATTCAAAATTCAATATCAAATACACCATAAACCATATTTATTATGAATGAATTAATAAAATGAAAACCGATAAAATGGAGTTATGGTATGTTACTAGATTAAACAAATTTCGTATAAGTTAACTCTAATGACGTCATGTCTAAACTATTTTACAGAATTTTTAAAAAAAATTAACACCACCACCACCAATAAATGATAGAAATTAAATATAAAGAAAATATTTATGAAATTTGAAAAACTTAAATAAAATTAATTAAATACTAGGAAAACCTTATATAACTGTAGTTGATGTTAGTATCCATCATGGCCATGAGCAATGTACGATTCCATATAACGTACGGGTAGCGGTTGCTTGTTGTGATTTATCACCTTGATAATTTATTTCGCACTCGCAATAAATTTAATGAATTGATATTCTTATCAGTTTATTATGATCGTATAAGTTAAATTTTGTGTATTTATTGTTATTATTATAGAACAATGTCCGTTTTCTTAGTTCACTTTATGTTTATGAATAAATTTTTTAAATAAATAATTTTAGGTACCACGTGCACTTTATAAATGTTCGCATCAGCTGCACGGTACTGTAGTCACCTTGACTTACGATGCTTATTTGTGCAAACTGTGCATAGACTAACGTTCGATATGATGAGCACTTGAACACGTTAAATTGTTTTATTCACTATACACTAAATACATATATCATTTGTTAACGTGACTTAATTACTTAAAGATAGTTTATAATTAATTAAAGTAATATAACGATTGGGGTTGTTTAATCACATAAACACTAGATTTTTCGTTTGATACCACTCGGTCACTCAAATCAAGTTATTAAAAAATTAAAATAACTGGGCGCACTTGCACACAATTCACGACTTTGAATTATTTTTATCCAACATAATTTTTGTATGTGTAAACTAATTTTTGTACTGTATCATCGATTTGATACACACGAATTTAATTATTTAAGTACTTGTACGTACTCGATGATACTCATTTAACTGACTGACTACCCGACCAAAAAAAAATTTTATTTTTGCTTATATCGTAAAACAATAAAACCCCATCCGAAAATTGGTTATAACCAAGCCGGTTTATTCCCCTTTAGATTATCGATGTTGGTGTTTCCCGCGCTTTCCGTCTTGTGTATCAGTGTTATATCAGGGGAGCCAAACATTACAACTTTGGAACGTCCGGTGGTACGTTGGTGACGTTTCACTACCAATGTCCAGGACCGTTCGTAGCTCAAAAGGAGAATAATATTTACGTTCCTGTCTCCAACAGCAGGTCAAACAACCAACTGGTTTGGTTAGCAATATCATCAAAATGGACTCTTCCCACTTTATGTGGTAAATGGGATAATGAACGCGAATCAATATTTAACTGTTCTGCAATCACAACTGGTACTGACTATGAACGAAAAATTCAATGGAGAAGGAGTTTTTATGCATGACAATGCTCCGTGCCATATGACGAAAAAAGTCACCGAATATTGAATCTGTACATGTCCAAACAATTCGTCCAAACGCTTCCAGTTATCCATTTCTCAGGGCATTCAGTATATTTGCTAAGGTTGTATATCCTTGTCATCGTATATTCTGTCTCACCTTTGTATCATCACGCTTATCCACCAACAGATTGTTACCGATTCAGCTGATAACAGAAAATTCTAAAATAAATATATGAAAGTGAGATATGGCACGTAATTATTTTTGGTTAATAAAACCCTTCAAAGCCAAACAACAACGGACAAATTAATATCAACGCCAAACAGATTATCAAATCTTGTCAGCTCCCCTAACTACCTAGCCCATCGAATAGAAAGCAAACAATAACCAGTAGAGTTTCCAAGCTTAATCAAGCGCCACACAACACTCAGCGAAACCCAGTATCAGCAGTCAGCAATCACAAAACAACCGGTCATAATGAATGACCTACTTGATCAGCAAGACATGCAATAATTAAAGGAAAAATAGTTGAATTCAAGCGGAATTATAACAAAGATGGACCAACCCGCAAGACGAAGAGGTATTTAGAAACGAAGTTAGAATAACTGGAAGCTCTATACACAGAGTTCTTAAAAAGGATGAAAAAAACTACAACCTTGATCCACCAATCGATAAAAATCATCACACCAGCCAACAAACTACGGTGGCATTAACCTACAAAGAACTTATGGAGGAAATGCGCCAGCGATGAATTAATGGGTCACCCCAGATACCGCCACCATCGTGCCATCAGGAGTTTATACACCCCCAAACATAGATGACTATTAAAATCCCGAACTATCGGGAAATAGAGAAGGCTAAAAAGTTTTAGAAGAAAAACAAGGCAAGGAGTCGCCATGCAGTACATGCAACGTGCTTTGAATCAAATAGTTAATAGGCACGAAGAACTTTGTGTCGAGATCTTAGAAGGTGAGCATGAGAGGCTAGAGTACTTCGCAAGAGGGGATTATGAAACATCAAAAGAAGAATACACACCAATGACAATGGAAATGACCAATGCGATAGAGGAAACATCATCGAAACAACATCGTCTGACCCGTACCAGCTGGGTAAATCACACTCCCTGGTGGAATGGGCCAAGCTGACTCAAGGACTTCCAAATATACGCAACAATCACAAATTGAAGAAATCGCAGAAGAGTCACGAAATGATGTATGCATATTCTCTATTACAAGCAAAAATGAAAACGTCAGATTGAAACTAATATAGCAGTGTTGATCGTTCACAAAAGCAATAAGAAGTTTTTTTTACGTTCTTAGGTTTACAAAAAGGACAGCTAAATCGTCACCAAGCTATCTCACAACCAGAATAATCCAGGACAGCTTGAAGTTAGTCTTAATAAAGATACACAACAAAGTGCCTTTGGAACATTTGACATATTGCTTGGGATAATAGCCAACGAACGATTATTGCGAGTGGGCGGAAGGCTGTCTAATGCCAGAGTTAGTTTCAACATGTACCATTCCAAAATAATTCCCTATAAGTGTCATTTTACAACACTTCTGACAGATTACGCACACATCCGCCAGAAGTACGGGCTCTGAACCAATTGATGGGGATCTTCCAACAGCAAAATTTACTCCAATCAGGCGTTTTCAGTTGCGATATTCTCCAGGTGAAAGTAAAATGCTATAA
Organism: Nephrotoma guestfalica; assembly: GCA_963691935.1. Classification (NCBI taxonomy): domain Eukaryota; kingdom Metazoa; phylum Arthropoda; class Insecta; order Diptera; family Tipulidae; genus Nephrotoma; species Nephrotoma guestfalica. The sequence goes on along the minus strand of OY829913.1, from coordinate 50,411,927 downwards.
AGGATATTTAGCAGTGTTCGTCCGTTTCGCAATAACAGCTATTCACTTAGACGTAGTAAGCAATTTGTTGGATTATGGTTCGGACCTCTACAGCGACTGTGGCTCCAACTTTATAAGGGATTCTATACTTACGGAGTAGGATCTGGTCGCTGCATGAAAACAACTATACCAGAAAAGCTGGCGGAACAGCTTCCAAAGGAAAATACCTAATGGCATTATATATATATCAACAAGAGCGCACACATGGGTGAACTGTGGGAAGTGGCAATTAAGTCCGTAAAGCATCATTTAGAAGCACGTCTAAAGTCACGATCTCCTCTTCCACTATCATCAAATCTCAACGACTTTACAACGTTATCACCGGGACATTTTCTACTAGGCGGACTACTCCGAACGATACCAGAACCAACCATTTAAATAAATACATCAACCATTTAGCACGATGGAGACCGCTGCAGAGAATAACACAAGAATAATAGAAAAAAACCAAATATAGCGAAGGGAGAGCTAGTACTTATTAAAGATAATGATCTACCGCCATGTAAGCTGAATTATTTCATCGTTCAAGTTATCAAGTCCTGGTGAATTGTTATGTTTGAAGCAATTTAGAGAAATGATCTCTTCTAACGTAAATGGAGGGCCTTTAGCAATTGTGGATGTCCAGCTACTGTTGCGTGTGACATAGTCTCGTCTGGTGTTCGTCTGGTAGAAGTAAGTTAAGTAACTCCAAGCCTGCCACATATCAGTGACGACTCTATTTGCCTTCCTAATGGTATTTAACATTTCAAGAGGTCTTGCTTTGTCAGCAGCAAATTTGTTACCATGTTATGTGACGTACCGTTGGAAACGAATTCGCTTTAAATACTTCATGGAAGTAATTATTTATTGCCCCTTTAAAGAGTGACAATTTAAACACTTTTTCCTTTTGGTTTCTTTCCGTGTGGTATGTTCTTCTAAGCGTTTGCTAGAACATCTAAGTTTCCTTAGATTCGAGTTACAACAACTATTTAGTTTCTTAGCTTCCTACAAAATTGATTTTTGGTAGACACTGTGGATAACTGTGTTGAGATCAGCTCCATACGGACATCAATGTCATCGATCGAATTAATTTGTGGAAATGCTTTTACACCGTCCCAAGAGTCAACCGTAACGCCAGATCTCGGAGTTTTGCTATTTCCAAGCGGACTATTATTTGGCCGCCAATAATTCTTTACGATATGACGGTATCGCTGGTACCTAAAGCACCTAGTCGGAGTCACAAACTCGCTTATATGGCATCATGCCCAATCAACGTGCAGTCTTCCAGGCTTGTAGCAGCATACTTTTGGTTGCCGGTTCAACTTCCACCATCCAGTGAGCGGTCTCTTTATTCTTTGTACCAGTTTATATAGAACCTTAAAATGTTTTCGAACCAGGTAGTTTTGGTTTATTAAGCAATTTGTGATCATGTCACCATTAAGCTCAGAGCTAACATCATAGATGATTACCTTAGATAATCTCTTATATGCACTGGTTCGGGGGCTATACGAGACCCACACCTTGCAATTATGTGGTTCCTTTAAATCCGAGGAAGAATCAACTGTAACCGCAACACCATTTGGGCTAGCGTTTGTTACATAGTGGATCTTTATGTTCGATTCACTGGGACGTATGATTTCCTTTATTTTTTTGGTAATCTCGTTTGTCGACGCAGGATGAAATCATTATCTCTTGCTGAGATAATTATCTGTTTTGTTCTTACGTTTTTACTGACTGCTTGGCAGTTTCCTTCAGTATTTCCTTTTGGATTAGTTGTCCAAACTCTCCCTGTATTTCCTGCATCCTAGTGTTAGGAACTGAATCCTGTGCGGCCATTTCTTGTGTCTTTTCCACAGTAACCAAGGTATGTAATGGTTTCTGGCTACAAGTGCACCTTTGGTTGTGTGTTTCCTCCAATTTATTAACTACTAGATTAGTTTCCGCAAGCATCTCTAGAATATGAACCTTGATATTGTTAATATGATTTGACAATTCTCGAAACTCAGTAAGTTTCGTATTCTTTTGCTCAATCATCGATTCAAGAGAAACAATTTCTATCATCAGGCTTTCAAGGAGGTTTTCGCACGTTTCTGCTTGACTAACATTGCTTATTGTCATATTTTATCTTTTTAGGTACACGTTGGCCATCAGCTTCTTCCGAAAACTGGCCTGAACCACGTCTTAATCACTTGCCCATATCTCGGAAATTCGCTAACTAAGCGATTTTATGGTTGTAGTTGTTTAAATATTTAGATGTTTAAATATTTATGATATGGTTTGGATTCCCAAATCTACTAACGTTCCTGCACTATTAAATTGGAATAACGCACTCCTCATAAATAATTTTCAAATTATTTCTTATTCCGGTTGACATTCTGATCTCTGGAAGTCATATGCCATCCAATTCCGTTATACAAAAATTTCAAATTTTTTCGCAAATTTGCAACTGTTTTTTGCCAGAAAAATGCCAAAAAATTTAATCATTTCTTGAAATCCTTCGTTAATTTTGTAAGGTCAACTTTGAATTAAACGGCGTTAATTTGGGTCAAACCATCGCTCAGTTTGACATAGGTAACAGGTTATTTTAGAGCGCCGGACCAACCAATTACTTTCGAAATCAGGTCTTTATTTTCTTAAAGAATTTGTAGCCGAATCAGTTTCAATGCAATATTAGGATTGATTGAACGAACCAACGATGCCGGATTTGTTTACTTTCCCCTGAAAATAAAAGACCTATCTTCATTATCGATAGTTGTTTTACCTTGTTAAAGCTACCCGAAAGTGAAAAAATCGATAATGCAGATAGATGGTAATGCAGATAGTGTATTTAATACTCAACCGAGAGATGGTAATGCAGATATTAAATTTCCATGAAAATATTGTAGCATGACGATAATGCAGATATGCCAACAATGCAGATTGTATCGATAAAGAAGTTTAACTTCAATATTCATCCGAAAAATGCTGGCAATACGGATTTAAAAGTTACCCGAAAGTTAGCCGAAAATTAAAAAAATCGATAATACAGATAGTGTCTTGACTACTTCAGCCGAAATTTAACAAACTACATATTAAATTGAAATATTCTAGTCGAAAGTGACTAATCTACAAAATCAGCCGAAAACATAGGGATCATAACAAACAACAAATACAACTTGCAATTTAACCGATATTAAGTTATTGTTTGACTTAACCTTAAAAGTATTATGTTTGGAAAAAGTATCATTTAAAGAGGTTTGTAAGGGTAATAACTTGAGAAAGTATAGTAATAAAGAGAATGCCATATCTCTTTCATACAGACGAAAATTGCCGTTAAAGAAGTTTAACAATTATGAAGCTTTAAATGGTTTATAATTGCCGTTAAAGTGGTTTGCAGTTCAAGACTATGCTAGACATACACCGATCTGACTACGTCAATTCGATGGACCGAGCCCATAGGCAGATTTTAAATGCAGATTAGGAGTAAGTCTGATGTAGTTATATGGATGAAATTGTGATGTTTCCCTTGTTTCGTCGACAAGGGGTCAGTCTGATGGGATTATAGGGGTGAAATTTTATTTTTCCCTTCATCTGACGATAAAAATCGTTCATCATGAATGGTTTTATCGACAAAACATGGGCAAAATAAAATTTTTAAACATAATCTTTTAGCCTAAACCTAGAATTAAAATCTTAGGTCGTATTTTATAGAGTTTTCATAGTGAGACAGACACTGGTTATTTGGCAAAATCTATATAGGTGAACAGTTTTATCGTCGAAACAATGGAAAATGGAACATTTCACCAATATAACCACATCAAACCTACTCCAAACATATAATCAAAGTCTACTTAGGGTCATGTTTCATCAAATTGGTACAGTCAGATCGGATTAAAATCTTGATATACAAACCTTTCATCAGGTAAACGTGACTATTGTAAAGATGTCTGTTATAGACATTTTTCTCTTAGAAAATTGATGATTCATTTGTTACTTTTAAATCTGTATTGCCGGCATTTTCGCTTGAATATTGAAATTATTAAACTTCTTTATCGATACGATCTGCATTATCGACATATTATAATGTTTCCGGTTGTGATGGAAAACATAACATCTGCACTACCATCTTTCGGCTGGGTAGCAAAGTCATTATCTACATTACCATCTTTCGGTTGGACACTTTCGGCTAACTTTAACAGTATAGTTGTTTTACTTTCAGCTGAATTTTTAGACTAACTTCAATAGTATAAAATGGATGAATCAAGAAATTTAGTGAACTTAATTACGAAAGGTTTTGCTATTATTTCTGTTTGCATATAAAGGCTGTTTTTTAGAGGTTTACAATTTTAAAATAAATTAGGTACAACAACAAAAAACATTTTGAATATCTAAAACTAGGTTTATTTGGGTTTAACTTTATGCCTTTAATGTTTGAATATCCTTTTGGGCGGCCACATGTCCGCGGCCGTGTCTGGCTAATAACTCAACGAATGTTTTGTTCCAAGTGGTCAATCGTTTATGGCTCATCGGCGTATACAAGTGACTTAACGCCTCCCCAAAAATATAATATAATGTAGTTAGATCACACGATCTCGGTGGCCAATTAACAGGACTATTACGTGAAATTAATCTTTCATCAAATGTTTCTTTGAGTAAATTAATTGTATCCCGCGCTATATGGCATGTGACACCGTCCTGTTAAATCCACATATCAGTAAGATTTATGCCAGCCAATTGGAGTACAAAAAAGTTAGAAATCATGTCTCTATACCGTTCACCGTTGACCGTAACATTCCGCCCATCATCGTTTTTGAAAACATATGGACCAATGATTCCGTCGGCCCATAAAGCGCACCAAACTGTGATTTTCTCTGGATGTAATTGTGTTTCGGCAAAGGCTTGTGGATGAAGATACTCCAAATCCAACAATTCTGTTTATTAATGTACCCATTCAACCAAAAGTGAGCTTCATCGCTGAACAAAATTTTGTTTGTATAATCAAATTGGCGGCGTGTGCGATAAATCAAGATCCTTAGATAAAATCTTCCATAAAGTGGATGGACACATCTCGACGTCGAATTTATTGATTTGGGTCTTCCTCAATGCTACGCTCTACAGCGTATATCGCTTGTTCGATACGCACTGTTTGACGTCTTACTGGTTGCGTATTATCATTTAGAGTATACGTGGTGCGAAAACGATTTTGATTAAAAAAAATTCAACAATTGCAAGCGTTGCTCTGGCGTGTGTCGATTTATTATGAAATAGCAAATCAAACTAATGGCAAAGCAATTAACAGCTGTCAAATCGGCTGTCAAACAAAACAGTGTTGCCAACTTAAAGATGTTAACTTCTAAAAAACACCCTATACTTTAGGGTTTGGTGGTGCTTGCTGGTTTCGGTGCAAATTTTTATTTTAATGTGGTATATAATGTGCGATTCTGCTGCAGCGCACTATGTTAAATCTACCTTCTTACAATAAAGTAATACCAGGGCCAATTTTTAGGCCATGTCCCTGGTCAAAATAGAGCTCGAATATGTATAATCCGATTTTAAGGTTTATATCTCGACATATTTGATTTATTGACATATTTTTGTATACAGCCAGTTCTTTCGTGCACATTCCTCGCATTTCTAACGAATACAAAAAAGAACTCAAATCCTGATAATCCCGGAGTTTTTATTAAACCGGCTGCCTAAAAATAGAATAAAGCGCTGATAAAATGCACGGGTATTTTTTTGATTATCGCGTGTGCCATATAAAATTATGCTGTGCTTGTGAGTTCTTTGCACTGATAACGATAAAGTTTTTTTTTTTAAATTTCTTATCTAATATCCGGAGTTTATGATTTTTATTTTTATGTATGCGCTCACATAGTTTCATGTACATATTCCTTCTTCTTCTTCTTTTTTTTGTTTTGATAACACAGACACACTGTTTTATAGACATAAGATAATTTATGAGTTCAGAAGCTTAATTTTTTGATATACATATGTACGTATTTTAATGGCAGCATTGCATTCGAATAAATAAATATTTTTATAGTGTTTAGTGTTAATTAAAAAGTTTTTTTTAAATGTGTGGTGTGCACGAAACGCTTGCATTGCATGATTGAACCAATTATTGTTGTTGTTGTATACATATTATGTATATATATATATATATATTTTTATGTTGTCTTAGATATGTACTCGTATATATGTGTACATGGTGTTGGAGTTGTTATAATTAATTTCACCTCATATACACGTACATATATATACCGTGTGGTGCCTTTTCTTATCGTGTGATGATGATGTCTTTTGATAAAATTTAATTAAAAAATCATGCAAATTTTAATGAGCGTAATGGAACATATTTCGTGATGTATACATGCATACCTATATACAGACATATACAAACCTACCATATATCTTATTTTAATTAACTTCTTTTATATATAAATGTAAAATAACACAGCACAGAACATTTTGTATCTAAACAAGTCTATGTATTAATGATATAAATTTAATTATGCCAACCGCCCACTTACACGCAGACTCATGTCTCAAGTAAAATTTAAACGTACACGTCTCATTTGTTGGTTCTGTTGGTTGGTTACTTGCCGGTTGTCGTAACGTCGTACTCTCTATATGTAGGTACTGCTTTCACTTCAAGAAAATTTTCATTACAGTTATTTTTAGCATTTCTTCAAATTAATCTTTTTAGTTTTCTTATTATTGTCTTACTTCGTTATCGCGGTATAAATGTACTTACGTGTATATACAATATGAATTACGACATTTTAATGTGTGGATTTATTGAGAAATATGTCGGTGGGATAAGTTTTAAATTTCAGCTATTAGAGATTTCTTGTTCGAAATAACGAGAAACATAAAAAAAACCTGTCTTATTAATGATTTTGCTGTCGCATATTAAATATACACGTATGTAGATTTATAACCCTTGGTTACATTGCGGTTCAATTAATCAGGTGCGGTATACCATACGTCAACCGAAAATAACAAGAAAAATTCATGTCCGCTGTTCAAGGTGTTCGTATATATACATATATAAATACAAGATATATGTGTTTATAAAATATATATGTGTAACACCCACGTACAACGCGCGCGCGATATTAGTTAACAATTTGTAAATAAGAAATTCGGTTCACATCGATCTACGTCTGCAAGAATATAGTATATACATACCATACACAAATTCCGTTAAAATATATAGCCGCATGCGATGATTTATTGCGCGGTCAAAAAATTTTATCTGATTTATATCAAGGGCGCACAGCTAGCTGTTATATACCGCACACATAGTGCGAACGATCATTCGAATATACCGCACCAGATGTATCGCACAATCTTATTACACATTCCACGATTGTGACAACCGCAGATATTTAGATTTTTAATGATGATCGCGGGCACGATTTTCTTATCGCGCGCGCAAATTCTTGATGGGTAATTTGGTGTACCGTGTCTATAGCATGCCACCTATATACTCGCTTTCATAAGCCAACGATCGTATAAATGTTTTATGTACAAAACAATTCCAACAAGAAAAAAATGTTGATGCGCGATTTGGTTAATATCGCAGGTTTATGATGCATAATTATTCAATTAACTATTAGTATAATTTCACAATATAACGGTGATGTTAGTTTATGCGATGAATGGATTATAAGAGGTATAACATTCCTTAAAACATTTCGCTAAATGTTAATAAATAAATAAATTTTAAAACCGTGCGCGAACATTGCATATTATTTTTATTGAGTAGGTTGGGTTGTTAACTATATCTTGTTTTTGGGATTCGCGCGATGCGGCGATCAAGATAATTAACATTGCGTAAAATTGCAATAAAACTATGTAAGTATTTAAAAATATTTACAGTAGTGATTTTAAAAGAAATTATAGAATTACCGTTAAAACGACATTTTTAGTCGACCAGAATTTCTTAATTATTTATTTTTAATGGTGTGTGCGGATGGCCTTATAGCGACATGATTAATGATCTCATTAAATACGGGACGCCCATTTTTATAAAAGTGTAATTAAAATAAGTTACTCGTAATGTGCTTTCTCCTTCCCCCAATACGTCTCAAGTTTAACAATAAATTTATTCTATCGTGGTTTCTTTTGTGTAAGACGACCGATTCTAATTCCAAACGAAAATTAAGCGATTAAGAGATCAATAGACATACAAGGTCGTTGGTGTTTTGGTATTCTGTAAATTTTTGTCTTAAATATTTTAGAATTGGGTGTATAAAATGTGAATACATATGTATATTCTGTAGTATTGGTTTTGTGCACAACTTTTGTAAATAGTTGAGAAAATTGTTTCACTTCGATTTTCACCAAACTGTCACATTTTTCTCGATAAATCGGCCGACTTTTTTGTGAATAATTGTTTGAATTTGTATGCTTTCCCTAATTTTTACTCCCCTCGTTTTATTCGTAAAAAGTAGAAAAATTAATCAGCGAATATGGGGGTGTATTCTTTTGGTCATAAACTATCAGATATTACATAACATTTTTGTGACAAATAGTTTGGTACTTTGTAACAACATTTGTAATTTTTTTTAATTGATCGAAAACATTTTTCAGGTTGAATAATTTGTTGAGCACCTTTCTAGTTTTGGTGTTCTTATGTGCCGAAGGCTTTCGCGTCTAATAATTGCCGAATTTAAAATTCAATATTTGCACTATATTCATTAATAATTTCTAGCTTGGATATAAGCAAGTGGCATTAAAAAACACCATAAGGTCTTAAGATGGGTCCACATTTACAAAAATGTTTGCCGAACATATTCGGCAAAAATATTTTCGCGGCAAATGTTAAAACCGACAAGTGCTGGATCGTGTGCGTTGAATGTGGCATTCATTTGGTGCCGCACACGTCCACACTTTCTAATTTGCGGCGAAAATATCTTCACCAAACGCGTTCGGCACGAATTTTTGTAAATGTGGACCCATCTTTATACATCTTTTGTTATAAAATACTTAATTATTCATTTTTGTACACAATTGTTATACTAATATGTTTCATAGTCAATCTAACCCTACTGAATGGGTGACAAAAATGTATCAAAAACTGTACGTCATATTTCGACATATTTTCAAAAAAAAAAATTGTGACAAATTTGTCACAATATTTTGTGTAATATAAAAAACGGAGAGTTCAATCACAATTTTTTGTGACAAATTTGTCACCATTTTTTATGACAAATTATTCACCATATTTTGTCACAAAATTGTCACCTTATTTTGTGTAATATAAAAAAAACGGAGAGTTCAATCACAGTTTGGTGAAACCGTTTAGAAATTTTTAATTTTACACAAATTTTCAACATTTTTTGTGACAAATTTGTCACCATATTTTATGACAAATTTGTCACCATATTTTGTCACAAAATTGTCACCATATTTTGTGTAATATAAAAAACGGAGAGTTCAATCACAATTTGGTGGAAACGTTTAGAGATTTTTAATTTTAGTTATACACGGTGGCTGACACGAAGTGTTACCAAAACAAAACGTCACAGAATTTTTATTTTTTATGAATTTTATTGAATCAAAGTAAAAATGTTCACAAATATTTAAATTTTCGAATTGCATTAGCAGTTTTCGGTGTGGCCACCTTTAGCCGCGATTATGGCCTTCAAACGGCCGACAAAGCTATTACACGCAGCACGAAAGTGGTTCTGCGGATTTTGGCCCATACTCGGCGAAGCGCTTGCTTGAGATGATCGAAACTTTGGTATTTTTTTGTCCCAACCTTGCTCTTCAAAATACCCCAAACAGAGAAATTTAGCGGATTTGCAATGAAATGAACCGCGGAACGTTGTTTCTCAGCCAATCTTGATTGACACGCGCTTTATGACTCGGCGCCGAGCCCTTTTGAAATGTCCAGGCTCTCCGGTTGAAATGTTTTTGTACCCAAGGCTTCAACGCTTCCTCCAACACATGATCCCGATAAATTTGAGCATTTATCTTGATGCCACGGTTCAAAAAAACGAGCGGTGAATCGCTTTCGGCTGTTACGGCGGCCCAAACCATCACCACCGGCGGTGCTTGGTTTCGAGTGGCAATCCGTTGGTTCAAATTTTCAGTAGAATGGCTGGGCAAGTAAATTCGGTCGAATTTTGCTTGTTCACATATTGCTCAATAACGAACGGTGACTCATCGGAGAAAACCAAATTCGGCAAATCGCCACTTTCGTGCAAGCGTAACAACTCTTTCTCTTTCCACTCTAACTTTTTTTAGCATCGGTGAGACCATACGTTTTATGGAATTTCAAGGCCTTTAGTCCAAGATGATCTTTCAATGTGTGTGGCATCCGTTCGAGTGAAATGTTCGCCTCACGAGCCAGATTCCGAGCCAATTTGGCCTTCACCTTCCGAATGATATCCGGCGATGTTGCAGTGCGTTTCGGTCCACCACCATGGCGTTTTGCAATGCTGCCAGTATCTTTATACCGATTTATGGTGCGATACACAAACATTTTATTCACATGCAGATGTTTTATCTGGTTAAAATCTGTGGCTGTGGTTTTTCAAATATAGAGCAATCACACTATTACGCTTGAATTCCATTGCGGATAACTTGTTTTTCTGAATATTTTCCACTAAAATGCTTTTGTATGCTTGTAAACAATGGGTTGAACTGTCATTAGTGTAAATAGAGCGCATAGTACATCACTGGTTTAACAGGAATGACAGTCTAAAGTTGGTAACACTTCGTGCCAGTCACCCGGCAGATATACAATTTTGTATATCAAAATTGATATACAGTTTTGTTTAGCTTACTCGCGTCTTAAGTGGGTTCACAATTACAAAAATGTGTGCCGAACGCATTCGGGAAAAATGTTTTCGCCTCAATTGTTTAAACCGACAAGTGCTGGATCGTGTACGTTGAATGCACACTTCCTAATTTGTGGCGAAAATGTTTTCGCTGAACGCGTTCGGCACAAATTTTTGTAAATGTGGATCCACCTTTATACATCTTTTATTATAAAATACTTTATTATTCATTTTTGTACACAATTGTTATACTAATATGTTTCATAGTCAATCTATCCCTACCGAATGGGGGACAAAAATGTATCAAAAACTGTACATCATATTTCGACATATTTTCAACAATTTTTTGTGACAAATTTGTCACCATATTTTGTGTAATATAAAAAACGGAGAGTTCAATCACAATTTGGTGGAACCGTTTAGTGATTTTTAATTTTACACAAAGTTTCAACCCTTTTTTGTGACAAATTTGTCACCATTTTTTATGACAAATTTGTCACAAAATTGTCACCATATTTTGTATAATATGAAAATCACAGTTTGGTGAAACCGTTTAGTGATTTTTAATTTTAGTTATAACTTTGGCAATTTTCACAAAACTGTTGGATTTAATATTTAAAATATTGAGTAGGAAGTTTCGATTTTTAAAAGTGTCAAAATCAATCAGTGACGGTATCGATTAAGCAACCAATTGCAACGCTTCCGACAATTTTCAAATTTTATCACATATTGTAATAAAACTTCAATACTTCAAATACTTCTTGAAGTTGCTTCAATTAAAATATGTTGGGTAAATAATTATTCCTACGATAATTTTGCAAATTATTATTAGAGCGACAAATGAATGATGTAATCTTTATTTCGAATATTCTATAGACGAATGAGTCACAGTTTACGGGAGACGGCATACTGAAGTATCATAACCTTTATTGGGTGGAAACAGGTCCACACTGTAAAAGACGGAAATGTTTAACAATCAAATATTTAGACGAAATATATACGATTTACAATTTTTACATTTTTTTAAAATTTTTGTAGGTATTAGCATTATGGATGGGATGATTCTACTATACCTGTTGATCACATTCTAATCTATCTTACATCCAAATTCCAATTCCTATAAAGTTTGCTGAGGGTCGCGTAACCCTAGGAGGAGGTTTTTTCGCCCTAAGTTTAGTTTTTCTATGATTGAATTAAGACTGTGTTTGATAATAGTAGAATACTGACCGTGTCATTCTGGGTTTTCAGTTTCCCTCGTCATCCTCGTCATCATACGTACTCGCCAATTGGTTAATATTTATTCGTTTGAGTATAGCTTGCGTAGTTTTTCCTGTGCTATGAACGGCTTATTCGCTGCTTTTCAACAAAGTGCAATGGTATGTCGAACACACTATCAGACTCCTATTCTGAAATTGGGTCGACTGTTGGAGTTAATTGTACGTCACATTATGCTCGATTATAGGGAAGTCTAGTCTTAAATTGCTTCAGATGAAAATATATTTTATGTAGCATCAACTTACTGTGAAATCCTATAACCTCTTCCAAAATATAGCCTGAACCCTATTACTGTCAAAGTCATGCTGATACCGATGGAATGTGATGACTCACTGTTTAGTCAGAGCCAATCTCCCAGAATCAACAGTTTTTATGGAATAATGCGCAAAATGATGACAATGCGCAAATTATTTGTTTTCTCTACGTGTGCCCGATGTCCGCACAGCTCTTTATTTGCGAATCTAATCTGAAGTGGTACTATGTACTATCTTTAAATGTAGGTCGTTCTCTCGTGAATCAAAGCCATTCATTTTAACCTGATTTAAAGAATTTTGTGATCATGATAGACCAGAACCGTAAAACGTTTATTTTTTAAATGGCGAAAACAAAAATTTCTTGATTTAATTATTTCCAAATATTTTACTTTTTAATGTTGAAATTTATAGCGAGATGGTACTTCGTTCCAGTTACAAATTTTACCGCCGATTTTAGAAGTGGGAGCATCTTTGACGATTCACTCTATGGATTGAAAATAAGTAAATGCTTTTAATGCTTTAAATGTAAGAAAAGTTTTAGGTGAGGTACATTAATTAAATCATGTACGCTAGATTATTTACAACTAAACAAAAGTATTTGGTTCATGAATCGTGCTACCTTTGTTTCGTATAGACGTGCTTTCAATTAGTAAAAGCATATAATGCATATCTAACGACTAAAACGGTTTGGATCGGCTTCGGCCAATTTATTGTTATTATTTTGTAAATTATTTCTATTTAACGGTTTATTTGTAGCGCAATTATAATTAATATATTTGATACAGTTCGTTTTATAAATACTGCTACTGCTACTACGATAGTTGCCTAATAAAGTGGAATTTCTAATTTTCTTATCGACAACCACTCTTGCTTATACTAGATCAAAATTATCATTTGTTGTGACAATCAAATTTGATTTTCTGATATGACCCGTCAACTTTTAGTTTATTTGTTCTATTCATTTAAATAGTATAAGATTGATGTAATTATATTTGTGGTCTTTGATAGCACGACAATTCTCCGAAAACGACAATTCAATGAAGAGCCGTTGAAAACGACAGTTTACCGAAAAACGTTAATTCAACACTTCACCTAAAAAATAATTAACCAAAAACAAAAATTCACTGAAATGACAATTCACCGAAAACCACAATTAATCGAAAACGACAATTCGCCGAAAAAACAATTCACCGAAATCGACAATTCAAGAACTCCTCAAAAATGATTTTCGAATCCAATTTCCATCCAACATACCCAACCTATCATAGGTTGAGAAATGGATTAGTCAAATTGGGTGTTATCCAGAACTACATATGGAACTCACATTCTAATTAAACTTTTATTGTGCAAATCGGATTTTCCGGAATCGCGGAAAACTACGAAAAACGATACCTGCAAACAGCCGGAGCAGTCACCATATTATCGTGAACCAGAAATATAATACAAAATGTAAACCCTGAGTAAATGTAAATTTGATATATTGACAATGAATTGTCAATTTTGGCGATTGTCGTTTTCGGTAAATTCCCGATCTGTGTTTCAGTAAATTGTGATTTTCAGTGGTTAACTCTTTGGTGATTTGTCATTTTCGGTGGTTTATCGAGCTACCATTTGTGCTACAAGTTTGAATTGATTTTATATCGTAAATAATATATTTGACTCTGAAGGTAAAAATCTCGTGCTCAACTCTCTAATGTTCTTGCATACAATCCTAAGCTTCTAATTCTGTCTGTAAAAATAATTTACGGATCCACCACAATATTTCTCCGTTAGAATGTTTGAGGCCTCTAGCTTTTCAATTTTATGGAGCTCACATACACATAAAACATGTTTCTGAAAACAGAAACATGGTTTATGTGTATGTGAGCTCCATAAAATGGAAGAAGATTATTCCTTACCAGCTGCATTAGAGAGGGTTGTCGTCTTTTGGAACTGATTCCATATTTGTTTATTGCTTTATTGAAGGTACTTATCGTTTTGGTAATTACCTGGTCATTATTTTGAAGTTTGTACAATACTTCGGAATTAATTGTTGTAGCAAGTATATTCTCATCGGTTTTGTATTTTTGGTTAACTACTCGTGGCTCTTCTCGTGACGATATTTGATATTAAAATGTAGGAGGTTGTTTGAAGGTCGTTAACAGGTGATTTCAGATATATCTATTCATATTTGTGAATACCATCGAATTATTTGGTCAGGTTTAATTTTAATAGTCACAAGACTAATGCGACCTTTGGGAAATTTTAGGAAACCAATTCACTTGCGTTGTTTGCCATAAAAGTGTTGGTGGCTCAGAGGATTTATCGCCGATCAAAGTATAAGTGAATGTTTGAATCTTTCAGTTAGCAGATATTTCTTAAGGCCAATAAGGGGTAATTCTAGATATATCCATGCAGATCATTCCTTACTTATCTACATTAAACTAAAACACAACAAAGCAAGCCGATATGTTGCCAAATCAAATCATACGCATACAATTGATAAACATTAAGTCATCTCAATAAACATTGACTAATTAAACGGATGTATGTTCGCAGTTAATGCACCTCAAGATAAACATAGTCCAAAAATGACTTAACTAATTATAATTGATCTTAAACGAAATTACTTAAGTGTCAATAAGCGTCTACAGAAATTATAGTGTTTACACAAGTTAATTTAATCGTTAAGTGGTTTAAAGTGCTAATTGATTTTTTTTTTCAATTTTTCGTTTCAGGTAAATATTTTTCTCCGGTTGATTGTAATGTAATTGGGTAAGTATATTATAGTTCAACGTGTATGTGTGTGTGTGTGTGTGAAACCGGAAAATGATAACATCACTCCAGTGTGCGGTACAAAAATAGAAAATTTCATGTAGTTAGCGATTCTCCAAGAATACGCGCGACGTTGTGAAATTAGAGCACAACTATTTTCGTTTCATTTTTTCATAATGAGTTCAATTCCAATGCCAATCGACTCAATCCACTTTAAAACAGCTAGTGATGTCATCTCTTCATCTTAACGTATAGTATACAAATGTATATAAGACGACAAATGAGTACATTACGAATATTGATTTACTAAAAAATTTTAAATTCTGTTGTTAATTTAATTAAGCAACTACGAGTATAAGCGAGAACACATGAAATTTATCTAATTGATAAATAATTTTATAACTATTTTCTAATTAAATTTTGATCGATAATTTATCATAATAATTATAGAAACGACATAAAATTGGGTCAACATTTTTAATTGACTAAAAGGTGTTACTTACGTTAATTTATAAGATTTTTGTCTTGACTTATTTTTTATTACATTGAAAATTAATTATGCATTTTGAGTACAGTAACAATTTGTGGATATGTACATAGGTGTACGGTATGTTGAGAGAAAGGTAAACAGACATATACATGCACACCTGTTCTGTGTGCAAAACATAAATTTCGTCTTGTGCCCCGCGCGCGAATTGGACAAAATTTCGCGACTCACCGTGTTAACCTGTTTGATTTAATTTCGCGTTTTTTTTTATTTTATGTATTTTTTGCTGCTGTTCTTGTGCGCTAGTACACAGTTTGAAGTGTAATTTATCAAAAGTTATGTGTGGCAAAATTATGTGTGCGGATCCTCTCGTCTCACGGTATTTACATAAAATTCATAAAAATTTTTGAGGTGGAAAATGTAATGGATGTTGTTTGGAGCACCATTACTAATCTATAATCGGGTTGTTTCGAGCTTTGTTGTTTTTATTACAATTGGATGCGTTTAAATATTGCATTTGCGATAATTTTTTTTGGGTCTTTTCCAATTGTAAAATTGGGTATAACAATACCTGTGTATTTTGTGTAATATGGTTTTCGTTAAGACCTGTATAGTGTGATTGGCATGGATGAAAGGGAGAAATCATTATTAGCCCAGATATCGATCAATATATATTTAAAGAAATTTGTAATATAATTTAAGTTGTTTAATCCGGGATTCAATATTCCAGTAACAATATCCCAGCTATCGAAATAAAATTTTACGTGAGGTACAGCTACTGTAAATTGAGTTGTCTAAAGATATCAAGATGAGTTAGACTCGTCTGCATGGATAAGTTGTTTAATAAGTTTTGTGAATGGGTACGACTAACCAAGATTACTTCGCCACTCAGTCGCTAAAATGAACCTCATGAGTCCCGAACACGGTTTGTTCTTCTGATGAATTCCAAAATTTGCTGCATTGTACGTGTCGTAAACTGATCACTGCAGCAATGCGATCTATGAAAAGAGCTTAACCAGTTCCCAAACGTCTTTTTTCCAGTCCACCACATTGTATTCCCCGAACCAGCATTCTAAACGCGTTGTTTAAAGTAAAGTGTCCGGTAATGATGTCCAGTAAAATTGTAAAGATGCCAGATGAGGCGGAAGACGTATTTCATTTTGTTTGTCGTAGGCGGCAAAGTAATTGATAGCAGATTCTCACTTAGACTCCGTGAGGCAGATGTAACGTCGATTACTTGTTGTTTTAAGAACGGCCGAAAGGCTGACATATTATAATCCATATTTAAATAACCAGAAGCTGATAAATAGTCCAAAAGACATGGCATATGCTTGCATCGCCACAATTTTCTGAATATCATTACGGTTTGTGTATTCAACGGCCTCCATAAGCTCCAGAGTTGCAGGATGAAGTTCTTAAGATACCTAATATTATTATTGTTAATATATATACAGGCTATTATTTACAGGACGATACTTCAATTTCGTATTCTGAAATCTCTTAATTAATTCATAATGAAGAGTGTTGAAAATACGGCAAGGAAAATTTCCGTATTTTGGATACCAAATACCCAAATCCCCAACCAAATACCTAACTTGTCATTTAAGAAAAACCTATCCATCCACAGCGAATTATTCTGTTTATTATGACTTTTAAGCTGCATTGGAGTCATCAGACACATATGATGCCCGTTACACTATTAAGGTAATCTGTGAACGTAATCATGAAGTAATACAACAATTTTTATAGAATATTGGTTCGCATGGGCACTTCCGGATAATATCTCGAAACTACAAGGTCAAATGATCATCGAATTATTTTAAACATTATTTGTCTTATTTCCTTAAGTCACCACTATGAGCAGAGATCCGTAAAACTTCCATAAAAGTCAGACAAGTCTACAATAAGTTTGCACGAACGGAGACTTTTTGTGGAACTTGAAATAAGTAAATTATCACAAAACACTCTGTACGAGCAAACAGAGTAAATTTATCAACAGCTGTATGTATATGTGCCAAAAGAACACAACACGACGAACATTGAAAACGAAAATGCAAAGCGACACGACAACACAAACAGAGAAGAACTATAACAAATTATTTAACAAAAATAAATTTTCAATTCATTCAGTTCGTCTCAACCAGTCGCTACAGTCAACAAGTCGCGCAAGCCAAACCCCCCGGAAAAGCTTAACTTCATACGCAAAACATACTAAAATGTTTCATGAAACTTATTGAGTTAAATACCAATTCTGTAACGGAACACTCGAAGGATCCGTTAACAGACACGGCATCAGAGATCTATGCGGTTATATGAAGCTCCGGCTGAAGCTCAGGGTTGTAGGTATGGGATTTGTAGACTTGATACTGTGCTTGAATAAACCACAGAAAAATTAATGAAACGAAATATGAGGAAAGTGAAATTAAAATAATTATAATCCGGGTGTGCCCATCTAAGAACTACAAGATCTCCCCGAATGACACGTAGAATGTCTGCTGACAAGACCCCCTGAATGACCCCAATGAGCCCAGGCTCATGCAAGAGACCGATGCCCCGCCACAATGAAGTAACATTAGATGGTGGAGTCGTTTCTACAACAGACAAAGACGGGGAGACCCTGTAGCTTTTACGGTCGTCCTGCAACGAAATGGAACACCGACCCGGAGTGGAATTCAATCCTCAATATAACGAATCCACAATAATTTAGTAATTCATTTTATTTAGAAATTAACAACAGAAAATGAAAAATAAATGAAACATAATCCAACAGGTCAAATCCAAACTCAACTCAAATCAAATTGGAAAATCAAAATTTAATACAGAATACCATCGATATCGTACTCACGAAAATCATGCACCATTCGCAGGGGCGTTGCAGTATGTATATTAAACGTGTCCATCACGCCAGCCGGAATCATATCAGCCGGAACCAAAGAAGTACGGCACAAGTAGCACGATGCATTGAGCATCATTGTGCACTATATGGTTTTTCAGCCAGAACCTTATAATTCCAACCGGAATCTGATAAAGCCAGCTAGAACCATATAACAGCCAAATCAACTATGGCACAAGTAGTATGAAGCATTGTGCACTATATAATTTTTCATCCGGAACCTTATAAATCTAGAAACATACGATTATTCGGAAAAAAACCTTACAAATTCTGCCGGAACCATACCCTCTACAGCCAGACTAACTATGTCACAAGTAGTACGATGCATTGTACATCATTGTTATCTATGCGCTTTTTCAGCCGGAACCTTATAATTCCATCAAGAACCTGATAAAACCAGCTAGAACCATATAACAGCAAAATCAACTATGACACAAGTAGTACGATGCATTGTGATTTGTGAATCATTGTTCACTGTGCGCTTTTTCAGCCGGAACCTTATAAATCTAGAAGCATATGACTTTTCGGGAATTTTTTTTACAAATTCAGCCAGAACCATATCCTCTATAGCCAATCCAACTATGGCACAAGTAGCACGATGCATTTTGCATCATTGTTTACTATGCGCTTTTTTCAGCCGGAACCTTCTAATTTCATACAGAACCTGATAAAGCCAGCTAGAACCATATAACAGTCAAGCCAACTATGACACAAGTAGCACGATGCATTAAGCATCAATGGGTACTAAATGTTTTTTCAGCCGGAACCTTATAACTCGAACCGGAACCTGATAAAGCCAGCTAGAATCATATAACAGCCAAATCAACTATGGCATATGTAGCACAATTCATTGTGCATCCTTGTGCACTATATAACTTTTTAACCGGAACCTTATAAATCCAGAAATATACGATTTTTCGGGGAAAACCTTACAAATTCAGCCGGAACCATACTCTCTAAAGCCAAACTAACTAACTATGGCACAAGTAGCCCGATGGCTACGTCATCCTTGCCGGTACTTTATAGTTCTTAAAATTGAAAAGGAATTTATGCAAGTAGTCACCTTTAAAGTGTACATGGTGACTCTTTAAGTACAACAAATTGGGGAGGCGATGAAGGACACTAATCTGAACAAAAAATTATATGACAGCACTGATCCTATCTGTTTATCAAATACAGGGTCAATAATAAGGTAACTTTCTAATAAGTAAACTTCTCACTAAAAAAGGTATAATCGTCTTTAATTTTTTCAATATTACAATTTTTTCTTTTGTTCGGATTAGTGTCCTCCGTCACCTCCCGAATTTAATGTACTTATTTAAGGGTCACCCTGTATATAAATATCAACAAAGAATATAGTGTATCGTCAATATATTGTCCCTAAAGATATAATTTAATTAAGGGAGGTTACTGCACATTATATAATTCACTTGGATCAAGTTTCATAATTGGAGGTGATTTCAAGGAGGATCAAGAGTTTTAGAGTACCTCTCAAAAAGGAAGGACGGCTATACAGTTTCATTCTGGAGATCAAAAGCATTTGGCCAACGGATAGGGAACAAAATACCTGATATCATAGTCTTCTTTATCACCAAAGGAATCGATGAAAACCACATATACCTAGGAAGCAGCAAGAGGATGCATTAAAACGAAAAACAGAAAG
Organism: Nephrotoma guestfalica; assembly: GCA_963691935.1. NCBI lineage: Eukaryota > Metazoa > Arthropoda > Insecta > Diptera > Tipulidae > Nephrotoma > Nephrotoma guestfalica. The sequence continues at coordinate 50,391,808 of OY829913.1, read as the reverse complement.
ACCAGGCAAAGAAATCGACTGCTAGAACATAAAACAACTCTAAATGTTGTGTTCAAAGTTGCTAATTAAAGAAATAAAGAACGAATCCTTTAATAATTACCTATGTGGCCCTACTGATAAAAAAAGTACCGAATATTCCCTTTGGAAAGCGAAAAACTTGTTTACCACCAGTTAAAAATGAAGATTAAACATAGGCTATAATTGCAAAGCAAAACGTTCGGAAGTGTTTTACAGCTTTTCGCTTCTTAAATTACTATTGTAAACTATTTTAGTATAAACAGATAAATTGTAAATGTTTGTAATTTGTCCGGTTGTTCAATTAGTGAAACATGACCTGTCTAAGCCAGAACGAAGCGATATAACAACGCTGATTGACCCAACGCAGGCTTCACATTCTATGGCGAATGCATCTTTGTTAAAATGGGGATACGCGAGAACCATACAATATGCGATACAATTGGACTTGTAACAGTGTTTCAACTATTATGAATACTTTTAACTGTTTTTTTTAAATTATTTGGTTCACTCCGTAAGTGGCACACTTTGAAGATGTATCAATGAGTAAATTAAAGTACAAATAAATAAATATGAATTAACACGAGTGCAATCAGCTCAAAATGTTAAGGACATACAAGAATTTCAGCCAAAACAGAAGCAAAATTACCTAGATTAGGACGTTTGTTTTCTCTTTCTCAAAACCGGAAATTTTGGGGATTTCCCCACTGGATTTTGGTTTTGAAGGAATTGGTCAAAATATAAGTATTACTCGCCCAACATAACATGGTTTTCTGCTGCCGGTATTAATTGACCCTCTTCTTATTTTTTTAGATTTTAACACTTGAGGTTGTGTGAAGGAGAATTATTCTTATGTAAATAAAATATTTTTACAAGTATTGCGTTCGAGAGCGCCACGTTTTGGGATGCCCATCTCTTTTCTTTACCTTCCGATTTATTAAATCTTTGCTTCAGACTATGTCGTACTTTTTCATTTTGTTAGCTTAAGCGTTCAGAGTCCGCTTTTAAACATTGACGAACTTCGTCACTTTTCTCGGTTTAGTTAAATGCAAGAAACCGAATTTAACTGGTTGTCCAAGCTAATATCAAACTATTTCATCTCGAAATAGTTAATTGTGAGTCATGATTATGTGTTCTAACCCTCGACAAATCGAAGATACTCGTATTTTAGTAAAAGGAACTGAAAATTAGACACGAGTTTTTGAAAAATTGGAAGTGGAAGTTCTGAAAAACTCGTGTCTAATTTTGAGCTTCCGTTTGAAAATGCTTCGTCAATAGGCGAAAAATTTATTTTAGACATTGCGCGTCTTTTTGTAGTTATATTCCTTGCCGATATGATGGATTTTCGTCTCAAATTGATGTTTCTCAGGAGACTTTTTAGTCTCGTAACTTTTTAAATAGTTATAAATCGGTCTATAATACTGATGCGCCTTTACTTTTACTCAGACAATTTTAATACATCTATTAATTATGTATTCAATAATTGTGCTCCTCTCACTAAAACACTAATTTTTTCGGAATTTTTTATTTCTGTAAATTAGTAATAACCCTTTACTAATTAATATGCGAAGCGCTTAAAATATGTTCGGTTAATTATCGTTTTCGATTAAGTTTTTTCGAAAAATTGTCGTTTTCGGTAAATTGCTTTTCGGTGAATTGTTTATTCGGTGAACTGTTTTTCATTCATTGTTTTTTTTCGTGAATTATCGTCTTTGGTGAATTGTCGTTTTCGGTGAATTGTTTTTCGGCGAATTCTGGTTTCGGTGAATTGTGAATAGCATTTTCGGCGAATTGTTTTCCAGTAAATTGTCGTGGATTCACATAAAACAACTTTGATTCCAACGACTCAAAAATCCGTAAAATCCATCAATCCCAGAAATAATTGACCATGGTGAATTTCAAAAATGGTGTATCATCCCTATGATTATCGAATCAATTCCCGGACATCCAGACATAAAACAGATTTTGCCAATGAATACCAAAAGCTGATATATTTTAAGGTGGAGTCGTTATCGCAGTCACAGTATAAGAGATACCGATCGACATTACATAGCCTATGCAACAGGAAGGTTATGAAACTGAGCAGCATACATTTGAGTCTTGTCGTCCGAGAGTGCAAACTCATTCCTCCAACTTTAAAATAAATATGAATGAACGAACAATATCAACTAGTTATTCGATTGACGCTAAACGATTTTTCAACTGTAATATTGTATTCGAGATATTTCATTGTCTTAAGGCCAAAGGGCACACCACCTAGACAAAGCAGATAAGCTCGAATACAAATCCAATAAAAATATTAACCATACAGACCATATATTGCATTTGCTATACAATGCCTCGCATTACCATTCTTATTAACATGATTAATATCCAGACAATAACCCGAGCAGATGTTACAAATTTGTGCCCCCGTCCACACAAAGAAAATAGTTTAAAACTAATAAACAACAACAACAGTAACAATCCACCTTTATTTTCTTGTCTTTATACTTTATGTATACTTGCGGACGTATCCATCTTTAAGAACTTTATTTTTAATTCTTTTTGTTTAAAAATTAGCAGGTGAAATAAATTCTAAATATACGAACAAACTCGTAGCACGTAAATAAATAGAATAGAATTCAGTACAATTGTGAATACGAGTACGTTTACTCGTAAGTATATGATTGATGCAGAGAATTTATCATGTAAAGAATTAACGGTGCTATTGTGTTTGTCTAATTCAGTATCTAAAATATTGAGAGAGAATATTCCAATTATAATTTAAATTGCACCTATGTAGTCACCAAATGTCGCCCAAACACCCTCTAATACACGGTCCTATATATCGAGGAAAAACTATCTAGATTTGATTGATTGATTGATCCATCGATTTTCATTTAATTGCGAATTACACATAAAACAAATGTAATTCGATCTGCTAGCAACTTTATTGGCCGAAATTTGGGGGAAGATTAAACTCTTCGACTTTACTCGAATACAATATTTTTTTATTAATGTACACGAGGCTACGAGTATATGTGGAATGGAAAATAATTTTTCCGATTTTTATAAAGTACTCGCAAACATTTTTTAAGTGATTCGACCAAACATAAAACAGAAATTAAATCATTTTTTGTCGAGGCAGTCCATTTAGTACGCGCGTCGGCAGCAGCATGCATAAAAGCAATTAAACAATTTTTAAACGTCAATATTCCCTGCTATTATTGCATTAGTAAATCGTTAGAAATGTTTTATTACACACACGCATAAAGATAACAGCAAAATATAACACAACATTTATATTGTACATGTGTAGAACCACGAAGAACATACTAACAAATGCTCATTAATTATATTTTTATGTAGTTCGATATACGAACACAATTTTGTTGTAGTGCCTGTCAATCAGATATTTAATTGCGGTACCGGGCGGCGGCAATTAAATTCAACAAAAACAAAAAACGCATAGACGAGGAAAATCGGAAAATTATGTACTATAGCGTTCGTATAAAAGAGAATCCAATATATTTTTATTTTGGATAAAAGTGTATCGGAAAAAATCACCGTGTAGAGATTAATTTTCCTCTCCCGTGGAAACTTTTCATCAATTTATTGATTTACCCGTCTGTTCAAATCGTACTTAACTGGAAGCTGTTTGTTTTAAACATTTTTTTGGGGGAAATTAAGCGTTATAAACATTAATGATAAGGAAAATTACTGGAATCAGGAATGGTTATGGCACAAAAGGAGTTTAGGGGTTCAAACCCCTCCCTATATTTTGTTGCTTCCGTACGTCTATCACAGTTATTTTATATTAATTGTGGCCTATACTCGTGGTCATAAATTTGCTTTTCTAGAAACAGGCAGTCGCTAAAACAGATCATTGACGCAAGTCATACAAGTTAATAATCCGCAAATAATGCACTGTTCAACTCTAACAAATTCCATATTAATGAAATTAGTTCGAAAAGTTTCAAAAAAATGTCGTTTCAAAACGTTATTAAGGAATGTTAGAACTTCCGGTTATTTGGCTTAAATTTCAGGAAAAAATTTTGCGAAGTTTATTTTTTAATTAGTTATTTCCAAATTAGTGTTATTCATAAGGACTATGCGGGTTTTCTGTTAAATGGAGTCATCGCCTATAACCGCTCCTATTTAATAGAAAAACACCATGAGATCGATGGTAAATTGGGATCTCAGGCTTGTTATGGCATAAAGAATTCCACTTTCAACAATGCCAATAGTTCAATATCAGTTTTGTTTCCTGAAACTAAGCAAATATATCAATGGCTCAGGACAACTTAATACAAAAACGATGGTGGGATTTATAATATTCGTAAACCCACTCATTCCACACCCCAAATTTTCGGTACTTCTTGGATACCGATGACTATTATGTAATGGTCCGACGTATGAAATTACGCGACATAGCTGACACTGGAGATATATCAAGTGACAATATCCATAAAATTTTAGTTGAAGAATTCAATATGACAATAGTGGTGTAAACTCGGTGCCCATTTTACTGATAGCATAACGAACATTTACCTGAATGGAGGTTTGAGCTATATTTTGTTTAGGCAAGTTTCGGCGTAATTTAAATAAAGTTTCGGAAATCTGGGAAAAGTATTATATCCCGGGAACAAAAGAACAGTCTAAACAACGGTGTGAATGCGACTCAACAGTCCTCGTAATTGTAAAGTTGTAGTGTAAACACTTGCATTAAAAAATAGCGATTAGGAACAACATTCGAAGTAATTGAGAAATCTGATAGCCGAAAAACCAGGAACAGCCAGAAAAACCAATGATACACCAAGTATTTCTAACCAACAACAACAACTAACCCTAGAGACATTATTAACTTTTGAGTTACCGAAAAGGTAAAGCAACAAGTTCTGGCCAGAAAACCTTGCATAATAGACACATCTGAAACCTTTTATTCGATTAGTGCAAACTAGCGCCATCTTTAAGTAAATCTATTGTAATCGTTTTATTTCCTAAGATTAATTTTAATCAATTTGTTTCACAATTTGGTGTTCCTTTTCCCAATATCTCTCTAGAAAGCTAATCGTAAAATGAGCTAGGCCAAAATTATTTTGCTGTCGAGTAGACTTTCGGTAATTTGAAGGACAGTCAATTTGAAATCGCCAAGTTACACCGTTTCAAAATTGACTCTCCTAATTTTTGAAACACGTTTGACTGTAGATTATTACATTTAATTCAATAACAGACTTGCTAACAAACGTGTAATTTACGGTTTCGCAGCAATTTATTCACCAAAACCACTTAACTCACCGAAAACCAGGAACAGTTTACGGAAAATGACTAGTTCTAGACAATTCACCAAAAACGGTAATTAACCAAAAATAATAATTCAACGAGTTTGTTGACATCTTGAGTTGAAGACGCCAAAACTGAATTACCAATTTGGATGGAACTTTATACCTAATTTGTTAACTGATCGGAATGAAACTTGGTTTGTACGATTAACATGTGATTCAAATTTGAGCTTCGATTATAGCTCCGAACAAGGACCAATTTACGGATTAAAGCTCCGAAAAATGGAAATAAACATTTTTTCGAAATAGTAAGATGCAAAGAAATGCCTTTTCAGCACCCCATCCAAAGATTTTGATAAAAATGATGATTGGAGAATTTTGAACAGGAACGAAACCAACTGATGACGAATCATCCATGACAGGTCATCAAATGATTCTGATCGTTGGATTTGTAAAAAACATTAGGATTATCCAGAGTCATATATTTCCCATAGTACTTTCCCGCATTATTTTCTAAATGACGTTTTACATTTAATTATTGCCAAATTATGAACAACCAACAAATTGAATTGATTTCAACTCCAAATCTTCCAGTTTAGATGCAATTATATTCCAATTGGATTTGCTGTTAATTTTGCAAAATGAAATTCCCAAATAAATAAAATTCAGTTTTGATTTCGTTTTTTTGCAATAACCATTTAATCGCAAGTCACCAAGCTATGAAAGTCGCAATCTTGCGGGAAGGAAGAAGGGGGGGGGGGGAGAGATGCTGAAAATACGGACCTAGGATGCAATCACAGGATTAAAATTTGAGTTTCGAAATTGGATCTGAAAATTATTATTTTCAGAATAAAACCCTATTAAGTATAAGTACCAACAACAACAACTAACCCTAGAGACATTATTAACTTTTGAGTTACCGAAAACGTAAAGCAACAAGTTCTGGTTAGAAAACCTTGCATACTAGACACATTCGAAACCATTCGGTTAGTGCAAACTAGCGCCATCTTTAAGTAAATCTATTGTAATCGTTTTATTTCCTAAGATTAATTTTAATCAATTTGTTTCACAATTTGGTGTTCCTTTTCCCAATATCTCTCTAGAAAGCTAATCGTAAAATGAGCTAGGCCAAAATTATTTTGCTGTCGAGTAGACTTTCGATAATTTGAAGGACACTCAATTTGAAATCGCCAAGTTACACCGTTTCAAAATTGACTCTCCTAATTTTTGAAACACGTTTGACTGTAGATTATTACATTTAATTCAATAACAGACTAGCTAACAAACGTGTAATTTACGGTTTCGCAGCAATTTATTCACCAAAACCACTTAACTCACCGAAAACCAGGAACAGTTTACGGAAAATGACTAGTTAAAAAAAACGACAATTCACCGAAAACGGTAATTAACCAAAAATAATAATTCGACGAGTTCGTTGACAGCTTGAGTTGAAGACGCCAAAACTGAATTATCAATTTGGATGGAACTTTATACCTAATTTGTTAACTGATCGGAATGAAACTTGGTTTGTACGATTAACATGTGATTCAAATTTGAGCTTCGATTATAGCTCCGAACAAGGACCAATTTACGGATTAAAGCTCCGAAAATTGGAAATAAACATTTTTTCGAAATAGTAGGATGCAAAGAAATGCCTTTTCAGCACCCCATCCAAAGATTTTGATAAAAATGATGATTGGAGAATTTTGAACAAGAACGAAACCAACTGATGACGAATCATCCATGACAGGTCATCAAATGATTCTGATCGTTGGATTTGTAAAAAACATTAGGATTATCCAGAGTCATATATTTCCCATAGTACTTTCCCGCATTATTTTCTAAATGACGTTTTACATTTAATTATTGCCAAATTATGAACAACCAACAAATTGAATTGATTTCAACTCCAAATCTTCCAGTTTAGATGCAATTATATTCCAATTGGATTTGCTGTTAATTTTGCAAAATGAAATTCCCAAATAAATAAAATTCAGTTTTGATTTCGTTTTTTTGCAATAACCCTTTAATCGCAAGTCACCAAGCTATGAAAGTCGCAATCTTGCGGGAAGGAAGAGGGGGGGGGGAGAGATGCTGAAAAGACGGACCTAGGATGCAATCAGAGGATTAAAATTTGAGTTTCGAAATTGGATCTGAAAATTATTATTTTCAGAATAAAACCCTATTAAGTATTCCACAAATTGTAATGAAGCCCGATTTGTAAAATGAAATTTAGCAATTCTGTCAAAAGGCTTCATAACCAATGAATTGTTTCATGGTTGAAGGGCATTATTGGAATCTTCTTTTTATCTTACCAACCATGATTTACACAAATCAATTGGAACATCGCGAACTATATGTAAATTGGAAATTTTCAGTACTACGAGCCATATCTGAAACAAATTTTGGAATCGAATAATATGGACCAATACACAAAATTATAAAGAACCAAAAATAACAACAAAAATATAAAACTTTTGACCATGTATACGAAAGCTTGGAAATTAGGACTTATTTCATTCCAATAAATTCTTGTGGCAAGCGAATGCCTTCCTCAAAACTGTTTATCAAATTCGTTAAAACAGAAATATGTCAAGAATACAAATCCGGATCAAGTACTCATTTGAAATTTTTCGCAGAATTACCGTTGCTCAATTTTTTAAACCTGTAATATTTTTCAGTGAACCGTCGATTTCGCTCACTTGGTATGCCGTTTTCGCCGAAATATCGTCGAGACGAATTTAAATGCAACTTTTTTCTGAAACAGCCTGTAATTTTCAATACTCCACATTTCAATCGGATTAAATTTTAGTCTAGCTGGAAAAATGAACCGGAAATGAGAATTACACGTTAACCGAAATCAGTATAACACGTCCATCAGCCTTGGCTAATCGATTCTTGCACAATGATCACAATGCATTTAATAGCCTGGGCAGACTGAGGATTAAGTTAAATTGGTTTAGCAAAATTCGGTCAAGTACTCTAGGAAATAAAATTCAATACTACGAAAAATTCAAAAATCTACTAGCAAATTCAAGTTTTTCCATAGGATGCTTGATTGAATTTTGCTAAACCAGTTTAACTAATCCGCAGTCTGTCCAGGGCCTGGATTCTGATCAAGTCACCAATGACAAATTACTTTTTTTTGGGTACTAAAATTGTAACTGCAATAAAATGACAATTTAGTTGTGAGTTCTAAAAAGCGATGCTGATGGGATGACTTTTGCAAAACGTCACGAAACATTTTGTGACAAATAATACAAAATTGTCACCTATTTAATATTCCGTGACGTTAAATTTTCTTATAAAATTAGTGTGAGTACAATTTCTACAACATTTTTGTATTGAATTAAATCGAAATTACAAAGTTCTTATGAATTGCGTATGAAGTTAGTGGGAACCCAAAAAATTCCATTACCATGGCCATTGTGCAAGGTGCTGGATTATTAAAATAAAGTAAATCCCATTACCTTGCTCATGGTTCAACTAAATGGTGTTCCAATTTGAGGTTAATTTTTAAATTTGCCACCATTTATATTTTTTGTGCTAGAGTGTCATTTGTTATTTGACAGATGCCAAGTTGAAACATTTCGGTTACTAAAACGGACATTAAAAACTATTTTAAATTTGATGAAATTGTTGTTAAAATTTATGGAAAGTGGTTCAGTAAAGGATAAAAATACAAAATGTGTCACGTAGAAGTCGTTCTGTATAAAATATTACAGCTGTAGCCAGAACTCCAAAAAAGAAATTAGAAAATTAGGCTATGTTGTAAATTATTTGAACGTTATGCAAAGCACCCACAAATGTTTATTTAAATAAATAATTTTTTAAAATTGTCCACAAGTTTATGAATTTTGTCCACTCAATAATCTATTTTGCTCACCCCGTCTACTTAAACTTTCGAGTTCAATTACATGCTCGTAAAGTACAATAATTAATTGTCTATTTAAGTAAATGAGTTGTGTTAGAATTGCCCACTTATTGATAAATTTTGCCCGCCCCCATAAGGCCACGTACTGGATAATAAAATATCCACTTGTATTTTTAAGTTAAGTTAAATGAATGTTCGTAAAGCAATATCAATTGTCAATTTAAATAAATGAATTATGTTTTATAATCGTCCACCTGTTGATAATTTTTAACCATCAAATAAATAGATTTTTTTTTCCATCCATGAATGTTTAATTATAAGAATGTTGGTGAAATAGTATCAATTTAATTTTGCCCACTCCATAATTAGTTGCTTTGCCTTTATAAAGCTATGGACGGAATATTAAAATTAACATTCAAATATTTTTACTCAAAATTTTAAGTAGAGATTTTAATATTTCGTACATCGAGAGAGACTTGGTTATTTGATGGGTAAAATTTAACCATATGTGGACAACGAAATTTGAGCCAGAATTCCAAAACAAATCATGAAAGTTATCTTAAATAAATTATTTTTTTAAAATTGTCCACATGTTGGTGAATTTTGCCCACCCAATAATTAATTTTGTCCACTCCTATAAGCATTCATATATTTTAAGTAGAAATTTTAATATTTCATACATAGAGAGAGACTAGATTATTTGATGGGTAAAATTTAACCAAATATGGACAACGAAATTTGAGCCGGAATTCCAAAAAAATTAGGAAGTTAATGATGTTGTAATGCAAAACTCCCTGAAAGTTATCTTAAATAAATTATTTTTTAAAATTGTCCACATGATGTTGAATTTTGTCCACCCAATAATTAATTTTGTCCACTCCTTTAAGCATTCATATATTTTAAGTAGAAATTTTAATATTTCGTACATAGAGAGAATTTAATCATATCTGGACAACTAAATTTGAGCCAGAATTAAAAAAAAAGAAATTAAATGATGTTGTAATGCAAAACATCCTGAAAGTTATCTTAAATAAATTATTTTTTTAAATTGTCCACATGTTGTTGAATTTTGTCCACCCAATAATTAATTTTGTCCACTTCTTTAAGCATTCATATATTGTAAGTAGAAATTTTAATATTTCGTACAAAGAGAGAGACTAGGTTATTTGATGGGCAAAATTTAACCATGTGGAACCAATTTGAGCCAGAATTCCAAAAAAAATTAGAAAATAAATGATGTTGTAATGCAAAACACCCTGAAAGGTATCTTAAATAAATTATTTTTTAAAATTGTCCACATGTTGGTGAATTTTGCCCACCCAATAATTACTTTTGTCCACTCAACCTCTCACCCATTTTAAAACATAACTAATTTATTTAAGACATTTTAGAGTGTTTTGCACAAACTTCACGGAATAGACTGAACTTTAGAGTTTCTAAGTATTTTTGATTGCCAGTAAAAAATTAATATTATAAACTTCTGAAATTTTCTGTACTATTTTTATTGGGAATTGGAAAGTTTGAAATTAACGCTTCGAAGGTTTAATACTGTTCCCTACATACGACAGCGCGCAAAATCCCATCGATCTTGCAAATTCATCATACATGAATTGGAGATAAAAATTAGGTTTTATTACAAAAACTCTATACATTATATACATAGACTATGCTAATTATCATAAATAATACACTGATTGATTTGTACTTTCAATACATCAATTAATCATTCGCTTTGATGACGCGCAAGCATAACCGGCAATTTAATTTTTTTGTGCATATCATCATCCTCATCACATCATGATGATGGGAAATTTCCTTTCGCACCATTGAGCCATTTGAAGAGTAGTACGGCGCGCACACACACACACACATCATACACACATGACTTGATCTTTTGTATGTGTAGAGAGTAAATATCTCAAAAAAAATCATAAAAATCGCGAACTACATTTAACACACATTTATTGTTGTTGTAATATGTTGTATGCTGTTATATTGTTTGAAATGGCGCCAAAATTTCATTTAGTTGAAAGCATTATTATATTGTTAGAGGATTATAGAAAATGTACATATATATGTGTGTGTGTATCAAACAAATACATTTATATAGTATTTACAGCACAACAACAAAAATATCACGCGCAAAGCATGTAGTTTGGTCGATTATTCTAATTGAAAAAATAAAAATTCTGAAATTAAAACGTTCAAATTAAAAAGGGAGTGGAATTTTCGCTGTTTTCCACATTTCTGTTTTTTAATGAATGAATGAATGAAGCTTTTAAGCAACCCTCTAGCGATTTTTTTTTATGTATAATACATTTAATTCAATTAAGAAATTATAAATCTAATTTGTTGTGATACTTTTAGGGTAATTATAAATTTCAAACATGAGCCAATTTACTTAACAAAGCTTTTTCATTATTTAGACCACCCCGCCCGCCCTCCACCCCATTTTCGCGTCACGCGTCGCCGGGATGAGTTTAGCAGGAAGGATATTTCTGTGTGTCTGTATAATATATAAATTACGTGCCTAAGGCATTGTTTTGTGTTGTATTAGTCATGAAAATGAATCATTAGAGAAAATTAAAAATTCTAATTCGAATTAATACTAGAAAATACTAGAGAGTAATAAATTACAGTGTACAGTATTTTTGGAATATGTTTATAAAATTTAATTAATTATATTGATTTTGGTGAGATGGGGGTGGTTATAGTGGTGGTGTTAGATGTACTTTAACGTTATTGGACCAATTGTGGGAGGTTGTTTGCTTGCGAACACTAATTATATTTTTCACATATAATCGATTCGCTCGTTTGGATATGCGGAATCACCACCTATACTCGTCCATATACAGCAGTCAAAAATTTGATAGTCTGCCAAGATTATTATTCTGAAGTGAAATTTATAGATGTTGGTTGTTTTTAATCAAGTAAGAAAAAATCAATGCCTAATTTCTAAATATCATTTTTTTTTCATTCGATAATGGTTTTGGCAGAACACTCAAATTTTAACATTTCAATTTGGATGTTGGCTGCAAATATTATGATACACGTACTCTTTCTCCAGATCAAAACCCACCAGTGCACCAATTATTTCCAGATTGCAAGATTTTCGCCAAAATAATCGCCAAATAGCAGATAATGGGGTGAGTAGCATAAAGTGAGATTAGGTAAACAACTTCACTACAAATGACCACTGCAATGCTTAATACAAATATGAGTGACTTCATGGGAGTACAAAGAATACAAAATCCAAGTCGGCTCAACCGTTTAATGAAGCAACTGAAATATTTATAAATAACGATCTAAACGATGAACAAACATTTTCGTTAAATTGTCATTTTCAGTGAATTGACATTTCCGATGAATTATTGATTTCGGTGAACGACAAATCACCGAAAACAACACTGCACCAAAAGTGAGAATTCACCGGAAACACCAGTTCACAAAAAACGACATAACGTTAAAACTATTATTCAAAGGTTATAAGGAGTTGTTTAAGAGGGATGGCCTCGTAAGGCAAATAAATTATTTCGATTTACAAACGTGACGAATACTCGTATATTTTGTGTCAAAAATTTGCGAAATAAAAATGATCGGAAAAATTTTTGATCGAAAATTGACCCAAAAGTCGTCAAATTTTTATTCAAATATTAAAACAGCTTTATATAAATTTTTCCAAATTATGAAAAATTAAAAATGTCGAGCTACAGCCCCCCACCTCTCTAAATTAAAAGAGGCCCAATAAAATTGAGAGTCAAAATTCGTTGAAATAAAAGAATCAATGATTTGTTTTTCTATTTTCTTTTCGAAATTTTATCAATCGATCGTCTCCTAACCGTTCAATTAACCCAAACCGAGTAGACTAGCTTGATTCAAACTTTAATTTACGGAGTTTAATTTTCATCATTGATGTACTTGCACTAACGGATTTTATATAGTCTGAGAGTGTGATCCATCTCATTCGTTGGGGTTATCAATATACGGATATGCAAGCTGCGATCACGCTTTAACAGATTTAACATCACGATCGTTAATGTACATGCACCCACGAAGATAAATCCGATCACTTCAAGTTCTATTCTTTGTCGGGTTGGAGGAAGTCATCAATAACATACCGCATCATGACATTAAAGTCATCGTGGGTGACTACTGAAAAAATCGGTAGGAGAGCAGAAAATATATTGCAAATTAGCCCAACAGCTTGCACCTCACTAGTAACAACAACGGCCAACATCACTGACCTGACAATAAAGTGCAATTTAGTTGTATTAAGGACGGTTTTCCCATAATAGAATCCACGAAGTAACGTAGAGATCGAATAATGGAAGAATGGAAAACCAAATGACTCTATAAGAGACACTATAAGACGATATCCGACGTTAGATGTCACAGAGGTGCAGACATGGACAGCGGTCATTTGCTTTTCATATTCAAATATAATTGCAAACCTTCAAGCATTCGATAGACAAGCATTAAAAATCAAGATGTCACAGGCCCTCTAGACCGACACAGTAACAACGAAGAAATTAATCGTAACATCCAGGAATAGTGGCTAGATACAGTCAGCCATCATTACCGCGGCGCAAAATACTATTCGAAGAAGATCACGGTACGATGGTCAGTGCCACCTAGTCATCGAAAATAAACAAAAGCTTGGTGAAAAATGGTTGACCCGCAACACTAGAAACGCTCTAACAAATTATCTCACTAAAGACTTAGAAACTATCCTGTAACCAAAACTAATGTGTGAGAAGAATTTGATAGTCTAAGCAGGGTAGCTTTCTTCTTCAACTATGGTTTAAAAAGGCTAATAAATCACAACTACCTACGAAATTAAACATACAGCACCATCAGCAATCAACGCTTAATACAACAACAATAAACCTTAATAAAACCAGAGAGGCTTTGTTATGACCAGTAACTGTCATAAATTAATCGAGAATCAAATAAGTCTGTCAATTTGCTCTGCTTGTAACAAACCTGGCTCCGTTATTCGATATTAACTGCGGTCGGTCTGTAAGACCAAGTTATTGCACTCCTGATAAAATGGTAAAAAATTACTCTGGCCCAAAACCACTTTTCCCGACGTTTTGAATGTCCCTAATCCCAAAAATGCAGAAAAAATTTATCCATCCTTCGCATGTCCGATGACATGTCGAGAACAGCTTAAGCGATTCGATTTTTTTTAGCCAATCTTCTTTAACTTTTAATTTAGTGACTGAAAAGCTTCGGGATATCTACCTCAAGGGGGACTTACGGGATAGTAAATCTCTCAGAAAAAACACGTTATTCCTTTACATTGTTGTATTATAACGCAGTAGTATATCGGTGTAGTATACCGTTTGAAAAGTCTTGGATCAGACAAACATTTAATTTGCCATATATCGTTGAAAAGATCATGAAAAAAGCCGTAAATTTTGCTGAAGCACAGTAGTGCGCAAAACTACTATTGTGGCGCTGGAAGCAGTTACAATTTGTTTTATTCTTCTACACTTATAGCGCTTTAGTTCACAAATCCACCGTTTCGGCGCTGGTAGCAATTTATTCAATTATTATAGAATATGTATGTGTTGCATATAATTGAACAGGTCTTAACGAATATAACAAATTTAGGTTATGTAACCTAGTACTAAAAACTACCGTTGTTGCGCCAGGATCGGTTGCATTTTTCTCATTCCCACATAATCATGTGGTATAGATATACCACAAATATTTAAAAGGTCTTGAGAAAATCAACAATATTGTTATCAGCGCTTTTGTTGATAAGTCCACCGTTTTGGCGCTGGAAGCTAACTATTCAATTATCATATACCGTCGTGCGTTGTATAATAGGTAATATTCTCCACGTAGCCTTTAGACAAGTTTCTTGCGTCATGTTACAAAACATTAACAATGCACAAAAATTGAAGATTTGTGTACTAAAATGATTATTTTGGTATTGGTACTTGGATGGCATCGAGGGTCATGCCAAGGTATTTGGCTGTATTTGCAAATGGAATTTAGTTTGAATTGAGAACCACGGAAATTCAGTTTACGTTTTGATTTGTAAAGTTGACTTGTACTGGTTTGGCTTCATTTAATAAGATGCGCCATTGTTAGTCCAGTTGGTCACAGTGTTATCTGTGTTTTGAAGTTTCCTTGTTGCTTGCGAAATATATTTTTCAACTGCTAAGATAGCTGTATGGTCTTCAAATATTGCTTCTGTAGTATCTTGAATATTCGGTAAGCTTCTCATATAAAGAGTGAACAGAATAGGTCCTAGTACGCTACCTTGTGGTATACCTGCTGATATTCTTTTTAGTTCATAGAACTCGTTTTCAAGTTTGACTCTAAACTGTTGATCTGTAGTAGGATTTAAGAATTTGATAAAATTGTTAGGCACGTCTCGATGCTGTTTAATTTCAAGCCCTTGTAGCCCAACTTTGTCGAATACTGGAGCATATCTTCTTATTTTCAAGTGCATCCTCAATGACATCCGTTATTCTGTGAGCTTGTTCAACTGTAGAGTGTTTTTCTATAAACCCAAATTGGCGTGGTGAAAATACACATCTCTCTTCTGTTATAGGTTTGAGTCTGTTCAGCAACAGTTTTCCAAATATTTTTGATATGACCGGAAGTAGTTATATCGATCGGTCTATATGTTTTTTGTATCCTTTGCTGATTTACCTGGTTTAGAAATCATAATTACTTAAGCCATCTTCCATTGACGTAAATCCTTCTCGGGAATGGTTTTCACAAATTGTCCAGTAATTAAGTCATGTCCTGGAGCTTTCCAGATATTTAGGTTATTATTGATTTCAGTTTTAAGTTCACATATATTATGTTACGTTCATCTACTTTGTTTACGACCGTTGTATTTTCATTTGCTGTTTGTCTCGGTAACGATTAAAAAGTCTCTCCAAGTAAGCAGCAAATAGTAAGACTTTCGGTTTGTCACTTGTAGCCCAGAGTGATGACATGATGACATTTTTGATAGGTTGAACATGCATTTTAGATCTTTTTAGCCTCCTCGTTGCTTTCCAAAGCGAGTAATCGTCACACTTTAGTTCAGAAAGACCTAGAAGACGCTTATTTACGCTTTCGTTCTTTATTTCCTTTATTAGTTGTTTTAATTTGTTGCACAGAAAATTGAGGATATTTTTGTGTTGCAGAGCACCAGTCTGCTGCCATACGGTCTTTCCGTTTCTCTTATATACAAGATTCTTTTACTCAAACCCTGAAAAGCTTTACGGAAATGCGGAACATCGCAATTTCTAGCAATGTATTATGATCAGCATATATTTCTGAGTCGCTTTGCATAATTTTTTTTAGTAAATTCAGATCCAACCACTGTTGGTGGTGACCAGTGAAAAAGTTAAGACTGCTATTTTAACGTATCATATTCAGTGTTGTGCGTCTACGCGTATTTCTGTATTGTCTACATGTTGGTGTCTAAAATGGCGTAGACAATTGATTTTGGAGTAGACAATGTCGAAAATTGGTAGAATATATAAACAATTCGTCGACAATACAGATTATTCCTTTTAGTTGTTATTTCCATTGTTTTTCTGTTGTGAGATGGAAATTAGTTGGCATTTCTTTAGCGTATACTGGTAGCTCCCGTAACTTTCATAGGACCCGTTTAGACGATCCTGTCATATTTGCTTAGAAAAGGAATCCGAAAAATGGGAGAATTTTCTAACTCGTTTTTCTGCTGGCTTTATAGAAATTAATAATTTTCATTCTGGTTCAAATCAAAAGTTAGTTTTGTAACGATATCAAATAAAATGTTGGTTTACAACACCTTTGTACTTTCCTGAGCTTAACCCAATATCATAACGCTGTACGATGTACGAGGCTAAATTCGGCTATGGTTTAAAAGTAATTCACTGTGCCAAATGTGCCGTATGTCATGAAATTTTTCGAAACGAATACTTCATTTCTGATTTTAACGTCCATTACTTGAGTAACCTAGTTGGGGTACTATAAAACTTGTAGGCTAAATAAGTTTTTTTGATTGATTTGGCTGCTTTTTGTTGTATTACAACCCAAAATATGGGGAAATGTGGTTTTTCCAGACTAAAGTAGTCCGAGAACTGTGATTAAAGTGGCGACTTTCTAATGTAAGTGATATTCATTTTGTTTAGGTTAGCTCAGGATTACATTTGTCCGAGATATTCACCAATTAATTATCAACCAACGTTTGTTTCTCCTTGTCCTTTTCCAAGGGGGGGGGGGGGGGGGGCGAGTGGTGGAGTTAGTACAAATTTGGATCACCTTTTGGAAAGATCATAGTCGAAAGTAAATAATGGAATGGAACGAAATTTCCCTCCCCGGTATGTATGCCAGTATACCTTGCTCAAAAGCCCTGAATCATTCATTAATCCGAATTCAAAATTATTACAAACACGAATACTACAATAAATAATGCAAATCGCAAGACTATCGTGCCCGTGTACGACACGAATCAAAAATTGGAACATCAAAACTAACAGAAGCAGCAAGGGTAGCACAATTAGAGAAAGAAATGAAACGTTACAAAATCTAAATTATCGGTCTCAGAGAAGTGAGATGGATAAACAGTGGTGAAATAAACACAAGCGAAGTAAATTATCTGATTATATACTCTGACGTGATGAATAAAGTGTGGGCATATTAACAACAGCTAAAGCGATGAAGAGTAACAAGATTGTATTCAAAATTAACGAAACACAACCTAATATTCAGTGATATCCACCAACAACAGACGCAGATGAAACAACTAACGATGAGTTCTATAAACAACTACAAGCCACAATCATAAGGGCACACAGAAAATGAACAAGATAATAGAAGAAGAAAATTTCGATGTGAGGATTGGAACAGATAACACTTACCTGACAACCAGCCTGGGTAAACAACCATTAGGCTCTGTGTGCAATAAATAATGGAGAGCGACTCATCGACTTCTGCGTCACAAACCAACTATTCATAGGAGTCAGTAAATTTCCACACAAAATATAAACAAATACACGTGGATGTCACATGACGGCAGAACAACGATCCAAATAGATCACATAATGATCAATAAGAAATTTTTCACGATATTGCAAGATGTCACTCATTGCCCAGTAGTGAAGACATTCAGAGTGACCACCAACTGGTAATATCACAATTTCAAATTAAGCCGGTTGCTATAAAACGGATCAAGAAAAAAATCTAACATCGACATATTAAAAGATGCCGACACAAGAAACACATTTTGCGAAGCGCTCAAGCTCAGCCTCCAAACCAATAAAGAAGCAGCCATCAGTATAAAGCAACAGTGGAAGAAGCCTTTATCGAAGCAGCTACCAACACACTCGGACGAGTAGCAAGAATTCAGACGTAAACTCTGGATCAGTCATAAAATTAGTAAGAAAGTTGAAGATCGCTGGCAACTCAAGTTGCAAATATGCAAAAAAAATACGTTGGAGCTGAAACATCAATACGAAGATACGGTACGATAAATCAAGAAAATGGCACGGAGTAGCCGCAGCTACCCGAAACATGCGCATACTTAAAAAAAATTTAATGCGCGCGACAGGCAACTAGAAAATTCACCAACATCCTAACAATAAGGTATCTGTTCAGGAATGGAAGGAATATCTTGGAGACAACACGACCAACGATACATAAATCTTCGAATAAAAACTGGCGTTAATAATTAATACTTCTCCACCGTTAACACTCATCCACCAATGGAGCGGAAAGCTAGCGGTGTCATTGCTAAAATTAAAAATAACACAGCCTCTGGAACGCCCCATATATACTCGTACAAGCTGAAATAATACCGTAAAAAAATATAAAGTTGACTATAACGATTCCTAGGAAGAGAATGCAAAAATTGACAAGATATATCTCTTCTCAACGTAACCATAACTCAATCCAAAATTGAGAAAGGATTGAAGAATCATTCATATTAAAACAACATGCATCATAATTGAGCAGTCTAACGAATGGAATTGACCAGCACACTTACTCTTCGTGGACTTCGAAGGCACTTTGTGAAATTTGAATCCCAAAGAAATTAGAAGAACTCGTAATCGAACAGGTAATCGAGTTCAAAACAAAGGCAATAAAAGTGAATCATACTATAATAGCAAAGAGTAAGATAAGGTTGCGTACTCTGGCCACTTCTGTTCCAAATAACATAAGATAGTGATGAGGATTAACCGAGAAACTCAATGATCTAGATTACGCAGATGACATATGCCTGCTAACACACAAACACGTCGACATTCAACATAAAGTACAGAAGCTATCAGATCGAAAACCAAGGCAATGTAAGCTAAACACAACAATATGCATTCCAATATACATCAACTAAGAAAAAATAGAAGAGTGGTACAGATGATAAAAGATCAAGATATAAAAAACAAATCAACAAAGCCAGAACAACATTCATCATGTTACACAAAGTCTTAAACATATCTGTCCTATCCCGCAACACCAAGCTAACCATGTTCAATTTGTTTATAAAATCAGGGTTGCTGTACGGTTGCGAAACCTGGAAGCATACACATAAGAAAATTTGTAAATAAATGCCTTAGGAGAATACTGATTTGCTTCTGGCGCAACAAAATAATAAATGTTGAGTTCCTTAGGCAAATGAATCAAGCAGTCATAGGGATCGAAATAAGAAAGCGCAAATGAAGATGAATTTACCACTCTGAGGAAGTCTAAGAATGACATGGCAAGTTCTTTGGAATGGAACCCACAAGGGAAAAGGAATGCTAGCAGAAGCGAAACAACTCGGGAACACAGTAAGATAGTTCAACCCAGTAGACACAAATGCTCCTAAATTGGAGATAAAAGGGGAACATTTTTTATTTGAAATTTCCAATGAGCCAAAGGTCATATTTGAACCTAGAAACTTGTAACTATATGATCATTATTTGCCTGAACATTTTTTTGTGCTTTACCATTTTATTTTGGTAATGATGTTGAACATTGTAGTAGGTCTAGGTACGTTAACAATCTGATAGTTCTGGGTTTGGTTTAAAAATTTAAATTTAAAACTTTAAATACGGTTCTTCTTTTTAACGTAGGGTTCTGTAAATTTATACTGAACCAGCTAAATCATAAATACAAAAAACAACAATTTTTCCGACTCACCCCATCTTCCAAGCCTTATAATATATATTAAGTAAATGAGTTACGTTTAAAGTGAATATTTTATATGGTTTTACTACCTAGTCAGCCGGAACTGTATATTAGCTAACGGCCGACAAAACTGTCGCAGCTAAAAACTGTAATGAATACACAATACTACGGATACTTAGGTGAACAGTTTTACACTTTAACGGCAAAATTTGTGGTCAAATTTTTAAATGTGAAGAAAGAATGAATTCGACCTCGAAATGGTCCCATTAGCAAAGAAATCATAGAACTTTGATAATTGCTACCAGAAATAATAATTTTCGACATTGTCTACATTATCTACATTGTCGACGCCATTTTTTAATTTTCTACATACATTGTCTTCACGTGTCGAATATTAATTATCTACCCGGTGTAAACAACACGACACACCACTGATCATATTGTATATACCATATATAGTATTGTTGAGTTTAAAACATTATTTTCTAATAACTTCCTATTTAGGGTACGCATTTCATTTTAAATTCCGAAAGAATTTTTCTATTTGAATTTTAAGTTCTAATGATCAGTAAATTTTAAAAACAAGATGTTCCTAAATGTGATTTATTTATAAAAATCTATTTAGTTTCCAATCATAGTCTTAATTTATATTAACCAGTTTATCTTATGGTAAGATCATTCAACTTTACTTTCGAGACGCCGCCGCCTGTTGTGAATTTTAAAATTGCTCACAGAAAAATTAATGTATCAGCGCGACACACTGCTAGTATAATAATTTACGACTAGCAATATGTTACCCAAAGTTTTGATGATATCTTTAACAAAACTTTACCCATAAAACCGGTTACCGCGTACATATAAATTTTGAATTACACACAAAACCCTAATTAATCTAACACTCTTGAACGCGTTCATCAACCTTCAAAAAGTAAAAAATCTTAATTACGAAACCACCATGCATTCGTGACAAGAATATATTTCATATCCATACTATAGATTCACTGGCCATAGTAAAATACGCGCACAATCTGTCTGTATTACACGCACGTATAATTGTGTTAGATTACTATCAACTACGAACCTTTCTCTTTCCAGCAAACCACTTTCGATATGTACTAGACGTACATACATTTAAATTTGAATATCATGTCGCGCGATATGTTTTACTTACAGTTTTTATTTAATTTTCCAAAACATGAAAAGAAAAATCAATATAATATCAAGCCACGTGTGTCCATTCACGTAATTACACCATGCATACACGTACACATAGATAATTACATATTCAGAACTGTAGAGAGGGGTTATTATAATTACACCTTTTGCATGTTACACATGGTTGGTTCACTGTGCGACGTTAATTAATTTATAGCCCGCGAGAGTCTCGAACCAGATAATTTATATTGTTTTGTTGTGTGTTGCTTCCTTTTCGCTTGGTATATGATCTAGGCCAAAGTTGTTTGCCCAAATAAATAATCAACAGACACACGTCTCATCTTAACGAATTTCCGTTCCTACGTAATTTACGCTCAATCATGTTGACATGAGTAATAATCGTACATATAAAAATCCTATAAAATGTATACAATGTTTACTCAAGCTTCCAGGAGGGTCTAATACACGTATAAAAACGCGCGATAACAAATTTAATTGGTAAATAAAAATCCGGCAACCGCAAAGAAAATATTTTTTACGACATTTTGCCGGTAACAAAAAAAAAAACAATTCTGAAACTAAAATTGAATTGAATTTTATCGATATGACGTTTTAGATAATAGTTTTATGCCTCTGTGTGTAGAGGCACTCTTACACGGATATAAAATTTATAGCCGCCATGTATATAAAAAATTTAATTTGATTAGATTAGCTGCCACACCAAAATAACGATGTGAATATTAATGAAAGTACGTGTGCGGGGGCAGGGTTCTACCACACCAATTCAAAATTATTGATGTACACGTACATTTACCGCAACATACACATACACACACACACACAACAATTTATTATATTTATGAATTAACCACAATAAAATTTTCTTATTACCAAAAGAAAAACAAATAATAATTTTTTTCCTGACCGACGACAACATTAAAATAAAATAAAAAGAAAAAACAAACTAAACATCATTGACCGAATGAAAATAAAAAAAAAACGTTAAAAAAGGAAAATCATAACAATAAAAAAAAATTCCATCATCGCAGCAAAGAAAATGAAGAAGAAAATTTTATTTCAATTGCCGCTCGCGCGTTCATCCAATTTTTTTTACTTTTTCGGAATTTTCATTTTATTATTTTTTTTTGTTGCTTTGCTTTACTTTTCCATTACGACGAGAAAGTAAAATCATGTAAAATTTTCACCATTCACATTCTCTTGCTGTTGTATCTATGTTCGTATGTGTGTGAGTGTATGTATATGCATATATATAGCAGGAAGGAATTTTCTTCTCTACACATACATACATAAACAGGAATGGTTCTAGCAAAAAATAAAAAATTGTGTGTGTGTGTGTATGTATATGCATATATATCGCAGGAAGGAATTTTCTTCTCTACACATACATACATAAACAGGAATGGTTCTGGCAAAAAATAAAAAATTGTGTCGCGTTGTTTTTGTATCGTGAACAATAAGCGGCAACAACAATTATTGCAAAGTACAACAAAAAATGTTTGGCGGCGGTGGGACGAGGGAAAATTCTTGTGTGGAAAATTTATATGGAATTGAAATGAAAATTTATGAATGATTTTTTTTTACTGAATACTAAAGTTGGTGTTTTGTTTTGCTTTTTTTTTGTTGCTTGCGAAATTCTAAATTTATGATGATTCTTTTGAAATACTTTGATTAGGTTAACACTTTGCTTGATTGAGTGTATGGTGGAATGGCGTGAAGTATATTTTAATGGATACATTGTTGTGCTAGGTAATTAAAAATACTTGTATATACTAAGGGCTTTGAGGATTAGCGATAAAATTGACCGCGCTTCGCGAAACAAGTACATAAATGAAAAATGGGATTTTCTAATTCTGTTG
This sequence comes from Nephrotoma guestfalica, assembly GCA_963691935.1. Taxonomy (NCBI): domain Eukaryota; kingdom Metazoa; phylum Arthropoda; class Insecta; order Diptera; family Tipulidae; genus Nephrotoma; species Nephrotoma guestfalica. The sequence goes on along the minus strand of OY829913.1, from coordinate 50,368,517 downwards.
GCACTCGTTAACGTTATATTAAGTGTTAGTTGTTTGAAACTGAAAGCTTAAGAAAACCACAAAATTGAATATGTCCTTCAAAATTCCCAAACTTTCCAGTTTCACGAAAAAGAAATTCCAACGAATTGATAATTTTTAGATTTTAGAAAATCTATTTAACATTCAGTAGATACAAAATTTGATATTTTCTTCCAAAATTTAAAATACTTAAAACAATTTTTGAATTTCGCAAATTTTAAGTCAGTTAAAATAATAATAACAAATATTATTTTAAGAACCATTGACTATTAAGTGCATGGAGCTCAAAATAACTGTAAATCTGTAAATCAACATTGAAAATGATTTAAAAGCTTGAAGTCTCAAAAATAAGTCGAAATTTTATAATTAATAAACTTCGAAAGTTATTTATAGAAGGACAATCTATGGACATTTTGAAAAATAAAGAATTCGAAAGTCAAAAGATAAATCGGAAGAATCTAAATTAATTTAACATTTCAAAAGTTAAATTTACTTCTCAAGTTGCTTTTACAGCGGATGTAACAGATGCAATGACAAAATTTACAGTACGATAATTTACATTTTCTTTGAATACGCGATGTGAAACACAACTAAAATAGCTTGTTGAGGTATTGAACTGTCAAAATATTACAGGATTATTATTATTTTTGTTCAATAAACTTTAATCAAAATTGTAAAATAATTAAAATAGTTTCACATATACGGAAAATGTGAATTTTAATCAAAAATGTTGGGCTCTACAGGATACTATTTTCATTGTGAATTTCCGACATTTTTGCTGGAACGCCAAATTTCGTAATTTGATTTATCTCATATTTTAAAAATTAATATTCATAATAAGTATTTTATAATTTTAGGTCATTCATTAATAATTAATAAATAAAAAGTATAAAGTTTAAGAATTTTTATTTAATTTATTTATAAATTAAACGATCACTCGCCATGTAAATGTATCTTTGTTGACATTTCAATACAGCAACAACCAACAGCGCCACTATTTTAGTACTTTTTAGTACTACTTGTATTTTGATCAAAATCCAGTAAAAAGGTTGAAACGTAAATGGATAAATGTCGCAAAAAACTGTACATTTTGAAAGTCAAGTCAATAAATAAAATCGAAGACAAGATAAGATGTACAAGATTTTACCAAAAGTTGGTAAGCAGCTTGATTTCGTACTAATGAGGTGTTGAATCTTATATTAAAACTAGTAGTTACCTGTCAAAAATGACGGAAGTAGTTTTACGTATTAAGCTACAATTTATCCTTCCCGTAATTATACACCGAATTTATAAATAAATGAAAATGTTGTAAACGCCTCTAAGCAGCTTGAGAATTGTTACGATCCCGGTGTTGTCATAACAAGAGTTTCCTTCGATCAGAGCCTATATATACTGGCCATGACATGTTATTTTAACACAGTATTAGTTTTCCCTGTTCGCATACTACTTTAAAATTTTATTTGTATTTTTTTGTTGCTTTTATAAATTCGTTTTCCGAAATGAAACGAACCAATGAATGATTTTCTGTTTGTTTGCCTGTTTATTACATTCGATGACGTTTCGTTCCCTCTTACTCTTTTTCTCTCATTATTTGTATTGTGCAGTGAAGGTAAATAGTAATATAGCCAAAGAGCTATTATATCAAAACTGGGACCGAATTTAATTTTAGAACTAAAATACCTATATTTATAAATAATATAAAACAGAAATACGCTACCACCATTAAGTATATTCCGCATATAAAACATTGGTGGAATATACTTAATGGTGGGGTAGTGTACTGATTCTATGCTGATTCTATGTGTACGAATTCCCCTTTCCGACCCAAAATTTCATATGTGTGCTCCGAAATAATTACGTTGTGCTTGTAAAAATTTTAATTGTTTAAATTTCCCATATCCATCAAGATCGATACTCCCTCGATATTATTGCTCCCTCGAAATTATGAATTTAAATGATATGAAGAGTACGTCCCATATCAAACCATATATTGTGTTCTTTAACCACATCGCGACTTTGTAATAGTCCCTCCACCTGTCGATTACACTGTATCGTCACTTGACCGAGAGGATGATTGATGGAAATTTAATCATTAGTTCCGTTGTCGTTTTATCGACGTTACGTTGGCCATAAATTTCATAAAAGTTTTGTACAGCTTGAATAAGCTTGTCAAAAATATATTAACTTTCACATCGTTGAAATGACCAACAGACTGAAACGCCGATAACACCCATGAGCTAAGCGATATTCGTATAAAATCAAAACGTTTTAAGATCAATCTAGACGGGTACAATGTAAGCGAATTAATCCCAAAATTTATAATTCCACTGGGAAATAATAGTGGCGACATTTCTGAACAAAATAATAACGTCAAATGAAGTTTGAAGCGATTTTATATCCAAGAGTGATACAAATTTTGCACACAAATTGATTAAATACGGCTCTCCACCATTCAACTCCACATAGAATTTTTTATTCGCGTAGCTACTCAGTAAATCGTTATATGGCTCAAAACATTTATAATTACCGGACTCTATTAAACCGTAGTAAATCTCCGCTAATTTTTAACTAGTTGAATTATATTAACCGGTCAGAACCTAAACTATGATCGAGTAAACCGGAAGAATTCCAATACTTCGAAAAAGTCAGAATTCCCCGATTCACTATTCACACCCGATTCTTGTTGACGACAAAACAAAGGTTACGCCTATCAAGGAGACTACACTTCCAAAGATTGAAGTATGCGCAGCTCATTTGTGGGCGCAATTAGTGCGAAGAAATTTCAAAGAAATAATGAAACCAGATATTACGCCTGGATCGATTCCACTATTGTTCTCGCTTGACTTTCCACGTAGCACACCAGACCGGCGAAATATAAGATAAATGACCGAGGTAATATTGGGTGCATGTATGATCGGCCGACAATCCGGCTGATCACGGCTCGAGAGGCGTAACTTCACTTCAGCTAGTAAATCTAAAACAATGGTGGCTTGGACCCGAGTGGTTAAAACGATCCAACACATATAACTCTGACATGACCGGTCCACGTTAAAAGGCGGATCCAATAGTGATAGATAAAGAACGCAGTAAAACACAGTTGCTAGAAGAGGTTTTCAACGCTATTATCGATGACTGGTTGAGTGTCCTCTTCAAGAGAAAATCTAAATTAAATAAAATAATACAGGTCGTCGCATATGTTAAACGTTACATACCTAATTTGAGGTGCCATGATCCAGAGAGCAGACAAATCGGTGAGCCGAATGCCAAAGAAGTAGAAGACGCCAGGATACATTGCATTATATGGTCACAGAACAATACATTTGGAGCAGATATAGTTGTTTTTTTAGCTCCTTTCGTTGACAAAGCAAATAGATTACGCGTAGGGGGCCGACTGTACAATGCTGATTGTGAATATGACAGCAAACATCAGGTTATATTGAATGCTGATTATGTGTTCACAGAGCGAGTGATATGGGAAGCACATCACAATAATCTGAATGTTGGTCAACCATTGACAAATCAGATGTTAAGACAGAGATATTGGATTGTTAACGGGCGCGCCAATTTTCACTCTATATTGAGAAGATGCGTTGTCTGTGTAAAATACGCGCATAAAACAAGCAAATAATTGATGGAGAATCTCCCCATCGAACGTGTAACTTTAATTTACCCATTCACTAACTGCGGAGTCAACTTCGCGGGTACATTTTATTTCGCGTCCTAAAAAGGTAGAGGGGGTTCGAATCCTATTAAGGGTTATTTATGCATTTGTATGTCTATCCGTGGCAATACATATCGAGGCAGCGAGCGGTTTAACCAGTGAAGCATTTTTGGCTAACCTCAAACGCTTTGTAGCTAGACGAGGAGTACCAAGGAGAATATACACTGACAACGGTTCTAATTTCGTCGGCGCTAAGAGAATTTTGAAAGATGCCTTGCATTTCAGAATTTTTGAGCAGATAATATAGCGTGGCATTTCTTACCGTCATCTGCGCCCCATATCGGCGGATTGTGGGAATCTGTCGTAAAGTCGGTTAAGACACATTTGCCCAAATCTGTGAATAACATAAATTTGACCTTTGACCTACTACATCGCAAGACGACAACTATGAGGTCCTGCTACCGTCCCATTTTTTTGATTGGAACCTCTACGGGAGCTATCGCTGAAACACCCATCACGGCGAAGACAGATTCCTTATTAACTAGATGGCAGAGAATACAAACCAGAGTGCAATTGTTCTGGAAGAAATATTCAATCGATTATTTAAATACGTTACAGCAACGATACAAGTGGCAAAAACGTAGAGGGAATCTTCAAATAAATGACATCATTCTGTTAAAAGAGGACAACGTTCCGGTGTGTAAATGGCCGGGAAACGACAATATAGTGAGGGTGGTGACGATCAAAACAAAAAATGTCACTTTACAACGTCCAGTAGTCAAGACTATCTATTGTTTGACGTAAAGAACGTCAAAGGCGGGGAGTATGTTCAAGCTGACACCGGCAGAAATAAAAAAAAGCACAAAGAATCATCAAACAAAGAAAATTAAAATGTAAACACTTATCTGATGATACCAACTGAGCCGCATTTCCACAACATATATTTAGCAGCTTATGATACTTATATGAAAAAATAGAATTAAAAAAAAAGAAATTTGGTCGGATGAAGATCATTCGAGATTTATACAACGTGAATAATAAAAGTACCAAAAAAGTGTGAAATAAATTGTGTATAAAAAAATACAGTCTACTAAGTGATAGAAGAAGCCCGCGATCGAAATGAATATATGTTAAACATTTTTTCAACCCCCTCAGCTGGCTAAACAGAGTGTTGTGATTTTTCCTTTTCTTTCTTGGCCTTTTATTCTGGTTTAACGCCCAATTTGTTAGAGTTAGGTACCGTCCCAAGCACATGTTTGATCTGCATTTTTGAGTTGCTCATTCTTTTTCTTTAAAATTGTAAATTTCGTTATTTCTCTTAATTGTTCACGGAGTTCAGCATTTGCCTTCTCGTACTGAAAGATATTTCCAGTTGAAGATCTTGGTGATCTTGATAATTTGGAACTTCGTCCAAATGGAATAAACAATGATTAGCCCAGTCCAGAATCTGTTGGGCCTGCCTCCGCATCTCTGCTGCTGTACCACCTGGAATATTAAATTCCATGTTTGTTGCAGTCGTTGCATTTTTTTCAGCTATATCACTAGCATTTGGTTCGCGGTAGTACTTCGCTACTGCCTCAGCAGTACCCGCCGATTAATTTTATATAATTTTTTTTGGTTGTGCTTTAGGTATTTGTACAGTAATTGGTCCTATAGTCCAATCCATCACTAGTATGTCGGTCTAATTGCCGACAGCCTTTAGACTTTGCGGCACTGATTCCAAATGTGGTCAGTGTGTTTAAAATGTAAGACTCCTTGTTGAAGTTAAGAGCTCAACGCTGTAGTCGGAACGTATGAGTACCTGTGTGGGTAGTTTATGAGAGAATGATTAATTTAGTAATCATTTATTGTTCATTTATTGATCGGTAATGGAAACCCCCTTTGCAATTTAAATGTCTAATTAAACCTATTTCAAGACAATACAATTTTTTTTTTGATAAACATTTCTTGCAAGTTGACATCAAATTTGAAATGATGAAATTTAAAATTAAACTTTACCACTTTTATTTTAAAAGCGACTTTTATTCCATTGCAATTTTTCCGAATAGTTGCGAACAATATTAATTGGTTCTCTAATTAATTTGAATAAACATAGACATGAACGTAGCTACGTAATATAAAAATAACAGTCAGAGGCCACTATCATTCATTATACCCTTATCAACTATGGTAACACAACACAATGACAACAAGTACACAACAAAAAATCAGCGAATGATGTAACATTAATTAATTTCCTTTTTCTATTTTTCATTTCAGGTAAATTAGAAGTTGAACAAAAAACAGCAACAACAACATTCATTTGGCATCTAATTTTCATCTGTTTGGGAAAACAAATACCGGTAGATATATTATAATTTACCTCATTAACATAATGACTGTAACCAGCCGTCGACCTCCTCCCCCTCTCCCCTCTCCTCGATATATATATATATATATATATATATATATATATAGCGGTACATATATCGCGATGGTGGATGATAATGACGATGATACTTCATTATTCTCACTCGCATATAAAATATTTGTACCTCTAGACTGTTTCAATTAGGAATTTTCTTTATTTTATTTTTTTGTGTGCTATGCTATTTTCCATTCATGCACATTTTCCATTATCACGAACATACGTATATACGTTCATTCATTTCTGTATATGTATGCATAGAGATGAAAATAGGTGTACATGAAAATTCGTTTTTTGTACTCGATTTGCCAGCATTACTTTGTTAAATTACATTACTATTACTATTATTATCCTAATCATCATAAAAATAGGGGATAGTTTATTTATGTACATTTTCCAATTTTTTTTTTTAATTTTCCACTTTTCCCTTTAAGCTAATTAAATTAATATAAATACGGGATTGCTGCCTTTTATGCGTCCCACACCAAAATTATTTTCCCGAGATAACTAATTAGTTTAAGTGAATTTTGTTTTGGGTGAATAGCTTTTATGTAGATGTGTGTCGTCTTTATATAGTCACCCTATGTTTATGTGTAGGAAAATTATGTTTTTCATTACATTGCATTTCAATTTTCCAATTAAAATTTTTAAAACAGAAAAAATATGGAAAATTCTGTATATAAGCCATCATTCTAATTAGGATACATATCCTTATGGTTTTCGTTTTTTTTACTGTAAATCAGAACACATAAAACATAAAAAAATTAGAAAGTAGGTGAAAAACAGAGATATGATTTTCATTTATGTAATATTCTTTGGGTTTGAGTCGACACAATCATGATGATTACGATGATGATGTATGTGGGTGGATGGGTATATGCTACTTATATATATATATATATATATATATATATATATATATATATATATATATATATATATATATATATATATATATATATATATATATATATATATATCAATGTACGAGAAGATTGACGATGAGATTTTCCAAATTACTTATATGGGTGTATATATGAAAATAATAAATTAGTGAAAATGTATAGAAAATTTCTGAAAAATATATTTTCTATTTCGTTCATTCATATATCGTCGCATCGTACACAACAAGGTTTACTTTTAAAAATCGAATCGAAGAATTGGATGAATCGCACGCGGGAGGTAAAGAAATGAAAATTTTCTCCCATGTGCTATTTTGTTGTGTCGTTCGTCCTTTTGCCACCAAGATTGCACCCAAACCACCATATACATACACCGCACCCACACATACACATATACATAAATAATATACATTGAGAGTGAGTGAGCAATTTACTAAATTAAATCAATATTATTTATTATTTTAATCGAAATGAAAATGGAAAAACGGAAAAATTATGCGGAAATATATATAGAAGACGAAGCCGCCGCCGACGACGACGACGACGACGACGATGATGATGATGATGATGAGTCGAGTGGGGTATGAGAAAAATATTAAAGGGTGTTATTTCAATTAGAGATTTAGATTTTTAATATAATTTTGTTGTTGTTACTGTTTTTCATCTCAGATGATGTTATGATGATGATGATGAGTTTGATATGGGTGGTTAAATATTTTTTTTTTGTTCTCTATAATTTTTAAAGTGGGTGGATTATATTGATTGTTAAATTAAATTTTATGATCAATTAAATTTAATCTAATTAAAATTAATACTGGATACATTATGTATTAATTCGGGTTCGGGTAAAAAATTTGAAAATGCGGCGCGGCAAGGGAACTGTAAAAGGATGGTTTCCTAATAATACTTAATGTATGTAAGTGTATGTGTATAGGAATTAATTTCCATTAATCTTTTAATTTATGTAATTGCGAATTTAATGTTTTTTTATTGCGTGGTAATTTTTTTCTTCTTAATTTCGTACAGCACAAGCTGTATTTTATATGGGGGGAAAAATCGAAAATATCGATTCGATTTTTTATTTTATTTTTACTTTTTTAATTGGATGGATTTTTTTTTATTGAGCTTAATGGATTTAAAAGTTTAATTGAATTAAAACACTATGTAGGTGTTTTTATTTTCACGTTAATTGCAATTTTGAGTATTTTGCGATGATTAGCCAACTTGTACTGGCGGTTAAATTTTTAAAGTTCAGCTTGTTATAATTAGTTGGTATTCGAAGGATTTAGTCTCAACTATTTTTAAGAATCCCGAGTTATAAGTTTGGCGGTAGTACCTCTTTGTGGTACACATTGTTTCTAAATTAAGTCCAGACGAACGGATAAATTTAACTACATAAGTAAAATCGTTAAATATACTCCGGTTCAATTAAACTACAAAAATTCGGCCCAAGGAGCTCCGATATTTGAACACATTTCTTTACTTTATTAGTTTGAACATTTATTTGGAAGTGGTCGCTAAAACCCGTTGATTTTATAAACCTCAACGAGACATTAATGTCTCTAGTGATCTTTAAATAAGATATTTGAACCCCGTAATAATAAAAATCTAAAAAACGTAAAAGAGAGGAACATACAAAGTGTTGAAGCAACCCCTTCTCCATGTTATCACACTGCTCACAATTGATGCAGCCGAGAATTCATAGTAAAGTAGTAGTTTAGAAGCAACATGAGCCATTGCCCTTGGCGGGAAGTTTGTCCTACCATGTAGGCAATTAAAGTATTTGAAGGGCCGGTTAGAACCAACGAAAGGGATTGAGAAAACCCCCTCTAGCGTAACTTCCTTCCCATTTCTATAGGTATGGAAGCAATTTCGTCGACTTCCGCTTTTGTTTTGAAAGTTGAGGAAAGTTTGGTGTCGAACATAACTCTGCGCGATTCATTGCAAAAATATAATTTTTGATGGGATACTTAAATAAAAGAAAACTTTCCATAAAGGCTTTCCTGAACGCTGTTAAACTGGTTTAAGAGATACAAGACATACAAGAATACATTGGTTCCAAATTTATGTATATGCTTGCAAATTTTTGAGCTTATTCGAAATTCACAATTTAAATTTGTTGGAACTAACAAAATATTTTCTTTTACGAAAATAGGGGCCACTTTATTTAGTTTCGTTTGACTTGCTATTGTGCACGGTATACAACTATCATGAATCGATTTTGAGAGAAAATCAAAAAAAATGCGATGGAAAATTGCATGTCAAACCCCCGTTTAATTATCGAGGCTAGAGCGATCGTGTGATTTCATTTCTAGTTAAGCGAAGGCTTTCATTTAAACATTTTGAACAGGCCACTAAAAATGATGACGAATAGTTTGACAGATATTTTACCTGAAGATTCGAGTTACCAATAGCTCAGACAGCGCTCGCTTTCATATTCTTTAAATCAGCCTCTATATATATGCGTATTTTTGTGAGTCACACTTTACTTTTTCACTGGTTCCACTACATCCCTTAAAGAGATTTGACCGTCTCTAATGAGTTTTCAATGATCCGCTTTTTGTTCGGATTATTAAATATTCTGCCCTTTGAAACCTAGCCAGCTTCCAGATCTGCTAGATGAGACATACCAGCATGCCATGGAGTAGGCGTTTCCATTTAATTTCAATTTTGTTCACCCTTCCTTGTGTTCCCACGCAGTCACTCAAATTTTTAGTAACCAATTAATGATTGTTTGGCGTGTTTGTGAATATATACATAGAAATGTATTTCAGACCTTTTTATAGAGATGTCGTTAGTATCACTGCCTGCATATTATTCAATCGGGCAATACATGTTTTTTGGACGTTAGATGTCAAGCTTGAATAATTACTAGTGATATTCGTTCAAAGCGTAAACAACAATTATTTTTATGTAATTGAAAATGTCGAATTTTATTTTTGGCACAGCATTTGCGGGAAGTTTCACTTCATTATTTTTTGTTGAAGAAAAGTGCAGCAGAATCAAATCGTTTGTTTGTGGAAGTTTACGGTGAACTTGCTCCATCGAATACAACATGCAAAGAGTGGTTTCAACGATTCAAAGTTGGTGATTTTGACGTAAGAGACAAAGAACGTGAAGGCGGACCAAGAAAATTTGAAGATACAGAATTGGAAAAATTGCTTGGTGTGGACCCTTGTCAGACCGAAAAACAATTGGCAGAAGAGTCGAATATTACCCAACAATGTGTTTCGCAACGTATACATGCAATGGGATTGGTTCAGAAGCTGGGAAAATGGGTGCCACACAAATTGAAAGAACAGGACATGGAACGTCGGAAAACCATGTGCGAATTGTTGCTTCAACGACCACAAAGGCAGGGATTTTTGCATCGGATCATCACTGGGGATGAAATGTGAATCCATTATGATAATACAAAGCGCAAACCAGTGTGGGTCAAGCCATGGTTCGAAGGTGATACGTTGTATTTGGGGGGATATGAAGGGTGTCGTTTATTATGAGCTGCTGAAACAGCGGGAAACCATTACGGGACAAGTTTATTGACGACAACTGACGGCTTTAAAGAAAGCACTACCTGTAAAACGACCGGAATGGGACAAAAGGTACGATAAGATTATTTTGCAACAAGACAACGCTAGACCACATGTTGCTATACCTGTCAAAAACTACTTGGACAGGCAGAACTGGGAAATTCTACTCCACCCGCCGTACTCACCAGACATTGCTCTCTCTCTGATTACCACTTGTTCCGGTCGATGCAATCAGCCCTGGCACAGCAGCACTTCACTTCATATGAAATCGTCAAAAATGGGTCGATGACTGAATCGCCTCAAAACACCTAGACTTCGTCCTTCGGGGAATCCGTTTATTGTCTGAACAATGGACGAAGGATATAGCTTCCGAAGGAGCATACTTTGAATAAAACATTCTTTCATTTCTACACAAGCTAACAAACTAATGTATTTTATTTCACTAAAAAAGGTCGAAAATACATTTGTAACGGCCTATAACTTAGTTTAAACTTGTTTGTAATGGCAATATAATGTCAGTAATCTGGCATGTCGCAAGATGGAGCATCGCGATATAAGATGACGCCTCCTTATAAAAGTTTATAAAATCTTTCGTTTCGTAACAGTTTTAAAAAGTGTCCAGCTGGAGTTCCCTGAATGCATTTTCCGTATTTAGTGGGCATTGCAATTGCTTACTATGTGACTTGACCAAATTTTATACAAATCGTTGGAGCCGAAAAGATTTAATTAGGAACTCGGAATTCAAGGAGAATCGTTAAACAAACTATGCCGAAACCACATTTGCTTAAATAGATTGATGTTTTTTTATTTAAAGAAAGGAGGCCTTAACCATAGGCCTCTTTTAGAATTTTGTCGAAATCTCAACTTATCAGTTCCTGAAACTCGAACCCCTTCCGCTCTTCCCAATTTTTATCAAATTGATCTTGAGCCAAAAAATTTCGAACTCGTTCCACCGGAGGACTTCGTTAACGAATGTTTTTTAGTACTGAAGCTCTTTTTCGTTCAGTTTCACCAAAATAGTTCGACTCGTTTCTGAAATCCGTGAAACATTATATGAGAATTGTTCTTTCCAAACTCTATCAATCATCTGGTCCAAGTTATTGCTTAATAATTCTGCTTGAATAACCTATTTCCTATAAGTAATGAACTTTACTTTTCATACTTATCGTCCACAAACAAATATTGGTTAACCACTGTGTGCCAGTGGTGCGGTACCAGTCAATTTTTGGTCTTACACTCACAAAGAGAAACCAAACGTTTTATCTTGATCTTTTTCATCAGCGGCACCGTTTGACGGTGGATTGCTATGTGGACTGGTAATGATCCTTAATCTGAGACCTTTCTAAAGAATCCGAATAATGTAATCGTCTTTTGGAGATTCCCAATCGAGTACTTCGAGGGTTGATTGATAAGTCTTAAGAAAGGAACAGTAAACATAATTTTTTTAAGTAAAATTAAATTTATTGTTTAACATAATCTCCTTTTATCTCGATACACTTATTTCAACGTTTTTCTAATTTCATTAAACCAATAATTTTTTTAAAATATGATTTACCAAACTTCTCACAATAAGCTGTTTCAGCTAGTATTTCATCATTTAACCCAAATCTCTTTCCACCGAGCCATTTCTTCATGTTTTGAAATAGGATAAAGCTCAAGGGGCTAGATCATGTGAATATGGTGGATGGAGGAGCAATGCGCAACCTTATCTTTTCAATTTTTTCTGTGTGTCTGTCATGATGAAATAGAACCTTCTCTTCTTCACATGTGGCCGTTCTTGCTTGACTTTTTAATTAACGCAAAAATTTAGTCGGATTACGCTGAAACACCTCCAAACATTTCTTAGAAATGGTCGTCCGATTAATTTTTTGAACATTTACTAACAAACGCGGCATCCATATTGCTGAGAGCTTTTGCAATATGCAATTCTTCGTGCATGATATACGTTCATATGAGATGTTTACAATATCTGCAATCTCGCGCAACTTTATGCGACGATCATGCACAATGATTTTATAGACTTTTGTGCCGACAAGCATAAGTGGCGTCAAACTACAAAACGACTCTAACTAAGAAATTATTTAATAAAATATCCACAAATTTAACAACTTTCGTATAACAGAACTTACTTCACAACAAACAAAATAAGTTGTTACTAGTGATGGATAGGCGTTATTCTAAACATTTTTAACTTAGACCAGGCGTGATTGTGATTTCCCATGGCATCAGGTCTCATTTGGTGACTTTGCACACATCAGCTAGAAACAGATTTTCCACCGTAGCTCTTCGCAGCACTGTAAGACACGATATCCTCACATAACTATATATGGTTCCACAAATAATTCCGATTACCTTCGTAAATACGTCGTGAATCTCTCATCTTTTAGGTTATGTAACGAATTATTCGGAATTATAATTTCAGTTTTGAAAGAATTACACTGTTTTATGCTAAGATTAGGGTATAATCTATTTTATTGGCCCTCTCCGCCCCGAAAAAAAAATCATTATCCTTCTCTTTAATATAGTCTAACGTATATTTCAAAATTGAGAAAGTGTTGGCCGATCTTTAAACTCGCCTTGCCGCCATCAGTGTTAAATCACATTTTTTCCAACCACCTGCAAGGTTCATGGACTGTTTTATTTTCAAATTCGTGGCCAATTAATTGGTGATCAAATTTTTTAATCGAAGACGGTTGCTTTTTAATGCTCTATTACAAAATACTACTGGTCGTTCTTCCTCTTTTGTCGTGAGATGAGAAATAACTACGGATAAACCAATGTTTGATTATTGTTGTATTAGGGCTAAAACTGTTGAATTCATTGCAGGTCGAAGTAGAGAGTGACAGCATTACCAAGACTCCTGGCAACTTATTTGTAAATCAGAACTATTTCAATTTTCTCTTGTAGATTTAAATACTCCATATTCAAGCAGTATTAGCAGACTAATAGAGAAAAGTTTGTTTTCAATAAATATTCAAATTCAGTACAATGAGGTTTTCCTTAACCCGTTTCATACCGCCCATAAAATCACTGGAGCAATTTTAACGATTTTTAAAACTTTAACGTATTTTGATTCACTAAATATAGTTACAAGCTTTCATCCAGATTTGGCTGGTATTTTCGGAGATATGGAATGTTCCATAAATGGAACAACATTAAAACACTTTTTAATTTTTTTTTATTTGCAAATAATTTTAAAATTTATGTAAATACAGCTTATTATTTTAAGTTGTGAAACTGCGGTGAACATTTTAAATGAAGTGGAATGTCATAACCATGGCTTGAGCATCGGGAACATTTAAATGTAGTGTTCCTTTTGCACACAGCAGCGCTTTTGCTTAGTGTTTGCTATCTTTATTATGTCATGCCGCTGATTCGATAGTCTAAGAGTTGTATCTAATGACGTCCCTGTCATACGCCCAATTAATTCAGTATTATAGCTTACATCTATTGGAGTTGATAACAATGCCAAAGTTAACTCTCGACGAAAGGCCAATAATGGCATAGGTTTTTCAGACACCATCTTATGTAAGCACCAGGCATTGGAAACAATTCACAAATAAAGGCCACCACCATTTATTCCCTTTAATTTTTATGCGATATTGGGAAATAAATCTATCGAATAAAACGACTCCACCCATTCCTTTATTGTAAGCTTCCACAATTTCAGGACAAGGTATTTGAATGTAGCGTTTTTGTTTCTGCGAAAATCTTTTAGCATGGGCAACGGGTTCAATCGTGTCGCAGTTCGACAGAAATGTTACAACGGAATTTTCGTTCCATCTTGGACCAATACATTGATTACAATCATCAAAAGCTCCTTGGTAAAATGCTCTCTCTATTTTTTTGAATCCTTTTAAGCCCAGCAATGGGCATTTTCCAGTTCGGTTATCGCAGACAATGTCCGTTGCAAACTAGCCATCATTGTTCAAACCCGCCATCAGTTTATGCGAGTTGAAAAAATTATCAAAATATACGCGATGGTTCTCCGGTTGTTCAACAATTTCTAAAAGATTGCGTACTACATTTTCTCTTAGTCCTCTTTCTGGATTGAAAGTCTCGGATTTACCGCCATATGGAAAAAATTTATATAAAAATCCATTTGCAGAGGTCATGCACCAAATCTTGTAACCATATCTAATAGGCTTGGCACGAATGAACATGTTGCAGCTATGGCGTCCGTGATATGGCCACATTGATTCGTCTATAAATAAAATGTGCGAAAAACTTCCAAATTTCGAACAATTACTGGATATCATGCTCATATATGTTCTCATTTTATAAAATTTGTCTGAAGCATCAATTTTATTGTTATCTGCTAAATGCAAGTTGGAGTTTATTTTAAAAAAGATACTTCGTGGAATTTTAAAATCATAATCCAAAGATACCGACCAATATAGGTGGTCTTGAGGTACATGATGATGTCCAGAAAACAAAAGGATTCCCAAAAAACATTTTAAATATGAAAGAGTCAAGTTGAAGTTGCTAACATTTTTTTGACTAGCATATATTACTTTGTTGTAGTATCAAGTTGTATACAAATTCATCAAACAACTCGTGAAATAATTCAATTGGCGTTTTTCCAGCTAGTACGAGTAGGTTTTTAAATGTTCTTGTCTCTCGAATTCAATATTTTTCGGTTTTTTCAAAAATTATATTTTTTTGTGTTTAAGGCAAACTCCATTTACTGTTGTATATAGGTATAGTGTTACGGTGTAATAGTTGGCTGTAAACAGAAACTCTTCGTCACTTATTACTCCGAAATTAGCAGGAGGTAAAATAGTAAGATCCGGCAACTCGGGTTCATCCTAATTTCCATCCTGCCATTTCTCCATTTCAGCCACAGCTTCGGCCAACGTGTAAAATTTTTTTATCATCTAGAAAAAAATAGTTACTACGGTTGTTCTAATTTTGGACACAGAATAATCACAGCTTAAAATATAGGGTAAATAAACCTCTTTTTCACTTACTTTTACTTATATCCATTTTGGGCAACTTTCAGGTTTAACTAATTCACAAATTTAAATCATTTTTTTATTATTTTCCGGAGCAATAAAAAAACCCAACATGCAGACTAAATTTCACTGACACTAAATTTTATAAAAGGAGAATCCCAAAAATATAAATCATGTGGTATATTATTTTCATATAGTCCTACTGTAATATAGATGTCATTCCGGTAAGATAGGGAATATATGATCGTTGGAAATTAGGTGTAAATTTATATGGCCAAAATTGGAACAACGGTAAATAAACGGGTTAAACTAATTTTTTCCTTAGTACGTTTACGTTTGTGTACGTTGTGCTTTTGTAATTAGTATAAATTAATAAATAATTTATAATATTATTGGCAGTTTATTGGAAAGTGATTTTTCAGTAATTGAAAATTTGATAAATACAATTTGTAAGACTAATTTTGATTATTTACAATGAAAACGTAATATTTTTATTACAAACGTATTGCCGAATCATATTCTTAGATTCTCGATTATAGCGCCATCTATTATGAATCGAAAAAAATTCTATCATGAAACCGAACCTGCAATAACTACATGGGAATTCCTATTTATGATTTCAAAGTTATCTCCGACCCACCTAGAAGGGGGAAGGGGTCTAATTTTAGTACTAATATATTTCCCCGCTGAATTATTAAGGTTTAAGTCTGGACATTTTTTTGTGAAGTGCGGATTTTTCGAGATATTTGAAAGTTCAATCCATCACTTGTTACTAGCAGCGTTTTAATATAAGTAGTCTTGAACGAAACAGCGAGTTTAGCGTCCTATACTCGTATTTTATATGACCGTGGGTTTTTTTTGTTAACCTACTCGAAAAAATGATTGTTATGCCCAAAACGATCCAACCAAAAAGTGTGACCATAAACCTTAAACGTATGCCATCATTTTGCACCAATTATCAACCCACATCTATAAACCGATTACGTTCATTCATCTCTAACATCAGGGTTAAACTTTATGTCTCGATTTGCTATGTCTGTTGTATAATATATAAATACGGTAAAAGGTAATAACCATCATCACCACACCCACCCACATAGTTTTTGTTTTGTTTTGTTTTCACTAAATTAAGAAATTATTTTGTTAATTTTTGACAAAGTGATTACACACTACTTTATGTTTTTGTGTATAGATATAGATGACGTGATCTCAAAGTATAATATAATTCCATTTTCTTATATAAATATATTGTGGTTCTTATGTCTTAAATACTGTACACTACGAAATAAAAAGAAATTGGTCTACCATGTGATGACATTCACACGAAATTCTTATAAATAAATATCCACAGTGGTTTTGTTTATCTTAAGGCGAAACACCACATATACCATTCACACAGAAGATATTCAGAAGCAAGTAAGAAAAGTGTGTGAACCATAACGATACACTGTTACGAATTTGTATATATAAACAGATAATAATACGGCAACGAGATACTTAGGAAGATTATAGTGGATTTATGTTCTCAATAGACGATAACAAATAGTAAAACTATCATCCCCTTTTACTTTCCATCCCATTGTACGTCGATTGACCCAAACCATATAATTTTCATAATTCATTATGAAACGAAAAATAATAATAAGAATAATTTTCCCATTGAAACCAAACAACAATGATCTGCTATAAAATCTCAAAACTCTATATACAGTTGGTGTTTTCCTTCCTCAAACACACTTCATTTTCTATACACACTTCTCTTCCTCTCCGTCTTTGTCTTGTATAAAATACAAAATAAAAGTTTTCTCGAAAAAAAATAAAAATTAATTAAATAAAATTTTTCCAAACATTCTCATTTTCTTGTTTAAAACAAAACAATTGAATTAATTAGAAAATTTTAATTAATTAGTTTTTCAAGAAAAAAAAAGGAATTTTTTTTTGTTGTTGTGATGAGAAAACGAACGCAAGCACCAAGAGAAACTACATCAACCATCATCACCCCATTCTTTTTTTTGTTATTTAACAAACAACCATTTTCTAATATATTTTAATTACCCTACCATTTTCTCTTAATTTTCATTTCAAGATGAAAAAATAAAAAATAATAAAAAATTACTAAAATGGTAAAATCTTGAGTAGAATGATTGTAGTCACATATGGTTAGATGTTTGATTTTCATATACGTTTGGGGAAGGACAATTTATTTTGGGGGTGGTGGCATACGAATGTGTTACTAAGATGATTAAGTGATTTTTAAAGTAATGTGACAACTTTGTGTCATCTGTTGATGATTTTTTACAGGGTGACTGCTTTTCCTACATTTGTATTGTACATTTTTGTATTCTGCAAGATTTTAAAAAGTTTTGCGTTTTAATAATTTTAAGTTTCTAGGTTAGGTTAGGTTAGTTAGGGTGTTTGTCCTAAAGGACTGGCATAGACACAATCAATATCGTATAGCCTGAGCGCTCAATGGAGCGTGGGATATCCTTTACGTCCATTTTTCCGAGGAGAGGTGTAAAGCAAATGGAGAACAGTTTTTCTTCCTTCATCTTCACAACTATGACCGGTCTAATTTTGACCAGATATGCCTAGTTATTACGCATGAGGAAGTTTTTTCCCTGGAGAAAAGGAGCAACTCAGTTTTCTGTGGATTTATATTCAATTCGCAACTGTTAGCCCTATTGGAGAATGCTAAGCACACTTTGCATCCGTTCTCTTAAGGTACTAGGATGTTTACCGAAGTCACCAACCGCAATGAAATAAGCATAAGCATCCACCTTAAAGTCGTACTCTTCCAGGTTTAATAAAAGGTTATTTATGACTAAGTTTCAAAGAAGAGGAGATAATACCTCGCGTTGCGGTGTGCTCCTACTCACAAATCTGTTGTTGGAGGACACTGGCTGGACGTCACGACCCTGATTTTTAGCATTTGATCTACCCAGCTCCTGAGTGACTCGTCCACACACAGAGAGGAGGGTGCTTGCGAGAAATCTTCTGGGTGTGATGTTGTTAAAGGCCCCTTCTATATCTAGAAAAGGTATGATGGTAAATTCCTTATATTCAAGGTATTTCTCGATAGGAACAATAAGGGATTGGAAAGCAGTTTCATATAGGGCTTAATCGTACTACTAATGTGAGCTTCTATCTATCTTTCCAAAAAATTTAGTAGGAAAGAGGCTAAACTTATAGGTCTAAGGTCTTTGGAATTGCAATGAGAGCTTTTACCCGTCTTACGTATAAATATTACATTTGCTTCAGTTCGTTTACTAGGAATGTGACAGAGTTCTAGGCTGCCGTTTAAGATAACTTCTAGCCAGGGTAAGGTTAAGTCAGTCGATTGTTCCATAGTGGCTAACATAATGCTATCGGGTACTACCGTTTTATAAGGCTTAAAGCTGTTTATAGCCCACTCTAGAACGTTAATTTCTAGTAGTAGCTTCAAGAATTCTACACTAGTTACGGTCCAAGAACCGTCCGCTCGTAGAAGAAACCTCGGAGTGGCGGGATTTAAAGATTTTAATTTACGTAGCCTAGATTTGTCAGAGGACAGTATCCTCCAGATATTTGGTTTAGCATTTCTTAATTCGTATTGATACGTTTTGATGACTTCTTTGTAGCAGTCGTAGTCCTTAGCAGCTTTAGTTTCTGTGGCTCTTTTCTTACCAGGGACGGAACTCAGCCATTTCTTAACCGATTATGATGGTATCGGGTATGTTGGATGGAAATGGGATTCTTAAATTATTTTGGGAAGAAGCTCTGGAATATGGCCACCTGGGACGAAACTCAGCCGTTTCTTAACCGATTATGATCGGATTGGGTATGTTGGATGGAAATGGGATTCTTAAATATCTTCTTAAATCTTCAGAACCTTTCGAATCAAGCAAAAATTTACACCTTTGAGGTACTTGCAATACAAGAACTTAATTCATATGGCCATCAATTATTTCAAAAATCATTTAGTAATCTCGTTTCACCCACAATGTCCAATTTCTGTCCTAGTTTGTCATATACCCATAAAAATCCCATTTCAATCAAGCATACCCAATCCCATCATTATCGGCTAAGAAATGCCTAAGTTCCGTCCCAGATGGCCTTATTTCAGAACTTCTTCCAAAACCTGTTTATGAATCTCAGTTCCATCCAACAAACAAAATCCCATCATAGTTGGTTGAGAATTGGTCGCGTTCCGTTCCAGGTAGTCTAATTCCGGAACTTCTTCCAAAAGTCAATTAAGAATCCCATTTTCATCCGGCATACCCAATCCCATCATAATCGGTTAAGAATTGATCGGGTTCTGTCTCTAGTGGCCATATTCCAAAACTGCTTCCCAAGATCAATTAAAAATCCCACGTCCATCCAGCATAAACAATCCCAACTTAATCGGCTAAGAAATGCCTGACTTTCCCAGATTAAATTCGATCGAATCGATTAAATTAAAAAACATTCGGATTTAACGGACATTCGGATTTAACGGACACCCCCAATTATAGTCCGTTAAATCGGGCGTTTACTGTACTTACATTGATTAGGTGTCCACGCTCCTGACATGACGTTTAATGGACAACCGATTAATGGATGCAACACAAATAAGTTAAAAGAAAATTAATTTTTAATACACAAAAGAAAACCCCCACGGATGTAATATCTGGGCTTAAAAAGTAAAACAATAAGTTTAGACCATCAATTATTTCTTTGTCACATACGTGAGGCTGGTTTTCCAGCCAAACAAAAATAAAAAATATGGTCGCTATTACTCATAACAGTCACAATTGAGACATTTGGTTCCCAACTACGTCTAAAAATCATAAAGGCTGGACTCGATAAGGATAAAATGCTAATCACGTTCGAAGTTCTCATTTTTAAAGTATTTTCCGTGAACTATTTCTGAGGTCGTGTTTGTGATGAATTCCATATGGTAATCCGAGGCCTTTTTGTAGGGGTCATACTTATTTTTATAAGAGCAGGTTGTTATCCTCCGCTCAACTCACTTTTTACGTGTGTGGGTCACGTATTGATGAAGAATATTAAGGCATCTACAGGTCTTCTGTAAGTAGAATTCCTCATGTATCGCCTCCACTACCCCGCCTAATGCATTTAGATTTACGCAATGAGCAATGAATCTCAGCTTCGCGCGCGATGATGTGATTTTTCCGATAACGTAAGATTATTTTTAGAAAATTATAAGTTTTCTTAGAAAATATTTGTGATGTTCCCAAGTTTCCCTTGATTTTTCCGGATTATCAATTTTCATACCATAGTTCTAGTTATTTTGCAAAATTTCAATCCTTAACACTTTCCGTGCTATCGTCACCAAATCATACAATCGATGATCGATAATAGTGTCAAATTAATGATAGAAAATCAATTTTCTGTTTGATTATCACATCATAAAAATCAATCAAATTATACTCAGATATATAGAGACAACTAGCAATTACTATATAATTTATGGTAATCACATGAAATTACGATTAACTTGTAATTGCTATTTACTATATGCTCTCTTGCACAATTTACATCTCTAATTAAAAATAAAAATATAAACAGCGTTCGAGAAGAATGACATGTGCAACGTGAAAAACGTTGGGAAAATTGACATTTTGAGTAATCACAAATTTGTACTCTAACCAATACTCTAACCATGCCCGGTATCGTTTATTATAAAACCCGTATATATTCTTGGGTTAACAACCGGTATTAGTGCGCCGCGCCACTACGTATATGTCTAGTTTATTAGTATTCAATTGATGCTGCTTAAAAACGCGACATTTCGATCGTCATATTGCATGAGCGCGCCACGATAATAAAATGGAATAAGCGCGGATCTATATTATAATTATACAGTAAACATCAATTATGCAAATTAAATTGAATTTGCGTGCAGATCATGATCGTTATGATGATCATTTACAATAATAGCTTTAAAATCATATATTTATGATGATAATATTGTTGTTGTAACAATACTTGATTACGGATTAGATGCATATTTTATTGTCGCATGCGATCATGTAACTGATAATTAAAAACTATTCATAGGCAATGTATTTGATCGTGTGTCGAATATAATTACCAGTCCCATAAAATGGCACAGCACACATAACAGAGTCATGCATATATGTTTAAAGTACAAGATTTATGTAGGTTGAAAAGTATGTTCTGATTAGAGCGTGCTGATATAAATTTGTATTTATATGCACAAGCAACATATCGTATGTATGTAGGTTAGGAAATGGTTTGTAATTACTGACAGGTATATTTGTTGTTGGTGTGAATGAAAGTTGTCTAAGCTTGTTTGGCTAACATACGAATTAACACTTTATTCCACCAAGGAATTATTGTTCGTTATGACAAAGGTTTAATCTACCGCAAAAAGTATCAGTTGTGATATTTGATGCTTGTGATGAAAAAGTGGCCCAACCCATATTCGTTGCAAAATTCGGCACTTGTGAATATTTTAAATGGGTTTTCTTCTCTCTCTCTCTCTCTCTACAAACTGCGGCCCCCCAAAAATGATCAAATGATAAATAAAATAATAAATTGAAATTAATTTGGAATCTATGTAAACTAAGAAAAAGCATACCCTTATCTAGATCGTTCCACAGTCTCGGGCTTTGCAGAACACAATAATTTTTAAATGTCAAGCACTATCACTTAAGTCTCGGCAGACCCATGAATATTGCTGTTCCAGCATAACTAAACATAGCTTAATTAAATCGCTACTTGAACTAACACGATGAAAACTATAATGATGATATTAAATTTGCTATTAGGTTCCATACTTTTTGAAAGCTTGAACAGAAATGGCGTCGTTAATAGATGGCACCCGAAATATATGAAGAGTGTATACATATGTCAATACTATTTCTCAGAAGTGTCACGTTTAAGTCGACTTTACAAATGGATCTAGCATCAAATTCGCAGTCATTTTTATCTGAGAGCAAAATTTTGAATAATTTAGCTAGCCATTGCGTTTCACAACCATTGAAAGTTAATATGTCTTGTATTCAATAGAGAAAAAATTAATTAACGAGCGTAATTCATTTGTTTGGAAACTAGGATGGCTTCCTTATTGGTGTAACTATTTGTTGGAACTTGAGTGGCTAAAAAATTTCTGTATTTAAAAAGGTTAAGCAGCAAATATGGATGAGAGGTAGCCATATTGTTTATCAGTAATAGTACGTTTTATTTGATTATCAAACGAAATTATTAATATAAATTTTATTCACCACTAATGAATTTTATTTACCATACTAGCAGATTTTATTCACCACTTATACATTTATTTCGACACGTTCATAGCCAGTATAGACCAACAACAAAAAAATTTCAGTCAGAAGCTACATTCTCAAAGAAAATATAATTTTACGCTATACTGCAATAGCTTATAGGCAACTTTATTGGGCGATTCTTGTTTTCCACTAAGATTTGATCAATTCGCCACATAATGGTAGCTTTCATTACATGTTGTTTCATTACATGATTGATAATTGCGATATTTTACCTTGAGTTTTTATCTTCGTAAATACCGTTACCTACCAAAAATGTTCTCCTAGTTTCAATGCAGACTCTTATTTGATACTTTTCTGGACACTTTTAAGTCGTTCAATGATTTTTATATTTTGGGCAGTAATTTATGCGAGTGTACAAAACTTTATTTTTTTTAAGATAAAATACAGATTTTAGTGATCACACTAAAAGTGTAAATATAATAAAAAGTTTTGTTGATAAAGGAAGAACAAATTGTTGTATCTCATATTATTGTTTTTAGAAATAATTTTAATCATCCGGAATATACGCAATTTTTGTCTGAAATTACACGAATCTCAGAGATGGGCTCCCATATCGACTATGTAGGTTTGGAAGGGCATAGATTTTGGAATTAAATTCACTTGGGTGTTTCTTACAAACTAAATTTATTTTCATATTCACACTTTTAAGAATACACATGGGCAAATATCTGTCTAAAATCTATGTTTTGTCTAAAATATTAAAAAACATTTAAAACAAACAAAATTTATGATTTAGCTATATACAACAGGTGAAACACAGGTATTGACAAGTGCAGTATAAAAGACATGATTTTTTATCTTCATATTTAATAGTAAAATGTTGACTGAGGATGGATGAAAATCCGAAACCGGCCTCTAAATTTATAAATCATAATTGTCACATAAAGAAAGTTTTATTTCCAATATTTATTAGTTTTGAACACTCGCATAAATTTCTGTCTAAATTACAGAAGCCTCCACCATTTAAGGGTGTCCAGAAAATTTACACTGGTCTCCTTTATTAGTAATAATATATTTTATAATTCGCATGCGGAACCGCGAGCATTAATTTTATTCACCACTAATAAATTGTGGCCACTCATTGTAGTTTTTATTCACCACTATTAAATTTACTCACCACTATTTAATTGTATTCATCACTTTCAAATTGCTCTGGGTTACCTGATAGTATGAAAGAAGAATTGCTGGAATATTCTTACACTAATAGCAAGTCACAGTTTAATTTATTAACATCATCATGTGCAATATTTTAGCATCTCAACTATAGAATCTTGGTTTAACCTAGTTTAGCTAAACAGTTAAATGTAAATATGTCACTTAAATCCGATTAAAAATTCACCACACATATTAGAAAACATCACAGATACCCTGAATGGTCAAGCAATTCTAGGAAACGATTTCCACGATTGATATTCTAGTTGTTCATAGAATTTGCCTAAATCTCCAAAAAATATAACAATTTTCGTAATTTTACCTCCAGTTTTGCTCTTCGTGAATGCAAAGCAAATTTTCGTCGTCGATTACGATCAATAATGTTAATAAACACAACTAAGACCCTCTATTGTAGAGCAGAATTCAGCGCCGAGCCACCGTTCATGTCAGTGTATACAGGTTGACATGGAGCTTGCAATGTGCAGGTGGTATATGAGTGGTGTGTGCGTCAATGCAAAGGAGGTGTTAATTGACCTTCAAAGGGCATTAAATCCATTGGCCAGTTAATACTTTCTTTAAAAAAAAGAAATGAGATTTCAGTGATTCAGATTTTCAGTGGTAAAATAATGTGCCAAAATGTATTTTCTTTCTTTTGATATTTCCCAATTAGCAAGAACTTTTTGTTAATTTCACTATCTATTATATTTGATACAGTTATGTATCACTGTTAAAAATCACACCCGCATTACCCATCGCCGATAGAGTGAATACACGAAATACGTTATATGGGTTGCAGTTTAATTTGCAAATAAGGGCGCATCCTGTTGGGGATAATGGAAGGACGCATTCTATTGGAGGTACGAAATCATTTTTGAGGCGCATCTTAGTTGACAATTGCAGATTTAAAAATTGACAACAATATTACGAATATTGAAAAAAACTACAAAGTTACTTTATCAATTTAGACACAAATAAATGAACGTATTGCACATTAATGCAACGGAAATGTGTCCAATGAAGTACTTTCAGCGTTTTTGCTAGGTTGCTTCACCATTTTATCAACTAGCCGATCCAGGGATAAAGGTCGTCAAAAATGGTTGTTCTCCTCTAGTAGTGGGGCAACTGAGGGGATCAGCTCATCATCTAAAACTCAAAATAATTAAAGGACGGACACAATTAGTCAACTTATGATTTTCACGCCAAAACGATTTGACAGCTGTAACAAATCACCCGAGGAGCAGATTATGGAAACCATAAGAATAAGGGAAACGATAATAATAGTCGTAATCGTCAATCGTAAAATGTCAGTATTAGGGCACCAAAATCGTTTACAAGAGTAATTTAAAAAATTTAGACTTTGTCTTTAAATTTATATTGTCTGATTACAAAGCTATCTTGCTACAATTCTATAATAACCTTTGTTTTGTTAAATTTTTAACATAAAATTAAACACTTTAAATTAGAGTTATGACACATTCAATTGGTTTGAAATATGTTAACCTCCATGTAGCTCTGATCTTATGATTTTGACGAAATTATTAACAGAAACAAATGGAAAGCAATATGGTGAAATCCCACGCAATCGCACCTGCTTACGCCACTAACAACGAGCCTTACATTGATTCTTGTTTATAAATGAAATTGAAATAAATCCAAAATCATTTATGACTAATAAATTCGCCATTCAATTTTATTCGCCATCATCATTCATGAATAAACCGCTGATATTTAATTTTATTCACCACTGTTGAATTTTATTCACCACTTTCACATTTTGCTCTTACCTTCATTAATTATTATTCGCTGAACTGTGTTGATAGTTTCAAATAGCACTGTATTAAAGGATAAGTGATATTACTATTACGATAATTCTTAAAAAATTCATTTTTTTAGCGGGGTCTGTGGCACGTCAGCTTAAGTATATTCGACGAATTTAGGTCTAAAACCCATAGAATTATTTAAATAAATATAAACATTTCTATCAGAGTTATCCGATGGTAAATTGCTGAATCATCAATGAATCGCCTTTATATTCCTGGGATATTTACAGTTTGAAACATTGCGCACATTTGGATCAAAACTCCATAACCATTTGTGTGTCCAATCGACATTCCATATTATATATGGTCAAGTTTTATTTAGCTTGGGTATTATTGGCGTATTCTAACTTCTAACTTATTGGCGATTTACAATACTATTTTGAAAATGAACCACTATTTAAACAGAATTTAGTGGAACAAGACCAATGAATTCATTGCTCCAAACCTTGCTGTTTTCCTTTCACTTATGTTGTTTGCATGTACCGGTGTTTTAAGTTAAATGGATATATTTGTTTCGGTGTGGAAAGCATTTCAACTTATAATAACTAAACATAGTTATGCTTCAGGACCCATTATTTTGCCTCGAGTGATAATAGATATTAACTAAATTTTATTCACCACCAATAATTTTTACTCACCACCAACAAATTTTATTTAATGCAAATTAATTTTTCATCACCTTTATCTTTCGATCAGAGCTAGCTTAATTAGTATACGTTAAAGTATTTTAATAGTTCTAGAATACAACAAATGTAGTAGGTGCTAACGTAATACCCAGTCGCGAATCGCTGAATAATCACTATAAATATAAAAATGTCGAGGAATATTTGGTAATTTCTCAAAAACGAAAATACTAGATTTATATAATTTTCAGACACCGTAGGATACAGTTATTTACAATATATGACCAAGCTTCATTTAACCTGATTATTATTGGGCTTATTCCAATACTTCACCATCCAAAACTTTAAATTAATTCTTGCAAATAGCTTTGAGCTTTGATCCATTATTTAATTAAGATTTAATAAAACAACGATAATGAGTTAATTTTGTGCTCATTAACTGGTTTTTTCACTTTGACGTACACTGTTAGTATGTATAAGGCTTACTAAATGAAAATATTTTATTTTTCGTGTGGAGAGCCTCCAACTTAGCGTAATAACCCCAGCCAGACTATAATGACAGAAAATTTTATTTATCTCACAATAATTACTAAACCTAATTATGCATGACCCAATCACATAAATGTTATACACCAGAAACAATTTTTACTCACCACTTATAAATTGTATTCACCACTACTAAGTTTTTGCCATCTAATTTTTGATCAGAGCTAGCTTAATTTATATCCGTTAAAATATTTTAGTAGTTCTGGCATGCAACAACTGTAGTAGTTGAGAGCCGCCAACTTAATACACATACATAATATACTAACAGTAATTCTAAACATAATCATGCATCATGGCATGACCCGTTTTTTGTCACGAGTGAGAGTGGAGATCACATAAATGTCATTCACCACAAATAATTTTACTCACCACCTACAAATTTTATTCACCACCTACAAATTTTATTATAGTAGATAAATGAATACAATATGCGTTAGGCAATGATTTATCTATTATGATATTTTTCAAATTCCGTTTCTACCGGTAGTAGAGTTCCGTACAAAACATGATCGTAAATGAATAGTGGTTGGGAAAAATTTGTGTTTTCTTAGAAAATACTCAATCCAAATTTGATT
This sequence comes from Nephrotoma guestfalica, assembly GCA_963691935.1. Classification (NCBI taxonomy): domain Eukaryota; kingdom Metazoa; phylum Arthropoda; class Insecta; order Diptera; family Tipulidae; genus Nephrotoma; species Nephrotoma guestfalica. The sequence continues at coordinate 50,341,036 of OY829913.1, read as the reverse complement.
ATTATTCTATTTTTTTATTTGTTCATTTATTCGTTATTTTACCTCGAGTGAGAGCAAAAATCACATAAATTTTGTACGCCACAAACAATTTTTACTCACCACCAACAAATTTTACTCACCACAAATACATTTTTACCATCTATCTTTTGATCAGAACTAGCTTAATTTATATCCGTTAAAATATTTTGGTAGTTCTGGCATGCAACAACTGTAGTAGTTAAGAGCCGCTAACTTAGCATAATACACATAATATACTAACAGTAATTCTAAACATAATCATGCATCATGGCATGAGCCGTTACTTTACCTCGATCGAGAGTAGAGATCACATAAATTTCATTCACCACAAATAATTTTACTCACCACCTACAATTTTTATTCACCACTAATAAATTTTTCTACAAATTTTATTCACCACTAATAAATTTTTTGCATCTTTTGATCAGAGCTAGCTTAATTTGTACCCGTTAAAATATTTTAGTAGTTTTGGAATTCAACAACTGTAGTAGTTGCTAACGTAATGGTAGGACGAATTCAGAAGCGAATTCATAAAAAATGATCAGAAATTTTTAACAGATTAAAAATTATTTTCCAGCGTACTCGATTCAAACTGTTTACATTTCGCATCGTAGTTTCCATCTTAGTTTGGATGAGGGGAAATTATTATAGTGGATAAGTAAATACAATATGCGTTAGGTAATGATTCATCTATTATGCTATTTTTCAAATTCTGTTTCTACCGGTAGTAGAGTTTCGAAGACACATGATCGTAAATGAATAGTGGTCGGGAAAAATTGCCCCCTGAAATTTTTGTTTATTTGTGTTTTCTTATGAACATTTTCATATTTGTTCAGAGAAATATTCTTGAACAAACGAGTTTCCGTTCGGATTTCACGATTCTGCTCCAGGACTAATACAACCGACTTTTATTAAATATATTGTTCAACTGAAGTCAGCCAGTGGCGAATCGCTGAATAATCACTAACAATATAAAAATGCCGAGGATTATTTGGTATTTTGACCGAAAACGAAAATACTACTCATATAATTTAGGGTTTTTACAGTATATGATCAAGCTCCATTTAGCATGATCATTATTGGACTTATTCCAAAACTTCACCAGAAACTTTGAGTCAGACCAGCTCTGCAAACAAAAATTAATAGCTTCCAATTATCATCCGGTAGAACCTTAGACGTTAGACTATTTTCAAACTGAACCATTATTTAAAATGAACCATTTTTTCCACCTAGACTATTAGTATGTATAAGGATTCTAAATTAAATGAAAATATTTTATTTTTATTTTGGAGAGCACCCTAACTAAGCATAATACCCTCCAGCCAAATTATAATCTCGGATAATTTTGTTTATCTCACAATAATTACTAAACATAATGATGCTTCAATACCCATTATATTTATATTATATAGGTACATATGTGCTATTTAAGTACATGATACCATCCAGACCAGACATAAATCCATATTCTCATATTTATCTCATATGAAACAAACTGAAAAAGGAGGAAAACATTTTCACTTTTATATCTCTAACGTTATTTATGTTATATTTTCTAAAAAAAATAATAATTCAAAATTAACAAAAAACTCACGGGGTGCCCCATTATATTTTCTAAAACCTCGGAAAGTACAAAATTTTCCAATATAAATTACATATTTTATTTTTAATTTAATTATTTTCCAAACTGGTTGGTGTTGTATAATGTATGTTCGGTAAAATGATAATCTCAATATAAGCCTCAGCCCATTAATCATATTATAAATTTTTTAAAACAATAGGATAATTTATAGCAGGAAAATGTATATAATCTATATATGACCATTTCCCTATACACCCCTGTGAACGATTTTTCCAGTGCTTAGATGGGTACGTATAAAATGAAAATGAGCTGAAAATTAGACGGTTTAAACAAATTTCATACGCAATCGCCTCAGGAAATTTTAAATATCAGAAACAGATGATTTTTTACCCTAGATTAATTTCTCGACCTCGATAAATTTAGCTGGCTTGTGACTGACATAAGATTACCAGAGTGCTTGTACATAATCATCCTCGTGTATTATACATTTTAAAATGACTGAGTTTGCTACCTTTATAAATATAATTCTGCCGCTCTACACTATACTATATAGAGATAGATGCTATTATATCTAGACACGAAAAACTAGGGAAAAAAAAAGATTTTCACAATTACCACCCGAGGGCTAGCAATTTAATTTAATTCATTTTAATAGAAATAAAATAAAGTTAAAATTATGAGAGAATGAGAATTTTATCCATTTCGTTGCCAAACTTTCCACAGATTTTTTTTTCTGTTTTTAAATGATTCCTAGAGGCATAGGATTTTAATTTTATCAGGGAGATACTAAAATGGGAAAAACTACAATAAAATCTTTCAAAATAGACTATATACGATTTATATATATATAAAGTAATAATAATTGAATTGGAGAAATAACATTTTAATAGTTTGGACATTTAATTGAAAAGTTAAATTAATTTTTCATGTGATTGATATATAAAAATTAATTTGCCGGATAAATGTTTGCACTGGCGGTGACACGGAACTAATATCGATGTATGAACGATATACATCAAAGATAACATAAAAAGGAAAAACATCACCCCAAATAGCCAAATAGGGGCACATCGAACCCATCAAATTTTTTAATTAAAAATATACAATTGAAGTGAATTTGTGGTCAAATGATGTAAAGAAAATTCAATACAGAACAATATAATTTTCATTTCAAACGAATGAACACAGTATATATAGATAGGGTTGGTTTTCCACTCTCTCTCTCGTTCTCTCTTTCTCGGTGTATATTTGTGTGTCATGTAAAAAAACGCTCATAAAAAAAGGAAAACGTAATGTACGTAAGAAAGAAAATCTGAGGTGGAGACCACACAAGTGTTTTTACTGTCCTTTCCATTGTTAATTAATTAATTTCTTTTTTGCGTTTTTTTTTCTGTGTGCTTTATCTATCTCGAGGTGAGCTTTTTATATTTTTTGATATTTAATTAAGTTAATGCTGTTTGTTGTATTATTATAATGCAATTAAGGATTAAAATATTTATGACAGTTTTGTGTGTTTTAATTAAAATTAATGATATGGGTTTATCTCTCTGCTCTATATATATATATACACTCTACTCAGCGGTAACAACAACAACAACAACAACAATTTAATGTTGCCTTTTTTAAGGTGGCTTAGTATAGAGCTATTTAAATTAGGTTGGGTTCAAGATTATATATAATATTCTAAAAAGAGGGTGGTTTTGAATTATATATACACGTAATTTTACCTGTGTTTGATGAACTATGGGAGATTAAATGCGAGGATCAATTTAATTTAATTAAAATTTATGGCTTCACATTATGTGCCTTTGATAGTTTCGCGCGCATTAATTAATTGCATGTAATTTATAAATTTTTCGATTTTATTTTATTAATCGTAATTTATCTTGGCATATGTGGCTACAAACAAATAATTAATTATTTTATTAAGATAAACAAGTAGGAATTGACGGGAATATAAATTGCTTCAATTATTCACGTAGGTTAAATAAATTTTGCGCGATCAGATATTGATCAGATGTTGTTGAACCGAGCTTCGAAATTAGATGCAAAGATCCAGATGAACAAAATTAAATAAAGTAGTAGATTAACTGGGCACATTAGGTTAGGTTAGGTTGGGTTTCAGTCGTTGCTATCGCACACTTAGGCCAGTTTTGCCCATTGTGATACCACAGGATCCGACATCATTAAACTCCATTTAAAACCATCTAGCGCTATTCACATAACGTAAAAGATATCGCACATTACAGCTTTCGATATCAGAGATTATCAGAGACCTTTTGACCTTTGACAGTTGGACTGTCGAGCCACCAAGCATTTGCCAAAGCAACTGCTCTCCTATGACTCGCTGCTTTCAGCACAGACATAGGCCTTCTTACACATTCTCTCCTTGATTCCAGTTGGAGAGTCGTACCGTCCCTTGCTATTTGTCTGCCCTGCAATTTTCCTCAGCGTCAGAATGGTTCAGAACCCAGACCAACTGGTTATTGAATAGTTGTGACAATCCAATGCCACCCATGACACCAGGGAAACTAAATCCAGTGAAAGAATGGCCGACCGACTGTCCACACAGATAGTGATATCAGTCAACGATATTACACTGTGCTTCAACCAGTTCATGACCTCTTCAATCGCTATAACCCGAGCCTGTAACATGCTGCAGTAATCAGGTAGACGAAAAGATAGACTTACATTTAATTTCCCGGAGAATGCACCAGCTCCCACTCTACCATCGAGCTTGGAGCCGTTGGTGAAGAATTTAACTACCCCGGTCTCCATAATGAGACCATCTTTCAATCCTCCCTAAAGGGGAGAATCACATTAAAACGCTTGCAAAAGCACAAAAGAGGTGTTATATACTCCAAATTCACCAGCTCATGCGTCACAGGATTGGCTATAGTTGAGTGCCCTGTTTGCAGGCACTTCCACCCCGAAATCGATGATAGCCGAGTGGCCATATTGGCTGCCATTTGCTTACCGATAATATTCAACGGGAGAAGGTAGAGCATGATTTCTAAGGCACTAGTGGGAGTCGTTGCCCCACTAATGAGCAAGCAGGCTGCCCTCTGCACCTTCGTCATCATGTTCCTGTATGATAATTTCTCTAAAGCTGGTCACCATACACTCACACTATACAGCCATACGAGCCTTACAACTGCCGTGTAAAGCCAGTGCACCAGCTCCGGTTTCAAACCCCATTTCCTTCCGATGTCATTTTTATAAGAGTAGAGTGCCACAGTCGCTTTCTTCACTCTTTTCATCGTGTTTGATTTCCAACTGAGCTTACTGTTGAGAAGAATCCCTTGTAATCTCGCCCTATCAGTAAGGGCCAGCATAGTACCATTTAAACTTGGTGGGACCATTACTGGAATTTTGTATCTCCTAGTGAAAAGGAGCAGGTCACTTTTAGATGGGTTAATCCCCAATCCACATCTGCTGGCCCAACCCGCATAGAAAGAAGGGTACCTCCCGGGAGTGTTCCCCGAACAACCCGGCTTCTAACGAAGACTTCCCCCATCTCCGCTATAATCCTTCTGCTACCTAGCAGGTGATAATCTGGCCTGGTTATAGAGTATTTAATCTCAAGTGGGAACAATCCTTCCCTAATTCCATATGCACGTTCTTGAAAGCGCTCTCGATATCGAGAAATGCCACCAACGAGTATTCTTGCAAATCCAGTGATTTATAGTTTCTGAGTACAATTCTCGAACAAATATGGACATCTAGAGACCTTTCCATGGTTTTCAGCAGAAAAGATGACAGAGATATTGGTGTTAAGTCCTTAGGGTTGCTGTGCGAGCTTCTACTCGCTTTTAGGATGAAGATCACCCTAGCTCTCCCTTCATTTCTTTGGGATGTACTTCAGCTTCAGATATCCATTGAAGATAACCTCCAGCTAGGGAAGTAAGACCCCCGAGATCTTCTGAATTTCTGCTGGTACAATCCCACCTGGATCAGCACACATTTTGTCTTCCGTGTATTCAGAATATCCTCTGTACACAACTATTGGACGCCGCAGTCATCCCTAAACCCACAGCCAAAGGCCCCGCAATCGACACATCCTCACTACCCGGGAAGTGAGTTTCAATCAAAAGATCAAGGGTCTCTTCATTAGAAACCGTCCATTCGCCATCCGGTTTTATCAGATAGCCTGGAACATCTCGCCTAGTAGAGATAATCTTTCTTAAGCGCGAGGTATCCGAGACCTCTTCCATTCTATCACAGAAGAGCCTCCTCGAATTCCTTTGCGCCTTTGAAAGATGACCCACAGACTTTTCAACATTCCGCAAGTGGAGGTCCACTAAATAGGTTTTCGCTTTCTCCTCAGCTTTATTAATGGGCAAGCTCTCCTTATAGAGCTATTGCAAGACCTAGGTGGTTTTTGACTGATTTGTAATTTGGAGATTGAGCTTAAACGTTAGGTACTGATAGTCAGAGAAGGAATGCTCCTTCGCCACCCTTTATTCTCTGATCATAGGTGAAATAAAATCGAACACCAAAGTAACATCCAGAACCTCCTGTCCATTGCTAATAATAAAGGTGGGTCCCCGTCCTATATTACTTATAATGAGGTTAGTTCTTAACAGAAATTCAAAAAGTAACTCACCCTTGTCATTGATCTCCGAGCTAGGATAACTCCCACCTTCCTCCTTTCCGTGTCACAAACAAGCGTCCTCAGTAAATCTGGCCAAATCTGTCACTCCTACATTACGCAACTGTATGCTTTGTTGGAAGTTTCGGTTGTTCTATCTACTATCAATCAATCAATAACGCAACTAACACGTTGCACATAATCCGAGTGGGTCGAACAGCTATGCTATTTCTGACAATATAGATCTTTTAATAAATTTGTTTGTTTCCACGAATTTTTAATATTTGGAAACTATCGGAGTTAGGTTTACATTGAAGACCCAGTAAGAGAACAATGTTTGATTCGAGAGAAGTATTTTTGTCCGATAATCCGCTATAATTCAAATTCCGTTTGTGCAACCCAAAGCCGCCTGTAGCCAAGAGTTGGATTAAATCTTGTTTCAGTGTTTGTGCTTCCATCCAAAGAATTAACACCTGTCAAGACGTCATCGACATAGAAATTTCTCCCATATTTTCGATGCCAAAGAAAAACTATACCATTCGTCGATGGATAATTGTTTTAGTGTTCGAATAGACTGAAAAGGCACACTCGATGTGCCTTATGTGACAGTGTAGGGTCGATAACACTGACGCTTGCCATTTAATGATTTAAGGCAATATATCCTCAACAAATCTAGCTGACAAGGCAAATAAATATTTGCGAAAGCAAATTATCAAAGCTAATAGATCCTACTGTTTTGTGGGACCCATCATCAGACAGTCATTTTGGGATACATCAGATGTGTCCCATCAGATGCGTATCGTGTACGATACACTATGTGATAATGCGTATGTTCGATTACATTGGGAGTCGCTGGCATCTGGATCTTTTACCAATGCAAATCAATGTATTCTTGGATGAATTCATTATATTGGCGATACTTATTGGGATTATTAGAAAGTTTTTGTTCCAGGTATTGGAATTGCATTAGCGCATGATTTGTTTTCACAGGTAACGCTGCACTAGATCGATCCTTTTTCAGACGGATTATGTTTTCAACTGATAAAACATATGATTTGTTCAATATCCCAAAATTTATTGTTTTAATCGTTCAACTGAACGATATGACGATTGTAAAGTGGAACTACTCAAAGAGGAATCGAATGACTTTCTAATTTGTTTCACTTAATTTCAGTTTTTGGAATGGTAAAAGCTCTGGTATTATTTTTACCTCTCCCCCATTTATTATTTCTTTATACTTTTCTGATCCAATTAGCATCTCAATTTTGCTATTGATATAAAATGTGGGCCAGCTAAATCAATATCTCTAGGCAAAACGGAAGAATCGAATTCAATCGTTTAGGGCGGAAGTTCATCAGTTATTTTTAGCAACTCTAGAAAATTCAACTTTCAAATTTAAAAATTTTATAGAATTAAATATTTTCCATTCTAATCCAATACCTTTTGATATCTTTCTGGGAGTAGCATAATTCCACTCTCAGAAAACTTCTGATCTTTGCTCATTTGAAGAAAAGGTTTTGCCGTCTAAAAAGTTGTGTAGAGGCCAGAACAAGTAATAATCCGAATCTTTTGGCGTGTTACCAAACTTAAAAGAGGTCTCACATTATCTTTGTGGAACGCTATACCTTTTGTATTGATCAGTTCTGGCCTATTATGTTTGAGTGAATCATTCAATTTGTCCAGTAGATGACAGTACACTTCAGAATTTATCGTGGTACAGTAACGATTCCCTTAAAATCCCGACAAACAGATAGCATCACATTTTTTATGAATATCGGCTTTCAAAGTGGTTTGCGCCGATTAGTATTTGTTACTCCATGATCTCGTGAGCTTGACATTGTTATAGACAACCCATTTTTCGTCCTCAGTAATAATTCGCTTTAAAAATGGATTATTTTCTTAACGTCTGAGAAGCAAACACAGACGTCAATGCGACGGAGCAAATTTATTTCTATAAGAACATGTGGAACCAATATGTCGAGTTTTGAAACTAAACCAAGGCGTTTTACTTGATCATAAACGGCCGAATTCGATAAATTTAATCTGTCAGCGATCTCACGAGTTGTTATTCGGCGGTTTGCATTAATTTATTTTCTTTATTTTGTCTTCATCAGCTTCAACTGGCCTTCCAGAACGTGGTGCAACTTCAACATCAAAATTACCAGAACGAAATTTTTAAAACCAGGTTTGACACTGACGTTCTTTCAATACATCTCCTCCATAAACATCACACAACTTTTTTCTTGCTTGAACAGCCTTTTGTGCCTTTTTGATAATAAAAATGTATAATATGTTGATAATGCTGCTTTCGATTTTCCATATTTAATATAGCGCCAAACACAAACTATTAGGCATAATCAAACAAATTTTTGCACTCATTTTGCACTGCATTTTAGGCCTCTGTACAGAAAAAACGAAATTATTTTCCGAACCACCCAATATGTACGCTTATCTAGCTGGGTGAACTTTGCGTACACAGACATATAACATTTATCATTTTATGAGGGAGTGGTTTGAAATTAATAGATAAATCTAAATGTCAAAATTAAAAAATCTCAGGTATCAAAATCCCGGATACTAAAATACGGGAACTCGAAATTCCAGATACTGACAAGTTTTAGGATTAATTTAAGCTAGATCTTAACAGATCTAACTTAAATCTCTTGTTTTCTTAAGAAATTCAGGTTTTACCAAGAAAATTGGGTTTTACCAGAGCAGTCCTAAATATTTGTGTATTTCAACGAATCTGAGCTTTTTCTCATCCAATTGGGACACAACTCTTATCTAGGCCATAAAAATTGGTATTTTATTGTGAAGTTCGGTCAGAGAGGTGCTACCGATATAACTAGAAAGCGACATTCTTCCTCTTATAGTTGGAATTATTTAAGCTATCATTGGAGGCCGTGGGGCATATAAAATTACAAGCTGCACAAACTTCTATTACTGGGTGACCATAAGCTCACTTAGAAAATTAGAGAAATTAGTTTGCCTGATAGAATTACTAGCCACGATTACAATCACTGCTGGTTCTGTAGAAAAGTTTAGGAGTGAACAAAACCAAAATGGTTGTCTTGCGAAACCTGGAAACTTTTGTAAAAAATTTTTCAATAAAACAAAAATTAATAAAGAGGAAAAAATGGAGGGTTGTTCGAGACGTCTCGAATTAGAAAGATTCTTTAAAAATACAATCACTCCGAGATCAATCAATTGGTTTTGTACTAATGCGACCTTTCACCCCTATTGTAAACAAGGCCATCTGCTATATGTCGGTTATCGCCTCATAACATAATGTCATTCTAACGATTTTTAGAGCACACTGTTAGTATACTGGCTTTCCGGTAGTAAGACCTGTATTATACAAGGCGTGAGTATATGGTCGCCAGCACTGCAAAAAGATACATAATATAAGAAAATGATCGAGAAGATGAATCCAGTTGGTCCGGAGGAGGTTTCACTATCAAAAACTATAGGTTAGGCTCTCCAAGCAGTTAATTTCCAACGGTTACCGTTTTGTTTGCGCCTTAAAAATTTCACTTCTTGAATCCCAATGCTTAATTTCTGATAATGGTATATTGCTCTATTATAGGGGTTTTAAAACCTGCTAAAACTATTCTCGTTTTCAAACCCCTGTTTTTCAAAATAATTTTTTCAGGTAAAATATCGCAATTTAGATATTTTGTTAACTGACTTTAAAATTAATCTTTAAAATTTTTTTATTCATTCTGCGCTTACAAAGCCTACCGAATTTTGGTAACATCTATAGATCACTCGTTGGATACACAATATTTGACACAATAATATTGCTGGGTTGCGAGTTTTAGTAAGATTTTAAGGTTTATTTAATTTTATTTTTTTTACGTAGAATAAAATATAGGAACCATGAAAAATGTTTACCACCAGATTTTTGCAGATTTATCATTCTATATATGCCGTAGTCAAAAATAACAGGCTTTTAAAAAATCTGTGTGTGCGTATATGCGTGCGTGTGTGCGTGAAGAGTAGATGTCTATATCCTCTTTACAGCTCAAACGCTTTGGCTGATAGAGGTGAGACTTCAAACTTAAACTTTTCCATAAATTGGGAGATCCCAGTGATTATTGACCGAAATCGATCCAGCGGAAGTGGCAGCCTCCATCGGAGCTTTTATGTTTTTTGCAAATATTTTGAAAAATATATCATTTACATGAAAAACGATCCTGTATTTTCCTGATAACCTGGTTGATCGGATTAAACTTGATACCTAAGTTTTTTCCACAAACTGGGAGATCCCAGTGAATTTGGGTTGAAATCGGTGCACCGAAAGTGACAGATACCATAGGAGAGTTTTCGCTTTTCCATTGGAAGTGACAGCTTTAATAGGAGTTTTTTGTTTTTCGTAGGTATTTACGAGGAAAACGGTTATGAAGTAACAAATTTTAAGTTAATTTTGCAACAATACCGATCCAGATCAGTGTTCCAAAATTTAAGCAGAAATTACGATTTTTGCCATAAACCAGTTTCTCAGTAGACGTTTGGTCCCTGTACAGCCCATACAGATTGATTGATCGGGATGAAACTTCTTAACTAAGCTTTTTCCACAAATTGGAAGATCCTAGTGATTTTTGATCGAAATCGGTCCACTGGAAAAGTAATCACTTACGAAAAAACGATTAAAACAGACAGATTGTAAATTAGATTTTAAACAAAATTAGTTCAAATCATATTTCAAATTTTACCGGAAATAATGAGTTTTGATAAAAAAAAACTTTATTTCACCTAAATTCGGCATCTCTACAGACCAAGCGGACTATTCCGAATAAAACTTCATACAAAAGCTTTTTCGATAAATTGAAAGAGCCAATATGGTGGACATCTGTGTACAAGAAGTAGCTACTTCCGTAGGAGCTTTTTCAATTTTTGACATAAAGATAAAAATTTCATGTTTGTTTTAAATTTTTTCAAATATCCACAACAATCTGACACGACCTAACCATATAGGTCGCTATCGTGCCAAATTGTTGTGGATATTTGAGAAAATTTAAAATGTAATAAACGTCTTTATACGAGTGATAAGGAACATTTTCGAAAATGGCTTGTCCTAACCCCCGGCAAGGCTCTTTTTTTCTCAAAAGTTGGTACTTTTTAGATTTCTTGGTTAATATAGCACCTAACCATATAGGTCACTATCGTGTCAAATTGTTGTGGATATTTGAGAAAATTTAAAATGTAATAAACGTCTTTATATGAGTTGTGTGGACAATTTTCGAGAATGGCTTGTCCTAACCCCCGGCAAGGCTCTTTTTTCTCAAAAGTTGGTACTTTCTGGAATGCTTGGTTAATGTAGCACCTAACCATATAGGTCGCTATCGTGTCAGATTGTTGGGGATATTTGAAAAAATTTAAAATGCAATACAAAATACATACAAATTTTTTATTGTAATTTTATTGTAATCGTTTTTATGAATAATGTGTCAACTATTTTTTCCTACCATGACCGGCCAGGATAGGAGGCTAGAAACTTTTTCAGTTTCCGTTTTTCAATGCCAATTTGTTTGCGAAATAGGTTTGTCGTGGCAAGCAAGAAATATTTGGCAACTTTCTGTCAAACATAAAAAAACTGATTAACAAATGCAAATTGCCACATGTACAATCTAATATTCAAAATTAATTTAGAGTAGATCTGTAATTAAATAAAACTACTAAACAATAATTTAATATCACTAACCGTGTAAAGTTAAGGTAAAAATTTGATGAGGCATAATCTAACGTTATTAACTTAATAAAATGCCATTTAGGAACGATTACACAAATGGCCATCATACACAAATTAACCTAACAGTCTAGGCAAACAAACAAATACTTTAGGTTCTGCAAATATAGTGAAGAGAAGCGGCCACGTGGTTTTAAATGCAAATAATTTAACAAATAACAAATAAACAAATACAAATAACGTTGCATACATATGCAATTTTTAGGATTTAGGATTAACTTCACGCATTTGTACAGAACCGTGAAGTATTGTCCAAAACGAATCTAAATTTTTTTTAGGGCAAACTTCACGCGAATAATTGATTAAGATCTTAAAAATGAAATCTCTTGTGAGGATCATAATTCTATCATACACAACAAATTTGAACACGCCGATTTGTGCACGGATGATGGTCAGTTTTCATTCAGCATGGCCTAGTTATGGAACATCCTAGTGATTCACCGACCAAACGGCACATTGGTTAAAGCTTTGTCGTTTGGGTCGGGAGGTACCGAGTCGAATGCCGTTTGGATCAGAATACAAAAGGGCAACTGATTATGATCGATGATGAAAATAAACACAACTATGACCTCCTGTCAGAGGGTAAAACTCATGGGCCAACCCATCGTATGTAATCAGTATTAGTTAGCACTATGATACGCAGATATAGTCGCACGTCCTTGATTTTGGCTATATGGTGAACGTTTTTTTGGGTTAGTTTTTGTAAATTTAAAAATCGCTGTTATTCTTCCCCAGATGGGTGCTTTTAATACTGTCTGAAATATTTTTATTTACCTTACCTACATTTATTTTCTAGATCATGACTTTCATTATTAATCAGTAATTAAATTAATCTTTTGGTCTGAACGATATAAAATAAATGAAGGCGGAATTTTCACAGATAATTCGGCAAAAATAAGGTGATTAGGTTAATTTATAAATTGTAGCTTTAATCTAAACGTGACTACACACATTACCAGCAGTTCGACACGCTTAACGCGTATCATAAACTACATAAAATAATTTGCATAAAATTATTTCTCGATACGTATAGTATATGTCATATATATATGCATGTCTTCTAATTAATTAATTTTTTATTTAATTTCGGAAAATGTGTTTTTTGTACATTTTCAATTTACATTATATTCACTTCTACAACAATTCCACCCTCGCTTGCCCCTATAATAAAACATAGAGAGAATACCACAAAATTGGAATAGTCTAATTTAATCTTTTTTTTGCCATTTTACATTTTCCAAACTACAAGGGTAAATTCAATTAAATTATTTCAATTATTTTAAGTCACAATCAGCCAGCCAGCCACCCCTAAATCCTAACTGAACAACTAAACGAAAAAAAATATACATAGAAGAAAACAGCCCAATACAACAACAACAAAATGAAAATGAGTATGGGGGTTGGAAAATATTCGATTAATGATCTCTATTGTTTTGTAATTAAATATTTTATATTTTATCATGTAATAACAGCATAAGTCATTCGTACACCCAAACCCCAATTATTATATATATATACACCCACTCAGAAAAGCCCATCCCCTCTCCTTAGTATTTTTCACTCGTTCTTGTGTTTTTCATTTTCTAAATTAAGATTTTTTTTTTTGCTTTTTTTCCAAAATACGAAAATTAATCAATTATTTTATATTTTGTTTTTCATTTCTATTTTCAGAACACAACGATAACAACAGCTTTATTTATCAGGAACATACATATACACACTTACACACATCGAGTGTATTTTGGATATAAACGTTACGAAACACAGCAAAAATGGGATTAAGGATATAGAACGCTCTATCCTAGGCTACGTGGAGATATTGATTGCGATTCGTTATTATATAAAAATAAAAAAAAGGATATCATTATTATCCTACTGTCTATATATAATATACATAATAATTTTACGTGTGTGTTGGAAAATTTGTGGAAAACCTACAGGTTGTTTCGGTAATCATCGAACATATATTTAATAAATAAATAGAAAATGTGTAAAAGGTTAACCCCCGTGTAAATATAGTTTAAATAGGTAAAAAAAGGTTTATTTATTTGTTAAATAAATATAAATTAATAATAACAACAGCAAAAGTGATTTTAATTAATAATACAAGTGTTGTGATTATAAATAAAAATAAATAAATAAATAGTGTTTACTTGTGTACCTCCCTGTGTATAGTGAAAAACTCAAGAAAAATTATTTGAGTTTAAATTAATTTTGTTTTTGTTGGACTTTCCTTTTTTTATTTTTTTTTATTTTTTCGCCAAAATTTGTAAAATAAAATTTATCAAGCTGGCAGCGTCTCTGGCGATGAATCCTCATTATCATCCGTATTCGGATCTATCATCGCCCCATCCACCAAGTCCGGATAATAATAATTATCATCCACCATTAGGTGGTGGACATCATAATGGGCATGCACAGCCAATGTCGATGGATCCGCAACAGGGATTCCACCAGATGAATAATAATAATGGGCCACTAAAACATTGTGGCGGTTGTGGGGGTAAGTTCAATTTTTTTTTTGTTTAATTTTCACCAAAATATTACTACATAACTACATAATTTATCTATAACAAAAATTATCGTACCAGTGATCACAGATTTCAAGGTTAATTATGGTTCTAAAACTGGATTTCGATTAGCAGTTTAAATTTAATTTTACTTAAAAGATTACCAATTAGCATTGTTGATCGATATCAGTGCCTTGTATAGGGTGTCATAATAACCGGTTCAGATTTGACATATCGGTTATTTTGGCTCTGGCAACACTAATGTCATTCTTTCTTTGACATAATACTGTAGGCGAAAAATAGTAAGACTTTGTTTATAATTTTAAAATTCTTTATTTATTTCTCCAAATCTATTTCGTTCCCATCAAAGTAATCCCCCCGGCCTCAATACACTTATGCCAACGTTTTTTCCAATCCACGAAACATTTGTTAAAGTCAATTTCCGGATAACCTCTAATGCGCGTAGCGATTCACGCTTAATTTCTTCAATTGACTCAAAACGGTTTCCCCGGAGCGGTCGTTTGAGTTTGCTGAACAGCCAGAAGTCACACGGAGCCAAATCAGGCAAATACTGTGGTTTCGGAACGATATGGGTGGAATTTTTGGCGAAAAAATCACATAAAACCAATGCAGTATGAGAAGGTGTATTATCGTGGTGCAAAAACCAAGAGTTGTCGACCCATAATTCCGGCCTCTTTTTACGAATAGCTTCGCGCAAACGACGCATAACACTCAAATAGTATTCCTTGTTGACAGTTTGGCCGGTCGGAAGAAATTCGGAGTGCACCACACCTCGATAATCGAAGAAATCTGTCAATATCACCTTGATTTTTGACTTGCTTTGACGTGGTTTTTTCGGCTTCAGCTCACCTTTGGCACGATATTCGGCCGATTGATCATCTGTTTCCGGGTCGTAAGCATAGATCCAAGACTCATCGCCAGTTATAATACGTTTCATGACATACTGGTAGCCGGAAAGCATTGTTTCACAGACGTCAACGTGACGCTGTTTTTCCAGAAAATTGAGTGATTTTGGAACCAATCGTGCTTTCACTTTTCTTAGGCCCAAATGATCTTTCCAAATGGTTTTCACTGATCCTTCCGATATTTCAACGATACCAATAAGGTCTCTGACTGTTAATCGTCGATTCTCGAGCACCAATTCCTTGATTTTATTAACGTGTTGATCATCAGTTGATGTTGATGGCCGTCCTAGACGTGGTTCGTCGTCAATACGTTCTCGACCCTCTTTGAACAATTTGTACCAAACAAAAACACTTGTTCGCGACATACAATTATCACCGATGGTCTTTTGCAACATTTTGAACAATTAGGCACCACAAAATTGATTCCGCACACACAATTTAATGGAACTTCTTTGTTGAATAATTTCACTCATTGTAAAAATCGCCGAATGCACTTTTTGTACTTCAGAAAGACCAGCGTATACTAAACACTAATGATTATTTTGATGTGACATTTAGCACAGATGTCACTGACAGTCATACCAACATAGAAAAAAAAAATATTTCGACGAATGGTTTTCCGCGCGAAATTTAAATTAAAAAGTCTTACTACCTTTTGCCCACAGTAGTAAACTCAGTATATTATTTCTAGTTGACGAAATGAGTCGCTTAACGCTTCAATGCAAATAGGAAATGTTGGAAATTTCCACAACAAAGACAATTTGTTCGAAATCACACAAATTGTACGCATATCGTACAAAATTTGGTCAAAACACGGGACTCACACCCAACGTTATCAAGAAGTTTGTGCATAAAGTGCGTGATACGGGCTACCTAGTCGACAATCCAACGCGTACCCGTGCTCGTCGTGTTCGTTCAGCCGAAAATATCGTCACGGTACCCAAAAATGTGCGCCAAACACCGAGGGCATCAATTCGTCATCGTGTATCGGAAATGAACATCAGCCGGTCTTGCATGCAACGAATTCTGCATAAAGGTCCTGGTTTTTGGCCCTATAAAGTTCAATTGGTTCAGCAATTGGAGCCCCGTGATCATCCGCTTCGATATCGATTCGCTGTGTGGGCCTGCAACAAACTCGAAATTGATGAGGATTTTGCTCAAAAAATCATCTTCTCGGACGAGGCGAGAAACAAACAGAATTGTCGCATTTGGGGATCGCAAAATCCATAAGTTTATGTGGAGAAGCCAATGCATCCATTGCGTGTTGCTGTTTGGTGAGGCTTGTGACGTGGCGGCATTATTGGGACGTATTCTTCGAAGATGAGGCCGGCGCGACCTTTACGGTCAACGGAATCAACTACTGCCACATGATAAAATCTGCGATGGCCGTATTATCAGTCGAAATGGTGATGTGAATACCGTACCGGTACCGTAAATAACCAGGAGGATTGTACTTTCCGTTTTTGTTTTATTAAATTTTTAAATCTAAACTTCTTATTGGGACACCCTTTACATTTAGTCGTCATCAATTAAAAAATTGTGATGTTTCCACCCGTAGTAGCAGGGAAATATGTTCGATTTCCGATCTACTATATCGCATTATTCCGTTTACTTAAGAATGATTTATGCCCTAAATCGGTCCACCAGAATTGATAGCTAGGCATAGAAGATTATTCGATTTTTGTAAATATTTTGAAAAGTATAAAGCATTTACGAAAAAACGAATAAATTAATGTTTAAACTTAGTTCAGGACATATTTTTAATTTTACCGGAAATGACGAGTTAGGCGCAAGATTAAACTTTTTCATTGTGCCACAAATTTTAGACAAGTTCTCTAAGTTTGACAGAACAACAAAATATTAAAAGAAAATTTCGATAAAATGAAATGGCTAAGCACGAATTTTCCAAAATAAAGTGAAATTTTTCGCTCAAATGCTTGTCGAACCTGCTCAACTTACCCATACTTTAGTAAACAATACTCTCTCGTAAGGTATACTTGCGGTTTTCCACTGGGAGTTTCACTGGGAGATCCTCCCCTGCAGGGATCGTGTTTTCTCTTAGAACAAGGGCGGCAAATAAAAATTTTAGTGTATTGCATAGCAATTTTAAATTTGTTGTTCTTCGAGGATTTCTTTAATGCTACCTAATAATATTTTTGAATTATTCACTGTTACGAGACGATAACACTATTTGCACGTGACTTGTCGTACATCATACTATAAGTTCCCCTCTATGTATCATCTGTTATCTAATTGACAGTCAAAAATGTGTACCGTTAAGATACAACAGTATTTTCGAAAGTAAGTAAGTAATACTCAAATTATAAAATAGTTAACCCTAATACAATTATGATTTTTATGGATACTCTATGTTCTATACATTTTGCGACCCCTCTCAAAACGCATTAAACTCAATTTGCATACGGTCCAGTCGAATTTAAAGCATAAAATAACATATTTCCCAAGGAATTTATGTATATTGATATCGGACTGTTGCACCCCTTTACTTACAATTTTTTTATTACTCTTTCTATGATACTACGAATATGAAGGGGGGCATGAGAGCACATGAGGTTTATAAAATATTGCAGATGCTGGTAATAGTATTGGTAATATAGATTACGTTAACTTAATAACAAAACTTTACAAGCGGGACTAGTAAACTCTTCATGATTTCTGAAATGTTCGGATCCTAAAATTTGTATTACGAGATGAAACAAATATTCCAATCCAATTTCAGAATTGTAGAATTATTACTACTGCTGAAAGCAAGAACTTACCGTTTACGGTAACATGATTATAAAAAAGACAATAATTTGTAATGTCCTGCAAGTCATTAGTTGTTTGGATGATAGTGGTTATATTTGTTGCTAGTTGCCGCTTTAATTTTACAAAAAATGGCAGTACGAGAAGAAAACTGTCAAAGTAAATAAGATCGTTATTCGAGCACATGCAACCTACTATTACTACATTCGATTATTGCTTAAACACCCAAGAATTGTATCAACCTGAGACACAATTCGGTGGCCGAACTAACTAGATATCCTGATCCTACGAGGTCCTCTAATTCTACAGGTTAAGGATATGATATATGTTCTAATAATAGAAGAACTACAAGAGTGAACAGCCATTATACAACGTACCACAGTTCGGGTTTTCTTCTGTAATTACCAATTCTAAATTTTCTTATTTCTCTTAATATTTTGACCATTCATGGTCTATGATAAAAGCAATTAGTTTGTTAGTAGGGATTAGTAACTTTCTTGTTTGGTCTCTTTTTATCATCATGAAGATGAAGAAGACAAACGAAGTTTTTTTTGTTAATCCATCCTTCCAATCACCTTAAAGATGAGGAGGACCAGCTTTTTATGTTTTACCTTTTTTCAGTCATCACTTCTTAATTTAGCTTGTTTCGGCAACTTAACAGGTTTAGCCACAATGAGTGTGTTCCGCGAATGCGAAAAAAATAAAATCACAATTCCCCAACAAAAACATAAAAACAAAAAATAAAATCACAATTCCCCTAAAACTAAATCTGCTGGAACACTAAAAATGCAATTACAAGGAAACCCAAAACTCGCAGTCAAATTAATTGTCTTGGAGTTCCAACTCAGAAAACCAAAGTCATTAAATGTCCGACTCAATTCTATTAAAGTGATCACCTCGTCGTAACCAATATTCCAAAATTTCACAGAAAGGTCATTCCATGCCACAATCCATCGAAACATTCTATCTGCACTCGCAACCCTCTCCCAGCGTGGCCAAACTCAAAGTCTACCTGCCCGGGCTTTTGGGAGTGTCTACACAGCCTCCTGTCATCAATACTGTCAATACTTCGAAAATCATATCATTTATTAGAAACATGATTATGGGCTAAAAGATTATAAATTAAATTTACAACAATATCGGTCACCTCCAATTTCCCACATCTTAAGCGCAAATGGCGTTTTTTGATAGCGAACTGTTTTTACTCTCTTTTACGTACAAAATAAAGTATGGTAATAACCTCGAGATTTTTGCAGATTTACCATTCGCCATATCACCGCAATCCAAACCAGAGGTTTTAAAAAGTTCTGTCTGTGTGTCTGTGTGCGAGGTGCCGTGCAGACTAATTGACCGTGCCATCTCCTCAGTCCAGCTCCAGACGTATTGACTGATCGAGGTCAAATTTCACACTTAAGTTTATCCATGATTTGGGCATTTGTCGATGATTTTTGGGCGAAAACTATTTTGAACAAAAAGATTCTAAATTTGTTTTGCAACATACCAAACCGGGCGGATTATTTGATCAAGATGAAATTTTATTATTAAGCTTTTTCCATAAATTGGGAAATGCCAGTGATTTTTGGTCGAAATCGGTGTGCCGGAAGTGTTTTTGAAAGTTCTAGAGGAGTTCAATAAGTTGAAAATTTAGAAAACCTCTATTTTTTCACCGACAAAATAAAAGGATGTAAATTAATTTTTACATTTAATTTCTGTGAGTAATGAACACCGGTTTTAAAAATATTGAAAAACGTGAAATTATTGAACATCGTGTTGTGATTAAATTCCTTGTAAAGGCAAATCGATCAAAGGATAACGAAAGACGCATGAAAAATATTTACGGAGAATCTAGTCCTTCTTATATCATTAACGAAGTGGGTCCATTTATTTAAACATTTTTACGAAATGGTAATTTTAACCGGGGATCTTATATTGCGAGACAGACGAATCATCCTTGGGTTAGAACCATTTTACACAATCATCTTAAGCTTTCAAAAATTAATGCAAGGTCGGTTCCTCAAATTTTGACCCTGGAATAAGAAAAACATGTATAGTGGAAGCTTCTAAAGTAATTTTAAAAATTATACAAGACGATCCGGGTAAATTTATAAACCAGATAGTCATCTGTGATAAAACGTGGATTAATCACTATGATCCAAAATGGCCACAGCAATCGCTAGCACCGAGAAAGTTTCAACCATGCGAGCAAGAGAATGGCATCAATTGTTGGTACTAAAGTGATTTTGATTATTACCTAACTACTTACCTCATAAGACCACCAATAACAGGGGATTATTATGACGGACTTTTGCATAAATTAAACAATCCTATTAGGGAAAGAGGAAGAGGTTAAAACAAGCAACAAATATTGCATTTTCATGACAACTCACCAGTTCAACCATAGGTCGAATTTTACACAAAACGCAATGCGAGTTTGCACGTTCAATGAAATACCGCATATACCTTACAGTCCAGATCTGGCCCCTATCCGTTTCACAAATATGAAAAAAAAAATTAAATTGCTGACTATAACTTCCAACGATATGCTCGAGAATTAATTGAGTTATATGTACGGATTAACCAGCATTTGACGATTTGATATGATTTGATATTATTTTAAAAGATTTGATATGATTTGATATTGTTAAAATGATTTGATTTCATATGATTTTATGTGTTTTGATATTATTTGAGATCATTTGATTTAATTTAATTTGACTTGATATTATTTGATAAGATCTGATGTGACTTGATATGATTTTATAATATTTGTTATGATGATTTGATATTTTATGATATGACACGAATGATTTGATATGATTTAATTTGATATGATTTGTTATGTCTCGATATGATTTGAAATGCTTTGATATGGTTTATTATGATTTGATAAGATTTTATATGATTATTTCATATGATATGATTTGGTATGATTGGATGTGATTTGATATGATTTGAAATGAGTTGATATGATTTGATATGATTTAATATATTTTGATATGATTTGATATTATTTTTAGATTTGATATGATTGGATAATATTTGATATGTTTTTTATGATTTGATAAGATTTTATATGATGATTTGATATGATATGATTTGATATGATTTGGTACAATTTGATATGATTTGATATGATTTTGTATGATCTGATATGACTTAATATGATTGATAGGACTTTATATAATTTAATACGATTTGATATGGTTTGATGTTATTTGATATTATTTTATAATATTTTATATGGTTCGATATGAGTTGATTGATTTGATTTAAAAGTTTGAAATTCTTGATACAACTTGAAATGATTTGATTTGGTTTGATATGATTTGTTATTATTTTTTAGATTTGATATGATTTGATTTGATATGATATGATATGATTGGATATTGTTTTGATATGATTTGAAATGAGTTGATATGATTTGATGTAATTTGTTTGGAATTCTTGATATTACTTGAAATGACTTGATTTGGTTTGATATGATTTGATATAATCTGATATAGCTTGATGTGATTTGTTATGTTTTGATATGATTTGATATGATTTGATATAATTTGATATGATTTAATATATTTTGATATGATTTGATATTATTTTTAGATTTGATATTATTGGATAATATTTGATATGGTTTTCATGATTTGATAAGATTTTATATGATGATTTGATATGATATGATTTGATATGATTTGGTACGATTTGATATGATTTGATATGATTTTGTATGATCTGATATGATTTAATATGATTTGATAGGACTTGATATAATTTAATACGAGTTGATTGATTTGATTTAATAGTTTGAAATTCTTGATACAACTTGAAATGATTTGATTTCATATGCTATGATTTGATATGATTTGATATGACTTGATATGATTTAATACGATTTATATCTGGTTTGATATTATTTTATATTATTTTATATGGTTTGATATGAGTTGATATGATTTAATATATTTTGATATGATTTGATATGATTTGTTATGATTTGATATAATTTATATTATTGAATACGTGTTGATGTAATTTGATATGATTTAGTATTATTTTGTATATTTGATATGAGTGGATAATATATATTTGTTATGATTTCATAAGGTTTTTATGATTTGATAAAGTTTTATATGATTTGATATGATTTCGTATGATCTGATATGATTTATTAGTATTTAATATGATTTGATATGACTTGGTATAATTTAATACGATTTGATATGGTTTGTTGTTATTTGATATTATTTTATACTATTTTATATGATTTGATATGAGTTGATTGATTTGATTTAATAGTTTGAAATTCTGGATATGACATGAAATGATTTGATTTGGTTTGAAATGATTTGGTATAACTTGATATGATTTAATAAGTTTTTATATGATTTGATATTAATTTTTAAATTTGATATGATTTGATTTGATATGATATGATTTGATAGGATTTGATATTACTTGATATGATTTGATATGATATGATATGGTTTCATATGATTTGGTATGACTTGATATGATTTTGTATGATTTCGTATGATATGATATGATTTAATATAATTTGGTATGACTTGATATGATTTAGTACTATTTGACATGGTTTGATATGAGTTGATATGATTTGATTTAATATGTTTGAAATTCTTGATATGACTTGAAATGATTTGATTTGGTTTGCTATTATTTGATATAATTTGATATGATTTGATATGATTTGATATGATTTGATATGATTTGATATGATTTGGTAAGATTTGATACGATTTGGTATGATTTTATGTAATTTGATATGATTTGCTATAATTTGATATGATTTGATACGATTTGATATGATTTGATATGATTTGATATAATTTGCAATCATTTGATATGATTTGATATGATTTCATATGACTTGATATGATTTAATATAGTTTGGTATGTTTCGATATGATTTGTTACGATTTGTTGTGATTTGATATAATTTGATATTATTTATTACGTGTTGATGTTATTTGATGTGATTTGATATGTTTTGATATGATTTCATATGGTTTGATATTGTTTTTTAAATTTGATATTATTGGATAATATTTGATATGATTTGATATTATCAGAGTAATCAATAGAATGTTCATATATCTATGTAAATCTTGACTATTTAATCGTTGATGATCTTCAAAAATTTCTCTGTTAAAATGTCATTGGTGGTTTTACTTATTCATTAAAGCACACACCGAACTCGATTTTGATCTGCTGTAAATCATTCAAGTACCGTTGAAGTTTCAGCCAAATTTCGTATGTTACCTTTAGGAATTTTTTCTTCCAAAGAGAATTATTAATTTATGTTTTGGACAAAAGTTTGTTCATTCTTTCAGAAATTCTTCCAAATGTTTGGACACG
The DNA here is from genome assembly GCA_963691935.1 of Nephrotoma guestfalica. NCBI lineage: Eukaryota > Metazoa > Arthropoda > Insecta > Diptera > Tipulidae > Nephrotoma > Nephrotoma guestfalica. The sequence continues at coordinate 50,317,521 of OY829913.1, read as the reverse complement.
TAACCTTTTGTAAATAATAAAGCTGTGGGTTTGCCCAGGCAAATCGTAATTCAATATTTTTTACTAATATTTTTAATTACCGTGTATTTTTTACAATGCGCGTTAGTATTTACAATGATAATAATCCGGATGGTTATTCCGTTAAAAAACCAAGAGCAATGGTAGTGGAGGGTCTAGCCGTATTGTCTTGAATCCGGCATTCATAGTGTTCAAAACAAAACATAGTAAAATGTCGAAGACGGAAAATTTGCCGAAAAGTATTCTACAGAAAAACAATTTAAAGAAAATCTTAAAATGTAAATGAAGTAAGTTTTTACCCCAAATTCCGTCCACGATTTGTGTTAGTGCTTAAGGTAATTCTATTCGTGATTGAGCTTGGGCAAATTACAGATTTGCGATTTCTGCGAACTGGTTTTCTTCAAATAAAGTTTCAGTTCTTTGTGTAATAGTTATGCGGTGAATTGTTTTTCTAACAATTTTCTAATTTAAAATTATATTTGACACTTTCAGTATAATTAAATCGTTTTGTAATTAATTAAATTTTATTTTTATTTTTTTCATTTCAGGTAAAATAGTAGAACGGTTTTTTCTTCATGCAATGGATAGGTACTGGCATAATTCATGTCTAAAATGTAATTATTGTCATGCAATGTTAGCAGAAATAGGTTCTAGTTGTTATACAAAAGGCGGGATGATATTATGCAAAACAGATTATTCACGGTAAGTGGAAAAAAAAACATTTTATACATTTTTATAAAAATAATTACGCGCCAATACGGAATTCGCGCCAGCAGCAACATGATGGATTTATCGTACGTACTCGTATACGTACAGTACGCTACCTACCTTCAGGAAATTTGATATATAAACATAAAATTAATTTTGATTGATTTGTTTAATTTGACATGATTGAAAATGTAAAGAATGAGAAGAAATCGAAATGATGATTATAATCGAGAGAGCGAGAGAGAGAAAGAGAAAACTAGAACAGAAAATATAATATAATTTTCCAATTGTCTAGACGTAATCGAACATCCCTTTCTACTTGTTTTAATACATATTTTGTCTACATCGACTGTATACGTATACTAAAATATTCAACATTTTCTTCCTGGCCCCCAAGTTTTCTACACATCCCACTATTTCTACAGTACCCCATACTCGCTTTTCCTCGGGATAATCAATTTATCTTAATTTCATGAAATCGAATTAATTTTTCTCGTTTTTATTTTATACTTTCGTATTGTGTACGCGGGAGGTTAAGCGGGATGGGTTGGTGTGCTAGAAAAATGAAGAAAATCAGATTTTTATTTTATTTTTTTATTTAAATTGTCGTTATATTACTTTTATGAGATTCAATTGTTTATTTTTTTTGTCTTTTGGTTTTGTAAGTATTTGAAGTGATAAGAAATTCTGTACACACAGCTCGACTCAAGTAAAGTGTTGATTTTGAGTTTGAAATGTGATCACGCAATTCATGCAAATTAATTGGGTTAACATTTTTTATTGTGTATGGTTATATACATTACATACACATATGGTTCATTAGACCATGTAGATATAGACTTGGTACATAACAGTAATGATGAGATAAGAAATTGTTTAAATTTTCAAAAAAAAATTTTTTTAGTTTATTTGGCAGGCAAGTTTAAAGTTCAACGTATGTTTGTTGGTTTTTTAATGTCTGTGGTTCTTTTGTTGTTGTGTGCTTTATATTTAGTTCGAGAGAAACTTAATTATTTCTGATGATTCAACAATAATTATGTGTGCTGTATATGAATTTTGAAATTTAATGACAGACAGTTTTAGGTGTCCTCATCTCAAATTTTATTTATATTTGCGCTTGCCTGTGAATTTAAAATTGTTCTGGATTATCATGTGTTTGTGTAATCGATGAAAGTTACTAATTGCAAGCTTTGATTGAAATTGATTGAATGTAGATTGGACTTTTACTTGTAATTTCAACTCTACAAATTGATTTTGATTTTAGCAGACCAAGTTGGGGTGAGTGATGCAGCCAGACTACTAACCTATCTGCTTCAAGACATGAATTAAAGTCGACTATAAATTCCGTTTCGAGCCGACGCTACGATAGGTTTGAAATTTTCATGTTAACTGCTTTAATATTTACAAAGTTCGTTTTGGTTTCATCATCAACGTAATGATGAAAAGCATACTATCACTCTCACCAGAGACGTATATCTCACAATCGTTTATTATAATTATTTTCAGTTGTACAGTAACTTAGAAGAACGTTCAAACACCATGGAAAAATTAAGAAATATATCGTTAGTCCCGTAATCGTACTGATTTACTTGTTTTGTCTGTTGGAAGTTCTACTTAACCGACTAATGACTTTTGTAGGGGCCTTCGTATTGGAATTGTTATACAGTGTTAACCGTATCCAATTGATATACAATGTTGGTTGATGGGGGAGAAGGAAGAGGACTTTCGACAAACAGCTCACTGAATAACTTGATGGTTTGCCCATAACCCATTTATACATGTGAATTATTTAATCTTCTTTATCCGTTGCTTGGATTTCTACTAAACGTTTGAAATTTCTCAGCTCCATTGTATTGTATAACTTCGGGCCTCGAGATTAACTTTAATATGTTGAGCAAATTGTTCGCTGTAATTGATGAACAATGTCGCGGCACTGGTTTTTAAGTTAAGCATCGTATCACCGAGTTTAATTTGTCAACACCGGCTTAAACGTATGTGTATCCTTTAGTCGATGGAATTGATCAGATTGAATTTCAAATCGTCAATCGATTGTACAGGATAACGTACCCGCATGTGTTTATCGTTCACATAAAGGATATTCATGGTAAATTGACGTACCTAATCTAAGTAAGAGTCGTGCTTCTCTAGATTACGTTCAATTTTATACTGAATTGCTGTGATCAGAGATCAACCACAACGTGTAAATGGTGAAGTTCCGACCTTCGACAAAATATTAAAAATGTTTCACTGATTGATAAATCGCAAGTACTTCCCGAGCAACCGCGGAATATTTTCGTTCAGCATTCGATAGTTTTTTCCAGAAAATCTGAAGAGCTTTAAACAGACGGTGGCATTCGATTCGTTGATGATGATACTGAACTTAGCATCGTTCAGCAGATGTGGCAATAACGTGTTTTACAAGATTATTAACTGCTGATGCTGGTTTCGTTTAATTGTGTTTAGTTCGTGAGACTCAAGATTCTCGGGAGACTTCGAAGGACTTTCGAACGACTTGGTTTAAACGTTAAAACATCAGTGCAGCATTTCTGAGACCAAATGGCATGTATATAAACTTCAAATATGCCAAATGGGATCATGACATGTTCTGACGGGACCGATTTTGGAGAATATCCATGGAAGTGCATCGAACAGTTTAGAATGTGGACATCAAGTTGTAGTCATTATATTTGCAATTAGGTGATATGGCTATAGCCGAGGAGGTCATTCAGCCGGTAAAGTCTTCAATCCGATGTCGGTCGATGTCTCCGGCTTCAGTTGCATGAAAGTAAATGGGGTTAAAACAGCGAAACACTATCTGTCGGGTTATCTTCTGATTTGGTGTGAAATACTGCAATAATACAATTCTATTTTAGCCATTGGATAATTACTAAACAATCGAGAACAATGGTCAAATTTGTCCAACATTTTCGAAGTTCCTGAAAATTTGAATCGCTTTAAACATCATTTTGACAAGACCTATGGTGCAATCGGCTGGTGCTGCTCCGACTACTCGTATTTAAATTGTTTGCCGTTGTATCGGCATAATATATTTTTTTGGAAATGCTATCGTTACAAAAGACACAAAACTAATGTAACACGACCTTCTCCAATAATATTCTAGTCTCGATTCAAAATTAACGACGTTGGCAGAATTTCTCATTTCTTATTCATCCATCGATGTTAAATATTTTCCCCAGCTTGAAAGAATGAACTTTCAATTTAACAATTAACCTCTTTTTAAGAGTTCTCTGTACAGTTTTGATTGTCGCAACCCTTACTAAATTATCCATGCCACTAACATTAATAATCGATTCCATTTGATATCCCAAGAATCTTTGTTCTAAGTCTGTACTTCTTACTTGAACGTAACCAAAATCTGATAAATTCGGGTTTGAACAAACTGTCGTCTGAGTTAATTTTGTATCTAATTTTTGGTTCTGGGAAAGCAACTCGTTGTCTGCCAATTGAAAAATGATCCGGGGTAAAAAATTGTAGTTCATAAGCATATACCGAAAGGAGAAAGTTTATTTAGTGGACACGTGTAGAGAAAACCTTTTATTTGTTTTATCAAAACGATTTAATCTTCAATCATAAATGATATTTCCCATTATTGGAGAACCAGGAGGACAAATTGCTACTTTTTCTAGTAATTCTAATTTGGCCGTTTGATTTCCAGAGTTTTAATGAATTGTTACATCGGTTGCAACCGCTAAGTGTAAAGCTACTAAACTTATTAAGACGCAAACATAAGGCCTTGTGAATCGTTTTCGTTACAAATTGAAATGGTTTTGAAATGGTCTGCAAAAAATCGAAACCAATATTGCTAAACGGTGGAGCAATTTCAATTCCCGGAATTGGTAAGTTCTCGATACGGTAACGCAGATTTTTCGTTAGAATTTCCTTTCTGCTTAGTCGCATTTCTCCAAAACAATTAATCCGTTTTCAAGAAATCGGTTTTTTTTTACCTTTACAATCTGTTCTGGGGCCGAGGCTCTCCCAACTATTTCGCGGTTCGATTTTCCAGCAAAATTCTTTTTTGCAACCTGCCCCTATCGGGATTCGGGCCCGGTACCTTCCGATCCAAACGCCAAAGTTTTAACCACTGTACCGTTTGGTTGGTAAGAAATCGGCTTACTTGAATTAAGAAATTCGATTTGATAACCGAAGGAGTCACGTAGAGAAATTAAGTTTGGAAGAAAAGCTTTCTCAAGCAAACAACAAGTGATTTCGAACAACGTAGGTGAACAATTGTGCAGTTCTGCGACATGTGTAATTCAATTAAGTAACTCGAGCGACATATATTCTTAATCATTCTAATTGCTTCCTATCGCTCCCCTCCCCTCCCTATATTTCAACCACGACGAGGCTACAATTTTGCCGCCTGTAGGTTTCAACGTTTTGCCGCTTTAAATTTATAAAAATAACATTTTTACACGCGCCATATTTGGACACGCGTCATCCTTAGGTTTTAAACTGTTAAGACACAAACTGATTTTGATTGTTTTTTTGCTTTCTGTCGTCTGACGTTAATGTCTCAAAGCTTGTATATCAAATGTTTTGATTTAATACAAGAGTAGCTAGATTTAGAAAGCAATATGCGAATATCTCTACTGATTTTTTTGCTTTTCAAACTTGAGGGGATTGAAGAGATGGCCTTATTTGTCAAGCTAATTGGCTAACGACTGACCACGACGACTCAAAAAATTAAATAATCCGTCTTATGTAGCAAGAAGGAGGTGCTTTATCGCTCCATTTTAAACACACGTAACAACAGTACCGAGAATAGAAAGTGACCCATAAAAATACACAAAAAGATGTATTTTGCCAGTACGACGCACGTTTAAAAAAGAAGTGTTTTAGAAGTGGTTCTTTGTAATATAACACACATTTTATGGAAAAACAAAATTTCATGCTAAATGGTTTTATTGTTTTTAAAGCCATTATAATTTTTTAGCATTTTTTAGGTAAAATTAAATTTAATTTTTTTGATTTTTATGGTAAACAGGTGTCTTACGAAGTAATAAAATGTATATTTAATATTTAGTTACCCCGCCTTTGTTGGCAATAACAACTGCAATCCTTGTCGGCATGGAGTCAATTAAATCTTGCAGGTACTCGAGGATCAGTTCTTTATACCATACTTCTTCGATGATTGAATTAAGTTTTTTGGATGATGACGGCATCTTTTTATTGATTTTCATGCCCATTACGTGCCATAGCTTTTCAATGGGATTCAAATCCCGTGAGTTTCCAGGCCAATCCAGAGTGGGAATTCTAATTTTCAACAGAAAATCTTTAACCTGAAGAGAAATAATAATAATTAACTGTTTCTTTTTTTTATCGTCTTAAATATAAAATTAGTAAATGAAAAAAAAATAATGCTTATCGTTTTAGCTTAGGGAAATCATCTTGAAAAATCACAGACTCAGCACTCAAAAAATGCATTTCAATGGAAGGGAACAAATGGTCCTTTAAGATCTTTTTGTAGACCTCTGTGTTGACAGTTCCTTTAATAAAGGCCATTTCTCCAATTCCATGATAAAAAGAACATCCCCAAATCATTTGGCCCGCTGGATGCTTTACTGTATTTTTCAAGCACTGATCGCTCAGTCGTTCGCCAGATTTCATCCGATCCAAAAAGGTTAAATTTACTCTCATCGGAGAATATAACTGTTCACCACTGCTGTAGACTCCAACCAGCGTGATTTCGAGTCCATTCTAACCGTTTTTGTTTCATTTTGCTCGTAAGAAATGGTTCTTTTTTGCCGGAGACCTGCTCACCTATCTTTTTTCCCGGAGGTGGTTACGAATCGTATGAACCCCGATTTCTTTGCCGGTTTCTGCGTTGAATATCCACAGCATTTTTAAATCGATTGGCTGTTGACATTCTGATAATTTTGGAATCTTATCGTGCAGTTGTCTTCCTTTTGGGACCTGTTCCCTTTTTGCGTTCCAATTCACCGGTGGAATGAATTTTTTTTTAAAAACGGCTCACCGTCGAGTAATTGCATCCAATATCGACAGCAATCTGCCTCGATGACATTTTAGGTGTTCCAGACAATGCCAGAATCCGATTTTTCTGAGCCATAGTTAGTTGTGTGTATTTGGCCATTTTGAACAAATTATAATTTTAATAATTTTCTCGTGCGAATATTTATCTCAAACTATAACTAAAAAAGTTAAATAACGATTGTATATACCCAAAAAATAAATCAGCCTCCTTCGATAATGACAAGGGACAATTAGTACAATTTTACCTGAAAAATATTGGTGTTGCACTTTCTATTCTCGGTACTGTACATCCAACTTTCCCGAAACATCCATCCCGATGTTTCGTTGAGTGCGGCAGAGTTGGTAAAGGTTGCAAATGAGCATCATTAGTATAAACTAGTTCTCTCTAATTCTGACTGCAGATGGATTTTCTGTTTTATTTTGCTGACACTACATTCCATTAAGCGAATTAGCCGCCGCCTAATTATTTAGGTTACAAAATCAGTTTTTTAATTTTGGATTAATGTGTAATGGGTCCACTGAATCCAAGCTAGGTCCCAGGGTTGCTGGAATGTGATTTCTGCTGCTGGAGGAGACATATTGGCAGCAACGATTGCTTCACGTTGATGGTGTAGTTGTTGTCAAATTTTCTGTAGCAAATATATAAAAAATGGAAAATTTTTAGTATTTAGGACGAAAGTTTTGCGTCCTTGCTTTGCGATGGTCATTTCCGCGGTTAGAAGGAAATATTTTCCCTCAAAGCCCTAGTTGTTTTGGTAAATTATCTTCGTTTAGTTATTCAATATTCAATTGCACTGTATTTAGCTGCGAAAAATAATTTTCAAAACTGTCAAGATTTAGTTATACTACGACAATTAAATTGCTGAAATAGAACGATTCTCAGGATTAATATTTACTATCTTGGTTGTCAGTCATGAATAATTCCGATCATCAAACGTTTTACGAAGTGACCACTAATTGTATAAATAAGCATCCGTTGAAGTGATTAATTGGAACCTTCCGACACTTCGTACAGTGTCGACTAAACAGGTTGCGTTGAGTAATATTGGAATATTATTTGATGTGGCAAATTGTGCCACAATGACCACGAGCAGTTCATCATTGTATAATACCTAATTTTTAAGCCGGAACGATAGATTGGTTGACATGAGAATGGGAATAATCATTATGCTCTACCTAAAATTTCAGTTAAAAACACTAAAATGTCAGCGGAAACTATATAAAGCTAACCGAAACCAAACTAAATACGACACAAGTAGCAAAAAACATCGTACATCATTATATACCACCTGACAGCCAGACCAATTGTATTACCAGCCAGAACTATTTAAAGGTTGCACAATGAGCACAATAAATGTTGGATGGTTGTGTAAGAACGTTGGCCAATTATAATGTCAGCCGGGACGATCAATGAGAAACCTCGGAATGATATGCAGGTAAAGTGGAAACTATCCGGGGTATTACGCAATGTTTTAGATTATCGATCACCATCTAAACCGTCAACTGGATCAATGATATGTCATCCGAACAATATAAAGCCAGCCAGAACCAGAGTTTTACCAATCGGAACCGTTTAAAGCTTGCATAATGAGTACATAAAGTATTTCGGATGTTTGAGCGACAAATTAGCTTTTACATCGCGCAAGCTTCAAATAATTCTGGCTGGTAAAACTTCGTATTTGTTTCGGCTGGTATCGTATTTGTCCCGGCTGAAATTTTAGAACTGCACAGTGATCTAGGGCGCATCGTACTTTTTATGCAATGGTCCGAATTGTTAACCTTGACTGTTTATACTTCCGACTGATGCAGTTCCAGCCAACCATTGAGCATGCATTGGAGTACTTGTACCATATGCGGTTCGGTTTGGATGCATTTATCCGGAATTTATGGTTGCGGCTAGCTTAGTAGCGGTGATAGTTGAAATTTTTAATAATACACAGTGACTAAGATCAGATTGTACTATTTTGGCTTGCATAACGTAATTTCTATTTTAAATCTAAAGAATCGAAATCAACTGATTTAAACCCACGTCGGTTTACGTCGAAATTAAAACTATCAGTACTTGACCAATGTGAAAAACACAATTACACACGCAATGCTTCAGTTGAATGTTTTGCACAAGAAATTTTAGAAACACCCTGTTAATGTTCACCATACGATATTAATAATGTTGTAATTTGCCCACTTTGGCAAGTGAATTAGAGTAATTTTCTTCTATGCTGTGTAGATAAAGGAAGAGAAAATTAAGAAAATAGTTTTAAATTAGTTTCAATTTTCAAACATTAAATAACGATGAAGAAAACACACACAAAAAATAATAACAAAACGAAAACGTAAGAAAAAAAATTATGGAATTTTCCTTAAATTTTCTTTTATTAATTTTTATTTTTTAGTTTTTTTTTTTTGTACTGGAAAGACAAAAAATTATTTTTTTATGCTGTTAAATTTAAAACTATTTTCCTAAAAATTATCTATATTTTGAAATATTTAATTTAATTTTCTTTCCATATACAATATAAGTACGACACCATTTTTGTGTTAGACTGGTTGGTTTACTAAGTTTTGTAATAGTTTTTGTGCACAAGAATTTTTCCAAAACAAGAAAACTTAATTTCGTTTTAATTAAAATTTTGACAAAAAAAATGTAATTTTGGGTTAAAAATAGTTGTAGAAAATAAAATTTGTTCCTGGCGTTTGCTACTAACTAGTTATTACCACGCCGTATCCAAGGTTGACCCCATCCCCTTTAGTCGTAGGCTCCACACGATAAATTTTCTTCTCCAATTAATTCCTGTACGAATATAATTCAATTTTCACACAATCACGGGTCTTATATACTCGTGTAGGGAAGCGGTGCGCATAAAAGCGTAAATTGATAAATAAGAAAAGTCCTAATGAACTTTATATACAAATCATCATCAAATCAATATATATCTTAAATGAGGTTGAGGTTACAAGAAAAAAAAAATCTTGATTTTTCCGATTCCGACTTTGAATATACGATGATTATGTATAGAAAGAAAATGAGGAAAAACAAATTCGAAATTGAAACAAGATTGTGTGTGTGTGTATTTGTGTCTGTGTATATACGAACATAATGAGTATAAGGCGGAAAATTCATAAAGCACAGTGAATTGTAGAAACGTGAACAAACTGACAAATTGTATATTTGGGACGCGCAATTTTCGAAATTTAGGAAAATCGCGCGTTAATGACTCAAACTACATCATCTATCTGTAATATGTATGTACGAGTATAGAGTTGTAAAACTAACAACGCTCGTGTACAGCAGGTACATATATACACAATAGATAACTAATTAGATATTATTTTTGTGCATGACCAAATAATTACAACGTACATTTATAATTGAATGTAATTAGTTTCGTTTGAAAAAAAAAGTAAAAAAAAAAAATCGAAAAATTATTTATCTCGACTCAGCAAACAGGAAAATGATACATCACCCACGTAAATTACATATAATGGATGGTTGGAAAAATGATAAAAATTGCAATGGGTAACAGATTTCATTTTTGTTAAATTTTGCCTGCCTGTTGTGTGTCGCGTGATATCATTAAAATACAACGACAACGTCAAAATAAGTCGGAGGGAAAAATCTGTAGTGTGAGATAACATTATTGGCTTATATCAATTATGAATTAAGTGAATGCGGACTGTTTAGATATGCACGTTATTCATATACATGGTATCTTAATGGAGGTTGTGATTTGAATATATACGGGGGGCATACTGTTCCGGCAATGAGCGAAATTCGAACCGGTATAACTATATCTATACTATGCGCAAAATATTTTACTAGATATCCAAGGTATGCAGATGTTTCATTCGCACTCGGCTATTTAAAGGAAAAATAACCAAATAATAATCATTTATAGACTACTTAACAAAAGTTAAGGCTAACTAATTTTGAGATTCTACAGTGGACGATGTTATTTTTACTCTAGTTTGGGTTTCTCTTCCCAAGGCTTATTGCTTTTGCGCGTCTTACTCAATGTTTGATGAATAGCAAAATAGTTTTCATACCGAAAACTAGTTGACCAGACTGTACTGATGGAAAGGATTGTTGATAGATTTACTAAACAACTTTGTATCCTTCTTCCCGCTCAGCAATGTGAGTGCTACCCTACGCATGAAATAACCTGTAATATTAAAAGATTTTTAAATAGTAAAAAGTTTATCGCGGCCACTTCCTGAACAATATTGGTGAATTTTAGAATACCTCGATTTTCATACAATTACAAATATTTGTTCTTAATTTGGCGTTTCCAAACTAAAATTATAGATGAATCGAGTCCATGCTTAGGTCTCGCATTATTGTTGCTGAGCTACGCGCTCATTTATTTTTTGTCAAAGTATGTCAAAAACCTGTCCACGGGAGAATGCGCCTTCTTATCGAGTTCCTTGGTAAACAGCAGCTTTTTTCTTTGTTTGGACGGACTATTACTAGATCAGAAGTAACCAAACTTGTTGATGTTACGTGGGACACCAAACTTTACTGGCAGTTTTATCTTGAAGGGAACAAATTCAATAAAAATATTGCAATATTTTGTCAAAATCGAATAATATTTGGCAACTCGTGAAGATGGTTGTTGAGTTGCTATAGCATTAACAAATTATGTGTTTGATGGGACCAGACTGGATGAAGGTTGTAATGATTTGTTTAACCTTCTTTATTAAAAAGGCTAAATTAGGTTATCAAATACGCAAAGTATCATTGAGGAATAACCTGGCTTCATATCTCTTATTGTATTCAATTGTTATCTGCACTTTGGTTCAAACTGACACAGTTTGCTAAGGCGGCAGATCACATCGGATCATTGGTTTACACGATGGGTTAAGCGTACTATTAAGTGCCGGACATGATGGGTTCCAACTAATTTTTTTGTAGCAGATGCAATTCTTTATTGTTAAAAGATTACTGTGAATGCCCGGCTGGTACTAATATATATGCGGTTCATATGCAACTACGTCGAAGCAACTGCACCAATAACTAATTTATTAAAGAAAAGTTAAATAGCCGCGATCACTGAGTAACGCATCCACCAATATTGCATAATCCCAATTTTTCCAAATCTTTTTATATTTTCTAAGCCACCAGAAGGTTCGGTTCCAAATAGACTGCGATAAAAATGGAAAGCTGTCAGAATTTATGTCGCAAAAACAAATACGCGCCACTTAATTATACTTTTACGGAATAGGAATAATTAGCAGTTATAACGGATGCGCCATCTTTTATGTCGGTTGGTGTTTGCAATTTATTTGGACTAGTTTTTGAATACAACATCAATTAAGTGGTCGCCTTTATTGGCCAAAGCAAAATGTGCCCTTTTTTCTGCGTTTTCCATTACCTTTTTCGCGGAACAGCGATGATTTCGGCACGAATGTTTGCCCTAAGCTCGTCAATGGTCTGAGGCTAGCTGGCGTCCACTTTGCTTTTCAAATAACCCCACCCCTGGGTGGCCAGTCAATATCGCCTCTTTTTGTCATCCGGCGTCCAGGGAATTTTCGTTGCATAAACTGAATTGTTTGATTTGTAGTGTGACATGTCGCACTGTTTTGTTGAAACCAGTAACCATCAAGACCTTTCTCACGCATATGCGGGCATACATAATGAGCCAACATCCACCGATATCGATTTCCATTGAATGTTTCGTTTTCTCGAAAAATACGGCCCATGGCCCAATGATGGTTTTGGCACAAACCCCGGTCCAAACAAACACTTTTTGGTCATGCAATGGCGTTTCATGCCACCAGAGAGTGCGGAATGAGCCTCATCGGTCATCAAAATTTGCTTCCAAAAATCAGGTTTAGTGTCAACCATTCGAGCGACTGTTTGGTCGTATTCCAAGGGACGTGGACGGTCTGTCGGCAATATTCTTTGTGTTATTTGCACTTTAAACGGAAACAAATGCAAATCATCCTTCAAAATGCGTCGCAAAGTGGTTCCACTGACGCCAAAATCCTGAGCGCGGCAACAGTTGAATGTCTCCATTGCGTTGATGAACGGCATGTTGACGATCTCTCACTGTCCCGTCCTGAACAAAACTCAACACGTTGAGTTAACACAACTGAACGACTATTTTCAATGTTCAGCGTCACTTTTTCGGCGCATTGTTGCGATGTGAAGCGTTTCATGGTTAAAATTGTACTGACTTGACGTTTCAAAGGCATGAATAATCAAGTGGAATCAGTTTACACATGTCACTTATTGGCGCACCCAATGATTAGTGGTTATAGTTAGGAAATACTGTCCATAAACTGAAGGCTATATATTATCTATAATTACAAACCTTACTAGCCTGAAAGGCTTTTGTTGCAAGAAAAATTAAGTGGGTTATTATCAAGAAGGAGTCTGAAGTTGCAGGGCAGCTCTGCAAAGGCAGACCAATGTCATTCCAGACGCGTTGTCTCGAATTCACGAGACGCGGCTAGATAAATTAGCCATGATTTAAAGCTACGTGACGAAATTGGATTTCTCTGTCGAAATGGAAGAGGGTACATTTCGCTCTGCTCAAAATAAATGTTTATAAGAAATGAACCAAATCCTTTTAAGAAGCTGTGAATGCCTACTGAATTGAGTGAACAAATTTACAAGATGTGTGTAAGCAGAACACATGAAGGGTCATCTCCTAACAAACTAAAATTACAAATTAATGCTTACGCTCACCCATAAGTTAAATAAACCTTGCCAGAGAGCCCGGGCCCAAAATTTTATTCTCATTAATTCTTATTGTGCTGGAAAATCTCGCCAAATTTATAAACGAGTATAAGGAATGTTTCATTTCGAGGTATAGAAACCTCGAATTTAAATAAAACACAGAAAAATTATTTTGATTATTTTAATGGTAATGTGAATTTATTTGAAATCGTATGGTTTTAATTCCTACACAGGTTTGATTCTTGTAAGCATGTAAACCAAGATCCTTACGCAAAATTCTCCAAAAAGATGTTGGATCAAGTTCCAATTGTTATGCACGATGCCGAATCGATACATTTAGATTCTCTTCAAACCTATGTACAGCTGTCATCGCCTGCTCGATGCGCGTCATATGAAGTGTTACAGAACACGTATTACCATTTAGGATAAACGTGGGGCGAAAGCGATCCCTAGTTAATCGAATTAACGCTCTGATGAACGATTATGTCGACCATAAAATGGACGGTGCCCGCAATGAGTTTCTTGAACTGAACCATTATTTTCAAAGTAAATTTGAACAATTTGCAAACGTTGCTCTGGCGTGAGTCTATTCCATTGAAATGGCAAACCAAACTAACCAAAAATCAACTGTCAGCTGTCAAATCGGCTGTCTCTGAGAAAAGTGTTGCCAACTTAAATATCTATACCATGAAATGAAACAGCCAAAGCAGCAGCTTCCACGATTTAATCACGAAATTTTTCGGCACGAATTTTTTCGGTTCGTTATTCGGTTTTTTTTTAGCAGTATTAAGTGTAAAGTATGTGAGTAGAAGCATTCGACCTGGGATAAATTTCTGAAATTCATTACGAAACTCGATTCATCAGTCAATGAACTATGCTACTCATTGTCTGCAAAATTGGCACCTCATGCAATTAAAACGTAATCATGATGAAGTAAAGGCATCGCACGTATTTATGTCGGTGAAATAGTTTTTGTTAAGCCGGAGTGAATAATTATCTTCCAAATTCGATGATCTGGATGAGCAAGCCTACATAAAGAAAAAACATGACGGACTTTACTACAGGGTACAGCCTTCTTGATGAAAATCACAATGTCTTAGGTGTCTACCGTTTCCACGACAATTTACTGAAAAACAATTTACCGAAAACGATAATTGACGCGAAAAAGTCATCAAAAAATTGACCGAAAACGACAATTCACCGAAAAACAATTTACCGAAAACATTTCAAACGCTTCGCTTTATTATACGGTATTTTGTCCCACTTTCGGCGAAGAGCCATCTTTAAGGTATCGACCGTCTCATATTTTGTAATTAATACTTTGGCCTCCAGAATGAACCATATGGAAAAATTCATTGGGTTTAAGTCCGGGGAATATGGTTGGTGACCATTCACCATATGGGATGGTGCCGAGTCCTGTTGAAACGTCCAATGGTTTCTACCGAATTGTTTACGTGCCCAAGGTAACAAAACATCGTTTAAAATCTTTTCACGGTAGACTTGTTGGTTTACCTTTACGCCGTGTTCAATGAAAACGAGTGGTGAGCGTCCTGTGGCAGTTAACGCGGCCCAAACCATCACTGATGCAGGCGCTTGCTTTCGCAGAGCAAGTCGCTGGTTTAAATTGCCTTTTGATTTGCACTCTAACCAAACACGATTTCATCAGAAAATACCAAATTCTCAAGCTCGGCAAGGAACGTGCAAGTGTTTTAACACCTTTGCTTTTGCTAGGCGAACTGCCTTTTTGCGCAGGTGTTAAACCTTGTACTTTCTGTATTTTGTAGGGCTTCAATCGTAGTTCCTTTTTTAATATGCGCCTATTTTTAATATTTTGAACTCGGGCCTTCAACTTTCCAACCATTTCTGGCGATGTCGCTGTTTTTGGATGTCCAATTTGGATGCGAGTTTGAATTCCATTCCGATAACTTTTTTAACTGCGACGTAAAACGATATGCTTCTGCATTCTGGTAAACCACATAACAGACTGACGCGTGACAAAAAATGAGTGCGCTATCATTAGCCGTTTGGTTGCTGTAGCAGCGTGAAGTTTGTAACATTTCGAGCGCCGACCCTTATATAAACATGAAGGGAATATAGAATTGGTGCTGTTGCTAATTTTAAATGGGGCACCAAATTTATTTTAATTTAAATTAAATTTAATTATTTTTTTCAGGATTTTTAGTTTTTTTCGTTTTCGGGAGTTAAGGTTTTGGTTTTTCAGTACGGTCCTATTATTAAAGCGAGTAATTTGTAATAATAAAAATTAGTTTTCCTGTTTCAATTTATTATTTCAAATCAGCAAATTTCACCTTTTAAAGATGCTGTATAAGATAGCGTAAAATAAAAAATTTCGCTACTCGCCGCAAGGGGCAGCACCATCAAAAAAGAGAATTTGTTTGTGTACTACTGTGGGCAAAAAGTAGTAAGACTAACTTAAATTTCGCGCGGAAAACCATTCGTCGAAATATTTTTTTTCTATGTTGGTATGACTGTCAGTGACATCTGTGCCAAATGTTACATCAACATAATCATTAGTGTTTAGTATACGCTTGTCTTACTGAAGTACAAAAAGTGCATTCGGCGATTTTTACAACAAAGAAGTTCCATTAAATTTTGTGTGCGGAATCAATTTTGTGGTGCTGAAACATTCAGAATGTTGCAAAAGGCCTTCGGTGATAATTGTATGTCGCGAGCAAGTGTTTTTGATTGGTACAAATTGTTCAAAGAGGGTCGAGAACGTTTTGACGACGAACCACGTCTAGGACGGCTATCAACATCAACTGATGATCAACACGTTAATAAAATCAAGGAATTGGTGAAAGAAAGAAATTATCTTTTGTGATGGTGCTGCCACTTGCGGTGAGTAGCGGAATCTCTTATTTTCCACTGAGAATTTTCCGCTATCGTATACAGCATCTTTTAAAGGGAAAGGCGGAATGTGTGTAAAGGAATAATCATTTTCTTTGAATTGTCGTTTTCTGTGAATTGTCATTTTCGGTAAACTGTCGTTTTCGGTGAATTGTCGTGCTACCGTGACACATAATGTACATTAACAGATTCGACCTAGATAAAAGATATACATAGTAAGATAGCGGAATTTAAATCTGCCCCGTAACTACTACTTCTAATTAAAATCCATTTAGCAATACGTTTCCCTACAAATAATTGTCTATGATATATCCGACCTTTAGATTGGGTTCCTACGGTTACCATAATACATCAATTGGGCGAACAAAAATTGGCATCTTCATTAGGAATAAGGATTGAAAATAAGTAAAGATCCTTTGATATATATATCTAACAGAGATACCCACTCTTAGCTAATTCGTGCCTTTGTTTTATGCTAAACCTGCTTTGGAGGAGTTCAATTTTAGACAAATCGTTCTCGCTCATCCCTAGAGCCCTCCTTCCTGCAACTCTCCCAAAAAAAGGATAGTGTCGTGTAATTTGCCTTTGTTATTGACTCTAATTTTAGCAATACTTACGTCTTTCTTTATCTTACATATGAAAGTGTTCATCGGCCTTGCAGGTTTTAATATGGTAATTTAATCAACTTTATTAATTGCAAGATTAACTGTCGACAACAGCTTCGGTACCTGTAATAGGCTTTCAGCCTACTTTAAATGGAAAGATTCGTTCTTAACGGTGTATTCAACAGTAAAGGGCCACATATACATGTATTTTGGATGGTTGTGCAATACGAAGGCTTTCTATCGGAACCGTGGCAACCCCGCCTGACCCAATCCAATGTCAGTTGGAACCATACAATGTCAGTGGAAACCGTACGGATCATTGCACAACGAGCATGAAGGTGGTCATTTTTCAATAGATAAAATTTCATCGGAAACAAGATAGGGACATTAACGGTGCCTGATTTCATTTTATTGACTCGGACTGAAATTTTAGATATTGTACAATGACTAAGAACCTGTTGTGCTTATTGTGCAATGGTCCAGATAGTTCCCATTGACTTCATATCATTCCTGTTGCTCATTGTGCGAGCTCTAAATAGTCCCGGCTGTATTGTTCTGGCCGGCATTCTATGCGTTCCGGCTGAAATTTTAGATACAATTCAATTGCTTTGAACGGATCGTGCTCTTTGTGCAATGCTAAGGACGGATCTCACTTGCTGACTTCACAGTGACTCCGCATGACGTAGTTGTATCTAGGCTTAAAACTTATCATAGTTTCATAACCAAAATACATTTCGCTCATTCTTCAGCGCCAATTGGTTCTGACTGATAAAACACTGGTTCCGCCCCTAAACTCGTAGTTTGTTGGGTTTAGGTAACATGATTACTTCAGGGATTTTTCTTTGATTTGGAATAAGTTTAACTTTGTATACTGCGTTAATTTTTTGGAGGAGTTTACGTAGTCCTTTTTTAAGAAGGGCGTTTACTATTTGTCCTGTAATTAATTCATATGTTGGAGATTTCTCGCATTTAGGTTAAGATTGAGTTCCTTAGTTGGTTTTGATGTGACCTCTTTCCACAGGGACTGCTCGGTATCTTTTTTCCCAGTAAGGCCATTTAGGTATTTATTAATGAAGTCGTTTTTGATTTCTTAATTAGCAACTTTAGTTTATGGGACAAAAAATGAAGAGTTGTTTTATATTCTGGTGCTCGACTTCTTTGTCAGGCGTTTCTTGATTTTCGTTTGATTTGAACTCATTGTTCAGTTTCGATTTTTTCTTTCTTAAAGATGTTTACAGCATTTTCTATATGATAACCGCTTTTCTTGAGATCCTTAATAATTTCCTCTTTTGCGCAGGTTGGGTGAATACCTCTAGCCATAACTTTGATCGGACGATAATTTTTATCCTCTTAGGAAAACCATTGATGCCTTTCGGAATTAAGCTTTGTAGCCAAAGCTCTATAGGTTTCAGAGTCTATAACGTTAATTTTCCAGACGCCATTGCTAGAGATACGAGTTTGTACTCTCATTGGTGGAGATGATTTATCTTTTGGTTTAGCTGGTTGATTAAGTAATTTCTTGGTCCCTCTTTTGAAGTTGATGGCAAAGTTTCTGTCATTTCTGGTGAGTGTTGAGCTTTTATTTTCTTATTTTTCGTTTATTTCTTTGTGGATTAATGTCATCATCGATTGCAGGGTTAGATGTCGTCCCAAATATTGCAAGCTGATCTGATTTTTGAGTTCTCCATTCTCTTTCTTTAAAATTGTAAATTCTTCTCTTTCAATTTAGTTGTAAATTCTTTTATTTCTCTGTGAACAATTATCACGGAGTTCGGCATTTTCCTTTTCTTACTTTAAGATATTTCCAGTTGAAGATCTTGGTGATCTTGATAATTTGGAGCATCGTTCAGCCTTCGAAGAGTGTGGATTTGATAGCATCTCTGCTGTTCTACCACCTGGAGTATTACATTCCGTATTTTTTTTACTGATTGAATGGTTTTGACGGGTTATACCACTGGCATGTGGCCCCTTTTAGTATTTTGCTACTGCTGAAGCAGAACCCGCCCCCCGCGACATGGATACGTCTGGTGTTACCTAGGTATTACATGTGATTTACATGCTAGGTGATAAATCCCTTTTTTTTAGATTTAAAAAAAATCTTTTGATCTCGTTTGATCCTAAGAATTTGAAATATTTAAAAATTAGTACAAAATATGTGTGCTAATTATTCTCTTTTAGTTTGGATATTGGAGGATGAGTAAAGGAACTAAATATTTTCAGCAAATAACCAATAATAGGTGTTAATACAAGTGTGCGAAATAATATTGCTAATTTGAATAAATGACAAATTACTTAATATTTCATCACATTATCTAATTTGATTAGAGTTACAAATTTGCGAATATATTCAGGAGTCTTGGTATTCAGGAATTTTGGTTTCATGTGCACTTGGATTTTTCCAGATACCAATGTTCTTAAAAACTTCGAATAAATCTCCAGGGGCGGGATCGTGAAATACGACTGGAAAATTTAAACGGATTCAAAAATATCTTTAAACATACTCGATTAAATCTATTCAAGTTTGATAATATTTTCAAATCAAGGACTAATCTGCTAGGAGATTTTTGAAATTCATTTTCTACCGGTAGAACATTTCAGTTTAAATCCCTTGATAATGAAATAGTTGTCGAACACAATTTTGACCATTTTTCAATTTTTTTATGTTTGTTCATTGAAATATTTTGCCCCAGGTTTCCAACGATCAAAACGTATGCCGATGGCATCTTTCATTTGTTGTTTGGAAATTTTTGATAGAAGTCGAATTTCAAACGTTTAAAATTTGAGTTTTGTTTCTATTTTATTTCTCTAGGAATTTGAATGATAGTAAAAAATTTAATTAGTTAGAAACGATACATCCATCATCCTTCAAACATCCTTATTCCCAAAATAGCAACAAAAACTCTATTAGCTTCTGATCCATTCAACTATTTGCAATATATTATGAACCAAAACTAAGAACTTCATAAAGTGAAAAAAAAACCGCAGCTCTTGAATTGTTGGATAATTAACAAAGTTGTGCTACACAACAAAAAATAAACATTTTCTTCCTTTTCATTATTTCCATCAAGCCCCACTGTGTTGGGCTGTACATGGGTTGTGTAATAAGAAGATAAAAATGAATGGTAATTTAAGTCGAATTAAATTTTTCTGACGCTTTTCTTTCCACATTCATTTTCTATATACATTATATCGTATTTGTTCATTAGATATGTCAGGGGTTGCAAATCGATATTTTGAGATGTTGTTTGATGCGCCGAATTCGGATTAGAAAAGTATTTGGTCGGCATAATAAACGAAATTTTCCAGCTATATGTACACGAATAATGAGTATGATGATTTTCCATTTCATTCCGAATCAATGGGATCCCGAATTAGTAAACGACAACAAATAAAAAATTATTATTTTCAAATCATGATAAATTGATTGAGCAGCATCCAAGCACATCACACTTCCTGATTTTTGTTCTCCTTCCACAGTTATTTATTTATATACGATATACAATTTTTCATACCGCCAGAAATTCTCAGTCCCCCAATAAAATCCGAGCACGTATTCAGAGTGGAGTAAATTTTCCTTAAATAAAATGCTTTACACAATCATATAGTCAACCCATCATGGTATACACCTGCCTTATTCTTCTGTTGCTATTGCGATATTGAATTCAATCATTTAAAAAAGTAGTTTCTATAGTACACAACCTTGTCTATAGTAGTGGATGAGTTGTAGGAAAATTATCTCTGTTTGAATATAATCTATACATGTATTCGTATGTATGCATGTATAAATGTGTTGAAGATGAGATGAATGAATGATAATCATGTTTTTGTTTTTTTCAACTTTCTATGGTGAAAACATGTAACGAAATGAAAAAGAAAACGGAAAGAAAATTATAGTGCCAGAGGACGTTTAAATCCTTGATTAACGAATCCAATTAGAGCACTTGTTTTCCCCATTCATATATTATAATATGAGAAGAGAGTGTGCCACCGGGATATAAATAAAGTTATGTTTTTCCTTTTTTTATATTTTTAATATTGTTGTTGTTGGGATTTTCTTTCCATTAGGAAAATAGCAAACATAAGTATTAGAGGTTAGTTCTTGTTATGCAGATAGACACAATTATAAAAATGGTCGAGAGATCCTTAAGACATGAAAGTTTTTCCAGACATATTCGTATACACATATCGATGGCAAAACATCCACCTTCCTTCCTACCTAGTCTAGTACATACATATATAAGCCAACTTATACTCACACACACATACTTAAAACACCATAGATTTCTAAAAAAAAATTGTGGTTGATTAAAATTTAAATAAAGAAAAATTTTTGTTGAAAAACAACCAAAAATTAGTTACAGCAAAACACAACAACAGCTTTCCTATAGATAAAGCAGAGGGAAATTTAAAGTTATATTTTCGTAATGTGGCCCCGTATATGCTTGTGAATATATAGAAAAACATAACTGTACACTTTTGTATCGTAAAAAATTTTCCTAGAAAATTAATAAACAAGTAGAGAAATAGTACAATAACAACAACACATTTCGAATGTGTTTCCATCAATTTTCCAACCAAATATTGTATATGAAGTTCAATTTGTACCAAGTTAAGCATAAAACATTTATAAAGAAAAATTAGATGAGAAGAAAATAGTTTTAGAGGTTTTTCCTAAAACTTCCTCTTATTAACTAATTTTAAATTGCACAAGTGTTGGAATTTACTCGTATATATCTGGGGGGGTGGTATGCGGTTACGTTTTTGTTGTGGTGGAAATGGAACAAGTGAATTAATTAGGAGAAGGAAATGTTTGATATGTACGAAAATAGATTATCAATTTCCGTTTATTTAAAATTTGAATAATTTTCGTGTTTTGTTTTTGTCGCTTAAGGGAGGGGGAGGGGAGGAGAATCTCATCTCTTATTATTTTATTTTTATTTGGTTGATGTTTTATTCGCGGAAATCAAATTTTCCAAACAAGTAATGTGTTTGTAAGAAAACATTTTGTATTTTGTGGTTTACTGCTTTTAAAAAATTTTCGGAATTTTTCTTGGAAATAATACGAGAGTGATGGATATTTGACCAAAAAAATACTGTTTACTAAAAATTTGCATGAAGATAGCAGAGTATTTTGAAATTATCTTTTGTGTAATTTTCTTTGTGGTTAATTCTAGATAGGTCAACGGAAATTAGGTAATTAATTATTACAATTCTAATTGCATTTTTGCACTAAGGTTCACGCGGGATTTACATGCCCTTCGACAGTTCAATTTAAGAGTATTAAAAACCTACTTATGAAACTTTTATAGGTTATGCTTATTAGAGATTCGAAGAAAAAAATTTGAAAAAAGTAAAATTTTATTCACTACACTTATTTAAAATTCACCAAGGTATTTATTACGAAGGAATGAAGGAAGAATACAAAAATAGTGTTGAGGTAATTTGCAAATAACCGTGATAAATTTTAACGAGACATGGTGAATAAAATTTAACCTAGCTAAGATCCTTATTGCCAGAGCTTTCGATCGTTATACAACCGAGTACCGAAGACACCTATATGCAATTTATTTAAAATAAACATGTTGAGTGACATCGCTGGACTCCCAATTTTTGTGAACTAATATTGTGTGCCTGACACCAATTTTTTGTCTAAATTTCCAACTAACTAAATTGATCGTTAAATGTACACGAAATGTGTTCTGAACTACAAACTTGGTACGAATTGGTCAATTGCTGATCAAAAACTTTGTTGAGATTGATAAATCTTAATGTATTTCGGAAATTTTATTTAAAAATTAGACGGTAGTTCTTTTGTGCCATCTATAATCGACTGGTATGAACTCGGAAACTGCTTAACCTTTTTTTCTCTAATTTTTTTACAAACTTGTGATTGTTAGTTCAAACTATTCGTTCATAGATGGCACTAAATAAACCACGTTTAATTTTTAATTTCAATTTGCTAATTAAATTAAGTTTTATCAAGCTGTCTAAAAGCAATTAATAAATCTGAATTAAATTTTCAGTTTAGAACTAAATATCAGGCATATTTCGGTGGACCTTAGAGACATCTATCAATAACTGGTGTGTACTAACCATAACTTTAGTTAGTCAGAAATGTAGATCAAAATTCGGTATCAGGTACACAGTATTAGACACAAATCTCGACGCTAGAGGCACACGGTACACAGTTTATCGTTTCAGTTTATTACCGTCCTTGCTAATAAAACTAAGCTTGTAACTTCTTGTTATCGCAAATCCTCCCTTAAATTTTGTCATTGCATCGAATACAGATGGATATAGGAGAGTTTTAATCAGCCTAGCCACCGAACTCTATGATTACTAATCCTACTCTACTTATAAAAATAAACCAGAACTTGAATTTCAAGATAGCCAGATAAGTGTAAATTCATGCAAATACAATGTTTTCATTTTTTATATAAATGCAGTGCCATCTGCGATAAATATTAAATTTTGTAACATTTAAAAGTCATTAATAATATTAGCACCGAGCCTTGCTCGGCCGAAGTTTGTTGGATTGGAGGTGTTTTGTGTCATTAAGTATAAACATTTCAAAATTGGCACGTTAATTTTTAATTGCACAAATTTTTAATTTTGGTTACAAAACAATTAAATAATATTATGCTGAACTAGCATATCACCAAACAATTAAAAACATTTTTTTAAATTTTGTTGACCATCATTTTCTATGCTGTACTATGTATAGAGTGGCTATGCCTTCCAAATTAGTTCGTCGGATTTAAACCTCTCGATGGCTTCTCACCAGCATACTCATATTGTGGCCAATACCCGATTTTTTGTGGCGATTGATTCTCATGTTCTCAAATGTCATTCATCATTCGACAGTAAAATTATTTGGACCAATTTTGTGGCCATTTTAATATAAAACCTTTTTGGCTTTAATAGTTTTTTCGGAAATCCTATATGATATAAAATATTTGCAAGAACGAAAAGTTCTTCTAAAAAAGGATTTTATCCAAAATTTATAATTCATTTTCCGAATATGCCAATTTATACCTTAAGTAAAAAATTTTATGCCGATCACTGTTTGGGCTGTAAAGTCTTCGTTCTACCCAATCTACTAATTTTTCAAAATCATATCCGGAACTCGTTTTGGAATCCTATCCTATGTTTAACATACAAGAAGAGTATCTCAATCGGTTAAGAAATGGCTTAGGTCCATTTAAATTGAGAATTTTACATTGGCACGCCTAAAGTTTATATTAGATTCCCATTTTCATCATTAATCTGAGTTCAATCCCTTTCGATTGAGATATGAACATATTGTGGAACAAGAAGCAGCCTATAGCGTCCAAACTGGAGCACCTCTATACAAATTTCCCTAACTCATGATCCATTCCAATCATTTCCTGACATTCGAAAATATCCTTTCAAATTTTTTATTAAAATCGTAAAGAAACTTTTCCAAATTTAGAACTCATCACAATCGATTCTTAGCACTTGAAAATGCATCTCACCCAATTTTATACCTCTAAATAAATTTTCCCATTATTAGGACTCATTACAAGCCATTCCTGGCAATATAAAGCTTCATCACCGCAATTTGTATATAAATCGTTCGAGCCGGAAAAATTTAAAAAAGGGTTCCGGGCCCCAACGAAGGTGCTCCTAAACGATATTAACACCCATCGAAATCGATTCAGGTTTGATTCCTTAGAATTTTTATCAAAACCGTGCTGGCCGAAAAAAAATTATACTCGTATATACTCGTGCCTCTCCAGACGACATCAAATTCGTTTGAGGAGGAACAAAATGTGAAAAAAGGACGAAGGTCAAAACATTAATTAGATAACGAATGCTATAAATCAATATTATTAGTCATAGTAAGCAACATTTTCAAAAGGACCTGATTAGTGCAACCATCTAATGTCACCATAACACAACCAACATAACGTAAATAATAATGAAATATGCAATATAATGAAGCATAACGCCGGATATCTAATTAACGTAAAACACAAGAGGCAACAGGAACCAACATGACGCAACATAGTATAAAATCGCGCAACATGGTGAAGCATTTCCTATCATGGTACACCATGGTGCAGTATCTAGCAACTTGATGAAAACAATAAGCAACATTGTGCAACATATCGCAATTTTGTGCAACTTCACATGGTACAACATCATGCAACATGGTGCAACATAATGCAATATGACGAAACATTACGCAACATGGGGCAACATGACGGCCAGACTTCAAAATTATCCAAAAATCAGGGCAGTATCATGAACGCCGCATGGTAGTTTCAAACGGTAGAAAACATTTTATTGTAAAATTGGTAACAATTCTATCGGTTTTATTCTAATGTTTCAAAAACCTCACAAATTCATTCAATTTTTATAAAGCTGACAAATGAATTTAATTATTTATGGCTTGCTGTTTGTATTTTTTGTTTCTTAACAATGGAACAAAACCGGTATAATTGTTGCTATTTCCCACATAAAATTTCTACCGTCTAAATGTTCCGTCCGGCATTCATAATTCCGCTCCAGAACTCCTTGTAAATATTTCCTTGCATTCGAAAGCCCTCTGTCCCGCAAAATCTTATCAAAATCGTTCAAGCTAAAATGCTAAAAAAGGCCCCCAAGTCAACATGACACAACAGAGTGGAATTTCGCTCAACATCTCTCAACAAAATGCAACTTTGAACGACATGGTGCAACATGGTGCAATGTTACCAGACATGATACAACATCCCGCGTCATGGTGCAACACCATGCGACTTGGTGCAATGTTATGACTTGATGTAACATGATGCAACATGCTGCAACATAGTGCAGTGCTTCAAGAAAGTCTATCTGGGAACCCTAAATAAATTATTCAGAAAGCAGAACCCATTGTAATCGTTTCCTTGCCATAATAAAATCTTAAAAGAAGGCCCAGCTTTGCGGGCCCCACCGAATGACCGTCTAAACTAATTTTAGATGAAAACGTTCCTCCAGCAATTTTTATAAAAGGCGTGCGAGCTGAAATAAAGAAAGGGACCCAGGCTCCACCGGACGACCCTTAGAATGGATTTTCCCGAAATTAGTACCGACCCCAATCGATTCCTGGCACTCGAAACTACTCCACAATCAATCTTTATAAAATTCTAGCGAGCCAAAGAATAATTAAATAAAGGCACCCGGGTCCACTGTTCGACCCTATGAGCGAATTTTCCAGAAATCTGGACTAAACGCGTCAAGTCCTGATAATTGAAAACTCCCTTTACCAATTTGCCAGGAGCCATCAGGAGCCATCAAAACTTCTTTTGGTAATGCAAAACCGCACTTTCAACAAATTCTATAAAAATCATGCAAGTCAAAAAAAATTTAAGAAGAAGACCCTAGCTCAACCAGACAACACCTCCGAATTGGTTTTTCAGAAGTTAGCATTCATCGCGGTCGATTCCCGAACAGTACGAAGCCACATGACGCCACAAGGTGTAACATAACGCAATTTTGTGGAACTTCACGCAACATGGTGCAACATCACGCAACATGCCGCAAACCATGTTGCAAAATGGTGCAACATTACACAACATGATACAACATGGCGACCCGGAATTTACGCCACACGGAAATTTCGAACGGTACAAAACAAATTCTATAAAAATCATGCAAGTCAAAAAAAATTTTTTTTCAAAATCGATTCCTGGCACTCGAAACTACTCCACAATCAATCTTTATAAAATTCTAGCGAGCCAAAGAATAATTAAATAAAGGCACCCGGGTCCACTGTTCGACCCTATGAGCGAATTTTCCAGAAATCTGGACTAAACGCGTCAAGTCCTGATAATTGAAAACTCCCTTTACCAATTTGCCAGGAGCCATCAGGAGCCATCAAAACTTCTTTTGGTAATGCAAAACCGCACTTTCAACAAATTCTATAAAAATCATGCAAGTCAAAAAAATTTTAAGAAGACCCTAGCTCAACCAGACAACACCTCCGAATTGGTTTTTCAGAAGTTAGCATTCATCGCGGTCGATTCCCGAACAGTACGAAGCCACATGACGCCACAAGGTGTAACATAACGCAATTTTGTGGAACTTCACGCAACATGGTGCAACATCACGCAACATGCCGCAAACCATGTTGCAAAATGGTGCAACATTACACAACATGATACAACATGGCGACCCGGAATTTACGCCACACGGAAATTTCGAACGGTACAAAACAAATTCTATAAAAATCATGCAAGTCAAAAAAAATTTAAGAAGAAGACCCTAGCTCAACCAGACAACACCTCCGAATTGGTTTTTCAGAAGTTAGCATTCATCGCGGTCGATTCCCGAACAGTACGAAGCCACATGACGCCACAAGGTGTAACATAACGCAATTTTATGGAACTTCACGCAACATGGTGCAACATCACGCAACATGCCGCAAACCATGTTGCAAAATGGTGCAACATTACACAACATGATACAACATGGCGACCCGGAAATTACGCCACACGGAAATTTCGAACGGTACAAAACATTTGATTGGAAAGTCTGTAACAAATCTGTCGGTTTTATCCTAATGTTTCAAAAACCTCACAAATTCGTTCGATTACTTTAAAGCTCGAGGGCACATAGTATTCGTTTCATTCCGACTCGTTTCGTTTCCAATAGGTTTTTCCCTAAAGGAAAATTATGTCGCTAATTCTTAAGCACATAATTTTCGTTTTGCACCGAATTCTTTTTGTTTTTTTGATTTACCAACCACATAAACGTCAAATTGAATAATTTCAGGTTATTGTTTAAGTTTTTATTAATGTTTGGTCAACTCTTTCGGTTCCCTTAACTGAACAATGTGACAATATTTGCAGCTTTCGTACATTTTGACACATTCACCTTAAAGGTCGGAAAGAAAGGATAACGATGTCCCAGAAATACGTGAAACCTTAAGCTGACGAATGAATTGAATTTTTTATGGTTTGCTATTTGCAAATTTTCCGTCCGATATTGATAATTCCGCCCCAGAACTCTCTGTAATTATTTTCCATTTCCTTGCATTCGAAACCCCTCTGTCCCGCCAAATTTTATCAAAATCTTTCAAGCCAAATAGAATGCTAAAAGAAGGCTCCTAGCCAACATGACACAACATAGTGGAATTTCACTTAACCTCCATCAATAGAATGCAACATTGAGTGTCATGGTGCAACATCACGCAACATGGTGCGCCATGTGACTATACATTATGTAACTTGATGCAACACCATGTGACTTGGTGCAACGTCATACAACTAGTGCATCATGACGCAGCATGGTGCAACATCATGCAACATTGTGTTAACAACATGACGGCCTACCGGGGAACCCTAAATGAATGATCCAGAAAACGCTGTCTCACTAAATTTAACAAAATCATACAAGCCAAATAAAACGTTAAAGATGGCTGCAAGCTTCTCAGCCGGATGAGCTTCTAAATGGATTTTAGGTGAAAACGCTCCTCCAGAAATTTTTATAAAAGTCGTGCGAGCCGTAAAAATACAAAACACCGGACGACCCTCAGAATGAATTTTCCCGAAATTAGTTCTTATCGCAATTGGCTTCTGGCACTCGAAACCCCTCCATCACCAATTTTTATAAAATTCGAGCGAGCCAAAGAAAAATTAAGAAGGAGACCTGTGCCCAACCGCTCGACTCTGAACGGATTTTCTCCGAAAACCAATCGCAATTGATTTCTGACACTTAAAAACCCTCCACTAATTTTTATCAAAATCGTACGAGTAATGAAAAATAAAAAACGGGACCCGAGCCCGGCGGATGACTCCCTAAATTAATTTTTCCGCAATCAGGAACCATCACAATCGGGTTTCGGTAAAGCAAAACCGCTATTCCAGCAATTTTTATAAAAATCGTGCAAGCCGAAAAAAATTAAAGAAGATATTAAGCTCCACCGGACAATTCGCTTTACCGGTCTTCCAGAAGTTAGCACCCATCGCGGTCGATGCCTGGCACTCCCTCACTAATCCTTATAAAAATTGTGCAAGCCGAAAAAATAATTACAGAAAGGGAATCTGGACCAATCGCAATCGATTCCTGGCGAATGAAATCCCCTCCTCCAATTTTTAATAAAATCGTATTAATATATTAATTATTAGATAAAGAGACTATTGATGTTTTATTGAAAGTTGTCTCGACTATAAATAGCAAAGATTAGTTTTTATAGTATTGTAGTTTGAATAGAGATGGCACCACATTTTTTAATTATATTTTGCAATTCAATATGTTCTTGTGATAAATGTAATTTATACGTGTAAATAAAGAATTATAATACTAAATGTAATTTACGTTTTCAACCCTTTCGCTGTACCGGGCATCAGCGGCTTAATGGCTTAAGCCTACTCTGGATTAAAAAAATTTCAATAGATGTTCTTGGAGTTTATTTTAGATGTAAGATTTGGAAAGATACTTTTAATAATGGATGATTAATTCTCGAGATTAAAATATTTAAGAAAACTTGGTAAGTTTTCCAAAGATTTATCATGTCTAGTAAAGTGCTGGCTCTGTTTAAATAATAATTTTAAATGAATATTTTTCACAAAAAATAAAAATTAAAACAAAACAATAGAAATAATAATCCGTGACAATTAATCCAAATAAGTAAATACGTAGCTTTTATCACAAAGCTTTTTATTGTAGTATGAAACTCGAATAAAATTCCGCTCAAAACACTTCCTTTATACATGGACGATGTTTTTGGAAAACGACATCAAAAATCATTTTTCCCCCCGTCCTCGAATCTCATATCACATTTAATATAATTTGGAATAATGATGTTAATGTAAATGACGATGATTTAGACTAGATCGCTTTCCCTTAACATCATCATTGAATATATTATTATACCAACAGAGTTTTTCATCTTTAGGAAAAACTTATCAGTATTTATTGCATTGTTGTTGTTGTTGTTGTTTTAAATGAATTGATTGTTGAGTTAGGGTTGTTGGTTGAATTGGATTGAATGTAATATACGAGGATATCTCTTACACACATTTTGCTGTTTTTCCACTATAGATATTTATTACTATCGCTACTATTGTTACTAATACTACTATTACTATCATTATTATTATTATTATTCGTTACTCTGTTTGCCTATATATATATATATATATAATTTTTACATAGAGAGAGTATATATAGAGCAGAGCAGACGAGGCCATTTAGTTGATTGCTAATTTCAAAATTCACAGAAATTAATTACGAATATTGCTTGGGAATTTAAGGGAAATGTATATATACGTATGCACGGGTACATACATCCATTATATGTAGATATAATTTTCATTTATTTTCCTCTCGTTTTTCTTTTCAATTTACATTATCCTATCGACATAATCGACGCCATATTTATTATATATAGATATAAAACTTTTTTTTTTATTTCGGAACATTCTCATTAGTTTGATGTAATTTTTCTATTTTTCATTTTGCTGTTGTTGTTTTTTTTTTGTGTTCGAGTTGTTCAGGGAAATTTTTTTTTTTTGGTTTTGATTATGCTACATACATATATATGTATGTACATACAAATAAAGAGCTCGGCAAAATGTTAGAGGAAAAAAGAAGCGGAAATGCAAAAAAAAATGTTTTTAGTGGAATGATGCCGAGGGGTTGCTAGAGGTGGTGGGTGATACAAAATTATAGTAATGGATCATATTTTTGCCGGTGATTTTGTTGTTGGTTTGAGGTGGTGTGGCCGTTGTCGAGATTGGAACGAAGATAATTGAATTTGTGTTTGGTGAGGTAATTAGATTAGATTAAATTTGGTATATGATTTTTTGCTTGCTAAAATGATTAAATTGATATTATTCGTATCATATTCCATATACGAGTATCTCGACAATGTACATTGTTTTTTGGAGAAGAGTTTGTCGATTCGGTTGATAACGCACTATGAAAAAGCTTTTCGTTTAATTATATTCTCGTCTGCAACTTTCACGTTTAGAACAGGATGGAACTGTATTATTATTTTAAGTTTTGTGTTTCTTAGTAAATAAAACTAATTGATCTTGAATCACAGGTTCTGTAAATTGGTTTTGTAATTTTTCGGCCAGTCGGCTAATGATCTGGGAACATCGAATACCATCCAAAGTGTTACTATCGCCTAGAATACAGCGTCAAGATGAAATAAAAAGTGTTGCTTTCTGGCATTTTACTGATTCACTGCATAAACGGGAATTCTCCGATCATACTTTTCATCTTGTTATTCCCGGTTCTTCTGTAACTACTGTTGGTAACGCCTAAACCTGGCCCGTCAACCCAATATACCGCAATATACCGCACCAGATTCTGTGGCACATAAATTGTTTAGATTAGGTTTAGGTTAAATATACTAAACTTATTTATTTAGTTCATTTTATGAAAATCTTTTTTGTAACGACCGCCTTCGAGGTTGGCTGCCGCTAGAAAAAAAAATAATATTTACCAGAGCACGCCATGATTTCCTCTGCTAGCTCAGTGGTGGAGGTAATATAGGCCGTGGGATGGTGCTCTGGCGGACTCAACACAATCATGGCATAAAATTACACTCTACGCAAGCTCTCTCCAACCCAACTCACTTTTTTCCCTCACTCCATTTGGTCAAATTTTTAATCACTCATGGCAAATAATATATAGACTAATCGATTTAAATTGTACATTATTACAAAAATAAACTACGATTAATCGTTATACATTGTTATTAAGGAAAAGAACAAAAAATTCAGACTTTGAATCAAGATTGAATAATCTTATTGTTCATAAAGAAAACTATGAAAATTACTAACTATAGACGAATTTCGAGTTAATCAGCATTACCCGAAATATGTGAGCAATGAAACCTCCCAAAAAATACGGTATATATGATAGGTTACCTTGACGAAGTGTCCTAGGTGACGAAGCGCTCCTTTGCACTGCCTCGGGTCCTATAGTACTAATATTGCTATGAAAGAGAACAAAACAAAATTTTGATTAACTGGAAATTTATCTCAAAAAAAAAAACTTTATCTTGCATTCCAAAAAGATTACTCAAAAAAAAATTTGTAAATCTGGTAGATTTGATAGGTTGTAAATCCACGTTCAACCTAGATTCTTTTTGGTTTTTAGTGGAAACTTAATAAACTTACGACGGGTGCGGGATTATTAAGTTTCATATGAATGAGAACGACTTTATGTTCTTATCAATTCTGATTTGATTTAAGAAAAATTTATGTTATATATACTACTGATGTGCTGACCATACAACAAACAATGTATGCAAAATATGCAAATTGCACATAATCATGATGTGCGCACTTTACATTCGTTCCCACATTATACGAATTAAGTATTTGTGCTGAGTATACATAAAATATGTAAAACGAATGTAATGTGCGCACATGTTGGGGTTATCACACCCACGTGCCGTGTTCTGTTAAACAAATTTTTTTTTAATTTATATCAAAACTAGAGCAAAAAACTAAATTGAAAACAAAGCAAAATGTAAGCGAAAGAAATTTAAAAATATGCAAATATATAAAACTTAGCCAAAAATCCGATGAATAACGCCGTAGTACACTGTCTCTGATCCCTGCTGCCACGCCTTCACCAACTACCGCATTCGGGTTAACGGTACACTCGATCAGCCGCTCTACACTGGAACTCGTTGTGTAAAGAAAATACCTCACACATGCGCCCACAAACCGTTGCTTTAGATGTGTTTCCTCGTACATTCACACCACACGTGCGCTCATGCACCACGGATTGATCGGTATAGTTTCTATCGGTTTTATGATCAAACAAAACTCTCAAATTGTTACACGTCATTAATTGACCAACTCGGAATTTTCTTTGAGCTGCAATAACCACCACTCGCTTGGCTGTGTTATTTCACCAAAAAAAAATCACCATAATGTTTCGATGACACATACTTTATTTAACTGATTTGCAATTTGAGTTTTCTTAATTTGTCTTTTACAGGCCCAAAGCAAACAAAATTTTGTGTGCGTAACATACCAGCACCAAGAACAATCGAACCCATCGTATGATTTGCAACAATCGAACCCATCGTATGATTTGCAGACTGTGCAAAAATGCAAGTCATACTACTAACATTACTTCACCTAAGATATGCTATGGCATTACCTGCCAACCGGCAGACACAATCCGAAGAACAATCCGAATGGTATGATAGTTGTGTGTCGTAGTCGTTTAGGCGTAACGCAATTTTATACACTGTTGCACAAAAGTTGCAAGCGATATACCCGCTGCGTCCATAGAACACACGTTACACTATACAAAATTAATCAAATTTTCATCTACGGCCAATACAATAAATTCTAAACAGCTTATAGAGCCGGAGCTATGCGAGAGGGGGGGGGGGGGTCCGATTTTCAATGTTTATTCTTTTTCTTTGTGTTCCTTGGTTGCTTAATGTGGTGATCAAGTTGTTTACCAGTAGCATCAAATAGATTAAATTTGTTTTCAAAATGATTATCCAAATATAAAAGAATAGAGGATTGTTTGTGTGGTTACCTGCAGCAGGATATCGTTTAAGCCCAATTTGTGTCTATTAGTGCTCACAGGAAAAAGTTAGTGCTAGTCCAGGAGCCGAAAAAACGGGGAAAAAAATTTCAAATTTCGCTTGAAAGACGAAACAAATAAAACCCGATTTCTAGGAAAACCAGAAATAATTTAAGCCTAATTTTAAAACTTTCCAAAGGCGGCTAAACTGATGAAATTTGTGCTTATCATAGAAATATGATTTTCATAAATTTTCATTTCAATCGAGGAAAAACAAACGAGCCCCTAAAAGATACTACATTAAACAAACAAAATACAGAGGTATAGCGTTCAATAATATTTGGGTTGAACAATAAATTAAACAATAGAATTAAAATGTGCTAAAATCCAATAATAAGCAATTCAGATAGCAATTCCTGTCAGGTATGTTCATTGTCATCCGAAAAATGTAGTGGCTGAATTTGTGCTTCACTGGAATTGGCTCAATTCCAGTGAACAACAAAAACCGTTGAATGAATAATTTTCTGTCAAAAAGTGTTCCAGAAACCAATAAAGTTGGCACTTCTGATTCTATATTCCTATCAGGTAGGTATGTTCATTGCCATTGTTCATTCAACGGTCTTTGTTGTTCAATGGAATTGGGCCAATTCTGGATTAGCACAAATTCAGCCACTATGTCTTTCGCATGACATTGAAGAAATTTTTTTTTAAAGAAAGTGTTAATTGTCTAGTGGTTTTAATGTCCTTCGAAGGTCAATTAATACCCCCTTTTGTTTCACGCATACACCACCCCACCCATTTACACAATTACCACCTACAAATTACAAGCCCCATGTCGGTGGGTCGGTGTTGAATTCTGCACTCCAACAGAGACTCTTAGTCGTCTTTAATAACATCACCGATCGTAATCGATGACGAAAATTAACATCCAGCCTCCGGTGGGATTTGAACCCAGTATACCTCCCGGTTCAAGTGCCGAAGCTTTAACCACTGCACTACTTGTCCGGTAAACGACATTTGATAGAAATTTGCAATAAAAATTGCCAACTTTGTTGGTTTCTAGAAAACTTTTTATTAGAAAGTCGTTCATTCAACGTTCGTTGTTGTTTAATGAAATTTGACCAGTTCTGTATTAGCACAAATTCAGCGACTATATTTTGCTGATGGAAATGAACTTTCCTGATTGGAATATGCAATCAGAAGTGCCAACTTTATTGGTTTCTAGATCACTATATGTCAGAAATTTGTTCATTCAACGGTTTTTGTTGTCTAATGGAATTGGACCAATCCTGGATTAGCACAAATTCAGCCACTACATTTTTCGGATGGAAATGAACGTACCTGACAGGAATATGCTATCTGGATTGTTTATGACTTGGATTTTAGAACATTTTATTTCTATTGTTTAATTTGTTGTTCAACACAAATTTTATTGAACGGTGGTATACCTCTGTATTTTGTTTGTTTAATGTAGTATCTTTTAGGGGCTAGTTTGATTTATGAATTACAGTTTATGAAAATCATATTTCTATGATAAGCACAAATTTCATCAATTTAGCCACCTTTGGAAAGTTTTAAAATTAGGCTTAAATTACGTCCGGTTTTGTCTAGAAATCGGGTTTTACGAGTATATGTTTCGTCTTTCAGGCGAAAGTTGAAATTTTCTTTTCCCCTTTTTTCGGCTCCTGGACTACCACTAATTTTTTCCCGTGAGCACTAATTCACACAAATTGCGCTGCTGCCCGAAGTTACAGTATTTTCTGTTGTGTTGTTGCAAATGGGCGTATATAATTATTGTTTACATTTTTTACATAAATAACGGTAAATGCGGTAAATCAGGATCAATTAATACGAGTACGTCTCATTAGAACTAAAAAGTAGCGTTTCCTAATCATTTACTAGAAGGGGAGTAATGTGGCGACATAGTCGAAGTTAGTATAATTACCAGATTCGCAATCCAGTAAATATTGCGTTATTTTTCAATTAGTAAGGGTAAAGTTCCGAGTTCTCGTCTTTCGTTGCACTACCACTAAAAGAAAGAAAGTGTTTGTGTTTTAATTTTCTTTATTGAAGTGCTGGTGGATACACGCTATTTTTTTCTTTTTCCGTCTAGTGTGTACTCAAGTAAATCAGAAAGTTCTTCGACACGTAAGCGTGGCCACGTACAGCTGTTCATGTGATAAACCTGTATTTTCCAAATTTAGGCCACATACTTGTAGCGTCCATCATCTTTTCCACTGGACGCTTGATACCATTGCTTGGTGGTGGTGGTCGATGGTGCCGATGGTGCGGCGGCATTCATGGCTTGGTTGGTTAATTGACAACTTCGTTGTTCTTGGCTGCTAATATAGCACGTGCGATGATCCACTGATGATTTTTGTAACTCCGTGCGACATTTGATTGGTAAAACTTTGGATCTGCTCGAATTCCGTGATAATAATTTTTTCGAAGTAGTTTTTGATATTACAAAATAACTTTTTTTTCTTGTGTTGTTTGTTTTGCTGCAAAAACTTATTTTGACTTTTGTTGGGTAAACTAAATCTTTATTTATTTACTTTTGAAAAACGCAATTTTTACAAACAGTTTTGAGCGATATTTTCAAATCGCTCTACTGAAAAATTCAAAATTTTGGATTGTGTCATTTTCTGATTGATTTCAGTTCTAAATACTATTCAACGATTTGCTCATGCTTATCTTCCGTTCGTGCCATCACCTCACGTAAACCTTGATCTTTTTTGATTGACTGAGATGTGCGGAATTGTCTCAGTAATATGTTTTTAGACAGTATACTGCGGAAGATGCATAAACTTATTTTTGCGTACGAATTGGGCTGAATTTGAATTTTAACAAATTTTAGTTTTGGCGAAGCTGAATTTGACTGGGTCATCTCTTAGCGGGTTAAGACCAAATTTGGTTCGGCTATGGCGAATGAAGGATAATTCCTTGGCCGATTATTTTCAAATTTATTTTGTAGAAAAATCCAGAACTTCATCCGGGATTTATGTTGGAATCTCGATTCAGCTTAACATACTAGATTCGAGCATAATTTGTTAAGAAATTGCCTAGCACGGCCGAACTCCCGAATTTCTCTAAAATACATTTTTAAATCGCCACCCAATTCTGAATACCTGATTTGAGAATTTTTTGTTCTGACTTGGCCAAGTTCCATTCAAAATGATTGAAGTTCTACACCTCAGCTCTGCAAACTAAATTGGAAAGTTATCGTTTGGGAAACGGCCTGGTTCCATTCATTATAGCCGAATCCCACAAATTTTGTCAAATTCGGCTTTGCACACCGAATTTGACCATCATTTCGCTAATCTGGCATTGAATAACACTCATAGTTTCCCGAGAACTATTGCCTTTGGGATGCCTCACATATTTTTTACAAGTTTTTTAAAGATATTTTCGTGACTGCTAATTCAAGGGTTAAATACTAATGAATTTTAGAGAATTTTTTAATATAATTTAAAAAAATTTGATTTCAGGAAATTAGATTGTAAGTTGTGGAGTTGCAGGAAGTTTAAATTAATAAATGTTTATATTATATAAGAAGCCGGAAATTATTAATGCAGAATTAAATTTCTGGAAATTTCCAGATGTACGTGAAATAAATAATACTTTTTTTCTCAGGTTGCTGATTTAGAGAATCAATTATTCAAGGCCAATACCATCGTTATCCATTAAACCCATTAAGTCTTTTTCGTCCCTCTAGTAGATTAGAAGTAGATTAGAATTGTGTTCCGGTCTGAACCCGGATCGTTCTGCCCCAAAAAAAAGCTTCCCTATCCTTCACTCGCACTTGGTCCTACAGTCCAATCAATCAATCAATAAACTAAATAAGTGGTTCTCATGCAAATTAAACAGTTAAATTCATTAATCGTTAATTTCATACTGTTGGCGTTTTACTAAAAAGAGATAACATTTAAGACGAATGATGTTCAATTTCTTAAGGCAATCCGAGGTAATCAAAAATGATTTTTAGCTCATTAAGGTAGTAAGGTACAATATGTACTCCTAAACCTCAAAATCCTTAGGATTAGTGGCATTTAGCTAGTGGTACCAGCCTTTGAACGAATAGAGCAACAATAGGAATGCATAGCTCTACGGATACGAAAAATGTACATCAGCTTTTGGATTTTAATGTTATTAAGTTTTCCAAAGCAAGCGAGTTTGATCATATTGATGAACAGTTCAGCAGAAGGGCCGAATCTTCAGCGTTTAAAAATGGTGTCGAGACCATTGATAACCAATACTTCGATCGGTAACTAGACCATTCTTTATTATATAAGAGTGCTTTATTATATGTATGTCAAACTCTACTATAAGGAATATCGGTGGTAGTTTGATTGAGTGCGTTTTATACCGCAGTAAATACTAAAAGCTACCGTAAAAAATTAATTACCATAGAATTCGAGCAGAGCCTTTGTGAATCAATTCATCGGCAATGTGAAACATTGCGTGGATTCATCGATTGCCATTTTCCCATTCCCAAGTCTTTTACGAAATTGTCAGCGATCAATTTCTGTACGTATCGCCATAAAACTGATGATTTGAAACATGCATTCTGGAAAACATCGGTGTTGATGAAAATCGGGTAAAATCTTGTTTAGTATCATTTGGAATACAAAAGTACTGTAAGTCACAAATCACTTGTCTCGGAGCGGATAAGAGAGTGTGGGTAACTACAGCAGGGAAACTTTCGAATTTCAAAATGAAACTTTGCTTATCGAATAAGCCTAATTTGTGCTAATTTGTGCTCATTAGTGCAATATATTTTTGGAACATTTTTGGGAGTTACTAACAGTGTACATATCTTCTTTTTTGTTGGATTGTTATTTTATTTTTGTTCGTTTTGGTGCCTGTAAATAGTTAGTGTAAGGGCTATGGAATGTGGAAAATGGGCCATTGAAATAAAGACGAATGAGAAAATTTCCTGCTCTGGTTTTTGTTGCAATCCATTTCATTATGGTTGTGCGGCTATTGATCGTGCAGCTTGCAACCTAATTCGGAAATGTGCAAATTTAATGTGGTTTTGTGATGAATGTAGAGACTAATCAAAAATAAAACATTCCGTTTGCTTGAGCATTACCAAATGTTGGCTGATAATGCTCAGCTAACAATTTTTCATAAATTGTCGAATGAAGTCATGAAAAACAAAGAAGAAATTGAAAAACTTTTAGAACGTATTTCTCAGATTGGTCTACCTGCTGCTTTGCCGTTGAATACCTTGTCAAAACCTTTGTGCTCATTACGTGATATTTCTGCAGGGGTTAGCTTACCTTTAATCTTCTAATACGAGTTCGTTAGAAAAACCATTTTCTGAATTGGCTGCATCCAATCCATCTTCAGCAGTTACGAGGTTGGGAAAATCGTCTTTGTCTTTGGGTTTATCATCTGCTGAGTCTACAGCAGTCAATCAACCATATATAATTGCTGTTATATCTGACCTTCCAAATAGCATTTTACCTAAATCTGCAAGTCAAGACAATAGTTCTACATCTGGTGTAACAAATAAACCGATTTGTGGTACTAAGTGCTATAATGAAAATTTTGGCGTTAAAACGATTATACCGATGCTTTGGTTACACGTATCGAAATTCAATACCGATACAACCGAAAATGATATTTTGTTAATGGTAAAAACATGTTTGTATACTTATAATTGTAAGGTATTTAAATTAGTGCCTAAGGGAAGAGATCTTGGCTCCTTACAATATACATGTTTCAAATTGGTTTTATCTGCTGATTTACGTGATAAGGCTCTTGATCCTAATATTTGGCCCATTGGAGTAAATATTCGGGAATTTAATAATGTAAATTTTCGGACGAGATTGCCTCATCATAGGAAGTTTCGGATTCCTGCTGCAATCAACACGTTAATAGATTAAATTACCTTTTATGTAGTGATATAGCTGTTCCAAGTGACAATCCGCAGGTAAATATGGATTCATGTTTAAAGTTCGGCCAAGTTTAGTAAAACATTTTGATGACGTTACGATTTTATTAAATGAGTACAAATTTGACTTCCTTGCGTTAACCGAAACTGTTCTAAGCTGTAAAATTTTAAACAAGTCACTTCGTATCAATAATTATAATATTATCCGTTTCGACCGAATTAACAATACGCGATGGGGTGGAGTTGCCATTTATTACCGATCTGCATTAAAAATCAAAAAAATATTCTGCGGTGCCTTTGGTAAAGTAGAAATTTCAGTATTCGAGCTTACGGAACGTATTGGTAAAATCCTTATAATTATTATTGATAATCCTCCTCCTGCTTATGCCGATGATGTTAATATTATTGAATTGCTTTTTTTTTAGAAAACCTATCACAATATAAGAAAGTTATATGTTGTGGAAATTGGAATTTTAACATGTTGATAAATAATAAGCTAAGTGATTTGTTATATCTGCCCGATACATGTAATATTATTATTTTTGGTCAATTAGCGGTACCTGCCATTTCGGATCATGACTTGATTTATGCTTACTACAAATTCTGTCGTACTACAGACAAAATTTATTATTCCATAGTTCGTGATTATAACGCTATTAACTATGAACATTTTATAGACCATTTCCTTTCTTTAGGTTGGGGTGGGTTCTATATTTATAATGACCCGATATCGTTCATAAATTTAATACATATGTGTTACAGTTAGGTTCTGCTTGTATACCTCGGAAACGAAGTGTTAAAATGTCCTACTGCTCCTTGGTTAAATGTACAGATTTTGGACTTAATGGCGCGTAGAGATTTGGCTCACAAAAAATATAAAAGATCCAATTTAGTAATTGATTTGGAATCGTCTTTCAGGCGAAATTTCATATTTTTTCCCCCGCTTTCGGCTAGCACTAATTTGTTCCCGTGAGCACTAATAGGGCTTAATCAGTATGCAAAGTTTCATTTTAAAATTCGATAGTTTCCCTGCTGCAGTTACCCACACATGTTTCGCGCAACATTTTTTGCAGTTAATTCAAATTTCGATTGTATTACACATTTGTACTTTTATTCGCCTAAATGTACACTAATTTTATGATTCTTGTTTTAGGTCAACATTTAGGGGATAATTTATAATAAATGTTGATAGTGAATACGTTTATGAGAATATTTGTTATTTTTTGTAATATATTTGACAGGCATGTGGGTGCATGATTCTGACCTCAGGATGAACCAAGCAATCACTCCACCCCGTTCACGAATTAGCTCTCCAAACCTATACCATATATAAAATATTAGACTACTATGGTTTGATCAGCATCGGGAATCGAAATTAAGACCTCTGTTATTGAACAACCACTACGAACCTACTCTGCTAACGAGGGCAACTACTGCGTATAGTAGTGTCGTTAACAATGACACTTAGAAATTTTGAATGACTAAAATCGTAACTATTGTAAACAGTGAGTTACGTTAAAAGCACGATTCTCTTCGTTGTAGTTCCAGCATAGTCTATGATTTTGTTTGCCTACTTAAATTAAGTTGTTTATTTAAATTTAATTAGCATGAATTTTAAAAGTGGTAAATTCTACCTACCGACCTTCCAATAGTAAAACGTATGTATAGAAACAAAATTTCTTAGCCAATTGGAAATGAGATTCCAAGTCTCAAAGAAGTAATTAATATTAAATCAGTGAAGAAAAACCATTTCGGTATGAAAATTTAATTTTTATGTGAAATAACATTGAATACCAGGAGTGGATCGGCAACAACTTTTCTCAAATTTTGGAGAGGGTTTAGGACGAATAATTTTTGGATGGTTGAATTTTATGAAAATATTTTTCTCTTGTATAGCTCCAATATAATGAAATTAAATTTGACGTCAAATTGTATAGATTTTGAATGTAGTGTGTTTGCATTTTCCCAATCGATACGGAGTTTAATTGAAATCACGAAATTCAAATTAAAAATAATTTCATTTTCTTAGAAGTATAACGAATATTTATATCGTCTTTATCATCTCTTGTGAACATTGTGTTGTTCTTAATACCATGCTCGTATAATAATGAT
This sequence comes from Nephrotoma guestfalica, assembly GCA_963691935.1. Lineage (NCBI taxonomy): Eukaryota > Metazoa > Arthropoda > Insecta > Diptera > Tipulidae > Nephrotoma > Nephrotoma guestfalica. The sequence continues at coordinate 50,276,123 of OY829913.1, read as the reverse complement.
CATAGTAATTACGTTATAATATAATAAACTGGTAGAAACCTATAAATTGGGTTAAGCAAAACTAAAAAATTATTTTGTATTGAAAGGACTTGAGAATAGATAAAGGTGATGCACATTATATAAATTATATATACCTAGAGTGTATAATTCGTTCTATATCGTCTCTAGTCTGTCTTATATTATATATACATGTACAACACGAGATACAGGTACTTAAGTTGAAACTATTTTTACTCAGGATATAGAAGATTAAAATGAAATTTTAGATGGGTAGCGTACAGGGTACTTACTTTGTATAAAGGAGAAAGACATTAGGTATTAATTTTTTGCTTTTTTTTGTTCGTGGTTTGATTGATAGATAGAATTAGCTTTGCGGATCAGGTTTAAATATTTGTAGTGTAATATTGTTTGGTGGTAGTTTTACTTAATTAAACTGTTATTATTGGTAAAAGGAATAGGAACCCAATAAGCAGTGAATCACTAGGGGCTAGCGAAAAGTTTGTAGCCGCATGTTTCTTCCATTTACTACAAAAGACACCGCACAATATAATTATTCCTCAACGGACAATCCTCCGTAAAAATAATTGTTTATCAACATTCAAATGTCCATATAAAGAATTATTTCAAATAAAATGCAAAAGCAACTTGTACACACGAAACCTGTGCAAGGAAAATTGAATTTTATTTTGGTATTTTTGCCCTTCGTTTGACCCCTTGAATCAAACCATTTCGAATTAAATCAAAATAGAATTGAACTTGCAAACCAAAATCATGTAACACGCACTTATGCGTGCAGATGCTATTGTATAAGAGATGGCACTGCGGTCATGTCATGATAATGAGATATACAGTCCCGAGCATTTGATTATAACCATTAATTGGTTTATCGATTGTGTTATAAAATAGTAAAAATAAATAAAAAAAACGATTGATTTTAATTTTTTTGTTGTTAATAAGGTTGTAGGTCCCGCATTCTTGAGTACAACTTCAAAAATTCTATCTGATAAGGAATTAAACAGGCTCTGTACATAATTTAATGGTATTTGCTCGAAAGCATCTTCAATTGCAGCAATCAGCCCATCCCTATTGCCCCAAATTACCTTCCTTCTGCATAAATTTTGCGCAATAACCATCCCCACAAATTTTCGATTATGTTGAGATCGGGAGATAGAGCTGGTCAGTACAGAACTTCCACGTTATTGTGTGCAAACCATTGTTTAACACGTCCTGCTGTATGAATGGGCGCGTTATCTTGTTGAAAAATCCATCGTCGGCCATCCAATTTCTTGGAAAATAGTTTTCTGTATTTCTAATAGTTCAATGTAATTCGTTGAAGTTTGCCAACCTTCCAAAACAACCAAATCGATGGCGCCATGAAATGAAATTGCAACCCACGCCATGACGGTACCAACAGCGGAATGACGAAGAGACAGAAACTGCTCAGATTTCCTTAAATCATGGAAGTAATACTGAAACCCATCAGGTCCATCCAAATTAAATTTCTTTTCATCAAAAAATATCACCTGATGCCATTCTTCCTTCCTATTAAAATGTGGCCAGCAGTACTCTAATCTAGCATCTTTATGACGCTGAAGTAAATGTGGTTTTTCATAATTTTTTTCCGTTTAAGATGCAGACTGTTTAATTACTCTGCGTACTGTCCAGTTACTGGCTGAACTTCCAACTTTATCTTGTATTTTGTGAGCGGTGGCAGCAGAATTCGACGTAGCTCTTGATGTGCGCCCTCTACGGTTTTCTCATAATTTTCTTGATTATTTAGATAATTATTGATTGTCACATGATTTCGACCAATTTTAATCGCTATTTGCCGATTAGAATAATTTTCTTGCTTAAATGCAACAATTTCTTCCTTTGTCAACGTTTTACCTCGACCCATGGAAAAATGGAATTTTTTTATTAATAATGACGGGAAATAAATCGCAACAATAGAAAAAAAACAATTGAAATAATTTGCAAGCATTTCAGTCTTTCAAAGTTTAAAAACAATTAATGGTTATGATCAAGTGCTCACGTTTAAATATTCGCAAAATATAAAATTTGAATTGACCGTGTTCCTATGTTTTATTTTAACTTCCCTCTCATCAGCTAGTACACAACCAGAGAAAACACATAAAAAAAATATAGCAAAACAACAACCAAATGAAAAATTAGGGCAAAATTTAAAGTGGTTATAATCAAATGCTCGGGAGTGTATTTTAGAAAAGGGTGTCCACCAGGAATGATATTGGCAAGAAATTAAATGTACTGAATTTTCAAGGAACAGAGTACTGAATCCAGATTGAAAGATTTTGTAGAATAACAGAGCAAGTAGAGTGCTTACTCTGTTATTCGGGTGTGTCGGGTTGAGACTTGGTTTTCAGCCATAGATTTGTAGCCATAGTAGTTACGGATTTGTTCTTAATAATTACGCAGTAGCGATTGGCATACTGCGAGTTAAATCAATATTAATAATCTTCACCATGTTCATGTCAAGCTGTTCTTGCAAATCCTATCGTAATTTCAGTATAAACCATAAGCAACCAACAACCCCATTTTGACGATCAACCATTTTTTGCTTTGTAAGCAGTAGGCGTAGAATACCTCTGGTGGTGTTATTGAAAACATTTTAGGAAAAGCATTCAAACTGAGCTAATCTTAACGCTTGATTTTATTTGTGGAACCAAACTGCATTTTCCGGTTTCCTAGCCTTCACCTACCATTGCAATCGTTGTATACTATGGGCATTGCTCATTTGTAATTAAACCTTTTTATTGCTTCACGTTAAAGTTCTTATCGTCATTTCAGCAATTATTATTGCTAATCTTGGAACTTAGGACTGGAAATAGAGACGTTAAATAAGTCGAAAATAATTATTAGATCTCTTTGAACACTCACTGCATAGTTCATACTCCCATTGGCTTTATCTGAGCGGTTTACGTTGGAGTACTTATTTTAATAACGAAATCAGCTGACGCAATGGAATATAACCTCTTCCATGGCAATAACACACAAATTACCATTGTTGTTACCAAAAGCGCTGCATAAATTTTAGTTTTCTGCATTCATAATTTATTAGATATATGGCCTAAGGCCGTTAATTCCTTGTGTCTGAAAATTACTCGACTTTCGCAACTAAAGATTGGGATCGAGAAATTTCGTCTCGTAAAATTGTTTATATTTTTGAATTTTCAGAAAAATATAAGGAATTTGTGTTTGTTTAGGGATTACTGAAAAAAAGGAGATTTTGGGATCCTTTTATGTAAGAAATTCTGAAGTGCTATGAGCAAAAATAGTTATCCGCTTAAACACAAAACTTTGGTTAGAGCTGATCTTTTGGAATGGAAGCCTCCGGATCCTGGCACCAACTCTTTTAATTGAAGACCAATGTGCTGGGCTTCATATCCAATTCAAGAGACCCTTTACACTTGGCTCCAAATATTAAACTACACAAAACTGATTAAATATCTTAGTCATAGAAATTAGAGTTGTTGAACACCCTGATCTCTAGATGAAACCTACTGGATTTGCGTTATTTATAAAAAAAACCAAAGTATCGAAAATATCATCCCTGGTGTCCACCGGTGTGGTAAATTGGCAGCTCGAATAACGAAAAATTAATGAAAATAAAAAACTGGTAAAATCAGATTTTGTTTGGTTTAAATCCGTATAGAAATTTTGGACGGACGAAAACTATAAATAAAAAGAACTCCGTCTATTCGATTTTGGATAAAGTGATCAACCTCGCGTCTTCAACATCAACACAAAAATATAAAAATATTTTGGTTTTATAAAAATAAAAAGTTTAAATTAAAATTAATTGTGTTTATTTTTTTTTCGTTATTATTACATAAAATTATAATTTTTTTTGGATATTTTGTAAAAACCTTACAACTACTTTGTTGGTACATGTAGACAACAGTGTGCTAAAAAAATACGCACTTTTTGTTTAACATTTTTTTTATTGAAATAAAGTGTTGCGGAATGATAATGTGGAGTCTGCATAGCACCTTGGCGTAATTAAATTTAAATTAAATTTTTTTCCCTTATGCCATTTATGAAGTTATTCCGTCAAAGCGCATCGGTATCCGTTATCTCCCCATAAATAGTATTTAACTTTTACGCATAGCTCTTTCATGGGGCACTAACCCCGGACACCAATGTCATTTTTGACATTATATTTAGACCTGACGGCATTCGAAAATATTTTGTTGTCTGCCGTTGACTGTAATTAGCGCCAATTTCTTGTAACTCACAAAAGTAGTGGATTAATAAATGTTTATGTACTGGAAATATTTAATATTTCCGTTCAACATCTGACATAGGATGGTGGTTTTTGTCTTATTTGAACCTGGTAGTGCCAAGAGAATTTCCTAAAACTGTGTGTGCTTCTAGAATGGACCAAATATGATGTAAGCATATTAGTCTCATCTATGGCCAGGAGCCTATAGTGGTTTCTGGAACGGAAATTTAAAATTGTTCCGTTCAACATATGACATGGGGTGGTTTTTGTCTTATTTAAACATGTTATTGTTTTGAAGGAATAGTCGAATGGTTCCTCAGGCGTTATAGGTACTGCCTCATTGATGTTGCTCTCTCGAGTGATTTGAGACTCGGCCCGTTCTATTTACATAAATGCAATATCACATGTTAAAACGAAGTTTTAAATATTTAGTCCTCTTTAACGTAATCATGCATTTATGCAAGAACCATCACTTAGAAGGTATTTCACTAAGAAATCGAACAGGCAGACTGTACCACTCGTCGCGGCAATGAAGCAAAAAAAAGGCTAAAAGTTTTTTGCCATAAGGAATTTTTGCCATAAAGACGGATCGGAATGCGATTTTTTGGATTCGCTTCCAAAAATTATTTGTAAACAATCTATACTATCTATCTACCAATCTATCTATAACAATCTACCTACTTTGTACCTCTGACAAATCGGAAATTGCATTGCTGCAGCCAAAAATGCATTCAAAAAATGCATCTTTTGTGACACCTTTTGGAAAATGTAAAAACTTTGTAAACAGGAGTCAGAACTGGCCCAAATCGGGTACTCGGGAGTTTTCGAGGTCGCTGATCACTATTATGATGTTCAAATTGACTCCCCGAACACCTGGAGCTCAGGAACGCCGATGAACCTCATCTCAGTGGGACTCTCCAGAAAATCACGCGGGGAACGAGAAAAAATCGGCGCCCGGAGGCTTTTCGGGTCGTTGAATTCAAATGTGGCATCGGCGAACACCCCCGGAACACCTGGTGCACCCGAACCTGGACCTGGACGTCATCCCCGAGAACTTTCTTCACAATATCGACAAAAATAACCCGAAAATTATTGGAGGCGTGTTTTTTGAGGCGCTAAATAAGAATTTCACGTCGAAAACGACCCTCCCACCACCTGGTGCACCGGAACCTGCGCCTGAACGTCGTCTCCGAGGGTTTTCCAAACACAATCGAAAAAGGCGAACCGAAAATCGTTATAAGGGGTTTTTTTTGGGGCGCTGAATCCAAATTTCACGTGGAAAATGACCCCCCGGACACCTGGTGCGCCCGAACCTAGACCTGAACGTCATCTCCGAGGGTCAATGTATTTGTATATCTGCTCCATATACTGTTGAATTTTTTCACCATAGTCCCCTTCATATAACTTTGGCTTACGTAACTTGCTACAACAAGATCTGTGGTATTTTATCTCCCCAGAATCTGCGGGGTTCGAGAGCGTATCTAGAATTTGATCGCGCACAGATAATTTCAAAGTTGTGTGTTCTTGTACATAGTTGATGATTTTTTGTCTTGTATCTGCGCTAGTACAAGTGGAGGTAGGAGTGGAACGAAGAATCTTGTTGGCACATATTACACACCTTTCCGAAATGTTGAAATTATCTTGATTCACAACAGGTTGAAGATCATCAGAACTGCTGTCTACTCTTAATCTCTTGTGTTTGCGTTCTGGTGTACTTTGAGGCTTAATATATCTACAACGGCACTTTTCGTGCACGTCGATGGAATCACAACCTTCAATTGTATTATGCAAATCATCATTCCATATATCACGTGATCATCATTGACCATTGCAGCGATTCCTCTAGCGGACACTTTGGTGATGGAATTGTCTGAGGAATGATTCTGCCAACATTCCACGCATTTGCAAATAACGCACGTCTTCTCGTTCTTCATGATCCTGGAAATTCAATTATATAAAATATATAAAATTTGAAGATTCAAAGAAATCTTAAAAATTAGAAACAGACCCTCACCAAAATTAATTTACTCTTGTGCGAAAACAGAAAATCTTAAAAGTCCCCAACATTCGTGTATTTAAGGGGTGCTACGTCCAATAAAGTAACGCAAATTTAGGGTTAATTGTCAAACGTATGAGGAACTCACCCAATTTTGCACCCTACTCCGTTAATCATATCCTTCATCAAAATGATAGACTTGTAAATATTATGTACCCTGATTATGGATGTGTTTTTATGCTGAGGCACACACTCATAAATGACCTCTTTATTAATTAATATTAATCCTTGGCTGATGTATAAATAAACATTCACTGATATGCACCAAAAACGTCACTCACTGATATCCACGGAAAAAAATCACTCACATAACTATTTGTAATAAATATATCTCGTGGCAACATAAAAGCTCACAAAACAAAAATCTAGAAAATAAACGTGGTTCTCTTGACTATGGTGTTTTGGTAATGTATTTCGGTAACAGTTTTCTACTGCCGCCAGCTGCTCTTTCTACGCGTTGGTGGGCGGGGCCTGGACTTAGGAGAAAGTCTTTTTGTATACTTACACAGAAGCGTTTTGAGCGTTGGGATAAAAGTGAAAGGCCGCTCGGCAAAGTTCGCAGATCTAGCCGGAGATTATTCTCGTAATTTTCCTCGCTCTATTCAAACTCAGCGTTTTGAATTTTACAGGACTGGATCAACTTTTTCGAGGGCCCTAGGCGAGAGTTACACATCAATGAATGTGTGAAATTATGAGATGATTTTCGGTTAGTCTTTTTCGATTGTGTTTCGAAAACCCTCGGAGACGACGTTCAGGCGCAGATTCCGGTGCACCAGGTGGTGGGAGGGTCGTTTTCGACGTGAAATTCTGATTTAGCGCCTCAAAAAACACGCCTCCAATAATTTTCGGTTTGTTTTTTTCGATATTGTCAAGAACGTTCTCGGGGTTGACGTCCAGGTCCAGGTTCGGGTGCACCAGGTGTCCGGGGAGTGTTCGCCGATGCCATATTTGAATTCAGCGACCCGAAAAACCTCCGGGCGCCGAGTTTTTCTCGTTCCCCTCGTGATTTTCTGGAGAGCCCCACGGAGATGAGGTTCATCTGCGTTCCTGAGCTCCAGGTGTTCGCGGGGTCAATTTCATAATAGTGATCAGCAACCTCGGAAACCCCCGAGTACCCGATTTGAGCCAGTTCTGACTCCTATTTACAAAATTTTTACATTTTCCAAAAGGCGTCTCAAAAGATGCATTTTTTGAATGCATTTTTGGCTGCAGCAATGCAATTTCCGATTTGTCAGAGGTACAAGGTAGGTACATTTTTACAAATAATTTTTGGAAGCGAATGCAAAAAACCGCATTCCGATCCGTCTTTATGGCAAAAATTCCGAACTTTTAGCCTTTTTAGTGCTTCATTGCCTCGACTACACTTATATACCTTTGTTGGCTTACATCAGAGTGCAGATTTTTGTGCCAAAATTTGACATTCGATGTATATAACCCCTAACATTGCATATAAGACTAAAAGCAACGAAGGGTTTTGAAAAACTATCCGAGCCCATTCGAAGGACCTCTAAAAGAATTTTACCGAAATTAGCACTCATCCCAATTGATTCCTAGCGAACGTTAGAGCCAAAACAATTCAAAAAAGTACCAAAGCCTCAAAACAAATTTTCCCGGTAATATTACTCATTTCAATCGATTCTTAGCATTCGAAAATCAGATTTAAACTCAACAGATTTTGCTACCCCTCGCAATTCTATTCCCGTGAAGTTTATCCTAACTTTGTCCTAAAATTACAAAACCAAAATTTAGAACAAATTTAGGACAAACTTCACGCCTTTGTCCACGAGCGTGAAGTTTGTCATAAAATTGTCCTGTCTATTTTATCATGAGTATGTATTAGTTAATCTCTCGTTATAATGAATTACAATATTTGAAATATTTGACGGGTATGAAGTATGCCCTAACTTTGTCCTACCCTTTTGGAATGTGTATGTATGGGTGAAACTCTCGTTATAACGAATTTTAAAATTTAAAGTTTCGCGAATCAATTAATATAGCAACACTTGATATAGACGAAACAATAAGCACCTTTTAAAAATTAAATTTAGGGGCCAAAGGTTTCAAGTGAGATTCTACCGACCCGACCAACATACAAAAAAAATCTAGGACTTTTACGGAAATATCTCATTTGCAGTATAACCTTCCATGCGATTTACGAGTATAGATTGAACGGCTTACAGTTTTTTTTGTTTCACTCATCAATTATTCTTTATTTATTTAACCTGTAAATTTTTTTCTCGAGTTCTAGTACTTAAAAACCCCCTTCCAACAATTTCTTATCGAAATCGTTGGGACTTAGAAAAAATTTAAAAACGAAACCTATTCCCCAACGAGGGACCCTGTAAGCAAAATTTCCTTAAGCTAAGACCCAACATAATCGATCCCTGGTACTCGGAAACATCCTTTCTGCAATTTTTATTGAAACCATTTGAACCAAAAAAAGTGGAACCTGGGTCCCGACGGAGGACCCTGTACATTTTGTTTCCCGGAATTTAAACTCAGCACACTCGATTCCTGGAACTTGAAAACCTCCTTTCAATACTTTTTACCAAAATTGTTGGGACTTAGTAAAAAATTTAAAACGGAATCTGGGCTTCGACGGAGGACCCTGAAAACAAAATTTCCTTAAGCCCTATAAACAAAATTCCCTTAAGCTGAGACCCAAGTCTAAAATTACCAGCCGCATTTCCGCCAAGAAGCAAAGTTAACCGCTCCTTGGAGACTTTGAATCCCGAAACTGATCTTTCATCTTTGGAAATATAAGTACGATCCGGCATTCGCTTCCAATAAAAGCCAGTCTTATCGACGTTAAAAACTGGTTCGGGAACATATCTAACGGCTTCTATGATACTTTTTCATGTATTCAGATATTCAATAGCAGCATTTTCATCAGCACTAGTTGCTTCTCCTTTCATTTTAATATTATATAGGTTATGTCTACCTTTAAATTTGTCGAACCAAAGGAAACATCCCCGTCTGTTTCATTCGTATATGCAGTCTTGGATTGTCATTTGAACGCAATGGGCATTCTGCGATTATTATTATCCTCAATCCATATTAACAATAGTTTTTCCAATTTTTCAAAGTTATTGCTTCTCTGGTAGTTATCCTTGAGGAAGTTGATGCTGTCAATTGTGAATGCTCCTTGATTTTAACAGTAATATCAGCACCAAGTGCAAGCCGTTCAATCCATACTCGTAAATCGCATGGAAGGTAATACTGCAAATGAGATATTTCCGTAAATGGTCCTAGAATTTTTCAGGCATGCGAAGTTATCCCACGATTCTATCCCAGAAAATAAAATAATTTCATCAGGCAACACTAATCAATAAAAACCCATTTGCTCTTGTGTGAAGTTAGCCCAGCCCAGAATTTATTATAAATCACGTTAAATATATACAATAATTAAATTCGTTATTTTTAAATTAAAAGAATTTTATATCACTAGAACATGAACGAACTAAAATTACATTAGACACGATAAAGGTAATTGGCACGTTAAAAGTATAAACTTGTCGGATTAAGGCTATGTGGTTTTGAGATCGTCATACTCCTGCCTTACTTTTAAAACCACATAGCCTTAATCCGACAAATGTATACTTTCAACGTGCGAAATTTAAATTTAATTTTTGTTCGAATATGTGTTGTATGGGTATATCTGGCCCAGGGCCCAGTTTCGCTAAGTTGCCACGGAACGATTTTTTCTAACTTTTCTAAAAGTAAGGCAGGTGTATGACGATCTCAAAACCACATAGCCTTAATCCGACAAGTTTATACTTTTAACGTGCCAATTACCTTTATCGTGTCTAATGTAATTTTAGTTCGTTCATGTTCTAGTGATATAAAATTCTTTTAATTTAAAAATAACGAATTTAATTATTGTATATATTTAACGTGATTTATAATAAATTCTGGGCTGGGATAGAATCGTGGGATAACTTCACATACGTAATTTTTCTGTATGTTGGTCGGGTCGGTAGAATTTCGCGTGAAACCTTTGGCAATGCCCTAAATTTCACTTTTAAAAGGTTCTTATTCTTTCGTCTATATCAAGTGTTTCTATATTAATTGATGCGCGAAACTTTAAATTTTAAAATTCGTTATAACGAGAGTTTAACCCATACATACACATTTCAAAAGTTTAGGACAAAGTGAGGACATACTTCGCACTCGTGCAATTCTAGAATAAAGTAGTTTAAGGGTTACCCGCCGCGTCAATGCATAAACACTTCTTGCAATACTCCCTACTATTGAAATTCTGTAACCGATCGCCCTCAACACAAACAAATTTGACCGATAGCCCTATAAGCATTATAAATTCTTCAACAGCAAATCTTAATTGCGTTACACAAATTAATTATTAATTAAAAAATATAAATTGAGATTCATCCCCTTGGATTGTTTCGTTTGTTTTATCCTCATCCTGCGGAAAATTATTTATTTTTATTTCCCTGTACAACAACAACTTAAAAATCGAAACACAAACAAGACAATCTCACTCTTCGGATCGGGATAACAAAAACACTACACCACATTAAAATCGAAAGAAAAAAAGGATTCGTATGTGTATGTGTGTGTGTGTGTGTATTTATAAAATTTTTTAATTAAATCCTTTAATATTAATTAAACTTTTTCTTCTTCGTCTTCCTTTATTTTCTCATCTCAACTACACCATGTTCTTGTATTTTTCCTTTTTAAACAATACATAAGACGCGTGTGCCGATGGTATGGGTTTGTTGGGGTGGATGGCACGGGAGCGCTCTATTAAGGCAAAACAGAAGTACTGCAAGGAAATTAATTAAATGGTTAGGGAGTTTTTATTCTTCCTCCTGTATTCGATATACACATAGATGAAGGTGGTACATGGTACATAAGGATACGACAATGACGATGACGGTAAAGAACTTCAAGTGAGATTGTTCATTGTCGTTGTTTTGTTATTAAATTTTGAGATGATATTGTGTTGAAGTGGGTGGCGATGGTTTTTATACAGATTGGGGAATTTTCATTGTTTTTTTGCGAAGCAGTAGCGGCAGTACGCTGCACAATGAAAATAAAGTTAATTGTGAATATGTATGTGTACGTAAGAACGATGAAGCACCGTGCGGAATAATTACAATGTGCGTGTGGAATGGGTGCAGTACAAAAATTTTACTGTTTCCTATTATGGCAGGCGAGCGATGTGGCACATAAATTATACGGGGGGGGGGGGGGGGGGCAGATGGAAAGGGTTGCGAAACAATTTTTTTTATTTTTGGTTCCTTGTTGTGTACCATTTAATCCAATCAAAAATAAATTAATATTATGACGGATGGAAAGTTTTCTTTGGGTCGGCTACTTGTTTTTCATGTGGTGTAAATGATGGACCACTTATTGAAAATTAAAAATGCAGAATAAAAGGGGTGTAATAAATTTGTGTGTACACCAACTTGTTGAGCTTTCTCTTTTTTTTCGTGTACGTGCATTTCTTTACATTTTCATCGTAGCCTCGAACCGCGGCGCGCAAGGCGCACCAAATTCGATACACTGCTAATTATATTATAGTTTTTTGTTCTGTTATACGTAATTAGCATAATTATGTTTAACACAAATAAATTCAATGTCACGTACTTGTTATAATTTATGTTTCTTGTATAATTCCAGAATATATGGTAGTTCGGGGGCATGTTCGGCATGTGGACAAATGATACCAGCAAATGAATTAGTTATGAGAACATCATCGCAGGTGAATTCACAACCGGGACAACAACAAAACCAGCAAACAAATCAACAAATTCAACATCATGTGTTTCATGTGAAATGTTTTGCGTGTTCGAAATGTGGCTTACAATTAGTTCAAGGCGATAGGTAAGTTTTTTATTTTTTATAAATACCTACGGTCACGATTTATAGCTGATTACGTTTAGAAAATGATTAATGTCGCATAATTAAGGGCCCTAAGGGATTTGAAATAACTGTTTTGTAATGTAGTTTTGTTGAACGTTTGATGGGCAGCTTGATGTTGCGTGTGTTCACCAAACCATCGTTTCGATGAATTTGAAATGACATAAAATCGTCGCTTGTTTAGTTAGCACCCCTCCTACACATCCAAAAGGTTTTTGATTGAAATATTGATTGGAAACGTGTGGTCACTAAGTAGTCATAGCGCCTCATTGAACGGAAATCATCATATTTCATTTCATAAACGTTCACTGAAGTTTATTAATTATTAGTTGGTTAATCTACAGGGTGAGCCTTAAGTGACTGAACATTGTATGTTTGATATAATTTTTTTATTTTTTCTTGAAAATGAATAATTTTGATTACAAAAGATAGTTTTAATCATGAAGAGTTTTAAAAAAAATTAAATTTTAAAAATAATATCTGTTAGATGCCTGCCATCAGCCTCTTCGCAAGTGCTGCTCTTTGATGTACCTGGTCCATAACTGAAACCAAAACTGGTTGATCAAATATCCCCACAAAAAGAAATCTGGTGGTGTTAAGTCGGGTGATCGTGAAGGCCAATTAACATCTCCAAATCGTGAAACGATACGGTTACCAAAAACCGTTCGTCCTGTAGCGCTCACCATATACAGTCAATGCATTGCCATCTTCGTCTTGGAAGAAGTACGGGCTTCGTCTTGGAAGAAGATCTTGTCCACTGATATTCCACACCAAACTGTGACTCTAAGTGGATGCAACGGACGCTGTTGAAACTATAGCAAGGATAGCGGGTTTAATGATTTTATAAAGATGGTTGCTGTGTGAATGATTGTTCGCCACACTTTCACTTTTTATATTATGAGACTTTGTCTCATTCAACTTTTCAAATCCGACTGGGCTTTTTCGTTTTTCATTTCTTTTCTCGTGTAAATATTTAAATTCTCGATATTTATCGATAAATATCGAGATTTGTGAATGTAGATGGCGAAATAGCTCTATTCAGCAAAAGAAGCTACGCCGCGTAATTAAGCGGCGCGGTGTACAAATAGTTTTGCTACGAGGAGTGCCACGAAGTGAAAAGGATTTTGAGCCGCTACATCACTCCCCTCCTGGTTCGAAAACCGTAGTGTTTTAAATTAAATGTAACCGTTTTTCGACCACTACGTTTTTCGACTGGGTTTACCACAAGTATTCCGTATGCTGGCTTAAGCCTGTCGATGCCAATTATTGTTGATTTTCCATCTATATCCACAATAAAAAAATTTGCGCAATTTGCGGGTTACTGGATACGGCCCAGAATAGGCTGTACTCAAAGGACCTCTGATTCTATCCACACACACGAATACGTGTGAACGTAGGTTCCCGGATTTTTGGGAATATTGCCTGTTTGGTTGGACGTCGTGTGTCCGTAGGAACTAAGGCTCTCATGGTAGTACGAAGCTGCTTCACGAAATCCGAAGTATCTATGTTTGGGTTTGAATTTTGATCATTGATGAAGAATTCACCGGGAACCTTGATATTTTCACAATATAATCGTTGAAAGTTCTGAAATTCCAATGGTATGCATTACATCGAGCTCTTAAGGCAGATTTTAATTGCCTGTGGAACCGTTCGACAAGATCATTCGCTTTCGGGTTGTATGCAGTTGTCTGAATGCGATGGGAACCTAGGAGCTTTGTGAGCTCGGTGAACAACGTTGATTCGAATCGTGTTCCTTGGTCTGTCGTGATGAAGAGTGGGACACCATATCTACAGATATACTCCTTGTAGAAGATTTTACTTGCGGTTTTAGCGATCTTTCTCGAGTTGGATAAGCTCCTAGCCAACGGGTAAATCGGTCGACTATCGTTAAAATGTAATGATAGCAATTTGAGTGAGGCAGTGAACCAACCAGATTCATGTGGATGTGTTCGAACCTGCCACTTGGTAGCTCGAATTTACCAAGCTCTGATTTTGCGTAGCACGGATAGCGGGGATGTGATAAGCCATTTAGGGATGATTTTTACCTGTGGAAGTCTAACACCAAATTTGCTGCTTGGCTGGTAAGTCGATCCGTTGCAGATTTACGCCTGATTTCGGGTTGCGTGCTGAAATCAATTTGTGCAATTCGTTGTCGTGTTGTTGTTGTACCAGTAATTTCTTCGTGTCGAAGGAGAAGACGCTGAGCTCTGTGAGAAGTGTTTCACCAGAACGAGATAAACACTCACTCGCTCACCACATTGTGTTTACCTTTGATGTGATGAATGTCGGTAGTGAACTGGACAATGTAATTGAGATGTCGTAATTGCCGGGGACAACGTTCTGACTTTGACGCGATTGCTGTTGTAAGTGGTTTATGGTCGGTAAATATAGAAAAATTTCGTCCTTCGACGAAATGGCGAAAGTGTTTGATTGCTAAATACATAGCAAGTAGTTCTCTATCGAAAGTAGAGTATTAAATTTGCCAACATCGTTTATTGCGTTGTTATAAGACAGCTCCAACTGCTACATTGGAAGCGTCGGTAGTTATGTTGAAGTGCGCGTTGTTTAACGGATGTGCCAAAAGAGTGACAACATGCCTGTGAATAGGAATAACAGTTCAGTTAGTCATGGTATAAAGCGGTGGTAATAGTTCACCATCTCGACGAACTGGAAAATTTGAAATGACATCAACTCTGTCTTTTGACGAGAGGATTCCGTCTTTCGAAATTTTGTGGCTCAAGAAGTTGAGTGAATACTGACTCGACATGTTCCCTGTGTTCCATCTCGGAGCGGCTCTCAACGAGGATATCGTCGATATAAGAGTAGACGAAGTCCGGCCCAATTAACACTTCGTTAAGGAATCGCTGGAATATCTGGGTTGAGTTACGAAGGTCATATGGCATTCGGGTGAACTCAAAAAGCCCAAAAGGAGTAGTAATCGCTGTTTTGTGCATATCCTCGAGAGCCATAGACATTTGATGATATGCCCTAACCAAATCTATTTTCGAGAAAATGGTGGCGCCGGCGAATTTCAATGAGAAACTGTATATGTGGAGGACAGAATATCTATCTGGGACAGTGACATTGTCTTTCTTTTGCACCATATATAATGGTGAGGAGACGGATGAAATTCCGATGTCTGTCATAAACTGAAATTCAGTTTTTTCAGCTTTTGGCTTCGTTATGTCGAGTTGTCGCGGTTTAGCACAAGGTAACTTACCTTGCGTGACGACATAGTGGACTACGTTATGCTTCACTGAGTGATTGTAATTCGGAGCCTCAGTGAGCGAGGGGTATTTCTTCAAAAGAGCGCCGTAATCATTGTTGACACTGAAATATTTTGGAGATGGCTTACCAATTTGGGCGATGATTGCGTTCACAGTGAGGGTAGTAAATGAATCGGAAAAACGTCTGTTCTTCAATTCGACCACGAGACCGTACTTGGACAGAAAGTCAGCACCTATAATAGGCCTTTCTATTACCGCGACGATGAAAGGATGTGTGAACGAACGCCTAAGTCCGAGATTTACCTTCAAAAGTTTTGTACCGTAAGTGGAAATTGCGGATCCGTTTGCTGCGGTGAGAATGCAAACGGTGTCTTTAGCATGTCGGGGAAACTTGATTACGAGTACCACAGATATTACAGCCCCCGAATCGATCAGAAATGTCAAGTTGTTTTCGTGATATTGGATGAAAAGACGGCGAGACGAACCAGTCCCACTGTTTGCCGTAGATACAGCAGGATTTAGCGGTTTTCCGGAGGCTTGAAATGTTTAAAAGTAGCTTCCCCATGAACTACTGGTCGGAAACTGCACGGCTTATTACAGTTGCGTGCGCGTGAGCCGAAACGACGGTGGTAGAAGCAGAGTCCGGATCGATATGGCGATCGCGACCTTGTTCTGTGTCGGTAATTCAAATTCTGTCTATTGCTGGGCGATCTTCACCAATGCACCAATGTTCATATTGGCCAGTGTTCACTGTATATCGGCCAATTGTTGTTGTGTCGTCGTTCTGGACATTTGAAGCTGCATCTAAGCTTGTGTCTAAGCATATTCAGTTTCTATTTGATTTGATTCTTTGTGTAAACAAGATGGATAAAATATTACCAAATTATGAACAACCACAGGATTTCAATTGATCTTCGTCTGCGGATGCAATTTTGCAAAAGTCATTTTAATTTTATTTTCCAATTTGATTTGTTGTTAATATTGCAAAATGGAATCCCCAAATAAACGACGAACCCGTTTTTATTCAATCAATATAATTTAATTTATTGTTTTGGTAACAAAATGGCCCATCGGTGACCAACTTCCGTTCTTCATCCTTGGCAAGAAACTAATCGAAAGTAGAATTCTGAACATAAAGCGTGTCCAGAAACTCGCGAAAAAAATGTGACCGTTCCATGTTCTCCGTTCCAGAATGTTTTGTGGTTACCTAAAATTAAAATACAGTTCGCTCCCCCTTTAGTACTAAATGTCAAACGACAAGGGAAAATGTCAATTTTGCTCTTCGGCATCATTCGCGAGCATTGCCGCACCTACAATGCGTTTTTAATTTTTCTTTAAACCGTACTCATTGACATCGTCCATGCCTAGCAATCTTTCTCTGATTTTCTTTGGTATCTCACCACCTCTGGCATCGTCATTTTTATCTTCCTGATACGATGCGTTGCCGTTGGTATGTATGGTATCTTCTTTGATTTATCCCTTGATCAAGCATATTTAATTCTGATCAATGATTACTCGCATCATGACATTCGTCATCTGGTTTCATTTTATTACGTACATTGATATTCAAATGTTCGACGTTCTCGATATTTTGAATTGGCTGCTTGAGTTCCCGCACGCTTTGCTTAAACTTTTGGTCTTATTTTGTCAACTTTTTTTTCCAGGCTTGTGACCTCTTCGAAATTGTAATTATCTGAGACTAACTGTAGCTTCTCTTTAGGCAAACAACTAATCCTTTTATGTGAACATCTGTCAGCAAATAGCGCTATTTGTAGGGAATTGGGATTGGAATTTTAATTCCTTACCCGTCAAATCATTTAGCAATTTTCCAGGGGTTGAAACAACAATTTGTTTATTTTATGCAGCTACCGAAACATTCCCAAAACTACCAAAATATTATAACAAGATTCACTGTATCTACTAAACAGTAGAACACAACAACAATAATTTCCACAAACAAACGCAAAGGTTCTATTCTAGGCTAAACAGTTATAAAACTACTAATAGTTAAACCTAGATGTCACAAATGTCATGAATTTCGTAAACCACATGGGACTCTTCTTTCTTACCATTTACTTAAATTGCTTTATTCCGATAGCTGTTGAAAGGCTTCTTTGTAAACTATCTTGCGTGTGAATTATCGATCATCAGTGATGTCGATTTTTGCATTTCTTGATCGAGACAATGCGACGTAGTGCTGATCGTGTGAGAAGACTGCCGTCTCGAGGTAGTAGGTAATCTGGATTATTGGAAATTGTCATCCGTCGGTTGGAAATTTATTCGCGGAATGAAGACATTATCGCCACGATTGCATTCGAAGATGATTGCAGCAGTGATGAAATTTCGCTGAAGACTTTCACCATCGGATCCAGATTGTGCAACTTCATTGCGATAACGCCAGTCTTCAACAGTAAAACATGTGGCAACATATCGGATAGTGTGGGATTCTTCAAGTACTTAACCGTATAGTTTGTGCGTCATTTGGATCTTAAGAAATGATTGAGTTTGCACTGTAGTAAACTTTGGCCTGGCCTGCAATCATGTTGATGAGCTTGTGGTGAATCTCAATCGTTTGTTGATTGGTTGGAGCAACAATGACTCGCTTGGATAACAGATTACAATCTGTGATGAAATGAAACACACCTACGACCCGCTGTCTCAGTACAAAACTCATGGGCCGACCCATCTTCTATGCCAGTATAAGCTGGCTTGGAGCTATGCAAAGTACAAATGGTGATAAAATCGGATCTATAGCGATACGTACTCAATTGGCAGATGGCTGCGTAAGCTAAATACGTGAAAAGCAAACTGTGAAAGAGTTGGGAGTGCTTAGGCCCCATAATAGATTACAAAGAATAAATAAAAAAAGAGGGTTGAATGCTTACCTATGCCGATTTGAACGAGCCTTTCGTTATGTTGCTCCTGTCATTCGCTGCGCATGTTTGTCGTAAGTGTTAATTTGGTAAAGTGGCTCGAAAGACGGTTCCACTTGATGCAACTTTCGAGCACGTCAACTGACACCGAAAACCTTTCCGCCGATGGATTTATCGTGGTTCACTACTTGACGCAAAAGTCACCCAATGCACCGCAGGAAAACGTTGCGATTTCACCGTTGATGATGAGTGAAGCCTTTCGGAGATCTTCTGCTTCTAGAGACTTCAAACGCATCGATCACACTGATGTAATTAGAATTTGGTACAGGCAGTTTAAATCCATTGTGAATTGTTCGGCCACCTTTTAACAATGTTCTAGCAATTCATAAAGAATTCCTGAAGTAATTCGTAAACCTGAATTTGTAGTAAATAGATCACCGGTTGGGTTTGGAAAACCAAACATAGAGCACGAAAATGTTCTTTGAGCACCGCTTCTTCGCCATCTGAATGATTTCTGTTGAAATCGAGAGCCATATCGAGCGAGAACTTGTTCCACAGATTTAGTGGCCTCGATGGCAGCCTCGATTATCCTTTAATATATACGAAGGGGTGCAGAATCTCATTATAGAGATCCTGCTGTGCGTGGTCGCTGTTTGTGTTCAGTTCGAACCATGATTCAAGCAAGATCCGACCAGTGGATTCTGCCAGTAAAGCTTCCTTTTCACCTCGTCATGTACCGCTTGAAAAACAATTCTTTGTCGGTTTGGTAGATGATTCAAGAAGTCTCCACATTGCTTTTGGTGTACTGACTTAACACGGATTGATGAAGTTTGTAATCTCGTTGTAGTGAAGTTTAGATTGACCGCAGTATGTGTTGGCGATGCTGGCGCAGACGAATCCTTTCAAAATGCACTTATGTTTGATAAGCAACTACGGACTGTAAGGAACAATATTTGGAATGAAGTGGCTGTGGGGGTTTGAAAGCCACTCGAGCAACAATTCCAGCACCGGCGGAAAAATTAATATTTGGTCGCGGAGTCTCTGGAATTTCATTAGAATTTATATTAAACCGTGAGAGACAGCCTTGGCAACAGCATCATTAATAAGCCCAGCCAGCTCAGTGGGAGTTAACTTCATACTAGACTCCCTAGTTGAACCGCTGCTTGATACCGCTGACAAGTCCGTATCATTCGTTGATGCTAGGAAAGTAGGTGGATCGTTCACATCTTGCACCACACGCCGAAACAAAAAAGCGAAAATAAGAAAAATTACCGAAAACACAAATATTGCAAAGGCGAAACACATTTTAATTAAAATTAAATTTAAAATTAAAAAACTTATTTTTGAACAGAAAAAAATCTATTAGTACTCACCGTAAATAATTAATGGGATACTTACCATTCTGTTTAGTTTATCCAATTATCAGTTAAAGCGCAGATTTTATCTAAATATGCAGAGGCGTCTATCACGGTGATTTTGCCGACTAGATCTCAGGGTTTAAAGTCGTGGGAAAGTTGAGGCTTGCATATTCCTGGCCTACACCGTGGAACAGAATACAAAAATAAAAAGCAAACTAAAAAAACTGAATCTAAATTGAATTTACTCCAGAATTAAATCAGCCGAAATTTGAGAAATATAATAATAACCGGGTGTGTTCACCCGGGAACGACCGAATCTCCCAGGATGACAAGTATAATGTCTGCTGAGGAGACCCCCCCCCCGAATGACCCATCGATCCCTAGAGGCCAATGCCCAGCCACAACGAAGCAGCATAATAGGGTAGGGACGTCTCCTCAACAGACAGAGCCTCTCTTCACCCGGAGATACCTCTAGGAAATCTCCCACATTACACATTTCGACAGCTGGAGACTGCCGAAGTGCCACAGGGAGACCGTGTAGATTTTACGGTCGTCCTCGAATGGACGACACATACGCTGAATTCGCCACTCCGACCCTGTAGATGTCCTGCCAAGGGGATGAATGGGAGTGACAAGCCCAGCATTCAAATTGGGAACCAACACAAAATGAGACCCCCCCTCCCATCATAACAAACCGGAACAAAATTAGTAATTCATTTTATTTTATATACATACTCGTATATATTTTTTCTTTAAAACAAAATGAGTAAAAATAATGTGGGAAACGGGGGCTATTAAGAAATGAGGCCAGTACAAAAAAAATGAGAAAAGCAAAAATAAATCCGAATGCAGGAACGCCGAGCTGTTTTTTATTAAAATAAATTCTCAAAAAAAAAGGAAGAAACAAAGGAAAAAGAAAAAAAAAGAAAACAAAAGAGAAAAAAAATGAGTTGAACGAAAACGCGGCCCGTAAAATATTGAGACCGAGATGGTGCATCCAATGGGCGTGCCCAGCAACCGCTGTGGCACGCGATTACAAAATAATAGCAATTTAAAAAAAAATTCAAAATATGAAAAATTGAAAAATTAAACAAAAAATATTGGAAATTAAAATGAAAAAAAAAAATTGAAATTAAAAAAAAAATGAAGTTGAGAACAACAAGAATAAAATAAATAAATTTGAACCTTGGTGTGACCTTCAAGGTCGACCTCCCGAGTTGCGGCGTTCTTGCTGCCGTAAACCAAATCAGCGGCTGGCCACGTGGTTGGCCACCCGTAACCGAACTTTTGTTGGGCGTCTTCCCGCCGTATAGATGCCACGCCTCGATAGGCTGTCTTAATCTTTGGGCGTCTTTGCGCCGTACCAAAAAAAATACGGATGGTCTTGGGGTTGGCCACCCGTTGATATTGCAGTGCTCGTTATAACCTTTTGTTAGTTTTCACTCTTTGGATATTTACTTTTATTGTATCCTCTCGCTTTCTAAGCACCGTGTAATTTACTTAAAATTACAAACACCACAACTACAATTCAATTTTTTCTTTTCGTGCGAGCTGGGATATTTTTATTTCAAAATCACTATTTTTGCTTTCGTATTTTATTTTGTTAAATCTTAACTGAATACAGGAATTTATGTTATAAATTTACACAAATAAAACGTAGTGATTCGAAATATATTTAATTTTATTACTTTTTGTAATTTATAAAATAGAAAATTTTTTTCCAACTCAAAACCAAAAACTCGACTTGATTTTACAAAAACCCAAACTCGACTAACTAAAAATATTCACGTGCCACCTAAAGTTCTAGAAATATTTTTTGTTGCTGGTGTTTTCTCCTTTGTTTTTCGTGCGCGTCACTTGACTATTCTTTTACACCGCGTATCATTCGATCACAACGAAACGAGAAAACACAAACAAAAATATTTCTATACACTTTCGCCGGTCGCACGCACGCACATTGGGTACACATCAGTCTCGCTCTCAACATTTTTCGGCTTTTGTAATGCCATAGGGTGGGTAAAAAAAAACATAAAATGTAAAATTAGACCAATTTCCATTTCAACAAATGATGTTAGTGGTAATGTTATAACACAGATGGTAATGCCGTCACTAAAGAGCATCATTCATTCAATCACCTGGTTCAATGGTGAAAAACGGAAGTAGAAAAGGTAATGGATAAATGTTATGACATCTCAAGGTGTCGTAACAGTGTCACCTCGGTCTCTGGTAATATGTTGAAAGCGGCATACAGGCACGAATATAAAATAGCCCGATGTTGGTTTCTTCGCGTAATGAAGTTGAATTTTACCGACCAAATGGCATAGTGGTTAAAGCTTTGGCGTTTGGATCGGGAGGTACCGGGTTCGAATCCCGATAGGGGCAGGATGCAAAGGGAATTTTCATCAACAAATTACGATTTGGGATGAGAAGGAACACATCTATGACCCCCTGTCGGAGTGCGGGGCTCACGGGCCGACCCATCTTCCATGCCCAGTATAGGCTGGCATGGAGCTATGCAATGTGCAGATGGTAATAAAATCGGACCTATATTCGTACGTCCTCGAATTGGCCAATACAGGCGTAAAGGTAAGGACGTAAATAAGCGAGCCGCGAAAGAGTAGGGAGAGCTTCGGCCCCAGAACAAATCAGGGGGAAAAAAAAAAGTTGAATTTTGATTAAAAACACTAATCGTAATCCATTCGATCGATAATAGCAGTTTGAGTTTAGTTTAATAGTTCAAACTAATGTTTTGACGCAGCGATTCGTTCTTTTCTCACGTAAGTGAGAACTTTTAGTGGACTTGAACAAATTTACATTTCGAAATATGTAGCACTTAATGAATTGATAATTTTCGATAAATTAACCGACGAATCTGAATTTGTATCGGGGTCACCAGTTTTGGTATTTAAAGACCAAATTATTTATTAGCTTCTTAGAACTTATTTGTTGTGTCAAAGAAATCATGAAAAATTCAAAAAAAAACTTAAAACTAAATTATTTTTTGAAAATTAAAACATTGGCTTCTATAATAAACTTTACAAAAAGTTATTCGCATCTACCCATTCAGGTGCTAATCAATTTTAATTAATTTATTTCGATACAAGGCGTGAAGACGCCACACCTTCAACAAATTCTAGTAGTGGAGTCTGGACCACAACTCTCGGGGTCGTGAGATGTGTAAAAAAGTTATTTACCTTCTAATTTTTAAGCAACAAAAAATATACTGCCTCCGTCGCAGGTGCTAAATTAGTTGTTTTTCCAAAGACCTTACGTATCATGACCCACATACCACCTTATTTATTAGCTCAATAGGCGAAATCGTAACAATAGTTTAAAATTAAACAATTTATAAGTTCCATCCATCTATCGGTGAATAGCATAACTAATTAATTTATTTATTCGTTCCAGGTACTATGTAGTGACTGGTAGCATAGTGTGCGAAAACGATTGGCACAAACTAATAAAAACAACTGGGGCAAACACAGGGACAGCACCGCTACGCAAAGGTAAAGTTGGACGACCGAGAAGGTCTAGAGACTGAGAGGCTCCCCGTCTTGGACGACCACCAAAAATAAAAAAAGGATCAAATACTACTACTATAATTGATGATAGTACTAGCCACAATAATATTAGTAACATTAGTAATACAAGTAATAATAGTAATAGCACAGTAAATATATTAAATAATACAACGACAATCGGTGGCCGCGGTATCGGCGGCAGCGGAAATGATACAGAACGTATCGAAGCAGTCAATTCATCATCAGCATCAGCAACTTCGTCACTACTATCCGTGTTACATCATCCATCTGCGGTACTCGCGCATTCACCACCTCATCCGATTCCAGTACCAACGCAATTACCACATAACGAACATATTTATGGTAGTTTATATGGCCGGGAAATTGAAATGATGCGAAAAATGTTAAAACGTGATATAAACGGTTGTGATTTGTCACAAGGGGGCGGCGGCGGCGGCGGCGGCGGTATTACATCATCGTGGAATGGCAACAGTGGCATTAATAGTAACCATCTTCATCATCCATCACCTATACCGCCGCCCCACCACTATCATCCTTTTAATAATAATAATCACAACAATCAAACACTCAATAATTTCCATCACCCGTACGGTTCGCAAGCGACCAGTTTTCGTCACAATTTCCATCATCATTTTCAACCGCCAACAGGTATATCGTCACCATATCAGCAACACCATCATGCATCAAATGACGTAATTAATTACAATTACAATACACTACACCAGCAGAGTGGTGGTGGTGGCGGTGGTGGTGGAGGTCGTAACAAAATTGATTGTGATAATGATAACAATAATAGTAACGATTCTCATAATCATAATGGTAGTAGCAATAGTAATAGTAATTTAAGAACAACGAATAAAAATAATCAAAATTTTTATGAATCTCCATTTAGCGGTGCTACAAAATCCGTAATTGAGAATCAATTTAATGCCACCGCCACCACCCCCACCCACAATAATAATAATACAACCGCCAGTAATAGTACGAATGATAAATGCGAAAAGGACAATAACGTTAGTAATTTATATGGTGGCATGGACAATGATGACGAGGATGATATCAATATGGACGACGATGAACGTGACAATTTGATTAATTTAAAAAAGCAAAAATGTAAATTAATTAATTCTAGTACTAGAAATAGTAAAAATGGAAGGAGCTTAATAATTAATAATAATAGTAAAAGTGATAAAAATATAAAACACTTAAGTGAAATAAATAAAAAGACAATTGTAAAGAAAATGATTAATAGTAATAATAGTAATTTATTGATTTTAAATAATAATAATAATAATAATAATTTTAGTAATAATCTAAATAGCTATAAAAATAATTTTATTAACATTAATAATCATAATAATAATAATATTGGTAATAAATGTGAACAGCATAAATTATTATCGTCAACATCATTATTGCTGTCAGCGTACAATAATCGTATTCCTACCGCTGCTACTGATGATGATGATGATGTTGATGATGATTGTGATGATATACATAGTAATGATGTTGTTAATAATATTAATAATGGTAATAATCATAATCACGATGATGATGTTGATGATGATGAACACTTAAATAGTAATAATGATGATTTTACTAACTTGTAAATCTTTATTTATTGTTACATTAATTTTTAATTTAATTTAATTTTAACTAAACTATAAATCGTTATCCTATATGAGTAAGTACACAAACTATATATACACACACACACACCACACTTACACAAATACACACACATAAACTCGAATTATCGTTTTTTATTGTTATAAATACATTTTTTATGTATCCGCGAAAGCTTTTTAGTTATTTTGTATAAATGTGTAAATCTTTCTAATTAATTAAAATTATTAATTGTAATTTGTTTCGATTTAAATATATAAAATATTCCTGAATCCCCCCACCCGGTTCATTTTATTCAATTAATTATTTTTTTTCGATTTTATACACATGGTACACGTCGACTCCAAAGAATTTTACTTTTTTGCACTCCCTGCCCCCGCCCATCGTGTATTTCCTTAACTAATTTTCCGTTAAAAATATTTTATTTTCAATAAAATTATTATAAATAAATAATTATATTAATTAAAAATCCCTTTATGTATAAAGAAATGGACACACAGTAAAATCACACACACACACACACATATATATATATATATATACAAATACTTAAACACGATTAATAATTAAATTAATTAAAATTTTAAAAAAGAAAACAAAACAACTATTATAAATAAATCTATATAAATTAAAAATACGATAAATAAGAAATTCTTAATTAAACAAAAAATAAAAATAAATAAAAATTACAAAAAAACAACTAATTAATTATAATATTTAATAAAATTATATTATAATTCTCTTTAATTATTATTAATTATTTTTTATTATTCTTTATTTTGTAAATAAGTTATTTTAAAAACAAAAATTGATGAGCATATGAAAAAAGTTGAAAAATTCCTGAAAAAGTGAAATGCAAAAAAAAAATTACAAAAAATTAAAAAAAAAATTAAGAAAAATAAATGAAAGAAGGAAAATTATTTAAAAAATACAAACCAATCATGTTTTATTTCGAGCCTTTGTGATACTATGGTGGAGGCTGAAGCATTTCCCCCCTGGAATTACAGAATATAAAATCAAACTCGTAAGTATCAGGACCGCTAGCACATCCTTGTGTCCAAAACTAGAGACGCAAGGTAGAAATGCATAAAAGTTATCGCGCGATTTCCTAGGCCAATTACTTAAATCGCCAAAACGAAAACTTAGACAGATTTAAACAGTGTCCGAATTTACATAGTCGCGGAGGCCGTATAAGTTGTTGATGATAATACCTGATCTACTTTTAATGATCAAGGGATAAGAGGCCTCGGTACGAGTTACCTCGACTACTAGAAAACTGGAAAAGATTAAACGCAGTTATTATCATTTTCACGACAGTTATCGTAAAAGAAATCTCAAGCAAGCTCCGTTCATAATAAAGTTAATTTTAAAAGGCTGTGGCGTTACTACATTACAGGGCCAAATAATATGTACCTTGACTTCCAACAGGGCGAATGAAACAGATTATTAAAATTTCGGAAACGAGATTTTCGCGAATTTTCCTGATGGTTAGCCTTACTGTTTTAGAGGCTGGTAAATTTATTGTCACAAATTCATGAATTTTGGACTAAAATCGTTAGATTAGGGATTTCTAATCGGAATTCCGTTACAATTTTACCGTTATCGCAAGCTCAACTCAATTTTTTGTAAAATTTCAGAAACGAGATTTTCGCGAATTTTCCTGATGGTTAGCCTTACTGTTTTCGAGGCGGATACATTTATTGTCACAAATTCATGAATTTTGGATTAAAATCGTAAGATTAGGGATTTCTAATTGGAATTCCGTTACAATTTTACCGTTATCGCAAGCTTAACTCAATTTTGTGTAAAATTTCGGAAACGAGATTTTCGCGAATTTTCCTGATGGTTAGCCTTACTGTTTTCGAGGCGGATACATTTATTGTCACAAATTCATGAATTTTGGTTTAAAATCGTTAGATTAGGGATTTCTAATTGGAATTCCGTTACAATTTTACCGTTATCGCAAGCTCAACTGAATTTTTTGTAAAATTTCGGAAACGAGTTTTTCGCGAATTTTCCTGATGGTTAGCCTTACTGTTTTCGAGGCGGATAAATTTATTGTCACAAATTCATGAATTTTGGTTTAAAATCGTAAGATTAGGGATTTCTAATTGGAATTCCGTTACAATTTTACCATTATCGCAAGCTCAACTGAATTTTTTGTAAAATTTCGGAAACGAGATTTTCGCGAATTTTCCTGATGGTTAGCCTTACTGTTTTCGAGGCGGATAAATTTATTGTCACAAATTCATGAATTTTGGATTAAAATCGTTAGATTAGGCATTTCTAATTGGAATTCCGTTACAATTTTACCGTTATCGCAAGCTCAACTGAATTTTTTGTAAAATTTCGGAAACGAGATTTTCGCGAATTTTCCTGATGGTTAGCCTTACTGTTTTCGAGGCGGGTAAATTTATTGTCACAAATTCATGAATTTTGGATTAAAATCGTTAGATTAGGGATTTCTAATTGGAATTCCGTTACAATTTTACCGTTATCGCAAGCTCAACTCAATTTGGTGTAAAATTTCGGAAACGAGATTTTCGCGAATTTTCCTGATGGTTAGCCTTACTGTTTTCGAGGCGGATAAATTTATTGTCACAAATTCATGAATTTTGGATTAAAATCGTTAGATTAGGGATTTCTAATTGGAATTCCGTTACAATTTTACCGTTATCGCAAGCTCAACTGAATTTTTTGTAAAATTTCGGAAACGAGATTTTCGCGAATTTTCCTGATGGTTAGCCTTACTGTTTTCGAGGCGGATAAATTTATTGTCACAAATTCATGAATTTTGGATTAAAATCGTTAGATTAGGAATTTCTAATTGGAATTCCGTTACAATTTTACCATTATCGCAAGCTCAACTGAATTTTTTGTAAAATTTCGGAAACGAGATTTTCGCGAATTTTCCTGATGGTTAGCCTTACTGTTTTCGAGGCGGATAAATTTATTGTCACAAATTCATGAATTTTGGATTAAAATCGTTAGATTAGGGATTTCTAATTGGAATTCCGTTACAATTTTACCGTTATCGCAAGCTCAACTGAATTTTTTGTAAAATTTCGGAAACGAGATTTTCGCGAATTTTCCTGATGGTTAGCCTTACTGTTTTCGAGGCGGATAAATTTATTGTCACAAATTCATGAATTTTGGATTAAAATCGTTAGATTAGGAATTTCTAATTGGAATTCCGTTACAATTTTACCATTATCGCAAGCTCAACTGAATTTTTTGTAAAATTTCGGAAACGAGATTTTCGCGAATTTTCCTGATGGTTAGCCTTACTGTTTTCGAGGCGGATAAAAATTATTGTCACAAATTCATGAATTTTGGATTAAAATCGTTAGATTAGGGATTTCTAATTGGAATTCCGTTACAATTTTACCGTTATCGCAAGCTCAACTCAATTTTTTGTAAAATTTCGGAAACGAGATTTTCGCGAATTTTCCTGATGGTTAGCCTTACTGTTTTCGAGGCGGATAAATTTATTGTCACAAATTCATGAATTTTGGATTAAAACCGTTAGATTAGGGATTTCTAATTGAAATTCCGTTACAATTTTTACCGTTATCGCAAGCTCAACTGAATTTTTTGTAAAATTTCGGAAACGAGATTTTCGCGAATTTTCCTGATGGTTAGCCTTACTGTTTTCGAGGCGGATAAATTTATTGTCACAAATTCATGAATTTTGGATTAAAATCGTTAGATTAGGGATTTCTAATTGGAATTCCGTTACAATTTTACCGTTATCGCAAGCTCAACTCAATTTTTTGTAAAATTTCGGAAACGAGATTTTCGCAAATTTTCATGATGGTTAGCCTTACTGTTTTCGAGGCGGATAAATTTATTGTCACAAATTCATGAATTTTGGATTAAAATCGTAAGATTAGGGATTTCTAATTGGAATTCCGTTACAATTTTACCGTTATCGCAAGCTCAACTGAATTTTTTGTAAAATTTCGGAAACGAGTTTTTCGCGAATTTTCCTGATGGTTAGCCTTACTGTTTTCGAGGCGGATAAATTTATTGTCACAAATTCATGAATTTTGGATTAAAATCGTTAGATTAGGGATTTCTAATTGGAATTCCGTTACAATTTTACCGTTATCGCAAGCTCAACTCAATTTTTTGTAAAATTTCGGAAACGAGATTTTCGCGAATTTTCCTGATGGTTGATGAGCCTTACTGTTTTCGAGGCGGATAAATTTATTGTCACAAATTCATGAATTTTGGATTAAAATCGTAAGATTAGGCATTTCTAATTGGAATTCCGTTACAATTTTACCGTTATCGCAAGCTCAACTGAATTTTTTGTAAAATTTCGGAAACGAGATTTTCGCGAATTTTCCTGATGGTTAGCCTTACTGTTTTCGAGGCGGATAAATTTATTGTCACAAATTCATGAATTTTGGATTAAAATCGTTAGATTAGGGATTTCTAATTGAAATTCCGTTACAATTTTACCGTTATCGCAAGCTCAACTGAATTTTTTGTAAAATTTCGGAAACGAGTTTTTCGCGAATTTTCCTGATGGTTAGCCTTACTGTTTTCGAGGCGGATAAATTTATTGTCACAAATTCATGAATTTTGGATTAAAATCGTTAGATTAGGCATTTCTAATTGGAATTCCGTTACAATTTTACCGTTATCGCAAGCTCAACTGAATTTTTTGTAAAATTTCGGAAACGAGATTTTCGCGAATTTTCCTGATGGTTAGCCTTACTGTTTTCGAGGCGGATAAATTTATTGTCACAAATTCATGAATTTTGGATTAAAATCGTAAGATTAGGCATTTCTAATTGGAATTCCGTTACAATTTTACCGTTATCTCAAGCTCAACTGAATTTTTTGTAAAATTTCGGAAACGAGATTTTCGCGAATTTTCCTGATGGTTAGCCTTACTGTTTTCGAGGCGGATAAATTTATTGTCACAAATTCATGAATTTTGGATTAAAATCGTTAGATTAGGCATTTCTAATTGGAATTCCGTTACAATTTTACCGTTATCGCAAGCTCAACTGAATTTTTTGTAAAATTTCGGAAACGAGATTTTCGCGAATTTTCCTGATGGTTAGCCTTACTGTTTTCGAGGCGGATAAATTTATTGTCACAAATTCATGAATTTTGGACTAAAATCGTAAGATTAGGGATTTCTAATTGGAATTCCGTTACAATTTTACCGTTATCGCAAGCTCAACTGAATTTTTTGTAAAATTTCGGAAACGAGTTTTTCGCGAATTTTCCTGATGGTTAGCCTTACTGTTTTCGAGGCGGATAAATTTATTGTCACAAATTCATGAATTTTGGTTTAAAATCGTAAGATTAGGGATTTCTAATTGGAATTCCGTTACAATTTTACCGTTATCGCAAGCTCAACTTATTTTTTGTAAAATTTCGGAAACGAGATTTTCGCGAATTTTCCTGATGGTTAGCCTTACTGTTTTCGAGGCGGATAAATTTATTGTCACAAATTCATGAATTTTGGTTTAAAATCGTAAGATTAGGCATTTATAATTGGAATTCCGTTACAATTTTACCGTTATCGCAAGCTCAACTCAATTTTTTGTAAAATTTCGGAAACGAGATTTTCGCGAATTTTCCTGATGGTTAGCCTTACTGTTTTCGAGGCGGATAAATTTATTGTCACAAATTCATGAATTTTGGATTAAAATCGTTAGATTAGGGATTTCTAATTGGAATTCCGTTACAATTTTACCGTTATCGCAAGCTCAACTTATTTTTTGTAAAATTTCGGAAACGAGATTTTCGCGAATTTTCCTGATGGTTAGCCTTACTGTTTTCGAGGCGGATAAATTTATTGTCACAAATTCATGAATTTTGGATTAAAATCGTAAGATTAGGCATTTCTAATTGGAATTCCGTTACAATTTTACCGTTATCGCAAGCTCAACTCAATTTTTTGTAAAATTTCGGAAACGAGATTTTCGCGAATTTTCCTGATGGTTAGCCTTACTGTTTTCGAGGCGGATAAATTTATTGTCACAAATTCATGAATTTTGGATTAAAATCGTTAGATTAGGCATTTCTAATTGGAATTCCGTTACAATTTTACCGTTATCGCAAGCTCAACTGAATTTTTTGTAAAATTTCGGAAACGAGATTTTCGCGAATTTTCCTGATGGTTAGCCTTACTGTTTTCGAGGCGGATAAATTTATTGTCACAAATTCATGAATTTTGGATTAAAATCGTAAGATTAGGCATTTCTAATTGGAATTCCGTTACAATTTTACCGTTATCGCAAGCTCAACTCAATTTTTTGTAAAATTTCGGAAACGAGATTTTCGCGAATTTTCCTGATGGTTAGCCTTACTGTTTTCGAGGCGGATAAATTTATTGTCACAAATTCATGAATTTTGGATTAAAATCGTTAGATTAGGGATTTCTAATTGGAATTCCGTTACAATTTTACCGTTATCGCAAGCTCAACTCAATTTTTTGTAAAATTTCGGAAACGAGATCTTCGCGAATTTTCCTGATGGTTAGCCTTACTGTTTTCGAGGCGGATAAATTTATTGTCACAAATTCATGAATTTTGGATTAAAATCGTTAGATTAGGCATTTCTAATTGGAATTCCGTTACAATTTTACCGTTATCGCAAGCTCAACTGAATTTTTTGTAAAATTTCGGAAACGAGATTTTCGCGAATTTTCCTGATGGTTAGCCTTACTGTTTTCGAGGCGGATAAATTTATTGTCACAAATTCATGAATTTTGGATTAAAATCGTAAGATTAGGCATTTCTAATTGGAATTCCGTTACAATTTTACCGTTATCGCAAGCTCAACTGAATTTTTTGTAAAATTTCGGAAACGAGATTTTCGCGAATTTTCCTGATGGTTAGCCTTACTGTTTTCGAGGCGGATAAATTTATTGTCACAAATTCATGAATTTTGGATTAAAATCGTTAGATTAGGGATTTCTAATTGGAATTCCGTTACAATTTTACCGTTATCGCAAGCTCAACTCAATTTTTTGTAAAATTTCGGAAACGAGTTTTTCGCGAATTTTCCTGATGGTTAGCCTTACTGTTTTCGAGGCGGATAAATTTATTGTCACAAATTCATGAATTTTGGATTAAAATCGTAAGATTAGGCATTTCTAATTGGAATTCCGTTACAATTTTACCGTTATCGCAAGCTCAACTTATTTTTTGTAAAATTTCGGAAACGAGATTTTCGCGAATTTTCCTGATGGTTAGCCTTACTGTTTTCGAGGCGGATAAATTTATTGTCACAAATTCATGAATTTTGGTTTAAAATCGTAAGATTAGGCATTTCTAATTGGAATTCCGTTACAATTTTACCGTTATCGCAAGCTCAACTCAATTTTTTGTAAAATTTCGGAAACGAGCTTTTCGCGAATTTTCCTGATGGTTAGCCTTACTGTTTTCGAGGCGGATAAATTTATTGTCACTAATTCATGAATTTTGGATTAAAATCGTTAGATTAGGCATTTCTAATTGGAATTCCGTTACAATTTTACCGTTATCGCAAGCTCAACTGAATTTTTTGTAAAATTTCGGAAACGAGATTTTCGCGAATTTTCCTGATGGTTAGCCTTACTGTTTTCGAGGCGGATAAATTTATTGTCACAAATTCATGAATTTTGGATTAAAATCGTTAGATTAGGGATTTCTAATTGGAATTCCGTTACAATTTTACCGTTATCGCAAGCTCAACTCAATTTTTTGTAAAATTTCGGAAACGAGATTTTCGCGAATTTTCCTGATGGTTAGCCTTACTGTTTTCGAGGCGGATAAATTTATTGTCACAAATTCATGAATTTTGGATTAAAACCGTAAGATTAGGCATTTCTAATTGGAATTCCGTTACAATTTTACCGTTATCGCAAGCTCAACTTATTTTTTGTAAAATTTCGGAAACGAGATTTTCGCGAATTTTCCTGATGGTTAGCCTTACTGTTTTCGAGGCGGATAAATTTATTGTCACAAATTCATGAATTTTGGTTTAAAATCGTAAGATTAGGCATTTCTAATTGGAATTCCGTTACAATTTTACCGTTATCGCAAGCTCAACTGAATTTTTTGTAAAATTTCGGAAACGAGATTTTCGCGAATTTTCATGATGGTTAGCCTTACTGTTTTCGAGGCGGATAAATTTATTGTCACAAATTCATGAATTTTGGATTAAAATCGTAAGATTAGGGATTTCTAATTGGAATTCCGTTACAATTTTACCGTTATCGCAAGCTCAACTGAATTTTTTGTAAAATTTCGGAAACGAGATTTTCGCGAATTTTCCTGATGGTTAGCCTTACTGTTTTCGAGGCGGATAAATTTATTGTCACAAATTCATGAATTTTGGATTAAAATCGTTAGATTAGGCATTTCTAATTGGAATTCCGTTACAATTTTACCGTTATCGCAAGCTCAACTGAATTTTTTGTAAAATTTCGGAAACGAGATTTTCGCGAATTTTCCTGATGGTTAGCCTTACTGTTTTCGAGGCGGATAAATTTATTGTCACAAATTCATGAATTTTGGATTAAAATCGTTAGATTAGGGATTTCTAATTGGAATTCCGTTACAATTTTACCGTTATCGCAAGCTCAACTTATTTTTTGTAAAATTTCGGAAACGAGATTTTCGCGAATTTTCCTGATGGTTAGCCTTACTGTTTTCGAGGCGGATAAATTTATTGTCACAAATTCATGAATTTTGGTTTAAAATCGTAAGATTAGGCATTTCTAATTGGAATTCCGTTACAATTTTACCGTTATCGCAAGCTCAACTCAATTTTTTGTAAAATTTCGGAAACGAGATTTTCGCGAATTTTCCTGATGGTTAGCCTTACTGTTTTCGAGGCGGATAAATTTATTGTCACAAATTCATGAATTTTGGATTAAAATCGTTAGATTAGGGATTTCTAATTGGAATTCCGTTACAATTTTACCGTTATCGCAAGCTCAACTCAATTTTTTGTAAAATTTCGGAAACGAGATTTTCGCGAATTTTCCTGATGGTTAGCCTTACTGTTTTCGAGGCGGATAAATTTATTGTCACAAATTCATGAATTTTGGATTAAAATCGTTAGATTAGGCATTTCTAATTGGAATTCCGTTACAATTTTACCGTTATCGCAAGCTCAACTGAATTTTTTGTAAAATTTCGGAAACGAGATTTTCGCGAATTTTCCTGATGGTTAGCCTTACTGTTTTCGAGGCGGATAAATTTATTGTCACAAATTCATGAATTTTGGATTAAAATCGTAAGATTAGGCATTTCTAATTGGAATTCCGTTACAATTTTACCGTTATCGCAAGCTCAACTGAATTTTTTGTAAAATTTCGGAAACGAGATTTTCGCGAATTTTCCTGATGGTTAGCCTTACTGTTTTCGAGGCGGATAAATTTATTGTCACAAATTCATGAATTTTGGATTAAAATCGTTAGATTAGGCATTTCTAATTGGAATTCCGTTACAATTTTACCGTTATCGCAAGCTCAACTCAATTTTTTGTAAAATTTCGGAAACGAGATTTTCGCGAATTTTCCTGATGGTTAGCCTTACTGTTTTCGAGGCGGATAAATTTATTGTCACAAATTCATGAATTTTGGATTAAAATCGTTAGATTAGGGATTTCTAATTGGAATTCCGTTACAATTTTACCATTATCGCAAGCTCAACTGAATTTTTTGTAAAATTTCGGAAACGAGTTTTTCGCGAATTTTCCTGATGGTTAGCCTTACTGTTTTCGAGGCGGATAAATTTATTGTCACAAATTCATGAATTTTGGTTTAAAATCGTAAGATTAGGGATTTCTAATTGGAATTCCGTTACAATTTTACCGTTATCGCAAGCTCAACTGAATTTTTTGTAAAATTTCGGAAACGAGATTTTCGCGAATTTTCCTGATGGTTAGCCTTACTGTTTTCGAGGCGGATAAATTTATTGTCACAAATTCATGAATTTTGGATTAAAATCGTTAGATTAGGGATTTCTAATTGGAATTCCGTTACAATTTTACCGTTATCGCAAGCTCAACTCAATTTTTTGTAAAATTTCGGAAACGAGATTTTCGCGAATTTTCCTGATGGTTAGCCTTACTGTTTTCGAGGCGGATAAATTTATTGTCACAAATTCATGAATTTTGGATTAAAATCGTTAGATTAGGAATTTCTAATTGGAATTCTGTTACAATTTTACCGTTATCGCAAGCTCAACTGAATTTTTTGTAAAATTTCGGAAACGAGATTTTCGCGAATTTTCCTGATGGTTAGCCTTACTGTTTTCGAGGCGGATAAATTTATTGTCACAAATTCATGAATTTTGGATTAAAATCGTAAGATTAGGCATTTCTAATTGGAATTCCGTTACAATTTTACCGTTATCGCAAGCTTCACTAAATTTTTTGTAAAATTTCGGAAACGAGATTTTCGCGAATTTTCCTGATGGTTAGCCTTACTGTTTTCGAGGCGGATAAATTTATTGTCACAAATTCATGAATTTTGGATTAAAATCGTTAGATTAGGGATTTCTAATTGGAATTCCGTTACAATTTTACCGTTATCGCAAGCTCAACTCAATTTGTTGTAAAATTTCGGAAACGAGATTTTCGCGAATTTTCCTGATGGTTAGCCTTACTGTTTTCGAGGCGGATAAATTTATTGTAACAAATTCATGAATTTTGGATTAAAATCGTTAGATTAGGGATTTCTAATTGGAATTCCGTTACAATTTTACCGTTATCGCAAGCTCAACTGAATTTTTTGTAAAATTTCGGAAACGAGATTTTCGCGAATTTTCCTGATGGTTAGCCTTACTGTTTTCGAGGCGGATAAATTTATTGTCACAAATTCATGAATTTTGGATTAAAATCGTTAGATTAGGGATTTCTAATTGGAATTCCGTTACAATTTTACCGTTATCGCAAGCTCAACTCAATTTTTTGTAAAATTTCGGAAACGAGATTTTCGCGAATTTTCCTGATGGTTAGCCTTACTGTTTTCGAGGCGGATAAATTTATTGTCACAAATTCATGAATTTTGGATTAAAATCGTTAGATTAGGCATTTCTAATTGGAATTCCGTTACAATTTTACCATTATCGCAAGCTCAACTGAATTTTTTGTAAAATTTCGGAAACGAGTTTTTCGCGAATTTTCCTGATGGTTAGCCTTACTGTTTTCGAGGCGGATAAATTTATTGTCACAAATTCATGAATTTTGGTTTAAAATCGTAAGATTAGGCATTTCTAATTGGAATTCCGTTACAATTTTACCGTTATCGCAAGCTCAACTCAATTTGGTGTAAAATTTCGGAAACGAGATTTTCGCGAATTTTCCTGACGGTTAGCCTTACTGTTTTCGAGGCGGATAAATTTATTGTCACAAATTCATGAATTTTGGATTAAAATCGTTAGATTAGGGATTTCTTATTGGAATTCCGTTACAATTTTACCGTTATCGCAAGCTCAACTTAATTTTTTGTAAAATTTCGGAAACAAGTTTTTCGCGAATTTTCCTGATGGTTAGCCTTACTGTTTTCGAGGCGGATAAATTTATTGTCACAAATTCATGAATTTTGGTTTAAAATCGTAAGATTAGGCATTTCTAATTGGAATTCCGTTACAATTTTACCGTTATCGCAAGCTCAACTCAATTTGGTGTAAAATTTCGGAAACGAGATTTTCGCGAATTTTCCTGATGGTTAGCCTTACTGTTTTCGAGGCGGATAAATTTATTGTCACAAATTCATGAATTTTGGATTAAAATCGTTAGATTAGGAATTTCTAATTGGAATTCCGTTACAATTTTACCGTTATCGCAAGCTCAACTGAATTTTTTGTAAAATTTCGGAAACGAGATTTTCGCGAATTTTCCTGATGGTTAGCCTTACTGTTTTCGAGGCGGATAAATTTATTGTCACAAATTCATGAATTTTGGTTTAAAATCGTAAGATTAGGCATTTCTAATTGGAATTCCGTTACAATTTTACCGTTATCGCAAGCTCAACTGAATTTTTTGTAAAATTTCGGAAACGAGATTTTCGCAAATTTTCATGATGGTTAGCCTTACTGTTTTCGAGGCGGATAAATTTATTGTCACAAATTCATGAATTTTGGATTAAAATCGTTAGATTAGGGATTTCTAATTGGAATTCCGTTACAATTTTACCGTTATCGCAAGCTCAACTTAATTTTCTGTAAAATTTCGGAAACGAGTTTTTCGCGAATTTTCCTGATGGTTAGCCTTACTGTTTTCGAGGCGGATAAATTTATTGTCACAAATTCATGAATTTTGGATTAAAATCGTTAGATTAGGCATTTCTAATTGGAATTCCGTTACAATTTTACCGTTATCGCAAGCTCAACTCAATTTTTTGTAAAATTTCGGAAACGAGATTTTCGCGAATTTTCCTGATGGTTAGCCTTACTGTTTTCGAGGCGGATAAATTTATTGTCACAAATTCATGAATTTTGGATTAAAATCGTTAGATTAGGGATTTCTAATTGGAATTCCGTTACAATTTTACCGTTATCGCAAGCTCAACTGAATTTTTTGTAAAATTTCGGAAACGAGTTTTTCGCGAATTTTCCTGATGGTTAGCCTTACTGTTTTCGAGGCGGATAAATTTATTGTCACAAATTCATGAATTTTGGATTAAAATCGTAAGATTAGGGATTTCTAATTGGAATTCCGTTACAATTTTACCGTTATCGCAAGCTCAACTCAATTTGGTGTAAAATTTCGGAAACGAGTTTTTCGCGAATTTTCCTGATGGTTAGCCTTACTGTTTTCGAGGCGGATAAATTTATTGTCACAAATTCATGAATTTTGGATTAAAATCGTTAGATTAGGGATTTCTAATTGGAATTCCGTTACAATTTTACCGTTATCGCAAGCTCAACTTAATTTTTTGTAAAATTTCGGAAACGAGATTTTCGCGAATTTTCCTGATGGTTAGCCTTACTGTTTTCGAGGCGGATAAATTTATTGTCACAAATTCATGAATTTTGGTTTAAAATCGTAAGATTAGGCATTTCTAATTGGAATTCCGTTACAATTTTACCGTTATCGCAAGCTCAACTGAATTTTTTGTAAAATTTCGGAAACGAGATTTTCGCGAATTTTCCTGATGGTTAGCCTTACTGTTTTCGAGGCGGATAAATTTATTGTCACAAATTCATGAATTTTGGATTAAAATCGTTAGATTAGGCATTTCTAATTGGAATTCCGTTACAATTTTACCGTTATCGCAAGCTCAACTCAATTTTTTGTAAAATTTCGGAAACGAGCTTTTCGCTAATTTTCCTGATGGTTAGCCTTACTGTTTTCGAGACGGATAAATTTATTGTCACAAATTCATGAATTTTGGATTAAAATCGTTAGATTAGGCATTTCTAATTGGAATTCCGTTACAATTTTACCGTTATCGCAAGCTCAACTCAATTTTTTGTAAAATTTCGGAAACGAGTTTTTCGCGAATTTTCCTGATGGTTAGCCTTACTGTTTTCGAGGCGGATAAATTTATTGTCACAAATTCATGAATTTTGGATTAAAATCGTAAGATTAGGCATTTCTAATTGGAATTCCGTTACAATTTTACCGTTATCGCAAGCTCAACTCAATTTTTTGTAAAATTTCGGAAACGAGCTTTTCGCGAATTTTCCTGATGGTTAGCCTTACTGTTTTCGAGGCGGATAAATTTATTGTCACTAATTCATGAATTTTGGATTAAAATCGTAAGATTAGGGATTTCTAATTGGAATTCCGTTACAATTTTACCGTTATCGCAAGCTCAACTTATTTTTTTTGTAAAATTTCGGAAACGAGATTTTCGCGAATTTTCCTGATGGTTAGCCTTACTGTTTTCGAGGCGGATAAATTATTGTCACAAATTCATGAATTTTGGATTAAAATCATAGGATTAGGGATTTCTAATTGGAAATCCGTTTACAATTTTACCGTTATCGCAAGCTCAACTAAATTTTTTGTAAAATTTCGGAAACGAGATTTTCGCGAATTTTCTTGATGGTTAGCCTTACTGTTTTCGAGGCGGATAAATTTATTGTCACAAATTCATGAATTTTGGATTAAAATCGTTAGATTAGGGATTTCTAATTGGAATTCCGTTACAATTTTACCGTTGTCGCAAGCTCAACTGAATTTTTTGTAAAATTTCGGAAACGAGCTTTTCGCGAATTTTCCTGATGGTTAGCCTTACTGTTTTCGAGACGGATAAATTTATTGTCACAAATTCATGAATTTTGGATTAAAATCGTTAGATTAGGGATTTCTAATTGGAATTCCGTTACAATTTTACCGTTATCGCAAGCTCAACTCAATTTTTTGTAAAATTTCGGAAACGAGCTTTTCGCGAATTTTCCTGATGGTTAGCCTTACTGTTTTCGAGGCGGATAAATTTATTGTAACAAATTCATGAATTTTGGATTAAAATCGTTAGATTAGGGATTTCTAATTGGAATTCCGTTACAATTTTACCGTTATCGCAAGCTCAACTCAATTTTTTGTAAAATTTCGGAAACGAGATTTTCGCGAATTTTCCTGATGGTTAGCCTTACTGTTTTCGAGACGGATAAATTTATTGTCACAAATTCATGAATTTTGGATTAAAATCGTTAGATTAGGGATTTCTAATTGGAATTCCGTTACAATTTTACCGTTATCGCAAGCTCAACTCAATTTTTTGTAAAATTTCGGAAACGAGCTTTTCGCGAATTTTCCTGATGGTTAGCCTTACTGTTTTCGAGGCGGATAAATTTATTGTCACAAATTCATGAATTTTGGATTAAAATCGTTAGATTAGGCATTTCTAATTGGAATTCCGTTACAATTTTACCGTTATCGCAAGCTCAACTCAATTTTTTGTAAAATTTCGGAAACGAGTTTTTCGCGAATTTTCCTGATGGTTAGCCTTACTGTTTTCGAGGCGGATAAATTTATTGTCACAAATTCATGAATTTTGGATTAAAATCGTAAGATTAGGCATTTCTAATTGGAATTCCGTTATAATTTTACCGTTATCGCAAGCTCAACTCAATTTTTTGTAAAATTTCGGAAACGAGTTTTTCGCGAATTTTCCTGATGGTTAGCCTTACTGTTTTCGAGGCGGATAAATTTATTGTCACAAATTCATGAATTTTGGATTAAAATCGTAAGATTAGGCATTTCTAATTGGAATTCCGTTATAATTTTACCGTTATCGCAAGCTCAACTCAATTTTTTGTAAAATTTCGGAAACGAGCTTTTCGCGAATTTTCCTGATGGTTAGCCTTACTGTTTTCGAGGCGGATAAATTTATTGTCACTAATTCATGAATTTTGGATTAAAATCGTAAGATTAGGGATTTCTAATTGGAATTCCGTTACAATTTTACCGTTATCGCAAGCTCAACTTATTTTTTTGTAAAATTTCGGGAACGAGATTTTCGCGAATTTTCCTGATGGTTAGCCTTACTGTTTTCGAGGCGGATAAATTTATTGTCACAATTTCATGAATTTTGGATTAAGATCGTAAGATTAGGCATTTCTAATTGGAATTCTGTTACAATTTTACCGTTATCGCAAGCTCAACTCAATTTTTTATAAAATTTCGGAAACGAGATTTTCGCGAATTTTCCTGATGGTTAGCCTTACTGTTTTCGAGGCGGATAAATTTATTGTAACAAATTCATGAATTTTGGATTAAAATCGTAAGATTAGGGATTTCTAATTGGAATTCCGTTACAATTTTACCGTTATTGCAAGCTCAACTTATTT
Source organism: Nephrotoma guestfalica (assembly GCA_963691935.1). Taxonomy (NCBI): domain Eukaryota; kingdom Metazoa; phylum Arthropoda; class Insecta; order Diptera; family Tipulidae; genus Nephrotoma; species Nephrotoma guestfalica. The sequence goes on along the minus strand of OY829913.1, from coordinate 50,235,554 downwards.
TTTTGTAAAATTTCGGGAACGAGATTTTCGTGAATTTTCCTGATGGTTAGCCTTACTGTTTTCGAGACGGATAAATTTATTGTCACAAATTCATGAATTTTGGATTAAAATCGTTAGATTAGGGATTTCTAATTGGAATTCCGTTACAATTTTACCGTTATCGCAAGCTCAACTCAATTTTTTGTAAAATTTCGGAAACGAGATTTTTGCGAATTTTCCTGATGGTTAGCCTTACTGTTTTCGAGACGGATAAATTTATTGTAACAAATTCATGAATTTTGGATTAAAATCGTTAGATTAGGCATTTCTAATTGGAATTCCGTTACAATTTTACCGTTATCGCAAGCTCAACTCAATTTTTTATAAAATTTCGGAAACGAGACTTTCGCGAATTTTCCTGATGGTTAGCCTTACTGTTTTCGAGGCGGATAAATTTATTGTAACAAATTCATGAATTTTGGATTAAAATCGTAAGATTAGGGATTTCTAATTGGAATTCCGTTACAATTTTACCGTTATCGCAAGCTCAACTTAATTTTTTGTAAAATTTCGGAAACGAGATTTTCGCGAATTTTCCTGATGGTTAGCCTTACTGTTTTCGAGGCGGATAAATTTATTGTCACAAATTCATGAATTTTGGATTAAAATCGTTAGATTAGGGATTTCTAATTGGAATTCCGTTACAATTTTACCGTTATCGCAAGCTCAACTCAATTTTTTGTAAAATTTCGGAAACGAGCTTTTCGCGAATTTTCCTGATGGTTAGCCTTACTGTTTTCGAGGCGGATAAATTTATTGTCACAAATTCATGAATTTTGGATTAAAATCGTTAGATTAGGCATTTCTAATTGGAACTCCGTTACAATTTTACCGTTATCGCAAGCTCAACTCAAGTTTTTGTAAAATTTCGGAAACGAGCTTTTCGCGAATTTTCCTGATGGTTAGCCTTATTGTTTTCGAGGCGGATAAATTTATTGTCACAAATTCATGAATTTTGGATTAAGATCGTTAGATTAGGCATTTCTAATTGGAATTCCGTTACAATTTTACCGTTATCGCAAGCTCAACTCAATTTGGTGTAAAATTTCGGAAACGAGATTTTCGCGAATTTTCCTGATGGTTAGCCTTACTGTTTTCGAGGCGGATAAATTTATTGTAACAAATTCATGAATTTTGGATTAAAATCGTAAGATTAGGGATTTCTAATTGGAATTCCGTTACAATTTTACCGTTATCGCAAGCTCAACTTAATTTTTTGTAAAATTTCGGAAACGAGATTTTCGCGAATTTTCCTGATGGTTAGCCTTACTGTTTTCGAGGCGGATAAATTTATTGTCACAAATTCATGAATTTTGGATTAAGATCGTTAGATTAGGCATTTCTAATTGGAATTCCGTTACAATTTTACCGTTATCGCAAGCTCAACTCAATTTTTTGTAAAATTTCGGAAACCAGATTTTCGCGAATTTTCCTGATGGTTAGCCTTACTGTTTTCGAGGCGGATAAATTTATTGTAACAAATTCATGAATTTTGGATTAAAATCGTAAGGTTCGGGATTTCTAATTGGAATTCCGTTACAATTTTACCGTTATCGCAAGCTCAACTTAATTTTTTGTAAAATTTCGGAAACGAGATTTTCGCGAATTTTCCTGATGGTTAGCCTTACTGTTTTCGAGGCGGATAAATTTATTGTCACAAATTCATGAATTTTGGATTAAAATCGTTAGATTAGGGATTTCTAATTGGATTTTCGTTACAATTTTACCGTTATCGCAAGCTCAACTCAATTTTTTGTAAAATTTCGGAAACGAGCTTTTCGCGAATTTTCCTGATGGTTAGCCTTACTGTTTTCGAGGCGGATAAATTTATTGTCACAAATTCATGAATTTTGGATTAAGATCGTTAGATTAGGCATTTCTAATTGGAATTCCGTTACAATTTTACCGTTATCGCAAGCTCAACTCAATTTTTTGTAAAATTTCGGAAACGAGCTTTTCGCGAATTTTCCTGATGGTTAGCCTTACTGTTTTCGAGGCGGATAAATTTATTGTCACAAATTCATGAATTTTGGATTAAGATCGTTAGATTAGGCATTTCTAATTGGAATTCCGTTACAATTTTACCGTTATCGCAAGCTCAACTTAATTTTTTGTAAAATTTCGGAAACGAGATTTTCGCGAATTTTCCTGATGGTTAGCCTTACTGTTTTCGAGGCGGATAAATTTATTGTAACAAATTCATGAATTTTGGATTAAAATCGTTAGATTAGGGATTTCTAATTGGAATTCCGTTACAATTTTACCGTTATCTCAAGCTCAACTTATTTTTTTGTAAAATTTCGGGAACGAGATTTTCGCGAATTTTCCTGATGGTTAGCCTTACTGTTTTCGAGGCGGATAAATTTATTGTCACAAATTCATGAATTTTGGATTAAAATCGTAAGATTAGGCATTTCTAATTGGAATTCCGTTACAATTTTACCGTTATCGCAAGCTCAACTCAATTTTTTGTAAAATTTCGGAAACCAGATTTTCGCGAATTTTCCTGATGGTTAGCCTTACTGTTTTCGAGGCGGATAAATTTATTGTAACAAATTCATGAATTTTGGATTAAAATCGTTAGATTAGGGATTTCTAATTGGAATTCCGTTACAATTTTACCGTTATCTCAAGCTCAACTTATTTTTTTGTAAAATTTCGGGAACGAGATTTTCGCGAATTTTCCTGATGGTTAGCCTTACTGTTTTAGAGGCGGATAAATTTATTGTCACAAATTCATGAATTTTGGATTAAAATCGTTAGATTAGGGATTTCTAATTGGATTATCGTTACAATTTTACCGTTATCGCAAGCTCAACTCAATTTTTTGTAAAATTTCGGAAACGAGCTTTTCGCGAATTTTCCTGATGGTTAGCCTTACTGTTTTCGAGGCGGATAAATTTATTGTAACAAATTCATGAATTTTGGATTAAAATCGTTAGATTAGGGATTTCTAATTGGAATTCCGTTACAATTTTACCGTTATCTCAAGCTCAACTTATTTTTTTGTAAAATTTCGGGAACGAGATTTTCGCGAATTTTCCTGATGGTTAGCCTTACTGTTTTAGAGGCGGATAAATTTATTGTCACAAATTCATGAATTTTGGATTAAAATCGTTAGATTAGGGATTTCTAATTGGATTATCGTTACAATTTTACCGTTATCGCAAGCTCAACTTAATTTTTTGTAAAATTTCGGAAACGAGCTTTTCGCGAATTTTCCTGATGGTTAGCCTTACTGTTTTCGAGGCGGATAAATTTATTGTCACAAATTCATGAATTTTGGATTAAAATCGTTAGATTAGGAATTTCTAATTGGAATTCTGTTACAATTTTACCGTTATCGCAAGCTCAACTGAATTTTTTGTAAAATTTCGGAAACGAGATTTTCGCGAATTTTCCTGATGGTTAGAATGAATGAATGAATGAATTTTGGATTAAAATCGTTAGATTAGGGATTTCTAATTGGATTTTCGTTACAATTTTACCGTTATCGCAAGCTCAACTCAATTTTTTGTAAAATTTCGGAAACGATCTTTTCGCGAATTTTCCTGATGGTTAGCCTTACTGTTTTCGAGGCGGATAAATTTATTGTCACAAATTCATGAATTTTGGATTAAAATCGTTAAATTAGGGATTTCTAATTGGAATTCCGTTACAATTTTACCGTTATCGCAAGCTCAACTGAATTTTTTGTAAAATTTCGGAAACGAGATTTTCGCGAATTTTCCTGATGGTTAGCCTTACTGTTTTCGAGGCGGATAAATTTATTGTCACAAATTCATGAATTTTGGATTAAAATCGTAAGATTAGGGATTTCTAATTGGAATTCCGTTACAATTTTACCGTTATCGCAAGCTCAACTGAATTTTTTGTAAAATTTCGGAAACGAGTTTTTCGCGAATTTTCCTGATGGTTAGCCTTACTGTTTTCGAGGCGGATAAATTTATTGTCACAAATTCATGAATTTTGGATTAAAATCGTTAGATTAGGGATTTCTAATTGGAATTCCGTTACAATTTTACCGTTATCGCAAGCTCAACTTATTTTTTGTAAAATTTCGGAAACGAGATTTTCGCGAATTTTCCTGATGGTTAGCCTTACTGTTTTCGAGGCGGATAAATTTATTGTCACAAATTCATGAATTTTGGTTTAAAATCGTAAGATTAGGCATTTCTAATTGGAATTCCGTTACAAGTTTACCGTTATCGCAAGCTCAACTCAATTTTTTGTAAAATTTCGGAAACGAGATTTTCGCGAATTTTCCTGATGGTTAGCCTTACTGTTTTCGAGGCGGATAAATTTATTGTCACAAATTCATGAATTTTGGATTAAAATCGTTAGATTAGGGATTTCTAATTGGAATTCCGTTACAATTTTACCGTTATCGCAAGCTCAACTCAATTTTTTGTAAAATTTCGGAAACGAGATTTTCGCGAATTTTCCTGATGGTTAGCCTTACTGTTTTCGAGGCGGATAAATTTATTGTCACAAATTCATGAATTTTGGATTAAAATCGTTAGATTAGGCATTTCTAATTGGAATTCCGTTACAATTTTACCGTTATCGCAAGCTCAACTGAATTTTTTGTAAAATTTCGGAAACGAGATTTTCACGAATTTTCCTGATGGTTAGCCTTACTGTTTTCGAGGCGGATAAATTTATTGTCACAAATTCATGAATTTTGGATTAAAATCGTAAGATTAGGCATTTCTAATTGGAATTCCGTTACAATTTTACCGTTATCGCAAGCTCAACTGAATTTTTTGTAAAATTTCGGAAACGAGATTTTCGCGAATTTTCCTGATGGTTAGCCTTACTGTTTTCGAGGCGGATAAATTTATTGTCACAAATTCATGAATTTTGGATTAAAATCGTTAGATTAGGCATTTCTAATTGGAATTCCGTTACAATTTTACCGTTATCGCAAGCTCAACTGAATTTTTTGTAAAATTTCGGAAACGAGATTTTCGCGAATTTTCCTGATGGTTAGCCTTACTGTTTTCGAGGCGGATAAATTTATTGTCACAAATTCATGAATTTTGGATTAAAATCGTTAGATTAGGAATTTCTAATTGGAATTCCGTTACAATTTTACCATTATCGCAAGCTCAACTGAATTTTTTGTAAAATTTCGGAAACGAGTTTTTCGCGAATTTTCCTGATGGTTAGCCTTACTGTTTTCGAGGCGGATAAATTTATTGTCACAAATTCATGAATTTTGGTTTAAAATCGTAAGATTAGGCATTTCTAATTGGAATTCCGTTACAATTTTACCGTTATCGCAAGCTCAACTCAATTTTTTGTAAAATTTCGGAAACGAGATTTTCGCGAATTTTCCTGATGGTTAGCCTTACTGTTTTCGAGGCGGATAAATTTACTGTCACAAATTCATGAATTTTGGATTAAAATCGTTAGATTAGGAATTTCTAATTGGAATTCTGTTACAATTTTACCGTTATCGCAAGCTCAACTGAATTTTTTGTAAAATTTCGGAAACGAGATTTTCGCGAATTTTCCTGATGGTTAGCCTTACTGTTTTCGAGGCGGATAAATTTATTGTCACAAATTCATGAATTTTGGATTAAAATCGTAAGATTAGGCATTTCTAATTGGAATTCCGTTACAATTTTACCGTTATCGCAAGCTTCACTAAATTTTTTGTAAAATTTCGGAAACGAGATTTTCGCGAATTTTCCTGATGGTTAGCCTTACTGTTTTCGAGGCGGATAAATTTATTGTCACAAATTCATGAATTTTGGATTAAAATCGTTAGATTAGGGATTTCTAATTGGAATTCCGTTACAATTTTACCGTTATCGCAAGCTCAACTCAATTTGTTGTAAAATTTCGGAAACGAGATTTTCGCGAATTTTCCTGATGGTTAGCCTTACTGTTTTCGAGGCGGATAAATTTATTGTCACAAATTCATGAATTTTGGATTAAAATCGTTAGATTAGGGATTTCTAATTGGAATTCCGTTACAATTTTACCGTTATCGCAAGCTCAACTGAATTTTTTGTAAAATTTCGGAAACGAGATTTTCGCGAATTTTCCTGATGGTTAGCCTTACTGTTTTCGAGGCGGATAAATTTATTGTCACAAATTCATGAATTTTGGATTAAAATCGTTAGATTAGGAATTTCTAATTGGAATTCCGTTACAATTTTACCGTTATCGCAAGCTCAACTGAATTTTTTGTAAAATTTCGGAAACGAGATTTTCGCGAATTTTCCTGATGGTTAGCCTTACTGTTTTCGAGGCGGATAAAATTTATTGTCACAAATTCATGAATTTTGGATTAAAATCGTTAGATTAGGGATTTCTAATTGGAATTCCGTTACAATTTTACCGTTATCGCAAGCTCAACTCAATTTTTTGTAAAATTTCGGAAACGAGATTTTCGCGAATTTTCCTGATGGTTAGCCTTACTGTTTTCGAGGCGGATAAATTTATTGTCACAAATTCATGAATTTTGGATTAAAATCGTTAGATTAGGGATTTCTAATTGGAATTCCGTTACAATTTTACCATTATCGCAAGCTCAACTGAATTTTTTGTAAAATTTCGGAAACGAGTTTTTCGCGAATTTTCCTGATGGTTAGCCTTACTGTTTTCGAGGCGGATAAATTTATTGTCACAAATTCATGAATTTTGGTTTAAAATCGTAAGATTAGGGATTTCTAATTGGAATTCCGTTACAATTTTACCGTTATCGCAAGCTCAACTCAATTTGGTGTAAAATTTCGGAAACGAGATTTTCGCGAATTTTCCTGATGGTTAGCCTTACTGTTTTCGAGGCGGATAAATTTATTGTCACAAATTCATGAATTTTGGATTAAAATCGTTAGATTAGGGATTTCTAATTGGAATTCCGTTACAATTTTACCGTTATCGCAAGCTCAACTTAATTTTTTGTAAAATTTCGGAAACAAGTTTTTCGCGAATTTTCCTGATGGTTAGCCTTACTGTTTTCGAGGCGGATAAATTTATTGTCACAAATTCATGAATTTTGGTTTAAAATCGTAAGATTAGGCATTTCTAATTGGAATTCCGTTACAATTTTACCGTTATCGCAAGCTCAACTCAATTTTTTGTAAAATTTCGGAAACGAGATTTTCGCGAATTTTCCTGATGGTTAGCCTTACTGTTTTCGAGGCGGATAAATTTATTGTCACAAATTCATGAATTTTGGATTAAAATCGTTAGATTAGGGATTTCTAATTGAAATTCCGTTACAATTTTTACCGTTATCGCAAGCTCAACTGAATTTTTTGTAAAATTTCGGAAACGAGATTTTCGCGAATTTTCCTGATGGTTGCCTTACTGTTTTCGAGGCGGATAAATTTATTGTCACAAATTCATGAATTTTGGATTAAAATCGTTAGATTAGGAATTTCTAATTGGAATTCCGTTACAATTTTACCGTTATCGCAAGCTCAACTGAATTTTTTGTAAAATTTCGGAAACGAGATTTTCGCGAATTTTCCTGATGGTTAGCCTTACTGTTTTCGAGGCGGATAAATTTATTGTCACAAATTCATGAATTTTGGTTTAAAATCGTAAGATTAGGCATTTCTAATTGGAATTCCGTTACAATTTTACCGTTATCGCAAGCTCAACTGAATTTTTTGTAAAATTTCGGAAACGAGATTTTCGCGAATTTTCCTGATGGTTAGCCTTACTGTTTTCGAGGCGGATAAATTTATTGTCACAAATTCATGAATTTTGGTTTAAAATCGTAAGATTAGGCATTTCTAATTGGAATTCCGTTACAATTTTACCGTTATCGGAAGCTCAACTGAATTTTTTGTAAAATTTCGGAAACGAAATTTTCGCGAATTTTCCTGATGGTTAGCCTTACTGTTTTCGAGGCGGATAAATTTATTGTCACAAATTCATGAATTTTGGATTAAAATCGTTAGATTAGGGATTTCTAATTGGAATTCCGTTACAATTTTACCGTTATCGCAAGCTCAACTCAATTTTTTGTAAAATTTCGGAATTTTCGCAAATTTTCATGATGGTTAGCCTTACTGTTTTCGAGGCGGATAAATTTATTGTCACAAATTCATGAATTTTGGATTAAAATCGTTAGATTAGGGATTTCTAATTGGAATTCCGTTACAATTTTACCGATATCGCAAGCTCAACTCAATTTTTTGTAAAATTTCGGAAACGAGATTTTCGCGAATTTTCCTGATGGTTAGCCTTACTGTTTTCGAGGCGGATAAATTTATTGTCACAAATTCATGAATTTTGGATTAAAATCGTTAGATTAGGGATTTCTAATTGGAATTCCGTTACAATTTTACCGTTATCGCAAGCTCAACTTAATTTTCTGTAAAATTTCGGAAACGAGTTTTTCGCGAATTTTCCTGATGGTTAGCCTTACTGTTTTCGAGGCGGATAAATTTATTGTCACAAATTCATGAATTTTGGATTAAAATCGTTAGATTAGGCATTTCTAATTGGAATTCCGTTACAATTTTACCGTTATCGCAAGCTCAACTCAATTTTTTGTAAAATTTCGGAAACGAGATTTTCGCGAATTTTCCTGATGGTTAGCCTTACTGTTTTCGAGGCGGATAAATTTATTGTCACAAATTCATGAATTTTGGATTAAAATCGTTAGATTAGGGATTTCTAATTGGAATTCCGTTACAATTTTACCGTTATCGCAAGCTCAACTGAATTTTTTGTAAAATTTCGGAAACGAGTTTTTCGCGAATTTTCCTGATGGTTAGCCTTACTGTTTTCGAGGCGGATAAATTTATTGTCACAAATTCATGAATTTTGGTTTAAAATCGTAAGATTAGGCATTTCTAATTGGAATTCCGTTACAATTTTACCGTTATCGCAAGCTCAACTGAATTTTTTGTAAAATTTTGGAAACGAGATTTTCGCGAATTTTCCTGATGGTTAGCCTTACTGTTTTCGAGGCGGATAAATTTATTGTCACAAATTCATGAATTTTGGATTAAAATCGTTAGATTAGGCATTTCTAATTGGAATTCCGTTACAATTTTACCGTTATCGCAAGCTCAACTCAATTTTTTGTAAAATTTCGGAAACGAGCTTTTCGCTAATTTTCCTGATGGTTAGCCTTACTGTTTTCGAGACGGATAAATTTATTGTCACAAATTCATGAATTTTGGATTAAAATCGTTAGATTAGGCATTTCTAATTGGAATTCCGTTACAATTTTACCGTTATCGCAAGCTCAACTCAATTTTTTGTAAAATTTCGGAAACGAGTTTTTCGCGAATTTTCCTGATGGTTAGCCTTACTGTTTTCGAGGCGGATAAATTTATTGTCACAAATTCATGAATTTTGGATTAAAATCGTAAGATTAGGCATTTCTAATTGGAATTCCGTTACAATTTTACCGTTATCGCAAGCTCAACTCAATTTTTTGTAAAATTTCGGAAACGAGCTTTTCGCGAATTTTCCTGATGGTTAGCCTTACTGTTTTCGAGGCGGATAAATTTATTGTCACTAATTCATGAATTTTGGATTAAAATCGTAAGATTAGGGATTTCTAATTGGAATTCCGTTACAATTTTACCGTTATCGCAAGCTCAACTTATTTTTTTTGTAAAATTTCGGAAACGAGATTTTCGCGAATTTTCCTGATGGTTAGCCTTACTGTTTTCGAGGCGGATAAATTATTGTCACAAATTCATGAATTTTGGATTAAAATCATAGGATTAGGGATTTCTAATTGGAAATCCGTTTACAATTTTACCGTTATCGCAAGCTCAACTAAATTTTTTGTAAAATTTCGGAAACGAGATTTTCGCGAATTTTCTTGATGGTTAGCCTTACTGTTTTCGAGGCGGATAAATTTATTGTCATAAATTCATGAATTTTGGATTAAAATCGTTAGATTAGGGATTTCTAATTGGAATTCCGTTACAATTTTACCGTTGTCGCAAGCTCAACTCAATTTTTTGTAAAATTTCGGAAACGAGCTTTTCGCGAATTTTCCTGATGGTTAGCCTTACTGTTTTCGAGACGGATAAATTTATTGTCACAAATTCATGAATTTTGGATTAAAATCGTTAGATTAGGGATTTCTAATTGGAATTCCGTTACAATTTTACCGTTATCGCAAGCTCAACTCAATTTTTTGTAAAATTTCGGAAACGAGATTTTCGCGAATTTTCCTGATGGTTAGCCTTACTGTTTTCGAGGCGGATAAATTTATTGTAACAAATTCATGAATTTTGGATTAAAATCGTTAGATTAGGGATTTCTAATTGGAATTCCGTTACAATTTTACCGTTATCGCAAGCTCAACTCAATTTTTTGTAAAATTTCGGAAACGAGCTTTTCGCGAATTTTCCTGATGGTTAGCCTTACTGTTTTCGAGACGGATAAATTTATTGTCACAAATTCATGAATTTTGGATTAAAATCGTTAGATTAGGGATTTCTAATTGGAATTCCGTTACAATTTTACCGTTATCGCAAGCTCAACTCAATTTTTTGTAAAATTTCGGAAACGAGCTTTTCGCGAATTTTCCTGATGGTTAGCCTTACTGTTTTCGAGACGGATAAATTTATTGTCACAAATTCATGAATTTTGGATTAAAATCGTTAGATTAGGCATTTCTAATTGGAATTCCGTTACAATTTTACCGTTATCGCAAGCTCAACTCAATTTTTTGTAAAATTTCGGAAACGAGTTTTTCGCGAATTTTCCTGATGGTTAGCCTTACTGTTTTCGAGGCGGATAAATTTATTGTCACAAATTCATGAATTTTGGATTAAAATCGTAAGATTAGGCATTTCTAATTGGAATTCCGTTACAATTTTACCGTTATCGCAAGCTCAACTCAATTTTTTGTAAAATTTCGGAAACGAGCTTCTCGCGAATTTTCCTGATGGTTAGCCTTACTGTTTTCGAGGCGGATAAATTTATTGTCACTAATTCATGAATTTTGGATTAAAATCGTAAGATTAGGGATTTCTAATTGGAATTCCGTTACAATTTTACCGTTATCGCAAGCTCAACTTATTTTTTTGTAAAATTTCGGAAACGCGATTTTCGCGAATTTTCCTGATGGTTAGCCTTACTGTTTTCGAGGCGGATAAATTTATTGTCACAAATTCATGAATTTTGGATTAAAATCGTTAGATTAGGGATTTCTAATTGGAATTCCGTTACAATTTTACCGTTGTCGCAAGCTCAACTCAATTTTTTGTAAAATTTCGGAAACGAGCTTTTCGCGAATTTTCCTGATGGTTAGCCTTACTGTTTTCGAGACGGATAAATTTATTGTCACAAATTCATGAATTTTGGATTAAAATCGTTAGATTAGGGATTTCTAATTGGAATTCCGTTACAATTTTACCGTTATCGCAAGCTCAACTCAATTTTTTGTAAAATTTCGGAAACGAGCTTTTCGCGAATTTTCCTGATGGTTAGCCTTACTGTTTTCGAGGCGGATAAATTATTGTCACAAATTCATGAATTATGGATTAAAATCATAGGATTAGGGATTTCTAATTGGAAATCCGTTACAATTTTACCGTTATCGCAAGCTCAACTAAATTTTTTGTAAAATTTCGGAAACGAGCTTTTCGCGAATTTTCCTGATGGTTAGCCTTACTGTTTTCGAGGCGGATAAATTTATTGTAACAAATTCATGAATTTTGGATTAAAATCGTAAGATTAGGGATTTCTAATTGGAATTCCGTTACAATTTTACCGTTATCGCAAGCTCAACTTATTTTTTTGTAAAATTTCGGGAACGAGATTTTCGCGAATTTTCCTGATGGTTAGCCTTACTGTTTTCGAGGCGGATAAATTTATTGTCACAATTTCATGAATTTTGGATTAAGATCGTAAGATTAGGCATTTCTAATTGGAATTCTGTTACAATTTTACCGTTATCGCAAGCTCAACTCAATTTTTTATAAAATTTCGGAAACGAGATTTTCGCGAATTTTCCTGATGGTTAGCCTTACTGTTTTCGAGGCGGATAAATTTATTGTAACAAATTCATGAATTTTGGATTAAAATCGTAAGATTAGGGATTTCTAATTGGAATTCCGTTACAATTTTACCGTTATTGCAAGCTCAACTTATTTTTTTGTAAAATTTCGGGAACGAGATTTTCGTGAATTTTCCTGATGGTTAGCCTTACTGTTTTCGAGACGGATAAATTTATTGTCACAAATTCATGAATTTTGGATTAAAATCGTTAAATTAGGCATTTCTAATTGGAATTCTGTTACAATTTTACCGTTATCGCAAGCTCAACTCAATTTTTTATAAAATTTCGGAAACGAGACTTTCGCGAATTTTCCTGATGGTTAGCCTTACTGTTTTCGAGGCGGATAAATTTATTGTCACAAATTCATGAATTTTGGATTAAAATCGTTAGATTAGGGATTTCTAATTGGAATTCCGTTACAATTTTACCGTTATCGCAAGCTCAACTCAATTTTTTGTAAAATTTCGGAAACGAGCTTTTCGCGAATTTTCCTGATGGTTAGCCTTACTGTTTTCGAGGCGGATAAATTTATTGTCACAAATTCATGAATTTTGGATTAAAATCGTTAGATTAGGCATTTCTAATTGGAACTCCGTTACAATTTTACCGTTATCGCAAGCTCAACTCAATTTTTTGTAAAATTTCGGAAACGAGCTTTTCGCGAATTTTCCTGATGGTTAGCCTTATTGTTTTCGAGGCGGATACATTTATTGTCACAAATTCATGAATTTTGGATTAAGATCGTTAGATTAGGCATTTCTAATTGGAATTCCGTTACAATTTTACCGTTATCGCAAGCTCAACTCAATTTGGTGTAAAATTTCGGAAACGAGATTTTCGCGAATTTTCCTGATGGTTAGCCTTACTGTTTTCGAGACGGATAAATTTATTGTCACAAATTCATGAATTTTGGATTAAAATCGTTAGATTAGGGATTTCTAATTGGAATTCCGTTACAATTTTACCGTTATCGCAAGCTCAACTCAATTTTTTGTAAAATTTCGGAAACGAGCTTTTCGCGAATTTTCCTGATGGTTAGCCTTACTGTTTTCGAGGCGGATAAATTATTGTCACAAATTCATGAATTATGGATTAAAATCATAGGATTAGGGATTTCTAATTGGAAATCCGTTTACAATTTTACCGTTATCGCAAGCTCAACTAAATTTTTTGTAAAATTTCGGAAACGAGCTTTTCGCGAATTTTCCTGATGGTTAGCCTTACTGTTTTCGAGGCGGATAAATTTATTGTAACAAATTCATGAATTTTGGATTAAAATCGTAAGATTAGGGATTTCTAATTGGAATTCCGTTACAATTTTACCGTTATCGCAAGCTCAACTTATTTTTTTGTAAAATTTCGGGAACGAGATTTTCGCGAATTTTCCTGATGGTTAGCCTTACTGTTTTCGAGGCGGATAAATTTATTGTCACAATTTCATGAATTTTGGATTAAGATCGTAAGATTAGGCATTTCTAATTGGAATTCTGTTACAATTTTACCGTTATCGCAAGCTCAACTCAATTTTTTATAAAATTTCGGAAACGAGATTTTCGCGAATTTTCCTGATGGTTAGCCTTACTGTTTTCGAGGCGGATAAATTTATTGTAACAAATTCATGAATTTTGGATTAAAATCGTAAGATTAGGGATTTCTAATTGGAATTCCGTTACAATTTTACCGTTATTGCAAGCTCAACTTATTTTTTTGTAAAATTTCGGGAACGAGATTTTCGTGAATTTTCCTGATGGTTAGCCTTACTGTTTTCGAGACGGATAAATTTATTGTCACAAATTCATGAATTTTGGATTAAAATCGTTAAATTAGGCATTTCTAATTGGAATTCTGTTACAATTTTACCGTTATCGCAAGCTCAACTCAATTTTTTATAAAATTTCGGAAACGAGACTTTCGCGAATTTTCCTGATGGTTAGCCTTACTGTTTTCGAGGCGGATAAATTTATTGTCACAAATTCATGAATTTTGGATTAAAATCGTTAGATTAGGGATTTCTAATTGGAATTCCGTTACAATTTTACCGTTATCGCAAGCTCAACTCAATTTTTTGTAAAATTTCGGAAACGAGCTTTTCGCGAATTTTCCTGATGGTTAGCCTTACTGTTTTCGAGGCGGATAAATTTATTGTCACAAATTCATGAATTTTGGATTAAAATCGTTAGATTAGGCATTTCTAATTGGAACTCCGTTACAATTTTACCGTTATCGCAAGCTCAACTCAATTTTTTGTAAAATTTCGGAAACGAGCTTTTCGCGAATTTTCCTGATGGTTAGCCTTATTGTTTTCGAGGCGGATACATTTATTGTCACAAATTCATGAATTTTGGATTAAGATCGTTAGATTAGGCATTTCTAATTGGAATTCCGTTACAATTTTACCGTTATCGCAAGCTCAACTCAATTTGGTGTAAAATTTCGGAAACGAGATTTTCGCGAATTTTCCTGATGGTTAGCCTTACTGTTTTCGAGGCGGATAAATTTATTGTAACAAATTCATGAATTTTGGATTAAAATCGTAAGATTAGGGATTTCTAATTGGAATTCCGTTACAATTTTACCGTTATCGCAAGCTCAACTTAATTTTTTGTAAAATTTCGGAAACGAGATTTTCGCGAATTTTCCTGATGGTTAGCCTTACTGTTTTCGAGGCGGATAAATTTATTGTCACAAATTCATGAATTTTGGATTAAGATCGTTAGATTAGGCATTTCTAATTGGAATTCCGTTACAATTTTACCGTTATCGCAAGCTCAACTCAATTTTTTGTAAAATTTCGGAAACGAGCTTTTCGCGAATTTTCCTGATGGTTAGCCTTACTGTTTTCGAGGCGGATAAATTTATTGTAACAAATTCATGAATTTTGGATTAAAATCGTAAGGTTCGGGATTTCTAATTGGAATTCCGTTACAATTTTACCGTTATCGCAAGCTCAACTTAATTTTTTGTAAAATTTCGGAAACGAGATTTTCGCGAATTTTCCTGATGGTTAGCCTTACTGTTTTCGAGGCGGATAAATTTATTGTCACAAATTCATGAATTTTGGATTAAAATCGTTAGATTAGGGATTTCTAATTGGATTTTCGTTACAATTTTACCGTTATCGCAAGCTCAACTCAATTTTTTGTAAAATTTCGGAAACGAGCTTTTCGCGAATTTTCCTGATGGTTAGCCTTACTGTTTTCGAGGCGGATAAATTTATTGTCACAAATTCATGAATTTTGGATTAAGATCGTTAGATTAGGGATTTCTAATTGGATTATCGTTACAATTTTACCGTTATCGCAAGCTCAACTCAATTTTTTGTAAAATTTCGGAAACGAGCTTTTCGCGAATTTTCCTGATGGTTAGCCTTACTGTTTTCGAGGCGGATAAATTTATTGTCACAAATTCATGAATTTTGGATTAAGATCGTTAGATTAGGCATTTCTAATTGGAATTCCGTTACAATTTTACCGTTATCGCAAGCTCAACTCAATTTTTTGTAAAATTTCGGAAACGATCTTTTCGCGAATTTTCCTGATGGTTAGCCTTACTGTTTTCGAGGCGGATAAATTTATTGTAACAAATTCATGAATTTTGGATTAAGATCGTTAGATTAGGCATTTCTAATTGGAATTCCGTTACAATTTTACCGTTATCGCAAGCTCAACTTAATTTTTTGTAAAATTTCGGAAACGAGATTTTCGCGAATTTTCCTGATGGTTAGCCTTACTGTTTTCGAGGCGGATAAATTTATTGTCACAAATTCATGAATTTTGGATTAAAATCGTTAGATTAGGGATTTCTAATTGGATTTTCGTTACAATTTTACCGTTATCGCAAGCTCAACTGAATTTTTTGTAAAATTTCGGAAACGAGATTTTCGCGAATTTTCCTGATGGTTAGCCTTACTGTTTTCGAGGCGGATAAATTTATTGTCACAAATTCATGAATTTTGGATTAAGATCGTTAGATTAGGGATTTCTAATTGGATTATCGTTACAATTTTACCGTTATCGCAAGCTCAACTCAATTTTTTGTAAAATTTCGGAAACGAGCTTTTCGCGAATTTTCCTGATGGTTAGCCTTACTGTTTTCGAGGCGGATAAATTTATTGTCACAAATTCATGAATTTTGGATTAAGATCGTTAGATTAGGCATTTCTAATTGGAATTCCGTTACAATTTTACCGTTATCGCAAGCTCAACTCAATTTTTTGTAAAATTTCGGAAACGATCTTTTCGCGAATTTTCCTGATGGTTAGCCTTACTGTTTTCGAGGCGGATAAATTTATTGTAACAAATTCATGAATTTTGGATTAAGATCGTTAGATTAGGCATTTCTAATTGGAATTCCGTTACAATTTTACCGTTATCGCAAGCTCAACTTAATTTTTTGTAAAATTTCGGAAACGAGATTTTCGCGAATTTTCCTGATGGTTAGCCTTACTGTTTTCGAGGCGGATAAATTTATTGTCACAAATTCATGAATTTTGGATTAAAATCGTTAGATTAGGGATTTCTAATTGGATTTTCGTTACAATTTTACCGTTATCGCAAGCTCAACTGAATTTTTTGTAAAATTTCGGAAACGAGATTTTCGCGAATTTTCCTGATGGTTAGCCTTACTGTTTTCGAGGCGGATAAATTTATTGTAACAAATTCATGAATTTTGGATTAAGATCGTTAGATTAGGCATTTCTAATTGGAATTCCGTTACAATTTTACCGTTATCGCAAGCTCAACTTAATTTTTTGTAAAATTTCGGGAACGAGATTTTCGCGAATTTTCCTGATGGTTAGCCTTACTGTTTTCGAGGCGGATAAATTTATTGTCACAAATTCATGAATTTTGGATTAAAATCGTTAGATTAGGGATTTCTAATTGGATTTTCGTTACAATTTTACCGTTATCGCAAGCTCAACTCAATTTTTTGTAAAATTTCGGAAACGAGCTTTTCGCGAATTTTCCTGATGGTTAGCCTTACTGTTTTCGAGGCGGATAAATTTATTGTAACAAATTCATGAATTTTGGATTAAAATCGTAAGATTAGGCATTTCTAATTGGAATTCCGTTACAATTTTACCGTTATCGCAAGCTCAACTTAATTTTTTGTAAAATTTCGGAAACGAGATTTTCGCGAATTTTCCTGATGCTTAGCCTTACTGTTTTCGAGACGGATAAATTTATTGTCACAAATTCATGAATTTTGGATTAAAATCGTTAGATTAGGGATTTCTAATTGGAATTCCGTTACAATTTTACCGTTATCGCAAGCTCAACTCAATTTTTTGTAAAATTTCGGAAACGAGATTTTTGCGAATTTTCCTGATGGTTAGCCTTACTGTTTTCGAGACGGATAAATTTATTGTAACAAATTCATGAATTTTGGATTAAAATCGTAAGATTAGGGATTTCTAATTGGAATTCCGTTACAATTTTACCGTTATCGCAAGCTCAACTTAATTTTTTGTAAAATTTCGGAAACGAGATTTTTGCGAATTTTCCTGATGGTTAGTCTTACTGTTTTCGAGACGGATAAATTTATTGTCACAAATTCATGAATTTTGGATTAAAATCGTAAGATTAGGGATTTCTAATTGGAATTCCGTTACAATTTTACCGTTATCGCAAGCTCAACTTAATTTTTTGTAAAATTTCGGAAACGAGATTTTCGCGAATTTTCCTGATGGTTAGCCTTACTGTTTTCGAGACGGATAAATTTATTGTAACAAATTCATGAATTTTGGATTAAAATCGTAAGATTAGGGATTTCTAATTGGAATTCCGTTACAATTTTACCGTTATCGCAAGCTCAACTTAATTTTTTGTAAAATTTCGGAAACGAGATTTTTGCGAATTTTCCTGATGGTTAGCCTTACTGTTTTCGAGACGGATAAATTTATTGTCACAAATTCATGAATTTTGGATTAAAATCGTAAGATTAGGGATTTCTAATTGGAATTCCGTTACAATTTTACCGTTATCGCAAGCTCAACTTAATTTTTTGTAAAATTTCGGAAACGAGATTTTCGCGAATTTTCCTGATGGTTAGCCTTACTGTTTTCGAGACGGATAAATTTATTGTAACAAATTCATGAATTTTGGATTAAAATCGTAAGATTAGGGATTTCTAATTGGAATTCCGTTACAATTTTACCGTTATCGCAAGCTCAACTTAATTTTTTGTAAAATTTCGGAAACGAGATTTTTGCGAATTTTCCTGATGGTTAGCCTTACTGTTTTCGAGACGGATAAATTTATTGTCACAAATTCATGAATTTTGGATTAAAATCGTAAGATTAGGGATTTCTAATTGGAATTCCGTTACAATTTTACCGTTATCGCAAGCTCAACTTAATTTTTTGTAAAATTTCGGAAACGAGATTTTTGCGAATTTTCCTGATGGTTAGCCTTACTGTTTTCGAGACGGATAAATTTATTGTAACAAATTCATGAATTTTGGATTAAAATCGTAAGATTAGGGATTTCTAATTGGAATTCCGTTACAATTTTACCGTTATCGCAAGCTCAACTTAATTTTTTGTAAAATTTCGGAAACGAGATTTTTGCGAATTTTCCTGATGGTTAGCCTTACTGTTTTCGAGACGGATAAATTTATTGTCACAAATTCATGAATTTTGGATTAAAATCGTAAGATTAGGGATTTCTAATTGGAATTCCGTTACAATTTTACCGTTATCGCAAGCTCAACTTAATTTTTTGTAAAATTTCGGAAACGAGATTTTCGCGAATTTTCCTGATGCTTAGCCTTACTGTTTTCGAGACGGATAAATTTATTGTCACAAATTCATGAATTTTGGATTAAAATCGTTAGATTAGGGATTTCTAATTGGAATTCCGTTACAATTTTACCGTTATCGCAAGCTCAACTCAATTTTTTGTAAAATTTCGGAAACGAGATTTTTGCGAATTTTCCTGATGGTTAGCCTTACTGTTTTCGAGACGGATAAATTTATTGTAACAAATTCATGAATTTTGGATTAAAATCGTAAGATTAGGGATTTCTAATTGGAATTCCGTTACAATTTTACCGTTATCGCAAGCTCAACTCAATTTTTTGTAAAATTTCGGAAACGAGATTTTTGCGAATTTTCCTGATGGTTAGCCTTACTGTTTTCGAGACGGATAAATTTATTGTAACAAATTCATGAATTTTGGATTAAAATCGTAAGATTAGGGATTTCTAATTGGAATTCTGTTACAATTTTACCGTTATCGCAAGCTCAACTTAATTTTTTGTAAAATTTCGGAAACGAGCTTTTCGCGAATTTTCCTGATGGTTAGCCTTACTGTTTTCGAGGCGGATAAATTTATTGTCACAAATTCATGAATTTTGGATTAAAATCGTTAGATTAGGGATTTCTAATTGGATTTTCGTTACAATTTTACCGTTATCGCAAGCTCAACTCAATTTTTTGTAAAATTTCGGAAACGAGCTTTTCGCGAATTTTCCTGATGGTTAGCCTTACTGTTTTCGAGGCGGATAAATTTATTGTAACAAATTCATGAATTTTGGATTAAAATCGTAAGATTAGGGATTTCTAATTGGAATTCCGTTACAATTTTACCGTTATCGCAAGCTCAACTTAATTTTTTGTAAAATTTCGGAAACGAGATTTTCGCGAATTTTCCTGATGGTTAGCCTTACTGTTTTCGAGACGGATAAATTTATTGTCACAAATTCATGAATTTTGGATTAAAATCGTAAGATTAGGGATTTCTAATTGGAATTCCGTTACAATTTTACCGTTATCGCAAGCTCAACTTATTTTTTTGTAAAATTTCGGGAACGAGATTTTCGCGAATTTTCCTGATGGTTAGCCTTACTGTTTTCGAGGCGGATAAATTTATTGTCACAAATTCATGAATTTTGGATTAAAATCGTTAGATTAGGGATTTCTAATTGGATTTTCGTTACAATTTTACCGTTATCGCAAGCTCAACTCAATTTTTTGTAAAATTTCGGAAACGAGATTTTCGCGAATTTTCCTGATGGTTAGCCTTACTGTTTTCGAGACGGATAAATTTATTGTCACAAATTCATGAATTTTGGATTAAAATCGTAAGATTAGGGATTTCTAATTGGAATTCCGTTACAATTTTACCGTTATCGCAAGCTCAACTTATTTTTTTGTAAAATTTCGGGAACGAGATTTTCGCGAATTTTCCTGATGGTTAGCCTTACTGTTTTCGAGGCGGATAAATTTATTGTCACAAATTCATGAATTTTGGATTAAAATCGTTAGATTAGGGATTTCTAATTGGATTTTCGTTACAATTTTACCGTTATCGCAAGCTCAACTCAATTTTTTGTAAAATTTCGGAAACGAGCTTTTCGCGAATTTTCCTGATGGTTAGCCTTACTGTTTTCGAGGCGGATAAATTTATTGTCACAAAATCATGAATTTTGGATTAAAATCGTTAGATTAGGGATTTCTAATTGGATTTTCGTTACAATTTTACCGTTATCGCAAGCTCAACTCCATTCTATGTAAAATTTCGGAAACGAGCTTTTCGCGAATTTTCCTGATGGTTAGCCTTACTGTTTTCGAGGCGGATAAATTTATTGTCACAAATTCATGAATTTTGGATTAAGATCGTTAGATTAGGCATTTCTAATTGGAATTCCGTTACAATTTTACCGTTATCGCAAGCTCAACTGAATTTTTTGTAAAATTTCGGAAACGAGATTTTCGCGAATTTTCCTGATGGTTAGCCTTACTGTTTTCGAGGCGGATAAATTTATTGTAACAAATTCATGAATTTTGGATTAAAATCGTAAGATTAGGGATTTCTAATTGGAATTCCGTTACAATTTTACCGTTATCGCAAGCTCAACTTATTTTTTTGTAAAATTTCGGGAACGAGATTTTCGCGAATTTTCCTGATGGTTAGCCTTACTGTTTTAGAGGCGGATAAATTTATTGTCACAAATTCATGAATTTTGGATTAAAATCGTTAGATTAGGGATTTCTAATTGGATTTTCGTTACAATTTTACCGTTATCGCAAGCTCAACTCAATTTTTTGTAAAATTTCGGAAACGAGCTTTTCGCGAATTTTCCTGATGGTTAGCCTTACTGTTTTCGAGGCGGATAAATTTATTGTAACAAATTCATGAATTTTGGATTAAAATCGTAAGATTAGGGATTTCTAATTGGAATTCCGTTACAATTTTACCGTTATCGCAAGCTCAACTTAATTTTTTGTAAAATTTCGGAAACGAGGTTTTCGCGAATTTTCCTGATGGTTAGCCTTACTGTTTTCGAGGCGGATAAATTTATTGTCACAAATTCATGAATTTTGGATTAAAATCGTTAAATTAGGCATTTCTAATTGGAATTCTGTTACAATTTTACCGTTATCGCAAGCTCAACTCAATTTTTTGTAAAATTTCGGAAACGAGATTTTCGCGAATTTTCCTGATGGTTAGCCTTACTGTTTTCGAGGCGGATAAATTTATTGTAACAAATTCATGAATTTTGGATTAAAATCGTAAGATTAGGGATTTCTAATTGGAATTCCGTTACAATTTTACCGTTATCGCAAGCTCAACTTATTTTTTTGTAAAATTTCGGGAACGAGATTTTCGTGAATTTTCCTGATGGTTAGCCTTACTGTTTTCGAGGCGGATAAATTTATTGTCACAAATTCATGAATTTTGGATTAAAATCGTTAAATTAGGCATTTCTAATTGGAATTCTGTTCCAATTTTACCGTTATCGCAAGCTCAACTCAATTTTTTGTAAAATTTCGGAAACGAGCTTTTCGCGAATTTTCCTGATGGTTAGCCTTACTGTTTTCGAGGCGGTCAAATTTATTGTCACAAATTCATGAATTTTGGATTAAGATCGTTAGATTAGGCATTTCTAATTGGAATTCCGTTACAATTTTACCGTTATCGCAAGCTCAACTCAATTTTTTGTAAAATTTCGGAAATGAGATTTTCGCTAATTTTCCTGATGGTTAGCCTTACTGTTTTCGAGGCGGATAAATTTATTGTCACAAATTCATGAATTTTGGATTAAGATCGTTAGATTAGGCATTTCTAATTGGAATTCCGTTACAATTTTACCGTTATCGCAAGCTCAACTCAATTTTTTGTAAAATTTCGGAAACGAGATTTTCGCGAATTTTCCTGATGGTTAGCCTTACTGTTTTCGAGGCGGATAAATTTATTGTAACAAATTCATGAATTTTGGATTAAAATCGTAAGATTAGGGATTTCTAATTGGAATTCCGTTACAATTTTACCGTTATCGCAAGGTCAACTCAATTTTTTGTAAAATTTCGGGAACGAGATTTTCGCGAATTTTCCTGATGGTTAGCCTTACTGTTTTCGAGGCGGATAAATTTATTGTCACAAATTCATGAATTTTGGATTAAAATCGTTAGATTAGGGATTTCTAATTGGAATTCCGTTACAATTTTACCGTTATCGCAAGCTCAACTCAATTTTTTGTAAAATTTCGGGAACGAGATTTTCGCGAATTTTCCTGATGGTTAGCCTTACTGTTTTCGAGGCGGATAAATTTATTGTCACAAATTCATGAATTTTGGATTAAAATCGTAAGATTAGGCATTTCTAATCGGAATTCCGTTACAATTTTACCGTTATCGCAAGGTCAACTCAATTTTTTGTAAAATTTCGGGAACGAGATTTTCGCGAATTTTCCTGATGGTTAGCCTTACTGTTTTCGAGGCGGATAAATTTATTGTCACAAATTCATGAATTTTGGATTAAAATCGTTAGATTAGGGATTTCTAATTGGAATTCCGTTACAATTTTACCGTTATCGCAAGCTCAACTCAATTTTTTGTAAAATTTCGGAAACGAGATTTTCGCGAATTTTCCTGATGGTTAGCCTTACTGTTTTCGAGGCGGATAAATTTATTGTCACAAATTCATGAATTTTGGATTAAAATCGTTAGATTAGGGATTTCTAATTGGAATTCCGTTACAATTTTACCGTTATCGCAAGCTCAACTCAATTTTTTGTAAAATTTCGGATACGAGATTTTCGCGAATTTTCCTGATGGTTAGCCTTACTGTTTTAGAGGCGGATAAATTATTGTCACAAATTCATGAATTTTGGATTAAAATCGTAAAATTATGGATTTATAATTAGAATTCCGTTAAAATTTTACCGTTATCGCAAGCTCAACTCAATTTTTTGTAAAATTTCGGAAACGAGATTTTCGCGAATTTTCCTGATGGTTAGCCTTACTGTTTTAGAGGCGGATAAATTTATTGTCACAAATTCATGAATTTGGGATTAAAATCGTTAGATTAGGCATTTCTAATTGGAATTCCGTTACAATTTTACCGTTATCGCAAGCTTAACTCAATTTTTTGTAAAATTTCGGGAACGAGATTTTCGCGAATTTTCCTGATGGTTAGCCTTACTGTTTTAGAGGCGGATAAATTATTGTCACAAATTCATGAATTTTGGATTAAAATCGTAAAATTATGGATTTATAATTAGAATTCCGTTACAATTTTACCGTTATCGCAAGCTCAACTCAATTTTTTGTAAAATTTCGGAAACGAGATTTTCGCGAATTTTCCTGATGGTTAGCCTTACTGTTTTCGAGGCGGATAAATTTATTGTCACAAATTCATGAATTTTGGATTAAAATCGTAAGATTAGACATTTCTAATCGGAATTCCGTTACAATTTTACCGTTATCGCAAGCTCAACTCAATTTTTTGTAAAATTTCGGAAACGAGATTTTCGCGAATTTTCCTGATGGTTAGCCTTACTGTTTTCGAGGCGGATAAATTTATTGTCACAAATTCATGAATTTTGGATTAAAATCGTTAGATTAGGCATTTCTAATTGGAATTCCGTTACAATTTTACCGTTATCGCAAGCTCAACTTGATTTTTTGTAAAATTTCGGAAACGACATTTTCGCGAATTTTCCTGATGGTTAGCCTTACTGTTTTCGAGGCGGATAAATTTATTGTCACAAATTCATGAATTTTGGATTTAAATCGTTAGATTAGTGATTTCTAATTGGAATTCCGTTACAATTTTACCGTTATCGCAAGCTCACTTAATTTTTTGTAAAATTTCGGAAACGAGATTTTCGCGAGTTTTCCTCCTGTTAGTCTTACTGTTTTCGAGGCGGATAAATTTATTGTCACAAATTCATGAATTTTGGATTAAAATCGTTAGACTAGGGATTTCTAATTGGAATTCCGTTACAATTTTACCGTTATCGCAAGCTCAACTCAATTTTTTGTAAAATTTCGGAAACGAGATTTTCGCGAATTTTCCTGATGGTTAGCCTTACTGTTTTCGAGGCGGATAAATTTATTGTCACAAATTCATGAATTTTGGATTAAAATCGTTAGATTAGGGATTTCTAATTGGAATTTCGTTACAATTTTACCGTTATCGCAAGCTCAACTCAATTTTTTGTAAAATTTCGGAAACGAGCTTTTCGCGAATTTTCCTGATGGTTAGCCTTACTGTTTTCGAGGCGGATAAATTTATTGTCACAAATTCATGAATTTTGGATTAAAATCGTTAGACTAGGCATTTCTAATTGGAATTCCGTTACAATTTTACCGTTATCGCAAGCTCAACTCAATTTTTTGTAAAATTTCGGAAACGAGATTTTCGCGAATTTTCCTGATGGTTAGCCTTACTGTTTTCGAGGCGGATAAATTTATTGTCACAAATTCATGAATTTTGGATTAAAATCGTTAGACTAGGCATTTCTAATTGGAATTCCGTTACAATTTTACCGTTATCGCAAGCTCAACTCAATTTTTTGTAAAATTTCGGAAACGAGATTTTCGCTAATTTTCCTGATGGTTAGCCTTACTGTTTTCGAGGCGGATAAATTTATTGTCACAAATTCATGAATTTTGGATTAAAATCGTTAGATTAGGGATTTTTAATTGGAATTCCGTTACAATTTTACCGTTATCGCAAGCTCAACTCAATTTTTTGTAAAATTTCGGAAACGAGGTTTTCGCGAATTTTCCTGATGGTTAGCCTTACTGTTTTCGAGACGGATTAATTTATTGTCACAAAATTCATGAATTTTGGATTAAAATCGTTAGATTAGGGATTTCTAATTGGAATTCCGTTACAATTTTACCGTTATCGCAAGCTCAACTTAATTTTTTGTAAAATTTCGGAAACGAGATTTTCGCGAGTTTTCCTCCTGTTAGCCTTACTGTTTTCGAGGCGGATAAATTTATTGTAACAAATTCATGAATTTTGGATTAAAATCGTTAGATGAGGCATTTCTAATTGGAATTCCGTTACAATTTTACCGTTATCGCAAGCTCAACTCAATTTTTTGTAAAATTTCGGAAACGAGATTTTCGCGAATTTTCCTGATGGTTAGCCTTACTGTTTTCGAGGCGGATAAATTTATTGTCACAAATTCATGAATTTTGAATTAAAATCGTTAGATTAGGGATTTCTAATTGGAATTCCGTTACAATTTTACCGTAATCGCAAGCTCAACTCAATTTTTTGTAAAATTTCGGAAACGAGATTTTCGCGAATTTTCCTGATGGTTAGCCTTACTGTTTTCGAGGCGGATAAATTTATTGTCACAAATTCATGAATTTTGGATTAAAATCGTTAGATGAGGCATTTCTAATTGGAATTCCGTTACAATTTTACCGTTATCGCAAGCTCAACTCAATTTTTTGTAAAATTTCGGAAACGAGATTTTCGCGAATTTTCCTGATGGTTAGCCTTACTGTTTTCGAGGCGGATAAATTTATTGTCACAAATTCATGAATTTTGAATTAAAATCGTTAGATTAGGGATTTCTAATTGGAATTCCGTTACAATTTTACCGTAATCGCAAGCTCAACTCAATTTTTTGTAAAATTTCGGAAACGAGATTTTCGCGAATTTTCCTGATGGTTAGCCTTACTGTTTTCGAGGCGGATAAATTTATTGTCACAAATTCATGAATTTTGGATTAAAATCGTTAGATTAGGGATTTCTAATTGGAATTCCGTTACAAGTTTACCGTTATCGCAAGCTCAACTCAATTTTTTGTAAAATTTCGGAAACGAGATTTTCGCGAATTTTCCTGATGGTTAGCCTTACTGTTCTCGAGGCGGATAAATTTATTGTCACAAATACATGAATTTTGGATTAAAATCGTAAGATTAGGCATTTCTAATTGGAATTCCGTTACAATTTTACCGTTATCGCAAGCTCAACTCAATTTTGTGTAAAATTTCGGAAACGAGTTTTTCGCGAATTTTCCTGATGGTGTTAGCCTTACTGTTTTCGAGGCGGATAAATTTATTGTCACAAATTCATGAATTTTGGATTAAAATCGTAAGATTAGGGATTTCTAATTGGAATTCCGTTACACTTTTACCGTTATCGCAAGCTCAACTCAATTTTTGTAAAATTTCGGAAACGAGATTTTCGCGAATTTTCCTGATGGTTAGCCTTATTGTTCTCAAGGCGGATAAATTTATTGTCACAAATTCATGAATTTTGGATTAAAACGTAAGATTAGGCATTTCTAATCGGAATTGTCTGAATTAAGATTTTCGTTAATTTACCAACAGGGCGAGTGTTTTTTACTTCGTAAGGTATAGTTAATAGCGAATCAACGCAAATTAATTTAGCTATTTTGACGGCGCTGGATCGACAATTAGTTTATTTTTTTCGGTTTCGTGTGCACGAACATATTGTAGGCAAACCTTTCCATTTCTTCCGGAACATCTCAAATCAACTTTGTTCCACCATCTTTCTCGTTCATAATTAAATATTTACTTATTTTATTAATATATGCACGCGTATATGTTAATTAATAAGCGGAATCCTTTTTTTGTGTGTATGATTCGCACTCCCTTTTCCCGCTTTATCTTTGTTTTGTTGAATTCGCGAGGAAAACTTTTTGTTCCAACATCGCACATAAGTTAAACACAGTAAATGAACAGAAAAATTTGTTTTCTTTAGATTCTCGTTGTGTTGGTGTTGTTGGAGCAAAAGTTTTTCATCAACTCGTCATTTGGAAAAGCTTTTCGGGATTTTGTATTTAACACACACTCACATACTTGTGATATATGCATAATTATATTTAACATAAAATGTATAAAAAGCTTAAAGTTAAAAAGAACTTTTTTGTTTTATAAAAGCTTGCTTATTTAATTAGGTTGTACCGTATACATATATACGTATGTCTAAAAACTGGGGGAGTGAATATGTGGAAGCGGCGCGGGTTCGCATATGCTACATACGTTTATATGATGCGATAAAGCGATTTCAACTTTTGCTTAATTGTTCAACATAAGTAATGATGTTTATTCGTTTAATTATTTGCCTTCAGATGTCTGTAATGGAAAAGCTTTTAAAGTTTAAAATTTTGTTTTAATTGAAGCTGATTACATTTAGTGTACATGTTGTCAATTTTAACTTAGAATTCGTCATGTACTCGTCGAATATTTGCCATACGTATGTTTTTGTGAATGTACATTATGTTGGAGCGCTTAATGCTAATAGCACCGTGTTGTTGTAATTTTTGATACCAAACCACGAAAATCCCATATAATTTCTTCATGCAGAAGGTATTTTCATTTTTCCATATTTGTATGAAGTGATTTTTTATCATTTTCTCGGATGTGACAATATACATCTGTTACGTCTCCCATCCAGTGTAAACAATTTGTAATACATAGGGTTTTGCTGTTTAAATCCTATTGTTGTACAGATTTGTGTCTGTTTGTAAGTGATGAATGTATCATAGAACGATGTGTGATTTAACGTCTAGCATTTTTTTTAAATGATAGGATTATTAACTTCCCTAAATCAATTCAATGCAAAATTGCAGCTCTCATAATTTTGGCTCAGTGCTTAAATTGTTAAACTCATTTCATTAGGAGGAAAGGGATAATGCTACGATCTGGTGTCCTTCAACTCAACATAGAATAAATTTATATCATCAACCGATTTCTCCCTCTTAAAGGAGGCTGTATAGTATTCAAATTGTCAAAAACGATGCGTACAAAAAATTAATTTTTAAACACAAAATTTACCAATTGATCTAACGGGTGATTTTTTAAGAGCTTGAGAACTTTTTTTTAAAAAAAAACGCATAAAATTTGCAAAATCTCATCGGTTCTTTATTTGAAACGTTAGATTGGTCCATGACATTTACTTTTTGAAGATAATTTCATTTAAATGTTGACCGCGGCTGCGTCTTAGGTGGTCCATTCGGAAAGTCCAATTTTGGGCAACTTTTTCGAGCATTTCGGCCGGAATAGCCCGAATTTCTTCGGAAATGTTGTCTTCCAAAACTGGAATAGTTGCTGGCTTATTTCTGTAGACTTTAGACTTGACGTAGCCCCACAAAAAATAGTCTAAAGGCGTCAAATCGCATGATCTTGGTGCCCAACTTACCGGGCCATTTCTTGAGATGAATTGTTCTCCGAAGTTTTCCCTCAAAATGGCCATAGAATCGCGAGCTGTGTGGCATGTAGCGCCATCTTGTTGAAACCACATGTCAACTAAGTTCAGTTCTTCCATTTTTGGCAACAAAAAGTTTGTTAGCATCGAACGATAGCGATCGCCATTCACCGTAACGTTGCGTCCAACAGCATCTTTGAAAAAATACGGTCCAATGATTCCACCAGCGTACAAACCACACCAAACAGTGCATTTTTCGGGATGCATGGGCAGTTCTTGAACGGCTTCTGGTTGCTCTTCACTCCAAATGCGGCAATTTTGCTTATTTACGTAGCCATTCAACCAGAAATGAGCCTCATCGCTGAACAAAATTTGTCGATAAAAAAGCGGATTTTCTGCCAACTTTTCTAGGGCCCATTCACTGAAAATTCGACGTTGTGGCAGATCGAATTATGAAATGTCAAAGCATACTGAGCATCTTTCTCTTTGACACCTTGTCTGAAATCCCGCGTGATCTGTCAAATACTAATGCATGAAAATCCTAACCACAAAAAAATCACCCTTTATATCGTTCTTTAGGATGAAGTTACATGTATAATTGAGGCAATAATACTTGATTATCAAGATGTCTTGAAATGACGTAGAAAATGTAAATTTTAGTTTAAATATGTTAAAAATTCCAAAAGATATGCTAATTTGATTTTACGCCGCAATGACGATTATTTTGGCAGAAACATCACCTAGCAACAGCGGTTACAACACAATCTGACAATGGCGATGCACGTGTAAATGACACCATGGAGGAACTCGTACCTCACTAAAAATCGTTTCTGAAAGAATTTTCACTCATACAAATTGGTTCAAACCAAGAAGTCAAATTGTCGAGAGCCAGTACCCCAGTATTCCGTGGACCTACTATCAAGACTGGGTATCTTCCAAAGACTTGTTTATCGGGCAAATATACGGCAATTCCCGTATCTCCCAGGCATCCAAATTCACTATCAAAAAGGATTATTAGCGGATAAAGCAGCCAAAACACTTGATTACATCCCGATAACTGACACCAATTATGATCAAGCATGGGAGAAACTGGGCAGTCGCTGTGAAAAGAGAGGACATTTATGGATCAATCACCTGCGACGAAAGGGTATGTTGAAGAATCTGAGTCACACATCAGACGAAACTCTTCATGGCTTAACTGCTCTGAACCAATCGACACTATCTCGGGACGCATTAACAATTTTTATTCTGTTGCAAAAGATTATTTTGATACAAGGAGAGTAGGCTGAAGGAGTTTCTAACTGAGAAGGATTTTATACATTTTCTCACAAGACGATCTGACTCACTGGAGATGTCACAGCCGAAGATTACTATAGACAAAAGTAATTTGTAAAGAACAACCACTAAATGGAGAACTCATACCGTATCGACGGGAGTAACACTCAAATGTATAAAATGCGACAATGCTCAAAAACTCTTTAAATGTCCATCATTTCAAGCAATGGATACTAAACCGAGACGTGATTTTGTAGCAGAGAAGTCGTTATGTTTCAATTGTCACGCATGATTGTCTAATCATCATTGTTGTCCACATCAATCATTTTGATTCTCAGGTCACTTTAATATCTAAGTCCTTAGCTCAAGGACTTCAAATACCACGAAGACATGCCAAAATACCAATCACTAGTATCGCACAAGCTAACAATGGCCCCGTGGCAGCATTCAGTGACACATAATATCTAGATTTCTGAATAAAAAAAACTAGAGTGTCAAACTTTAGTTCCACCAAAATTAAGCCAACTTACTCCACAGAATACGAAGTTAGTGATGATATTGACCCGCGCATCACAAATCTGACATTTCGATCCTAACTTTCACTCCTCTTTTGCAATTGATGTAATACTGGGAGCATGTACAAATTTTTAAATACTCTTGACGGATACAATAAACCAAAATAACCGAGTGATGGCGAAAAATACGATATTTGGTTGGATTATTTGTGGAAGGATTAAAACCCATCAAACACTCAATCTGATCACTTCAAATCTAGCAACCACTGATATTGATGTTTACTGTAAAGGTCCTGGGAAGTAGAAAAAGTAGTATCGACAAACACACTTTCAGACGAAGAACAGCTCATGGTGAACCACTTTGTACCTACACATTCCCATTCGCCAGCAGTTCTTTATCATCTGCAATATCACGTTTGATGGCAATGGAGCCAAAATTGAAACAACACTACTTACAATTTATGAATGATTACGTACATTTGAACCATATGAAGCCCATACTGAAATCCAAAGTACCAAAAGATCGTCATAAAATCTATTATCTTCCTCATCATGCATATACTGCCAAATTCTCGTAGCAGGCGAAAATCTGGATTAAGCGTCACAAATGGTCTAGTGACTTCATCGTATCAACCTATTCGATCATGGATAGTTGGCCAATGATTACCGTAAACAATACCCAAAAGCCGCACCGATTGTTGACACCGATTTTTACTTCGATGATGTCATCTCAGAAGCTAACAAATTATCAGAGGCCATCAAGTCTCGAGATCAGTTGATTGAGCTGATGAAATAAGGTGGCTTCATCCTCAAGAAATGGAAATCTAATTCTGCTAAGAAATTAGTCCGTTGAGCATCGACGAACAAAAATGTATTAAAGTGCTAGGATCTATTTTTAAATCAACCTACCGAAGAGCAGTACAGCAACAAAGCGAGAACTCCTGTACAGGAGCCTGTCAGATTATTCGGCCCCCTTAGATTATTGGCATCGTCCATTACAATCATTAAAAAACATTTTATAAAGTCTTTGGTTGTTGAAACTCAACTGGGACGATGAGCTACCTCTACGTATTGCAAAGCAATGGTATGATTTCAGAAGGTCCCTTAATTATTTAGCCGACAATAAAATACCACGTAGTCTAGTTAATCTTTACAACCAACATATACAAATTCATTGATTCAGTGATGCGTCCGAGAAATTGTATGCTGCCGCAGCTTATTTTAGAACGAAAGGAGACAATCTGAAGTATCAGACGCATTTATTTGCGGCTAAAACCAACATCGCAAGTTGAAGTCTGGTTCAACTGTCAGTGGTTAACAACGAGTCTACGGATATGAAAACCATTCGTGAGTAATCGAACATCATAAATACTTACGATCCTATCACAATGCAAGTGGCGGCATATTAGTTCAAGAGAGAGTCCAGCCGATCATGCATTACGAGGAGTTTATTCATCAAAACTTAAAATCAGCTGCCCCACTGAAGCTGGGGTTGAGGAAAAATTAACCCAATCACTTGCAGCACAAGTCACAACGCAAGACCATCTCTCTGCCATTTTCCTAAAATTCTCGTCTTGGCACAAAATGTTAAGAGTTTTTGTTTTTATTCTCAAGGATGCAAAAAAATATTAGATGTTCAAGATCAAGTCAAGGAGCAACCATCACCGCCATCGAAATGAAAGAAGCTAATTTCCAGTTGTGTCAAATAACACAATAGCGTTCATTAAACGCAGAGATCAAACAATTAACGGCCAAGCAACAGATGTCGTCCCAAAGCAAACTCACACATTTAACCTAGACGATCCTAAGACTTGGAAGAAGATTGCAAAACGCTGACATTCCAGGTGATGAGAAGCATCCATTATTCTATCTAGAGACCATTACATCACAACGTTGTTGATGGCTGATGTCGACCATGCTGTTTCACCTCAGGCAACGTTATTTGATCTTAAATTGTCGAAACCACAAATTCAAGGCATCCAAGCAACAAATAGGCAGTTTACCACCAACAAGAGTTGTGGTCCCTAAACGCGCATTTGAAAACGTCGGAGTGGATTATGCAGGGCCAATATCGCTAAAAACATCCCCATCCCCATCATCGTTGTGTGGCGAATCCGACGATGTAACCAACCTAATTTGCTTGACTCCAGGCCATTTTTTAATCGAAGAATCGTTAATAGCGGTCCTTGAACCAAATCTATAGTTGTAATTTATACGCAACGGTTACAGACAAATGGCAGATAATTCAAAAAAACTACACAGAAATTTTGGAAGCTGTTCTCAACTGATTATCTTAATACCTTGCAGCAATGTTGTAAGTGTCATTCAGTTGAAGTCAGTTTTAAACCCGAAGCTCTGGTTGTAGTAACAGAGAAGGATTTACATCCCGGGACTGATGGGGTAGTGCGAGTAGTCACAACGAAATCTACTCATGGTGTATTCAAGCGTTCAATCAATTGAATATGCAACAGTTCCGCTAAACCTGAAACAACACGAACCTTTGTTGTAGGGAAAAGAAAAAATCTTTTTTTTATTTGAAAGGCCCATGTATGCCATTATTTATGGAATAAAACATCGTTCAAATGTCCGCCGCGGCTTCTAACGGTGACACGGATCGGAGTGGCTCAATTTTCACTGACTCTGCTGCATAGAATCGGCTGAATTTGAGCGATGGAATTGGATATGTTGGCTTATGGGCATCGGTCGATTACGGCTTATTGGCATAGACCTGCGACTTGAGGGAACCGCACAAGATAACGTCTAGCGGGGCAAATCGCACGATCTAGGTGGCCAATACACGCCACCTCTGCGAGAGCTGACCCTACCCTCAAATCGTTCAATTTGGCCCAAAATAAATTTGTTAGCATCGTTCTGTAACGCTCGCCGTTGATGGTGCCTCATCAACGTCATTTAAAAAAAAAATACGGACGCAGATGGATGCATTACCACCTGGTGAATATCGTGTGAGTTGGCGTCGTCCCATATACGGGAAATTCATCCAAAAATGCGCCTCGTCGCTAAAGATGATTTTTAGGCTAAAATTGGGGTTCTCTTCCAAACGCTCCAAAGTCCAGTCAGCAAACAAACGGCGTTGTCTATGTTCATTAACTTTGAGCTCCTAGGTTAGTTGGATCTTGTACGGGTGTTGGCTCAAGTCCCGACGCAAAATTTTTCCAAGTTGAAGTCTGTGAAAGGCCGAGTTCTTGTGCATGGTGAAAAATTGAATTTGGCAACCAAACGTTGGAGAGCCGAATTTAAAGGACCACCACGTCTGCTCAACCGTGTAACTTGTCATGGTGATTTGGCAACAGTGACTGAAAAAAAACACCAGATTAGACAGACACCATCAAAACAACATGCCTAAATTGGAAAACCATTTAATAAAAAATATATATCTGAGTTCCATCTCCTTCGTCTGAGATGGCATAGTGGCATATTAGTTAAACCGAAGCACCTCTATACAAATTTCTCTAAATCATCCATTGCAATCATTTCCTATCATTCGAAAGTATCCTCTCTCAAAGTTCGTATTAAAATCGTTCGAGCCGATATTTTTTTTAATTGGGGCCCGGATCGTGTGGGTAACTGCAGAAGGGAAACTTTCGAATTTCAAAATGAAACTTTGCATACCGATTAAGCCCAATTTGTGCTAATTACTGCTCACGGGAAAACATTAGTGCTAGTCCAGGAGCCGAAAAAACGGGAAAAGAAAATTTCAAATTTCGCCTGAAAGACGAAATAAATAAAACCCGATTTCTAGAAAAAACCAGAAATAATTTAAGCCTAATTTTAAAACTTTCCAAAGGCGGCTAAGCAGATGAAATTTGTGCTTATCATAGAAATATGATTTTCATAAATTTTCATTCATAAATCGAGGAAAACCAAACTAGCCCCTGAAAGATACTATATTAAAAGCAAAATACAGAGGTATAGCGTTCAATAATATTTGGGTTGAACAACAAATTAAACAATAAAATTAAAATGTTCTAAAATCCAAGTCATAAGCAATCCAGATAGTATATTCCTGCCAAGTATGTTCATTAGTATTTGAAAATTATAGTGGTTGAATTTGTGCTAATCCATAATTGGCCCAATCAATTGGGCCGTATCCTATTATTTCACTCTATGATCAATCCGACATCAATTTTGTTATTGGTTTTTTTATAATTACTATTCCGGAGCCGCGGATTGTTGCCACCCGGACTCTTCAGTCTTGTCATGGATGACCTTATGCAATACTTCCAATTGTCCATCTTGGTGGTGGAATGTTGTTGTCTCGAACAAGAACTAATTGTCCGACCTTTAAATCAAGTTTGTTTGTGGTCCAATTATGCTCGCTGTTAAAATTGCTGTAAATAGTCTTGTAATTTAATGGTTAATGAATGATTGTGAAATACAGACCAAAAATAAAACCAAACTGAATACCTTGAAATGCCGTTTTCCGCAATAATTATATTAATGTTTGAGAGCATCCACAAAATGTATTCCCTTGTTGCAAAAAATATTCGTACATACCCCTCCACGTGAATTGAAGCGACTATATGCCGCTATTACCACGTTGGTTGTTAGACCACTTATCACCTTAATGGAGGCAGCTTTTTTCACTCAAAATTGCAAGGTAGCGCTGCACGATTAATTATGCTTATTGGATGCCGCCCTGCATTGTTGTGCTATGTCCCTCATGGATGATAATATTCTATTGGATGTGATTGTGGAAGTATGGTGGGATGTTTTTCATCGTATGACCAGGCTGTAGAATAATGTAGTCTGCCACCAAATCTTAGTAGTCATGCTTTAAGAATTAGGACAATGCTAACAATTCGCATTTATTTCTTAGGCTTAACTTCTAAAACTATAAGTCTCACTCTTATACTGGCCTAGTTGAGCATTTCTAATTAAATGATTCAAAGCTACTTGCAACTCTTCATTTACTATAAGAGACTATTCGTTGAAATTTTATTAAATTTGAGCATCTTATGAATAACTCACTGAAGGGATTGCTGTCTTTTATAAGCATTGTTGTTGCAGCCACAGGTGCTGCGAGCAGCTTTTGATCTGGAACGTCGTCAAGGTTTACCTCCGAATTATTAGTTCGCCATTAATTTCGTTTGTTTGTCAACCAATCTGTACCGCTCCCCTGTAATTAATAATAACTGAAATTTTCAGCTTCTACGTATTTCTATTGATGCGCAGTCAGATTTTCAAATGATTTAGCATAGTTTCAGGCCGTCGGATTTGTCAAACTATAAATTTCGGATACTCGGTTCGCCACAAGCGTTTTTAAACCGATGTTGGTCTGATTTGAGCCGTGCGAGTACAATTTTTGCAGAAACAACAGCAAATGCATAGGCAATTATCTTGCCAATACGAAGGCTGTTAGTTACTTTTGCTATTAACCTATAGATAATTTTTTCATATGCAATTAGTAAAATTGAAGTATATAGGTTTAGGCTCAACAATTAAATATTTGTTGCTGTAATTATAAATAAATTTTGTATATAAACCCAGAAAATTGGATCATAGTTAAAATGTTTAAAACAAAACTTCATTTCGTTATTGTCTTAGCCCCCACCAGTTGTATGCGGATACCATTCCATTAAAATATCAAAAGGCTATATCAAGGTTAACTCTGATACAACACTGGTTCTTCGAAACCACCAGCCAATAAAATATATCGAAACTTCAAGCCGGAAACCAACAGACACCGAAGCTTTAAGCGAACTACCAACTGACACCAGTTTCATTCGGTCAACAAGACCAGGCGCAGTCATTACAGCAGTCGAAGCTAATAACCATCGGACATCGGGTAACGCAAACTGATCAACAATGACGACAACGGAAGGTCGTTTGCAAGATCAGGAGATGACACGCGGCAAAATAGTTCAGCTAAACAGGAACTGCAACAAAGGCGAACCAGGAAGGAAGACATACAAATATTTAGAGTCGAAAATAGTAATTTTAAAGGAATTTCGTAGAAAATATGTAGAGACTGGTGAAATAATCAGAAATAATATCCCACGGTTGGAAGAAAATCATCCCAAGATAGCGGGTACCTACGACATCCTATAATCAAGAAAATGCTGAGTCTGCTGAACCAGGGGCACATCGAGCACACAGATATCAGAAACAATGAAGGGCAGGAAAGACTCATTGAAACAAAAAGTTTCAAAACAAGCGCGCATATTGTTGAAGTGAATCGAACGAATGATGGAACAAATCCTGGACGTGCTAGTGAATATTATCCAAACTAATCCAAAAAATACAACACAACAAACTTATTGTGATAGTATTGGTGTAAGTCAACATTCAGGCGAATGAGATGTTAATCTCATTCGCCTGAATGTTGACTTACGGAGATGTTAATTTTTAATTGGCCTTCGGTACATTCCAAAGTCATCCTAAATATTTTCTAAGCATTTAGCGTGAACTTCAGTGATACTGGTGGTCTACTATGTGATTGAGTGGATTGGTGCGTGATTGGTTTGTGTGATTGAATCGGATAATCTTCCTGAAATTACATTTTTAAATCTCATGGAACAACCTGTCAGACCCATTAAAAAATCATATAACTTTCTTGGGATACTCCTTTCGGTCTAAGTAGTCCACCGCAACAAATTCATGATATCAGTGATAGGTCACAATTATCCAAACAGAAGGAATCCTCAGCTTCAGTAATTAACGATTTTCAAGAGATGTTGGCTCAATTTCGTAAAGACATTCTAATGGAAGTGTGAGCAATCTAGAGAACGAATATCAGATGAAACCGAGTGGGTTTATCATCGGGGTTCGAAGGACAAAGTGCATTTCTGGTTGTCGTCATCACAGCAAATTTATCGTATAAATTTATAGCATCCTGTGACAGTGTGTTGATGAAGTTTATACAAATCGTCTGCTTATTTTCGATTAAAATCCAAAACGTAAATTTCCGGTAGACACAGGTGCAGACGTGTCAGTTTTACCCGGAACTTTTTGTAATAAAAACGACACTGAGCCGGAATTCCATTTATATATTTATTGTAGCAGACGTATCAATGCCAATAATCGGCGCAGATTTTTTTAAATCAACCGGACTAGTCGTAGACATCAAAACAGACAGATTAGTAGATCCAGTAACAGATTTGTTTACAGTAGGATCCTTCACGTCCACAACAAAGTTTTTCTCTTTCATTAATTACACGGGAATCAATCAACATGAATACTCCCAACCAGTCATGTGTAGGGCGAGGCGCTTGGCTCCAGATAAACTAAAAATAGAGAGGGAACATTTTGAGAGTATGATGGCTCAAGGCATCTGTGGTTCTAGCAAAAGTGAATGGGTCAGTCCTCTGCATTTGGTTCCGGCGAAAAACGGTGAGTGGAGACCCTCACCCCCGACAACTACTCCGTGCCACATCTATTTACAACAATATTTACAACAATAGGCTTGATACGTGCATATCATCAAAACCCCATAGAGCCACGAGACCGCCTTCAAAATACGGCACAGTCGTTTCAGCAACTGATGCATTCAGTACTGAGGGGACTATCATCCAGTTCGTTGAGTGAACATATATCACATGTGGAACAGGTATTCAAACGCTTAGCCGAAAATGGTCTAGTTATTAAGCTCGAGAAATGTGTATTTACACAACAGGAAATCTCTTTTCTGGGGCATTTAGTAAATTAGAATGGAATTTTGCCGTCCCCAGCTAGTGTAGATAGAGATCATTCGTAATTACCCGCAGCCTGATAACGTTCAGCAGTTAAAACGATTCTTGGGGATGATCAATTTTTATAGAAGATTCATTCCATCCGCGGCACATGTTCAAGCTTTCGAAAAGTGTAAGGGTAAATTAAGTGATGCCATTCTTCTAGCTCATCCAGACATGTCAGCAAAATTATCAGTCATGGTAGACGCGTCAGACACAGCGGTAGATGCAGTCATGCAGCAATTGGTAAACGAGGTTTGGCATCACAGGGCTTTTATTTCGTCAGATTAACCGAGACACAGAATAAATACAGCACCTACGATTGAGAGTTGTTAGCGGCTTACTTAGGTGTAAAGTAATTCTGACTTTATCTCGAGGAACTAAATTTCATCCTCATCACGGACCACAAACCTCTCATTTACGCCTTTCGACAAAATTTGGACAAAGCATCACGAAGACAAAGACGTCAACTAGACTTTATTGGACAGTTTAGAATGGACTTGCAACATATAACGGGTACGGATAATGTAGTAGCTAATGCGTTATCCAGAGTAGAACCCATTAACATACACGAGACTATTGACTAGAACGAACTTGATACAGATCAGTTGCAGGACTCAGAACTGAACGACATACTGCAAGACTAGAACTCTGAACTGAATTTAGTACGACGATCGTTGGCTTTTAACACAGAACAATTCATTCACTGTGACATATTGACGGGACAAACATGATCTTTTGTCAATAAAGGCTTTCAATAAAGAAAACCATTAGAGAATTGGCACAAGCATGTTTGGCTTGCCAAAAATCTGAAGTTGCAAGACACACACAAGCACAAATAGGTTATTTCGAGTTTACAAAGGAACGTTTCACAGAGGTTCATATTATTTAACTATCCGATAGTTATCTTCCATTGATTCTAATAGTTGATCATCCTGTATTCTCCGTAGAAAATTAGAATCTCTATTTTTTTGGTAGGCATACTTAAAACTTGTTGTTGTTTGTGTGATGACTGTCGATCTCTGTGGTGATGTTTGTAAAAATGACCCTATATACATTTATCCTCTAATCTGATTAGAGATGATTTGTTTCATCATTCGTTCGATTCGTTTGAACTACAGGTAAAGCGCTTGTAGGTATAGGCAATAGGTCTTTCGCTGTAGTCCATCGGTCCTTTCGTTGTATTATTTCTTTATACAGAGTTCTTACATTTTGTAATTTTATCATCTGGTTGATTTCCCTTCTTTTGGCATACTCGTTGTTATGAGTTTTCGAGGAGTCTTGTGTCCCCGTTGTGTCTGTTGTGTCGCTGGTAACCATATTCGTAAATAAGAATTTGAAATTTTTGGGGTCATCCTCCTATGTTTTTGTGAAACGGATGGTTTTCTTCCAACGGTGGGATATTATTTCTGATTATTTCGTCAGTCTCTACATATTTTCTTTAGAGGTATTTTGAAGCTAAATTGGTTTTGTATCTGAAGTAATTTTGATCTGATAAGATCATGAAAACACAATGAAATGATTGCTAATATCGAGTTCAGACAGTTGAAACAGTGTACAAAGTATCAAGTTAATTGAGCTGCAGCTTAAATTATATTGCCGGAGTACTATAATTTGTATCACATGTGTTTGCATTTGACAATTGTGTACAGTACACCTTAACACCCAGCTCGGCCATTTCCAACATTTTCTCTAGCGCCTTGACTTTTATACCCACCCAACTCGTTCCACACCTCAACCACAATCTAAGTTAGAGCACCGTGAAACTACGTATCCAATTTTCGTTCATTAAAATTGAGAACTACCCAATTTGCTTATAATTTTGTATCGGGTCCCTTTGCTCTAATAATCCTAGTGTGAGATTTTGGTCCTAGAATTTTTAATCTGAAGATGATGAAATTTTAAAAAACTCCAATTTTTACGCCTAGGCACATACGAATTCTACAATCCCGAAGCATTTAAGTACACAAAATACTTTTACCAATAATTTTCTGCAAATCACATAAATTTCAACCCTTTCACAAAAATAATATCAACAACAACAACAACAACTAAATCGTTGTCTTAAGCCAAATGAATAATTTAATTACCATCTACCATTTATATAGAAAATTTATTCATTGCAATTATTTATTTTTCATTAAAAGAAAATTAAATTACAGCGGCGTGGTATGAGTCGAATGAGGCAAACAACAACAGCACCACAGCACCAGTGTAGCAACAGCATCAACAAAAACAGTTTATATAGTTGGGACTTGGGACACATAATAACGATATACGATATACGAGAAAAATGAAAATTTTGTATTTGTACGAGTGAGGAGGGAAAACTAACCTTAATTAATTTCTTTTAATTTATCTTTACAAAACACAAAACAAAAAACTTAAATAAATAAATTAATACTCGTGTGTACAGGGTGTTTCGTAACAAAGTATTCATCATTCATATCCTGATATTGGTTGGGAAAATGTAGTTTTCAAAAAAACAGAGAGAATTTAAGGCCCTTAAAGGACTCTATATTTAGCGCTATGACGCATGAATTTTAGATAGGTTAAGGTAGAAACGATCATATTAAGTCAATGTGGTCAATGCTGGGATTGGTTACCGCTAGCAGAATTACATTAATGACTGTTCCGCATCAAAACTTAAAGATCAAAATACCTGCAAATTAAGTCCTCCGTACCCCAAGAATTGTTCGGCATGACGGCACCGGACCTCTTAATGAACCTGCCAGACTAAAACCAATACGAATACAACAAATAGACATTAATAGAACAGTTGGCTCTATTGGGCGAACGCCATCGCGTCACAACCGCAGGGAGCGGATAACGACATATTAGCGAAAAAGACCGATAAGATGTATGAGGCCCAAGGATAACAAGAGCCTTTATCTGTGCTCTCTAAACAAACTAAACATTTCGAACGCTTCTATAACCAGATAAACGAATTTCGGCTGAAACATGACAACGTCAACTTCCACAGGAGCTATGTCAATAGAAGATAGAATTGCTTGACGCCTCGAGACAGCAATCTTGAATATATCATGCAGAACAACAGATTCTCCAAACCGAAATGTACGATTCGCGAGACAATAATTTAGAGCACTATCGCCAACACGATCTCGCTCTCGACGCGGGAGCTGACCTATCGGAGGGGATGTAGCTTGTACTCTTATTTGTTAGGAGTTGTTAATTTTTAGCAACTCATTCAAACACCACTGGATTAATTTTTTTTTTATTTATACTTTTAATTTTAACTTTTATTTTGTACGAACGAAACGATGCGTCCCGTAATAGATGACAGAGGTAAGAGAACAAAAAATTACATCAAAATATTGACAAGCAAAATAAATTACAAAAAATGGAAAAGTGCTAACTGCAATAATACCGGTTAGACAAAAAGTACTAATAATAAATGGATACAATAACCAACAATAGATGGCACTTTTAATACAAATTGAAATGAGATATTTGTAAACAAATATAAATTTAAATTTACTTTACGAATTATTTTATTATTATTATTTATTCAACTCAGCTGACGATCCTGAACAGGGGAGGGGGCACATTTACCTCGCTACATATGGTAAGAAAGAAAGAGAACGATTGGAGACCGAGTGGAAACTATCGACGACTTAATTCTTCGCGACGAGACAATCGACAAGGCATCGCCCCCACAAAGACGGCAATTAGATCTTATTTCATAATACTCCACTGAAATCCGTCACATTTCTGGTCGGGAAAATATTGTTGCTGATGCCTTATAGCGTGTTGAGGAAATACTTTTACCATCAAAGTGATGTTGAACTTAAACAACTATTATCCAAACCAAATCTCAAATTCGTTAACATACCTTCGTTTAGTTCTGATAAAACTATCACGTGCGAAAGTTCAACTGGCGAAATGCGACCATATACGTTCCGGGTCAATTTCGTTGTCAAATTTTTGTCGATTGTCATGGATTATCGCATCCTAGCATACGAACCACAGTCAAA
Source organism: Nephrotoma guestfalica (assembly GCA_963691935.1). NCBI lineage: Eukaryota > Metazoa > Arthropoda > Insecta > Diptera > Tipulidae > Nephrotoma > Nephrotoma guestfalica. The sequence goes on along the minus strand of OY829913.1, from coordinate 50,193,614 downwards.
ATGGTCAAACGGAAATATATTTGGTCTGATATAGACAGGGATATCCGAGCATTTGCAAAATCTTGCCTACCTTGTCAGAAATCAAAAATTACGAGACATGATAGCAAATCGTTTTGATCAAATCCATGTTGACATTATTGGTCCGTTAGCAGATTCTGAACGTTCGAAATTTTGTGTAACCATATTTGATCGTTATACTCGCTGGCCTGAAGTGTGTCCAGTACCTGATATTAAATCAGACGCAGTAGCTAGACTCATTCATAGGAAATGGGTTTATCGTCGAAATTTATTGGTTTTGAACAAAAGAGAACTACTGCGTACAATCCAGCCTGTAATGGAATCATTGAGCGTTTTCATCGTACGCTTAAAGCATCTCTGATGTGCACTTCTAATATGCAATGAACGAAAGCGTTACCTACGGTACTTTTAGGGTTAAGAACAGTACTACGAGAAAATTTTAAAACTTCTTCGGCTGAATTGGTCTATGGCCAACCCGTGCGCTTACCACACGATTTATTTGCTCCTTCAACAAATAAGCAATTACAATCCGAATTTGTTCAAGACTTACGAAAGCATTTCGATGTCATTCGACCTGTGCCTGCAGCACGTCACAACAAAGAACGAGTTTTTGTGTTCAAGGAATTGTCTACTTGTGCACACGTATTCATTAGAACTGATGCTGTACGAAGGTCCTTACAACAGCCTTACGAAGATCCGTACCAAGCTGTCAAACGGAATGATAAGTATTTTACTCTCGTGATTCGTGGAAAAGAGAATAGACCTTAAACCTTGTTTTGCTGAAGTCAGCAACGAACCTACAAATTCCAACGGAGATAACAACGTTTCGGCGGGTCAGGACCGTGAGCTAACGAACGATGATAATACATCGGTTTCAGACAAAATTATGAAAAATCACACAACATGCCTGGTTGTGTAACACTAAATCTTAAGCCTGATCTTAAGTTCGAACCGGTTAAAACACGAACAGGTCGTTCGGTTACAATACCAAGTCGATTTCGTTCATTTCGTTCACTAGGCGTTCACTAGGGGAGGAGTATTTTGGCGGAATAGAATTCTCATTGTCGGTATTGATTGTTCGCGTACGTACCTTGATGGTTCGTATCCAAAGTTTCTAAATTATTAATCTTGTCGCTGTGCTATAGATTGTACACGCGCCACTTAAATGAAACACTCTTCCATAGTTTGCATGTCTATGGACTTAAAAAGGGTCATTCGTCTTATGTTTTCGACGCCCTCTATAGGAAGTTGATGTGGTTGAAACTTATAACTCTATTTGTACTTAAAATTAATAAATAATAATTAAAACAAAATATATTAAACTTAATTCGTGTTAAATTAATGTTTTTGATCTGCTTGCAACTCATCCAAGTACTGAACAAGTGTCCCGGATAACGAAGGGCCTATTCCTACAGCCTGTTTACACATAACAATAGGAAGGATATGAAAGGGGTTTTTTTGGACGGAACGACCCGGTTTCAGACACCTAGCGATCGTACGGCACAACACAATTCTAATTAACTTCGAATCTACTAGAGCAAGGATAAAGGCTTAATAGGTTTAATTGATAATGATGGTATTGGTGTTCAACAATTGCTTTTCTAAATCAGCAACCTGAGAAAACAATGTTATTATTTCACGTGCATCTGGAAATTTCCTGAAATTTAATTCTAAATTAATATTTTCCAGCTTCCTAAATAATGAAAACATTTATTAATTTATTGCACCTGCAATTCCACGAAGGTGATCTGCTAAATCGTTGTATATTATTGGGAAACAACAACAATAATAATTATAATAATTGTGGCGTGTGCCTAGGCCAACAGAGGCAGGTTTATAATCAGACAACAAAGTCAGAGTCGACGAATAAAATAAACAACAAATAAGGAAAGATGAGTAGCATCGAAGAACTAGTAGATCAGCAAGTTCAGACTGGTGAAGATATCAGTCGTCTCATCAGGAATTATAAAAATGATAGCGAGGATCGGAAAACAAGGAAATACCTCGAAGAAGAACTAACCGCAGCTCATGCCCTTTAAAAAAAATATTATGATACCAACATCATGATAACAAAATTACCGGCAGTGGATTTAAATTTGCCTTACTTCACCAAACGGAAGCAGATTCGCAGAAATTATGATATCTTGCTGGATTATATTCATAAACGATCAGAAGAACAACCACGTCCATCGTCTGATCTTGAAGTTGCTACGAGCCACAGTCAACATGAAAGTAAGCCTGTTGAATCCAAGAAGGTGGAGGACTTCAATGAATTATTCAACAACAACAAGGACAAAATCCCACTCCACCGCCTGTAAAAAACACTGAGAATACAATCAACAACAATAGGATGGATGAAGCGTGAGTAAAACTACTTAAAAGAGCCGTTGTAAAAGTAAATCATATCAACAGTTTATTGCAGCAAGCTCGAGTATGTTTAGAAGAAGGTCGTGGTACTCCTCATTTAACCCAAAAATTACAACAGTTGGAGAGCAGCAGAGTAAAGATGGATATGTTGAATGAGGAAATCCTCGTTGAAATACCAGAAGAACAACAACATACTTCGTACTTTCTCGATGAAATTTATGACAGAATGAGTCAAAATGCAGCCCAAGGAAGTCCACTTACTGAGAAAAATTATCAACCGGAAATAAAATTACCACCTCTTAAAATACCATATTTCAATGGACAATATAAGGAATGGGGAGCATTTTATGATAGATTCAGTAGGTTTGTACACGAAAATAAAACCCTCACTGACATTCATAAAATATGTTACCTCAAATCATACATTAGAGGAGGTGCGGCAAAACTTTTGCATCATATATCAACATCTGATATTGATCTCTGATTGACATCTGATCATTTATCGGCAAATGCAATAAAGGCTCTGCACGACACAATAAATTAAAATCGTTATGCCATAAGCAACTTGGGCATAGAGACGTCAACGTGAAATGAAATACTAATTTCATTAGTGTTAAGGAAGCTGGACAGAGAGACAGATCGTCTATATGAAGTTACTCTGGTGAATCCTCGAGAAATTCAATCGTTAAGTGAGTTCTTAAAGTTTCTAGGATGTCGTTTCCAATCTCTAGAAGCATCGCAAACAACAAAGGGTGCACAACAAGGCACAACAACAAACACACCACCTATTGCTGTAAACGTACCACCGCCTAGAAGAACTTTCGCTGGGATAGAAAAAAATGTATTGTCTGCAGTGCATCTCACGAAATAACAACGTGCCCAGTTTTTAAGAAGATGCAAGTTCTGGAAAGGTCCAAAATAATAGCAGCAAACAATTTATGTAGTATTTGTCTAATTTCCACGCACAACAAACATGCATGTCGAAGTAAGGAAACCTGTGTGGTATGCCAAAGAAGGCATAACACATTGCTGCACACATGGGAGGTGACAACATCCACAACGCTCCATTCCGCGGAAAACAACAACGAAAAATGCATTGTACAGAATAAGGTGCCCTTGTTAGCTACCACATTGATCAACGCTACAAGTTGCATCGGATATTCGGTAAAATTACGCGCACTAATAGATCCAGGCTCTCAGTCATCATTTATCACGCACACAGGTGCCGAACAACTCAACCTACCTAAATTCCGAGCAGATTTACAAGCTGGAATTGGAGGAATGAAAACTAATAAAATAAATTATAAGTTACACATAACCATTTCATCTCATTACCCTTCGACATACAAGCAGGTGGTGGAAGCTTTTATCTTACCAAATTTAACTGAGCAACTACTAACAAGGCCAGTAAAGGGTCTTAACAAATCAACTTGAAGAGAGCTGGCATTGTCCGATCCAAATTTTGATTTACCATTGTCCAATTGATATGATTTTAGGAATAGAGGTATACGCCAACATCTTGTTAGACCACAAAACTGAGATAGGATGGATACTCCTGGGTCTCACGACAGAATCAGGATTAACGTCAAATTCACTATCTCTGGTAGTACAAAACAACCTAGACGTGCAGCTGCAACAAATCTGGGAAATTGAAGAGCTACCCAAGGGAAAGTCATACTCGGAAGAAGAAGAGATGAGTGAGCAACACTACGCAATTACTCACAGAACACTACCTGAAGGAAGATATGAGGCCACTATACCATTAAGGGATGAACTGGAAATAGGAGACTCAAGGAAATGTTCGGTTTCGGAACGCACAATTAAAACAAGAATACCATAGTTTTAGGAATGAATACATAAAGCTAGGACATATGGTTCCGGTCAATTCAGAAGGTGCCAAAGGGCAAACATGTTACGTACCTCACCATGCTGTGATCAAGCAGTCAAGTACAAGAACCAAGGTGAGGGTAGTCTTTGATGCATCAATGAAGACAACAAACGGGATCATTTTCAACGATATCCAGCTAGTAGGTCCAACAATACAACAAGATCAGTTCTCTATTATAACAAGATGGAGAAAATACAAATACGTATACATCGCAGGTATTGAGAAAATGTACAGGTAAATCCTAGTACCAACAACACAACAGAACTTACAAAGAATACTATGGAAAGCTGACCCAGACGAGCAAATTAAAGAGTACAAGTTACGAACAGTCACGTATGGTACCTCGTTCGCCACTAGAACTGTAAAACAACCTGCCATAGACGAGCAGAATAATTATACAATTGCTGCTGAAACCCTGTTGAAGGATTTCTATGCCGACGATGTTCTCTCTGGTGCAGACACCATAGAACATGCAGTAAAATGTCAGCAACCGTTAAGCAAAACGCTAAATAATGGAGGTTTCAAGCTGAGAAAAAGGGCATCGAACAACATGGAACTCGGAGGTATCCAAGATCCGCTAGGATGGCTTTCCCAAACAACAGGACAATAAGGGACTATCGTGGAATAAAGAACTACCTGAGGAAATGAAAAAAAAATGGATTCAATATAAAACTACGTTCAGCGAGCTGGAATAAATTAGGATTCCACAATGGGCTCATACCAAGGACAAGTGCGAAAATTTAGAGCTGCATGGGTTTTGTGATGCATCGTAATTAGCTTACGCTGCAGTAGTGTACTGCAAGGTGACAGATGCAGGAGAATCAACAATTACACTTATGTCCGAGAAAACTAAGGCGGCCTCAATAAGTCAGAAACTAAGTCCTTCCAGGATTAGAACTTTGTGGGGCAGTACTGTTAGCGAAACTACTGAGACAAGTTTCAGAGGCCATGGGAATCCCAAACGTTAAAATCCAAGCCTGTACTGATTTGACAATTGTTCTGGCCTAGCTGCAAGAACACCCTAGTAAGTGGAAAACTTTTGTAGCAAATAGAACATCGCAGATTCATGCTATCCTCAGCCCTGCACAATGGAATCATGTAAAATCAAAAAAAAATCCGCGGATTGTGCAACTCGTGGCGTAGATCCTGATAAGCTGGGTGATAATAAATGATGGTGGTCCGACCCGAATTGGCTTAGGAGGAGTATCGAGCCATCATCGAGTAACGTAATAACGGAGACCAGGTTAGAAAAAACGACAAGATACTCTCTGCAGCATAAGCACAACTACAACAGAACCGACAATATTAGAAAGGTTTTCTTCTCTCACAAAAACAATTCGAGTACTCGCGTATATTTGGCGTTTCTATTGGAATAGCCACCATAAAGGTGACAAACGGAAGGGGGCACTAACAGTTAAAGAGTTAGAAGCAGCTAAAGTAAGGATTGTAAAGATGGCAGAAGCTTCTCCACTTAAGGAAGTTATATAAGAAAATTAAAGGAAAAAGAGTGGGCTCCAAGAGTAAACATTTCTCCTTACATCCATTTCTGGACACGAACTTAGGATAGGAGGACGATTGCAACATTCAACTTTGAATTATAACGAAAAACATCCAATCATCCTACCACCAAAGGGTCATCTCACATGTTTGATCATCGATTGGGCACATAAAAGTACTCAGCATGGAGGTTTGAACTTAACGCTCGCGTTCGTAAGGAAGTAATTTTGGATTCTCCAAGGCAAAAGAGGAACAAAACAACACAATCGCCAATACCAGAAATGTTGTAGGTTCAATGCTAACAGAGCAACTCAACTGATGGCAAGCCTACCTCCTCCAAGAGTAATACCCTCAAGAGCATTTACCCATACAGGAATAGACTATGCTGGGCCCATCAATTTTCGAAAGTCCAAGGGTCGCGGAACAAATAGTCGGAAGGGATACATCGCCATTTTCATCTGTTTAACAACGAAAGCGATGCATATAGAATTGGTTAGTGATTTAACAACACAAGGATTTCTCGCAGCAAATTGAGAGAAAGCATGGATACTTCTGGAAAATGTGAAAATTTCCC